>CM070658.1:1437985-4377172 GCA_036346575.1 Dendrocalamus sinicus
GCCACCGATGGAAAGTGGGTGCGGGGATGGGCTGGTCACTCACGGTGAGGAGGAGATTTCTTGTACTCATATGGTGCAAGAGGGGGCTTCGGTTCGGGCGGTTAGCCTACTGCGGTGAAACCTCGTGGGTGGTATCTAGCTAGATTAGAGTAAGGTAAAGGCTTTGTGATATTTTATCGGGTCTCATGCCAAAGGCGTGTTGACTTTTAGGATAATTTATCTCTTGTGGGTAAAGTTGTACAACCTCTGCAGAGTGTAAAACTATTCGAATAGCCGTGCCCACGGTCAAGGGCGGGCAAGGAATGCATTCACATGGTAGATTTTTTTGGTTTTGGTTTTAAAATCAAAGTTTTTGTATTCCGAGAGTGGAGGGAACTCTCGGAAGGGTATCCTGGCAGTTGGAGCCAGAGAGGGTGGATGGAACCCGAAACTTTAAAGTTGGTTATCTAGTGTTGGTGGATGGAACCTTCACTATGAAATGTTTATTAGTTTCAGTTAAAACATTTAATTGGTCAAAATGTTGCTTTAGAAATTATTTAATGGTATTTGAAATTAAAACATTGCTTTGTGCAAAATAACCATATAGCCTTCCTTTGTTAAGCCTTTCATCTATTGCATTTTTCCCAAGACTTGCGGAGTACTTTATGTACTCACATGCTACACTCAAAAATAATAAGCAGAAGATTACGAAGCTCAAGAAGGTGACTACGACTACTTCGCCGGTGGCTTCGACGAAGGATTCCCGGAGTACTAGGTCGCGTTTCCCCAGTCAATTGCCTGTGGCGTATTGATGGGTCTTTGCCAGATTTATCTTTCGCTTCATTTGTGTTTGTGTGTGAGGTCTTGAAACCTCATTTGTAATATTGAGACCTTTAGGTCTGTACTCTCGATTATTGTAATAAAGCGTTGTTGGTTATGAATCATCACTTGTTTGTTGTGTGCACTAGCTTTGATGCGGGACTAGTCTTTGTAATACCGCGAGAGGTCGGGTTCGAAACCGAGTGCGGCTGATGACACCCAAAAGTGCCTTTCCCTCGCCCTCACCGCGTGAGCTACGGCCAACTCGGGTCCTTGGCTTGATATGACTTGTCCACATGGCCAGCCACCAAGCGCGAGTCGGTGCGGACCAACACCCGTCTCGCGCCGATTGCCTTGAGCCGCCAAGCCAAAGAAGCGGTGCCTTGTATTCAGCCGTGTTGTTGGTGGCGGGAAGGCAAGCGGCGCGAATACAGCAAATGCGTCCTTCGGGCGTGGCGATCACCGCCCCTACGCCGCGCGGCGGCGTAAGCTCGAAGTCGATTGTAGCGTCGAGCGGGATCATTGTGCGTCTGCGGGCGGGTTGGGCGGCGAGGTCCATTGCGCAGAAAATCCGCGAGACTTGGGATTTGATTGCCGTTAAGTGAAGCATACGTCAAGGAGAAGGAGCGAGCTCGGCGGCCCATTTGCGATGCGCCACGTGGACTCCTTGTTGTGTAGCATCTGCCGGGGAAATGAGGAAGGTCTTGTGATCGGGTGGGCGAGAAAATAATGCGAAGCTTCACGGAGGCCATGACGGAGCGTCTGCGAGCTTCTCAAGCTCCGTATATCTTGTCTTGGCACCTTGGAAACTGAGACAAAGTAGGCGGGCGTGCATGGCGCCTTCCTCTAAAACGAGGCGGCGCCGACGGTAGGGCGTAGCGACGAGATAGAGCGAGGAGGAGCCTGCAGTGCCGGGCGACGGAGTGGGAGAGCTTGCAGTCTGCCGCTTGAGCTCGTTGAAGGCCTTGCGCGATCTCGTCCCAACGAAATCCATCGCACCGCGAGTGTCTTGAAAAAGCGGCGGCCCCACTCGCGCCATACTGGATAGGAAGCGGCTTAATCTTTGCCATGCGGCTGCCGCCACCTGGACCTCCTCGTTGTCTTGGCGGCTCCATACCCGGGATGGCGTCTACTTTGTCGGGTTCGCTGGATGCCTGCTGGATACGAGAAACCTAGGAGTTTGCCGCCTGCACCCGAAGACACATTTGTCGGGGTTGAGCTTGATGCCCGCCTTAGGAGGTTATCGAAGGTCTCACGGAGGTCGGCCGCGTGAGCAAGCTGCCGAAGTTTTGACCACCGCGTCATCGACGCAGGCTTCGACGTTCCTCACGAGTGGGCGGCGAGGCAATGGCGACGCGGCGGGTGAAGGTAGCGCTGCGTTCTTCAAGCGAAGGGCATTCGACAAGCGAGCGTCCCAAGTGGTGTGATGAAACTGGTTTTCTCCTCGTCGTCTTGACCATGTATACACGTGGTAGCGGAATAGGCGTCGAGAAACTCATGAGTTCGCACCAGCGGTGGCGTCGACCGGTGATCGATCGCGGCGGGGGTAATTGTCGCCGAGCACGCCTTGTTGAGTGTCGTGAAGTCGATGCACATGCGCCCGAGCCGGCCGCCTTTTGACTAACACCGGGTTAGCGAGCCACTGCGGATGGTGGACCTCGCGGATGACCGGCGGCGAAGCTCGCCACCTGCGCTTTGGCGCTCTGCCGATCCATCGACATGCCGAAGCCTTTGCTTGACTGGCTTTGGCGTCGGGCGGACCACTGGCGATGCTCGATTCGCGCTCGGTCCACGCCCTTGATGTCCTCGGGGACCATGCGAAGATGTTGGCGTTGTTCACGAGCACTCGGGCGAGATCCGTTCGACCCGGTGGGAGCCCCTCGCCAATGGACACAAACGCCCCTCGCTGGAGCGGCACCTTCTTAACTCCGCCGGGCGAGGCTTGGCGTCCACCGGGCGGAGGGCCCATCTCGCGCGGAGAGGGCATGCACCGGCGATGCGGACACGGCTGCGCCCCGTGACGCTGGCAGTCTGGTCGCGAAGGCGGTGATAACACCCTCCGGGCACAGGAGCTTTACACACAAAAGCGCGTGGTGCGGGATCGCCTCGAAAGAGTTGATGGCGGGTCCCAATATGGCGTTGTAGGGGTGCTTGATATCTCTGACGTCGAAGGTGACTGTTGGTCGGATGTTACCTTTGTTGCCCTCGGCGGAAAGTGACGGGGAAGGGACCACGTGCCCCAAGGCACGCTGCGGTTGGCCCGAAGCCTTGAAGTGGAGGTCCTAGCTGCTAGCGGCCGGGGATCGCCATGCGATCGAGGGCCTCTGCGAACAAGATATTAGCGGAGCTTCCCCGTCGGCGAGGACACGCGGCGTCACGGCGTGCTATGTGGGCTTGGATGACTAGAGGTCTTGGTGAGGTACTCCGCCCCCTGGCGTCGTTCAAGTCGAAGGTGATGTTGCGGCGGCATCCACAGTGCGGCTGCGAAGAAGCCTCGGTGATGGCGGCGGTGCGATGCTGCGGCGCCCTCGATTGCGGTGGCTCGTATGGGGCTATCCCTTGGGTGCCCCGTGGGCTCCGCGGCCGAGGAGGCGAGTCGGAGACCGGCCGTCACCTCGCGACTCCATAGCGGCGGTGCATGCCCTTGTGTAATGATCACCGTAGCCGTGTACCTCGCACCACTTGCCATAGTGTAGGAGCTCTTGTTCTGCGTTGGGTTGGTCACGCAATCAAGTCGCCGTCCGGTCCCTGTCTCCCCGCCCGTGGCGGGGCGGGTCATGCGGGCGCTCTCGGTGTCGAGGACATGGCGGGCGACTACGACCTCTTTGGCGGCGAGGTTTAGGCTGCTCCTTGAAGAGCCTTCTGTGCCCGGCCTTGCTGCCTCGGGAGGGCCTCCTCGGGGCTCTGGCTGCGGCCGGCCGAGGAGAGCCACCGCCCCACTTCACGCGGCGCTCCTCATGGCGGCGAGGATGGTGCTTGCTGCGTCTTGGCGCATCCTCCTCGCCCGTGGCGTACTCGTCCATTTTGTCGGCGTGGCGGCGTCTTGATTGGCCTCGCGCGTTGTACTCGGACCATCGGGCGGCGAAGGCCCTGTATGGCTGCGTGCTGACGGTGGTTTCATTAATATCTTTTACGGCCTCGAATCTTGGCGGCGCTTGAAGTACCCGGGCGTCTCAGGGTCTTTGCTTCATAGCGAAGAAGTTGGTCGCATCGATTCGCTCGACCACGGTGTCCTTGGAAGTTGCTGCGAAGGTGGTCGCGAAGCTGCTCCCACGCATAGATGGGCCGGCTCTATGGTAAAACCAAGAGAGCGCCCCGTGCGGTGCGAGGGGAGTCCCTTGCCTTCGTGGTGTCGTCTCGCGCGGCCTCCATCGCGGTTTCGTGCGCACGCCGCACGAACTCGCGAGGGTCCGTGTCGCCTCTGTACGGGTCGATGATGCTAGGGAACTTGAAGCCTTCGGGCCACGCCGCCTGCTGCAGCCCCGCCGAAAGCGGGGATTCTGGATCTACGCACCCCGGCGGGACGCGGCTAGGCGTGGGGGCTTCGCGGCTGTCCGCCTTCTCTGGCGTGGACTCGGGCGCGATTACTGTCGCAACCTGCTGGCTCCGAGCCTCTTGTATATCTCGGATGGCTCCGCGAAGGCCCCCTAGTTCCCGCTGGAACGCGTTGAGGGCTGCTAGTAGGACACTTTCCGCCGCTGGTGTCGTTGAGACCGCCGGAACGCCCGGCGGATGCGTCGGTGCAGGGACCATCGCCTCACGATCTGTAGATCCGCCGGATGGTTCGTTGCGGCTACCCCCGGCCGTCTGACCCACGCTACCGGCGAGGGTGGCGGTAGCGGCGCTGGCGGGGTCGGTCGTTGCCGCGCGAGCGTCGATGCGCGCGACGGCGGCGTCGCCGCCGCCAACTCCTTCGCGGCGATGCGAAACCACAGTGTTCGCGGCACGCTCCGACCCAGCCGTCTTCTTTCCCGCCGCGCTGGTGAAGTTTTCGGTGCCATCTTTTCCTTCGATCTTTAGGCTTGTCTTCGTCCTCCCACGGACGGCGCCAAGCTGTTGTGGCTCTGAGACCAAGCAGAGAGAGATGGTAGTGGAAGTGATGAAGATAAGTGTCATGGCTCGGCCCTCCCATGGCTTACTCTCATATATATATACACATGAGAGTGCTTTACGATTATACCCTTACATCTGGTTATCCCATGCAGGGCGGTTATGTCATTACACATGGCCTATTCTGGGCCTTATAATTTCCTACCGAACTCTTGGGTTTATGTGGGGGCCACCCCTACGACACTTAGAGATAAATGTTTATAGCCACTCCCTAACCAACCACAAAGCCTAAGAATTACAAAAAGCTTAAAACAAAGAGCCACAACACAACTCCTAAAGGTTCTCTCCAAGAACACTAACTCTCCTCCATTAGGCTTCCTAGAGAGCTAAACCTAACTCTCTCAACTCACCTCCTTATATAGTGGAGACTTACAAGAAACCCTAACCATCACCTCTAGTTGGGTTTTATCCACTTACATGAACTAACCCATTAATCCAACACCATACCAAGTTTTACACTCACATAAGTGCGCTTCTCAAAGCACACACAACCATTAACCCATTAATGAATCAACACTAAATCCACTTGACAATTTTAGTATATCACTGACCTAAACCTCTTAGGTCACCGTCACAGTTTTGCACACCACCAATTTGCCAATATTAGGTAATTTACCAAAATGCCCCTTATCGACCTTCCTCGAAGCTTCCCACTTCCTTCGTCTTGAAGCAATCATGTCCTTTATCTTCAACTCCATGTGACTCCAATGACTTACCGTCAAGTCTCTCACATGTTCGGTTCCCCCGAACCGTCCTCACTTGCAAACGGGTACAAGTCACTTGACGTGTCACATGCATCTCCGTGTACCATGATGGCACCCGCTTCTCTAACCATTCTAGAGCTCGGCTTCTCCACGAGTTTAGCCCCGATCCACCTTGCCATTGGTCATCATGTCCATCATCGGTAGCACCGATGTGGTTCCTTATCTTCTTGGCTTGTAACCACTCCACTAGTCTCAATCATCTTACGGTGACACCTTGATCATTTTAGGCCTCGGCTCCTTTAGCTTAGTCCCAATCCTTCCCGCATCACCACGACCTAGCTCCGAGTCCTACGACCCGGTAACAATAAGCAAGCGTCATATAGCAAATGCGATACAAAATCATCAATTTGCATAATTGATGAGTTAATAATCTTTACCTTCACCTCCAAGCATCTCCATATACTTTGACACATAACCCGTATTGCCCAATGACTAGCCATCACATCTTCATGCATTTGAACTCTCCTAGATCGTCTCTATGTGCATCACCTTGTCATAACACACTATATGCACCAGCTCACCTCTTCATGATCATTGTCTTCTCTATGCTGCCCACTTGAGACACGTAGTCTCACCTACACTTATATGACCACTCGGATCTCAATACCCCTGCCTAAACCTAGGAGTTGGGTTGTGCCATGTTGGCACAAAGCACGGGCCTGATGAGCTTTGGGTCCTGGGAGTTGGTCCATGCCGTGAATGATCTAGTGGGGCAGTCGGACCTAGATCCTCGACTTGCCACTGGCTCTCTCTCCCCATCATGCTCTAACTCTCCCTCGCGGCTTCGCCACATGCCCACAGGAATTTTAGGAGCTAATCAAATACTTACGCAGACTAGTGCTTGCATCAGTAGTGGACATAGGAATTTTAGGATGGGTATTCAAACTTCGAAGCTAGATTGTTCAGATACGTCGATACCCATAGACCGATACTGTAACACATAATTTTTCCCAAAACATCGATACAACGATATGTATATTATAGATATAATAAAAATACTAAAATATAGAAATTAATAATTTCTTATAAGAAAATGGGTGACATAAGGTGAGCATAATGGCATCAATTAAACAACAAATTATAGGGATTAATGACAGTTGTATACATTGCTAATCTTATCTTTTTTGCTATTTTCCTCATCAGCAAAAACCACCCATCTAAGAGGATGTTGTATCCTTCTATGGACCAAAACATAGCAAAAATTAGCATGGAATCATATGTAGCTGGGGTCCAACTAACTGTCCATTGTCCAAGGCATAGATTGTATTTTTGTATATTATCCATTAGAAAGAACGAAAAAAGGAGACGCTAAACTCCAGAAAGAAACTGGAGCTGGAGCAGAGTAGAGCAGAGCAAGAAAGGAAATAAGTGGAGTGGACAGAGCACATCTAAATCTGGAGAGAGAATGATGACAGTGACTTAGAGGTGCTGCTCCGTTCCTGATGTTGTGCTCCCTCTCGGACACCATGCTGCTCCCTTCCTGCCGTTTGTTTCCTACCTGGTTACCACCCGAGTGGGAGGCCCAATCGTCAAAGCGCGAAGGTGGCGATTCGATGGCAATCTGGCCAACAAAGCAGGTATCGCAAATTTGATAAGGCTAAAGTAAGATGCTACAATTGCAACGATTATGGGCATTTTGCTCCCGAATGCCACAAGGAGGAAGAGGCGCATCTCGTTACGACTGATGCCGATGACGAACCAGCGCTACTTTGAGGCTTGGCGAGAAGATACTCAAATAACGACAACAAGATTAAGAGGGTGAATGTTGTGTTAATCTTATTGTCTTAGTTTTTTAGTAGCATGTTTAATAAGTGGATCAAGTTTGCATGCATGTAGTGGTCAAGTTAGTGGCCAGGTTTAGAGGATTATTAGGTAGGCTGCCGCATTATTTATGTTGAGGAACCGTCTCTGGCGACTAGTCCGATCGATTCTTACGCTTAGAACGAAATGAATCAATTACAGAGGACATAATAATACATTGAAATCACACAGAGGTAGAGAGAACTCCTGGTCTTTCTTTATTAATTTCTAATTGCATGTGTACAAAATATGCCAGTACGGCTCCCTATTTATAGTCTCCGGTGAGGTGCCCACCATGAACTAGAGCTGCTGGCCCAGGCCCAGGTTTCTTAACACTCCCCCTTGGGCACTCATCCGACATGTTCATGCCTTGTTAAAACTCCATAAAAACCTAGTGGAAAAAATTTCGAGAAAGAGTACATAATGCATGTTATGCTGCGATGCACGAATTGCCTCATTAAAAATCTTGGTCGAGAAACTTCAGGAAAACTCATCAAGGGAAAAAGTGTACAATTCACCCAATTTCATTCAGTCTTCTGGACATTATTCTTTTGGGTACTTAATCTTCATGATCAAGATTTACTAACGGGCTTGAGAGAATTCTCCCCCAAAATTCTGCACTTCTCTAAGTCTCATCATTCCAATTCCTCGCACGCACCTTTCAAAGCTAGATGTAGGGAGTGATTTAGTGAATAAATCTGCCAGATTTTCACATGACTTAGTATACAGTACTTTAATCTCATCCATCTTTTGCAGTTCATGAGCATAGAAGAACTTGGGGTTGATGTGCTTTGTGAGATGACTCTTCACATAGCCCGTCTGCACTTGTGCAACGCAAGCTGCATTATCTTTATAAATAATTGTGGGGATTTGCACAATGTTCATTCCACATGACTCTTTGGATGTGGTGAATCATTCGTCGGAGCCAAGTGCATTCATGTGCGGCTTCATATAGTGCTATAATTTCTGAGTGATTTGTCGAAGTCGTTACGAGACTTTGCTTGGATGATTTTCAGGAAATTGCAGTTCCACCACACAGGAAAACATAGCCTGTTTGCGACCTTGCAATATGCGGGTCAGATAGGTACCCAGCATCTGCATAGCCAATCAAGTTCAGATCTTGATTCTTTCTGTAGAATAATCCAAGGTCCTTGCTTCCTTGGAGGTATCGGAAGATGTCCTTTATGCCCTACCAATGCCTTTTGGTAGGTTCCCGCCCTGTATCTTGCTAGGAGGTTCACGGCAAATGCAATGTCCGGTCTAGTGCAATTTGCTAAGTACATGAGTGCTCCTATTGCACTCAAGTATGGGAATTCGGTCCCAGAAATTCCTCCCCTCTTCCTTAGGTCGAAAAGGTCTTTTCTTCTGTAAAGACCTCCGATCATCGGTATTTTCGATGGGTATGTCCTCTCAAAGCCAAACCTTTCTAACACCTTTTGGGTATAGGCCAGTGATGTACTAATATTCCTTCAGGGACATGCTCGAGTGCAGAGCCTAAGCGAATTTGGTCTTGCCCAAATCTTTCATTTTGAAATTCGACTCCAAGTAGGAGCTTTCTTCTTTTATGTCTTCCATTGTCTTGATGATGTTCGGATCATCCACATATACTTGATATTATACGTAATCCATTCGGAGATCACCGTATAAATACACAGGGACAATTTTTATTATTCGTGTAGCCTTTCTTGCAGAGAAAGTCGCTTAAACGATTATACCACATTCTGCCAGATTGCTTCAGTCCATACAGGGACTTTCTAAGCTTAACACTGTACAGATTTCTATTTGCTTTGTCTTGGTTCGGGAGAGGGATTCCTTCAGGGACCTTCATATAAATTTCCGAATCCAAGTTCTCATAAAGGTATGCAGTTACTACATCCATCAATTTCATTTCTAAATTCAAGTTCATTGTCATTGATATCAAATATCTAAAGGTAATTCCACTCATGGTGGGAGTAGGTTTCTTCATAATCAACTCCGGGATGTTGAGTAAAACCTTGTGCTACCAGCCTTGCTTTGTATCTCACTACTTCATTTCTTTCATTTCTCTTTCGAACAAATACCCACTTATGCCCTACAGGATGCACATAGGGAGGTGTGCGGCATACGGGCCCAAACACATCTCTTTTGTTCAGAGATAACTATTCAGTTTCTATTGCCTTCTTCGAATCTTCCCAATCTGATCTTTTCGTATATTCAGCGAGTGATGCAGGCTCGGGATCAAGATCGATAATTGTGGCAATTTTCTTTGCGAAGTAGATATCTGTATTGGTTGTGGTCCTATTCATGAACTCTCCCGTATGCACATAATTTATAGATATTTCTTCATGAGTTGCTTCTTCTGGAGCTTCTCCTTGCACATCGCTTCTTCCAATTGCGGTGGCAAGTCCCTTTAGTTTTCGTCTTCGATGTGTATGCACACATCCATGCCGTTTTCTTCTTCCATGGGGATATTCAGATCCGGTATGCCCTTTTCTGAAGGTGTCATACTTGTGCCAGGTCTCAACTGGCTCCCCTTCTCATTCAAGGGGACTCTAGTGATCGGCTGCGATAAGTCCTTCTTATCCTTTTTCGCCGGGTGTCCCCGGTTACATGGGATTCGAGGAGCCGGAGTTCTCGTCCTTTTGTTCTGAGGCCTCTGGACGGGATTAGAGATACCTTCTGCTTTCTTTGGTATTTTAACCCTCTCCGGTGCATTGCGTGCAGGCACATGTGACTTAGTCACTCTCTTCAAATCACTAAAGTGATCAGGCAGCTGATTTGCTAATGCTTGCAAGTTAATGATCTTCTGGACCTCTTTCTCTGTTTCACTAGTGCGCGGGTTATGTGCATGGATTCTCGTGGCTTGCCACGTAATTTCCCGATATTTTTCATCAAGGGGTTGATTTCTTCCCCCTAATGTTGGGAAATTACCCTCATAAAAAATGCAATCAACGAAGCGGGCGGTATGCAAATCTCCCATCATGGGTTCCAAATACCTGATTATGGATGCAGTCTCATAACCAACGTATATTCCAGTCTTACGGAGAGGGCCCATTGCAGTACGCTATGAAGGGCGTATAGGTACATAAGCCTTGCATCCAAACCTCCTGAGATGAGAAATTTTCGGTGGTGACCCTTGCGCTAGTTGCATAGGTGAATGGATGTTGTAGGTGATGGTCTAAAGTTGATGAGATTATTGCATGTAGGATTGCGTGTCCCCAACATGTAGTGGCAAATTACAATTCTGCAAAAGGGTCGGGCAATAAATTTAATTCTCTTGATTAATACCTCTGCCAAACCATTCGGTATGAACATGTGGTACCGAATGCTCAATCGCAATCCCCATCGCCGTGCAATAATCATCAACTGCCTTTGTAGTAAATTCTTCGGCGTTGTCCATTCCGATGGACTTGATGTGATAATCAGGGAACACATTTCTGATGCGTATGATATGCGAGATCAGCTTTGCGAAAGCATGGTTTCTTGTGGACAACAGACCCACATACGACCATTTCGAGGAATCATCAATGAGCACCATGAAATACTTAAATGACTCTGAAATAGGCTGAATGGGACCGCAATGTCTCCCTGGATGTGTTCCAGGAATGCAGGGACTTCATCCTTCACTTTCAGAGTGGAGGGTCTAGTAATTAATTTCCCAGTGGCACATGCAGGGCACACAAAATCTTCGTGATTCGGGAAATTCTTTACATTAATATTATGCCCTTGGGAATTGTTGATTATATTTCTCATCATCCTAAGACCTGGGTGGCCTAATATGTCATACCGAGAGAGAATAGTTGAGCTTCTAAATCTGTCTTCGGATGCGGTGTAGGCTGAGTGACTTGATGTTGGTATAATATAGCCTAGTTTCTAGTGAAGGAAGTTGTTCTAATACCATTTTGCCATTCTCTTCGTGCTTCATAATGAGCAGGTATTCTTTACTGTACTCTTCTTCAGTCTCAACATGGAAACCATTGGGGCGAATATCCTTAAAACTTAGGAGAGTTCTAGTCGATTCTAGGTACAATAAGGCTTCTTCAATGACCACAGTTGTGCCCATTGGGAGTATAATTGTGGCTCTTCTTGAACCAATTATACATGCATCGCTTCCGGCGATTGTCGTAAGGCTACCAGCATTCTTACGAATCAACTGAAAATACTTAGTCTCTCTTAAGATGGTATTCGTTGTGCCGCTGTCGGCTAAGCATACTTCCTCCATAGGCGCCACACACGTTCTAATATAAGGTATTTTATTAACGTGTATTAGAAGGCATTCAACACATAAATAAAATACTTCAATATCAGAACATATCATGCCATCATAAACTGAATAAATGAATGAATTATTCAAAATCATCCAACCATCATGAGAAAACAAATGCTAAGGTACCATCCATGCAAGTTCTAACTTGTCCTTTTAACACAAAATAAATGAAAATTAAAGTCTAATGCATTCTATGCATCAGACTAAATCTACTAGAAAATCATAGACTTCTTCAGCTATCTTCTCAGGAGTGATCTTCTCTTCAAGAGAAATCATGGCCGTGGCTGCCTTTAGGTCATAAGGGGTCTTCTTCAGGAATGGTCTCAACCTCCATCAACTCGGCGGTGCTCACGCTTCTCCCCTCAACCGATGCAAAGTGGGCTTGGTGCCCTTTGCCATCCTTCTTCTTCTGGACTTGGTGGGCATCAATGACATGCTGCGGCTCCTTACAGATCCGCGACCAATGCCTCCATTTGCCACACTTGTAGCAACTTTGGTTCTGCTGGTCATAGGTCTTGCCACTCTTATTTGCCTTTTTGTCACTCGGAGCATCTGACTTGTCTTTACGCCAACGGCCTTACCCTTCTTCCCCATCTCTTCATCAAGGGCTTTCGCACCTTGTAGCTCCCAGCGTTGGCCTCACGGCCAGCGTAGCTCCCCGATGGCTGAGTGACGTAATTCTTGCGGAGAAGTTCATCCCAAGCCTCCGCAACCTGCATCATATCAATCAATTCGGCGTACTCCTTGTAGCCGTCTTGACGATAGTTGCGTCGCGGATTGTACTACATTGGGGTGGAAGGTGGATAGGGTCTTCTCAATCTTACGCTCGTCTATGATCCATGCGCCACGAGTTGAAGATTGGTACAAATCTGTGCAAGGCAGAATTCTACTCCCCGACCGTCTTGAAGTCAACAAACCTCAGTCTGATCCACTCCTGCTCTGCTTGAGGAAGAATGGTGTACTTTAGCCTCTCAAACCACTTCTTGAGTGTGGTCCAGAATGCTAGCACACTCTTTTCTACCATGTACTCATTCTTGAGAGTAAGGCAGAGGTGGTGTCTGAGAAAATGAAGTGCATGATCATTCTCCTAGGGTGTGGGTTGGGCGTCATGTGGTCCGCCAATCCCAATAGCCGCGCGGAGCTTCTTAGCTCCAAGCACTATCTCGACATCGGAAGCCCACATTAGATAGTTTTGGCCACGCTGGGCTACCTCCTCGAACTTCCGGTTCGTGATGCCAGTCATCTACATGTGTATGAACGGAATAAATAAATTTACTGCTGGTAAACGTGCACGGAATAATTTACTACGGGTAAATAAATGGTACAAAAGGTTCTCATAATGTTTCATAATTTTCTATGAATTTTCTATAAATTTACAGCTAATTTCGGTGATTAAGAGCAATTTAAAACAATTATAATTAACCAAAAACAGTAAATAAATACAGAAAATAATAATGGCAGAAATAAATATGCTTCAAATGCTAAAAATAATTCAAAATTCAGATTCCCGAAGCCCTTTTATGCTAGAATATGAATTTGCAGCGAATTCTACAATTTCTAGGGGTCTATGCGCAGATTTTCAGTTCAGAGAAAAATTCACGTAATTTCCTGATTTATCGAGGGGTTTTCTACAAAATTTAGAACCCGTTCGTAAATATGAGGATTTATTCGTAATTTTTGGAATTACGAGGCCCTTTCTGCAAAAAAAATGGACCCATATGTAAGATCTAAGGGCTGATTAGTAATTTCCCAAACGTTGGAGGGTTTTTCTGCAATTTGCCGCTTCAATGGGCCTTTTTCTCTTCTTCGGCCTGCTTTCGGCCCATTTGGCCTAACCGGCCCCTGTGGCCCACCCGCACTTCACAAGGAGGCGGGTAGGGTTTCCCCTACCCCATTACAAGGTGGCGGCGGCGGCAGCCGAGCCGTAGCTCAGGCGGGGTGAGACGGTGGTGGCGCGGCGCATGGTGGCGTGGCCGGCCGGTGCGCGGCAGACGGCGGGCGGCGGCGCCTGGTCGGTCGGACGGCCGAACGAGCAGGCGGCGGCCGGGCGCACGCCGGCCGGGCGGTGGCCAGCGTGGCCCGGATCGTGCATGCGTCGCGGCGCGGGAACTGGGGGCGGCGCTGGCTAAGCGGCGGACAGCGCGCATGCGGCGCAGCCAAAGCGGCGGTGCTGGCGGTGCGCATGCGGCGCGGAAGCTGAATCGCGAGGCCGGGAGGCGCGATGCGATCGGAAGCCGGCGGCGGCGGCGGCGCGCGCATGAAGCGCGGCGAGCCGGCGGCGTCCTCGGGCGCGGCGGCGGCGCGTGCATGCGGCGCGGTGGAGCCGGCGGCGTCCTCGGGCGGTGGCGGACAGCGAGTGTGGCGCGGCGGCGCCCGTGCGGGAGGCGGTGGCTCATGCGCGGGACGCGCTGTCGAGGTGAGCACCGACGCGGTGGTGGCGCCTCAGGGAGGCGGCACTCGGCGACCGGCGGCCGTTTTTCACGCAATGGTCGTGCAGAGCCGATGTGTGCAAAATTTTCTTTTTCCTTTTCTAATCTATAGTGTAATCAACATCTACCTCATGTTGCATCTACCGATCGATATTATGCCGCGACTTGTGTCGCTCGCGGTAGATTAAGGTTGATTTACGCAGAGAAAATCAATCTAGAACGTGAAAATCGCGAATTTATAATGATCTAGATAATTCAATCTATTAGAGTTTCGATGATTACCTTGATTCACCGAGTAAAGTCGTGTCGATAACGTGTTGAAGAAGCGCCGGCGACATCCGATCGATTTCTACGCTTAAAACGAAGCGAATCAATCACGAAAACGAGTAATAGATTGAAATCACACGAGAGATAGAGAGAACTCTGGTCTTTCTTTATTAATTTCGATTGCATGTGTACAAAATATACCAGATGCGGCTCCCTATTTATAGTCTCGGTGAGGTGGTCATCATGGGCTAGGGCTGCGGCCCGCGATCCGATTTCTAACAATTTAAACTCGTTTGTATTCGAAGTTTGCTTTTGTGAAGAAGAATAAAAAGTCGCATCTTCTCCATGTATGCGTGTATCGAGAGGCAACAACGAGTTACGAATATAGGCGATGGGAGCGGTAGGGGTGAAACCGGATCGAATAGTTTCCGTCGGATCCGGGATTTTCACGGATCGGATTGTGTCGGATCGGATTTTTTGGATAGTTCTTGGATCGGATCTGATACGGATTTTTATCGGATCTGAATCTGAATACAAGATAAGCCTAGTATCCGTCGAATATAGATACGGATTATCCGGATAATACTAAAACGGATATCCGAGGGGAGGAGGGACTTTAATTTTTATTTTTGATTTTGGATTTGAAAAGCAGGAAATTCATTTATGCTCGAGAAAAATATGAAATAAACTCCAAAAATTCCAGGAAAATTCACGAAGTTCTGGTGACATTTTGGACTTAATAAAAATATTTCCAACTAATGTTGATATTTAATTTTCATACTTAAAAATACTTTTTAATTTCAAAAGTAGACCTTTAAACTCTAGAAAATCCAGGAAACCAAATAAAAGCCAAATAACTTCAAATAATTAATTTAAATTAGGATTTTTATAGAAAATCAAAATATCATTTTATTTAATGTCTATTTTTTTGTTTTTCACTTAATTTACTTTTCAAATCGCTTTTTCAAAAACAGAAAATCAGGCAAAACCAAAAATAAAATTTAGGCAACAAAAATACTTATTTTAATTTTAAATTTAATTTTATTAATTTTTATTTTAATAAAACCCTGGGCTATTACAACTTGATGGATGAAATGGAGGAATAAAATGTTCTTATGTTTGTTCAAATTGTTATCATGTCATCATGTGTATTCCATGAATTGCACGTTGTTGTTACTTATGTAGTTATGTTGTGATCAACTATTGGGTATATTTCATTGTGGATGAAAAGACTATGCTTGTTTAGATTTATGAATGTTTTGACAAGATGAACTATTTACGTATTTTCGTAAATTTTGGATGTATAGTTTAAGAGGTTCTCATGTTCCGATAAATATTCATAACCGTATTCGTTTCGATTCGTATTCGATCCGTATCTGTATTCGATATTATTCGTATTTGTATTCGTATTCGAGTTATCTGTATTTGTATCTGTATCTGAAAAAATATGAAACTAAATATAGTAGATATATTATTTGTCCGTATCCGATCCGTTTTCACCCCTAGTGAGCACCGAAACTGATTCTCCTCTGTTGTGTTGCTTCTAACCTTTAGTTCAGTCCACACAGAGCGTTGAGTCCATCTTTGTTCCAACAAGGGAGGGGAAACTTCAGTGGCAGATAGATCGAGCTGCTCATCCTCATGGCCGACGGCGATCGCTGCTCCCTCCGCCTCCCAGACGGCTCCCTTTTCCTCGGCTTTGATTGCTCTACGCAGTAAGACTCACACGCCATTCCTTACTCTCCCTTTCCTATTCTTGAGTTGTTAATCTATCTCCACTGCCAGATGAAGTGACCAGATCTAGGGATTGTAACCCAAATCAGAGCACTAAAAATGTATAAACTCACCAGCGAACAGGCCTAGATCTAGGGATTATGGGCTCGAGCTTGGAGGGGTGCCAACGAGAGCGGCTGCGGCGTGAGGGGGGAGAGGCAAAGCCGTAATTAATATGATTGATACCCATGTCTGAGTCCTCTAGCTATCTCTGCTCTGGCTAACTAAATCTTCAAGTGCAATGATAATTTTCTTCCCAACACAACAAACACCAGGTCGCTCAAAGCCACGGTGCTGGACGCCAACCTCACAATCGTCGCCTACGAAGCCGTCCACTTCGACTCCGACCTGCCGCACTACAGCACCAAGGGCGGCGTCCTCCGGGACTGGACTGAGCCCGGCCGCATCGTGTCGCCGCCGTTAATGTGGGCTGAGGCCCTGGAGCTGCTCCTCCACAGGCTGAGACCCAAGGTGGACTACGGCAGCGTTGTCGCCGTCTCTGGCAGCGCGCAGCAGCACGGCAGCGTCTACTGGAACATGGGAGCAGGCGCGGTGCTGGCCTCCCTGGACCCGACCAAGAACCTGGCGCCGCAGCTCGCCTCCGCGTTCGCCACGCCGGAGTCGCCTGTGTGGATGGACAGCAGCACGACGGAGCAGTGCCGAGAGGTCGAGGTGGCCCTGGGAGGCGCGCTCGCACTGGCCGGGATGACGGGGTGCCGGGCACACGAGAGGTGCACCGGCCCACAGGTAAGGAAGATGTATCAGACGAGGCGGTGTGTTTACGACAGCACCGAGAGAATCTCGCTTGTGAGCTCATTCATGGCGTCGGTGCTGATTGGGGGCTACGCCTGCATCGACGAGACTGACGGTGCGGGGATGAACTTGATGGACATTGTTACACGCGAGCTGCGCAAAGACGCTCTTGAGGTTTGGTTCTTGAAATATTCAGGATGTAGACTTATGTTTGCGATTGTAGTTTGCAAGAGCAAATTTTTTGGACTGAAAAATACGCATTTGCTTGTCTATTGTTTCTGATGCATTTCAAGTTTACAGGCTACAGCACCAAATTTAGAAGAGAAGATTGGCAAGCTAGCACCAGCGCACACTGTAGCAGGAAATTTATCTCCTTTTTTTGTTCAGAGGTAGCATATGCTGAATTTGCTTATCTGAACAAACATTAAATTACTATTTCATATCAACTTGCCGGATTGACATATATTTGGATGCTTTATGTTCCAATAGATTTCAGTTTACAAGCGACTGTCTAGTTGTTCAGTGGTCAGGGGACAACCCCAATAGCCTTGCAGGTTCAGAAGCGCTCCCAGTCTTCTGCATATGAATTTCTTAGAACATTTGATATGTCTGTTTTGTCATTATATCAAAGAATGCCCTAATTTGAAGCATTAGTCAATAATGTTTACATAATGCAAGCTTAAAAAGTATTTTTGATTTCCAGATATCCAATTATGCAGGCTTAACTTTGAGCAATCCTGGTGATCTAGCAATCAGTCTTGGAACAAGTGATACAGTAATCATCTATCACCTTGTTTTACAAAATAATATTATTTCCAAGAGCAATGCTATTGATAGAAGCACGTAGCAATGTGCATCTTATGACCTGGTTCTAGATTTGGTCTACAATGTGAAACCAAACCTAGTTTTGCTTGTATTGTGGATCAGTTAGTAAAAGGACTGTTGTTGAAAAAAATTAGTAAAAGGACTCCCCAAAAACAATTCATTATGCAACGTTGTTTCTTTTTTAAAAAAGAAGAATGTTGTTTCGTTTTATCAACCATTGGTGATGACTGCAATGCCTTTATGATCCTTCAGGTTTTTGGGATAACTGATGCGCCTGAACCATCCATGGATGGAAACATCCTTCCTAATCCAGTTGATCCCAAGACCTACATGGTTATGCTTTGTTATAAAAATGGATCTCTAACACGAGAAGGTACCGTTTTCAGTGCCTTTCATTATGCTATTTCCCCTTACTAATGCATATACTTTTGTGCCAGATATCCGCAATTGTTATGCTGAGAGATCATGGGATGTGTTCAACAAGTTGCTTGAGCAAACAGACCCCTTAAATGGTATATTTATGCTTCATCATTCCATTTACTCAAAATGCTATTCTATGTTTTTTAGAACTAAAATGCATTTATCGGGAAAAAAATAGTCTGAGGTTACATTGGAAAACTGACCATAACTTCCTGGCACTTGAAATGACAGCCAAAACAAGGATATTTAGACCAGTCTGGTCTACAAAGGTTACAAAATTTGGCAAGTAGGTATGCCAGTATAATTATGCTTTGATCGCAGCAAGGCTAAGGCAGTTACTATGAAAAGCTTGTCTTTCATTCGTGCTAGATGCTTGCATTGACCACAGAAAGGTAGCTTTCTGAGGATTCTTGAGTCTCATGTTTTTCTTCTTTTGCAGGAGGAAAATTGGGATTTTACTACAAGGAACATGAGATTCTGCCACCACTTCCAGGTTACTTTTGACCTCACATTTTCTTTCCCTTTAATATCCAGTCTTTTATGTCATTGCTCATACAATATGCTCATATATGCCTAGTTGGGTTTCACCGCTACGTCGTCAACAACTTCACCAGTGGATCTTTAGATGAGATGATGGAACATCAGATAGACGAGTTTGATCCTCCATCAGAGGTTCGAGTACTTCACAACCTGTCATTGCCATCAAACGATTCAACATGCCAAACTTTCTTCAGACCGTTTAACAGAATTGATTTAGGTTCGTGCAATAATAGAAGGGCAGTTCCTTTCCATGAGAGGCCATGCTGAGAGATGTGGCCTGCCAGTGCCTCCAAAGCGGATTATAGCAACTGGTGGTGCATCATCAAACCAGGTCATTCTCAAGACAATGGCATCCATTTTCGGCTGTCCAGTTTATACTGTTCAGAGACCAGGTAAGTACAGAACAGCATAAACACTACTTATATATCAATCGGCTCCTGCCTCATTATCTATCTTACATAGTCTCATAATAATAGACTGAATACTATGCGCCTAAGCAATGTGCACCCTTGACGCTTCTCTATATATCGTTCAATTGATACAGACTCTGCATCCCTGGGTGCTGCTCTAAGAGCAGCCCATGGGTGGCTCTGCAACCGGCAAGGCGAGTTCATGCCTGTCTCATGTGTCTACTCAGGCAGATTGGATAGAACGTCACTAAGCGTGAAGATGGCTGTTCCATTTGGAGACTGTGAGGGGGACATTGAGCTTTTTAACAACTATACATTGTTGATGAAGAAGAGGCTGGAGATTGAGCAGGAGCTTGTCGAGAGGTTTGGTCGGCGTGTGTGAAGTAGCTAGTTATTGGTAACACTATTTTTCCAAAAAGTAAGCCTAGAAGTTATAGCAGTCCCGATGACAATAATGAATTATTGAAAATACATCTGCAGAAAAAGGGTAATATAGAAAGAATCAGAAGTACAGTAGATGTACAATTTAGACTTCGACTATTACCACTATAACATAGGAAAATTGTGTATCAGGCCAGGATTCATATTTTGTTAAGCATCTTTTATTCAGTGCCCAATGCTTTGGCAAGTTTAGGTCAAATTTTGAATCAGGTTTAGCCTTCTCTCGCACTTTTTGGCAATCCCAATTGAGAACCACACTTAGCAGTAGGGGTGAAAACGAATCGGATAGTTTGTGACCGATTCGGGTAATTTTTGAATACGGATTCTATCGACTCGGATATTTGTCCGATAGTTGTAACACCCCGACCCTCCACAGGGTCCAAGATGCTACCACCACACCCTTACCAATTCAAAAGTGTTGCTAATTCAACTTTTAGCAGCACCTCCCCTGTTCTTTTTATATGATTACCCACTGGGGGCAAACTACAAATAACTGTAGGATAATTGCAAAGACAACTAAATTCATATTTCACAAACCATAACATAAATAGAAACTGTGGAACCTTTGGGTTCCACGACCATGGAGACCCACCATCATAGTTCGCAAGCAAAGTAAACCAAAGCGGCGAACCACAAGAATCTTAACACTATCTTAAACATAAACGTTCAGTTTAAGTCTAAGCTGTTATTTTACATGTGCAGTGCCAAAAGGACTATCCCCATTCCATGCATGTCATCATCATTCACCTAAGAACAACGACAAAGTAAGGGTGAGTCCGAAGACTCAACAAGCACACGATAAAATAGTAACATCACTTTAGCAATTCAATCGATTTCACGAACTATAAGCTGTAAATCAACTCTATAACTGTAAACTGTAAATTAAGTCTGTAACTATATACTGTAAATCAATTCTATGTCTATAAACTGTAAATCAATTCTACAACTGTGAGCTATAAATCAAATTTGTAACTATAAGCTGTAAGTCAATTCTGTAAGTGTAACTGCAAATCAAATCAGAATCGTAAATCAGTAAATTAACTCTATAATCAGAAATCAAATCAAATCAGAATCGTAAATCAGAAATCACAATCGTCAGAATCGTATCATTTTCTCTATCACTTTCATGCAATGAAATATCATGCAATGCATCTGTAATGCATCTATATGCTCTGTAACTGTAGCTTATACCGGTATAGCGGAGTGTCCACCCGTCAATGGACTACTCATTCGTCTCGTCCTCTTTCATACGAGGTCTCAACCTCCACTCTCGTGGAGTGCCTACCTCTGTAGGTCTTATTCAAGAGCACTCCGGACTAGTCATATGACTTTTTCACTGACCTAACTCTTATGCATTTTGCATGATGCAATATGCTTCAAATATGGATGACTAATCATAAGCGGTACTCATCAAAGTATGGTTAGCACAATTCATATACATCATCTTATAAATCACGTAAATCATGGCATGGAAATACGAATAACAAGCATTCACCACAATTTCTCGTCTACCATGCACTTGCTCGTTAACTCGGCGACGGTGCATGGACGGCACCAGACTCGAACCGCCACCTGAACAAACATTAACTATTTCAATTCATTGCTAATGTAATACATTGACATACGAGCAAATGAAATCGTTGTAATGTTCAACTCGACGTACTCAAATCCTGTACTATTTCAATTCATTGCTAATTTCTTATTGTCTCGATGCTTAATAGTCTGTAAAATTAGGTAACCACACTAATGAATGATACCTAAATGGTCTCATGTAGCGACTCTAAGCATCGGCATATGAATCTGTGCACGACTCGGTGAATAAACTTAAAGGAGAGTTCTTTGAGGCGTTACCCTGGCCTCGAACGACCGGATCGGGACACTGCCTTCCTTTTTTCAGCGACCCGCGGATCCGCGCAGATCAGCCTCCCCTCTTCTTCTTCCTCCCTTACTTTTCTTTTCTTTCTTTTTTTCCTTTCCTTTCCCTTCGGCCGGCGCTCTCTTCTTTCTTTTCTTTTGTTTCTCCCACCCGGCCACGTCGTCTCCTCTGTCTTTGGCTCTCGTCCCGGCCGACGGCTTCCTTCTCTCTCCTTTTCCTTCCTCACTTCCTCACCCAGCCGTGCCCTTTCCCTCTCTTCTTCCTCCCCGTCGGCTGATGCGGCCCTCCCCTCTCCTCTTCTCCCCCGCCGGAGCCCGACCCTCCCCCTCACTCCCTTGCACGGTGCGTAGCCAGCGGAGCAGGGGAGCGGCAACGGCGACGGCCGGAGGGCGTCAAGCAGCGGTGAGTTAAGGGCGGCGACGGCAGCGCTGCTGGGCCTGGGAAAGCGGCGGCGGCCACGGAGGCGGCGACGGCGGCAAGCCGAGGGCGGCGGCGGCAAGCCGAGGGCGGCGGCGGCAGCGGCTGGCTGGGCACGGGAAGTAGCGACGGCTGCCGAAGGCGCGCGCGTGGACACAGGGGCGTGGCGGCAGGCAAAGCACGGGAGGAGTGGAAAGCGAAATGGGTTTTTGCCTCCTCCACCGGCTTCCCTCCTAAAGGGCAACATGTGGGCTAGGTGGGCTAAGCCAAACCGCCTGTATTACAATAGTATCGAATCGGAAACAAATACGGATTTTTTCTGTTGGGTACAAATATGGATTCGGTAGCTCACTATCCATCCAATACGAATACGGATCCGAATTATTTGGATATTCAGGGGCCGGATATCCATAGCATATATCATCTATTTCAACCCAGCCCATTTACACAATAATTTAGTAGCCCATTATACATTAACATATACATTGATACATGGAGTTAGAGAGTAAATCTTAGCTTATATGAAGATTCATGAATGTTTTTCACAAATGTTTGGATCAAATAAACTATTTATGTTTTCTATTTATTTTGTGTGTACAGTTTAAAAGGTTTTCATGTTCCGAGAATATTTAGATCAAATAAATTATTTATGTTTTCTGTTTATTTGGTGTATATATTTTAAAGGATTTTCATGTTCTGAGAAGTATTCGTAACCGTATTCAATTCGTTTCGTATTTGTATTTGATATTATTCATATTCATATTAAGGGCATTCGTATATGCATCTGGGAAAAAAATATGAAATCAGATATAGCCATTGTCCATCCGTATTCGATCCGTTTTCACCCCTACTTAGCAGTTAGCAAAATTCTTGATGCCGTACATCACCATTCAATAGTAGGATATGTTGGCTGACTTTGTGTTGAATATCCTATCAATACATTCCCCTTTTTTTCTTTTGATAAATCAATCCCACTCACATATTCAACACTCAAAAGTCAAAATGCTGAGATGAGACTATGACATGAACTAAACAGGCTTTGTTCATGGATGATCCAAATGCAAATGCCATGCATGTTGTGCTGATGAATGGCATCCTACTCAACATGGTGAGGCTACACCAAGGATGGCCACCAAATTTGCAAAATCTAGTAGTCAGCTACTACTGCTACTTACCACTGCATGCATTGTTTCCACTCCACTAATAAATTAGTGGATTCTTATTGCCACTACACCAGAATCTCTTATGCATGGGCACTATCTACGGGTAATGAGAGAGAAGCTCAAGCACAGCTAGATACCTATGGCACAATGTGCTTGCAAATTACCACCCCATCTTTATTTGTTTTCCTTTTACAAAATTATTATTGTTGCACTAAGTGCCGATACCTATTGGTCAGGCTTGATGTCTGTCCAAAACATTAGAATTACTCAAATAAATTTAAGTGTGTTTACTTGCACTTGTTACACCAAAAATATCCTATGTGGACCTGTTCTTTTAGCTTCTAAAAGCTGCTTTTGGCTTTTCTACAAGAACTAGCTTTTAAACAGAGTATTTTTCAAGATAGGGTCTACTAGTTAATTGTAGTACATACTTTGCTGACTTCATTTATATCGGTATAAACTGTACGTGAGTTTCATTACTCTGTAATCTCGCATAAACAGTCCAAAGTCACAAGTCGCAGCTAAAAGCCACAAGCCGCAAAAAAAAAAAAAAAAACAGGCTCATAGGCTTTTCTCAATGCAACTGAATATGTCGGAGAAGGGAACTGAAGTAGGATTGCGACTGGGATTAAATCCTTTAAAATGTATGAAAAGGAAGTAATGAAAGTGACTGTAGCTATTTTGACGCACCCTGTAATTAGCAGATAGAAGAAAAGATTAAAATGCAGTATATCTTTTTGCTTTATACTTTAATGCTTTACTCCTTTGTCCCTTGAAATGGCACTTTACCATAAAGTGTTTCTTCGTGATCAAAAGCATAATTGAGGATTTTGTTTGCTTGAGTCCGGAACCAAGCTATGCCCCAGGCTAAACTCTAACAATGCAGAACTAACGCCAATTTATACCCATACTACGATATAACAAAAGTAGGCTCCAAATACTTGGGTTTAGACCAAAGACTTATATTTCTTGCTGTTCGTAAACTAATACAAGAAGCATAACAAAGCCAAGCTTTAAAAGGCCACATATAAGTCATCCGGGATGAAAAATATGGAAAATCAAACAATTTTTTTAAAGCTGAGGGAACAAATTGACAGAAATAGTAGAGTTTATGCATGAGATAGTTTTGGGATTCTCCTAAAAAAAGGTATCTACAACTATTGTTGTTATGAAAGCATGTTTAGCACTCTAGGCTTTAACTTAATCATCTTATCGAAAATGACATGTACCAAACTATGGGCTAAATTTCTAGCAAAGTTTTAGCAAACCGAGACAACATCAAATTGATATATAAGTAAAGATATGAAAAAGTCTGACATTGACAAAAGACAAAGGCAATTACCTCTTTTTTTCTGCATTTCCATTATCTCTGCCTGCATGATGAAGACAATGAAAAAAGCTCAGAACTCTGAATAGAATAGCTCAATAGCTCATACTCGTATTCGAAGTATGGTATTGTAGTGCTATTCATTGGGATGTTTGCTAGTCACTAACAATGCTAGGAACGTAGATCACTACAAGTCTACAACTATAGGAAGTGTGAGCTGAATATTCAGCCTGTTATATGCTGATAGATATGCAAAATGTTCACAAAAAAAGGAATGGTCCATGATGTGCCGACAGATGCTCACATTCTTGATATATGTGTGGAGCTAGATCTGGTCTTCTCGCCGCCACCAATGGCGGATCCGGCCCTCCCACCCTCGCCGCCACCGATCCAGCCCTCCCAACCCGTTGCCACCATCCGCCTCATCCCCATCATTGGTGCGTGTACCACCTAGTACCCTCCACCGGACACGGTAGAGGTGTCGCAGACGCATCCCGTCGTGTCGACGGAGTTGACGTATTGATGCGTGTCGATGCGTCGAAAATATTTTGGACATGTGAGTCCCAATAACACCGGATGCAACAATTATGAATATTATACTCTAGCCATCACCCCGAAAATAGATAGGGAATGAACTATCTGCAGTGACTCATTGTGGAGATGAAACACCAAAAGGTTGATGCAAAAGAGAAACATTGAATATTTCACACTCGGTTTAAAGACTGGGTAATGGATGCACTATACTTTGTTTCTGAAAAATAGAGGTTATACTTAGAGCAAGTCATAGTGAATGCTTCAATGAAGTTCTCGATGCCATCAACATGGACAAAATTAGCAAAGCAACTAATAGTGGGGTCTCATGCGAAACTATCCACTTGTAACGACTAGTATAAATTCTGAACTTCAGCTTCCAACTCCATTGTATAAGCCTATGCAGATAAGAAAATTGTTACAAAATAGGAAAGTTGGCAAATTGTCCGCTTAAAAGAAACATAGGGTAACAAGGAAGGTCGATCAGACCGACCAATGACTCACTTACAAATTACGTTTCTAAACTTACCATATCAAGAATAAGCCCAGAACATTGAGTTATTGCAAATGACAGTTTGTATGGTCATTGTATTTTCAGCTCAACTATTCAGGCTTGCAATAACAAATGGCTTCATTACAAAGTAGTAATGACATGCATGGATTTATTAGGAAATGTTAATACCTGCTTGCGGGCGCAGGATCTCGCGGCGGACTCCCTGTTCTTGATCATCCTCCTCTGCCTCCTCTCCACCGCCTTCTCCACGCCGCCACCATTTCTTCTCCCCCTTACTATCCCCTCAAACGAATACAGGTCCCCATTCCCATTCCCCCAGAATCAAGCTGGTTCATCGTTGTTTGCATAGCCACGGCGCTGCCTCCCAAACCCACTGCCCTCGGCATGTGTTTGACACGAGAAATCGTTCATAGATTTCTTGCCCCGGAGTATAAGGTGCGGATGTGCCAATGTACCAAAGTACACAAAAATAGATAAACACAACAAAATTAGAAAAAAACATGTATTTATTCATTCATTTTAGAAGAACAAAATTACAAGTTCCCTT
Organism: Dendrocalamus sinicus; assembly: GCA_036346575.1. Taxonomy (NCBI): domain Eukaryota; kingdom Viridiplantae; phylum Streptophyta; class Magnoliopsida; order Poales; family Poaceae; genus Dendrocalamus; species Dendrocalamus sinicus. The sequence continues at coordinate 1,463,937 of CM070658.1, forward strand.
TATATATATGCACTCCGTAGCCTACTTTGTGTAGCAGATCTGAATAGACGACATGCTGTCCTGTTTCCTGGGGCCTCGGAAGGTTCCCGGTTAATTATATCCACAAGGTAAACTCACAGAATACCTCTGATTAAGTTGTGCATTGGTCACCCTCTTCGGTCTTCGCTTTATGTTCTCCATGCAAGGGATGAATAGTTAATGAAGATGTGGGCATTGGTGTTATCCAAAGCCTCGTCGGTTTATGAGGCCGTTGATAGCGTGGTCGTTACACTGACCGCGCCCGCCCGTGCCATTCGACCTCGTCGATACCGAACGAACACAATGGAAGTTATTTGAAGTATACATGATTAACGTCTAGTGTTACCAATCTGATAATAATGGCAGCAAGAATCGGTATCGATGACATATCAGTAGTCAAGGGTCACATGGTCGAAATACATTAGATGTTGCACGTGGTTGAAAGTCATCATAGTCAGAATACATTGAGAAATGTCTATGGTCGAAATCCACCAAAAGATGCACGTGGTCGAAATCTATCGTGATCGAAGCCCACTAGGAGCGCTTTGTGGTCGAACTCATCGGAAGATGCCCGTGGTCGATGATCCACGATGAGTCGAAACCCACCAGAAGATGTTCAGGGTCAGAAGTCACTATGGTCAAACTTATTTGGGGATGTCTGTGGTCGACAGTTACAGTAGTCGAAACCCATTGGAAGATGTCCGTGGTTAAAACACATTGGAAGACGTCCATGGTCAAAATCCACCATGGTCGAAACCCATCAAAGACATCCGTGATCGAAATCCACCGTGGTCGAAACCCATCGAAAGACGTCCGTAGTCAAAATCCACCGTGGTCGAAACCCATCGAAAGATATTCGTGGTCAAAATCCACCACGGTCGAAACCTACCGAAAGATATCCGTGGTCGAAATCCACTGTGGTCAAAACCTATCGAAAGATGTCTGTTATGATTACAGACCAAACAGTATAGAGTGGTAGTGGAGATGTTAGGTGAACAATGCTTGGGGGCTTCCCCATGGCCTGGATGGCTTTATATATATTCACATGGGGAGTATTTTACAATTATGTCCTTACACCCAAGTATCCCTCTCAAGGGCATTTATCTCATTGTACACATCCTATTTTGGGCTTTACAACCTTCTAACAGGCCAGGCTGGGCTTAGGTGGGGCCACCCCTACAACAGGAGCCTCTCATGGTGAAGGGCTTCACGGGCCGAAACTATGTTGCTAAGTCAGGCCCCCTCCGTCCCTGCGGTCTGTGACCTTCTATGATATTGGACAAAACTGGATCTTGCAGGCACAGCGCAACCTAGTGACATGGACACAGAGTCGAAGCTACCATCGAAGGCGTCTCCCGGTCACGAGGTGTGCGCTTCTAGCGGAGCCGACCCATCAAGACGAAGTCGAGTCTACATCCGACTTCACTCCGCGGACATGCGGGCGAAGCGGGATGCGGAATCGTCCGTCGTACACGAGGCTGGACCAGAGGGCCGACTGAACTTTCGGACACGGAGTCGAAGTGGGCTCCGGGATTGAGCAATGGAGATGGCCGTGAAGTCAACGGAGGATGGGGCGCCATGCAGCCTCTGGAAGACGCCCTCAAGGACCTCTCCATTGACGTGCCACCCCTGACGTTCGGTCCCAAGGACCTGACGCGGTCGCTTCGGCGAATCAGAGAAGCTTTCGGCCTCGCCCTCCACGCCACCAAGGCCTTCAGCAACCATTGCTCCTTTGTCACCTCTCGCATCGCCTTCGCCCTGCTCCACCACTGATGATGCCAGCACGTCAATGAGTTGGCCGACCCCTAGCTGGAGATGCCCGGCGGAGCCGGGGTGATGTCGGGTGCCGTGCGCGCTGTCCGCCCCGCCGTCCGGGCCTTTCATGACCAAATCTGGGACTACATCGGGGAGGCCGCGGCAAAGGTAATGCTGCGGCGGACTTTGTGTGGCGAGGGGAACTTCGGCCAATGGCTCGACGAAGTTCCACGGCGCAATGAAGACAGTGCCACCGTCCCGAAGCATGGCACGGACCCACAGGTGTGATGCCGGGGTCTAGTGTGTAGGCGTGCGTTGTAATGTATCTGCTCTTTTTGTAAGTTGGCGCCCTATGGCACCCGCCCCTTTGTATGAATAAAGTGGATTTGAACAAAGTGTTCTGATGACGCGTGCTATTTTTTCTCCAGGCAGATACTTGGTAGGGGCCGATTACTAGTTTTGGACCACATGGTTCGACGGCATCTTTGGCGTTGGGTGTGGCGTAAGATGCCAGAATTTCGGGCGACCCGGACTTCAGCGGGTGATACTTCGACGTGGAAGTATATTAAGGTGGAGCCAGACGAGTAGCGACCTTAGGCACTCGAAGGAACTTGTAAACATTAGCTCTTCGCAAATGTAATTGCCGAATCTCTGTAATCATTATTTATGAATGCAATAAAGACTTCGGTTGGAGTACATGTCCCTGTCGCTCTTCATGATTGCGCCTGTCTTCGACCAACTCGTAGGACTTGGTGCTTCGTAGACGCTTAAGCACTTCGTCCCCTACCCTTCGAGGTGGTGGCAGCGGAGCTGGCGCCTAGCCGAAGTAGACGCTCGAGCGCTTCGTCCCCTATCCTTCGAAGTGGTGGTAGAGGAGCTAGTGCCTAGCCGAAGTAGACGCTCGAGCGCTCCGTCCCCTACCCTTCGAAGTGGCGGTAGTGGAGCTGGCGACTAGCCAAAGTAGGCGCTCGAGCGCTCCATCCCCTACTCTTCGAAGTGGCGGCAGTGGAGCTGGCGACTAGCCAAAGTAGGCACTCGAGCGCTCCATCCCCTACCCTTCGAAGTGACGACGGCAGAGCTGGCGACTAGCCAAAGTAGGCCCTTCAAAGTGACGGCAGCAGAGCTGGCGAATAGCCAAAGTAGGCGCTTGAGCGCTCCGTCCCCTACCCTTTGAAGTGGCGGCAGCGGAGCTGGCGACCAGCCAAAGTAGGCGCTCAAGCGCTCCGTCCCCTACCCTTCGAAGTGGCGGTGACGGAGCTAGCGACTAGCCAAAGTAGACCTTCGAGCGCTCCGTCCCTTCCCTTCGAAGTGGCAGCAGCAAAGCTGGCGCCAAGCCGTGTGATCTTACGCCTATTCGTACTCCGTAGAGTGCACGTGGAGACCGCGCGTTTTATTTATACTCCGTAGAGTGCACGCAGAGGCCGCACGTCTTATTTATACTCACTCGAGCGCTCCGTCCCGTATCCTTCGAAGTGGCTACGGCAGAGCTGGCGACTAGCCAAAGAAGGCGCTCGAGCGCTCTGTCCCCTACCTTTCGAAGTGGCGACAGCGGAGCTGGCGACTAGCCAAAGTAGGCACCGCACGATCTTACGCCTATACGTACTCCGTAGAGTGCACGCGGAGACCGCGTGTCTTATTTATACTCCGTAGAGTGCATGCGGAGACCGCGTGTATTATTTATACTCTGTAGAGTGCACGCGGAGACCACGCGTCTTGTTTATACTCACGAAGAGTGCACGCGGAGACCATGTGTCTTATTTATACTCACAAAGAGTGCGCGTGGAGACCCGTGTCTTATTTATACTTACGGAGAGTGCGCGTGAAGACCGCGTGTCTTATTTATACTCACGGAGAGTGCGCGCGGAGACCGTGTGTCTTGTTTATACTCACGTAGAGTGCGCGCGGAGACCGCATGTCTTATTTATACTCACGAAGAGTGCGCGCGGAGACCGTGTGTCTTGTTTATACTCACGAAGAGTGCGCACGTAGACCGTGTGTCTTGTTTATACTCACGAAGAGTACGCGCGGAGACCACGTGTCTTATTTATACTCACGGAAGGCCCTTGCCTTCACGCGGTCGTGTCTGCCTTAGGATTCTTGGTGGACCTTGCGGTGCGGGACCCGAGCACGAAGCTCTATGCGCCGGGCGAGGTCCTGGTCACCGAAGGTGGTGATGATACCTTGTGGGCTCGGGAGCTTCATGCATAAGAAGCCATGGTGTGGAATTACCCCGAAGGAGTTGAGGGTTGGGCACCCCAGTATGGCATTGTATGGGTACGGGATGTTGACGATGTCAAAGGTGACGTCCTCGCTCCTCGCGTTGTCGCCCTGGCCAAAGGAGACTTGCAGGCGTATCTGGCCCAACGCCTTCAGCGGCTGACCCCCGAAGCCCTGCAGTGGGATTCCCGAGGGGCCCAAGCGACACCGGGGGATCCCCATCTGGTCGAAGGCCGCCGCGAACAGGATGTTCGCGGAGTTGCCTCCATCGACCAGGACGCGTTTGACATCGCATCCCGCGATGACAACCTGGATGACCAGGGAACCTTGGTGAGGGAACTCCACACCCTCAGCGTCGGTGCGTGAAGGTAATTTCGTGATGCGCCCACTCTGGCAGTGCTTGCACCGGGTATGCTGCCACATGGTGTAGCCTCCACGCGTAGGCCTTCTGTTGCCACGTCGAGGAGAACTCCAGCGAAGAGCCCCGGAGATGACGTTTATAATCCGGCGTTGGGCTCCCTCCAGGACCTGAATTCGTAAGGGGCCTTCTTGGGGCTGCTACACGTGGGCTTGAATCCGTAGGGGGCCCTCTTGGGGCTACTGCCGGTGGGCTTGAATCTGCAGGGGGCCCTCTTGGGGCTGCTGCACGCGGGGGCACTGTCTTCAGAGCCACCCTCGATGTCGAAGGCATAGCGGGCCCTTTGGGATCTACGTTGGCTACACCTGGACTTGTCACTCGACAAGTCCTTATGCTTGGTGTCCTTGCGCTCGGGGGCGTCCTTCGAAGACTCTTGCTTGTGCTTGCCCTTCGCGGAGCCCTCTTTCTTCGGTGAGTCTTCGTTCTTCGACGAGTTCTCCGCTTGATTAGTGTCGGAGTCGTCGCCTTTGCGCCGTCGTGCATCCTCCTCCACCCTCGCATACTCTTCCATCTTATCGAAGAGCTTCGCAGCCGTCTTGATCGGCTTATGCGCGTTGTACTCGGCCAACGGCCTCGGGCAAAGGCCTTGTATCACTGTGTTGATAATGGTTGTCTCGTTGACGTCCTTGACCTAGCAACGGACCTTAGCGAAGCGCTTGAAGTACTCTCAGAGCTTCTCCGAGGGTTTTTGCTTGACGGCGAAGAGCTGATCCGTGTCGACACGCTCGACGTAGTTCCCCTGGAAGTTATTGTAGAGGCAGTCACGAATCTGCTCCCACGCATAAATGGAGTTTGACTCTATGGTGAAAAACCAAGAGAGCGCCACTCCCTGCAGCGCGAGGGGAGCCCTTTGCTTTGGTAGTGTCGTCGTCTGTAGCTTCAATGGCGTCTTGTACACACGCACGAACTCCCGAGAGTCCGTGGCCTTTGTACTGGCTCGATGGCGTTGGGAACTTTAAGTCCTCCACCATGCCGATTGCTATAGGCCCGCGGAGAGGGAACTCCGGATCCACCCGCGAAGTGGAACGCGATCGATGTAGGGTTGTCGCGGCTATCTACCCGTTCGTGTAGGCTCCGCAGCCATCGGCGGGACTTGTTGGCTCCGAGCCTCTTGTATATCCCCGCACGGCTCCGCGAAGGCCCGCTAGCTCCTGTTGTAGCGCGCGAGGCCGTTAGTAGAACGTTCTCCATCGCCGGTGTGGTTGCACCGGCAGAGCGCCGTCATGCGCCGCCACGCTGGTTGCGACCATGGCTTGCGCCCGAGGTGCGGTGGACTCGAGTCGGTGACGAGACCGACGTTGCCACCGGAACCACTTGCCGCTCGCGCCCAGTGCAGGGGCGGTGTCCGTGGCCGCGACGCGTGTATCGGCGTCACTTCTCCCAGCACCCCGATCGGTACCACCAGTACAGATCGCCGTGTCGCAGAGCTGGCATTGCCATCTGCGCCCACAGCCGATGCCGAAGCCCTGGCGTTGACGAGCGCTTCCGTCGTACTCCTCTTCTTCTTGGCCACCGATGATGAAACCTTCTTTGGTGCCATCCTTTAGATTTCAGAGCTTGCTCTGTCTTCCCCACGGACGGCGCCAACTGTCGTGGTGACTTAGGTGGGGGCCACCCCTACAACAATGTCCGTGGTCAAAATCCACCGTAGTCAAAACCCACCGGAAAATTACTGTGGTCGAAATCTATCGTGGTCAAAACCCACCGGAAGATGTCTGTGGTTGAAATCCACCGGAAGATGTCCATAGTCGAAAGCCATTGTGGTCGAAACCCACCGGAAGATGCCCGTGGTCGACAGTCACAGTAGTCATACAACGTACTCGTAAAAGTACCATGGCATATTGGTCATAGGACATACTCGCTGGAGTACTATAGCACATGGTCGTAGGATGTACTTGTAAAAGTACTATAGCCCAGAGGTCGATCATCACTGTATCACTATGGTCATAAAAGTGTTGTAGCACCATGGTCGAATATCACGGTATCACCATGGTCATAGGGCATACTCGAAAAAGTACTGTAGCACACTACGTCGAATGTCACCGTATCACCGTGGTCATAAAAGTGTTGTAGGACCATGGTCGAACATCACAGCATCACCATGGTCATAGGGCATACTTGTAAAAGTACTGTAGCACACTGCATCGAATGGGGCACCTATGAAGCCTGGTCGTAGGGGAGTGCTTGTTGGAGTACTAAAGCACTATGATAAGAGATCTGCAGCTGAAGAAGTATGCATACAACGGGTGGTCAGTAGTGCTTGAACACCTAACGCAGTCGACGCTGCTCGAGTACGATGAGTGGTTGAAGGCACTCGACTTCAGCAAGCATACGAGAGGCTCGCCGTGAAGCGGTCGGAGAGGCTTGACTTCAACAAGTGATCAAAGAGGCCCACCTTCGTGAGTGGTTAGAGAGGCTTGACTCTGGCAAGTGGTCATATGCGTCTGTCTTCGAGGAGCGGTCAAAGGTGTTCGACTTCGATGAGTGGTCGGAAGCACCCGTCTTTGAGGAGCAATCGGAGGCCCTTGACTTTGGCGAGTTGTCGAAGTGTGCGTCTTCAAGGAGTGGTCGAAGGCGTTCGGCTTCGACGAGCGGTCGGAAGCATCCATCTTCAAGGAGCAATCGGAGACGTCTATCTTCATGAAGATATTGGAGGCGCTCGACTTTGCGAGCTGTCGGAGTCGCTTACCCACAGAAACAATCAGAGGCGCTTGGCTTTGCGAGCGAGCGAAGGGCATGCTCATAGGAAACGATCGGAGGCGCTCAACTTTGCGAGCGGTCAGAGATGCCTGCCCACAAGCTGAGTAGCTTGGGCTGGGATGATCGAGCTACTGGTAAGGGATGAATGGGCCTTGCATGTTAAACTCGTGGGATCGGCAAATGATCAGTGATCTTGCCATCATCTTCATCATGACCACGGGCTTTTTGACAACAAACTCTGCATCGCCTAAACGATGGTATTACCACTAGTGATCATGGTGCTTGGCAATCTTCCCTACATGCTACCATCTATCAACATGCGAGATGGCTAAATAGTAGAGAAAGGGAAAAGAGGAGATTTACCTTCCGGAGCAGAGCGTGCCATGGCCTTGCCTTGTGTAGACTATTCTCCTGAGTTCCTCCGCCTTCTCTTCCTTTCCCCTAAGTTCATCAAGGCCTAACTTGTCGTCGAGTACTCGATCTGTGTCTTTCCTCTGCGTCTATATATGCCTCTCTGTTTCTTCCTCCGTTTTCTCTTCCGTTCTCCCTTTTCCTTGGTGAGCGGATGTGCTTCCCCTTTTATAGGCATGGGCAAGGGCCATAGGTATCGTACGCGGCTCCCACATGGTGCCAATCATGTCATTTAAATTGAGATAAAATTCCTGACCGACTACAGATTAGTTTCCTTCTAGAACTCTGCTTTCCATACCAAAAGATTTGTTAAAAATTACTTCCATCAGAGGGGACATGGTGCAATCATCTTTCCATTTTGAAGACAACACATCCCGAATCGATCTTTTCTTTCCATCCCTGGGCATAGATTTCCGTAAATTAGCCATGTGCCTTGCAATTGGTCGAGAACATGCGGTCATATGAGGCATGGCACCGCAACTGATTGAAACGTGGTCTTATGAGGCACGGCACCACGATACTCGTGGTCGTAATGAGGTGTTGTGGTCAAAGCGTCACGGTTGACACAACGTGGTTGTAACAGCTAGTCGATAAAACGTGATCGACCCAACATAATCAAAGAACATACTTGACACCCCATGTGGTCGAAGACGTGGTCGTAGCAGTTGCTCGAGCAAGCGTGGTTGTAAACTTAATGTATTCAAAATAAAGAAGCCGTGGTCGATACAACGCAGCCGAAATGGCTGTGGTCGAGTGGCCCTGATGATGTAAGGCGCGACATACTGACCACTTTATGGTTTTGTTTCTCGTGCTATTTCATGGCTCGATTATGCCAAAGTTCTTACCCAGCATATATCTCCCTATTTACCTCGACTTGATACATTTGCACAAAATCTCGTCAAACAGCATGAGCCCATTCCCCAAGGCCAGATCTGCCATGCCGATCGGCACAAACTCCAGCGCTGCTGCACCAACCGCATCGTTGGCACTAGGAAAGTTCTCGTAGAAGGCAGTTCTTTTAGGCGCAACAGGGATAGGCCGCGAAGGCATGGGCTGCGGCACAGTGGTGGACTGGTGAGGTTCTCCCGGAGAAGAATACAATCCCTTTGATAGCCGCATGGGCTACCTAGGCTGGACCTTGAGAATACTAGGCTAGGTTGAAAGTAATTGAGTTATACACTAGGTATTTTTCATGCCTTAGGTTGAAGCCTATCCTGTTATAGACCTAATTCTGCCCCTGCTTATGAAAAATAAAATCTCACGTGCCACACACACATTAGAGTTAGTGAAGTAGTAGACCATGAGAAAACTCGGTTACTTAAAAACCACTGTCTACTCTAAAGATGAAGAAAACCATTATTGCATGACTTTATGAAACCTCAAAGTGTCCCTGGAGCAGAACATTTTCCTATTTTCTTAGCTTTCTGAAATAAACATCTATCACCGAATTTCACACGTGGATTATAAGATTGTTAACACAGTGACTCGGATGCCACCGTGACAGTAATCATGGACCTCCTACTTGAATAGATTAATAGGCCGAGTCAGCTTCCATGGCACTCGTAGGCTAATCATTCCTTCCTTCCATGCAATGTACTCACAGCCACGTCACCGTTGGGGCCCCACAAACAGAATCCAATTAACTTATCAAGTGGCAATGTACGCTGCACTTGCAGCCAAAAACTTCTTTGATGACTGAATTTTCTTTAGTAAAAAAATAGATAAAAAAGACATATTTTTTAAAAAAACACCTAGACAGCTGCAGAAAAAAAGAGAGAAGAAAAATACTCTTATCATCACTCTCACCAAAACAAAAGCACAACAAAAGGATCCAAAGAGAAAGGAACATTGCAAAGTCGAATGCACTGATAATATTTATTTATATCGTTCCATCCAGTCAGAGCATCAGATTCTGCTTGAACACCAAGCAGACTGATATATGAAGCTGGCTGTGGCTAGCTACTCGCTCGCTGGCTCGATCTATATATTTCGCAGTGCAAGAGCGAACAATCTTTGCATCGATCCTTGTATGATTCTGCCTTCTTAATTGGTATAATAATGATATTTTTGCCTAATTAATTGGACCCCCCATGATCACTTGATTCACCCTTCCTTAGTTAATCACTTGCACAAGTGATAGATTCCTACGTTCGTCACAGTATTACGGGTTGGGCTGTCCTTGGCTGCGGGGCCTGCCTCGGCGAGCATCTGGACGACGTCGGCCATGGTGGGGCGGAGGCCCGGGATGCTGCAGGTGCAAAGCACGGCGACGCGGAGCGCCTGCACCATCTCCTCCTTGAAGGGGCTCCACGCGAGGCGCTTGTCCAGCGCGTCCGCCTCCGCGGCTGCGGCCACCTTGCCGGACACCCACTGCACGATGTCCCGCGTGTCGCCGAACTCCGGCTCGATGGGCCTCTTCCCCGTGGCCAGCTCCATCAGCACCACCCCGAAGCTGTACACGTCGCACTTGGTCGTCGCCTTGGACGAGTAGGCGTACTCTGCATGTCATGATTAAGTGATCGATCGATGCAATGGTAATCGATCCATGCATGCACGATACTATTCAATTAGTTGGGGTTACCTGGCGCGAGGTAGCCGTAGGTGCCGGCGATGGTGGTGGTGGACGCGTCACGGTCGCCGCAGGCCTGGAGGACCTTGGCGATGCCGAAGTCAGCGACCTTGGGCTCGAAGTTGGCGTCGAGGAGGATGTTGGAGGACTTGACGTCGCGGTGGACGATGGGGAACATGAGGTCGTGGTGGAGGTAGGCAAGGCCCTGCGCGACGCCGAGCGCGACGCGGTGGCGTGTCGGCCAGTTCAGGAAACCCCTGCCGCCGTGCAGCGCGTCCCACAGGTTGCCGTTGGGCATGTACTCGTACACCAGCAGGTTGCTGGCGGCGCCGGAGTAGCAGCAGTAGAGCTTCACGATGTTCTTGTGCCGGATGCTGCCGAGCGTCTCCACCTCCGTGCGAAGCTCGCTGTCCAGGCACCTCCGCCGCCCTCCGCTCTGGTGCTGCTGCTCCTGGACCGCCGCGACACCCACAGCTTCTTCACCGCCACCAGCTTGCCGCTGCTCAGCTCGATCTTGTACACCGTCCCGGAGCGCCCGTGGCCGACGATGTTCTTGTCGACGAGCGCCTGCACGATCTCGTGCTGGTGGAAGCTCAGCTTGTGGAAGCTCGTCACGTCGTAGGACGAGCTCGACGCCGGCAGCCCATCGTGCTCCATGTCCTGCCGCGCCCACAGCATCCACCGCCTCACCAGCACCAGCATCGCCACGACGCACACCAGCGCGCACAGCCCCACCTCGATCCACACGTTGCCCAGCCCTCTCAGCAGGCTCGGCTTCGGGCACAGCGGCAGCGCCGGCTCCGTCAGGTTCAGCCGGAACGCGACGCAGAGGCCCGGGTTGCCGGCCACGCTCTCGAGGAGGCCTTCCTTGATCAGCGGCAGCGGCACGGGCCCCGACAGGTTGTTGTTGGAGAAGTCGAGCGAGTTTGGCAGCAGCGTGCACAGCGACTCCGGGATCGCCCCGGACAGCGCGTTGTCGGACAGGTTCAGCACGTTCAGGCTCCTCAACTCGGCCAGCGACTCGGGGATCGAATCGTTCAGGCGGTTGCCCTGCAGGGACAGCTGGTTCAGCCGAGTCAGCCGCCCCACCGCCGCCGGGATCGGCCCGGTGATGAAGTTGTTGCTCAGGTCGACCTTCACGAGGCCCCAGGCGTCGGCTATCTCCGGCGGGAGCACCCCGGACATCCGGTTGTTGGACGCGAACAGCGAGCTGAGGTTCCTGGCGCCCGCGATGGCCGGGGACACCGGGCCGGTGAAGTGATTGTAGGAGAGGTCGATGATGGAGACGTGCGGGAGCGCGAAAATGCTCGCCGGGACGTAGCCCTCGAGGTGGTTGTTGCTGACGCGGAACCGGAGGAGCGGCTTGCACTCAGCGTAGGAGGCCGGGATGGCGCCGGTGAGGAGGTTGCTGAGGACGAGGATGTACTGGAGCTTGCCGTTGGCGCAGGCGTACGGCGGGAGCGGCCCCGTGAGCTGGTTCTCGGACACATCCAGCGCCTTCAAGTCCGAGTACCGGCCGAGGTTGGCTGGGAGCTCGCCGGTGAGCAGGTTCTTGTACACCGACAGGATGCGGAGCTGCGTCGAGTTGCCGAGCACGGCCGGGATGCCGCCGGTGAGCCGGTTGGTGTATATCTGGAGCACGCGGAGGCGCGGCAGCGCGCAGAGCGCCTCGGGGATGCCCCCCGTGAGGTTGTTCTCGGACAGGTCGATGTCGATGAGCTGCGTGAGGTTGCCGAGCTCGGCGGGGACGCCGCCCTCGAGATGGTTGTAGTAGAGCTCGAGGAGCTGGAGGTTGGGGAGGCGCGCGAGGGACAGCGGGATGCGGCCTTTGAGGAAGTTGCCGCTGAGCTCAAGGTCGGTGAGCGTCGTCATGTTACCGAGCCACGGCGGGATGCCGCCGCGCATCGACGTTGTGGACAGGATGAACACGCCAAGGCTCCGCAGCGCCATCAGCGACTCTGGCGGCTGCCAGATGTCGAAGCCGGGGTTCTCGTTGAAGCTGACCACCTCGAGCGTGGTGACGTTGGCGATGGACGTCGGGAAGGCGCCGGACAAGAAGTTGTTGCCCATGTCGAGCACCCGCAGCGCCCGCATCGGGGACAGGTCCGGCACGGAGCCCGACACGCCGGCATAGCTCAGGTTGAGCACCTCGAGGGACGAGCAGTTGAGGAGGTCGGCGGGGAAGCCGCCGCGGATGTCATTGTACGCCAGCCGGACGTCCCGGAGAGCTGGCAGCGCCGCGCATACGCCGGGCGGGAGCCTGCCGCTCAGCTTCCAGGACGTGACGTCGATGCCGGTGACGTTGCCGCCGCCGTCGCAGGCAATACCTTGAACTTGCAGTAGTCCGGCGCCGGCGATGAGAAGTCCCACCTCGCCATGGCCGGGCCGACGAACTCTTCCTTCATCTGGGAAAGGTACTTGGCCTGGGTGTCCAATGCCGCCGCGTCACCATCGCTGGCCGCGAAGAGTAGGACAAGACACCACAGCAAGGCTGGAACCGAACAAAGAGTGGTCACCATAGCACTGGATAGTACCTGCGTTTCTTTTTCTTGAAATCTTCTTCTTCTTCTTCTTCTTGTGCTTCTTCTTCTTAAAATGTTGTGTGTTTATGGAAGCTTATGATGTGCTGCCTATCAGAAATGGAGGGAGTATATAAGTGTTGGGAGAATCTGTGGTGATTATATTAAGGGAAACAGAGGGTGGAATGTGGGGCCTGCAGCCTGCACCAGAGGCCAGAGGAGAAGAGATGCATGGCTTTAGCTTAACAACATTGAAAATCCTATGTAATTCTACCGTACTATTCTTTGTATCAGTAGATAGTGCATACAAATATATTACTATAACATAAACATATATTGCATAAACCATATCACACATTAATATTACATAATAGAGTTTAAATAACCCATGTCCGGTAGAGTTTACACCTTACAACAGATAAACGATTGGGGGTAAAGTGTGTATGACAAATACTATACAAGGCTTGGATAATAGATATGCACACAATCACCACCAAAGTTTGCCCAAGCAAGGGTATTGCGGGAACAGCCTAGACTCCACCATCTCCCTCCCCGTCTAGTCCAGACGCAATGTAGTAGGCATAGGGGTCGTGATCCGAAGACTCTGAGTTATTGTATTGAGTGAGGGTGAGCACAAACCACCGTACTCCGCGAGCCAACATACAAAATACAATAATATAGATGTAAGGCTTAACAAAGGAAGCTTGGGATTTATTTATTTGCGAAATGGCATAGTTGAATCACAGTAATTAGAAACCCTAAGACTTAGCATTTTTAACTAAACAATGTTTCTAAAGATTGTCAAAGAATGCAATAATAATTGAGGTGCAGGTTCTATCCACCTGTTATATGGTTTCATTCACCGTATGCTATTTTGGTTATTAGGGTTCTATCCACCCCTTATCATCATAGGGTTCTATCTACCTAGGGAAAATCCACTCAGAGTTCTATCCACTCTTCCTGCCTTTCTCATCCCACCCACAAAGATTCTTTTGTAAATAGACACCAACTTGAATAAGTTCCTATGCCCGCCTATAACTGTGGTACGGCTATTCGAACAGTTTTCACTCTACAAAGGTCAAACACTATACCCACAAGAGATATTCTACTTATTATATTCCATATGTTTTCTTGGACGTGCAGATCAACAAGACTATCACAAGGCCTTTATAATGCACCTTCCCAACAAGGTTACGTCTGCTAAAGTTTCCACTGCTGTGGAGTTCTATTCACCCACTCCGGAGGCCCCCTCTTACACTGCACGGGGGCTTCCATGTAGCACTCATCCCGTGTTCAATCGGATGGCACAACAAGCACTGGGTTGATGCAAATTAATTATCCAAGTGGCACCCATTATAGCTTGTGGTGCGTTGTTTTATATTGGAAGGTTATTATAAGATTTAGTCCTTAAATTTATATAGGCGGTTCTACCATATACTACACTCTCAAGCTCTATCTACAATAGCCCCACTTACCATCCGCCTAAATATAAAGCAAGTTTAGAGTTATAGGTTCCAAAATATCCTTTCAGTTCAAGTACCAGCCATTCCCATCCAATGGCTCCCCAAATCCAACTTTTCATGTTTGAAATAATTTAGCAAATTTATGGCTTTACTTTATTGGCTTTGACATTTCACTAAATGTCATGCGGAATTCTATCGTGACCTTCACAGAGATGGTTCTTACAATAATCTATACTGTTTTCCCAAAGAAAAACAAATAATAGAAGAATCACATAGATAACTAACATAGTTACTTAAATAATTAGGGGTTCAAAGGCTTTCTTTCTTGGTTCTACATTCTATTCTTCTCTTGTTTAAAATCTGGTTGAGACACATAAAATCTCCTAGTTGAAATCTCTTATGTCTGTGTGTGGTCACGCCTACTAGAAGGAGTTTCCTAGTGATGGTCTTTTTTCTACGATCTTTGCTACTAGTCGGAACTCGAGAGTGAATATGTTTCGAGAAGTATTGTTCATGTCTTCAGTTCTTAGTTATCTTACGACCAGTTTAGATAATGTATACAAATAAAAACTCTTATCTTTCTTGCATACATCCTTGCATAAGTTTTTCTTGTTCTTCATATGTTTATGTCATAGTTTTATTTGAACAAAATTCTCGATTTTGAAATAATATCTAAGATTAGTCAAAATCATTCTTTAGTCTTGCCCAATATGATTTCCTAGAAACTGCTAGATCATTTCTAAAATATAATCAAAGTTCGCTGATCGGATAAAGAATATCTTATCTTGGTATACTACTTCTTTACTAAGTTCTACTGCAAAATAAACAGTCAGGGGTTAGGAAAGATATGAGTAGTCATTAAGTTGAGGAAATGGCATAAATTTTGTTGATAATTAACAAATTTAAGTTTTAACATACAAGTACTTTCTATTATATTTATACTAAATCACTACTCAGCCATCAGAATGGCCGCTATGCAATGGGGACCTGACATTCATCTCCTCTGCTACTTGGTTCTCGAAGGGTTTCATATCTTTGAACAACTTAGCACCTTCTTCCTCCGAGCAGTCAAACGCCGCTCCGAGTGCTTAAAGTTCAAGAGTGGGGTTGGCAGCTTTAAGCTTTGATAAAGCAAAGCTTACTTTATCACCCATGGCGTCTCTTATAGTATGCTCATGGTTGCTTCGAGAAGTGGCCAGCAGACCTTCAAGGTGCTCGAGTTCCCGACCAAGGCAACTCACCTTCTTGGTCATTTCTTTTGAGGAGGGCGCAATTGCTTCCGAGCCTATCTCAAAAATCATGCTGTTGAAGTAGGCAATTTTGTCTTGAAGGAATCCTTCAATGTCCTTCCTCTTCTCCTCCTCGGAGCCAAGATATTTCTCTAGTTCTTCAACTTTGAGGGCTTGCTTTACACGAGTAACTCAAAGTTAGTCACAAAATAACTTAGAACCAAAGCAAGACTTATCGAATTTACTATCAATTACCTTGGTTCTTCTCGAATGCTTCAATTGCTTCTTTATGTTGAAGGATGTTGCCCTTGAACTTGGTCAACCAATCTTCGATTGACCAGTCCTTAGCATTGAGCATCTCCTTGAGTTTAGAGATGACAACACTCTTCGCCTTTGCCTCTACTTCATAATCTTCTAGTTATGTTGACCACAGCAAAAGGATAGAAGTGAGGTGAAGAAAAGATAAGGAAGCAACAAGAATGGGAAGAAAATACTTACTTCTTAGTTCTAAGCTTTTTTTCCTCAAGAGTTTTAAGGAGATGCTTGTTCTCTGTCACAGTTGACCCGAACAGCTCCCACTCCTTCTTGAGAGTTTCTTTGGGCACCTTAACAGTACTCCCCGACTTGTTCACATTTGAGAAAAAGCTAAGTATAAAAATCATGACCAAAAGATATTGAGAAGAAATGTTATTACCAATCGTTGGTCTCTTGGTGGAGAGTAGAAGCTTACCTCTGAGGGGATTTTGGTCTCAGAAACTTGTGCGGTCATCGGAGTGGTCACAGGGGGCACTCAGAGGAACTATTGGGGTAGTAGTCGATGGAGTAAGGTATGATCCCGATGTTCCATATGACTTTCTCACACTTCGATGCCTCTTAGGACTTGAAGGAGTATCCACTGAGCTCTCAGACAACTCGCCACTCTCTAACCCAACCATCTACACATCATAAGAATGTTACAGTAGACCAATAAAAAATATACAAATTGGTGAAAAGAGTGATATTTTTACCTTAAGTCTTTTGATTCTGTCCTCAGGAGAGGTGCCAGCCAGGATCAAGGGTACTTCTCCTTTCTGGTCAGGGTCCCCCGCACAGATTGACTTGACCCTTTCTCTCACCTCAGTAGGAGAAATGGCTATGAAATCAAGGAAGAAGAAAAATTTTAAAGTCAAAAGGACTTAACTAAACAAAAACAGAAATCAACTAGTTAGAATTTTCAAGGCTTACCTTCTAAAGAATCCCTAGTCGAGTCCGCTATGCCATCATACCAGAGCATGATGTGGTTGCATGACTTTAGAGGGCTTATGCGGCACACGGAAAAATCCTTTACCATGTGCCATGAAGTTAGTCCTCTATACTTGAGATGGATGATGGCATTGATCCATTGCCCTACCTTCCCCTCCTTCGAGGGTGACCTCCACTTTGGATTCTCTGACAAGCAAAGGAGGGATTGTCTTCTTTGCTAAGCATCATGTAGAAAAATACTTCTTCCATGATGACCACAAGGACTTGGAATACATTTGGATGTATTCTATTGCCTTCCTATCGTGAAACCACGGAGTGCAATCCCTAGATGATGCTACTTATTTTCTTGACTTCCCCGTCATCTTGTAGAATTATTTGAGGAGCTCCAAACATGGTGGAACCCCCAAACATGCTTCACAAAGGTAGTTGAAGATGCTCCAATTAGCAAGCAAATTGGGGGCTAGATTTACCAATTCGATTATATAGAAATCCAACACTTTTGAGAGGAATGGATGGCCGACAATCTAAATCAACACTCAATGTATGCCCAAAAATTGGGATTTCACCTTCGTTCCCGCTAAGAAAATTCTCTCCGACTGCTGACATCCACGGAATCAAAACCCTGTTGGAAAGCAACACTTCCTCTTCTATGGCCTTTAGCTTATTCGATCCCAACTCAAATGCTAGCAATCGATGATTAAATATGATATTTTCGCTAAGTGGTAGAAAATCAAAAGGATTTAAAGCTACAGCCAGATAGCACTAGGGCGAAGAAGGAGATGAAAGGTTTTCTGAAAGCATGAAGCCAATGAGAGACACACTAGGGTTTTTATATGGGTTTTCTCCAATTGCAAACAGTGGTTATTCGATCTGAAGCCCAATGGACACAAAACCTTTCAGTTTCCCAGTCAGTTTCTCAACTTTAAAGTGAATAAAAACTGTTTTTTTACTCTCTTGCCGTTAAAGACGCAGCTTTCTGATTAAAACTCAATCGGAAGAAATTCATATTATAAATTCACTTAAAAGCTCGGGGGCTAGCTGATGAGGATTGAATAAATTCTTAAATACACCTTTAATATTTAATTAAAAGCCAGAAGATCTCCGTGGTCGTAAGCTTCCAGAGGCTACTCCCTGAGTACCCTTGTCAAGGAAGCATTGTGCATCTTGCCCAATCAGATGACCACTCGGAGAATCTATGAACTGATATTTAGGCCCGCTCCTAGATAATTCCTCTCGTACAGTGGATGGAATCCATGCCTTATCCACCTAAAACAGCATAATGTTTTGGCCCTGAGTCTCTGAGAAACAATCGCTAAGCAATTGGTCCGCACGTTTGTCTCCTACTGACAGCAACCAACTATTAGTCTTCCTCTCTCTAACATCAAATACCTACCCGATCGGATGTGTTGGTTTCATAAGACATCTTCCCTGACAAACAATTAATGACCCTTCAATGGTATTTAAGGAATGACAAGAGAAGACAAAAGGATATATTCCAGACATTCAATCACATTCAAGAAGATTGAAGATAGTTAAGAGCCAAGTAGGTTGAGCGAACCATAGTCTTCCATCTAGTCTGAAGAATATAGGGCTTAGGGCTAGTTTCAGGCCTTTGTAAAGGCATCCTATAACCAGTTCATACTAATAAAGAGCATCTCTATTCTCTCCCAAGGATTTCAGCCATCTTTCTTATATTATTTCATAAAATCGGTGACTCAATCGCCGACAGTCCATGGCAAGCCGGTTGTGAAGTCCATCCCAACTTTTTTCCACTTTCATTCAGATATTTGTAATGGTTGTAGCAGTCTTACTAGTCTCTAGTGTTTGGCCTTAACTCTTTTGTACACATCACAATAGGCTACATACTCAGTGATGTCCCTCTTCACACATGGCCACCAATATTGCTTCTTCATGTCCTGGTACATCTTGGTACTTCCTAGGTGTAGGGAATACGATGGGCTATGGGTTTTCTTGAGTATTAACTCTTTAAGATCCTTTTGATGGGGCACAAAGAGGCGCTTCCCATATCGTATGATTCCTTGTCGGTCCTCAACCATCATGGAGGCCTTTCCTTTCAACATGAGGTGCTTGAATCTCTGGACACCCGAGTCTCCTTTCCATGTAGCCTTAATTTGCTCCTCTGGGTTGGCTGTATTTCCATCATGGCTATGGTGTCTTGCTCCACTAGTTTTAGGTTGAGTGCTTTCAATTCCTTATGAAACTTAGGATGTTGCTCTTGAACCATGATATTACGGCAATATGACTTGTAGCTCAGGTCATCAACAACTACGTTGGCTTTTTCAAGATGGTAGTGGATGCCAAGATCATAGTCCTTGATCAGTTCTAACCATCTCCTTTGCCTTAGTTTGAGATTTGATTGAGTGAATATGTACTTGAGGCTTTTATGATCGGTGTTTATATCACAGTGATCACCGATTACGTAATGCCACCAAATTTTTAGGGCATGCACTACTGAGGCTAATTCCAAATCATGGGTTGGATAATTTTCCTTATGAGGGTGAAGTTGTCTTGATGCATATGACATGACGTTTCCTCCTTGTATAAGTACACAGTCAAGGCCTTGGTGTG
This sequence comes from Dendrocalamus sinicus, assembly GCA_036346575.1. Classification (NCBI taxonomy): domain Eukaryota; kingdom Viridiplantae; phylum Streptophyta; class Magnoliopsida; order Poales; family Poaceae; genus Dendrocalamus; species Dendrocalamus sinicus. Next base: position 1,483,067 of record CM070658.1, read on the forward strand.
AGGCATCATAGTATACTTCAAAGCCCTTACATATGTCTTGAAGTACCAGCACTATGCCTATGGTCAGTCTCTTCTTTAGTCCTTGGAAGCTTTTCTCACATGCTTCCATCCATTCATACTTCTTCTCCTCCTTCTTTAGTAAGTATGTCAAGGGTCTAGCAATCTTCGAAAAACCTTCCATAAATTGGCGATAATATCTAGCTAATCCAAGAAAACTACACACTTCGATCACTGGGGTAGGTTGGTTCCACTCTGGGACGACATCTATTTGGTTGGATCGATGGACACTTCTCAAGTGGATACAATATGTCTGAGGAAACTAACATCTGATAGCCAAAACTCACACTTGCTCTATTTGGCATGTAACTAATGTTTCTTAAGCTTTTCTACCACCAATTTCAAATGTTCGGTGTGTTCCTCTACATCCTTGGAGTAGATGAGGATGTCGTCAATGAACACTACCACAAACATGTCCAATACTCCATGAATACTTTGCTCATGTGGTTCATGAAGTAGGTTAGAGCATTGGTTAGACCAAATGACATGACCATGAAATCATATAGGCCATATCTAGTGATGAATGCAGTCTTGTTGATGTCCTTAGTCCTAATCTTCAATTGGTGGTATCTTGACCTCAAATCTACCTTAGAGAAGACTGTCACTCCTTCAAGCTAGTCAAATAGGTCATCTATCTGAGGTAGGGGATACTTGTTTTTTATAGTTACCTCATTCAAGGACCTGTAGTCCACGCACATCCTTGTAGTGCCTTCCTTCTTCTTAATGAACAACACTAGTGACCCCATGGTAATGAGCTGGGTCCAACAAATCGCTTATCTTGCAGCTCCTGAATCTACTTCTTCAGTTCTTCGAGCTCATCAATGGCCATCCTATACGGTCTCTTGGCAATTGGAGCTGTTCCTGGCATCCTATGTGGTATGCCAGATAACTCTTTTGGGAATACCTCAAGGTAGTCTTGAACTACTATCATCTCTTCCAGAGGCACATCCTTGAGATGGTAGACTGCACGACTCCAATGGTAAAGTCGATTTACCTTAACTTCTATCATCAATCATGGGCCTTTGGTGAGTACTACCTTCCCAATGGCACAATCTATTATTCCTTGGTACCTTGATAACCAGTCCATCCCTAGGATGATATCTAATGTCTAGGAACTTAATATCATTAGGTCTGCAGGGAATTCTATTGCCTCCATTAGGATCTCTACCCCAGGACTCACTAAGGTGGCTATTAAGGCCCCCCCAAGTGAGCTAAGTACCATGGATTTCTTCAACTTAAAGGTTGGCAACTGGTGTTTTTCAACACACTTTTTTGGTATAAAGGAATGGGATGCTCCAAAATAAAAACGATACGTGCAAGTGCTGACTTAATAAAGAATGTACCCATTAAGACTCCTATGGCCTCCTAGGCTTCCTCAGCTATGACATGGTTCACATAGCCATAATTTGGTGTCAAGGCCATCCTGGGCATCTAATATCCTCTGTTGAGTGCTGATGTCTAGCCTTGGTCAGAAGTGGTACCTAGGTTGAACTTAACTGGAGTGACTCGACATTGCAAGCAATGGTTGGCAAAGTGCCCCTTTTCTCCGCAGTTGAAGCAGTTGAAGTTGGCTACGGTAGGGTTGGTCCCAGTGGGCTAACTTGTAGGGCGGAGAGTGTGGAGCATGCTGCCACTTGGATTGGGTTCTAGAACTGGAACTCGAGGCGGTAGGGCCATTGCTGGTCTAGGAAAGGAGGGGTTTCCAAAGAACCTCTAGGGGTGGCTTCCTTGAGGCCTTTGGGCAGCTATCTTGTGATTGCAGCTAGTTTCCATGTTCCTCCTCTCGTTCTCCATGATCAGATCCTTGTTGACAAGGTGATGGATGTCCTAGATAATCAGTTGTACCCTTAATTCCTCATGCATTCCCTCCAGAAAATGATCGATCTTCTCTTCTTCATTCGCCATGTCTCCTGGTACATAGCAAGCCAGCTGATCGAATTCAGTGAGGTACTCATGGACCAACACATTGCCTTGTTTTAAGTCCCGAACTCATTCTTCTTCATGTGCATTGTTCCCACAGCACGGTTGGTCCTAAAGCGGCCTTGAATACGATCCGAGGATAGTCTACGCTGCTTGATCGACTACCTCTTCTTCTTGATCTTTGGTGTCTTCTACCTCTTGCTCCTTAGCCTCTTCTTCCTCATCAGAGGTTTCCTAGCTACTGGGATATCTCCTCCTCTAGCTACCAGGTAATTTTCCTACCAGGTAGCTGCAATCCCCTTGAGCTGGTGAGTGGTGGAGATCACCTTGTCTTCCTCCACACAACGGGTAGTCTAAGCTTCTTTTTGTGTCACAGAGCCAGTCTTTGGCTTTGAGGGGTTCGTCTACCCCAGCTTGTTGGCCAGCGAAGATGGCATGGAAGATCTGTGTCTGTTGGGCCATCACTTGTGCCATTGTGGGGTTGATCGGTGGTAGAGGGAGGATAGGCCCACATGCATGGCCTCTCTCACTGCCAGTGGGACTCTCTTCACAGTGATTGGTGATGCCACACCTTTTGGCAACTTTCCTTGGGGCCATCTGTGGGGAACATGCTCATTCAGCACTAAGGTCTAAGTACATGAGTTGATAAGTTCTCAATAAACACATCAAAAACCAATCAAATAAGACAAATGACAAATAAACATAAGGCCTATAATGGCCACACACCATTCCATAATAGATTGAACAAGTTATACATGATAGCTAGTACATGGCACATAGGCCATGCTTAGTCATGATGATACAATACATTACATATGACAACATCTATTGCTTAATACAGGGGTTAGTGATCGTAACACAAAACCTACTCCTAGCAAGCAACAGTAACTAGTCGAGATCTCTAGCCTACCTACTCCTCCATGTAGTTGTCACCATAGCAAGTGGCATAGTTGCGGGTGAGCAGGAGCGGGAATGAGAATGGTTGTAGCTAGGTGAGCTAGAGCGGGAGTGGGAGCGACTACGGTTGGTGTCTCCATCGATGATTATGGGGGAGTCGCACATTCTTGCATGTTATGGTCCTCAGGTGTAGTGCTTCGATGGTGTTCTGAGCGGGTGGGGCGGAGTTGGCAAGCACAATGATGGGTCTAGAAGGAGCTAGAGCATAGACCGCCAGTACCACTGTGGTTTGCTCAAGCTCAGTGACTGTGGTGGCTCAGTCACATTGCCAGGTGCTCGGTCCAAAAGGTGCGGCATGCGCACTCGCCTTCCCTTGCGTAGAGGAAGACCTCCATCATCCAAGCCTCTCTGCCTCCTTCTTGGGTCTTTCAACTCCTGAAGATACGGTAGCCCAGGTATTGAATTAGCTTATGCCGTATGTCAACAAACTCCCCTTCATCCTCTTCATGGGTGAAGTAGTCCCACGGGCCAAACTCGTAAGATCCAACCATCTACAGTTTTGAGCAGGAGGGTGTCAGTAATAGATAAAAGATATAAAGAAGAGAAGGAAGTCAAGAGCTAGGAGTGATAAGTAGAAGCAGTAGTAAGCTATGTTTTTAGTGAATTTTTGCTTATCTTTTGAAAATAAGACTCAAGTCCTTAGATAACGGACATTCTAGCTAAGGATTTTAACCCTACAATCGTATGCTCTGATACCAAGTGCTATCAGACCCTAGATTCACAATATGAAAATCTATGTGATTCCACTGCACTATTCCCTAGATCAGTAGATAGTACACACAAATACATTGCTAGAACATACACATACATTGCGTGAACCATACCACATATTAATATTACATGTAAGAGTTTAAATAACCCATATTGGGTAGAGTTTCAATAGCGGGCTGATCAGGCCAAATGTTACATTACAAGTAATCAAAAGCAAAAGTAAAAGCAAAAAAAGCAAAAGGTGAGGCCACACCTTGCCACAAGCAAGCGATTAGGGGTAAAGCGTGTACGACAAATACTATCCAAGGTGTGTATAATAAATGTGCACACAATCACCATCAAAGTCTACCCAAACAAGGGTAAGAATGAGAAACTGTGGGAATAGCCTAGACTCCACCATCTTCTTTTCTGTCTGGTCCAGATGCAGCATAGTAGGCATAGGGGTCTTGATCCGAAGGCTCTGAGATATTTTAGTGAGTGAGGGTGACACAAACCACCATGCTCTGCAAAACAACGCACAAAATGCAATAATGTAGATGCAAGGCTTCACAAAACAAGGCTCGAGATTATTTATTTACGAAATGCCACGGTTGAATTACAGTAATTAGAAATCCTGAGACTTTGCATTTTTAACCAAACCATGGTTCTAAAGATTATCAAAGCATACAATAATAATTGAGGTGTAGGTTCTATCCACCTGTTACATAGGTTCTATCCACCTGTTACATGGTACCATTCATCATATGCTATTTTTGTTTACTATGGTTCTATCCATCCATTATCATCACTAGGTTCTGTCCACCCAGAGGAAATCCACTTATGGTTCTATCCACCTTTTGTGCCTTTTTTTTATCCCACCCACAAAGATTCTTTTGTAAATATACACTAACTCGATTAAGTTCCTATGCCCACCTATGACCGTGGGCATGACTGTTCAAATAATTTTTACTCTGCAGAGGTCATGCACTTTAACCACAAGAGATGTTCTAGTTGTTATATTCCACATGTTTACTTAGACATGCAAATTAAGAAGACTATCACAGGGCCTTTACAATTGACATGCGTCATTTTTACACATTTATCCATCATTTTACCCTTATATTTTTCACATTTTGAGATTATTTATCATCATTTACATGACTTTCTATAATTAATTGCTCAATTTAGATCAAGGCACATAAACGACAAATTTGGCATTTCAAGACTATTTCGTACAGATGTACATGTCGTCTCAGACACATAGGATCAAACCGTGAAGAAAACAGAGCTATGGAGGTTTAAATCAGAAGAAATCAAATGGGGGAAGGACCACTTTGAAATTCACAAGAACTTGGAGGGCTAAATCGCAAGATGCCAAATTTCACCAGCCCTCAAATCCCTAGCCGCAACACATCTCCACCAAGCCCGGTTTGCTTCCTCTCCTACCTCCTCCTCCACATCCAACCACCGAGCGCCGGGCCATAGCTCGTCACTGCGCCCCCGCCTTACTCCCCCCACCCCCACCCCCGACGCGTCGCTCTGCTACCTCCACCGCCCCTCCTCTACTACTCTACTGGCGCCACCTACCGCAGCCATCTTCCTCCAACCGCTGTCCCCTGCACCTTCTCCGGGTGCCGCAAGCTCTCTCCCCTTGCCCCCTTTGCTTCTCTTCCCTCTAGCCTCACTGCTCCTCCCCGATTCCCCTTCACCGCCATCACCTCTACCTCTCCACTGAGGGCCATCATCTCCACATCTCTCCGCCGCCTACCTTCCTCCACCTCTCCCTTGTCGCTGCCAACTCCACCACCGGCCGCACCCTCTCCAGCTTCCTCTGGCCGCCGATCTCTCATCCGCCACCGGCCGAAATCTCCTCCACCACCGAGTGCCACCTCTCCACCGCCGGTCAATGCTGCCGCTCCCTACAATCTCCCTCCAGTGCACTGCCGAGATCCACCAAATGCCGGGCCGCAGCTCTCCATTGCCACCAACGCCGGCGAGCTCTGGTTCTTCTTCACCAACCACGACCCTTCCTTTGCTTTGCTTCCTCTACTACTACTCTACTCCTCAGTTAAATTTCAATTCCTCTCCCTTCCTCTCTCTGTTGTTCTCAATTAACATTCAAATAGATTGCTGTCAATTCCCTGTTAATTGATGCTTTATGAACTGTGCTTGTTATTTTGTGATTGTGCTATGTGGGAGTGATGGTGAATTGTGGATTTTGATCTATTGCACTGTGAATGTTAATCTGCGATTATGAGATGTGGTATGCTGTAATACTTGTGAAACAGTGCAATCATTGTGTGATGTTCTTAATGATGATTGTTGGTAATGTAGTTTTAGTAGTAGTATTCATCTTTGTCAATTTTGTGCTGTGGTAAGGTAGTAGTAGTATTTAGCTATATATGTGTGTGATCAGTTAGTGTGTGCTTATGGTCAATGTGTGTGCTTCCTGTGTATCAATGTCCCGTGCTTGTCCTGTTGTCAGTGTTAGTACATGTGTATGTTTGAGAGTGTCATCGAATTAGCTAGCCGGTGACCGTTTCCTCTCCTTGTGCTGTCTTGACTCCTTCCTTGCTTCTAGACTCCCTCTTTTCTCCTTTACACGGTCTCGATAGTTAGGTCGAGCGATCGTAGTTGTAGTTGTTTGTTGTGTTGTCCTACCGCCGTCATCTAGTTAGTCATCGACCATTTTCTCCCTCTTTCTCTCTCAACTCCCTCCATGCTTCTAGACTCCCCCAGTGCTTCTCGACTTCCTCCTTCTGTCTCGCAGTCGGTAGTTAGTTAGATCATCGGTCGGTAGTCATGTCATCGTTCTTATAGTCATTGTAGTTCATGTGTGTTCGTTCGTGTAGTCAGTCATCATGTAGTTCATTCGGTCGTACGACATCCATTCGTGTGGTCGTTCGTCTCGTCGACCTTTGATCATTTAGTTAGTTTGTCATTTCATCCGTGCGAATTAGAGTTCGTTCAATACTTAGTTTGTTCGATCCATTTAGTAGTTGTTTTAGGTTTAGTTTTCTCTCCCACTTCGATTGACCTAGCTTTAGCTGAGCACTGGTAGCCTCAGTCTAGACCCTGTGGAGAACACGACATTCGCCGCTATTTTAGTAGCAACCTATACACCTGCGGGTGTGCTATTTTTGCACAATCAACAATGCACCTTCCCAACGAGGGTATAGCCGCTAAGGTTTCCACTGCTGTAGGATTCTATCCACCTACTCTGGAGGCCCCCTCTTACGCCGCATGGAGACTTCCATCTAGCACTCATCCCATGTTCAACTGGATGGTGTAACCAGCGCTAGATCAATGCAAATTAATTAGTCAGGCAACACCCATTATAGCTTGTGGTTGCACTATTTTATATTAGGAGATCATCACAAAATTTAGTCCTTAAAGTCATATGGGCAGTTATACAATATACCACACTCTCGTGCTCTATCCGCACTAGCCTTACTTACCATCTGCCTAGATATAAAGAAAGTTTAGAGTTTTTGGTTCCAAAATATCCTTTCAGTTCAAATACTAGCCATTTCCATCCAATGATTACCCAAATCTAAGTTTTCATATTTGAAATTATGTTTGGGCGAATCAATACCCACATGTATTGAAGTAAGGCTAAGCATGGTACTTATATATAGACTTATTATCTAGTATGTATACCATTAATTATAGGGCAATAAGGTTTTATGTCCAAAGTCAAGGAGTGGGGTATAATAGCACAATTATTAATATAGACTTAACTATGAACTGAACATGAATATAATTTGCATAATAAATTAAAACATGTAATTTAATAATTTCAATCAAAATAATTTACATTCAAAAAGTAGGTGCAACATAATCAAAGTATTGACTCGCCTTGCTCACAGTCTTGTTGGTCTTGGTTAGGTTCAAATTGCTGCTCTTCCGTGTCTTCATAATCTAATCAAGTGATTGCGAAAAGAATTGAATAAATACCAGAGAACACAAAAAAATCCAAGTAAAAATTCAAATAAACTCCAAAATACATGATTTTGAACTTAGATAAAATTTAGAAACCAGTTTCATTCTATTTGGAATTAAAATGCATGAGAATGGGCTCTCCAAAGCTTAAATCTAAAAAAATCCTAAAAATAAATAGAAGAGAGATAATATATCTCACTGACAGCTAGGCCCCACAATTTTAATTTATTTTTGATTCATTTTCCTATTTGAAAATACACTGAAGGTAGACATGTGGGGCTAGCCTGATTTTTAATTTATTTTTGAATTCGTTTACTTAAGGAAATGATATAGTGACTAACAGATAAGGCCGGCTACAATTTAATTTCTTTTTAGTTTAGTTTTCTTAAAGTAATAGTTGTGCGCCTGACAAGTGGGACCCCCCACATGAAAGTGGCTTATAATTTAAATTCAGTTTTAATTAGATTTCTTAATCAGTTGGGCCCACACGTTACTGACTAATTAATGCTAATTAATGAGTGTAATTAATTTAACTTAATTATGTCTTAACAACCTCATTATGGCTAATTAATCCACTAAGGTTCTTCTCCCATCCGAAATAGAGCAGAGCGCAATGATGGCGTTGCTGTGCTCAACGCAAGAGAGGGAAGCTATGGTGTGCGCCGACAACCTCCAAAATGGGTTGCCGGGACCGTGCCTGTCGAGACCCGAATATGCAAATCCAGACTCTCCTGTGTATTCAGCACTAGTCCAGGATCACGCTAGTGCTCACAGTTTAAAAAAAGATACAATATCATCCACATCACGATATTCTAAGGAAAATCCAAATTATATTGATAAATATCAGAGTATGACCTTATGACCAAGCTTACAATTAATAGCCTGAAGGGCTTGAAGCAACTAGCAGCGGAAACAAAATAAACTCATGAGCCACTCGACATGCCCACAGGCAATCGACTGGGGAGCGAAGTCCTAAACCGCGGAGTCGTCGAAGTATCCTCCTTCTAGTAGCTCCTGCTGATCTGGTCCTTCTTCCTCAACTGAGCAAATATGGATGAAGCCGTGAGTACATAGAGTACTCAGCAAGTCGTTTGTAACAAAGAATGCAATATAATATGCAAGGCTTAACAAAGGATGGCTGAAAGGTTAATTGTGCAGAAAGTAGCAATTTAAGGTAAATACAATAATTAGATTGAAAAGCAAGCTTTAACAAATGATATTAAATAATAAATCAAAGGAAAATAAGATAATCAAGAGTGAACTGGCCATTCACTTCCCAACTTAACCCAACCAAGCTTTTATCACAACTCTACCCCTTGTGTGAAATCACCGAGCATTGTCCATGACCGAGGACACGGCTATTCGAATAGTTTCTCACTCTGCAGAGGTTGTACAACTGTACCCACACGATGTGATAGTCCTCACGTTAAAGATAATCGCAACAAGGCTTTTACAATGATCCATCTCAACCTGATCCCACTCGCTAAGGTTTCGCCGTCGAGTAGGGTAACCCCCTAGTCGATAATTGCCCCCTCTTGCGCCACAACAACATCAGTAGCGAAACCACAGTTGAGACTTCACAAATTATTATGCCAGGTCTATCCCATACTAGACATGTGGCTTGCACGATAAAGCTCAGATCAATGGCGCACAAAGTTAAGTCCTTAAGTATTACTCAGGTGAAACCTCCTCATCCCGTGCAACCTGCACCCCCTTTACTGCACGATCAATCGCCCGAGTGAAAGCCAAATTTGTATAACCAATACCAATGACACTACCCATGTCATGGCAACAAGTTTTACAACTATGGTTAACCACCACGTTCAAGTATATCATTATGTCAAAGTTAATTATCACATGTGATGATAGACCCAACGTACTAATAATAAGCATGGCTAAGCAACTTAATCGTACAGCCCATGTGACCACTAATATGGTATCACTAAATATTTACCCATCCTATGGTGACAATAGAATCATGGTATTCAAATTATCAAGGAGGGATTAATCAATTTGGACAATAACTACCAATACAAGGGTTTGATAATAAAATAGCGATGCATGATAATTTAAAACAAAGCAATACGTAATAGATTTGAAAACTAGGTTCAACATGATCAAAGAGTACGACTTGCCTTGGCCTTGCTCAGTTGACCGCCCTTGATCTTCGAATCCAACTTCCGCTCCTTCGAACACGTGATCTAACGAGAGAGAAAACAAATTGAAACACAAAATAAAATCAAATTAAATTCAAATTAACTCCAAAAACTTCCAAACCTGAACCAAAAGATAGATCTCAATTTTAGATGAATTTAGGAAAAAGACTCGAGTCAATCGGAGTTCGTATGAGGGAGAACGGCTCTTGGAAAATCTAATTTGGGAAAAAGGCTGGAATATCGGAAAATATAATTTGGTGGGCTGCGGCCCACTAGGGTTTTTAGGGATTTTTAGGTTTTCTTTTTCCAGAAATTTTATTAAATCATTTGGAGCTCTAGAAAATAGCAAATAAATCCAGAAAAAATCCCAGAAAATTCCAGAAAAGCCCTTGAGGCACAGAGGACTCAAATAAAATATTTTTGGCAAATGTTAATGTTTAACTTAACCATATTAAATATTTTTAATTCATAAAAGTTTCAATTAAGCTTGAATTAATTCCAAAAAAATACAAATGGTGAATTTTATTTTAAAAGCTTCAAAAAGGCTCTGAAAATCAGGATGTTACAAACCTCCCCCCCCTTAAACGGAATCTCGACCCCGAGATTCTGGCCCTCTAAGGAATAGGTTTGGAAACTCCGCTCTGAGATCCTTCTCGCTCTCCCAAGTTGCTTCTTCCTCTGAATGATTGCTCCACTGGACTTTGCATAAACGAACGACCCTGCTTCTGGTTACACGCTCTGCCACTTCCAAAATTTTGATAGGATGCTCTTTATAAGACAGATCCTCTTGAAGATCCACAGCTTTCACTGGCACTGCCTCCTCTGGCACTCTTAAGCACTTCTTTAGTTGAGATACGTGAAAAACATCGTGTATCCCACTCAAGTTCTCAGGTAACTCCAGCTGATAAGCGACTTCTCCTTTGCGCTTCAAAATCTTGAATGGCCCCACGTACCTTGGTGCTAGCTTTCCCTTCATTTGAAATCTCTTAACACCTTTGAAGGGTGTGATTCTGAGATACACATATTCATTGGGCTCAAAGCTCAAATCTCTTCGACGAGTATCAGCATAACTTTTCTGTCTGGCCTAGGCTGCTTTTAACCTTTCTTGAATCAAACGCACTTTCTCCTCCGCTTCTTGTAGACATTCTGGGCCAAATATTTGTCTCTCACCTGTCTCTTTCCAATTGAGAGGGGTCCTACATTTCCTGCCATACAGAGCTTCAAACGGTGACATCTGCAAACTGGTCCGGTAACTGTTGTTGTAGGAAAACTCTGCAAAAGGCAAACAACTATCCCACTTGGCTCCGTGATCCAATACACATGCTCTTAACATATCCTCCAAGATTTGATTTACACGCTCTGTCTGACCATCGGTTTGCGGGTGATATGTTGTACTGAAGTTCAAATGGGTACCCATCGCTTCATGGAAGCTACTCCAAAATCGTGAAGTGAACTGTGACCCACGATTCGATACTATTCTCTTAGGTACTCCATGGAGACTCACAATCTTGGACATGTACAACTCGGCCAACTTATCACCGGAATAGGTTGTCTTGACCGGCAGAAAGTGAGCAACCTTCGTCAATCGATCCACGATTACCCATATCGAGTCGTAACCTTCCTTGGTCTTGGGTAATCCCGTAATAAAGTCCATTCCCACGTCTTCCCACTTCCACTCGGGAATCTTCAAGGGTTGCAGCAAACCTGCTGGTCTTTGGTGTTCATCTTTCACTCGTTGGCACACGTCGCAAAGTGCCACATACTCTGCTATCTCATGCTTCATACCTGGCCACCAGTTTTTGTCTTTAATGTCTTGATACATCTTGGTACTGCCTGGATGAATTGAATATAATGACTCGTGTGCCTCCTTAAGCAACCACTGCTTCAACTCCCCTTATTGGGTACGCACAAACGCGTTTTGTACCATATGACACCCTGATCATCCTCCACAAAGCCTGATGCTTTGCCCTCTTTTATTCCAACCTTGATTCGCTGGATGTTTTCATCCTCTGGCTGCGCTTGACGGATCTGACTATCTAGGGTTGGCTACAAGTCCAAAGCGGTTAACATCCCTTCCTCCACCAACTCCAAACTGAGCTTTTGAAATTCCTTGTGTAACGCTGGTTGGCTTTCCTTGACCATTACTGTATTGCAATACACTTTTCTGCTCAATGCATCTGCCACCACATTGGCTTTCCCGGGGTGATAATGGATTCCGATATCATAATCCTTTATTAATTCCAACCATCTTCTTTGCCTTGAGTTGAGATCCGATTGCGTGAAGATATACTTCAGGCTCTTATGATCCGTGTAAATCTCACATCGGTTACCCATTAGGTAGTGACGCCATATTTTCAGGGCATGCACAACCGTTGCCAATTCCAAATCATGCGTAGGGTAATTCTCTTCGTGTGGCCTCAACTGGCGTGATGCATAGGCCACCACTCTCTTGTCTTGCATCAATACACACCCCAAACCTTTGCGGGATGCATCACAGTAGATCTCAAAGTCCTTCTTGATGTCTGGCAAAATTAAGACTGGCGCTGTTGTTAGACTCTCTTTTAACTTCTGGAAACTCATCTCGCATTCTGGCGTCCATTCAAACTTCTTTTCCTTCTTTAATAGCTGGGTGAGCGGTCGCTCTACGCTGGAGAATCCTTCGATAAATCGACGGTAATAACCCGCCATTCCCAGGAAACTTCTGACCTGAGTCACTGACGTGGGTGCCTTCCAAGTAAGCACATCCTTCACCTTCCCTGAGTCAACGGCCACTCCTTCTGCTGTCAATACATGACCCAGAAATGCAACTTCCTTCATCCAAAATTCACACTTGCTGAACTTGGCATACAATGTCGGGACCCTGGATTTCCAAACCCGGACCCTCTATGTATTACTGCACTAGTCCCAGATCAAAGCTAGTGCACACAGTTAAACAGAAATGATTCATGACCAACAGCGCATTATTACAATAATAAAGAGTACTGACCAACAGGTCTCATTATTACATTTGAGGTTTCAAGACCTCGCACAATTATAAAACACAGCGGAAGCAAAGATAAATTCATTGGAGACCCATCAATACGCCACAGGCAATTGACTAGGGAAGCGCGACCTAGAACTCCTGGAATCCTTCGTCAAATCCACCCGAGAAGTAGTCGTAGTCTCCTTCTTGAGCTTCGTATTCCTCTGAATATTGTTTTTTGAGTGCAGCATGTAAGTACATAAAGTACTCCGCAAGTCTTAGAAAAAATGCAATAGATGCAAGGCTTAACAAAGGAGGCTTATATGGTTCTTTTGCACAAAGCAATATTTTATTTCAAATACCATTAAGTAATTTCGAAGGCATCATTTTGACCAATTAATTGTTTTAACTGAAACTAATAAGCACTGCATAGTGAAGGTTCCATCCACCAACACTAGCTAACCAACTTTAACCGATAAGGTTTGAAAATGCGGGTTACATCCACCCTCTCTGGCTCCAACTGCCAGGATGCCCTTCCGAGAGTTCCCTCCACTCTCGGAATACCAAAACTTTGATTTTAAAACCAAAACCAAGAGTCTACCATGTGAATGCATTCCTTGCCCGCCCTTGACCGTGGGCACGGCTATTCAAATAGTTTGACACTGCAGAGGTTGTACAACTTACCCCTAAGAGACAAATTATCTTAACAAATACCACGCTACCTTTGGCATGAGACACGATAAATTATCACGAAGCCTTTACCTCACTCTAGACTAGCTAGACACCACCCGCTAAGGTTTCACCCAGAAGGGTTAAATCTGCCTAACCAAGCCCCTCTTGCACCTTATGAGTACAAGAAATCTCGTCCCTCACCGTGAATAACCAAGAAATCTCGGCACCCACTTTCCACGGTGGCACCTAAACTAGACTATCATGAGTTAATCACCTAGGTCGCACCCATATAGACTTAGGGTTGTATGCAGAGTGCTCACCGACAAACACAAGCGTCGGTCCTTAGTTGACTAGGGTGGAACATACCCTTTACAAGATCTCGTGCTTGCCCACCAACCCAAACCAACCATCCACCCTAATCTAAACCAAGTTCCACATTTTATTTTATTTTAAAAGATTAGTGGCAACTCCAATCACCACTAGACTTATAAACACAAGGTTATTTCAATAAATCATAATTTCCCATGTTCAAGATTTCAAAGGTATTAATAGTGTGACTAAGCATTATACTACCATCTACTGTTACCAAAGGATTATGTAATTCTCATTATTGAGACAAAGGTAATACTAGGGTTACAAGGGTATATGGCATTCAAAGTTCAATGGAGGTATAACAATGTTGGACTAACAAACTTGCTAAAGTAAAATTAAGATTCTACGCAAATAGCAATGCACATAAATTTAAAATAGTTAAAAACATTTCTCAATCATAGGTTCAAAATGATCAAAGGAGACTTGCCTTCTTGCACGCTCTCGGGGTCTTCCTGCTGCGGAGTGGAGAGATCTTCGTCGACGGAGGAATCTACGCGCGAAAAGACAAAGCAGCAAAACAAATAAAATCAAAAATTCAAATAGAGGCCATATTTGGATAGATTATGATTTTAGAAGAATTTAGGAATTTGAATGGCTCGATTTGGAGTTAAAATGAGAAAGTTATGCTCATTTGAAATTCTCAGTTTGAATAAATCTAAAAATTACTAAATTTCTAACAGGTAGGGCCCACTGGCAGGATTTATTTTTTTTAATCTTTTATTTTATTGCTTTATTCTGAACCTATGACGGGTGGGACCCACTGGACAGTGAGCCCACTGGCCCTGCCTCTGACATGTGGGACCCCTCTGGGCTCTAGGCCCAGATGTAGTGGGAAGCGCAGATGGGTGGGGCCCGGCTGTCAGAGCGGAATTAAAAGAAATGGCTCAACCTCAGCGTGCGGAGCCGGGGGCTCGAACGCGCGCCGAGGGAGCCGGAGGGAGAAGGGAGTAACGGTGCTAGCCAGTCGGTCGGGAAGGCGTTGCCTACCCATAAAGGGTAGGTAAACTCTTTGAGGGGTACCTGCTGGAGGGGCCGGGCAGAGTTGGCCGGAGGCGACGGTGCCGGCGGCGAGGGAAGGTCGGAGGGGTTCGGGTGAGGTCCAAAACGGGGTCCTGGTGCGGAGTAGATGCCGACGGCGGGGTTGGCGGGGTTCGGCGAGGAGCGGAGATGGCCGGCGGCGAGGAAGTGGCGGAGCGGGCTCGGGTGCTCCGATGCGACGGTGCTCCGGCGGCGGAGAGGCTAGGTCGAGGGGCTGAGGATGGTCGCCGGCGCACGGGGAAGATGTTGGAGGTGGCGGCGAGCTCTGGGGAAGACCGAGGCGACGGTGATTGCTCGTCGGAGTACTTACCGGGCGCGCACGGGGAGCTCTCGGTGCAGGCACACGGGGCTCGGGGAGAGAGGGGAAGAGCGGTGGGAGGTGGTGCGGTGCGAGGGGAGGCCGAGGGGGCTATTTATAGGGACGGAGGGGGAGCAGGGGCGCGGCAATCGCTCACCGGTGCTGGCGGCCAGAAAAGGAAGGGAAGGGGGAAGGAAAGGAAATAGGGGGGCAGAGAAGGAAAGGGGGCGCGGGGGTTTGGGGATTTTATCGCGGCGGCGCTCGGGGTTTCCAAAACCAGGGAGAGGGAGTGGAGGGAAGGCCGGATTGGGCGCGGATTCGGTCGCCGGAGCAAGAAAGGAAAGGGGAGGAGAGAAAGGAATCGGTGGCGCGGGTAGACGACGGGTCTGACAGGTGGGACCCGGGTGGCAGAGGGAGCGGGGCGCAGGCAGCTGATGGATGGGGCCCGCGGGGCAGTGAGAGGGGAGAGAAAGGGAGCGCGGGCGGCTGGATGGCCCGCGTGGGTGGCGTGGCGCACATCGGGCTGGCCACGCGTCGGCCAGAGAGGACGGGAAGGCGGAGCCGACTGACGGGCCGAGCCCACTTGGCGGAGGGAGAGGGGAAATAACGACCGGGATTTGGCGGGTGGCGACGTGGGCGGTCTTGGGCCGTCCACGCGTCGGCCGGAGGGAGGGGGTTGGGAATTTTATTTTCAGAATTTGATTTTTATTTTCAGAAAAGGCTAGGAAATTATTTAGGCCTCAGAAAAAATGAAAATACCTCCAAAAATTCCAAAAAAAATTCACAGAAGCTCCTGGAGATATTTTGGACTTAATAAAATTATTTCCAACTAATGTTGATAATTAATTTTCATAGTTTAAGTTACTTTTTAAATTTTTAAAATAGGTTTTAAACTCCAGAAAATCAAATAAAAGCCAAATAAAGTCCAAATACTTTAAAATAATTAATTTGAAATTAAATGTTTCCAGAAAGGCACAATTGGGATGTTACATACAACTTATGTTCCTGCAATCTTTGCAGTACCATCCTCAAATGCTCTTCATGCTCCTTCTCATCCTTGGAGTAGATCAGTATGTCATCGATAAATACAACAACGAACTTATCCAAGTATTCCATGAACACCTTGTTCATCAGATACATAAAGTATGCTGGGGCATTGGTTAAACCAAAGGACATCACGATGAACCCGTACAAACCATAACGAGTTGAAAATGTTGTTTTGGGTATATCCTCCAGACGAATCTTCATTTGATGATATCCTGACCTCAGATCAATCTTGGAGAACACTCCAGCTCCTTTTAGTTGATCGAACAAGTCATCAATTCTGGGCAAGGGGTACTTGTTCTTGATGGTAACTTCATTGAGAGCCCGGTAATCCACACACATACGCTGGCTACCATTCTTCTTTTTGACGAATAATACTGGTGCTCCCCACGGAGAGGTACTAGGCCTGACATAGCCTTTATCCAACAATTCTTGTATTTGCTTCTTTAACTCTACTAACTCGTTGGCGGGCATTCGGTAAGGTCTCTTGGAAATAGGTGATGTACCCGGTGCTAACTCAATGGCGAACTCCACTTCTCTGTCTGGCGGCATCCCAGGGAGATCGTCGGGGAAAACATCCGGATATTCTCTGGCAATTGGCACCTCTTCTAGCATGATCCCCTTACTTTGACACACCATTACTTTTTCTGGCTGCTTCATGCTGGCTTCAAATCTAACTTTACTTCCGTCTGAGCTAACCAAGGTGACGGCTCGGCTTCCACAATCCAACACTGCTTGATGCCTCTTGAGCCAATCCATACCCAAAATTACATCCAATGACTGGATGTTCAGCACAACCAAGTCAGCGGAGAACTCTACTCCTTGGATGGCTATCTTAACTTCAGGGCATCCTAGGTTTGTACTCATCTCAGAGCCCGGGGATTGAACCAGTAAAATAGAACCAAGAGCAACCATTTTCAACTTGTGTTTTAAGGCAAAACTTCGGGAAACAAATGAATACGAGGCTCCAGAATCAAATAAAACTGTGGCAGGCGCTGAATTTACTTGAAACTTACCGATCACCACATCTGGCGCTGCTTGAGCTTCTTCCATGGTGACATGATTCACCTGGCCGCGCATCACGGTCTGCGATCCTCTGTTGAGTTGGCTTGATCCTTGAGGTGCTCCGCGTCCTGACCCTGCTGCAGGGGTCCGATCTGGTGTGGCTCCCAAGTTGAAATGGACTGGTGTCAAAGCTGGATTCTGCGGGCATTTGTTGGCATAATGTCCCGTTTCATGGCATTTGAAACAAGTAACTGCTGTCATGGGTTTGGTAATCCTCTGTTGCTAACTTCCCACTGGAATTGGCTTTGGCCCTGACGAATCGGCGAGGAGCCGTGCAGTGTTTTCAATCTCGATCGCTAAGGAACACGGGCTGGCTGGAATGTGCTAAAGCGGGTTCTTTGAGCCTGGTGCATTTGCAATCCCTGCTGCATCATTCTCCGCTTGCGAGATTCTTCCAACTCACGACGACTCTCCTCAATGAGCATTGCTTTGTCCACCATATTTTGGAAACTGGCATAATCATTTCCCACTACTTGAACTTTCAGGCCAGGGTTCAATCCTCTCTTGAACCTCTTCTGGCGGGCATCATCTGTGGCCACATCCTCCGGAGCGTAACGAGCTAGTTGGGTGAACTTGTTGAGATACTCGCTCACTGACATGTTCTTCTGCTGCAACTCCCGGAATTCCTCCTTCTTAATTTCAATCACCCCATCCAGAATGTGGGCATGACGAAAGGCTTCTGCGAATTCAGCCCAGGTGATGCTATCTTGGTCCTCATGTGCGGCACAATAGTTTTCCCACCACTCAGCTGCAGCTCCTTCTAGTTGATGGGCTGCATACACCACCTTCTCTCGATCCGAACACTGGGCCAGGTTAAGCTTCCTTTCCACTGAGCGCATCCAATCATCAGCTTCCAAGGGTTCAGAATACCGTGAATAGGTGGGTGGCCTTGTCCTCATAAACTCTGCAAACTTAGACTGCTGACGAACCGGTGGAGGCATTGCCATTTCTTGATTTTGTCAATTCATCATAGCATTCATGTTCTGCATCATGGTATTCATCAACTAAGTCTGGGCAGCCATGAACTGACTCAAGGTCGGATCTAGACCAGTTGGAGTAGCGTGCTGCTCTTGACTTGCTTGATTACCATTACTGCCTTCTGGGTCCTGACTCATCTGACTGCGTCCTGCGGAGTTCCGGGTATCAACCATTCTGTTCTGCTCTGAAAAGAAAGCTCGCTTGCTTGAGAACTGGCTTCACAAGGCTCAATAGATGAGAGGGAAAAGCAGAGGCAAGTGGTAAGTTCGTCTAAGGGGGATATTCTAATGGCAACCCTAAACTAAGCAATCACTTAGTTGAAAAGCTAACAGAAGAACCAAATAAATTGCTCCAATAAAAAGGGTTGACATGACTGCAACATATTGCTTTTGAGGGCAAAACTGCAGCTCACATCACAATCAAACACGAATAAAACCCTACTTCTTAACCGACACTATCCTTTCTATGGTCTAATCTTCTGGCTCCCACTCGGGTCCTACAAGGTACGGTGTGTGCACTTCTTCCCCGGAGTCACTGAAGACCACCCTTCTGTTGCGAGTTCGCGATACATGCTCTCCATCCTCGGGCATGTGCTGTCTCTCCTCGGAACTAGGCGTCGAAGATGAAGGCGAAATTGCCGGCGTCTGCAGTGAATACTCCTCCAGTACGTACTTCTCCTTGTATCTCCGAACGAGCTTGACGATGCTGAGCTTGTACATTTTGCAAAGGCGACGAACGGCCTTATGTGCGGCTCCTTGTGCCGACTTCTCTCCGCAAGCGCTCATGTGCTTGTAGCTGTGGTGTATAACTTGACCGCCGAACTTGGTGGTGAAGTATAGCCAAGTGACGTGCCCCATATGTGGCTTCCTTGCTCCTTCATCGATGGTGCTATAAATTGGTGTTCTCTTGAATCCAAGGCTTCGTAACAGGACTCGTAGAAGTTTCCTCCAACCTCCTACCTGGCTGAAGAATCTCTGCGACATCTATAGGGAGATCGAAGTCAGTTTTAAACAACAATTTGGGCAGAAGTTTAGACGAGAAGTGAGAAACCTTAAGAACAAGGGAAAAGAGTAGAGAAATTACTAGATATCAAGTTTAGTGGTTTTGTTTTTGGAAAATAAGTTTTTAAGTTTTGACAAGGCTAACTAGGGCTTCGTCTTACAGTCGATATGGCTTTGATACCATCTCTGTCGAGACCCGAATATGCAAATCCGGACTATCCTGTGTGTAACATCCCAAAAATTTGCTTTCTGAAAAATTTAAATTCAAATTAACTATTTTAAAGTATTTGAGTTTTATTTGGATTTGCCCTGAATTTCTGTTTTTGAAAAGCTAGGTTTGAAAAGTATTTTAAGTAAAACCTAAAAATATTATTAAATAAAAAGATATTTTGAATTTCTATAAAAATCCTAATTCAAATTAATTATTTGGAGTTACTTGGCTTTTGTTTGCCTTTCTGGATTTTCTGGAATTTAAAACCTATTTTTAGAATTTAAAAAGTAATTCAAAATATAAAAATTAAATATCAACGGTAGTTGGAAATAATTTTATTAAGTCCAAAATATCTCCAGGAGCTTCTGTGAATTTTTCTGGAATTTTTGGAGGTATTTTCATATTTTTTTGAGCTTTATTGAATTTTCTAGCCTTTTCTGAAAATCAAAATCAACAATTAAAAATAAAAGTGCCTCCCCTCCCTCTGGCCGCCACGTGGACGGCCAGATTGCCACCCACGCCGCCGCGGATCCCGCCTCCCCTCCTCCTCGCTGCCACTTGTCCACCCGGATGGCGCCTCGCGCGCCCGCCCATCTCGCCGCCTCCCGCTCACCTCGGCCACCCGATTCCCATCCAAACGCCCCCGCTTCCCCCTCCCTTTCTCTCTCTGCTTCTCGGCCCCACCTGTCGGCACGCCCGCTCCCTCTCTTCCGTTGACCGCCCGGCCCCACCGGTCAGCTTCGTCTCCCTCCCCGCGCTGTCCCCTTCCTCCCGCTCGGCCGCGCCATCCCCGCCGCCATCTCCGCCGCCCCTCGCCCCACCGGGTCTCCTTTCCTTTTCCGTCGCCCGTGCGACCCGCACCCCTTCCATCCTTGCCCCCCGGATCTCTTTCCTTACGCGGCCGCCCTTGCCTTCTTTTCCCCCCTCCGCAATCGCCGCCGCCCGTAATCCGGCGAGCAATCCCCGGCCGCCCTCCCCTCCCCGACCCCTATAAATACCGCCTCCGGCGTCCCCTCTCCTCGCTTCACTTCCCCCTCCTCTCCCCGTTCCTCCTTCGCCACCCAAGGGTGCCCGCACCGTGCATCCTCTTCCCGAAGCGCCGCGGCGGCGGCGAGCAATTGCCGCCGCCGCCTCTCGCGCTCGCCGACGCGCCGGCCACCGCGACACGCCGATCCTCCGCTCCTCGGCCGCCTCCTCGCCGCCGGAGAGTCCCCGCCGCCTAAACCCGAGCGCCGCCGCTTGGCGCTCGTCGCCGGCCATTTCCGGCCATCCCCGCTAAGGCCCGTGCCCCTCCCGGACTCCCACAACTCCTCTCCTCCTGCGCCTCGCCCGGCCACCGCCGCCGGAGCGCCGGCGAGCCCGCCGTCCCCGCGGCGCTACCCGGTCCGGCCATGTCAAGACGCCCGCCACGTGGCCGCGCGTGGCTGCCCGATGGCAGCCACCACGGTACCCGCCTGCCCCGCCAACGCCACGTGTGCGCCCGACACCTCCCGCGCCACCTCGGCCATTTTCCCCCTCTGTGGACCTGGTCCATGGACCAGGGACCCACCTGTCTGTCGGCCGGCCCCTATGCTGACGCAAGGGTGACGCAAAAATCTGGATTTTCCAGAAGAAAAATAAATCGGCCGAAAAAGAAATTCCCAGGGCTGACGCAATGCTGACGCCATAATTCATTTTCCTTTAGAAAAATAATTCCAAAAATCCAGTTTTTCCATTTTCTCTCTTTTTAAACTTTCCGAAGCCCGTTCTCCTTCGTCGTAACTCCGTTTGAGCCCATTCAAATTTTGAAATTCATCAAAAATTCCAAACTATCCATTTCTTCCATCCTTTCAAATATTTGAAATTTATTTGATATTTCAAATATTTAAAATTCAAATTCCAATGCCTAGTTTAATTTCAAAGCCTCAGTTCCATTCCAAATTTTCTGTGCACTTTCAAAATTCAAATTCAAATCTTGCCAAATATCCAGTATGTTTGGTGGAATATCTGAATAATGTCACACGCTATTTGGAGTTTTAGATAGCAATCAATATAAAATGTGTGTAGTCGGTGGATCATTTAAATGATGTCACTCGTTGTTTGGGAGTCTTAGACAGCAACCATTACAGAAAGAATATGATCGGTGGATTGAATAGAGGATGACACATGCTGTTTGGAGTTTAGACAGGACTCAATAAAGAAAGTGTAATTTGGTGGATTAAGTCAATTATGGCAATCGCATTGTTGGGAGTCTTAGACAGCATTTAATAAAGAGCGTGAGTCTTTGGTGGATTAAGTCAATGATGTCGATTATGTGAGGAGTATTTAGGTCACAAAAACAACAATATGACTTAGTAATAGAAATGCTACTAAACGCGTTTTATGGCAAATAAAATAACCCGAGCCTCTCCTTTGTTTAGCCATGCATACTATTTATTTGCATTCTGTGTATTGGCTCATGAGCACGGGTCTGAGTGCTCACGCCGCTTTGCGACAAAATACAGAGTCAGAATCAAATCACCTCGCCAAAGAACAAGATTGGACAAGCTAGCAGAGAAGATGAAGATGTCAAGGGCTAGGTCGCGCATCTCCAGTTGGCTGCCTGTGGGCATGTCCTGAAGGTTCCACCTGTGCTTCGTTTCATTGCTACATCTTATTGATTTCGGCCTAACCGCCCATGAGTAAGTCTACTATTATAATTACGCTTCCGCATGATATGTACTTTGATATTCAGAACTGTAATCTGTGAGCACTATCTACTGATCCAGGGAATAGTGCGGTGAATCACAGAGGATTTCGGATTGTATAATCTGGGGTCCGACAGCGATGGTATCAGAGCATATCGACTGCAGGTCGTGACCTAGTTAGCCTGGCCGTTAGTTTCATGACTAGAATTATTTCTTCAAAACTCTAATTCCAAAAATATAGGTGGTATTGCTCATCCTTATCTCTCTTAGGTGATTCCCCCTCATCTATATGCTGCCTTAGCCATTTTTACTTCCAGAGCTCGCTTACCCCAAATTCAAAACCATAACACAAGAATGCATGCTTATATCAATCAAATTACCCCCAAATACTTCCCTCTTCTCTCTGTTGATTTCAAAAGGAAAATTTTGTTCCTCTTCTCGTACCCTTACTCCAAAGATTTAAGGTTAGAAACGTCGAAGATTGCCATGAAGATAAGGTGGTCTTGTTTTAAATAGACCATACCAATGAACCCTGTGCCCCCTTGTGTGTGCTCCCCGAGTAGACGTTGTATTGTCGCAAGATTTCACTTTGGCCCTGTGCACTGCCTTCTTGCTCTCGGGCGTCCTATTTCGTAGTCACGGGAAAAGCTTGCTTTAAAAAAAATCTGTATGATTTTGTATCAGCCCAATTCCCCGGGTGTGCTCTTTTAAAAATTAAAAAGAATAGGTCACCTTATCCCCACGACTCAATCCTTATCTCATGCTATTCCCTCTTACCCCGTTGCTACACACCCAGTCAAATCTACTGAGACAAAGTGATAGATCGCCACAAGACCCATCGTGCCTGGAGTTAGAAGAGATGAATAAGGACTAGTGATACCCTTTTAAGGGGGGTAGCACTAAGAGACCAGACGACGTAAAGACCACAATAGCAAAAAGAGAGTGCTTGGAAGACAACGACCTATCCATGGGAACAAGGTTTCTCTCTTCCCTTGTTAACTTCTCCAAGTGCTAACCCCTGTTGTGCAGATTTACATCTCTCTGTGAAGCCAAAAGAACTATACGCCGAGCAACACCCAGAAATCCATTACTAGCCAATATAACCCCACCTCTATCCTTTCTATTCTACCGGAATCTCGGGGTCGAGATTCATTTAAGGGGGGTAGGTTTGTAACATCCTAAATTTCAAGTATTCGAAAATGTGGAATTTTTAAAACTTTTCTTGCATTTTGCTGGTATCCAAATTTCTTCCGAATATTTACTTGAGATTGTTCTTACGAGTTTCATGCTATGCAAGTTAATAACTCAAGAATAATTCCAAGTGCAAATAATGATCATGCAAATAATAAAAATAGAAAATGATATTACATATCATAAATCTAAAATACCAAAGTCCTGAATTCAAATTCAAGTCAATAAAATGAACAAAAAGAATATTAGAATATATATCTAAATGATTAACCCAATAATCCCTTCTTTTAATTCAACTAGCATACAAAACCCCAAGGCTGAATATTCAAATTTTCATTATATAATTTAAAACAAAGTGATATCAAAGTCAAAATTTAGAACAACATAAAATTCCCAATGGTAAAATGTTAGTTTTTATATATTTAAATACTTGAACCAATCTTTGCACTAAAAATCCAAAATTCAGATATTAATAAAGGTTTCCCATTTTTTTTCACATTCTTTCTTCCCTTTTTGCCACCTTTGTTGTCACTGCACATGGGCCCGGCTCCCCCTTCTCTTCTCTCTCTTTCTCCTCCACCCATTCTCCCTTTTCTTCCCTAGAGCCATGCCGTCCTCTGCAGCTTCGTCAGCCGGCCCCGCAGCACCTGTGCGCACGTCGCCGCACCTGCGCCGCGCCACGCTCCTGCGTCACGCACCTGCTCCCGTCGCGTCGCCACTCCTCACCCCGCCCTGTGCCGCACGTCGCCTGGCCATGTCGCCGTCCCCTCCGCCCATGCCCTGCGGCCAACTCCCGCACATCGCTGCCGGTTTCACCGCCTATAAAACCCGGCCGGGACACCCAATCGCGCCACCCACGTCCACTCTTCCTTCCCCCGAAAGGGATTGGCCTCCCGGCGCCTCTAGCTCCGCCGACGGCCCTCCTCTCCCAACTCCGGCCGGCGAAGAATCGGCCGATTGAAGGCGTCTCCAGTCGATTCCGCCGCCCTGGAGCTGCACCGTGGCCCCGCCAACCCTTCCCCACCGTCGCTCGGGCCTCCCAACGCCGGTACCTCGCCACCACCGTGAGCCCCTCTACGCCGCCGCCCACACCCGTCGCCGGCCATCCTGGGCCCTCCTCCGGCCCGGAAAATGGCATGGTAAGCATCTATTGATCCATCTCTAGCTCGTGCTCGCCCCGAATTCGTTCCCCCACGTCAGCGCCGCCGTTTCCCCTTTTCCCCTCCATGGCCGGCCGCCACACACCGCTGCCGCCCCCTTGCCGGCGCCACTCCGGCCAATGCGCCAACGCCTCTAGCTTCCCTACCTCCCGAGCAACACGTTTTAGCGATCCCCAGTGCCACCCTGGCCGCCACCCGCCGGCGACGCCGTCGGCCGCACCGCCTTAATTTGCTCTGTTTTGCCACGGCATCCTCACCGCTTCACATTTATTTTCTGCTGTTATCACCAAAGGGTAATAGCCCAGTGGCTAGCCGAGCGAGGCATTGAGGTGCAGGTCCTGGAATCGAGTCTCATACTCTCCCCCCTCACACACTCTTTTATTTTTATCCGTTTCAATTAGCAAAATTTGTCAAGCAAACTTGGGAAAATCAGAAATTGTTCATGGAAACTGATAAACTCAATTAGGACATAAATAAGATTGTTAAAAGAATTAATCTTAGATTGATCATCATATAGCTAATGTGCCTTGATTAATGGTTTTAAATCTAATTTTAATTAAGAAGCATGAGTAAAAGATGGTCCTACTTAGTGTCTAAATTTAATCAGGATCTGAATTAAAAATACATTCAAGGCTAAGATCAAGAAAATAAATTGAATAGTGTGTTACCTACAAAAGCGAGTCTTTAAATTAAAAAGATTAACCTTATTTGTAATTAAATGATATGCCAAAGCCATTTAAAATGAAATATTTATTTAAACTGGAAAGTCATGATTTATAAACCCCACCATTAGTACATCGCCGATAAATAATTCTCAAACACTAAATTTAATTAATAATGACAGTTGGTGCTTAGGATTAGTGCTTCACATAAAATAACCCTAGAATGTGTTGTATAAACTACTTGCACAACAAAAGTATCAAATAAACAAGTGGTACACCATTTAACCATCTAAAATACGGTTGTCATTCCTATGTCTTTAAAAGATACCTAAATTGATAATAATCTTTAATCAAAAGGGTGTCTTTTAAGTAGAAATGTCTATATATGTGTGGAAAGTATAGTAAAGTAACCACTAAGTCATAAGATGTTAAAAGTAGTCTACCCAATGTAGCAATGTGAATAGTAGCCATCACAGGCGTGCCATCGACAAATAAATCTCACCCGTAGATTCCGTGGAACATTGATAGTAAAACCTGGTATAGCTTGCTCGATCATAGATAAATAAATTTAAATAACAATAATAATAACAATGATATTCGCAGAATATCTATGATACCTAATCCAAAGAGCCTCTTTAATTAAGAAAAGTCCTGTTGGCGTATCTACTAAAATCCCTACGACATCGATAGTTAAAATAATTTTACCACCTTGCATTTTAGTGAACAAGGTAATACCCAACACCCCACTGCAGTCTTATATCTACCCATAGGTCTAGTGTGACTCATGGAACTTCCTTGATAAATATAAAAATAATATAAAGAAGTTATTAATAAAAAGATCGAGTCATCGTATGTTGCCATCAGCTATACCTAGCCATCTCCGAGTAATAAACAGAAATAATTTCATAAATATACCTTTATCATAACCCATCCTTTAAACCCCATTTTGATAAGTTTTCCCTGCCATTTCCCACTTCACTCTAACCACTATGACACCGACAATACTCCGCGCCCATCGACCTTGCCTCAAATCATCCAAATTGCCCATTAACCCATAATAGAGCAAAATTAAGTTTATTTGGATTTTATTTGGATTCTTGAGTTATTTGCATTTATTTGGATTCAGTTGTTTAGAGCGTAATTAGAAATGGAAATCATGAAGATTCAATGGATCGAGCGAGGTCAAGATCGAGGTGAAGAAAAAGACCAAAAGCTCAAGACCATCAAACGAGAAAGCTTTGAGTAAGCTCAAGACCGCGATAAACCGCGCAAGGCGAGTCAATACTTTGATCATGTTGAACCTACATTTTCTGCAAATTATTTTGTGTTAAATTATCAAATTGCATGCTGTTAATTTATATGCAAATACATGTTTAATTTAGAATTTTAGTTAAATGCCTATTATCTAACTTGATTAATATTGCCCATCCTTTGGAATATTTGAACATGAGAACCTTGTCGCCTAGCAAAATTATAATAGTAACATTTCTAAAATAAGTCTGTAATTATATGCCATGCTTAGTATTGCTTAGATACTCATGGGCGAGAGCGCCAAGCATCACTTTTAATCATGAGAAAAGTTGGTTGGGCGATCATGGTGGTAATGATCACTGTATGTTGGATATGGTTATTTTATATTCCCAAAACCCCAAATTGCTTATTTATCCGGCGGAAGGTTTGGGGGTATGGTGCAAGGGTGCACGAGAGTGTGGTTTGTGGTAGAACCGCCCGGATAACCCTAAGGACTGAATCTTGTCATGACCTCCTGTGTAAAACAAGTGCAACCACAAGTCTGTAAAGTACAACTTGGCTTAGTAGATTTACCGGACCCTGAAAGTCATCATCATAGGTGGAGGAGGTGAGGTAGTGCAAGCGGCTGTCTGGGTGACGGCTTGAATGGGGCATCCGCAGAGGGTGAAGTTCACTGTGGCGGCTAGCAAGGTGAAGTATCCAGTTGCTAGACGTTCGAAGGAGAACATCCGCACAACCTATGAGACCGCAAGCGGGACAAGCTCATAGGGGTGAGATGATGGAAGGGGCGAGGTACTTTGAACACATCGTGATGGTTGGCTCAACCGCACGACTAAGGAATCGTGTGGGGCAACGAGTAAACTGTCTCTTGTGGGTAAAGTGTACAAACTCGCAGAGTCAAAACTATTCGAATAGCCGTGCCCACGGTCAAGGGCGGACATGGGAACTTAACCAGATATAGTTCTATTTCAAAACTTTGTGGGTGGGAATGGAAAAGTGGAGGCGCGGAAAGCCCGATTTGAGTTGTCCCGGTGTCGTCCCAGTGGTAAGTTAAGCGGCTATAACATTGAAAGATGTCATATGGTGTGATGCCATATGTATGGAAAAATTATGGTGATGTTAGGCATATGGTGTGATGCCATATGTATGGAAAATCATGTTAATATTCCTTGAACATTATATTTTGTTCCAAAACTGCTAGGTCTCAGGAAATTTTATGTATTGTATTTCAAATAGTGGCATTTCTATTCCTACAAAATAAAATATGGAAAGAATAAGCAGGGTCGTGAGTAAAAGAAATAGATGTTTGTAGTGTACACATAAAGGTATTGGTGGATTCATGTCGATCATAAATAGGAAACGATAGTGGGGGTTCTGGGAAAAATAAATTGGTGGAGTCTAGCTGAATAGACAGGATAAATAGATGATCTAATTGAATTTTCGGGAAATTGGAGGAGTAATATAAGTATTGGATTATAGTTCCTGATTAGTGATTTACTTGGTGGGAGGATACTAGTGGATCATAGAATTAATCAATGATATTCTTGGTGGATATATAATAGTGAATCGTAGAATTGATCAATGATATTCTTGGTGGATATATAATATTGAATCGTAGGCTTGATCAATGATATTCTTGGTGGATTTGAATCAATAATAAAAAGGATTGGATTATTAGAAAATCTTGATGAGAATGTTCGGTGGATTAATTAGGTGATGCCCCTCGCGGTTTGGAGATTAGACAGCAATCAATTTGGAAAGAGTATGTTTGGTGGAATATCTGAATAATGTCACACGCTATTTGGAGTTTTAGATAGCAATCAATATAAAATGTGTGTAGTCGGTGGATCATTTAAATGATGTCACTCGTTGTTTGGGAGTCTTAGACATCAACCATTACAGAAAGAATATGATCGGTGGATTGAATAGAGGATGACACATGCTGTTTGGAGTTTAGACAGTACTCAATAAAGAAAGTGTAATTTCGGTGGATTAAGTCAATTATGGCAATCGCTGTTGGGAGTCTTAGACAGCATTTAATAAAGAGCGTGAGTCTTTGGTGGATTAAGTCAATGATGTCAGTTGCGGTGAGGAGTATTTAGGTCACAAAAACAACAATATGACTTAGTAATAGAAATGCTACTAAACGTGTTTCATGGCAAATAAAATAACCCGAGCCTCTCCTTTGTTTAGCCATGCATACTATTTATTTGCATTCTGTGTATTGGCTCGCGGAGCACGGGGTCGGAGTGCTCACGCTCGCTTTTGCGACAAAATACAGAGTCAGGAATCAAATCACCTCGCCTCAGCAACAAGATTGGACAAGCTAGCAGAGAAGATGAAGATGTCAAGGGCTAGGTCGCGCACCTCCAGTTGGCTGCCTGTGGGCATGTCCTGAAGGTTCCACCTGTGTGCTTCGTTTCCGCTGCTACATCTTATTGATTTCGGCCTAACCGGCCCATGAGTAAGTCTACTATTATAATTACGCTTCCGCATGATATGTACTTTGATATTCAGAACTGTAATCTGTGAGCACTATCTACTGATCCAGGGAATAGTGCGGTGAATCACAGAGGATTCCGGATTGAATAATCTGGGGTCCGACAGTGACTGAACTGATTTATGGTCCATTGGTTGAGTCATTAGCCAAGTTCTATTCGGATAGGGGCCGAACCGTAGGAGGATTGAGTCTTTAAAAATACTTTTGTATTCATGAGTTTTGGACATACCACAGAAATCAATCTATTATTTTCATAGAGCTATACGCTTGTTCTTCCTAGGATTTGGCATATACTACAACCTAGAGGGAAATTGGGCATTCTCAACCCCGTTGTTCTTGTGATTCCTTGTGATTTGCAGGAATGACAACACATCTACTTGTGTGCCCGGTTAGACAGGATCACGAGCGTGTGGTTGGGTGAATTCTTTTGTCGCAGGTTGCTATTTTAACAGTGGTTGGCGCCATCGGTTCATCAAGTTGTACGGATCCAAGTTATCATCATTGATCCTACGTCGTGAAGATCGAGCACCCTGCATCATCTTGGTATCAGAGCACGGTTGACACGGTAGGATCAATTTACCCTAGTTAGATTTATTTTTTTTCCTATACACAAAAAAAGCCAAAAAAATCTAAACCCTAGTTTTTACATCCATTATTTTTGTGAGTTTTGTTAAGTTTTTGTCCATTGGAATTTTGTTTTGGTGCTAATCATTGTGTTGCTTCGTGTAACTTGATCTTGTGTCCACGTAAAACCCAATTAGGGGAAGTAGACTCCGAATCCAACTCTTGGAGCTTCATATCCGAGACTCCTTTTGAGAGTTTCTTTCTGAGTTCTACTTGGGAAGTGCTTTTTGAAATCCAAGAGAAAAGTTGTGTTCAGAATTACTTCCTTGATTGCCTTGCCTTGCGCAATAACCGAATAGCATACAGATCGAGCTTCACTTAAATCCTTTGAATACTTGAGACTAGTCATTGATACTGCATCGGGGCTACTCTGGATTTAGTAACTCTCGACTAAACATTGTTGGTTTGTGTATCACACACTTGGCTGATCAAAAAAATCAGAGTTTAGAGAGAGATAGTATCTTTTAATTACCTTTATACCCCTACCTTCCCCAAAAAGTTTGTGACCCATATACCTCAATAGACTTAGAAAAGTGATTTGAAGAGATTTGGGTCAGTAGTAGGATAGCAAAAAAAAAAGAGGTGAGCAAAAAAAAAGAGAGAGAAAAGGGGTGAGAAGGCTCAATTGGGTGACTGGTTCTAGTCCATAAATTCAGTTTGAGCAACTACAATTCTTGAGTAATCTTGTGCCCTCTATTCTTATTCTTGTAATTGGCTAGCGTCTCTCCTAGTATTTGGTGTAAAACAAGCTATTTAATCATTAGTTTTAGATTGCTTTCAATTAGCTCATTCCTTTGTTTGCATTGAGTCACATTCATGTTTGAGCGTGTGTTCATACACTTCACTTAAATCTTTTGTATCAGCACTTAGGCAAAGTATTCTAGCTTGAATTATTACTTAACTTAACAACATCAAGAATTTCATATTGCATAGGTTGATATTTCCCTCCAAGCTCCACATATAAACCATTGTTATAACAGTGATTGTGCAATTGAATTCGCTTAATCTACCACCTTGTGTTGTCTACCGTCACCAAAGTGCATGCAGCTCTTTAATTCCATCAAGGACGCATAAGATCTTCAATTGGTAAGAGAAGGTGATGTTGAGTAAATTCCACAAACGAAACTTTCCACATCCACATACATAGTTTGTCTTGTTGTTTGCACTAACCATGGCAGGGAAAGAGGGAGAACAAGCATATGTGACCCAGGTGGACCTTGAAAAGCTCACGAATGATTTCAACACTCAGTTGAATGACAATATGAGCATCTTGAGGAGGGAGATACTTGAGGAGCTTTGAAAAGAACGAGGCCCAGTTGGCGTTCATAAAGGAGGTGTTGAGCTTAACGAGACCGATGAGGAGAGGGATGAACGGTTTGCTAGAGCAGCTCAAGCAGATTGAGCCGCTGCCAATGTGGTTCGACCACCCTTTCCCGGGTGTGGGGGGTGTTTTGCGTGCTGATCATGGCCAATGGAGAGGCCGTGGCCATTGGCGCGGCGGTGCTGCCCACATTAAGGATTTCAACAATGACTTTTGGCTACACCGCAACGACAACTACCAACGCTATGGCTGTCGTCATGATGACCCATGCGTGGAAGAGAAATTTAGGAAACTCAAATTCACTATTCCCAAATTTGAAGGTGAGTCCGATCCAGATACCTATCTCATATGGGAGATCAAGGTAGATAAGATCTTCCAGATGCACAATTATTCAGAGGAGAAGAAGCTATACATGCCATCACTTGAGTTTGATGGGTATGCGTTGATTTGGTGGGAGCAAGTATTGAACCAAAGAAAAGATAATGGGGAACCACCAATTGCATCGTGGGCTGAAATGAAGTAAGAGTTAAAAGCACGCTTTGTTCCTAACACTTATAAACGTGATCTTTTTGATAAACTGTAGAATTTGAGACAGGGAGGTCGCTCGGTGGAGGAATACTACAAGGACATGGAGCACGCTATGATTAGGGCACATGTGCATGAAGATGAAAAGCAAACACTTACGCGTTTTCTGTTTGGTCTAAACAAAAACATTAAACGCATTGTGCAATATCAGTCCTACAATACTGTTGTTGATTTGATGCATCAAGCTACCAAGGCGGAGAAGCAATTATTAGAAGATGTAAAACCAGCACCAAGGACGGCATCCTTCAATTTGAATGCTCCATCATCATCCTCTAATGCCACCAAAGCACATTTCAATTTTAGACGAGGTACATTTTTAGCTAGTACTAATTCAAATAATAATGCTCGTTCTTCCTCAATTGCAAAATCAGCACCTACACCAAGTGAGAAGAAGGCTACTCCATCCCCTACATCCTCAATTGGAGCTACCACAAAGAGTAGAGAAATTCAGTACTTCAAGTGTTGGGGCGTGGACATATTTCTAGAGAGTGTCCCAACAACCGAATTATGCTTGTGACGGAAGATGGAGAATATGAATCCGCAAGTGAAGATGAGGTTGAGCATAGTCATGAAAAGGAGAGATATGAGGATGCATCGAATGACAATAAAGAAATTGATGTGTTGAATTATGAAACAGGAGAGGCATTAGTTGTCATCAAAAATTTGAGCATACTTGCACAAGAAGGAGATGCACATCCGCAGTGATTCAACTTGTTTCAAACCCAAGCCAAGGTAAACAACAAGGTAATCAAACTTATTATTGATGGTGGTAGTTGTCATAACTTGGCTAGTGTTGAATTATGTGACAAGCTTGGTTTAAAGATGTTGAAACATCCACATTCATATCATGTGCAATGGTTTAACGAATATGGGGATGTGAAAGGTTCAGTTTGTGGTGCATGTTACTTTCAAGATTGGTGATTATGAGGACACTGTTGAGTGTGATGTGGTGCCTATGACAGTGTGTCATTTGCTGTTGGGAAGGCCATGGCAATATGATAGAAGTGTGCAACATGATGACCGTTCCAATAGATATGCTTTTAAGTGGAAGGGAAAGACAAAGGAGCTTAATCCAATAGACATGCTGAATTTCAGCAAAAAAGCTTGCTAAAAATGAGGATAAAATGAAAGAAAAGAGAGACTTATACACATTGGTGAGTGAGAGCCACAAACCAAATATGAGAAGAAAAAGTAAGAGTGAGAGAGGGCTGGTTATGTTAGCCACCAATCAGATTTGAGAGATGTGAGCAATGATCCATCAAAGATGCACTTTGTGCTTGTGTACAAAGATGCAACTGTTTTGCTTTCAACTAATGATTTAACCTCTCTTCCTAGTTGTGTTTCCTCTCTTTTGCAGGCCTTTAAAGATGTGTTTCCGGAGGAGATTCCAGCGAGACTTCCACCATTGCACGGAATAGAACATCAAATTGATCTAGTTCTCGGTGTGTCACTTCCAAACAATCCGCCATACTGCACCAATCCAGAGGAAACTAAAGAAATTCAGCATCAAGTGCAAGAGCTACTTGAGAAAGAGTACGTACGCGAAAGTATTAGTCCTTGCGCTGTCTTTGTAATTCTTGTTCCTAAGAAAGATGGTACATGGAGAATGTATGTCAATTGTCGTGCCATTAACAATATCACTGTTAGATATCATCATCCTATTCCTAGGTTGGATGATGTGCTAGATGAACTTATTGGTGTTGTTATATTCACTAAAAATGATTTGAGAAATGGATACCATCAAATTAGGATAAAACTTGGTGATGAATGGAAGACAGCTTTTAAAATAAAATTTGGATTATATGAGTGGTTAGTAATACCTTTTGGATTCACTAATGCACCTAGTACATTCATGCGATTGATGAATTATGTTTTAAGAGCATTCATTGGCAAATTTGTTGTGTCATACTTTGATAATATATTGATCTATAGCAAAACGATGGATGAATACATTGATCATATTAGACAAGTACTAGAAGTGGTTAGAAGTGAAAAATTATATGCTAATTTGGACAAATGCACTTTTGTACCGATAAAGTTGTGTTCTTAGGCTATGTTGTTTCTGGACAAGGCATTGACGTAGATGAATCTAAAACTGAAGCAATTAAGAATTGGCATATACCCACGAATGTTAGTCAAGTCAGAAGGTTTCATAGTCTTGCTAGTTTTTATCATCGTTTTGTTAAAGATTTCAGCACCATTGCTGCCACATTAAATAAGTTAACTAAAAAGGGTGTTGTGTTTGAATGGGGTGCATCACAGAAAAATGCTTTTCAAGAACTAAAGAAATGATTAATTGAAGCATCATTGCTCACTTTACCTGATTTCACTAAGACTTTTGAAATTAAATGTGATGTTAGTGGAATAGGTATTGGTGGTGTTTTAATGCAACAAGGAAAACCTGTAGCATACTTTAGTGAGAAACTAGGAGGTGCTCAACTGAACTATCTTGTGTACAATAAAGAGTTGTATGCTTTGGTGCATGCACTTGAAACTTGGCAACATTATTTTTGGCCTAAAGAATTTATTATTCACTCTGATTATGAAACTCTGAAATATTTGAAAAGCCAAGCTAAACTGAATCATAGACATGCTAAGTGGGTAGAATTCATTGAAACTTTCACACATATTGTTAAGTCAAGAAAGGAAAAGAGAATGTGGTAGCTAATGCTTTATCTGGAAAGAATGTGTTTTTAACTCAATTGGAAGTAAAGTTACCCAGATTAGAGAGTTTGAAAGATTTATATGCTTCCGACCATGAATTTTCAGAACCATATTCTAAATGCAAAGATGGGAGTGGATGGGATAAGTTCTATGTTCATGATTGGTTCTTATTTCGTGCTAACAAATTGTGTGTTCTAGATTCGCCCGTGCGTTTGCTTTTATTGCAGGAATCTCATACAGGAGAATTGATGGGACACTTCGAGAGAGAAAAGACCTTTATGATATTGAGTGATCACTTTTATTGGGCTAAGATGAGGCGTGATGTCGAAAGGTTTATACAGCGATGTGTGACATGCCACAAAGTGAAATCTAAACTTAATCCACATGGTTTATATACTCCACTTCCTGTTCCTAGTGCACCTTAGGAGGATATTAGTATGGACTTTGTTTTAGGATTGCGTAGGACTAAGAGCGGGAGAGATTCAGTTTTTGTAGTTGTGGATAGATTCTCTAAAATGACACATTTTATTCCCTGTCACAAAAGCGACAATGCGTCGCATGTAGCTGATTTGTTTTTCATAGAAATTGTAAGATAACATGGCATGCCAAAAACAATTGTGTCAGACCACAATATCAAATTCATGAGCTATTTGTGGAAGACTTTGTGGGCCAACTCGGGACAAAGTTGTTATTCTCAACAACTTATCACCCACAAACGGAGGTGGTGAATAGAACACTTCAATGCTGCTACGAACGATGATCAAGAAGAATCTCAAAGAGTGGGAAGATTGTTTACCGCATGTAGAGTTTGCATACAATAGGGCGGTACATTCTACTACTCAATTGTGCCCATTCGAGGTGGTGTATGGTTTTAAACCAATCACGCCACTTGATTTGCTGCCACTTCCACTACATGAACAAGTTAATATGGAGGCTTCCAAACGTGCTGAATATATGAAGAAAATTCATGTCAAGACTAAAGAAGAAATTGAAAAGAAGGCGTGTTACTATACTGAGAAGGCGAACAAGTCAAGAAAGAAGATGTTATTTGAATCAGGTGATTTGGTTTGAGTGCATCTACACAAAGAATGCTTTCTGGATAAGCGTAAGTCCAAGTTAATGCCTCGGGGAGATGGTCCATTCAGAATACTTGAGAGGACCAATGATAATGCATATAAAATTGAGCTTCCAGGTGATAACTATGCTATTAGGACACTGTTGTAGGGGTGGCCCCCACCTAAGCCCAGTAGGCCTGTTAGGTCCGAAATTGGACATGTGTAATGACATAAGAGCCCCCAAGGGGAATACTCATGTGTAAGGGTATAGCTGTACAAACACTCCCCATGTGAATATATATGTGGCATAGGCCACGAGAGGAAGGGGCTAAGCCATTCATTTTACTCAACTCTCCACTACCACTCTCTCTCTCTGTTTGGTCTGTAACCATAACAGACACTAATCAAATTATTTTATTTTTCTTGTTATTAGAACACTAACCAAGGAAGATAACACCGAGTAAAAAAATAAAAGAGGGGCAACAAGATCCAAATCCTACACTATCTGGGTCTACGTGCCCAGCGACACCCGAGAACCCGCCCTCGAGACTGCCCAAATTACGTGTTTGGGAACGCTTAGAGCTTATCTCTAAGTGTAAACCTACACTACTCTAGATCTTACGTGTCCAGGAATACTCAATATCCGTCTCGAGTCTACCCAAACTACACGTTTCGAAAGTGCTCAAGGTTCATCCCTGAGTACGCCTAGGACTTTGTTCCTGAGTAGGCCCAAGCTACGCATCCAGGAGCGCCATGAACCACTCTTTTTGGGAAATATGATCTACAGAAAGTGGGGAAAGTTGCTTTTTATGTTGTCAGTCTTTATTACTTTTAGTTGCTTTAATTATCCTTGCTCTCTTTTGAAGGCTGACAATTTATTTAATGATGTAGAGGAAAAAAAGGTAAGGAGTCTTATGGGCATCTTCCACACCTACCCGAGGGCAAAATAAGGTCCATGCCAGAATTTTAACTCTAGGTTCTAGTCTAAACACTACAGCTTATTAAATACAACAATACCCCTGTCCTTAAAGTTTTCAAGCAACCTATCCTAGTTTGGGTTGCATGCATGATAGATTTATTTTATGAAAATGTAAGGACTAACTAGAAGTGACAGTCTAACTGAATTTGCAATAGTTAACTAATGACGGAAGTACTTAAGGGGCACAACAAATTTAGTTACATGCTCCATGCATAATACAATGTTCTCCTAGAATAAACTCATGCAACAATCAAACTATAAACAAGTACAATCACCAGTGGGACTCTGCATACCCTAGGAGGATCACACTGGCTATGGGCTCACGGCCTCTTTCTCTCCTCAGGATCACTCTCCTCCTCCTCACCATCTCCACCATCCTTATCTCCTCCCTTAACCCCCCCCCCCAATCATCTCCTCTCCCCTTAAGCCCTCGACTGCTACTAGCTTCCCACCCAGCTGCCTGGCTACTACTAGGATCCCTAAAACAAGCTTGTAGAGCTCGTCTATGGTGGCCGAATCTCGAACTGGGTCTGGGTGGACAGTCATACGAGACCCACAGAACTCTGGCCTTAGGCGGTACGGAAGTGGACAAACTGGTCCTTGGGAGGAGATGTCTCCTAGGTCTTTCTATGGTGGTGGGGTAGGAATGTGAGGACAGAGGTCGTACAGTGGGGTAGGAATGGTAGGATGGTAGTCATAGAATGGGGTAGGTGCATACTCTGGTGGTGATGCTAGGATATAATCTGCACTCTCAAATGGATTGTAGGTAGGGGTAGTGGATGTGGGTAACTCTAGTGGGGTGATTAGCTGGAGGTGGTGCTCTAGGAAAGCTGGTCCCTAGGGTAGCTGCAGGGTGCAAGGGGCGGTATGAGGTACCTCCTGCAGCTGTGGAATGGTGGGGCTCTCACAGGATCTCCATCTCGCTATCTAAAGTCCTACATTGTCTCTGTCAATAGTCTAAGCTGTCCTCAGCTCTCACTAAAGCTCCTTGAGTACTGTTATGCAGTAGGGTGTTAGCTAGCAGCATTGTGCCAGTGGTGTCTCTCTAAAGGGTTGTAGTAGAAGGTAAGGGTGACTCGTAGGGATGGCTAGGAGCTAGAGGCGAACTATATCCCAGGGCTCCCTGGGGCTATGGGTGGGACCTCTTCAAACTTTGAACCACTCAACTGGTCACTAAAGTGGGCTCAGAGCAAGTGAATGGCCTTGCAGGCTACCTCCTATAGGGGTAATAGTCGTCCACTGAATGCAACTCCTCTACACACTCTAAACTATAAGCCAAGTTCAGGGAAATCCCTAACACTATGACCCTATAAGCGGCAAAGCGTCTCCTACCTAAAACTCCCGAAGTACTCGGGAAGGGTGCCCTGTGCATCGCTGCAAGCTCCTAAGAAGCAACATGTGCTCTCCTCGCACTCTATCAAGTGGTAGGCTAAACTGAATCATCCTACAAAAGGAATGGTTCTACGTTAGTATCAGTGTTACTTTAAGAGAAGAAAAGCTTTTAACATAATAATTTTGAGAGTAGAATGGAGTAGAAAATGACATATAGAGCAAGAGTTAGTAAAGTACTTAGTGCCATATAGCAAGTGAGAAGGTCCACTTAAATTCTGCAACAGTGTCTACTTATTAGTGTGGCCTATTTATTCCTCTGATACCACCTGTGGCGCCTCGTGTCATTACCCCGAGAGTAATAACACTTAAGCACCGGATTATTATTTGTTTGCTCAGTAAACCTTATCAAGGTTACGCGGCGGATCAATAAGTAGACATTGTGCACTCATACAGTCATTAGCCACGCAGGGCTATGGTCTTAGTTATAATTTATTTAAATACAAAGGAGATACGAGAATTTATACCCTATCTCCCGATGACCCTACTCCACTAGATGCTTACTCGTCCCAACTGCTGTATGGGTGTCCATCTCTCCCTGGTCCTCGACGTGATCGCCCTCATCTCACACGGCCTCATTAGCACCTGTGTATCCTGTATCCCACTCATTGTATTCCCCGGTCGAACTGGGGTTTAACAAAGGAAAGTAATAGCAAGGGTGGTTACTAGTGTACTTAGCAAGCAATAATAGCAAAAATACACTGTATGACTTTTCTCTTTTTCTTCATCATAGGTTCTAGATTCATCTCTTTTCTTGAAACTACTTTATCAAATTAAGTAGCAAATTTTAATTAATGAAAAGACTACTAGTCACCTAGTGAGAAGACAGACCCCTAGTGGTCTTTGTAGCCTCTAATCCATGAGACAGGCAAGAATTCATGATTTTATTTAGCATTGCACAGGCTTGTACCACTATATCCACAGCTACTCTAAGCTCTCTTGAAACTAGGTATCTCATATTTCCTTATATACAGTGCCTAGTTCAGAGTACGGAATTTTTTTTTCCATATTACTTTATTAAATCTCCACCCAAATATTTTTCGTTGGTGACCTGGGGTAGTTTCTCACCCTCACTGGCTCCCACCGACCTCAAATAGATGTTAGTTGGGCTAATTATCCCTTCACCCAACACTCCACCTGCACTAATATATGCGCCTCGGATCCCCCACTTTCAGGTTCTATACCGGTTCTGGGTTCCTCCCCTAATTTATACTACTTACCCATTGTGGAGAAAATTAATAACGTAGCATGGTAGCATTTTTTTACCCGTCAAAAATGGGAATATGGCTGGCACTTTAACTACGACTCCCTTTTCGAGTGAGTGTTTGTTGATCCTTATATTATAGACATATGTAAAGGGTCTCATCTTCTCTGTCTTTCCTGACTAGGGCCCCTTTACCATTCTAATAGTTACCCTTTCAGCTCAGCTGCTCCTCTCAACTGGACTTCTCTTTTCTCATATCTCTTTCTTTCATCTCTTTTATCAGATTTGGTTTTGAAATACAGTTTTGATGCATATATAAATTAAATAGTACAAGAATATAGTTTTTATCATTTAATATAACTATGTGAATGATCAAGAACAAGCTTGCCTTCGTAGTCATAGAATGCTTCAAGGTCGACTGTTGTTGAATCAGCTACTACTTCTTGCCCCGGTTCACCTTCTGCAATATATAGCAGACTTATAGTTTAATTACTCTAGCGACTGGTTATTTTTAGTTTTGTAGTAACTATTTTCATTTTAGGTGTGGTATTTATAGGATGTTGTCTAAGTCGGCAGTTTTATTGGTGATTGCTAGCGTCACACATTATTTTTCACGTTTTCCCTTGCTATCTCATCTTTTGGGTTGGCCTGCTATCGGTTGAATCAGCGCAGCCCCCTAATACTTGCTAGCCCTCTCTGGTATACATCTACATGGATGCGTCTACACACACTACCTGCACTCACGCACTGCCTACACACTGCACACGCACGCTACATAGTACGCAACATAGCACACATACACGTGCACAGCACACATGCACGGCACCCACAACACACACACACACATGGGTCTCTCTGGCTCTCTCCATGGCGACTGTTCTCCTTCGGTTCTCCCGATCCCTCGCCGGCTTGGGCTCGCCGCTAGCTCAATGCCGGTGAGCTCTCCCACCAGTTCCCCTATACTGCCCAGGGATGACTTTACCGGCTAATATGCTCTATCCGGTGCCCTAGCTGACGCCTGCTCGCAAGTAGCTCCCGTCTCATTCTCGTCTCTCCTGGTGGCTACTCGCAAACGACTCCCTCAGTCTCTCTTAGGAGTGGAAATAGATTGAATACAAATCAAATAGTCTCAAATATGAATATAAATCCATATTTTTAAAATTAATACGAATACAAATTCCTATTTTTAAAATGAATATGAATTATATTCGAACATTCTCGAATACGAATTGAATGTCGTAACGAATATGAATTCGAATCGAATATATACATAATTCGGTCGAATGCGAATATCCTAAAACTTTTGTAACAAATCTTGGTAGAATAAATTTATGTAATATGACTACATGTCTATATGAGCTAGCAATGTAGCGTAAAGAGTTAGAAATTATGCAAAATAATTTTCACTTCTTGCTTGTGAACCTTGGCTCATTAGAAAATTGCTTCCAACAATCATCCCCAAAGAGGTCGCCAGGGATGGAAACGGATCAAATACGAATCGAATAGTCTTGAATACAAATACAAATAGTCTTGAATACAACTACGAATACAAACATTCTCAAATATGGATACGAAAATTCTTAAATATGAATACGAATATTCTCGAATACGGATTTTACTTACCACATTCGTATTTTCTCATATACAAATATCGGATAAAATGGATTATCCTTTATCGTTTTCCATCCCTAGTCCCTCTTCGGCTCTTCCTCCTCTGATCTATTCTCAAGCTCTCAAGCTCCTCCTCTAGCTCCTCCTCAAGCTCTCAAGCTCTTGCGGAGATGGCAAAGATGGCAGCTAGGGTGGAGCATAGGTGGGCTTGTCGGAGGCTAATTTCGGCGAGGGTGGGGCTCATTGTAGCTCCTTCTCTGGCGCCTTCGACCGCGTCGAAGGACGGTAGTTCGCGCCGGCGAGCGGCGTGGCGGCGGCACGGGGACGGAGGCGGAGGCGCGGGCGATGGCGAGCGGGAGGCGCAGCGCAGCGCTGGGACGGAGGCGAGGCGCGGACGCGGCGCCGGCGAAGCGGGAGCGCGGGCGCGCGCTGGGTCGAGGCGAGGCGCGAGCGCGGCGCCGGCGAAGCGAGGAGGCGGGCGGCGGGGGCGGGACGGAGGTGGAGGCGCGGCGCGCGGCGCGGCGAGCGGGAGGCGCGGCGGCGGGGCGAGGCGCG
Organism: Dendrocalamus sinicus; assembly: GCA_036346575.1. Lineage (NCBI taxonomy): Eukaryota > Viridiplantae > Streptophyta > Magnoliopsida > Poales > Poaceae > Dendrocalamus > Dendrocalamus sinicus. Next base: position 1,523,847 of record CM070658.1, read on the forward strand.
GCGGCGGCGCGCGGCAGCGCGGCCAGCGTGGCGCGAGGCGCTGACGTGGGCGCCACGTAGGCTCAAGAGTGGCAAAATATTAATTGCAATGAAGAGGGTGGCATTTGGATAGGTGGCATTGTTAAGAGTGGCAAAAAGTTAAATTTCCCCTGCTGAATTGCATTCTTCCCTCCCTTTTTTCCCAAGAAAACCCCGATCTACTCAATTCTTAATCTTTTTGCATATTTAAGGTGATTTTTGGTTTTATCCTAATCATGTGCACACGGTGGTGAAGCTAATCAACGGTTGTGCAACCGTGACGAAACTTGGAAGCTGGCTTAAGCCTAGGAGCATGGCGCTTTCCAAGGGTGCATGGGTGGCCATCCGCCATTCACTGCCATGGGCCGGCGATGTTGGCCATCGTGGCCTCCTCCGGCCGAGGTGATGCTTGGCTTTTTCCTACTCCTCTGCTCATTGCCATTGATCTATTGGCCCGTGAGGCTTGTGTTGTGCTGTGTTGGATGAAAATGGGTAAATGGGGGTGACCTACTTGGCTTGGTCAGGATAAAAATGGGAAGATGATGTCGATGGTGGTGGTAGCAGTGAAGCTCCCCACATGCTCGCGGTCAGCTACTTGGTTCCCTTTCCTGAGGTGGTGGTACTTCCGATATTTCTGGCAAGTAGCTGATTTGATTCAAAATGTGATTTCAAATTTCCTCAGCCATTTCCTTTGCTTCTCTCAGTCAAGTTAATCCTTGCTTATCCTTGATAGCTACCCTCAAGTATTTCTTGACCTCATATGCCATTTTGCTCCTAATTTGATTCTTTTCATAAAATGGCATTATCTCTAAAAGAGTGGTAGACTCTTAATTAACTTGACAATGGCATGTGCTTCAATCCAATCTTTTCAAGTGATCAATCATTTCCTTCAAGTGGTATCCTTTAGTTGTGAAACTTAAGTGGTATCCTTATTCTTTTGGATTGATATCTTTTTCGTCTTGGCAAGCAAATATTTCTTTACCAAGCTCTTCACATATATGATATCATTGATTTCCAAGTGATGATATCTTTTAAGTGATATCTACTCTTTTCTCTTGCCTAGCAAAATCTCTTATCTTAATCAAGCTCCTCACCTATGATATCAACTTTTTCCATATAGTAACCACCCTTACAAGTGGTATCTCTTCTATATGATATCATACTCTTACCACAAGTGCCATTACCCTTGAGAAATCTTTCAAGTGGTATCAAGTTTTCTACGATTGGAATTAAGTATACTTCGTATCATTTATATTTACAAGTGGTATTTGTTTCACAAGTGGTATCTAACGTGAAAAGAGAAGAAAAACAAGAAGAGGAGAGTGCCCCTTACACAAAAGAGGATAAAATAATTTTGGGGAGTTTTTCTTTGTGAAAAACATATATAATACTTTTGTGCTTACTAAAGCAAAAAGGGTAAAGTATTACTATTGGGAAAATTATTTTACTTACTTACCCAATAATGGTTTTTGGAGTTTGTGAATGAATGTGTTTCACTCTCATTTGCTTCTTTTGCAATTCATGGAGTAATAATCACGTAATATGCAAGATTACCCTTCAAAAGAGCCTCTTTGGTCAAAAATAAAAAATGTTGTTTAAAAGGTTTAAAATTGTGAATAACTAAATAAAAGTACTTAACTATGTATTTCAAATGATTTCAAAGCTTTTTGAGTAAAAATTTCTATTTTAGAAATCAAAAGGAAGATTTTGCCCCAAAAGGATCTTGTATGATCTTGTTTTTGAATTAAACAAGATATTTCCTTATATCAAAATTTATTGAGTTTTTGAAAAAGTGGTCAATACCAAACTCTTATGGTTGGTCATTTCAAACATTTCTCTAGTTCAAAGTTTTTGCAAAAAACCAATCATTGAAAAGTTATATTCATTTGAATCTCATTCAAAAACTTCATTTGACCCAAAGCGACCTAATCTTGCATATAATGAGTTTAGCTATTTGAGCAAGATTTCTTTGTGTATCTTGGTTTGAAATAGTATTTATAACTCATATGAAACTAAGAAAGCAAATTACTCCATGAAAATCCAATTTGTTTGGGTTTCAAGCCTTTAATGCAAAATCAACTTACTCTTTTGCTCTCAATGCGCATTTTAGCATATCTTTTGATTGGAAAAGTCTTTTTCGAAAATTCCTGTTGGAAAAGGTCACAAATAGCATCAAGTTCAAATCTGCAAAGTTTGAAAATGTTTCAAATTAATTTGAAAACGTTTTGACCTTTTCTCTCTTTGAAAATGTGCTGAAAAATTCAGAATTTCCATGATTCTGAGCCGATTTGTCATTTTTGTATCTCCAAATGGGTTTAGATTTAAAGGAAGCTAAAATAATAAAAATTGATCCACTATAGTTGGTCTTCATTTTCAATTTTTATCAGAATTTATAAAAAGCATTTGATCAATTTTTCTTCTCTCTCTAGAAGCTTAAGTGGAATGCAAAAGTCTGAACTTTCAGATTTCAGTTTTTCTGAAAACTCATGTTTTGAGCTGATTTATGATTTTTGTATCTTTAATTAGGCTCATAATCTGTGGAAGATATAATTATGACTTTTGACCCTTAGATATTCATCTATACTGACAAATTTTCTCAGATTGATTGGATATTTGTAAGTCAGTTTTTCAGGAAGATTTTGAAGGCCACTTGGATTGCAAAATCAGAAAATGATCCACATGCTTCAAGTGCTTTATATACAAGTGGTATCAACTCAAGTGGCATTATATCACGTGGCATCAAGCCTTCAAGGAGCTCTAATGAGTAAGATCATTTGATTGTGTTTCAAATATCGTTAGTTGATTTAAGTGGTATCAAGTGGTCATCTGCATCTCGTTTCATATTTCGTCATGACCATATCAAGTTAAATCAAATTGGTATCAAGCTTATTACAATAACAATACAATTGGTATCAAGCTCCTCATTTCTTAAGATTAAGTGGTATCAAGCTCCTCATAATGAAAATTGGTATCAAGCCCCTCTTAATGCAAAATCTCCTTTAAATGGCTTAACTTGTCTTCTTCCCTTATTTTTAATACTAATCTATGCTATTTAAGTGTTAATTGTCTCTTTTTGGTGCTTAATGCCAAATGGGGGAGAAATTTGTGATAATAGATAATGGGAAGAGAAAGTAAACTTATGGTAATGCCAAATGAGGGAGAAATAATAGCTTTGCATATTAGAAAATTAGAAATGCCAAATGGGGGAGAAACAATAGCTTTGCATATTAGAAAATTAGAAATGTTGTTGCCAATGGGGGAGAAAAGTGATATTGATTGAATAATGTTAAATGGGGAGAAATTAAAAATTTTAAATCTATATGTTGAATAATGCTTTCACCTTCTCTTATGCACTTAATTGCCTATCATTTAGTCATTTTCACCCTTATGCTATTATCATAAATGGATTTGTCATCAATCACCAAAAAGGGGGAGATTGAAAGATCAAGCTCCATTTAAGTTGGTTTTGGTGTTAATGACAAATGTCATTATAACATTATGATATTAATGACACATACTTTTATAATGTTTTGGTGAAAATGATAAATGAATTTATGAGACTAATATGTTTATTTGAGTTTATCTTTGGTTAGTCTCATTTGGATAGAAAGGTGAAATCAAAGAGGTATACATTCGAGCTCACTCTCTCATTTACTAATGCATTCCTTAGATCCCAAATATAGATTGAACTCCTCAACTAGTCTAAAATGAAAATGTGCATATGTCTTTATTTATATACATTTGTATGCACATATTTAGGGGGGCTCTCTCTATAGTTTGGAGTTTCATAAGTATTGATCCATGCTTATTTCAATATGCATATTTAGAATCTTTACTTGGAAACATATTCTTGAGTATATGTAACTTGTGTAGTTCATATATACTCATGTGCAATCGGGTTGTCATTTAACCTCTCCATTATATGTTAATGGTTGAATGATTAATGACAACCGGATAAGTAAGCTTTGTCTAAAGCTTATCTTAGAGTATACATTTGTTGTGTACATATTGTATACTCGCAAATCTATTTTATATCTCATTATTTGTTGAGATTGTCATGAATTACCAAAAAGGTGAAGTTTGGTAATTGATGACAATTGTTTTGTGGACTAATGGTTTCCATGAGTTGGATGCAGAGGTTAGGTTCCACAAATGAGAACGACTTGAGATGACTTCATGTGTTGAAGATCATCAAGTCAAGATTTGAGAAGAAGAAGGCTTCATGTGTTGAAGGCAATCGAGAAGAAGATGTATCATGAGTTTATGCATGTTCAAGTGGAGATGATCATGTGTTGATGGAGTTGATGAAAAGGGTGCATCATGAGTTATCAAGACGATGACCCAAGGCAAAGGTATGACTAGCTAGGGCTAAGGATATGTTCCTAGTCTTTTACCGGTCTTGGCGTTTGGTTGAAAGACCGGATTGCTAGTTTAGGTTGCCGTACTATTAAGAGGGGTCATGTCTAGTAGTTTGAGTCTCATCATGTGTTGATAGCTCAAACCTCACCTCGTCTAGCTCATGTGTTGAAATCTTTGCAACATGGGACTATGCATTGCGAATGTGTTTTGCAAGTGCTTGAAGTCCATGTTTTCATTCTTTGTGATATGAGGCTTATATTTGCAAATTTGTTTTGCAAATGGTTGAAGCTCATATACAATCCTTGTGGCATGTGACTTAGGTTTGCAAATGTGTTTTGCAAATGTGAGAAGTCCATGTACCTAATCCTTGTAGCATGCTCTAAGTTTGCAAATGTGTTTTGCAAAAGTTGAAGATCATGCATTATTCCTTGACATGGTCTAAGAGTGTGTATTGCTATTTCCTTGGAATTAGACCATGGTAGTGACTCTTGGATGTCTTGTGATTTTTGCATTGATCTAATGTGTTTGAGGTCATGCAAATAGATGGGTTGTGTAGCCCTCTGAATAAGCTTTCCATAGAGTCTAAGATCACTCAATTCCGATATCGGAGTCAAAAGTTATGGCCGTTTTTCCGAGTGTCGCCTGTGCTGAAAAACTGGAAACGGAAGTACCGCAATTTGTACTGCGGTAGTTCCAAAAAAAATTAGAAGTACCGGATTTTTAACTGCGGTAGTTCCAATTTTTGCGGTAGTTCCAATTTTTGCGGTAGTTTCGATTTTCCGGTAGTTCCGATTTCCGAGCGGAACGTTTTTTCCAGAGAGCGACTTTTTGAATGACTTGGCCTCGGGAAAATCGAAAGTACCGCAATTTGAACTGCGGTAGTTCCGATTTCGCTGAGAAACGGCTAGTTTTCTGACCGTTGGCAAGGAAAACGGAAGTACCATAGTTTGTACTGCGGTAGTTCCGATTTTCCTGATTTTTCAGGGGTTTGGCTCCAACGGCTAGTTTTCTTGTGTGGGGTATAAATACCCCCTTGTGGCCAGTTGGAGAAGGTGTTGCTTCATTCATTCCTGTGTTCTTGAGCTAGAGTGAGGCTCTCCACTCAATTGTGCATGTGTTGCACTTTGTGAGAAGCGAGAGAGGTTCTAGAGTGCATGTGTTGCATCTAGAGGAGGACTTAGTGTCCAATTGAGCTTGTGCATTTGTTGCACGTGGTGAGAGTCAAGTGAGAGACTTGGCTTGTTACTCTTGGAGTTTGCCGACTCCTAGACGGCGTTGGAGGCGTCGTGCGCGGTGATCTTCTCAAGAAGGTTGTGAGAAGACCCGGCGAATTTGTGAAGGTCGGAGCTCACCTACCCGGAGCGGGAAAGAGCTACCACTAGTGGATACGAGGTGTTTCGGCTTAATTCGTGGAGCCGGTCCGATTTGTTTGGGCTAACCTCAACGTGGATTAGGGGAGACCGGCAAGTCTCCGAACACCACGGTAAAACATCGTTGTGTCGATGTGGTTTGTTTCCTTGTACTTAATTTATATTCAAGCAATTTACATTTATAGACTCAATTTAATTGCTTGTAAACTTAGGATTGCAAACCTTGACCTAGAATAGCATTGTTGGTGCATTTAGGCGAATTTGCTTGACTTAGGCGCTATTGTACTAAACTAACTTGAATTTAGCTTCCGCATTGTTTACTTGGTTTAGGCAAATAGAAAAGGTCTTGTATTGATTAGTATTAATTTGTAGAGAATTTTTAAACCGCCTATTCACCCCCCTCTAGTCGGCCTCCTCGATCATACAACAGCCCCTGACTTAAAACCCTAGAACAGTTAAAATAGAGGAAATGGAGTGCCAAACTAAGAGAGAAGAAATCACACTGAATCTTGCAGAAAATCCTTGGGAATAAACTGGTCACTTGACCTTGAGACAAATTCCCATCACAGAGCAATCCATATTGCAAGAATCAAACAAGAAATCATCTCTAAATCACAAAAACTAAGAGAGCAACGAGACATGAACTGAAGCAAACATTCTGAGGGACTCAAGAATTCATAGCAGCGCAACACAAGATTTCATGAAATCGATTCAAAACCATGAATGCTTCATAAAAGAGGAATGATTACAAATGATTACACCCATCTCACTACATGCTTCACTCAGTGAGATGCACACACACACGCAGGACCACACTGCCACACACCACACCTCTTTTCCTTGCCTACACGCATGAGCCTCCACTGCTGCCTCCCTCTCCACATTTTGAAGGCAAGGGCTCACTCCAAATAAGTAAATCAAGAAATGTCATACAACATCCACTCCCTCACCTCACACACCATATAAGGCAAAGGTCAAACCTAACATAAGAAATGGAGGGAACCAGCTACTCCAACCAAAACTTGAGTCAATTCCCAAAATTGCCCTCAAGCAATTTCCCGGAAGCTTCCCGCAACCGGTACCTTGACCGTCTGGACCTCGACTCCTTCCTGAGTCTAGTCCGGTCCGCTCCGCTGCACACGACCGCACCCGGCATCCTGACCGTCTGGACCTCCAACTCCACCTGAGTCTAGTCCCGGTCCACCTCACCGCTGCCCGTCGTGTCCACCCGACTCCGACCGAGACCTCCGACTCCACCTGAGTCTAGTCCTGGTTTGTTCCGTCGCACACGACCGCAACAACTATCTGGACCTCCGACTCCTCCCTGAGTCTAGTCCTGGTTCGCTCATCGTTGCCCGTCGTGTCCATCACCGGTAGCTCCAGCTCCAGTTCCTCATCTCCCGACTCGCAACCACCTCAGCAGCCTTGATCATCTTCGGCATCACCGACTGTCTGGACCTCAACACCTCCTGTGCCTAGTCCCAGTCCTCCTCGACTCACCATGACCTAGCTCCGAAGTCCTGCAATCACACAGACAAGCAAACCGTCACATAGCACCGCACGAAACAGCATATCAACAATAGCATAAGTAAAAGGTACTCAACCCTAGAATACCCAAAACAAACTCAAACTCTCTAAAACAACTGTCAATTACTCATCATAAACATGGGGATACCTCCACATGGTCTCTCAATCTCCTCCTTGATGAGTATATTGACAAACACATAAAAACGCATAAATTTGAGTTTGTTTGAAAGTCATACATGGTCCAAGAGAAAGAAAATATTGCTAATGACCATGTTGACAAAATGAGCAAAAGAAAGAGCAAGTTTTCCGCAAAGCTCCCAAAACGTGGCTTTTTCCTCAATATTCTCCCCCTTTTGGCAATAGAGTCATCAAGAGCAAAGAGAGAATATAGCATGGTGTGGCTGAATTTTATTCAATGCTAAGTAATTAGAGCCATGAAGATTATCCAAAATGACCATTTATTATTACACCAAGCCATAACGCAAATGAAAGCTATCAAGATCATGACAAGATATGTATAATCAAGCCAAGCTACATAAGTAACAATCTGAAATTTTAGATGAATTTCTGAGTATGTCAAGCCATTCAAGATCATAGTCTAGCTAAAGGTATCCAAAGATGATCCAAGCCATGTCAATAGTCTAAGTGGAACCGAGAAGCTAGTATTGAGTCAAATTAGAGTGTTACATGTTCAAAAATGAATCATTTGTTCAAGCTTTCTTTAAAAACTTAATTTCAAATTAATTATTTTAAAGTATTTGAACTTTATTTGGATTTATCTGGATTTTATTTCAAAATCTAAATCAATAAAATGTATTTTAAATATTTTATAAAATCTAAAAAGAGTTTATTTTATTTTTCCCAACCTTCCCTAAATTTTTTAAATAATTTTTGAGAATTTTTTGGAATTAAAAATCAATTTTAAAAGTTAAAAAGTATTTTGTAAAATTATTAAAAGCAAATCTGAAATTAAAAATATTTTTCCTAAGTCTAAAATAACTCCAAGAATATTCTATGAATTTTCTGGAATTTTTACATATTAATTATTATTTTCTAAGTATTTATAGTGTTTCTAGTATTTTCTGAAAAGTAATCCGAAAATAAAACTCAATTTAATCTCAGCTTGCCATGTGTCGATCTCAGATTAAATCCACCCCTTCACTTGATTTAATCCTAGCCACCCAAAGTCACTTACCCCTTCACCTCAATCCAATGGCATTGATTCTTTCACTTACCACGTGTCGCCAATCCGACGGCCCGTACCGCTTCACTTCATTTCTCTCTCTCTCACCAACACATGGACCCCACATGTCATATGTTTCTTCTACCTCACCTTCTTCCTCCTCTAGCCGTCTCTCTCCTCCTCCATTAGAGCCGAATTAGAGCTCTTAATTGCGGCCGTTTCTTGCCCTTTTAATCCCCGAGCAAGTGCGCAATGAAAGCCCCTAATCACCCCTCTCTAATATCGGCCGTTTTCGCCCTTAACCTCTCTAAAACCGGCCGCTCCTCTTCTTTCTCCACCTATAAATCCTTCTCCCATGCGCGGTTTTCTTCCTTCGGTCTCCCTCTCCCACAAGACCTCCTCCACCTTTCGCGCCGCCGCCCGCCGGAGCGCGCTGTGCCGCCAAAAGCCGCCGCCATGAAACACTCTCTCCTACGTGCACGCCACCGCTTTTTCACGCCGCCGTCGCCTTCTCCGGCCATCTCTTGAGCCACCGCCGGTAAGAGCGCACCCCTTCAGTCTCCCCTTCCCGCACCGCCCCTCTATTCCCTCCCCAGCGCCCCCAAACTCCATGGCCGCACCCTCTCTGTCCACTTCGTGTATTTCTTCATTAGGTATTAGCATCTCCTTTGCTTATTATTGCTTGATGATACTTCTTTGTCACAAAAGAACAAATGCTCACTTGGTTAGTAGAGGCAAGCTAATGTATGCAAGTGGGAGGTGGTGGGTTCGAATCCTGGGCAAAGCATTTTTCGGTTAGCCTTGGCCATTTTATATCTCTAGTCAATGACAAGCGGGACCCACTTGTCATATATTCTTAAAAAATCTGTACTCAATGACAGCCGGGCCCCACACGTCATACACCTAAAAATATCCAAAAATCAGCCAAAAATAAGATTCCAGAGAATATTCCCTCGGTTTTGCATTTTCTGGAATTTCCAATTCATTCAATCTTCCAATCGCTCGTTCTCCGTCGTTCGAACTCCGAATCCAGTGATTCAAATTTCTAAATTCGTATAAAATCATAAAATTTCTTGCAGTACATATTTTATATTTTTGTGATTTTATTTGTATTTATTTATTTGTTTATTTTGTCGTTTCGCGCGTAGAACCCGACGTCGCCGAAGAGTTTGTCGAGCCGCAGCAAGAAGGACCCAATAGCGCTCAAGAAGCCAAGTCTCCTTTGAACATTTTGCACCTATGTTTGAGAAATTTTTTGATTATTTTAAAGTTATACTTGCATTGCTATTTACATAGAACACTAGTTTCGGTATTAAGGTATTAGTTAATCCAATCATTGTTATGCCCTCGATTGAAGTTGAATGCCATGTACCCTTGTAACCATAGGATTTCCTTTGTCTCAATAATGAGATTATTATTAAATCTTTGATAAATATTAGAACGGTAGTAAATGCTTAGTCACGCTATTTAACCTTTGTAATCTTGAAATGAGAAATTATGTTTCATTACAATAATCTTTCTATTCGGAATTTAGTGGCGATTGGTGTAGCCACTATCTTTTAAAATAAATTAAAATGTGAAAATTGTTTTAGACCGGGGCGGATGGTTGGTTTGGATTGGTGCGGTAAGCACGAGATCTTGTAAAGTGTATGTTCCTCCCTAGTCAATTAAGGACCGACGCTTGTGATTGTCCAGACTGAGCACTACCGTACAACCCCAAGTCTATATGGGTACGACCTAGCTGATTAACTTACGATAGTCTAGTTTAGGTGCCACCAGTGGAAAGTGGGTGCCAGGGATTTACTGGTTATTCACAGTGAGGGACAGGGATTTACTGTACTCATATGGCGCAAGAGGGGGCTTCTGACTAGGTGGATTTAACCCTTCAGCGGTGAAACCTCAGCGGGTGGTGTCTAGCTAAATTAGAGTGAGGTAAAAGCTTTGTGATATTTTATCTGGGTCTCATGCCAAAGGAAGCATGGTGACTGTTAGGATAATTTATCTCTTGGGGGTAAAATTGTACAACCTCTGCAGAGTGTCAAACTATTCAAATAGCCGTGCCCACGGTTAAGGGCAGGCAAGGAATGCATTCACATGGTAGATCGTTGGTTTTTGTTTTAAAAACAAAATTTTGATATTCCGAGAGTGGAGGGAACTCTCGGAAGGGTATCCTGGCGGTTGGAGCCAGTGCGGGTGGATGGAACCCGATGTTTTGAAACTTAACGGTTAGAGTTGGTTAATTAGTGTTGGTGGATAGAACCTTCACTATAATATGCTTATTAGTTTCAGTTAAAACAATTACTTTACAAAGTTAATGCCTTCGAAAATATTTAATGTTATTTGAAATAAAACATAGTTTTGCGCAAAAGAACCATATAGCCTTCCTTTGTTAAGCCTTGCATCTATTGCATTTTTCTCAAGACTTGCGGAGTACTTTATGTACTCACATGTTGCACTAAAAATCATCTCAGAAGATTATGAAGCTCAAGAGGGAGACTACGACCACTTCGCGTGCAGATTCAACGAAGGATTCCCGGAGTACTAGGTCGCGCTTCCCCAGTCAATTGCCTGTGGTGTATTGATGGGTCTTCGCTGGATTTATCTTCTGCTCATTGTGTTTGTGTGTGTGAGGTCTTGAAACCTCATTTGTAATAATGAGACCTTTCGGGCCAAGATTTCTATTATTGTAATAAAGCGTTGTTGGTTATGTAATCATTTCTGTTTGACTGTGTGCACTAGCTTTGATCTGGGACTAGTGCTGTAATACACAGAGGTTCCAGGTTCAGAAATCCGAGGTCCCGACACATGGCATGAATCATAAAAGGATAACTAAAGACAGACTGGTCTCAAGAGCTAACATGACATGTCTTAATTCAAGTTGTGTAATTTTAATTAACTTATCAATGGCAAAGGCTTGACGACACATATAAAGTTATGATAAATCTAGCAATTAAGCACAGATCATGGCAAGATGTAAAGCATTGTAAACATATCAACTAAGGATAATAGTCAAGGCTCCATGTAGTTATATTACAATGCAGAATGCTGAAATCCGAGAAAATCCAGCTCCCCCTCAACATATGATGCACTTTTAGTTCAAGTTGAGTTATGTCAGTATGAAGCTCCAGAAGCTCCCAAATGAACTCCCCCTGAACCAAAACAATAAAACAAGAAGCTGGCAAAGAAAAACAGAAAAGGCAGTCCTTAAAGCATAGACAAGATATAAAGGATACTATGGCTCAGACTGACTCTCATCTACCCCATATGACTCCAGGAGTATCAACTGCTCGTCTAACACACTAAAGAGCAAACACGTTCCCTGTCTACCCAAGGGTGGCCCAACCCTTGCTAGAACTTATAAGAAGTGAGTGAGCTCAACCTAGTGAGAAGAGAGACAGCTAATAAGCAGCATCCTAGATCACAAGATGAGAGGAAGAAGTATAACCAGCTAGACGAGAGAAACACTCTAATCTATGCTAGGCGGACTAACCCAAATGCACCCAAATGTAATGCAACAAAATGAGAACAGGAGCATAATATACAAGATAAAACAGTAAAGCACAAAGCTCCCACTCACTACAGTCCATAAGGACAAACCACCCAAAGCTCTCCCCGCAAGGCTGAAAACCTAGAGCTATCCAAAGGCTTGGTAAAGATATCTGCCAACTGGTGGTCACTCTCCACAAACTGGAGCACTATGTCACCCTTCTCCACATGGCCTCTAAGAAAGTGATATCTGATATCAATGTGCTTGGTCCGGGAATGCTACACTGGGTTCTTGGCAATGTTAATAGCAGAAGTGTTATTACAAAAGAGTGGAACACTGTCTATAACTAACCCAAAGTCCCGCAGGTCGGCCATCCAGTACTGGCTGCACAGAATCGCCGCAGCAACGCACTCGACCTCGCGGTGGATGTGCAACACCGATCGCTTCCTAGAAGACCACGAGACAAGAGAAGTGCCAATGAATTGGCAGGTGCCAGAAGTGCTCTTCCTATCTATCCTACAGCCAGCAAAGTCTACGTCCGAGTAAGCTCTAAGGGAAAGACAGGATGAAGAAGAGTACCAGATACCATAGTCAATGGTAGCTCGAAGGTAGCGAAGAATGTGCTTCATCGCCTGGCGGTGAGATACGCGAGGAGAAGCCTGAAATTGAGCACATAGACACACAGAGAAGTGTATGTCTGGTCTTGAGGCAGTGAGGTGCAAGAGGGAGCCAATCGTGCTTCTGTACTCTTTTTGGTCAACTGGCTCACCATCCTCATCTGGGTCAAGTGAAGCTGTGGATGCCATGGGAGTTGACACCAGCTTTCCATCACTCATGTCAAAGCGTCTCAGGAGGTCACGAGTGTACTTGCCCTGATGCAAGAAAGTACCCTCCCAAGTCTGCTTGATCTGGAAGCCAAGGAAGAAGGTCAACTCGCCTATCATGCTCATCTCAAACTCGATGCTCATAACATCCAAGAACTGTGAAAGAAGAGCATGAGAGGAGCCACCAAAGATGATGTCATCCACATAAATTTGGACGAGCAGAAGGTTATTGCCATGCCTACGAATGAACAAGCTCTTGTCTACCTTACCCATCTCAAACCCATGACTCAACAAATAGGACTTAAGCCTCTCATACCAAGCTCTAGGGGCCTACTTAAGTCCATACAAGGCTTTGGAAAGCTTGTAGACATGGTTTGGGTACTTGGGATTCTCGAAACCTGGAGGCTGTCTAACATAGACCTCTTCCTCAATAAACCCATTGAGGAAGGCACTCTTGACATCCATCTGGTAAAGCTTGAAGCCCGTAGAAGCTGCGAAAGCAAGCAAGATTCTAATGGCCTCTAGCCTAGCTACAGGGGCAAAGGTCTCCTCAAAATTTAGACCCTCAACCTGGGAGAAGCCCTGAGCTACCAGTCTAGCCTTATTTCAAATGACTACCCCATCCTCACTCTGCTTATTTTTGAACACCCACTTGGTACCAATGATATTGTGACCTTTAGGGGGCTCAACAAGCGACCATATCTTGTTTCTCTCGAAATTCTCTAACTCCTCATGCATGGCATTGATCCAAGACTCATCAGAAATAGCATGACTAACATCCTTGGGCTCAAAGGTGGCAACAAAGGCAGAGTGGAGACAGAAATGCGACATGCCAGACTTTGAGCGAGTGACGCGCTCAAAGAGGTCTCCAATAATCTGCTCTGAAGGATGGTCTTTTTGGATATTTCGGGGAGGTCCTGGATGAGATGAAGAAGTGGCCTATACCTCATGAGCTGATGAGGTAGGAACAGAGCCACTAGCTCTAGAAGAAGCAGAAGGCATGTGCTGATCTCCTCGAGGTGCAATGGTGGAAGCAGGCACCTCAAGGGGAAGAGGAACTGGATCGGGTAGACAACCCTCATCTCCATCCTCCTCATCATCCTCAAAGATGGTCTCAGACTGCTCTAAAGAACCTGAGATATCGGGCCTAGTCCCCGAACTGGCCTCATCGAAGGTCATCTCGCAGGTCTCTACCATTTTGCTAGACTCGCAGTTCCAGACCCTATAAGCCCGCGAAGAAGTTGAGTAACCTAGAAAGATGCCATCACAAGAACGTGACTCGAACTTATCTAGGTTCCCAGACTTCTGAATAAAACACTTGCAAACAAACACACAAAAATGCGAGACGCTGGGCTTTCGCCCATATCTCAACTCATAAGAGGTGCAATGCAAGTGTGCCCTGAGAAAAACTCGGTTTGAAACATGGCACGAGGTGGCTATAGCCTCAGCCCAAAACTTCCTCGGTGTAGAGTACTCATTAAGCATCGTCTTGGCCATCTCGACCAAGGTACGGTTCTTCCTCTCCACAACGCCATTCTGCTGAGGGACGTATGGAGAAGAGAACTGGTGCTCTACACCTGTCTCACCGCAAAACCTCTCAAAGTAGGAATTCTTGAACTCGGTACCATTGTCACTGCGGATCACTCGTAAGGCACCCGGGAGTTCAATAGAAAGCCTACTAAACAAACCCCGAAAATGGGTAAATGTCTCATCCTTCGAGGCTAAGAAAAACACCCAAGAATACCTCGAGAAGTCATCGACCACGACAAGAACATACCACTTTCCTCCTGCTGACTGCACTCGAGCTGGCCTAACTGTGTCCATGTGAAGCAACTGTCCTAATGCATCGGTCATAGTCACTGTGACCGGAGGATAAGAAGCGGCAACCATCTTGCTGTGCCGGCATGGAGCACAAACTAGATCTTTAACCATCTTGAGTTTCGGCAGACCACGAATGAGGTCGTGGCCGCTAACTCAAGTCAAATGGTCAAATCCAATATGACCAAGTCTCCTATACCAGAAAGTAAGGTTACGGGACTTAGAAGCAACTAAACACCTGAGAGGATCACCAGAAGACTCAACAAAATCAGCACGAAGGATCCTCCCATATCTAGAAATCCCGTAAACCAGACTACCCGAAAAATCAAGAATTTTACAAGCATTTTTCTTGAAGCTCACCTCGAAACCGTCATCGGTAAGCTGAGAAACCGAAAGCAAATTGTACTGATGCTTACTTACTAAGGCAACATCTTTTAAAATAAATGAATCATTAACGCACACAGTACCTTTAGCGATGACGCGCCCAGACGAAGCATCTCCAAAGGTGATAGTCTAGCACGGGTTAGGGAAGAGAACCAACGGGAATCTCCGGTCATATGACGACAACAACCGGAGTCCACAAGCCAAACATCTCCCTTCCTAGCCCGGCGAACCTGAGTCAAACAGAGAGTAAAGGCTCAGTACTGGGATAAATCAAAAGAGATTTTAGAACCCAATACTGAGTCACACGTCGAGCAGAAGAAATAGTCACACACGGCTGACCTCTAACTACCCTACGCTCTCTGTCGCTCAAAAAAGCAGAAGGTCTATGTGCAGACCTGAAGCTGTTGCTGGGTCCGACTACTATGGGAGAGCGAGTCGGAGCACCGGCAACATGCTGATCTCGCCATGGGTAGCTATCTCGACGGGGGAAATGAGATCTACCCTCAGGACGGCGGATATTACGACCAGAGGCATATCGAGAACGAAAGCCAGAAAACTCAGAAAATCCAAGTTCTCGATGCTGCCCAAACCTATCAACAGGAGTAACTCCAGACCTCATGTTGGTCTTAGGTGCACTCAGGATCTGGGGCTGACCCTGAATACGCCTAAGAACCTCAACACGGTCTCTATGCACGATCTTGGCGCGCCTGAAGCATCTCTCGACCAAGTGTCCATCCTTCTGACAGAAGGTACAATGGTACTTCACCTTCTGAGAGGTAGAAGTAGAATGATGAGGCTTCGCCTTCTGAGAGGTCGAAGCAACAGGTGAAACCACCTTACTGTCAAATATCCCTTAGACAAAGCCCGCTAATTTGAATTGAACTTTCTTAGTTCTGGGCTCGACCTCGATCACACCTGCTGCTATGGGTCTAAGAACAGCAGGTGGATGCTTCCTAACATCCTTAGAAAAATCGTATCCTAGACCTTGAATAAATTTGCAAATCTTGGATTGGTCTAGAATAAGATTTAGCTTCTTCTTGCCTCCTACAAATCTCTCAAGATTGTTCATAAGATACTGATACTCCCAAAAGAGAGAGGTGCAAGAAGAGCAGGGGAAGAAGAGACAGCAGAAGGTAAGGGAGTAGAAGAAGAACCAATAGCAGAAGAACGAAAGGCATGTGCACACACAGCCACCTCAAAAGGGACAGTCCTACTGCTGGCCATTTGGTTCACGTCGCTAAGCGTCTTTACCAAACCCTCATGCTTCTTCCCAACACCAGCACACATATTACAAGCAGATGGTGATTTCTCTAGAAGGTCCTTAGTTAGCTTCACACATTTTTCATCCAAAGCAATCAAGTCAGATTTTAGTTTTTCACAATTATTGCATGGTGAGCTAACAGGGTCCTTAGAAGCATATTGAGCCAATTTGTTATTGTGATCAATTAATTCTTGAAACTGTTTAGAGACAGATTCAAGCTCAGCAGTCAATTTGGGACAGTTCACACATGAAGCAATGGGCTCTAATAGAAAAGCTTGTAACTCAGCAATTTTATGATCTGCCTTCTTCAAGTTTATTTTCAAATTAATGCAGCTTTCACAAGATTCAGGCAGATCGAGAAGCACGGTATAAAGACCTCTAAAAGTATTGTCCTTATCCTCATATGAGGTGCATGAAATAGTCTCAACAGTAGCAAGTAGATGAAAGAGCAGCTACCCTACTCATCTCTAACTCAGCTAAAAGACTAACATTCTCCACCTTAATCATGTCAAGCTCAGAGGTCACACTATCATACAAAGTCCTTAGCTTCTCCATATCACCAAGCAAAGCAGAACATACATCACAGTCGTCACGGGAGAGAGCAGATATAAGTGAAGTAAGCTCCCGTGACAATCTCTTTACTTCCTTCTCCAACTCACTGCACCTAGCTCTAGATCTAGCATGAAATTTTCCTAGCTTAAGAAAAGCTTCATTGAGCTGGTCGTGGGAGGGATATACCTCATCGGAGTCAGAGTAGAGGTCGCTGTCGCTGATGTCGCCCTCAAGGGCCATGAAGCACATGCCGCTGAAGTCCTCGCCATCCTTGGGATCTTGATCGTCCTTCCCATCATCGTCGCTCCACCCCTCCACCTCGCTGAGGCCGAGGTCGTCGAAGGCGGTGAGGACGCGGTGGAAGAGCTTCTTGGCTTTGCCAAGGTTGCGGAACTTCTTCTCTTTGCTTGGCGGCTTCTTGTTGCGGTTCTTGTCGGTGTAGACGTTCTTGCTCGAACCGCCGTAGTCGTTCTTGCCCTCTAGCTTGGGGCAGTTTGCTCAAATGTGGTTGGGGTCACCACACTCAAAGCAAATCACACAACCACCTCTCTTTCTCTCCCTAACCCTCTTATATGCATTGGAGAATTTTCTGGCTAAGAGGGCTAGCTGGTTTTCTGGAAGCTGTTCTAGTAGGTCATCACTCATCTCACAAACAACAGCAAGAGAAAAACCAGAAACACCTTTATAAGGAAACTCAAAAGTCGAACTCAGATCAGTGACCAAAGCCATCGACTGTGACTTCGACTTGCGAGAGACAATGTCAATCTCGTGAGTCTTGAGGCGTGAGTACAACGCATCAAGAGTCAAAGTCGAAAGATCAGAGGTGTCCTTGATGGTGGTCACCTTCATCTCCCAAACTCGCAAATCCAAAGCCGAAAACATTTGACGAGCGTTGTCCGAGTCGGGGTATGTGAGACCGACCGCTCGGAGGTTGCTCAAGATCTTGTGAAACCTCGCAAAGCACTCATCAAGGGACTCGCCAGCAAGCATTTCAAACTTGTTGTAATCTCGCTTGAACTAGTCCTGTCATACCGTCTTTATTTGGGTGGTGCCCTCATGGTAAGCATCGAGAGTCACCCAAATATCGAAGGCCGACGTAAAATGAGAAATGCGATCAAACTTGTTTCGGCCCAAACCTTGGATGATGATATTCCTTGCCTTAGCATTCACCTCAACATCGGGCATGTTCGCCACATTGATGTTCTCATCGGCAGGAACAACAAAGCGAGTTTTGACTTTGCGCCAAATCGCATAGCCCTGAGCTTGAATATAGGTCTCCATCAAACTCTTCCAAAAGGGATAGTCGATCCCATCGAAGATCGGGGGCTTGGTGGAATACTTGTCCGTTACCATGACTCACAGACCAGTTAAAGATCTATCAAGAAGAGCTAACATCCTAAAACTATTGTAACAAATCTTGGTAGAATAAATTTATGTAATATGACTACATGTCTATATGAGCTAGCAGTGTAGTGTAGAGAGTTAGAAATTATGCAAAATAATTTTCACTTCTTCCTTGTGAACCTTGGCTCATTAGAAAATTGCTTCCAACAATCATCCCCAAAGAGGTCGCCAGGGATGGAAACAGATCAAACACGAATCGAATAGTCTTGAATACAACTACGAATATAAACATTCTCAAATATGGATACGAACATTCTTAAACATGAATACGAACATTCTCAAATACGGATTTTACTTACCACATTCGTATTTTCTCATATACAAATATCGGATAAAATGGATTATCCTTTATCGTTTTCCATCCCTAGTCCCTCTTCAGCTCTTCCTCCACTGATCTATTCTCAAGCTCTCAAGCTCCTCCTCTAGCTCCTCCTCAAGCTCTCAAGCTCCTGCGGGGAGAAATAAAGGGCAAAGATGGCAGCTAGGGTGGAGCATAGGTGGCCTCGTCGGAGGCTAATTTCGGCGAGGGTGGGGCTCATTGTAGCTCGGCTGGATCTGAATCCTCCCCTGTGATATGTGCTTTTCCCCCTTTCTAACCCCTCGATTTCATGTGGTTTCTTGGTTGCTCGATTTAGTGATGATTTGCCTGCGAGGACTTGTCTTTGCAGCTTTGTATGCATAGGCAGCATAGCTTGACCTGATTTAGATCTAGTTAGAACCTAGAACTAGTGTTGGCTTGATCTGGGAATTGATTTGAGAGTTAGGCTGGTTAGGTTCGGGGATTTGGAACTGTGAGGAGATGGAACGACAGGGGTTCTGAATTCTGATTGCCATGATTTCTCTTCCTGTGTACTTGAGTCTCCAGTAAGCCTAATTCTTTTTCTTCATAGCGTTTTTGCTATTGGAGAGGAACTGTTTTAATTGAATACTTCAAGGGCAAGTTTTAAAGAGCAACAGTCACCCCCCCTGTTGCTGATTTCGGTCCAACACCCTTAATTACTTTTATTTACGTTAAGTTCCCTTTTTAGATTAATTAATAGAGCGGGTTGTTTGTAGGATTAGAAATGGCAACAGAGAGGGGTGAATGGTGCCCTTTAAAAATTTGCCCCTCAAAGTATCCACTCAAAACCTCTTCTCTCCGATAGCTAAAAAGCTATGAAGATTAAGATTCATGCTCTCCGGGGAATCATACTAAACAATCACGAGAAAGAGACACTAAAGGACAAAGCAAAACACGAAGGCAACATAAAAACAACAAAAGCCACAACTGAAAGCACCCACACACAGAAGGGCCGGTCATACCGCCATGCATTGGCGATCGGACCACGTGTGTAGGCGGTCGTATCCGCCGTGTAGGCCGGCCGATCGCCGTGCATGGCGGTCGGATCGCCGTGTGCCGCCGGTCAGACCGCCATGCACTGGTCAATCTGACCGCTAGGGTTAGCAGTCTGACCTCTGTTGTTTAACTGGTCTAACCGTAAGTCAATCTCTGGTCTAACCGGTCCAGGGTTCAGGCAGGGTAGAGTTGACGACTAAAAAATCTGAAAAACTGTATCTTGCAGATTTCAAGGGAATGAGTGAAAAGCTTCTGATCTTCTCAGCCCAAAGGAACAAGATCCTATTTAAAACAGCACCCAGACCTCAAGAATTAAAGGAAGCCTTTAAAAGATCAAGGAATCAAGATTTTGACAAAATGCTGAGAACTTGAGTAAATTTCCAAATTTCTTTCTATTCTCTCATCCTTTGCTCAAAAGGTCTTGCATTTCAACTAGAGATGATCTCAGAGCTTGAAAGCATAAATCTCAACCCAACTTGAGAAGGGAAATCAAGGGAATCACACAGCCCCTGACTTAAAACCCTAGAACAGTTGAAACAGAGGAAATGGAGTGCCAGACTAAGAGAGAAGAAATCACACTGAATCTTGTAGAAAATCCTTGGGAATAAACTGGTCACTTGACCTTGAGACAAATTCCCATCACAGAGCAATCCATATTGCAAGAATCAAACAAGAAATCATCTCTAAATCACAAAAACTAAGAGAGCAACGAGACATGAACTAAAGCAAACATTCTGAGGGACTCAAGAATTCATAGCAGCTCAACACAAGATTTCACGAAATCGATTCAGAACCATGAATACTTCATAAAAGACGAATGATTACAAATGATTACACCCATCTCACTACATGCTTCACTCAGTGAGATGCACACACACACACGCAGGAGCATACTCCCACACTCCACACCTCTTTTCCTTGCCTACACAAATGAGCCTCCACTGCTGCCTCCCTTTCCACATTTTGAAGGCAAGGGCTCACTCCAAATAAGTAAATCAAGAAATGTCATACAACATCCACTCCCTCACCTCACACACCATATAAGGCAAAGGTCAAACCTAACATAAGAAATGGAGGGAACCAGCCACTCCAATCAAAACTTGAGTCAATTCCCAAAATTGCCCTCAAGCAATTTCCCGGAAGATTCTCGCAACCGGTACCTTGACCGTCTGGACCTCGACTCCTCCCTGAGTCTAGTCCGGTCCGCTCCGCTGCACACGACCACACCTGGCATCCTGACCGTCTGAACCTCCAACTCCACCTGAGTCTAGTCCCGGTCCACCTCGCCGCTGCCCGTCGTGTCCACCCGACTCCGACCGAGACCTCCGACTCCACCTGAGTCTAGTTTTGGTCTGTTCCGTCGCACACGACCGCAACCGACACCCAACTGTCTGGACCTCCGACTCCTCCCTGAGCCTAGTCCCGGTTCGCTCGTCGTTGCCCGTCGTGTCCATCACCCGTAGCTCCAGCTCCGGTTCCTCATCTCCCGACTTGCAACCACCTCAGCAGCCTCGATCATCTTCGGCATCACCGACCGTCTGGACCTCAACACCTCCTGTGCCTAGTCCCGATCCTCCTCGCCTCACCATGACCTAGCTCCGAAGTCCTGCAATCACACAGACAAGCAAACCGTCACATAGCACCGCACGAAACAGCATATCAACAATAGTATAAGTAAAAGGTACTCAACCCTAGAATACCCAAAACAAACTCAAACTCTCTAAAACAACTGTCAATTACTCATCACAAATATGGGGATACCTCCACATGGTCTCTCATTGTTTCAACTTGAGTGGCTAAAATTGAGTCATCCTAATATATGAACTAATGTATTTCTGCTATGTTATGCTCAAATTAATTTACTACTGACGAATAAATTGTTCCTTGAATGCTTGTACAGAAGATCGATGGATAGAGATGACACTGCAGATCTGAAAGATGGTCATGGTGGTAACTTTGTGGTCAATGAAGAGGTTGAAGAAGCATGATTCTTCAGATGCATTTGTTGCTGAAACAGACTTGAACTAGGAACAAGTCTCCTGCTCACAATGATGTTTTAGCCAATGCTGGGACATTGGCTAAGTAATAATGAGAGGATAACTGGTGTATCCTGTCTTGGAGAGTGTACACCTAAGGTGATTATATTCTCTTCCAGCTACTCAGTTTCTACGAAATCAGACCATCCATAAAATTTATTTCACTTTTTTAAATATCCAGAGTGAGAGACTAGATGATATGTTCTGTGATGTCATTTTTGGAGAATCGCTTGCTGAATTTAGAAAATTGGTATGGTTCTTACCCCTTCTGATACTTAGGTCAGTAGGTCACTCAAGTTGATACACTACTTGACTTCTTAAAGGTCTTTTGAAATGCGAACACAAAAGTTATAAGAGAAACAGTATACTATTCTGATTGAAAGATTATGGATAAACCCGACCAACGTACCAATCTGCTTGAGTATGTCCCGTTTATGTAAATTTGGTTTCTTGTTCGTTCCACATTGTTGTCACAATGTCACACTATGACCTCATGAACCTACTAAATACAGTTGTTTAAAGTTGGAAAATCGTTTATTGTTGTTTAGGTTCCCATTATCAGAAACAAACGTTGTTGTTTATTGTTGTTTAGCTTCCCAATATTTGAAGAAAAAAACTTTCTTTTGTTTCCCCTCAGCTTCAGGTAGACTCAGGACGGTAGCAGAAAGGATCATGTAGTGCCAATTGCTATATCTATTGCGTTCTCAACATCAGCAAGGCTTCTTGTTGCTGGATACTAGAATGGTGACTGATGCGTAGGACACAGTTCTTGCTGAGGTATGCATTGTCTATTATTTAAAGGATGCATTTAATTCTGCAAAGAAAACTTGATTCATCAATGAAATTACTTTTGCTGTTTTCTCCGGGTGTGCGCGCTCTAACTTTCCCCTTCTTTTGGGGAAAACATATTTGGGATATCAGGAAGCTTATTCAAGTATATGATAAAAGGTGAGGTTATGCTTTCGCAATTTGTACCAGTACCACAACCATGAAGCTGACTTGACAATTTTTCTCACAGCTTAGTTCAAAGTTTCAGCTGCACTATAGCCCACTGTTTACGGGCAATTCAAACATAGCACATGTTAAAGCTAATAGCCATACTGTAATTTAGTGCTGCAAACCGGCCTAGCTCATGGTTTTGATGCAATTTGATTATAACTACATTTGAAAGTTTTGGGGCGCAGATCTGCCATACAAAGGTTATGTGATTTTGGTTCTCGAGAAAAAGCTTAGAACTTTTCATGCTTCAGTTTTTGACTAATTTCCGTGCTTCAGCCCATGGTGTCTGTCTTTATGACCTAATGAGAGTTTTTCGGCTGATTTCCAAAAATGCAAAACAACATGTACATGCGGGTACATGCACTATCTTAACACTCAAAAGTGCCTTCAGATTTGTGCAAGGGATATTCAATTATTAGAAGATGGGAAGGTGGTTTGAATTTTGAAAGTTTGCGTAAACTGTTCGTTGATACGCAGTCCGATGGCCTACCAGTGAAACGGTTTCGGTCCAGTGGCGGCCCAACATACTATAGAGATAGGCCCAATATGGCCTCGTCAGATGGGCCGTAGAAAGCCTAATATGTCAAGACGGTCCATCTCGAAGCTGAACGGAAGGCCCATATTGTCGCCAAGCAGGTTTGAAGATCGTTAGCGGGCCCGCTTGTGGCCCATACCCTCACAGGCTCAACATGATCGCAAGCGAAGCAACATTGCAACTGCGGCCCATGTACACGGAGCCAATGTACACAGATTCATTCGGTCCATTTACGACGAGCTGCGAATCGGCCGTTGAACGGGCCCATTTACGGCCCATCATATGCGGCACAAACTCAAAAGAATATGATGCCATACTACCCATCGTAACAAAGGCATAAAACTATGGGTCACAATGCTACTTTCTAAAGCAATCGTATTTAACATTTTAATAATTAATCATCGTTTGATGCGGTTGAACATTTTATGCTTGCTACAGCAAAATTTACAACTCCAGAATAAAGGAACGGTTACAGAATTTTCCAACATGGCCTAGAAACCATCTTGGTCCAGGGAAAAGTTTAGAAGTATGCAGGTTGATCATTTGTTCCTTGCGCGCTCTACTAAAAAAAGATAGGGGGGGAAAGCTAGAGCAAGTACTGTGTCAATGCTTTGCAAAGCTGCAACTTAAAAGGTGCCCGAGATAACAATATAGGGTATATAAATCATGAGTTAAGCAGCAGGTAGGAATAACCAACGGGGTAAGCTTGTAAAAAACACCAATATGCAAGGATATCAAACATGTAAATCACAAAAGAAATTATAAATCTAAAGAGAACTGCATGAGAATTTGTAGAGCACACAATTGTCCTTTTTGACTTCCTACAAACACTACTATAAAAAAGATCATTCTGGACGTCTCACCACAGACGGTTTTATAAGATGGAAGTTCACTGCGATAGAAAAAATCGTATGTGATGAGCTATTTATCACAGACGATTTTTGTTTCAAACTATCTATGATATTATCACAGACAGTAAAGACTAAAAACCGTCTGTGATATCAGCATATATCAAAGACGGTTTTTAATCCGAATCGTCTGTGATAATGCCACATCACCGGTCTGTGGCATCTTTCCTAGGATTTAGATCTCACTCATCCATTCTCTCCGCATCGAACGGCAAGCACCGATCTCCTCCCACTTCTCGCCCCTTATTACTCCCCTGCTCCTTTTTCCCTAATTTCACTCTAAGAACTAATATTGTCTGCTGCTCCTAGTTCATCCACTCATTATTCCTGCTTCCTCCCCAAACCGAAGCGCCCCATCCCCTCGACAACGCCGACTACCACTGTGAGCTCCTCCGTCTCCTGTTGTAACGCCACGGTTCACTGCACAAGACACTCTTGTCCTAAGTGTCATAATAGTGTCTTGTGCAGTGTCACCGTTGTAACACAACGGTGGCGCTGCCGCCGCCTCTCCTTCATCGCGGGTGATATATCCCCCATCTGAAATTTTTGGATGTATGGGGTTTCGGCCATGTGAATCTTGATGCTCCTGTGCGTGAAAATTAATTGTTGATACCTTAGTTTTTGTGATGATTGATGGATGGTTAGGGTTTCAGCCCTTATTGAAATTCATGTTTTATTGCAAGGTGAAGACATGGCGACAAAGTTTATTGCACCATGATCTTGTTCTCATAAATAGGCATATTTTGGTTCATTTGCATTCTCTGATTGTGATTTTTTGTAGAGCAATTAGATAATATTGATGAACTGAAGAAGGCCTATTAATGAGGACGATAGAACACAATCACAGATGGTTTTTAATAAAAACTATCTGTCATATTAGACTATCACAGATGGTTCTTAACTAAAACCATCTGTGTTGTATATTATCGCAGACAGTTAGCCACCTATTATTACAGATACATAAATTAAGACGGTTCAAAAACCGTCTATGATGATGGTTTTGAGCCGTCTGTAATGACTATTTTTTGTAGTAGTGAAAGTAATGTTACTGCAGAAATAGAGGCACACCAGTTTATTTTAAAAAATAGAAAATAAAATACCTGCAAACAAGATCTACGGTATTGAGCTGGGTCAACGGTATTGAAGTTCCAATTCCAAATCAAGTTGAAACTAGCCCACTATGGGTCCTTTAAAAAAAAGATGGATGGAACGCTAGGCATATTGCTCATCTACATGGAGATTATGCATGATTGACATATTCTATCTGTTTGTGTTGGACTCAAACTTTAAATCCAATCCAATGAGAAACAATGTAATCTTTTCACAAGATGTTTATTTCTTGCCAACTCTATCCAAGTAATTAAATAACTTAGTGTTGACTTGTGTTAATTTCCCATCCACATCTTTATATCCTAAAAACCGTAAACACTACGAGTGGTATTAATTCTTTTCTAATTAGATAAATACTTGTTAGTTTGAGCCAAGAAACATATACGTGGGGGCTATCCGAATCAATCTTGACTAAGTGTTTGTTTCTGAAGTGTCTGAGCGAGAGTTCTAATAATTCACTTTAGATGTTGTGTTTGGGTTTTTTTTCTTAATAGTATCGAGTGGGCATTTAGAGCAGTCGGCTGTTTCCATTGGCTGCGTCCAAACAATGAATAGAATGGCGTGCTGATTATTACCGAGTTTCCATCAGAAGCTAATATGTGTGCGTGTGTGGCTGTATAAATAGCCAAGGTCTTTGGCCATGTAATCATAGGTCTTTTGCATTGAAAAATAATTCAGAATATCACCGAACGTGGCAGCCACATCACGTGTCATCTCCGGGAGATTCCGTCAAGAGTAGATTCCTGCCTTGGTGTTGAAATTTGCTTCTTGGATCCTTGATCCTTGGTCCTGGTTCATGTATTGAGGTGTACACAGGTTTGATCGTCGATCTTATAAAATAATATGAGAAAGATGACTAAATTCTTTGAGAGAAAATAGGCATGATCTTTATTACTATGAACAGGATGAAAGATGTTGGACCGAAATGGCGACAGAGGGGGGGTGAATGGCGCTTTCAAAAATTAACTTCGCCCCTCAAGTGACCACACTTATGCTTCTTCTCCAATAGCTATAGAAGCTATGAAGAAGGAAGATATGCACTACTGGAAATCACAGGAACAAGGACAAACCAGATCCAGAAAGAAGCGGTCAAGAAAAATAAATTGAGCAAGTCACCGCAAGCGGTAGTACCGTTGATCCGAGCGGTAGTACCGCTATGCCGAGCAGTAGTACCTCTTGCCGAACGTTCGGACCGTCCGACGTCTCATCGCTGATCGCGACTGGTCCGAACAGGAGCGGTAGTACCGCTGGTCGAGCGGTAGTACCTTTGAGCAGAGTACCTCTCCGGAGCGGTAGTACCTCTCGAGAAAGCGACAAGCAGGATTTTACGGCCAGCGATTCGCAATGATTCTTGGATTCTTGGCTTGGAAAACTTTGAGGATAGCCAGGGAACACTCCCAGAAGAATAAGCCAAGAGCCAATATCAAGAAAACCCCTCCAAGAAACAAGAATTCCATATTTGGGTAAAAATCTGAAATCTTGCAAGAACCGAGCCAAAAACCAAATAACTCCCCAACCGTTGATCCTTTGACTATGAAATTTTGAGGGAAGCTAATTAATAGCCTCTGGACTCTTCATACCAAATTTCAAGCCATCTTAACAAGGGAATCAAAATCTGGACCAAAACCTAGAAACGAAGAACAAGAACAGAGGAGGCCAAAACTGAAATCGAGAATCAAACTCGGTTTGCTCTTGGGATTAAATATCCAAATGGCTTTTGAGCATCACCCATGTCATAGCAACCCATTTTGGCACTCTCCAGCAAGCAAGAACTCAAAACCACGAAAATCAAGAAATCTTGCAAAGAGGAAAATGAAGAAGAAGCTACTGACAGGAAAAACCAAACTTTAGATTTCATTCATTGAATCACAAGGAATACAGAGGAGTCCCGACACGCATGGACATTAGGACATAGATGATTACAAGACTCTCCACTCAATCCCTCTCCTCTCAATCCTCAAGAACACCAAGAATCACACATCTTCTTGGGAGGAAGAACACACAGAGAGGAGCTCACATAGAAACCATCGATGAAGCTACAGAGGGAGCACTACTCTGCCTTCACCAACTCATACCAACTCACACCAACTAAAGAGCTAAAGGAAACAACCTTCCTAAATCCTCTTTTGACTAGTGTAAACCCTAATTCCCTACAAGTGCTCAAGGAGGGCATGCAGCCCCTCCTCTCCTTTTATAGCGCCTGGCTAACGGGTCTCCGCCCCGTTACGCCCGCTACATCCAACGGAGCCTGCTCCCGCTTGTGCAGCCTTGCGAATTTCCCGATTCGCCCCTTCTGCACCTTCCGGGAAGCTTCCGCGCTCCTTGCCTCGCACGCCTCGCAACCACCTCGAGTCCACGTCATCTTCGACACATCCCGACCGTTCTGACCTCAGCGCCACCTGCGCCTAGTCCGGTCCACCGTGTCTCGCCACGACTCCAACTCGACGTCCTGCAGTCACACAGACAAGAAACACGTCAAATAGCACCGCTCGACACATGAAAGCGTAAATACCATTACACTTATCACAGATGAAGTCAAAACCTGTCAAAACATTAGAATATGCATCCTAAACCCAAATGACCAGATTTGACCAAAGTCCGACCTAGCCCATTGCACCCTGCAACGACATGGTCCGACCACACAATCCAAACTCGACTATCCTAAACCTTTGTCAATTACTCATCATTCACATGGAGTCACGACCACATGGTCTCTCAAAAGATATCATTACAAAGGGATGAAACTAGCCATAATCTTTATGTTCTTTCCACTATTCGGAAGACTAAAACTTGCGTGATCTACTTGACTCTGAATTCCCCGCGATTGATTGTCGAATTCTTCTTCTGTCTTCTCTCATCAACCCTTAAATACCATTAAAAGGGTGCCAGTTATCCATCTGAGGAGACGTCTTATGGAACCAGCGCATCCGATCGGAGATGTAGTTGCTATAAGAGAAAGAATGTCTAATCGTCGATTGCTGTCAGTGGGAGATGAACGTAGGGAACAACTGCATGGTAGTTGTTGTAAGAGGCTTAGGGCTGAAGTGTCGTGTTGTTTCGGGATAGATAAGGCACATGTTCAATCCATCGCACAGAAGGAGTCCCCTGGAAGCGAGCTCAGGTACTAGTTCACATAATCTCTTAGTGGTCATCTAATTGGGTAAGTCACATAGTGGATCTTCGACCAGGGTACTTGGGAAACAGCCTCTGGAGACTTGCAACCACAGGGTCTTTAGACCTTAATTTAGTATTAAAGCTATATTTAAGGATTTATTCAATTCTCATCGGCTAGTCTCGAACTTTAAGTGAATTTATAATCTAAAATTTTTCGATTGAATTTCGGTTCGGAAACTATTCTTTTAATGGCAAGAGTAAAGAAGCAGTTTTCATTCACTTTAAAGTTGAGAAACTAACTGGGAAACTAAAAAGTTGTGTCTGTTGGTCTTCAGATCGGATAACTACTGTTGGCAGTTAAAAAGAAAAACCTTCATAAAAAACCCTGCGTGTGGTACCTTTTGGCTTCACGATTTCAAAAAAAGCTTTCATCTCCTCCACCCTGGCGCTTTTCAACTATAGCCTTGAATTTTGTTTTCAATCCTCTTTTTGATTTTCCACCACTATAGCCAAAATGTCGGATTTGATTACCGACTGGCCAGTGTCAAAGCTTGGATCGAAGAAGTTGAAGGCTATAGAAAAGGAGGGGTTGCTTCCCGACAAGGTTGCAGTCCTGTAAAGGTCAACAATTGGAGAGAACTTTCCGAGTGGAAACGACAACGAAATCTCAATCTTCTGGGTGTACGTAGAGTGCAAATTCAGGCTGTCGGCATATCCGTTCCTATCAGAGGCCTTAGAGTTCTACGGGATTGAATTGGTTAATCTGGCCCTCAATTCTATCATCAATTTGAGCATCTTTGTCTATCTTTGTAAAGCATATTTGGGCATTCCATTAGATTTGGAGCTCCTCAAATACTTCTACAAGATGATGGGGAAATCAGCAGCGTCACCCAGGGGTTATGTTCTACGGCTCCACGATGGGGAGGCAGGGCTCCCAATTAGATCACCAATTTGAGCATCTTCGTCTAGATTTGTGAAGTGTATTTGAGGATTCCGGCAAATTTAGAGCTCCTCAGGTACTTCTATAAGATGACGAGGAAATCAGCATTGCCGTCTGGTAGTCGGATGGCAATGCTGGAGGGGCAACATGTGTCGCTGCCGTCCCATGGGCGAACATCAGGCTGCCTACCATCTCGTGGCCAGACGGCAGGTCGCATGTCGTCCGATGGCCGGACGGCAGGTGATTAAGCTGACTAATTACGAAATATTTGTTTGAATTTTTAAATATATCAAATAAGTTTTAAAAAATACAAAATTTTATGTAGATCATATTGACATATATTACTTCATCATGTAATTTTTTTAATAATTTTATCCACTCTGAATATTGTTAAAAAAATCATACTATTGAGATATTTGCAGGAGTTGTTACATATAGCAAACGAGCTCCAAAAATTATGAAATTTTATGTGAAGCCTCCTAACACAATTATAGTAATTGGGTAATTTTTAGCAAGTTTATGTACTCTGAATTTGCTTCGTTAATTCATGTTAATTTAATTGTAAAATTAGCGATGCATCTTTTGCAATGTCTGACCTCTGTCGTTCGCATATATGTCAGCCCATTGCTGCTATCTTTTATTTCTCACTACGTCCTTCACACATTTGTCACTTTGTTCGTATCGTCCCCCCTTGCGCGCTCTCTTGTCCATACATTTGTCAATGTTACCATACCGTCCTCCCTCATCCAAAGTGCTACGCATCGATAAGGAGTCCTTAATTTGTGGGGTGAGCGCACTGGGTTCCCTTTTCACTCGGCCAGAAATACGAACCTCTCATAGTTCATCATTGTTCATCTCAGTTGCTCATCACGGAAGCTCATTCTCGCGGTCGTCACTCAAAATTAGGAGTGTGTAGCTCATTATTTCAAGAAGGCAGTGCATAGCTCATTAAGAACATGGCAGGAGGATGCGACAGTGCTGATTACTTCTCTCGAAAGGCAGGTAATTTTTTATCAATCGTAATTTTTGAACCAATAATCAAATTATCGGTAATTAATGAATTATTCGTATATAGTTACATGCATGTAATCATTAACTTGTAGTATTTTGTTATTATTATCAATCTTCGCACTAATATTTTGTCTACACATTTGTTACAAAGTACTCTCAAAATTAAGAGTGCATTGGGATCATACGAACTTTCTATGTTGACGACATCTGTCCGTGCCGGAGGTCATCATTCTCCTTATTGAGACTATTAATCCGTGCCTCCATCTCTAAGATTTGCTCCCATAGTGTATCCACGTACCTCACAACATAGCGTTCATAGGGAGGATCGATCCAGCGGACGAAATCGCATTTTACCATTTGCTGGAAAGGAGGGTTAACATGAAAACTCTATTAGTAGTAAGAGAAAATAAACTAATGGCTAATTGTACCCCAGAGTGTGGGCATTGGAAGAAATGTCGCCCTCCATCGAAATGGCCTTCGACGACCTGCACGACCGCGTCCTCCCCATGTCTGCATTTCAGCCATACCGGTTGAGCCAACCTATTTGGTATCAAACGGTAGTTAGGGCCGAAGTCCCCCTCCTTTGTAGGGGGAAAGTCCTCCTTTAGCGATCCCGCTCCGATTGGCTCTCAGATGTCTGCCATGCTATGTTATTGTATAATAGAGAAGGTTCTTCTTTCTATAAGAAATAAAATGCACTTTACATGGGCGATGAGCAATTGCGAAAACTCCGTATTTCAAGCTGATCGAAAAGGGAACCCGGTACGTTGCAACCAGAAATTACGGATACGTTGTCGTCACGCAGCACCACAGGCGACGAGGGACAGCATGATAAGAGTGATATATGTGCGCACGAGGGAGTAGACGAGGCGAGACGATATGAACAGACTGACATTTGCGCGGGCGAGGGGGACAGCACGGACATAACGACATTAGTACGGACGAGAGATCGCGCGAGGGGGATGATATGGACAGAGTGACAAATGTGCGAAGGACGCAGCGAGAAATAAAAGATAGCAGCAGCGGGCCGACATATATGCGAACGACATAGATCAGGCACTGCAAAAGATGCCTGAGCATCGTTAATTTCATGATTAAACTAACATGAATTAACGTGGCAAATTTAGAGTACATAAAATTCCCAAAAAATTATACATTATACAATTACTATGATTATGTCAGGAGACTTCACATAAAATTTTGTAATATTTGGAGCTCATTTGGTATATGTAACAACTCCTGTAAATATCTCAATAGTATGAATTTTTTGACAAAAATCAGAATGGATAAAATTGTCAAAACATTACACAATGAAGTACGATACGTCAGAAAGCTGCACATAAAATTTTGTAATTTTTTAACATGTGCTATATTTAAAATTTTGAACAAATATTATGCAAAAAATTAATTAGTTGGCTTAATTATCTGTCATCCGACCACAGATCGGACGACCGCCGTCTGCCACAGACGGGGCAGCAGCGGCCTACGACCCACTTTGTGGGACGAGCAGCGACATGTGTCGCCCCTACAGTGTTGCCGTCCGACCATCAGACGGCAAAAACATCATTTTTACCAATACTCGACGTATACAACTATTTTTGTAAATACGTATTGCAATAGTGTTATGTATGCTAAATATTCTTTCGTCTATCTGAAAAGATAAGGGACTAACTTAATGATATGTGATAAATGATTTGTTTTTCATACGCTGTATCAGCACTTGGAAGTCACGCCACCATTCCCTGGTACGAGGGTGCAGTAGTAAAAAAACTGCAGATAATAATATATCATCGTCAGACAAGAAAACCTGCGTTACAAGACAGTTGCCAGGTCTCAAGGTAGTGTAGTACTGCTACTATACAAGTACTGTTTAGGCGTTCAAGAAAGTCCACGCCCTGCCTTGAAACGTGGACTGATTGATCCCTGCAACCATTCCCGGACGGGCGAGAGCACCGTCGATAACGACGCCTCCGTTCGTTCTTCTCACGAAACCCTGAACCCAATCCCGAACTGGATTGTTCAGCTGCCTTGTCTTCACCTGAAGAATCTTGGGCGAGCCCCCGTTTTCTCTGCAGAAATTCAGCGACTCTCACGATGAGAATGTTTGGCAGGGAAAGGGGAGCCAGAAGATTGTTTTCCTTCTCCTTTGACCTGAGAATGATTAGCAAAATTGCTCTGATCCTTTTCCTTACTGTTTACAGTTACACACATGCTAATTGACTACGTACAGGCTGCTGCTTGCTTGGCTCATTATTCTGGAAATCTCACTGCTACACATACTACTACTTCGCCATTTTCGGTCGACGATAGCTACAAGCGTGTGGTGAGCAGCCGTCCGATCAACGAACAAAGGTCGAGATCGAGCAAGGATGACAGAGAAGGCGTTCTTGTGCTCGATCTCAGCCGTTGAGGCGCCACCAGGGGATCCGACGCTCCCCGTGCCACGGCCTATGGGATCACCTTGACCTCCACCTTCCCCGAAGCGATCATGCCGTACTCCGGCCCGACCGCCGCGTCCTCCAGCATCTGCACCACCGTGCGCATCGACGGCCTCATCGACGGCGTCCTGCTCGTGCACAGCACGGCCACCCGCAGCACCCTGACGGCCTCCTCCTTCTCCCAGCCCTCGGTTACCTTGCCGTCGAGGAGGCCCATCACCTTGTCCCTGCTGTCCAGCCGCCGCGACACCCAGTCCACAATGTCCTTGCTCTCGCCGTACTCCGCCTCGATCGGCGTCCTCCCCGTCAGTAGCTCCAGCAGCACCACGCCGAAGCTGTACACGTCGCTCTTCTCTGTAACCTTCCATGTGTATGCGTACTCTGAAGAAACATCCCCAAAACGTAAACAACAATTCAGTGCCATGCGGTTCCGACACGAGCAATCTAGTAGCAACAAACGAGGAACAGAACGGGACAGGAAAGGACAAATGTTTACCTGGTGCCATGTAGCCGAGCGTCCCGGCGACGACGCCGGCGGACGATTCTGGCGTGGCGGTGTTGAGGATCTTGGCGAGGCCGAAGTCGGCGATGCGGGGCTTGAATGACTCGTCGAGGAGGATGTTGCTGGACTTGACGTCGCGGTGCAGGATGGGGCGGTCGCAGCCGTGGTGGAGGTACTCGAGGCCCCTCGCGGCGCCGACGGCAATGTCGTACCGCTCCGGCCACCCGAGGCCGCCGAGCTTGCGTCCCTCCGGCCCGTGGAGGCGCTCGTACAGGCTGCCGTTGGGAAGGTGCTCGTACACCAGCAGGCTCGCCGCGCCGTCCTCGCTGGTGATGCTGCAGAGGAGCTTCACGACGTTGACGTGCCGGATGGAGCTCAGCGTGCCCACCTCCGAGTCGAACTCGCGGCACTGCACCGACGCCGTGCGCCGCGCCGCGGACGGCGAACGCAGCATGGCGGCCGAGGGCGCCGTGCTCACGGCCGCGGCGCGCGCCCGGGTGATGTGCTTCACTGCGACGACGCCGCCGGTCCCGAGCTTCACGCGGTACACGTTCCCGGAGCCGCCGCTCCCGATGAGGTTCTCGTCCCGGACGCCGTCGACGATCTCGTGCTCGTCGAACGCCAGGGTCCTGAACGACTTGAGGTCCCAAGAGCCCTTCTTGGCGAACAGCTTGCCGGACCCTCCGGCAGCGGCCGCCTCGGCCTCCGCACGCCGGCGCTTCTTCACGTATATCGCCGCGCCAAGCACGGCAAGCAAGACCGCGGTGCCGGCAAGAAGACAAGTGACGATTGTGCGCGCAGCGATGGCCGAGCGGCCTCCGGCACTCGCCGAGCACCGACGGAGGAAGTTCGCGCCGTTGGTGGCGCACAGCCGGGGTTCCTTGAAAGCTCGCCGTAGGCCGAGATGGCGAGCGGTTCGGGCACGGGCCCCACGAGCCGGTTGTCGGACAGGTTCAGGTAGCTCAGCTTCAGCATGGCGAGGCTCGCAGGCACAGCGCCGGAGAGGTCGTTGCTAGACACGTCCAAGGAATTCAGGCGCGACAGGTTCCCCAGCTCCACCGGGATCGCCCCGTCGAGCTTGTTCCTGTGAGGTTGACCGTACTGAGCGACGAGCACGCGCCGAGGCTCGCGGGGATGGCCCCGCCGATTCCATTCCCCGCAATGTTGACTCTATCGAGATGGGCCAGCCTCCCGATGCTCTCCGGTATCTCGCCCGAGAGCTCGTTCGACGATACGTCTATGATCTCGAGATTCCCGGCGTTGCCTATCGACGACGGTATCGCGCCGGAGAACCGGTTCCCAAACAGGAGGAGATTGGTCAGCGAACCGGCGTTTCCGATGCCGTCACCGATGCCTCCGGTGAACTGGTTCACCGCAAGGTCAATGATGTTGACGTTGGGAAGCGCCCACAACCCCTTGGGCACCTCGCCCGAGAGCGAGTTGTTGCTGACCCTGAACCTCAGCAGCGTCACGCAGCTCGCGTAGGTCGCCGGAATCGGGCCGGAGAAGTTGTTCTCCAGCATCAGCAGCTTGAGCATGGTGCCGCGCTTGCACATGTCCGGCGGGATCGGCCCGGACAGCGCATTCGTCGACACGTCGATGAAGTTGAACTCCGACCAGCTTCCCAGACTCTGCGGCAACACGCCGGTGAGGTTGTTGTTGTACAGGGACAGGTTCACGAGCTCCTTGAAGTCGCCGAACTCGGCGGGCACCTCGCCGGAGAAGCCGTTGAAGAACAGCTGCAGCGACACGAGCTGCGTGAGGGACCGGAGCTCTGAGAGGCTGCCGTTGAGATTGTTCATGGACGCGTCGAAGTACCGCAGCTTTGTCAGCTTGCCGAACCCGGCGGAGCGCGCCGTGGAGGGAGTTGTTGTACAGCTCGAGCTGCTGGAGGTTGGTGAGCTTGGTGATCGCCGGCGGTATCTCGCCGGTGAGCTTGTTTTCTGAGAGCTCGAGGTCGACAAGCTTGACGAGGTTTCCGATGCCCGGCGGGATGACGCCGCCGATGTTGGCCGCGGAGAGGTAGAGCATGGTGAGGTTGGTGAGCGCGGTGATCTCCTCCGGGAAAGAGTGGGTCTGCGCGAAATACGGGCTGTCGCCGACGGCGAGCACGGTGAGGGCGGGCATGGCGCGCAGCGACGCCCATGGGAACTCACCGGCGAAGCTATTCTGGGTGACGTTGAGCGTGCGGAGCTTGGTCAGCCGCGAGAGGTCCGGCACGGCACCGGAGAACCTGTTGAATGCGAGGGTGAGCTCCTCGAGCTCGGTGCACCCGCCGACCCCGTCGATGCTCCCCGCGAGCTCGTTCGACGGCAGGGAGAGCGCGGTGAGAGAAGCCAGCGAGCTGCAGAGGAGGTCGAACGGCACGGACGCGGCGGCGACGCCCTTCTCTTGTACGGAGATGCCGGTGACGGAGCGACGGGAACCGCACGTGACGCCGGTGAAGTTGCAGGGGGAGGAGGCGGCGGCGTCCCACGTGTCGAAGAAACCGGCGGCGGCGGGCGGGATGGTGAGGGATTTCTTGAAGGCCAGCAGGGCGCCCACCTCGGAAACCGTGCCACCGGCAGCGGCGGCGGCATGGTGAGTGACGAGGAGGACGGTGAGGAGGAGGGGGAGGGCGGGGGCCATGGTTGGGAGGATGGCTCGTCCTCGGTGCTTGGAGGGCGATCGATTGGTTTTAAGGATGCTATACTAGTAGAGCAGGATTAGTGCTCGATGCTGGTCTTCTTTCTTTAAGAAAAAAATAACTTTACGAGGAATTACCTACCCAAGTAACCTATCTAAATCGTAGTGGATGTTGATAAATATCTCTCAGATATTATTTTAACTATTATCTAGATTTATAACTATTAGATTAAAAATTTAAATAGATATGAATTCTCCCTCTCTGAAAAAGAACCTTAGATCTCTAATTCAATTATCGTAAATTTAAATGATTATTTGAAAGAATGGCCGGCTAGACACACCAATTGAAGTTTGCAGGAATCAAGCTCTAGCTGTCTGTAAGCCATGAGACCCACGTGTCGCATCAATCGAACATTGTTAAGGCACATTACGAGCTTCTTCATTAATAGGCGGTACATTTTGCCTATTGTATAACATGGAATTAATTAGACGGTGCACTTAGAGCAAGTATAATAAGAGATTATTAGTAGACTTAATACTGAGATGGAGGAGAGAGAAGAGAGATAGGCTGTAAGTTTACAGCCAGATAAAACACAAGAACCAAAAAACTTTGTGAGAGAAAGGGTGGGTCATCTGACCTTCAAATAGTTGTAAACTACTATATGAATAGAGGTGATAAGTGAAGGTGTAAGTGTCCATACAGTGTGGGATGTATTATTAGCCTTGCTCTAAGAGGTTGTTAGTAGGTCAGATCTTTGAGGTGGAGAGAGAGAGGAGGAGAGAGAAGAGATGTGGGCTGTAAGTTTACACCACCATTTGAGCACAAGAACCAAGAAACTTTATGAGAGAAATGGGTGGGTCATACTGACCTTCAATTGGTGTAAACTACTATATGAATGGGTGATAAGTGGGTTGTAAATGTCCATACAGCCAGCTAAAGGCTGTATTTATTTCATATTATTTTATGAGTTAGCTCTAAGCATATTATTTCATATTTTAATAGAAGAGAGAAAAGCTATCTCTTGATCAAGAGCTAATCTCATACACACATTTCAAGATTATGTGAGAGTGTCATGTGAGGCTATTTATATTATGAGCTATGTGCTAAAAGTTAGTCTTATTGAAGAAGTTGTCTTAGAGCTAGTAACTAACTCATACTGTTGGAGATGCTCTTAGTATGTGTTTGGTTCATGGGACCATAGGGGATGGGATGGGGCGGTCCTCGTTAGGAGCTGCTTTGGTTCAGTCGGGTGGGATGGGGATATCCTCTAGAGAATATTCGTGGATATGCTCTCAAATTGGGATGCTCCAATCCCCAAAAATGAGGATGGTGAGGATGAAGTGGGACGAGTGGTGATGGTAGACCCGCATGTCGATTGTCATCCTAAACCTTTTGTCCTAAACCAAACAGAAACAGGACCGCCCCGTCCCGTCCCTAAAAATGGGTTGGATCCATCCGTTCCACCATGACTCTGAACTAAACACACCCTTAGCTTGCTAGTTTGGATTGGGAACTGAACAGTGGCATATATGTTTGTATGTGGCCTGCAAAAGTCCCTAGCTAAGCTAGTTGGTGGTTGTCCCAGTCTAATCTAATGATAGTCAAAACCAAACATACGATACCAGCATCAAAAGTAAAGCTTGACGGCAAGTTGTATCGACTATTGTGTACCGTTTTCAACTAAAAATAAGTAGCAGTAGTTAAAAAAAAAGTAGTTTTTGTAAGTAACAAGATAAGCGGTAAAAAAAATAAGAGAGATATATGTACATGATGAAAGCGAGAGAAATAAAGAAACCGTTTAAAAAAACCGATATTTATACTGACTTTTTAGCTTTTCTATACAAAAATCATGAGCAAAAGCGAATAGGAACAAGCCTAATTAGCAACAGACTGCAGGATGTGGCTATATTTGTACCGGTTTCTATTTCTGTCTTCTGTTTAGAAAGTTAAATGTCGATAGGAATATGCAGTTTCTCGAAGCGGTTTCTCAACTCTTCTCGTTATTGTCTCAGTTCAAAGATAAGGTAGGATGTTACTGGTGTATCACGTATCCCACTCCTCTCGCTCCCGTCACGTGCATGTATCTCTGCCTCACTTTCTTTACCACTTGCGTTCTTCTTCTTAAAGTCACTTTTTTATATCATTATTATTTATTTTCTATCAAAATCCATCGGTAAAGCCAACATAAACAGCCTCATAATTACCTGGTATGCAGTATGCACGCTAAAGAGCTAGTTTAGATTTTTTCCCGGTGAATGAGTTGAGCTGGATTGGGCTGCGCATGGAACTAGAATCCGTCCGAGAGCTGCGCTTGGATGCGGTGGGGAAAAGGGTTTGGAGTGACCAGTGAGTGTTGGTTGCCATTTTGTCTTTGCGCAGGCGAGCCAACCGTTCAGCTCAAAGATCAGATCGATGGAGGGTGATGAAAAGAAAAGAGAAGAAAAGCCTCTCCTCTCCTCTGTTTTGGCACGCGCTTGGCCTGTGGATTGGGGCCGGCAGAACAGAAGCTGCAGGTGTTCAACGGAGGGAGGACGATCCACCCACCCATGAATCATCATCCTGACGCGAACGACGCGGCGTCGCCATCTCCTCCAGCCGCCGCGTTTGACTCCACCCCCGCGCCGCCCTCACAAAGATGCAAGGGAATACTATACTGCCTCTCGCTGCTGCGACGCCATGGCATGACCCACAGCCAACGCATGCCTTTCCCTAGCACGAATGATTCCTTCCTTTTCACAGTGGAGTGGAGTGGAGTGGAGTGGAGTGGAGGGAGGAGTCCACGCGCTCTCCTCTGCTTTGCGCCCACCGAGGTGGCAACTCTTTTGTGTTACTACTGCTAGTTTAGTTAAACAACCGTCACAGGACCATGCGGTGAATCTTCCGAGCAGAGGCACGAACTGTTTGTTTTCTGCACGATGAAAGGCAGAGGAAAGCGCACCCAGCCAAAAAGCGCCCATATTTTAGCTAGTTTTCTTTGCTGCCCAGAAGAAGAAGAAGAAGAAGAAGAAGAAAAAGAGGCAGCACGCAGCACCGGCGCTAGTGGTATCGCATCGTCTCATCTGAGCGGAGCAGAGCCCACAAGATATCTCCCCCTTTCTGTCCTGTTCTTCTTCTCTCTTTCGATTTGATGGATTGATAGCCTCCTTTTGTCACAATCCACAGCGCTGCAGATTCCTTTCCATTCACTCCGCTGTCTTTCCTGCTCCTTTCTCCTCCAGTCCTTCCTACCAGGGCACTTGTCACAGCAGCAACCACACAGGAATATCAAAAATATGTATGCAGCAGCAGATGCCGTCTAATTACACGAGCAGGCTGACAGCGACCAGCTTCTGGGCAACTACGTACTGCTGTGCTGTGTCATCTCTGCCGGGTCACTTGGGTTTCATTCTAGAACGCAGCAGGATTAGCTTAGCTGCTGGTGATCGCACTCCACTTGTAAATCTTAGTGGGTTGGCAGGTGTTATCGTCAGTCTTGGTTCTTCCGGCCTGCGCGTGGGCGGGTATCGCCATCGCATGTCTCTGCGTCTCGGTGGTGGATCATTTCGCCCCACTTTACGACCATGTATGTATGGGGCACATAGTAGTGGTTCTTTCTTTAATCTTGTTAGGGTGAAACTAGTACCACTTGTTTCATGGATTGTACATAGTGGTTCTTTCTTTAATCTTATTAGGGTGAAATTAGCTTCCTTTGTTTTTCATGGATCGTATATTTGTACGCATGCTTCTTCTTCCCAGCTGATGAGGTGGGGTTTGAACATGAAAAGAAGACAAAAGGAAACAGTCGAGCAAGTGCAGCAAACAGCATGCGTGGCCATTTCATCGTGCGGAGGTAGTGGAACTGAAGATAAAAGTGTGAGATGATGTGCACTTCTCATATGGCTGCTGCATGCTGTAAAATCGATCAATCGATTTGTATGCTAGTTATCTAAGGCATATATGTGACAAATTGAAAGGAGGGTGCGTTCAGCTAAGTCCTAAAGATTAGAAAAAAAATAATTAGGTGTATCAATGAAAGTTGTTTCTAGCTCTTTTAAAAAATTCTGACATTCATTCTTTGGGAAAAAAAAAGGATGACAGAGATATGCTAACTCCATCACTGAATCTATGTGTGATAAAAAAAAGGTTTTGATTATTGATTCAGCTTGAATACAATAATTAAAAGACTGGATCATGAAAGGGGAGAAAAAGGAGCCATGCGCCCCCAAGAAAATACATACAAGTCTCAAATTTGATCATCGTAAATGAATCAAGTTAAACAACATAGCTTCCTTTTCTTTTGGAAGGGTAAACAACATAGCTTTCCAACAGTATGTAGCATTAGGTAACTAGCATTAGGAAACTAGGACCACATGAAAACAGGTCAACAAGTGCATGCATCCGCCAATTTTAGCACGATCGGTGGCCCTTCGCAGAACACTGACACAATGCAATAAAAAATAAACAAATGCAAGTTATCGGTGAATTGACCACACCACTGTCCGACTGATTTAGATGCCGCTCATTCAGTCCGAAAAATAGTGATTTATAACTGAAATTACATTGGTAGCTGAATATAATTTATTTGATATAATTAAAATTAAATAAAAATAAAATAGAAAAAACAAGTTAACCAAATACGGGCAATACAAATGAATACAAAAAAAAAGCTCAAAACAAGCTAAAAAGCAAAACAGGCAGAAATTTATAAATAATAAAAAAAATTCAAAATCCAGAAGTTCAAACCGAAATAAGTAGAGCCTTAAGGTTGCAAATTATCAGAACTATTTGCCATGTCAGATCAACAAATTTGCAATAAAAACACATTATATTTTCATGCCTTAGTTTTGCATGCTTGATCTGATGCCTCGCTTAATGAACATATACACATATTAATTTCTATCTGCCAGTACCTTACAACTAGAATCACCAATATCTAGTTCAGTCAGCTTACTGCATGTGTGCTATAGAAACTCCATTTAATTAAGCACCGCTACCTAGATACAATAGGCTTATGTTTGCTTACAGGAACATGTAAGGTACATTTCGCTTATGGGTGCAAAGAAGTTGTTTAGGTCAAAATGAGCCAGATGGCTATATAGATCAATCGTTAATGGTTTAGCTGATTGAATTTTCTAAACGCTTTGAGAAGCGTGTGTACAGTGGTGGAGCCACCTCCCAACGACTGCTCGAGGTCGCGGCGAACAGTGCAGTGGAACTTCTCTACCTCTAGAAGGGCTGAAGATGGTGCTTCTCTGGGCAAACCATCATCATAGTTAGGCTTGCGCGGGCTCAAAAAAATCTTGACTTCGTCACTGCATGTGCGAGTGAAAACCCGTTATGTGTTGGGTTATTGGGTTTACCTATGTGTTAGTGAATGGAATCCACTTTGTATCTAGGTTTTAGATTTCTTGGGAGTGATTAGCTTGACCACCACTATAAAAAAGGTAGAGATGGCTTAGGGATTAAGCTTTGGGGAAGCCAAGTAGAGGAGAATAGTTCTTATGCTTGAATTTTTTGTCATCCTTAGATTTTGTAAGTGACTAGGGAGTATCTGTAAATATTCATCTCCAAATATTAGTAGATATCCAAAATTCCTCAATGTTGTGGCTACAGGCCAAACAGAGAGAGATGGTAGTGGAGAGTGATGAAGATAAGTGTCATGGCCTCTCCCATGGCTTGTTCTCATATATATATATATATATATATATATATATATATATATATATATATATATATATATATATATATATATATATATACACACACACACACACACACACACACACACACACACACACACACACACACACACACACACACACACACACACACACACACACACACATGAGGAGTGCTTTACATTATACCCTTACATCGGGTTATCCCCTGAGGCAGTTATGTCATTACACATGGCCTATTCTGGGCCTTATAATCTCCTACCAGTGCGGCTGGTTTAGGTGGAGGCCATCCCTACAACAGAGCCTCTCATGGTAAAGGGCTTCCCAAGGCCGGGCCATG
This sequence comes from Dendrocalamus sinicus, assembly GCA_036346575.1. Taxonomy (NCBI): domain Eukaryota; kingdom Viridiplantae; phylum Streptophyta; class Magnoliopsida; order Poales; family Poaceae; genus Dendrocalamus; species Dendrocalamus sinicus. The sequence continues at coordinate 1,565,586 of CM070658.1, forward strand.
TTGCCGAAGTCCTTTGGCCCTCCGCCCCGCGACTGTGAACTTTTCCAAACTTAGGAGCTGCGGCAGCGAAGCGAGCGTCGTGCGCGCGGCGACGCTCGGACTTCCGGCGTCCACGTGGTGCGGCGTGCTTGGCGTGGTGCGCACCGAGGCGTCGTGACCATTAATATGGCGCGGACTTTGGCGGTTGGACTTCGCCGATTGGCCTTCGCGGTTGGCTCCCGCTGACCGGGGTATATATATGGCGCCGTGAGGCGTTGCTCTGCGTATATTGTGATAGAAGCTGTTCCCTAAATGGGCCTTGTGGTGCATCAACATTCGGGTGTGTTGGCGGCAGGGAATGTTGATGCCTGAATGAGGTCTATTTTCTGGGAGCTTGATCGCGCGGTTATCGGCTGACCACCGCGCTTCACGATCTGCGCACCGCTCAGAGGCGGCGGCGAGTCTACCTGTTTTCTTAACAGCCTACCTACCGTCGGTGTTCCCGAGGAGCCGTCGGCATTACCTTGTCTGTTGATGCCTCGTAGGTGGCTGTTAAGGAAAGCGAGGTAGACTTCGCAGGCAAGACCCCGCCTTGCTGCGCCCGCGAAGTGGACTCGCGCTCCGTCCCCCCCCTTGAGCGGGTGGCGCGGTGGCGCCTGGTCGAAGTAGGCGCGGCGCCGTCCCCACCCCTCGAGCGGGTGGCGCGAAGCTAGCGCTGGTCGGTAGGCGCGCGCGCTCCGCCCCTACCTCGAGCGGGTGGCGCGGTGGCGCGCCGAAGAAGACGCGCGCTCGTCCCCTACCCCTCGAGCGGGTGGCGGCGGGCGGCGCCGATCAGACGCTGCGTGCTCGTCCCTACCCCTCGAGCGGGTGGCGGCGGCGGCGCTGGTCGAAAGTGAGCGCGCGCTCGAACCCTACCCCTCGAGCGGGCGGCGGCGGTGGCGCCGTCGCAGCAGACGCGGCGCTCCGTCCCCTACCCCTCGAGCGGGTGGCGTGGCGGCGCCCGGTCAGCTCAGACGCGCTGCTCGTCCCCTACCCCTCGAGCGGGCGGCGGCGGCGCCGGTCGGTAGGCGCGCGCGCTCGCCCCTACCCCTCGAGCGGGGCGCGGCGGGCGCCGGTCGAAGTAGACGCGCGCGCTCCGTCCCCTACCCCTCGAGCGGGGCGGCGGCGGCGCGTGGTCGAAATGACGCGCGCGCTCCGCCCCTACCCCTCGAGCGGCGGCGGCGGGCGCGCCTAGTCAGCAGACGCGCGCGCTCGTCCCTACCCCTCGAGCGGGCGGCGGCGCGGGCGCCCGGTCGGCAGACGCGCACGCTCGTCCCCTACCCCTCGAGCGGCGCGCGCGGCGGCGCCTGGTCGGCGCGCGCGCGTCCGCCCCTACCCCTCGAGCGGGCGGCGGCGGTGGCGCCCGATTGAAGTAGACGCGCGCTCCGTCCCCACCCCTCGAGCGGGTGGCGGCGGGCCGGCGCTGGTCGGAAGCAGACGCGCGCTCCATCACCGCCCCTCGAGCGGGTGGCGGCGCTGGCGCCTCGCGCGCGCGCGCTCAGTCCCCTACGCTCGAGCGGCGCGGCGGGTGGCGCCCGGTCGAAGACGCGCGCTCCGTCCCCAACCCCTCGAGCGGGTGGCGCGGTGGCGCCTGGTCGTAATGACGCGCGCGCTCCGTCCCCTACCCCTCGGGCGGGGCGGCCGCTGGCGCTTGTCGGAAGTAGATCGCGCGCTCTGTCCCTACCCCTCGAGCGGGCGGCGGCGGTGGCGCTGGTCGAGTAGACGCGCGCGCTCCGCCCTACTACCGAGCGGGCGGCGGCGGGTGGCGCCTCGTCGGCAGACGCGCGCGCTCCGTCCCCTACCCTTCGAGCGGGTGGCGCGGCCGCCTCGTCGAAGTAGGCAGCGCGCTCCGCCCCTACCCCTCGAATGGGTGGCGTGGCCGGGCGCCCTGGTCAATAAGCGCGCCCGCGAACACCGCCGCGTGGCGGTGACTTGGGCTCTTGTGATGTGGTCTTGCGCTGTAAGGTTCACGGAATCACGTCGCCCCACAGTGCGCCGAGGTTAGGTTCCGTCTTGTGCGACCCGCGCGCCGGGGCACGCGGTGGCCTATGACGGGTGGCGGCGGGATGTGGGCGGTTGCGTGTTTGCAGCGCTCGCCTCTTCCCTAGGCAAGGGGACACGGGCGGGCGGTGAATGGCGCGCGCCGAGTGTTGTGATCCCAGCCCAGCAGTGCGCCTATAATAGCGGCTAGGTAACGCGTGTTGTGGCGGTCCTTGGCGCCCGTGGTGATGACCTTCCAGCGTTGGGTGGGGCGTTGTCTTTGAGCAGGCGCTTATGCGGCTGCGGTCGCGCCTCGTACACGGACGCCGCGACTCTTCGCCTTCAATTCACGGAGTCGTGCGGGCGGGCCTTTACACGCTGCGGTTGCATCCGACGCGGACCGTTGCGGCAACGCCGGCGGCGGTGCGGGTGAGTGACTTGATATAGCCCCGTGCGAGCATCCCCACACCTTTACACCTCTTTGCCGCTCGCTCCGCCTTCTACACCTTGGCGCTATCTTCACCGCTGCGGTCTTTACGTGGGAAGCGATGGCCTCGATGCGGGCTCGGATAGGCGGTTGGTGGCCCCAGCGTTCGCCCGTCCTCGCCGTTGGCGGTGAATCTGGCGCTCCGGCGCGACCCGCGCAGCGGACCAGGCGGCGGTGGCGAGGAGGAAGGCACGTTCTCCGCGAGCTAGGCCTCGCTCGTGACCAGAAGACGCTCCAAGGGCTCTGCGCGCGGAAGTTGTCCGGCGCCAGGGGCGTCGATTGCCGCCGCCGGCGAGGCGGAACCGCATCCCGAGAGGTCGAGGCGGTCGTCTTCGTTGCCTTTTTCGACGCGGGCTCCGGATCCCGGCGGCGGTGGTGGGCGGCGTCTTTGCGGACCTTGGGTGAGGCGGCGCATTGACTCGAGCGCCGTGGCTCGGCTTGCGGTGTACAGCTGGGCCTTGCGCTCGGGGGCCTGTTGGCCCAGCGCGTCGCTGTTCACCTATCTCCACGAGGCACGATGCGGTAGAAGGGCGGAAGGATGGGGCCATTGTCGAGCCGGTAGCGTCACTTTTATTCTTCGCTCGTCGTGCAAGAAGCTCTTCCTGCGAACTCAACTCGCGGGAAGTGGAGTCTTCTGGATGAAGCGGTGGTTCTACCACCGTGTGAGAAGCGGAGCGGCCTCGAGTGCACAGGCCGACCAATTGCGTTCAAGCCCTCGCCCGGCCGAATGCTCGATGATGAGGACAAACAGAGGGTCAAGCGGCTCGTAGGCGTGGCCACCCGCCTCAACATGCGCGACCTCGCGAGAGTGCGTGATGTCGGCGTGGCGCCGCTGCACGACGGCGGCGTCTTGCCACCGCGGCGTCGAGGCGACAATGTTTCGCCATGGGTTTGCTCGCTGCCGGCGCCGCCCGGTCCTCGTAAGCCTTGTTGGATTATATGTGGGCCAAGCCCATATAATAAGAATAATTCCTATTAAATCTCAAAGGCCCACTCATGCAAAGGAGGCATGCATGTGACCTTTAGTACCATATTGCTAGTTCTAGGAGAGGAAGACCACCTTAAAGGGATGGTGCACTCCTAGCCACTTGAGGCATGTGTGGGAGAGAACTAGAGGATAACACGCGCTCGCTCACCTCGCCTCGCCGGGCGGGCTGGGCTGGGCTGAGGCGGCGCGGCGCACGCACGCGTGCGTGAATGGTCGTCAAAATCCGCTCCAGTGCTTGCGTGACGGCTTCCTTTGCGATTTATTTTCTTTGTTTTGAGTGGCGGTGAATCCGGATCGATTCACGGTTGCTAATCCGGTTCGATTCTGAGTTATGGAGAGCGTGCGGCGTCTTGATCACGCGTCACGGTCTTCTATAAATACGAGCCGCCGCCTTCATACGAACATCACGAAAATCAATCTAGGTTTTGCCTCCTCCATCCATTGTGCTGCGCCGTCCCGTAGTCTACTCCATCCGTCCGCGGCGTGCATCGTTCTCGAGAGCGAGTCTCGGAACCGTCGCCAAGAAGCACCGGAGAGGCGAATAAGGTTTTGGGAAGCGCTCTGCGCGCTTCGCTCGCTGTAGCTCGCTCGTCTTCCTCGTCGTTCGGCTTGGCGAATCGTCATCGACCGTGTCATCCTCACCGTACTGCGGCGTCTACATCGCAAGCCGTCGAACGAGAACCATCGATGCATGCGGTCATGTTCTCGTATTAGATCTGTTCATATACGGTTTCTGGTTTACATGTCTAGATCTTTTATGCTGTGATGGTTACGTTATTTTGCGTGCATGATGTCATGATTTATTTATGGAATAAATTTAACCTACATGTGCTTATATATTCAACAATCCAAAAACCTTATTGTAAACCTTTGTGGTTTTACTATGGCTGGATTTGCCGATGCATCGAGGCGGATAAATTCTCCGGTGTGCACTTTAAGAGATGGCAGATCAGGGTTACTCTGTGGCTTACTGCTATGAATGTATTCTAGGTTAGTAATGGCAAGTCTGAAGGTGTTCTTGATGCTGAAAAGCAGAAAGAATTCGAGCTGCCACTACTCTCTTTGTTGGATGCATTCTTAGTGTTCTTCTTGACCGTCTCATGCGAGGTGTATATGCACATGACGGGCCGAAGGAGTTATGGGATGCACTGAATTCCAAATACGGTGCTACTGATGCCAGCAATGACATGTATGTCATGGAGCAATTTCATGACTACAAGATGGTTGATAACCGTTCTATAGTAGATCAGGCTCATGAGATACAGGCCATTGCCAAGGAACTCGAACTCTGAAGTGTGCCTTGCAGACAAGTTTGTGGTGGATGTATTATTGCGAAATTACCTTCTTCATGGAGGAATTTTGGGCAGACTCAAACACAAGAGACAAGAGTACTCTGTTGAGAATCTGATTGGGTCTCTTGAAATTGAGGAGAAAGCTCGGGAAAAGGACGCTGTGTCTAAGGGTGATGGAGGCGATCTAGTGCCAATGTGGTACGAAACCCTCAAGCAAGAACAAAGGAAATTTGTTAAAGCCCAACGGACAACCAACTTCAAGAAGAAGAAGAACAACAACAATCGGGATGATAAAACTTGCTTTGTGTGCGGTGAGCTGGTCACATGGCCAAGAAGTGCCCACAACGCAAAGGAAAGAAGGCACTGCGGATGGACTTCTAAGTCATCCAGCGTGACCATTGGCAAGGCCGGAGATGGGGTGGGTATGGTAATTTACCTCTTGTTCTTTCAGTTAGTCAATCTACCAATTGGTGGATTGATACGAGAGCTAATGTACATGTGTGTGCTGATATTTCGTTGTTTTCTTCCTATCAGTGCCCGAGATTCCTCCGTCCTAATGGGGAATGGGTCACATGCTCTTGTTCATGGTGTTGTACGGTAGATCTGAAGTTTACTTGGGAAAGATCATGCGGTGAAGAGCGTGCAGCATGTCCCTTCTATAGACAAGAATCTCGTTAGTGGCTCTGTTTATGTAGAGACGGGCTTAAGTTGGTATTTGAGTCTAATAAAGTAGTCGTGTCTAAACATGGACATTTTATTGATAAAGGCTATGAGTGCGGAGGCTTGTTAAAGCTTTTCCCTATCGATTTACGCAATAAGGTATGAAACCATATTTGTGGCGGTGTGGATGATGAGGCTAATGTTTGGCACTCACGTCTATGTCATATTAATTTTGGTTTGATGTCTCGGCTTTCGATGAATTCAATTCCAAGCGTTTCCATCACCAAAGGTTCTAAATGCCATAGCCGTGTGTGCAATCAAAGCAACCTCGTAAGCCTCACAAGGTTTGAGGAGAGAAACTTAGCACCACTAGAACTCCTGCATTCAGATCTTTACGAGATGAATGGCGTGTTGACGAAGGTTGGAAAAGCGATATTTCATGACATTGATTGATGATGCAACTAGGTTACGTTATGTGTATTTATTGAAAATGAAAGATGAGGCTTTAGACTATTTTAAAATCTATAAAGCGAAGTTGAAAACCGTTAAATAGAAAGATAAAAGACTTAGGTCAGATCGTGGTGGAGAGTATTTCTCAAACGAATTTGACTTATTTTGTGAGGAACATGGCATTATACATGAGAGGACGCCTCCTTATTCCCCCGAGTCAAATGGGATTGCCGAAAGGAAAAACCGCACGTTGGTGATTTGGTGAATGCCATGTTAGATCTGCGGGATTACCTAAGGCATGGTGGGGGGAGGCTTTGCTAACGTCTAATCACATATTAAATAGAGTTCCTAACAGAAATAAGGACAAAACACCATACGAGGTATGGATTGGGAGAAAACCATCACTTTCTTACTTGCGTACATGGGGGTGCTTGGCGAAAGTTAATGTGCCAATAACTAAGAAACATAAGCTTGGACCTAAAGCGTGGATTGTGTCTTTCGGGATATGCTAATCATAGCATTGCCTATAGATTTTTGATAGTTAAAGCGAGGTTTTGACATACATGTTGGTACAATTATGGAGTCTCGAGATGCAACATTCTTTGAGAATATTTTTCCAATGAAGGATACACATAACACTACTAGTCAACCTTCGAAATAATTCCTAGTTCAATCACACCACTTGAACCTTTTGAACATACACATGAACTTGTCCATGAGGAGGATGGCAGTGGAGCTCTAAAAGGAGCAAGAGACAAAGGATATCCAAATCCTTTGGAGATGATTTCCTTTGTGTACCTCGTGGACGACACTCCCAAGTCTATTTGAAGCGTATGCATCTCGATCTGGACTATTGGAAGGAGGTGTCAGTAGTGAAATGGATTCTATTATCGCTAATGGCACAGGAGATGACAGATAGACCTTATGGGTGCAAACACTGTAGGATGCAAGTGGGTGTTCAAAAGAAGCTTAGGCTGATGGTACCATTGAAAAGTACAAGGCTCGGCTTGTTGCCAAGGGCTATACTCGAGAAGAAGGCGAAGATTTCTTTGACACTTACTCACTGTTGCTAGATCGACCACAATCGAGTACTACTTGCTTTGGCTGCCTCACATGGTCTTCTCGTTCATCAAATGGGCGTTAAGACACTTTTCTTAACGGAGAGTGGATGAGAAAATTTACATGAAACGACTGATGGATTTGTAGTACAAGGTCAAGAAGGCAAGGTGCTAAAGCGCTGAAATCTTTGTATGGTTCAAACAAGCCCCTAAGCGGTGGCATGAGAAGTTCGATAGAACACCGACATCTGCAGCTTTCTTGTCAATGAGGCGAGATAAATGTGTATACTATCGCTATGGTGGGGGTGAGGAGTTATTTTGTGCTTGTATGTGGATGACATTCGATTTTTGGGACAAACATCAATATGATAAATGAGGTCAAATCATTCTTGTCTCAAAACTTTGATATGAAAGATCAGGAGTGGTGATGTTATTCTAAACATTAAATTGGTTAGAGGTGAGGATGGGATTACACTTTTGCAATCTCATTATGTGGAAAAGGTCTTGAGCCGTTTTGGCTTTTCATTGCAAGCCTTCTCCAACACCTTATGATCCTAGCGTGTTACTTCGTAAGAATAAGAAAATTGCTAGGAATCAGCTGGAATATTCTCGGATAATTGGCTCACTTATGTACCTAGCTAGTGCAACAAGGCCGGACATCTCCTTTGCTGTGAGCAAGTTGAGCGGTTTACATCTAACCCGGAGATGATCACTGGAAGGCGCTTGAGCGAGTGTTGCGCTATTTGAAAGGTACCTCGAACTTTGGACTTCACTATCTGGGTACCGTCGGTCTTTGGAGGTTATAGTGATTCCAAGCTGGATCTCGATTCGATGAGATCAAAGCCACTAGTGGATATGTTTTCACTATTGGTGGTGGTCTTTGTTTCATGGAGGTCTTGCAAATAGACTATTTTGACGAGGTCAACCATGGAAGCGAGCTTGCGGCACTAGACACCGCTATTATTGAGGCGAGAATGGCTACGGGATCTATTGATGGATCTACCTACGGTGGAAAAGCGATTACGGCTATCCTTATGAACTGTGATAATCAAACCGTTATCGCTAAAGTGAACAGTTCTAAGGACAATATGAAATCGTCTAGGCATGTTAAGAGGCGATTGAAGTCTGTCAGAAATTGAGAAACTCGGAGTTATAACCTTGGATTACATCCAAGCAGATAAAAACTCGCGAGATCCTTTACAAAGGGACTATCACGGAATGTGATAGATAGTGCATCGAAGGAGATGGGTATGAGACCCATGTGAGTTATCTATGGTAGTAACCCAACCTATGTGATCGGAGATCCCGTGAATTAGGATCTGGGAAAAACAAGCCATTAGTTAACTGGAGGAGAGTAATTTCAACCCTCTCTATGTGAAGATGCAATACTCTCAGAAACTGCAAGGCAGGTTGACTAAGGTCTTAATGTGTTCCATTGGCTCTTAGAAGCGAAGACGCTATCCTGCAGAGCGTTCTTGAAAGAACACACCTATATGAGCCCGACTGTTAGTCGCAGTCTATGGAGATCTTGGGTAATCTCCTACTAAGCTCATGAAGAGACCAAGGAGTATGACTTATACGCTCCAACCGAGGGGTAGCCTACTGGCGGCCTAGTATCAGTTAAGTCTTTAAGTGAAGCTTGCTTGCACCAAACTTGCAATTCAAGGCATAGTCCATTGTTCAAGTTGTGAGTAAGTGTAGCTTGGAGTTCTATGTGGATGTTCAACCTTAATCGGTCTCCATCGAAATCTTGATATATAAACGGTACATTGGAATTCAGGCAAATCTCTGTGGGACTTTGAGATCGGTGGGGATTGTTGGATTATATGTGGGCCAAGCCCATATAATAAGAATAATTCCTATTAAATCTCAAAGGCCCACTCATGCAAAAGAGGCATGCATGTGACCTTTAGTACCATATTGCTAGTTCTAGGAGAGGAAGACCACCTTAAAAGGGATGGTACACTCCTAGCCACTTGAGGCATGTGTGGGAGAGAACTAGAGGATAACACGCGCGCTCGCCGCCTCGCCTCGCGGGCCGGGCCGGCCGGCTGGGCTGGAAATTTGAAGGCTGGCGGCGGCGCGGCGCACGGCACTGCGTGAATGGTCCGCCAAAATCCGCTCAGTGCTTGCGCAGACGCGACTTCCTTTTGCGATTTTATTTTCTTTGTTTTGAGTGGCGGTGAATCCGGATCGATTCTGATTGCTAATAGAACATGCGAAAATCAATCTAGGTTTTGCCTCCTCCATCCATTGTGCTGCGCCGCCCCACGTAGTCTACTCCGCCCCGTCCGCGCGTGCATCGCTGTCGTTCGGGAGAGCGGTCTCGGGCCGTCGCCGAAGTCTGCACCGGAGAGGCGAATAAGGTTTTTGGAAGCGCTCACGCGATCGCCGCTATAGCTCGCTCGTCTTCCTCGTCGTTCGGTTTCGCGAATCGTCATCGACCGTGTCATCCTCACCGCGCTGCGGCGTCTACATCTCGCAAACCGATCGAGCAGAACCATCGATGCATGCGGTCATGTTCTCGTATTAGATCTGTTCATATACGATTCTGGTTTACATGTCTAGATCTTTTATGCCTGTGATGGTTCTGTTATTTTGCGTGCATGATGTCATGATTTATTTATAGAATAAATTAAACCTACATGTGCTTATATATTCAACAAGCCTCGATCGCGTCCCTCCTTTGTTGACGCGGAATGCGTTGTATACTGATGCTATTCTCCTTTGCTTCAGGGATTTCCTTGGAGGAGGCGGAGCAAGCCGCGCGCGTATTCCTGTGGCCGTACATCGCCAGGGAGCATGAGCAGCGCGCGTCTGCTATCGCCAAGGCGGGGCTGGGGCGAATAAACCGCGTGTGCGAGGTCCTAGGCCTTGCCGTGCCGGACCGTGTCGCTCCAGGCGATGGTGGAGCGAAGAAGAAGACGAAGGCCCCGTCTCGGAAGAGGGCGCGGCGGGCGCTGCGCGCGCTGCTGCTAGTGTTTCCGAGGCGCGACGGATGCGAGTTGGACTCGGCCAGGTATGCCGACTTCGGACTTAGGTGGCGCGGCGCCGGCGAGGTGTCTTGGCGAGCGCCCGGATGGCGGGTGTCGCGCGGCGGCCGGGAAGCTTCGCGCGCCGGTCGCCGGCGGACCCGTGCCGGCCGGCGATGCCGGGTGGAGCCCTCGACCGCGACCGCTGTGGTGCCGGAGGCGCCCTCCGCGGGGGCGCACGTAGCCGTGCTGCCTTTACTAGCAGCAGCGGAAACCGAGGTGCCCCCTGCGACAACTGCCACCGTGGAACCTTCGCCCCCGGGCGCGGCAGCCGCGGGGTCTTCCTCAACCGCGGCTGCGGGGGCGGTGTCACTGCTGGCTGCCCCGGCCAAACGGCCGTGTGTGCGGCCGGAGCTCCACCGGACACCGCGGGGGTTCGTCGTGGCCACGGGCATTAGAAGCCTGTGGGACTCCAGCGCAAGCACCGGGGGCCCTGCGGCCTATGCGCCTTTTGCCCCTCTGGCCACGCCGCCCGCCGCGCAGGGACAGCCGTCGTCCTCCCCGAACGCGGAAGCCTCTGCTCGCGGCGGGACCATTCCTCGCGCACGGAGGTAGGGCGGATTAGCTTACTCTGGTGTATGCTTTTATGCCTTGGGGTGCTCACCAGTATCCTGTTCTGCGTTGCTCATTCCGGAGGGGGAGCACTCGGCGGAACACGGGGCCTTCGAGCACGTGGGCCCCGCGGACTTCGTGCCGCCTCCGGAGACGCTGAGGGCGTGGCGCGAGATTGTGAATGACGCGGCCGCGAGCGTCGACCCGCAAGCGCTGCAGGCCTACGGTGCGGGGCGCCTCGAGGACGCTTTCGAGGTGTCAGGTGAGGTAAGTACTCATGCGACCATGCGAGTTTAGCTGAGTTTGCTAAGTCTTTTCCTTCCACGCAGACACTAGTGCCGGGCGGGCCACCAAGCGGCCTATGCTCGTGGCCAAAGGCGCTCGAGGATAGGCTGCGGGCGCCGAGGAGGAGCTGCGCGAAGCCTCAGTGCCCGCTCGCCAGACGCCCGCATCCGCCGGTGGAAGCGGAATGCGCCGGCGAGGCGCCCGCCGAGGGACTTGTTGCGTCGGCGCACGAGTCAGCCGCGGCAGCTGCTGAACAAAAGTTCGCGGCGGAGCGGGACGGGCTCTGGAGCGGTCGCCGCGCTAGAGAAGGAAAAAGGCGAGCTTGCCTTGACTCTAGCGGAGCGCAACCGGACGCTGGGCGACGCCTCGGTGGTTGCGTGGGACGCCATGCAAGCGCTAGAGAGCAATCTTCAAGGGCTGGTAGCTGAGGTGCCGGGCGCGCCTTCGGCCCGGAGGAGCTGTCTCGGGCGCCCGGCTGGTCGGGATGCCGCTAACGTCGTGACACGACGCGGCGACGTCGCCGGCACCACTGCGCGTACGTCGGCATGCTTGGTGTGCGCGCTCCTGCGCAGCACCGTGGTTATGCGCATGTCGCCGCTGGATGATCCCGGTGGAGATGCGGCGGGGCCGAGTAATGTCCGCGCCGTCCGCTCGCTCGCGTTGCCCTCGGGCCCTTCTTGACCGGATCTAGAGTCACGTCGGGCGGATCTTTGCACGAATCGAGCTCGAAGTCGCTCACGGGCGGGAGCCTCGGCCAATTCTGGACGGGGTCCTCGGCGCAGCGACGATGGTGGCGCTGGGCCCTCGGGCGCCGAACCCGCAGGTCGACGCCGTGGTGCCTAGGTGTAGGCGTGTGCGATCTTGTTCCTTGTCTTTGCGAATAAAGTCCACACTTGTTGCTCGATTTCGACTTTCACCTATGTCGGGCAGCTTCCTTGCTGGGACCGGCCGTGCGGCGGCCTTTCAACGGCGACGCTTGGCGCCGCGAAGGGTCAAGAGTCGCTTGACTTTGGGCGAGCCGGCCTTCTTCGAGCGAGGCCCCAACTTTAGCGCGTGTTAGGACGAACCAGCGGGGTAGCGCTTAGAGCGGCGGGATGTCGCGGACTTTTGTACATGTGATTTTTCCGGTATGCAGACTTCCTGGCATTTTAGGATATGCGCTGTGTGTTGACGCCACCGCTGGCAAAGCAGCTGCGCCCGGGTTCCTTATGGCGGACAGTCCGCAGACTGACGTATGCTGAGGCAGACCTCCGCGGTTTGCCGTGCTTTTATAGTCCGGAGACTCGCGCGTGCGGAGGCGTACCTCGACGCTACGTCTTCTTCACCTGACTTCGCGAGACTCTCTCCGATCTGCTCGCTCATTCTGCCGACATCAGGCGAGACGACGTCTCCCGTACGTGGCGAAGGATCGAGCAGCGGAGGTATGCGCGAAGTCGGGAGCCTCGTGCAAGATGCCCCGCAGGTGTCCGCTGCTGCTGACGTGGTCGTGGCCACGATAAATCCTGGCGCGTTGGGGCCGGGGCTCGCTCGCTCGGACTTCCTCCCTTGCCCGGAGATATTTTGCGACCTCACCGCCGCCGCAGAGCGTGCCGACAACGGCCTCAACCGAGAGGTGTTGTCGTCCTGCGCGGGGGACCTCCTAGCGCTCGCGCTGCAGGCCTCCGAGATGAGAGTAAGCATGTGCACTTCAGCTTGTAAGGTACTGCTGGACGCCTGCTGATTTGTTGTTTCTGCCAGACGCTTGCCCTCGGTCGGTCCTTTGACGAGGCCCGCGTTCGGGAGCGGAGGGCTCTGGAAGCCAGCCTCCGCGAAGCAAACACTGCTCTCGCCGCGAAGGATGGAGACCTTCGCGCGCTGGAGGACGCCCTGGTGGCCGCACAACTCGCGGCCACGGAAGCTCGGAGCGCCGCGGGTGGGAGCGCCACCGCCGTGCGCGATCGCCGTCCTAGAAGGGGAGAACGCCCAGCTGGCGGAGTCTGCTGCCGAGAACCACCTTGTCTTGGAAAATGCGTCCCTATCGGCATGGCGGGCCATGGAGTCTCTGAACCAGGCCCTCCGAGATCTGGACGTCTGAGTGCCGGACACTACGCACAGGCCGGAGGCCCCGCCGAGACGCTCGGGCTGATCGAGAGGGCGGCGTTGCTCTTCGTGGCGCCAGAACCTTTGGCGAGCACTGCAGCTATGTTGGTGCGTGCTTCGCCCTCGCCCTGCTTCATACTCGTGGGTGTAGGCATACCCATGAGCTAGCAAATCCTCAACTGGATCCTTCCGACCGACCAGAGGTTATGTCGGACGCCGTCCGCTCCATCGGGCCCAGCCTGCAGAACTTCCATCAACGGATCTGGGGCCGCTTCGGGGAAGGTGCAGCGAGGGTCGCCGTGCAGCAGACGTTGCATGGGGAGGGGGACCTCCTCCAGTGGCTTGAAGGGGTCCTTCAACGCCGCGGCGACGACGGCTCGGGCTCGTCTGCCGCCGAACGCGGAGGGTAGGTCTGCGCATCTCGTTTATACTCCGTGGAGCGGCGCGTGCGGAGGCGAACCTCGCCGGTACGACTTCCTTTATAGTCCGGAGACTCGCACGTGCGGAGCTAGGCTCGACGCTACGTCTTATTTAAAGTCCGTGGACTGGTGCGTGCGGAGCTAGGCTCGACACTACGTCTTATTTATAGTCCGCGAGACTCGCGTGCGAGGCGCCCTCGACGCCACGCGTCTTATTTAAAGTCCGTGGACTGGTGCGTGCGGAGCTAGGCTCGACGCTACGTCTTATTTATAGTCCGCAGACTCTCACGTGCGGAGGCGGACCTCGACGCTACGTCTTATTTAAAGTCCGTGGGTGGTGCATGCGGAACTAGGCTCGGCGCTACGCCTTATTTATAGTCCGCATGAGACTCGCGCGCGAGCGGACCTCGACGCTACGTCTTATTTAAAGTCCGTGGACTGGTGCGTGCGGAGCTAGGCTCGACGCTACGTCTTATTTATACTCCGTAGAGTGCGCGCGGAGGCGTCCCCCCGCTGCGTCTTATTTATACTCCGTAGAGTGCGTGCGGAGCTAGGCTCGGCGCCACGTCTTATTTAAAGTCCGTGGGTGAGTGCGTGCGAAGCGGACTTGGCGCCACGTCTTCTTTATAGTTCGGAGACTTGTGCGTGCGGAGGCGGACCTCGGCGCCACGTCTTATTTAAAGTCCGTGGGTAGTGCGTGCGAGCGGACCGGACGCCACGTCTTCTTTATAGTCGGAGACTTGTGCGTGCGGCGGACCTCGGCGTTACATCTTATTTAAAGTCCGTGGGTAGTGCGTGCGAGCGGACTTCGGCGCCACGTCTTCTTTAAAGTCCGTGGACTGGCGCGCGCGAGGGCGTCCCCCCGGTGCGTCTTTTGTTTATACTCAGGCCCGTCACCTTTGGCTACGGCGAGTGCACACGCGAACATGCGACTTCGATTTATACTCGATCCCCCACAGCTACGACGAGTGCACACGCGAACGTGTGTCTTTGTTTATACTCAGGCCCGTCACCTTTTGGCTACGGCGAGTGCACACGCGAACATGCGACTTCGATTTATACTCGATCCGTACCCACAGCTACGGCGAGTGCACACGCGAACGTGCGTCTTTGTTTATACTCGGGCCGTCACCTTTTGGCTACGGCGAGTGCACCGCGAACATGCGACTTGATTTATACTCAGCCCGTGCCCACAGCTCGGCGAGTGCACACGCGAACGTGCGTCTTTGTTTATACTCGATCCCCGCACAGCTACGGCGAGTGCACTGCGAACGCGCGTCTTTGTTTATACTCGGTCCCGTTACCTTTTGGCTACGGCGAGTGCACACGCGAACGTGCGTCTTTGTTTATACTCAGGCCCGTCACCTTTTGGCTACGGCGAGTGCACACGCGAACGTGCGTCTTTGTTTATACTCAGGCCCGTCACCTTTTGGCTACGGCGAGTGCACACGCGAACGTGCGTCTTCGATTTATACTGCGGGAACGCGCGCGTTGGCTAAGCCTGCGCGCGCCTTCACCGCGTACTTGCGCGTGATAAAGAAAGATCAGCGGCAAACGGCGATCTTCATTATATCCCCGTTTGCGCGGGTGAGCAACTACAAAGGGTAGATATACTAACCGTTTGCCCTTGGTGCGGCCGGCTCGTAGTCGTTAGGCGTCTGCGAGGCCCGCCCGACTCTAGGAGCGCCGCTGGGCTTCGCGGCGCGGGCACCTAGTACCTGGCTCGATGCGCCGGGCCATGTCTTGGTCGCCTCGGACGGTGATGATGGTCCGGGGACCCGGGATCTTCATGCATAGGTAGCCGTGATGTGGTACCGCGCCGAAGGAGTTGAGGATTGGGCGGCCTAGTATGGCGTTGTAGGGATACGGAAGATCGACCACGTCGAAGGTGGCATCTTCGGTCCGCACATTGTCATCTCGGCCGAAGGAGACTTGGAGGCCGATTTGGCCCGATGCGCAGGGCTATCCCCGAAGCCTGCGGTGGGATTCCGAGAGCCAGCGGCCGAGGATCCCCATCGGTCGAAGGCGCCGCAAACAATACGTTCGCGAGCTACCACCGTCCACCAAGGCGCGCCCCACGTCGCATCCGCGATGGTGACCGGATGACGGGGTCACGATGAGGAAGTCCACACCACGGGCGTCGTCGGGTGTGAATGTAACCGTCGCTGCGCCCAATCCGGCGGTGCTTGCGCTGGATATGCCGCCACGTGATGCGATCTTCGCGCGTTGGCCTTCTCGCTGCCGTCGAGGCGAATTCCAGCGTAGAGCCTCGGATATGGCGTTAATGACCTGCGGTAGGTCGCGTCGGGGCTGCAACGCGGAGAGGCCCTCCCGAGGCTGCCATGCGTGAGCTTGGATCCGTAAGGTGCCTTCACGAGGTTGCATCCCTTGCGCTGTACCGCATCCCTTGCGCTGTACCTACCGGGGCCTCGTATGGGGTGGGCGTGGGCCACCGCGGTGGCGCGCCTCGGGTTCTGTCCTAGCGGACGCTGTCGCGGAGCGCCGCGATGGAGGTGCAGGTGCGGGTATCATGATTGCCGCGGCCGTGGACTACGCACCACAGTCCCTGATGCTGGTCGTCGTAATCTCCACGACCCCTATCGTCGCGGCCCCTGCCACGGCCGCGCCCCCGGCCACGGCGCCCCCGACCGCCTCGGCCTGCTGGAGCACCCTCGTCGGACCCGCCTTCGATGTCGAGGACGTACCGGTTTCGCCTCGACCTCTGCTGGCCGCGCTTGGGCTGATCGGACGACTCCTTATGCGAGGCGTCCCTGCGGCCGGGCGCGTCCCTGGACGACTCCTGCTTACGTTTTCCCTTCGAAGAACCGCCGGCGAGATCTTGGCTTTGCGGCTCGGCTGGTTGGTGTCGAGTCGTCACCTTGCCTTCGCCGTGCGTCTCCTCCGCATACGGCATATTCTTCCATCTTGTCGAAGAGCCGCCACCGTCTTGATTGGCTTTCGCGCATTGTACTCGGCCATCGGGCGGACGAAGGCCCTGTATGGCTGCGTGCGATGGTGGTTTCGTTGGCGTCTTTCACTTGGCATCGAATCTTGGCGGCGTTTGAAGTAGTCCCGGAGCTTCTCCGAGGGTTTTTGCTTCACGGCAAAGAGCTGGTCCGCGTCGACTCGGTCGACATAGTTTCCTTGGAAGTTGTTGTGAAGGCGACGCGGCTGCTCCCACGCGTAGATGGAGCCGGCTCTATGGTAAAGAACCAGAGAGCGCCACTCCTTGCAGCGCGAGGGGGAGTCCTTCGCCTTTGTGATGTCATCTCTGGCCGCGGCTTCGATCGCGGTTTCGTATACGCGCACGAACTCACGGGGGTCCGTGTCGCCTTTGTACGAAGTCGATGGCGCTAGGAAACTTGAAGTCTTGGGCCATGCCGCTGCTGCAGCCCTGCCGCGGGGACTCGGGTCCACGCGCGCGCGCGCACGCGGCTAGACGTGGGGCCGCGATCGTCCGCCCTCTCGGCGTGGGCTCGGACGCGATGCGGCGCGCTGCGACTCGAGCCTCTTGCATATCTCGCAGCTCGCGAAGGTCCCTAGCTCCCGCCGAACGCGCGTTGAGAGCCGCCGCAGGGCACCTTCCATCGCCGGTGCGGCGGGGTTGCGGTGCTCCCGACAGGCGGATCGGCGCGGGACGACCGCGTCGCGGGTCCCGAGCGCGGTCGCTCCGTCGTGGCTACCTCGAACCGCCCGTCCGCGCCGCCAGCGAGGTTGCGATGGGGCGGCGAGGTCGGTTGTCGTTGCGTCGGCGGGATCGGTTGTCGCCGCGCCAGCGTCGGCGTCTTCAACCGCGGTCCGCCCTCGCAATGCCGGTGGCGAGTGGGTCGTCGCGGTGCCGGTGACGGGTTGGTCGTCGCCGCGTGACGTCGGCGTCTTCGACCATCGCGCCCGCGCCGCTACCGCGCCGCCGCCGCCAATGCCAAGCCCCGTACTCATACGATGCTCGACCCGCCGCCTTCTTCCCCCTTCGCCGCTGAAGAAGCTTTTGGTGCCATCCTTCTTCTTGGTCTTGAGCTTGTTCATCCTCCCACGGACGGCGCCAGCTGTTGTGGCTACAGGCCAAGCAGAGAGAGATGGTAGTGAGAGTGATGAAGATAAGTGTCATGGCCTCTCCCATGGCTTGTTCTCATATATATATATATATATACACATGAGGAGTGCTTTTACAGTTATACCCTTACATCGGGTTATCCCCTCTGGGGGCAGTTATGTCATTACACATGGCCTATTCTGGGCCTTATAATCTCCTACCAGAACTCGCTGGGTTTAGGTGGGGCCATCCCTACAACACTCAAGTTTTTTCATCTTTGCTCAAGTTTGAAATCTTGATTTGACTTGTTTTTTGTGTTTCCTTCTCCCCTCTTGATCTTTCTTTGTGTCAAGGACGTATAGATGATAGAGATATCTCTCAAAGACCATATCCTATCCATCTAGACATATTTCTTTGCAAGTTCTTGTATTTGCCATGCTTTGACTCAAGAAATGATGATTTGGGGGGGGGGGTTTGATCTTGAGAGGATCTGGATTGGTTTTTACTGTGATTTAAGGATGCTAGAACATGTGAAAAATCATCATTAGTTATCTTGGCTTGATTTCCTCCCACGAGCTCCTCTCAATTACCGTTTCGTATTTGGCCTGATTTTGATGTAGCTTGCCTTCGGATTGGAAAAGATCAAAATTTTGAAAAGCTTTTATTAAATTTCTTGTTAGGTCAGGTTGACAATATCATAGGCTAGGTGTGTGTAAAGTTTTAGGTAGTTTAGAGCTATGGATTAAAAGTTATATCGATTTTTAGATTTAAAACTGTGCTGAGTTTCAGTTATGTGCTAAGGAGAGATCAGACCGCATGAGGTCAAATTGGCCTTGCACATAAAATCTTGTGTTGGTTTGATTTTTCTTGGAGATTTATAGGCTCTAATATACATGTCATGATTTAGGTTTTAATCACTATTGAAGTGAAGAGTCTAGAATTCTCCTTGGAAAGAGATTTTTTAAAAAGTTGTATTTGTGTATACTTTTATTCATCTTCTCTGGCCATTGTTCCTGGTTGTACGTATTTTGTAAAGAATTCAGTGACAATTCCTTTAAAAAAAATTTAAGGAATGCAGCGAGTACAAACCTGCAAGGAGGTACCATTAATCTTTAATTTGGTAATAGCGATGCACGATGGAATGATGGAACAAGACAAGCAAGCACTGTGTAGTGGGGTGCTGTCGATGCATTACCTGTCTTTCTATCGCCTGTTGGAGCCTGGAGGCCGACCCCAACTAAAATGACTCTCAGCACCATGCCTACTTCTTTTCTCTCTCTCCTGCAAAGACCTTTTTCTTCTCCGGCGAGCAAAGCAGCTAGCGTCCCATGCTCTCTGCTTGGGCCATCGTCAAAAAGGAAGCAGCAGCATTCACACGTCGATGTTACTCTGCAATTCTTTACTCCTTTTCTCGATCAGAAACTAACAAATCCAGAAATCAATGCTGTAAACCATTAGCCATATATGCATGCAAGCTCTATAGCAGCTGATCCTACTTGTTACCTGTACTACTAACACCATAAACACTTGACAGCTGCGCATGCAGTTTGTTTTGCTAGTGATTAATTTTGTTAAAGTAGGCAGTGGTCTAGCTGGTCTCACATACTATCATGTTAATTAAGCGTGTCTCCATCACTCGCCGGAATCCCTGCAACAACCGGGCAATAAGAAAGTCACAAGAATACAACAGATGCATGTGTGCATGCGTGGATGGAGCTAAATAAATTGGAGCCTAGGCTGGCTTTTCTTTCTCACTTTATAGCTTATGATTTTAAATTTCTCAAATAAATAAATAGAACGATTTTTTTGTCATCATTTTGAAGCGGTTTATTAGAATGTCTTTTAGAAGTGGCTTAAAGGTTTTCGATTCATTCATACAAACACTCGTACTAAAAACAAAAGTTATGGTGATCGGTTCGGCTGAAAAGCTCATGGCTTATGGCTGAAAACATCATGAATGATTGAAAAAAGCATCAGAAGTGACATAGGCTTATTTAGCATAATTAAATTTAAAAAAATTTAAAAATATAAAAAAATATGTTAGCCCATTACGTATAATACAAACAAATACGGAAAAAAAGAACCGGCAAAAAAGCTCAACAAAAAGCCAAAAGTTCAGAAAAAGACGAAACTTATAAATAGTGAAAAATAAGCCAAAAGTCAAAGCCGAATTGATCAGGGCATAGTCCACAACCACAAATCGTAAAAACCACAGTCATAAACCATAAATATAGCAAAAAAAAAAAAGAACGCACCTGCGTCTGAACAGGCATTAGCCCAATAGATGCTGACCACCACAAACGAATAATGCACCATATATAACACATATCAAGTTTGACCCATCCTTAGCTTTTGTGAAGACCATGTATGCAGAGCTGAATGTCGAACTATTCTTGTTTAGGTGATTAGGTGTGTACGCTTGTTTGGGGGCGTGCTCGAGATATGTGCAAATTCCACGTTATCTTTTGTGTCGACTAGACCAACAGATTCATGTTATAGAATCTCAACTATCCTTTTGCGACTTTTATATCTAGCAATTTTTAGATTGCTCATTATCCTTATTCTTATTCTTGTTTGCTTGCAAGAATTAATCTTTGTGATCAGGTCAACCGCGTTCTTGGCACAATTGATAACGACTCGGAGCGTGGAGTAGAGATTGTTGGTTGACTTGATCATGTTTCGATTAAGTAGCCTCATCATCAACGTCATTCTCTACCAATCGAATTATCATCCATCGGAAGATCGGGACCCTCATCAGAGTGCCTAGAGTCTTACCCCAACCGGCTACAAGGGAGTATCTATACCCCTACACCTTGAAACTAGCCGTTAAGGATAAAAATCAGGATATTTGGTAGTACCGCAGGCAAAAATCCGGTACTACTGCTCCCCCAGCAATGGTCAAAACTAGCCGTTACAGGCAAAATCGGTAGTGTCAGTACAAAAAGTCTGGTACCACCGCTTAACAGTGATACTGCTCCATACATACAGAATTACCGTTTTCCGAGGGAGAGTAGATCTCCCAAAACAATAACTCTCTGGAAAAAACATACCAGCACTTTCTATTGGAGCATCGTGGATGACACTTTCTATCAGAGCATCGTGGGGAGTCTTCGGTACTTGGTTCACAATAGATTGGATATCTCTTATATTGTGGGTTATATTAGCAGGTTCATGGAGGCACTAACCACCGAACACCTCGAAGCAGTAAAGCACGTGCTCCGGTATATTGCTGGGACACTCAACTACAATTGTCTCTACGCAAGGGGCGACGGGGAGTTGCACCTGACTAGGTATAGTGACTCTGACATGGCGGGGACGTGGATGATCGCAAGAGCACTACGAAAGTACTATTTTTCCTCGGACGAAGCCCGATCAACTGGTAGTCGCAAAAACTGAAGGTGGTGTCCCTATCCTTGTGCGAGGCCGAGTACATTGCAGCCACTACCGTAGCGTGTCAAGGTATATGGCTCGAACGTTTGCTCGGTGATATGATAAACAAGGGGGTCCAGCTGTCCAAGCCTCAAGGTGGATAACAAGTCGGCGATCTCCTTTTGCAAGAACCCTGTCTTTAACGATCGGAGTAAGCATACTCACACCAATTATCACTTTATTCGTGAGCGTGTGTGGAAGAAAGGAAGATCGAGGTCAAATACATCAGCACGAATAATCAACTCACTGATATTCTTACGAAGCCACTGGGCGTATCAAGTTTTAGGAGTTGCGAGCCAAGATTGGCCAGGTCCAAATCAAGAAAGAGAAGGAGTCACAAGATTAGGGGGTAATTTGTTGAACTAATCTTATTTAGGTGATTAGGTGTGAGCGCTTGTTTAGGGTAGTACAAGAGATATATATGTGCCATGCATGCGTTGTGGTTAGGCCTGAGACGTGCTGAGTAGTTCATGTCGGGGCTTGTTTTGGTAGACGTTGTGTTTTTGGGAGGAGTCTTCCGGACAATGGATGGTAGGCGTGATGATAGGAAGCTCTGCCTTACCAGCTACGACTTTTATCTACGGCTAAAACTTCTATGTAAATACTTCCCTCCTTTGTATCTAAATAGGAGAAGAAAAGAAAAAAAAAAGTCGCAAAGTTTTCATATTGATCGCGTATATATGTTGTGTATTTGTATCCGTGTTGAGTCTTCATGGATCGATTGGCTACATATATAGGACGCAAGTTACTGTTACCTAGTTGACTGATCAGTTCAGTGTTCGTTACATACCAGAAGATATGGGATGTACAGTTGGTGGAGGAGTACTAGTAGGGTAGGCACAAGCTAGTTTAGCTGTGACTGTGAAGCATTTGCCTGGCCTCATATTTATTAGATTTGACCAAAAGACATGGGTCTCTCTAAAATAAACAGCCTCTAGACTTTCAGTAGCGAACACTCCCGAACTACTCAATGCGTATTCAGGTTGGAAACATGCAAAACACTGTAGAAACATTCAGATTTCTACGAGTATTCTGAAACTAAGATGTTTTTTTTTTTGGGTTTGAAGAGGCAGATACCATAGCTACCTGCTTGCCTAACAGTTGTTGGGTATTTTTTCTTGGCTCTGAAGGTAGGGACAACAACTTAGCTTGTGAGCTGCAGAAAAAGAGATCAGATGTCGTGCATACGTAGTTGTTCTGCATAGAGACATCGCTCGTTAATTGCAGCTGCGACATGATGTATGAGACACACGCGTTGGAGGCTAACCATTGATCGAGAGAGGTTCGATCGGAGACCATCCGTCTGCCTATCTGAAGACGATCAACTGCAGCAGATTCAGTGAATGGATGAACGCTTCCTTCTCTTAAAATTCTATTTTTTTTTTTTTTGAGACTGAAAGCATGCTTCCACCAAACCAGTTACAAACTGCTGCTCACCAATGAAATTCGGTAAACCGAATTAACTGTACCGCCGAATCGAATTGTTTTGGTTTATTAGGCTAGGTTTGTCAGTTTAGTTTCGCTAATTGGATCGTCAGCTTTCAAAAACCAAAATATTTTTTATTAAATAAACCGAACCAATTTATTAATTTACTGAATAAACCGAACGGATTGTCATGGTCAAGGCCCATGAAAATTGTATGGAAAGGAGGCCTCGGGTTTCTGCATGAAAAGATCCAGCCCAACTAATTTCCTCTTTCTTTATCCAGCCTTTTCAGTTGGTTACCATGCTCTTCTATTGTACCTCCTCTCATCACAAATGCGGGTTGCAGGTTGCATTAAGAATATTTGTAGGATGCATTCGAGTTCGTTAGGACGCATCTCATTGCGTACTTTATTCAACTTTTTAGTTGGAGTATATTTCTAGCCACATATAATAATATTTACAATATCGAGTTCATCCGCTAGTCGAGTTTACAATACCGAGTTCATCCGCCATGAAAATTGTATGGAAAGGAGGCCTCGGGTTTCTGCATGAAACGAACCAGCCCAACTAATTTCCTCTTTCTTTATCCAGCCTTTTCAGTTGGTTACTATGCTCTTCTACCGTACTTCCTCTCACCACAAACGTAGGTTGCTTCGGTTTCGTGCCAACAAAATTTTCAAGTTTTGACCATTAATATATATATATATATATATATATATATATATATATATATATATATAAAGTATATAGATTGGCTACATAAAAATAATACTATTAAATTTATTTTGCAAAATTCTTTTGTAATATATTTTTATTATTTTTACTAATATATTATGATAATAAATTATAGTCAAAGTTTTGTATTAAATACTGTAAAAATTCCTAAATAGTATACATTTGTGGATGGAGGAGTACTAAACCAGGAGAGAGGGGGCAAAAATAAAGAGAAAGTATATAGTACTACTTGCCTACGATGTCCATCATTGAGGGTTTTTTTTTGCATATATGGCACTGTTTGCACCCGTATTTACGAAAATAGCAGTATACGCACCGTATTGTCAAAAAGGGCATTTTTGTCGCCCCGTCATCAGATGGCAGGCTATCTGCTACCCCATGGCCAGATAGCAGACTGCCTGCCACCCCACCACCGGACGGTAGGTAATTAAGCTGACTAATTAATCGGCTTAATTACCTGCCTTAATTTTTTCTTACTGATTGTTCAATTTTTAAATATAGCAAATGAGCTTAGAAAATTATGAAAATTTATATACATCCTCTTGACACAACATACTTAACTATATAATTTTTTTGATAATTTATCCATTATGAATGTTACTCAAAAATTCATACGATTATTAAGTAATTTTTGAATTTTTAAATATATCAAATGAGTTTGACAAATTATGAAATTTTATATGCAATCTCTCTCAACAACATACTTGATTGCATAATTTTTTGACAATTTTATCCACTGTGAATATTGCTAAAAATTTATACGATTAGCATGTGATTAATACCAGTTTAGGAAGTGGGTCATTTTTTTCCTTGCTTTGTTTAATCCGCATTTTGGTTTTTTTTTTGCTTTGTTTAATCCACATGTGAACAAACGCAGTGGACCGTAGGCATTTGGCTCGTATAGTAATTGAGCACTCGTGTAGGAAACAAACCACCGAAAGTGTCATTTGCATCGTGTCCGTCTCCCCACGCGTAGTTCACTCCCACCATTACCACCGCATCATTAGCACGCGCTTCACTATCGCTCACGCTTGGTGTTTGGTGTTTTACCAGTCTTGGTGTTTGGTTGGAAGATTGGATTGCTAGTATAGGTTGTCGTACTATTAAGAGGGGTCATGTCTAGTAATTTGAGTCTCGTCATGTGTTGATAGCTCAATCTCACCTCTTATAGTTCATCTTGGCATGGGGTTTGTATTTACGAATGTGTTTTGCAAGTAGTTGAAGCTCATGTGTTGAATCCTTGTAACATGGGACTATGCAATGCAAATGTGTTTTACAAGTGCTTGAAGTTCATGTTTCCATTCTTTGTGATATGAGGCTTATATTTGAAAATGTGTTTTGCAAATTGTTGAAGCTCATATTTAATCCTTGTGTCATGATTCTAAAAGTGTGAAAATGTGTTTTGCAATTTGTTAGGAATCATATTTGGTACTTATATGCATGATACTAAAGTTTACAAATGTGTTTTGTAAAATCTGGTGAAGTATCTGCATTCCTCATGACAATCAGAACTAAAGTAGTATAACCTACAGTACTACCGCGGACAGGAACTGCCGACGTTGTAATCACAGAACTACCGCGTGCGTTGGTAGTCGAAGACTTGTGTAGTCGAAGATCAAGTGGTCAAGAACCAGAGCATCAAGCCCAGGTAGTCAAAGACCTCTGTGGTCATAAACCAGAGCAGTTGAGCCCAGGTGGTCAAAGAACTGTGTAGTCGAAAATTAGAGCAGTCGAGCCCAAGTGGTCAAAGACTAGAGTGGTCGAACCGACTTGGTCGAACTAACATGGTCAAAACTGACGTGATCGAGATCTGTGTGAGCAAACTAGTGTGGTCAGAATCGACGTGGTCATAAATCAGCGTTGTTGGAATCGACATGATCATAGACCTTCGTGGTCATAAACCAGTGTGGTCAAACCAGCATGATCGAAACCAGTGTGGTCATAAACCAGCGTGGTCGAACTAGCTGGTCAAACCAGTGTGGTCATAAACTAGTATGGTCGAAACCAGCGTGGTCGAACCGACATGATCGAGACCTGTGTGGTCGCAAATCGACATGGTTGAAATAACATGATTAAAACAACATAGTCGAAGATTGATGAAGAGGTCAGAGATCTGTGTGATCGAAGATTGACGTGATTGAAGATCGACATGGTTGACGAGGTCGAGACCTAAGTGGTCGAAACCAACATGGTCGGAGACCAGCGTAGTTGGAGACCTGTGTGGTTGATCCGAACAACATGGTCGGAGAACAACGTGGTCATAGACTAGGATAGTCGACGATCGGAGTTTTCCGATCAGCTTTGTGTGAGCGGTCTAAACAGCTCTGTGTGAGTGGTCCGATTGGTGAGCGGAAGTATCTGTCGGACCCGGATTTTTCAACCCAGAATTCTCTGTAATTCCACCACACTATTCTCTAGATCAGTAGATAGTGCTCATAGATACAGTATTGAACATCAAAATACATATCGTGCGGAAGCGTAAATATAATAGTAGACTTACTCATGGGCGATCGGGCCAAAATCAATAAAATGCAACAATGAAATGAAGCACACCACAGACTTAGATTAACTAGGCTAATTGGCTGGTCCACAGTGATAAGAACATGTATCCTATGGATAAAACCATATTTGGTATGATTGTTGTTCTAATTAGAAAAGCTCCTACACATCACTTAAATTATCAGGTGAGCTCGTTTCAAAGAGGTTTTACTTTATTTGATAAAGAACTTACGATATTACATAATGAGAGTCTGTTGCATTTATTATCATGTACTAAGATTTATGATCAAGATTATGCAATACATGAGCCTACACATCTGTTAAAATCGAGGACGGTTTTCTGTCAAGAAGGGGAGTATGATGTGACCATGCCACAAACACATACGACCATAGCACCCAATATCAAGATTGAAGT
Organism: Dendrocalamus sinicus; assembly: GCA_036346575.1. Taxonomy (NCBI): domain Eukaryota; kingdom Viridiplantae; phylum Streptophyta; class Magnoliopsida; order Poales; family Poaceae; genus Dendrocalamus; species Dendrocalamus sinicus. Next base: position 1,591,423 of record CM070658.1, read on the forward strand.
AAAGGTGAATTCATTTCTTCAGCTTCAACATATTTTAAATGAGAATATAATGATATCTAATAATGAAAATGTATATTTGCGCAGCTATACAAAGAGGATTGCATCAACACTACGAGCTTGTGGTTGGGGTCCACCTAAAGGGAAGCCAATCAGTATATCAAGACTAAGTCGACGTCTTTCCCATCACTTCCTTAAGGTCACCGTAATACTTTTGGTCCATGTCAAGCAAGAGTTCAAGCTGGATACATTTTGAAATCCAATTCGGATTCAGCCTGACAGGTCTAACTTTAAACATGCATAACTTTCACACACGGAGTCCGTTTGAAGTCCACGAGTACTTGTTGAAAAGCTTTTCTCATCCTCTTTCCAACAAATCTAGCCTTACCTCTAAATTCCTTCTGTGCACACCATAATCATCAAAAAAGGTACCGTATCACCTATTTAGGACAAATTGGGTCTTGTAATACTTGGGCCCAAGGGAAAGGCGCCCCCTCTTGGCCCGTACTATTCACAGCTATACTTTTCATGTGAACAGTATCATAAATAGTGCTATCCCTTCTTTTTTAGTTTTGTGTGGCTTTCCCTCCCCTATTTAAGAAGATCGCACCCCCTAGTTCCTTGGATTTCGTTTATTTTAGTTTGCCTTCGTTGCAACTTGTATCTTTTGGATGTGTCGTCAACTAGACCACCCGATCAAGATCCTTATTTGAAATCTCATCTTATCAATAATTCATAAATATTTGCAATTTCGGATTGCTTGTTATCTTGTTTTTGCTTGTTCTTCAGTTGCATGCAGAAATAGACCTTCGTGGTCAGGTCAACCGTGTTCTTGGCACGATTGATAATGACTCGGAATATGGTTTAGCGATTGCTTGGTGTTCTGATCATGACCGGTTAGAAGGCTGTATCGTCAAAGTCGTTCTCCTCCAAATCGAAGTTATCATCCTATCGGAAGATCGGGACTCCATTGCCTCATTAGGTGGTATCGGAGCTGAAGTTTACCGGTAGGATTTCTTGTATCCCTAGTTAGTAGATTAGTTTTATTTCCCATAGTCTAGAAAATTTTTCCTACAAAAAGAATTAATTTCCGCTATCCAAACCCAGTTTATGCCTTTCAATCTATTAGTTTCGGTTTGCTAAATTGAATTTGCATCCGTTTTAGATTTGTCTAGTTGCTGGTCATATCTTTGGCCCCATAAAAGTCCAAAAAAATCTCATATCCAAAACCATCAAGAACACACCAAACCCTAATTCCTAATTTCGGCCAGAAGACTCCCTCTTCTACAACCACCACAAAAAGTGTCATATCTTTTGATTTCGTGATCCTTTTTGAGTGAGACTACTGCCATTAGATTCATAATTTTATTATCCATCTGCTGTAAAATTTCACATCATTCCGATAAGCGGTTAAGAGATATTTGCGGTGAAATTTGACCTAAATTTTCGATTTGAATCTGCAACAGTCTACACTTGTGATTTTTGTGCGAATTTTTTTTGTCAGTTTCCATAAATTGGCCCCAAAAAAATTGTAGCAAAAGCCGTCATGTAATAAAGAAAAAAGAATCATTAAAAAGAGGCAACTGACAAAAAGTCACGGCTGAAATACCAACGTCCTGTCCAGGGGACATAAATCTGCAATTATCAGATTTGGGTCAATCCTTGTGTTATTCAATTTCAGATTGCATTCTATTGAATAATCTCGTGTCTACCACTCCTATACATTTTTATACACTTGTTTTAGCCTTCTTCCATCCTTGGTTGATCAGCAACATAGGCTTAGTATTAGATATGAACTATAATTCAATTCTATGCAAGTTTCTGAAATTAACTGATTGTTCTCTATTGCTACATATTTAGCCTTCCAAGTTACACTTTCTACTAACCGAGCAGATCACATTGACCCGGCCCTTGCAATCGCTTTACTCATCACTTGAGTTAAGTTCGTCACAAACTAGCCACCGGTTGCACCACCTATTTACATTGGTAAGAACTTGTCAAAGCGTGGTAAGAGCTTGAGTGTGAGCGACTTTCAACCTCCAGATCCTTGTAGTTGACAGGAACATATACTTGCGATTTATTTTTTTATTTTCTACTAACAATGACATGCTTGTTTAGATTAGTTTTCCACTGTGAAACTTTGTCGTGTGTTCTTGTGTCGACTAGACCAACAACTGCGATTGCAGGCCTCAACTCTTTATATTCTTCATTGATATTCGCAATATTCATATTGCTCTTTATTTTGTTCTTACTTGTTCTTCGATTGCTTGCAGGAATTAAACCTCATGTTTAGGTCAACCGCGTTCTTGGCATGGTTGATAACGACAAGGGTGTGGTGTAGCGATTGCCAGACGTACTTGGTCGTCTCGGTCAAGTAGTCTTATCATCAACGTCATATCAATTGAGTTATTATTCTCATCGAAAGATCAGACCAAAATCCTCTCATCACATAGACATCGGGCGGCAGACGGCAGCCACCGTAGTACAGTAGCGGGCGACAGTCCATGTGTCATTACGCAGGCGTTGCGCTTTGATGACCAGTGTGAAGTGATATTTTATCATTCTCGACGATATCGACTATTTTTATAAATACAGATTCAAAATACGCTATACGACTATTTTATAAATACAAATTTAAAATACATTATATATACCAAAAATTCGTCCATCAACTGTACTCTAGAATGAAAAGAAACAAGACTCCACACGAGATAAGAGAGATTGTTAAGAGAGGAAATCACGACGAACACAACGTGTACGTCTTGTTTGTCCAAACAACGAGTAGTGCTGACGACGATGATAATAATGACACGCAAGCGAAGCACGACCCCCAGAGACTTGCACGCGTCCCACGGCAGCTCAGGCTCTTCAACGAACACTACGCCTTTTACAACGAACCCCTCCGCTTTCCCTGTTGTTCCCGCGTGTCCCCTCTATTTCGTCTTCTCCGTTGCTTGTCCGAGCCTCCGGCGGTCGCTGCGAGGCAACCATGGAGCGAGCCGGCGACGCGGCGGCAAGGCGGATGGCGAGGCTCGCGTCCCACCTCCAGCCGCCCACCTCTCAGGTCAGGGCAACCACACCAGGCGCGAGAATTCCCTTTCTTTTCATTAATGCGACTTGGTTGGGGGTTAGAGGGGAGTCCTCGAGCGATTTGGTTTGCCGACTGCACTGATCCGTCCTTGTAGCGCTTCTATGGCTAGTAGCTTATCTGGCGGGTGTAATTGATAGGAACTAAGGTGGGAGCTTGGTGAGTTTGCAAGTTTGGGGGTGGACCTAGATGTCTGATCTGTGTAGTTTGGACCTCTTGCTCTATTCTAGTTTAGAGAGTAATTGTTTAGTGGCGCTGTTCAAATTAGGTGTGAGTTTTGCCTGTTTTCTACGGAAAGCTGGGGCCTTGATTGAGTTGGAGGCGCCTTTTGCTTCACAAAGCCTAATTTCTCACCAGTTTCTAGGATCGATTTGGGTTAGTTACAGATGCAGAAACGGGGATCTTTCGTATGTTGAACTGTCTTCCTCGCTGCTTGAGGGTATTGATTGATGTTTCTGTGAGATTGCGAGCGTAGATTAAAAAAATGCTGAATGAACAGACAATTGCCTACATTATGTGTAATGACATTGTAGTTATCAATTTGAGGATTGATTGTTGGTTTCTGATGAAAAGTTATTGGTGGATCAAATGCCAGAATGTTGACAAATCGTTAAATTACTAGAATCTTTTGATGATGAGTTGTCCACTACGGAATGTAATCCAGAACTACTGCGATTCACAAGTTCTCTGTTTGGCTGCGGATAGTGGAAACCTTGTAAATCACATATTTAATAAACACCAGTTGGCTTTGCTGGTGAGTACCATCAGCGTGCTCACCCTTTATAATACTTTCAAATTCAAATTAATAGCTATCAACCAGTCTAGGAAAGGAAACTAAGAATTGCATTCAAATTATTTTGAGTTGAAAATTATATCGAATATTCTGGTCTCCTAACAACTTCCTAAATTTAGCCCTTCAGATTTAACCTTGGGTTCAGCTAGCTTGTTCATATTGGCTGCGGCTGATGGTTTTTGGCCGTAACTGATAGTTTTTGGCTGAAAATAAATAGTAATAGCTAAAAGAAGTGGTTTTTAGGAATGGCGGGTGATGGGAAAAGTAAGGGAGAGATGCGTGCGCGAGACGAGAGTGAGAGGAGTGTGGTGCGTGATGCACCTGTGACCCTCTGCTTTATCCCCGGAGCGAGAAGGGTGGGAAAGCCGTTTCGGGAAACCAGATGTTTATATTGGTTTCTGACTTCTCTAAACAAAAGCCAGAAGCAGAAACTAATACAAACAAGCCCATAGCGGTTGGCAACTAAAAGATTGTAATTAATGCACAACCATCTTTTCCAGAATCTGCTTCTACTCGGCTAAATTTCTCTTGCTTTATTTTGAAGATGGAGGAAGTCTCCCTCCTGAGGGGCTCTAATTGCCGTGCAAAAGGTGCGGCACCAGGATTCAAGGTTGCAATCTTGGGTGCATCTGGTGGGATTGGTCAACCCCTCTCTCTGCTTATGAAGATGAACCCTCTTGTTTCGGTGCTCCATCTGTATGATGTTGTCAACACACCTGGTGTTACCGCTGACATTAGCCACATGAACACTGGTGCTGTGGTATGCTACTGGACCTTGTGTTTGCCTCCTCTTTTTGTGAATTTGTGATGTTGGTTTATGAGTTTCTGAAGGGTAAATTACTGTCACAGTTGTGTGTTGGTAGACCTCTACTACTGTTGGTTTCTATCTTATAGGTTATGTTTAGAATACATAAATTATGTATCTATGCTTTCTCTATTGTACTTGAGATTGATCCGGAAGCAGTTTTTTTATACTTGTGATTGATCCGAAGCAGTTTAGCATTAACCAGCTGTCTGTTATAATCTTTGTAATTCAGGAAACAAGCGAGTAACCAATGTCTAGGGAAATATGTATAGCTCTAAAAATCATGTTGCATCAGGAATTTCTAAGGAAAACTGGGAAGAAATTCACTTAGTATCTGATCATGCAGTGATTATTGTGGACCTAATCTGAAAGCATAAATAATGTTGCCAGCAAATCTTTTTAACCTACTTGCATTTTTTTTCTAACAAGTAACAAGAGTTTAATTGTGATTGGGTTTAGGTCTTGTAGCTTCCTAGATATCATTTATCCTACTCTGCTATTCATACAATTATCCATCTGGTTCTTGAACCATAAAAGTTAACTTGATCATTGGATGCAAATAATTATGCTAAAGGTATAAATTCTACAGGTGTGTGGCTTCTTGGGTCAGCCACAGTTGGAAAATGCTCTGTGTGGAATGGATCTTGTGATCATTCCCGCTGGGGTCCCTCGGAAGCCTGGGATGACAAGGGATGATTTGTTCAACATAAATGCTGGAATCGTCCGGACTCTCTGTGAGGGAATTGCAAAATGCTGCCCCAATGCAATTGTGAATGTGATCAGTAACCCTGTCAATTCTACCGTTCCAATTGCTGCTGAAGTTTTTAAGAAAGCTGGGACATATGACCCTAAACGTCTATTGGGGGTGACAACACTTGATGTAGTGAGAGCCAATACTTTTGTGGTATGTACTTTCAGAGTTTGCCGTGTTGCACTATTATGATGTATGGACAGTTTTCAAAATTTTTACCCTTCTCTGTTTACAGGGAGAGGTTCTCGGACTTGACCCCAGAGATGTCAATATTCCTGTCGTTGGTGGGCATGCAGGAGTTACAATATTACCACTCCTTTCACAGGTTAGGACTTAGGAGTACTTCCACTTGCTGCAAAATTTTGAACCATATATGGAGCTGAAATTAGTTTCTGTCTGATGGAAGGAGTAGAGACTCAATTTCACCCTCCGTTTTTTATGTAATTTTCTTGATGGAACTTTGCTATTTCCATAGGTGAATCCTCCCTCCTCGTTCACCCCAGAAGAGATTAGTTACCTCACTTCTCGCATACAGAATGGTGGGACAGAAGTAGTTGAGGTATGATTTCCCTTATCATCTAGGCCCCGCTTGCAAAGCAGGAATTTTGTAGGAATACTACGGGAGCTGTACTTTTGCCTGAAAAATTTCTGTGTTCCAAACAGGGCTCTGTTATAAACAAGTAGGGAAGAAAAAAAAATATTAAGTCCACAACCCCAAGTGGCTGATGCATTACCTATTCATACTGCTTGCAGTTGTTCTGCTATATAACTAACAAATCTGAAAAAGAATTGGCATACTAAATTTCGAGAATGAGTGAGACCTCTGGTGAAATGGATATGTGGAATTATGGACAATCTTTGTTTTATAAAAGACAGCTGAGGTGTTTATATGCATATTTGTTGCATGCACTTCATGATATCGATACAACAACAAGAAAGTCTTTTGTCCCAAATAAGTTGGGCTAGACTAAAAATGAAACCTTCTCAAGATAAAAAAGATAAGTCTTGAAATAAAAACCTATAAAGCTAAAATTCTAAGCCGTACATCCTGCTATTTGAGCCGAGAGTCTAAAACACAGCTCCTAACTTTCTTATGATTCCGGTACGTGAATCGCCAACTTCTACGCACTCCTATCTGTTAGACAGGCATCATGGCCGGCCCTATGGGTTTTTGGCCTTGGGCCCATGTGTGTTTAGTATGATTGGTTAGATAACTATTATAGGCAAGGATCTCTCTGATTGGCCCATGATTCTATTAGCCATAACCCTAGACATCCTTGCCTATATATGCTTTGTACTGCTGGTCTTATAATCAATCTACTATTCCGCATCATATACATCTCTCACATGGTATCAGGCTGGTCCTTCCGTGACCAGACGCTTCCGCCCTAACCCTACCTCTATCTCTTCGCCGCCATGTCAGGCGATCCACCGCCGCCTCTCTCGCGTCTCTGCCGCTGCCATCGCTGCGCCGCGCCATGCTGCGAGAGGGCGACGCATCACCAGTGCAGAGGACGCGCGCGCCGTCAAAATTGCCACCGTTGCCAAGGCCCGCGCCGACGCTCTCGCGCACGCTTAGGCTGCCGAGCGCGAAGCTGCCGTCGCCGCCCAGGAATGCGCGGCTGCTGCTGAACGCGAGCGTGCTGCCCTCAAGCGCGCCGCCGCCTCCATGGACGCCGATGCTGACGCCGAGTCGGTCCACAAGGTTCCTTCTCCCCTCCATGATGCCCTCCTCCTTCATGAGGCTGTTGCCCTCGCCAATCTCCATGCCCAGGCCGTCGGCGTGCAGAACATCCGTGCGCTGGTTCCTCTTGTCCTCGACTTGACCTCCGGCCGCTATACACGGTGGCGCGAGCTCTTCCTCCTCGCCCTCGGGAAGTACTCCCTCGAAGACCACGTGCTTGACGACAAGCCCAATCCGACTCTTCCCGATAGGGCACGCATGGACTGCGTCGTCAAGTCTTGGATCCTCGGCACCCTCTCCATCGAGCTCGTCGAAACTGTCCTGGAACGCCGGGCCACCGCGCGTGTCACCTGGCTCGCCATCGAGACTCAGTTTCTCGGCAACCAGGAGCCGCGCGCACTCTACCTCGACGCCGAGTTCCGCAACTTCGTCCAGGGCGATTTCTCGATTGCTTACTACTGCCGGCGCTTCAAAAGCATGGCAGATGCTCTTGCCGACCTCGGGGATTTCGTCGCCAACCGGACCCTAGTCCTCAACGTCATCCGCGGCCTCAACGAGAACTTCACCGCCATCGGCCTCCATCTCCAACAGAGTCGGCCCTTCCCCACCTTCCTTGAGGCGCGCGCCGATCTGCTCCTGGAGAAACTCAACATGGCCAACCGGAAGTCGTCTCCCGCTACCGCCTTGCTCACCTCCGGCGGCCAGCCCACCTCAACACCTGTCAACCGTTCCCCATCTTCATCGGCTTCCAGCGCGCCGGGCGATGCGGGCGGCGGCTCCTCCCACTCCGTGGCGGCGCGGCAAGCGCTCGGAACGCTCGGCGAGCAGCGCGCCATCACCAACTCAGCCAAAGACAGCGGCACCGGCACTCCTAACGCCCAAATCCGCGGTGGCCCGGCTTCTTCAACCCGTGGACCGCACCATCGGATGTGGCGGTCCCGGCCTCCTGCCCCCTTCCGCAGGCGCGCTCCGGGCGGCTCGCCTCCCAGCTATGCGCGACCCAGCGCTTGCCGATGCCGTCGAGAACCGATGGCGCGGCCTCGAGCTTTGCTGGCCGCCCAGAACCAGTGGATGCTCTCTCCCGGCCAGGCTGCTGGATTGAATGGCGCTCCTGCTGGTCCGGTTGCTGGGCAGTATGGCGCCCCTGCTGGATTGCCTTCCTGGGACCAGAACTCTCTTGCGAGTTCCTTCTCCACCATGACCCTAACTCCACCACAGCAACCCGAGTGGTACTTCGACTCGGGAGCTACTTCTCATATGACCTCCGACCCTGGTATCCTCTCTCACTCCTCAGTTTGTCGGTATCCCACTCCATCTATTGTTGTCGGTAACGGTTCCTTACTCCCTGTTACCTCCACTGGCACGGCCGATTTGACCGGCCCCTTCCGTCTTAATAATGTCCTTGTTTCTCCCAACCTTATTAAGAACCTAACCTTATTTCTGTTCGCCAGTTTACTTCTGACAATAACTGTTATGTTGAGTTTGATCCCGCTGGCTGTTCTGTGAAGGATCTTCGGTCTCAGAGCGTGATCGTCAGGTGCAATAGCTCCGAACCGCTCTACCCCTTGCGTCTTCCCGTCGCCGGGTCCTTCCTCGCCGAGTCCTCCGCTCCACTTTGGCATCGCCGCCTAGGTCATCCGGGTCATGAAGTTTTGTCTCAATTAGTGAGTTCCTCCATTATTCCTTCCTATAATAAAACCACAGGCTTTTCCATCTGCCATGCCTATCAACTGGGTCGACATGTACGTCTTCCTTTCCCTGTGTCAGCATCACGAGCTTCAAATAAGTTCGATCTTATACACTGTGACCTCTGGACATCCCCTTTCACTAGTATTTCTGGTTACAAATATTATCTGATCATTCTTGATGACTGTTCGCACTATCTTTGGACGTTTCCTCTTCGGCTTAAGTCTGACACTTTTTCGACACTCGCCAACTTTTTCTCTCATGTTTCCACTCAGTTCGGCGCCACCATCAAAGCAGTTCAGTGCGACAACGGCCGCGAGTTTGACAACTCTAGTGCCCGCACGTTCTTCCTCACTCGTGGCGTTCACCTCCGCATGTCATGTCCCTACACCTCCCAACAGAACGGTAAAGCTGAGCGCATCATTCGTTCCATCAACAATGTTATCCGCTTGCTCTTGTTTCAGGCATCCATGCCACCGTCCTATTGGGTCGAGGCGTTGGCCACGGCCATGTACCTCCTCAACATCTTACCCACCAAGACGCTGCACTTCTCCACGCCGCACCACGCCCTCTTTGGGTCTCCGCCGTTGTATGCTCATCTCCGCGTCTTTGGGTGCAAATGCTACCCGAACCTTGCCTCCACAGCTTCCCACAAACTCGCCCCTCGCTCTACTTTGTGCACTTTCCTTGGCTACTCCACCCACCATAAGGGATACCAGTGTCTCGACATGGCCTCCAATCGGGTCTACCTCTCCCGTCATGTCATCTTCGATGAAACATCCTTTCCCTTTGCGGATCTTCCTTCCCATCCACGGCGGATTTTGAGTTTTTGGATGACTGTACTAATCCCGTGCCGACACGTATTGGCCCGTCACGCACTCTTTTGCCTGCAGGTTCCACCTCTGTTGGCTCGGGTTTCAACCCCGGCACTGGCCCTTTCACGCCACTCGACATGTCGGCCATCTCTCCTGCGAGTGCCGTCGTCCGGGCGCCTACCTCCCCCGCACGCATGCCACGCACGGCTCCGGGCGCTACCGACGCTGCACCGACGTGTGCGGCGCCTGCTGCGAACGGAGGCCCCGCGTCGCCAGCTCCGTGGTGTTCTCCCTGTTGGGGCGAGGATTTCCGCCGTCTACTCGGGCACCACGCCGCACCGGCGAACCCGCCACCCCCCGGCTCGCCCGCCGGTGCCCCTGCGTCTGTTCACCCGCCATCAGTACCGCACGGCGCCGTCCCCGTCCCACCAGTGGTGAACCGCCACGCCATGATCACTCGGGCCAAGAGTGGCTTCCGAATGCCTGCACTTTTCGTCGCCGCTCCACTTTTTCCGCTTCCGAAGACCTATCGTAGCGCTCTTGCCGAACCCAATTGGCGGGCCGCTATGGAAGAGGAGTACCGTGCTCTTCTGGAGAACCATACGTGGGACTTGGTTCCTCGACCGCCCAAGGCGAATGTCGTCTCTGGTAAATGGATCTTCAAGCACAAACTCAAGACAGATGGTTCTCTCGAGCGCTATAAAGCACGTCGGGTGCTGCGTGGTTTTACACAACGCCCGGGAATGGATTTTGCCGAGACGTTTAGTCCCGTTGTGAAGCCAGCGACCGTGCGCACAGTGTTGTCTCTTGCTCTGTCCAGGAAGTGGCCGATTCATCAACTTGATGTGAAGAATGCCTTCCTTCACAGGACCTTGTCTGAGACAGTTTATTGTTCCCAGCCATCTGGATTCGAGGATTCTACTCATCCGGAGTTTGTCTGCCGCCTAAACAAATCACTTTATGGTCTCAAGCAGGCTCCACGTGCATGGTACAACAGGTTTGCTTCATATCTGCTATCTCTTGGGTTCATTGAGGCCAAGTCTGACACATCACTGTTTGTGTACCACCGCGGCACTGAGATTGTCTACTTGCTTCTTTATGTTGATGACATCGTTCTCACCGCCTCATCTGCTGAGCTCCTCCGACGCATCATCACTGCATTGCAGCGGGAGTTCTCTATGAAGGATCTTGGTGAGTTTCATCACTTTTTGGGGATGCATGTGCAGAAGTATCAAGGTGGTCTTCTCTCACAGCGTCAGTACATGATGGACATCCTAGAGCGTGCAGGCATGGCAGATTGCAAGCCATGCACCACCCCTGTTGACACCAACCCGAAGGTGTCCACCTCAGCCGGTGTCCCTGTTAGTGATCCCAGCGACTTCCGTAGCTTAGCCGGGGCCCTGCAGTATCTCACCTTCACTAGGCCGGACATCTCCTATGCAGTTCAGCAGGTGTCTTCATATGCACGACCCTCGCGAGCCCCACCTTGCTGCCCTCAAGCGGATTCTTCGGTATATTTGTGGCACTCTCCATTTGGGCCTCCTTCTTTAGCCGTCCTCGCAGTCTGATCTCGTGGTTTACTCTGATGCTGACTGGGCCGGTTGCCCGGACACGCGTAAGTCCACCTCGGGCTATGCCGTGTTTCTCGGCGATAACCTGGTTTCCTGGTCTTCCAAGCGTCAGAACACGGTGTCACGCTCCAGTGCAGAGGCTGAATATCGTGGTGTGGCCAATGCTGTTGCCGAGGCTTCCTAGTTATGTCACCTCCTGTTGGAACTACATACACCGCTTCAACAGGCTACCTTGGTGTATTGCGACAACATCAGTTCAGTTTATATGTCGTCGAACCCAGTCCAGCATCAGCGCACCAAGCACATTGAGATTGACCTTCACTTTGTTCGCGAGAAGGTGGCCCTTGGCGATATTCGTGTATTGCATGTTCCCACCACTTCACAGTATGCCGACATCTTCACCAAGAGTCTTCCATCATCAGTCTTCAGTGAATTCAGGTTTAGTCTAAACGTCCGAGGTGCGGACGCTCCGACTACCGGGGGGGTGTTAGACAGGCATCATGGCCGGCCCTATGGGCTTTTGGCCTTGGGCCCATGTGTGTTTAGTATGGTTGGTTAGATCTCTATTATAGGCAAGGATCTCTCTGATATTAAATGTATTGGCTCAACGTTGACCCTTCGTGTAGCTTTATCTTAATAGAAAAGTCATTAATAACACTACCACATGTTCTGACATTAGTTACAGCATTTTTGTACATGTCCTTAATTAAGATAATATATTTTGTTAGGACTTTTCTTTTAGAGCGTCCACCACATGACCTTTCTTGGCACTTTATCATAAGTTTTCTCCAAGTCAATAAACAACATGTGAAGGTTCTTCTTTTGCTCCCTATACCTCTCCATCAACTATCGTAGTAAGAAAATCGCCTCCGTTGTCGACCTCTCAGAAATAAAACTAAATTGGTTTGTTGTCACAGTAGTCACTTTTCTTAAACGGCGCTCAATTACTCGTTCCCAAAACTTCATTGTGTGGCATATGAGCTTAATTCCTCTATAATTAGTATAACTTTGAATGTCCCCTTTATTTTTGAAAATTGGTACTAATGTGCTCCTCCGCCACTCGTTTGGCATCTTGTTCAACCTAAAAATGCTATTGAACAAATTAATTAGTCAAACAATTGCTAATTCTCCTAGGCATTTTCACACTTTAATAGGGATGTTATCAGGTCTCAACGCTTTACCCACTTTCATCTTTTTTAAGACCTCTCTTACTTTCGACTCCTGGATTCTTTGAACAAACCGCCTATCGATGTCGTGAAAAGCATCATTTAGTTCAATCATACTATCATCATTATCATGGTTGAGTAACTTATCGAAGTAATCTCTTCACATATCCTTGATCTCCTCGTTTTTCACCAAAAGTCTATTAGTGTCATCTTTGATGCATTTAACTTGGTTGAAATCTCTTATCTTCCTTTCTCGAAATTTAGCCATCTTATAGACATCATTCTCTCCCTCTTTTGTACTTAGTTTCTGATAAATTTCCTCATATGCCTTGCCTCGTGCCTCACTCACTGTTTTTTTCGCATTCTTTTTTGTTGTTTTGTATTTCTGTATATTGTCATCGCTCCTATCATGATGCATGTGCTTGTAGCATATCTTCTCCTTAATAGTCTTTTGCATTTCCTCGTTCCACCACCATGTATTTTTTGTTCTCTTCTTGTCTGTTGGGTCACTCCAAGCACCTCTGTAGCCACCTTCCTAATGCGAGTTATCATCTCTCCACATACTATTCACTTCTCCTACTTTCCACGTCCCTTCCGTGACCATCCTCTCCTTAAACGTCTGTGCGGTATCTCTTTTGAGTTTCCACCACTTCGTCTCGTGGCTCTGGCGGCCTTAGCTTGTCGAACCTGTAACCTAAAACAATAGTCGGAGACTACCAACGTATGTTGCTAGACAATACACTCTCCAGGTAAAACCTTACAATTTATGCAGGCTTATTTGTCCTCCCTCCTAATAAAAACAAAATCGATTTGGCTAAATTGCTGACCATTGTTAAAAGTAACTAAATGAGAATATCTCCTAATCACTGTATCAACTCTCTCTTAACTTACATGTTAAGGACCCTACATTCCAACTACCCATACGAATCCTACTCTCCTCGATTAGCTTCCTTGCCCCTCGCACTCGTCGAGTAAAGTACGAAGACCCTTGTCTATTTTCTACTATATCCGGGCGCCGACGTAGCGCGTCACTAAAGGAGTGACGTCCCGACCCTTATTCATTTATCACCACACCCGGCTTACGATATGGCACGTCGCTAAGAGGGTTACGCCCCAACGAAACTTTTAATTTGGATTTCATTTCATGAAAAGATGGCATGATTTTTACGTTGGTTTACCAAGCCTAACACAACTCTTCTCCTTTTTCCTGGCTTAGGACAAACTATGTAGAAAACTACATATGCGGAGTTCATGATATCGATAACAAAAGTTAATTATTAATTTCATGTTAAGTGCAACAAAAATCTCCCTTCCATGAGTTGCTTGTGTGTAGTTTGGTGATGGTCTGACAGTTGTCGTTTTTCCAAGAGAAAGGTCTGAAAGCTGTTGGTTGACAGATATTTCATATATTGCTCCCTATTAGTCATCTCTGTGTATTGTTGCTTGACCAATGTTCTCTGTGTCGTTTGCCCCTTTCTATGCTCGATGTGTTTCAGGCTAAAGCTGGAGCAGGATCTGCAACTCTTTCAATGGTTGGTTTCTATCACTTATATGTATGTTAGTGTATCTAGTTTGTGGTCTATAATGCTGCATCAATTAGCACTACACTTTCTTGTCTAGGCGTATGCGGCAGCTAAATTTGCAGATGCTTGCCTGAGAGGAATGCGTGGTGATGCTGGGATAGTGGAGTGCTCTTATGTAGCTTCTCAGGTTTCTTTTCTTTGCTCTTATGTAGATTCTCAGGTTTCTTTTCTTTCTTTTATGCTGACTGTATTTCACATTTGGTTTCTTTCATGATTCATCTTCAATGAAATAGTATTTCTGATTTGCAATTTTTGTTTTCCTTGTGCTGTGGTGTGGATGAAGGTGACTGAGCTGCCTTTCTTTGCATCCAAAGTGCGGTTAGGACGTCGTGGAATTGAGGAAATCTTACCACTTGGTCCATTGAATGAGTTTGAAAGGTATTCATTTGAGTTCCAGCTATTCATTGGCATGCATTTTACTTGCATGCTCTTGATAATTTAACACCACAAACTGTACATATACTTCCCCGTGAATTCAATCCTGACAACTCATATTACCAGTTCATAAATCTTCAAAACCTTCATGATTAGATTTACCATAGTGGATTCAGACAATAAGTCCTATGGCGTTGGTTGGGCTGGGCACAGGAACTATTGCTCGCAGTCAGTAGTTCATAGACTAGAATACAGTGCACCGAAGAAAACATGAATGTGTCATGTATGCAGTCATGCAGGTGTGCTTAGAAACAACCCTGAAGAAACTGAGATGGCCCTCTTGAAATTGTAAAACTTCGTGATCACATGATTTATTCAGATCCCATAGCTGTGCTGTAGGACACCAGGATGACCATCTGATGGGATCATAAGAATGCTGCATCTGAACAAAAGCCTCTGTTTCACACCATTATTTATAATGCCACATTAGGGCCACACCAATTGTTTTTGATATCCTGGAACTGTGCTGACCTTCATTACCTATTTCTTTCATGCATCACTCTCATGCAGAGCTGGACTGGAGAAGGCGAAGAAAGAGCTGGGCCAGAGTATCCAAAAGGGTGTCTCTTTCATCAACAAGTGAAGTGCGGCCATCTTGGAATGTCCAGCATAGAAATACATGTGCTGTGTTTTTGCTTCCTGGATACCCTTATCCTGTAATCTCTCTGTAAAACTGTATACATGTTACTAATAACCTATACGATTGTACGAAATACGACAAGTATGCTAATAAAGTTGCTTCTAAGCAGAAGGGGCTCTGATGTCTCTCTTGTTTCTCCCTGCCAGTTAAATGTGCTGCTTAATGTTGAAAGCATGCTCTGTATAGTTAGAATCTGTAGATTTTTAATGCACTGATGGTGAGTACCAGATCATGTGACGCGAGATGTCTCATGTTTGGTAATGTTGCTGCTTTCATCATACAAAAAACAACATTATCTTGGCCAAAGGCTGCATCGCTGGGGCCGAAGAACACTGCTCTGACTCTGGAGCTTGTCGTTGAGACATCAACATCTTGAAGAAAGCAGCTTTTAATGGCTGCACACTGACGTTATCGTGCCATATCTGCGACAGCAATAAACAAAACAGAATGGCACTGCACTGCACGCATCGCCATTGCCATTGGGAACAAGTGCAGGTGAATCAGTTCAGAGAAGGCTTTATAGCTTAACAATGGTTGGGATGAAACCCATCACGGGATATGTGCATGATAGCTTATACAGTTCTCTGTTGGGTATCAAGTAGTAATTACTCGACTGCAGATGGCATCAGCATGAAATTAACTGCAATCGACCAGAAGGAGATCCGATAATTGGCTCACTGATACAGGTATAGGAGGCAATTGCGCAGGTAGGTCCTATTTGCAACGCCGGACATAAAAGAATTTGGAAGATTTGCATTGCTTTCGTAGTTTTTTCTCGAAACTCCAGCATGCGTTTAAAGTAAGAGTACAAAATTACGATCTCAATTGCGTCCATCAGATCTAATAATTAGATCATGGAAGGCTCAAAGTTGAATTCAATCTGAATGTGGTGTGATCATGCATGACTTTTAGATATGTGAAGGACCATGTGAAAAGACCCATGATATTGTTGTGATGAACCATTATAGTGTTTATAGAGAGGTTAATTGGTTTTGCAAAGATTGTATTTGATTTAAACTGTTTTCTGGAACTGTTAGAAAAATCGAAAGTACCACAAGTGTTTGTGCGATATTACCGTTGAGAGGTAGTACCAACGTTGTGAGCGCAGTAGTTTCGCTCGAGCGGTAGTTCCGATCTGAGCAGCGGAACGTTTTTTCTAGATAGGTCATGTGCGAGGAGCGATGGTGCGGAAGTACCGCCTTGGGGCGCAGTAGTACTGGCGTGTTAAGAGCGGACATTGGGGCGCGGTAGTACCGCCTTGATGGCTTTTGAGTTGGGATGACCATATGGTCATGGTATGTGTGTTGTTGCTTGTATGTGCATGGGTTTATTGTTTGGTTCTAGATTTAGGATCAGTATTTTGATTGCATATAGTTTGCATGATGCATTGTATGGATGAATAATATCAATTGATGACTTTGTGTGTTGTGCGGTGTTACGTGACGGTTTGCTTGTTGTTGTTGGTTTTAAGACTTCAGAACTAGATCATGGTGAGGCGTAGGAGGATCGGGACTAGGCACAGGGTGGTGTTAAGGTCCAAAACGGTCAGGGAGACGCTGAAGATGACTGAGACTTGCGGGGTGGTTGCAAGCCAGGATGACGAGAAACCGGAGCGGGAGCTGCCGGTGGTGGACATGATGTGCAATGACGAGGTGGACTAGGACTAGGCTCAGGAAGGAGTCGAGGTCCAGACGGTCAAGGAAGCTAGGTGTTGTTATGCGTGAGGAGAAGCATGTGATGCGCCAAGTGATTTGGATCGTTTGCAAGTGAGGACGATTTGGTGGGACCTAGACATGTAAGAGGCTTGACGACAAATCATTGGGGGCCACATGAATGATGATGAAACAAACGGTAGTATCGTAAATTTAACTACGGTAGTTGATTTTTCTTGAGTTTTCAGTGTTTCTAATCGTTGATTTTTGTGGTGGTCTTCCATTCTAATCTTCACAACTCTGTAGCTATTGAAGTGGAGTATTTGCGAATATTTGGGGAAAATTTTGAGGCACCATTTATCCCTCTCTGTTGCCATCTTCGGTCCTACAAGATGCCAATTAATTAATACTTCACGTGTTAGTGTGATTTTATCCATCCTTCTCAATTCTCAACAGAAAGCATTTGGAAAGGCGTGTGTTCGTTGTTGGCACACAAAGGCGATGCATGAAGAGCAAGAAAGCGTGCCTTTTACGGCCAGCAATGCATGCAGCAATTTAGAGCTAAACACCCAGAAATGAGACACCAAAGTTGCTCCTACTTGCAATCAACCTCCAAAACTTTGGCAATAAAATACACCATTGCATGGCTAATGAACCGGCCAATTATTGAAGCCTTTCATCCATCCATGCACATGCATGTGCCCAATTGCTCAATGATATAATATAGTACTGGTTGGCTTGAGCTAAACTAAAGTTTACCTAGGCGCATAAACTAGAGTTTCTTGAGATATGCAGAGCTGTCACTGATCTCAAATTGCAATTTTTGTCCTTCCAGTTTGGTAGTACTACACCCTTATGAAATTGGAGTAGTTGTCTGGCATAGCCGGACGGGTTCCCCAAAAGATAGTGTTCATCACCCTGATGCTTCCCCCCCTAAACTAATCCAATCGAATTAATTGACAATAAAACACTCATCGAATCCCTCGAAATCATCGTTAACACGTTGTTAATCATGCTTTATTCCATGATGGGGAATAAGGACGAGCCTCCGTGTATTAATAAATGTGTATGCTCGTCTATGTATACACACATGGTATGCAACAACTTCATATATATATATATATATATATATATATATATATATATATATATATATATATATATATATATATATATATATATATATATATATATATATATATATATATATATATATATATATATATATATATGTATAATCTTGAGTAGATGAGATCTTGGCTTGCCCTACCAACTAAGACATGTTGCATTTTATGCAAACAACACTGCGACAACTTTGCACTGCATACCTCATCAGCTTTGTGCCATATATAACTTTGATATCCATTATTTTTTCTGAGAGGAACTTTGATATCTTTATCTTTAGTGCTGTACAAATCACGCAATATCTCTTAAACAAAGAGGGCCAATGAGAGAGATGAAAATCATCAAAACTTATACAATGAAATATATATTTTTTGTGTGCATGACTCATGCATGCACGAGTCAGAGAGATATACCGGGATTTGATGCACTCCTAAACTACTTCAAAACAAGATATTATTGTTAAGAGTTATTAAACTAGGAAACAACCTAATATTAGATGAGAGGTTGAGGGTTTATATATAATTAATTATGAAGACCAACCGAGTACGTATATGAAAGGATTGATGGGAACACACTGCAACTTGCAAAACCATATAGCAAAAGGTCCATTTTTTTAGAGATAACATGCAGCAAAAGGTCATTTTGGTTTCTCTCATCAATGATTTGGATTGAGCAACAACAAGTACGGCCGGCAACTACTCTGTCGTCACCATGCAACATGCTCATGCACGCCCATGATCACTAGCTTCTTCATCATTTACCTCACAGTGCATGCAAGGACGCACGACTACGATGTAAGCACGCACGAGCGCATCATCCATGACGAGGAATTCGATCCTCACCATAAGTTTCTCTCTTTGCAGTGTTTTTTGTATCATCGAAGGAAGAGGCTTGCATGCTCAGATGTGATGCCCGTCATCACTGGGATATATAGGGACATATGCATGAGCAAGCTAGCTACTTATTCTCTGCTTGTTTCTTCAGTATTGCCGCTGTAGTATTGATTCAACGCGGAGTTCAGCCTCCTGACGATCTCCTCCACTGTGGCGTTGAACCCCTCCTCCACCTGAGAAATTGCACGGGTTAAACATATATCGATCGATAAAATAAACAGAATGTGTAATAATTAACCTCATCATACTATATAGTATGTCTCTAAATTTGATGCACGTACGTATTTGTTGTTCATGTATACATCAAGCATTCCCTCCCAAAGAATACAAATTGCATTGCTCTAATTAATTATATATATGTTCAAGCATGTAGGAAAGGAAGTGTAGATCAGTGTCATCCATTCAGACGAATTGACTCTCAGGATGATATTTTACATTGTCTGTAAAACAAAGGGATTAGATGCTACATTGGCTGAATTCTCACCAGATTTTCCTAGCTATGTGAATGCTAGGATACATACATACATACATACATACATACATACATACATACATACATACATACATACATACATACATACATACATACATACATACATACATACATACATACATACATACATACAGTCTGTTCGAGAAATCGGTGAACTATTGAGCGGGACGGCGAGTCATAAAAGAAAAAAAATAAAAGAGAACCATTGAGGGATTCTGAGCTAAAGAAAAAAAAATGTGATCACCTTTTCTCCCACCCCCATTGCAAATAATATTAGGTGTCCATTTCTGCGTGCCAGCAATTGTTTCACCGTATTTTGACTGATTTATGTATTCAACGACTCGATCACATGAAGATGTGTGCAGAATTTCATGTACTTTTTTTTTTGTTCATGAAAATGTCATCGACCTGATCTTAATCCAATATATTGCCAATACACGTCTGAGTCCAACACTACCACTAACGGCCTCGATCACTTGTCATGCTACCCTTAGTTCGTGCTGGTGAAGTTGTCTTCAACATTCGTATTCATATGTATAATTTTTAAATCATAAATAATGGAACCCACAAAGTCTTGTCCATATTTGAGCATGTTTATATTGGCTTCTCTAAAAGCTACTTTTCTATAGGAAATAGTTTTTCTACGGTACCTAGTTTTCAAACAGAATATCTTTTCAAGGCGGGATCTATTAGTCGATTGTAATGCACTGTAGTGACTTTATTTATATCGATCAAAATCGCACGTAAGTGCCTCTTTCTTCAAGGTTCTTTACAAATTGTTACTATTTATAAGCTAAAGACAAACAAAGACAAAAGTTAATATAAACGGGCCTCATCTAGTCGGTTTTTTTTTGGTGTGTGTTTACACCTTTCCATATCTCTCAAAAGATTCTATAGAATTCCCATGCATGGAGTACCCAGAGTAATCTTCAGAAATTAATGCAGAAGTGGTCTACATGAAATAACTAATATATATGATCCAGGCGCACTTGCATCATGTCAGTATGCATGCAATTACTGCTTAGTGTTGTAAGGGTCAGTTTGCGGTTGCTGTATATTGTTCTGTGCGCTGTGGAATTAATCTAGTTAGTTAGAGAAATTTTTATTAATTCCGGTAGGATTTTACTGTTACATATCCCAAAATAAAGATGGTTTCAACTAGCTGTGACATCAAAAAAAAGAAATAAATAAGTGTTTTTGAAAATCCACTGCATTAATTGCCAAACGGAGCCTAAGAAATGGCATAAGTATGATCACACCCACTGTCTGCTTCACTCTATTATAGCATTCTCGCCCACAACGTACACTATTGAGCATGTATAATTGTCTTATTACCAGTTATTGGAATACCGATTGTTTGATTCTTGAGCATGATTAATTGCTTAGAATGAAATTAAAATATGGTACTTACATGGTGCATTAGGCGATTCAGCAAGTGTAGGGAGCATTATTTTAATTAGTCTGTAGCTCATTAGTCTAATAAATAGCGATTGTTGAGAAAAGTCTAAGCAAAAAATCGGCTAAAAGGCTAAAAAGAACTGGACTGTTAATTTGTGTCCAGCTATCTAGACCTCATGTAAATTACTGCACGCACAAATATAACGCGCGGTACTTGCCTTTGCTGTGATGGTGATGATGACGGCGCAGGCCGGGAATGGCATGACGCTTGTGTGGGTGATGGCGAGGCGGAGCTCCTCCACCTCCGATAGCACCCTCACCAGCAGCCCCCTCGCGTTCTCGCAGTGGATCCGCAGCAGCACGCTCTTCTCCGACAGCCGCGCCTCGATCTCCGGCAGCTGCCGAGCCCCGCCGCGAGCTGCCGACGACGACGGATCACCGCCGTCAGCATCGGAGGTTAAGCATGTCTTGTTGACGAGCACGACGGACTGGATGCTGGTGGTCTGGCTCCTGGCGCTGTGATCGTCCTCAAGGGACTTGACCTTCTCCTGCAGCTCCCTCACGTACTTCACCGCGTCCCCAAGAATCGTTGCCTTGTCCATCTGCGTGCAGTGCAATTACAATTGAACAAGCTAGTAATCAATCAATCTCGAATTCTCGATCACTAAGGCCATGAGTTTGGTGCAACAAATGCATTTTAATTGATGATATATAGTAACTGTAATTAATGGCATCTTTAAGTGTTATGTTAATGACGTTTTGGCCGGGCTAATTAGAATACTAAGTAGACGTGTATATATGTACTGTTTATAGCTGCTACATGTGGATTTTTGCTACAATTATACTTTTAATTACTGTTTCGTCTAGACTATAGATCGAGCCAGTATTGCGGCTAGCTGCACCGTACCTTAATTTTGAGCACTGCTGTAGATTGTGATAAACTAATGTGCACTTTCTGTAGACTGGTTTTTACAGGCGTAATTTAACTGTCTTTTACCCCGGAAAGTATTTATCCTAAAAGATTAACAAAGAGAATCTGCTTGCCCTTTTGTTGCAAATATATAAGCACTTTGCTGTGATAGCAAATGCCTGCTCACCACAGTGGCGTTGAGAGATGATATGACACGTAGCAATGCATGCAATCTTACTATCTCACCTGCAGTTTGTACATAGTAAAATAGAGAGAGATTAACAAGCCAAAGAGAAACTAGCATAAAATTAAAAAAGAAGAAGAGGAGGAGGAGGAGTAGTAGTGAAAATCATAAAATTAAAGAAGAGCTAATCAATCAATCAAAGAAAGAAAGTGAAAAATCATAAAATTAAAAAAGAGATAATCAATCAAAGAAAGAAAGTAAATATATATGAACCTTCTTAAGTCCGGGGATAACAGTGGAGAGCTCTATAAATCTCTGGTTGATCTTCTCCCTCCGCCGCCGCTCCGCGATGATGTGGTCTTGCACATGCCCTGAAGGCGCCACTGCCGCCGAGCCCCCCGCCGTAGTGGGTGCCATGTTGCCCCCTCTCTTCCCGGCTGGCGTATACGCTATAGCAACCCCGGTGGCATCCGACAACGCAACACCCCCGCCGCTGCCGCCACTCTCATCAGTTGGTTGCGCTGATGCGGCACTAAAGTTCCAGCTCATCGGCCTGTTGCCGCCGCCACTGGTCCTGGCGAGGGCGGTGTTGGGGGACCACCCAGCGGCCGCGTCGTGGTCCATGGCGGCGCCTGGGCTGTCACCGGAGCTCCAACTGCTGGCCCGGTGGTCGACTTGCACCGTGAGGTCCCGAACGCTTGTGGCCGCATTGGTCTGGGAGGCGCTGCGGAGCGCTTGTAGCGAGGGGAAGGAAGCACCCTCACCGTCGCCACCATCATTGGTGTATGCGGGAGCGGCGGCGGCGGCCGAGGATTGCTGGTGCAGCGTATTCATTGCCCACTGCATGAAGAGGTTTGAGTCGTCCATATCAATCGATTAATCCTTGCTCCCTGTTTGTATCAACAAACAAGCCATGAAGATGATAAAAACATTAGATAGATCGATAAGCATATGCTGTAACCTGCGAATCAAGAAATGCTAGGTATGCTCCAAGAAAAAAAATTGGGATCTGTTCTTCCTTTCTTTCTTTATCAGTGTGAAGATTATGAGAGAAGAATCCATCAAGATGATAAGAAAAACAAGATGCAACAGCAAGTGTGGGTATGTAGCTTAATTTGTAGCCAGCCAAGAAGCCGCCTGCTGCAGGTAAAGCTCATCAAGCTGAACACTAGCTAACCAATCACATGTCAGGAGGAAAGAATGAACTGGAGCTGATTTGAGAGCTAGCTAGCCAGCATGGCACCACAGGCGCACCTTACCAACTCTAAGAGCTAGCAACTAGCCAGGGAACAAGATGTAATCGATCCATGTCTTATCTTCTTTAATTTTCCACATCAAAAGTAAGAACAAACAATCAAACAAACCAAGAAAAGCTCGCAAAGAAGGAGCAGATGTGTTTGTATGAGTAGTTACCTCAATTACCCTGCAGATCAATTGATGATTGGGAAGCCTTCCTCAAATCTGCAGCCAGATTTTGGCACTCCTATCTTGGCCTAGCTGACACTCCTGAAGCCTCTTGCAGCATCCATATAATTAAGTGTTGCTGTCGACATATATGCCTTCCTTGTCTATCGATGTCTCCTCTCTCTCCCTCCTCTATAATTTCCTCACAAGCCCCCCTCCTCTCTCTCTCTCTCTCTCTCTCTCTCTAAAGCAAGCAAGCCGAAGAGAACAAATAGAACAATAGTTTTTCCGCTGTTGTTGCGTCACCTAATCCCACTAATATATAATATATGAGTAGTGCTTCAATATTTTTTACTCTAACAACAATGATATTAATCTCAAAGCACACAAAGGAGTAAGTAATCACTATCCACTATTCAGTTCTACTTTAAAAGTTGTACAAACCACTTTGTGAAAAATATTAAAACACCTCTCACAATATATACTTGTCTTTTACACTACACCCCACAGAAAGAAAGAAAGGTGTTGTGCGTGTGTGAGGCTGAGCTAATGACCGTGCAATAATAATTTGTGGTGAACTGGTGATCTGCCACGACACCATGCGACATATAAAAGCTAGCTAGGTCATGAACTAACACATCTCTCTCTCTCTCTCTCTCTCTCTCTCTCTCTATATATATATATATATATATATATATATATATATATATATATATATATATATATATATATATATATATATATATATAGTACGTGTAACTAGCTATATATAATGATCGATGCATAACAACTGTATACTACTAGTAGTATATATATTAGTTGTGTGTTGATGCACGCTCCAAGTCAACTTGACCGTATATTCAATCAAACTAGCTGCGTATAGCTTGGCATTAGTTAACTGTGGAGGCTCTGTGACCGTTTCTAGGGTTCATACTGCAGTTGCACTGCTATACGTTGTATAACTAAGCATGCATGACAGGATGCCTTATATCAATTTAATTCAAGTGTGTGAAGTGTCACTCCGTTATATATTGGATTGTGTGCTTCCATGTAATTATTTGATATTTCAGTTGTATGATGAGATCAATACGAAGAACAAGCTGGTATCATTGGCATTATATATATCAACCTCTCCCCATCTAACAGGAATTACTGCTTAAAAAAATTTGGCTCGTTCAATTTTCTCTAGAGAATAAGATTGGAAGCATTGGACATGTAAAGGTTTGTGAATCAGGGGTTGTTGTCTAGCTTTATGTGGTAGTCTTAAAAAAAGCTTTATGTGGTCGGATATACTCAGCTAAATGGCCTCACCTACGCAATTTCAAGGGGTAAATCAAGAGATTTTTTTTACTGAGTCGCCATGCTATTCCATTTTTTTTTTTTTTTGCCATCGAGATCTCTTGCAAACATGTAGGCCGGCCTAGAGACCCCACTTGATTATCAGTGAGAGAGATCAGTCGTCAGTGGAAAAAAAAGAAAGAAAAATAACTGGAAGATAACACAAACATGCATATCGCAGACTGAATCACCAGCGCAAGTAACGGGTAATTTATTTTTTCAAATAAATAAATAAAACGATTTCTCTATCATCATTTCGAAGCGGTTTATCGGGATAGACTCGGCTTATTGGCTTTGATTCATTTGTATAAGTGTTTGTACTAGGATCAAAAGATATAAGCTGCAGTTAAAAACAATGTTTAATGTTTGTTTTGGAACACGAAAGACAGAAAAATTGTACTATATCAAATTAATTAGGGCAGGAGTACTGAGCAGAGGCATAACCGGTACGTGTGTACTCCTCAGAGCGAGCATATATGCAGCACAGCGCCAGAGTACAGTAGTTGACGGTACTGTGTCATTTGCATCAATCCGAGCTGATTAAATTATAACTGATGCAGTGCATGAATTCAGGTGTGGAGTAGAGATACTGTTGATCAGATCTCACCATGCATGTATATTAATATATAGCTCTTATTATTTCACAGCAATTGATCTCATTGAGTAATTGGTACAGTATGTAGTGTACTTGTTTTAATATATGCCCCAAGATCGAGTAGTACTCAAGAGTAAATTAACTTTTATGTACTGATATCTAGCTAGTACTCCTTGAAAAGCATGCGCGCATGCACTTGGCCAAGTTCGTCTAGGGGAAAAGAATCACTCGTACAGCGTACAGGACTAACCAACTGCAAGGTACGTTGATGGCTCACTTGGAACTAGTAATTTCATAGATATCTGTTAGAAAATAGCTAGATCATCCCTAATTCATATATAACTCGGACAAACTCTTTCGGTCGCCAATCTATTTTCCATGTTCGTCCAAGACTAGAATTTCCATTTTGATCATATTCATATTGGCTTCTAAAGCTGTTTTTTTAATAATAAATAGCTTTTCTACCGTACCTACTTTTCAAACTGGGTGTTTTTTTTTCAAAATGGAGTCTACTAGTCGATTGTAGTACACACTATAGTAACTTCATTTATATCGGCTAAAATCGCACACAAGTTTTTTTCTCTCTGTACGGCTTTCTGTAAGCTGTAATTACTTTTGATAAGCTAAAGCCAAAAACTATCAGTAAAAACCAATATAAATGGCCATAAAATTTCATAAACTATTTCTACGTTTGCTAGTTTTCTAAGCTGTATGTACATTCCAATTTCATAAGTATTTTTAGAAACACTAGCTCGATTTCGTAAATTTTATTTGGAGAAGCCATAAGCTTTTATTAAACCTTGGTAATTTCTTGATACAACTAGGACGGTGCTAAAACATAGGACTCAGGTCTGTTTATATTAGTTTCTGTTTCTAGCTTCTGCTTGAAGAAGCCAAAAATCAATATGAACAATCGGCTTTTCGAAGCGGCTTCCTTACTTCTCTCACTCCAGAGATAAGCCAAAAACCAATATGTACACTCGGCTTTTCGAAGCGGCTTCCCCACATTTCAAAGCCCTTTTGTAAGTGCATGGCTCTTCTTCATTCTTAATGAAGCTAAACCCTTTGAGTAATTCATCAAAATGAATGTTCTAACTTAGATATGCTTGCTTCAAACCACAGATAGATTTCTGAAGCTTGCACATCTTTCTAGCATTTTGCGAATCGATTAAATACTCAGGTTGTGTCATGTACACATCCTTTTTAAGGTTTCTATTTAGGATGTTATTTTGACATCTATCTGCCATATCTCATAATCAAAATATGCATGAATAGTTAGAATGATCTGGACATACTTTAGCATAGTGGCGAACGAGAAAGTTTCATCATAGTTAACACCTTGAATTTGTTAGAAACTCTTTGCCACCAATCGTGTCTTATGGATATGAACATTCCTATCCATGTCTATCTTTTTTTCTTAAAAAACCCACTTTGCACTCAATGATTTTCACACTATTAGGCGGATCAACCAAGTTCCAAACTTGATTATTATACATTGATTGTATTTCGAATCTCATGGCTCCAAGCCATTTCTCAGAGTCTAGGACCATTATTACTTCCTTATAAGTCTTAGGCTCATCATTGTCTAACAATAAAACATCATGCCGATCCCTTATCGACAATTGACGTAGCCTTTCAGACCTGTGTGGAGCTGGTGCCTCTTTCACAGATTCTATAACATCTTGTACATCCTGTGGAGGTTCAGTAGGAGTTGAAACATTTTTTTTATGGTTGTTAATTTCTTTGAGTCGCACTAGAAGAAAATATTTCTCTAAAAAAGACAACGTTTTGGGCAATAAACACTTTGTCTTATCCTTTTTATAAATATAATATCCTTTAGTTTCATTATGATACCCCCACAAAGAAGCATTTATCTAATTGGGCGTGAGCTTATCAAACATCAAACATTTTACATATGCCTCACATCTTCATATTTTGAGAAAAGACAGCTTGGGATGTTTTTCAGTCCATATCTCATATGGTGTCTTCTCTATGGATTTTGATGGAACTCTATTTAATGTGAACGCAGCTGTTTCTTGAGCTACCCCAAAAAGACAATAGCGGATCAGATTGGCTCATCACTAAACGAACCATATCTATCAAAGTCCAATTCCATCGTTCAAACACCCCATTCCATTGAGGCGTTCCCAGTGGAGTTAGCTGTAGAGCAATTTCACATTGCTTTAGATCATCACCAAACTCATGGCTTAAATATTCACCCCTAAGACCTGATTATAAGGCTTTAATTATCTTGCCAAGTTGATTTTGTACCTTATTATGAAATTCCTTGAACCTTTCAAAAATATTTAAAATTATGCATCATTAAGTAGATATAACCATATCTATTAGAGTCATCGGTAAAAGTTATGAAGTGCTGAAAATCATTTTTGGCCGTTGAACTTCTTGGTCCACATACATCCGAATGTACTATAGCTAACAAGTCATTTGCTCTCTCACCTAGATCAGTGAAAGATGTCTTAGTCATTTTGCCAAACAAGACTCACATATTTCAAATGATTCAAAATCAAATAAATTTAGAGGACCATCTTTATGGAGTTTCATTATGTGTTTCTCATTTACATGACCCAAATGACAATGCCAAATGTAAATGGGATTCAAATCATTAGGCTGAAATCTCTTAGCATTAATGTTATAGATAAGCACATCCTTAAGATTTAAAACATGTAGTCCATTCACCAATGGAGCATGACCATAGAGCATATCATTCAAATAAATTGAACAATAGTTATTCTTTATTCTAAATTCATAACCTTCTGCCCCAAACATGAAGTAGAAATTGTGTTTTTGCTAAGATAGGGACATTGTAATAATTATTTAATTCCAAAACTAATCTTAAAGGTAAAGATAATGGTAAAAAGTGTCAATGGCAACACATTAACTCTTGCTCCATTGCCCATGCGAAGATCAACCTCACCTCTTGCCAAACTTCAACTCCTTATCAACCCCTGTATTGAGTTGCAAATATAAGCAACCGATCCAGTATAATATACCTAAGAACTAATATGAGAAGTAGCAAGATTTATTTCAATAATATTTATACCTGAAGTGGAAGTCTTACTTCACTCATTTTTCAGTTCTTCTAAGTATTTCTTGAAGTTCCACTTCCATTGTCTTGTCCCATGGCAATGGTCGTAAATGGTGTCAAGTGTAGTCAAGGTTATTAGAATAGTGATCCTGAGTCGAATCGGAGATACTCTAATAGGATCGTATTCTAGAATCGAATCGTAGAATCTAAGATCCTATCTGATTCCACCAAAAACATTTTTTTTCCAATTTATTGTGTATTCCAAGAGTGATATGAGTGTTTTTTTTGTCATTTGCCATCTAATTTGATTAATAAATGTAACTTATTCATGACTAGAATCATGGTTTAAATTCTATCATTGAGAGCTACGACTAGAAGAGTGATATTATCAATATTGCCATAATCTGATCATTTTATATAAAAAGTAAAATAAATAGATATTAAATTAATTTTTATTATTTCAAACCTCTGAATCTTAATGTCTAAACTATTAGTTACTTAGTACTTAACAAACAACTAGAATTGAGAGATAGGATATAACCAAATACCTAAGTCTTTCATAATCTTGGATGATGCATGATTCTACATGATTCTACCATAATTCTACCACAATTCTACTGTGATTCTACATGATTCTACGACTAGGATCGCAATTCTACCAAAATTCTATTAGGTATGACTCAAGATGTGACTTGAGTCAGACTGTTCGTAGGATCGTAGAATCATACGATTCTACGACTAGAATCACGATTTTAACAACCTTAGGTGCAGTGTCAATCTTGAACATCTGAAACTTAGATTGGATATTCAAGATCTCATCTTGAGTTTTGCTTGCACCGTTTCTTTTCCCAAAGCCTTGGCCATCTTCTTTTTGAATTTCCTAGTCTTATGAACCATCGCCATATGATTAGAGCTTCTCTTAGTGCTTTTCCTCTGCTAACCTGAGCATCCCATGCAACTAGGTTATTAACTTCTTTATACCATTCATATACAAGTTTAAAATGACTGGATCAAAACTCGGAGGGAGCGACTGAAGATCATATCAGTAGCCAACTCTTAATTAGCTAAGTGGAAAACCAAGTTTTTCAAACTCTCAATGTAACCAATTATTTTGATTACATGAGGGCTGACTGGACTTCCCACAGCTATCTTGCACGCAAATAATGACTTGGGGATGTTACACCTTTCAGTCTTTACTTGGTTCTCAAACATGTCTTTAAGACCCATAATTATATTGTAGACATCTGTGTTCTCATATTGCTTATGAAGCTCAGAGTTCACAGTGGCAAACATGAGATAGCTAACTTTTAGCGATTCATTGCTTTGTTTCTCATAATCATTTTTTAGCACGAGTAGCATTTTCAGCTGGTTCATCGGATATGGAACCTTTAGAACATATTCATTCTTTTTTTACTTGAGAACTATTCTCAAGTTGTGATACCAATTAATGAAATTTATTCCACTTAGTTTTTCTTTCTCAAGAATATATCGCAAATTAAAACTAGGTGCGGAGGAAGTAAATTGTAGCATTATCTACAACATAAAATGTATATGCAAAATTTCAGCACTATGTTTATGTAAAACCTTTCATTAAATAATTTAATAAAAGATACTCCTACTATAGGTTTAAAAACCATGTTTCCTCTAATAACATATAATAAGTCAAGATCTATATTTTACCAAGTCCTAGTGAGCTTTGGCATTACTACTAGAAGCCTAGCGACATAGATAAACAACCCCTTGCAAATTACATCACATGTAACTCTTGCTTGTTGAATGACATCCACATGTCCTAGCATAAAAAAAGAAAATACAAAAAAGCCAGAAAAACTAGAAAGCCAGAAAAAAGACGAAACAAGAAGTTAGAAGCCATAAACTGAAGCTCTAATAAGCGGGGCCTAATTGTGCGAGATGTGTTGCTCTGCTAAAGGCTATGTTGGGCCCTGATCAATTGGATTTCAGCTTTTAGCTTATTAATTACATCTATTTTTTTGGCTTTTTTGGGGGTTTTCTGTATTTTCTTTTTTAATTTATTTGTATTGTCCGTAATGAGATAACTTATTTTTTTATTTTAAATTTAATTATGCTGAAAATCTAACAACGGATACAACATCAAAAAAATGTGTTACACAGTGAAAGAAAAAGGCTAAAAGCTCGCGATAAAAGCTGAAAATGAGCGCTACCTAACGTTTTGCAGTAGTGGCGCTCCAAACTTTGGAGTAGCATTAGGATTATTCCTACTTGGCATGTGTACAGAAGAAGTGACATCTAAATGGGTGACTCGTCAGTTAAAACAAACAAATCACGTGGTGCGTAAAAGACGTGCGTGCTCTGTACAAATTGCGGCGGTTAAAAAAAGGATGATTGAGACGCGCGCGTGCTAAAATCAAGGTCGAGACACGGGGAATTAATACTGCTGCTGCATGCGTGCTCGTGTGGGGGCTGATGCGGTTGGTTCCCCCCCCCCCCTCCTATCTCTCTCTCTGTTGCTCGCAGCGCTCCACCCGCCTGCCAGCTGCAGCCTTTTTTTTACTGTAGATTTAACTTTCACGCGGTAGTTGCGTTCAGGGTTCTGGGATTCAAAAGTCCAAAAAAAAATCGGTGGCCACCGAATTTGACGAATTTCGAAATTTTCAGACCGGTTTTCAGCTATGTTGACTAGTCAAATATTTCGTATTTAACCGAATTTTAACCGAAATTTGACCAAAATTTGTCCGAAATTTTGACCAAAATTTGTCCGAAATTTTGACAGAACAGCAGAGAAATAAATTAAAAACAATCAAACAATATACCATACTTCGATCAAGGCTTAAGAACAATAAATACTTCAATAGTTTTCAAACAACACATATTAGATGCAAACAAAGACAAATTTAATTGCACACATGTGCCCACAAGGCCACAACATAATTAGAGGCAATATTTAGACAGTCCAGTCCAAAGGAGTTTGTTCATCACTCCACCATAAATAGTTCATAGTCCAAATTAAGTACACAACATAGTCCAAATCCAAGCCCCCTTGAAGTCTAGTTCATCACTCCACAAATAGTCCAAAGGAGTAGAACATAGTTACAGTCCAGCCAGCCATACGTACACTAACAGAATTAAGTCGCCCAAAAGAAACTGTCAGTTAGCATATTGTCAATTGCCACCGGCACCATTTGTGTTTCATGGCGTCGTCCAACCATCACCATATACACACCAAAAAATTGCTCCAGAACTGCTGCTGGACTGTACCTATACAACATGCATGAAACAACAATTTGTAAGTCAACTTCAATTAACCAGCAAGCCACTTCATCACTACATGATTTTCGGATGGTTCTATTGGTAAAATATATTGCAGTTCTATTAGTAAAATGTATTGCAGAGAATGGACTATTTGTAAGTTAACCTCAAATGGAAAAGAGAACTATGAAACAACTATGTATTGCTCTCCAGTCAATCATAAATTTATCATTTATGGAAATACACAACAATCAAATATAGAAGCAGCAATTATATATACAGGTACCATAGTAGTGAACAAATCATAGTACCTTGACAGAAGAGTCATGCTACTCTCTCTCGTAGAGACTAGAGAGGCTTTGAATCCTCATCCTTTTTTGCTGGAGTCTTCCAGATCTGCGGCTATTAGGATTACAATCTCCCTCACCTGAAGCTTCTATGTCTTCTTCAACTCTTGGTGCAGTTTCCACAGGCTCATCATCATCACAATTGTCTTCATCAACACTGTCATCATCATCACCTTCAGCTAAGGCATCCTCAAACTCATCCTCTTCATGTCCTTCATCACTTTCCTCCAACTCAAACTCAATCTCCTCGTCCACCCTAGCCCTCTTTCCACGAGATGAATTGTCCAGCTAGCTTCGACATAGATCATCCAAACTAGGGCCTACATCATTCATAGATTTATTTAGCTAGTCCCATATTGGATTGTTCTCATCAAATATTGTAGCATCCAACATCATAGCATATGGATCAATTTCCTTGTCCTTCTGCTGGTATCCACTATCCTCTCGGATACGCTCCTTCAAGTTATAATGGACATACACAAGCTTGTGCAACTTGTCATAGCCTAGCTTGTTCCTAATCTTTGTATGCACCAATGCAAAAGTGCTCCAATTTCTCTCACAGCCACTAGATGACACACATTGTGAAACGATACGTAATACATACTTCTATAAGGTAGGCACTTCTCCTCCAAACTGGAACCACCAATCAGCTGCCAAATGAGAATGGAAATTAGCCACAAGAAAAAGCACGGATTCAACAATTCAATAGACATGTAACTAAAATAGTGAATTAGCATTGGGCCTGTTCGGCTGCAGCAATAAGCTGCTGCTGCACCTCTTGGTCTTTGTCACTACAAGAAATTGAGAGAGACAAAAGTCTGCGACAACAGACTTATTGTCATGACGAAACAGGCCCATTGTTGCAACATTTTGATGGACATGTTGAAACAAGGGATGCTCTACAATTAGACTACTCAATTATAGCACCTGAATCTCTCACATTCATCTCCCAAACTTAAGCAAGCATCCAACATACAGTGTATTAGGCTAGATGAGATTTACTTGGGGACATAGATGATGCTCCAGCACGTGCTGTGGGCCGATTGAACCTCCCAAGACACTCCCGAAAGACTTCTATTTCCTTGATTGCCTGAACAGCATCATCAGGCGTTTGTGCCATCTTCTCTATTGCGTCTGTTAGTGCTAAAGAATATTCTGGTTTGTTGCAAAAGTTGTGCCTGTAGTGGGTCTCAGGATCAAGAACAGCAGCTACATGAGAAAGGTGGAAAAGAGTTAGAATTTATGGGAGCACTACACATGTAATAATGAAATTTACTAGCTGTATCAATACCTGCAACCATTAATGTGTTTCTTTCCATATTTTCAACCCTCCTTGTCACCTTACTCAAAAACCGATTAAATTGCCTTGTTCCCACACCAAGCTGAGCTTCCATTGCATGTATGGCTGCCATCATCCTTGGCTTGAACCCTGTGTATCTGCATATCGCAGCACCAAATAGAGTGGTTTCACTGCATCTACTACCCACTTCAGTGCCGACCACCATGTAGAACTTGTCAAGCAAGCTTCAGTGTACTCATAGTACTCCTCATCCTTCCAGTCACTCTCCTTCCAATCTTGTGAAACCATCCAAGCTCGGAGATTTTCTTTCTTGTCAAGGAAACTCTGGAGGAACATAAATACAGTTCCAAAGCGAGTAGCATTGGGTCTTATCAATTCCCCACCAATCTTCTTCTTCATCTCATCATGTAGCCTGTTATGGTTGTACATGAACCTACAAATATGCTTAGCACTTGCAACAACATTAGCAACCCTTCGGAACTTGCCAATGTCCTTCAACATGAGGTTGATAGTGTGAGCAGCACATGGCTGCCAGAAAATATGCTTGTATTCCTCGATGAGCTTCTCACATGCTTTCTTGTAGTTTGACCCATTGTCTGTGACAATTTGGACTACCAATTCAGGGTCAATCTCAACAACCACCTTTCTAATCTGCCGATGTATAAAATCTGCATGGTACCAAAATATAGTAACTTTTAGCTTAACAGTAGGTACAATGTATAAAATCTGCATGGTACTTTCAGCTTAACTTTCACCTTTTGAAATTAATTGCATGTACTAAGTTACTAACAGTAGATACATTTTCAGCTTAACAGTAGGTACATGCCCATCTAAACAATATATACTAACAGCTTAACAGTAAAAACTGATTGCGTGGAATAAACTTAAAGGAGATGAAAGAAGATAAGTGGCAATAACAGCTTACCAGCACTTTGCTTATGCCCAGATGCATCAATTGACTTATGGAAGAACATGCGTGCATTACAATACACCATGAAGTTGATGATGGCCATGCTGGTAGGTCCTGTCCATGAGTCACACATGATAGTCACACCATACTGCTTCCAACCTTGCTTGAATTGTTCAAGAGAGTTTTCAGCTTCCTCAAAGTTTGCTTGCAACAATTCCCCATCAATTCCATGTGATGTAGGAATCTGTGTTGTAGTGCCTAGCTGCTAAGTAAGCCTAATTGCACTCCGAAAGTACGGGCAATCAGCTTTCAGCCCAGGAATGTCGTTCGCATGGAAAAACTTTGCCCATACTTGTCCAAGCTTCTCTCTAGATCCCCCTTGAAGTGCAGTATCAATCCTAGGCTGCACAGATGCTTTGCTGCGTGCCAAATCCTTGTCAAAGAAGGCAGTGACACTCCTTTTACCAACAGAAACACGAACACCTTTGCCACTCCCACACCTTCTCCTCTCTATTGCACGAGAAAGGTTCTTATCTCCCAATTGTTTCCTAATATCCAGACGAACTTGTTCTTCTTCATCACTTGCAAGATCAATCACTTCTTCACCTTGCAGACCTTGCATCAGATCTCGCTCCAACCTGAGCATGCGTTCCCTTTTTTCTCTTTTATTGTCCATTGATGCCTTCCGTAACTCCCTCATTGCATCCCGCACAGCTCTGGGCACATTGTTGCATGACTTCACTTCACCAACTATATAGCCAAGATGGTCCCTAAGCCTTGTTGCACCTCCACCTCTATTTGTAACCCCACAGTACCCACATTTGAAACCTTGGCCAGCAAGCTTTGTGCCATGCATCCACACCTTATTAATGTTTCCATCATTAACCTCTACATTCCATAAGCACAATATCAGCGATAAAAACATGAAAATAACTTGAGAATTTAATTTAATTACTATTAAACTAATCATAGAGGAATAGCAGCCATATAGTTATATTTGTATGATAATTGTTTAATAAACTAATCAACAGATGGTATGTAAAGGGATGATAACTGTTTA
The DNA here is from genome assembly GCA_036346575.1 of Dendrocalamus sinicus. Taxonomy (NCBI): domain Eukaryota; kingdom Viridiplantae; phylum Streptophyta; class Magnoliopsida; order Poales; family Poaceae; genus Dendrocalamus; species Dendrocalamus sinicus. Next base: position 1,626,320 of record CM070658.1, read on the forward strand.
ATAAAGTTGACAATGTAAGAAATCACAATTTGATCAATGCCTGCTCGTCTGCAAACAGCAGCTCAATGTAGTTTTTCGGGTGAGCTACAGAAGCTGAAGAAAAACAGCATTGGACTCTTTCCCGCTGAGCAATTCAGCCAAAGGAAAAACACAACATGATCACTGGATGACACTAGACACAAAATAGATTTGTGTTGCTCAAACTTCCGCAGCTTTTCGGGTTTACACTTCTCTTTATTTATAGAAAACATAAACTACAAACTGCACCACAAACTCATCAATACATGAAACTGAACCATGGCAGTAAAACAGGAAACTGAAAGCATTAGCTAACATCTAAAGACTGAAACTGAACGCAATGACTAAACTCTGAAACTGACGCAATAACTAAAAACTGAAACGCATGCAGTAACTGAAAAACTGAAACGCAAGTTTACCATAATTATCCGACAAAGCAAGCTACTTCCTCCAGAACATTTGCATTCTCTATTTATTAATGCAATAAATTAGAAATTTCGTCCAGAGCAATGCCAAGGATAGCACGTACTTCATGCTCTTGCAAAACTACATTACACCCATCCAATCCACAAACAATTTAAGGAAAAAACCTCAAGAACAGATTCACATACCATCAGTAAATAGGCATTGTGCAAAATATGCATTCCAATCAGCTAGTTGGTCACTATAAAAAATAGTTTGCATTGCTAAATGATATGGAGACAATGTATCAGCCATACTAATTAATCCTTCTTATTTCTGCACAGATTCTGACACGCACTTGGCAAATTGAACCTTAATGTAAAAATAGAACATTTGAGTTACATGAAGACTGCACAGATTAACATACAAACTATCTCTACAAAAGACTGAACATTTGAGTTACATGTAAAAATACAAGGCTTGCAGTTGTGATGTCGATCTCTACAAAACAGGATACTCTGTTTTACATATACCTTCAGAAGCTGTTGCTGGCTGTGGTGCTGCAGCTGGTGCCAGCCGTGGTGCTGCAACCCTTGCATGCCCATCTGAAGCATCACCAACTCCAATGCTTGCACTACCCCTGTCCCTCATCTGGCTGATGCCGCTGCCGCCCAACCCACGCCGTAGAAGACTGCTCTCCATGAGCAGGGTTGTACCCAAAATCGATGAGCTTCAAGAACACCACATGGATGAGACGATGCATAGCAGGAATCACACAAAGCATCCATCACGGCCGGACATACATACCAGTAGCTCGGTGATTGGGTGTTGATGGCGCCAACGATTAGTGATTGGGGACGATATGGCTGTAGGGGACGAGAGGAGTGGAAGGGGAGATGTTGGGTGGAGTGGAAGCCTGGAAGGGAGATCCGCCGTCGCTGGCCCTGGGACCTGGGTGCGCCGTGCGCACGGCGCTAGGCCAGCCGCCGCCGCCGCTGGCCAGATGAACAGGAGGGGACGATATGGCTGTAGGGGAGGAGAGGAGTGGAAGGGGAGATGCTGGGTGGAGTGGAAGGGAGATCCGCCGTCGCTGGCCCTGGGTGCGCCGTGCGCATGGCGCTAGGCCAGCCGTCGCCGCCGCTGGCCAGGTGAACAGGAGGGGACGATATGGCTGTAGGGGAGGAGAGGAGTGGAAGGGGAGATGTTGGGTGGAGTGGAAGGGAGATCCGCCGTCGCTGGCCCTGGGTGCGCCGTGCGCATGGCGCTAGGTCAGCCGCCGCCGGCCAGGTGAACAGGAGGAAAAATGAAACCTAGGGTTTTCAGTTGTGCTTGTGTTTTTATAGCAAGGCATTCGTGGGCTGGTATCTGGTTTACATTTTACACCTTGGGCTGGGCTGAAAATTCAAATTGGGCCGAAATAATTTGTCCGGTTCAATTTTTTCTCGGGCCCATCCGAAATGGACGAATCCCACCGAATTTCGGCCATTTCGGGGCGAATCCCAGAACCCTGGTTGCGTTGCCTTTCTCCGCGTAATGTAATTTGAAAATAAAAAACCACCCCCATCAAGATAACAGACAATATAAAAAGAATAAGAAAAAAATATAAAAAAAACATCTAAAAACTAAAAAAAGATAAAAATTAAGAAGCTGGAAGCTCGGAGCTCAAGCTTGAAATATCAATGATTCAAAATAGTAATTAGTTAATGCTAATGCTGAATTATACTCCACTCGATCCTTTGGCTGTTAATGTTTCGATAGATGAGTTGGTATTATACGGAGAAAGTGAGCAGTGTTAATTTTAGACGTGCATGCTGATCCAAATCCCGATCGATGCGGTCACGATTCAATGGATCGATCTGATGGCGGTAAATTGGGTGCAAAATATAATGGCTAGGCACTATTACAAAAAATGATTATCATAGACGGTTCGGAATTACTATCACAGACGGTTTTCTGAACCGTCTGAATTTATGGATCAGTGATAATTGGAGGTTGTGAGCCATCTGTGATAAATACAACACAGACAGTTTGTAACTAGAATCGTCTGTAAAGAATACTATCACAGATGGCTCGAACCAAAAACCGTATGTGATGGTAAAACATCACAGACGGTTCTAGCTACCAACTGTCTGTGATGGACGAGTATCACAGATAGTTGGTATATAGTAGATAGAATCGTCTGTGATGTGCGAGAATCACAGACGGTTTTTGTTCGAGCTGTCTGTGATAGTAATTTATAGACGATTTATACCACAAACCGTCTATGATAGTTCATTCTATACCTAATTTTTTTTTCTATTTTTGGCTACCTAGCCTGAAATAATGTTAGCTCTGCCATTTGAAAACAAGCAAATACAGCAGCAAACACAATAATACATTCTATTTCCATTACATTTAGAATCCACTATTACAGTATAACAAGATAACGAGTAGGTTATCCATCTAACACAACAATAACATAGCAAGAACACGTCCCCTAATCATACGAATCCAACTTTAAACATGGCAAGAACATATAAGAAGTAGAGATCCTAGCAGACAGTAGAAGCTGAACTGCGCCGACGAGCTGATGCCTAGGCCCTCTTGCCCCTGATACAGCGTGTGAGCTGGATGTCCTTGACGCCCGCCGTCGTCGGTGCCGACTTGAGTGCCGTCTTGGTAGCCATCAGCGTCTACTTCGTAAGGGCCATCGGGGTCGAGGAGGAGGACGGTGAGAAATAGTCTAGAGAGATTTTTGAGCAACTGTAGGTAGGAGATGGTTTTGGGTGAGTATTTATAGAGGGAGAGGTGGAGCTATGATTCATGGGGTAGGGTTTGGTGGGTTTCTATTGGCTGGGATTGGGTTGGGGAGGATCAATGGGCCCAGCGCTCAGTTTATCATATATGGTTCTATATACAAATAGTCTATGATACTCTCCCAACACAGATGGTTGGTAGTCGTAATATATATATATATATATATATATATATATATATATATATATATATATATATATATATATATATATATATATAAATGCGTGATTTGCGAGTATCACATATATTCTATATGAATTAGAGAACAAAGACAATATATATATAGGAAAATTACATAAGGCACCATGGTGCCTAGGCACCAACATCCGATACACGTGTATGATTGATAATTTTTTTGAGTTTGGGTATGAAAATGTTTTATACCCTTGATATATTTATGGTAAGTAAGTTTTGAACTCAGTTCAAATTAGTTTGAACTACTTTTGAGTTCAATGCAACTACTGATGAGTATATACCATAAAAATAGTTCAAACTAATTAAACTGAAGTTGAATATAAATTTTTGAGTTTGACATCTCAAATATACTTTTTATGGGTATATGAAGATACCCACATCAAATGTTGCGAATCTCAAGCAAATCAACGGGTATTGATATTGGTGCCTAGGCACCATGGTGCATGAAACACTCTATATATATATATATATATATATATATATATATATATATATATATATATATATATATATATATATATATATATAGACGCTGAAATGGGACACCTAGGTGTCCAGACACCTAGGCTCCTGCCGTTAGATTGCTTTTAGATACGTGCTAGAGCAATGGTATGTATGGTATGTAATATATTAGGCATGCTAAATCAATCATGGAAGGAAAGTCTTAATCATGGATGGAAAGTCTCAATCACACTAGTACGCATCTAAAAGCAATCCAAAGGTAAGGAGACTAGGTGTCAGGACACCTAGGTGCCCTATTATTTATACTATATATATATATATATATATATATATATATATATATATATATATATATATATATATATATATATATATATATATATATATATATATATATATATATATATATATATATATATATATATATATATACACGTGGTATATATATATATATATATATGTATCATATATATGGTATAGGCACCAATATCAATACCGTTGATTTGCTTGAGATACATAACGTTTGATGTGGGTATCTTCATATACCCATAAAAGTATATTTGAGATGTCAAACTCAAAAAATTAAATTCAACTTCAGTTTAATTAGTTTGAACTATTTTTATGGTATATACTTTTGTAGTCGCATTGAACTCAAAAGTAGTTCAAACTAATTTGAACTGAGTTCAAAACTTACTTACCATAAATATATCAAGGGTATAAAACGTTTTCATACCCAAACTCAAAAAATTATCAATAATACACGTGTATCGGATGTAGGTGCCTAGGCACCATGGTGCCTCATAATATAATTATATATATATATATATATATATATATATATATATATATATATATATATATATATATATATATATATATATATATATATATATATATATATATATATATATATATATATATATATATATATATATATATATATATATATATATATCGGTGCAATACAAATAGTTAGTCTCAAAAGATAAAATAGCAAAGTTCTATATGGCTTACATATGCTTGTTTGAAAGGTTTCGATGAGATCTACAACTTTGCAGTTGAGGCGAACCTCAAATTTCAAACGGAAGGTCAAAATTTTTGACAAAAAACAGAAACCAAAAACTTGTGACATAAATTTAAGGCTAAAGATAGCCCATTTTGGGGGTCTTAGAGGGCGGCAGGTGCAAGCGAGTTATTTTTTAGATCAGGCTCGTTGTTATCTTTCTAACGAGTATAAGAATATCGAAAATGGACATCATATGCAAAACTTATGCCCGTTTTATTAAAAGTGTCTTAGAACGGAATCCTACTCGGACTTAGATAGAAGATTATGAAACTTTAGGGGATTACAAGGTAGAAAACATATCGCAAACGATTTTTAATACAAATTTTCTGTGATAACTTTATTATTATATATGGTTTGTAATACAAACCGTCTGTGAAGTATTACAGATGATTTAAAATAAAAAACCAGACGGTTTTTAGTAAGAACCAATTGTGATACTTTACAGATGGTTCTCACCATAAATCATCTGTGATATTATCTCTTCACATTGACGGTTTCTAAATCTAAATTGTCTGTTATTGTATTTAACATGGACGGTTTAGATCAATCCTCTATCTATAATAATGCGTCTAATATATATTTTTTAAGTAGGGATCGGAGGCTTGCTGAAAAGTAGCGCTCGATGGATCGATGAAGAACAACTGCAGATACATATATAATCAATCGGCGTATCGTGGCGAATCCCCCTAAAGCACAGACGGATTAATATTAAGCTAAAGTACACTACTGATCATCATGCATCAACATAATCTAAAGTAGTCCAATCAGCAACAGAACCTTATACAGGAGTATATATAGCCATCGATGGTGCGTAGACCTCGAGCCAATAATCGCCAGACAAAATCTTATTAAAATATTTGTTTGAGTAAAGTACAAGATCATATCATGCACATTGTGCATTGGAACTACTTATCAGTGGTTCCAAGAACATTAGTTTACATTTACAACCACCGAGGCGAAAGGCAACATCGACAAGTGTAATCATCTTAAAGCTTAGAATCTGATGTTGCTGGATAAAATCAGAAATAACATACCTAACAAGTGTTCTATACTTAGTAGTCCTAGAGGATATATGTAGACATAGATGATTCTTATACCAAACATTTGAAACCTTTTTTTCGATGATGACACGGATGGGTTAGCTCAACATCTAGCATGCATGGCTTTATTTAAGTTGTACGGATCGATAGGAAGGGAATAACCATTGCAGATAACATAAGATTGTTCCAAAATCTTGAAGATGGTGATGCATTATCTCCTGATTTGCGAGCAATTTATAAAGACATCCACTCTCTCTCTCTCTCTCTCAAAAAACACAGAATCAAAATGATATCTCTGCGCACGGTCTTGGTTGTTAATTGCAATCGGTGAGTGCTTCCTGCGATTTGCAGTGTGATTTGTTCCCTATATATTGAAGGGTGGACATGGGCAGATCGGTGTGCACTAGCTGATAATCAGAAAGAAAATAGGATTTTTATGTGGTTGAAGAGAGTAAGAGCAACTCCAGCAGGGCCCCTACTTGAGCCCTCATCCTACTTTTGAGGGCCGAGGGGCAAAAAACTCACTCCAGCAAGGCTCCTGCTTCAGCCCTCAAAAGTAGAGGGCCCTCAAATCTCCCCCTCGAGCCCTCATTCCTGGGGTCTGGAGGGAGCCCCTACTTTTGAGGGCTCAAGTAGAAGCCCTGCTGGAGTGAGTTTTTTACCCCTCGGCCCTCAAAAGTAGGATGAGGATGAGGGTGGGTCCTATGTGTCATCCCCTCTAAGAATGAATTTGAGAGTCCTGTTTTGAGGGCTCCTGCTGGAGTGTAACCCAAAAAACAGAGCCCTCAAAAGTAGGGAGAGCCCTTAAATAAAAAATAGAGGCTCTGTTTTGAGGGTTACTGCTGGAGTTGCTCTAATACGTACATGGGCAGCTAATCACATCATGATTATGTCATGATGCTCAAATTTGCAGCAATACTCTTTGTAAGAATGATTTTGCAGCAATAGTTAATGGGGGAGGAATGGATTGGCATCATGTTCGTTACATAGATCGGAGATGCAGAGAGAAAGAGAGAGAAATTTATAATATGTGTGGGGCTACTTGGCTAGCTAGCTCTTGCATTGTTGCAGATGGAGAGAGACGATCAGCTGCCTCGTGATTCCCACGGAACTGTACAGTTCGTCTGCTCCAAGGGATATGGGAACTTGCAGAGATAAGGTATTTTATTTGTAGGGTTATAGTATTAGATCATGACCGTACAACTCTTGTAACCTTACGGAGTAGCATAAATTCCTGGACCATTTCCCTCCTTGCATGTGATAGTAGTTACTACATCATTGATTTTTGAAGGCTACGGCCATGTTCTGTTGTCTTTTAATTTTTTGACTTTTATGAAGTTTAAATAAATATAACGGTTTTAAAATAGATTTTTTAAACGGTTTTTAGTCTAAAACTACATGTGCTGTCCACGTTAATATCTTTATCATCCGTTGTTAGGGGTGCAATCGGATCGGATTCGAATGGATATTGCTTAAACCGTATCCTAACCCATATTTTTTCCCCCGGATTCGAAGTTGGATATGGTAAAACCGGATATGAATAAGAATTCGGAATATTCGGAGTTTCGAATATGATTCATCAGGGCGGATATATATCGGTTACGGATCGGAAGCGTATAATATAGACAGATAACACAGACGTATAAAAAGGAACATTTTCAATAGTGTCTTCTGCCCGACTAATGCCTAGCGTCTAAGGGAACACTATACAAGGAATAAGATAAGTAGATAGCTCCCAAAACTCCAGCCAACAATTGATGGGTCATAGGCGTCTATAGGCACCAAAGAGAAGTTTAGCATTTGATTGGAACGGAGTTTTTGCTGCAGCCATCAAACTAGCAAAGAATTACTAATCTTGGAAAGAAAAATAGAATACTACAGTTTCCACTATATTCAAAACAAACTCCAGCTCTGGTGATAAGATAACAGTATAATACCCATAGAAAATAATCAATCTTTATCATTTCTTGGGTCAAGTACCAAATCACCAGAGAACAACTACAAAGAAACTTATATAGGAGCCAAACACACGGGCACTGAACTAATAAAAGTATAAAATAAATAATGCAATATTTGAACAAATCCTTCTTTTTCCAAGAACAAGAAGAAAAACTATGCTGACTAGTCATCCTCTGAAACAGATGGTGAATTTAGCACCCATTCAAGCTCAAAAGAAACCAATTTTCATCACCTTCTCCGGCCGGTTATTATCCGAATATCCGGCAAGATATCCGGCCGGTTATTATCCAAATATCCGGATACCGAAGCAATTCGGTTGGATATTTGTTGTCCCGACTCCAGTACTGAATCCGACACGTAATATCGGTACCGTTATCCGATCCACCCGGATTTTTCATTTTCTTCCCGGATTCGGTACAAGTCGAATTCGGTACCGGATCGATCGGGATTATCCCAACCCATTTACACTCCTATCCGTTGTTATTTAAAAACCATTAGCCGTAATTAACCAAAAACTATGGACGGCAGTGCCACATGCCGTCGTCGTTCCTAACGAGCAGCCTTAACCGTCCAGACGTCGTTCATCTGAAATGGATTGGCAGTGGAGCTTTCGGCTTGTCAACCATCCAACAAATATATATCCAAAACATGAGAGCACCCACCCCTAAGAAAGAGGCAGCCTGCGTATTCTTCCACACGAAGGAAGAGGGCATTGTTCTTCTCCACATGACAGCCAGCCCAACAAATCCGGCCCATAAGCAGCCGCCGTCTCACTCGCTCCTCGCCGTCGTCTCCTCTCCTCCCCTCTAGCTCCTCTCCTCTCTTCAGATTCACAAGCTGCGGCTGCGGCGGCTGCTGCTGCTTCTCCAAACCCTTTGCTCTCGCCCTCCGCGATCCAATCTCTCTCCGCTCCTCCTCCCAGGTCCGAGCCCATCCTTCTCCTCCAGCACGGTCCATTTTTTCAAGCTTCTTTCTTCTGTAAGTCTCTGGTTTTCCTGTGTCTCTGTCGCTAGCTCGGCTCCCGAGTTCGAGCTGACAGGTGTAGGTAGGTGGAGATGATTCCGTTAGGCATTTGCAGCTCTCGTTCGAGTTAGTGCTGTGCTGCTGAAGGTGGTGGATTGTTTTGGCATTTGAAGTGCGCATTTGTAGCTGTGGAGTCTGTATGTAAGCAGCGGCGTTTAGAACTTGGGAACACGTAGGGTTAGTACACATGGCAATGACATATCCTACTTTCGATTTACAGTTTCTGTCGCCTGAGATGGGATTTAGCTTTGATATTACAAACTACAAGAGTAAAGGACAATGTAAAGTTGTAAACCCAACAGTGTTCATATTTCTCTGGGTGACCGTGTGCAGTTTTGCTATACCTTGGGGGTTGGTAGCAACCAAACCAGACTAGGCGTGGTAAGAGCAACTCCAGCAGGGCCCCTACTTGAGCCCTCAACCCTCATATTTGAGGGCTTGAGGCAAAAATGCAACTCCAGCAGGGCCCCTACTAGAGCCCTCAAATTTGAGGAGCCCCTCAAATCCCTCTCCCACCCCTCATTCCTAGGGGCTCCCCCTCCACCCCTCATTTTCCTGTTTTTTTTCCCGCACAGTGAAACTTCTCCCGCTCCCCCCTGCATCTTTCCCCGCCGCCTCCCTCGCCCGCCCGCCTCCCTCGCCAAAAATCTCCGCCTCCCTCATTGCTCCTTCCCGCCGCCCTCCTCCCTGCCGTCCCGCCTCCCCGCCCCCTTCCCTTCCCGGCACCTCCCCCCCTCCACCGCGCTCTCGCCCCTTCCCGCCGTCCCGACTCCCCTTCCCTGCCGTCCCGCCTCCCCGCCCCCTTCCCGGCGCCTCGCCTCCACCGCCTCGCCCCTCGCCTCGCCCCGACTCCCGCGCCCCCTTCCCGGCGCCTCGCCTCGCCGCCTCCCGGCGCCTCGCCTCCTCGCGCCGCGCGCGACGCCGCCGCCTCGTCTCGCGCCTCTCGTCGTCCTCGAATCCGGGCGCCACCGGCGAAACTCCTCCACCGCGGCCTCCGCACCAGATCCGGCCTCGCCGGCTGATCGCGCCGCCTCGCCGGATCCGTCGCCGGCTGCGCTGCTGCCGGATCCGCCATCTTCGCGACGAGAGGACGATGCGCTGCGGCTCTGGCGGAAAGCTCAAGCGGGTATCGCGATACACGGCGGCCGGCTCTGAGCGGCATGCGGGAGGCGAAGAGGTTCGGGTGAGCTCGGAGGAGGCTGGTGCGGGCCGGCCACAAGCTGGGCGGCGGCGCCTACCCTGGCCGGTTCTGGGCGGCGGCGAGCGGCGAGACGGAGAGGTGAGGGCGGGAGAGAGAAGGAAGCGGAGGCTGCGGCTGAGGAGAGAATGAGTAGGTCCCATATGTCAGTTGTATTGGAATGGATTTGAGGGCTTAAATTTGAGGGGTGCTGTTGGAGTAGATGCAAAAAAACAGGGCCCTCAAAAGTAGGGGGAGCCCTCAAATGAAAAGTAGGGGCCCTGTTTTGAGTAGTACTGCTGGAGTTGCTCTAATGGATTAAAACCTAACCTAAATTTAAACCAACCTCTACTTAAAGAAGCTCAAAATCCCACTCAACCCAAACCAAATCACATCTTCCACCACCTAACCTAATCCATACGGCATTTCCACCCAACCCAGCCCAAATGGTTAAAATGAGTTAAACCCCATTTTCAACCTGTTTCAAAGCCATTCCCAACCTCTTTACTAATCTACTGCATGCAAGTGCAAGTGTATTTATAGGAAACTTTTGAAAAAGTTCAGTATTTAGAATTTCTAACTCGCGTTTACACCATAAAAATTTCACAAAATTATTTAAAATTTACTATACATGATTTGGGATATACAGACGCTATTTTGTGCAAATTGTTAGGCCTAGGCACAAAGGTAGGACCAACAGGTTATTATAAGAAACTTTTATAAAAGTTTGGTATTTAAAATTTATAACTCGCGTTCACACCATAAAGTTTCACAAAATTTTTTAAAATTTATTATAGATAATTTCAGGTATAGAGATGCTACTTTGTGCAAATTATTAGACCTAAACACATAGGTGGAATCAACAGGCGTTTATAATTTTTTTAAAAATATTCGGTATTTGAAATTTCTAACTCATGTTCACACTATAAAAGTTTCACAAAATTGCTTGGAATTTACTTAGATGAAGTATGGGAACACCACTTTGTACAAATTGTTAAGCCCAAACATATAGGTAGGACAAATAAACTTTTTTAGCAAACTTTTGAAAAAGTTCAGTATTTAAAATTTATAACTCGTGTTCACACCATAAAAGTTTTACAAATTTTCTGAAATTTATTATAGATAATTTCGGGTATAGAGATGGTATTTTGTGCAAATTATTAGACCTAGGCACATAGGTAGAACCAATAGACTTTTATAGAAATTTTTGAAAATGTTTGGTATTTAAAATTTCTAACTTACATCACAATATAAAGGTTTCATAAAATTGTCTGAAATTTACTATAGATGATTTAGAGAATAGAGATGTTTTTTGTGCAAATTTATCCGAAACGCTATTTTGTGCAAATTATTAGACCTAGGCACATAGGTAGAATCAACAGACTTTTATAGAAATTTTTGAAATGTTCGGTATTTAAAATTTCTAACTTACTTTCACACTATAAAGGTTTCATAAAATTATCTGAAATTTACTATAGATGATTTAGAGAATAGAGATGTTTTTTTGTGCAAATTCTTAGGCCTAGACACATAAGTAGGACTAATAAACTTTTATGGGAAACTTTTGAAAAAGTTCGGTATTTAAAATTTATAACTCGCGTTCACACTATAAAAGTTTCATACAATTTTTTGAAATTTACTACAGATGATTTTGGGTATAGAGACGCCACTTTATGCAAATTATTAGGCCTAGGCACATAGGTGGAATCAACAGATTTTTATAGAAATTTTTTGAAAAGGTTCGGTATTTGAAAATTCTAACTTACGTTCACACTTAAAGTGTTCAAAAAATTGTCTGAAATTTACTATAGATGATTTAGAGAATAGAAATGCTATTTTGTGTAAATTGTTAGGTCTAGACACATAGGTGGGACCAATAAACTTTTATAGGAAACTATTGAAAAAGTGTGGTATTTAAAATTTATAACGCGCGTTCACACCGTAAAAATTTCATAAAATTTACTATAGATGATTTCGGGTATAGATACACTACTTTATGGAACTTATTAGGCCTAAGTACATAGGTGAAACCAATAGGCTTTTATATAAAATTTTTAAAAAGATTTGGTATTTGGAACTTCTAACTTACGTTCACACTATAAAAGTTTCATAAAATTGTCTGAAATTTATTATAGGTGATTCAGAGAATAGAGACGCTACTTTGTGTAAATTGTTAGACCCAGACGCATAGGTGGGACCAACAAACTTTTATAGGAAATTTTTAAAAAGTTCGGTATTTAAAATTTATAACTCGCGTTCACATCATAAAAGTTTCACTAAATTTTTTGTAACTTACTATAGATAATTTCGAATATAGAGACATTACTTTGTACAAATTATTAAACATAGATACCTAGATGGGTCCTATGGGTGGAGCTAATCCACAAATGAGCCATATTGCCACACTACAGGTTAAACTTGTTCTCAACCCGATTACAACCCTAAATTTTAGAACTCATTCTAGCCCTACCTAACCCTTTTTATGAGATAACGAAACCTGATCCAACTCATCTATTCTTTCAACCTATTTCTACCCAATAAGCCAAACCAATTAAGAACCTAACCTATTTAATCCATTTGAACTCAGCCCATTAACACCCCTAAACCAGACCACGATCACACTTAACTCATTTGAACCCAGCCCATTAACACCCTTGAACCAGACCGCGATCACCAAGAGTGTCTCCATAATGGGTCTCCTCAGCATCATCAGAAAGATCAAGCGCAAGGAAAAGGAGATGAGGATACTCATGGTGTAAGCATCCTCCCTGTTCCATTCCTGTTTGCTCTTTTATTTCTCCCAAGGTTCAAATCCAATGTACTGTAGTTGTTGATTCTTGGTTTGCGATGCACTGTATGTATGTTTCTTGATTTTCAGGGTCTCGTGTTCTTTGTTCTCGTTCTTGATTTTTATTTTCTTTTAAGGGATCACTGATGTGAAAATTTTCCAGTGGCCTGGACAACTCGGGTAAGACAACAATTTTCCAGTGCTGAATATAAATGGGGAGGACACCAGTGTCATCAGCCCAACGCTTGGCTTTAATATCAAGACCATCAAGTATGTACCATGTTCTTTTGTATAATTATCAAGTTAAATATGTCAGAACAAGAAAGATTGTTTCAGGTGATGTTATATTCAATCATTTAAATTCTAGCGTATCTCCAGGGAAATGCCACTTGTATTGGCTAAAGGTGTTCTGAAAGTTTTCACAATAATTTCAGCTCATGTAGTAACTAAGCATTCTTGTGAAATATGCGGTATAAGCATAATTCTGAATTTAATTCCAGCATAAATAATTATCATCAAAACACATTTCCAGCATAATATAAATGACATAAATAGCATATCATCATGTATTTGTTCCATGTCATTTATGCAAGAACATATATTTATTATATGAACCAAAAATTCTGCTAAAATGATCATATATGACATTCTCATGAATCAAGGATTTAATAAAACTTAGCAAAAAACACAAGTTTCAGGTTTAATTAGAGCTCTCAGATATAGGGTTACTCAAGATTTAATCTTGGCTGTTCCGCTACTATGGTCTTATACTCTTCATTAATTGAATATGCCAAATATGTTTTAAACCTTGAGCTCTGACCAAGAACAGACAAAAGAGACTACTCAATGTTTTCGGCCAGTAACAGGGCACAAACAAAATGACCACCAGGATATCTCTAAAATTAGCCAATTAATTGATATACTCCAGAGATAAGAATCACATGCAGATCAGCTATGCAGAAAGCCAAAAAGGCTAAACAGAGATATGAACAAGACTATAATTGAGATTATTGTGCAGATTACACTGAAACAGAGATTTAGTTACAGAAATGAGACCGAAAACAGTAGTAACCTAGAGCTCAGGTTTAATCATTAAATTTCAGCATAAGACCAAATTCATCATAGAGCTAACAGCCAACCCCACATGCATCTCTAGCAATATTCAACTAGTGACAAATCTCAGATAAATGAAACAGGTCACAGACTGCAAAGAGTAGGTGTCTGAAATACTCACAGCAGTGATGATACTCGAAATCACCGTGAAGGAAAAAAAGGGGCAAGGCACGCTCACGACGCTGACCCAAAAAACCTAGCACCCCCTGTGCTGCTCACAGAAGAGAAGTGAGGTAGACGAAGATACAATGCCCTCTCCAACCTCGAGAAGCCGACGCCGGAGCCGAGGGTCAGGGTAGTGCCGCACAAGACCACAAGAACACACCGGCCGATTACGCTCAAAAGCAATAGGGAGCCGCACCGTCTCTGTCCTCCCTCGGGCAGCCTTCAACCTTCGAATTTCCCCTCACACCACACCAGGGTCCATGGGAAATCGAAAGCAAAAAGCTTCAATCAGAGATGGCGCCGAAGCCCCAATACTCCTCACAGACCGAAGAATAGAGAGGAAGAAGATCCAAGAGGAGCAAATCGGGATCGGAAGAGATCTACCGCAACTGTGGAGCCAAGAGGCCTTAAGAAGAGGAGATGAGGGTTTGTAGCGGGTTACGCGAGCGGCCGGCTTCGAGGAACCCGGGCCAGCCCGCGCCTCCGCCGTTGCCCCTCCACACGCCATCTCCCCACTACTAGAAAATCCCCCTAATGCCACGAAACACATTGCAACGGCACAAAATTTGTTGCAATAGGTAGGCCTTATTGCCACAGTTTGGAAAAAATGTTGCGATATGTGGTCAATATTGCCACTAATTTATTGTGTTGCAAAAATATTGACTTTCGTGGCAAGAGGTAGGTGTTATTGCCACCACTTTCAAAATCGTTGCGATTAGCTGACAATATTGCCACGCAATTTCCTGCGTTGTGATAATCTTGAATTTCGTTGCAATATGTTGATGTTATTGTAACGAAATTCTAAGTGGTTGCGATGAGTTGACAATATTGCAACGAATTTATTACGTTGCCATAATCTTTAAATTACGTTGCAAAAGGTTGATATGTATTGCAACGAAATTGTAAAGCGTTGCATCAATAAATGTTTTATTGCCACGAATTGATTGCGTTGTCATAATCTTTAACTAGTGTTGTAAAAGGTTTGTATATGTTGCAACGAAATTGTAAAGCGTTGCATCAATAAAGGTTTGCCACGATTTAAATTTGTTGGAAGAAAAGCTTGTTGGGTGGCAAAAGGTAATTGTGTTGCCACAATTTATTTAAGCGAAAATAGAAACACAAAAGCATGTCCTAGGTCTTGAACCCAGGACCTTCACGGTCATAAAACTTTTTCTTAGCACTAGGCTAGGCATGTTTTTTGTTCAAATATTTGTGCACTTATTCTTTTACAGTATTTGCGTTATGGGAAAGGACACGTGAGTAACCCCTGGGAAATCAATCTCGCGGACGCGGATACGCTCATGTCTTGCACTTCTCAGTTAAATATTTGAACGATGTGAAGATTTTAGAATCACGAGAAAGACGAAGAAGTCCAGTGCTAAAGTTGTAAGAGTACAAGAAGATGTCAATCCTGCTAGCAAGCAAGGAGAGACAATATTGCCTGGTAGTGCGGCCACCATCGATGACATCAAGTGCCGCATGCCCAACTCAATCCCATCTGCAAAACACAAAGGCAACCCAATCTCACGGAAGTCCAGGCCGGCCGCAAGCCAACTTATGTCATTAGCCAGTTGTGCTGTTAGCTAATTATGTTGGGCCGTATGTGTTTGTTTGCATGAGTCCAAGTCGGCCTGGTGCATGACTAGAGAACGACTATAAGTAGCGCCGCCACCTGATGGTAACGGGACCGACTAGAAGATGGAAAAATCACTACGTGACGGAAAGTTAGGGATGAACAGTGCCCATGACTAGATAATTTGAGAACAATGTGCTTGTTTTTGAGTTTTTGATAGCCACCAAAAATTCAATAGAAATTTGAGAGTTCTTACAAATCGAGATCGTTCAACCTTTCCGCTAGGAATTGGGAGCGCGATAGGGCTTTTGCTCGGTGGTCGTGAAGTCCGACGTGTGTGATCTTGCGAATTAAAGAGCGTTCGTTCTTGCATTAGCAACGGAGGATCGCTACGATTCGAGAGGCTGCATGTTAGTATCCAATCCTACGTCGAGAAGATCGGACGACCCCGTATCACTGTGTCTCTGTTTCTGATGCCAATCAACGCGAGATTCCATCTCCAACTCTCCAAGCATTGCAAGAAGTACGTCTGTTTATGCTTGCCCTTTTATTTAATTTGTTGATCACTCATATGTCAATTAAGTATGACTGTAGTTAATGAGTAATCAATTTTCTGAAATTCTGAAATTCTAATTACGGTGCAGGTAGGTAGGGCACGGTGTGATGACCTGAGCCAATTTTGTGAATATAATCATTATCCCAACTTGGTAATTTACTAACTCTTTTGATTTTTAATGTTGAATCCAGGATGGATACCTTTGGTAATTACTTACTAATAGTTTTCTAAAATTTCAGTGACTTATAGAGGAGTTGAAACAATCACAGAGATGATCTATTGATAAATTTTGTAAGGGTAATAGCTGAATGTAATGTGGGGGCGTACGTATACTCGGCGACAACGCCATGGAAGGGCGCCTCCTTCTGATTCCGTGGCGCAGGAGGTTATACATGAGAAGGAAACCGATTAATAGTTGGAATTGTAATTGAATACCTATACGTAATTAGTATGTTATATTAGTTGGATAAGAGTCCCTTACGGACTCCTTTGCATACTTTCTTTGGATCAGGTTGCATTATAAATTGAGGAAGATTGTAATAGAGAGAAGCAAGTAAGAACTATTTACTCATCTCGTTTATCTCCTCCAAATACTTCTGTCTTTCCCGGCGCCCTTCCCCTGCGTCTTGCTTTCGTTCGCTCATCACGGAGTCTTCTCCGCCCAGTATTGAAGTAATAGAGTTGATGGTAGGCAAATACTATCTCATCTCATTTACTCATCTCATTTATCTCCTCCAAATACTATTTCGTTTGCTTTTTGAAGTAATAGAGTTGATCTATTTGATAAGAAAATTTTTAATCGTTTAATGTCCAGTATTGACTAAAAGTAAGTTGTTTGAATATAAGCGAGGGGTACTATCTGAGAATTATGATTTGAAATATATATGTTTACTTTTGTCTTTGTTTGTGTTGCAGTGGCTGAACTAGTTATTTGTGTTCATTTGGACTGGAAGAACATGCTTGTTGATGATAGGAGTTGGATGCGCATGCATTTTACAACAGATGAGTGGCAAAAAGGTTTCAAGAAATTTATTGAAATTAAATTTGGTGGGACTGCTCCAGGAGAAACTGCACCATGTCCATGTAGAAGATGTCGTTGCATGAACTACAGAACAAAAACAGAGGTTCAGAGTCATTTGGTTCTCGGAGGGTTTGATGAAAGCTTCATCCAAGGAGAAGATGATTTACATGAGGGCACCATGCAAGCAGATGTCGATGATGGCGCAGCAGTGACCGTAGTCTGTGAATGAACTGGTTTCAACACTAATAAGGGTGCTATACATGGAGACATCATAGGTACTATTAATGAAGAGCCAAATGAAGAAGCAAAGAAATTCATTAAATTATTAACAGAGGCGAAGAAGGAATTGTATCCAGGTTGCAAGGAGGCCACTAAGATATCTTTCATTGTCGGGCTCTTTCAGATTAAGTGCATGTATGGTATTAGTATGTGATGCATTAGAGGACATACTTGATTGTTCTCGCTTGTTCTCCCGAAGGTCACCGTGTTCCGGACACATTGGATAAAGTGCAAAAGGTTGTTCGGGATCTTGGCCTCAACTACGTAAAGATACACGCCTGTGTGAATGATTGCATGTTATTTCGGAAGGATTATGCTAAGTTGGATACATGTCCAACATGTGGTGAGTCCAGATGGAAACCGATTGTTTCACGCATAAGGAGGAGGTAGCCAAGAAGCGTGTCCCACAAAAGTCCTAAGGTATTTCCGTTACTCCTCATTGCAAAGGTTGTACATGAATGCGACCACATCCGCATATATGCGTTGGCATAACGAGGGCCTGGTCCGAGATGGAAAAATGCGGCACCCTGCTGACTCCTTGGCATGGAATCATGTTGATAAAACATACAAGGATTTTGCTTTGGATCCTCGCAATGTTAGGTTGGGACTTACATATGATAGCTTTAATCCTTTTGGGATCTTTGAATGTTTCATATACTACATGGCTGTCATTTTAATCCCTTACAACCTGCCACCCTGGTTGTGCTTGAAACAGCCTTATTGGATGATGTCAATGTTGATACCGGGTCCTACTTCTCCAGGAAATAACATTGATGTATATTTGCAGCCCCTGATTGATGAGCTTAAAGATCTTTGGTTAGAGGGTGTTGAGACATGGGATGGCAAGGTGAAAATTTTTTTAAGTTGCGTGCAATTCTCCTGTGGACAATTAATGATTTTCCAGCATATGGGATGCTATCTGGTTGGAGCACAAAAGGCAAGTTTGCATGTCCATATTGCCACAAGGATACAGACTTTTTATGGTTGAAATTTGGGTCCAAGCATTGCTATATGGGACATCGCCGCTTTCTGCCTATGGACCACGGTGGCGCAAGAACAAGAGCACTTCAATAACAAAGTGGAAACCAGGAGTCTCGGTGTCATTGAGTGGTAAAGGGTGCTGTGATCAAGACGAAAGTTTTGAGCAAGTGACTTTTGGGAAGTCCGCTAGGAAGAGAAGAAGCGTGAAGAAGAAAGTAGGTGGCATAATTGGAGGAAGAAGAGTATTTTTGAACTACCTTCTCGGGAAAATTTGCTTGTAAGGCATAATTTGGATGTGATGCACATCGAGAAAAATATTTGTGAGAGCGCATCGGGACTTTGCTTTGCATGGCGGGAAATCAAAGGATAGCGAGAAGGCTCGGCTAGACATGGAACATTTGGGCATTAGGAAGGATCAACATCTCGTGGTGGAGAATGAAAAATACACAGTGCCATCAGCACTGTACTCTCTGGGTAAGGATGAGATGACATACTTATGCAAATTTCTAGAATGTGTGAAGATGCCTGATGGTTATGCTTCCAACATCAAGAGGAGCGTGGATGTGAGCCGGTGCAAGGTGTCTGGACTCAAATCTCATGACTGCCATATTATTTTTCAGAAACTATTACCCATAGCAGTATGCAACATTTTGCCAGAAGATGTTGCTATCCCGTTGATTCAGCTTAGTAGGTTCTTCAATGCAATATGTTCAAAGGAGTTGAGTGCTGAAGAGTTACAACAGTTGAGCACCTCGATTAGTGAAACCCTTTGTCGGCTTGAGATGATATTCCCACCATCTTTTTTTGATATCATGGTGCATTTGCCAGTTCATCTAGCTGAAGAGGCTAAACTTGGAGGACCAGTGTGCTATCGATGGATGTATCCAATTGAGAGATATCTACGTACTGTTAAAGGCTACGTGCGGAACAAAGCACACCCTGAAGGTTCAATAGCCGAGGGGTATATATCAGAGGAGTGCATGACATTTTGCTCTCGCTTCCTAGCAAACATCGAAACCAAGGTTAATCGTCCAGAGCGCCATGAAGCTGCCATGGTGAATGAACCACCATCTGGTATAAGCATATTTGCCAACATTGACTATATCAAGAAAGGATTTACTATCGAGACACTTACTCCGATTGAGCTGCAGCGGATGAGGCACTACATCTTAAGAAACTGTGATGAGGTCATTCCATGGATCAAGTAAGATATTATTTAAAAATACATATTCTGCTTGTATGAATTACCAAGGTTTATTTAATTTTATTTACTTGAAGCCTTCTTTTTCAATATTGTAGTAAGCATATGGATGAACTTAGAAAAATCAAGACTCGGAGTGTTGAGCAACGACACAGCAACAATTTGTAGGCTGGTTTGAGCGCCTGATGAGTTGGAATTTTTCTTTGTATATTTCTTTGACTAACTAACAATTGTCTGCAGAACTAAAAGGGTTTATTCTGGTTGCGAGATCAGCAAACTTAATGAAGAAGGAGGAACAAGTGATCGATGTATGGTCTTTCACAAGGACGGACCAACGAGCACGTGTTTTCAACGGATGCTTCATCAATGGATTTCTTTTAAATGCGGCTCGGATAGAGCAAAACCTTAACACGAGCGGTGGTGTTGTTGTTTGAGGAGATGGCGATTCGCAATATTGATTGGTATGGCGTGATTAAAAGATTATCGCACTAGATTTTCCTTTTGGTAAGGAAGTGATATTGTTTTGATGCGATGGTTCGATGTTCTTCTTTGACAAGAACAAAGGAAGAGGGTACCAAAGGGATCGGTATGGAATTATTGATATCGATACAACTCGATTGCGTTATTTAGATGAGCCTTATATTCAGGTACACAAAGTGAGTAGGTGTTTTATGTGAACGGCGCAAAGAAACCGGTGGCGCCTTCGTTGTAAGAATGAAACCAGAAATTTATTTGCCATGCGGAATCGGCAAATTCGAAAGCGAGGAGGAATCGATCTTGACTCACTGGATGTGGGAGTGCAAGACATGATTGCTTGAGCGACCATGAAGTCTTGATGAACCGGAGAAGGTCTGACATAGAAGGTGTTACTGGTGATGCTTCTGTAATTCAAAAAGCGATTGCTGAAACCGTAGATGAACCAAATGATATTGGATTAGCAGATGAAGATGATGATGATGACACCTACATTGATGATGGATATGTAGCACCAGTGCACGGTTCTGGGCAAGTAGCTGATGATGATTTTTTTTGTTTAAAAATTTTATGTTACATAGTTTGTTTTGGATACTATAATTTATCATGCTCCTGAACCTTCATTTAGTATGTTTTGAAATTGCGGACATGCGGACAAGTATTTATGCAAACTGGAACAATTAAAATTTACAACTCAGTTCAAGTCTTCTATTAACATACAGGCATTTATGCAAACTGTTAACATACAAGTAGCTCTAATTGGGCTGAACCAACTACAATTTAATCAAACACATATCTTTCAGTTCAATTAGTGCATATAAATGGCAGACTGTACAAACTGGACAGCAATACACATAGCTCACCTTCTGAAAGCAAAAATTAAACAAAACCACAGTGTATGGTTTCAATGAAATTAAACAAAAACACAAAATCCCCATATCCACATACATGCATGCAGAATTATCATTGCATGGATGTCAAATCCATATTACAAATGGAAATCTTTGCTAAAAAAATCCTCGCTTTTACTTTCTTTTACGCAAAAGCATCTAGTAAAATTTCCAAGGTGATCGACCATCATCATAACCCAAAATACTCCCAATTGAGCTAAGCAAGTAGCACCGGAATGGAGCGATGAATAGTTGGATACCTACGTGTGGCGGCCACGGGAGTAGGGGTTACGGGCGACGAGCGGCGGCGCGCCCTTGGCGGCGAGGTTGGCGTAGTAGAAGCCGTCGCGAGCTCCTCCGAGGAGTTGGCGAGGTTGAGCGCCTCGGCGAGCTTGGAATCGAGGAGGAGCCGGCGCGGGCGGCTGCACCACCAGCGGCCGTGGCGGGTGCGCGGGTCGCGGAGAGCACGGAGAGGCAGCGCGAGGGCCCTCATTGTCGGACTCGGCGGGCGGTGCGGTGGGGATGGCGCTTGCCGCGACGGCGAGGAAGGCAACAGGGAGGATAAGGGAGGGGGAACTTACGGCTCTCTGAGCGAGGAAGGGAACAGGAGGCGAAGAGAGGGCTTTTGGTTGCAGCGCCGGTGGCGGTGAGATCGACAGGTGGGGACGCCGGGGAGGGATTTGGGGGCGGCCGGCGCGGGAGCAAGCTAGGGTTCGGGTGGGGACTGGGGAAGGGAGGAGATGGCGAGGCGAGAGCGAGCGAGGTCATCGCGTGCGGTGTGGGCGGTGGGCGTCTTGATTGATTGATGGCGGCGGCGCTAGTCGGACAGATCGGATATGTATTCGGTTAGCTCGCGCGGACAGGGAGTGCCGGAGGGGCAACACTTGTGCCGGAGGAGCACCCTCGAAGGCGCGCGCACCGACGCCGGTTGGACGAAAGCTTTTAAGGCTTTTTAGGTGTAGAGAAGAAATAGAGATATGAATTTAAAGCTGAATTGTCAATTGGGTCCCCTGCGCGAAGAGGCTTTCATATGTTATCAACTTATCATAGTGGTTCATATGTTTGAGCATGAAGAGGCTTTCATATGTTATCAACTTATCATAACTAGCTCATACTTTGGGAGTCGAATGAGATAAAATAGATAAATTGCCAACCATTTATTTTTTTGGTCTCAAATTTCAAAATTGAATTCATTTTACATAACATATGTATTTAAAACTGAATTGACAATTGGGTCAAACATATGTATTTAAAACTGAATTGACAATTGGCTAATTGTACTCTAGCATCAAAAACAAAAGACAATGTTATGATAAGTTGATAACATATGAACCACTATGATTTGATAACATATGATATGATAATTAATTAAATTTTAAGCTATATCATCATCGATCAGATAATTAGATAAATTATAAGCTATATCATTATCGATAATTAACTAAATTATAAGCTAATAAACTAGTCGTTAACCCCATGACTAGCATCTAGGCAGGCTAGACTTACGTGTGGCGAACACTAGGTAAAACTAGCTCATACTTTGGGAGTCAAATGAGATAAAATACCTAATCATAGTTGGATCCGAGATATACAGGAGCTCTCTCGGTTGGGATCCTTGCTGAATTTATAAATCTCTGGATCTCCTTTCGATGTTGAACTACTGCCGAAGTTGCGGATGTACATCGTTGGCGCCTCTCATCATCGAGGACTTTACTCGGCTAAATCTGCTTATGAAGGATTCTTCCAAGGTTCATCAAATTTCGGTCTTCGATCATATTTGGAAAACACAGGCTCGAGCGTTGTCATTTCTTTGTGTGGATTGTGGTTCACAAGCGTTGCTGGACTGCAGGCCGTCTTGCCAAACGTGGACTTCCACATCCAGTTCAGTGTCCTCATCGCGACCAAGCTGAGGAAACAATTGATCACTTGCTCACTAGCTGTGTGTTTGCAAGGCAATTCTGATTCTCCCCCCTAAATCGCTTTGGGCTGCAAACTCTAGCGTCGACGATCAATGATGCTTCTTTTGAGGACTGGTGGTATAGAGCTGATGAGATGGTCGATCAATGATGCTTCTTTCTTGTCGGCCCTTGTTCCTAGGGGCTAGGTCATTCCAGGTCGTGTGTACTTATAGCAAATAGGCGCGTATGTAATTTTGTGATCCTTTGGGTGTGTGTGTTGGTGTAATCAGGGTTCTTTACCCTTTTATCCTTCTTCTTTAATATAATGATACGCAGCTCTCCTGCGTGTTCGAGAAAAAAAGGGATAAAATAGCTCAAAATTAGGAAAAGGTGGTGATAGATATATACTTGTCCACTATGATTTGTTCTAAACAAAGTGTATGCTATGTACAATTGTGAGAAACTTGCATTGCACAAGATCACGGTAATTTTTGGTGATAGATCCTTTATTTTCCACTATCATTTGCTTTTAAATAAATGAACGCTCTGTACAATTAAACCCAATTTGGATTGAACAAAGTTTGGGATGCCATCTTGTGTGAAACTTGATCAAGATTATGATTCATTTGGTAATATTTTTACAAGTAATTGTTTCCCACCAAATATGATTAAATTTTTTTCCCACCAAATTTTTACAAGGAATTTAACACCCCGCCAAAAGTTCCCCCATAACCCCACGCGCGCGTGCATTACCTGGTTTACCATAACCCCATAACCACCAATCTGGTTTAGGTGTGCGGCGATCTCCGGCCGTTGGATCGCGGGACGCGGACGCGAATGTACAGCCCGACCAAGCGCTTGGCCCTCGATCGCCTCCTCCCGGTCTCTCTCGGTGCCCCACGCCGCCTCCCTCGCTCTCCTCTCTCTCGCCCTTCCCGCTCGCGTCGCCCACCCCTAACCCCTGTCCTTCCGCCCCGCCGCCGCCGCTGGAAAAGGAGTACGGGACGCTGCGCGGCTTGGGATCTGCGGGAGAGAGACTAGGCGGTGCACGAGGCTGAAGGCGTCTTGGTGGAGGCTAGGGTTTCGGCGGCTTGCCCGGTCCTTCCGCCGTTGTCGCCACGTTCCTCTTCGTCTCGGCATCCCTCCTCGGTTCGGTTCCTGCCGCGATGCCGACTCATCCAGGCAGCACGCCGCCGCCGACTACATCGGCCAACCTGACACTTCTATAATTGACGCGATCAAGTCTGGGGAGAAATCGCTGGATCTTCCCCGACCTGACAAGTAAGTTTTCTGCTGCATCCAACCCTAATCCATGGATCGAACCGGCAATCACGGTTGGTTTGAGATGCAACGCCCTATGGTGCTGAAGATTCTTTAGGGACTCCATTTAGGCATAGCAGATCTTATAATTTGTGAGATTAAACTTGTATTACATATGGTGTACCAATAATTTTTTTTTCTAAAGTGATACTAGTTCAGGGCTACGTCAGGAAGGTAGCTGTGCAATTTTTTTTGTAATATTAATGAATCCTCAGGCCTGCTACTACTTTGTTAGTGGCTTCTATCCAGAACATATTAATCAGTACATCCTTCTATCCAGAATAGATAAACAAGTATAATTGACGACTGCACACCATAGTATTTAACACTTAGATTAAACTTATAATAGATCAACCCTACCTGAAAGGTAATCTGATGTCTTTATGCAATGTACAGATCTTTCAATTTTAATAGCTCATAATGCAGAGTTGGATTGACAGTGTTGTACCTTTTCATTATGCGTGAGAAGTCATACCCCCCAGTATCTTTTATTTTTCTGTCCATGAAAAATTTGTTTGCAACAAAGTTTCATATTTAAAAATTCATGCTTTGTAACAGCTAACAGTACTTGTACATTTACTATTCTGAATCATTACTTATTAGGCATCATGTTAATAAAGTCACTTTTCTCAATTTATACTGTGCCAGGTTGATCGGAGAGATTTGGAATATCAAGTTTGATTGCGTTGGGGCAGATCCAGAAGTTGAAGTTGTCGAGTTAGAACTTGACAAGGCTTATATCACATTTTACAACTTGATGTGTATCAAATCGAAGCTTGGGTACTCTGGGAGGGACTTCTTATTTTATAAGAAGCGATGTGGTAGGGCTCAGGCAAAGCTTGAGGCGCTCGATTTTAACCACCAAACAGAAGCCATGCTATCAGAGAATGAGAGGAAGCAACAAATCAGATTTGTCTTGACAAAGATCAACCGAGAGGTTTGCAAGTGAGCATAACCCCATCAAGCGACCAAGGCGCAGCCAAATGGTGATGAACCAACTTCAGGAATAGATATTGATGCATACAAGAAATGGCTTGCAATCGCAACGCGAAGACCAGAGACACGTAAGTTAAGTTGCGGACTCATTGCATTTAATATAAGATGTGTTGTTTGACCTGAGACGGCTAACATATTCGTTCGTGCAGCTTTACAAGATGACTACAGGAGGAAACAATCCTAACTTATAAAGCATGGCTAAAGCGACAAGCGATCTTCAATCAGTAATTTCTTTTGATCATTGTCGAGTACTAACATGTAATGTAATTTTTGCAAGCGGTTAGAGAGCACATGATAGCGATGAGGATATGTAGGGATTATTATTCATTATCGGACTCAGAGAGTAGAGATTAGAGACAGTTTTGTATCGATTGGTGATTGCCCATCTACAATTCTAGCTATCGCATCCCCTTTAGTTGAAATCTTAAATGCTGGAACTTCGGAGATTAAGTGTTAAGTGCTTGCAAGATGCAAGCTGCAGTGAACTCATACTAATTCAGTTGGTGTTGCAGTTCTTTTATGCTATCTAAAACTGAAATCCTTGTTTGTAGTGTTCATGCATCATAATACAGTACCGTGCAGGAGATGTTCTTTTATCTGCAGTGAACTTAGGTTTTACATCCATAGGTTATTAGATGTTTACAGTGTTTGGTCCGTTAGCACGAGAAGATTATTTTACGATCACATAAATCCTACGTGTACCTTTGCATCGATGTTGGATATATATGCGATGTCGTATTTAGATCAACATAGCCAAGATGATGAAATACTTCTTTGAAGAGGAAAGTCATGGCAGCGTGAAACTCCTCCGTGTTGGCCCTCTCATGCTAGGCGTCAAAGGAAAAACATGATGGTATATTTTGCTTTGAACAATTTTTATTTTAAGCTTCAAAACTTCCATTACGAATGTGTCTAATCATTTAATTGTAATTGGTTTCTAACTAGCTTCAGTGAGGCTTCAAAAAGAGGGACGTGGTACCCTTAAGGGTATAGCAGCGACCAACAAGCGAATAAAGAGTGGTGATCGAAACTTAAGATTGAATTTTCATCTAGGCTTGGAGGTCCCATAGGAGACAACGGCCGTGCTTTTGTGGATGAAGTGGTACTGCATTTACAAAGAAAAGGGCACCACTCATTGGAGTCAAAAAGTGGAAGGATACAGAGCCTAATGTCGAAATTCAATAGCATCCGATGTACTAAATGCGTGCATATTTTTTGTTGCCTAAGCATGCAGTCCCAGTTACAAATAATTCACCTTTTCTTTGTCTTTAAACTTAAAACAAACAAAGGTGGGACATTCCAAGCCTTGTGGATGAAAAGGAAAAGATATGGTCGATTGCCAAAGAGAGGTACAAAGGATGGCGATCAGCTTTAAGTTCTACATACAAGGCATATAACACTTATCTTTGAGAGGATGAAAAATAAGCCCGCAGATGTAGACATTGTTGAGTGGCACTACTTGCGGTTGTATTTTGGATCTGAAAAATTCAGGTTCGGTACCATTTCCTATAATTTTACTATACACTTGCAAATATGGAACAAAATAGATGAAAGTTTTGAACACTTTGTTTCTCACGATTCGGGATCGATAGCATTTCCTTTAATTAATGCATTTTCTACCGATTTGAGAAAATTAGCGGCGAACTCAAAACCATTATAAACAAAAGACTATGCACATCATGGGAAGCAGAACGTTTTCTCGACTAAGCTATGAGCACGTAATTATGACATACTAATATGGTTCTTTTTCATCAATGACAAACTCATATGATACATTGTTCCCATCTTTTAGAGAGACCCTATAACTGGTGAAGAGCCATATGATTTGAATCTTTGGATGACTACTCACATGAAGAATGGACAATGGTCAAACAATGCTTCGAAGGATGTCTATGTTAGTAAATCAAAAATTTCACTAGTCACAGCATGCTTCAATATATTGTGCATCCATTCAGTTCTGAATTCTACTAACTTCAATTATGACCTTCCTCTTAGGATAATGCATGCAACCGAATTATGGAGAGAGAACAACAATCTGACTTATCCAGCCTTACAAGAGAAGAGGAGAATGTTTTTTTCCAGTTATCGTACAAGGAAACCACAGGATGCAAAGCAACTAGACTTCATGGTCATGGGTACTTGTCGAAATATCCAACACAAAGTCGTATGCTGAATGTTCAATTCCTAGAACAAGCTCGTGCTACAGCTGCAACCAACCAGAAGAATATTGAGCTCCAAAGTGAGGTAGAATCATTAAAAGAGAAACTTGAAAAAGAAGTTGCTGAACGGGATAGGATATTGGAAGAAAAATGCAATGACTTCAAGAAGAAGAGGACAAGAAAAGACAAGCATTAAGAGAAGAAATGAGGAAAGAGATGCTTGCGGCCCTTGCGAGAACAAAGGAAGCCACATTACAGCAGGTATAAAAATTGTATCATTGTTTTGACCAACTCAGTCTTGGAAACTTTATGCAAGCTAAATTGTTTTATCATTTTTGTATGCAGACTAATCACAAAGCATCGTCCAAACTAATCCTTCGCAGCTCGCTTTGACACAACAAACACTGTTGGCAACAAACGTTCAAATAAAAAGGAGGCACTTCTCAAAAAACAATGCTTCAGCGTATTACATTTCCTCACAAAGTCTACGAATGCTGCGTCAAAGCGTGTCTTGGCAAGGAACGGACGGTATGAAGCTGCAGTATGTTATATTTTGATGACAACAACTGTTGATTCAAGGGTTTTGCTTTTTAATCAACACCTTCTGCAATACAATTACAAACTGTCTTTCAGAAGAACAGATCGATCAACATAGTTAATTATTTAACTCATTAGTAACATATATAAGTATTTTAAAATATCAGAATATTAAGAGTGACATAAATTTTAGTTTCAACGTAACTCTCTCCATTATTATCCATCTTAATCTCCACTTTAGTTTATGGTAGTTGAGATCCCCTATCTCCTTGCTAAGTTTCAATACTGCTTTCATGCAACATATGTATGTGAGGAAATATTGCTTTCTTGAGAAAAAGAATATGTATGTGAGTGGGGCTGAGGATGGTGCAAGACTTGGTCACAGCACACATAGGTTCCGGCCTCGAGCAAGCAACCCCAGCAAGGATCATCTAGCCACTCACAGCACCTCATGCATGTCTTGGTGTTATGCATTTAATTATGTTTATGTGGTTACCGTGACTGAAGTATTGGAAGAAGATGTTTTGAGCATCTGCATTTGGTTTGTTGTATGTATTAAGTATTTTAAAAAAAGGCTGAGAAAACATGCATTTTTTTCAAAGATTTTTGATGCGGAGGCTGTGGCATCTACACTAGCTTTAGTTAGCAGATCGGCACCATTGTGGCTGCAGGTGATGAATTGTTATGTGCACCTGTCCAGAGAATTATTCCTTCTACTGTAACAATTTAAGAGAGAAGATAATTAGGGTTCAAAATATCTAGCTAGAGAGGTTAAAATAATAGTATAGGCTGAACATGGGTTACTCACCAATTTCTGTATGAATTGTTTTTTTGCGATGCAATTGCTCTTTTAGTTAGTTAGCCTACAAATATTTTGTCTAAACGATTGGTTTGACTATCGTGTACGCGATATATTCATGTCATCCATGCTATGGTTGCATAATTTTTAATTTCAGTTACTCAATTATGTCATGACTAATTAGAGCAGTGAGAATATGGATTTACTTCTGGGAATGTTGGTATATATCAGCAGAAATATTGTAACTGATCAATGTCCTGCACATTTTAAGTAGCACAGAAGCTAGCAATTATGATATTGTTGCCCTATTTCATTTTTAAATAAACTCTTAAGATCTGCTATAAGTAAATTCCTTTGTTGTTTTTGTTTATTAGAGTCGGTACCTTTCCCATCATTTTTGATGTATTTAAAATATGAATTTATGAAAGCTTGCCAGCGTTTACAGACATGTTTGAAAATATTAATGCTTAATTTTTCTGTGATAACTGATACAACCTAATTGGTTAGGGTTCTCATGAAAAATTTCTTCAATAGCTATAGATAATCATGCAGAGAGCTAGCTTGCAGCAGTAATGGCAAATCTCGCCAAATTTCATGTCTTTTATAGGTAGACTCAAATGTAGTGGAGGCTCAGTTAGGAGCTCTATAGAGTTGTCTCAATGAGGAAAGCATTGTTTCCACACAAAGTACTTGTGCCATGTCTTTGTTGTTTATATTCTTCCCCACAATCCAATCGAAGGCATTGTGTCCTATGCCCCTCTCATTTGACCAATTTGATCAGTGTTGCTTTATGTTAATTCGTTGTTAATTTTGTCTTTGGTGGTAGGTATTAATGTCCTACCTTGTCGCTTTTGCTTGCTGAACGGCTTTATGCTAATAACGAGTTATGTTTTTGTTCCTTTTTTATTTCGATATCCAACAACATGCGACCTCTGATTGCTCCAAACATGCAATATGCCTCGATGTCAATCAAGAATGGGGAAGGTGGCTATTGTAAATCTTCAGGTATATGCAACTAAAATACAAGTTCCACAATATTGGAACTTTCCAATGGCATGTGATAAATCTCCAATAGATATGCAATCGAATGCTTTAACATTTTCAAGTCTTTCCCTTCCACTCAGGCAACTCTAAAGGATAAAAAGGCAAGCCTTGTCATTCATGGACTTGTGGATAAGGTAGCTATTTGTCTTGAGATTCCTTTGTTGCCATAATCTTTTCTTGCAATAGTGATTTAACTGTGTCAACACAGGTCATTCTTTGGAGTGATGTGCATCTTTGAATCTGCGCATCCCTCCATATATACATCTGAGATCACTCGGACTCGGAGTCATGGCATGGTCAAGACAAGATAGCAGAATCTTTGATGCAAACAAGCTATGCGAAGCCTAATATAACTAGAATATTTATGTTATATCAATTTTAGTTACCAGTTTTCAATGACATTGTTATAGTAATAGTAACTTTTGCTTGATGATTGTACAAACTATTTTGCTGGCAATATATTACAATTAATGATGGTTTCATTCCATATTGTTGTTGCAAAATTTATAATTATTTAATTCTGTTTCAATAATGTTTAATAACTGAATTCAGAATGCAAAATGCATTGCCACAGAAACCTTCTGTTGCAATACATGTAAATGCAACATTTGTACTTCGTTATTATAAGGGCCTATTGCCACCAGACAGATTGCGTTGCAAATGCTTTAATGCAATGAAACATTCTCCGATGCAACAAATATTGTTACCACGAGATAATTTCCATGGCAATAGAGCCTATCGCCACTAGAAACATTGCGTTGCAAAATATTCTAATGCAATGAAAAATCCTCCGTTGCAACAAACATTATTACCACAAAACATCCTCCGTTGCAACAAACATTATTACCACGAAACATCCTCCATTGCAAAAAAGATTATTACCACAAACTTATTTCCGTGGTAATAGGGACTATTGCCACTGGACGTATCGCGTTGCAACAATGCTCTAATGCAATGAAGCAATGAGCGTGGCATTATAACGTATTGCCACCAAACAACGACGTGGCATTAGCTCCTGCTGCCACGAAACATATGCGTGGTAATAAATCCTTTTGCAATGGATTGAAAAGTGGCAATATACCTTATTGCCACAATATGGTATGTTGCAACACCTATTAACTGCAACGCATGATTACGTTGCAATTAGCATTGCTCTTGCAACAGGACGCAAAACTGTTGCAAAGACCTTTCGCCACTCACTTTTTTGCAACGGCTGCCAACGAAGTGATATTGTGGCAATTGGTAGCTGTTGCCATGATTTTGGCCCTATTGCCACGTTTTCCGCCGTTGCGTTAGGGGGATTTTCTAGTAGTGCCCCAGCCGCCGAAATCGCCAGATCTGGGCGAAGCCAAAACGGCCGCACGGGCCTGCGCAGATGCACGTGCACGGGACACGCTCGGGGATCCACTTATCTCTTCGTGTGGCTCACCGACAGGTGGGCCCCGCCTGCATCTTTTTTTCCTTTTCAATTGGGAAATTATCGAAATGCCCTCGCATACCAACAAGCATGTGGTACTAGATACAATTTTTAGTCAACAGAATGTGATAATTTTTTTATTTATCGTATTCATCTTGTTGCTATATTAAATCATTTCTCTTAATCTTGTTATCTCCAGGGTACCCTAGTCTTTGTAGTTCCATAAGATAATTACAAGGAACGGTTTTGCAGCGTGAGCTTGTGATTTAGAAATTTAGTGATTCATTACTGTAATTTCGACAGCTTTAGGTAGCAAAATCCTATGGTCAGTCAGAGTAAATGGTAGAGTTAGCAGGCTATCAGATGACTGCATTTGAATTACTTTTGGTGGACAGCATTGATTTGTAGTGCTTCAGCTGAAATCAACTGAAGGTGGTCTGGTAGTGGTCTAGGTGTTTGTACAACTACGTTCTTATGTAATAGCTCATTGTCAAAGAAATGAAAATTATCATTAGCCGTTTGGGATTTTTGTGAGTCGGATTGCCCCACAAGCATCAAAGTGTACTTTGGCGTCAATGCTTTCTAATGGCAAAAGCAAAGGACAATATGGAAATTCAGCATTGATGCAGTGCAATTCTGCAAGTTATGGGCACCAAATGCACAACTTCAGAAACACAGCAGTACAGTTGTGACACCAAAAGGGTACAATCAAGCAATGTGATGGTTCACATTATCTCGCCGTTGACATAAGATCTACGTCAGTAGGCATCGGCACAGATATGCTTGTTGGTTTTAGCCTGCTACAAAACAACTTGCCAATACGGTTTGCACTTGTAGTATTCAAAATAAGCAGTGCAGTTATGAACTTGCATTGATCTAAAAAAATGTTAACTCACATTGGTGAAATCTCTACATGTTTTGGCCAAAATTTCAGACAGCTGCTTGATACCCATCGCTCATGATGGCTAAAATGCATTGCGTACAGTCACGGGGGACAGACGAACAGATTGCCAAGAATTGATAACATCATAACGTGGTGATTGTGGCAGGTACTCATTGAACTTATGGGATGTCGGGGGACAGAAGACCATCCGTTCATATTGGAGGAGTTACTTCGAGCAGTCTTGACGGACTAGTTTGGGTGGTTGATGGTTCTGATGTCCGAAGGCTAGATGATTGCCGTGCTGAGCTCCACAATCTCTTGAAAAAAGAGGTAAATTTCTAAGCCATTAACTGATGATTTGCTTCAATATACGTGATCTTTAATTTCGTTTTGTATAATTTAGCTGAAAACTAGCAAAAAGAATGGTTACTGTTCAGTCTTTACTCTATACCAGGAAACTCTTGAGACTGCAAATCTGATTACATAGCATGTTTGCACTTGGTTTGTATGTTATTTTGTGCAATTTCTGGTGTGAATCTTGTGAAGTAATCGTTAAGTTTTTTATTACAGAGACTAGCTGGAGCATCTGTTAGTTTTCACAAATAAGCAAGACATTCAGATTGCTTTGAAGCCTGCAGAAATCGCCGAGGTAAAGTGTATTTCGATGATGTATTTGTACTGGCACATTTCTTGGTTAAGCTTTTGCTGGGAGGCGCTTGATCATGTCGTGGGCACGGGATGGTATGTGTTTAGGCTTCAGAATCATCAAGTCAACATCGCAAGGCTAAGGATAACCAATGAGGTTTTTGTGGATTTTAGGTTCTCAATCTTGAAGTCATGGACAAAAGCCGGCATTGGCAAAGCATCGGCTGCACCGCTTGTGTACCATCTCAAATTTTGGAAATTGTTAAAAATGCAAAAGTTTAAAAAACCTTTTTATTGCTTTCAGTGTATTTCGAAATTTCGGCTTTACTTGAGATTCTTGATTTGTTTTTTGCCAAACAAAGCAAATAATAAAAGAAAACCCATGATCAAGAATTAAAATAATTAGAAACCAAATTGAGCAAAAATGTGAGATTGAAATACGAATCGGAGAATGAAAATTTGAAATCCAATTTAACTAAATAAAGAAAAGCAAATGCAAAAGAATATTAAAATTCCCACCTAAGTAATTGAACGAGGAATTCAAATGCAAATTCAAACCTTGAATTTAGAATTTCAGCAAAAATTCAAATCTCCAAATTTTCTAGCATTCCCTCTTTCTCCTTTTTGTCTCCTTTCCCCGCCCATTCTCTCCTTTTCTCTTCTTTCTCTTTCTTCCTCCCTCTCTGCTTGCCTTGTTGGCGCTCGACCCCGACCTGACGCTCACGCCGGACACCCGTCTTCACTGCGCCCACGTCCTGCACTGTGCACCGACCCAGTCACGTGCGCCCTCCGTGCCGTCACTACGCCTGACGCCGCGTCGCTCAGTGGCACGGCCCCTCCATTGTGCTTGCACAGCGCGACGCCACCTCCCACTGTGGTGCAACAACGACCCGCCATGCCCTCATATCTATATAAATGACCATGCTTCCCCATTGCTTCCCCCCTTCTTCTCCATTTCCTCCCAAAGCCGAAGCTGCTCGTGCATGCACTGGCCACCACCATCACTCTCGTTCCTGGTCATCTTCGCAAATCATTCACATCAAAACGTATTCCTAAGATTCTTCTTCTCTCCCTCCTATGTAATGAGAATTCCTTGAAGTGTAGCTCACCACATGGCGTTCTTCCCCAACTCTAGCCACCATCGCTCCCGATGCAACCATTTCTTCTCTGAAGCTTCTCCCTCTGATACCTCGAGCTTCCCCCACAATCAGTTAAAGCTCTCCCCCACCAAAGTGACCTCTCTACAGCAGTGACATTCTTACTGGTAAACCTAGGTCTGGACTTGAAGCCTTGATCCATGGTGGGCACCTCATGTCGGAACCCGGAGCAACGACTCCTGGATCCTCTGTGTAAATCGCACTAGTCCAGGATCAGCTAGTGCACACAGCGTACAACAAAGATAAATATCAACCATAATAACATTTATTAATTGAATATGGGCATGAATGCCAAAGTTTACATCCACGGCACATAAGCCAAAATTAAGTAATAAGCAGCGGAAGAAAAACCGAAGCGGAAGAAGCCCACCGAGCACGCCACAGGCAAGCGGCGATGAAGACGCGGCCTATTCGTCCAGATCTTCACCGTAGTTGACGTCTTCCTTCTCTGTGTGGAAAAAGCAATGTGAGTACAAACTTGTACTCCGCAAGTCACCCGGAAAATGCAACATAATGATAAAGGCTTCAATGGAAGGCTTATAGGGTTAGTTTGCATAAAACAGCATTTATGAAATACAATAAATAGATTAAAATTGCTGAATTTAATACAGTAAGTAAAACAATACTTGTAATTGAAAATAATACCGTCAGTACAGGCTCCGACCAAACACCAACCTATCCACGGGCATCCCACCCGGACCATCTCTTCCAAAAGATCACGTATGGATTCCATCCATCCACAAGCTTTCACTGCGCAACTCTGATGAATTCCATCCATTTACCAGATTTCAATCTCTCACGGATTCCATCCATCCGTAAGGTTTTCAATCTCTCATGGATTCCATCCATCCACAAGGTTTTCGAAAACATTTTTGAACATCAAAAGCTAATCCATGAAAAACTTTTACTCAGCATGCCCATGACCGTGGGCACGGCTATCCAGGATAGATTATACACTCTGCAGAGGTTGTACAGCTTTACCCACAAGACACGATCATCCTTTTGTGCCACGCGAGTTACACACTTCCTTAAGTGTGCGGCAAGGAGTCGTGACAAGGCCTATACAATACAAAGTCTTCAACCTGGTCGAGCCAACTCTAAGGTTTCACCCGATAAAGAATCCACGGGCCAGGACCCCTCTTGAGCCTAGGCGAGACTTCTCATGGCTTAACCACGCTCGCCCAAGTGAGACTTCACATGGCACCAACCACGCTCACTTTCAACCTACAACTCGGCTCAGGTTGGGACTTCACAAATTATTCAGCCAGGGCTGTCCCATACCAGCCATGTGGTAGTATGATTAGGGCTTTACAATAGTAGCTCACAGATCGGTCCTTAATCTAACTCAGTCCCAACCACATACCCCCGTGCACGACAATCAACCACTGCGGCTCCAACCAACAGGGCATGCCTGCACCCACCACTCTAACCAATTGCATAAGTCTAAACCAGTTTTATATTTTGTTTTCAAAATATTTCATAACACTCCTTGACTCACCAAAGTCAAGAGTTCATAACATTTTGTAGACACATGAAAGAGTAAACAATAAAGAAAGAGCATAAGTTCTCCCCCTATATCTGTGTTTCTAATCTACTATTTGCATTACTCTGTGATTGATCCGTCTCTTTACATAGGAGAGGAGTCGATCAAATTGAACTCATCAGCGACAGTTCCTGAACACGTTATCAACACGAATCGCTCCGTGGATCGCAAGGTAATCATTCGTAGATTAAAATTGCATATATCTAAATCGCTTTAAATTCTGCAGATTTCGCTTTCTAGATTAATTTCTACGGTGCAAACCTGTTCTAATCTACCGCGAGCAGACTTGAAGTCGTTGGCATAATGTCGATCGGTAGATTGCATGAAAGAGTGAATGTTGATTGCACTGTAGATTGAAAAAAGGGGGAAAAGAGAGAAAAAGAAAAATTGCACGCGGCCGGCCCCGTACGGCCGCTGCGCGTGGGCGCCGCTCTGGCACGCAGCCACGCTAGATCGTCGCCGGCCCCGTATAGCCGTCGAACGGGAGCGCACCGTCGACCCACAGCTGCGCCTCCCGATGCACCAGCCACCGCCCCGCACGGCGAGCCACCGGCTCCTGCATGGACCACAACCGACACGCCTGGCCGCTCTGGCGTTGCCTTGCTCGGCTGCACCGAGCGCTGTCCGTCGCACCGGCCAACCCTGTAAGGTCGCGGCCGCATGACCGCAACACAGCCTCGGCTGCCTAGAGATAGCCAGTCGCCGCATTGCCCCGAAGTCGCGCCCCGAAGCTCGGCATCTCCGCCCGGTTACAGCGCTACCGCATGGTTGCCGGCCGCCGCAATGCTTTGGACGCCGTAGACCCACAACTTGAAGACACGCTGTGCCAGCCTAGAGCTGACGACTGCCTGAAGTCGCTTTCTCCGCTGCGCAGCCGCTCGAGCAGTCGGCTATCTGAAGTCGCCCGGCCTCTTGCGCTTGAAGTCATTGTCGGTCTTCCAGGCGCTGCCCGAGCCTACGCTCTTGAAGCTGCCCACTATCGGCCCTTCCCGATGCTGTGCTCGGCCACCACCGCATCCAGCTGAGGTCCCGACCCCATAGGCCACAGTTGCACCCCGCCGCCCACCACATCGGCATCTCGACGAAACTCAGGGAGCTACGCCCGTCGCCCGCGCCCGAAGTGCCTGTCGCCTCCTGCACAAAGAGCCCTCGGTCGCTGGCCCGACTACCCATAGCGCCGCGCGCCGTTGACCCAAACATCGCCGGTCGCCCCGCAACGCAAGCCGTCACCGATAGGTTCCGTTGGCGCCACCACCCGACCTTGCATGTACCACCACCACCGCCCTGCACAGCGTGCAGTTGGCCATCCGCGCCTCCTGGTCCGCCGGCCGTCGCTCCAGCACGAGTCGCAGGCCACTCGTCGCCGGCCCGAACGCTACCGTCGCGCGCCCAAGCGCGCCGGCTCCTACGTGAACAGGGGTAGTAGGGGAAACCCTACCCCTTTCATCCTTTGAGTTGGCCAGAAGGGCCGAGTGGGCCAAAAGAAAATGGGCCGAGGAAGGCCTAGCTACAGGAGGGGTGTCAGAAATCTTATAAAAAGGTCCTCAGAAAATCGGAAAATTACGCGAAAATTTTCTCAGAATTGAAAATTAGTGGATAAGCTCTCGAAAATGACAGAATTCGTTGAAAATTCATATTCTAGCATAAAAGGGCCTCGGATTTTAAATTTGGAATTATTTTCGCATTTGGAGCATGTTTAGCACTGTCATTATTATTTTCTATTTATTTACTGTTTTGATTAATCATAATTATTTAAATTGCCTTTAATCACTGGAATTAACTGTAAAATTTATAAAAATGCATAGAAAATTTTGGAGCATTACGAGAATCTTTTATACCTTGTCCAATTTATTACCTGTAGTAAATTTATTTATGCATGTTACTGGCAGTAAACTTATATATTCCCTTCATGCACATGTAGATGATAGGCATTACGAATCGGGAGTTCGAGGAGCTGGCCCAGCATGGCCAAAATTACTTGAATTGGCTTCCGATGTCGAGATAGTACTAAGAGCCAAGAAGCTCCGCGCTGCCATTGGGATTGGTGCACTGCAGGATGCCAAATCCACCCCTGAGGAAAATGGTCAGGCACTTCACTTCCTCAATCACACCTCTGTCTCACTCTCAAGAATGAATACATGGTAGAAAAGAGCGCGATAGCTTTGTGGACTGCACTTAAGAAGCGGTTCGAGAAGTTAAAGTACACCATTCTTCCTCAAGCAGAGCAAGAATGGACCCGACTGAGATTTGCTAATTTCAAAACGGTCGAGGAGTACAATTCTGTTCTGCACAGAATTTGTACCAGTCGTCAACTTTGTGGTAAGTAGATCACAGATGATAATAATATTGAGAAGTCCATATCCACCTTCCACCGCAATGCAGTGCAATCTGCACGCAACTATCGTCAAGACGGCTATAAAGAGTATGCTGAATTGATTGATATGATGCAGGTTGTAGAGGCTCAAAATGAAGTTCTCTGTAAGACTTTGTCGCACAGCCACCTGGGAGCTCCGCTGGCCGTGAAGCAAACGCCGGAAGCTACAAGGTGCGAAAGCCCATAATAAAGAAAAGGGGAGGGAAGGCCAAGACCGCAGCCTAGAAAGACAAGTCAGATGCTCCACGTGAGAATAAGGCAAGCAAACCAAAGCGGGACGACAAGCCCTATGGTTAGCAAGACCAAACTTGCTACAAGTGTGGTAAGTTGGGACACTGGTCGTGGATCTGTAAAAAGTCACAACATGTCGTCGATGCCTTTCAGGCTAAGAAGAAGGGTGGCAAAGGGTAGCATGAAACCCACTTTGCTTCTGTTGAGGGGGAGAGTTCTAAACAGCTACCTACACCAATGGAGGTTGACTCCATTTCGGCAGCAACACCCCCTTTTGACATTGCAGCTGCCGCCACCATGATTTCATTGTAAGAGAATACACCCCAGAGAAGATAGCAGCTGAAGTCTCTAATTTCTTAGCAGATTCAGTCTAATGTACATAATGCATTTAGACTTTAATTGCCATTTATTTTATGTGTGGAAGGAATACGTTGGATTTTGCATGGATGGTACTCAAACAATTTATTTTCTCGTAATGGTTGGATGATATTGAATAATTCATTCATTTATTCAATTAATAGTGGAATGATATGTTCTGGTATTTGAAATATTTTATTTATGTGTTGATTGCCTTCTACTACACATTAATAAAATTGTTTATATTAGAACATGTGTGGCACCCTATGGAGGAAGTGTGCTTAACCGACAGCGGCACAACGAATACCATCTTGAGCGAGACAATATTCTTTCAGTCGATTACCAAGAATGCTAGCAGCCTTACAACAATTACCGGTAGCGATGCTTGTATAATAGGTTCAGGAAGAGCCACAATTATACTTCCAATAGATACAACTTTGTCATCTAAAAAGTCTTATTGTATCCAGAATCGACTAGAACTCTTCTAAATGTTAAGGATATTCGCACCAATGGTTTCCATGTTGAGACTGAAGAAGAGTATGGTAAGAAATACCTACTCATTACGAAGCGTGAAGCAAATGAAAAAGGGTATTAGAAAAACTTTCTTCATTAGAAACTGGGCTATAGTACACTAATATAAGGCACTTGCAGCCTTTACCGCCCTGAAAACAATATTTAGAAACTCTGAACTCTTCTGTCTCTGGCATGACTGATTAGGCCACCTGGGTCTTAAGATGATGAAAAATATAATTAACAATTCACAGGGACATAATATTAATGTAAAAAATTTCCCGTATCACGAACTCTGGCCCCTCGAACCCTAAGTAACCGGGGGACGTCTGATTAAAAAGGATAAGAAGGACTTGACATAGCCAATCACTAAACTTCTTCAGAACCAGAAGGGGAGCGAGTTGAGACCTGGCACCAGCATGATACCTTTAGAAATGGGCATACCGGATCTGAACATTCCTATGGAGGGAGAAATCAACATAGATGTGTGCACACACATCGGAGCTGAAAAACTAAAGGGACTTGCCGTCGCAATTAGAAGGAGCGGTGAGTAGGTAGAAGCACAAGAAGAATCAACTCATG
The DNA here is from genome assembly GCA_036346575.1 of Dendrocalamus sinicus. Classification (NCBI taxonomy): domain Eukaryota; kingdom Viridiplantae; phylum Streptophyta; class Magnoliopsida; order Poales; family Poaceae; genus Dendrocalamus; species Dendrocalamus sinicus. Next base: position 1,665,951 of record CM070658.1, read on the forward strand.
ATGAAACAGCTATAAACTATATGCACACAGGAGAATCCATGAATAGAACAACAGCAAATGTTGATATCTATTTTGCAAAGAAAATTACCACAATCATCGATTTTGATCCAGAGCCCACATCGCTCGTTGAATGTAAGAAAAGATCAGATTGGGAAGATTGAAAAAAGGCAATAGAAACTAAATTATTATCTCTAAACAAAATAGAGGTATTTGGACCTGTAAGCCGCACGCTTCCCCATGTGCACCCTGTAGGGCATAAGTATGTATTTGTTCGAAAGAGAAATGAAAGAAATGAAGTTGTAAGATATAAAGTAAGGTTTGTTGCACAAGGTTTCACTCAACATCCAGGAGTTGATTATGAAGAAACATATTCCTCGGTCATGAGTGGTATCACCTTTAGATACTTAATCTCAATGGCAGTAAATTTGAACTTAGAAATAAAATTGATGGATGTGGTAACTGCATACCTTTATGGAAACTTGGATTTGGAAATTTATATGAAGGTATCTAAAGGTATTTCTGTTCCAAACCAAGACAAAGCAAATAGAAATCTGTACAGTGTGAAACTCAGGAAATCACTGTACGGACTTAACAATTAGGCAGGATGTGGTATAATCGCTTAAGCGACTTTCTATGCAAGAAAGACTACACGAGCAATGAAGATTGTTACTGTGTATTTATACGACGATCTCAGAATGGATTTTGTATAATCTCAGTATATGCAAATAATCTGAATATCATCAGGACCATGGAAGACATAAAGGAAGTAATTTCTTACTTGGAGTCAGAATTTGAAATGAAAGATTTGAGTAAAATCAAATATTACTTAGGCTTGCAGTTCGAGCATGTCCCTGAGTGAATATTAGTACATTAGTCAGTCTACGCCCAGAAGGTGTTAGAAAGTTTCGGCTTTGAGAAAGCATACCCATTGAAAGTATCGATGATCAGGAGATCTTTATAGTAAGATAAGGATCCGTACTGACATAGGGAAGAGAGGGAGGAAATCCTGGGACCGGAATTTTCATACTTAAGTGCAGTTGTGGCACTTATGTATTTAGCAAATTGCACTAAACCGGACATTACATTTGCCATAAATCTATTAGCAATGCATAGTACAGAACCTATCAAAAGGTATTGACAAGGAATAAAGGACATCTTCCGCTACCTCCAAGTAAGCGTGGACCTTGGGTTATTGTACAGAAAGAACTAAGACTTGAATATAACTAGCTATGCAGATGTAGGGTACCTGTCGGACTCACATACCACAAGGTCACAAACAAACTATGTTTTCCTGTGTGGTGGAATTGCAATTTCATAGAAATCGTCTAAGCAAAGTCTTGTAGCGACTTCGACGAACCACTCGGAAATCATAGCGCTGTACGAAGCTGCACGAGAATGTACTTGGCTCCGACTAATGATTCACCATATCCAGTAGTTATGTGGGAAGAATATCATACAAGCTCCCATAATTATCTATGAAGATGATGCAACTTGTGTTGCATAAGTGCAGACGGCTATGTAAAGAGTCATCTCACAAAGTATTTCAACCCAAGTTTTTCTATGCTCATGAATTGCAAAGGATGGGCGAAATTAATGTATTGCATACTAAGTTATGTGAAAATCTTGCAGATTTATTCGCTAAGTCATTTTCAGCATCTAGTTTTGAAAGATACGTACGAGTAATTAGAATGATGAGACTTAGAGAGGTGCAGAATTCAAGGAGAGATTTTTCTCAAACTCGTTATTTAAACTTGATCACGAAGATCGAGTACCCAAAGAATAAATCTTGTAGATTAATTGGGTGGATTGTACTCTTTCTCTTAACGAGTTTTTCTGAAATTTCTCAGCCAAGTTTTTTAATGAGACAATTCGTACAATACAGCATAATATGTATCATATACTCTTTCTCCAAATTTTTCCCGAGTTTTGATGATGCATGAACGTGTATGAGTGCCCAAGGGGAGTGTTGGGAAACATAGGCTTAGATTTGAAGTCTTAACTCATGGTGGGCACTCCATCACTAGACTATATATAGGGAGTCCCATTGGCTATTTTACACACATATGAAGGAGAAAGCAATAAAGAAAGAACATGAGTTCTGTGTTTCCAATCTACTATTTGTATTACTCTGTGATTTATCCGCCTCTTTACATTTGAAGATGAATCAATTGAACTAGACTCGCCAGTAACAGCTTAACTTAGTTTTTTTATCTTATTATTTTTTTTTACTGTAGCTGTTTGTAGTTTCTTGTTATAATTATAAAAAACTAAAAACAAAAAAAACAAAAAAAAAGGAAACGACGAAATTAAGAAATAGTAAGCATGGGGCGGGACTCAAAAGACAAGAATCATTTGCACCCCCACTACCGGTAGCACTCCTTTTTGTTTTCAATTATTGTGATTAAAAGGTAACCGAGTTCATCACGACCATAACATGGGCAACAATAACATTTTTGATTGATTTTCTCCACCGAAACTGCTACCTAACCGACGAGCTTGCGATCAAAAACGCAGATGCCAACGAGACGACAAGATAACTGGCCGCGAGGGCCCCACCGCTCAGCTCCTCCAGTTCCCGTCGGAGTTGCCGCCGCTGCGGCTGCCGTAGCCGCCACCACGGCCACCGCCGTAGCCGCCTCCGCCCCCGCCGTAGCCGCCGCCGTCACGGCGCTGGCCGTAGCCGCCGCCGCCGCCGCCGGAGCGGCGGGACTGGGCCTCGTTGACGGTGATGCTGCGGCCGTCGAGCTCCTTGCCGTTCATCCCCTCGATGGCGTCGCGCATCGCCTGCTCGTTGGAGAAGGTAACGAAGCCGAACCCGCGCGACCTCCCGGTCTCACGATCGTTGATGATCTGCACGCGCCGCCAATACCGGGTCAGAAACCTCAAGAATTCTTCACCATACTTGCAGATCTACCTCAGAACAAACACCTATCACACAGAATCCTAACAGATCTGGCTACTTCTCTTTAAAAAAATCCACAAAAATGCATATTTCCCGACAAGAAAAAGCGCTTTTTATACATGTTGGTGTAAGCAACCGTACCAGATCTACAAATTCAAAAGAAAGATGTTAAAAATGCTTCAAAATCCGCACAAAGCAAGCCATGAAAACACCCGAAAGAGAACAGTGAGAAGGATTGGAGTGGTATGGAATTTTGAGACCTTGGACTCGAGGATCTCGCCGAAGGGGCTGAAGGCCGCCTCGAGGGAGCGGTCGTCGGTGGCCCAGGCGAGGCCGCCGACGAAGCAGCGGTACTCAACAGCGTCCGACGCCGCCATGCCTTGCCTCCCACCGGAACCTCACACGAACGCGAACCGAACCGGAGGGGGAGGAGAAGCCAACCCACCTCTGCCTGCGAGAGCGCGAGGCGGCTCGCGCTGGCCCTCCCTTTGTAGCGACGTCGAGGGCGCGGTGGCCGTCGGGATCGGATCGGATCGGACGGAGGATAAGGGCCGGGTGGGCCCGCGGGCCAGCGGATGGGTATGGTGCCTTTGGGATTTGGAATATACGGGCCGGGCCCCAACTGGGTGCGAGATAGTTCTCACCTCCGCTACGCTCACACCGAGCGTGCACGCACCTGTGGTCTTCACTTCCTTTTTGTTTTCCCAAATATTTCGTGTTTACTAGTAAAGTGCTCATGTGTTGCAATAGAATCTTAAAAGAATGTGAAACATGGTCATAGACCACACAATAAATATAAATTTTCTTTCACACATATGCCAAGCAAAATATATCTATGCAATCTAAAATCCCAAAAGCAACATAAAATCTCGTAAAAAATACTACATATTGTAAAATCTCGTAAAAATTATTACATGTTGTAAAATTCCAAAAAGCAACATAAAGCCATTATCATTATCAGGTATATAAAATGCCTCTACCATCACTTTACAGTTGTTTGTCGAGTGTCATTGACAATCCCCACCTTAATATTGTTGGATTATGTGGGCCAAGCCCATATAATAAGAATAATTCCTATTAAATCTCAAAAGCTCACTCATGCAAAGGAGGCATGCATGTGACCTTTAGTACCATATTGCTAGTTCTAGGAGAGGAAGACCACCTTAAAAGGGATGGTGCACTCCTAGCCACTTGAGGCATGTGTGGGAGAGAACTAGAGGATAACACGCGCTCGCGCTCGCTCGGCGGCGGCGGGGAGGCATGGGGCGCGCGCGCACGGCACTGTGTGAATGGTCGCCAAAATCGGCTCCAGTGCTTGTGCAGACGCGGTTTCCTTTGCGATTTTATTTCTTTGTTTTGAGTGGCGGTGAATCCGGATCGGTTACGCGTGACTAATCCGTTTGATTCTGAGTTATGGAGAACGTGCGGCGTCTTGATCACGCGCCCTGGTTTTCTATAAACACGAGTCACCGCCTCCATACGAAAAAGGCGAAAAATCAATCTAGGGTTTTGCCTCCTCCATCCTTTGTCTGCCGCCGCCCCACGTAGTCTACTCGTCCGTCGCCCGGCGTGCTGCATCGCGTTCGGGAGAGCAGTCTCGGGCCGTCGCCAAGTCTCGCACCGAGAGAGGCGAATAAGGTTTTGGGAAGCGCTTAGCGCGATCTCATTGTAGCTCGCTCGTCTTCCTCGTCGTTCGGCTTTGGCGAATCGTCATCGACCGTGTCATCCTCGCGTACTGCGGCGTCTACATCGGCAAGCCGATCGAGCAGAATCATCGATGCGTAACAATCATGTTCTCCGTATTAGATGCATTCATGTACAGTTTCTGGTTTACATGTCTAGATCTTTTATGCCGTGATGGTTCTCGTTATTTTGCGTGCATGGTGTCATGATTTATTTATGGAATAAATTGAACCTACATGTGCTTATATTTTCAACAACCCAAAAACCTTATTGTAGGCAATCGTGGTTTTACTATGGCTGGATTTGCCGATGCACCGAGGCCGGATAAGTTCTCGGTGTGCACTTTAAGAGATGGCGGATCAAGGTCACTCGTGGCTTCTCGCTATGAATGTATTCAGGTTAGTAATGGCAAGCTGAAGGTGTTCTTGATCTCAAAAGCGAGAAAGAATTCGAGACCGCCACTACTCTCTTTGTTGGATGCATTCTTAGTGTTCTTACCGACCGTCATGCGAGGTGTATATGCACATGATGACGCTTGAAGGAGTTGTGGGATGCAATGAATTCCAAACACGGTGCTCGATGCCGCAATGACATGTATGTCATGGAGCAATTTCATGATTACAAGATGGTTGATAACCGTTACGTAGTAGATCGGGCTCATGAGATACGGACCATTGCCAAGGAACTCGAACTCTGAAGTGTGCCTTACCGACAAGTTTGTGGTGGATGTATTATTGCGAAATTACCTTCTTCATGGAGGAATTTGAAGCGAGACTCAAACACAAGAGACAAGAGTACTCTGTTGAGAATCGATTGGGTCTCTTGAAATTGAGGAGAAAGCTTCGGAAAAGGACGCGTGTCTAAGGGTGATGGAGGCGATCTAGTGCCAATGTGGTACGAAACCCTCAAGCAAGAACAAAGGGAAATTTGTCAAAGCCCAACAGACAACCAACTTCAAGAAGAAGAAGAACAACAACAATCGGGATGATAGAACTTGCTTTGTGTGCGGTGAGCCTGGTCACATGGCCAAGAAGTGCCCACAACGCAAAGGAAAGAAGGCACTGTGGGGACGGACTTCTAAGTCATCAACGTGACCATTGGCAAGGCGGAGATGGGATTGGGTATGGTAATTTACCTCATTGTTCTTTCAGTTAGTCAATCTACCAATTGGTGGATTGATACAGAGCTAATGTACATGTGTGTGCTGATATTTCGTTGTTCTCTTCTTATCAGTGCCCGAGATTCCTCCGTCCTAATGGGGAATGGGTCACATGCTCTTGTTCATGGTGTTGGTACGGTAGATCTGAAGTTTATTTCGGAAAGATCGTGCGGTGAAGAACGTGCAGCATGTCCCTTCTATAGACAAGAATCTCGTTAGTGGCTCCGTTTATGTAGAGACGGGCTTAAGTTGGTATTTGAGTCTAATAAAGTAGTCGTGTCTAAACATGGATATTTTATTGGTAAAGGCTATGAGTGCGGATGCTTGTTCCGTTTTTCCCTTCGATTTCGCAATAAGGCGGTGAACTATATTTGTGGTAGTGTGGATGATGAGGCTAATGTTTGGCACTCACGTTTATGTCATATTAATTTTGGTTTGATGTCTCGGCTTTCAAAGATGAATTTAATTCCAAACGTTTCCATCACCAAAGGTTCTAAATGCCATAGCTGTGTGCAATCAAAGCAACCTCGTAAGCCTCACAAGGTCTTTGAGGAGAGAAACTTGGCACCACTAGAACTCTGCATTGGATCTTTTCGAGATGAATGGCGTGTTGACGAAGGGTGGAAAGCGATATTTCATGACATTGATTGATGATGCAACTAGGTTACATTATGTGTATTTATTGAAAACGAAAGATGAGGCTTTAGACTATTTTAAAATCTATAAAGCGAAGTTGAAAACCAGTTAAATAGAAAGATAAAAGACTTAGGTCGGATCGTGGTGGAGAGTATTTCTCAAGCGAATTTGACTTATTTTGTGAGGAACATGGCATTATACATGAGAGGACGCCTCCTTATTCTCCCGAGTCAAATGGGATTGCCGAAAGGAAAAATCGCACGTTGACTGACTTGGTGAATGCCATGTTAGACACTGCGGGCTTACCTAAGGCATGATGGGGGGAGGCTTTGCTAACGTCTAATCATGTATTAAATAGAGTTCCTAACAGAAATAAGGACAAAACACCATACGAGGTATGGATTGGGAGAAAATCATCACTTTCTTACTTGCGTACATGGGGGTGCTTGGCGAAAGTTAATGTGCCAATAACTAAGAAACGCAAGCTTGGACCTAAAACTATGGACTGTGTCTTTCTGGGATATGCTAATCATAGCATTGCCTATAGATTTTTGATAGTTAAAACTGAGGTACCTGACATGCATGTTGGTACAATTATGGAGTCTCGAGATGCAACATTCTTTGAAAATATTTTTCCAATGAAGGATACACATAACACTACTAGTCAACCTTCTGAAATAATTCCCAGTTCAATCACACCACCTGAACCTTTTGAACATACACATGAACTTGTCAATGAGGAGGATGACAGTGGAGCTTCTAGAAGGAGCAAGAGACAAAGGATATTCAAATCCTTTGGTGATGATTTCACTGTGTACCTTGTGGACGACACTCCCAAGTCTATTTGAAGCGTATGCATCTCCGATGCAGACATTGGAAGGAGGCATCCATAGTGAAATGGATTCTATTATCGCTAATGGAACACAGGAACCGACAGATAGACCTTATGGGTGCAAACACAGTAGGGTGCAAGTGGGTGTTCAAAAAGAAGCTTAGGCTGATGGTACTATTGAAAAGTACAAGGCTCGGCTTGTTGCCAAGGGCTATACTCGAGAAAGAAGGCGAAGATTTCTTTGACACTTACTCACTGTTGCTAGGTGACCACAATTCGAGTACTACTTGCTTTGGCTGCCTCACATGGTCTTCTCGTTCATCAAATGGACGTTAAGACAGCTTTTCTTAACGGAGAGTGGATGAGGAAATTTACATGGAACGACTTGATGGATTTGTAGTAGAAGGTCAAAAGGCAAGGTGTTAAAGCTGTTGAAATCTTTGTATGGTTCAAACAAGCCCCTAGCGGTGGCATGAGAAGTTCGATAGAACACCGACATCTGCGAGCTTTGCTTTCAATGAGGCGAGATAAATGTGTATACTATCGCTATGGTGGGGTGAGGAGTTATTCTATGCTTGTATGTGGATGACATCCGATTTTTGGGACAAACATCAATGTGATAAATGAGGTCAAATCATTCTTGTCTCAAAATTTTGATATGAAAGATCCGGGAGTGGTGATGTTATTCTAAACATTAAATTGGTTAGAGGTGAGGATGGGATTACACTTTTGCAATCTCATTATGTGGAAAAGGTCTTGAGCCGTTTTGGTTTTTCGACGACAAGCCTTCTCCAACACCTTATGATCCTAGCGTGTTACTTCGTAAGAATAAGAAAATTGCTAGGAATCAGTGGAATATTCTCGAGATAATTGGCTCACTTATGTACCTAGCTAGTGCAACAAGGTCGACATCTCCTTCTTTGTGAGCAAGTTAAGCGGTTTACATCTAACCCGGAGATGATCACTGGAAGGCGCTTGAGCGAGTGTTGCGCTATCTGAAAGGTACCTCGAACTTTGGACTTCACTATTTGGGTACCGTCGGTCTTTGGAGGGTTATAGTGATTCCAACTGGATCTCTGATGCTGATGAGATCAAAGCCACTAGTGGATATGTTTTCACTATTGGTGGTGGTGCTGTTTCATGGAGGTCTTGCAAACAGACCATTTTGACGAGGTCAACCATGAAAGCGAGCTTGCGGCACTAGACATCGCTCATTGTTGAGGCGAGAATGGCTACGGATCTATTGATGGATCTACCTACGGTGGAAAAGCGATTGCGGCTATCCTTATGAACTGTGATAATCAAACCGTTATCGCTAAAGTGAACAGTTCTAAGGATAATATGAAATCATCTAGGCATGTCAAGAGACGATTGAAGTCTGTCAGGAAATTGAGAAACTCAGGAGTTATAACCTTGGATTACATCCAAGCAGATAAAAACAGCGAGATCCTTTACAAAGGGACTATCACGGAATGTGATAGATAGTGCATCAAAGGAGATGGGTATGAGACCCATGTGAGTTATCTATGGTAGTAACCCAACCTATGTGATCGGAGATCCCGTGAATTAGGATGCAGGAAAAACAAGCCATTAGTTAGCGGAGGAGAGTAATTTCAACCTCTCTATGTGAAGATGCAATACTCGTAAACCGCAGGCGGGTTGGTTAAGGCCTTAATGTGTTCCATTGGCTTTCAAAAGCGAAGACGTTATCTGTGAACGTTCTTGAAAGAACACACCTATATGAGCCCGATTAGTCGCAGTCTATGGAGATCTTGGGTAATCTCCTACTAAGCTCATGAAGAGACCAAGGAGTATGACTTATACGCTCCAACCAGGGGTAGCCTCATGGCGGCCTAGTATCGATTAAGTCTTTAAGTGAAGTTTGCTTGCACCAAACTTGCAATTCAAGGCATAGTCCATTGTTCAAGTTGTGAGTAAGTGTAGCTTGAGTTCTAGATGGATGTTCAACCTTAATCGGTCTCCATCGAAATCGATATATAAACAAGACATTGGAATTGAGGCAAATCTCTGTGGGACTTTGAGATCGGTGGGGATTGTTGGATTATGTGGGCCAAGCCCATATAATAAGAATAATTCCTATTAAATCTCAAAGGCCCACTCATGCAAAGGAGGCATGCATGTGACCTTTAGTACCATATTGCTAGTTCTAAGAGAGGAAGACCACCTTAAAAGGGATGGTGCACTCCTAGCCACTTGAGGCATGTATGGGAGAGAACTAGAGGATAACACGCGCTCGCTCGCCTCGCCTTGCCGGCCGGCGGGCGGGCGGGAAGCGCAGCGCACGGCACTGCGTGAATGGTCCGCCAAAATCGGCTCCAGTGCTTGCGTGACGCGCTTCCTTTGCGATTTTATTTTCTTGTTTTGAGTGGTGGTGAATCCGGATCGGTTATGCGTGACTAATCCATTTGATTCACGAGTTATGGAGAACGTGCGGCGTCTTGATCACGCCCTGGTTTTCTATAAATACGAGTCGCCGCTCCATACTGAAAAAGGCGAAAAATCAATCTAGGGTTTGCCTCCTCCATCCTTTGTGCTGCGCCGCCCCACGTAGTCTACTCCGTCCCGTCCGCCGGCGTGCCTTGTCGTTCGGGAGAGCGAGTCTCGGGAACCGCCGCCAAGTCTCGCACAGGAGAGGCGAATAAGGTTTTTGGAAGCGCTGCATCGCCGCCGTAGCTCGCTCGTCTTTCGTCGTTCGGCCGCGAATCGTCATCGACTTCGTGTCATCCTCACCGTTACTGCGGCGTCTACATCGGCAAACCGATCGAAGCAGAATCATCGATGCATAACGGTCATGTTCTCGTATTAGATCTGTTCATGCATGCAGATTTCTGGTTTACATGTCTAGATCTTTTATGCCTGTGATGGTTCTGTTATTTTGCGTGCATGGTGTCATGATTTATTTATGGAATAAATTGAACCTACATGTGCTTATATTTTCAACAAATATTACCCCACTAACCAACATGCATTACTTCTAGCATTGAATATCCAACCTGGTACCTTAATTTTGAAAGATAAACAAAACCAACCACACAATTAGCTAGAGTGAAACAAAACCAACCAGATCCTAGGGCTCTCAAGTCTTATGGACCTACTTTTGTAGTACATGGACTTTACATGGAGTTCAGTCTATATACCGAATTCATTTTCCTATCGAAATAGGAATTGGTCATCACAACCTCTGCGACTTACTGAACTTTAGTTTCCATGTTTCTACATCTGGAGTGTCGAATTGGTTATCACAACCTCTGTGACCTACTGAATTGAACTTTAGTTTTCATGTTTCTACATCTGGAGTCCATCACATCCTTTTTTTAATTCATGTGGTAGTGATTATATGTATCCTTTTTTAATTTATATGGTAGTGATTATCTCTAAAGAACTATAATAGAAGTTTAACTTCTTGATTGCAAATAATTTCACTGACCTTAAATATATCTATCAAGCTCATCCCTACGACAAAATGCATTACTATAGATATGGAGTTGCTAATCCCGACTTAAAGCTAAATAGTTGACAACATAACATTTTCTATCTTCTGCAATGGTTGCATTAAGAAATCACTTTGATTCCTTTTTATAATCACTTTGGTTGATTTTATGTAATCTCCCATAGCTATCCTCCCTCTTCTGAAAGTAAGCAATTTAGCAATGTATTACATTTCATATGATGACACTGAAAAGACCTTACCAGATTCAACACATTTTTCAACTACTTCAAATTGGTTGTTTTGTGAAAATATTTGAGACTAATTTCAGCTATTCACCACCATATTTTAGATTAGATCCTTCTAAATTTTAGCTACATTTCATTATTTCTATTCACTGGGATGGACTATGGCAACAAATTTGCATTTGAACCCGAAAGGACATCATAGGAGCTCAAAATGTTACTACTCTACAATCTAATTGACGCTGCAATACAACTAAGGAGTACTGGTCTCCAATGCTACATAGTCTGATTTGACTCACCCTGCTGTTGGCATTCTTTTCCTTACAGCTAATCACAAAATGGACAAGATATAAATTGATTGATGGCTTTAACACATAAAGCAACACAACACATCTTCAGTGATAACAATGTAGCCAATTTGCCCATGGAGTCTCTTTCTAGAAAGCATATTTAAAAAATATTATGAGGCATCCAAAGTCAGTAGCATATAAAAAGAATAGTATAGTTTGTAATGATAATCACAACAGGGAGATTGGATCATATACCCTCCCTTTAGTTGGGAAATTGAGGATTTACCCTCCACATCTCAATGACACGTGGGGTCATCATAAGTCACTGACACGTGGGCCAGGAGGGTAAATCCTCAATTTCCATCTAAATGGAGGGTATATAATCAATTTTTTCTTTTAACAATGTAAAAACTTGCACTACATGTCCCGGCATAGTAGAATTATCGCATCGGCTCCTAGCTTGTTAAGCTCTTTATCTTGTTCCTTAACAACTTCAACTAGAGCCTCGGAAAAATAAACCCTATACACTGATCAATTTGTTACATGAGCTGGTGCTACAATATATACACTCCATATCACGACCCAACGGAAGGAAACCACTTCACACCAGTTACAAAGACTCGCAACCCTTCTTTTAAAGTTACAGCAATCCAGGCATGCCAAACACTTCAACCAAAACCACACCCATGCTCAAATTAGATCGGCCACATTCATTGGCATTTCATCAATTTGTGTGCTATAGTACTGCTCAATATTTCTCAGTATGCGGATGTCATCCTTGTGCACAAAATTGATTGCCACACCCTACAATGGCACACACATATTTTACATGTCATCAAAATCAGCCCATCATATGTCAAGCGCCAATACTGTGCTAGCAATCAGGACTTGCAGCTATAGGATTGCAGTTTGCTAGCTCGAGTGCATAAATGACTTAAAACATTTGAGTGCAGAGAGCAAACATTTAATTTAAATTAATCATGCCTTACATGTGCAATTTCTCTAAAATCTCAAGAAAGATGTAATAAATTTTTAAACTTACTTAAATAGTCAATGTTTGATTCATTATGTGCACTGTCACTGTGTATGGAACAACTAGGATTCTTTGGTCTATTGGTTGTCATATAATGCAAAGAAAAATGTGCACAGATTTTATTTGTTTATTAAAGTGCCCAAAATTTGTAATTGGCTGGTTTGATGGTGTTAAGAAACAGCAAAAATACCTTGCAGGTATCAACACACCTGAGAATCAAAATTATCTAGCATGAATTAACCACAAGTAAGTAGAGGAGAGACAGTAGAATAAAAGAGGTGCCTAAGTTTTGCAGCAGGAATGTGCAACTTTACCTTGTGCCCAAAACGTCTAGAGTGACCAATGCGATGGATGTAAAGTTCACGATTATTTGGGAGATCATAATTTATGACAAGAGAGACCTGAAAATGAAAATAACTCATAGTCAAAACAAGCATCATACAACAATGTACAAGATACCCCAACAAATGGAGATGTAGCTGCCAGATGTGAAGGATCCACATGCCAAGAAATTTAAACACAAAATACAAACAGTTGGCAATGTGCAAATATAAAAATAGCCTAACATCAAGTGATAGACAAGCACTGTGAAGGAGAGTATTATAAGACTTCCCTGCTAAACATCCAGCCCTTGAGCCCACACATCTGTTGTGATTAGAAACGAGTTGCACTAGACCTGAACTCAGCCACAATGGCATCCCTGTCCTTTTGAGGCATGTCACCGTGCATAGCTGATATCATGTAATTATTGCTCCGATTCTTTTAGTAGGCCAGTCCACCTGGCCAAAAGAAAGTTATCATTTTAGCAGATAAACCATCAAGGTCAAGGATGTCAATAGGGCATAGTTAAAAAAAAGCAGGACAAGAAGATTGTATACTACTGTCAAAGAAGCACAATGTTGCAAACTTGCTATTAAACAGAGTAATTAATAGCAAACTCAAAACATCAACTGATGTAGACTTGGACAAACAAGTAAATTCTCACACTGATGGACATGGAGTAGGAGATAAGGAGTAGGAGACATGGAGTAGGAGATAAGGAGTAAATTCTCACACTGACTTTCTTGTCTATTCTTGCTACCCCCCTTAAAATAAGCGACGTCTGATATTAGTCTTCCTTTCCAACTTCAGGCCTGACAAGTCTTGCTTTACCACATTCTACACATATGTTATTTAAGGAAGTTTCCTGGTCGGGTGGCGGCACTTTTGTAGTTGCAGCTTGTTCCTCTTTGAAGTCGAGAGGGTTTCCTTTGGCAGAGTTGGAGCTAAGGGTAACGGCATCCATCATTTGTTTGTTCGATTTCCGTTGAGGGCAGTCTCTCACATAATGTCTGGGTCACTTGCATATGAAACAGCTTGAACCCATGACCCGCTTCTCTCGAGGGCCTTGGTGGTGGTGATAGCATCCACGGCTAATCTTTCTAGATTCCTTTCTCGTGGCACCTACGCATATCATGTCCTTTTTCTCCGCAATAGAAGCAGATGGTATTCTTTCGGGGTCCGCCTAATGTAGTGGTGCGGTTGCCCATCATGCGGCGACTTGTTCTTAGTTGTCTTTGTGAAGTGGATCTGAGCGAATACTTGGACGAGCGGTAGGGACCAAAGTGAGTAAAAACCATTGGTTCCTGCTTCTTGCTTTTAGCCTTATTCTTGGCCATTGAGGATGCCTTGACGATGACTGGAATAGTGAGTCTACCGCGGAACAGAGACTTGAGTCTTGATCCTCTTGCAGGCTAAGGCTTCTTAGTTGTTATCTTTTTCAGAGATGTTGCCTCTTTCCACTTCAGAGCTTCAAGTGTGTTGACTTGGTTATCTGCTATATCTTGCCTACAGACCTGATGAGGTTTTCAGCAATAGGGTGAGGGGGAATTAGCATGGGGTGAGTATGAATCGTAGAGATAAGATATTCTAAACCCATTCAAATTTTCAAGAGGATATACCCCGGAAGCTGGGGTGATATATAACCACGTAAACTTTTAAAGCAAGCTCTTCCCGTGACTACGAAATAGAACGCCTGAGGGCAAAAAGGCAGCGCACAGGACCCAATGAAAATCTTGCGGCAGTACAACGTCTACTTGGGAAAGCACACATAAGAGAGTGTAGGGTTGATCTGCATAGTCCATTTAGATCGGGACCATCCTATCTTCATGACCATCGTCGACGATCCTGATCTTAAATTTTGGAACAAAGGTAAGAGAAAGTGAGTTAAATTTTCTCTTGAATCCATAGAAGGAAGAGGAAAGTATTAAGAGGCGATTAGTACTCATTCTTGTAATTGTGCTGGAAGTACAAAACCCTACGATACTTTTTTTAGGTGTACTAATCTCTCCATTATCCATTAATGATTTGATTCACTCCCGTATGATCCTCAATCTTCACACATAAGGCCTAAAATCCAATGGCCTTGATCATTTAATTTTTATTTTTGCAATTTGCTCTTAGGCTATCTTCCTTCAGCATTTAATCACAATATTATTGCCATCTGAAACTCCAAACAGTGGGTATCCTCATTCATTCAATCCACCAATCATACACTTCTTATTGTGTCTTTTTAATTTCATTATACCTGCTATGGTTATCTAGCCTTCGCATAAGTCCTAACTTCCACCATAGATTTATAATTCAAGTCTCATATTTCACTGTGTCCCTATAATCCCAATCTCAGATCTATTATTTGCCAACTTAATCAGCTCAATCTAGTGGGAGTCTAGTATTCCTTATCTTAGATCCACCGATGATCTTTATATTGAGATTTTCTAATAACCCAGTCTGGTGTTATTGATTCAAATCCATAATTTGCTTACCAGTGATCAACCTAGATCTTCACTATCTCCAATCCGATTCATTGTTTTATGTTGTCGGTTAGGTTTATACTCCAATAGTTATTATCACATCTCCAACTTATAAATATTTCCGTCAATCCATCTAACTATCGATCATATCCCATTATTCCATAGTTATAAGCATCTTCCAGGGATCTTTCAATTCATTAGTGTTGCAATCCTTTAATTAGTTTCGCACTCTCTATTTCTTCCGGACTTTATTTATTTGTCTGATCGATCTATTCCTTTAAGCTCCACCAATTCATTTATCCAAATTCTCACTATTGTTCCCTCCAAGGATAGCACAATTGGGGAGGCTAAGCTTCCAGGTTCAGCATCATAATTCTTAGCCTGAAGAGTGTTCTCATAGAAAATTTACAAGAGGAGTACTGGATTTTCATCGCATTTGAATTCGGGATAAGAGAGCTTCAGAAGTAAAATAGTTATTGCCGCATATAGATAAGGGGGAAATCATCTAAGAGAGATGAGAATGAGCAATATAGCTTATATTTGTGAAAATAGATATTGTGGAAATAAGTCTAGTCATGGACTAATGGCCAAGCTAACTAGGTCACGACTGCAATGATATGCTCGATACCATGTTAGACCTGCATTTTATAATGTTTAAGCGCACTATTCCTGGATCAGTCGATTCTGATTCTGAATATCAAAGTACATATCATGCGGGAGCGTAAATATAATAGCAGACTTATCATTTAGGCGCAATCAATGCGGTGGAAGATCGAATCTTCGAGACATGCCCACGAGCGACCAAGCGGAGTGTTTAATTCTCGCACTATTCCATAAGTATCTTGAAGAGTAGTGATCCGCAGATAGTGCACTCGACCCGTGCTCGCGAGCCAACACACGAGAATGCAATATTTAACATGTATGGCTAATCAAAGGAAGGTTGGGGCTCATTTATTTTTGCGTAGAGTGCTTTTGAATACAATTACCTAAAAATTTCTAAGACCTAGCATCATAATGCGGGAACGTAAATATAATAGATTCCATCCACTTACTCATGGACCGACAATTCCAAACTAGGGCCTTCCACTTGCCCTTCATTTTCCAATCCCATCCATAAAGCATTTTGAAATAGAACTATATCTGGTTAAGTTCCCATGTCCGCCCAGACCACTTTGTGCATCCACCGCACCACACTCACACCCTCGAACCAATCGCTTGATATGTAAGCAAGTTGGGGATTTTGGGAGTATAAAATAATCATGACCAAAATATACCAGTCATTCCCATCATGATTTGCCCAAACAGTTTCTCATGATTAAAAGTGACAATGATGTCGGGGACATTTCAGCGCCCCCAGTATCTATGCAAAACTAAGCATAGCATATAGCTAGGGACTTATTTTCAAAACATTACTATTATAATTTTGCTAGGGTGACAAGGTTCACACCTTGAATATTCAAAGGAGAGGTAATATTATTCAAAGTAAACAATGGACATATAACTAGAATATTAAATTTAACATGCATTTGCATATAAAATAACAGCATGCAATTTGATAATTTAAAACAAAGTAATTTGCAGAAATATAGGTTCAACATGATCAAAGTATTGACTCGCCTTGGTCACAGGGGTCTGGTGCTTGATTATCTGGAGCTTCTAGGGCTGTAACTTCTGCTTCTTCCTGAGCCTCGTAGGCTATTTTAATCGTCTTGTGAAAATTTGGATAAAAGAAAATATCAAATCAACAAAATATCACCAGAAATTCAAATGAACTCTAAAAATTATGATTTCAGTTCCATAGGATAGATTTTGAATTTAGATGAATTTAGAAATTTGTCTCACTCAATTTGGAGTTAAAATGAATAAGTTATGCCTATTTGAATATTTCATTCGATTAAATCCCAAAATTAATAAATTTACGATGATGGGTCCACATGTCATATATTTCATTTTTATTTTTTCTTATTTGCTTATTCTTGTGTCTATGGCCAGTGGGGTCCACATGTCAGGGTATATCAGACACTGGCAGGTGGGGCCTTGGTGCTCTGGAAACAGCTGTGAGGGGAAAACAGAGGGCGCGTCGCGGGAGCAGAGGCGGGGCCGAGCGTGGTAACTAAGTGGCGGAGGCGAACCCTATAAGGATAACGAAAGTATGCTCGAGGGGGCGGCCGCGCGGGCGGAGGCTCGAGAGCGAAATGCGTCTGGGGTTGCGGGATCTTTGGAGGTGGTGGCGGCAGAGGCCGAGAGGCGGCCACGTGCGCGTGGCGGCCGGGAGACGTAAGAGAGGTGAGGGTTCTTCGAACTTGCCCGGGGTGTAAGAGAGAGAGGGAAGGGGATTTGCTTTGCGCGAGCGCAAGAGGGAGCAAGCGAGGATGCCGCGCGGCTGCGTGCGCGTGGAGAAGAAGGAGCCGGGAGAAGAGAGCGGCGCGGGAGGTCCACCGGCCGAGGGAGAGGGGTCGACGAGCGGGCTCTCGCGCAGTGAGAGAAGGCGCGGTGGAGGCGGGCATCACTGCGCGCTGAGAGATGGGGCGAGAGGAGGCCGTGCGGCCACGCTGCAGCGGGAGAGAGGCGCAAGCGGCTCGCGGGGTTGGGTGGCGGGGTGATGTGACACGCCGACTGCTTTCTTTCTTTTTTCTTTTCTTTTCCTTTTGTATTTCTTTGATTTTCCTTTTGGGTATTCATGTGTGTATACATAGGTATATATATATATATATATATATATATATATATATATATATATATATATATATATACATATATATACTATATATTCACTTCCTTGCCCTCTGTAATCCTATATCTACCATTTTGTTGATACTTATTACGTAAAGATTATTTTCTTGTTATATTCAATTGTATGCATACATATATTTGTAAATGTTATTATTTTTACTTTTATTTATCTCATGACCAAACACACCATTATTTAGTGGAGGTGCAGTTCTATATTTAATTACCATTTCCCTTTTTGCTCTTATTCTCCTTAATGCCCTTGTACATTATTTCTCCCCTTTTGTTCACCTACATTTGTATTTATATTTTTGGCACATATTTGTAGGTACAGAGATTTAATATGTCTTTTCATATATATATATATATATGGCCCCATATAGGTTAGCATTTTAATTGTTCACCTCCTTGTCATTCATGCCATTATGTTTAGAGATGGGATTTCATGTTTACACCCAATTCCCTTTTGGTATTTTATGGATCATCTTTTCAGATTCTTACTTTAGATTTTAATTTTCTAATATTTAGACATGTTAGCTCAGTACATATAATATAAATGAATACGAAAAAAACTGATAAAAAATCTATAAAAAATCCGAAAAATAAAATAAAAATAAAATTTACAAATAATAAAAAATAAATCGAAAGCTAAGAGCCAAGCGAAACAAGCGGGACAGAGGGCTGGTTGTACCCACCGCTAATTACCCACCGCTGGCTAATTGTTAAGGCCATGATTACCTAGCTAACACTGATTGTCTCACGGCCCTGGCTAATTACTCCTGTTAAGGTGTTTCTGGATTCTCCATTCGTTTTCTTTAATTTCGCTTTTTTTTTAGTTTTTTGGCTTTTCTTTTTCCCGTATTTCTTCGTATTATTTGTGATGAAGTAACTTTTTTCTATTTTTAATTTTTTCAAAATTTAATTACGTCAAATAAGCCGTCATAAGTTACGGTGAAAAATAAGTAAGCTACAGTGAAAAAAAAATCATAAGCTATCGTTAAACTGAGCACTCTTAGTTTAAGTTTTTAGCTCAAATTACACTATTTGAGGCTTTTCACTGTAGCTAATGGAAACTTTTTCAGTGTACTTAAATTTAAAAAATGAAAAAAAGTTATGTCACCACAGACAATGCAAAGGATACAGAAAAATAGAAAAGACACAAAAAGCCCCAAAAAAGCTAAAAAAGATGAAATTAAGAAGGTAAAAGTTGGAAACTAGAAGTAAAAGCCGTAGCTAACTTACTGTTTAAGATGTCGCTTTATCTTGTTTTCTACTGACAAATGTTGCAAAAGACAAAAGGATTTTGTGCTAAAGCGTAAAGAATGACAACCTATATGCACGACCGCATTGGTACTTCAATTAAGGGTAATCATTCCTCCGCCCCAAAAAAATTAATGGAAAATTTTTTAGATGCCACCGTAGAGTATATGATTTGATAGATGCCTTCGCCGTCGTCGTTCTCGCCGTGGTAGCCGCCGTTGCAAGGTCGTCGTGCTGCTTTGCACGAGCACCAAGCACTGAAAAGGAATGGAGATAGTGCTCTAGAGAGGTTAGGGATGGGTGTTGCCGCAACCAATTGAACCAGCTAATAACTCCCATATTACACCCCGCCCAGTTCTCGCGCGGAGGGCCTGTCCACGTCGCCCTTCCCTCGCTCCGGCCGGCGCGTGGCTTTCAAATTTTGGTACGGTCTGGTGACCTTTTTTGCGAAAAAACCCTTGCGCTTTCCAAAAATTACGTAAATATCCTTTTTCCCGCGAAAAGGTCCTTGCCAGTTTTTTTAGCCCCTCCACTTTGCAGAATGGCCCCCCGCGGTTTTCGAAATTGCGCATGGGTCCTCGTTTGTTTACATACAGATCCTCAATTTTTTACGAAAAAGCCCTTTATCTTTTTCGAAAATACGCATGTGCCCTCGATTTTTTTAAAAAAACTCCTCACGAATTATCGCCTCTTTTACTTTGGTACGCACGGTGGCTGACGCGGCGTGGCGCCGCGCCTATGAGGCTAGTGAGATTGAATCATAGGATGGTTTGGTCCATACGAAAATACGGCTGAGATACGGTGGTCCTATTTAGGTAAAAATGGGCTTTAGGTGTCATTCGATTGGGCCGAAATAAGTTAGTTTATAACTAAAATTATATTGTAACTAATGATGTCTTATTTGACGTAACTAAATTTAAATTTTTTTAAAAAATAGATTAATCTATCATAGACAACGTAAATAAATATGGAAAAAAAGAATCGACAAAAAGCTAAAAAAAAAATCCAAAATCCAAAAAAGCTAGAAGTGAGAAGCTCAAAGACAAAATGAGCGGAGCCATTATTAATCTCCCATAATGGTATTTTTCAAAGCAAGCTCTCACTGCAAGTGTGCATATTTCAAACTCGACACTCTAGTGGCATTTTCCTAAATGGTGCGCTCTACGGTGGCATCTGTCAAAATATTCCTTTTTCTAAATGGTACACTCTACAGTGACATTTATAAAAATTCCCAAATGGTAACCATTCCAATAAATAAGCTTTTGTAAGGAAAGAGCAAGCAAAAGGCATCAAGATTAAATTTTCAAAAAACGAAGCAAAAAAGAGGTCCCACCGAGATTTGAACTCGGGTTACTGGATTCAGAGTCCAATGTCCTAACCGCTAGACCATGGGACCTTTGGTCGTACGAGATTGGAGCTGTAGGCTATTTAACCCCTTGAGCTTGGAAGACCTTAATGCATGCACTCGTACGTCTGATTTGCGGCTTCTCAGAGCAGCAACCCTAGCGTTCTTCTGGTTAATAATAGCGTATTGATTCTCACAGTTTGCTAAAATACCAATTAATTACGCTCCACGCCATGGCAGGTCCCCTAGATCGTCTCAAAATGGAAGAAGATATCAGCTAACGCTACGTTTCCCAGTGTCCAATTTGAGCCTGCATGTCAGGACTCGGTTCAAGTGAGACGTAAAGCAATACAAGGAAGAATCACTAGCATCAAGGAAGGTAAGAGTAAACTTGGCCTATGGCGTAATAGATTTGTCCGACACAATTAGGGTTGTAAACGAGCCGGGCTCGAGCGAGTTTGGCCTTCTAGGCTCGAGCTCGGTAGAAGCTCGAGCCGAGCTCGAGTTGGGGTCCGAGCTTGGAACTAGGCTCGAGCTCGGCTCGGTCTAAACTCGAGTAGGTTTGAGCTCGGCTCGTTGAAGCTCGATAACAATTAAAATAATTTATTATGCACTATTTTTCAATAATAAGAAAAATTTAAGTTCGAGGTCGGCTCTAATAAGCTCGATAACAGCCAAAATAATTCAAATACACACTAATTTTCAATAATAAGACAAGCTCGAGCTCGAGTTCGGCTCGAGTAAGCTCGGTAAGAACTAATATGTATTACTATTTAAGCTCGAATCGGAGCTCGTGAACTATTCGAGTTCGGCTCGGTGAAGCTCGCGAGCTCGAGATTAAGCTCGAGTTCGGCTCGTTTAAAGCTCGAATCGAACTCGAATCGAGCCTAGAACGAGCCGAACTCGAGTAGCTCGCGAGCTTCGAGCTTTTTTTACAGCCCAAGACACAATGTTGCTACGCGTCTCAGACTTGCGATTTGTGAGTAATTAGATGTAGAGACACGTACTGTATAAATCCGCCTTCTTAGCTGTGCCGGCGCCACGCACTCAGTCCGGTCCAACTGAAAGAGGGAAAGATTCGGCTGCACGCACGCCTCTGAACCCCGGCGGCTAAACCCAAACAGACACCCGGAGCCCGTCGTCGCGATGTCGCCGGCGGCGAGGCGCCTCCTTCTCGCCCGCCGCCGCAGCCTCTCCACATCGGCGGCGCCCTCCCCGTCGTCGCAGCTGCCGAGGGGCAAGCGGTGGGACGCCGTGGTGATCGGCGGCGGGCACAACGGGCTCGCCGCCGCCGCCTACCTCGCCCGCGCCGGCCGCTCCGTCGCCGTGCTGGAGCGCCGGGGTGTCCTGGGCGGCGCCGCCGTGTCGGAGTCGGACCTCGTCCCCGGCTTCCGCTTCTCCCGCTGCAGCTACCTCCTCAGCCTCCTCCGCCCATCCCTCATCCGGTAGAACCCCAAATATCTCGCCTCTTTTTACGATCACAACCTCCATTCCTGTCAAATTTACATACCAAGTCCTTTCCTTTAGCTGCATTCTGTAATTTTCTTGTAATGCGGGTTGTTTCCTCTGCTGCCGTTGTTGCGATCGGTGCTTACTCAAGGGAGCTGGAGCTGGAGAGGCACGGGCTGAAGCTCCTGCCGCGGAGCCCGTCGTCGTTCACGCCGTGCCTCGACGACCGGTACCTGCTTCTCGGCCCAGACGCGGAGCTGAACCACTCAGAGATCAGCAAGTTCTCCAAGAAGGATGCAGAGGCATACCCAAGGTGATACTACCTTGATAGAGACATTGAATGACTGGTTTCTGTGTGCAATTTAGCCTGGAATGATCTTAAGATTAATTGACTGTGATTTCTGTGTGCATTTTAGTGAAGGATGATCTTCTTAGCAGGGTCTATGTGTCAATGTAGGTACGAGGAGCAGCTGGAGAAGTTCTGCAAGCTCATGGACTTGGTCATAGACTCGCCTCCGCCTGAGCAGAGGCAGGAGTACCACGCCTCTATGGTCGACAGGATGAAGGACAAGGTCGACAAGTCAGTGTTCTGGAGCAAGCTTCTTGGGATTGTGATGCAGCATGGGCAGAAGGACATGGTGTGAGTACTAATTACCAACCTGTTGACCCCTTGTCAATGCTATCATGGGCACCCGATATGGACAATGCAATTTGTAAAGTCAATCTTTTTTTTGTTGTTATTCATAGGAATTTCTTCGATCTTCTTCTTTCACCAGCATCGAAGATCTTGAACAACTGGTTTGAGGTCGAAAGCTTGTTTCCCTGTATTCTTACTGTCTTACACACTTCTCTTCACATTGATCATATGAAGTAAGTGTATGATTGCTTTATTGCAACAATGGCTTCGTGTTGACTGCTCTACTACTACAGAGTGATGTATTGAAGGCAACTCTTGCAACTGATGCTGTGATAGGTACTATGGTAAGGATGCTTTTTCATGAACCAATACATTTTTTGTGCTTAGTGGATTAGCAATGACTGTTGCGTCTCCCTTCTGTAGGCTGGTGTCCACACTCCAGGATCTGGATATGTTCTCCTGCACCATGTCATGGGGGAAACTGGTGGTCAGCGTGGTGTTTGGGCGTATGCTTCTTACCCTGATATGCTTGTCCATGTTACTGTGTTCCACCATAGAAAAATCATTTTTCTACACCTGAAATCATGTGTGAACCTCTGTGGCCCTAAGCATCAATTAAACTGAACAGACACCTGAAACCATGTGTGAACCTCTGTGGCCCTAAGCATCGATTAAACTGAACAGACGGTCGGCTGGTGTATATCTCCGCTGTCTAGTCAAACTAGTTTTCAATTGCCTTCAAAAAACCAAGTTTCAAGGGCTAATGTGATAGAAAATGGCATCACGCTAGCCAAATCTGGTGGTGTTAGCACTTTGGGTTTATTATTAGTTTGTTTCTTAGTTCCCCTTTGTTTTACTTTTTAAGAAAACTTATTATATGTGATAAAGAATACACTTGCTACAGGTATGTCCAAGGTGGGATGGGTTCAGTGTCATCAGCTATAAGCAAAGCAGCTCTTGAAGCAGGCGTGCAAATTGTAACAAATGCAGAGGTGCCTTTTCTCTTGTTATGCCATGATATTACATCTTTGATTCATAAAATTGCTCTTTGGCAGAGCAAATCATTTAAATTTAAGCAGAACAAAATAAACATGACCATTTATTCACAACGGTTAACTGGATTTTCCACAGGAAAAGTCATTTACTATGTAGTGGCACAATTATAGTTTTGTGCCCAATTTTCCGTTTTAAGCTTCTTGCCTCACTTGCTCCGGTGTTCTTGTATACTTGTATAGGTTTCCCAAGTAATGGTTGATGAAACTACTGGAAAGGTACAAGGGGTAAGTACTTTGACTATCTAATAAGTGTATGCGTATTTCATTGCTTTCAACCTCTTGAAAGATTGGGAACTTGTAGGTAGCTTTGGCTGATGGAACAGAGGTGCACTCGTCAGTTGTTTTATCAAATGCCACTCCATATAAAACATTTGTGGTAAGAAATACTCAATGTGTAATTTTGTGACGATTTATGAGCTCTAGTTTCACAGGCATATTTAAGTAAATATTTTCCACACTGATATCTGGTTTCTTTTGCAGGACCTAGTGCCTGCTGATATTCTTCCAGAGGACTTCCTCTCTTCTATTAAGACAGCAGATTATAGTTCTGTAAGAACTTACTTACAAGCATATTTTAATAGAGAAACCACATGAATGGTGTCCGTTTTAAAATGTTTTTCTATGCAATATATATTAATGGTAACCTTATTCACTTTACTTTTATAGTTTATCCATAATCCTTATTTGTATTAGCATGGAGGCCAAAGTTTTCTCAAGTAAACAGAAGTTATGATTTTGGGAAAATACAACAAGGTTATTTTTGTAGCAAAATTTGCATGTATAGGTTACCGAGAAGGCGAGAATGGTGCTACTAGTGCTGTAGATATTTGAAATGAAAGGAGTCTATTCATGTCATCTATTTTGTGTTCAAGCTTTCAAGGTTTTAAGAGCTAATGACTTCAAGTAACTGAGTTGTAATATTGATTGCTAACAATGTAATATGAATTCTGTGGAGAGCAGGCAACAACAAAGATTAACGTGGCTGTTGACAGGCTGCCACAGTTTTACTGTTGCAAAGATATCAACCCTGAAGGTGGTCCAGAGCACATGGGCACCATACACATTGGGTCTGAAAGGTAGTTAACTAATGTTAGCGAACATTTCCTACTTCAACAACAACCGATATGTGACATATTATTCTATTTAGCTGTTTAAATCTTTCTTATGCATAACTGTGGACAAGCGAAAAATCTCTGAGACACTTTGTTATCTTGATCAGTTGATCCTGCTCATGTACAGTATAGCTTTGGTTTATCAACGTGAGCATGTCTCTTAATTCAACAGTATCACTGTTCTGCTGTTTTTATAGAGTGCTCTGTGCTTGTCATCTCAACTTTATACACCAATTTGATGACTTGCATGTATGTATTGAAGTAGTTATGTTTTCATTAGTACCTTATGATAATAAGTGCATAATCTGGTCTTGCTAATGGTAATCATGTTATATGAGATCTCTCAGTCATAGACTAGTTTTTAATTATTTTAAGGAAAAAAGCAAGATGATCTGGCCTCTTATTTTATTATATTGAACTATTTTTTTTGTAAAGTCCTACCATCACTTTGTCAGACTTAATCCTTATTATCTTTCATTATGAAACTTTTACTGAAGCATGGAGGAAATTGATCTAGCGTACAAGGAAGCTGCAGGTGGTGTCTCGTCCACAAGGCCTGTTATAGAAATGACAATTCCTTCTGTCTTGGATAAGACCATCTCTCCACCAGGTACAGCAATTTTTTGTTCTCCCATCATTGCAGTTGTGTAAAACCTACTATTATGGCATATCTCATTAGTCATTAACTCATTATCCCATTAGAGCAAGACACGAATATGCAGTCTGTTTTATGTAAATTATATTTGCAGTTTACAATTCATGTGTTCAAGGCTATTTTGGATGTTTCTACAGTTGTGGTCTCGCATATTTTGTATATACTTTACATGTGTCATGAGCGTGGGCCTGACCCAACCGGTTCATTGTTAGGAAGTTAGTGATTAGTTTCTATTTGTTAGGGATATAATATTAGTTTCTATTTATTAGGGATATAATTAAGATTTAATTTTATCTGTTAAGGAGGAGCCCATCTATATTGTTAGTCGCTGGACTCTTGCTCTTGGTGATAGCAAGATCCTTACTCTCATAGAGAGGATGACACTAGGAGATGGGGCAAGTTTTCTTGTTTATTTCTCACACAATGCCATGCCAACCTGAGGGGTTGGAGATACATATTTATAGGCTGCTAGTCAGCCAAGCATATGCCAAGATGCTATCCTAGACTAGTCTAAGATGCTGTCCTAAAGCTAGTCTAAGATGCTAAAGCAAAAAGCAAGTCCTAGATGCTAAAGCAAAAGCAAGTCCTAGATGCTAAAGCAAAAGCAAGTCCTAGATGCTAAAGCAAAAACAAAAGCACCATGTACACCATGTGCAGACAACACAAAGACTTATCTATCATTCTCCCCTAAGTCTTGTGCGCCGCCTTGTGGGAGAGTTGAACCATCCCGATCTTGGAGCAGAGCTCAAGGAACTTGATCCTTCCAAGAGGCTTGGTGAGCGATCCGCAAGCGATCCGTGGTGTTGATGTAGCTTGTCTTGATGCTTCCTTCATCCAAGCGACCTCGGATGAAATGGTACTTCACCCGGATGTGCTTGCTCGCTCATGGAAAACGGGGTTCTTTGCCGTGGCTAGAGCGGACTTGTTGTCCACCCCGAGCTCCACCGCTCGCTGTCCCCGCCGAGAGATCACCAAGCGCCGAGCGAGCCGAGTGCTCGAGTCGGCGGTGGAAGCCGCTATGTACTCGGCCTCACACCGACAGGCCACCACCGCCGCTTGATCGATCGCCGGTGAACGAGGCACTTGCCGAGGAAGAAGAGAATCCCGCTTGTGCTCTTGCCGGTGTCGATGTCGCCGCGTGGTCACCGCCATTTGCACGACGACGGCGTGCGCGCCAGACACCTCGGGTAATGGAGGCCGTGGTCAAGGGTCCCCGCAACGTAGCGGATGATCCTCTTCACGCCGCCGATGCTCGCCGTCGGCCGTTGCATGAACCGACTAACGAGCCGGCAGAGAATGCCAAGTCCGGCCGTGTGTGGGCGAGGTAGTGAAGGCTCCCACAAGACGCCGTGATCGCGTAGCGCCCACCTCCTCCGTCGTCTTGTCGCGGCTCGGCTTCACCTCTCCTCCATTGGAGTGAGAGCGGGTTGCGCGGTGAGCCCAGCCTAGCTCAACGACGCGCTTGGCGAGGCGGTTTGTCGGCGTGATCCCGAATCATCCCGTGCACCTCGATCCCTAAGTAGAAGAGAGAGACCCGTGTCACTCATCCGAAGGTGGCCTTCATCTCTTCCTTGGTGCGATGATCACCAAGTCGTCGGACGAGACACCACCGCCAGGCATTTTCTCCACCGCCCGCCGCAGATGGCCGCCTCGTGCGGACTTTGCTCAAGCCCATTCCTTTCGTGGAGTCCAACTTGGCGCCCACGCCTGTCTCGTCGCAGCCATGAGGGCCTTGCGCAGCGAGCACCTGCCCTCCTTGCCGGGATCGCAAATTCCGCGGCCGATGCACGTGACCTCCTCCTTCAAGTCGCCGTTAAGAAATGCCGACTTGACATCCATGTGATGAACACGCCACCTTCCCGGCAGCTAGCGCAGGAGGAGTCGCGACGGACTCCATCCGCGGCGACGGTGCGGCGCCATCGGTCGACTTCTCTGCGCCACGAAGCCTCGTGCCACCAAGCGAGCCTTGTGCTTGACGATGGCGCGGCCATCCCGCTTCGGCTTGAACACCCACTTAAGGGTGATCGCGCGGTGACCGGCAGAAGATCCGCCGCCCACGCCCGGCTCGCTCGGCGGCGCCCATCTCTCGCTTCATCGCGACACGCCACGCCGCGTCTCCTCCGCTCTCGGCCAAGGAGCGGGCTCGCCGTCGTCGCACGCCAAGTGCGCCCGCCGAAGTCGTGGCCGCGCCGCCTGAGGACGAGCGGCTCGCCGAGGATGTTGTCCATGGTACGATAGCGCGAGGCTCGTCGTCGTGGTAGGCGCCGACGCGATCCTCGTCGTGAGACGGCGAGTAGCGAACTCCACCGCGCGCCGCTGCGCCGTGGACCGGCTGTTGGGGCCGATTCGGTGGTGTGGCCGCCGGCGGGAGAGTGGTGAGCCGGTGCGGAGAGCGTGGAGTGGCGGTGGTGAAGAGTGGGGCGAGGCGGTGCGAAGGTGGTGGAGCACTCGTCGGAGCCGTGGCGAGCAAGGTGTCGAGGTGGACGAGCTCGGTGAAGACGAGCCGCTAGCTCCCCGCTCTCTCGAAGTGGACGAGTCGACAACAAAGTCCCCGAGTCGGTCGAACCGCCGCCCACCGCCTTGTCCCACGCCCGCCGCCGTCGAACACAACGCCACGCGAGATGCGACTCGTGTGTCGTGGTCGAGGATGCGTAGGCCTTCGAGCTCTCCGCAGAGCCGGCGAACACTCCCGAGTGCTCTCGCCGCCGAAGCTTACCGATGTGGCCAAGCTCCTTGGCGAACGTGAGGGAGCCAAGACCCGCAAGTGGGAGACCGCCGGCTTGCGCCATGCCAAGCCTCGACGGCGTCCCGCCGCCGAGCGCCTTGGTAGGCGAAAGGTTGAGGATGTAGACGGCCGCCACCACCGCTCTCCCGAAGACATCCCCACAACCGCCCGGTTGCGCTGCCGACGATGCCGCTCGCTGCGGGCAGACGGCGCGGAGTAGTGGCGCCAATGCCCTCATCGGCAGACGACGCGACCACCGCCGTGAATTCGCCGCCGTTGAACCGTGGCGCAAAGACGCGCAGCCTTGCCGCGACCGCCTCCGCGCAGCGACTGCGGCGCTCGATGGCGCCCGCAGCCTCTCCTTGCCGCCGAGGACCATCACCACATGTAGCGGAGAGGTCGTCGACGAGCGCAGGAAGTAGCGTCGTCCTCCGGTGTGGCGGTGTCACCGGCACACAAGTCCCGCACGAGCTCGAAGCTCTCCTTGGCTCGAAACTCGCCCGCTGGGGAAGGGAGTCGCCTCGCCGTCAACACGCAGACGCCGCAGAGCTGCTCCACATGGTCAAAACACGGCAGCTCGCACCATTTCGCGGCACCGAGCCGCCGTGGCCTCGGGCGAAGGTGCCCAAAGCGCTGCGTTATCGCCACGCTCGTCGTCCCGACGAGCAATGAGACAGAGGGGTTGTGCCACATGCACGTGAAGAGTGTAGAGTCGATTTGCGTCTCGTTACCTTGGCAAGGAGGCGGCGCCGAAGATCCCAAATCCGAAGACTCGCGTGCTCGATCTCGACACGCGAGCCGTTCTCATCCACCGTCCCAAGCCGATGATGGAGTTCCGCAGATCGGGATGTAGTAGACGCCGGTGAGCGGCCGGTGCTCGCCGCCTTGGCGGCGAAGACGACAGAGCCGACGCCTTGATCTCACACGGCGAGGCATCGCCGAACTTGACGGTGCCTCGAACGCCGAGTCGAGCTCGGAGAAGAACTCCCGCCGCCCGGTCATGTGGTGGGTGGCGCCGTGTCGAGGCACCACCCGCCGGTCTTGTCATTGCCGAATCGCCGCCGAGGAGGCGTGTGCTTTTGGCTCGTCAAGGTGGAGGAGAGCCACCGCGCCGGTGCGCGGGGTAGTTCGATGCTCGCATGAGCAATGAACGAACCGCCGCTCCTCCTCCTCCGCTTGCGCGCGACGTGGGCTCGCCGCGTCGTGGTCGCCGACAATCCTTGGCCCAATGACCAAGCTTGCCGCAGCTTGTGGCAAGAGTCGCCTCGTGTCGGCTTTGCTTGCCAAAGATCGCCGCCTGGCGCCTCCTCGCCCCGCCGGCGTCTTTGCGCGGCTTGCCGCGCTTGCCATGCTTGCGTTGCTCGTCGTGGAAGAAGGCTCCTCTTCTTCCTGTCACCTGGCCGCACCCACCGCTCCCGAGTGAGGAGGAGCTTCCGCCAATGGTGACGGGTCCCGAGAGGCTCGTGGCTCATCGATGTCGACGACCTTGAGGCGACCAACGCCTCCTCGATGGTCATCGTGGAAAGGTCCAGCAGAGACCCGATCGAGCGAGCCATCCGCTTGTACTTCTGGGGACGCAGCGGAAGAGCTTCCACGCTCTCTCCTCGCCGTAGGTGTCGCCACCGAACGCACCAACTGCAATGCAGTGTTGAGACGAGAGCAAAGTCATCAACGCCTTCACCGCTTGAAGGCCGTGTTCTCCCACTCCGCGCGTAGTGCCCGCAATGTAGACTTGCGCGCGCGTGGCCGCCGCGCGCTTGCCGCAGCGATGGCGTCCCAAGCCTCTTTGGCACCGCTTGTTGGTAAGCGAATCGCATCTCGGCGGGATCGCAGCGATGAGAGCATCTAGCGCCCGCCGATCCCGGTCGAGTCGACGCCGCCGCACGGATCGCATCCCACATATGCCGCACCGAGCTTTACCCTCATCACCGCACCCCACTCGACGTAGTTGGTCTTGGCGAGGGTAGGCCACCCGCCGCCGAGGCCGACGCCCCCGACGATACCGTACTCGTGGTGACCACGGCATCAACCGGGAGAGCGCGTTGCTCGTGAGGGCCGCGCCTCCGTCGACCCACGCCCGCCGCGGCGTGCCTCCGTGAGCGCCACCGCGCGTGTGCGCCTTCGAGAGCGCCGCCGCCGCGCGCGCCGCGCCTGCCGCCGCCGCTGCGGGGCGCGCGGCCGCCATTGCGCCGCTTCGCCTTGCGCCGCCTCCTCTCCAGCAGGTGAGGTCCGCGGCGCCGTCATCATCAGAGCCGAGCCGCTTTGCGCCGCTGCCGCAGAGCTTTGACCTCTGCTGCCGCCGCCGCGCGACGCGCTGCCGCCGCCGCTTCACCTCCGCTCGCCGCCGCGCTCGCCGCTGCCGCCTTGACGCCCTTTCCGCCCGCATGTCTGTTGCGCCGCCGCGCGCGCTGCTTTGCCGCGGCGAAGCTCGGTTGTCTCACGACGCCTCGTGCTCGAGGCGATCGAAGCGCCGAGATCGCCGGACATGGCACGCCATCGGGGCATTGCGTGAGAGAGGGCCGCGACGACGAGCCGCCGCCTCCGAGAGAAGTGAGCGGGGACAGCCGGAGTTGCCGCCGCACGGGCCGGGCTGTGGAGGCCGAGAAGGAGATGAGCAGAGATGCTCAAAGCACAGGATACTAAGGCTCGATACCACTTGTTAGTCATTTGGACTCTTGCTCTTGGTGATAGCAAGATCCTTACTCTCATGGAGAGGATGACACTAGGAGATGGGGCAAGTTTTCTTGTTTATTTCTCACACAATGCCATGCCAACTCGAGGGTTGGAGATACATATTTATAGGTCGCTAGTCACCAAGCATATGCCAAGATGCTATCCTAGACTAGTCTAAGATGCTGTCCTAAAGCTAGTCTAAGATGCTAAAGCAAAAGTCTGCTAAAGCAAAAGCAAGTCCTAGATGCTAAAGCAAAAGCAAGTCCTAGATGCTAAAGCAAAAGCAAGTCCTAGATGCTAAAGCAAAAACAAAAAGCACCATGTACACCATGTGCAGACAACACAAAGACTTATCTATCATATATAAGGTGCTGCAGTATGCTATTGGAATCAATCAGGAAATAATAAAGTCATGCTCATCTGTAGTCTCCTCTCTTTCCCAATCACGCCGCCGCCTGGCCATCCTCTCGGCGGTGTTTACCCTTATGAACTAATGTTCATAACAATTTGGTATCAGAACTAACACCATGGCTTCTGCTGCCGAGTCACCATGGCTTCTGCTGCCGAGTTAACATGTGGTAGGATCATTGCTAGCTATGAAGAAATCCTTGCTGGGCTCAAGAATGTAGAGAGCATGTTGAAGAAGATGATGGCAGTAGAGGAGAAGGCACGACGGCAGCACGCGCTAATGGCACAAGGGACAAGAGCAATGGTGGCCGTGCCATTGCAACGACGCTGCTACTGGTGCTCCTTTATTCGACACGAGCAGCGGTGCACTTTCAAGCGATGCCAGAGTGGCATCTTCCAAGGTCGGCGCACAGGGTACAAACCGCACCCTGTGATGGTGGCGGCACTGCTTAGCGCATGCGACGATGCTGCTCCAAGCAGCCGTGACATTGCATCAGGATGTGCCTCTGCTCCAAGCTCACCACGTGGCTCCGGAGGTCCCGCATGTTCACCACCGCCGTCGCGTCCGTGTTAGCGACAATCACCGCGTTGGCGAATGGAATGGAGGTTGCCATGGGCCCGCTGCGCACATGCGTGTGCATCATCCAGAGTGGGCCAGCCGCACACACCATGGCCGTCTACGCAGTGCAGGCCAAATTCAAGCCTGTGCTCTTCGAGGGCTGCTCGCCAACGACATCGCGGCGGGTGGGCAGCTCACCACCACCACCGACATCGAGAACAACTTCCTGGGCTTTCCTGAGGGCATCCTTGGTGCCGAGCTCATGGACCGCTGCCGCAAGCAGTCCGTTCTCTTCGGGACGAAGATCTTTTGTAAGACCGTCACCTCCGTCGACTTCTCATCTTGCCCCTTCCGCGCGTCGCCTCCGATGACACCGTCGTCCATGCCGACGCTGTCGTGGTGGCCAGCCGTCGCACGCCAGCTCCACTTCACCGACTCTGATGCCTTCAGGAATCGCGGCATCTCGGCATGTGCCGTTTGTGACGGTGCCACGCCCATCTTCGGAACAAGCCCATCGCCGTGGTCGGCTGCGGGGACTCCACCATGGAGGAGGTCAACTTCCTCACCGAGTACGGCTCGCGTGTGTACATCAAGAAGCTACAGCAACAACGCCGAAGCTCCAAGACGAGGTGGCGGAGAAAACCCAAAACTCGGTTGTGGGCTCTCGGCTTGGTGCAAATTTGCTTTGTGTGGTTGTTTTGGTCTCCAGCAGGAAGGCTTCACGTGGAGACAACAGAAGACAAGACATTGTCTCCTGTCTCCATCATGTGAGGAAGTCAGGTGGGGTGCTGTTTCACGGAGACTAGGCGGGTCATGTCAAGTGTTGGTACCAGTAGGTCCCATGGGTGCATCCCCAGAGAAACATCAGAAGACGCCGAGCGCAGTCGCGTGATCACGACGGGGAGCCGAAAGTGCTACACTTCGTCGACATGGAACTACAACCATGGCCACCGCCTAGCAACTCGAGGACAAACTATATGTCCGAGAGGGGTGTAATGTTATGGGCGTAGGTCCTGGGCCTAACCGGTTCATTGTTAGGAAGTTAGATATTAGTTTCACTTGTTAGGGATATGATATTAGTTTCTATTTGTTAGGGATATGATTAAGATTAGATTCTATCTGTTAGGGGGAGCCTATCTATATAAAGAGGCTGCCACATATTATTGGAATCAAGCAAGAAATAATAAAGTCATTCTTATCTATAGTCTCCTCTCTCTCCCAATCACGCTGCCGTCGTCCGGCCATTCTCTCGGCGGTGTTTACCCCTACGAACTGAGGTTCATAATAACATGGTGTCATGGACTGACTCAAATTCCATTTTTTATTTTATCCTTCAAATAGGTCAGCATGTTATTAATCTATTTGTTCAGTACACACCGTACAAGCTTTCAGAAGGCACTTGGCAGGATTCTACTGTTAGAGTAAGTTGGCCCTTCTTACATTTTGGTCTGATTATGCACTCTGTGCTTAATTTTTCTGGATTTGGGCTTACCTACCGACCATTGACCATTTTGATTGACACCGATTTTCAGAAATCCTTCGCTGAAAGATGCTTTTCCTTGATCAACGAATATGCACCTGGTTTTAGCTCATCAGTGGTAGGCTATGATATGCTGACTCCACCTGATCTTGAAAGGGAGTTTGGCCTAACTGGTAATCTCTTTACACCTTTTTTTGCAAGTCGTGCAGACTGCAGCCTGTTGCTGTTTTGATTTACCAGCTGAAAACTTTGCTAAACGGACATGATTTGCATTTCACAGGAGGCAACATCTTCCACGGTGCAATGGGCTTGGATTCTCTTTTCCTAATGAGGCCTGCCAAGGGATGGTATGGCTCGGACTAACATGAAAGTTGCATTTACTCTTCAGCACCTTCTTCTAGTCGGCAATCTTTGACTCTTTGAGGTTCTATACTTGGATGTCCTGGCTTTGGGACCATGGCTAACATGTTTGCGCCATACAGGTCAGACTACAGAACCCCTCTGAAGGGGCTGTACCTCTGTGGCAGCGGTGCACATCCAGGCGGTGGGGTGATGGGTGCGCCGGGCCGCAATGCTGCCTCCATTGTTTTAGAAGATCTAAAGGCAAAGTAGATATGACTCGCGGAAAATGGAAATGGTAGTTTACAACAGAGTGGTATTTTCAGGCACAAAGACCGCAAAAACAGCAGAGTATTTGTGATGTTGCAACCACTTGTATCAGAACGCGAACCTTGTTATAAGCCTTCTGGTATAATCATTTTTGCCATGTGTACTTACATGATGGACGGATGAGACACATTTTCTGAATGAATTGTCACACAGCTATGTTGGAAATTGGCCCATCTATTAGGTCTATTTCCGTTGAAAATTCCAAAGCATGCAACCTTGTGTGGTAAGCAGATCAACTGATTGTAAAGGCTATCCAACCAGAGATCGACTGGTTGTAAAGACTATCCGACCATAGATCGATTGGTTGTAAGGAGTTACGATAAGCTTGTGAGCTGGTCGTCCAAGATCATGGATTGGTCGGGGGCAAGTCACGACCAGTTGTAAAGGGTTACTATTAGATACGAACTGATCGTAAGAAAATACGAGCTAGTTGTGAATAATCAAAGCTAGTTGTGAATAATTAAACTTACCATAAGGAGTTATGAGTTGGTAGTGAATGACTATCACCTGCCCATTTTGCTAAACCGTGTATTTCTCTTTCTTTTGTTTGAACTGGTCAGGAGTTGTTGAACACTACAAAATAAAATACCATTATTTTGTTTGAATTACCTGTGACTTTGTTCAGGTTAATTATAACAATTACCAGAGAATAAATGCTTTGTCCTTGTAAGGACCTAGACACGTTTAGAATAAAACCTAAGGAGAATTTCTCTTTTGTTTCTTACATCGTCTTCCTTCTCTGGAAAAACTGTGTTGTGCTGTTGAGTTGCTTACCACGTCGGCTTTCTTTCTCGGCGTGCACCAGAAAGAAAGGGAGGGGAGTGGCTATCTCCGA
This sequence comes from Dendrocalamus sinicus, assembly GCA_036346575.1. Classification (NCBI taxonomy): domain Eukaryota; kingdom Viridiplantae; phylum Streptophyta; class Magnoliopsida; order Poales; family Poaceae; genus Dendrocalamus; species Dendrocalamus sinicus. The sequence goes on from CM070658.1 coordinate 1,700,563, forward strand.
ATCGTTGTCGCAGAGAGTACTTACACGGGATGGCAATAAGATTTATGGGCAGTGCATCCGTGCGACTGCTTGACTTCTTCCTTAACGTCGTCTACTTCCACGACTACGTCTGCGTTGCTTCTTGGTCTTCATCAAGCTCTACTATAAATCGTTCGTGTGATTGATGGGATTATGTTATAATCTGTTCTTGCGTATATTTTGAAGTATAATATGTTACCTGTTATTAGGAAGCAAAACTGAGCCCATGCGATCTGACTAACAGCCCGGGGCCTTTTCTGATCCGTCAGTCCTGTACTAAACTACCAAGTTCAACTTGAAACTGTAACAACTCCCTGTGTTGGAGGTGGAGGAAAACAAAGGATTATAGTAAGAATTTCTACTTATGTATAGATGCATCGACCAAATACTCGTAAACCACATAGCAGATCCCGATTCGTACACCCATTACTCCCAACAGTCTGCTTAACAATACATAGTTCTCAGAGTAGCTACCACGTTGCGCCTGTAGCTCAGTGGATAGAGCGTCTGTTTCCTAAGCAGAAGGCAAGCAAATTAATCGTGAATTCGTGATACAATCGTACAACTCTTGCTCTGGGTCACTACTTGTTTTGTCCTCTCTTTATTTTCGTTCGTGTGTGTTGCCCAATATTCTATGCGGGCGAACCTCGGCAAAACGGATAGTGAAAGACGCAACCGTACCACGATGGATATGGTGCGAAGCATGATGAGCTATTCCACACTCCCATTGAGTTTATGGATGGGCGTTAAAAACCGCCATTCATATTCTCAACAGAAGAGTGCCTAGTAAGTCGGTGCCCAAAACACGATACGAGTTGTGGTGGAAGAGTTCCTCACTAAACCACTTACGTGTGTGGGAGTCTGCTTGAGGCTAAAGTATTTAACCCAAACCTTGGAAACTTGATCCCAAAGCAGTAAGTTGCCATTTCATTGGCTACACGAAAAGTCAAAAGGTTATCGTTTCTCTTGTCAGGACGGATACACAAAGTTTGTAGAAACGAGACATCTTGTCTTCTTAGAGGATGAAATGATGAGGGGAGCATGGTAGCTCGAGAGATTGACCTTGAAGAGAAGCGGGTGTATGCGCCCACCGATGATTCAAGAGCCATTCTTCACTACTACTGCTGTGCCATTTGCTGCACCGACGGTGCAAGACAACGTGGTGCCGCACTGTTATTGTTCCTCCCGTGGCAACAATGAATGAGAATGAAGAACACATTCTTCGGGATCATATAGAACCAATTGCCACACAGATGAGGGGAGCAACAATGGCCTCAAGCGGGTAGATGTACCGAATGAGAGGCCCAGGAGGTCTCAAAGAGTAAGAAGATCAGCTATTTACTGATGATTATCAGATTTATCATGAGAGGAATTTCAAATGGAGGATGATCCCACCTCATTTGAAGAAGCCATGAAGCGAAAATTCCTCAAAATGGCTTGAGGCCATGGAAGATGAGATGAGGTCCATGAAGACTAATAAAGTGCAGGACTTGAAATTATTCCTAAAGGAGCCAAAAGCAGTTGTTGTGTAAATGGGTCTACAAGACTAAACATGACTCCCAAGGAATGTAGAAAGATATAAAGCGCGACTTGTGGCAAAAGGCTTTACGCAAAGAGAAGGGATTGATTACAATGAGACATTTTCTCCAGTCTCATGTAAAGATTCTTTCAGAATCATAATAGCATTAGTAGCACATTATGATTTAGAGTTACATCAGATGGATGTAAAGACGGCATTTCTTAATGGGGATTTGGAGGAAAATGTTTACATGGCACAACCGAAAGGTTTTGTCGTGGAAGGAAATGAAAGAATGGGATGCCGCCTAAAGAAATCGATTTATGGGTTAAAGCAAGCTTCAAGACAGTGGTACTTGAAGTTTGACAGTACAATAAGAAAATTTGGGTTTAAAGAGAATGTTGAGGACAACTGTGTTTATGCAAAGTTTAAAGATGGGAAGTTTATCTTCCTAATTACGTATGTGGATGATATCCTACTAGCTAGTAGTGATGTTGATGCACTCTGGAAACAAAGAAGTTTTTGTCCTCAAACTTGATATGAAAGATCTTAGTGAAGCTTCATTCGTTCTAGGGATCGAAATTCAGAGATAGAAACAAAGGGTATTGGGATGTCACAAAAGGCATACATAGAAAGTCTTAAAGAAATTTGGTATGCATAAATGTAGTCCATCACCTGCACCTATAGTCAGAGGGCGATAGATATGGGGATTTTCAATGCCCGGGAACGATATGAGATCGATCAAATGAAAGCGGTTCCATATGCTTGGTGTCGGAAGCTTACGGTATGCTCAAGTGTGCACTGCACGACTTAGCATTTGTTCTGGGTTACTTGGCGATTCGAGCAATCACGGAATAGAACATTGAAATTGATAAAGAAAGTCTTGCGTTATTTGCAAGGAACAAAAGGCCTCATGATGACATCGAAGATCGGACTCACTCCATATAGTGGGGTATCTGATTCGATTTTGCGGGAGATGATAGAAAGTCTACATCCGGATATGTATTCACTCTCGCTAAAGGAGTTATATCGTGGAAAAGCTCAAAACAAACCGTCACTACATCGTCCACAATGTATGCGAGTTTGTAGCATGTTATGAGGCTACGGGGCGGTGTTGGCTAAAAAGTTCATACCGGTTTAAAAGTGGTTGGCGACATCAATAGACCACTTAAGTTGTGCTGCGATAATGAACCCGTGATAACGTATGCCCACAACAATAAGTCAAGTGGTGTGTTGCCCATTTTTTCATCTCTTACACAGTGCTACTCCTCCCTGCACCATGCCGCCAGCTGCCCTTGCCTGCTAGCCTTCCCCTTCCCGGCTTCTTGCAAGCCAGTGACGTGTGTCCCTTCCCCTTGTTGGCTTCCGCGTCGGCCCGCTGCCCACTGGCATTGCGTCGCCGCCGCCGCCGCCGCCGCCGCCGCCTATGAGTGTGACCGAGGGAATTAAAGTGAGTGGTGGGTTCCATTGGGAATTCCAGAAAAAGGGCAGGGTAAGGCATCAGGCATGAGGCCGGGCATGGGTTGCATGACGTTTGTTGTGAGTTGCGGATTTGGCCCATGTAATGGTGCGACGCTTGCTTGCCCAGGCTTAGTCGTTCCCATGGTGTTTGTAGTTTACCCGCAATAGGATGAACTCAAAGCTCCAAGGCTCACCGAAGCAGTCGCCCAGTCTGGCAGCACTAATTTTGTGAGAAAATTTTAATTTTTAGGTATACCTAGACACAGTGGCGGACCCCTGATAGCTCCGCCCGTGATAGTCATACGGATGCACCACTTTGCCATGTACTATATATAGACCACGTAAAAGACCGAATTCCGATAAGAGGTACAACACACAACAATCCTAAATCATTTATGATCAAGCAATGACTAATATTGGTTATTGATTGGACCCACACCACAATGACAATGCAGTCACTGTGATCGTTGGCCAACCATTCTAATTCATGCCATTTTCTTCAAGTGAGGCAAAGCCATTGTTGCTCTTGTTGTGACTGCGAGGATAGGACGCTCTAATATCTCCATCTCCATGCATGCCCCAGCTCGCCCTCGACGCCGCCTCCGGCCATCTCTGGCGAGGGGATCGGACTTTCAAGTGACAAATAGATGGGAGGAGCGAGGGTGTTGCAACAGGCCAAACCGATTTCGTGGAGGGGCTCTTCTGAAAAGTGATAATTGAAACAGGAGCTGTCTGATGAGATATAAGCGGTTTCGATCGTGTGGTGGGAAAAGGTGATGGTGCGGTAGGCAGTTTTTCAAAACAAACCCTTGCGTAAAAATATTATGCCAAATAGCCCCTAGGCCAGTCGATGCTGTATTCTCCGGCAGTAACCATTCCGCCATTGCCCTGTTAGAATAAACCACGCCATGTGTTCGTGGCCGTGGCGTGCAAGCGTGTGCGTGTCAAGTTGAGTCGGCGACGGCGCATGTATGTGCAGCGTCGGGTGCCAGGTAAGTGTCTGCCCAAGTCAGAGATGGTTGGCGGCATCATCGAAGGGTGAACGTGGAGCACGGACCAAGCAGCGGCAATCGACGATCGAGTCTCGCGCGAGTGGTGCCTTGCGAACGAGAAAAACGGATCGCTGATGGGCATGCGTACGTGCGCATGAAACCAGGGACGTGAGCTCCTGGGCGCTACACACACATGATGTATAAAGCCATCCTGTACGTAGATGGGTGAGAGCACGAGTTCTGAGTTGTGTTTGATAAATATTAGCCAAGATATTGCGTTCGTCATCGCGGCGTTCGTTGCCGAGAAATTTTTCCTTGTCTACTGTTTATCTTCTACCTCCGTCCGGCGTGAGCTAGAGTAACTCGGTTCCAACATGCCCTGCCCGTACTCCTCATTTCCTCACTCCGGATGACCTGAGACCACCACAGCCACTGCTGGTTCTACTAGGAATCCTCTCCTGGTCTTCCTGTGGCTGATATGGCACCGCAGTGTGCGCTATGGTCATCTCAGCTTTCGCGCCCTGCACGACCTGAGCGCCAAGAAGATGGTCGAGGGGGGGGGTGCCTTCATTGAACGACTGGAACAGTTTTGTGATGGGTGCGCACTCGGCAAGCAGCATCGAGCGTCGTTCCCATACGCCTCGACGTACCGTGCTGTGCATGGCCTTGAGCTGGCTCACAGTGACTTATGCGGCCCGATTACACCAGCCACACCAGGAGGCGATCGCAACTTCCTGTCGATCGTGGATGATCATAGCTATTTCATGTGGCTCAAAGTGATCAAGACGAAGGACGAATCATTCAAGTTCTTCAAGAAGATCAAGGCCATCACCGAAAATGAGATCGGCTTCAAGTTGAAGGCATTTCAAAACAATCATGGAGGGGAGTCCAACTCTATCGACTTCAACAACTACTACGACGAATGGGCATCAAGCGGTATACGACTGTGCCATACTCGCTGCAACAAACAGTGTCGTGGAGCGCTGGAACCAAACGGTTGTGGAGATGACTCGCAGTATGATGAAGAGCATGGCGATGCCTGCAATGTTTTGGGGCGAGGCAGTAAAGACGGCAGTGCACATCCTGAATTATGCACCAACTCGGAGCCTGGATGGTGTAATGCCGTATGAGGCGTGGTACAAGAGGAGGCCTAAAGTCCACTATTTCTGAACATTCGGATGTATGGCACACGTTAAGAAGGTTGGCCCTGGCATCACCAAGCCCTCCGACCGCTCCATGCCAATGGTGTCATCGGATACGAGGAGGGTTCAAAGGCTTATCGTGTCTACGATCCGGTCACAAAGGAACTCCATGTGACACGTGATGTCGTGTTCGAAGAAGAGAAGCAATGGGACCAAACAACATCATCTTCATCGATTGGCATCAGCGAACTCGACACGTTCATTGTCGAGTACGACATCACGGATGACACTTTGGTGGATGGTGATCACACTACATTTTTAACAACGATGAATTTGCCTATGACGCCATAGGCGGTAGAACCACTCCAGCCCACAACATTGTCTGGAGCTATGATGCAGTGGGCAACACCACCGACTGGTGGATCGCATGATTCTGAAGGTATGCCACTGAGGTATCGCATGGTGTGAAATATTTACGGCACAACGAAGTAGTGCAAATTGATGACATCGAGCCTGCTGATGAAGTCGTGGAGTACGATGACCTCTGTCTCCTTGGTGCAGGGGAGCCTGCGAGCGTACAGGAGGTGCTCTCGGACATAGCATGGAAACATGCCATGAATGAAGAGTTGAAGTCCATCTACGACAACAACACTTGGGAATTCGCCGCACTCCCTACTGGTCATCGAGCAATGGGGCTCAAATGGGTCTTCAGGTGAAAAAAGATCATCAAGGTAACATTGTTAAGTATAAAGCTCGCTTGGTTGCAAAAGGATATAAATAGCGACAAGGGGTGGACTTCGACGAAGTATTTGCATCGGTGGCTCGTATTGAGACAGTGTGAGTGCTAATCGCACTGGTGGCTAGCATATACATCATATGAACGTAAAGTTTGCATTCTTGAATAGTGGTCTAGTCAAGGAGGTGTATATTCAATAGCCTCTAGGGTACGTCAACAACAAGCACAATAACGATGTGCTAAGGCTACGCAAGGCCTTATACGGGTTGCGACAGGCGCCACAAGCCTGGAACTTGAAGCTGGATGCCACTTTGGTGTCGCTCGGGTTCATGAGAAGTCTACTAGAGCATGCGGTACACCGGTGAAAAAAAGTAACACGTTCTTTCTCGTGGGGGTGTATGTCAATAACCTCATCATCACCGGCTCAAACATCAATAACATTGTCGAGTTCAAGGCCTAGATGAAGGAACTATCCAGCATAACCGATCTTGGATTGTTAAGTTATTGTTTGGGCATCGAGGTCAAGCAAGAAGATGGGAAGATCACGCTATCACAAAGTAGCTATGCGTGCAAAATTTTAGAAGTAGTGGGAATGGTGCGGTGTAATCTGTGCTCAACGCCGATGGAGAACCGGCTAAAGTTGAGCAAGAAAGATGGCATTGCCACTATCAACACCACTGAGTACCGCAGCATTGTTGGAAGTCTTTGGTACCTTGTGAACACGAGGCCAGACATTGCTTATGCTATGGAGGCACCAATGTCACAACATTTGACTGCGGTGAAGCATATTCTTTGCTATGTGAGTGGCACGACTGGATTCGGGTGCTGTTGCATGAGGGTAAGCGCGTCAGATCCTAAACTTGTCGGATATAGCGTCAGTGATTTGGCGGGCAACACAGATGACCGCAAGAGCACCATGGGTATGACATTTTTCCTTGGTGCAAGTTTGATCACTTTGGTGTCGCAAAAGCAGAAGATTGTGACACTATCCTCGTGTGAAGTAGAGTACGCCACGGCAGCAATAGCAGCATGCCAGGTAATCTGGCTAACTCGGCTCATCAGAGACATGATGGCTGTGGAGCTGAAGAAGGAAAAGCTACTCGTGGACAACAAGTCGACAATTGCTTTGTGTAAGAATCCTGTGCTCTATGATCGCAGCAAACACATTGATACAAGGTATCATTTCTTTTGTGACTGCATTGAAGATGGCAAAGTAGATGTGGAGCATGTCAGCATAAATGAGTATCTAGTTGACATTCTTACGAAGGCCCTCAGTCGCGTTAAGTTCATCGAATTGAGGCAAAAGATCGGGGTGGTCGAGGTGAAGCCAGTGCACCATGGTTAGGGGGTGATTTGTTGGACTTTCATAGTCCTATACGAGTACCTTCGTGGATGTACACAAGTGCCTTCGTGGTGATATATAAGTGCCTTCGTGGTGATATATAAGTGACTTTCATGGTCCTATACGAGTACTGTAATAGAGCACTGTTCTACGAGTACTGTTTACTGAGTACTGTAAAAGAGCACTGTTCTACGAGTACTGTAGCAGAGCACTGTTCTACGAGTATTGTAGCAAAGCACTGTTCTATGAGTAATGTAGCAAAGTTCTGTTCTATGAGTACTGTAACAGAGTACTGTTCATCCGAGCAGTTTTTCCGAGTACTCACGGTTGAAGCTTCCGAGTACTGACTGTCGAAGTCTTTCGAGTACTCACAGTCGAAGCTTCCGAGTACTCACGGTCGAAACTTTCACAAGTTTTCCGACCACGTTGTGTGCTCCGCCTTGCCACAATAAGGCTTCCGAGTACTCACGGTCGAGACTTTCACAAGTATTTCATTCACGTTGTGTGCTCCGCCTTGCCGCAACATGCGGCGGGCACGGCAGATGTACGCCAAGGCTCAGGGGAAAGGTATCACTGCCAGCCATCCCATCATCCCTTAGCTTCAATTCCCAATCTTTCCGATTCCGTATGAAAAGTTGCATAATTTGCCGCCCTTTTTGTATCTTAGAGACGATATACTGCAGTGTCAATCCGATAATCTCATCATAAATTCGTGACTTGTTGTGAGGAGGATTTGGGATGGCTGGTAACTGGAGACCGAGTTGGTCTGGAAGAGCAGTTACAAACTACTGTTGATGCAATTCTTGCTTCCACTGAATTGCCTTTATCATAGGTTTGTTTATAGATGGAATTGTGAGTGCCAAGCAATAGAAATCACTGATAGTCATAACATGATAGCTATCTAGCTAGTGGGCAAGGCAATATTCACTGACAGTTCAGGGATCAATGGTGATCATTTATTCTATTTTGTCATGGGAAATTGGGAATCCCTTCATTAGTTTTATTCGGAACTGGAAGCCTCGAGCATTTTGTTTCGACACTGATGCCTGAATTTCTGAGAATACAGCAATTGTCAGAGGGAGCCTGATTTTCTCAAACAAAACTCAAGTGCTATGGCCTGGATTGGTTGATAAAACCAGTTCACACTTGTGTAAGCATGGCACCCTCCCAAAGTAGGAAGAGTACAATGGGAACGAAGCCACTACACGACATGCTGCTGATCTGTTTAAAAAAACTGAACACGATGACTGAATGTTGTAGATTGTAGCTATGCTACGTTCAGTCCATTTTTGAAGCCGGTGATGTTTCATTTCCTCCAATCCTCCTGTGTATTGGTTCTATTTTCAAGCGCTGATTTATCTTTCTTGACAGTGTGTCTGAACTAATCAGACGATCTTTTTTGGGCTTGGGTTCGTGTGATACAACTTTACAGCTAAGGATATCTGAAGTGCTAGTCCGGCTGTGCAAACATACCATGTAGATTATTCGACATGAGAGCAGGGCATCAACTTCACATCTACAGTGAGGACGATCACAAAAGTGACAATGAAGTTCCAATGTTTTACATCCACCGAGTTCTCAATATCAGGAAGGCTTCATTTTGCTGGACACTCCAATGGTGACTGTAACATTTGGGAGACACTTCTTTACACTAGTACTGGCACCACAACTGCACACTCAATTGGTAATTTGGTACACATCCTTGGCCAGTCGCAGCCTTTCTACCTTTGCATTTCCACTTACCTTGCTCTATTCGAAATGTATCCTGTCATCAACTTATCTTGCCTTGCGGATCACATTTATCTCGCAGGAATGTGAATGCAAGTCTGAATCCTCAACATTTCAGTTGTTGAACATGTTGTTGGGGGGCCATATGCATATGTTGGTCTGTTTACATTCAGCGCGAGCTCGGATTGGCAAAGGAATTTCAGAGGATTTACCTGTTGAAGGGGTCACTACAGCTGCCTAGGCATATCCAAGATGCAGCTGAGCTGCTGAACCCCCCAAACAAGGGAAGCAGAGGAATCGCACCATCTGAAATCGGCTAAACTAAATCAGATGACCATAGCACATCGCATTCAAATATCGAAGAATGCCAACAGCGGCCTGCCTATCTATGTTGTGGGCGCCAAATTTCAAACCTCATATGGTATTGAAGGAGGATGGAATTGGATGTATTGCATTGAGTCTCTCGGGCGCTATATATAGAGGTACAAGACTTAAGGGGCAAGATGGTACAAGAGATTGTAATCCCAATGGACTCTATCCTACCATATATTGTACTCTAACATCCCCCCGCAGTCACAACGGGAGCGTCGTAGACGGTGAGACTGGAGAAGAAGCCGAAGTGCTAACATCCCCTCGCAGTCATAACCGTTGATGCAGCGCGTATGCTGTGACTGGAGCAGGAACCGACAAGTAGCTGAAGCAAGGCGGTAGCCCTTTGTGCCGATGTCGAGGTAGCCGAGCGTGAGGGCGGAGTAGTCGTGGGCGAGGATGCCGTGCTGGAGATGGCCGTGGTCGGCGTAGTCGTGGTCGGGTTACCGATGTTGAGACGGTCGCGCATGAAGCCGCAGGCACAAAAGAGGCGCTATGGTGATGACGGAGACGCGTCGAGGCAGTCGTCGTGGAGGGGGGCGATGCCGAGGTCGACGTAGTCAGGGCCGTCGAGGATGGAGACGAAAGGCGGCGATGCAATCGAGGCAGACGGGACGGGAACAGGAGGGTCGATGCCGAAGTCGATGCAGTCAAGCCGCCAGAGCCGAGGCGCAGCCGGGTTTGCTAGACACGCAATGCGTCGGGACGAAGCACGCGACCGGTGTTGCGACGGACGTACAAGGGAGAGGGCCCCAACCAGGCGTGGTTGTGCCGGACGGCGAAGAAGCGAGCGCGGAGCGGACGCTTCTACCCGGCGCGATCCCGACGCAAGGTATGGCGGCGGCGTAGCGCCGATGTTGGCGATGAGGTCCCGATCAGCATGACGAAGACCAGTGCGAGCATGATGGCGCACAAGAGGTTGCGCAACACAATCGTCGATGCACAGGGGACGGCGATGTAGATGCAACGGCGAGGACACACGCGCGGCGGTGCTGCGGCCCGAGGAGGCGACACAGCAGCAGCCCTGTTGCTCGGAGAAGATGCGCGTAGTACTCGACGACGGACGTCACGGGAGCCGGGTGGATCGCGCACAATCGGCTGATCAGACCGAGTACGCGCGAGGCGGGACGACGATGGAAGAAGTCGGTGGAGGCGTCCCGATCTGTGGTGGCGATGACAAACCGGCGATGAAGACGTGCGGACGGGATGACCGAGACGCGACGCGCGAAGGCGTCCCCTCGGCATCGCGTGCCCGGCCTGGCCGCACAGTCGAAGAGGTAGAGGCCGGTGTAGTCGACGCCGATGTCGGAGTAGATACGTGAGTGGTCGACGGGCGATGGGCGACTCAACCCCGATCAGTGATCGGGAAAAAGGGAAAAAATTACAATAGCAGCAGTGGGAGGACACCTCCATAGAAAATCCTCAATTTGCCTTGGCTGCCCACTCCCATAGCGCATAGTGTATAAATCCGATGCAGCTCGGCAGCCGGATCCGGGCTCGCCCTGGCGGCTTGGAGACGGAGAAAAGCGGGAGGTGGCGCCGAGCGGAGATCTGTGGGGTGTGCGGCTTCGCATGGCAGCCCCCATGACCGGCGCCCAGCGAGCACGGCGGCCGGATCTGAGGCGCGACGGCCAGATCCGGGCGGGTGGTCCAAGGCGCGCGGTGGCCCGAAGGGCGAGGCGCCATATCCGGCGGGAGGCTGCGGAAGGCGCGATCGGCGGCGCCGGAAGGGCGAGGCGCCAGATCCGGCGGGAGGGCGGGCGGCAGCGGCCGGCCGGATCCGACGGATCCGGTGGCGGTCGGCGCCCAGCGAGGAGCTGCGGCGGCGGCGCGGCGAGGACTCGGCGGAGGAGCGCGCAGAGGGAGGCCACGCGTGCGGAGGTCGCGCGACGGCGCAACTTCCGTCGTTGCCGCCGCCGCCTCGAATCCGCCGCCGCGCGTGGCGCGCGCCGCCCAGCCGCCACCATGGCGACTCAGGGACGGGGCGCGGCCTAGCCCGGCCGCCACCACGGCGGCGCAGGACGGCCCAGCAAGGCGGCGGATGCATGGGGAACGGGGCGGCGGCAGCCCGACCACGACGACGATGATCGCGAGGAGGTACGCCCAAACTGCTGCGTGACGACGACGACGGCGGCCGGATCAATAGAATCCGTCGCCTAAACGGTGGCGCTGCCCCCAGCGGAGATAGATCTACCGGGGGCGCGCGGTGCGGAAGCGAGCGGTGGCTAGGGTTAGGATCTAAACCTAGGCGTCTGATACCATGAAGGAGGATGGAATTGGATGCATTGCATTGAGCCTCTCGGACGCTATATATAGAGGTACAAGACTTGGGAGACAAGATGGTACAAGGGATTGTAATCCCAATGGACTCTATCCTACCATATATTGTACTCTAACAGGTACCAGCAGCATAAGCATGCAATAATTCCTGGCTTCAAGAAACAAAAGCCGCATCAGGCGACATGCTCAAAACCACCGAGCACGACAGGTAACGCATTTGCACCTGACAAAGCTTAGAAAAACTGACTCAACCATACCTAATTAGTACAACAACAACATATCAGAAACACCAGATGGTAGTTTTCTGTTCAGAAAATAAACGTAGTTTTCACACACGAGACTGAACCAACCGCTGATGTATCAGTTTGGACTAACAGACGCGGTAGCCTGCCTCTTACCTTTGTACATGGCAGACACAAGACCTAAGGAAGGAGAGGACGACCAAGCTCGTATCGACTAGCAACTGTACAAAAAAAAAAATGCTTAGGTTGCTTAGGTAGATGGCAGGCAAAACTGCCACTGAAAGAAGATGCTTCTTGCTCTCCGTTATGCTGGACAATTCTGAAAGCTGCATCATTTCTTCTCATCATCAACAAATCTTCTCCTTATTGATACCTGTCGTCGTTAAAACAGAGGCATAAATCAGATAGAACGCCATGCCGTTGTACAAGTCAAAAGGAGAACAGATGGTTGCAGGTTGCGTTGTCAAACCTCAGCCTACTTCGCCAGATGGTATTGAAGGATTGAATGCCTCAGAAACAGCAGCAGTAGTCCTACACTTTGCATCAACTTGTTCACTGAAAACAAAACCATAAGCAATGCATGCTCGTGTTAGTGGATCAACACACAATTTGTTAGGTATGCAATGCTGGAGAAAATTACAATTTGTCGCAGTTTGATTTCCTTCCAAACTCTGCTCTCTGGTATTTATCATACAAATGCAGAGCAGATAAGCATCAAAACATACAGTCTAATTTCTTAATTCTGACAGCTCAACAACTCATCAGCATTCAGAACATGTTAAGCTGGTAATTCTCAGAACATAGTTTTTGCTCAATTACATAACTACAATAAGAGGTACAAAACGGTGTAAAGGTCAACCAGAAAATATGCATTATTGTTAGCCAAACAAGCGCTTTCAAGTTATCAATCAGAAGGCCATTTTAACACCAAAAGTTTCAGAGAATACATGAACTTGCCTTCCTGTTAAAGGAAACTAAAGTTTCATCTTAAGGAATGGTGAATTGATGGAATGGTTTCATGCGGTTTGCAACTAAAAGAGAAATTAATCAACATTACTTTCAGAGACAGGATTATAGTAAGAATGTGGATAGGCTAACTAAACCAAAATGCCAGCCAAATGCCAATGTTCTGCTTCGATCCTTTTAAGGAACCATGAAGCATGTCGTATAATCATATTGCTAGGGCTCCTAAAAGGACGCGCAAATTTGAAAGGAAAATAAACGTGGATCTCATTGCACCTTATCAGCTGATTATCACAAAGAGGAAGACCAACTTTCGGATAAGCATGTAAAAGCCAAACAGTACTAGTCTATATCAGACTGACAAAACGAAGCTACCAGCACACTGAAAGGTCAAACAGAGACCTAATCAATCAATTTTACTTAGCAGCGATACAAACATTGATATTCCACAAACAAATTTGACAGACTGACAATGAAAACTACAGAACCAAGATCCAAACAACAGGTGTGCGACAATTCTGTTACATTGATACGGATGCTGACATCACCATCGATATATAGCGCGTCAAGTGGTTTGGCTTAATCCAGACTCTACACAAGCTTATGAATACTTCCATGTGCATGTATCAAACAAATTATATCAACTTATCCAGATGTCACAAACTTCACCAAAAAAACATAAGATTTTGTTCAATAATGCAATCATATCCAATCAACCAGCAAAACTGACATATTTGCATAGCACCATTCATCCATTAGTACTGAAAATGTCATGACATTTTCAGTACTAATAACCACACAATTAATCAAGCAAGGAGACTACATATCTAAACAAACTTGCACATCAGAAACAGCCATATCATCCGAATTAACGCATTCACACATCACATAGCCTGATCTAACATATCGGAGGTACTAATTAACGCATCTACCATAAAACATCTAATGCGATTGCATCTCATGCATTGTTATCCGAAATGAGAGGAGACAGGAAGCCCTGATTTTACCTGGAGATCTCAGTAATTGAGCTCACGTAGGGGATGAAATCCGCATAGTACGTGCAGGCTGAGAGGTGGCCAATGGTGCGGGCGGTGCGGCCTTCGAGGTCCATGGCCACCACGATCTCTGCCTGAGGGTCAAACATCACCACCTCCACGGCGCCCTGCGAGCGGAGCAGCGTCACCCCCTCGCGGTTCCTGAGCTTGCAGCCGTCGAACTGACCGGCCCAATCCCACCGGGTCTCCCCAGCGCCGCGGTTCGGGGCCAGGTAGAGCACCGCCACCTCGTTGACGCGCTCATCCATGCACGTCACGCAGAGGTTTCCCTCCATCTCGCCAAGCTCCCACAGCGGTCGGTGCACCACCTCTGGCGGCGCGAAGATCGTATCCGGGCAGCCCGCCTCCGGATTGTAGCAGAGGATATAGCCAATGGTAGTGCGCCAGAACGCGAGGCCGAGGGCTCCCACTCCGGACGCCGGCACCACATGCTCGGCGGCGCAGATCTCGCTGCCCACGTGCCACTCCCAGGTCCTGGATGAGAAGGACTCGAAGCCGAATATGCCGCCGCCGATGTTGAAGGCGACGACGACGTGGTAGTGGTCGATGGCGTCGTCGAAGCAGGGCTCGTCGAAGGTGATGACGACCGCCGGGTCCCCGAAGGCGCCGTGCTCGCGGTTGTGGGACGGGAGGCGTACCCGCTTGAGGGTGACGGGGTTGGCGATGTAGTAGAGGCCGGTGGTGCGCCCGCGGAGGCAGACGAGGCCGCGTGTGGAGGCGAGGACGGTGACCCCCTCGGGGAAGAGGGAGAAGGCCGGGTCGGGGATGAGCTGCTTGGCGCCGAGGAGCGCATCGAAGGCGGTGTAGGAGGCGGCCCCGGAGGGGGTGTGGTGGAAGAGGCCGGAGAGGGGCTTGGGCGGCGGCGGGAGCGGCTGCTCGTCCTCCTCGGCGTCCTCGGGGTCGTAGAGGTCCTCCCCGTCGTCGCCGACGACCTCGTCCTCGTTGTCGGAGGCGTCGGGGGTAGAGCAGGAGGAGGAGAGCGCGAGGACGTGGTCGTCGTCGTCGGAGTCGGCGGGGTTGTCGGAGTCGAGCAGGACCCAGTCTTCGTCGGACTCCATGGCCGCCGCTCGCTAGGGTTTGGATGGTTAGGGGTTTGGAGATCGCTCGAGCGGGATGGGGCTCGATCGATCGCGAAATGCGGGGAGATCGAACAGAGATTGGGATCGCGCCGCGCTCATATCATTGGGTGCGTGACAGCGGTTTCGTGCGCGCGACGGAATCTTCGAGGAAACGGGGCGAGGCAACATGCGTCGGTTCTTTCAGTTTGGCTTTTTGCATCCTTTTAAGACAAACTTTACAAATTAATTACTATCTCGATTTTGTTGGCTCGGATAAGAGAAGAAATCCATATGAGAGCAAGTACAATAGTATAGCCAACTAGTAGCTATAACACTTATCAATTTCATCTATAGCCTTCAAAAAAATAGTTCATACAATAAGGTAGCTATTACAATAACTATTTGGCCCCATGTGTAAGAGAGTGAAATGCATATTTTTACGTGCTATAGCTAGCTGTAATTTAGTATCCAGCTTCCTTCTCTCTCTTCCTTTCTCTCTCTGCCACGTAAGATTTGGTTGATATTATATTTGCTATAGCCTGCTGACTAAGCCTTATTATACCTGCTCTGAGTAGAAAAAGAACAAGCAAAAACACAGGAAGTACTTCTTTTTCGGCAATACATATTTTTTCTCCTTTACGCTGTTTCTCTCACACATTATCAAACTTTATAGATTTACATAACTTAAATAAGCCTCACGCATACATGGTTGTACCACCTATACACACACCCACTATTGGTACAGACTCTGATAGCCACTACTTGTCATCCGATTTTTTCGGCCTCAACTACCACGCCGTTCAACCGCCTGCCCACTTCGCATAGTATGCTGAAGGCTGCTGCAGTGACTCACAACTGCTACAGTGACCCATCGCATATGACTGTTACGGAGACTGGCTACATGACCACGACCATTGGCTTTGAGTTCTCCGAACATGGCACTTCGACCACACAGATTTGCCACGCTTCAAGTCCTTCTTTGACCACGGTGTCTTGACCACACCTCACGACCACGGCTGCTCGATCACGTCTTGTCGACCACTTCACCGACCACAACTTGTCAACCAACGACCACAGCTTCCCTTCGACCGCTTCACCGACTACGGCTTGTCAACCATAGTTCCTTGACTGCATCTCCGACCATTTAGGTATTCGAGCACTGACCGCATCTCCTTTACTCTGTTTCTCTCACACACTATCGAACTCTACATATTTACATGGCTTAAATAAGCCCCACGCACACATAGTTACACCACCTATGCATGCACCTACTACTAGTACAAACTTGATAGCACTACTTGTCATCCGGTTTTTTTGCCTCAACTACCACGCCGCTCCACCGCCTGCCCACTCCATGCAATATGTTGATGACTGCTATAGTGATCCGCAACTACTATAGTGACCCGTCACACATGACTGCTACAGAGATTGGCCACACGACCACTGGCTTCGAGTCCTCCGAGCGCTGCACTTCGACCACACATATCTGCCACACTTCGAGTCCTTCTTCGACCACGGTGTCTCGACTACACCTCACAACCACGGCTGCTCGACCACGTCCTGTCGACCACTTCACCGACCACGGCTTGTCGACCAATGACCATGGCTTCCCTTTGACTGCTTCACCGACTACGACATGTCGACCATAGTTCTTTGACCGCATCTCTGACTATCCAGGTC
Source organism: Dendrocalamus sinicus (assembly GCA_036346575.1). NCBI lineage: Eukaryota > Viridiplantae > Streptophyta > Magnoliopsida > Poales > Poaceae > Dendrocalamus > Dendrocalamus sinicus. Next base: position 1,717,145 of record CM070658.1, read on the forward strand.
TTCGAGCACCGACCGTCACTATAGTTATGACCACTGTAGCACTTAGACTCAACGACTGCTATAGTACCCTCCGAGTACCGGCTGCATCGACACATGACTACGAGTACTGTGCAGCTCGACTTACGATTGCTGTGACTATGACTATAACGCTATAGTACTTTGACGACTTACGACTCATGACCATGATGCTACAGTACTCTTACGGCTGTGTTGACACACGACTACATAGTATTTGAACACACCGAGCACTCGACTACAACAACGCAGTACTCGAACTCACCGAGTACTCGATACCGACTACGACTACTCAAACACACCGAGTACTCTAAACACAACGACACAATACTTGAACACATTGAGTACTCGATTACAGCCACAATACTTGAACATATGAGTGCTCGACATCGACCACAGAACCCGAGCACACGAGTGCTCGACATCGACCACAGTACTCGAACACACGAGTACTCAACTACGGCCACAGTACTCGAACACACAAATACTCGACTACAACCACAATACTCAAACACACGAGTACTCGACATCGACCGCTACAACAACACAACAAGATTAGTTCCAACAGACTTATCTATATTGGTCAAAATCGTACACGAATATCTCTCTTTGTACTATCTCACACGAACAATTAGAATTGATGTAGTTTATATTATGAAATAAGTAGGTCGTAGTAATTTCGATATAGTTTTTACTATTTTTGTGTACGTATGATACCCATAACATATGTTAGTATGTAATTAAGTAGTCGTAATTACTGTAGTGATAATTAGTTAGGGATAATTAATTAGTGCTAAATAATTAAGTGCTATCGACAATGATAATGAATTACTCGTAATTTTTTCGGATGGGTAATCAAATTATCGATAATTAATGAATTATTCGTATGTAATTACATGCATGTAATCACTAACTTTTTGTATTTTACTGTCATTATTAATCTTTGTACTAATATTTCATCTATCTCATTTGTTGCAAGGTACTCTCAAAATTAAGGGTGCATAGCTAATTATTTTGAGAAGACCGTGCATAACTCGTTAAGGATGCACCAGTGCTGATTGCTTATCTCAAAATGCATGTAATTTTTTATCGCATGCTTTCGATGTTATTCCTGTAGTCCTAGTTAATTAGTATTATTTAGTTAGTCATAATTAATGTAGTTTGTATTATGAAGTAAGTTGGTCGCAGTAATGTAGACATAATTTGTACGTTTTTGTATACATACGGTACCCATAATTTGTTATTGTATGGTAGTGTGTAATTAAGCAGTCGTAATTACTGTGGTGAAAATTAGTTAGGGTTAAGTAATGAGTGAGTGCTAAGTAATTAAGTGGTAAGGACGACGGTAATGAATCGCTCATAATTTTTTCAAACGGGTAATCAAATTGTCAGTAATTAATAAATTATTCGTATGTAATTACACGCATGTAATCACTAACTTGTAGTATTTTAGTGTCATTATCAATCTTTGCATTAATATTTGGACTATTCTATTTGTTGGAAGGTATGACTTTACCAGAGCTTCTCAAACAATTCTACGATGAGAACCACCAGTGCCACTCACGGATGACGGGTGATGCGGCTGGCCCTTCGCCCTTCAACTTGTGGGGTGGGAGGGATTTGTGGGAGCTAGACGAGAGCTACATCCCAATCCTCTGGGCCACAGGCTTATTGCCCTTTGCAAGGCTAGTCTCCGTCGGACACGAGTTCACCATCGACAGCAGTCTGCTCGTGATACTGGTGGACAAGTGGAGACCCAAGATGCACACAGGTGGATGTCATCATGGAGCAGTGTCGGTACGATGTTCGGATGTATGACGAGTACCTGGAGTGGTATGTACCCTGGTCACGCAACAGACTCACCGTTTGTCCACCAGATCGCCCCGAGCAGATCACCCCCGAGGACAGTCTACAATGCTCGATCGATCGCCACAACATTTCACGGCGGTATGACAACGTAAGACAGTTGTAATTTCTGATTATTTCATTTACAAAATTCATACTGGTCATTACTGAACCTGTTTCGTATGTCACTTCAGTTGGAGTGAGCGTAGCGCATTGCAAGCGTGTTCGAGACCGCCCTCACCAGCCCGGACACACCACCGACCATGTAGAATACTTTGAAGTATATCCTAAAGCAGTCCAAAAAATAATGCACAACCTAAGCTATGGTTGTTTGACAGATCACGCTGTGCACATCGGGCACTAGTGGGGGCACCATGCTCACCCGCCAGGTCATCGCGACCTAGCGAGTTCGGCCGACCATTGCAATCTACTGAGTCTGTCCGGTGTCATAGTATTAGCCACCGATCATCTGCTGGCTGTATCGATGAGGAGGTAACTTACATATAAATCTATGTTTTGTTTTCTGTTAGGCCTTACGTTCTGCTATCATCATGGTGTTCTCTTGCCATAGGTCTGTTATCGAGATGCATCACTTTTGACATCCGCACCACCTACACAGAATACCACTCCTCGTCGTTTATCTTCGCTGCACATCCAGGAGGTACGAGATTCGTATTGTACATCTGGAATATTTATTTAGACTAACATCATTTTATCTTGCAGCCTCTAATTCAACATGGGGTGACGTCGAGTCCATCGATAACGATACATGCCTCCCGGATGCTTCCAGGGAGCAGTATACAGCGCTAGGGTTTACAGTGTATGTAGGGTAGAGCTTAATATTCTCATCATACCCAGGGTTTGGAGACTTCAGTGGGCAGTGCTCCTCCGACTTCGTTACCATGTCGTACGGTCAAGGTGAGAGCTCCTCCGCACCATGAGGAGGATTTCCAGAGACATTCGTTTACGAAATTATTGCTGGTGGCTCACAGTTCGGCATGTCTTAGCTTGAGGACATCGACGCTTACTGGACCCAGCCTGTTGTACCTCAGCCTACTGGACCACTGGCGGCCACTCAAGAAGCGGAATGGTCTCCATACCTCCTCCGTACCAAGACGCAACCTCCGGACTGACTGACGTACCCCACGTGACATGCTCATGCTCAACAGAAGACAAGGCCACGTACAGGGAGGCACGCGGCGTGGAGATAGCAGTGGCTCAGATGGGTAAGCCATATCGCATCCCATGCAATGCATTTTTTGTATTGTTACATGCACTTCTATAAATATTCGTAATGTGTGAAATTCAAAAAAAAAAAGTAGAGGCCACACACTGCAAAAGATGCCTGAGCATCGTTAATTTCACTATTAAATTAACATAAATTAACATGACAAATTTAGAGTATACAAAATTCTTAAAAAATTACACAATTACTATGACTATGTTGGGAGGCTTCACATAAAATTTCGTAATTTTTGAAGCTCATTTGCTATATGTAACAACTTCTACAAATATCAAAATCGTATAAATTTTTGAGTAACATTTACAATGGATAAAATTACGAAAAAATTATACAATCAAGTACATTATGTTTAGAGGTTGCACATAAAATTTCATAATTTTTAAAGCCATTTGCTATATTCAAAAATTTAAATAAACAATATGCAAAAAAATATGGCAAGTGATTACACCTGCTGTCTAGCCATAGGACGGTAGGCAGTGGATGGAGCGGCAGGCTAGCTAGCTGGGGCGACAAACCGCCTACTGTCCGATGACACGGCGGTAGGCAGTCTGCCGTTCGCTGGTGGGATGGCAGGGGCCTACCTGTCAGCTCTCCCACATTGCTGTCCAATGATGGGTGACAAAAATGATATTTTTATCATTATAATAGATATATAACTATTTTTACAAATATTATTGTAAACAGCATCGAATATGTCAAAAACTTCAGACAGAGGACGAAGATACATACGCTCACTATGTATAATACCTATATTACAGCCGGGGGGATTCCCCGGCTGGGAGCCGTACCACGTCAGCTTTTTTACGAAAAAGTCCCTGCATTTTCAGAAATTACGTAAAGGTCCTCCGTTCTCGCAAAAAGGTCCTTGTCAGGTTTTTTCGGAAAGAACCCTCCACTTCACCGAAATTGCGTATCCTTTGTTGGATAGCGCCCTGCGGTTTTCTAAAATTATGTATAGATCATTTTTTAGTTACGTATAGGTCCTTACAGGTACTATGTTTTTTTGCGAAAAAGACCTTTGGTTTTTCCGAAATTACGCATGCGTCCCCGATTTTTTTTAAGAAACTCCCCATGAATTATCGTCTCTTTTGCTTCAGTCTACACGGTAGCTAGCGTAACGTGTCGCCGCGCTTACACAGCTAGTAGATCAACGAGTGGAGGACTGCAGCACACGCGTAGCAAGCAAAGGAAGAAACAAACGAAGTGATGATGCATGCGCGTGGACTAGACCAACGACCTTGACTACAGCCAGGTCAACTCCCCGTACAAATAAAATATATCCGGCTTATTCATAATGGTACATCTCCGTTGATTTGATTTAATATTGGGTGGGTTTTTTCCTATGGTTTTAACTTTTAGGTTATAATTTTTAAATTTTGACTGTTTAAAAAGATGATACATAAAAGAAATAATTGTATATAATTTTGACCAGTATAGTTGAATTCGGTACAATGTCTACAACAATCTATCTACATACCCTATTTTAAAAAGACAAACTGTTTGAAAAATAGTTAAAGTGATAAGCCGGGTTAATTAAATGGGTCCAATAGAATGGCCGAGTTTTTTTTCTTTGGTTTTGTGTTTAGCTTACCATTTTTCGAATAGCGAATAGGAAGAGTAAAAAACTAAAAATGGGTGGAATGATGACGAGGTTGCAAACGGCCCGAATTAACTAAAGCTGAATGTTACGGTGCACGAGCAAGACACATGCACTTTAGTTGAACAACGTGCTATTTTTTAGGCTGTAGCTGATGGCTTAGAACTATAATTTTTAGATAGTATTAGATGATAGAGATATCGACGTGAACAACACACATAGTTTTGAGCTTAAAAATCTATTTGAAGAAATGGTTTCGAGAAACCGCTTAGAGAAGCCATCCCATTTCATTTCGACTTCTCCAGAAGCCAAATTCAAAAGCTAAAAAAAGCAAAACAAGAACATGGCAAATATAATGTCCAAGCTAACTAATTTGCTGCACTTTCCCTATAAAATTTCTTTGTTCAAAAGAGCCCTTAATCTATATGCGTACTGTAGTTTCATATATCATCTGCATTGGACTATACACCTGTTGGTGGAATATGAGCCTTTTTTAGCTTCAGCTAGTGACTTTTGACTTTGGCTGATAAATAGTGATGGCTGATAGGAAAGCCATAGTGTTCTTTTGAGTTTATGCCTTATAGCTTTTTGTTGATTAAGCTGAATTGCGCTGGTTGATGCAATTGGAAGCATGAAAACCAACATACGTACAAATGGTCTTCGACTATAAGATGCGTTCATTATGTGTGAACGTGCACGAATACAAACATAGAAACATACACGTATTCATTACGAAAATTCATGTAAAATACCAAATTACAATTATACATGTGTTCATTACATGGACAAATGCAAACATACAAATATACAAACATACGTGCATTTGAACATACCATAATGGCGAAATGATGTCATAGTACTAGAGCATTCACTATCGCATTGCGTAGTTGATCCATATGTACATCACCAGTCTCCGAGGTGGGGATTATCGAAATCCACATCGCCCCTCCAAGCATCTATTATGAAGTTATACAACGTCATAATAGCAGACATTATCTTCTTCTGTGTCTCCGCGTTGAAGCTAGAGATGTGTTCCAGGATACACCACTTATTCTTCCACACACCGAAGGCACGCTCGATGATGTTGCACAGTGATGAATGCAGATAGTTAAACATCTCCCTGCGCCACGTGGCCGACCGCCATTCGTGAACGTGGCTACAAGTACCAACTGTTCTTGAATGGCACTAGGTACTCTTTCTTGTTTGGATATCCTGAGTCGACCAAATAGTACTTTCATGCATTTCAAAATACCAAACAAGTGCATCATATAGACATACACAAAAGATATATTTGTGCATTGTAGCAAGTAGAGTTTGAATTGTACTTGTGGGAGGATACGAAAATACATGACTGTAACCGGCAAGCGTGTCAAACAGGATGCGCGTATTGTACACTGATCTGGGCCATCTGGTGACTACGAACATGAACGGCTAGATAGTAATAATACCTAGATAGTGCAATAGGTAACAGATAAATTGTCCAACATAAACATGGCATGTCTAACAAGAAATAGTACAACAAGTAACAGATAAACTGTCCAACATAAATATAGCATGCCCAACAAGAAGTAACAACGGATAAATAGTACAACAGAATGCATGTCCAACAACTAATGACTTCATGATAACATTATTCTTGCTCAATAATTAACGACTAAACGATAATGGAATAAAAATGACCACATGCCAATATTTACTCTCATGGGTTGCTGCGCCATTGCGGGACTAGTAGAGTAGCCACACCTGCACAACCAACTCACACGCCGTCAGGGGTGCGAAGTGTCAGGAAAATATCCCTGTACTTCCTCTCCATGAGCATAGCACAGGCGTAGAAGTGCTCGCCCGTGCCCTCAGGATAGCCATCGGCAACAGCCAATTCTAATAACTGGTTTACCTCAGTGCGAACCCTATCTTGCTCCTCCATGGTAGCGCTGGCATGGCCGGTCATGGATTTCTCATAGACGGCGCATATGCCCTCCATGTACACATCGGTCATGCTACCACAAGTCTTCTTTGAATTGGGACTAGAGGTCGGGGTGGCATGCTTGGCTCATCACTTCCGCGATGAGCTTGACGGACCGAAGGGAAGCAAGGTTGAACCATCGTCGGAGGATGAATATACATTCTGCCTACTTGTGCCAAGGACCGCCGCATGCTCGTTCATGCAAAGAGCATCGTAGAATATCACGTCTATCAAATCCTCAAGGTGTAGTGGTGCAAAGTTGAACTTGTTTCAACCCTTTATTGTCTGCAAATCGGAGCACACTTACATTACAACAGGGAAATGGAGAACGAGAAAACAGATATAAGAATACAATTGTGAATACCTGTTACCTGGTTTTGCTACTCTCACAAATCATTGCTGGCAGCAATTGACCAAGTACGTGGGTTTATTTCCAAACTAGACACATCTAGTTTGAGGGTTTTCCAATGTGTGTAATCATGTTTCAATGCGTCCCAGCGATTCTTGGATTGCTTTTTCGTGTATTCCCTTCCTATGCACTCTTTGAATTTCCTTATATGGTTTGTGTACCTACGCCTATTGAGACAACCCATGGAATAATTGTTGGCCTTAACCTCCTCCTAGCACATTTCAAGCATTGTGATTTGGGTGACATCGCCCCAAATAGTAGCGGGACAACATGCCTTGTCCATCTAAGTGAAGGTAGCAGAAGCAGAATAGAAAAAACGACGACCATAAGACCGCACCCAACAATGCACACTACCAAAATTGCAAAATTGGAAATGGAAGAGTATTCATAAGGGGAGCAAGGTGGTACGTTTGGTGCGGTAGGGAGTTCATCGATGACAGGTGTGGAGGAGATGGGGACCTTGCTCCGGTGTTTGGCAGGAGTGACGGGGCCAAAAGACGATGCAGCTTGGGCATGACAGACTAGCGACGTGGGCAAAGCTGCATGGGGCACGTTACCTCGACTTCCCAATCTGGATGAGGAAGGCACATTGGAGACTGACTTCAACTGGAGGGGAAACATGGCGTTCGAGGAGGAGGGGAGGAGGATGAGCCAATGGTTGAGAAGGGTGGCACGAACGTTGACACCGACCGTGATGTGGATGCTAGCACGGTGAAGGTGGCCCCCCCGTTGGATCTGGGATGGATTGTGGTGGGGGGGGGAACAGGTAGATTGGGGGAGGAGGTAGGGGGTGGAGGGCAAGGGGGACGAGAAGGAGGTGGGTAGGCGAGGTGGTGAGGTGGCGCTCGACCGGATGGGGCACTTCAGGGATGGGTGACATCTGGGAACTTAGTATATATTTTTTTAGAATTTAAATTGAGCTCAAATAAATAGCAAATAAACTCTAAAAAATATAAGGAAATATAGAAAAGTTTCATGCAATACAAGGAACCAAATAAAACATGTTTTCAATTAATTAGAGTTTTTATTCATATTAAATCTTTTTAATTTTGGAAAATTTATATTAAGCTTTAATTAATTCAAGAAAAATCTAAATGATTATTTTATTTTAAAAACTTCAAAAAGCCACTAAAAATAGGATGTTATAATCATGTAACACCACATAACCAACCAATGACACATATGTCGTGCACACATTTATCCAACTCAAAAACTATTTTCGTTGTTCTCTGACCACACCAATCGGTCTTACCGCACTCCCTATAGCGGTCAGACCGCCGGCCACTGGCCGGTCTGACTGCTTAAGTCCACAAGAAAACATCTTATCTGGAATTTTAGTTCAACTCTATGGAATTTTAGCTCCAATTTCCAATTTCAGTTGTACCTAATCTAAACTCATCCCCAAACAAACCTATGCAAGTATCTGGTGTTCATTTGCTCAAAAGTCTATAACTGATCCGACCGCTCGCCCCACAGTAGTTAGACCACCAGCCATCAATCGGTCAGACCGGCTAAACCATAACAATATAATCTAAAATCTAAATTAAATTTAACTTCATAACCAAAACAAACAAACCAATTGTTGTCGCAAACATAAACCAGACCTTCTACGTGGTCTCTTATCGACAACCAAACACGCATGTTGACTGTAGTGTCGTTGAATGATCGACCGGCCGATCAAGCCAGAGAAGAGTAGAGAACCAGTAGACCTTAATTAGCTTTGCAGAAGTCAAGCTCATGGATTTGCATTGTCACATGAAAGATGGGTGATTTGCATTGTCACATGAAAGATGGGTGATTTGCATTCTACTCGCTACAAAAGAATATACAGTTATGGGGTGTTTGGTTTAAGGAGCTACGGGTGTTTGTTTTAAAGGCTCACCTTAATTTGTACGGTTTACGGGACGTTTAAGATGGAAGATATGTTGATCTATCATAGAGTCATCCCTTAAATTTGGTGGGATGATAGAATCCTTATTTTTTTACTAACTTTATGCTCATGAGGGATGATGTGGTGATACACCAACACATTTTATTTCTCAAACATTACTCAGAAAAAGTCATCATATACAGTTCAAAAACATAATCACAGACAGTTTTGTGAGCTGTCTGAGTTTATGGGTCAGTACTGACATGAAGTCATCACTGACGGTTTGTAGTTAAAACTGTCTGTGATATATGATAGTCTATGATAGTCTACTACAAACCATATGTGATAGTCAACTATCACGGATGGTTATGAGTTAATAACCATCTGTGATATTGTTTTCTATTTCTACATCTATTTTTGTTTACTATGTAGTCTCAGGAAATACTAGCTATGCTCTTTGAAACAAGCAGAAATACAACAAATACATTTATACATCCAATTGACATTCATTTTGAAACAAGAACATCCATTTCATGAATCAATTAACTCAAATAAATAAATTACCATATTCATGAATAAATATACACATGTACAATTAAGTTTAATCTTATCCCAATCAAGTTCATTCTACATTGTAGAACTATCATCCTTTTTTATGATATGAGATATCAAGAAGTACGCACACTGTCCTCGAATATTTTGGAGGTCGACCTGTTCCAACGCAGTTGTAGCGATGTCACAACTTGTCGGTAAGAAGATCAATGTCGTGCATATATATAAATTGATAAGTATAAAATAATTATTGCAAGATTGATAAACCTGAGGATGATTGGTCTTCACAGAATTGAGAAGTAGTTCCATGTTGTGGCAAACATAGTATTCATAGGTGTTGTCCGGTGGCTATTGGTGGCACTGCAAAAATAGAATTTGTTAGTTCAAGAGGCATTGCTATGCGGTGTTATATATGATTAATATGTACTAGCGAATACTAGAAAATCTAGATTGTGTCGTAGGGCGTTGATTCCTCTCTTGGATTTCTGTACAGAGCAATGTACTTGGTGAACGACCTATGTGATTCCAAATAGTTAACCTTAATCATTGCGAAGGAATGAAATATTACAATAAAATTATCTACGGAGGAAATGTATTTACCTCCCGATTAATTGTTAGACAACTGTGAAGTCAGTTTTGGTCCTCTTTAGGAATAAAGGTATATTGCCAAGTTCTATTTTGGTATAATTACAATTAAAATCCAATGGAACCTACACATATATGTCGTCATGGTTATTAAATCTAAGTTCGTATTGCTTATAAAGTACAAATCAACAAGTATAGCCACTAGTGCAGCACCTACCCCCAGTTGTAGGGCATAAATATGAATTCCTTGTTGCGTGAGCCACTAATGCCATCGTGATGTAACTCTCGACGAAGGATGCATTCTCCTTGATGATATTTATGGAGACCAAGTGTGGGTCCAGGAAACCTACCAATGATTTTATTAATCTGGCTTTAGTTACCATGTATATACACACATACACACACAAAAGTAAGGAGTTATATATGACGTTTATCGGTATTATATGAATATAGACCATGATTGTACACACTTACAGTGTCCAACATCGAATGAGTGAAACGTCGAGAGTGTTAAGGTTGAAGAGAAAGAACAAGTCTTCGAAGGTCACTATGAAGACACGGTCATGAATCTCGTGCTGAAGATGATGTGGCCTAAACTTGATGTTGACACCCGAGTGCCGTTGTCCATCCGACTTGTTGGCATGTTCCATGTACCATGTATGCAATCTCTGGCCAGTCAGTCCTAGGGTTTTGAAGTGCTCTATCGGGACGACCAATGGCTTATCTAGCACAAATTTCTAGGCCAACGACAAGTAGAGGATATCATCAGTCTTCTTTGATTTTCCCTTGCCGCCTTGCTATTTAGAGGTTGACTTCACGGTAGTCGACCGGACACGAGATATCGATACATATGATCATCGCATCCTTACTGCGTCGATGCAAGTAACTCGGTTCGGTAGCTCAGCGCGCGTGGACAGATAGCTCCGTGGACTTGGCAGCGCCAGCGTGCAGTGCCGCCGGACTTTCTGTGAAGTTAACACCGAGTGTTCGCGCAGAGCCTCCGCGCGAATCCACGCTCGTGGCGCCGCGCTGGATCCGGATGTACCTCTTGGGCCACTAGATAAATATTCCGATGACTTGCCCTAGAGTCATGACAGAAAATATGCGGTCACTTTTTGAGATAGGGTTGGATGCGCTGCCTACTAGGCCGCCTAAACCCGTCTAGGCTCCCTAGGCGCTAGGCCCCAGATAGTTGGGGAGCCAACTAGCATCTGCGGTCACTTTTCGAGATAGGGTTGGATGCGCAGCTACTCCGATAGTTGGGGGAGCCAGCTAGCACAGGAGCGGAGGCTTCCAACTAATTTCCCCTAAACCTTTCTTGTTTGCTCTCCATCTGTTGTTGCATCCCATCTCTGATGGCATCAGCGATCTTCTCTCTAAGGGATGCCTTAATATCCTCTTGTAGCCGTGCCTCGTGCTCGGTTTTGGCTCTCTTGCTACTCCGGTACGATTCAGAGTACTCTAAAAACTATGTTTCCATGGAACATAAAGACCAAGGCCTCTCGTGCGATCCGAGTGCTCCTTGTTTTCTAGGGACGCAGAGAGTATATTTCTCTTCCTGACTATCTAGAATGAGCCTTGGAAAGATTCTACATTCAGCGCTTCCTGTAAGAGCCTGATATATCATTTCATTTTCTATAAAGTTATGGAGTAATTACAAACTAGGTAGTTCGATATCTTACCAGGCGGTGGGACACTTCCACGTCATGGTAGATGACCTCATTTTATCCAACTTTGGGCACGCTCATCAGGGATCCGAACAAATGGTGGGAGGACTCCCGTAGGACTGCCTGCTCGTCCTCCTTCCTCTATTGCAGGATTTTACCCGCATACCCAACGGTGCCAAGTCTATAGGGGTGCGTGTTTTTTGCTTGTAGGGCCCTGTGTGCTGCACTTTCACTCCTAAAATTATCTGTCATCTTCTTCGCCACAAACTCTTGCCAGCACGGTTCCAGGAATCGATACTTCTCGAAGGACGTTAGATCCTTCTCCACGTATTGCTTGATAAGTATGCTCTTGAAGTTCTTTCATGCTTTGCACGTCGCTAGCAATGTACATCGCTAGCAATGCATGTAGATGTATGGAGGCCTGGTGTTCTTTTGGGATCTCTAACGATCAAAAAATTTCTGTCACCAGCTCATTTTTTCGATCTTTGCTCAAGTCCTTCCACGAATCATATGTGATCTCAACCCGTTCCTGTGTAAATATTTCGACCATTCTCCAAAATGCGGACACTGCTCGATGAGGATTGGGAGGGATCCCAAACACATCGACATCTGTGATGATAAATTGGCTCTTGGGCCTTTTCAATAGTTTTGTTTCATGGTGCTTGGATTTTTCAGAGGACGGTGCATCATATGCATGAGGTGACGATGATGAAGAATGAGCAGATGACATCTTTATAAGATAATAGAAGTGATGAAGAAACAAAGTGTACTAGTGAACTAGCTAGCAGTAACAAATGACAATAAGAATTAATTCGAGCCTTGCCCCTACTGTCTTCTCATTGACTTGTTGGAAATTAGGTGGAACTTTCACACCATACAAGTACTGGTACAGTTCAGTTCTCTTGGCCTTGAACAGAGTGTAATAAGCAGGGGGAAGATATGTTTGTCCTTTATCGGTCTTTGTTGGTGCTACTCTGGTCTGATGTCTATATCAATCAAGTCAAGCTGTGCATTCACACCATCCTTTGTTTTGTCATGAATATTCAGTAAGAGACCAATCAAGCTATCACATACATTCTTCTCTACGTGCATGACGTTGATGCAGTGGTGAACTTCTAGGTGCTCCAATAAGGTAAGTCTCAAAATGTTGATTTCTTCTCTAGATGTTCTTCTCGCGGGTCCTTGATTTACGTCTCTTTCCGAGCACAACATCTAAATCCTTAACTATATCATATACTTTTTTTCGCTTAAATGCCTTAGAGTTGAACTATCCTTCTTCTCTTTGTCGAATTGTTTCTTTATCCTGCACTATGGGTGAGCCTTCCGAAGGAACCTACAGTGACGCATGTACATAGTTTTATGTGAGTGCTTTAGCCACACACTCTTGGTATCATCTAAGCATTGAGTATAGGTTTTGGCCTCTTTTGTACTCTGGCCCAACAGGTTAACAAGGGTAGAATAATCATTTATGGTGTAGAACAATAAGGAGTGTACGCATCCCATACCTGTACCCATTCGATCCATAGTATTTTTAGATTTTCCATTAACGGTGCTTGGTACACACTAATATCATTTTCAGGTTGTTTTGGCCCTTGGATAAGTATCGATAGCTAAATATACTGCCGCTTCATACACAACCAAGGAGGAAGGTTGTAGATACAGAGAGTCACGGACCAAGTGCTTTGTTAGCTGCTCTTGTTACCGAAAGGATTCATTCCATCTGTACTCAATCTAATCCTTATATTCCTTAGTTCTGCACTGAAGTCTGCAAACCTCCTATCGATGTTTCTCCACTAGGTGGAATCAGTAAGGTGTCTTAGCATTCCATCCTTTTTATGCTCCTCTAAGTGCCAATACAGTAGTTTTGTCTCCTTTGGGTTCGTAAAAATCACTTCAAATGGGGAATTATAGGAAAATACCATGCTACTTTAGTAGAAGGTACTTTCTTCACCTCTATTCCCTCGTCATTATCTGATTAATTTTTACACTTGTATCGGGATGCGTTGCGCATCGGACATATATGCATGTTTACATACTCTTTACGATAGAGGATATAATCGTTTGGATATGCATGCATTCTTTCTATTTCTATTCGCAATGGACAAAGAAACTTCTTGACTTTGTAGGTGGTTTTGGGCAACTCGTTTTTCTCTGGAGGCATGTCCACTAAGAGACCTAACAATGCCGTGAAACTCTTGTCGGACCAACCGTTACTTGCCTTCAATTTTAAGCACGACTGACAACCTCATGTACTTTGACTTGCAGTACGTGAATAAATATTTCTTCGAGTCCTCCATCAAGCCCCAAAATTTAACATACTCTCTCCCATCAAAGTTCCCTTTTGCATCGCGAAGTATCTGATCCAGATTGTCATCATGCAGCCTATCCGAATTGGAATCACAATAAACATCATCCGGCGACATATCGTTGACTTCATCGACGATGTCATTATTACTACCTTCTTATGTAATATGCTCTTCACAATGACTGGTCCAACATGCATATCCCTTTTTGAAACCTCTTTAAATCAAGTGTGTTTCAATCTGTGCACGGTTCTTAAACATCTTCAGAGTCTCTTAGTCAATGCGTAGACAATACATATATTTCATCCTTATTCAACATATCCACCTCGACAGCTCTTGTAAAAATAGATATGCTATTAATATACTCTTCACTCTCATAGTTCTTAGCGTATATCTAGTTTTGGTTTTACGTTACGCATATAACAATTTACTATTAAATATTGAACTAATTAATTATTATACTAGCTATATATGATCTAAAGTAGCTATATTAACAAGAATAATTAGTTAAATTGAATTAAGTAGAAATAGAATATAAATTGGCTAAAACCTAAACCATGCTAAATGTAAATAATCTTCTCTCTATATCAAGCTAGATCTAAACTATCTTCAATTCTCCTTTTACCAAAAGGTAGATCTAAAATATAATACAAGTAACAAATTACTAACCATAGATATTGAAGAACAAATGAATGTACAATCACTCTTGCCAAATCCGCGGTCTCCTTCCATCAAATGGCCTCAAAGCCCTACCTCCTCAAAGCAACAATATGTGAGAACAGATTTGCAATTTAACACAGATATGTGAGGGTCCAGGGGTTTGCAATTAATAAGTGAAATTATCACAGATGATTTTTAATACAAACCATCTGTGAAGTATCATAAACGGTTTAAATAAAAAACCATCTGTGATATTTGGTACAAATATCACAGACGGTTCTTGTTAAGAATTATCACAGTGATACTTTACAGACGGTATTCATTATGAACCATATGTAATATTATCTCTTCACAGACGGTTTTGAGCGTTGGTAGCAACATAGATGATCTCTAAATCAAAACCGTGTATGATTGTATTTAATACTGATGGTTTTAATCAACCATCTGTGATAAAACATCTAGTATTAGTCTCTTTGTAGTAGTAAAACCAAATAAGCGAGTTAGGTTCAGCGCTAGAATCGGATGATCTATCCACTATTTGGTCCTTTAAACCAAACACCTCATTAACTCTTTTCTTTAAGAAGAGAAGAAGAAGTATATTATAATCCCTCCGTGCGAAGCTGGGCTGCGCCAGGTAAATGCATCTCTGCCCAAGATCACAGAAGGTCATGTGCTAATATTATTCATAAAAATATACTTTATAATATAATATAATAATATTATTTTATAAACATATTCGTACGCAAATTAGTGTGAACATTGCATGTTGAAGGGTGGGTTCTTTTTTACTGTAGTTTTTGGATTAAAATTTTAAATTTTGGTTGTTCGTCTGAGAGAGTATGGAGAGATATATACTCATGTACTATTTTGATCAATATAGATGAAATCGAGATAGTATCTACTATAATTAACTTATAAATTTTATCTTAAAAATACTTAATTTAAAATCTAGTTACTATAAAAAAGCCTCTCTATCCAACCACAAGGTAACGTATTGTTGACTTGAACAGAGGGAGTAGACTTAAGAAAGTAGCGTTCTGAGGTGGATGGTTGGAGTGGACTGGAATGGAATGGATACGTGCGTGCCAAGTTAATTAACGCGTGCGTGTCGTCGCTCCAACGCGTTATATATATATAGCTTGGACCTTGATTACTCGCGTTTAGATTGCCACTTGCGCGTGGTTGTTATCCCTTCCAATCATATTACCTTCTTCCCTCAAAAATGAAAAATGGTAATCAACTCTCAACTTACGTTATAAACTAGTTAGTAGCCTAGGATAGCAGTTAATTAATCTGTGATCGATTAAAAAATATATGGACAATATATATATATATATATATATATATATATATATATATATATATATATATATATATATATATATATATATATATATATATATATATATATATATATATATATATATATATAGTTCGATTATGATCCACTACAAGACTAGTCGTGTGTTGCATATATGCATACAGGCCCATGGGGTAGGAAGAATCCGAACGAATGCATCATTGGACAGGACAAAACATTGGTACCGCAGAATGAAGTTGACACTGTCAAAGTTGGAGAACGCTCCTCCCTCCAGCTTCTCCGGAGACCTCGCGGCGGTCCGTCAACTTCCCTTCGCGTAGTAGAGTCTGGATCGTCTCCTCCGTTACGAGGGTCTAGCCCAGGACGCGGGAGCACGGACCCTCCACCTTCTCCTCTACTACCCACCACTTGTTCACTAGTGATGGCTCGCGCCCTACGAGTGCGTATTCCACCTCGGTCGACGACAATCGTCTGGATGAGGTGCCACCGCCAGCCCGGTGAGCACGTTCTTCGCCGTGAGCCATCGTCCTCCGGGAGCTAAACCGCCAGAAGCATGACGCCTCTGGTGAATAGCGGCAGCAAAGGATGCAAGAGCAGTGCCCAAGTCAAAAGAGAGAAGGGAACAAGAGGCAGGTGAACCAAAGCACCGGCGCGATGCCAAAGGGGTATATAAAGCCCCTTCACCTCCCACACCGCTGGTAAGCACAACCGACGGAAGCCAAACCGCTCACCTCCCCCATGATTGGGAAGCGCAATCGGTGGAAGCCCAACCGTCTGCCTCCCCACGATCGAGAAGCGCGACCAGTGGAAGCCGAAGACGCGCAGTCGCTTGATAGCCTAACAGCGCACGACGCGCCAATCACGTCTCGCCGCGTGGCCCGATTTCTTGGGAATGGACGGACGGTCGTACGGCCGCTTTATAACGCACGACGCGCCAATCACACGCATCCACGCGTCCTGCCATACCGGGAAAAGGCGTGCGGCCGCTGACACCGCAAGATGCGCTGGTCGCGTACTGTCACGTCGTGCAGTTCACGTCGCACGCTAGGCATCATTAAAGCACTATCGTGGAGCCACGAGCCACCGGCGACACCTCGCCTTTGACCCTGCACGGCGAATCCGGAGTCCACCTCGACTTTGGGCCCGCACGATGACTCCGGAGACCACTTCGACTCCGTGCCCGAGGAGTCGGCCCTTCAACTCGGCCCCGTATGCGAGGGATGACTTCGCACCCCGCTTCGCCAGCATGTCCGCAGAGCGAAGTCGGATGCAGAATCGGCTTCGTCTTGATGGACTGGCTCCGACAGGAGGTGGGTCAAGAGAACGCCGGCGCGACATCGAAGGGGCATATCAAGCCCCCTCGCCTCCCATCATCAGGAAGCGTGACCGCTGATCTACGATAAGTTTTGATCGAGTACCCAAAAATAGGCCTCCTTCAGTTCATCAACATTCTCTGATCACGTTGTTGGAACCAATTCCGCTATGAAACAGTGCCATTATAGAATGTAGATGAATTGAAGCAGGCCCATTTTTGGAAACAACATCATCTCAGCCGTACTCGGCTACAGACTGTATGCAAGGATGATGCTGCGGTTCTAGTGGCGTATATATATACCCATCTTCCCCCCGGCTGGGAAGAGCAACGGTGGGAATTCAACCGACGGGTGGTAAAACATCGCGGTGGAATGTGCGCACGACCCCTTACACACGGTGCGCCAATTATGCCCTGCCACACGTCCGCTCCCTCGGGAATGAACGCATGACCGCAGTCATGCGGCCGCACGACATTGTCCACCTTCCATCGCGTGCCAGCGGTTGACGCGATTCTCGGGGCCATTAATGCATTGTCAATAGGCCACACGCCAGTCACTCCGGCTTCCACTTCGCCGTCGACTCTGCTTCCACGAAACGACTACGACTCCAACATTGACTCCGCCTCCGCGGAACGACTCCGACTTCGAAGTTCGACTTACCATCGGTGGTGTGCGCACCCACGAAAGCCCAAGCCACCAGGTTGCGTGCGCGCGCACACCGCCTAACAGCCCACGACCTGCCAATCGTGTCCTACCATGCGTCCCCCCTCTCGCATTCTGTGCACGACCATAGCCGTGCGACCGCCTGACACCTCAGAGTCGGTGCGATCCTTGGTGCCATTAAGACATCATCTTCGGCCGCAAGCCATCAGGCCGTGCGTCGACTTTGTGCCTACAGGACAACTTCGGAAATCACTTCGGCGACGTATCCACTTTGGACTCGTCTCCGCGGGGCGAGCCCGCCCTCGGCTCTGACCTCACGCACGTGGGGCGGACCCGCCCCGCGCATTGACAACATGCCCGCAAGGTGAGCCCGACCCCGCCTCGGCTTCAACTCGGCGAGGTGGCTCCGCCAGCAACTTTAACTCCGCGGCTGAAGGACTTCGCGACTAGAGACGGCTTCAGCAGCCAGTTCGACTCCACGTCCTCGGTGCGAAGCTGGGCTGTGCTGGTAAATGCATCTCTGCCCAAGATCACAGAAGGTCACAGGCCGCAGGGACGGAGGGGGCCAAATGGCTCAGCAACATGGCTTCGGCCTGTGAAGCCCTTCACCATGAGAGGCTCCTGTTGTAGGGGTGACCCCCACCTAAGCCCAGCCAGCCTATCAGAAGGTTGTAAAGCTCAAAACAGGACATGTATAATGACTTAAATGCCTTGGAGAGGTATACTTGGTGTAAGGACATAATTGTAAAATACTCCCTATGTGAATATATAAAAAGCCATCCAGGCCATGGGGGGAGAGCGGAAGCATTGCTCACTTAACATCTCCACTACCATACTACCATCTCTCTGTTTGGTCTGTAACCACAACAAATACCATTAGATTATTCATAAAAATATACTTTATAATATAATATAATAATATTATTTCATAAACATATTCGTATGCAAATTAGTGGTGAACATTGCATGTGAACGGTGGGTTCTTTTTTACTGTAGTTTTTGGATTAAAATTTTAAATTTTGGTTGTTCGTCTGAGAGAGTATGGAGAGATATATACTCATGTGCTATTTTGATCAATATAGATGAAATCGAGATAGTATCTATTATAATTAACTTATAATTTTTATCTTAAAAATACTTTATTTAAAAGCTAGTTGCTATAAAAAGCCCCTCTTTCCATCCAAAAGGTAACGTATTGTTGACTTGAACAGAGGGAGCAGACTTAAGAAAGTAGTTTTCTGGGGTGGATTGTTGGAGTGGACTGGACTGGAAACGTGCGTGCAAGTTAATTGCGTATATATATATATATATATATATATATATATATATATATATATATATATATATATATATATATATATATATATATATATATATATATATATATATATATATATATATATATATATATATATAGCTTGGACCTTGATTACTACTATATATATATCCCAGAGTGTTATGGGATGAGTTTTGCTCAGCCGAGTGGGCCATTCCCTCACACTTATCACCCTGAATGGCCTAAGCACTCGAGTCTGTCATATGGAAACAACAACCCTGATATCTCATCATTTTCTTCTAGTATACCATTGTAGGGTTTTACGTATGGAGATCAGGATAATTCTCATTGGTCACACCAGCACTATCCTGTACCTCAGCACCAGACTCCTACTCCTGAGCTCGATCAGATGACCAGATTTGAGGAGAGGATTTCTAGAATGATAGGAGATTTTGAGAGAAGAATGAGTAGCAACTTCGCATTGGATCCAACACCTCCTGCCTGCAGTTTACCTATACCTTCACTAAGCTAGTTTATAGTTCCTATGTTTGAGTTCTTAGAGCAGTCTCATGAGCCACCTCCTTCACATGAAGATCAGGCTACCAGACATGATGCATTATGCAAGGATTTCATGACTGTGCCTCCTGGTGGTGATCGTGCGATGGCGATTCAAGACGAGATTGAGGCGATTATGAGCACCATGTCTACTTGTGTGGATAGTTTTACCGCTTCACAGCCTTCTATTAGTACCATAGAGATAGTTCTGGATAAAGATGAGTGTCAGCTTACCAGTCTTACACCTGATCTTGCTAGCTAGGGCCTGTTGTTGGATACACTATAGATACACTTAGAGGCACCTTAGTTGGATCCTTTGCCTATTGACTCTGAGAGAGAGAGAGAGAGAGATTATTGAGCTAGATGATGAGGACCTATTTCCTGATGATGATTGTTTCACTCCTGACTATGAGGATGAGTTTGCGGTAGATCCACTCTTGAGTTGTGACGAGTTAGATTTAGATGATTAGAGTTTTGTGCTAGATAATGACGAGTTCATTATGGATATGCTTTTGAGTTATGAGGTCCACATCTTGATGAGGGGGCTGCTTCTGATGTTGAGGAGCATATCTCTATTGATACACCACTAGCTACTTCCTTGGTCGACATCACCCCTCTGGAGGTTTCTACTACCGTACATTCTACTTCACCTACACTTCAGGTAGTATGGAAACTCTTCCCCGACCACGTCAGGTTTGATTTCCTTGGCTCTGATGAGACATACTCTATTACTGATTGTGCTCATCTCACTTATAGTCCTCATGATGTACTTTATCGATATGCCTATGTGATTGGATATTCTATTGATGACTTAGAGGGTGTCAACCCTATCACACATACTTGCCATATTTTTGAGTATATTTGCAGGGTTACGCTTGTGTACCATCGACTGCAAGCAAACTTGGCTTGAGTCGATATTCCTTGGGATCCAGGTGGATTTCGAGACATGCTGTTTCATGAGGAGG
This sequence comes from Dendrocalamus sinicus, assembly GCA_036346575.1. Classification (NCBI taxonomy): domain Eukaryota; kingdom Viridiplantae; phylum Streptophyta; class Magnoliopsida; order Poales; family Poaceae; genus Dendrocalamus; species Dendrocalamus sinicus. The sequence goes on from CM070658.1 coordinate 1,737,947, forward strand.
GCGGACATGTGCCTTTTTCATGTCCCGTCCTTGGCCCTCCTCCCATTACATTCAAATGAGCATCTCTTTTATCTTTTTATTTCCATACCTTTTGTTAGTTTTTGTTGGTTTCTCCTCTTTTCTTTCTTTTTATTTTAGGTCCCATGCTAGATCTTCATTCTTGTACGTGCGAGAAGACATGGGATGATTTGTTTACTTCCATTGCATCATATACGCTCAGTGAGCTGTTTATTACCCCTTTAAGCACATTCTTGACTCATTGATCAATTTAAGCTTGGGGGAGGACTTGTATGTGCATGGATGATGTTCTAGCATGTTTGTATTATATTTGTGAGCATTTGAGCTTATTGTCGTGTAGTTGATGATATATGGTCATTCTTATGCTTCATATTATGATTATGTTGATGATACATGGCCTTTACTATTGCTCTCATGTTATGCTTGATTGTATATCTTGGTCATGTGAGCTCATGCCATGATTAATCAAGAAAGGTCATACTGAAATTTTCATAATTTAGTTATATTGTCACTAGTTCCTTGTATGTCTTAAGTCACTTGGCACCATATTGTAGAGCTTGAGTTTTGTTTATTATCCTTGATGTGCTTAGAAACCTTGTGATCCTATAGCATTTAATTCATTGCAAGTTACACATGTGTTTTAACCATTTGCAGATTGAATTGGTTCTAGTCATCGCCTCTTGAATGATTATATCTTAGTTTTATGCTTTGGCATACTATGTTATTTTAGATATTGATACTTTACTTGAATGTAAAATTTGTGAAAGGGTTAGTCCTATCTTGAGCCAATAACTTGGTTGATTTATCTAGGTATCCATGTCTCGAGACACGTGTTACTTAGCATTAATGAAAACCGGTTAAAGATGCTTAATCATAAGAAAAGAAAATTTGTGATACAATGTGTGAGTGTGTGGAATAAGTGACTATGTCACATTGGTTCAGAAATGTGGTGAATAAGCGGCAAGTTTGCCCAAAGCTTTGAATAAGTGGCACAAGTGCCCATGTGTGTTCTAAATTTGCTAAAAATCAACAAAAATAGGTATCATGGCTCAAGTGTGGACTTTTTCATAAATATCATGCAAGTATTAGTCTCTTTGTCTCAAATAGAAAATGCCTTAGCATGACCATTTGTTATGCTCATTCTTGATGCTATACCTAGTTTCGATGCCTTACAATTTTGGTTGGATTCATGTGATCACTTAGTGCATTTCGACACTTATGTGTGTAACTTGATTTGGTCAAATGTTGTAGTTATCACTTGAGATCTTTGCTTGAATATTTATTCTTATCTTGGATGGTCCATAAAACTCAAGTTAGATAATCTCATTTTACATTATTGTATGCCTCTTGACTTATTACATGCATTCAACTAGTCTTTTACCTCATGATTACTTGTTGACCAGGTTCGATAATATCATACCATTTACTTGAGGACAAGTAAAAGTTTAAAGCTTGGGGGTATGACATGCATTATTTTTACATATATTTATCTATCATTTTACCCTCAAATTTTTCGCATTTCGATATCATTTATCATCATTTACACGTTTTTCTAAAATTAATTGCTCGAATTGGACCATTTTACATTTTTTTTTGTAATTTTCCATAGGCCGACGCGATCTAGGAGCATAAATAATTAATCTAGATTTTTGGGACTGCTCCGTACAGATGTACGCATCATCACAGATGCTTAAGATCTTTCTGCGATGAAATCGGACTTCCAGAGGGCCAGAATAGAAGAAATCAAATAGGAGAAGGAGTTTATTGTAAATTCAGAAAACTGGGAGGACTAAATTGCAAAATTGCCAAAATCCCTATCTCCCCTCAAAAACCCTAGCCGCCAACAATCCAGATCGAGCCCAGCTTCTTCTCACCCTAGCCTCCCTTGCTTCTCTCCTCCCTCCTCCTCCACGTCCGGCTGCCAGCGAGCGTCGGGCCGCAGCTTGTCGACGTGCCACCATTACCTCCAGTCCCTTCTTTGCCCCCCAATTTCGCCAGTTGCCATCAAATCCCGGCCGCCTTCCCCTTCCACGCCGGCCATATCGTCACACCACCCGTCGCCCCAGATCCAAAATCGAGCCCGACATTGCTTCTTCCTTCGCCCCCATCTGCTCTCCTCCCCCATCCTCTGCTCCAACCACCGCATCCTCCCTCTCCAGCTCTCCTCTTCACCGGCGCTTCTCCTCTTTGCCCCACCTCGGCGCCGCTACTCTACGGCCACCACTACTTACCTCGGCGCCACCACTCACCACCTCCAAATCTACAACGCCGATGTAGGCGCCCAAATTTTACAATCCGGATTCCTCTGTGATTCCACCGCACTATTCCCTGGATCAGTAGATAGTGCTCACAGATTACAGTTCTAATTATCAAAGTACATACCATGCGGAAGCGTAAATATATAATAGTAGACTTAGTCATGGGCCGATTAGGCCGAAATCAATAAATTGCAGCAGCGGAAGAACGAAGCACACATGTGGGACCTTCAGGACATGCCCACAGGCAGCCAACTGGAGGTTCACGACCTAGCTCTTGACATCTTCATCTTCTTCGCCATCATGATCCAAAAGTATTGCTGAAGCGTAGTGATCTGATTTCTGATTCTGAATTTGTGGTGAAAGCGAGTGTGAGCACAAACCACCGTGCTCCGCGAGCCAATACACATAATGCAAATAAATAGTATGCATGGCTTGTCAAAGGGAAGGCTCGGGTTATGTTATTTGCCATAAATTACTTTTGGTAGCATTATTATTATTATTATTAAATCATAGAGTTATTGTTGCTGCCTAAACTCCACCTAGCGAGTACCATAATTGACTTAATCCACCAAAATACACTTTCTTTATTGATTGCTGTCTAAGACTCCAAACAGCAAGCAACATTATTTGTTTAATCCACTGAGCACATACTTTCTAAGTTGATTGCTGTCTAAAACTCCCAACAGCGAATATCATCAATTATACAATCCACCGATCAATTGTTGCCTCAATCTCCAAACAGTGAGAATCATAATTTATGTAATCCACTGATCGAGTTCTATCTAAAACTCCAAACAGCTAGTGACATCATCTATTTTGAATCCACCAATATCTTTTGTGTTATGAATTCCTAATAATCCAATCTTGTAATGTCTATTCATCAACTCTTCACTTCTGAATTTTATTGATCCTCTAACATAATTACTTTTAAATCCACCGATATCATTTGTATCAGGACTTTCTAATAATTCAATCCTTTTGTTATTGATCCAAAACCATAATTTGCTCTTCCAAGAATCCCTCTTATTTTTCATTATCTAACTCTAACTAGTTCACTAGTATACCTCCACCAAATATATCGGTGATCAAATCTACGATTCCTTAGTATGCATCCACCAAGATTATCATTGATCAAGATCATACTCCAATAATTGTTATCATTATTCCAAATTCCCAAAAATTCAATTGACTCATCTAGTAACCAAATCTGTTAATCCCAATACTGTTAGCATCTCCCAAGAATTTATTTATCAGTGTCGTAATCCAATAATTATCTTTGCACTCCCTAAATCTCCAAAAAAATCATTTAAATCCTCTATCTAGCCTATCTATTCATTTAGACTCCACCAATTTATTTCTCTCAGAATCCACACTATCGTTTCCTCTTTATGATCGACCTGAATCCACCAACAACTTTATTTGTTTACCACAAACAACCATCTTCTTTTCTTACGACTCTATTTATTCTTCCTGACACTTTATTTTGTGAGAAGTATTATCATTATTTTAAAAATATAATACATAAAAATTTCCTGAGACCTAGCGGTTTTGACAAAAACATAATGTATAAGAGAATGCAATAATAATAGCTATCTGGATTCCATCCACCATTACATGGTCTCCGCACCATATGCCAGACCTTCAGCGTTATAGCCGCTTACATTATCACTGGGATGACACCCAGGGCAACTCAAATCAGGGCTTTGCACTGCCCTCCACTTTTCCATTTCCGCCCACTAAGTTTTTGGAAATAGAACTATATCTTGTTAAGTTCCCATGTCCGCCCTTAACCGTGGGCACGGCTATTCGAATAGTTTTCACTCTGCAGAGTTTGCACACTTTACCCACAAGAGATAGTTTACTCGTTGCCCCACATGATTCCATGGACATGTGGTTGAGCAAGCCATCACAGTAACCGTTCAAAATACCTCGCCCCGTCCATCATCTCACCCTTTGGGCCTCTCCCACTTGCGGTGGGTCCCATACGTTGTGCGGGATGTTCCCCTCCTATGCGCCTAGCTGCTGACTCCCCGTACTGCTAGCACGCCGCGGAAGAACTTCACCCACAAAGAGTGTCCCATTCAATCCGTCACCCAGAATTGCTACTTGCACCACCACTTCTCCTCCACCGATGATGATAACTTTCGGGGTCCGGTAAATATACTAAGTCAAGTTGTACTTTACAGACTTGTGGTTGCACTTATTTTACACAGGAGGTCATGACAAGATTCAGTCCTTAGGGTTATCTGGGCGGTTCTACCACAAACCACACTCTCGTGCACCCTTGCAGCATACCCCCAAGCCATCCGCCCAAATAAATAAGCAATTTGAGGTTTTTGGGAATATAAAATAACCATATCCAACATGCACTAGTCATTACCACCATGACTGTCCAACCAATTTTTCTCAGGATTAAAAGTGATGCTTGGGAGTTCTCGCGCCCATGAGTATCTAAGCAACAGTAAGCATGACATATAATTACGGACATATTTTCGAAAGGTTACTTATTGTAATTTTTGCTAGGGCGACAAGGTTCACATATTCCAATATTCCAAAACACTACAACAAAACATCCGTGGGGAGACATCATATTTGTAGATTAGAGACGTTTTGTTTCGTCTCCCACAAACAACTGAGGCGCTTTTATAAAGCGTCATAGAAACGTCTCTACATGAAGCGTCTCAAAAATATAGAGACGCTCTCTAAGCCGTGCCTATATTATTTGAGATGTTCATTAGAGACATCTGCACTGTATCCCTATAAAGTTAGAGACGCTCTTATAAAAACGGTTGCACCATGTCTCAATTAATATAGGCATGTGCGTTGAGACGTTATGTGCCGTCTCAAGATGTCCTATGTAGTATGTATTTTTATTTTGATTGGTATATATTTTCTTCTATACACACAAATACGTATCCGTATGAGAATATAGTATTCCATATATTTATTATATATACATGTATATATAATAATTTTATAGGCAGCACCATAATATTGAGTACATATTTTATAAAATATAAGGAATGGGCGTAGCACAACGGATATACTGTTATAAGAAAAGCAAACCAACTACAACTAGAACCAAGCCACACCCCGGGCAAACCATTGGCAATTGGCAAATTCGTCACCATTGCACCCTCCAAACCCCAAAGAAGTTTACATAAGAGAGGTTTACAAATAATTATAGCATCCATTTAAATCAATAGAGTTCACAACTAAATAAAAATCTAATATGCGATAAACACATGTCGGTAAAACATACTCCAATTTGACACACATCTTTTTAAACTGCTATAATAAATCATCGTGTCTATTTCTTCAATCGAAAATTGTGCATCGGTCTTCCACTGCATTTCTTTTCATGGTCCTCCATATCCTGCAAACATAGCAATATTAACAACAAAATATCAGATATGAGCAATCATGAAAAATCTTACGGTACAAGTTCAGATTAATTAAACTAGAAGTGGTATACCTAGCGAGTAGAACGTTTAGGTTTTTACGAAGCAATAGATATAAGGAATACATGCTTCATAGCAATACATGTATTTGGTACGTATATAAGGAATAAAGTATAGATCTAGCATGCCAACATTAATACATTTGGAAGAGAACAGTGATATTGTGAGGGCAAATAAAAGCGGTTTGCATGTCACATAGAGTCGTGAAATCATAAAATTTCACAAAGTGAGCCATTGCGAGGATATCATGAGCTGCCTCATAAGTTTAAACATTGTTGGTTATTTTCTTCAACGTGGAAATATGTAGCGCAGACAAGCGAAGTTGTACCCAAGATAACCAAGCATGAGTGAAACACCCCAAACAATGCTTTCTCTGCCTTTATTGAATGGACTAACATCCATTGATGCCTGCATCCATGAAGACAAGAAGGAAACAATCACTTCAGAAGAGATGTTAACAGCTCAGCATGCTCTATAAGTAACAAGGGCCATCAGCAAATACAAAGGGGTACTGGTCATATGTGCATTGGCCAAGTACCACCGGAAGTAACTGGTTGCAACACCAATACAATATTAATGTTGAGAATCAAAGTCACAAATATGAGAATTGAAGTTCTATGTTGAATTGAACACAAATATGAGAACTTCTATGTTTCTATTGAATCAATTATTGAACACAAATACTATGTTCCAAAACCATGAACATTGCTATGGTACTCTATTACAAATGGAAGAGGTACAAATACTGTGTGTGTGTTTTCCAGATCCAGATCCATCGAAGGGTAGATGAAGAAAGTAGAGGCACACTGACCTTGGAGGCAGTCGCAGTTCTCAGCCTCCTTGCGGACGACGTCGAGGATGGAGTCGATGAGCTCGGCGCCCTCGGTGTAGTGCCCCTTGGCCCAGTTGTTGCCGACGCCAGACTGGCCAAAGACGAAGTTGTCGGGGCGGAAGATGTGGCCGTAGGGGCCGGAGCGCACCGAGTCCATGGTGCCGGGCTCGAGGTCCATGAGGACGGCGAGCGGGACGATGTGCAGGATCTCCCTCATCTTCATCCTCGCGAGCGAGTGGGATTGGGGGCGGAGCCGGATCTGGCCGGTGGGGCCGGGGCGGCGCGGATGAAGCGAGAGGGGGCGAGCCGGATCCGCCGGGTGGGGTGGGGCGAGGCGGCGCATGAAGCGAGAGGGGCGGAGCGGATCTGGCGGGTGGGGGCTCGGGCCGGAGGCGGTGGAGGATGAAGCGAGTGCGCGAGTTGGGGGCGGAGGAGGAGGAGGAGGCGGCGGATCGGGGCGAGGCGCGGCGGTTGGAGGCGCGCCGACGGAATCGACGGATGAAGGAGGAAAGTGCAGAGGAGGGCGGAGATGAGAGGGGGACCGGGGCGGGCGAAGAGTATCAGGCGGGCGGGGAGTTAGGTTTATTATTTTAGGATGGCCCACATGTCAGTGTATTTCACGAGTAAACGGGTGAGACGGGTACGGGTAGAGCTAACCCATTCCCGTACCCGTTTACCCGATGGGCAGAGATTTCTCCCCATTTTTATACCCGTGGGCAAAGAATGCACAGTGGCGACCAGCCCAAATTCTTTCAGGATGGGTTATTTCGGCTGAAAACATTAAATTCGACCCAACTAAGTGTATATATATATATGTGTTATACCTTGTATATACTAGTTTTTTATCAAAAAATTTGGGTATTCAGCTGAATACTCTTGAATCACTGTAGATCCACCCTGCCCCGGGCTAAAGCCCACCTTCCCAGGGGCCCAATTCCGCCCCTATTAATGCGTGAACATTCTAAACCTTAGGTTGAGAGTTCGAACCCTAGGATTGATATTTTTTTATGTTTTCAGCCACTGGACAAAAGCGAAAGAAAAGTCTCAGGTTGTGAGTTCGAACTTTGAGATTGATATTTTTTTTATGTTTTATATATATATATACCGTTACTTACACCATTTTGTTTTTTTTAATATTCTTATATGGAGATAATAGATAAGACGTCTCAAATGATAAATAAGACATCTAAAATTTCGTCTCTATACATGAGACGTACTCCAAAACGTCTCATCAGCCGTTTTAATAGAATTTAATAGCGTGCAACCCTTTAGAGCGTCTCAAACTGCGTCTCTATTTCAATTGTGGTTCTAAAAAGAGAGACATGATTCAAAGCGTCTTAAACAAAATGTCTTAATATGTTCATTTTGTTGTAGTGAAAGAGGTATAATATTATTCAAGATAAGTAATGGGCACATAACTAGAATCTTAAATTAAACATGTATTTGCACATAAAATAACGGCATGCAATTTGATAATTTAAACAAAAGTAATTTGCAGAAAATGTAGGTTCAACATGATCAAAGTATTGACTCGCCTTGCGCGGTTTACCGCGGTCTTGAGCTCACTCAAATCTTTTTCCATTGGATGGTCTTGAGCTTTTGGTCTTTTTCTTCACTTCGATCCTGATCTCGCTTGATCCTTGATTCTTCTGGACTCCCATTTCTAATTATGCACTAAACAACTGAATTCAAATAAAGGCAAACAACTTTAAGATCCAAACAAATCCCTTTGAACTGGATTAATCTTATTATGATTAAATTGATGATTTGAGGTTGGGTTGGCTGGGGTGTTGACGAAGTTAGATGGATTGAAGCGAAGGGGTACACAACCAAAGGAAATCGATTGAGATGGGTGCCAAGGATGGTTTATAGTGAAGGAATATTAATGGGAAGATTTTTGCTTAGAACTTGGAGATGGTTAGGTACAGATGATGGTAGAATATGATGACTCAATCTATTTATTAATAACTTCTTTTATTATTTTTATATTTATCAAGGAAGTTCCATGAGTCACACTAGACCTATGGGTAGATGTAAGATTTAGTGGGGTATAGGGTATTTCCCTGTCTAGTGTTAGCTTTCAAGAGTTAGGGCACGAGCTATATACACGAGGTATATGACTTTCTGGTTTATCGAATTAATCTTATAGTTTATATTTTTAGCAATTCGAGGTGCATGATTGTAGGTGGTGCTAATATTACCTTGTTCATTAAAATACCGAGTGGTGAGATTATTTTAATTACAAATGACCTAGGGACTTTAATAGGCACTCCAACACAAATTTAGTTAAAGATGTCCTTCGGATTAGGTACCGTAGATATTTTATGTACGTTTTAGTTAATATCATAGTGTTATTACTATTATTATTTAAATTTATTTTTCTAGGACCGACAATGCCACACCTGGTTATATTTTAATATCAATATTTGATTACGTCTACGGTTGAGATTTAATTATCGACGACACACTAGTGATGACTACTATTTACATAGTTACATTTCATTATTGTTATTAACCAGACCTGCAGCTAAGATCCAATTAACCGATGGCATGCTAAACGTTAGGGCATACATTATAAGTGGGGCAATCTTTATTTCAAAGCTTTGTTTTCATAGCTTTAACATAACATCCAATATATTTGCTTTATTTTTAGCTTAAGTATATTTTGAATTAGGATTCTTATTAGACTTGGACATTAGGCAAAATCCCCCTTTATTAATGCCCTAATTAATAGCTAGTCTTTTAACTATTTATTTAAATGATAATGATTACTCATATGCATATGATTCTATATTTTGGGGTGTACACAAGTTTTTACTTGAACCCAATCAGTCCTCCCAGCTTCTTTTATCATCTTCCCTAGTTACTTCCTAGTTGATAGGTGCTAAAAAAAAACAAAACAGTGCATAGAGTGGATTCGAACCAGAGATCTGCGGTTTGGAGATGGGCTGGGCTGACCAACTGAGCATGCGCTCATTTGCGAGTGGAAGGAGCCGAATAATGTAAATGAGGTGAGGCGCGCCTGGGGGCAAAACAGAGGAATTGGCCGGTGCGGCCGAGCGGCGGGAGCTCCGGTGAGGGATGGCCGGGGAGGTTGGTCAAGCCTGTGAAATGGAACCCTGAGGAGGTGTGCAAGCTAAAGGGGGAAGTGGCGCGGCTCGGAATGGCAGCGAGGCGGGTGGGCGGCAGTCCAGAGCGGCCGGCGGCGAGGTGAGGAGGGGGCACCGGCGGCCGGAGGGAGGGAAGACTAGACTAGGGTGAGCATGAGCGATAGGGGACCCCAAGGAAGCTTACCGCGCGACTGGCCGAGCCGGGGAGGCACTGAGGGGCGCCGCGGCGAGGATCAGGGGCGGCACAGGCACGCGCATGGCGCTGGCGACGTGCAGGCAGCGAGGGCCTCGGCCGGTGAGCGGGAAACCTTCGGGGCGTCGAGGGATGGCTCCCACCGCCAGGAATCGGACCGGGAGGCCTTGAGATGAGCATAGCGCTAGCGGCGACGGTTTTGGCCGGCAACGGGGAAGAAGGCAATGCGCGAGCTCAGTGGCACAAAAATCCAATTAAGCTCTAGGGGAAGTAGAGGGGGAACGGGCGCACACTGTGACGTGCTCAATTTGAAGAATTCGCCTTCGCAGTGGTCGGAGTGTTGTGGAGGCGCCGGCGGCCATGAACGGAGCTCGACTGAACACAGAAGAAAAAGGAAGGAGAGCTTTGGGGAAGCAGGCAGGATTGGGGCTATTTGTAGCCGGTGGTGGCCACTGTGGGGAAGCTGTAGACGATGACCGGGGCACATGGTGCGGCATGGGCGACGGCGTGGCCGGCATGGCAATGGAGGGGGTGTGGGCAGCGTGCGCGCGCAGGCGGGGATGTGACGGGGGCGGGTGCGGTGTCGTAGGAGCATGGCGCTGCGATGTGCGGTGATGGGTGAAGGGTAGCAGTTGGTGCTAGAGGAGGTGGGGCCGGCTGATGAGTTCAGGCGTGGGGTGGAGAAAAAAGGAGCTGGCGCAGGGGATGGAGAAGTGTAACATCCCAAATTTTTGGAGGCTTCAAAAATACGAACTTTTTAAAACTTTTCTTGCATTTTGCTGGCATTCAGATTGGTTCTGAATATTTAATTGAAGATCACTTGAGTTTTGTGTCATGCAAGCAAAAATATTGAGAAACAAACACTAGTAAAAGGAAAAGTTCAAATAATAAAGAACAAGAATTTAAAATACGAATATGAAAAGATGATCCATAAAATGATGGGATGGCCTGAATTCAAAACATAAAATTTCATTTCTGAAAATAATGGCACAAATAACAATAGAAACAAATAAGTGGAATACAGATACATGTGGATAATACATATAAATATATCTACAAAATTATACACATGCAATGACAACTTTAGCAGTAAGAAACTACAAGTATGAAAATTTATGTGGGCCCTAGCCTTTTCTCTTTTTCCCTCTCCTTTTCTTTTCTCCCTATCCTCTCTCTCTCCACTGCCCAGTGGGCCGGCGCCCCCGCATCCCTTCTTCTCTACGACTGGGCCCGAGCGCCCCTCCTCCTTTCCTCCGCGCGAGCTGGCTCCTCCTCCTCCTCTCGTTATTTTTCTCCCTCCGTCCTCCATGCCGCTCCGTCATCCACAGGACCAGCCCGTCACACCCGGACCACGGCCTGCAGCGCGCACGTCGTCCGTGGAGCTCGCGTCACGCCTGTCACCCTCGTGTCCTCGCCCCTGTCAAGCTGCACCGAGCGCCATGCCCTGCCCCGAACCACTCCCGTCGCCCCCTCTGCGGTCGCACGTCGTTGTTGTCTCGCGCCCATGCCGCCGTCGCTATTCCGCGCCTGTACCTCGCTCACCGGCCACAGTGGCTTCCCCCTCCCCAACTCTATAAATGGCATTCAACCTCATCCAGGCCTCCCCACGCCCTCCCCTCTCCTCTTCTTCCCCAGCGCCGTGAGCTCACCGCCGCAACTTTCCCGCACAATTCCACTGCTCCAGCCATCTACTCCCCAAATCAAGAGCGTCATAGCAATCCTCCACTCCTCAACCGCCTTCCCACCGAACCAATTCAATTTTCATGCACCAAGCTTGTTGCACGGTTCATCCTCCCCAATTCCGGCCAGAACCGCCGCCGCCGCCCCGTTTCTTGCTCGTTAGACGTCGGCCCGATTCCCTTCGCCGGGAGCACCCTCAGGTCTCCACAGAGCCTCCCCGAGCACCGCCCGCTCTCTCTCCACCGTAGCTCGCCGGCGCCGATGGCCCTCCCCGCGCCGCCGCAAGCTCCGTGCCGGCGCGCCTCGGTGCTTCCCCGGCTCAACCAAACCCGCGGTGAGCACCCCCGTGACCCACTCCTGCTCACGCCCCTCTCCAATCTCTCTCTCCCACCACGGCGGCGCCGCCACATTTCACCCCTACACCGGCCGCCACAAGCTCGTGCTGGCCGCCCACGACGCCTTCCCGGCCGGAGACGCAACCCCCCCAGGCTTCCTCACCTCGGAAACGACCCATTTTGCATGCTCGCTACCCCTCCGGCCACCGGACGTGCCGGCGAGCCCAACTGCCCCGACCGCCGTGCGCCTCCCCTGTTTTGGCCGAATGGAGGAGCCCAGTTTCATAGTCGCCTCTTGCAAAACATTTTCCCCTACCTTGTCGCAAAGGGCCGCCGGTCCAATTGGCTTACCCAGTGAGCTTAAGACAGCCTCCCCCAGCTTCCGAGTTCAATTCCCGTTGGGCGCATGTTTTTCTTCCCTTTTTATTTGGTTTTGCTAGCCACTTCAACTGAGGAAAAGCTAGGGAAAAACAAAATTAAGAAATAGTCTATGAAAACTAATAATTTTAGAGAGGGCATAAATAGCATTATTTAAGATTTAATATTAAGTTAGTCATCATGTATGAGTAATTAGTGTGCCTTTATTTAGTTACTCTAGATCTAAAAATTTATAATGTAATATTAATAGAAGATGGTTCTTTTGTGTAAATGTCCATTTATCACAAGAACCTTAATTAAAATAAAAATAACAATTAAAATTCATATCAAAGTAATTAGCCAACAAATCTTATTAGGCTGTAAATGAATTTGTTTAAGATGTAATATTGGTTAATTACCATATAAGCATGAGCAAGGTGTCTTTATTAGTTAGCTTAACCTAAAAAGTAAGTGTAGGCAATAATAAAAGAGAGTTCTAAAAGTAATAAACACCCAACCAAAAAGACTTCCAAGTTAAATTTGGGGAAAATAAATTTGACACCAAATGTAACTATAAATAGCAAGCCCGGTCATCACCTAATGTACATACGTACGATCTTTCTTGACAACTTACTTTGCATGAAAACAACAACTAAAGGTACATGATTTGTATAGAAGATACATAAATTGATAACAACCTTTAATCAAAAGAGTGTCCCTAAGTAGAAATGTCATGTTAGAAAAAAATATATATGTGGCAATTGTAATAAAGTAGCCCCTTAGGTCATCGGGTGATTAAAAGTAAGCTACCTAATGTAGTTGCGTAAATAGTAGTTATCACTAGAGTGCCATCGACAAATAAAATTTGGTGTTATATTTTGCTAAATAGCAAATCTTGAAATATAACCTTATAAAACAAGCCTGCTAGATAAATAAATAAAGCTAAGTCTAATAATAACAACAAAGGTATAGATGAAATGATAATGGTGCCCCAGTTAAACCTCAACGTTAGATTTAGTAAATAATATTGTCAAGCATGATTGAGTATAGCAAGCTCCGACCCGTATAAATAGATCATAATTCAAATTAAACTAAGCCTAGTAATAACTGAGGATACATAAAATGTTGAGCCATAAAATGCTATAAAACCGGACTCTAATATTTAATTGGTAAACTAAAAATTATATACATCTCTATATATACAGCCTATGCCCTGAAGATTAACGCTTGACAAAAACAAAGCTCAGCTAAAACTTGTCCACCAAATCATAGGTCTAACCTAGCTCATGGAACTTCCTTGATAAATATAAAAATAATAAAAAGAAGTTATTAAATAAAATAGAGTAAGCCATAGTGTTTAATGGCCGGCTCAACTTAGTCCTCCCCAAATCTAAAGCAAGATAATCCCATTAATGTTTTTGTGTCATAAACCCTTCTTCGTTGAATGCCTTGCTACCAATCATTGCTAGTTCGGCCCCGACAATACTCCGCGTCCAATTAACCTCGTCTCAAATCACCTATTTAATCAATATAAAAATTAATCAAGTTTATTTGGATTTTATTTGGATCTTTTGAGTTATTTTCCTTTATTTGAATTCAGTTGCTTAGCACGTAATTAGAAATTGGAGTCCGGAAGAGTCAAGGATCAAGCGAGGCCAAGATCGAAGTGGAGATAAAGACCCGAACCTCAAGATCGACAAATGAGAAAGCTTTGAGTGAGCTCAAGACCGCGGTAAACCGCGCAAGGTGAGTCAATACTTTGATCATGTTGAACCTACATTTTCTGCAAATTACTTTTGTTTAAATTATCAAATTGCATGCTGTTAATTTATATGCAAATCCATGTGTAATTTAGAATTCTAGTTAAATGCCTATTATTTAACTTGATTGTATTGCCCCTCCTTTGGAATATTTGAAAATGAGAACCTTGTCACCGTAGCAAAATTATAATAGTAACCTTTCGAAAATAAGTCGTAATTATATGCCATGCTTAGTAATGATTAGATACTCATGGGCGCGAAAGCGTCCAAGCAACACTTCAATCATGAGAAAAAAATGTGGTTGGGCAGTCATGGTGGTAATGACTGGTGTATGTTGGATATGATTATTTTATACTCCCAAAAATCTCAAATTGCTTATTTGTCTGGGCGCATGGTTCGGGGGTATGGTGCAGGTGTGCACGAGAGTGTGGTTTGTGGTAGAACCGCCCAGATAACCCTAAGGACTGAATCTTGTCATGATCTCCTGTGTAAAACAAGTACAACCACAAGTCTGCAAAGTACAACTTGGCCTAGTAAATTCTGGGACCACGAAAGTCATCATCATCAGTGGAGGAGTGAAGTGGTGCAAGCGGCTGTCTGTGTGTCAGGCTTGAATGGGACACCCGCGGAGGGTGAGGTTCTGCTGTGGCGTGCTAGCAGTGTGGTAGTCATCTGCTAGGCGTTCAGAAGGAGAACATCCCGCACAACGTATGGGACCCACCGCAAGTGGGAACGACCCATAGGGTGAGATGATGGAAGGGGCGAGGTACTTTGAACGGTTACTGTGATGGTTTGCTCAACCGCATGACTAAGGAATCGTGTGGGGCAACGAGTGAACTGTCTCTTGTGGGTAAAGTGTGCAAACTCTGCAGAGTCTAAAACTATTCGAATAGCCGTGCCCACGGTCAAGGGCGGACATGGGAACTTAACCAGATATAGTTCTATTTTAAAAACTTTGTGGGTGGAAATGGAAAAAGTGGAGGGCAGCGGAAAGCCCTGATTTGAGTTGTCCTGGGTGTCGTCCCAGTGGTAAGTTAAGCGGCTATAACGCTGAAAGATGTCAAATGGTGTGATGCCATATGTATGGAAAAATTATAGTGATATTAGGCATATGGTGTGATGCCATATGTATGGAAAATCATGTTAATATTCCTTGAACATTATGTTTTGTTCCAAAGCTGCTAGGTCTCACGAAATTTTATGTATTGTATTTCAAATAGTGGCATTTCTATTCCTACAAAATAAAATATGGAAAGAATAAGCAGGGTCGTGAGTAAAGGAAATAAATGTTTGTAGTGTACACATAAAGGTATTGGTGGATTCATGTCGATCACAAATAAGAAATGATAGTGTGGGTTCTGGGAGAAATAAATTGGTGGAGTCTAGCTGAATAGATGGGCTAATTAGATGATCTAATTGAATTTTTGGGAATTTGGAGGAGTAATACAAGTATTGGATTATAGTTCCTGATTAATGATTACTTGGTGGGAGGATACTAGTGGATCGTAGAATTAATCAATGATATTCTTGGTGGATATATAATGGTGAATCGTAGAATTGATCAATGATATTCTTGGTGGACATATAATATTGAATCGTAGGCTTGATCAATGATATTCTTGGTGGATTTGAATCAATAATAAAAAGGATTGGATTATTAGAAAATCTTAATGAAAATGTTCGGTGGATTAATTAGGTGATGTCACTCGCTGTTTGGAGTTTTGGACAGAAATCAATATAAAATGTGGGTAGTCGGTGGATCATTTAAATGATGTCACTCGTTGTTTGGAGTCTTAGACAGCAACCATTACAGGAAAAAATATGATCGGTGGATTGAATAGAGGATGACACATGCTGTTTGGAGTTTAGACAGCACTCAATAAAGAAAGTGTAATTTCGGTGGATTAAGTCAATTATGGCAATCGCTGTTGGGAGTCTTAGACAGCTGCTAAGAATGAGAGTGAGTCTTTGGTGGATCAAGTCAATGATGTCAATTGTGGTGAGGAGTCTTTAGGTCACAAAAATAACAATATGATATAATAATAGAAATGCTGCTAAAAGCGTTTTATGGCAAATAAAATAATCCGAGCCTCTCCTTTGTTTAGCCATGCATACTATTTATTTGCATTCTGTGTATTGGCTCGCGGTGCACGGGGTCGGAGTGCTCACGCTCGCTTTTGCGACAAAATTCAGAATCAGGAATCAAATCACATCGCCTCAGCAACAAGATTGGACAAGCTGGCAGAGAAGATGAAGATGTCAAGGGCTAGGTCGTGAACCTCCAGTTGGCTGCCTGTGGGCATGTCCTGAAGGTCTCACTTGTGTGCTTCATTCCGCTGCTGCAATTTATTGATTTCGGCCTAATCGGCCCATGAGTAAGTTTTCTATTATGTTTACGCTTCCGCATGATATGTATTTTGATATTCAGAACTGTAGTCTGTGAGCACTATCTACTGATCCAGGGAATAGTGCGGTGGAATCACAGAGGGTGCCGGATGTTAATATCTGGGCTCCTATAGCGATGGTATCAGAGCATATCGACTGCAGGTCGTGACCTAGTTAGCCTGGCCGTTAGTTTCATGACTAGAATTATTTCTTAAGTACCTATTTCCAAAAATATAGGTTGTATTGCTAATTCTCATCTCTCTTAGATGATTCTCCCTCATCTATATGCTGCCTTAGCCATTTTTACTTCTAAAGCTCGCTTACCCCGAATTCAAGATGATAACCAGCGTGAGTGCTGATATCAATCAGATTACCTCAAAAACTTTCCTCTTCTGTCTATTGATTAAAAAGGAAAATTTTGACTCTCTTCTCGTATCCTTACTCCAAATATTTAAGGTTAGGAACGCTGAAGATATTCATGAAGATAAGGTGGTCCTGTTTTAAACGGACTATGCAGACAAACCCTACGCCCTCTTATGTGTGCCCCCGAGTGACGATGTATTGTTGCAAGGTTTTAATTGGACCCTGTGCACTGCCTTTTGCCCTCGGGCGCCCTATTTCGCGGTCACGAGAAAAGCTTGTTTTTAAAAAAGTTTGTGTGATTTTGTACCACCCCAGTTCCCTGGGAGCGCCCTTTTAAAAATTTTGCATGGGTTAGATCACCTTATCCCAACGACTCAATCCCCACCTCATGTTATTCCCTCTCATCCTGTTGCTGCAAATCCGGTCAGGTCTACTGAATCAAAGAGGTAAATAACCAAAGACCAGGACTTGAGACTCTACCCTGCCAACATTCTCTCCTTACTTACCTGGAGGACCCATCGTGCCTAGAGTTAGAAGAGATGAATAATGACTAGTGATACCCATTTTAAGGGGGGTAGCCCTAAGAGACAAGATGTCGAAGAACTACTATGATATATATGATGGAGATGCGATAACCTGGACTCAGACCTAATTGAACCAGCACAACAAGACTTGCAAGACCGGGAGCCTTACAGTGATAAGGACAAAAAGGGCACCATATAGATGTGTCCATAGTCACCTCTGCAATCTTAAGGCCTTCTACCCCTAGGGCACAAACCATTGCTACTCACCTATCAAGATGAAATACTACGACCATATGTCCAATAGGCAATGCCACTACTCCGTTCTACGACACTAAGAAGACAACAACATTAAGAGCAAGTATTGGGAAGTCTACGACCTATCCAAGAGAACAAGGTTTCTTTCTTTCCTGTTTGACTTCTACAAGTGCTAACCCCTATTGCACAGATTTTCTTCCCTCTGTGGAGCTCAAGAACTATACGCCAAGCAACACCTCGAAACTTATTGCTAGCCAATTTAACCCCGCTTACCTCCTTCAGACCCTCTTTGGTTCAGACAACTGCAAGGTAAGCTTCCCCTTGATCCCCTATAGCTCATGCTCACTTTACTTTTCCCTCTAACCCCTCCGGCCATTGCCGCCTAACTCCTCCCCCACCACCGGTTGTTCTGGGCCACTGCCTACCCACGCTGGTGCCTTCTCGCGCTGCGCCGCCTCCTCCACTGGCTTCCTCGCCTCGTCGGGAACCCGTTTTGCCGGCTACGCCTACGTCTCCAGCCATCAGTCGCCGCCGGCGAGCTCACCCCACGGCGCTGCCTGCTTTCCACTGTTTCAACTGGCTGCCTCCTCTGTTTTGGCCCCAGTCACCCTACATCTCTTGTGTATTACTCCCTCTAATAAGTCACAAAAAGGGCAAAGCCGAGATGGTAGGTCGAGCCGCTCTTAACCCACAGGTCCTATGTTCGAATCCCCATTTTGCATCATTTTATTTTTATTTTTATTAACCCATTTCAATTAGGAACTATTTAGGAAATAAATCGATGAAGCTAAGATAATTGATTTGGGTTCAAATAAAATTTACATATACATCAAAATATAGAATTATATGCATATGAACAATTAAGAGATTAATTAGCTAATTAACAAAATAAGTAGGAAGGTGAAATGGGAGTTTATCTTTTGACTAACATCCCACACGAAATGATTATTGATAATTAGGAAAATTCCTAAAGGATAAATCCTAAAATTTCTTGCATGGCAAAAGAACTACAAAATTTAGTAATACAAAATTTAACCCTATAAAACATGATCGTCCTTCCTATGATAATCCTTTTCAAACAATGATTTGAAGTATTAAGCCACAAATACATAAACTATGACAACGCTACTTAAAATTAGAGATTGCTCTGTACATAATTAAATAAGTCCCAACTATAAATAGTGTGCCATTAAAAGATTTAAATTGGAGTATCAACCTTAATTAAGAACTTTTCTAAAATAGTTAAAAATAGAAGAAATATCTATAAAGCCTAACATTTTAGTAAATTCTTGTATTCACCGTAGGCCCTATTAAAAATATAGACCCTATCATTAACATACCGCCGATCACGAAATCTTAAATGGTAGAGTAACAATAACAAATACAATCATGTGTAGCAGGCTCGATCACTCGTAACTAAATTAAGATTAAATAATGCCAGATGTTAAGTGGGGATAAAATATCAATATCATTTGACTCCCAGAGCGCCTCCAATTAAAAGGTCGTATTAATATCTAGGTACTAAAATATAATAGCCCTGGGTCATAGTTAATGCTCCTACGATGAACAAATTAGTGCAATTCAGGAAATAATAAGCTAAGCTCATATATCGGTCCATAGGTCCAACCTGACTCATAGAACTTCCTTAATAAATATAAACATAATAAAAAGAAGTTATTAAACTAGATGCCGAGTCATGATGTTTTGTCGTCGACTATGCCTAGCCATCCTCAAATCCGAAGCAGAATATTCCTGTGAATATTCCTTCACCATAAACCTTGGCATCTGTCTCGACGGATTTCCCTTCTCCGTTTATCACTTCGCTCCAACCCTTTTGACTCCGTAAATACTCTGTGCCCAATCAACGTTGCCTCAAATCACCCATTAACTCATAGTAAAGCTAAATTGAGTTTATTCGAATTTATTTGGACTTTTTGAGTTATTTGGATTTATTTGGATTTAGTTGTTTACCACGTAATTAGAATTGGAGTCTGGAGGCATCAATGGATGAGGCGAGACCAAGATCCAGGTGAAGATGAAGACCAGAAGCTCAAAACCATCAAATGAGAAAGCTTTGAATGAGCTCAAGACCGCGGTAAACCGCACAAGGAGAGTTGATACTTTGATCATGTTGAACCTATATTTTCTGTTAATTACTTTTGTTTAAATTATCAAATTTGCATGCTATTATTTCATATGCAAATATATGTTTGTTTTAAGATTCTAGTTATATACCCATTATTCAACTTGTTAGTATTACACCTCTTTTGAAACATTTGAATATCTAAGCCTTGTCACCCTAGCAAAATTATAATAGTAATCTTTCAAAAATAAGTCTACATTTATGCGCCATGCCTAGTACTACTTAAATACTCGAGGGCACCAAAATGCCCCAAGCATCACTTTAAATCATGATAAACTAATTTGGGAAGTCATGGGTGAAAATGGCAAGTATATTTTGACATGGATATTTTATGCTCCCAAAAACCCCAACTTACTTAACTATTTGGGCAGATGGTTCGGGGGTGTGGTGCAGTGGTGCACGAGAGTGTGGTTAGTGGTAGAACTGCCCAGATAACCCTAAGGACCGAATCTTGTGATGACCTCCCAGTGTATAACAGTACAACCACAAACTGGTAAATTGTAGGCATGGCTAACTAATTTGCATCGACTCAGTGTGGGTTGCGTTGGTGTGACCACGGGCGGGCAGAGGATGGCCACATCCTCCGATGTGATGGCGCAAGAGGGGGCTTCTGAAAGGGTGGTCGTACCCCCAAGGAAGTGAAACCTTAGCAAACGTGGCTCTGTTGGGAAGATGCATTGTAACAGTCTTGTTATGATTACTTAGTCGCATGTCTAAGGAAGCGTGCAATGGCCAACATTGTGGGGTAATCATATCTTATGGGTATAGTGTATAACCTCTACAAAGTGAAAACTATTCGAATAACCATGCCCATGGTCAAGGACGAACATGGGAACTTAACCAGATATAGTTCTATTTCAAAAGTTTTGTGGGTGGAATTGGAAAAGTGGTGGGCAGTGAAAGCCCTGATTTGTGTTGCCCTGGGTGTCGCTCAAGTGATAAAGTAAGTGGTTATAATGCTGATATGTTAGCATATGGTGCAGAAACCATGTAATGGTGGATGGAATCTGGATCGCTATTATTATTGTATTCTTTCATGCATTGATAAAATTTGTTTTAGTTAAAACTGCTAGATCTCAGGAAATTCCTATGTATCATATTTTAAAAGCAATTTATGGCAAATAAAATAACCCGAGCCTTCCCTTGATAAGCCATGCATGTTATCTATTTGCATCCTGTGTGTTGGCTTGTGGAGCACGGTGGTTTGTGCTCACCCTCGCTCACTCAATTAATCTAGAATCAGGAGTCAGATCGCTATACTTCAGCACTACACCTGGTCATGATGGTGAAGAAGATGAAGAGGTCAAGAACTAGGTCACGAACCCTAGTTGGCTACCTATGGGCACGTCCTGAGGGTCCCACTTGTGTGTTCCATTTTCGCTGTTGCATATTATTGATTTCAGCCTGATCGGCTCATGAGTAAGTCTACTATTATATTTACACTTCCACATGATATGTATTTTGATGTTCAATACTGTATCTATGAGCACTATGTACTGATCTAGGAAATAGTGAGGTGGAATCACAGAGGATTCTGGATTGTAAAATCTGGGTCTGACACATGACTCACAGTGCCCTTGACTGCATTCCTGATCAACTCTGCCTGATCAGCCATCAGAGTAACAAAATGCTTTTCCAAAATCTTAGCTTGAAGTTCAATCGTACTCGTGTGAGCAGATGTGGTCTCTTCAATGGGAATCATCTTCTCCGCACCAAACTCGCAAAGTAGATTGTTTAGAAGAATACTGCAATCTTGAAGGCTTGCCTTTATTGACTTCATTTCTTCCTCACTACAAGCCATTGCTTCAGAAAGATGCTTCTTTTCGACGATGGACTCTGCGAAAGATTTAAAGTTGGTCAAGGTAATACTCATTATAGTCGTAAGCTCTTCTACGATCATATGGTCGTAAGTCCTTCTACGATCACGTAGTCAAAAGTCTAATTGCACCTACATCTAGGTCGTAAGCTCTCCTACAACCATGTAGTTGAAAGTCTTACTACGACTACCCCTTGGTCGTAAGTCCTTCTACGACCACGTAGTTGTAAGTCCTACAAGACTTGTTTCAAAAACTGGTTGAAGGTAAAGTTTTTCTTACTTGGTAGCTGAGTATTAAGCAGCTTTATCCTCTCACCTTTTTCCTTGTTAATACAAGTAAGCTCTCCGATCACTTTGGTTTTCTCTTTGACCTTAGTGAGCAGCTTACTCGATTCAATCACTCTTTTTGTTAAAAAGAGAAAGATAGAAGAAAGGCCAGAAAGATGCATAGATAAACAGATTTAAGCTTTAGGGCTTACTGTTTATTTTCTCTTCCAAGGTTTTGGCAGTGGAGTTGGCTTTTATGAGGCTTATCGATAAATTAGCATTTTCTTCCTTTAGCCTCCGTGAATCAGCCTTCTCGTTTTCAAGTGTAGCAGCTAAGACCTCTGCATCTAGCCAAGACCTGTAAAGGTTAAAGGTAGACCTAAAATTCTAGTTGTGTGGTCAAGACAGAATTTGACTACATAAGTTAAGACACTTACGATGCCGCTGCTTTCTTAGAGAGTTTGACATTCTCTTGTCATAGGAGTGTTAGCTATCTGTGGTACTCAGCCACGGTTGCCATATCTTCTAATGCTCTCTGGATAAGAAAAGGCAGTGAGAAATAAGAAGAGACAAAGTAAAAACACTTGAGTTGTCAATATTCACATTCATACTCCTACGAGCAAAATTTCCGAGCACCCACCCAGAATCTCTGAGTTGGTTGAGCTCTTCAACCCTAGTCCACCACACCTTCTCAAGACACTTGACATCGAAGATGTACCCCTTATTTGGAAGAACTTTGGGATGTGGAACTTGGTTCTGGGCTTGAGCAGAAGAAGATCCTTCCACAAAGGGAGGATTAAAAACGAGGAGAAGAAGTTAGATTGTTCTTCCTCTTGTTATTCTTCACTAGCACCTTCTTTTGCTACGACCACTTCAGTTGTCATAGTCTTTGCAGTTTTGGCTGTAGCTTTTGTTGCTGCAGTGGTTGTTTCTTCGACCATCTTCTCCGCCATACTTTTGATGGTGGGTAGAGCCGCAAGAGGTTTCTCAGTAGAATCATCCTTAAGTGATGGAGAAGCTGAACTACAATTGCAAGAAATGAATTAGTAGTTGAAAAGACAAAGGTAAAATACGGTATATGTACTTGCATTTTTATACCTTTGAGTCATTACTTTCAGCGCGAATTTGGAAGAAACCCTCCTAGAGAGTGGTTTCTTCAATTTCTTTCCCACAACCACGTTTGATTGCAGGAGAATAAGGATCTCTTTGACTGTGTCCAGTCGAGAGTCTTGAGCCCTTTCGACCATGTCTGGTCGAAGGTCTATAGTAAGAGTTGCTATTCTTTCCTTTTCTTGTCCCTCCTAATGGTCGGAACCAGTTTCGATCATCGAGACTATTTCCTTCTCGATCATAGGTTCTACCAACACGATAGTTTCCTTCACAAAAGACACAAAACTCTTCCAGTTTACCTTTTTCAAGACGCTTGATAAAGCCTTTAGAAAGGCCAATGAGTAGTTTTGATGTTATAATAGAAGCGTACCTTGATCCTAGGAGTTGATTGCTTCAAGATAGCTGCCCCTATTTCACTTGCCATGCCTATGTCCGCAATAAATTGCTGAATAGGAGCACTTGTGGCAGCCGGAGGAAGAATTTTAAGGGGAACAACAGCATTGGTGCTTCCCTTTTTCTTATCGACTGACTTAACCAGTCAACGCCTTTTGGATGGAGGAGCCTTATTCTTTTCACTTCTCCACTGACCACCATCAATTCAACCCCTTAGTCGTCTTGACGGAAATTCATACCTACTCTCTGCAGAAGAGGAAGATACCACTTAGTCATTCTCTATGACTAAGCAGTCTTAAAGATGAAGTCAATTTTTTGATTACCTTTAAATGTTCTTCCCTCTTCAGCAGAAACGTTCACCAGAATATGAGGAGCCTCTACCTCAAGCGATGGAGGCTTCTCGCAAATGGTCTTGACTCAAGAAT
Organism: Dendrocalamus sinicus; assembly: GCA_036346575.1. Taxonomy (NCBI): domain Eukaryota; kingdom Viridiplantae; phylum Streptophyta; class Magnoliopsida; order Poales; family Poaceae; genus Dendrocalamus; species Dendrocalamus sinicus. Next base: position 1,761,632 of record CM070658.1, read on the forward strand.
TGATTTCCTCTAAATCAAGGTTTGAAAAATAAATATGGTAGTCAATAAAAAGTACTCAAAAAATATAACCTGGTTACAAATATGAGTGCTAGTATCACTTACCATTCTTGTAGTCCTGGGTCAAATCCGAGACTCCTAAGTACATCCACATAGGATGTGCTTGACGCTTTGAGAGACTAATACAGTGTGTGATGAAGTCCTTCACCACGTGCCAGCTCGTAAGCCCCTTATCCCTTAGCTCCTTAATAGCAGAGATGTAGGGGGCCATTCTTGTGACGTCTTTGGAGGCTGAATTCCAAAGACTGTTTTTCTTGGCGGCCTTCCTGACGAAGGAGAGGCTGTCTTCACTGGTTGTCTCCCAGTAGAAACACCTCTTCTTTCATCCTGGCCATGAAGATCGGGTAATTATGGGGATGTAAAGCTCCGTCTTACCATCATGGAGCTTCAATCCACAACTCCCAGCAATCCCCATTTGTCGGCTCATCTCGTAGTAGAACCGGAAGAGCTCGAGATCGGCTGGGATACCCAAATATGCCTCGCATAGGTATACGAAGATGATGAGCATTGTGATTGAATTGGGAACTAAGTTCGCCAATTCAACCCTGAAATACTCGAGAATAGCTGTCAAGAAGGGATGAGCAGGGAGACGGAGGCCACACTCACAATACGTCTGGAACACCGAAATCTCTCTGATTTGTCCGGATGGCCAGCATTGCCCGGTGGCTTTGATCCATCTGACAAATCACCACGGTGGGATCTTCTCTACAGTCTCTAATGCCTTCATCTTGGCATAATCCATCTCTGATTCAGCCCAGGTTGATGAAGACTTCATTATTATTTCAGGTGATTAGAAGAGATTTGTGTGAGATTAAGGAAGATTATGGAGATTGATTGGAGGTGGAGAGCTCGAACGAATTGGTGCAAATGGGGAAAGTGAAAAACCAAAAATCACCCAGGTAAGTCTTTATAACCAATGCATCAGTTACTTCTCTAGGGAACCGAACGTTCACTTTGGGAACCGATTCAATGGATAGGTCACGTGAAATCAATTGCATTTCCTCTGTCTAATGTCTATCTGACTTCACAACTCAAGCAAAATTATCTAATCAACCAAGCCAATTTCTAGTCGATAAGGGTCGAGAAAGGCTGTACTTTTGACCACTTTTTATCTACAACCATACTTAGTCGAATAAGTTATCTTCATTTGAAGTTGAGGGGCTAGATGACGAGAATAGTATAATCCTCAAATTATTATGTTATTATATTCCATGAATATACCCCTTATTGATAAGAGGTGAATATGGCAGGATGGTCGTAAGCTCTTCTAACATATAGTTGTAAGCTCTTCTACGACCATATAGTCGTAAGCTCTTCTACAACACATAGTCATAAGACTTACTGCGACTATTCCTTGGTCATAAGTTTCTCTACAACGACATAGTCATAAGTCTTATTGCGACTACCCCCTTGGTCATAAGTCCTTCTAAGACCAAATAGTCGTAAGTCCTACTACGACTACTCCTCTGGTTATAAGTCTTTCTAAGACCATGTAGTCGTAAATCTTACTATGACCACTCTTTGGTCGTGGGAATTCCTATGACAAATCTATCTCCAACCAACCTATTTATGATGATGAACTACATTGTTGGTTCATCTGACAAGACAGTTAGAATGTGCATTTATCTACTAACTGCATATGACCTCTCTCTAACAACAACCGCTGCATGGTAAACGGCCTTTTACGTCTATCTGAGAGTAACTTCCATTAGGTGATTATCATCCAAAGTGTTAAGGCATCTTTTGGCATGGGACAATGGCTGTTGCTTCACTGGCTATATAAAGGTTAACGTCAAAGCGAGAAGGGGGAGAGAGGGCCAGCCATTCACATGATTCTCTGTTGTAATTCTTTTTCTAGCAATTAGCAGTTTTACAGGACGTAAGGTTATTATTCTCTCAGGAGAAGGCTCGAACTTGGATAAAAATTCCCATGTCTTTATTCTGCATGTGCATACTCAAGGTCTATTGAGAGAATCCTCGAATCCAAACAAATCATACATAAGATCGATATTAAAACATTGACAAGTACCATCTAGTATGGGGGACGATTCACATACCTCTCTAATTCTATCGCTACCCGCTCTGATACCACTTATAGGATCGATTACTACAATCAGAGGGGGTGAATGATTGTTGCCACCTTTTCAAAGTTTCTACATGATTGACAATGTTTTTGACTACTCAAAAACCAATCGGTTGATTAGACACCCAGCATACGACTACTCGATTAAACGATCTATTCGACCTCTTCACTCAATCAATTGATCCATTTGACCACTTCTTTTGATCACTTTGCTTATCGTCGTATGATCCAAACCACCAGCAATCACCAATGTACTTTACGCAAATCAAGAACCGGATGAATTCAAGACTAACTTTATTGCTAGAATTTTGTGGATTTACAAAGTGCCCTCACAAGCACCCCTAAAAACCTTCTCGACGAAATCCCTCACAGAACCGCACTAGAACCCTCTCAAAAGTCACACTTTAGCACTTAGTCTCCCCTGCTTTCATAGGCTAACATTCAAACCGTGTCCACCTCAAACACAAACACAAAACTCTATCTCTTTCTCAAATCAAGAGATTCTAAAACATTTCATAACATGGGTTTATTCAAATCTCTATCTCTTCGATGTTATAGACTCTATGCACAACTCTATTAATCTTCTCAGTTATGGATTCTATCAGCAATTCCTAACCCAACACGTGACGATGCCTCTAGGACAAAACCTCCTGTATCTTCATCAAGCGCCATCATCACTCATGTTAAAGTCTCCTAGCCCGCACCGCCCGTAGTTTCATCACGAACCACCACCTTTGATCTCCACGTGCTCCAGCGTGAGCCCGATCACCTCGTGTGACATCCACGATCGCTTGGACTTCAGACATCCCCATCCTAGTCTCGATCCTCCTCATCACCGACCATGATCATCTCCACGTGCACCTACACATACAAAGACCAAAGAACATTTTTCCGGCACAAATTCTACACAACTTGACTGACATTAGCGCGCACACACACATTCGAAGCACACCCTCGTTTATCCACAGACAAGAACCAAACCTTCCATGACCATCAACCAGGTCATCCATGATCATACATCCTATCGCTATCCAGTAATCAACCTTAGATCACATATTATGACCGCTAGTTCAATGAGTACTCAAAAACAATAAGTACTCTGGAATTACCATCGCTATGCTCAAAACACTCGGGAAAACATCTGCATCGCTACCGACCACAGTGCCACTGAGTACCGACTAACGAGTATCGATCACTATCGCTAAAGCACCGGATCGCTAAGTCCACGACTACCAATCTCCAACCATTCTCTGCACTATCGATCACCGAGTACCGCACATACTACAATACCAATGCACCAACCACAAATCTCTGACACCCGATCGCTGACCACGATCATGTAAATCATGTATATTAAGTACCGAGTCCTTCCAACTACCAAGTACTATGATCAACTGCCCCAGCCAGTCATACCGCTGGCCAAACACGAGTACTCAAGATACTCAAAGATAGCAAGAATTAAAGCAATCGCATCGACCATGAAGTCTACGAGTATAGACCATGAAGACTATGACAATCAAGGACAAAGTCTTTGACTTTTGATCACAAAGTCTACGACTACCGATCACAAAGTCTATAACCACTGATCAGTAAAGTCTACGACTACCAACCAGTAAAATCTATGACTATCGAGTACGACTAGTAAAGTCAATGATTATCAATCGGTTACTGTAGCTACCACCATAGACAAGGAACTGTAGCTATGATCATGAAAAGTACTGTAGCTATGACCAGTTCGCTGGTCAAGATCGAAGCTTACCGATTACCTTGCATGGTCGAAAAGGCCGTAGTCAAAGCCGGACATGGTCGTAGTCGGACATGGTTGAAGTCGTGGTCGAAGTGAACATGTTCAAAGCTAGACATGGTCGAAGTTTGCTGAACAGAGAAAGCCATTCGGACCACCCAGTACAGAGCCGTTCGATTCTTCAATGCTACTCGGACACCGTCTAATACTCCAATTCCACTCGAGCATCGTTCGATACTCCGTTACTACTCGACAGCCATCCAATGCCACTCAGATCTGATCGGACTGATCCGAAACTACTTGAAACAGACCAAAACCACTCAGACTTGAATCCTTCAACTACGATCAACAAAAACTATCACAAATGGAAATTTCAAAGCAAACCAAACATCAATTATTAATCATCAATAAACTCATGACCATCCACATGGTCTAACACAAGAACATGTTCAAACCTTATCCAATACTTTCAAATTTTGCACGAGACTTGTTCAAGGTATTAGAAACCTAAATCAATCAAGAATCATAAGGTTCGTGACCTCATCACTAAATTGAAGATAATCAAATCTACGTCATAAGAACACCAAAAACCATAAAACTCAAATTACTTCTTTCTCGTGAGGATCTAAGTCATGAGGTCTTTTAGATCTATTCTCATATGTCGTAGTAAGGTAATTTAAGCAACATATCAGGCTAGAACTCCTACGAACACAAAAGCACAAATCTAGCTCAAGAACATGCAAAATCAAGCAAGAATGTAAACAAGAGCATAATTAAGACAAACAGGTCTAACCGACCCACTAGTATGACCGCATCTTCAATGACGGTCACACCGCATAACCTAATTCTAGTCCAACCATAAACACCAGCCAATCGAACCACACGTGCCCAATTCCAAAACACGCTATCTGGGAAAAAACAAACATCAACTAGAATATGGACACACTGCACCTATGGTCCGATCATCAACCAGAGTCCGATTACATTGGACTTGCAGTCAGCCCAAGGCTGGTTAGATTATCTTGACCGACACCAGCCCTTGAAATATGAATTTTCTGAAATTTCTGCTAATTCAAATTCAACTCAACCAGAGTGTTAATTGATCATCACAACTATATTCTAGACCTCCACATGGTTTCTCATAAGAATATTAAGGTATGAATTATGAAACGTTAAGAAGAATCGATCATCACAAATATATTCTAGACCTTCACATGGTCTCTCACAAGGATATTAAGGTATGAATTATGAAACGTTAAGAAGAAGAAGAAGAATTAAGGGCTTACCAAGATATGCATCGCGTGAACTGTAACGGTAGAGGACAGCACAAGGCTCTTTCTTCTGTCAAACCCCAGCAGAATGATCTACTTTCGGATGCATGATTGTTACCAGATTCACCATACACAATGGCGAACCGCGGAAGCTGCCGGCGATGATTCGCATTACCATCCTTGGATATTGCACCATGTTCCTGCTTCTTGATTGATTGGCTGGAAGATCTGACCCCCATACTGCAGCCAAGTCTTCGTACGCTTTGTGGTTGCATTAGGTGCCAGAAAATTAACGTGGTAACATTTCGAAGTTACACCAAAATTGGCTATGTCCACGCCACACATAACTCCAGCTCAAATACTTGCCGTTCCTACAACAATTAACCATTGTAGCAATTCAATTAACACTACAACACAAACTGTGTCTAGAGACGGTTTTAAACTAGTATAAGGTCTTGTTTGGATCCCTTGACTAATTTTTAGTCACCTAAAGTTTAGGTCTAGTACATCCAAACAGGTGAACTAATACCTGGACTAATTTTTAGTTCATCCCCAACTAGCTATTAGTTCATTAGTTGGCAAATGTGGACTAATTGTGGACTAAAAGGTGGTATCAAACAGCAAAAGACGAAAATACCCCCGCTACCCTTTCTCCACTACTCCACATGCAACACACTAACAAATATAGGGGTATAAATGTCTTTGCCCATGAAAGTCACCACCTTTTAGTACATGTATCCAAACAACACTTGACTAATTTTTAGTCACCTAAAGTTTAGTCACCTAATTTTTAGTCCACCAACTAGTAAACTAATAATTAGTTCTAGGCGATCCAAACAGGCCCTAATTGTGGACTAAAAGGTGGTACCAAACAGCAAAAGACGAGAATGCCCCCACTATCCTTTCTCCACGACTCCACATGCAACACACTAATAGATCTAGGGGCATAAGTGTCTTTGCCCATGAAAGCCACCACCTTTTAGTCCATGTATCCAAACAGCACTTAATTTTTAGTCACCTAAAGTTTAGTCAATTAATTTTTAGTCCACCAACTAGTGAACTAATAATTAGTTCTAGGCGATTCAAACATGCCCTAAGCCACGGCCATATCTATCTTTATAAGCGTTAGAGACGGTTTTAGCACCCGTCTCATAGGCATTACTATTGCCCCGTTTCAAAAAATTAGAGACGGTTTTGATAACCGTGTCTCCGTGTAGAGACGGTTCACAGATACGGCCAAAACCGTCGCTACATGGAGAACTTGAATTCCAAACCAAATTGCCCGGCATATAAAAGTCTGTCTCTAATTTGAATTACAACAGTCTCTAATTTAAAATATAAAATATGATCTTAAACATGTAGAAACGGTTTCCATGCTGCAAGACATGATTTGGCCCCATCTCTACATACTACTTGTAAAGATGAACGTGTAGACAGAGATACCCACACCACTCTGCAACTTGCATATGCATAAAGTGATCAAAGCGTCACTCGGTCATGAGTTAACCTGAACCAGTGAGAAGTAGATATCGGTGGCTCTGTACTAGGGTAAATAAGAACAGATCTAGGAACCCCGTACTGAGTCACACGACGAGAAGAAGATCCAGTCAAAAAAACAAAAGACTAACCTCTACCGAGACACTACACAACTCACCTCTTACAAAATCAAAAGGTCTAGAAACAGAACCCAATCATCTACTTGATCTACACTAATCACACCGCAGATAGTTACCTCGACAGAGAAAATGAGGTCTATCCTTCGGACGGCTGAAACCCTGACCAGAAGCAACTCGAGGACCAAGACCAGAAGAAGCTTGAAAACCAAGTCCTCGATGCTACCTAACACCAAGAAAGTCAGGAGAGCTACCTACAACTCTAGACCTCGTGTCGGTCTTAGGAGCACTTCAAGTCTGGGGTTGACCCTGAATACCCCTAGGAGTGTGAGCACGGTCATGATGCGTGACCTTGGCATGCCCGAAGTAGAACTCAACTAAGTGTCCATCCTTCTGACAGAATGTGCAATGATACTTTACCTTCTAAGTGGTCGAAGCAACAGGTGACATAACCTTACTATCAGAAATCCCCTGGACAAAGCTTGTAGACTTAAATACTATCTTCTTAGTCTCGGGCGCAACCTCGATCACATCTTCAACTACAGCTCTAACAACTGCAGGTGGATACTTCCTCACATCCTCTAGAAAATGATATCCTAAATCTTGATTAAATTTGCAAATCTTGAATTTGTCCAGGATAAGATTGGGCTTTTTCTTGCCTACAACAAATCTTTCAAGAGTGTTCATGAGGTACTCACACTCCTGAAAATGGGAAGCACATGACAAACATGGGGAAGAAGAAGAACCAGAAGGAGAAGATTGAATAGCACGTACATATGTCTCCCTATGCACAACTGTCTCAAGCTTGAGGGCTCACAAGACACATACAGAGTAATTCTAACCCTAGCTATCTGGGCTTTGTATCCCTATCTAAATATCTCTTGTATACCCTTCATCTTCTCCTCTACTTTAGTATAGAACAAGCAAGCAGATTGTGTCTTTTCTAGTAGATTCTCAGTTAGCTTCACATATTTTTCATATAAAGCAATCAATTTAGATTTTAATTTTTCACAATTCTTGCATGGTGAGCTAATAGGTGCCTTTGAGCCATTTTCTTATTATGATCATACATGTTCTAAAATTGCTTAGATATGGATTCAAGTTCGATAGTTAAATTAGGATAGTTGGCACAAAAAGCAATAAACTCAATCAAAGCAGCATGTATTTCAACAATTTTATGATTTGCCTTCTTTAAATTAATGTTCAAGTTGACACAGCTATCACAAGTTTTAGGCAGACCAAGGAGAAAGATATACATATCTCTAAAAGTATTATCCTTATCCTCATATGAGGCGCAAACTGTAATCTCAGCAGAATCAGACTGACACGGAGTAATTCTAGCTATCTCTAATTCAGCTAACAGACTAACATTATTCATCTTAAGCAAATCACTTAAGAAAATCAAGCTCCGAGATCACACTATCATGCGAGATCCTTACTTTCTCTATATCTCCACGCAAGGAAGAACAAACATCACAATAGTTACGGGAGAGAATAGATCTAAGTAAAGCAAGCTCTCGTGACAATCTCTTTACCTCCTTCTCTAGTTCACCATACCTAGCCCTAGACCTAGTATAGAACTTTTCTAACTTCAGAAAAGCATCATACGGTGAGTTTGCCACGCGACCGGGGTATGTTCCATTGCAAGTACTCGTCTTACGTTCGGATGTCGTATGGACACTGCTCCATGACGATATCCAGCAGCGCCCTATCCGTCCATGCTATCATCCACTCCTGCTGCGGTGGCTGCTAGTCTGTACCATGCTGACCTACCCTTGATTGACTGCATTTCCAAAATCATTGATGTTACAAAGCAAGACATACAAAGTGTAAACATTACTCGGATGGAGTTTGACTCACTGGTGTACGGCTCACGGTAGGAACCTGCTATCCAGGGGGGCACAACTTGGTGCAAATTGAACTGTCGCATTACACGCTATGACGCATAAGCCTCCACCATATACGAGAACACCAGATGACATGTTGTCACCCATAGCTCCGCGTCCTGCAGGCATTGCAGGGACAACCCGTGAGGTGATACATGCTCCACGAACACTAAAGTCCAAGGACCCCACATGATGTCGATGTCGTGCAATGACTCAAACTCTTTGTGCCACAACAAGTAGCACCTCGATGGTCTACCCTTGGCCCAGCACAGATGGGCACCAGTTCACTAGAAGCCCATAGTAGGCCCGTTTATTAGGTCGATGAACTCGTCGAACAGGTGCATTGGTGTCACGATAGCCAAGTGGCTGATAGAGAAGTGCTCCCAACTCCACAGCTGCAGGAGCACGTAGCAAATGGCCAGGTTGGGGTATTAGCAGTGTCATGCTGGCAAGCGTCACACAACCCCTGATATGTGGCGCATAGGATAGCTGATCCCCAACTGTACTGAGGCATCGCCCCAACCTCCGCGTCAGCCAAAGACTCGGCGAGGTGGATGAACTCGACATTGCAAATATTGCTGTGTGTGGCTAGAAACATGCTCCAACCAAAGAGCTGAGTAAGGTACACGACGAGGTGCGTCTTGATGACCTCGATCGGTGTATCCTGCAGGCACGCAATGAAATTCCTCAGCCACCTGCAAGGGACAACAGAGCACCCTCTGGGATAGCCAGGCCAAACCAGTGCCAGCCTCTCCTTCTAGTCTGCTAGTGTAGGGGTTCGAACAAGTGCGTCACCCCGGAGAGGGAGACCGGTTAAGAACGAGATGTTTTGTAGAGTGACTGTCATCTTATCCTACCGAAAGTGGAATGTGTGCATCTTGGGCCTCCACCTGTCTACCAGTGCCGTGAGCAGGCTACCATCGAGGGTGAACTAACGTCCGATGGAGACCAACCTCGCAAAGGGCAATAAGCCCGTGGCCCGCAGGATTGAATGTAGCACTCGTCCAGCTCCTAGTGATCTCTCCCTCCCCGCAGCTTGAAGGGCGGAGGGCCAGCCGTGTCACCCGTCATTTATGATTGGCACCACTAGTTCTCATCATAGAACTATTCGAGAAGCTATGGTAAAGACATACTTTCGAACAAATGGGATAGACCAAATATTAATGCGAAAATTGATAATGATAGTAAAATACTGCAAATTAAAATTTGCAATGAAATAATATTACAAAATAATGCTCACTTAGGACTAATGGTAGGAAGCATCCGGGAGGCAAGGGCTTACAATGCATAGACACATATACACATATGTACATACACACATATACACATACACACACACATACACACACACACACACACACATATATATATATATATATATATATATATATATATATATATATATATATATATATATATATATAATAGCAGTACGATACTATAAATTAAAAATTATGATGAAATAAATAATTACATAAATATTTATTTCATGGTGGTACAATACTATAAATAGATAATTACATAGTTATTTATTTTATGGTAGTATATTACTACAAATAAATATTTATTTCAAGGCAGTACAATACTACATAAAAATTATGATAAAATATTGATAATAAAATACTACAAATTAAAATTTATGATAAAATAAATAGTATATATATATGTATCTTCAGACTTCACAACCCACCAAAACCCACTAAATCATGGCATGTTGGCACCTTACCTTTACATTCGAGGTTGATTTTTGTATGCTAGGCATATTTTAAGCTCCACTAAAGAATCAGTGGTATGTTAAGTTGTTAACTTCATTATTTTATGTATGATATTACTTAACAACCAAAGACTAGAGGGCCTATCGAGAAATTACTCAATGACGAACCTTCTATTTTAAATCTTTTTGTTGCACTACTTCTCATATGAACTATTCTTAAAGATGACTTAAACATACATACACCTGGTCTAATATAACTCTCTATGTCAGTAAGGCTACTGGACAACCAACCTAGAATCTGAAATTCAGGATTTAAGTGTTATATCAACATATGTTCACTTGTACCACTATGAGAGAAGACATAATTTACATGTGATCGAAAAACTAGAGGTAAATCACTACGAACTTTCTCGAAAAGCTTGAAGACAATTTTCTCAATCCGACACTGCAAGCATCCATAAAAACGCATATACATATACACATATATACATATATGCGCACATATACATATACATATACATATACATATACATATACATATACATATACATATACATATACATATACATATACATATACATATACATATACATATATAATGGCTGTACAATCCTATAAATTAAAAATTACAATAAAATAAATAAATACATAAATATTTATTTCATAGCAGTATAATACTACAAATAAATAATGACATAGTTATTTATTTTAGGGTAGTACATTACTACAAATAAATATTTATTTCATGGTAGTACAATACTACATAGAAATTATGATGAAATAAATATATATAATAATAGTACAATACTATAAATTAAAAATTACGATGACAAAAATAATTACATAAATACACACACACACACACACACACACACACACATATACATACACATATATATATATATATATATATATATATATATATATATATATATATATATATATATATATATATATATATATATATATATATATATATATATATATATATATATATATATATATATATATATATATATATATATATATATATATATATATATATATATATATATATATATATATATATATATATATATATATATATATATATATTTATATGCACACATAGGTATTACAGAAAGTATATGCTAAGTGTTGATAATTGTGGAAGAATTGCAAGACTTGAGAGCAAGGAGATAGACACGATACAAGTGACACTTTTGGTGGTCTATTTCCTACATGAGTGCTTAATTTTCATATGAGCCAAATACTTATGGCCCACTCTATTTGTTCGCATGTGGACTAAACAAAGCAAACAAAACCCACCCCTGCTACATGGTTCCCAAGCCTGCCACCCAGTGGCAGGGCTCCAGGTGATTAGTGTATTTGCACTATTATATGTACTCTTATAAATATTTGTAATGCATAAATTTTTTGAAAAAATAGGCAATTATTATGACTGTGTTAGAAGATTGTATGTAAAATTTTGTAATTTTTAGAATTTGTTTGCTATATATAATAACTCCTACAATTATTATAATCGTATGTATTTTTGAGCAACATTCATAGCAGATAAAATTATCAAAAAATTATACAATCAAGTATGTTATGTCAGGAGACTGCATATAAAAGTTCGTAATTTTTTGAACTAATTTGTTATATTTAAAAATTTAAACAAATAATATAAAAAAATTAAGATGGGTAATTACGTCGGCTAATTAGCCGGCTTAATTACCTGGGGCCTGATGGCGGGGCGGCAAGCACTTGGTGCCCGGTGGTGGGGCGGCAGGTGACACGTGTCAGTCCTGCGGCGTCGCAGTTTGGCCACCGGACGACAAAAATACCGTTTTTACTAATATTATATATAAAATTATTTTTATAATTATAATTATATATATATATATATATATATATATATATATATATAAGTCAGAGAACAGATGCCTTTTCAGATCGAGTAACGCAGAGAGATACTCGTGATTCATGCGTTCCGAGCACACAAAGAAGTTGCATCCTTATCAGCTCCCTCTTGGAGGGGCTTGCCGACACCTCTAATATCTACTCGGTGTGAACTGACAGCGAATTAAAGGTAGCTAGGCAGGTACATGCATGTGCTTGGTCATCCATCTAACTCATCCTATACTTTTCCGGGGGTCGCTATTTTATCCGTTCTCTGAGGCTGTCAGAACGGCCAACAGCCATGCACGCGCCACACCCGTGGGGGAGCACGCATCCGACTCGGCAGCTCGCCATAGTTCAACAAAGGGAAAACTTTCACTTTCAACCCAAATAAACATTTAAAATTTCAGATTCAACAACTTTCAATTCAGATTCAAATTAAAAGAGGTTTCAACTCGATTCATGAGTGATTTCAACTCGATTCAGGCTTTATTTCAAACAATTTTGGCTTTTAGATTTTAGAAGCTGACTTTTAAATGGAGCGACTTTTTAAGTTAGTTTCTATAAGCTATTTGTAGGAGTCATTGTAGAAGTCGCTTTGAATAGAATAGTTTCTCAACGCGAGTGTTTCTTATTCTCTTAACTCTTTCGTAATTAGTCAAAAGCTAAAAACTACAACACTTTTGAACAGGACCTCATAGGGGTTTCAACTTGATTTTGAGATGTTTCAAATCGATTCGAAAACCTTTCGAATAGGTTTCTAGAGCTTTTAAGCCGATTTCAAGGAAAATTCAATGTGGATCTCGAGAAGCTTCCAATGACAATTCAAGAAAATCAACTTATCTGACAGAACATTTAATACAAATTCGGAAAGATTTCAAATAGGTTGAGAATAATCAAATTGAAATCAGGAAATATGAACTTGGGCTAAAATTTGAAATCAATAAATTCGGAAAGATTTCAACACATCCGTGTAGTAGCGTTTTCGTACCTTTCTGTATAGATGGATGCATGCTTCGTGTGCCCTACTCAAAAGGGCCCACCGTCGTCCCCATAGTTCAACAAAGGCAAAAACTTTCACTTTCTACCAAAATAAACATTTAATAACTTTCAATTCAGACTCAAATTAAAAGAAGTTTCAACTCGATTTACTAGTGATTTCAACTCGGGGGTGATCGGTTGGGCTTCAGCTTTTAGCTTCCGGCTTATTTTTCACTATTCATAAATTTCGTCTTTTTCTGAACTTTTGGCTTTAGTTGAGCTTTTTTGCCAGTTCTTTTTTTTCCGTATTTGTTTGTATTATATGTAATGGGCTAACATATTTTTTATATTTTTTAATTTTTTTAAATTTAATTATGCTAAATAAGCCTGTGTCAGCTACAATATTTTTTCAGCCAGCTACAGTGCTTTTCAGCCATAAGTTACCAAAAATAAGCCCAAATGAGGCTTTATTTGAAACAATTTTGGGTTTTTAGTTTTTAGAAGCTGGCTTTTAAACGGAGCGACTTCTTAAGTTAGTTTCTATAAGCCATTTGTAGAAGTCGTTTTGAATATAATAATTTCTCAATGCGAGTGTCTCTTATTCTCTTAACTCTTTCGTAATTAGCCAAAAGCTAAAAACCACAACACTTTTGAACAGAACCTTACAACGGTTTCAACTTTGATTTTGAGATGTTTCAAATCGATTCGAAAACCTTTCGAATAGGTTTCTAGAGCTTTTAAGCCGATTTCAAGGAAAATTCAATGGGGATCTCGAGAAGCTTCCAATGACAATTCAAGAAAATCAACTTATTTGACAGAACATTCAACACAAATTCGGAAAGATTTCAAATAGGTTGAGAATAATCAAATTGAAATCAGGAAATTTGAACTTGGGCTAAAATTTGAAACCAAGAAATTCGGAAAGATTTCAACACATCCGTGCAGTAGCGTTTTCGTACGTTTCTGTATAGATGGATGCATGCTCCGTGTGCCCTACTCAAAAGGGCTTATTTTAAGTGGCTTTTGGTTTAAAATTACTGTAGCAGGCTGAAAAATATTGTAGCTGACGGTGGCTTATTTGGCGTAATTAAATTGAAAAAAAAAAAAGAAAAAACAGGTTAGCCCGTCACGGACAGTACAAACGAATACGGGAAAAAATAGAATCAACAAAAAAGCCAAAAGCCAGAAAAAAGATAAAATTATTGAAGAGTAAAAAATAAGCCAGAATCTGCAAACCCAAGCCGAAACGAGCGTGCAAGGACATCCATACACCGTTGGTCTGGAACAGAATCGGATGCACTGACAAGAGAATTCTAGCCAAAGCCAGACAAGATGTGGTGTGGGATATGGATGGATATGATTCAATTCCTAGCCTGAATCATCAGTCAGCAGTAGCAGAACAACATCTTGGCCAGAGCCAGAAACCGAACAGCTACGACACCGCCAATCGTATTATTGACTGATTGATTGCCATTCTGTTTGTTCAGAACGAGACTTCTTCTTATCTACTGTACATTGATGATTGTCAGTGAACCTGAATCAATCAAGCACACGACGCCAGCAGCAAGCAACCCTGTTGTGTTGCAACGAAATTGCAAGTGCAATGTCTTTGCCGCACAAACACATAACTGAATCTGAATACGAGAGCGAGCAGCCATTCAGGAATTCAACACAGAACCAACAAGAAAGCGTATTGCTTTCGCCTATGTATGCAGGGTGGGCTGCCACTAACTTGCTCTCCTCCTGTAACAACACATTTTTGGATACAGGATCATTGTACTTGCCGCAATAGAATAGATATTCAGTTGTGAATAGAAAAAATATCGTCTGCTCACGAGTATTTAAAAGTAATTAACTTGATTAAAATATAACATAACGGCCGAACTTTAGTAACTTTACGGGCATACATGCACAAAACTTTATTTACATTCAGAAGAACCAAATAACCTCCACGGGAACACTTGAGTATGGTCGTAATCTTAACACAAAAGCTGAACCATCCTTTCTTCTTCTGGTATCTGCTCTGATGAAAATAAAGCAAGATTGAGTACACTAAGTACTCGGGAATGCATTCATTGGGGCTAATATCTGTTGTAAAATTTGCGCTATAAGTATAATTTTAATTTAATTCCAGTAATAATAATAAGTATACAAGCATGACAAATATAGCATAGAAATGACTTAATCAACATATTAACATATGAACCATGTAAGTCATTCCACAAGAAACATATGCTCAACATCAATGTCATATAAGAGTTCAAGACTAGCAAGGCCTCAAGTATACTAGTGTATTTAAATGCTAATCTCAATAAAAGCTTAACAAATATGACCAGATTCAGCATATGTTCAACAGATTGAATTTTATAAGGTGCTCTTAGAGGGCTAGTTGCACAAGATTTAATCTTGGCCATCTCCGCTATGACAAAATCTAATCTTGATTATATACGATGGTTATAGAGTAGATCTTGAGCTAGAATTAAATCTTGCTGAACAGAACAAGAAATGAGCTTGCTGGACAGTGCAGAAATCCTTCTAAAATCAATCTTTCATTCCTTTACAGAGAACACTATTGATTTTACAGGTAAACAGCATTCGGCACAAACCAGAACTGAACAAAACAGCACTACCCAAAACTAAAACAGAGATAAACAAAACATGAACAGCAAGTTCAATGATAGCAGTGAAAGGAAATTAGCAGATTTAGCTAAAGCTCAAGATCAATCTACCATCACATTCATGTATAATCTCAATGTTATATCACTTCATCACAGAGCAAGTAACCCATAGGAATATCACAGAGGCTTCACAGATATATGAAATATATCACTAGATTGCAAAGAAATAACAACCAGATTACTCACAGCAGTGGTGATACTCAAAATCACCGTGAAGGAATCAAAAGGGGCAAGACACACTCACAATGCTGACCCAGAAAACCTAGCACCCCCTTGTGCTGCTCGTAGTAGAGGAGTGAGGTAGACGGAGATACAATGCCCACTCCAACCTCGGTTGCCGACGCTGCAGACAAAGGTTAGGGTTGATGCCGCACAAGACCACTGAGAGCTTCGGCCGAGAGTGCTCGCGAACAACAAGAATAGATCACAAATCTCCCACAAACACAGCACAAGTCCGAGCCAAATCAACTTCTAGAGTTTATCCAAACCTTTCCTCTCGGCCAAATCAAAGAAGAGGCTCAAGGAAACTAAACAGGAAACCCTAGAATGGCGATTTGCGCTGCACAGCCGACGGCGATAGGAGATAACCCGACCGACGGCTCTCAAGGCTCAAGATCAAAGAACCACGGTGAGAGATCTGAGATCGGAGAGGGGAGGACTTACTTCTTGTGCCAGCCAACACAGAGAGGAGAGGTGCCATATAAAGGGGAGCAGGGTGGAGGCCGGCGGGCTGCTGCCACGACTGACGCTGAAGCATCTACGCCGGTGGCGCCTCCTTCACTGCCACTGCCACCACAAGACTCGGGCGCCCAGACGACACGGACGCAGCCGCCCCGCACGCAAGAGATGAAGCGCACGCGAGAGTCGAACGGTCACGGGAGCGGACCGGGGAGGAGACGCGGTTGCCTCCCCTTATCGCCTCTGCTGGCCCACAGACAGGTGGGCCCTACCTGCCACTCTTTCTTTTTTTTCTTTTTCAATTGGGAAATTACCAAATTGCCCTCGCAGAAGCCAACAATCCCCACCAATTTATCAATTGATAAAAGATGTTCAACGTCCTGTTTAATATACAGCTGTTCGACGATGGGTATCTTGCGGGTTTGAACCCAAAACCTAGCGACGAAGACTACGATTCTGCACAGACAAAGGAGGACTTCACCTTGATCCAATGCCTTGGTGTGAGAGTTTTCACCCAACTCACATTCTGTACTAGGCGGCTTGCCCTTTCCCTCTCGGGTTGGGACGTTACGGTCATGTCCCCGTATCTAGCTCATGAGTGCTCAAGAAAGTATATCGGTATCTTTCTTTGATTGCGACCTCACAATTTCATTAAGAGCTAATGCTCAACCTTCCATACAGAAAGAGCACAACAGTTAATGGGACCAGTTAGGTGTGCTCTTCAATCCCACATAGTTTGTTGTCCTAGAGCCTAGTTCACGGGATCTCCGATCTTTTAGGATAGGTTACCACCAATGTGAGCCTTTATACGGGTATGAGCCCCATTCCCTGAGATGCTGCAAGGAGGGCCTTCCGCGCCAACTTTTAGTGAAAGGATCTGCCAAGTTCCTTTCAGACTGGATGTATTCTACAGAAATAACTCCCATCTCTCTGGCATACCTTATCGACTTAAGTCGCCTCTTTATGTGTTTTGAGGACTTCATATTGTTCTTCCTACTCTTCGCCTTAACCAAAACGGTTTGGTTATCGCAGTAGGTCAATATGGCTGGAATAGGCTTTTTTTAGCACAGGTAGGTCAGAAAGAAGTTTTCTAATCCATTCTGCCTCTACGGCCGCTAAATCAAGTGCTACTAATTCAGTCTCCATGGTGGACCATGTAAGGATAGTCTATTTTGAAGACTTCCAAGAAATGGCCCCACCTGCTAGAGTGAATACATAGCCACTCGTAGCTTTCATGTCATCCGAGTCACTGATCCAATTAGAATCACTGAATCCTTCCAAGACTGCCAGATAGCCAGAATAATGTATTCCCAAATTAGAGGTCCCTTTCAAGTATCTGAGTACTCTCTAGTGCTATCCAATGATCATCTCCTGGATTGGACGTATAACGACTCAATCTGCTAACAGCATGTGAGATGTTTGGCCTCGTTGCACTAGTTAGGTACATCAGGGATCATATTATTTGAGAATATTTAAGCTGATCCTTCCCATGCCCAGTTTTGTTATGTAGCTTTGCATTTGGATCATAGGGTGTGGCTACTGGCTTACAGTCCATAAATTCAAATCTGGTTAGGACCTTGTCCACATAATGGGATTGTGAAAGAGTAATCTCATTCTCACCCTTTACAAGCTTGATGTTTAGCATAACATCAGCCTCACCCAGATCTTTCATACCAAAATTCTGGGAAAGGAAAGACTTGGTTCTATTGATCACATCCATGTTGGTCCCAAAAAGCAATATGTCATCTACATAAAGGCATAGAATGACACTTTCGCCCCCACTAAACCGATAGTAGACACATTTACCGGCTTCGTTTACACAAAAGCCGACTGAGGTCATCGTACTATCGAATTTCTCGTGCCATTGCTTAGGAGCTTACTTTAGATCATAGAAAGATTTAATCAATCGACATACTTTCTTTTCTTGCCCTTCAACCACAAAGCCTTTGGGTTGTTGCATATAAATCTCCTCATCAACTCTCCATTTAGGAAAGCGGGCTTTACATCCATTTGATGTACTTGGAGTTTGTATGCAGCAGCTAGTGCTAAAAGCACTCGAAGTGTGGGTAAACAAGCCATAGGAGAGTATGTATCAAAGTAGTCTCTTCCTTCTTTCTGCGTAAAACCTTTAGCCACTAAACGGGCCTTGTACTTTTCTATAATACCATTAGGTCTACGTTTTCTTTTAAAGATCCATTTGCAACCTACTAGCTTACAACCAGGTGGAAGATCAGTAATCTCCCAAGTTCCGTTAGCAATGATGGAGTCCATCTCGCTACAGACTGCCTCCTTTTAGTAATCCACATACGGAGATGTGTATGCCTCTGAAAGGGTTCGTGGTTCATCATCCACGACATAGGTGACAAAGTCATCGTCAAGTGACTTTTTAATCCTCTGCCTCTTACTCCTCAACTCCAATTCTGGAGCGGAGTTATCCACACTAGAAAGAATAAAGAGTTCATCTGAACTAGAATGGTCAATGACTTCATTGGGTCTCATAGGAAACACATGCTCAAAGAATGTCGCATCACGAGACTCCATCACTATATTTGTGGTGATGTCACTCACCTCGAATTTGACCACTAGAAATCTATAAGCCGTGATGTTTATAGCATACCCTAGAAAGACACAATCAACGGTCTTAGGACCAAGCTTCCTTTTCTTCGGTAACAGCATATGCACTTTTGCAAGGCATCCCCACGTACGAAGAAACGATAAGTTGGGTTTTCTCCCCTTCCATCCTTCATAGGGTGTTTCCTCCTGATTGCGAGGTGAAACCTTATTTAGGACATAATTAGCTGTGAGAACTGCTTCACCCCACCAATAGTCCGACATACCTGAACTCTGAATCATGGTGCAAACCAACTCACAAAGAGTTTGGTTCTTCCTTTCGGCTATTCCATTGGACTGGGGTAAGTATGGTGGAGTAATTTCATGAATTATTCTACTTTCTTCACAGAATTGAGAGAACTCATGAGAGACGTATTAACCGTCTCGGTCCAATCTTAACTGTTTGATTTTCTTTTCTAGTTGATTTTCAACTTTAGCTTTATATATTTTAAAGTGTTTAAGTGCTTCATCTTTCGACTTAAGTAGATAAATATAACAATACTTAGCCGCATCATCTATGAGAGTTAAGAAGTATCGTTTGCCACCTTTAGTTAATATTCCATTCATCTCACAAAGATCAGAATGAATTAGTTCAAGTGAAGAAGTGCTTCACCCTTCAACTCTATGAAAATGTCTTCGGGGCTACTTTGCTTGCACACACACTTCGCACTTTCACCCTGAAATGAAGAGAAACAAGATCGATCAGTACATACATGTCTAATAGCACCTATATCAATCCACCAATCAATAGATGAACTTGCCATAAAGGCCTGAGGTACGTACTCTTCCGAACTGGAGCTAACCAGCGCGGCATTCACTTCAGCCTTGCGGCTGTTGTGTTGACCAGGATATGGACCCCTGCCCTTCTGATTGTAGCAACGATTAATTAGCCTTGTGGACAACCTTTCCACAAACAAAGTAAATGATGTCTTCCTTTTTCTTCTTCATTTTCTTTGGTTGGAGCTTGACTTGGGGCCGATTCTTGAATTTTGGTTTCCTAGAGCCTCCAGTTCTCTTACCTCTACCTAATGAGCTTGGACTTGAGCCTTTCCTATACCATCACCGGCTCTGACACACTCCTCAACATTGATAGCAGCTGACAGCTTATTGAGCGTCAAGCGCTCCTTTATATGTCTACGAGCGGTCACAAAGTCACACCACGAAGGCAGTAACTTAGCCAGGATGACATTCACTTGGAACTTCTCTGGCAAGATGCAGTCGTACTGACTTAAGTCACGTACATGGAGTTGAAGCTCATGGAGCTACCCCATCACCGACCACCCCTCAACCATCTTATAGTTCAAGTAGTTGGCAATTATGAATGACTCATTCCCATTATCTCCTTTAGAATATTTCTCAACAAGTTCGTCCTAGAGTTGTTTGGCATCTTTAAAGTTCACGTACACGTCGAACAGCCGGTTCGATAAGACTGCTAACAAACGAGCTAAGACTGAGTTGTTCGCATCCTCCCATCGCATCATTTCAGGAATTTCCAAAGGAAATATTGGAGGATTTGAAATGACCGAAAAGAGTTTGAGATCAGTTAGCCATAGCTTCGTTTTAGCTTGCCAACACTTAAAATTGACACCGTCAAATATTTTTAATTTGAACAATCCATTTATCTAATCAATCCAATCCAAATTTCATAGCATTAATTCCTCCTAATAATCAACATGAATTCACAAATATCTTTGTTTATTCATCACATCTTATACAAATTCCTTACAGATTTATTTATCTTCTTTACTTACGACTCCATAGGCATAGATCAATCCACTTGTTGCAATCAGGAATTAACACCTAATTTCTTTTGTGATTTAGAGTCTGATTGTGGGACCCGGAGTAGAAACTTCCGGACCCCCCTTGTGCATTACAGTACTAGTCCCAGATCAATGCTAGTACACACAGATAACCAGAAAAAACGGTACATTGTCATCCACGATTTATTACAATAATAACTGAAGTTTTACATTGGTCATTGCCTTACAAAGGTTCACAGAACCTTAAAATGAAAATAAACACAGCGGAAGCAAAAAGTAAATTAATCGACCCATCAATCTGCCACAGGCAATTGACTGGGGAAACGAATCCTAAGCATCCGGGAAGAAACCACCGCATCCACACTCGGCACAGAAGTCGTATACTCCAGCTTGAGCTTCTTCATTCTCTGCTAATGTATTTGTAGAGCAACATGTGAGTACAAAATTGTACTCCGCAAGTCTTGGGAAAGATGCATAGATGCAAGGCTTCACAAAGGAAGGCTATATGGTTCTTTTGCAAAAATCAGCATTTTATTTCAAATTTACATAATTACTTCAAAGGCCATTTGATAAACATCTTGTTTTTCATAAATGAATTTAGATAAATAACTTAGTGAAGGTTAAACCACCAACACTAAGATCTCAGGCTATCTGCCAACTTTCAAAACTCAGGTTAAACCACCTGATCTGGTTACACCACCAGATTTAAATCACGAGAGTTACACCACTCCCGAGTTTGACAAACCATTTTATTTTGAAATCAAAATCAAACTTCTACCATGTGAATGCATTCCTTGCCCGCCCTTGACCGTGGGCACGGCTATTCGAATAGTTTTTACTCTGCAGAGTTTGTACACTTTACCCACAAGAGATAAATTATCTTAATAGTCAACATGCTTCCTTTGGCATGAGACCCAGATAAAATATCACAAAGCCTTTCACCTACTCCAGTATAGCTAGATACCACCCGCTAAGGTTTCACCACAACTCGAATCCACGAGTCGGAGCCCCCTCTTGCGCCGTATGAGTACAGTAAACCCTGTCCCTCACTATGAGTAACCAGTACATCCTGGCACTCAATACACCACTGGTGATACCTAAACTACACCTTTATAGGTTAGTTAGCTAGGTCGTACCCATATAGACTTGTGGTTGCACTGTTTTGCTTAGTTTGGACAAACACAAGCGTCGGTCCTTAAACGACCAGGGTGGTTCATTCACAATCCCAAAAACTCTCGTGCTAAACTGCACCAGCCAAACCTTCCATCCACCCTTGTCAACTTTTCCCTTTGAAATTCATTTTTACTTTTAAATTAACAGTGGTAACATCCATTACCACTTTTCAAACAAATCATTTAACAATGGTAACATCCATTACCAATGTTCAAACAAATCATTCATCAAAACATTTAGCAAACATGCTACTCATTTGAGCATTATTACATTGATTTGCTACGCTAAGCATTTGCTAGTATTTAAAAATTCAACAGATGTAATACTAACTCATTATTGAGTAAAAGGGATATCCTAAGTTGACAATGGAAAGGTAAGCAATTTTCAATGGAAGGTATAACAAATTGGGTATTTAACTAAATTTTCTAAATCAAATTATCACTTGATATAACATAAGCATGCAATAATTTAAAATAACTACCTAATCATTTTATAAATCATTTGAGCAAGTTGATCAAAGAAAACTTGCAAAACATAGGATCAAAATGATCAAAGGAGACTTGCCTTCCTGTGCTGGGTTGAAATTTTCCGGGGCTTGCTCTTGAAGTTCCTCGGACAAATCGGTCTCTACACGTAAATCAAGAAATCCAAATAAATAAAATAAAATAAAAATTCAAAAATTGAAACTAAATATACCAATTGAAAGATTAGAATTTTAGATGAATTTAGAAATTTGAATGGATCAATTTGGAGCTAAAATGGGCAAGATATGGTGTTGGAAGTTTGAAATCAGAGAAAATGGAAAAGATAATTTCTGGAATTATCTTTTAACTGAAAATGAATTATGACGTCAGCACGGATTTTCTTGGAATTATTTTACAAAAGTAAATTCTAATTATGACGTCAGCAAGGGAATTAAAATAAAAATACGAAGCCGACATGTGGGCCCGGTCACGGTGGACCGAGTCCACGGACCATTACAAATGCCGGCGTGGCACGCGAAATGCGACACGTGGCATGACCCGTGGCATCCGGCGTGGCGCGACGTGGCACCGGATCGGGTTTTGGTGGCGTGGCTCGGCGTGGCGGACGCGTACCGCCGCGTGGCGAACACGTCGGCTAGGGGTGACGTGGATGGCGAGGTGTCGTGGCCGACGCGCGCGTGCGCTACCGTCGGCGGAGGTGGATCGAACGGGCGTGATTGGACGCGTGGCTGCATCTGGTGCGCTGATCCAGATCCAAAGCGACGGCGGCGATGAAACGGCGAAGACGCGGGAAACCGCGCGATGGCCGACGCGTGGCTCGACCCGTCGCGCGAGGCGTAGCGCGGACGCGGGCGGCGGGGCCGAGGCAGGCGCGGATCTGACGGCCGTGCTGAGGACGCGTGGACGCATCCAGGCCGTCGCGGAGTGTGTGGTGGAGATGCCGCGGTGCAGTGGCGGGGACACGCACGATCGTCGACGCGTGGCCGGCGCGTCTCCCGAAGCGTCGCAGACGCGTCTCTCTGGCGCGCGGACGGAGGGGCGGCGCGGAGGTGTTCGGCGCGGTGGACGCTTACCGGCGGCGGTGACGAAGATCGCCGACGACGGTGAAACACGGCGGCGACTACGGCTATGAACGCATGGGAGAACGGGAGAGAGAGAGCGCGAAGGGGAAGAAAAGGATGACCGGGGTTCGCTTTTATACGGCGGAGGAAGAAACCGACGCACGCCCCGCCGGCGTAAATGCGGCGATTCCGACGCGCCGCGGTGGAAACGGCGTCTTCGGGTGAAAATGGCGCGATTAACGGCGGCGACGCGGACGCTCGGTTCATTAAAGCGAAGAAGTAACGGCCGAGAGACGAAACGCGAGCTCGGCGGCGGTGCGATAATGGCGCGTGCGCGAGAGAAGGAACGGTCGCGGAGAGCGAAGGCTTGACAGTGGGACCACTGGCGGTGACCTACCTGACCGGCGGTCTCGGCGGGTGGGGCCGCTGTCGCGCAAAGCAAAGAAACTCAACCTCGCGCGCGAGCGGGCTCGAACGCGCCGAGGAGCGGGGAGGAAGAGAGCGGCGGTGTAAAACGGTCGGGCGGGAGGCACCGCCTACCCAATAAGGGTAGGTAATCCCTTTGAGGATTAGCTGCGGGAAGCGGCGGATGTACAACACGTGGCGCACGGAGAGGAGGAGGCGGGATGGCGCGGACGGCGGGATCGGTCGGGCGGAGATGGACGGATGGATGGCTGACAAGTGTCAGCCCGAGGAAGGGTTTTGATATTTAAATTTTTTTATATATTTCAGAAATCAATAGGAGGCTTTAAAATAGTCAGAAAAATACCAAATAAATTCCAAAAATTGCAGAAAAATTCACATAATTCACTGATAATGTTTTGAACATATGAAAAATATTTCCAACCTATTTTAATATTAAATTTTTATTTTTAAACAGAACTTTATATTCTGAAAAATCCAAATAAATTGAGATAATTAATTTAAAATTATTTCTTCCAACTAAAGCAAAAATTGGGATGTTACACTGATAGATAAAGGAAAAGCGGGAATAGAAGGACATAGATAAGGATTAAGACAAAATGGGCAGAAACATAAGACTTTCAATATAGTCTTTATTTGCAACTGGAAATAGTTTTGCACAAATTACTTATATAACAACCTAACAGGCTGATTGTACACATAACACAGCGGAAGCAAAAGATAAATTCGGCGAAGACCCATCAATACGCCACAAGCAATTGACTGGGGAAGCGCAACCTAGAACTCCGGGAAGCCTTCGTCGAATCCACACGCGAAGTAGTCGTAGTCTCCCTCTTGAGCTTCAAATTCCTCTGAGTTGATTTTAGTGTAGCATGTGAGTACATAAAGTACTCCGCAAATCTTGGGAAAGAATGCAGTAGATGCAAGGCTTGAAAAAGGAAGGCTATATGGTTCTTTTGCACAAAGCAATGTTTTATTTAAATTACTACTAAATATTTTCGAAGGCATTGTTTTAACCAAGTAATTACTTTAACTGAAACTAATGAGCAAATTATAGTGAAGGTTCTATCCACCAACACTAGCTAACCAACTCCAACTGATAAAGTT
The DNA here is from genome assembly GCA_036346575.1 of Dendrocalamus sinicus. NCBI lineage: Eukaryota > Viridiplantae > Streptophyta > Magnoliopsida > Poales > Poaceae > Dendrocalamus > Dendrocalamus sinicus. The sequence continues at coordinate 1,786,837 of CM070658.1, forward strand.
TTAAACTGCGGGTTACATCCACCCACACTGGCTCCAACCGTCAGGATTCCCTTTCGAGAGTTCCCTCCACTCTCGAATTACCACAACTTTGTTTTTTAAAAAAAACCAAAACCAAAGATCTACCATGTGAACGCATTCCTTGCCTGCCCTTGACCGTGGGCACGGCTATTCGAATAGTTTTACATTCTGCAGAGGATGTACAACTTTACCCGAAGAGATAAATTATCCTAATAGTCACCATGCTTCCTTTGGCATGAGACCCAGATAAAATATCACAAAGCCTTTACCTCACTTTAGTCTAGCTAGACACCACCCGCTAAGATTTCACCGCTGAAGGGTTAAATCCACCCAATCAGAAGCCCCCTCTTGCACCATATGAGTACAGTAAATCCCTGTCCCTCACTGTGAATAACCAGTAAATCCCTGGCACCTACTTTCCATTGGTGGCTCCTAAATAGACTATCGTAAGTTAATCAGCTAGGTCGTACCCATATAGACTTGGGGTTGTACGGTAAATGCTCAGTCTGGACAATCACAAGCGTCGGTCCTTAATTGACTAGGGCGGAATATACACTTTACAAAGTCTCATGCTAACCGCACCAATCCAATCCAACCATCTGCCCCAGTCTAAAACAATTTTCACATTTTATTTATTTTTGAAAGAACAGTGGCAACTCCGATCGCCACTAATTTCTGAATAAAAATCTTGAACAATGAAACATAATTTCCCAATCCAAAATTTCAAAAGTTAAATAGCATGACTAAGCATTATATTACCGTTCTAATATTTACCAAAGATTTAATAATAATCTCATTATTGAGACAAAGAGAATCCTAAGGTTGCAAAGGTACATGGCATTCAAGTTCAATTGAGGGCATAACAAAGTTGGATTAACTAAAACCTTAAGATAGAAACTAATGTTTTTATGTAAATAGCAATGCAATTAAATTTAAAATAATAAAAATCATTTCTCAAACATAGGTAAAAAATGTTCAAAGGAGACTTGCCTTCTTGTGTGCTGACTGGTTCTTCTTGCTGCGGCTCGACGAATTATTCGGCGACGGCGGGATCTACGCGCGCAAAGACAGACAAACAAAACAAATAAATTCAAAAAAATTTAAGTAAAATTCAAAAGGAGTGCATATTTGGATAGTTTATGATTTTAGAAAAATTTAGAAATTTGAACGGCTCAAATCGGAGTTAAAATGAGAAAGCTATGGCTTCCGAAAGATTAAAAGAAGTGAAAATGAAAAAGGCTGATTTTCGGGAATTATTTTTATACGGAAAAATCTTAATTATGATGTCAGCGAAAATTCGAATTTTGAATTTTATAACACGCGGGCCCGGTCCACCGTGGACCAAGTCCACGGGAGAATACAACGACCGAGGTGGCGCTCCGATGACTTGGCGCCACGCGGGCGCAGACGCCGCGCCACGCGGCTCGGGATGGCGGCGTGGAGGCCACGCGGGCGCGCGTGTGCAGCACAGGAAGTACACGGCCCGGCCTCGCCGGCGACCCGCCGCCGGAGGCGGGCGGCGAGTGGTGGCGGGAGAGAGAGGCGGCGCGCGCTACCGCGGCGGCGCAAGAGGAGGCGGCGGAAGAAATGAGGCGTAGCGGAGACGGCCGGGGAGGCGCGCCGCGGCGGCCAAGAAGAGGAGGAAGGGCGGTGGCGGGTGGAGAGGTGAAGGGAGAGAAGGGTGGCAGGGAGAAACTTTTATAGAGGGAGAGAGGAGATGAATGGATTTCAGTTTTTGGAAGGGTTAAAGAGGGGAGACGGCTGGCTTGGGTGGGGAATGATTAGGGCAATCAAATGCACGCTTTAGATTGGAGTTTAATTGGGAGAAACGGCCGGCATTAAAGCTTTTAATTTTGGCAACAATGGAGGAGAGAGAGAGAGGGCTAGAGGAGGAAGAGGGTGAGGAAGAAGAAGGATATGACATGTGGAGTCCATGCGTCGGTGAGAGAGAGGGGAAGTGAAGGGGTACTAGCCATCGAATTTGCGACACGTGGCAAGTGAATAGATCATGGCGTTTGGATGGATATGAAGAGGTAAGTGACTTTGTATGGTTAGGATTAAATCGTGGAGAGAGAGGGATTCAATCTAAGAGCGACATGTGGCAAGCTAGGATTAAATTGATTTTTATTTTCGGAATAAAGTTCAGAAAATACTAGAAACTTTATAAATAGTAGAAAAAAATAATATTTAATGTCTAAAAATTCCAGAAAAATCATAAAATATTCTTGGAAGTATTTTAGACTTAAGAAAAATATTTTTAATTTCAGATTGGATTTAATAATTTTATAAAATATTTTTTAACTTTTAAAATTGATTTTTAATTCCAGAAAATTTTCAAAAATTATTTAAAAATTTAGGGAAGGTTAGGAAAAATAAAATAAACTCTTTTTGGCTTTAATAAAATATTTAAAATATATTTTCTTGCTTTAAATTTTGAAATAAAATTCAGATAAATCCAAATAATGCTCAAATGCTTTAAAATAATTAATTTGAAATTAAATTTTTCATAAAGCGAATTTTTGGGATGTGACAACCATGTCCATAAGCAGTATTAAATAATAGCCATTTTGTGAAAAGTACACAATTGTGGTATTTTCACACTTTGCCCATAACCGCGGGCATGGCTATTCAAATAGATTATAACACTATGCAGAGTTTGTACAACTTTACCTATAAAATGTGATTAACTCATAATGTCGGCTACTACACACTTCTGTAGGCATGTGGCTGAGAAACAATAATAAGACTTTTACAATAGTTAGTTTTAGTACTTTCTCCCACTCCGGAGGTATAAACCCTCAACACCGAGGAACCCCCGTTATTAGGGAGTCTCTCCCTCATCGTTAGTGCACTCTTACAAGGGCAATCACCCTTCAGGTTCACTCCCATCACATTCCACACGGGCAATGACCCCATAGGTTATTCCCAACTTTGTTATAATTGTGTAGGAGTCCACATCAAAACTAAGCAATTTAGTTAGCCAGATCCATTCCATACTAGACTTGTAGTTGCATGATTAGGTATAGAATAAACACACAGATTCAGTATTTAATTGATTCAGGTGAGACAATCCAACAAACCCAAATTTAGTGCCATCCCTGCACCGGTCTCATACCAACCACTCGCCTGAGTCTCCACCATTTTATAAAATATTCTATGTTTTCAGTGGTAACCACGTTACCACTCCATATCATGTTTCAAGATTCTATTGGGAATATTTGTGTTGTACTTGACTTTACCACTAGAGCATATCTAAGCACAATCTTAATATGGCATTATTGCTATTATGAGTATCCTATGGCGGTAAGAGAAAGGTATTATCAAGGAAGGGGAATATGAGATATCAATTGTATGGTGTAGCTAGGCAATCTACATAAACAACAATGGCAAGCATGTATTTGTGTTTGAAAGTAAAATATTTGCATTTGAAAACTAGGCTCAGCATGATCAATTATATGGACTTGTCTCTTTATTCAAGGTCATTAATCACTTCTATGTAAGCTTCAGGTTTAATACCAACAACTTTAATTGCTCCTGGAGCTCCTTTGTTGATCAACTTGTTGAATTCAGATACTAGTGTAGAAGAACGAATACAAATAAGTTTCTACTTTGCATAATGTAAGCTGAGAATAAAATACAATAAAATAATTAGAAAAGACATGAAAGAAAATGGGTGTGGGCAAATAGGGTTTAAGCGGTGCTTGGTTTGGCTAAATAGAATTGGAAATGGGTTAGTTGGCTTGAGACTATCGAAATGGGTATACATATATGTCCAATGGGTTTCTATGAATAGTAACAGGTCATCACTGTTCACAACAGGTCAGACTAGGAACAGTACAGGGTTTGGAACATTATTTGGTTCGCGTTTGAATAGTGTCAGGACGGGTTATGAATAGTGTGCTATAGTGTTGGCTTAGCCTAAGATTTGTGAGAGACCATGTGGTCGTGACTCCATGTGAATGATTAGTAATTGACAAAGGTTTAGGATAGTCGAGTTTGGTTTGGGTGGTTCGGACCATGTCGTTGCGTGATACAATGGACTCGGTCGGACTTGGTCAAACTTAGTCGTATGGTTTTAGGATGCATACTCCTTTGATTCGACAGGTATGGACTTCATCATGGGTAAGCATGATGTGTTTATGATATTTACGCTTTCATGTATAGAGCGGTGCTATTTGACGTGTTTCTTGTCTGTGTGACTGCAGGACGTCGAGACGGAGCGTGGTGAGACACGGAGGACTGGACTAGGCACGTGGCACCGAGGTCGAAGCGATCGGGGAGGTGTCGAAGGCAGCGTGGACTCGAGGTGGTTGCGGCGTGCGAGGCAAGGAGCGCGAAGCTTCCCGGAAGGTGCAGGAGAGGCGATCGGGAATTTCGCGAGGTGCACAAGTGAGAGACGGTTCCGTTCGGATATAGCAGGCGTAACGGGTTGGAGACCCGTTAGCCAAGGCTATAAATAGGTGGAGGGGCTGCATGCCCTCAACATGGTTTTGGGAGAGAGTTAGGGTTTCTTGAGGCAAAACAGGCTTTGGGAGGTTGTTTCCCCTTTGCTCTTTAGTTGTTCGGAGAGCAGGAGAGGCAGAGTGAGTTGTCTCCTTTGATGTCCTCAATGTGAGACCTCTCTGTGTGTGTTCCTCCCAAGAAGCATGTGAAGCTCTTGGTGATCTTGACGATGGAGAGGGAGAGTGAGGAGATGGATTGAGAGTCTTGTAATCATTCCTCTTGTTCTAATGTCCATGCGTATCGGGACTCCTCTGTAATTCTTTTGCTTCAATGAATGGAAATCTGAAGTTTTCTGTCACATCCCAAAATTTGCTTTTTGGAAAAAAAAATTTAAATTCAAATAAAGTATTTTAAAGTAATTGGATTTTATTTGGTTTTCCTGAATTTTCTGGAATTTAAAACCTATTTTTAAAAATTAAAAGGTAATTCAAACTATGAAAATAATTTACCAACAGTAGTTGGAAATAATTTTGCTTAGTCCAAAATATGTCCGAAGCTTACGTGAATTTTCTGGAATTTTTGGAGGTATTTTCATATTTTTCGAGGCCTAAATAATTTCCTAGCCTTTTCGAAATTGTAAAATCAAAATAAAAATCAACCCTCCCTTCAGCTGACACTTGGACGGACGGATGTCGCCCACGTCGCCGCTCGGTCCATCCCACGCTTCTCTTTCTCCTTTCTCTTCTTCCGAGAACCCGACAATCGACTCCTACCCGAATTCTATCTCTTCATTCGATTCGTTCGGAAGTTGAATTCGAAGAGATGAGCTCCTTATCTCTTTGATTTTCAAACTCTGCGCGCTCCGTTGCCTTATTCCCGTGTTAATAGGATCTCAAGCCGTGGTCTTGGTGAGAATCCGTCGCCTCACCCCTTCCTCGAGTCCTATAAATATACCCTCACCTCCTCGTCCTCCCGCTCCATCTCCACGGTTGTCGTGCGTGCCTCAACCACCTTTTGACCGGTTGCGCCTCGCCCTCGCCGTGGTCGTGTGCCCGAGCCCGTCACCGCTTGGACTCGAGTCGCGCGCCTCTTCTTCGTCGCCGACCGTCTCCACTCGTCGCCGAACCCCTCCGACCGTCTTCGACTTTGACTCTGCATCGGGATCGCGTCTTGACCATCTCCATTCCTCCGACCACCCCGCCGCCGACCAATTTCCGAAGGTAAACCTTCCGTGTGGTCGTAGATCCGTATGGTCGTAGATCGTGTAGTCGTGAGTCTTACGACCGCCCTAGATTGTTTACGATCAAATCCAAACCCTTAGAATCTGTACGACCATGTTAGAGTCCTTTTCGACCGATCGCAATACCATACGACCGCTTAAACTCGTTGTCGATCACTTTGAGTCATGGTCGTAAGACTGAGCGCTCTCGGCTTGGCCACTCAATTCACCGTGGTGAAACCCCTTTCAATCATGTCCACTTCTTTCACCACAGTCGTAGTCGTTTATGATTACGTACTGGCCTTTTCAGCGTGGTCGCATCTCGTTACAACCATCGCCGCTAAAGTTGTGGCCTTCCACGTGATCGAGCATCTCTACGACCGCGTTCTGTTAGCGTTTGCCGTGGTCGTAAACGGCAACGTGGTCGTTAGCTTCTGCGTGGTCGTAAGTCGACTGTGTGGTCGTAAGCGACTTCATGGTCGTAATTTCGACTACGTGTTCGTAACTCATTCTCCGTGGTCGTAAACGACTTTGCGGTCGTAATCTCGACTGTTTGGTCGTGAACGACTACGTGGTCGTAAACATCGTAAGTCTTCAGAGTAGTCGTAAGTCTTCTTCGTAGTCTTAAGTCTCCTTTGTAGTCGTAAGTCTTCTCCGTGGTAGTAAGATCCTTCGAGTGTCGTAAGCTCCATCCGAGTAGTCGTAATCTCTTCCAACTGCATTGTAGTAGTCGTATCTCCTCTCGACCACGTTGATTCCGAAGACAATTTTTTCCGATTTAAAACTTCCAAAGGTCATAACTTTCTCATTTTAACTCCGATTTCAGCCATTCAAATTTCTAAATTCATCTAAAATCATGATCTATCCAACCATGGCCTCCATTTGAATTTTTGAGTTTATTTGAATTTTTTTTATTTATTTGAATTTATTTGTTTTGTTGCTTTTCTCTCGTGCGTAGAATCCAACGTTGAAGAAGACCTCTCCACTTCTCGACAGGAAGACCCAGAGCCCTTGCAAGAAGGCAAGTCTCCTTTGATCATTTTGAACCTATGATTTTGAAATGTTTTAATTATTTTAAATTATGTGCATGCTATTTACATAAAATGATAGTTCAAAACTTAGGATATAGTTAATCCCATATTGTTATGCCCTCACTTGAAATTGATTGCCATGTATCCTTGCAACCCTAGAAATTCCTTTGACTCATTAATGAGAGTAAATTATGTTTAATTGTTGATATTAGAATGGTAGTACGATGCTTAGCCATGCTATTGAATATTTCAAAAATCTTGAAAATGGGAAATTAAGATTTATTATTGAATCCTTGTGTTTGTAAATGAAGTGGCAATTGGAGTTGTCACTAAGATTTTGAAATAAACTAAAATGTGAAGGTTGATTTAGATTAGGGTGGATGGTTGGTTTGGGTTGGTGCAGCTCGCACGAGAACTTGTTAAGTGTATGTTCCACCCCAGTCAATTAAGGACCGACGTTTGTGTTTGTCCAAACTGAGCCTTCACCGTACAACCACAAGTCTATATGGGTATGACCTAGCTGATTAACTCATGATAGTCTAGTTTAGGTGCCACCAGTGGAAAGTGGGTGCCAGGGATGGACTGGTTATCCACAGTGAGGGACAGGGATTTGTTGTACTCATATGACGCAAGAGGGGGCTTCGGTTCGGGCAGTTAGCCTACCTGCGGTGAAACCTCAGCGGGTGGTATCTAGCTAGATTAGAGTAAGGTAAGGCTTTGTGATATTTATCTGGGTCTCATGCCAAAGGAAGCGTGTTGACTCTTAGGATAATTTATCTCTTGTGGGTAAAGTTGTACAACCTCTGCAGAGTGTAAAACTATTCGAATAGCCGTGCCCACGGTCAAGGGCGGGCAAGGAATGCATTCACATGGTAGATTTCTGGTTTTGGTTTTAAAATCAAAAATTTGTACACCGAGAGTGGAGGGAACTCTCGGAAGGGAATCCTGGCGGTTGGAGCCAGAGAGGGTGGATGTAACCCGCAATATTAACTGGTTCAGTTGGAAATGATTAAGCTAGTGTTGGTGGATGGAACCTTCACTAGAGTATAATTGTTAGTTCTGTTAAAATCATTTACCTTAGTAAATTGATGCCTTCGAAAATAATTAGTAGCAATTGAAATTAAAATATTGCTTTGTGCAAAAGAGCCATATAGCCTTCCTTTGTCAAGCCTTGAATCTATGCATTTTTCCCAAGACTTGCGGAGTACTTTATGTACTCACATGCTACACTCAAAAATAATTCTCAGAGGAAGTTGAAGCTCAAGAAGGTGACTACGACTACTGCTTCGCTTGTGGATGTGATGGATTCTTCCCGGAGAACTAGGTCGCGCTTCCCCAGTCAATTGCCTGTGGCGTATTGACAGGTCGTCATCGAGTTATCTTTTGCATCCGCTGTGTTTTATGTGTGCGAGGTCTTAAACCTCTATTGTAATAATGAGACCTTTCGGTCGGTACTCTCAACTATTGTAATAAATCGCTGTTGGTGATGTTTATCCATTCTGTTTAACTGTGTGCACTAGCTTTGATCTGGGACTAGTCGGTAATACACAGAGGGTCCGGGTTCGGAAATCCGGGGTCCCGACATTTTCTCCCGTGCTCTCTGTTCTTCCTTCGTTTTCTCTTTTGGGTGATTTTCCTCTTTTTTGTGTTTTGAAGTTCTTGCTTGCTGGGAAGCCCCAAAATGGGTTGCTATGACATGGGAGATGCTCAAAAGCCATTTGGCTAGTTAATCCCAAGAGCAAACCAAGTTTATTTTCAGTTTTGTCTTTTGGGCTTACTCTGTTCATGCTTTTGCCTTTCTAGGGTTTGGTGCTATTTTCATTTCCCTTCACGAGATGGCGTGAAACCTGGCATGAGAGGTCCAGAGGCTATTGCTAACCTATCCTCAAAATTTCATAGCCAAATGATCAAAGATGAAACGGGAATTTGAGTTTTTGCGTAGCTCTCTGAATATTTTCGGTTTTGGGCATGAATCTGAAATCCTTTTGATTTTCTAGTGGATTCTTGTTTTTGGCTCTTGGCTTATTCTTCTGGGAGTGTTCCCTAGGTATCCCCAAAGCTTCCCAAGCCAAGAATCCAAGAATCCTTGTGAATTTCTCAGATTTCTGAAAATCCTGTTTGCTGAAATTCTTCGTGCGGTACTACCGCTCCTGGAGAGGTACTACCGCTCAGAGGTACTACCGCTCGGCTCAGCGGTACTACCGCCCATGTCGGACCAGTCCGATCGGCAGCGAGGAAACGTTCGGACGGTCCGAACGTCTCCGGCAAGAGGTACTACCGCTCGGCATAGCGCTACTACCGCCCAGCGGTACTACCGCTCGTCTCAGTGGTACTACCGCTTGCAGTCTGACTTGCTCTGAAATTATTTTTCTTGAGTGTCTTTTTCGGATCTGGTTTATCCATGTTGTTGTGATTTCCAGTAGTGCCTATCTTCTTTCTTTATAGCTTCCATAGCTATTAGAGAAGAAGTATAAGTGTGGTTTCTTGAGGGGTGAATTTATTTTAGAAAGCGGTATTCACCCCCCCCTCTGTCACCATTTTGGTCCAACAATTGGTATCAGAGCCGGTTAGCTCTAATCAATAGATCTTAACCGGTCTCAAGAGCCATGGCGTCGGACAAATACTCGACCAAGTCACCCGTTTTTGATGGCATCGATTACCCCTTCTGGAAGAGCCGAATGGAGACATACATCCAGGCTCAGGGGTACGTCATCTGGCGCAAGGTCAAGGTCCGGTTTGCTGTTCCTGCCGATGAGAACATTAATGCTGGGAATATGCATGATGTTGAGGCAAACGCTAAGGCAAGGAACATCATAATCCAAGGCCTGAGTCGTAGCGAGTTTGACCGCATATCTCATCTTTCGTCCGCCTTCGATATCTGAGAGACTCTCGATGCTTACCATGAGGGCACCACCCAGATTAAGACGGTGCGATAGGACCAGTTCAAGCGAGATTACAACAAGTTTGAAATGCTCGCTGGCGAGTCCCTTGATGAGTGTTTTGCGTTTTCACAAGATCTTGAGCAACCTCCGAGCGGTCGGTCTCACATACTCCGACTCGGACAACGCTCGTCAGATGCTCGCTGCACTTGACCTTCGTGTTTGGGAGATGAAGGTGACTACCATCAAGGACACCACGGACCTCTCGACTTTGACGCTTGACGCGCTGTACTCGCGCCACAAGACGCACGAGACTGACATTGTCTCTCGTAAGTCGAAGTCTCAGTCGATGGCTCTAGTCACCGATCCCACCTTGGCTTCTGGTCACTCTTCTGATTCGCTTTGTGGTTTCTCCCTTGCTACTCTATGTGACGTAACTGATGATCAGTTAGAGCAGCTCGAGGATGAGCAACTGGCCCTCCTAGCTCGGAAGTTTTCCCATGCTTACAAGAGGAGGAGGGACAGAAAGAGGGGAGGACCTATGATTTGCTTCGAGTGTGGTGGCCCCAACCACATTCGGGCAAACTGCCCCAAACTGGAGAAGGGCAAAGCTGACTACGGTGGTTCGGGCAAGAACGACTACACCGACAAGAACTGCAACAAGAAGACTCCATCGCACCCTCAAGGCAAGAAGAAGTTCCGCGACTTCGGGAAGGCCAAGAAGCTGTTCCACCGCGTTCGACGACCTCGACCTCAGCGAGGTGGAGGGATGGAGCGACGACGACGGGACGGGTGACCAAGACCCCAAGAGCGGCGACGACTTCTCCGGCATGTGTTTCATGGCCTCGAGGGCGGCGAGCGACAATGAGCTGTACTCCGACTCGGACGAGGTATGCCCCACCTACGACCAGCTCAATCATGCTTTTCTTAAGCTAGGTGGATTTCATGCTAGAGCTAGGGCTAGGTGTGCTGAGTTAGAGAAGGAAGTAGATAGATTGTCACTAGAGATTATTGCTCTTACATCTGCTCCCTCTAGTGATGATTGTGATACATGCTCTGCTTTGTTGGGTGATATAGAGAAGTTAAGGACCTCGCATGATAGTCTGTCCTCCGAGCTTGATATTGTTAAGGTGGAGAATCTTAGTCTCTTGGCTGAACTAGAAATGAGTAGGATTGCTTCTACTTCATCGCTCTTTGTCGAGATCGTTGCTTGCACCTCATGTGAGGATAAGGACAATGTTTTTAGAGGTCTTTATACCATGCTGTTAGATCTGCCCGAGTCTTGTGAAAACTGCAATAACTTGAAGATGAACCTAAAACGGGCAAATCATAAAATATCTGAGTTGTATTCTTGGTTGCTTGAGCCAGCTGCTTCATGTTCAAACTGTCCTAAATTAACTGCTGAACTTGAATCTGTTTCCAAGCAGTTTCAAGAAATGATTGACCACAATAAGAAACTGGCTAGTTATGCTTCTAAGGACCCTGTTAGCTCACCATGCAAAAATTGTGAAAAACTAAAAATTGACTTGATTGCATTGGATGAGAAATGTGTGAAGCTAACTAAGGACTTACTAGAGAAGCAACCATCAGATTGTAATGTGATTACTGAGAAGGGGGAGAAGCCCCCGGGTAAAGGTGAGATGCCTAGAGACGCGAACCAACCTGCTAGTAGTAGGACTGTCCCCTCAGAGTCGGCTGTGCGTGCACAAGCCATTCTCTCCTCTACTGTTGGTTCTTCTTCTGCTCCCTTACCTTCTGCTGTCTCTTCTTCTCCCTGCTCCTCTTGCACATCTCTCTTTCGGGAGTGTCAGTATCTTATGAACACTCTCGAGAGATTTGTAGACGGCAAGAAGAAGTTTAATCTTATTCTAGGATCTGCAAGTTCAATCAGGGTCTAGGATATGATTTCTATGAGGATATAAGGAAGCATCCACCTGCTATTCTCAGACCCACAGTAGGAGGTGTGATCGAGGTCGAGCCCAGGTTTGATAAGGTTAAATTCAAATCTGCGGGCTTTGTCCAGGGGAAATCTGACAGCAAGGTAACTCCACCTGCTGCTTCGGCCTCTCAGAAGGCGAAGCCACTTCGTGCTACTTCCACCTCTCAGAAGGTGAAGTATCACTGCACCTTCTGTCAGAACGATGGGCACTCGATCGAGAGATGCTTCAGGCGCGCCAAGATCACGCGTAGAGACCGTGGTGAGTCTCTTAGGGGTATTCAGGGTCAGCCCTAGATCCTGAGTGCACCTAAGACCAACACGAGGTCTAGGGTTGCGTCTGTTGATGATTTTTGGCATCATCGAGAACTCGGATTTTCTGAGTTTTCTGGCTTTCGTCCTCGATATGCTCCTGGTCATGACTTCTGCCATCCTGAGGGTAGATCTCGTTTCCTCCATCGAGATAGCTACCCGCGACGTGATCAGCGTGTTGCCGGTGTTCCGACTCGCTCTCCCATAGCGATTGGACCCGCAGCGCCTTCAGTCCGCTCACGGACATACGCTTTGAGTGACAGAGAGCGTAGGGTAGCTAGAAGTCAGTCGTGTGTAGCTACTTCTGCTACTCGACGTGTTGTTCAGTATTGGGTGCCAAAATCACTCTTAATTTACCCCAGTACTGAGACTTTACTCTCTGTTTGACTCAGGTTCGCCGGGCAGGGAAGGGAAAGGTTTGGCTCGTAGACTCCGGGTGTTCACGACACATGACCGGAGATTCCCGTTGGTTTTCTTCCCTTGCCCGTGCTCCAGGTGATGAGACGATACATGCTTCATCTGGGCGCGTCATCGCCAAAGGTACTGTGCGCATTAATGATTCTTTTATTTTGAAAGATGTTGCCTTGGTTAGTAAGCTGCAGTATAATTTGCTTTCCGTTTCTCAGCTTACCGATGATGACTTTGAGGTGAGCTTTAAGAGAAATAATTGCAAAATTCTTGATTCTTCGGGTAGTCTGGTTTGCGGGATTTCTCATTTTGGGAGGATCTTTCGTGCTGATTTCTCTGAGTCTTCTGGTGATCCTCTCAGGTGTTTAGTTGCTTCTGAGTCCCGCGACCTCTTGTTCTGGCATAGGAGACTTGGTCATATTGGATTTGACCATTTGACTCGAGTTAGCGGCCACGATCTCATTCGTGGTCTGCCGAAACTCAGGATGGTCAAAGATCTAGTTTGTGCTCCTTGCCGGCACGGCAAGATGGTTGCCGCTTCTCACCCTCCGGTCACAGTTACTATGACCGATGCACCGGGACAGTTGCTCCACATGGATCTGATGGGACCAGCTCGAGTGCGATCGGCGGGAGGAAGTGGTATGTTCTTGTCGTGGTCGATGACTTCTCGAGGTATTCTTGGGTGTTTTTCTTAGCCTCGAAGGATGAGATGTTTTCACTTTACCAAGGTCTTTTCAGTAGGCTTTCTGTTGAGCTCCCGGGTGCCTTGAGAGCGATCCGTAGTGACAATGGCACGGAGTTCAAGAATTCCTACTTTGAGAGTTTCTGTGGTGAGACAGGTGTAGAGCACCAGTTCTCTTCTCCGCACGTCCCACAACAAAATGGCGTTATGGAGAGGAAGAACCGTACCTTGGTCGAGATGGCCAGGACGATGCTTGATGAGTACTCTACACCGCGAAAGTTCTGGCCTGAGGCTATAGCCACCGCGTGCCATGTCTCAAATCGAGTTTTTCTAAGGGCACACTTGCACCGTACTTCTTATGAGCTGAGATATGGGCGAAAGCCCAGCGTCTCTCATTTTCGTGTGTTTGGTTGCAAGTGCTTCATTTTGAAGTCCGGGAACGTAGACAAGTTCGAGTCACGCTCTTGTGATGGGATCTTTCTAGGTTACTCGCCTTCTTCGCGGGCTTATAGGGTCTGGAACTGCGAGTCTAGCAAAATGGTAGAAACCTGTGAGGTGACCTTTGATGAGGCGGTCAGGGGACTAGGCCCGATATCTCGAGTTCGTTAGAGCGATCCGAGACCATCTTCGTGGATGGCGAGGGCGATGGAGACGATGGTTGTCTACGATCCGGTCCCTCATCCATCCCTTGAGGTGCCTTCTTCCACCGCACCTCGAGGAGATCAGCCCATGCCTTACGCTCTTACGGAGCTAGTGGCTTTGTTCCTACCCGTCGACTCACGAGGTAGAGGCTACTTCTTCATCTCATCTGGACCTCTTAGACATATCCGTAAAGCTCATCCTTGAGCGCAGATCATTGGAGACCTTTTCGAGCGTGTTACCGCTCAAAATCGCTTATCTCAATTCTGTCTCCATTCGCTTTCATTGCCTCCTTTGAGCCCAAAGATGTTTCTCATGCTCTTTCCTATGAGTCTTGGGTCAATGCCATGCATGAGGAGTTAGAGAATTTCGAGAGAAATAAGGTCTGGTCGCTTGTTGAGCCCCCGCGAGGTCATAATGTCATTGGAACCAAGTGGGTGTTCAAAAACAAGCAGAGTGAGGATGGGGTAGTCATTGAAACAAGGCTAGACTGGTAGCTCGGGGTTTTCTCGGGTTGAGGTCTAGACTTGAGAGACCTTTGCCTGTGAGCTCGACTTGAGGCCATTAGAATTCTGCTTGCCTTTGCAGCTTCTAAGGGATTCAACCTGTACCAGATGGACGTCAAGAGTGCCTTCCTTAATGGAGTCATTGAGAAAGAAGTTTACATCAGACAGACTCCAGGTTTCGAGAACCCCAAATACCCACACCATGTCTTCAAGCTTTCGAAAGCTTTGTATGGACTTAAGCAAGCCCCTAGAGCTTGGTATAAGAGGCTTAAGTCCTACTTGCTAAATCATGGTTTCGAGATGGGTAAAGTAGACAAGACCTTGTTCATCCGCCGGCATGGCACTGATCTTCTGCTCGTCCAGATTTATGTGGACGACATCATCTTTGGCAGCTCCTCGCATGCTCTCGTTTCCCAGTTTTCCAATGTCATGAGCACCGAGTTTGAGATGAGCATGATGGGCGAGTTGACCTTCTTCCTTGGCTTCCAAATCAAGCAGACTCAGGAGGGTACCTTCTTACATCAAGGCAAGTACACTCGCAACCTCCTAAGACGCTTCGACATGAGTGATGGTAAGCCGGTGTCAACTCCGATGGCTTCTACAGCCTATCTTGACCCAGATGAGGATGGCGAGCCAGTTGATCAGAAGGAGTATCGGAGTATGATCGGCTCCCTCTTGTACCTCACTGCCTCGAGACCGGACATACACTTCTCCGTGTGTCTTTGTGCTCGGTTTCAGGCTTCTCCTCGCGTATCTCACCGCCAGGCGGTGAAGCGCATTCTTCGGTACCTTCGAGCTACCATTGACTATGGTATCTGGTACTCTTCCTCTTTCTGTCTTTCCTTGAGAGCCTACTTGGACACAGACTTTGCCAGCTGTAGGATAGATAGGAAGAGCACTTCTGGCACCTGCCAATTTATTGGCACTTCTCTCGTTTCTTGGTCTTCGAGGAAGCACTCGGTGTTACCTGATCCACGCAGAGGCCGAGTACGTTGCTGCAGCCGATTCTTTGTAGCGGTACTGGATGGTCTCGACCTGCGGGACTTTGGGTTAGTTATCGACAGTGTTCCACTCTTTTGTGATAACACTTCTGTGATTAACATTGCTAAGAACCCAGTGCAGCATTCTCGGACCAAGCACATTGATATCCGATACCACTTCCTTAGAGACCATGTAGAGAAGGGTGACATCGTGCTCCAGTTTGTGGAGAGTGACCACCAGTTGGCTGATATCTTCACCAAGCCCTTGGATAGTTCGAGGTTTTCAGCTCTGCGAGGAGAGCTTGGGGTGGTTTGTCCTTATGGGCTGTTGCGAGGGGGAGCTTTGTGCGTTACTGCTTTACTATTTTGATTATGCTCTTACTCCTTGCTGTTGCATTGCATTTTGGGTGCATTGAGGTTAGTCCTTCTAGCATAGGTTAGAGTAGTCTTCTTGTCTAGCTGTTTAGACTTCTTGCTCTCATCTTGTGATTCTAGGATGCTGCTTGTTAGCTGTTCTCTTCTTACTAGGTTGAGCTTACTCACTACTTTTAGGTTCTAGCAAGGGTCGGGCCACCCTTGGGTAGACAGGGTACGTGTTAGCTCCTTAGTGTGCTAGATTACCGGCAAATAGTCCTAGAGTCATATGGGGTAGATGAGAGTCAGTTTGAGCCATAGTTGCCTCTATATCTTTTCTATGCTTTAAGGACTACCTGTGCTGTTTTCTTTGCCAGCTTCTTGATTTTTATTGCTTTGGTTCAAGGGGAGTTCATTTGGGAGCTTCTGGAGCTTAATGTTAACTTAACTCAACTTGAACTAAAAGTTGCATCTCATGTTGAGGGGGAGCTGAATTTTCTTGCATTTCAGCTTTCTGCATTGTAATATAACTATATTGAGCCTTGATTATTATCCTGTTATGACATGTTTACAATGCTTTACACATTGCCATGACTTGTGCTTATATGCTAGATTTATCATGGCTTCATATGTGTAGACTAGCTTTTGTCATGATAAGTTAATTAAAATTGCTCAACTTGAATTAAAACTTGTCATGCTAGCATTTGAGTCTAATCTTTCTTGAGCTATCCTTTTATGATTCATGCCATGTCAAATAGGCTTAGTTGAGTGTTGAATCTTTGTTGAGCCTTAGATTGAGCTATTTTCATCTCTTGATGATGCATAAGTTAGTACAACTTGTTTAAAAAGCAAAAAGATCTCTTTTGTGCGAAAAAACTGATTTCACCAATTCTTTCTCATGAGACGGCTTGCCATTGCACTAGGCATGAACTCAAGGGGAGTTTTGGATGACCTAGACTATTTTCTTAAGCTTCTTGCTTGGAGTAGTCGCATAAGGCTTGAGATCTAGCACATAACAAAAAAAATTGGGTTGGAAATGACCATGAGCTTTAAAAAGACAATGTTTTATGTGTTCAATTTGCTTAAGCTAAAAAAGAACCAAGTACTTAACCAATGTTTCAATCTTGAGCTTATAGCACTCTATTTGGACTCAATATTAGCTTCCTTGTTCCGCTTAGCTTAATTGACATGGCCTGCATCATCCTTGGATATCTCGAGTTAGACTTTGCTTATTGATGACTTGACATGCTCATAAAATGCATTATATTTCAGATCGTCATCTATGTGCTCTAGCTAGGATATACATATCTAGGGGTGGAAACGGATCGGATACGGTCGAATAGTCTCAAATACGAATACGAATCTATATTTTTAAAACGAATACGAATTCGAATATTTTCAAATACGGATACGAATATTCTTGAATACGAATACGGATATTTTTGAATACGGATTTTCTCGGATACGAATATCGGATAAAACAGATTCCTAACGGTTTTGCCGATTTTTCATCGGTTTTTGACCGGTCACCAGTTTTAAAACGCCTAAATTCAAGTTTTGAATCACAAAATTTGTACGGATTTTTCATGGGTTCTAGAAACGGATCGAATACGAATAGAATAGTCTCGAATACGGATACGGATACGAATATTCTCGAATACGAATGCGAATACTCTCAAATACGGATACGAATATTCTCGAATACGAATACGAATTTTGCTTACTATATTCGGATTTCTCTCGGATACGAATATCGGATAAAATGAATTATCCGTTACCGTTTTCCACCCCTATACATATCTTGTCATGATCTAGATAGCCTTTTATTGAGTTATGGCTTGGTGTAGTTCATTATGGTCATTATGGATAATTCTCATGGCTCTAAATGCTTAGAATAAACAAACTTCAGCCATTTTCATCCTTTGACATGTCATATTCTCTCTTTTGTATCTTGATGTGTTTATTGCCAAAAGGGAGAGAATAAAGGAGAAAAAGTCTATTGGGAACAGTTTAGAGCTTTGGAGAACAATTTGCTCTTTTAGTTGTTGCTCTAGTGTTCCTTCTGTCGACATGGTCATTAGCTTCATTTCCTTCTTTGGACCATGTTGGACTCTTCAAACTCAAACTCAACTTTGTGCTTTTTCTGTGTTTGTCAATATACTCATCAAGGGGGAGATTGAAAGACCATGTGGTCGTGACTCCATGTGAATGATGAGTAATTGACAAAGGTTTAGGATAGTCGAGTTTGGTTTGGGTGGTTCGGACCATGTCGTTGCGTGATACAATGGACTCGGTCGGATTTGGTCAAACTTAGTCGTATGGTTTTAGGATGCACACTTCTTTGATTCGATAGGTTTGGACTTCATCATGGGTAAGCATGATGTGTTTATGATATTTACGCTTTCATGTATCGAGCGGTTCTATTTGACGTGTTTCTTGTCTGTGTGACTGCAGGACGTCGAGACGGAGTCGTGGTGAGACACGGAGGACTGGACTAGGCGCAGGTGGCACTGAGGTCAGAACAGTTAGGAGGTGTCAAAGACGACGTGGACTCGAGGTGGTTGCGAGGCGTGCGAGGCAAGGAGCGCGAAGCTTCCCGGAAGGTGCAGGAGGGGCGAATCAGGAATTTCGCGAGGCTGCACAAGTAGGAGACGGTTCTGTTCGGATATAGCAGGCGTAACGGGTTGGAGACCCGTTAGCCAAGGCTATAAATAGGTGGAGGGGCTGCATGCCCCCAACATGGCTTTGGGAGAGAGTTAGGGTTTCTTGAGTCAAAAGAGGCTTTGGGAGGTTGTTTCCCCTTTACTCTTTAGTTGTTGGGAGAGCAGGAGAGGCAGAGTGAGTTGTCTCCTTCGATGTCCTCAATGTGAGATCTCTCTATGCGTGTTCCTCCCAAGAAGCATGTGAATCTCTTGGTGATCTTGAGGATGGAGAGGGAGAGTGAGGAGATGGATTGAGAGTCTTGTAATCATTCCTCTTGTTCTAATGTCCATGCGTATCGGGACTCCTCTGTAATTCTTTTGCTTCAATGAATGGAAATCTGAAGTTTTCTCCCGTGCTCTCTGTCTTCCTTCGTTTTCTCTTTTGGGTGATTTTCCTCCTTTTTTTGTGTTTTGAAGTTCTTGCTTGCTGGGAAGGCCCAAAATGGGTTGCTATGACATGGGAGATGCTCAAAAGCCATTTGGCTAGTTAATCCCAAGAGCAAACCAAGTTTATTTTCAGTTTTGTCTTTTGGGCTTACTCTGTTCATGCTTTTGCCTTTCTAGGGTTTGGTGCTATTTTCATTTCCCTTCACGAGATGGCGTGAAACCTGGCATGAGAGGTCCAGAGGCTATTGCTAACCTATCCTCAAAATTTCATAGCCAAATGATCAAAGATGAAACGGGAACTTGAGTTTTTGCGCAGCTCTCTGAATATTTTCGGTTTTGGGCATGAATCTGAAATCCTTTTGATTTTCTAGTGGATTCTTGTTTTTGGCTCTTGGCTTATTCTTCTGGGAGTGTTCCCTAGGTGTCCCCAAAGCTTCCCAAGCCAAGAATCCAAGAATCCTTGTGAATTTCTCATATTTCTGAAAATCTGTTTGCTGAAATTCTTAGTGCGATACTACCGCTCTGGAGGTACTACCGCTCGGCTCAGCGGTACTACCGCCCATGTTGAACAGTCCGATCGGCAGCGATGAAACGTTCGGACGGTCCGAGCGTCTCGGCAAGAGGTACTCTGCTCGGCATAGCGCTACTACCGCCAGCGGTACTACCGCTTCGTCTGCGGTACTACCGCTGCGATTTGACTTGCTCTGAAATTATTTTTCTTGACTGTCTTTTTTGGATCTGGTTTATCCATGTTGCTGTGATTTCCAGTAGTGCCTATCTTCTTTCTTTATAGCTTCCACAGCTATTAGAGAAGAAGTATAAGTGTGGTTTCTTGAGGGGCGAATTTATTTTAGAAAGCGACATTCACCCCCCCCCTCTGTCGCCATTTCGGTCCAACAACTTGGCTTGGCTGGTTTCTGGCTTCTAGGCCGAAATGGTGTGGCCCAAGGTCTGGCATCAATTGTCTCCTACCCCTGACGCTTCACGTGCGCGAGCAAAGCACGACGGCTAAGCGCCTATGTGGGCTCTGGCGAGGGCTTCTAGTGGCAATTGAGTACATGGATGGACTTAGGGGCAAAGGTGATTCCATTTTTGGGATTTGTCACTGCCGAGGTCTACTGTAGACGACTGATGGCGAGATGAGCTTATCTGGGCTCCTCCATGGCACAGTGGTGTCTCTATTGGGTTTTGGCGAGGATCTTGGGCTTTTAAGCGTCTAGGAGTGATAGGAATGCTAGCAGAAGTGTCAATTTTGGCTCCCACAATCTGTGTTTGACTGTCCACGGTGAGGTGTTTTGGCCCGTGTCGATGAGCTAGGGGTTAAGAGGTGCTAAGGTGAGGTCACGATTGGGTTTACGGAGCCTCAATAGTTCAGAGTCTTTCTAAAGTTTTTTAAATTAAAATTCACAATTTAGTTTTTTGGAATTAATTAAAGCTTAACTTGAATTTTTAGATAATTAATAGATTTAATATGATTAATTGGAACTTCAATTATTCTCAAAATTATTTCATTTGGATCCCTTGGGTTGCAAGGAATTTAATTTGAATTAATTAAAGCTTAACTTGAATTTTTTTCATTTTTCAGGGATTTATGTGAATTTCTAAAATTAGAAAAAAATCCCTAAAAATTCCAAAAAGCCTTCCTGGGTGAAAATCCTAATCCCGGTCCATCTCTCCCTTCGGCCAAGCCTAGCCACTCCATGCACCGGTCCACTCGCCCCACCACGCTACGTGTTGGTCATGGGCTGCCTTGCTCATGCACATTTCCTTTAACACCTGTCAGCCATCCGTCATGTGTCATGATCTCAGTCATCCTTTTCTCTCTCTCTCTCACACACTGACAAGTGGGCCCACCTATCAGAGTCGCTGTCTCTGATTGGGGCTCTTGACGTCTGTGTCTGTCCCAACCTTGGTGTTCGGGCCGTGCCCACCTTGGACATCTCAGCGTCTGTGCCATAAAAGGCCAAGCCGCCCTCATTTCCCCGCATCCCGAGCTGCTCGCTATCTTTGCCAAGTTTGCACCGTCGTAGACATCTTCATTTGGTCTTCGCTGTTGAGCTCCACTGAGTCGAGCTGCTGTTTTTTTTGTGGCCATCATCGGAGTCTTGCCATGGCTGACCAAGTTCGTCATCCGCCCTCGTCGACCGGCAAGCCATCGTTGAGCTGCTCTGCCTCGCATTGTTTCTTCGTCGTCTCAGTTTTCACGTCGTTTGTTCACTACCCTATCGGTCGTCTCGCCCAGGTATCCATTCGACCGCCGAGCCATCGCCCCGAGCCGCACGCCAAGCTAATGTCAGAACTATGTCACCCTACACTGGCCGCCCCTTCGTCTCCTCCATAAATCCAATCCACCGTGAGTTGTGCCACTGACATGTGGGGGCCCACCGGTCAGAAGCACTGTGCCATAGACTCGTGCACCGAGCTACGCAAGCAGCTACGTCGGATGCCTTGTTAGCCCTAGGAGCCACGTGTCTGCCATGTTAGCGCACAAAGCCACCTTAGCATGCCATGTCATCCTTACACGTTAGCGCCACATGTCACTGCCACGTCAGCCCTAATGCCTAGTCAGCCACCATGTCAGCAAGCCGCGTCAGCACATCCACTGTTCCATGCACTGGGTTCACGGTGGACGACACTATTCTGTAGACCAGGTCCATAGCACGTTAGTTTTTCTCAATTTTTTAGGAATTTATTTTTTGAAAAATTTTCAAGGGCTCGTTCTTCTTCGTCCTAGCTCTGATTGACTTGATTTTTTTTCCTAAATTCATCTAAAATTAAGCTCTGTCATTTTGGTTCTAGTTTTATAGTTCTTTTGGAGTTTATTTAGATTTTACTTGAATTTATCTGTATTTCATTCACTTTATCTTGTGTTAGATAACATCTTCGAAGGAGCGGAAGTAGGACTGGGAGATCAAGAGTGAATACCTGAGCAAGGCCAAGGCAAGTTATAACCTTTAATCATGTTGAGACTAGTTTCCAAATCTATTATTTATTATTTTATTTTAAATTATCTTGCATTGCTAATTTAATACAAACCCTTGTATTTCGTAACTATTGTCTAATTTGATTAATCTCTACATTAATAATTTTAATGCCATAATTTCATTATTACCATAGGATGGGTATTTATCTAGTGATGTAATACTAGTTGTCATATGGGTTGTACGTTTAATATGCTTAGCCGTGCTAGTAGTACATTGGGTTAATCATCACATGTAAATTAATTAATTAATTTTGACTTAATGAGATATTGAATCATTGGTATGGGTTATACAAAATAGATTTCACTTGGACAAGTGATCATGCGGTAAAGTGGAAGGTGTGGTTAGCACTTCTAAGATGTGAATGTCTCGCTTGGGTAATGTCTAAAGACTTAACTTTATGTGCCATTGATATGATACTTACCAAGCAACCATATGCCTAGTATGGGATAGACTTGGCTGATTAATTTGTAATGTTTCAACCTTAATTTTGTCATTGAGATGTTATATTGGCGCAAGAGGGGGCTTTTCCTATTAGGTGGTTAGCCTACTTAGTAGCAAAACATTAGCAGACAAGATCAGTTTGAAATTTAGCATTGTAAAGACCTTGTTGTGATCTTCTTAGTCAACATGCCTAAGGAAGCGTGTTGTTCTAGTGCCACTATAAGATGATTATATCATGTAGGTAAAGTTATGTAATCTTTGCAAAATGTAAAACTAATCAAATAGTCGTGTCTTTGGTTATGGACAATGCTCAGTGATTTCACGCAAAGGATAGATATTTCATAAAAACCTGGTTGGGTTAAGTTTGAAAAGTGAATAGTTAGTTTGCTAATGGTTCACTATATGAATGGTCAGTTCACGGCTGATTCATTGGTGAATGGTCAGTTCACTTGTGGTTACTTAATTCCTTTAACATAATTACTTATTGCTAGATGTCAAAGTTTCCTTTTAATCTATTTATTGTATTTACTCTAAATTGATTTCTATAAAATAACCACTCAGCCATCACCTTGCATAATTATATTGCATCTTGTTACAAAAGACTTGCTGAGTACTCTATGTACTCATGACTATATTCGTACTTGCTCAGTTGAAGAAGAATCATATCAACTGGAAATACTTGAAGGATACATCAATGACTTTTTCAATTAGGGTCTCGTTTCCCAATCGATTACATGTGGTCATGCCGAATGACCACTTTATTTTTCATTGTTTTCCACTACTAGTTTTTTGAGCCCTTTAGGCTATTATTTGTAAGCTTAACCATAAGGTTAAAACTTTGATGAGTAATAATATTTGAGTTTTTTTCTTAGTTAATCATGATGTGATCGATATTTCATCTATGTTTTCATTGTGTGCATTAGCGTGATTCTGAACTAATGTAGAATATATAAAGAGTCCTGATTTGCATATTTGAATCTCGACATGGGAGTAGTGGCAGCTCAGGTGCAGCGATGGCACATGTACATGTGGCAGTGGCAGATGAGAGCATTCGACAAGCTTCGAAGGTCTATTTAGCATCCGCAGAGGCACCTTGGGCTCAGGACTCCCCTTGGCGTTAGCAGACTGTGACCAGCGGTTATCAAATTATGGGTGCACGTGTCATCCAGGGAAGGCACAGGCTGCACAGCTTGGTGGGGCGGTGAAATGGTTCAGACGGTCATGCCTCTTGGCCTGGACAAGTCGATGGGCTTTGAATGAGGGTGGCAGTGCATGTCACAGTGTGGCAGAGGTTGGTCCGGCATGTTGATGGGAGTAGCAGTGGCGAATGCTGTGTAGTGGCGGCAATGAGCAAAAACAAGCCAAGTGGCTGGAGTTAACAGGGGTAAAAGCAGTTTCTAGGAGGGTGCCAAGGGTTGGAGAAAACAGAAATGACCAAAAGGAAAGCGTAAAGCTTGAGGGGATCGCCAATTTAGAATAAATGAATTCAACTAAATTTCAAGAAATTCAAAATTTTTGGGTTGTTACACCTTCCTTCATTGATTGGTTCATCCATGATCAAAAGATCAAATGGCTTCAAAAAATCCACAAAACCTCATCATGTTTATGTACATCAAGCATTGGCATTGAACACTTGAATAGTCTTTGAGAAACTAGAGGACAATGATGTTGGAAATAATCTTGACTTATAGTTAAAACCGAGTCCGTTGTTAGAACGTAATATAGACTTACCAAATAATAGGGTGTTAGGATCCTGATACAATCAGCATCGGATCAAAATTAGTTAGTTTATTTCCTTTGTTAAACTTCCCTTATTTAAGTTATTCTATAGATAAGTCTATACATGTACTATAAATACTGACCTCAGCGATGAGATGAAGAAGAAAAAGAGTGAGAGAATAGAGAAATTCATAAAACTCGGATGCGCGGTTGTAGCTGAGGCAATTCTCTTATGTTCTCTATATTTATTTGTGCAATGCGTGCGTTTTCTCCTAGGAAAAAAATCAACAATTGGTATCAGAGCAAGATTCGACATGGGAGAAGCGAATATGGTGTCATCCGGTGCTATGTTGAGGTTAGCGGTGAGAGGCTACGATGACGCTGAGGCTCTATGTAGGAGGTGGCCAGCGGTGTGTCATGGTGCAATGATGATAGTGTGATGCCGCTGGGAGATGAGTTTGGGGCATTGAGGAGATGTGTTCGCCGTCCTGACTCGAGTCTGAAACATTGAGGAGATGTGTTCGCTGTCCTATGTCCAACATGAGTTAGGCAAGTCGTAGTTGAGATTGACTGCCTCAAAATGTTGGAGTATGTCATGTTAGAGTTTTTGCATGTAGAAGGACATGCATCACTTGAGTTGAGTTTCTGCATGCAACTATATGTTTAGTTTGTATGTAGATTGCGTCGTGTGTAGGCATAGCTGGTAATTCAGATAATGCGTTGAGACTAAATTAGAAATATGTCGAGTCAAGAGTAGGGGGAGAATGTTGGAAACAATCTTGACTTCGAGTTTAAATCAAGTCCATTGTTGAAAAGTAATTTAGACTTGCCAAGTAATATAGTGTTAGGATCCTGATATAATCGGCATCGGATTAAAATTGGTTAGCTTATTTTCTTTGCTAGGCTTTTCTTATTTAATTTATTACTATAAATACTGACCTTAAGGTTGAGATGAAGAAGAAAAGGAAAAAGAATAGAGAAATTTAGAAAACTCGGCTATGCAATTGTGGCCAGAGCAATTCTCTTGTGCTCTATCTATTTTTTTTGTGTGATGTGTGTATTTTCTCTTTGAGACAAAACCAACAAATGATTGGACAAGAGAACTGAACTAGAACTCCAAACCAAGAACAGCAACCTCGAATCGATCCTAGTCCAGGTTGACGGAGATGGCGCCACTCTTGGCGCCGCCGCACGCGGGGCACGCCCACGCCACCGCAGCGCACGCCGCGCACGCGCACAGGTGCCGGCACGGCAGCACCAGCATCACGGCCGCGCTCTCGCCGCACCCTCGGCACCTCCCACAACTCGTCGCCTCCACCGTCTCCTCCTCGCCGCCCGCATCACAATCGCCATTGTCCCCGTAGCAGCACGACCCGGCGTCGTCGTCGGCGAGGCGGGCCTGCGCCTCCGCCCGCGCCCGGAGCGCGTGGTCCAGGTCGGCGCGCAGCGCGGCGGCCGCGGCCTCGTGCGACAGCGCCAGGTCGCGCCACGCCCGCGCATCCGCGCACATGCCCCGGAGCCGCTCCTCCAGCGCCCAGTTGAGCCTCCGCACCCGATCGACCTCCTCGTCCTTGGCCACCAGCCGCCTCGCCACGGCCGCCCTCGCCGCCGCCACGACCTGCCTCGCGTACCGCCGCCGTTGCTCGAGCTCCGCGCTCATCTCCCCCACGTGTCGGAGCACGGCGGGGTCGACGTCGAGCACTCTTCGTAGTTTAGCGTGCGCGGCCACGCCAAGAGATCGCTCGTCAGCGCGCGCGCGCTTCCTAGGCGCCGCCCCCTGCGGCGCCGAGACAGTGTTGGCGAAGGTGAAGTCGCTCTCCGCCGCCGCGGCCGGCATCGGCGCACAGAAGGGAGCGTACGGCGGGGAGACGAAGCCCATGCAGTAGTTGCCGTACCCCTGCTTGCTCTCGATGGCGTTGGCCGCCACCTCCCTGCGATCACAACCACCCAGCCATGATGCCATTCACTGCAGAACGACGAAACCACACAAAGCCTTCGCACACGGTGCATGCGTTGCTACGTACCTGACGGGGAGGAGGTTGTGCGCTTCCACGGCCATGGAGCGCCGGTGGTGATGATGCGCTCGATCGATCGATCGCCACAGCGACAAAGAAGTGCACACTGGTGTTCCGGCGTCCTAGATCTCTGTATATATATGTGTGGGGGGGTTGGTTTGGTTTTGTTTGCCTCGTTGGATGCTGAACCAACGAACGAGATGGCCTCCTCTTCTCTTGGATCTATTTATGTACGTACTCTTTCTTCAGATAAAGTAGACGTATATATTTATTTTCTCTTCTTCAAAGAACGGAAAATTCGAGATTATTGGGAGTCGACACGTAAATCTCTGAGTTCCGTTCTGCAGATACGATGAAATTACACGGAAAAAGGCCGTATAATTTTGTATCATACGGAGATAGTGTGCGTATTCTGTCAGCACGGGCGTGGAGAAAGGGCCACTAGATCGATCTGGACTCTGCAGTTTCACACGTATATTATATTGGTAGAGCTAGCTACTACGTACGTATGCCTTGAGCGTTCATGTTTGCTTCCTTTTTTGTTCTTTGAGGAGCGTGTTTCTTTCCCTTTTTTTTCTTTTGAATTTTAGACATGTTTTTGTTTCTAATTCTTGAACTTTCTTGGTAGGATTCGTGAATGTCACTTGCATTACTACTATCCAAGATGGATACGCACACACGTACAACTATACATGCACACTTAATTTCTTTACTTACAGCTTGTACGCATGCATGCACAGTCGGTAACCGTTCTTTCTGACTTCTGACTTTTAACGTATTATTCTTTATTTCATCTTTTTTTTTCTAGATTTTTAGTTTTTTGGGCTTTTTGCTTTTTTCCCTATATTTCTTGGCATTGTCCATAATAAACTAATAAGTTTTTTATTTTTATTTTTTTAAATTTAATTACATCAAAT
This sequence comes from Dendrocalamus sinicus, assembly GCA_036346575.1. NCBI lineage: Eukaryota > Viridiplantae > Streptophyta > Magnoliopsida > Poales > Poaceae > Dendrocalamus > Dendrocalamus sinicus. The sequence goes on from CM070658.1 coordinate 1,813,409, forward strand.
AAACCATCAGTAATTACAGTAAAAAATAAATTAGCTACAGTAAAAATGTCATAAACCATACTAAACTGAGAGTATCGGTCGGGTAGCTAGGCCAATGCTCATGCTTGAATCACTAAGGGTGTGTTTGGTTGCCTGCATCCCCTTCATCCTGGATGGGTGGATCCGTATAATCTGAGAAAGAGCCTGTTTGGTTGCCTGTATGAGCGGATACAGCCTGTATGAGCGGATGCAAAAATACGCCTCATCTCGATGAGTGGATACGCTCAAAATGAGCTTCACTAGCCATCTGGATGAGTGGATGCGATGTATCTTATGCGGTCCCACGTGTTAGCCTCTCGTGTTTGGTAGATCGCATCCGCTCGTCTGAGCAACCAAACAAGATCTCGGTTTTTGTATCCGCTCATACACCTCACCAAACATCTTCTTTTTCTGAAATACGATTCCACTCAGCCTGCATCCACTCATCCAGAATATACGATGCAACCTCCTTCCACGAACCAAACACACCCTAACCTAGGGTGGTGATCGGTTCGGCTTAAAAGCTCGTGGCTTATGGTCAAAACACTTGTAGTTGGTGAAAAAAACATCAGATGGTGACAGAGGCTTATTTAGCATAATTAAATTTAAAAAAATTTAAAAATATAAAAAATATGTTAGCCCATTACGTATAATACAAACGAATACGGGAAAAAAAGAACCGGCAAAAAAGCTCAACAAAAAGCCAAAAGTTCAGAAAAAGACGAAATTTATGAATAGTGAAAAATAAGCCAGAAGCTCAAGCCGAATTGATCGCAGCACTAAGCTAGCCAAATCACCAATACATCTCGGAATGTGTGCTTGTATTGTTTACCGTTTGTTTGTTGGTTGGATGTGTCTAGACATTATCCGAATATTTTTTTCTTAATAATCATCTAAATTTAGAATCGTTACATTAGAGATTCAACAGCTCTTTTATTAGAGGGGGAGATTTTTATAGGGAGGAGAATTCATAGCCATTGGATTTCTAATCCAATAGTCATAAATCTAAATGATAGTTAAGAAAATAATATTTAGGGTGATATTTATCAACATCTTGTTGGTTTGGTGGTGGTGTACGTGGTTGCTTAACAATTCTGTTTTTTATTTTCCCTCGTAATCGCAAATTAACTGGATCGATCAATTCTCCTTGCCAGTTAATTCTAGTACTAGACTGTCATCGTACGTACATTTCAACGTATGGGAGTGTCTATACAACATTCGACTGTTTTTGAAGGAAAAAACAGTCAGATTTTAGGACGTTGGATGGTGATCCAACGCTCCGGATCTTTTTTTTGGAGGGGGTGCTTATATAAGTGGATCCGTTGGATAGAGATCCAACGCCTCCAGATCATCTGACTATTTTTACCTTCAAAAACAGTCGAATGTTTTATAGCACTTCTCATCATATATAAGTACAGCCGCTAGCTCAACTTCGCATGCACGGTGCATTGGTGCAGATAATGACATTTTTCAAGGCTCGTCAGTCTGCGTTTCATTTTTAAAAACGGGGTGTGTTTCGGTACAACTTTCTTTTCAAAGTTATGAAACTTAAAGGCAAAGAAGTTAATATATTTGGTGAGGGCAAATATGTATAACCTAAAGAAAATAAATTAGATCGAAGATTTTCCTCGACATAATATTTAAGTCTATATCTATATCTAATCTTCAATCCAACTTATTTTTGTAGATTGATACAGATTTATCATTACCTAATATTAATTACTTTGCTATAACATTCATAAACTTTTCTAAAATAGATGTCCCGGTGAAAACGGAAACCTCCCTCCAATGCTTCTGTGTGCATGGATGGCGCCATTCTGCGTGCTGGACATTGGGACAACAATATACAATTCCATACGCAAAGCAATTGATAAGATCTATCGCTAGCAGTCTGGAGCCTTAGGGCCTGTTTGACAGAGCTCCACCACTGAAAAAATGAATCTGGAGCAGCAGATCCACCAAAAACAGCTCCACCGTAAATCTGAGATCCCACCATGGAGCTGGACAAAACTGTTTGGCTTACACAGCAGCTCCAGATCCACGAAACTGAGTTTTTGGTGGGAATGACCTGTTTTGCCCATGGGTTTTATGGTGGTATAGGATGTGGTGTGTAACCAGTGGCAAAAGGTGGGTAATTACCACCCAACTCCACGAGTAGATACAAAACAAGGTTTCGTGGAGCATCCCTTGAGGTGCTCCATGGATTTCATGAATCTGGAGCTAGATTCAGTATTTTGGTGGATCCAGATTTTGTGGAGCTGGAGCATTTGGGTAAAAATTCGTGGAGTGGAGCTATTTTTGGTGGATCTGGAGTTGGTGGAGCTCTACCAAACAGGCCCCACCGTTTTGATTTGACACCACAGAAGAAGTGGACAAATGTCATACACTCGTACATATCTATCTAGTATATTTCACACCCTAAAACACATGGATCTGTTCATGATTCATCCATTTTAATGATTTGCCCTACTCATGATTTCCAGGAAGCCATGCTCTTCCAGCTTCTTTTTCGCTCTCAAATCACAATCGTGAAAGTATTCCATGTGTAGGGAGTAGTACTATACGTTATTCATGGTAGGTGTGGAAGAACGTGGATTAATTTAATTCTAAGCTTAATCCATGCCATAAGACAAGTCTAACCTAAGGACGTACGTGATCTGGATCTCTGGATTTTGTTGTAATTGCTATATATGAGTCCTTATCAACCTAGTACTATATATCACTCAACAAAAGAAAGAAATTTAAGAAGATGGGGATACATTGGGTTGTGTCAAATATCATCAAAAATAACTTGTGCACTGGCTAATTAATTATTAACTCCAACATAGCCTGTCCTTTTCATATTTTCCAAAGGTGTAAAAGGTGATCAGTCCTTAATTATAAGAAAGGAAAGAAAACCTCATGAGTCATGACCTTGATAATTCAAGTAGCTAGCTTTTCACGAAAGTAGATTTGCCCAATATTAGCATCACTAGGCTAGGCTTGTTGCTTGCAATGCTTTGGATGTTAATAGCTACTTTGAGTCAAGCTTACACATCTACTTACTCCTGCAATAGCTTACACTTCCGGTCCCTAGCCAGCCAGCTAGGTACATGGATAGTGAAAGGAAAGATTGCATTGAATGTGATTCCTTTGTCATTAGTTTGCACGATCAAATGAATGGATTTCCCTGTCTCGCAGTTCCTTTTAGAAAAGCGATGTCTCGTAATATTATAAGTTCATCGGATATTTAAACTATAGTTATTATAATATTTTCATTCTATACCTATGATTTAATGTAGAAAAAGTAGCCGAGTAGTTGTGATATACCTTTTAATAGAGGTACGTATGTCCAATGATATTGCTCTATTCGTATTATCTTCTAAAGCTACTTTTTTTTACAGTAAATAGCTTTTTTACAGTATTTAATTTTTAAAAGTAGTGCATTTTCAAGATAGAATCTACTAGTGATTGTAGTACACACTATTACGACTTCATTTATATCGGCTAAACTCGTATGTAAATGTCTCTCTCTACAAATTTTTTCATAAGAGTTTTTCTATAAGCTGTTAATATTTATAAGTCAAAGTTAAAAGCCAATATAAATGGATTCTAATTTTTGTCTTAGATTTATTGTTTTCATAGCCTGCCGTGTGTACGATAGGTTTGAATTTATATTACAAGGTCGAAGGGAGCAACCAGCATAGCACAGATATATGTTCACCAACTCCATTATTGTTGCTTCCATCATGGCATCAACCCCAACCAAATCACCATCAACTACTATGATTAACTACCGGAAAACGCTCCCATTGCTTCATCAAAGCTGACAAGACTAATAATAATACTAGGTGGGAGAAAAATCCTAAAGCCACTCAGTTGGAAAGCTGAAATCCTTGAAAATATCAGCTGCATTCCTTCAACATTTAACGATGCAACAGCAACATACACTCAGTTCAAATGTCATCGATCCAACCAGATCAGTTGAACTATGATATACCAAGCGTTGGCCACCATCGTGTCTTGATCCTTGTCGCTGTCATTGTCTCCATCTTCGACCACTTACCATACCCTTAGTGTCGTAGGGATGGCCCCCACCTAAACCCAGCAGGCCTGGTAGGAGGTTATAAGGCCCAGAATAGGCCATGTGTACTGACATAACTGCCCCCGGAGGGGATAACCAGATGTAAGGGTATAACTGTAAAAGCACTCCTCATATGTATATATATATATATGAGTACAGGCCATGGGGAGGGGAGAGGACACAACGCTCATCTCCATCACTCTCCACTACCATCTCTCTCTCTGTTTGGCCTGTAGCCACAACAGTTGGCGCCGTCCGTGGGGAGGACAAGGACAAGCCTGAAGACCAAAGAAGAAGGATGGCACGAAAGAGCTTCGCGGTGACGGCGGGAAAGAAGGCGGCGGGCCGGGCGTCGATGAGTACCTGGGCCGGCATCGGCAGCGGCAAGCGCGGTGGCGACGCAGGCGCGGTGGCCGAGGACGTCGACGTTCGCGCGGCGACGACCAACCTCGTCACTGGCACCGCGGCGACCAACCTCGTCACCAGCACCGCGACAACCCACCCCGCCATCGGCACCACGACAACCCGCCCGCCACGGCGTTGCGGTGGCGAACCCCGCGATCGAGGACGCCGACGCCGGCGCGGCGACAACCGACCCGCCGACGCAACGACACCGACTCGCCGCGCCGCGACCCTCGCGGCGGCGCGGACCGGGCGGTTCGAGGTAGCCATGACAGAGCGACCGCAGCTCGGGAGCTCGCGACGCGATCGTGCTCGCGCCCGATCCGCCCGTTGGGAGTACCGCGACCCGCCGCGACTGCCGGTGGAAAGCCCCGCTGGCGGCCCTCAACGCGCGTTCGGCGGGAGTTGGGGACCCGCGAGCCGCCCAAGATATGCAAGAGGCTCGGAGCCAGCAGGCCGCGCCACTAATCGCGCCCGAGCCCACGCCGGAGAGGGCGGACAGTCGCGAAGCCCCCACGTCTAGCCGCGTGCCGCTGCGGCACGTAGATCCAGAGTCCCCGCTCTCGGCGGGGCTGCAGCAGGCGGCATGGCCCGAAGACTTCAAGTTTCCTAGCGCCATTGACCCATACAAAGGCGACACGGACCCCCGTGAGTTCGTGTGCTTGTACGAAACCGCGATCGAAGCCGCGGGCGGAGACGACACCATGAAGGCGAAGGGACTCCCCCTTGCGCTGCAAGGAGTGGCGCTCTCTTGGTTCTTTACCATAGAGCCGGGCTCCATCTACGCGTGGGAGCAGCTCCGCGATCGCCTTCATAACAACTTCCAAGGAAACTATGTGGAGCGAGTCGACGCGGACCAACTCTTCGCTGTGAAGCAAAAACCCTCGGAGAAGCTCCGGGACTACTTCAAGCGCTTCACCAAGATTCGATGCCAAGTGAAAGATGTTAATGAAACCACCATTGTTAATGCAGCCATACAGGGCCTTCGTCCGGGCCTGATGGCCGAGTACAACGCGCGAAAGCCAATCAAGACGGTGGCGAAGCTCTTCGACAAAATGAAGGAATACGCCAGGGCGGAAAAAGACACGCGGCGAAGGCAAGGTGACGACTCTGACACCAACCAGGCCGGAGCCTCGGCAAAAGCCGAAGATCCGCTGAAGGACGGTTCTTCGAAGGGAAAGCGTAAGCAGGAGTTGTCCAGGGATGCGCCCGACCGCAGGGACGCCTCGCACAAGGAGTCGTCCGACCAGCCCAAGCGCGGCCAGCAGAGGTCGAGGCGAAACCGGTACGTCGTCGACATTGAAGGCGATTCCGACGAGGGCGCTCCTGCGGGCCGAGGCGGTCGGGGGCGCCGTGGCCGGGGCCGCGACGATAAAAGTCGTGGAGATTACGACGACCAGCACCAGGGACTCTGGTGCGTAGTCCATGGCCGCAGCAACCACGATACCCACACCTGCACCTCCATCGCGGCGCTCCGCGATAGCGTCGCCAAGGACAGGAACCCGGAGACACGTCCGCCTGCGGTGGCCACGCCCAACCCCGCACGAGGCCCCATGCAGTGCAGCGCAGGGATGCAACCTCGTGAAGGCCCTTACGGATCAAGCTCACGTCTGGCAGCCTCGGGAGGGCCTTCTCGCGCCGCAGCCCCGAGGCAACCCACCGCAGGTCATTAACGCCATATCCGGAGGCTCTGCGCTGAATTCGCCTCAAGACGGCAGCAGTGAGGCCTATGCGCCAAGACTACATCACGTGGCGGCATACCCAGCGCAAGCACCGCCGATCGGGCGCAAGACGAAGTCACATTCACACCCGACGACGCCAAGGCGTGGACTTCTCATCAGAGCCCCTAGTCATCGGGTCACTATCGCGGGATGCGATGTGGGGCGTGCCTTGGTGGACGGCGGTAGCTCGCGAACATATTGTTTGCGGTGGCCTTCACGAGATGGGGATCCTCGAAGCCGCCTAGGACCTCAGAATCCCACCGCAGGCTCGGACACGGCCCCGCGGCGTTGGGCCAAATAGGTCTTCAAGTCTCCTTCGCCAAGGTAACAATGTGCGGACCGAAGATGCCACCTTCGACGTGGTCGACCTTCCGCACCCTACAATGCCATATTAGGCGCCCAATCCTCAACTCCTTGGCGCGATACCACATCACGGCTATCTATGCATGAAGATCCGGATCCCGGACCATCATCACCGTCCGAGGTGACCAGATATGGCCCGCGCATCGAGCCAGTACTGTGTACCGCGTCGCAAGCCAGCGGTGCTCTTAAAGTCGGCGCCACAGCGCTGGGGTCCGCGGGGCCATTCAGAGGCGCCTTGGCGGGCCCTGCAGATGTCCAGCGGCTAGAGGCTTCGGCCGCACCAAGGACACAACGCTCATCTATGAAGATCGCGTTTGCCAACAACCTTTCTTCATCACGCGCAAATACGCGGCGGGCGCGCGCAGCGGGCCAGCGCTGCGTTCCCGCAGATAAATCGGTCGACGTTCGGCGTGTGCACTCGCCATAGCCAAAGGTGACGGGCCGAGTATAAACAAAGACGACGCTCGCGTGTGCACTCCCGCGGCGTGAGTGCAGGATGAGTATAAACAAAGACGACGCCGCGTGTGCACTCGCCGTAGCTGGGTACGGATCGAGTATAAATCGAAGTCGCGCGTTCGCGTGTGCACTCGCCGTAGCCAAAGGTGACGGGCTCGAGTATAAACAAAGACGACGCTTCGCATGTGCACTCGCCGTAGCTGGGTACGGGATCGAGTATAAATCGAAGTCGACGCTCGCGTATGCACTCGCCATAGCCAAAGGTGACGGGCCTGAGTATAAACAAAGATGCACATTCGCGTGTGCACTCGCCGTAGCCAGGGGTACGGGACTAAGTATAAATCGAAGTCGCACGTTCGCGTGTGCACTCACCGTAGCCAAAGGTGACGGGCCGAGTATAAACAAAGACGACGTTCGGCGTGTGCACTCGCCGAGCTGGGTACGGATCGAGTATAAATCGAAGTCGACGTCGCGTGTGCACTCGCCGTAGCCAAGGGTGACGGGCTTGAGTATAAACAAAAGACGCAACGGGGGGACGCCCTCGCGCGCACCAGTCTACGGACTTTAAATAAGATGTAGCGCCGAGGTCCGCTCGCACGCACGATCCACGGACTTTAAATAAGACGTGAGCGCCGAGGTCGGCCTCGCGACGCACGCGGGCCACGGACTTTAAATAAGACGAAGCGCCGAGGTGCGCCTCCGCACGCACGATCTACGGACTTTAAATAAGACGAGCGCCGAGGTCCGCCTCCGCACGCACGATCCACGCACTCTAAATAAGACGTAGCGTAGAGGCCTGCCTCCGCACGCGCGAGTCTCCGGACTATAAAGGAAGTCGTAGCGTCGAGGTCCGCCTCCGCACGCACCAGTCCACGGACTCTAAATAAGACGTAGCGTAGAGGCCTGCCTCCGCACGCGCGAGTCTCCGGACTATAAAGGAAGTCGTAGCGCCGAGGTCCGCCTCGCACGCACGCACGATCCACGGACTCTAAATAAGACGTGGCGTAGAGGCACGCTCCGCACGCGCGAGTCTCCGGACTATAAAGGAAGTCGAGCGCCGAGGTCCGCCTCCTCACGCACGATCCACGGACTCTAAATAAGGCGAGCGTAGAGGCTCGCCTCCGCGCGCGCGAGTCTCCGGACTATAAAGGAAGTCGAAGCGCCGAGGTCCGCCCGCACGCACCACCCACGGACTCTAAATACGACGCGGTTGTTCTCCCTGCGCACTCTACGGAGTCTAAACAAGACACGGATTCCGCGCATGCCGGGAACCTCATCCCTGTGCATACTCTGCGGAGCATAAAATAAGGCTACGGTGGCCTCCCACACGTTTCGCACCGCGTAGTGCGGGAGGTGAGCGCAGCGCGCGCTGACGAAGACACTGGCGCGGCCGCTACCCCGCCAGGAGGAGCAAGAGGAACAGAACATGCGCGCACTTCCACCCTCGCACACGCCAGTCTACGGGCTATAAAAAGGCGAAGTGTCGAGGTCCGCCTCCGCACACGCCAGTCTACGGACTATAAAATGGCGAACTGTCGAGGTCCGCCTCCGCACCCGCCCGTCTATGGACTGTAAAAAGGTAAGGCGCCAAGGACTGCCCCCGCAAGCGCCGTTCTAAGGAACCCTTGCGCGACTACTTCGCCAACGGCGCGCGTCGAGCGTGGAGATCCCGTCCCCGCGCAGCATGTGGCGTATCGGTGAATCCGAAGCGGCATCAACACACAGCGCATATCTTAAGATGACAGAAAAATTTGCATATCGGAAAAATCACACAAGTACAAAGGTCCGGCAGCATCCTTGCCGTTCTAAGCCGCTACCCCGCGGGCTCGTCCTTAACACGCGCTAAAGCTGGGGCCTCGCTTGAAGAAGGCCGGCTTGCCCAAAAGTTCAACGACTCTCGCCCTTTGCAAAGATCGGCGCCGTCGGTCACAAGGCGAGCGCAGCGATCGCCTCGGCAAGGAAGCTGCCCGGGATGAAGGCAAGTCATCAGTTCGTGAAGCAAACACGCACTTTATTCATTCAATTAAGGGGCAGACGCTACAACGCACGCCCACACCTAGCCACGTTGGCGCCGCACCTGTGAGCTTTCAGCATCTTCGGAGGCCTCCACGACACCCTCGTCGCGCCGCGGGACCCCAGCGCCGCCCTCGTCGCGCCGCGGACTTCGCCCGTAAATCGCCGAGGTCCCCACCACGGAAGGACTTCCGAGCTCCACCTCCGTGGCGGCTATCCGGTGTAGTCCCGGATGCGCTCGTAGAAGCATTTGACGGGCCGCGAACGGCATGGACTTCACCGACATCACTCGGCCGCCGCATCTCCACCGAGGGTTCTCCTCGGCGATGTGCGTGCAACCACGATGTCGAAGGAGGGCACACACTGCACGACGCCACATAGGCACAGTGGTCGCCAAAGTTTATCGCAGGCGCGCGAACGCCGGCGGCGCCATGGATCAGCGAAGGGCCCGCAGCAACTCCTCCGGGCGGCGTGGTCTAGCACTCCACCGCAAGCCTTTCGAGGTGGACTTCCAGCATCTGCGGGCGCCCCACGCAACCACCGAGGCGCCGCTAAGCGCCCGTTACGCTCGCTAGAGTCAAGGCAAGCTCGCTTTTTCCTTTTCTAGCGAGGCGACTGTTCAGAGCCCGCCCCGCTCCGCCGCAAACTACATTGCGTAGCCTCAACGGCCGACTCGCGCCGACGCCACAAGTCCTCGGCGTGTGCCCCGCCGGCGCATTCCGCTTCGGTGGCGGATGCGGGCATCCCGAGCAGCGGGCTCCAGAGGCCGCAGAGCTCCTCCTCGGCGCCCGCGGCCTATCCTCGAGCGCTCGCCACGAGATAGGCCGCTTGCAAAGCCTGCCCCAAAGACAAGTGTTCGCAGAAGGAAAGACTTAGCAAGCTCAGCCAAAGACGGGAGTTGTCGCATGAGTACTTACCTCACCCGGACACCTCGGCGTCTTCGAGGCGCCCCGGCCCGTAGGCCTGCAGCACTTGCGGGTCGACGCTGGTGGCCGCATCATTCACAATCCCGCGCCACGCCCTCAGCGTCTCCGGGGGCGGCACGAGGTCCGCCGAGTGCTCCCCCTCCGGAATGAGCAGCGCTGCAAACAAGGCTGTAGGTGAGCACCGTAGGGCATGAAAGAATACACCAGAATAAGCTAAGCCGCCCTACCTTCGGTAGCAGAAGGAGGGCCTCGGGGACTCGCCCCCTTATCCCCGGGCGGGGTGGCGGTGTCGTAAGCCCCTGTAGAAGCAATGGTCCCGCCGCGGGTAGAAGCCTCCGCGTTTGGGGCGGGCGACGGCCGTCCCTGCGCGGCGGGTGGCGTGGCCAGGAGGGTGGAAGGCGCATATGCCGCAGGGTCTCCGGCACCTGCACTAGAGTCCCACAAGCTTTTGACGCCCGTGGCCACGACGAATCCCCGCGGCGTCCGGTGGAGCTCCGGCCGCACACATGGCCGTTTAGCCGGGGCAGCCAACAGCAAAATCGCCCACGTAGTCGCGGCTGGGGAAGCCCCCGCGGTCACACCGCCCGGGGGCGAAGGTTCCGCGGTGGCAACTGTCGTAGGGGGCACCTCGATTTCTGCCGCTGTCGTTAAAGGCAGCATGGCTCCGTGCGCCCCCGTGGAGGGCACCTCCGGCACCACAGCGGCCACGGCCAAAGAATCCACCTCAGCATCGCCGGTCCGCACGGGTTCCGCCTCGACGACTTCGTTGGGTGGCGAGACTTCCCCCCTCCGGCTGCTCGTGGCAAACCCACCGTCCGGGGCGCTCGCCGAAGATACCTCGCCGAGTTTGACTCCGCGTCCGCCGCGCCCTCGGGAGCACTAGCAGCTGCCGCGCCAAGCGCGGCAGGCGCCCTGCTGCGGCCCCTCTTCCGAGACGGTGCCTTCTTCTTCTTCGCCGCACCGTCGTCTGGAGCGACACGCTCCGGCACGGCAAGGCCCAGGGCCTCGCACACGCGGTTTATTCGCCCCAGCCTCGCCTCGGCGTTGCGAGACCTTGCGCCGTGCTCCCCGCGTGTACGGCCCCAGGAATACGCGCGCGGCTTGCTCCGCCTCCTCCAAGCAAATCCCTGATGCAAAGGAGAATAGCATCAGCATATAACGCATTTCGCGTGAACAAAGGAGAGACGCGATCGGGGCTCACGACGATCGGAGGGCGCCGGCAGCGAGCAGATCGATGGCGAAACATTGTCGTCTCGATGCCTCTCGGTGGCAAGACGCCAGTCGCGGGCAAGCGGTGCCACGCTGTACATCACGTACTCTTCGGCGAGGTCGCGCATGTTGAAGCGGGCGGCCACGCCTACGAGCCGCTGGGCCCTTCTCCTGTCCTCTTCATCGAGCATCCCGCCGGGCGAGGGCTTGAACGCGATCGGTCGGCCTGTGCACTCAAGGCCGCTCCCGCTCTCCACACGGTGGTAGAACCACCGCTTCACCCAGTAAGACTCCCACTTCCCGCGAGTTGAGTTCGCAGGGAAGAGCTTCTTGCACGACGGACGATGAATAAAGGTGACGCTACCGAAGCTCGACAGCGTCCCGTCCTTCCGGTCCTTGGGCTGGCATCGTGCCTCGTGAAGGTAGGCGAACAACGAGGCGCTGGGCCAACACGCCCTCGAGCGCAAGGCCCAGCTGTACATCGTGAGCTGGGCCACGACGTTCGGAGTCAGTTGCGCCAGTTCCAGCCCGAAGGTCCGCAACACGTCACCTACGATAGCCGCCGCTGGGATGCGGAGCCCCGCGTCGAAAAAGGCAATGAACACCACCGCCTCCGACCTCTCGGGATGCGGTTTCGTCTCGTCGGCAGCGAGCAATCGTACCTCCTGGCGCTCGGACAACTTCCCCGCGCGCAGAAGCCCTTGGATCGTCTTCTCGGTCACGAGCGAGGGGCCTAGCTCGCCGGAGAACGTGCCTTCCTCCTCCGCCACCAGCCACTCCTTGTCCGCCGCTGCCGGGTCGCGCTCTTGGAGCGCGTATTTCACCTTCAACAGCGAGGACCGCCGGCGAATGTCAGAGCCACCAACTGCCTGGCCGCGCTTGCCACCGGAGTCCATCGCTTCCCACGGTGAGATTGAAGCAGTGAAGATATCGCGAAAGTATAGAGGGCGGAGCAGACAGAAAAGAGGGCGTAAAGGTGCGGGGACACTATTACGGGGGGGCTATTTCAAGCCACCTTGCCCATACCACCGCTTCCAAAGCGTCGCAACGATCCGCGTGCCGGATGCAGCCGCAGCGGTGTAAAGGTCCGCCCCGCACGATTCCCCGTAGCTAAAAACAAAGTGTCGCGACGGTCCGCGTACGGGACGCGACCGAAGTCGTACGAGCCCCCGTCCAGTGCAATGCCCCATACCCGAAGCTGGAAGGCCACAACCACAAGCGCCAAGGGCCGTCACAGCACGACGCTACCTAGCCGCTATTAAAGGCGCACTAATGGGCCAGGGATCACAACAGCTTCGGCGCTGCGCCATTCATCGCCCGCCCTGTGTCCCCTTTGCCTAGGGAAAAGGCGAGCGGCCGCGAGCACGCAACCGTCCACATCCCGCCGTGCACCAAGCATAGGCCACCGCATGCCCTGTGCGCGTCCAGGCGGGTCGCACGGTACGGGAACCTAACCCTGGCAGACCGGGGACCGGCGTGATTCCAGGAACCTTTGCAGCACAAGACTGCATCACGAGATCCCAAGTCACGGCACGCGTGGCGGTATTCGCGAGACGAGGAGCCAGCCCGCCGCCACCCGCTCAAGGGTAGGGGCGGGCGCGCGCGTCTCGCCGGCTGGCGCCCGGCTCGCGCCACCCGCTCGAGGGTAGGAAACGGAGCGCGCGTCTATTTGGCTGGCGCCGGCTCGCGCCACCCGCTCAAGGGTAGGGGACGGAGCGCGCGCTACTACCGGTGGCGCATCTGCCGGTGGCGCGCAGCTCGCGCCACCCGCTCAAGGGTAGGGACGGAGCGCGCGCGTCTGCCGGCCGGGCACCGGCTCGCGCCACCCGCTCAAGGGAGGGACGGAGCGCGCGCATCTACCGCCGGGCGCGTCTACCGGCAGGCGCCGGCTCGCGCCACCCGCTCAAGGGTAGGGGACGGAGCGCGCGCGTCGCCGGCCGGCGCGGCTCGCGCCACCCGCTCAAGGGCGGGACGGAGCGCGCGCATCTACCGGTGGCGCGTCTGCCGGCAGGCGCCGGCTCGCGCCACCCGCTCAAGGGTAGGGGACGGAGCGCGCGTCTACTTCAGCCGGGCATGTCTGCCGGTGGCGCGCCGGCTCGCCGCCACCCGCTCGAGGGTAGGGGCGAGAGCGCGCGTCTACTTCGGCTAAGCGCGTCTACCGGCCGGGCGCCGGCTCGCGCCTCCCGCTCGAGGGTAGGGGCGGCGCGCGCCTACTTTGATGGCGCGTCTACGCCGGTTGGCGCCGGCTCACGCCACCCGCTCAAGGGTAGGGACGGAGCCGCGCGCTCAAGGGTAGGGGACGGAGCCGCGTCGACCGGGTGCAGCCCGCCGCCTCCCGCTCAAGGGTAGGGACGAGCGTGCGTGTTCACCGGCAGGCGCCAGCTCGCCGCCACCCGCTCAAGGGTAGGGGACGGAGCGCGCGCGTCTACGCCGCCAGGCGCCGCCCGCCGCCACCCGCTCGAGGGCGAGGGACGGAGCGCGCGTCTACTTCGGCCGGGCGCGTCTACTTGGCCGGGCGCCGGCTCGCCGCCACCCGCTCGAGGGTAGGGGACGGAGCGCGCGTCTACCGGCCGGGGCGCGCAAAGGCGGTGGTCTTGTCTCGCAAATCGCCTCGTTTTCTTAACGGACCACCTACGGTGCATCAACATAAAGGTGATGCGGCGGGCTCCATCGAACGCCGATCGTAGGTAGGCCTGTTAAGAAAACGAAGCGAACCTTCTTTGCCGCCGCCGCGAAGCGCGTGGGGGAGGAAGCGCGGTGGGCCGCCGATAATCGGCGCTGATCAAGCTCCCAAGAAAATGGACCTCCTTCGTGCATCAACATTCCCCTGCCGCTCAGCGTCACCAGAATGTTGATGCACCGTAGGGGCCCATTTAGGGAGCGACTTCTATCACAATATACGCAGAGCAACGCCGCACTGATGCCATATATACTCCATCGCCGGGGAGCCAACCGGCGGAAGGCCAATCGGCAGAAGTCCAACTGCCGGGAGTCCGCCGCCATATTAATGGTCACGACGCCTCAAACGCCCGCACCGCGCCAAGCACGCTTCACCACGTGGACGGCCGGCATCGAAGCGCCGCGCACGTCCCTTATCACCTAAGGCTCATGCGACGGATCAGGGGCCCGCTACGCTGTCCTGTGCCGGTGCAACGCCCCCGGCGCGCGTCTGCTTCGGCTACAGCGCAGCCCCGGGTCAAGTTTGGAAAAGTTCACAGGCCGCGGGGACGGAGGGGACCAAAGGACTCGGCAACATGGCTTCGGCCCCGTGAAGCCCTTTACCATGAGAGGCTCCTGTCGTAGGGATGACCCCCACCTAAACCCAGCAGGCTTGGTAGGAGGTTATAAGGCCCAGAATAGGCCATGTGTACTGACATAACTGCCCCCAGAGGGGATAACCAGATGTAAGGGTATAACTGTAAAAGCACTCCTCATATGTATATATATATATATATATGAGTACAGGCCATGGGGAGGGGAGAGGACACAACGCTCATCTCCATCACTCTTCACTACCATCTCTCTCTCTGTTTGGCCTGTAGCCACAACACTTAGCGAACACAAGATTAACTTTATCTTAATGGTCCATATGACGTAATTTGTATTGCTCAACATCGGGTATTGGATTAGGATCATAGCTTTTCTTGTGTCAGCTTGATAAACATGCCTAACTTCGATGGATCGAGCTTGTTGCCCGTGTTATTGACGAGCTCTCCTGACTTCGATGGATCAATAGTGTTACCGGCCATCGCTCGTCCCCTTAGGCTTAGATACCAATTGTTGGAGAATTTGTCCAGGGTCTAGACGAGCGATGAACTTGAACTTTGAGATCACACATGTGAACACGAGTAAACTCAGATAGATCTTTGGTGATACGATACGCTTGTATAGAGAAGCAATATACAAGATTCCGTAACCAACACAACATCCTACGTTGAGAGTTCTATACGGACACATCTTGACTTTCGTTTACAACCACTGTGAGTCTTAGTTACATGCTGACTCTGATTCCTGACCTTTCTCGACTACAACTACTATAGTAATTTTACGACTCCGACTGCTACAGTACTTGATACAGTAATTGGACTGGTCGAAAGCTACAGTGGTAATATAAATTGTCGTGGTCATAAATATACTTTAGTTATGAACTCAACCAGACCTGAAGATAACTAGATTAACTTTATCACCGAGCTTGTCCAGGAAAATGAAACGTAATAGTTACACGCAATCGACGGACTCTTGATCTTCGATAGACATGGATTGCTGATACGGGATAGCTATCTGATGAGCGTTGTCGTGGCTGCGGTCACACCACATCCTCCTGAACATCTACAACAGCTATACATGATGAGCTCTGAATATATCAGTATCACCACCTTGGTCTACTGCTTGTACCACATCCTATCTTGATGAGCATCTATTCTGCCTAACCAACCCCATCCATCCTGCTCTCTTCATTTCTCAACACACATCATACATACATCATTTTCTGCCATTCTGGATGCTTGCACAATACATTGCACTGTCAGTCGTTGCATCACTAATCACTTCCCCCCTTGCCTTTTTGCTCGCTGCTCTTACTACTTTGCATACATATGATAGACTCAACAGAACAGAACAGAACAGAACAGAACAGAATGGGATCCTGATTCTATGCATTCCGTTCCTTAATTGCTTGCACGATTCTGCCATTGCAGCCTGGATCGGAAGGAGAAAAGGTGAGGCTGTTCCATGCGTTGCTGCTGCTTCTAGCTAAAAGCCTTTTTCTAGTCAGAGAAACAGCGTCCGCTCCTTTCCTTGCTTGTGCATATGCCATGTTGTCATTGCTGGACAGCAGCACACACTGTTGGTGTGACCGTGTGAGGGCTCTGATCAAGTCTCAATCACATACCTAAACTTAATCGTCTCAAAGCTAGCTTTTGATGCTGGCCTCAGAGCATGGGATCGATGATGCAGTGATATGACATGAATATGACGTGTTTTTTTTGTCACAACCCAAAATCTGGTATTTCTAGCTAGGCATTCTCTTCTGCCCTACATTCTCTAAGATGAAACAGATAATCTTACGAGATTAAAAGAAGGAACGCATTGGTGCAATTTTACTCTATCGATCTGTCTAGGCCCTAGACATGATTGATCCATGGGACCCTTTATCTTGTGACCATATATATTTCTGACTTGCCAAGAAACAAGAACCTAGCTATACACCTCACATCACATGGTTACCTAATTTGATTGACAAGGATGAGCTCCAAGGTTTGGTTGGGAGCTAAACGATGGGAGTCATGGTGCATTTCCCACCCTCATCAGGAGATGTTTCGCTCTGATGATCGATTGACATGGAATAAAATGGTTTTCTATAGGGTTGATTAGGCTGCAAGAATCCTATCCTGTCTTTACTTAATATGAAATATACCTGCCATCCACCTAATCAACCAAGGAATAAAATTATTATTAGGGTTTAAATCGATCTTTGAGTCAAGTGGTAATAATTATGACTTGTGAGAGCCAAATTAAGCTAGAGACAGATTGTTGTGAGACTACGTAGAGGTCATCCTATATGTGTGATGAGTATTTGATTTTGCTTGTGCTTCAAATCCAAAGTTTGAGTTTGATTTTGTGTCATTGGCTGGCTCTAGCCGTTGGTTGTGCGTAGCTAGTAAGGTGGCCATGGAGGGACCAGTCGGTCAGCCAGGGAGCTAGTTGGCTGGAGTATAGAGCTGGTCAGCAGGCCACAGCAGGTCGAGTGGCCATGGAGAGACTAGCCGATCGGCCAGGGAGCTGGCCGGTAGGCCGCAGCTAGTCGGGTGGTCGTGGAAAGACTAGCCGGTCGGTAGGCTGCAGTTGGTCGACTGGCCGTGGAGAGAACTTTTATGGAATGAGTTATGGTTCTTGATTTCAAGTTTGTTGTCATCCTTAGGCTTATGAAATGGCTAGGGAATGACTGTAAACATGCATATCTAAGTATCAATAGAAATCAAAATTCGTCCAAATCTTTCTTCTCTTTGCTCAGAAATTTTGATTTAGCTTGTTTTTTTGGGTGTTTCATTCTCTCCTCTTGATCCCAAAGACATATAAGTAATGAAGATGTCTCTTGGAGACCATATATCATCCATCTAGGAACCGTTTATAGCAAGTTCTTGTAATTTTCTGGTTTTCCCATAGTTGTGAGGGAGAGAAGTTGAGAGAGAAAATGTGGTGCTTTGGCTGCACCTTGTAATCATCCATGAAAATATAAACTTTATCCTCATCTAAAATAGATCAAATTTTGTCTTAATCATATTCTTATTTGTATTCTTGCTTGGTCGTTCTCGTTCTTGAGCTTGATTTGTGATTTCGGGTTCGTGGAATCTCTAGCTCAATCTATTGCTTAAATTATCTTGTTAGCATATGTGAGAACAAATCTGGAAGACCTCATATCTTAGATCCTTACGAGCAATAAGTAATTTGAGTTTTAGAATTAAGTAATTTGAGTTCTAGAACTTTAGTATTCTTTTAACCTAGATTTGATTATCCTCAATTTGATGAACTTGAGCCAAAGTCTCATGCAAAACTTGAAAGTATTTGGATGGGATTTGAGCTTTTATCTCGAGTGGTGTTTAGGTCTGGAAATAGAGGACTAGCTGGACTGGTCCTAGACCTGCAGTCTGACTAGCCAGTCGATGTGACTGGTCGAAAGCTAACTGTCAAACCAACCATCTGTCTAACCAGCCTTGTGTAGGAGGCAGTTGATTTTGTTGTTAGCTTTGCTTTGAACTTAAGTAAAGATTTTAAATACCTAAGAGGGAAAAGTTTTGGGAATCATTCACCCCTCCGATTACTGGTATTGGTCCTACAATTGTAAAGATCATGGTAGCATCCTAAAGTCAAGGCAGGGTCCAGAGCAGAGAAAGAGACTCCAAATAACCCAAAACCAATTAAGCAGAGCTACTGAAATCTGGTTTGGAAGCATGCACTGGACATTAGTCTTGTGATCTTGTGGAAGTTGCCAAGTTAGAAAGGCAGGTTTGGCCCCATTCATGATCCAATCCATCACACATAAAAGCAGTTCATGTTCATGGAAGGAGGTTATACCACTCGTGGACAGTGACAAGCAGGCAGGCAGGCAGAAGATTATCTGCAAGAAACTGAGGAAGGAAGGCGCAACAAGATCAAATGGGAAATCAAGTAGTCCAGATGGGGTCACGAACAAGAGGGTGAAGGTGACTGGCGACTGGATGGCGAAGAAAATCAAAGCGTGTGTTGTTCTTGGTGGCCAATCATACACGGAACACAAGCTTGGATGTGGAAGTGAAACGTCGCCGTATGTTGTATGTGGAGATGTGATCACAAGAACATCTGAGCAATTCAGACTTCAGACTGAAGCGGTGCAAGTCTGCAAGATAATGATCCAGACTCGAAACCATTCTAGCAGCAGTTGCTTTAGAGAGGAATCAGTAAGAAACATCGAGATTCTGAACTCTGAAGTGGGGGCAGTTCACTGTTCCCATTGCTATCCTTTAAATCTAGAGAAGGGTAGGCGAGCACTAGGACATGCACCATTGATCTTCAGACACAAAGTGCAGAGGTGCATGCTAAAGTCGACTCGATCAGAGAGCTAGCTATCCGAATGAGAGGAACGAGTTGAACAATCAAGTACGATGAATCCAAGTGTGACACATCTCTACTATCTCTACTATTATATAAAGAAGAGCTGGTGGTCGTCGGTGCATTCTCCCTTCTCTCTTCTCAGCCATCCGATCTAAATATAGGAATCTTGACCATCTATATCTCCCCTCTCTCGCTAATTGTCCCTCCTCTCCACTTCCACCTTCGGTTATTCTGTTCTCTCATTCTATACAGATCTCTCTCCCACGCTCTCTCCCTTGCAGACCTGCCACCTCATCTCGTCTCTCCCACCTCGCCGCCCATCGGACATCTCCCCACCGCCACCACCCCATAGCCATTCGTCGCCTCCACCAGGCCCGTGTGCGCATTCCCCACCCCTCCACCGAGCGAATCCACCGCCGAAGAGCCCCGCCGCAACACCCTCACTTCGCCGCCCCTGCATCCTCGCGCGGCCACCACCGAGCATTCCCGAGCGTCACGCCAAGGCGCACTAAACTCCTGTGTCCTCCTCCCTCTCGCGCACCCCTCGCCAACCCCAGCAGCGCCGCCATCCGCCGATGCCCTTAGTCCCCGTGCGCCACCTCAGCATCAAGTGCCACGCCAGCCAAGTGTGCCACCTCAGCTTTTTCTTTGGTCCATGGACCCAGTCCACAAAAGCCGGTCCCACCTGTTAGTGAATAAAACTCTTTTTCTGTTGAAACACAATTCGGCCAGAAAATCAAAATCTTTGTTGACGTCACTCTGACGTATAAATCCCTTTTCCCACATAAATATAATTCCTCTGAAAATCATTTCCCTTGATGACATCATAATCTGATTTTTCAGTTCAAAAATAATTCCAGAAAATCGTTTATTCTTTTTCCCTCATCTCGAACTTCCAAAAGCTCGTATTTCTTCATTTTAACTTCGATTAAGCCCATTCAAATTTCTAAATTCTTATAAAATTCTCATCTATCCATTTCTATCCTATTTTCAAAATTTTGGAGTTTTTGAATTTATTTGGATTAAATTAAAGCTTAGAAAGTAAAAAAAATTTAAATGGTTAAAATATATTTCAATTAAATCCAAATTTTTTATTTGAAATTTTCGGGTTCCAAGGATATTTGTAGAATTTTCATTAATTTTGTTTCGAATTTATTTTATTTTTTGAAAAAAATATTATTTTTTATTCTGTTTTCTCTCTCCTGTCTTCTTCTTCCAAGCGAAACGTTACGTGCAGAGCAATGGCCGCCGCCATGAATGACATTGGAAGCTCTTCAATCCTTCGTTTTTTTTGTGATTTTTCATGCAATCAAGTGCATTCTCTTCCTCTCCTCAAGACTCTCCATTCCCAACCGTTTCTCTCCTCCTTCATGTGTATTTACACGAAAATGAAAACGTTGCTATAAAAGACATCGCTGGTTGATCTCCCTCTACCGTCCACCTCCACCCCTATAAAAGAGAACATCGGGTGCCCCTCCTCACCCTTAGTCACCCCCAAAAATCTTAGGTCCTTTCTCCCTTCCTCCTCTCCGCAATCAGTATTTGTTTTTCGTCAAATGAGCGCCGTTCATCGGCCGTGTGCGCTGCTTACAGTAGAGTTCCACCACTTTTGACCACATCACCGGCTTCATCTTTATACGTTCTACGCGGTGCTTCCCTCGCCTTCGCTGGAGCTTTGCTGGAGCATCACCGACCACCATGGCCAAACCGCGCCGCCGCTTCTTTCCTCGCTGCGAGCCAACCATACATGTTCCACCATAACCGAGGTGAGCATTGTGTTCCCCGCATTCTTCTCTTCGTTTCACCATAAACCCCACCCGCTAACTCCTCTCCATTTGCTCGGAACACCGATGTCAACCCGATGGTCGCCGAAAGTCTTTTCCACCATGTTTCGCCACCATCCGATGTCCTTTGGCCGAGCTGTTTGTACCATTGAGTTCGCCTCGACGCGTTCTACGTCTTGCTTCCATCGCCATCACCAAAAGATTCCCTGAGTCCTCATCGACCTTGTCGAGCCAGACACTAAAATCGTACCTTCGCGCGTACACCCCTTTTTCGGTGAGCGTTTTGATTTTTGTTCGCGTCATATCGTGTCCTAGCCTCTAAGAAATTTTTCTATCATTTTGTTTAATTTTTCGTGGAGCCAATTGTCAGGAATTGAACTTTCCGCGAAAATGGCCGTTTTTGACTCCCGACATCGATTCATCGCCTCCGGTAAGCTTTTGCCCATGTCGTAATTTTTCTTAGACTTGCCTCACTGCGTTCTACGCCATGCTCCCTTCCTTTTCCCCAAAAAGCCTCCACAAATTTTCGCCTCCGACACCTCGCCATTGCTACCAATGGCATCTCGTGTCCCCATCTATCCTTTGGTGTTTTCCCCAATCCGTTCGCGTCATATCATGCCAAATCATCCCAGGTAGCTACCTTCTAAATGGTTTTAGATTCGCTTCACCGAGCACCAAGATATCAAGTTTTTCTTGTTCGTTCAAACGTCGATTGTATCGTGTCCGACGAACCTTCAGCTTAGCCGATAATTTTCCTAGCTTCACTGTACTGTGTTCTACCCCATGCTCTCCTTACATCTCCACATTTCATACCCGATACTATCTCTCTCCAACCTGCCGTTGTCGCTACCATGCCATCGGTGCCGTTTTTCTCTCACCGCTGGTGATTGCCGTCGTTCCTCGTCGCCGTACCCATGTCACCACCTTTGCCTAGTTGCCAAGGTCTTATTTTGCCCGTTCGCCAGCCACCTCACAGCCTACCGACATAATACTTTTCAAAAAGTAATTCTCGGATGTTGTTATCATTTCATGTGATGTCCAAAACTTCTAAATATTCGTTCTCCCTCATACAAACTCCGAATCCGTTGATTCTTTCTCCTAAATTCATCAAAAATCATAATTTATCCCTCAATATATATTTTATAATATTTGGATGTTATCTGGATTTTATTTGAATTTATTTTGTTTGGTTCTTCGCGTGTAGACTATGACTATTCCAGAGAGTTCGATTTCGACAATTCGCAGCATCAAGTCTTCGAGCAAGGAAAGTTACACCTTTGATCATGTTGCTCCTACTAATTTAAATTATTTATGTTGTTTTTAAAATTATTATGCATGCGTACTTTTACTGAAACCTTGTTTAAATTCGATTTAAATACTAGTTATACCCAATTCCTTTGGTTATGGCCAAATTTGACATTGAACTTCCTATGCCTTGTCAACATAGAGAAAAACCTAGTTGATACATTAGTATTAATTGGACATTTTATAGCAAAGCTTAGGCATGCTTAGAATAATCATAGGTTGGGATACCTTTTTCACATAAAATGATAAGCTTTTGAAATATATTCTTAACTTTGGTGAGTCAAAAAGGATTATGAAATATTTCTAAACAAAATATAAAAACTTGGTTTTAGATTTAGGCAAATGATTAGAGTGGTGGGTGCTTGCTGGCATGCATTGTTGTTCGGTGACACAATGTTGATTGCCAAGCACAAGGGGTATGTGGTTGGTGCCTAAGTCTGTTAAGGACTGGTCTGTGAGCTACTATTGTAAAGCCCTATCGTACTATCACAAGTCTGGTATGGGACAGATCTGGCCGAATAATTTGTGAAGTTCCAACTTAATCTCGCTATAGGCTGAATGTGAGCACGGCGTAGGCCGTGAGAAGTCTCACATGGCACAAAAGGGGGCTCCAACATGTGGATTCATGTTGTGGTGAAAGCTTAGTGGCGG
This sequence comes from Dendrocalamus sinicus, assembly GCA_036346575.1. Lineage (NCBI taxonomy): Eukaryota > Viridiplantae > Streptophyta > Magnoliopsida > Poales > Poaceae > Dendrocalamus > Dendrocalamus sinicus. The sequence goes on from CM070658.1 coordinate 1,835,910, forward strand.
CGTGATTATGTTGACAATGGATCATTGTAAAGGCCTTATCATGATCTCCTGGCCGCACACGTAAGGAAGTGTGTTAATCCGGTGGCAAAAAGAGATGATCATGTCTTGTGGGTAAAGCTGTACAAGCTCTGCAGAGTGTATAATCTATCCTGGATAGCCGTGCCCACGGTCATGGGCAAGCTGAGTAAAGTTTTTCATGGATTAGACTTTGTTTTTCAAAATGGTTTATGAAAACCTTATGGATGGATGGAATATATCCATATGAGATCTTTTTAGAAAAGATGGTCCGGGTTGGATGCCCGTGGATAGGTTGGTGTTTGGTCGGAGCCTGCACTAACGATATTATTTTGTTAAAATCTTGTTTCTATCTATTGTATCAAATTCAGCTTTTGAATCTACTTACAGTATTTACTTCAATGTCGCTTTATTCACGACCAACCTTATTATGCATTCCTTTGTCAATCCATATGCATGCATCAACTCTGTTAAACCTCCTGGTGTAACTTGTGGAGTACTTTATGTGCTCACGTTGCTCAATTCATCATTTTTCAGAGGATAGCTTCGACTTCGGTGAGGATCAGAATGTATAGGCTGCGTCTTACTGTCATTTGCCTGTGGGCAGGCTCAGTGGGCTTCTTCGCTTTGGTTTATTTCTTCCGCTGCTTATATTTAATTTTGGCTTATGTGCCATTGATGTAAACTTTAGCCATCAGGCTCATATTCATTTAAATAAAGTTCGTCATTGTGCTTGATATGCATCCCTGTTGTTCCTGTGTGCACTAGCTGATCTGGACTAGTGTGATTTACACAGAGAGTTCTGGAGTTGTTGCTCCGGGATCCGACAGATTGATGGCTTCCGATTAACGACCATGAGGTGTGATCGATGGCTTCTGACTTATGACCATGAGGTGTGGTCGATGTCTTCCGACTTACGACCACGAGCGCTGGTCGAGGTGTTTTGACTTATGACCACGAGGTGTCCTCGATGGCTTCTGGCTTACGATCACGAGATGTGGTCAAGGTCTTCCGACGTACGACCACAAGTCCTGGTCAAAAGCTCCTGATTTAGGACCACGATCGATGGTCGACCGCTAAATACTTATGACGACTAGCGATGGTCACCCACTCCCGACCTACAATCATGCGCAATAGTCGATGACTTCCGACTAGCGTTTATACATAGTTGTCGTTTGTTATTCTCCAAGATGGTCTGAAAGTTATTTATGAATTACATATACTATGGAAAGTTGTCGTATGTGGTGCTTATTCTATCATGCTTCACTAACGTGATGCTTGTAGATATATGTCCATCTTTTAATTAGTTGATTCGCTATATATGTTAAAGGGAAATATTGTTATTTATGTAAAGTTTAGTGTTTCGTTGTATGCTCTAATTTCATTTATTTACGAGTGTGAACATGTATACTTTGCTTGATACATGATGGCGTAAGATAAAATTGATGTTCAATGTTCAGTTTGAGATCACATTTGATAGTATGTATCACATGTGTGAGTTTGCCGACAAAGATGACTACCCGGCAGTTGGATCTGTAAGAACTTTAGTTCGACTGTTGACTTTTCTAAGCATTTCATTTGAGCTTCTACGACAAGTTATTCTATGTATTTTAAAATTCACATTGTGAATCAACTATATTATGTCCTCATGTTCACATTCCACTCCTGTCAATTCCAAAGCTATAATCCTATGAACCAATTTATAATTGGAAAAACAAGTTTGACATAAACCCATAGCAAAGTTCTCATTAATCAAGAAAATTTGGTGCATTAGCCAAACATGCTAAAAACAGTATGATTGAAACTAATTTTACTTTCTCTTACGACACCAATGATTAGATTATGGTTATCAAATATGTGATATCTGTATGGTACTTATTTTTCGTTGCATTGCATATAACTATATGCCTCAATTGCCCAGCACGAATCTGGGTATGTCTTCGTGGGCTTTTTTAGAGGATGGCTTTTGTAATAGTGGGCTCAAAGTCAGAAAGCTTCCTAATTCCTCTTTCTCCCCCGGGTCGAATGCATATATCCACTGATTCTACAGTATTGCTGTAACTGGTGTACTGATGTTGCTGTAACTGCTTTCAGAACAACATTTCGTCATTCCAGTATGATCGTTGTGGACGAGAGGAACGCCATGTCTGCACTTGTTGCAGGTTGCATGCATTTGTAGGGTTATTAATATTACCATTAACTAGTGCTCTCGATTCCAATGACGAAATCCAAAGGTAACTGGCTAGCTGTTCGACTCGATCTGGGCTAATCAAGAGACAGAAAGCTGCAAGGTACAGCATTAAGATTGTTGAAACAGCGTCCATAGTACTGGCTAGTCTACACTGTCATGTAAAGGTTCCATCAACTAACTGATGAACACGAGGCAGCGCTGATCTCGGTTAGGATCGTTTTTTATCTATCGCAATCTGATGTTAAAATCATAATTCTATCGTATTTTTAAAAGCATATTATATATATAAAAATTAAATTGTGTTTCTAAATATGCATGTCTATAGTAGAATTTTTTAATTTTTTGAATTTAATTTTATAATTTAAGTACACTTATTCATGTTATATTGAATTAAGATTGATTTTTAAAATTTATTTAATTATTTTTAATAAACTAATAATCTAAAGATCCAATATGTCAAAGATAATATTTTTATCTTAGAACAACATGCAAAAAACAAAAACAAAGCATATTAAACTAGTCCAACTTAAATTAGCAATGTAATATCAAATTTTATGTGCTAATATAGTTTGTTATCAGGATCATAATCCTACCGATTCCATGTGATCCTGCCTTCAGGATCATGATTCTATAAAATTCGATCCATATACTGATCTGTATCATGTCGGCTCTATAGAATTGTAGGATTATACGATTCCATCATCCATATCGTGATCCTGACAACCTTGAGCTACATTTATTGATTAGTTACTACTACTTACGTCAAAAAACAATTAGCAAGAACAGTGCAAAATAAGCCAGCAATAGTGCCAAACAGTGAAAAATAAGCCGAAATGAGTAGCACCTAAGTCAGGCTTACTGTTAATTCCGCTGCTTCAATCATAGTACATGTACATTGGGGCTACTCTGCTGCCAGGCTTCTGCCTGAATTACACTATAGCGACGGTTAACTTTTTCTAATTTATTTAATTAAACAAATAAAAATAACATTATATTAAGACAATACAAAGTAATAACATAGAAAGATAAAAAAAAATCGAAATTGAGAGAGCCATTGTCTAACCTAGCTACCATGCCACCGGTAGTATCTTATCTTATTGCTTTGATTAGTATGCAGAAATCAAGAAATGATCTTCATTGCCATCCTTTTCTTCAATTATAAACTTTTTAAAAACAACTCCATAGCCAGTAAAGAAATTCTTTTGAAGGGTAAAGAAATATATCAATAAAGTAAGAATTTTATTAGCTGGCCAGTGGCCACAGTAGCTAGATGGCACGCATATCCATTCCTACCATAGAGGCTATGGTTAATTTCTTAGTACTACGAATTTTGGACACATGTAGCCCTGTACACACCCGAAATTCCAAATCTGACTCCCAAAGCAAAAAATTTCCAAATATGGGCCCCTGCCCGAGCGCGCGACCACCCGCGCGCCGACGTGTGTCCGGTCGTGCAGTCCAGTACCGCACGACCGCACTATAGCTGGGTCGTGCGGTACCAGACTGCACGACCGCATTGTGCTGTCACTCCCCACCGTGCGTTTTGTTGCCGACGGCATGACCGAGTCCACCCAGCGCGCGATTTTTGCCGACCGCATGACTCCCTGCCCGACCGCACGTCTCATCCACGTCCCATCCCTCCGCCGAAAGCAGCACCGCGCGCACTGATTTCTCCGTCCACTCGCACACGTGTCTTCAACGCAGGAACGACCCCTCACCATGAGTGCTCAATGCACACTTAAAAGAACCCGAACCACAGCACAAGGGAGGGAGAAGAAGTACTGTTGAAGCCAGGAAGCTCATTTGCAGCTGAAGTGAAGACAGAGCGAGGGAGAAAGTGAAGGGAAGTGAGGAGTGAAAACACGTAGATTTGAGTTATTTTAGTTTGGAATCAGCGGATTTTGTAAGTATAAAAGTTGTAGATCGCGTCGTGAGCTTCAAGAAGAGGTAAGTCTTGTGCCCGCACAACTAAATTTTTATGTATGTCATTAGTCCATAATTAGTCCATTACCTCTTGTGCCCGCGCAACTAAATTTTTATGTATGTCATTAGTCCATAATTAGTCCATTAGCACAAACCATCTTTTGGTAATGTTATTTTATGTCAATGTTTGATACGCCATGTCAATATTTGATACACTATGTATTTGTAGCTAATCTTTATGTGAACATATGTATTATAAGCCAATCTGTCATGCGGTGTGTATCTGTAGGTAAACATCCACATATGATGCATGCTTTATTGTAGTGTAGATAATGTCGTATTTTATGTTGAAGTTACGTATTGTAATGTAGTTAGTTTTTGGTGAACATATGTGCTTACATGTGTAGGTGTTCAAAAAGTACATATTTATATTGGAGCATTTGTAGGTGATAGCAACAATAGTTAAATTAGAGACAATTCGGTTAATTAGTAGGCTTAGTGAATGCCCGTAGACAACGTGTAAAATTAAAATTGGGAATAAATTTGGATTATTATAATAGAAATACCAGGAAAGTAGTACGAAGGTATAGTAAAATTAAATAAACTGAGGACATGAAATTACAAAGATTTATTTTGTTGATTTATGTACAATTTTATAAGTGAAAGCCGCATTACGAAGAAAATTAAGTAATGGAATTGAAATTGGTTAGTGGAAGCCGGCGTTAAGTAAAATTTAATGAAAGAAATTTTACGAATTAGAAAGTAAGATATATAAATAAGACCAATGGAAATAAAAATGAAATGAATATGTAATTTGATGTATGTTAGAATTTGCAAGTAAAATAGTTAGAAATAAATTGTAGATTTACAAATACAAAAGATATACTAATCGATTTTGTAGGTGGTAGGAAGAGGTATGAAATACCGCACTGTTAATGTTACAATGGGGTAGTGGGTGTTTAATGGTACGATTGTTGCATGTTGTGTACTAAAATGGTTGATTATGCACTTATGTTAGGTTTGCAATGGCTGACATTCAAGACTTGTTCGTGTTTTATGGGAATGGTCTCGTACGCGATGGGCCGTATGGGGCGGACCTGTCAAATTGCGATGAGCTTGTCTGAGCTACGGAGGTGTGTCCGTTCGGCGTTCGATCGGCACACCGCAAGGAAGAAGTTACGGATCGAGGCAGTCTATGCCTCAATGGTGGGTGATACAGGGGAGAGCATGTGTCAACTTCTGAAGGTGACCAATGACGCCTCATGGGCCAACTACATGGAGGTCGTGTGCAACCCTGATACTGCGATATATGCCAGGCCAATGGTATATGTCGAGTTCATGGAGAGGGCAAAATCATCCGCCATGGTTGGTTCTGATGCCGCTGATGGAGATGTAGTGCCTAGGTTCATCTCCGGCGGTCATGAAGGCGCTGCGGGAGAACATGTGGGAGAGGAAGTGGGTGATGAAGACCTCAGGAGGCGTGCGGAGAATTTCCAGGCCAACGAAGGTGTGGACGAGAGGTGGTGGGCTGCCCGTATTGACTGTCATGAGTACCTTGGGGACCAGGTGGAAGAAGCGGGCAGTGAGGACGAGGATGTGGAAACAGGCAGTTCTGGAGAGGATGAGGATGGCGAAGCTACAATTGGAGGGGTGGTAGGTCGTGTTGTGACCACCGACGGTACATACGTGTCGTCCAGACTGGACGACAACGCAACGGCATCCCTAGTTCTGCCACAGGCGGAGGAGGGAGAATGGGGGTTCAGGGAGGCCACACTCATTTTGGGGCAGTGCTTCCGTAATAAGAGTGTTGTCCAGCAGGCTATTGCTAGACATGCCGTCAACATAAGCCGAACGTATCGGGTGCACAGGTCAAACCCAGACACGTACATTGTGAAGTGTGTCGACGGGTCCTGTCCTGGCAAAGTTCATGCACAGCGGTTCAAGGGCGTTGGCATGGAGTTCCGGATAACGGTGCTGCAAGATCACAGTTGCGAGCTTGCGGGGCCAGTACATAGGCACCGCAACTTGACATCATCGTATGTTGCAGAGGTGGTCAGCCACCTCATCATGGCAGATGTGTCCATTTCCCCAAAGGTTCTAATGGCAGATGTAGCGAACATGGTGGGCTTTGAAGTCAGCTACAAGAAGGTATGGCGGGCGAAACGAAAGGTGCTGCACCATTTGTTTGGGACGTACGAGGAGGCGTATGACCTGATCCCAAGAATGCTACAGCAAATTGCACAATCAAACCCAGGCACGTACATTAACAAGAAGGAGAGGGTTCATCCTACGGAGGGCCTGAATTGTTTCATTCTTGACAGAGTGTTCTGGGCCTTCCATCAGGTGATACAAGGGTTCAGGTGGTGCTGTCCAGTTCTAACCATAGATGGGACGTTCCTATCCGGCAAGTACAAGGGTACTATCCTCACCGCAGTTGTAGCTGATGCAAATGACCAGTTACTCCCAGTGGCATTTGCAATTGTGGAGAATGAGAATACAGATAGTTGGCTTTGGTTCCTTGCCAATGTGAAGCAGGCCATAGTGAAAGATCGCCCTGAAGTGTGTGTCATCTCCGACTGAAATGCAGGCTTGCTGTCTGCGTTGCGAACGATGCAGAATGGGACGCAGCCCCCCTTCCAGTGGAATGATGTGAAGAACCGTTGGTGCATGAGGCATCTTGCAGTGAACTTCCACAGAAGGTTCCGTAGCAAGGACCTAATGAAGATGTTCAAGAAGTTATGTATGCAGAACCAGAAGCGGAAGTTCGACACCTTGTGGAGGCAGCTCGATCATGAGGTACCAAGCATGTGCATACAGAAGCAGGGGCCGTGGAGGGCGGCTCCACAAGAGTTGGGGTATTCACACAATGGGTTCAGTCCAATGCATCTGACTTAGAGATGTGGTCTTTGTTACACGACACCGGTGGGGCAAGGTATGGGATCATGACAACCAACATGTCCGAGGTTTACAATGGTGTCTTGAAGGGCGTCAGATCCCTACCGATCACGGCAATCGTGGGCGAGACTTGGAACCATACTGTCGGGTACATTGTGAATAGAGCCATGATGGCGAAGAAGCACCTGGATGAAAACAAGCAATACTCTGAGGTCATGCAGGCCTTCATGGACAGGAAGATGGAGAAGGGTCATTCCCACATTGCTCAGCCCATTGATGGCTTAAGGAGAAAGTTCGAGGTCCGCCTCAGGCAGAAGTACGTCATGGGTCACATTAGAGGGGAGCACAAGCAGGTATGCACGATTGATGATAAAGCATCTTGCATCTGCAACAAGCCCTAGCTTCTGCACAAGCCATGCTCCCATGTGTACACGGCCTACGTGGTATGGCAGCAGGCGTCGACATAGTACATCTCAAAGTACTATGACATGCAACACTTGTATGCAATCTGGAGTGTAGAGTTCCATTCCTATGGGGTAGACATGCACTATAGGGAATTATGGCCAGGGGAGGAAAAGTGGGTGCCCAACGATGCACTGAAGCATGTCGGTCGTGGAAGACGATAAAGCCATCGCATCCGCAATGACATGGATGATAGCCAACATGGGGATCGAGTTCGGCGCCCGAAGTGTAGGCTATGCAAGACGATTGGGCACTTCCTCAGCCAGTGCCCAAACAGTCGACATCAAGCAACGCTCCGTAGTAGCAACCACAATATTTTCTTGTACTCATTGTTGCTTCCATGTGTTCTGTGCGTTGCGATATACCCTGCATTACTGAGGAGGTGTACGCTGCATTGTTGGTTCCATGTCTCTATGTCGAGCACATTAGCATCTTATGTATGTTTTGGTACATTCCATATGTTTCCCTGTTGTGTGGGTCATATTCGTGTGCACATTTTCTGTATGTGTTGGTACATTCCGTACGTTTCCCTGTCGTTACGTTTGTTGTTAATTATGTTGTCATTTGTTGCACATTTTATTATCAATGAGGACTAACTTGTTATCCTTCTTTGGCAGGACATCGATGCCTGTCGTGGTCGTTGGGAGACGGAGACAGGCCTCCTTGCTTCGTCCTTAGGGGCCCTCGAGAGAACTGGTCTCTCGACCAGCGGTACATCCCACTACTACGGGACACCAGGCTGCTGCCCATTGCCCGTATGTTGGATCTACCGCATGCGTTCCAGTATGATGCGGCGCTGCTGTCTGCTCTCGTTGTTTGTTGGAGGCCGGAGACTCACACCTTCCACTTCCGGTGGGGTGAGATGACGGTTACTCTGCAGGACGTGACGATGCTTACAGGTCTACTCCTCCGTGGTGCTGTTGTAGTGCCACCCCCAAAGGCAGCAGATTGGAAGGTCCGTTTGGGTCACCGGTTCGATCATCCGATCCCGACAACGCAGCTGGTGTGCCACATGGATGGCTTCATCGGTACATGACCTGTCCTGCACACGCACATGAGGATGAGGTGCGGACACACTTCATTGCGTACCTGCTATTTCTGTTCGGGTGGGTCTTGTTCCCTAGCACCACTGGAGACTCCGTGCAGCCTAGCTACATACACCTAGCGGAGTCCTTGGCGGATGGCTGGCCTGGTGAGGTGCCACAGTATAGCTGGAGATCAGCAATACTTAGCACCACATACCGAGGCTTGTGTGATGCCTGCCAGCGTACTGTGGCCAGCGAGCCGGTCCTAGCTGTCTGCTACATTCTCCTTCAGTTGTGGTTGTGGGAACACTTCCCTGTTGCAGGCCTTACTTTGGTACTGCTGTGCACCCTTTTGACTTCATCCCGCAGTTCTACGGCCTCGATGGTGGCGATGACCCCGTTGATGCGCCCACAATGGGTACACGTTGGACACGTGGTCAGTTGCGGTGGGCCAAGGAGAGACCGAGACGTGTGTACCCGGAGTTCCACAACATGTTCGAGACTCTCCATGAGGCCGACATAGTCTAGTGGCCATGGGATCCGCGATTCATTGCGGACACGGCCCCCCACGGATTATCCTCTCAGTGCGGGCAGGATCACCGGTACTGGTTAACGACCTGCCACTTGGTGTTCTTGCACTGCGTCGAGCCATACAACCCACAACGAGTCATGAGGCAGTTCGGCCTGTACCAGCATGTCCCCCCCTTTTAGGACGCCCTCTTGCACCCAGCACCCACCGGTATGTCATTACACGGTAAATTTAATTAATGCATTAGTTTGTGCCCCTACTAATTGTGTAATGTCTCAATTAACTTGCAGGAAATCGAGGAGAGGGCGAGCGATCGAAGACCGGAGAGCCATACAGCGGTGTCGACAGACATGTGGCGTGACCAGGCGGACACAATGGTTGTGGACGAGACACGGCCGAACGACCTCGCGACTATAGGACATACCTTCAGTGGTACGCTCCACGCACTCGTATTAGGCTTACTGGGGAGCCGCCACAGCGTCCAATTGAGGTCGTACACGAGGTCGCTATACAGGCAGGTCCAGACCGTCATCGAGCGGCACGACACGATGAGACGGTATATGATTACTATGTAATTAACCTGTGCATGATTACATTTTAACTCACGTTTGTTTCATTGCAGTTCGACCGGTTGCATCGTATCCACGACGAGGCTGCTCAGGCTCTGCACCGTTGGAGGGGAAATACGGTTGATCGCCTGCTCACTTTGATGCACAGCATATACGATGACACCAGGGCTGCGATATGGACCATGAGTTGTGGTCGCCACCGAGATGACGTTGTTGCTCGACGTGGTGACGGAGTACATCAAGCACCACCACCCCCCTCCACACCGCCGTCAGCACCACCATCAGCATGGCCATCGTCGTCACGTCCATCGCAGTCGGCAGTCGGCCCAGCTACGCTCGTTCGTCATCCACACGCTTCGGACCAGCGGTTTGACAATTGCCAACTATTTGTTCATCCACTCGATTGCCATTTATGTGTAACCACATGTTCTTCTTGCAGCATTTGCGACAGGATAGCACGTTGCTACAGCCATCGTCATCACGGAGGGCAACGGAGGAGCGAGCGTGCTCTCCAGGCCGATGGGGACCCACTCCAGAGAGCGACCCTGACTCGGCGCAAAAACCAGAGGGGGCGATGCCCGCGTTCACCCCTGGCGTGCAGTCCAGCCTACAAGACCGGGACAGGTGGTTTGGGCAAACCTATCAAGGATACACAGCACAGGAGTACATGCGCGAGTACCCTACGGCATCGTCATTTGGACAGCTGCATACCCCGGTATGCACTAACGTAGCAAGCTAAACATGTCTATTTCAAAGCCATCTGATCGCATTGCCAAAAAAATGCAGGTTTACTCGGAGCAACAGGGCCATGACGTTCACGGTGGGTCATCCGCCTTTCAGAGTACTCAGGTAAATGCCTTGTGATATTACTATTCATTACTAACATCGCTGCCTATGTCCTAGTTCAGTTGTACCATCTCAACAGGCCGTAGACCCCTCGTCGACCGAATGGCTGAGCTCTATTTTCGGCCAGCCAACGTAAATCCCCACACAGCCGTACGCAGGATCACCTCGGACGCAGGCCTCGTAGTATGACCTTCGAGATGCACCGCACTCGCCTACCCGGTTCACCTTCTCGGAGGATCACATACGCCGTCCGAGGAGACGACGACGAGATTCATAATGAGTTTTTTGTAATTCAGATTGTATAATGTCGCATGGTTTCCTGCAATTATTTATGCAATGTTGTGCAAATTATTTATTTACAGCTTGCTTTACACATACATAGATCAACCCTCCGCACTACAACAGACGATAACAATAAACACAACGTAGAATAGAGCATGAAATATTACCAACATAGACGAGAATAACCTCTAGCACTACAACTTGACAATAACAATAAACACAAGAAAGAAAATAACACACAACATTAAATTAATCTTCCACTCCAGTCTATTGAAACGATGGCGCATCTCGACAGGGTTGCTACCCCCACGACAACTCTCTCATGCCGAACAATGTTGGTCCTAGTGCCCATTTCATCCTCCCACACCCAAAATCGGCAACCGCCTGGGGCTTCTTGCGATTTCATTAGATGAAGATTTTGAAACATACCCGACATGTATTGAACGAACTCGAAACAAGCGTACTCACCGAGTGATAGGGGCACTTGTAGTAGTGCCGCCCAGGATTCGCGACCGTGTGTGAGGTCTTACGTCTAACAACCGTGTTGCATTTTGGGCAAATCACCATGGGTGCCGATGAAGAGGTGCTGAACTGACTCATATCGGCGTCCGGGGAGTGAGCACGAAAGAAAGGTACACAGATTGGGAACAAATAATTCAGGAGGTGAGGGAGAACAATGCAGGGGACTAGGTGAGGAATGGCTCCCTCTTATAGGCTTAGTGGGGGGCTCATTTATAGAGGCCACACAATAAGAAGCCGTCACGCACTGACAACACGAAACAACACATACATTGCACATATAGAATATATGGAAAGTACTACAACCAAGAAATTAAATCAAAACAACATTCCTAGCGCCACACCATCAACACAATAACGAACACAAGAACTAAAATATGACACAACCATAACCCTCGTTGCCTATATGCCAAACGAGCCTCGTGGCACCCACATGGAGTATTGCTGAGGGGGCCGCCTCGGACGCGGCTGGCCGTCGTGGTAGTGGCACGCACATATGCAACTAGGGTTCGGATCATAAGAGCTTCCTATGTTCACGACCTCCTCGTTGCCCCTCTCGCGTTGCATCTGTTGGCGGAGGTCGTTGTTCTCATTGAGAGTCTCGATTCGGTCCTCCAACTCTAATATTCGATCCCATAATGTATCCACATAACAAACAATATACCGTTCATGAGGAGGGTCGATCCAGCGGGAGAAGTCGCATTTCGCCATCTGCGGGAATGGACGGTAGACATGGAGGGTCCATAAGCAATAACAAAAAATGTACTATTAGTAATTTGTACCCTGGAGCATGGGCATCGGAAGAAACGGCGTCCGCCATTGAACGGGCCTTCCAGGACCTGCACGACCGCGTACTCATTGTGTCTGCATTTCGGCCACGCTGGTTGAGCATGCCGGCTTGGTATCAGGCGGTTCTGTGGACCGAAGATCCCCCTCCTTTCCAAGGGAAGGTCTTCCTTCGGTGACCCATATCCGACTGGACCTTTGGCTTCCGACATGGTATGTTCCACTGTGAAAGAGAAGGTACTTCTTTGTTTGATTTACAGGGTTCTCTGCCTACAATATCATTGGACCCCAACCGTGCTATTTATACTAAACGAGAGAACTTACTGCAGTGACCAAAAACGAAAACGAGGACAGTTTTGCGCAGAGACGTGACAAAAGAGGGCAGCTTTGCACAGTGACGTGACAAAAGAGGACAGTTTTGCGCAGAGACGTGACAAAAGAGGGCAACTTTCCAAATAGACGGGACAAAAGAGGCATGAGAGGTCAGCTTTGCTCAATGATAGGTCAGCTTTGCTCAGTGAGATGACAAAAGATGTCAGCTTTGCGCAGTGACATGACAAAACCGGGCAGCTTTCCTCAGTGAGATGACAAAAGATGCTAGCTTTGCGTAGTGACCTGACAAAACGGGGCAACTTTGCTCAGTGACATGACAAAAGAGGCCAACTTTGCTCAGTAAGATGACAAAAGACTGCAGCTTTGCACAGTGACATGACAAAACGGGGCAGCTTTGCTCGGTGACATGACAAAAGAGGCCAGCATTGCCCAGTGACATGACAAAAGAGTGCAACTTTGCGTAGGGACATGACAAAACGGGGTAGCTTTGCTCAGTGAGATGATAAAAGATGCTAGCTTTGCGCAGTGACATGACAAAACGGGGCAGCTTTACTAAGTGAGATGACAAAAGATGCCAGCTTTGCGCAGTGACCTGACAAACCGGGGCAGCTTTGCTCAGTGACATGACAAAAGAGGCCAGTTTGCTCAGTGAGATGACAAAAGAGGGCAGCTTTGCTCAGTGACATGACAAAACAGGGCCTTTTTGAAGTGATATCGCAGCACGCCTAGCTTTACTCAGTGCTACGACCACACGGACCAGCTTTACACGTAGGAGTAGAGAGAAAATGGACCCTATAAATTGGTGTGCATTCCATTTCCCAGGGAACACTGCACATCCAAACCCCATACTACACCACGCTTCCCTTACCCCACCGGGATGGACAAAAGGTAGAAGAAGCAATGGGACAAGATGGTGAAGGAATGGGAGGAGACCTGTGACTTAGCACGGTCAGCAGCCATCCCCGATGAGAAAATAAGAGCTATTGCGGCCCAGGTAGAACAAGCCCAGCGTGCTACGAGGTCAGCTCCCCGCAATGAGCGGCCGCGTAGCAACAACCCCATCCCGAACGTCCCCACCGAGCGTTCGCCGCAACTCCCACTTGAGGGGGAGACACCCCCCTTTGTTGGTGCAAGGACATGTGCAAGTTCTTCAAGTCTAAGCACCGCATCAGCCTAGGTACCCGACCGCCGTTTTGACACCACAACCTATCGGCGGCCGGTAACGACTACATGCACCATTTTCCCCTACATTTTCTCCTTCACAGCACGCACTAACAATCTCTCCCCTGTATTTACAGTCTCGGAGCCCCTATGTGGCTACCGCAAATGGATCGATCTTGAGATCCACCATGCGGACGAATGGACCCTCGACTTCGAGGAGTGGAATGTCACACGGGAGAAGGAGTTGCTAGAGGAGGAGCACCGCAAGAACGAGCACACCATGCGTATACAACGCGAGACACAAGCTCATCTCGGCGTGCATGCGTAGGGAGCGGGAGGCTCACGAGAGGGAGCGCGAGAGAAAGAGGGAAATGGCGGCTAAGGCAAAAGAGGCCGCGGAGGAGTTCAACGCCGAGCGGACAAGGAAGGGAAAGTGGCCTCGGTCCACACAGTAGGTCGTACGACCAGTTGGGTGGGTTAGTCGCATATCATGCTATATGTTATGCATGTAATAAAAATGTACGCGGCATGTTACTCCCAACTGTATTATGAAGTTTATTTCTATTCAAATAAGCTTATTATCTTGTCTTTTCGCATTCAATGATTCACGTAGCAACTCATTTAACAATATTAACATGCTGGTTCTCACCGTACACAAATTCTCAGTAACATCAAAATATCACTTACCACTGTATGTATCGATCGTTCTACGGTCAATCGTTCCTAAAAACATTTACCAAAATTTTTTATGCATCTACAACTTACAATGAACATAAACTTTTATTACAACTTCATCAGATTTTTTCCATACAACTACAAAATTGACAAAACTTATAAAAATCACGAGGATTGCAAACCCTAAAAACAGATCAAACCCTAAAAATCACTGCGCTGACCGGTCTACAGTGTGAACGTGCGGTCGGGACGGAGTCGTGCGGTCGGGATTGCAGTCATGCGGTCGGCACCCGGGGTCATGCGGTCGGAGCGGAGCACAGTGCGGTCGTGCGGTCTGGTACCGCACGACCCAGCTACAGTGCGCCATGCGGTACCAGACCGCATGACCGGACACACGTCGGCGCTGGATGGTCGCGTGCTCGGGTAGGGGACCATATTTGGAAATTTTTTGAATTGGTGGCCAGATTTGGAATTTCGGGTGTGTACAGGGCTACATGTGTCCAAAATTCTAGTACTACTCGAGTCTAGTCTAATCACTCCTTGCCATAAAAAAAATCTAGTCTAATCACTGTGTGTGAGATCCAACGGCCAGGACCCGGGCGTCAGTGTGTAAAACTGAGTATGGCCGGCTGCATGGGTAGCTGCAAAGAAAAAATAGGAACATAGAGGAATGCAATTGCTAAGCACCTAACCTCCATGAGGATCCTGTGATGCTTAAAAAAAGCTAAACCAATTTTTAAAAATACAAATGTAACTTTATTTATTACTTTATGCCATCAATATGAGAACGGATAGTAAAGTTAAAAACACTTCGTCGGATGTGGACATGGTTGAGGATGCGGAGAGACTCAATGAGAAGTACTTAAATAGTCAAGTGTATTCAATATCAGTGTCTAGTGTTATAAATGGTCTCCCCACTCCTATTACAAGAGATCCTATTCATAGAGGGAGAGAGGAAGGCGAGTGAAGATACAAGCTTACCATCGGGGCCTAGCTTATTTCTAGGGGTATCTACGTCATTTGCCACACATGGGTTCCGTCGTATCCGAGACTTTGGGGTTGGTTTGTGGTTGACTTTCTGTCGGTCCTAAATTTTACAATCCAGAATCCTCTGTGATTCCACTGCACTATTCTTTGGATCAGTAGATAGTGCTCACAGATACAGTACTAAACATCAACATACATATCGTGCGGAAGCGTAAATATAATAGTAGACTTACTCATGGGCTGATTAGACCAAATTTAATAAAATGCAACAGTGAAAATGGAACACATAGGTTGGTTTGTGGCTGACTTTGGATCACCTAGGGTTGGTCCTGGACCTCCTCTGGGTCCGCCCTGGATCTCCATAGGGGTTGGTCTTGCGTCCCTCGCCGAGGTTGGCCTCGCGGACCTCATCGAGGTTGACTCGTGGACTTGGCTTGAGGTGACCTTCCAACGAGTGATGTCGCTTCGAAGTGATTGTGGGCCTGAAATAGCACGAGGACCCTCTCCCAATAGTAGCCCCTCGCCAATTCGGGTGGTCGTAAAACGCTTGTCCGGCTAGCGCACTGACATATTGAAGGGGTTGGCGCGTGGTCTCAAGCCAACGATTCCTCCGATAGCCTACAATGAATTGACAAGACATTTAAGTTACCTTGCGTTACAGCGAGCGGGCTTGAGGTGGTAGTCTACCGTCTATTGGCCATCGGGGGTAGACTTGGGCTCGTCGATGTCAGGTTGCCACGATAGGTCTGTGCTTATCCAAAGGCATGCATTCCCTTGTGGGAATATCACGGATCCCGTTCTTGATGCGGCTTGGGCCGGGTTCAGCAATGGCACACACCCGAGGAGAGCTACTACTTGGAAGCCACCTCGGAGTACTGTGCATAGGGCGATTACTATTTTATGGACCGGATGCATACTATGCCGCAAACCAGGTGCATTCCTAATCCGAAGGGTTGATTGGACTCGGTCTACTAGATGTGAGGCAAAGAAAAAGATTAAGCATATTTCCACCTTTGACTTTATAAAGAGAATGCATGTCCTTGTTGATGTGGTGCAGTTCTCCTTTCAAAGCTTTTGGGGACACTTTACGTCGTGTTGACCAATTTCATCATAGTGGTGGTGTGACTTGCCCCCAATAATGTCCTCACCTTGGCGGGTAACTACAAGGCGCTTAAGCCATATTAATATTGCTAGCACGAGCTTCATCAGCAAGGTAGACAAATGGTGGAAGGTCAGGATGACACTGAGGAGCGATCATGCCTTTGAAGTACAGCTGGCTTCATGAAGAAAAAGACAACTTTTAATCTTTAAATGCAACTTCTTCTTCTTCAAAATAGTATGACAACCTATGAGTAATGGGAAGTGGCTCCCAGAACCTAAGAAGTGCACTATGCCAGCCACATATAAAGATGATGATGCCTCTCCTGCTAGAAGTTGATATGGCTGTTATAGTAGGAACCTCTTGCCTGACTTACTCATTGCACACTTGAATAGATGAATGGCTTGCATATATATGGAAGCATCATAGCCACATTCTTCTTGGGAGTGTCAGGCATAATCTTCCAAGGAAGAGGTACTACTAGAGTGGGTACCTCTTGTTGTATGAACCTTTATTTTAGCAGCTTGGTGCGCGTGATGCTCCAAGTATCAAAACATTGCTTTGAGAGCTATGTTCTTCTTGGACTTATGAGATGAAGTACATTGTTTTTTAACTTGACCATTGCACACTTGCATGTCTCATCATATTTGACTGCTTGGGGTTATGCCAACTCCCATATTTGATGGAGATGGATTTTGAAACCATGCTCGAAAATCTCAACCGAAAAAATCTCAACCGGTGAGGATGATCCGAATTGGATCATGAGCGGTGTCGGGCTATTATTGGTGGGGGAAGGATTCTCCATCAAGGTGGAGACTGTTGGTGAAAATAGCACCCAATATTATCATTCCCATGTTGCATGTTGGAGAATCAATTGAAGACGAATCTGACCATTGATGTGCAACAAAGATGGGAGGAGAATTATGTCCCACCGGCATGCCATTTTGTTTGATGCGAGAAATCGCTCTCGGGATTTCTTGCCTTGGGGTGTAAGGTGCGGGTGCGCCAGTGTACTAAAGTACACAATAAATAAATACAATAAAAAATAGGAAAATATGTATTTTATTCATTTATTGAAAAATAACAAAATTACATATTCCCTTTATATGGGTGCGCTCCATAGCCTTCTTTGCATAGCAAATCTGAAATAGACATTATGTTCTTCTGATTCTCGGGGCCTTGGAAGGCTCCTAGTTAATTACATCCATAGTGGGAACCCATAGACTACCTCCAATTAAGCTGTGCATTGGTCATCGTCTTTAGTCTTCGCTTCACGTTCTTCATACATGTGATGAATGATTGATGTAAGTGTGGGCGTTGGCATGATCCGTAGCCGCGTCGGTCTATGGGGTGGTTGATAGCGTAGCATTTACACCAGCTACACCCGCCTATGTTGTTCGACCTCGTCGGTATTGAGCAACGAAAGGGAATGGGGTGATTAAGAGTAGCATGGGTCACATCAAGCATGACTGATCTAATGATAATAGCAACAAAATCAGTATCATAGACATAGACTAACTAGTGAGATTAGTAGAGCAGGGCACCAGGGTCAAGTATTGATGTGGTCAAAACTAACCGCTAGAAACGACTCCTTGGAAGTTGGAGGCCAACGGCATTAGGGAGTAATTAGTAATCAAAAGTTGAAAATCACCGGCCATCAGAAATAGCCAGTTAGTCGAAAACCATCAGACACTAGAGCAGACCATAATCGGAGCCTCCAGGCATTGGAAATTGTCGGTAGTTAGAGACCTTCTTGGTTGAAACCCATTGGAATCCATCCGTGGTCAAAAGCCAACATGGTCGAAAAGCCATCAGGGATGAAAACCATCATGGTCGAAAGCCAACGTGGTTGAAGGCCAATGTGGTTGAAAGCCAACATGGTCAAAAACCGGTGTGGTCGAAAGCCAACGTGGTCGAAAGCCAATGAGGTGAAAGCTGATGTAGTTGAAAGCCATTGTGGTCAAATGCCAACACGGTTGAAAGCCATCTAGGTCGAACGCCATCGCAATCGAAAGCCATCATGGTTGAACGCCATCGCGGTCAAAAGTCATTGTGGTCGAAAGCCATCCTAATCGAATGCCATCATGGTCGAAAGCCAACGTGATTGATAGTAGGGAGCTATCGACCATCGCTCATGGTCATAGGTCGGAGGTCATTGACCATTGCTCAAATGATTACTATAGCAAGGATGGTTTCCGTAGCACACCTCGCCCAAGCATCATGGGTGATCAGGGGCTTACAGGTACTTCGGTAGTTGAAGATGTACGAGTACAACGAGTAGTCGAAATCACCCGAGTACCAGAGGCAGTTGACGCTGCTCGAGTGTGATGAATGGTCAGAGTCATCCACGTATGAAAGGGGTTGGAGATGCTCATCTTGGAGAAGTAGTTGAAGGCACTCGACTTCGACAAGCGATCAGAGGCACTCAACTACCACAAGCGATCAGAGGTGCCTGGCTTTGGGAAGTAGTCAGAGGCACTCGACTTCAGCAAGCAGTCAAAGATGTCTGGCTTTAGCAAGCAGTCAGAGGCACTCAACTTCAACAAGGCATCGGAGGTATCCGTCTTCAAGGTGTGGTCGGAGACACTTGACTTCGTCAAGCGGTCTGGCATCAGGAAGCGGTCAAAGGCACTCGATTTCGACAAGGGGTTGGAGGCATCCGAGTTTGAGCAGCAGTCAGAGGCACTCAACTTTAACAAGTGCTCGGAGGTGTCCAAATTTGAGCAACGGTCGGAGACATCTGAGTTTGAGTAGTGGTTGAAGGCATCCAACTTCGGCAAGCAGTCGAAGGTGTCTAGCTTTGGGAAGCGATTAGAGGCACTCGACTTCGAAAACCAGTTGGAGGTGTCCATCTTCAAAGAGCGGTTAGAAACTCTTGACTTCATCAAGTGGTCGGAGATGTCTGGCTTCAAGAAGTGGTTAGAGGCACTCGACTTTGACAAGGGGTCAGAGGCGCCCGAATTTGAGTAGCGGTCAAAGGTGTATGGCTTCAAGAAGTGGTAGAGGCACTCGACTTCGATAAGTGATCGGAGGTGTCTGAGTTTGAGCAGCAATCGGAGGCACTGAGTTTAAGCAGTGCTCGAAGTCGTCTAACTTCAGGAAGCGGTCAGAGGTGTCTGGCTTTGGGAAGCAGTCAAAGGTGGGTCAGAGGCACTCAACTTTGACAAGGGATCAGAGGTGTTCACGTTTGAGCACCGGTCAGAGGCACTTGACTTCGACAAGTGGTTAGAGGTGTCCAAGTTTGAGCAGGTAGTCATAGTTGACCAAGTATCAAAGACGATCGATGACGCTCCAGTACGACAGGTGGTCGCAAGTGACCGAGCACGGCTGGTAATCAAAAACACCCAAGTACAATGGACGATCAATGCCATCTAGGTATTACCAATGGTTAATGATGTCCAGGCACAGTGGACGGTCGTAGACGATCAGACCCAACGGGTGGTCGGAGATGTTCGAGCACTGAGAGCGATCGATCGCACCCAAGTATCAAAAGCAGTCGTAGACATCTAGGCTCAATAGGCGGTCATAGACAATAGATGACGCCCGAGTATGATAGGCGGTCATGAGTGGCCGATCACGACTGGTGGTCAAAAACACTCAAGTACAGCAGATGGTCGACGTCATGTGAGTATTACCAATGGTTGATGACGTCCGAGCACAGCGGACGGTTGTAGACATCTTGGTACATTGTCCAATCGTAAGTGACCGAGTATCACCAGCGGTTGTAAGCAACCAAGCATAGAAGTTGGTTGACAATGTCCCGAGTATATCCCATGGTCGGTGAGTTATGAGTACAGCAGAGAAAATAACAAGATTGCAAGGGCAAAGCATCCTTGCGAGTAGTGGTTGACGGTGTCGCTTGTCTTAGGCATCGAGATGATCCTTGCGAGTAGCGCCATCAACCTCACCTTGCAAAGCTATCGTTAGATCAAAGGTACAAGCGAGGCAACTCCGGTACATGATGGATCGTCATAGCCACGCAGCTTGGCCGGGCGTGCGCCACATGTAAGAATAGGGGACTTCATGCTTTAAGCCCCTAGGATCAAAGAGCTATCAGCAATCTTGACAGCCCCATCATTGTGGCCACGGGCTGCACAACGATGTGCTCCAAAGTACTTAATCAATGGCACCACCAGCGAGGACCATAGGCATTTGATGACCCTTCCACCATTGTCACCGTCCTTTGACATGCAGGCTAGCTAGATAAAGGAGAAAGAGAAAAGGGGAGGTTTATTTACCACCCTAAGCGCAGTATGCCATGGCTTCGTCTTGTATGAATTGCTTTCTCAAGTTTCTCCGCCTTCTCCCCCTTTCGTCACATGCATCTTCTCTGCGTATGTATTCTTTGTGCATGTATGCTAATGGGGTCTCCTCCCTTTTCTATGTCTCTGCTCCATAGGTTACCCCACCGATGAGGTGTGTTGAGGTGTGTCCTACTCCTGGGTGCCCCCCTATCTGATCTGTGTTCTCCCCTCAGTGTGATCGGGTGTGTCTCCTTTTATAAGCACGAGCAAAGGCCGCAGGAAACATACGTGGCTTCCACATGATGCCGATCATGCCATTAATTTTGAGATCAAATCCCTGATCGATTATTGATTCTTACCTTATAGACCTCTATTTTCTATATCAACAAGAGTTGTTGAGAATTACTTCCATCAGATGAAGATATGGTGTAATTACCTTTCCATTGCAAAGATGATACACCTAGAACCAATCTCTTCCTTCCATCTTGGTGCATAGGCTACCATAAATTGACCACACGCTTTGCAATCAACCAAGAACATGAGGTCGTGTGACGCACAACACAACAATCGGTCGACTTGGACCAGAGATCATGTTGGCACTGATCTTGTTGTTAATGGTAGTTGAGTATATGTGTGTCCGAGTTCAAGTAGGAGTCGGAGACCAGAGCACCCTGGAGTCGAAGACCCTCCAGACTATAGTGAGCTGACATAAGACATAGTGAACCATTGGTATACCACGCTTAAGTATCCGATTAAGTGCTTCGAAGACCTACGTGATCAAGGAGCCCTGGTTGAGGTGTCCAAGTGATGGTTGAAGAGAACAAAGTGGTCGAACCCATGTGGTCGAAACAGTGAGTGGTCAAAGACCGAAAGTTCTGGCTCTATGTTAATCAATACGACCAGAGTTGTAGTAAAAATCAATGTGGTCAATGAGCTGTGGTCGTGCAACCATGGTTTAGCATTCGTGGTTGACCCAATGTGGTCAACCAGCCGTGGTCATAATAATGTGGTCGTAACATCATGGTCGATACGGCGTGGTTAACACAACGTCACAATGTGGTCGAAACACGTGGTCAAAGCGACTGTGCTCGAGCAGGCGTGGTGGACACAACGTGGTTGACAACACGTGGTTGTCTCAATGTGGTCGAAGACCCATGGACTCAGAGGATGATCTTGGTGCATATATTTCATGGTCGGCTGGGACTTGCAACCATATGAGGCACATTGCATCGACCATACACTGACAGCTTGAGGACTAGCTCAGAAGATGTTTCATTACTCGGTCTTAAAGAAATTAAGTCTTGTGTAGCACGTACACATACCATAGTTTTATTCCCAAACATGCGTCTCTGTATTTACTTTGACTTAGTATATTTGTACAAAAACTCATCAAACACCCACCTCCCCACTTGTCCAGATGTTTCCTTGTTGCGAAGCATCTCAGGGATCGGGAATGATGACGGTATTTGGATCTCGTGTGCCAAGAAATAGTGCCAGAGTTTCCTTGAGGCCATGAGGATGGCGTAGGCAAGCTTCTCTATCTCGGTGTATCTCACCTTGGACCCTTGCAAAAGCTTCGGACATGTAGTATACAGGGTGTTGCTTCTTTTCTTCTTCTTAGACTAGCACAGCATTCTCGGCAATAGGAGTTGCCGCAACATAAGTGACTAGGCCGTCCCCCAGTTCGGGGCTATGCAATAGTGGGATTGGGACACTAGGTAGTTCTTCAAGTTATCAAGGGTAGCTTGACTCTTGGCGGTCCACTCGAAGGTGCTTGAGCCTCGTAGAATTTTGAAGAAGGGGAGCCCCCTCTCAACCGAGTGAGAGACTAATCACCCTAGTATGGCTAGCTGGCCGGTTAGCTTCTGCACATCACAAACATTTTAGAGAGGCTTCGTGCCTAGGATGGCCTGAATCTTTGCAGGGTTCACCTCGATCCCACACTTTGATACCAGGAAGTCTAATAGCTTCTTGGTTTGCACTCTGAAGATGCAATTCTATGAGTTGTGCTTCATGCTGATCTGGCATAGGTTGTTGAAGGTCTCTTGAAGGTTAGTGGCAGGCGCTCACATGATAATACTCTTGATGACAATATCATCTACATAGGTTTACATATTGTGGTCGATCTAGGAATTGAGCTCTTTGTAAACAAGTTAGGTGAAGGTGGCACTGGCATTCTTCAGCCCGAATGCCATTCAGAGGGCATGATGAAGCTGGTCTTTTTCTCATCCTCCTTGGATATCCACACTTGGTGGTACCTGACTAACCATCAAGGAAGCTCATGACCTCGCACCCTGAAGTAGTGTCAACTAGCTAGTCGATCTTAGGGAGCGGGAAGTTGTCCTTCGAGCATGCATGGTTTAGGTTAGTATAATCCACGCACATGTGCCACCGCCTATTGGACTTTTTGATGAGAACTGAGTTGGCAAGCCACTTGGGGTGCACCACCTTCTGAATCATGCCAGCATTCCCGTGTTTCTCCAGCTCTTGTCTCACCATGGCCTGGTGCTCGCCTGATATCTTTTGGAGCCTCTACTTGATGAGTTTGGCGTTAAGCTTCATGAAGAACCGATGCTTGATGATTTCTCTTGGGACACCAGGGAGGTCCTCATCCCCCCCAAGTGAAGATATCATGGTGTTGGTGATATGCCCTAGAGGCAACATGGAGATGTTGAATATATCACATACTATGTTTATGATACATTGCTTTGTTCCTTGAAATAGACATTATCATTATTGATCAATGAGTATGTGACTTATTCATGAGACTCTTAATGCCAAAATGTTGCTATTTCTAAATGATCCTGATCATATATCATATGAGGAACAAATATGATTCAAAGATCGACATATGTATTGATTGATGATCATGTCTCATGGATCATGGTATGGAGATACCAAATCAATAATATGGACATGTGTTAGTGAACATATGTTGGATAGACCCGCCATGAGACAACTGCAGAGATTCCATGTGTCATTAGTTGGTCTCAAGTAGTGTTTATGTAGAATCCTTAGACTTGAGATCATCATGGTTCTCAACATGCGTAGTAGCCTATTTTGGGACTACTAACCACTACTCAAATGGCCGGGTAGTCATAAAAGTAGTCTTCGGGTTTGCTATGAAACATGTAGTGGGATGTGAATGATCAAGATAGAATTTGCCCCTCCTTATGGGAGAGATATCTGGGCCTCGATGTAATGGATTATGAAAGTGCATGGCCATGCCAATGTGATTGAGGAGTCAATCACAAGTTTATAATCCATCACGGAATCGAGAGAGTGATTGAGCTATTAAGAGGATGACACGAGTCTCGCCTTGAGCTTAATCTATATCGTGAGGCAAAGGATTCGTACATGAGAACATTACAGGTTCAGCCGATATGATCTTTACGTATACTTTGGGGTTAATATGTCTTGCTAGAGGCCGCTATTAACAGGGTGGCCGGAAAGGTGTTTCGGTCGCGACCAAGTATCACGTGAACCTCTGGTCGCACACTTAGCGGGTTGGAACACTAATTCGAATGTGATTGGATGTGGGCTCAATTCGGATAGAGATCCGGATAGACTCCTATTGGGCCTCGGTCCACGAGGCCCAAGTGAAGGTCTATATATTTGGAGGCGGGGCTGAGGATGTGCGCTTCTGTTCCTCCCGAGCAAAACCCTAGCCGCCACCTCCCGAGCCAAACCCTAGCCGCTCGCGAGTCTTTGGTACACTCGCGATCGGCGTTCCGGCCGGACGTGTGGATACGGTGGAGGCGCTGCTTTCGTTGCGGCGTTGATCGGCATCAACAAACTACGATTGGATCTGCTCGTGGTGTGGTTGATCGCGTGGAGGAGCGATCTGTTCGGGACGATCGGCTACTTCCACTACTACCTCGGCGCGCGTGGTTGGATCGGCTTCTCCAACTCTTCTTCGCTGCGGCTGGCGTCTAGTGGTAACGATCTATGATCCCTCCTTAGCATGATGTCTGGTGTGCGCGGTAGAAATTTTTATTTTCTGCTATCGTAGCCTCGCGCGTTCCTTGAGTGGTATCGAGCCATCTTGCTTAGTTTGCGATCGGATCAGCGCATATGATGATATGCGGTTGTAGTAGATCGGATCTATTACAGTCTAGATCGGTCGGTTCATGTGATGAATCGATGGTAGCACGAGTTGATGAGATCAATCGGTGAATAGGGGTTGGATGAGGCACAGTTGTATCACTACTAGTGCCCTAGAGATTGTCTCGGATCGGCATAAGGTGGTTATGTCGAATACTAGTAGGATACGAATCGATAGCCTCGGGCGATGGGAATACTAGTGCCTAGAGATTGTCTCGGATCGGCATAAGGTGGTTATGCGAATACTAGTAGATTCACGGATCGATGGCCTCGGCCCGGTGGAAAAACTAGCATCCTAGAGAATGTCTCGGATCGGCATAAGGTGGTTGTGCGAATAGTTTTTCCATTGCGATTTCATAGATTGGATCTGTAAATTTCGTAGGGTGTTGAGGCGCTGCCTGAAACCCGCGGCGACCCCCTCGACCCCCGCTTGGTGGCCGTGGCCAGGGACCGCCGTGCGTACCCGCCTTGTATAGCATCATGGGTTCACATCGTTAGGTAGAATACGATTCTACGTCTAACTTGTTTTTGCAGAGAATGATGTGAATGGTATGGCCCTATATCTTATTGGAATGTATGAGATGTGTGTGATGCATGTAACATTCGTTCATGGCCTGCGTGTCATGATTATTTCAGCTATTGTTAGCTGTCTATATTGTATTTAACGACCTGCGTGTCGACCTTAATGCTTGAATCTATCTTTGTAATCTTCAATTTCTAGCTATTATAGGTAGTAGCCTAGTTTTGAGGTTACAAGCTTTCAAGCATGGTGGCCTAAAGGAGTGATGTGGAGGATGGAGATCGTCTACACCTACATGGAGATGGAGATCACCATTTTTTGGGCCATACTACTTCACGATTAAATGTGTTTATACGTGATATTATCTATCTTATTCTTATGCAATGTTTTTGTGATATGTTGCTTTGGTAGGATAGAATCCCTCATAAAATTAGGTGTTCATGCCCTTCCATATGTTGCACCAAAAGATAATGATCACCGCATGGTAGGTCTACCAAAGTAGAGTGCCGTTGATTATCATCATTATTTGGGGTAGATGTCGGACATCTACATGCGGAAGCATTTGGTTTACTTAACAAGGTTATCAAAGCAGTTTTGGACCTTGGGGCATAGGTTGGGGCAGGGCATATTGATGTCACCCAACAAGCAAGAGTCACATAGAGATGTGATTAGCAAGGTGTTGCTTACCCATGTCACTAGTTTTCTAGCCGTGATGCCAAAGCTCACTAGGAATTTGTGAAATGAGGATCTTGACCCACTATGTGACTTAGAGGAGTTTTGTTGCAAAACACATAGTGGGAGTCTTTTGTTAAATAGTTTAATAAAAGATGAACATAAACATAGTGCTAAACTTTGCATATTCTTTGTTGTAGATCATGTCAACTAATGCCGCATCCAGTTCTTTTAATTTGCGATCTATTCTTGAGAAAGAAAAACTCAATGGAGCGAACTTTATGGATTGGTATCGCAACTTGAGAATTGTTCTCAAGCAAGAGCGCAAGGAGTATGTCCTTGAGTCTCCTTATCTGATGACTTGCACGATAATGCTCTGCGGCTGCGGAGAGCTTATGAGAAGCAAGCGAATGATTGCCTTGATGTGAGTGTCTCATGCTTGCCACAATGTCCTCTGAGCTTGAAGCAATATGAGAACACAGATGCCTACAATATCATTGTGGGGTTGCGTGGTATGTTTGAGAACCAAGCAAAGTGAGAGGTTCAACACTTCAAAGTCCTTGTTTGCGTGCGAGCTTGCGAGAAGGAATCCGTCGACCCTCATGTGATTAAGATGATTGGCTACATTGAGAGTCCGGAAAAGCTTGGTTTTCCCTTAGCCAGAGTTGGCTACGATGTGATTCTCCAGTCGCTCCCAGAGCTTTGAGCCATTCATATTGAACTATCACATGAACAACATGGATAAGACCTTGGCGAGTTGCATGGGATGCTAAAAGCGCTGAGAAAGCATTAAGAAAAGCAGCAATCATGTGATGATGATGCGAAAGGCAAGGCAAGCCCAATGTCAAGAAAGGCGTGGTCAAAGAAAGTTAGCTCCGATGAGATCGCGAGCGGTTCTAAGGCCAAGCAAGTCAAGAAGGGCGCTGCTCTAATGCATTGTTACCACTGTAAGCAATCAGGTCATTGGAAAAGGCGCCCAAAGTACTTGGAGGATCTTGAGAAGAAGAAGGAAATCGACTTCCTCTCCGGTATAAATGTTATAGAGATCAATCTTGCTACTTCATCCACTGATTCTTGGGTATTTGATACGGATCGGTTGCTCACCTTTGCAAATCGTTGCGGGGCTAAGAAGAAGTAGAAGTTTGAGGAGGAGCGAAGTGGATCTTCGCGTTGGCAATGGAGCAAAAGTTGCTGCGGTCATTGTTGGCACCATGCCATTGTCTTTACCTTCAGGATTAGTTTTGGAATTGAATAATTGTTATTGTGTTCCATCTCTTTCCAAGAACATTATTTCGCTTCATGTTTGCAAGCAGAAGGTTATGACTTTAGATCATGAACAATGGTTGTTCTCTTTATTTCAAAGATATGTTCTATTGTCATACTCCATTGGTGAATGGGTTATATGTTCTTACTCTTGAAGAGTCACCGGTCTATAACATTAATGCAAAGAGGCAACGTTCGAATGATTTAAATCCCATGTTTATTTGGCTTTATCGCTTAGGTCACATAAATGAGAAACGCATGGAGAAGCTCCATAGAGATGGTATTCTGCACTCATTTGATTTTGAATCATTTGAGACATGCGAATCTTGTTTACTTGGCAAGATGACAAAGGCACCTTTCACGGTCAAGGTGAGCGGGCAAGTGACTTATTGGCACTCGTACATTCGATGTATGTGGACCAATGAGCTCAATAGCGAGAGGGTTTTGATACTTCATAACTTTTCTTGATGACTTTAGTAGATATGGGTATATCTACGATGAAGCATAAGTCTGAATCCTTTGAAAAGTTCAAAGAATTCCAAAATGAAGTGCAAAATCATTTAGGCAAGACAATCAAGTTTCTACGATCGATCGTGGAGGCGAGTATTTGAGCCATGAGTTTGGCAATCATCGAAGGATTGTGGAATTGTTCCACAATTGACTCGCCAGAACACCTCAATGGAATGGGGTATCTGAGCGGAGAAATCGCACCTTATTAGATATGGTGCGCTCCATGATGAGCCAAAGTGATCTTCCGTTGTCTTTTTGAAGTGCGCTCTTGAAGCATTGCTTTCACACTAAACGAGGTTCCATCAAAATCAGTAGAAAAGACACCATATGAGATGTGGACGGGACAACGTCCTAGCTTGTCTTTTCTTAAGATTTGGGGATGTGAGGCTTATGTAAAGCGTTTACAATCTGATAAGCTCGGTCCTAAATCGATAAATGCTTCTTTATCGGGTATCCTAAGGAAACAAAAGGATATTACTTCTATAATCAAGGAGAAGGCAAAGTGTTTGTCGCTGGCATGGTGTCTTCTTAGAGAAAGAGTTTCTCTCAAGAAGGGATAGTGGAGCACGGTGCAACTTGAAGAAATTCGAGAAACACGAAAGCGTTTCAGCTCCTCTGAGAACCACAACGGGATGAACAAAGCTGTTGAAGAACTTGTTGTGGACACACCGGCACCACGTGAGGTCGAGAGGTCACGTCGTGCACTGAGAGGTACATGTTCTTGACTACTCAACAACGGGACATATTGTTGTTAGACAACGATGAGCCTAAGACCTATGAAGAAGCGATGGTGGGACGGACTACGAGAAATGGCTTGAAGCCATGAGATCGAAATTGAATCCATGCACGATAATCAAGTTTGGAACTTGGTTGATCCACGATGGTGTTAAAACCATTGAGTGCAAATGGATTTTCAAGAAAAGATAGACATAGATGGAAATGTTCACATCTATAAAGCGCGATTGGTGGCCAAAGGTTTCAAACAAATTCAAGGTGTTGATTATGATGAAACTTTTACCGTCGCAATGCTAAAGTCTATTCGGATCATTCTAGCGATTGCTGCATATTTCGACTATGAAATATGGAAAATGGATGTCAAAACAGCTTTCCTTAATGGAAATCTGAGTGAGGATGTGTACATGACACAGCCCACGGGTTTTGTCGATCCATAATCAGTGGAAAGATATGCAAGCTGCAAAGATCCATTTATGGATTAAAGCGAGGCATCTCGGAGTTGGAACATTTGTTTTGATGAAGTAATCAAAGGGTTTGGTTTCATCAAGAGCGAAGAAGAGCCTTGTGTTTACAAAAGGCTAGTGGGAGCGCACTCGTGTTTACGGTCTTATATGTGGATGACATATTACTGATCGGAAATGACATTCCTATGCTCGAATCTGTTAAGTCTTCATTGAAAAATAGTTTCTCTATGAAAGACTTAGAGAGGCGGCATATATTCTGGGCATCAAGATCTATAGGGATAGATCAAGAAGGCTAATTGGATTAAGCCAAGATACGTACATTGACAAGGTGTTGAAAATGTTCAACATGCGGGATTCAAGAAAGGCTTCCTACCTATGTCACATGGTATAAATCTTAGCAAGAGTCGGTGTCCTAGTACACGATGAGCGGGATAAAATGAATGCGATTCCATATGCTTGGCTATGGGATCCATTATGTATGCCATGCTTTGTACACGTCCGGATGTCTCGTATGCTTTAAGTGCTACAAGTAGATACGATCGGATCGGTGAAAGTCAGCTGGATTGCCGTAAAGAACATCTTGAAGTACTTGAGAAGAACTAAAGATGTGTTCCTCGTCTATGGGGGTGAGGAAGAGCTCGTTGTAAATGGTTACACCGATGCTAGCTTCCAAGCGACAAAGATGATTTTAGATCGCAATCTGGATTTGTGTTACTGCTGAATGGCGGTGCGGTGGTGGAAGAGTTCCAAGCGGAGACGGTTGCTGATTCTACAACGAAGCCGAGTACATAGCGACACGAGAAGGCTGCTAAAGAGGTTTGGATCAAGAAATTTGTTTCGAGCTTGGTGTGGTGGCTAGTGCCTCCAGCCCAATGGACCTCTCTTGTGACAATAGTGGGGCCATTGCGCAAGCCAGGAGCCTAGATCGCACCAAAAGTCCAAGCACATTCTACGGCGATTTCATCTCATCTGCGAGATTGTGGAGAGAGGCGATGTGAAGATATGTTGAACATTGCAGATCCGTTGACAAAGCCGCTTCCCCAGCCAAAGCATGAGGCTCACACTAGGGCAATGGGTATTAGATACCTACATGGTTGACTCTAGTGCAAGTGGGAGCTGTTGGTGATATGCCCTAGAGGCAACATGGAGATGTTGAATATATCACATACTATGTTTATGATACATTGCTTTGTTCCTTGAAATAGACATTATCATTATTGATCAATGAGTATGTGACTTATTCATGAGACTCTTAATGCCAAAATGTTGCTATTTCTAAATGATCCTCGATCATATATCATATGAGGAACAAATATGATTCAAAGATCAGCATATGTATTGATTGATGATCATGTCTCATGGATCATGGTATGGAGATACCAAATCAATAATATGGACATGTGTTAGTGAACATATGTTGGATAGACCCGCCATGAGACAACTGCAGAGATTCCATGTGTCATTAGTTGGTCTCAAGTAGTGTTTATGTAGAATCCTTAGACTTGAGATCATCATGGTTCCCAACATGCGTAGTAGCCTATTTTGGGACTACTAACCACTACTCCGTGGCTGGGTAGTCATAAAAGTAGTCTTCGGGTTTGCTATGAAACATGTAGTGGGATGTGAATGATCAAGATAGAATTTGCCCCTCCTTATGGGAGAGATATCTCAGGCCCCTCGATGTAATGGATTATGAAAGTGCATGGCCATGCCAATGTGATTGAGGAGTCAATCACAAGTTTATAATCCATCACGGAATCGAGAGAGTGATTGAGCTATTAAGAGGATGACACAGTCTCGCCTTGAGCTTAATCTATATCGTGAGGCAAAGGGATTCGTACATGAGAACATTACAGTTCAGCCGATATGATCTTTACGTATACTTTGGGGTTAATATGTCTTGCTAGAGGCCGCTATTAATGAGGGTGACCGGAAAGGTGTTTCAGTGTCGCGACCAAGTATACGTGAACCTCTGGTCGCACATAACAGGTTGGAACACTAATTGAATGTGATTCGGATGTGGGCTCAATTCGGATAGAGATCCGGATAGACTCCTATTGGGCCTCGGTCCACGAGGCCCAAGTGAGGAGGTCTATATATTTGGAGCGGGGGTGAGGATGTACGCTCGTTCCTCCCGAGCAAAACCCTAGCCGCCACCTCCAGGCCAAACCCTAGCCGCTCGCGAGTCTTTGGTACACTCGCGATCGGCGTTCCACCGGACGTGTGGATATCGGTGGAGGCGCTGCTCGTTGCGGCGTTGATCGGCATCAACAAACTACAGATTGGATCGCTCGTGGTGTGGTTGATCGCGAGGAGAGCGACATTGGGACGATCGGCTACTTCCACTACTACCTCGGCGCGCGTGGTTGGATCGGCTTCTCCAACTCTTCTTCGCTGCATTTGCTGCGCGTCTAGTGGTAACGATCTATGATCCCTCCTTAGCATGATGTCCTGGTGTGCGCGGTAGAAATTTTTTATTTTCTGCTATCGTAGCTTACGCGCGTTCCTTCACGTGGTTCACCCACAAGGTGGCCAATATGGCCTTTGCATTACCTAGTCAAGGTGAGAGACCATGTGGAGGTGACCACATATTTGTGATGAGTAATTGACTTTTGTTTTAGAAAGATTGAGTTTGGTTTGGGTGGTTCCTGCAAAGTCGTAGCCCTTAGGAGTGGTCGGAAGACACTTGGAGCTATTACGACCGGTTTTGCCATGGTCGAAAGTCACTCGCAGGAATTACGACCACTGTAGTGCATTCTGACCGTGGTCGGAAAGGTTTACGACCACTTTGATCGTGGTCGAAGGCCCTCAAACAAGTTTATGACCACGTTAAGGCCATCCGGGAAGTTTACGACCACTTTGGCAGTGGTCGATCGCAGCTACGACCACGTTGGCTGTGGTCGAAGGCAGGCTACGACCACGTTGGCCGTGGTCAGCGGCAGCTACGACCACGATGGCAGTAGTTGAGGGTCTCTACGACCACGTTGGCCATGGTCGAGCGTACTTACAACCACGTTGGTCGTGGTCGGAAGTTGTAAGTCGAAGCCACGACTGCTGTGGTCGGAAGTCAGCGCTCGAAGTCTTCGACCACGTTGAGAGGCAGTCGAACGTGGTCAGATTGACTCGGGCTCGGTTGGTTGTGGTCGTAGCTGGTCGGACGTGGTCGAACAAGCCTCGGTTACGGTCGGAAGTGGTTGTTTTGCACGCGTAAGCGGCCGGAAGCTCCCGCGAGTCTTGAATGTGGTCGTAGGTCACTTGTAATCGGTCGTATGACCTCCAGGAGTGGTCGTTTCAGCTAGGGAATCGGTTGTATGGTCTTGTGTTATGGTCATAGACCTTGTGCTTTAATGGTTTGACATTCCGACCGATCGTAATGCATTTATGACTTTGTGAAATGTGCTTTGAGTCCTTTTTCTAATGCAAATGGATGTTACCCTTGTCTAGTGCAGCGCTATGTGGTGTTTTGTTGTCTGTGATGGTTGCAGGATCTTAAGGCTAGTCGTGGTGAGGCATGGATGACCGGACTAAGCACAGGCGGTGCT
Source organism: Dendrocalamus sinicus (assembly GCA_036346575.1). NCBI lineage: Eukaryota > Viridiplantae > Streptophyta > Magnoliopsida > Poales > Poaceae > Dendrocalamus > Dendrocalamus sinicus. Next base: position 1,868,261 of record CM070658.1, read on the forward strand.
GAGGTCGGTGAGCGGTCAGGAGATGCCGAAGACGATGAGGCGTTCAAGGTGGTTGCAAGTCTTGGACAGCAAGAAGAGGAGGAAGCTTCCGGGAAGGCGGCGGAGTGGCATTTTGAAAAATGCGAAATGCTGCAAAGGGAAACTGTGTCTCTGCAAAAGCACAAGAGTGGTTGGCGTTAACAGGCAAAGTAGTGAAGCCATTGGTGTTGGCGGATAAAGCACTGGAGTCCGTTTTGCTAGTGGGTAAAGCAATGGTAAAACCCGGTGTTAGGTGGGGTTAACGGGTTCTCCCCTGGTATCTGGTGACTATAAATAGAGAAGTAGAACTCGAGAGCAGGTTTGAGGTTTTTGGCAAGTCGCTTGGGTTTTTCTCTCTATTTCGTGTGCTTTGCTCTGGGAATGAGAGCGTGTATGGAGTGGCTGTAAAAACCTTCTTATGTAATCATTCATCTCTCTATATCTATCTGAGCCTCATTTCATTTGAGATGTTTTGATTCCTGTATTTGTTCTTCTTTTTGTCTTGTGTTCTCGGGTGATCTGGTTGATTTGCCCTTTATCTTTTGAGCAACGTTCTTTGCTTGAGTAGCCTTGATTTCTTTTGCTCTGAATTGGGGATCATCTCAAGGCCATTTGGCCAGTCCTTCCCGAGAGCAAAGTCATATCGACAACCCTTTTTGGGCGAGCGGTCGTGCGCCTTCAGAGTTCCTCTGTTTTCTATTCGATTTCATTGTCTGTCTTGAGGCAAAGAAGACTTGTCCTCTTGGTATTTTCTCTAGTAGAGGTTGTGCTCTTACTAGGTTTCAAGTTTTGTATGTTTTGGATCTTTGAGCCAAAAGTTATCCAAAGTCTTAGTCCTGCAGCCTTGCGCCTCGACTTTGCTCTGTTTTGAGTTCGACCTCGTTGTCTGGTTTAATCTCGGTTGTGAAGGCTTGTTTTCTTTGTATTTTCTCGGTCAGAGGGAGTCTTCTTGATGTGGTTAAATTCTCATGACCGGAAGAACCATGAATCATCGGTTATCTGGAAATCGGGTGTGGCGGTCGTGAGTCCTCCACTTCCTCTGTTGTCGGCCGAGACTGTTTTTCTCTCTGGTTGCTTTCAGTTGTCGGTCTAGTTCTCGGTTTCCAGTTTGCATTTATCTTCTTGCTTCATAGCTTCTACAGCTATCGGAGAAGAAGTTGTGTGTGAATACTTGGGGCGATTTTGAAGGCACCATTCACCCCCTGTTGCCATTTCGGTCCTACACAAGGTCTGTGCCAAGTAGCACAGACTTGGTGGGATAAGCTTCTAAGAGCAGCTTGGCTTGAGTCTCCTTAATAGGCATTGGCTTGGGACCCATTTGCTAGAGGAAGGGCCTGGACAACCGGCCCAGCCCCACAAGTTCTAGGGTGACAGAGTGCACTTATCGGATCACCACTTTGATGTCTTCATCTATCTTTCTTGAAAGATCTTGGTCATCACACACGGTGATGACCGCTTCAGGACCGGGGAGCTTCACACAGAGGTAAGCATGGTGAGGCATTGTCCCAAAGTGGTTGCGGATAGCCCTACCTAGGATGACATTGTATTGATACGGGATATCGACGATGTCAAAGACCACACTCTAACTTCGGGTGCCACCTCAGCCTCGAACCTCACGATCAACTTGATCCTGCCAAAGGCCGAGATCGGTGCCCCACCAAAACCGAGAAGCAAGATGCTGGGCTTCAATAGGAGGATCATGATATTTTGAGCTTGTCGAATGTAGAGGCAAACATGATGTCTACGGAGCTTCCCCTGTCTATGAACCCACGCCTTACTTCGCACCCAGTGATGGGATGCAGAGATCACCAGGGAATCATGGTACGGGAGACTAACTCCGGCTGTGTCTTATGGGTTGAACATGATGGGAGTGTTGATCCACTACAGGAGCTCGGTTAGGGGGCGTGGCTGATGTGATGTGCTTGGTAGGTGTAGGCCTAGTGTTGTCGCTTTGATGCAAAGATGTGCAAGTTTTCATCGTTGATTGCATACACCACATGACGTGGAGGGTCAATAGCTTGCCCTGTGGCCTCAAGCAGGAGTGGAGTGGCCAGGACAAGTAGCGCGGCCATCGCCATGGGCACGGGAGGTGGGTTGCACTGTAGCACATCGGCGATGGCCAGGACTTGTTGCTGGTGAAGTTGTCAGGTAGAGGCAATGAGCTCACACCCTGAAGTATCATGGTAAGTCCATCCATAAATGGCGCAGAAGCAGGGATTGTTGCCATGGTCGCGACGTTGCTCCTCATGACATCCACCACCCTTGCGCTTGCGCTCCCCCTTGCACTGGTCGTCGTGGCACGGCTGAGCATTTTTTGATTTAATGTGGTACACGGGGCAGGCAGTGATGGCATTGCTGCCTTTCGATGGCCTCTTGTCGGGCGGGTGCCCGAGGACCGTGGTGGCTGAGGTCTTCGCCTCCCTGCACACCCGCCCCTTCTTGGACATAGAATTTTTCTCGATGCTGGAAAGTAGCTCCGCTACTATCTTTGGTTCCTTCTGGTCTAGCTTGTCAGCCAACTCCCCTTGTGGAGAGCCCAACGTGTGGCCTCAGCAGCACTTGTGTCAAAGATGCCCTGGACTTACCAATGGATGTAGATGAATTGGTGCATGAAGTATCTGATGGACTGGCCCAGCATTTTTTTGAGCGCATGTAGGTCAGAGGACGTGACCAGCTTGTTTTGGTTCCCTTGAAAGTGCTTTCCCAACTTCTTTCAATATTGCTCCCACGAGTACACTGAGCACGGCGGAAGTGAAAGGTACCAGGACTAAGTGACCCCTGAGAGGGTCAAGGCAAGCTCTTCTCCATGACGGCCTTGCCCTCTCCTATTACCGCTATGGTGGTCTCGTACACGCAGACAAACTCCACTGGGTCAGAGCCTTTTAAGTACCTGGTGACCTCTGGCATTCGAAAATGCATTGACCATGGTGTGGCTTGCAAATTTGGGCTCAGTAGGTTTGAATGGTTAACGAGATTACGACCTCGTGGGCAGGAGCCTCTTGAGGTGGGAGGGCATGATGGAAGTCCGACGTGGAGTTGGGTGCGAGATCTTGCACTTGGTTGGCCTAGGGTAGCCCAGCCCCTTGGTGTTTGCGGCTAATTCCCATGCCCCCAATCAAGGCCAGGGCTTCTCTCCGCACTTGGTCGAGTTGTGCACGAAGATCATTGGCTTCTTGGACTCAAATCTAAGGTGGCAAGTTCACTTGGGCGTAGACTTCAGCCAGCTCGGCTCAAAGGGCTTTGACCTTGGGGCATGTTATCTCCCGCGTCAATGCCCGTGCTTCCTCCAGCTGATTTCTTAGCTCCTCAGCTTCCCAGGCTTTCGCAAGCGATGAGGGTCTTGCTTCAGCTCACACCCTTTCGAGTTGCGCCTGGAGTTCCTCCACTTGGTGAGCCTTGGCAACGGACCGCAAAGCCTCAGTTTGTGATTCCCTCAACTACCTTTGGAGGTCCAACTTCCGCTCCACCTCCCCATGAGTGTTCGGAGGGTCAGCCTCTCAGGAAGCCATGGTCTTGCCAGTGATGTGGGCCTCCGTGGAGGGGTTCGACTATGCCTATGCCCCAGGGTGGCACGGGCTGTGATCCAGCTTGACTTTGGCCTTGGAGGAGGGTTCACACCTCCCACCTCGGCAATCTTCCTTGCTTTCCCCTTCTTAGGTGACATGACTTCTTGCTCAAGTCCCGAACCTCTCCCGGGGTTGGCCCCGAACCCCCTTTAGGGTTGGTCCTGCGAACCTCATTGAGGTTGGTCTTGCGGACCTCACTGAGGTTGACTAGTGAACTTGGCTCGAGGTAGACCGTCCAATGAGTGTCGTCGCTCCGAAGTAGTTGTGGGCCCAAGGTAGCGTGAAGACCCTCCCCCAACACTTTATAATTATTTAGGCATATTTTTTTCAAAATATAGCTTCAAAGTATATATTTTAATATATAGATTCAAGTTTTAGTCCAAATATACAAGAAAAAATACAATCTCCTACATTAAAAAAACTATACTCTATTATAAAAAATTTATTTTTACTGGTTCCCGCTGGGGAGGGTGACCCATCCCTACTCGGTAGCATAGCGAGACCCTCCCCCATTCCCCCATGAGGGAGATTGGCCCTGCCCCTACCCTAGATCGGGAAATTCCCTATGGGGCCCCGCCCTCACGGGGAAATTACCACCCCTAAGATCGAGGCTATTGAGAGTATGTGGTTCATTACTCGTGATTGCAAGGATCAAGGCCCTATTCCAACGTGGATACTGGCTTTTGTCTTGTGGCTGAAATGATACTGTGGCGGCTAGAAGAAGTCGTGGCTGAAAGTAGGTGTGTTCAAATTGTCTTTTGGCTTTTAGCTGGGTTGATTTTCGAAGAGTGTTCGAAATAGGGGTGTTCAAATCAACTTTTGGCTTTTGATGACTTGGGACCGTGTTCTACCTCTGCACACTCCACAATTCTTGTTGCTACCCATGTGTCATTGCCACCGCACGAGACCGTCTTCCCCACATCTGACCACCGCTCATCCTTGCCGCTCTTGTGATCTTCTCATAATTTTGTTCATGCCACATTGTGTTCTAGCATCTTATCAACATTTTTCTCAATAAATTTCTCTTTTCTTGTAGTACATCACCGGAATTTCGCCATTGTCCCCGTCGCAGCTCAACCCGCTGCCATTGTTGACCTCGTCGCTCTTGGTGAGCCTCACCTAAATTCCTTGCACCTGAAGCTTCGCCATCATCCCCCCTACCTGTTTCCCACGCCAATTAGATCTATTCTTAATCGTGGAGCACCGCCACCTGGCCACCTACTTCTCTAGAGACGGTAGTCATCACCCCGCCAGCTTCGGATATGCCACCCATACCGTTGAACTCTCCTTATCTTATCCATGTTCGCGAGTGTGCTATTTTCCAGAGGGCGCCACCGGAGCACCACCATTGCCAAGAGCCTATCCATGGCTGCTACCCTGGCACCACAAGCACCGTCGCCAAGGTTCCCTGCCTATGCCACTACCTATAGCTCTCTCAAGGTCGGGCCAACCCATTTTATCGATTGGCTGCACTGCCCGAGCTGCCATTCGCCATTGCCACCGGTCATCAAAACCACTTGTGCTCGTCCTTATCCGCTATCTCGGAAGCGGCCATAGTCCCACCAAAAAACGGCTTTCCAAAAACCACCGTAAAAGCCCACCTGTTACAATCGGCCGCGGATCAGAATGACGCCTAGGGGCTTGCTTGTCCCAGTTAATTTTTTGACCCCTCCATTTTCACGCTACTACAACTAGGAGTATTTGTTTCGTTGTATCCATGTCTTGTTCTGTGTTGTATGTGCATGGGGTATTTCAGTTCCATCAAATACTGGGATGTACGTACACCGTGACTGTGTACGGCCGTACAGGGTAGTAGAATGTAGATGACCAGTAGAGGATTCTACCATGTAGTATTACCTTCTCTAACTAGTTAGTCAACGTTACTCCCTAAGGCCTTATTTAGGTTTATCACATAGTAATATCCACGTAGATGAGCCGAGGTCCGGAGTTCTACGGCCATGTTCTAAAATATTATGGCTATTAATTTTTTATCGTGTTTTTTAGCTAAAAAATATTATAGAAGCTGTTAGCTTTTTAAAAAATATTAAACTAAAAATAAAAATAGAAAAATAAAATATCATTATATCTCTACGAATAATTTAAAGAAAAAACAAATCACCGGTAAGAAATAGAGCGTTCCAAACGGCCGGGAGCCAAAAGAAATCGCTATTTGTAAGGGCGCTAAATGAATGAATTTTTTGTACGGATATTCCATTTTTATTCGAAATTACATAAATATACCCACGGGAAATTTTTTTACAAAAATAGGCTCCAGTCGCCTAATGGTTCGGCGACTGGAGCCTTTCGCCCAACCAGCCCGCAACATTTAATAAATCTACCAACCGTTCAGCGATTAATTGTAGTCGCCCCACCGTTGGGCGACTACAATTAAGTCGCCAAACCGTTGGGCGACTGAAATGCAGTCGCCGAACCGCTTGGCGACTGGAGGTGATATAAAGCACCACGCTCGGCCGCCGGCCGCATTCTTTCGGCATTCACTGTTTTCATTCATTCGACCGCGCGAGACGAGGGAGAGGAGAAGAAGAGAGGAAGAAGGGAAAGAATAGAAGGGAGAAGGAGAGGGAGAGGAGGAGAAGAGGAGAGGGAAAGCGTGATTTCCAGGTATTTTTCTTAGTGTTAGAAAATTAGTTTAGAAATTTCGTTAAGAAAATTTCGTTTAGAACATTTAGTTTAAAAAATTTAGTTTACAAAATTTAGTTTAGAAATTAAGTTTAGAAAATTTAATTTAAAATTTTAGTTTTTAGCAATTTAGTTTAGAAAGTTTATTTAGAAAATTCAGTATAGAAATTTAGTTTAGAAATTTAGTTTACAAAATTTAGTTTAGAAAATTTAGTTTAGCAATTTAGTTTAGAAAATTTATTTAGAAAATTTAGTTTAGAAATTTAGTTTACAAAATTTAGTTTATTAGTTTAGAAAATTTAGTTTAGAAATTTTTTTATGTATTAATGTAGAAAATGTAGTGTACAAATTTAGATGTAGAAAATTTAATGTACAAATTTAGATGTAGAGAATTTAGAAAAAGTTTAGAAAATTTAGTTTAGAAAATTAGTTTAAAAATTAAGTTTAGAAAATTTAGTTTAGAAAATTTAGTTTAGAAAATTTAGTTTAGAAATTTAGTTTATTAGTTTAGAAAATTTAGTTTAGAAATTTACCGCGCTTCCCGTCGTGTGCCGCCACCGGGGAGCACGGAGCCGACTGAGTGGGAGTGGTCGGACACTCACACCTGCGTAGCCTGGGTACTCGACCCTCATTAGACTGCCAGGTTTGCACTACGCCAGCGTTTAGTGCGACCGTAAGAACGTTCCGTGTTGACCTTCACTTTGTTTGCAAGCTGCGGGATGCCGGGCTACTCCCTCTTGCCCGGATGGTGCAGGCCACGAAGGAGGATCACGAGGCGAGCGGGGACGAGGCGGGCGGGGATCGATCACGACGCTTCCGTTCGACCGTTCCCTGCTGACGGCTTTGGTGGACCGTTGGCGGCCGGAGACGCACACATTCCACCTCCCATTCGGGGAGATGACGCCGACCCTGCAGGATGTGTCCCTGCTCCTTGGCCTTCCGATCGCGGGAGGCGCTGCCTTCCTACCGGAGGCCCCGGCCGACTGGCGCGTTGACCTACTCGACAGATTCCAGGGGGTCGTTCCACCGGCCGATCAGCACCACCTCTTCGAGGAGGATCGGACCCATGGGCCGACGCTGAGGTGGCTCACACAGTACCGGGTACGTGGTATTTACAATCGATCGTATCTTTGAAACTCTTATTTGTGGTATTACGTACTAATAACAACTTGTATGCATTCGTGGAGCGCATGGATCCGCATGCAGATGATTATCAGGTGTCGCGCCACTTGGAGGCGTACGTGCTGTGGCTGTTTGGTTGGGTGCTTTTCACCACCAGCCACGGCAACTCGATGGATGTGCGCCTTATCGCTTATGCGAGGGCGATCGCTGACGGCGAGCCCCCAAGTCAGCTGGGAATCGACCGTACTTGCCACGACGTACCGCGCCCTGTGGGATGCGTGCACGAGGATCAAGGTGAACTCGATCCTCACGGGCTATCCCCTGCTGCTACAGTTGTGGTTGTTCGAGTGCTTCAGCCTCGGACGACCTGTGCTAGATGACATGGGTCTGTACGGGCCCGAGATGTATCTAGGGGGAGACGTCGACCGGCCGACGATGGGTTCTCTCTGGTGCCGTCGATGAGTAAGTATTATCACAGTCAACTATGTCTTTCTTATTGATGATCATCATACTAAACAATTTATGTTTCTTGCAGGTACAGTTCACGCACGTGCAGGTCACGCGGGCGTACAAGCCCTTTGTGGAGCAGTTCTACGTGGAGGACTACGCACCCCAGAGAGTCATGCGGCAGTTTGGGCTACGGCAGGCGCTTCCTGTACAATTCGGACCATCGTTTCCGCGGAACGTGCACGCGTGAGTGATTGTTTCTGCTAAATATGTACATACTTACTACTGTGTTCGCAAATACTCACATTACGTAATGGTTCTATACGCAGGCACAGCGCGAAGGGAATTAAAAGAGGCACGGACTGGTCGACGACGATGCAGCCCTGGGTCGAGCAGTGGGAGGGTGCGCTCGACGACCGCATGGAGGAGGACCGCCCATATGACAGCAGGGACTACGTGGAGTACCTGCACTGGTACAAGGGGCGGACACGTACCGGGCTCGTACATGCCGTAGACCCGCCTGCCACACATGTCGCCGCTCCGACGGACACATACCCCGCGCACTTCGCGCGCGACGCTCACATCGCGGTACGTTACATGTCATTTCAAATATTCCCAAATGGCAATGTCGTTTTGATGATCGACCATTTTATGTCTTTGTGTCCAGGCTGACGTCGGTGCTGCCTTATGGGCCGAGTCCGGCTCACTACTGGAGAGGGTCGCCACTGGTGCGCAGCTGACCCATGAGGAGGGCGTCAGCTTTGTGCATCAGGTGCACGACGGGTGTAGACGTATTGTTAGCCTACTGTCCTGCACGAGGCTACCGGCGGTCTCCACGCCCACCGCTCTGACTACTCATCCACCAGTGCCACCCCGACCAGCGTGGCACTACTCCGGAGGTAGTACGTGGACACGTCCTCCACCACCTCACCCGGAGCAGCCAGGGGGTTCAGCCTGGGCACGGCCTCCTACACCACCTCACTTCACGCATCCTCCGCACATCCCCGGCTTCCACACGCAGGGGGTGCACGCCCCTCCTCCTACCTCGATGGCGCCAGCTACGGGTACGCATCGTCTGATCTTGTTTTTATCCCAAGATGACATGCAACGAACTAACGATATTACTATTGCAGGTACTTACCAGCAGCTCGGCGTCTCCCCGGCCCAGGACAATGTGGACCAGTTTTTTGGGGAGTGGCCCGGGCAGTTCTCCGACGCAGCACCGGAGGTTCTCTCCGCGAAGCCCTACCCGGTGCACGAAGGGCACCACGGCCAGTGCGGTGACTCCACCCCACACGGGCGGGATAGACACCCTCCTGCTCGTTTTACTTTTTCGGAGCCCCGTAACCCGTTGCACCGGAGGAGGGCCAAGCGGGGCCGTATGGGAGAACGCGGGCGCGGTGACAGGGCACACCAGGGTGGCGAGTGAGGTTATGCATGTAATGAAAAAATACGCGGCATGTTACTCACAATTATATTATGAAGTTTATTTTTATTCAAACAAGTCTATCATCTTTTCTTTTCACATTCAATCATTCATATATCAAATTATCTAAAAATTTACATACTAGGGTCTCCGCTTTGCTGAATTATCAGCGTATGCCACTTAATGATGTATGTATCGATCGTTCTCCGTTAATCTTTAATAAAAAAAGTTTCTAAAAATTTTCACGCACCTACAATATACAATAACATAAACTTTTATTACAACTAAACCACATTTTTTACCAGTTTAAAACTACAAAATTCACGGGGAGTCATGCAGTCGCCTAATGGAATGGCGACTGCATGTAAGTCGCCTAATCGTAAAGCGATTGCATGACGATCGCCGCATGTAAGAGCGACTGGATGAAATCGCTCCAGCGTGCGGCAACAGATATTATTTGGCAGGCTGGTTGGGCGAAAGGCTCCAGTCGCCGAACTATTAGGCGACTGGAGACTATTTTTGTAAAAAATTTTCCCGCGGGTATATTTATGTAATTTCGAATAAAAAATGGAATATCCGTACAAAAAATTCCTAAATGAATGGCACTGTGGCGTGCCACTGCAATTCCGATAGCATGTGGGATCGTCCCTGACCACGAGGTGGGCGGTGTTGATTCTCCTCAACTCCCAGTACCGCACCCGGATCTTTCTATACCTGACCCGGTAAGGATTAGTAGCGATGGTTACTGCTCAGTTTGGTCTCTCTGACCTCTTCACTGTGAACACAAAGGTTTGACGCATCGTCTTTTCTTTTTAGCTGAGACTTATAGTTTTTGGTTACGACTTGTCGCTTTGGACTATTTATATGAGAGATTACAGAGTAACAGAAACTCACGTACGGTTTTTACCAATATGAGAGGCCATGTGGAGGTATCCCCATGTTTGTGATGAGTAATTGACGGTTGTGTTAGAGAGTTTGAGTTTGTTTTGGGTATTCTAGGGTTGAGTACCTTTCATTAATGCTATTGTTGATTATGCTATTTCGTGCGGTGCTATGTGACGGTTTGCTTGTTTGTGTGACTGCAGGACTTCGGTGTTATGTCATGGTGCGGCGTGGGAGGATCGGGACTAGGCACAGGAGGTGTTGAGGTCCAGACGGTCAGAGACGTCAAAGATGATCGAGACTGCTGAGGTGGTTGCGAGACGGGAGATGAGGAACCGGAGCTGGAGCTACTGGTGGAGGACACGACGGGCGACGACAAGTGTACCGGGACTAGGCTCAAGGAGGAGTCGGAGGTCTAGACGGTTGGATATCGGTTGCGGTCGTGTGCGACGGAACAGACCAAGACTAGACTCAGGTAGGGTCGGAGGTCTCGGTCGGTGTCGAGTGGACACGACGAGCAGCGGCAAGGTAGACCGGGACTAGACTCAGGTGGAGTCGGTGTTCCAAACAGTTAGGATGCCGGGTGCGGTCGTGTGCAGCGAAGCAGACCGGGACTAGACTTAGGGAGGAGTCGAGATCCATATGGTCAAGGTACCGGTTGCAGAAAGCTTCCGGGAAGGTGCTTGAGGGTCAATTTGTAAAATTGACTCAAGCTTTGAGAGTAGTGGCTGGTTCCCTCCATTCCTTGGGTTGTGAGAGGCTTTGACTTCTTTGCCTCATATGTGTATGGAGCAAGGGAGTGGATGTTGGCCTGCACTTCTTGAATTTCCTCTTGAGGCTGTGGTTTTGGCTTTAAGAAGAGGGGTTGGCAGTGCAGAAGGGGGTAAGGAAGTGAGCCCTAAGCAGTGTAGTGTTCTCAGTGTGTGTGTGCGTGAGTTCATACTGAGAAGCATGTAGTGTATGTTTCCTCATTCCCAATTGCGTATGGGGCTGTAGTGTGAGATGGCTTGAACTCAAGTAATCATTCCTCTGTTTATGAAGCATTCATGGTTGTGAATCAATTTGGAATGGATTGACTTTGAGCTTTTATGTTTCCCTGGCATTTCCCTGAAGTCTATTGCGTTTTCTGTTCTCTTCTGCTCTTTTGAGTTTGAGCTGAATTCTTGCTTGTGTAGCAGCATTTCTTTGCTCTCTATGGTGGGATATAGCCTCCAGGCCCTTTGGCCAATACATCCCTGAGAGCAAATGGAGGATTCAACGTGTTGGATCGAAATCGGCGACAAAGGGGGTGAATGTCGACTTTTAAAACTTGCCCCCAAAAGAATCCCCGAAAGAACTTCCTCTCCAATAGCAATGGAATGCTATGAAAAGAAAACAACCTCTCTGGAACTTCAACCAGCCAGAGGAAGAAGGGGGCAAAGATCAACACACAAAACAAGAAGAGCTCAGCCTGCAAAGGGGGAGGCCGGTCAGACCGCTCTCACATGGCCGGTCTGACCGCCCTGGGGGCCGGTCTGATCGTTGGCATATGGGCGGTCTGACTGCCGGTATAAAATCGGTCATATCGGCCCCTAATTCCAGCAGGAGCCGACTGCAACTCTAAATGCTAAAATTTCAGATTCTTGCCTAAATCAAGAAAAAGAGAGAAATAATTCTTTTCTTTTCAGACCAAAACACCAAGGACTTATTCTAAATATCATAGAGACTCAAAACCACAAAGGGATTCAAAGAAAACACAAGAATTTCAGATTTGTGACAAAATCTGAAAACTACAGATAGCAGCAACAAAAACTCAAATTCCCATCTAATCTCTGATCCTTTGACCATGAAACTTTGAGGATAGCTACTTAATAGCCTCTGGACTTAGCACGCCAAGTTTCATGCCATCTTATGAAGGGAAACACGAACTACACCAAAACCCTAGAAATGAAAAACAACGAGCTCAAGAACACAGAATAGGGAAAAAGTGATTCTTGCGATTCAATCAATTTGCCCTTGCTACTAGCTGACCAACTGGTCTAGAGATGCAATCCCATCATAGAGCAACCCATTTTGCCACCCCTTAGCAAGAATCAACACAAGACCTGAAAAACAAGAAATCAAGCAGAGAAAGCATCGAAGGTAAAAACCAACAGAGAGCCAGGAACTCAATCAAACTCAAATAAAGCCATCTCAGATTGATAATGAGGAAGAGAGATGAATGATTACATAGAGTATCAACTCAGTCCATCCCTACAACCTCATACATGCTTGAATGATCAGGAGCTCACTACATCCTCCCTCAAGAACACCTACAGGGAAACAGTGAAAACCAACGAAGCTTCTCACCAACTAAAGACACAAAAGCAAAAGCCTTAACCCTTTCCCAAAATCATGAAGACCATGCAGGAGACACCCTTCTTTTATAGTCTCCCACTAATGGGTTTGAAATTTGCTTTGCCCATTAAGCCACAACAACTCCAATTCTTCATCCATAATCCGCTTCCTTTAGTGCAGCTTTGCGTATTCCCCAAAATGCCCCTCGTGCACCTTCCGGGAAACTTCCTCCTTTCTTGCCGTTCAAGCCTCGCAGCTACCTCGAGTCCTCACCGTCTTCGGCACACCTCGACCGTTCTGACCTCGGCACCACCTGCGCCTAGTCCGGTCCTCCGTGCCTCGCCACGACTTCGCCTTGACATCCTGCAGCCATCACAGACAAGAAACACATCACATAGCACCGCTCGATAATATGTAATCAACAGAAGCATTAAAAGTAATCTTAAGTAAGTAACAGCCCAAACCTGTCGAATCAAGAGACTAAGCATCCTAAGCTCATACGACCAAGTTTGACCAAGTCCGACCGAACCGATTGCACCACACAATGATAAGGCTCGAACCTCACAAGCCAAACTCGACTTTCTCACAAACCAAACTCGACTTTCCTAAAACTGATGTCAATTACTCATCACACACTTGGGGTCACCTCCACATGGTCAATCACAATGCTAAGAAACAGAAAGCAAATTATACTGTAGCTTACTAACCAAGGCAACATCTTTCAAAATAAAAGACTCATTAACGCGCACTGTACCTTTGGCGATGACGCGCCCAGACGAAGCGTCTCTGAAGGTGATCGTCTCATCACCTGGAGCACGAGTTAGGGAAGAGAACCAATGGGAGTCTCCGGTCATGTGTCGAGAACACCCGGAGTCAACGAGCCAAACCTCTCTCTTCCCTGCCCGGCGAACCTGAGTCAACGAGAGAGTAAAGTCTCAGTACTCGGGTAAATCAAGAGTGATTTTGGCACCCAATACTGAGTAACACGTCGAGTAGAAGAAGTAGCCACACACGACTGACCTCTATCTACCCTACGCTCTCTGTCGCTCAACAAGTCTGAAGGTCCACGAGCAGACCTGAAGCTGTTGTTGGGTCCGACTGCTACAGAAGAGCGAGTCGGAGCACCAACAACATGCTGATCACGCCGCGAGTAGCCATCTCGACGGGGGAAACGAGATCTACCCTCTGAACGGCGGAAGTCACAACCAAAGGGAGCATGAGGGCAAAAAGTTCAAAAACTCAGAAAACCAAGTCCTCGATGCTGCCCAAACCCATCAGAAACACCTGAAGCAGACCTAGACCTCGTGTTGGTCTTAGGTGCACTCAAGGTCTGGGGCTGACCCTGAATACGCCTAAGAGCTGCAACACGGTCTCTCTTGGACAAAGCCCACTGACTTGAATTGAACTTTCGCGGTTCTGGGCTCGACCTCGATCACACCTGCGGCTATGGGTCTGAGCACAACAGGTGGATGCTTCCTCATGTCCTCATAAAAATCATATCCTAGACCCTAATTGAATTTGCAAATCATAGATTGGTCCAGGATAAGATTTAGCTTCTTCTTGCCTCCTACAAATCTCTCGAGAGTGTTCATAAGATACTAACACTCCCGAAAGAGAGAGGTGCAAGAAGAGCAGGGGGAAGAAGAGACAGCAACAGGTAAGGGAGTAGAAGAAGAACCAGAAGCAGAAGAGCGAATGGCTTGTGCATGCATAGCAGACTCATAAGGGATAGTTCTACTGCTAGCCAGTTGGTTCACATCGCTAAGCGTCTCTACCTTACCCTGGGCTTCTGTAACATCCCAAAAATTTGCTTTCTGAAAAATTTAAATTCAAATTAATCATTTTAAAGTATTTGAGTTTTATTTGGATTTGCCCTGAATTTCTGTTTTTGAAAAAGTGGATCTGAAAAGTATTTTAAGTAAAACCTAAAAATATTGTTAAATAAAAAGATATTTTGAATTTCTATAAAAATCCTAATTCAAATTAATTATTTGGAGTTATTTGGTTTTTATTTGGTTTCCTGGATTTTCTGGAGTTTAAAACCTATTTTTGAAAATAAAAAGTATTTCAAGTATGAAAATTAAATACCAACATTAGTTGGAAGTATTTTTATTAAGTCCAAAACTTATCCAGGAACTTCTGTGAATTTTTCTGGAATTTTTGAAATTTATTTCATATTTTTCTGAGCTTATTTGAATTTCCTAGCCTTTTCCGAAAATCAGGAAAATAAAATTAAAAATCTAAAATCCCTCCCCTCCCTCCGGCCACCACGTGGATGGCCAGATGCTGCCCACGTTGCCGCCCGGATCCGCCTCCCCCTCCTCCCGGGCCAACAGGTGGCCGGCCCAGATCGGCCGCACCCCACTCGCCCGACCCATCCCCCCGTCCGCCCCGCTCTTTCCTCGGCCGCCCGATCCGGCCCCAACCGCGTGGCGCCATCCTGGCCGCCCGCGCCTCCTCTCTCTCGCTGACCGCCTGGGCCCGCCTGTCAGGCCTCTCTTCCCCGCGCGCCATCTCCTTCCTTCCGCTCGGCCGCACCTTCACCGCCGCCATTTCCGCCGCCTCCTCGGTCGCCCGGATCCCTATTCCTTTCTCCCCCTTTCTTCTCCCCGACCCGACCCCGCCATCCCCGCGGCCGAATCCCCCTTCCCGCGCCGCTTTCCCCTTTTTCTCCCCGCAATCGCCGCCACGAACCCGCCATCTCCGGCGAGGAATTCCCCCGGCGTCCGCCCTCCCCTCCCCTATTTAAGCCCCCACCCGGCCTCCCCTCTCTCCACACCACCTCCCTCTGCCCTCTGTTTCCTCTCCCGGCCACTCCACCGTCGCCGCACCGTGCACCCCAACTACGAGCGCCGCCACCTCCCTCCGGCGAGCAATTGCCGGCGAAGGAGCGCCACCCGAGCCCCGCCGAGGCCACCCTGAGCTTCCTCGCCGCCGAGCGCAACTCCTCCACCCCTTCCCGGTCCCGAGCGTCGCCGGAGCGCCGCCGCACCGTGGAACCCGAGCCGTCGCCGCCCCTCGCCGTTGCCGACCACCTCCCGGCCGCCCTCGGTAACCTCCACACCCTCGCGTGATCCCCTCACTCCCCTCTCCGTTGCTGCCCTCACCGCGCAACCGCCGCCGCCGCCGCCGCGAGCCCGCCACCCCGAGCGCCTCCCCGCCGGCCCGTCCACGTCGGCACCACATGTCCGCGTGGCGGCTGACATGGTGCCACGCCCGTGCCACCGCGCCCCGTCTGTGCCCCGTCAACGCCATGCGTAGAGATGGCAATGGGTACCCGATACCCGAATACCCGACGGGTTTTACCCGATAAAGAGACGGGTATGTAAAATTTTATGTACCCATAGGTATGTTATTGGCGAAATCCTCTACCCGCCGGTAGGTAGGAGTGCGGTGTGGTATATACTACCCATACACGCCTACCCGCGGGTAATGAATACCCGCATTAGACAACTAGACATCCCACTCAAATGTTAATTTTATTATCTACTTGTTGTTGATTGTTTATTTGTTTGTCATATGTTGATATGGTCATGTCAAGTATGTTTATGTGATGTACTAATTTTGATCATTAGACGCTTTTGTGCTTGGCATGTATGATTAATGAATGTCTAAATTGATGATATTCTTATGTGTTGAACTGGGTATGCTTGCGAGTACGGGTTACCCATTGGGTAGTAATACCCGCGCGGGTACGGGTACGGGTAAATTTTCCTACCCGCGTGCGGATACGGGTAACCCGACGGGTAAATTTACACCTAGCGGGTATGGGTATGGAATGGCAATACCCGATGGGTATTTACCCGTTGCCACCTCAGCCGATCCACTCGGACCTGGTCCATGCACCAGGGCCCGCATGTCAGTGGGCTGCCCGAGAATTCCTCAGGGCTGACGTCGTTGCTGACGTCATAAGCCTGATTTTCCAGTATAAAAATAAATCAGCCGAAAAAGGAAATTCAGTGGTGACGCAATAATTCCAATTTCCTTTAGAAAAATAATTCCAGAAAATCAATCTTTTTCATTTTCTCTGAATTTAAACTTCTCGAAGCCCGTTCTCCTTCATCGTAACTCCGTTTGAGCCCATTCAAACTTCTAAATTCATCAAAAATTCCAAACTATCCATTTCTTCCATCCTTTCAAATATTGGAAATTTATTTGATGTTTCAAAATTTAAATTTCAAATTCCAATACCTAGTTTAATTTCAAAGCCTTAGTTCCATTCCAAATTTTCTGTGCACATTCAAAATTCAAATTCAAATCTTGCCAAATCTTCATAAAATCCATTCTATCTTTCTTGGTCCAAATATTGTCTCAGTAATTTCTTTTCCCATCCGATCTTCCAGATATTCGTTCTCCCTCGTGTGAACCCCAAATCCGCTGAATCTTTCTCCTAAATTCATATGAAATCATAAACTTCCTTCCAGTAAATATATATTATATATTTGTGATTTTTTATTTGTATTTATTTGTTCATTTGTTTTGTCGTTTCACGCGTAGAACCCGACTTCGCCGAAGAATTTGTCGAGTCGCAGCAAGAAGGACCAAATAGCGCACAAGAAGGCAAGTCTCCTTTGATCATCTTGAACCTATGATTTTGAAATGTTTTAATTATTTCAAATTATGTGCATTGCTATTTACATACAAGATTAGTTCAAATCTTAAGGTATTAGTTACCCCAATTTTGTTATGCCCTCAGTTGAAATTGAATGTCATGTACCCTTGTCTCCCTAGGATTTCCTTTGGCTCTTTAGTGAGAGTATTATAATCAATTGTGAATAATAGAATGGTAGTATAATGCTTAGTCATGCTATGTAATACCCTTGAAATCTTGAAAATGGGAAATTATGATTTATTGTAATACCCTTGTGTTTCCAAGTTTAGTGGTAATTGGAGTTGCCACTGTTCTTTTAAAATAAAATGAAATGTGGAAATTGGTTTAGATTAGGGTGGATGGTTGGTTTGGATTGGTGCAGGAAGCACGAGATCTTGTAAAGTGTATGTTCCACCCTAGTCAACTAAGGACCGACGCTTGTGTTTGTCCAGACTGAGCACTACCGTACAACCACATGTCTATATGGGTACGACCTAGCTGACTAACTTATGATAGTCTAGTTTAGGTGCCACCAATGGAAAGTGGGTGCCAGGGATGGACTGGTTATTCACAGTGAGGGATAGGGATTTACTGTACTCATATGGCGCACGAGGGGGCTTCGGTTCGGGCAGTTAGCCTACCTGCGGTGAAACCTCAGCGGGTGGCATCTAGCTAGATTAGAGTAAGGTAAAGGCTTTGTGATATTTTATCTGGGTCTCATGCCAAAGGAAGCGTGTTGACTTTTAGGATAATTTATCTCTTGTGGGTAAAGTTGTACAACCTCTGCAGAGTGTCAAACTATTCGAATAGCCGTGCCCACGGTCAAGGGCGGGCAAGGAATGCATTCACATGGTAGATTTTTGGTTTTGGTTTCAAAATTAAAGTTTTGTATTCCGAGAGTGGAGGGAACTCTTGGAAGGGTATCCTGGCAGTTGAAGCCAGAGAGGGTGGATGGAACCCGCAGTTTTAAACTTGACCAATTGTAATTGGTTGGCTAGTGTTGGTAGATGGAACCTTCACTAGAAAGTTAATGATAGTTTCTGCTAAAATATTTACTTTATTAAATTGATGCCTTCGAAAATAATTAGAAGTAATTGAACGAAAAGGTTGCTTTGTGCAAAAGAACCATATAGCCTTCCTTTGTCAAGCCTTGCATCTATTGCATTTTTCCCAAGACTTGCGGAGTACTTTATGTACTCACATGCTACACTCAAAAATAATAACCAGAGGATTTTCCCCGGAGGACTAGGTCGCGCTTCCCCAATCAACTGCCTGTGGCTTATTGATGGGTATACTTTGAATTTACCTTGCTTCCGTTGTATTCTAGTTGTGTGAGGTCTTGGAACCTCCAATGTAATAATGAGACCTGGTGGCTTGGTCGAGTACTTGTCTGTCGCCATGGCTCTAGAGACCAGTTAAGATCTATAGGAAGAGCTAACCGGCTCTGATACCAATTGTTGGATCAAAATCGGCGACAGAGGGGGTGAATGTCGACTTTTAAAACTTGCCCCAAAAGAATCCCCGAAAGAACTTCCTCTCCAATAGCAATGGAATGCTATGAAAAGAAAACAACCTCTCTGGAACTTCAACCAACCAGAGGAAGAAGGGGGAAAGATCAACACACAAAACAAGAAGAGCTCAGCCTGCAAAGGGGGAGGCCGGTCAGACCGCTCTCACATGGCCGGTCTGACCGGTCCTGAGGCGCCGGTCTGACCGCCCTGGGGGCCGGTCTGATCACTGGCATATGGGCGGTCTGACCGCCGGTATAAAATCGGTCAGACGGCCCCTAATTCCAGCAAGAGCCGACTGCAACTCTAAATGCTAAAATTTCAGATTCTTGCCTAAATCAAGAAAAGAGAGAAATCATTCTTTTCTTTTCAGACCAAAACACCAAGGACTTATTCTAAATATCACAGAGACTCAAAACCACAAAGGGATTCAAAGAAAACACAAGAATTTCAGATTTGTGACAAAATCTGAAAACTACAGAGAGCAGCAACAAAAACTCAAATTCCCATCTAATCTCTGATCCTTTGACCATGAAACTTTGAGGATAGCTACTTAATAGCCTCTGGACTGAGCACGCCAAGTTTCATGCCATCTTATGAAGGGAAACATGAACTACACCAAAACCCTAGAAATGAAAAACAACGGGCTCAAGAACACAGAATAGGGAAAAAGTGATTCTTGCGATTCAATCAATTTGTTCTTGGAACTAGCTGACCAACTGGTCTAGAGATGCAATTCCATCATAGAGCAACCCATTTTGCCACCCCTCAGCAAGAATCAACACAAGACCTGAAAAGCAAGAAATCAAGCAAAGAAGGCATCGAAGGCAAAAACCAACAGAGAGCCAGGAACTCAATCAAACTCAAATAAAGCCATCTCAGATTGATAATGAGGAAGAGAGATGAATGATTACATAGAGTATCAACTCAGTCCATCCCTACAACCCCATACATGCTTGAATGATCAAGAGCTCACTACATCCTCCCTCAAGAACACCTACAGGGAAACAGTGAAAACCAACGAAGCTCTGCTCTCTCCTACCAACTCTCACCAACTAAAGACACAAAAGCAAAAGCCTTAACCCTTTCCCAAAATCATGAAGACCATGCAGGAAACACCCTTCTTTTATAGTCTCCCACTAATGGGTTTGAAATTTGCTTTGCCCATTAAGCCACAACAACTCCAATGCTTCATCCATAATCCGCTTCCTTTAGTGCAGCTTTGCGTATTCCCCAAAATGCCCCTCGTGCACCTTCTGGGAAGCTTCCTCCTTTCTTGCCGTTCAAGCCTCGCAGCTACCTCGAGCCCTCGTCGTCTTCGGCACACCTCGACCGTTCTGACCTCGGCACCACCTGCGCCTAATCTGGTCCTCCGTGCCTCGCCACGACTTTGCCTCGACGTCCTACAGCCATCATAGACAAGAAACACATCACATAGTACCGCTCGATAACATGTAATCAATAGAAGCATTAAGAGTAATCTTAAGCAAGTAACAGCCCAAACCTGTCGAATCAAGAGACTAAGCATCCTAAGCCGATACGACCAAGTTTGACCAAGTCCGACCGAACCGATTGCACCACGTAATGATAAGGCTCGAACCTCACAAGCCAAACTCGACTTTATCACAAACCAAACTCGACTTTCCTAAAACTGATGTCAATTACTCATCACACACTCGGGGTCACCTCCACATGGTCCATCACAATGATTTCTGTTATTCACCCATTTTACTCAATTTTGCGTTTTTAGGCTTTGAAGGCAGGGCATGATTGGTTCTCTTGATTTCGCTTTAGGAGTTGGCTTAAGATTTATGTGTGCTTGCCCTGAGATCACTGCCGGTTGAGATTCAAAGTCTCTTATGCAAAAGATTGGAGAATGATAAAAAATTTGGAAATCACTCTCGTTTTCGGGTCATTTTCAGATTTCAGTCCAGATTTGGGTTCTTTGCCTCTTTGGTCTGAATTTTCTTGTTCTTGAGTGCCTGCTGCTATTTAGTTTGAGTCTCTATTGTCTTTGGTCGGGAAGAGCTGCACCAATCCAAGAATTTCCTTGTTTTTAGCTAGCTGTGCTGTTTTCACTATTTGCTGATTTTTGGCAGTAAGTTAACTCTGCAATTTCAGTTTTCAGTCTTCAGTCCACAGCCTGAGAGCTTTTCGGCCAGCAGCAATCCATGTGTGCAGTCCATTTCAGCTCTGTCCAGTCTTTTTGTTTCAATTTTTTGTTTCCCAACTGCTGTTTCTCTGCTTTCTGGACAGCAGCACCTGAATAGATCAAGCTGCAGTTTGTAGCTTACAAGTCTTTCGACTATTGCAGTTTTCTGTAGTCCTTTGTTCAGTTTACTACCCCTTCCTTCTCCTGTTTTAAGTTTGCTTGAGTTCACTTCGTTTTTAGCTGCTGGCTCAGTTTTTCATCGGTGCTTCTCTGTCTCTATTTTCAGTCAAGATTGAACTGCAGCCTGTGTTCTTTTGAAAGTTTTGGCCAGCTGCAGTTTTTGGTAAAAATCGGTAGTCTCTGTTCTATTTTTGGTTCTCAGTTTGCAATGTGTGATTCCTTCGGCCAGCTCTGCATTTCAGCTATTTTCTTGATGCTTTCGGCCAGCAATTAGTCTTTAGCTCACGGTTTGAATTGGTTTGTTCTCAGCTACTTCTCCTCTATATTTTCAGTCTTGGCTTGTAGCATCAGACTGTGTAGCCTTAAGTCAAAATACATAGTTTCGACCAAAGTTCAAATCTGCCAGTAAAATCCCTTTTTGGCATTTCTGTTTGGTTCAGTATTTGGTCAAGCTAGTCTATTGCCTTTTTGTTTCTCTTTTGTTGGTCATGTTTTGTCTCTTCCGTGGGTTTCATCAGTCAATCGACAAAAATGTTTTCGGCTTCCCGTGAGCGAATCTCTTCTATGTTCATAGCTGCTATAGCTATCGGAGGAGAAGTTTTTGTGGATACTTCGGGGCGATTTTAAAGGCACCATTCAACCCCCTCTGTTGCCATTTCCGATCCTACACAATATAAATGAAGTTCGTACTGTATGTACTACAATTAACTAGTAGACCCTATCTTTAAAAAACATTTTGCTTAAAAGCTAATTACTGTAGAAAAGCCAAAAGTTGAAGCCAAAAGCTAAAAAGGAACAGGACCGCACATTGAGTAGAGAGAAGTAAGCAAAAACTACATGACGCTGATCAGCGTTAGGCTGTTGGCAGAGAAAAAGGAGTTTGGCCTCTAGTCTTTGACCCATGAAGCCCCTACCAAATGAGTGGTGAAACAACTCTAAAATTTTAAAATTTTAAATTTATTTAAAATTTTCTTAGATGTAGGAGTATTTGCTGAATCCAAAAAGTTCTCAAGACTAACCGCTTTTCCCTTTTAGAAATACACTTTTCAAGCTCATAGGCGCACTCAAGCCACTCCTCCACCACCACCTATTCCCGCTGCCGCACGTCGCGACCCCATTCGCACCTGCACGCACCGCCTCACTCATCTATTGCCAATGTCCATGCCAGAGCTGCACCAGCACCACGCCACCACGTGCCGGCATTAAACATCGTCGCGCCAACGTCACCAGTCTACATCACCAACTACTCGACATGCACCGTAGCGACCCTACTCACTCGCGCCACCTCCTGCGCCACGCTAGTGAGAGGTGATGCCTCTCTCACCGCCAACACGCTCACCAGCTCTATTGTTGCAATGCGAAAACTACTCAGCCATCCACACTGCCCTGGGCACGTGTCGAGCGTGTCTTAGTACCACCACCTTTGCCACCTATTTAGCCGAGCCTCGCGACTCCTTTACCCTCTTTCCGTACCACCCCACATCCACAGTCACTTCTCCTTCCTCAACTCCAACGCGCCGCGCCACCAAGGCCGATGCCCAAATTTCCACAAGTGAGCCCAACCTCGATTCCTCGCCTCCGCCTCCATTCGAGTCCAATTGCTCATGTCCCCACCACTATGAAGCTAACCCCTAGATTTTTGCTTAACTTCATCACCTCTAACTCGTCGCCACCATGCATCATCGCTCCACCACCCATAGCCACCATCGTCAGCCCTCCTCAAACCATCTTGAATCGAGTTGACACAACCATTGCACCTCCATCACTCCCTAGATGCTTAAGATGTTACCAATTTGGCCACATTGCTGCTGCAGCGCAACCGCACTATTCCTCTATTCCGATCAAGCTCTGTCGTCGTCAGTCTGGTCCAAGGTGCCACCGCCCACATGTGTACCTAAAATGGGTCGCTAGCTCCTTGTTGTTGCTTGCCACACTACTATTGGCCGCCATCCACCGTAGCCGTTGCCGAATCCGAATTTGGCGCCACTACCACCTCCCCTGTCTCAGCTACCATGGGAGTGAGCTCCAGCTCGCTTTGAATGAGCTAGGCCTCGTGCTCTGTGGGTCACCAAGGCGAGCTGGCAAAGCCAACCCGAGCTAGCTCTTGGCTCAGTCGGCCAAACTATGCCAACCCAGTATTGTGCACCCAATACTATTTACTGCACAGCTCACCGATGGCCCAACACTGTACAACCCAGTAGCCATAGCCCAAACCCGTACTATTCACCATACTCAACCTGCTAGGGTTTTATTGTCTAAAGTAAATATTTCCAGCTTCAAATGCTACTATTTCTTCGTGGGCAGAAAGTAAAAAAAAATCTTCTTTTTCCTGATACTCCTTACTCTTTTTTCCCATCGTCTTACTTTCACTTCTACGGACCTATCCATAAGATAACCACCACCACCACAGGCCCTTTTACATGCAAGACTACCATGCGGCAGGAATTTAACGGTAGGTACAATCCTGACAAGTTTTGCCGCAGTTGAGTCACGCCTTTGTAAACAAACATTTCCCACCTTTTAAACAAACTGATCCAAAACCAAGAAAGAAAGAGAAGAACAAAAGACAATATTTTTAAATCTGAAGCTCACCTTAATCCATTTTTAAGCTTTTACATCGTAGCATCGCCTCTATGCTTCGACCTAACCACGTACCATTTAGGTCTTAACCACATACACCTTTTTATATTTAACCCTTTTTTGGATTTTTCTATTTTATTTTATTCCCAGCTCGCTTTCTTTCAAGCCCATATTTATGTGATCCATTGTCCTTTGCGATAGCACTTGAATTTGTTGAGCAGGCCACTAAAGGAGCTCTTCATGACGCTGAAGAAGTAGGCCGGTCGAAGACTATGAGAAAGAAGGTAAGTCATATATTTTTTATTATATTGATCCCACATTACTTAAGTATCTTTATTTTCATTTACATTAATTTATGCACTTTTATTTACATAAAATAATAGCTTTGAATAACATAATGAATAGTTAGAGCCTACCACTGAAAAGCCCCATCATATTCTTAAAGTCCATATTCACCTTGACAACCTTAGTATAACCTACAATGACATTTAAACACTATATAGATAGCTAGTAATTAGGTTGGACAACTAAAATGATTTACTTGTACTAATAAGAATTTTTGGCTCTGCGCCAGTAGACATTGAAATAAAGCTAAGATTTGAGGCTACTTAGTGAGTAGCTACTAGATGGTTCGAGCCCATGACCTCACCTGAGGATTGAGGCTTTGATATGGTTTTGGTGGTATTGTGCTGTGATGCACATGGTACGTGAATAATAGCCTCGTCTATGGGAAATAAGGACTAGACCCTTATACCAAGTAAAGAACATATGCCTCACTCAATCACAAGCTTGATTTGTCAACCTGGTCTAGTACATTGCTCTACATGATCAAATATCTACATGAGAAACCGTTATCCCAGGATCTCTGGGTAGCCTACATGATAAAGGTGATATGAAAGTTAGGCTTTTTATGTCACTTGCCATTCTTCACATCAGTAGACCTATTTAATGTTGGGGTGTAGATTCTGCACTGGCCAACGGATACCTAATCATTATTGAATGACTTATACCTACTAAGTAGAGACTAGAAAGGAAAGAGCAATAAAAACAACTTTGTTCCTCAGCTCAATCGCACGCTATCATATTACGTATCTATTGCATGATATTGTCAATTTGAGGTATCTTGTGGGTAAAGTTGGATAACTCTGCAAAGCATAATATGTAGTATTTAGATACACCGTACTTTTGGTCAATGGAACTGTGTTTAATGGGTGATTTCAACAACAAGGCATAAGTAAATTTTGAATGATTTCAAAATGATAAGTATAGTTGTTAAATCCTCTTTTCTCTTAATAAAAAATATTTGTATTTCAAGTTTAAAAATCATTACAAACAAACATGGATTTATACCCATAATGATAGAGCCTCCGTATCTTATTCTATTGAAATCCTGACAAGTAATTAAGTAGATATTCTCATGTAGCTTGCTAAGTACAGTTATACTTATACTTACTTAGTTATTATCAGAACGTGCTTGGGAGGATACCAAGGAGCATTTTGTGGGAGATTTCGATGGCTATGTAGAAGGTGATGATTATTGATTCGAGATCTCTCGCTCGCTCTCTCCCCCTGCCCTCCTCGCTTTCACTCACTAACCCGATCAATCAGCCAACAACTGCACCTTGCCTGCTTGACTCTTTGCGATTAGCACCTCGCCTCTTCTCCTAATTCCTATAGCAAAACGAGGCACATGATACATGTGTCAAAAAAATATAACAGATAATCTAACTAATTTTAGAATTAATAAGTTTTCCTTGTTCGAGGCACATGATACATGTGTCGAAAAAATGTAACGGATGATCTAACTAATTTTAAAATTAATAAGTTTTCCTTGTTCTTTTATGTTTTATTGAAACCTGGCAGAAGAGTTGCTGCGTATTCATTCACAGTGAGAAGAAAACAAGAACAAAAGTTCAACGGTGAGAGCAACAATCAGTTAGAGGTGGACAAGATGGGAGTGACCTGAAAGACCAAGAACAAAAGGTCAAAAGGAAAATTACAGAATAGATGGAAGCGTCATTAGCCTATTTACCCCTACTAGGACCTAGGCTGAAATCTCCTCTCTCATAGCGGAAGTGAGGTTATCCGGTGAAGACACCGTTGAGCGAAAAATTCGCGCGTTTTGCTCCTTCCATAGTTGCCAAGTTACAAGCATTACTAAGGTTGCCATCGCTTTTTGCGGTGTTCCAGACGTGAGTATCATCATTTTCCACCAGTCACGTGACAAAGAGATGGTTCGCCAAGTTGACAGATTGATGGAGTCGCAAACAGTCCATTGCACGACTGCTATCCAGATTGTCTTGGTGTAACAACACTGTGCCCAGGCGGAGCTCCAGAAGCTGGCCTTCTCTTCATTTCCAATCGTTATGGTGATGGCTGCAGCGAAGAGGGCCCAATCTTCGTTATCACACAGGGTTCCCATTCCTTGCCAATGTTTTGTTTGTATGCCCCATTCTTGCCATAGCCATCTAAACCTTAATGCCCTAGAAAAAGCACACGAGGTCAAGGAGGCCCAGGCCCCATAGGAGAGTTGGTCTGCATACTCTCTTCCAATTGACTTTACACTTGGTCCTTATTAGTTGCTCTGAGCCCGCCCAAAGGAAGCGTCTTGTTTTCCTGTTCAAGGTTTTGACCACGCCTTTTGGTGCTTTGATGGCTATGAGGAAGTAGGTCGATTGGAATGTTAAAACTACTTTGATCAGAATTTTTCTACCTGCAAGCGTGAGTAGCTTAGGCACGCCATCCTGCAAGACGGGTGGCATATTTGACATCGAGCTTTTGAAAATCCGCCCAACATAGCCATTTAATTGCGAGTGGTAGTCCTAGATAGTTCAGAGGAAAGGTTACATGTTGGGTCGGTAGGTCGTTCAATACCTCATGTAGGTCAATGTGGCTACAACTGATTGGTGCAGCCTGACTTTTGTGTAGGTTGGTATGTAGCCCTGTCGTGTCACCAAAGTTGTCTAGGATCTGAACTAAAATATAGACATCATCTCACGCGTGGTGCTAGGAAGATAACAACATCATCCGCATAAAAGGAAGGTTTTGAGGGTGGCCACCTGATCCCAAAAGGTTGCAAGAGATGTAGATCCATTGTGATGTTGAGGATCCTCTATAGTGGGTCTATTGCTAGAATGAAGAGGAAAGGTGATAACAAGTCACCTTGTCGTAAGCCCCTGCGATGTTGAATTGTCACCTGGTACCCCATTTAGGAGTACCGTGGAAGTAGAAGTGGAGAGAAGGCATGAGACCCAATCTCTGCAACGCGGTGAAAATCCTCTCTTTTCTAATAGTGCAAGCAGATATTCCCATTGGACCAAGTCAAAAGCTTTGGCAATATCCAGTTTCAAGAGGCGAGATGGGGTTTTGCCTTGGTGGAACCTTCTTGCCAGGTTACGCACATAGAGAAAGTTGTCTTAGATGCATCTACCTTTTGTAAAGGTGCTCTGACTTAGGGAGATGAGGTCGTTCATGAAAGGTGCCAATCGCAATGCCATGATTTTTGTAACAATTTTGGAGTCACTGTGTATGAGGCTGATAGGTCTGAAGTCCTCTGCAGCTTGGGCTCCATCTTTCTTCGGTAGTAAAATCACAATTGCATTGTTTATGCAGGCAAAATTAGTTATTCTTAGGTTGAAGAATGCTTGTAGAGCAACCATGAGGTCACCTTTTATGATCTCCCAGCATGTACGGTAGAAAGTTCTGTTAAATCCATCGGGACCCGGCGCTGTTGGCTGGTGCTGTAAAATTGATTCAACGACAATGCTCCATACATGCATGAAGACCAAATCGACAATAAGAAGAGAAAAAAATAGGATCATTCTGCATCCCCTTTATTCTTCTTCGCCTTCTTTTTTCTTACTGAAACAATATTTTTGGGTTATCTGTTTTTTACAATCATCTCCATGCAAATAGCCTATTTATTTCAATATCTATGATATCCACCTAATTAGGTTTTTATGACGGCGGTCGTTAGCGCCCAGACGTCCGATTTGGGTGCTAGTGCCGTACGGTCGGCGCAACATTCATTCTTCATGTATGTAACAATTTTCGGCCTTGTATGCAACAAAACATTTTGACAAAAATCTTGATGTTGCAATGGTTATTGCTTATTGTTGTATACATGAACTCAGAATGTTGCAACAAAAATCAAACACTTACTTCCATGGCAGGTGGCGGCGAGCTTCGGCGGCTAGGAGGGCCGAGGTGGCCGCAGAGTCAGCTGGGGCGGCGAGGACCAAGGCAGGTGACGGAGGGCCCAGAGCCAGCAGATCTGGCGGCGAGGAGGTCGGCCGAGGCGGCAGCGATCAGATCCTGTTGTGGGGCCTGGATCCGACGGCAGGAAAGCTATATCTGGTGGGGGCGATGATGGCCTGACGGAGGAGCCGTCGGATCTGACGACAATGGAGAAGGGAGGGAGCCAGATCCGACAGGAGGTGGCTGCCAGAGAAGAGACGCGCTGGCCGATATTAATGGAGGCAGGCGACGATGGAGACAGGGGTGGGCGTGTCGGTGAGGTCACCATAGTCGAGGGTGAGGTGGAAGATCTCGGAGGCTAGGAGGTGCGAGGCGGGGGGCGGTGGCACGGGGAGGAGACGAAGAGAGAAGGAAACAGAGGGGAATACGCTACGGAGGAGTGAGCAGCTAAGGGTAGGAGAGGGAAGAATAAGTGGATGTGAAGCAGAGGAAGAGAAAAACGTCTGATCTTTTTGTTACCCATCGGTCGTACAAGTGCTATCATTTTTCTTTTATGACGTATATCCGTTCTATTATACCATAACTGATGAGGACATCCTTTCCATGCATACAACCATGCCGACTCCATATCAAACTGAAACTATGATACAAGGACCAATGACTAGAGCGCGAGCACGTCAACTTAACCATCAGGTGAATGCGTTCCTAAGTTTGCATACAAATGTTTCAAAGAATGAATTACTACTTAATTCTTGTGATGATTTAATTGTCCTTAGGAACCATGGGGAAGAACCACATGAGCTAAAGTATAGAAGTGGAACCGTCAAGCGCAAACCAAGTCCTGTTCACGAGTTTGACTCGGATTCGGCCTTGTTGACAGCGCCTACTTCAAACGGCCGTAACTTTTGATCCAGAAGGTTTCTCGGGGCCCATGAGTACTCGTTGGAAAGCTCTTGAAGTCTACTTTCAGATGGATCTGGCCTCACCTCCAAATTCCATCCGAGTCGACCAGAAACTGCAAAACAATTCATGTCACTTTTCCAGTCCGAGTCAAAGTGGGCCTTGGGCCTTGTAATTCGAGTCCTATTTGGCTTCCTTGTGTTTTGGCCGACCCTCCACCTTCCGTGACCCTTAAATAGGCAGCCGCACCCTCTTCTAGGGTTTGGGTTTTGTTTAGACTAAGTTAGCTTTTGCTGCTTTGCCTTGTACTCGCGTGTGTCGGCTAGACCGCCCGAATACTTGTCTTCGGAACCCCACCGTTTTCTGTTTTTGATTGAAACTTACATCGTTATTTGCAAATTGAGTTGCTGTTCATCTTGTTCTTGCTTGTTCTTCGATTGCTTGCAGGAACAAGAACCCTCGTGGTTAGGTTGACCGTGCGCCAACAAGGTCACGAACAATCTCTAGAGTTGGTGTATCGATCGCTAAGGCGCAACGTCCTTGGATGGTTGTAGTCGGGTCGTCAATGTCATCTCCTTCCCCAATCGAATCTAACACTCTCATCGAAAGATCGGGACCCCCTAGTCCTATCAGTTGGTATCAGAGCTCAAGGTTGATCGGTGAGAGATCTTATCTAGTCTTTGCATTTTTTACCTATAGTCCAGAAAACCAAAAAAAAATAGTAGATCTATTCCCCAAAATCCAAAACAATTTGAGCCTTTATCTATTGCTGCATAGTCTTTGTTTGTTGAGTCTTGATTTGCATCGTCGTGTCCTTTGCTGGTCTTAGTGTCTAGTTCCTTTAGAGTTTCGAGTTCATTCACGTCTTGGTATCACCGTTGCGATTAGATCCGAACTCGGTTTCTAGGAGGCTTTGCCTAGTTGGTCTCGAGTAGGACACAAAGTCGATTCAGCGCGTCGTGTGTGTAAAAAGAAAGAAAAAAAGAGAGAGAGAAAAGGAGGAACAGCAGCGCATTTAGAAAGAGCGCGGCATAAAAAAAGGAGAAAAAAGAAAAAAACAGAGAGAGAGAAACAACTAACTTTTGCATACGACCTCCGATTGAGGCGATTCTTGATCCGTTGGAAAGGAAATCGGAAGATAGAGTGAAAAAAGAAGGCTGGAAAACGGAGATTTCAAATCGCGTAAGCCACCAGGCACATCTACGCGCAGCCTTCCCCAAAAAAACGTCGTTTAGGCCCTCAAAGCGGGCCCGCAAACCGAGAAAAATCCAAGTTTCTCGAATTCGCTCAAAATTGGCGAGCCCTTCTACAAGTGATTCTAAGGTTCCCGTGCAGACGACATCCTTTTCGAGCTCCGAACTCCGTGTGCAGTGTCATCTAGTTGTCTTCTGCGTGGTGTACTCGTTTGTGTTCTAGGCTCGCGTCTCTAGTGCGGTCTAGCCTAGGGCCAGCACGGTGCCGTCGTTGAGTGATTATTCAACTTGCTTTGACTAATGTGGTTCTAGTTATCCTTTGTTCACTCTCACCACCTATAGCTCCACTGATTTGGCTACCACATCACGGGGACTAGCGGCCGAGGCAGCGATACACCCAATTTCCGGAGATATTGTCTTGACTTGTCGGCTGCCATCACCTCCTGCTCGCTGTGGTAAGAACTTGTAAGAGCTTGATGAACAGGTTGAGAGTGTGCGACTTGATTTAACCACATCCCAAGAGTTGTGAGGGCATAACCTGCTGTTTTATTATTCTCTTCTTGGTTTGTTTCTTGTGTTCTTCTAACAATGTCGGGAGAACCAGAGGATCTGCGGCAGCGCCACATTCCCCTCGGACTAGGGCATCATACAACACTTTGAGCGCCAAATGAAGCTGCACACCGAGGGACTTGATGAGGATGTACGGGTCACCAACGAACGCCTTGGCCAATTGGAGGCGCGCAGATCGACACCAACACTACGCTTGCAACATTGGAGGCTTCCGTTGGCATCGTCAACGCTTCACTTGCTGAGATTTTGAGACGTCTTGATGAGAGGGCGTGCATCTCCGCTGCACCAACTCAGCGTACTCGTGCCATCTCGGTGTCTTGGGCAGCGGGGTGGGCGAAAATGGTGGAGACCAATATGCGGTGATAATCGAGATTGATGATGATGAGGACGCCACCGTCATCGTCAACCACGCCGAATGAGGTACGTGAGAATGATGAATCGCTTGGTAAGATTAAGTTCACTATGCCACCTTTTGATGGAAAATATAACACGATGCTTATATCACTTGGGAATTGGTCGTTGATCGAAATTTGCTTGTCATGCATTCCCGAAAACAAAAGGGTTAGGGCTGCTACTAGTGAGTTTATCGACTTTGCGTCTGTTTGGTGGAGTGAATATTGTAAGAAAAATCCTTTCACCATACCACAAACTTGGGATGCATTAAAAGAATCATGCGAGCTAGATTTGTTCCTCATATTATGCACGTGATTTGTTACATAAGTTGCAACAATTGAGGCAAGGTAGTAAAAGCGTGAGGAATATTTTCAAGAATTGCAAACAGGCATCTGCGTTGTGACTTAGAGGAAATCGAGGAAGCCGCTATGGCTAGGTTTATGGGTGGTTTGAATCGGAAATTCAGGACATCTTAGCTTACAAGGAATATAATTCTATCACTCGTTTATTTCATCTTGCTTGTAAAGCTGAAAGAGAAGTCTGAGGACGACGCGCGAGCACTAGGACTAACGTTTCGCAGTCGTGAAACATTTGGTCTCCACGTGCATCTGCCGCACCATCAAGCCAACCCCTGCACCTTCCTCCTCCAACAGCAAGCCACGGTTCTCATCATCAAATTCGGCATCTCGGGCATCCGGCAACAAAGGGACAGCCCAAGCACATGCAAAGAGCTCTTCGTCCGTTGCATCTACAGGACGAACGAGGATATCCAATGTCATCAATGCAAGGGTATGGCCATGTGAGGAGTGAGTGCCCAACCAAGCGTGTTCGATTGTGAGAGATGATGGTGAGTATTCTTCGCTAGTGATTTGGATGAGGATACATATGCTATGCTTGCGGTGACCATGCGAGTAGTGGGAAGGAGCAAGAAGAAGAGCACATTGGTGCTGAAGATGCGAGCGTTATGAGAGCCTCATTGTGCAGCGTGTGTTGAGTGCACAAATGGAGAGGGCGGAGCAAAATCAGCGGCACATTCTTTTCCAAACAAAGTGCGTCGTGAAGGAACGCTCATGCCGAGTGATAATTGATGGAGGAGCTGCAACAACTTGGTGAGCTCCGATATGGTGGAGAAGCTTGCGTTGAACACCAAACCTCACCCACAACCTTACTACATTCAATGGTTCAATAACAGCGGCAAGGTGAAGGTAACACGAATGGTGAGAGTAAATTTTGCTATTGGTTCTTATCATGATGTTGTAGAATGCGATGTTGTTCCTATGCAAGCATACTCTATGTTAGGTAGACCGTGGCAATATGATAAAGATTCACTACATCATGGTAAGACAAACCAATATTCTTTTGTGCATCATGACAAGAAAATTGTGTTACATCCTATGTCTCCTGAAGCTATTTTCAAAGATGAGATTGCTAGAGCTAATAGAGAGAAAAATCAGGAGCATAATAGGAGTGAAAATCAGATTGTTGCAAGTGAACTTGAGCAACATAAGAAGAAAAACTCTAAATCTGTTCATGAGACGAAAAATGAGATTAAATTGAAGGGTACATGTTTTCTTGCTACTAAGTCTGATATGAATGAACTGGATGATACTACTTCTATTTGCTATGCCTTACTTTGCAAACAAACCTTATTTTCATTCGAGGAGGTACCTTCTTCGTGCTCTCTGCTGTCACTAATCTTTTGCGGAGTACATGGATGTCTTTCCAAAGGACGTGCCACGTGGCTACCACCGGGCGAGGATTGAGCACCGATTGATTTGATTCCCGGGCATCTTTGCCCAATCGTGCGCCATACAGACCAATCCGAAGAAACTAAGGAGATTCAGCGTCAAGTTCAAGAATTGCTTGATAAAGGTTATGTGCGTGAGTCTCTTAGTCCTTGTCTTTGTTCCGGTAATTTTAGTGCCTAAGAAAGATGGATCATGGCGTATGTGTGGACTGTAGAGCGATCAATAACATTACCATTAGATATCGTCACCCTATTCCTAGGTTAGATGATATGCTTGATGAATTAAGTGGCTCTATTGTTTTCTCTAAAGTTGATTTGCGTAGTGGGTACCACCAAATTCGCATGAAATTGGGAGATGAATGGAAACAGACATTTAAAACTAAGTTCGGTTTGTAAGAGTGGTTAGTGATGCCATTTGGTTTAACTAATGCACCTAGCACATTCATGAGATTAATGAACGAGGTTTTGCGTGCTTTCATTGGAAAATTTGTAGTGGTCTATTTTGATGATATATTGATATATAGCAGATCACTAGAGGAACACCTTTGCCATTTACGTGCTGTTTTTGATGCTTTACGTAATGCACGTTTATTTGGTAACGTTGAGAAGTGCACATTTTGCACGGATCGAGTCTCTTTTCTTGGCTATGTTGTTACTCCACGGGGCATTGAAGTTGATCAAGCCAAGGTTGAGGCAATCCGAGTTGGTCGACTCTAAAGCGGTCACGCAGTGCGAAGTTTTCTAGGACTTGCTGGATTCTATCGTCGTTTTGTGAAGGATTTCAGCACCATCGCTGCACCATTGAATGAGCTCACTAAAAGGGGGGGGTTTACTTGGGGAATGCACAGAAGACGCCTTCAACACATTGAAAGATAAGTTAACACATGCACCATTACTCCAACTTCCAGATTTTAGTAAGACTTTTGAGCTAGAATGTGATGCTAGTGGAATTGGATTGGGTGGTGTCTTTGTTGCAAGAAGGTAAACTGTGGCATACTTTAGTGAAAAATTGAGTGGGCCTAGTTTGAACTATTCTACTTATGATAAGGAATTATATGCACTAGTTCGAACTTTAGAGACATGGCAACATTATTTATGGCCCAAAGAATTTGTCATTCATTCGATCATGAGTCATTAAAGCATATTAGAAGTCAAGCAAAATTGAACCGTAGGCATGCAAAGTGGGTTGAATTCATAGAGTCTTTCCTTATGTCATAAAACACAAAAGGGAAAGGAAAATGTTATTCTTGATGCATTGTCTAGGAGATATACCATGCTCTCACAACTTGACTTCAAAATTTTTGGATTGGAAACAATTAAGGAGCATTATGTTCATGATGATGATTTTAAAGACGTGTTGCTGAATTGCAAAGAGGGAAAACGTGGAATAAATTTGTTCTAAATGATGGATTTGTGTTTAGAGCTAACAAACTATGCATTCCAGCTAGCTCCGTTCGTTTGTTGTTGTTACTGAAGCGCATGGAGGTGGGTGATGGGGCATTTTGGAGCGAAGAAGACGGAAGACATACTTGCTAGTCATTTCTTTTGGCCAAAGTTGAGACGTGATGTGGAACGTTTTGTTGCTCATTGCACAACGTGTCAAAAGGCTAAGTCACGACTTAATCCTCACGGTTTGTATATGCCTCTACCTGTTCCTAGTGTGCCTTGGGAAGATATTTCTATGGATTTTGTTTTAGGACCGCCTAGGACCAAGAAGGGAGGGATAGCATATTTGTTGTTGTGGATAGATTTTCTAAGATGGCACACTTCATACCATGTCATAAAAGTGATGATGCTACCAATATTGCTGATTTGTTCTTTCGTGAAGTTGTTCGTTTGCATGGTGTGCCAAATACAATAGTTTCCGATCGTGACACTAAATTCCTTAGCCATTTTTGGAGAACTTTATGGGCTAAATTGGGGACTAAGTCGTTATTTTCGACTACGTGTCATCCCCAAACTGATGGGCAAACTGAAGTTGTGAATAGAACTTTATCTACCATGCTTAGGGCTGTTTTGAAAAAGAACATTAAAATGTGGGAAGAATGCTTGCCTCATATTGAATTTGCTTATAATCGTCACTGCATTCTACTACAAAGTTATGCCCTTTTGAGATTGTCTATGGCTTTATGCCTCGTGCTCCTATTGATTTGCTACCACTTCCATCTTCGGAGAAGTTAAATTTTGATGCTAAACAGTCTTGACTTGATGTTGAAATTGCATGAGACAACCAAAGAAAATATTGAACGCATGAATGCTAAATATAAACTTGCTTGGTAGTAAAGGAAGGAGGCATTTAACTTTTCAACCGGGTGATTTAGTTTGGTTGCATTTGAGAAAAGAAAGATTTCTGAATTGAGGAGATCTAAGTTGATGCCTAGAGCTGATGGTCCTTTCAAAGTGTTGGAAAAGATTAATGACAATGCATATAAACTGGAGTTGCTGCAGATTTTGGGGTTAGTCCCACCTTTAACATTGCAGATTTGAAGCCATACTTGGGAGAAGAAGATGCGCTTGAGTCGTGGACGACTCAAATGCAAGAAGGGAGGATGATGAGGACATCCTTTCCATGCATACAACCATGCCGACTCCATATCAAACTGAAACTATGATACAAGGACCAATGACTAGAGCGCGAGCACGTCAACTTAACCATCGGTGAATGTGTTCCTAAGTTTGCATACAAATGTTTCAAAGAATGAATTACTACTTAATTCTTGTGATGATTTAATTGTCCTTAGGAACCATGGGGAAGAACCACATGAGCTCAAGTATAGAAGTGGAACCGTCAAGCGCAAACCAAGTCCTGTTCACGAGTTTGACTCGGATTCGGCCTTGTTGACAGCGCCTACTTCAAACGGCCGTAACTTTTGATCCAGAAGGTTTCTCGGGGCCCGTGAGTACTCGTTGGAAAGCTCTTGAAGTCTACTTTCAGATGGATCCGGCCTCACCTCCAAATTCCATCCGAGTCGACCAGAAACTGCAAAACAATTCACGTCACTTTTTCAGTCCGAGTCAAAGTGGGCCTTGGGCCTTGTAATTCGAGTCCTATTTGGCTTCCTTGTGTTTTGGCCGACCCTCCACCTTCCGTAACTTAGCAGTATCAGTAACTTAGCAGGGGAGGTTATTAAAACTATTATTTTTCTTTTATGACATATAACAGTTCTATTATACCGCAACTCAACGGGGGAGGTTTTTAAAGTTGTCATGGAACGAAGCTGCGTTTTTTTTTATGTTAAACAGGGATGTACCGCAAAATCGAAAAGACAAGAAATGCAATTATTTCCACGCTGCAAGCGAAGGAATACTTAGGGCTTTTGCTTTAACGCCACTCCTCCCTTCTCTCTCTCTTCCCCCGTCGCCGAATAAGTTCTTACGCCACTGCCGTAAGCAAGGCACCTCTCCATCGCGAAAAGCTTCGATCTTTTGTCTCCATTCGCCCACAATTCCTCTGGGTTCTTGTCCCCCACGCCTCACTCGATGTGACTCCCAGGTGCTTTTCTCGCGCTTCTTCCTCACTGATTTTTCTCAGCTAAAACCGGGGCCTATTCATTCTTGGGCCACCACGATTGCTACGTTTGGGACACCGAGATTGTTGGGGGCAGGGCGGTTTTTCTACAATTTTACAGCTTTTTTTATTTGCTGGGCAACGGACACGAGAGAGTATCCCACCTAGCTGTTTCCGTTTTTTTTCCCTACCCTGAATTTGGAGCTGGAATTTGTGTAGTCTTGGCCTGCTCGCTCTTTCTAGATCTGTTTGGATGAATTTTCGCAGAATTGCAAATTAGATGCGACCGCGAGGCATGCATTTTCTTTCCTTTTCTTTTGGGGCGTTCATGTTTTCAGCTAAAATCTTCTCAATTCTGGGAGCAACCGATTCGGTGTGCGGTTGGAGAAAGCTTATACTTGGTTGCGGCTGCTAATTTTGGTCATAATTCGTGGTGCCTTTTCTCTTGCAGAATAGGCGATTGGAGCTCGTGGAGGTGCCCTGCGTGTACAAATTATCGAGTGTCACATATGAGGAATAGGAGAATCGGAGAAAGCTTGAACATTTGGGTGAATCTGGTCGCCATCGCAGCTCTGGAATTCGCGATGTGGAGCTCCGAATTGTGCCTCCTGGCCATTTTCTCAACGAATTTCTGAGCCAAAAATCTCGTGCTATTTGGAGCCCCCAATCCGTGGGGTCGTGAGAGAAGTAGGCCACTGGTACCATAGTAGTTGGCAAAAGGAACAGGGCACCTTCTTCGAGTTGGGGTTGGTATAGTCTTGAGCTCAAAAGGGCTCGTTTGGTGGGAACTTTTCGGTTGTGTGCTTAGCTTCCTGGTTAGCCAATTGAACGAGGATTGCTGAAATTGGGGATGAAAAAAAACCTTCTAATTGAGTTCAGAGAGAGGGTTATTTTTCTTGGATTGGATTGCATTTGAGGATGGACGAGAGGTTATCCGATGTGGGAGGCGGGCTTGCTGGAAATTCGAGAGGCGAGGATGACTTCAGGAGCTGCTGTGGAGATGAGGAGGAGTGGGAGGACACTGAGGAGTCCTTCACGGTCGGTGTCGCAAAGGGGGAGCTTGACGAGGCTTCGGTGCGGCTCTTCTTCAAGGGCGTGTCGAGCTCAGAGGAGGAGGGGAAGAAATTGTCTGGGATCGGGGTGGTGATGGAGAGGTCACCCGGGGTGCCTCTTCTTAGGGTACAGAAGAAGCTGGATTTCTTTGTGGAGGAGCTGGTGGCTGAGCACTTGGCACTGATGGATGGCCTGTTGGTGGCGTTGCAGAATGGGATACGGAAGATCTTCGCTTTCACTAATTCTGAGAAGCTCTATTTTCAGGCAAGAATTTCTGATTTTTGTGATGGATGGTTTGCCCATACACTTGTTTATGCCTGTTCACAGAATCGGATACCATAAGATGATTTGTTTCAGTCAGTTCACTTAACTGCTGTTTTTTCTTTTCACTATTATACTGATATGATTTTTCGTTCAGTCGTTGTGTTTGCCACAATTAAAATCACATAATTGACTCATCTGTTTCATCCAACTGAATATTGCGGTTGCCTTCTTGAGGTGCATTCACAGAATCATGTATTT
Organism: Dendrocalamus sinicus; assembly: GCA_036346575.1. Taxonomy (NCBI): domain Eukaryota; kingdom Viridiplantae; phylum Streptophyta; class Magnoliopsida; order Poales; family Poaceae; genus Dendrocalamus; species Dendrocalamus sinicus. Next base: position 1,905,772 of record CM070658.1, read on the forward strand.
CATGTTTTGGCAATTTCACAAGCTTGACTGGTAAATCTGAATGACCATAAACAAATTATTCCCTTGATAGCTGATTTTGACTTCTTGCCCTCTTGGTTGGTTCCAAATTAGTCAAGTTAATCGATTCAATTAGTCATTGCAGATAATTTCCTTCCTAAGCACAACGGTTATGTACTATACACCTATTACTGACTCAATTTGTTATGTCCAGTCTTACATATGAAAAATATCATATGGATTAAAATGCGTGGAAATAAAATGCTGAAAAAGCAGTGAATGTGCAGTAACACACAGTTACACACCTGCTAATGCAGCAGCTGCATATGCTTCTGTTGATTTAGCTTTAGATTGCCTTTTTTTGTCATTCACAGTTTTATGCAGCGGCCTGTTTAATGTATTTTGTCCAGAAGCTACAGAACACTTGCTAGTCTGTTATGCTGTTTCACTTCAATTAATTAACTGTCTTAATGCAGTGTATCAAGTCGAAACCCATGCATCTTTGGATACTCAATACGTCTTTCTTTTCTTGTTTCTTCACTGACAGATTGCAGAAGCTGAAATTCTCGAAGACCAACTTTTGGTAGCTTTAGGACACAGGATTCTTGAACTGGTTGATAAGTTGGAAGACTTTGATTTAATATTGCTTCCTAGCTTTGAACTTGAGAGGCCCTTGCAGCTGGCCAAAGAAGCAATAGGCATCATGTATCTATCTCCCTATGAGGTTGGCACCTGCCCGATTTGCTGTGAGGAAAAACGAGGTTCTCAGATGATCAAGGTGGGTTGTTCCCACACATTTTGCTATAGTTGCTTGATTGCATATGTTGAAGAAAAGCTGCAAGCCTCGAAGCTTCCTATAAGATGCCCACAATTAAGGTGTAAATATCATATTTCAGCTAGTGAGTGTAAGCCATTCCTTCCAGTTAGCTGCTATGATTCCCTTGAGAGAGCTTTTGCAGAAGCTGGCACCTCAGACATGGAAAGATTTTATTGTCCCTTTCCAAATTGTTCAGTTTTATTAGACCTTAGTCAGCACTTTTCTAGGGCAAGTTCATCAAGTCAATCAGATCTCAATTGTGTTGAGTGCCCAGAATGCCATAGAGATATCTGTATCAGCTGTCGAGTGCCAAGGCACATCATGATGGGCTGTGATGAGTACCAGAGCTTGCCTGTCGAGGAAAGAGATGCTGGAGACTTATCTTTGCATCAGCTTGCGCAAAACACTAGGTGGAGGTGCTGTCAGAGATGTCGAAGAATGATTGAACTCACACAAGGCTGCTTTCATATGACTTGCTGGTATGTTCTGTATTTTTTTTTTCAAATTTGCCAGTATTTTTTACGTTGTTAATTTTCATCCATCCTCAAATGCATGGAATTTCTAAAGAAAATTAGACAATTATATTTAGAACTAAGCTGTACTGTAGTGTAGTCTAAATCAATATGTCAATCCTAAAAGGGGCCAATCCAAAATGCTGGTGATTCATAGCTTATGAACAAAATGGCAATTATGTTTTGGTGAACCTTAGTTTGCTTTGGAGTAGTGTTTTGAGTTTTGCTCTCCTGGACGAAGTCCTAGTCTTTGTCCAAGACTCCGAATTGGAAAGCTATCCAAATCAACAGAAAAGTGGTAGCTAGTTATATTATGTCAGTCCACCGTATTACCGGACCATGCTCAGGTGGGTCTTCAATGATTCTGGATTCCCGCAACAGTAGTATGTTTATGTATGAAGTAAAGAAACAACTTCATACAAGCCTAATACTTCCTTTTTGGGGGCCTAAGATGCATTATTGTAAATCTGGAACTACAAGAATGTTTCTCTACACTATGATTTCCTTTGCATGGGCATGATCTTCCTTTTTAATGCACATGCTGTAGATTCAAACTCCCAAGTTACCTAAACTAGTGAAGTATGTTCTGTGTTGCCGGCGCAACACACATCTATGGCCATTGCCCTGAAAATGCATGTACTAAAGATTATTGATTCATAGATGCATTTTCCAATTTCTATCGCTGTGCTAAAGGTTGTTTCGGCACTTCTGCAGGTGTGGGCATGAGTTCTGCTACTCCTGTGGTGCTGAGTACAACAATGGTGTACAGACATGCCAATGTGTGTTCTGGGAGGATGACGGCATTGATCCTTCCTCCGTGGTGAATTCCAGTCAAGCATCTGAGATATGGGCGTGGGACACATTTGACCGCATGCCCAACGCCATTGAGGGGTACTCGGAGCAGGAGAGAGCGCAACTGGCGCTGATTCAGAGGTTCCTCGCAGGGGGTTTCAGCCTGGGGGACCACCCGTGCCAATCACCACCCCGCTGCTCCGATTCGTATGTCGTTGACACCATGAAGGACCTCCACCAGCTGCCCTGGCTCGAGCGATTTGTCTCGGTGATCAGTGACAGCTACAACGAAGATTACATCCAGTGAAACATTATAGATAGCATTAAAAAGAATGGCATATACTGGGTTTCATTTGAAATAATATGTTTTCATGCCCCTGATGAAAATTGACAAAGGAAAAGTTATATGCTTCTATACCTTGGTTGTGATTTCCCCTTGTATTCCTTCCCTTTTGGTTTTGGTACATCCACAGTGTCTCTCCGACTGTGTTGTTTTTTGGGGTTACTTGTCTCAGTGTGTAGATGCTGGTTTCTTTATTCTTTAGTAAGTTATGCTTGGGAGCTTTCAGAACTTCCTCGTCCACGTTGATGATAAATTAGTTATATTTGCAAATGTTTAGCTGGTGCATGATCTCGTTGCCGGATTGTTGATGATATAACAGAGAATATCCTTCAGCCTGAGGAAACGTTACTTGTGCTGGAGATGCTTTGTTTCAACTTTGAAGAGTTGAAATATATTAAATCGAAGCCCAAATGTTCTCTGTGGTGAGAAGGGACATATAACTTTGCTTTACTCTGTTTCCCTCATTAAGGAATACTTAAGCATAATCACGCACTGTAGCAACACACTAGTATTCACACGACCAGAACGAACATGACAAGAAACAAGTAACAACGGCTAGGGTATAGCTGCTGGGATGGCAGCAGCCACTTCACAAGCTTCCATTGCATCTTTGGTGCGTACGTACTTCTCTTGGATTCCAGGCCATGGCATATGTTGTCCGCACTCCACACCTTGCTTTACGAGCAGCATGAAGAACTGCTAACCATCCTCTCAGCTGAGCTGGTCTCTGGGTGAGAACCATTCCTCCCTGTGGGTTCTGAGCCTTCTGTCCCTGAAGCAATCTCTTCGCTGAATTTGGACGTATGAAAACAGCAATGCTTGAAATTACAAGGAGCAGGCAATGGGCATTTTTGATGAGACTTTCAGTCTAGTCGTCCAAGCCAGCCACTGTTCACACAGTTATTTCTCTGGCCCTATTTTGGGATTGGCCTATCCACTAGTTGGATGTTAAGAATGTGTTTCTTCATGGCACACTCTTTGAGACTGTCTTCTGTTTGCAATTGGTTGGATTTGTAGATTCCTCTTGCTCAAATTACGTTTGCTGCCTCAACAAGTCTCTCTACGATCTCAAACAGATGCCCTGAGCTTGGCACAATTGTTTTGTGGTCTACTTGCTGTCTCTCGGTTTCAAGTCTGACACCTCTCTTTTTGTGTCTCATCAAGGCAGCGGACACTGTCTAGCTACTACTCTATGTGGACAATATTGTGCTGATTGCTTCTTCAAATAGTGTGCTCTGCCGACTGATTGCCTCCCTCTAGCAGGCTTTTCCTATGAAGGATCTTGGTCCACTCTATCATTTCTTGGGTGTTTCTGTTAGTCGTCATGATGGTAGCATGTTTCTCTCTTAGCGGTAGTATACTATCGACACCCTGGACCACGTCGACATGACTGCTTGCAAGCCTTACAGTACCCCTGTCGACACTCATTCAAGGTCTCCTCTACTGCTGGCGCTTTTATGGCTGATCGACATTCTACCGAAGTCTTATCGGTGCTTTGCAATACCTCACCTTCACTCGCCCGGATATTGCCTATGCTATACAGCAAGTTTGTCTCCATATGCATGATCCTCGTGAGCCACACCTCGCCATCATAAAGCGCATTCTTCAGAATCTTCGTGGCACCATTGACCACAGCCTACTTCTTCACCGAGCAGCTTCTATAGATCAGGTTGTCTACTTCGACGCTGACTGGGCTAGTTGTCCTGACACGTGCAAATCCACTTTGGGCTATGCCGTGTTCTGGGTGACAATCTTGTCTCCTGGTCCTCCAAGCGGCAACATACTATCTCTCGTTCAAGTGCGGAGGTTGTGTATCGGGCCGTGGCCAATGTTGTTGCTGAGGTGTGCTAGTTGCGCCAACTTCTTTAGAAACTTGAGTCTTCTACACCGAGCTAGCCTCGTCTACTGCGATAATGTTAGTGTGGTCTATCTCTCAATAAATCGAGTGCAACATCAACGCACCAAACATGTTGAGGTTGACCTCCACTTCATTTGGGAATGAGTTGGTCTTAGCAATGTCCACGTTCTTTACGTTCGACGTCATCTCAGTATGCCGACATCTTCACCAAAGGGCTACCTACTTTGTTTTCACCGAGTTCTGGTCCAGTTTAAACATCTGCTCTGCCAATGCTCCAACTACAAGGGGTGTTAAACGCCTCGGTTCTCGGCCCATATTTAAGGTATGGCATGGTTTCACACTTGCCTCTTCACCTGTTTGGCACGGTTTCACATTTTCTTCCTCATATGCCTGGCATAGTCTATATATGTAACTTTTAGCCTTTTATTCTATTCATTGCGTGATTATCCTAAATATTCTACGCTCTCACGAAGTTTAATGGAACAGAGGAGCTGTAAACCGTGAGCATTCAGAGAATAAGAGCACAAGTAAATTAAAATGGACAAAGATAATTATTGGGTAAAAATCGATCAATGGGCTTGTGGGGATCGCAGCGGGGCCACACGGGCCTCCCGGGACGCCTGGCCGCGTTGCCACCCCAACTACCTTGTACTGCGGCATTCATCCGAATCAAAGATTTGAGCCAAACCAAGGATTTGGATGCTTTGATTAGCCCATTATAATTTGTCACAATCGCAGGTCTGGAAGTTAGGGCCCAGCTACAGCTCTCGATGCATGGCCCATATATATATATACACATGGAAGCCTTTTCTGTACTCTAAGAAATACATACTCCTACTTCTAATATACCATTTAAACAACTATTTTATTTCTCTTTATCACTTTTGGTATACTTATATACTAATTCTAAGATACTCTTATGTGACTTGGTTGAAAAATTTTGTCGGAGCCCTTTATTTTTTCTATATACACTTTTCTATTTATAAAAGGAGTACATATACAAATTATGATATAAAAAGTGGACTTTAATGAAATTTTTTATGAAACTCACTTTGGAGTATCTTATAATAATTATTAGAGTATAATCAAATAGATAAAGAGGTATAACAACACCATTAAAGGGGTATCTATATAGGAAAAATATGTTTTACTCCCGGATATAATTATACCCACCTCTAATATACCACCTAAATAAACTTAAAATACTTTTTATCACACACACACACACACACACACACACACACACACACACACACACACACACACACACACACACACACACACACACACACACACACACACACACACACACATATATATATATATATATATATATATATATATATATATATATATATATATATATATATATATATATATATATATATATATATAAAATACCTTTTACACCTGTGTAATTACACCCACCTCCAATATACCACCTAAATAAACTTAAAATACTCCTTTATCACTTTAGGTATACTCATATACTAATTATAAGATACTCCAATGTGAACCACATGAATATATATATATATATATATATATAGGAAAAATACATTTTACTCCCGGGTGTAATTACACCCACCTCTAATATACCACCTAAACAACCTTGAAATACTCCTTTACCACTTTAGATATACTCATATACTAATTATAAGATACTCCAATGTGAACCACACGAAAAAATTGTAAGAAAGTCCATAGTTTTTAGCGTATTTTATAAATGCCTTTATATACGTACATAAAAAGGAGTATGTTAAAAAAAAATGAATACCACCTCTTAAAAATTGTTCATACCACCTATATGGTCTTAAATACTCGTATACTACATGTACATACTCTCCGTTACGCGAGATACTACCTATGTTGTAAGATACGACATAGGGTGTAATTACACCCAGAGTAGAAAAGAGGCTTCCATATATATATATATATATATATATATATATATATATATATATATATATATATATATATATATATATATATATATATATATATATATATATGCTTTAGCATGTTAAAGCAATGATAAGTTGGCAGTACACATAGAAATAAGAGTTGGGATTTGGTTTAGGCCAGTTAAGAGAAACTCTGAAGGTGCTGGTATGAATGTATACATTGTGTTTATGTTGTGCAGCGTAACCAAAATGGTGTGTATTCCTCGCAAAGAAAAATGGCGTGCTGATCAGAATTTTGTCTTCAGATATCAAGCTACTCCGATCCATAGAAGCGTAAAACATTTCTATTGGTTTCTGGGCAAAATAGCCAGAAAATTAAAAACAGAAATTCCATTGCCGGGATTTGAACCCGGGTCGCCTGGGTGAAAGCCAGGTATCCTAACCGGACTAGACGACAATGGATCTTGGTATGACACCGCAACGCGCTATATTAATATACTTGTGACGCTCAAAAAGCATAGACTGAGATGAACGTTTGCCATGTGTAGATGACCTAAACTTGCAAATTGCCATTCTTTTGTCTCTGAAGTAGTAGTCATGACACATCTCGACTTTTTCTTAACAAGTGGTCTTTTTCTTAGTTTGGCGCAGACCATTCTCATGGCAGTTGGAGACCAAGAATAACAGTTTCACTTTAGTTTTACCTTTCGGGCAAAACTCCAAGCTAGTTCCGGAATAAGTAGACGACGGAATATGGAGGTCTTTGCAAAATTTGGATGGAAGTTCCGGAATAGGATTGAGGCGTAGTGTCTGTTTTTTCGTGTATCTTGTGTCTTTTGTTTTGTGTTAGTTCTTGTGCTTGATTGCTCTTGGTTGTATCCATTAAGCTGCGTACGATCTTCGGATTGTAGAGGCTGGGACCTTTTTCATTCACTTAATGAAATTTTCCCTTGATCTAAAAAAACTCCAAGCTAGTTCGTCAAATAAGTAGACGACAGCGCCAAGGCCTTGCACATCAGCCAGATTGATGGACGGTAGCATTTCCTCCCCTGATAGACAGTTGATAGTCCTTGATACCAACCGTAAATCGTGTCAATTTAGTCATGTAGATCGTTTTCTACCGAGCCGGTAAAACGGAGGCAAAGAAAACTTGTCGCGTGCACCTTCGTGTTCCAGCGCTTTGATCTGTTTGTTCTAAGCTTTGTCTCCAAAAATCAACCATCTCTTTAAGAAAAGAAGACTGATTGTGTCGTAAAAATTGTTCACGCTTGCACTCTTTTACTAAGAGCTAGTCACAGATGGTTTTTCTTAGAAATTGTTTGTGATATATTGATTATCACAGACAGTTTCAAATACAAACCGTCTGTGATATATTAATATCACAGACGGTTTCTAATAAAAACTATTTGTGATAGTAAACAATCATAGACGGTTATGAGGTAATAACTATCTGTGATATTCTTTTCTATTCCTAAATCTATTTCCGTTTGTTGGCTAACCTCTGGAAATGCTAGCCATACTCTTTGAAACAAGCTAGCAGATCAATATAGTATATATACATTCAATTCACATTCATTCATTTCATAAACAAGAACATCTATTTCACAAATCAATTAACAGAAATGAAATAAATTATCCATCCATGAACAAACACACACACACATGAACAATTAAGTTCAATCTTATCCTAATGAAATTCATTCTATATTGTGGAACTCCTCATTTTCTTTTATGACTTTAGACATCAAGAAGTACACACACTATCCTCGAATATGTTTGAGATTGACCTATTTCAACGGAGTTGTATCGATAGACACAACCTGTCAATAGGAGGATCAATGTCGTGTATATATAAATTGATAAGTATGAAATAATTATCGCAAGATTGAAAAGCCTTAGGATTGTTCTTCGTAGAATCGACAAGTAGTTACATGTTGTGGCAAATATAGAATCCACGGTATTGTTGTCCGACAGCTGCTGGTGGCATTGCAAAAATAGATTTTGTTAGTTCGAGAGGCATTACTACAAAGTGTTATATGGAATTAATGTGTACTAGCAAATTCCGGGAAATCTAGAATGTGTCACAGGGCATTGATCCCTCTATTGGATTTTCATACCTTTCAACGTATGTCGTGAACGACTGACATAATTTCAAAAAGTTAGCCTTAGTCATTGAAAAGGAAGGAAAGACTACAAATCATTATTTATAGAGGAAATGTGTTTACCTGTCGATTACTTGTTGGACAACTGTGTAGTCAATTTTGCTCCTCTTTAGGGAATCAAGGCATATTACCATGTTCCATTTTGGTATAATTAAAATTAAAATCCAGTGACACAGGTATGTCATGGTCATCAAACCTAAGTTCATGTTGCTTAGAAAATACAATCAATAAGTATAGCCACTAGTGTAGCACTTACCCCTAGTTGTAGGGCATAAGTCCTTGTTGCGATAAGCCTCCAATGCCTTCATCATGTAATTCTCGACGAAGGATGTATCCTCCTCGATGGTATCCATGGAGACCAAACGTTGGTCGAAAAAACCAACTGATGATTTTGATAAGCTGGCTTCAGTCACCATGTATATATATACACACACACAAAAGCAATGAGTTATATATGACATTTATCGGTATTACATAAACGTAGACCATGATTGTATACACTTACAATGTCCAGCATCGAATGAATAAGGCGTCACAGGCGTCGAGTGTGAAGAGAAGGAATAAGTCATGAAAAGTCATCGTGAAGACACAATAATGAATATTATGCTACAGATGGTGCGGCATGAACTTGACGTTGACACCTGAGCACCGTTGTTCCTCCGACTTGTTGGCCTGCTCCATGTAATACATATGCAATCTCTGACAAGATAGTCTTAGAGTTAAGAGGCACTCTTTTGGGACAACCAATAGTTCATCTAGCACGAATTTTTGGGACAATGGCAAGTAAGGGATCTCATCATCTGTCTTCTTCGTTTTGCTCTTACCATCTCGGCTGTAGGTCGACTTCATGGTAGTCGACCGGCACGAGATGTAGATGCACTGCGCCCTTGCTGCGTTTGTGCAGTTAGCGTTGGTGTGGATTGCACCTATGGAATTGGCACCGGTGCAGGTAGCTCGAGTAGACTTGGCACCAGTGCAGGTAGCTCGAGTAGACTTGGCACCGGTGCAGGTAGCTCGAGTAGACTTGGCACCGGTGCAGGTAGCTCTCGTGGACTTGTCATCAGTGCAGATGACTCTTGTGGACTTTGCATAGGTGCAGGAGCCTCCAGGCAGATGTCTCTCTTAGGCCACTAGATGAATATTCCAATGGCTTGCCCTAGAGTCATGACCTTGCCGTTGGGGGCATCTACAGCGGGACGACCTCGAAATTGGCATGAACACTGTCCACATTAACTTTTGTGAAACTTGGTGCTAGAGATACAATATGCACCAAGGCCCTAGGCCTGGATGGATATGCCTGACCCCAAGCTGCGCATAGGGCAATGGAGGTATATCTCACTTGGAGCTTACACTTCGTAGCCTCCTACATAACGATATAAAATTAGCTACTCCAATAGGCCTATAAATGGATCAAGTATTTCAGAGATAATAATTATTACCAAGATATCATCGACAAGAAATCGGTGGTCGCTTTCCGAGGTAGGGTTGGACGCATAGCTACTCTGATGGTTGGGGAGCTGCCTAGCACAGGAGCGATGAGCTGATTTTTTCTATACCTTTGCATCTCATCTCTGATTTTTGCTGCAATGTCCTCTCGTAGCATTCCATCCTTCTTATGCTCCTTCAAGTGCCACGCAACAATTTTGCCTCCTTTGGGTTTGCAAAAAACCGCTTCAGACAGGAAATTATGGGAAGATATCATGCCATCTTAGCAGAAGGTCCTCTCTTCACTTCTATTCCCTCACCGTCATTTGATTGATTCTTATGCTTGTATCGGGATGTGTTGCACACCGAACATACATGCATGTTTTCATACTCTTTATGGTAGTGGATAAAGTCATTCAGACATGCATGTATTCTTTCTACTTCCATTCCCAATGGACAAAGAACCTTCTTAGCTTTGTACGTGGTTTTGGGCAACTCGTTTCCATCTGGAAGCATGTCTGCTAAAAGACCTAATAGTGCCGTGAATCTCTTATTAGACCAACCGTTGCTTGCCTTCAATTTTAGCAGTTCAAGCATGGCTAACAACCACGTGTACTTTGATTTACAGCACATGAACAAAGGTTTCTTCGAGTCCTCCATCAAGCCTTAGAATTTAACATACTCTCTGTCATCACAGTTTCCTTCTACATTGCAAAGCATTTGATCCAGATTATCATCATTCAGACTATCTGAATTAGAACCACAATCAGCATGATCATCCGGCGGCATATCATTAACTTCATCGGCGATGTCATTAGTATTACCTTCCTATGTAATATGCTATTCACCATGACAGTCCACCGTGCATACTGCTTTTTGAAACCCCTTCGAATCAAGTGCGCTTCAATCTGCTCTCGGTTCTTAAACATCTTTAGATTCTTGCAGTCAATGCATGAACAATACATATATTCCACCGCCTTATTAAACATATCTTCTTCGGCAGCTCTTCTAAAAGTAGAAATGCCATTAATGTACTCTTCACTCATATGGTTCTCAGTGTACATCTAGTTTCGGTCCTACGTTACGCATATAACAATTTAGTATAACATATTCAATTAATTAATTACTATACTATATATGTACGATCTAAATTAAGTAGCTATATGTAGCTAGATGTAAATAATCTTCTCTCTACATCAAGCTAACTAGATCTAAACCATCTTCAATTCTCCTTTCACCAAAAGTTAGATCTAAATTATAATGTAATTAGAAATAAATTACTAACCATAGCTAGCCAATAACTTAGTGGATCTACAATTATTTTTGCCAAATAGTCGATATCCTTCCACCAAATAGCCTCAAAGGCCCACTTGTAGCTCAACGCAGCAATGTAGATCTGGAATTTAAGACAGAGGAGGTCGACGGGTTTGCATCGCTGTTAATATAGCAGAATTATCATCAATGGTTTGTAATAAACCATCTGTGATAAATTAATTATCACAGATGGTTTTTATAATGAACCATCTATGAATTATCACAGATAGTTCAAAATAAAAACCGTCTGTCATACTTCATAATATCACAGATGGTTCATGGTTAAAACCATATGTGATACTTTACAGACAGTTTTAACCATGAACCGTCTATGATAGTTCACTTTCATAGACGGTTTTTATCACTGGCAGTAACACAGACGGTTTTAAACTAAAACTATCTGTGATAGTATTTAATACAAATGGTTTTAAGGAACCATCTATGATGTGGCGTCTAATATTAGGCTTTTTGTAGTAGTGTGCTAGCAGTGCCATTACACGCCAAAGAGCCTCGGTTGCCTACACCACCGTCCAAGCGCCGGCCATGTTGTTGTCATGCTCTTAGCGCCACCGCTTCTATCGGCTATAAAATCCCAACCTCGATGTCTTTCCCTTTCCTCTCTGGCTAAGACTCGCTGTCACCACTAAGCTCATGCCAGTGAGCCTGAAACCCAATTCTCTCGGTAGCACCTATTTCAATCAAATTAAACATGCCCATAGCACCTCCTTAGCACCACGAGGCTATCCTCGACCTTCCCAACCCACCTTGTCGTCCCTAGCCCGTTGGCACCATGCACCATTACCTAGCCAAGCACAGCCATTGTGGCTAGCCTTGCACAAGCCAAATCAAGCTTGAGCCATCGTCACCACTAGACTCCATATGCACCATAGATGCTTGAACCACCTTTGAATTAGCCAGGACCACATGACAACGCTCTGTGCCATGGTCCTACTCTGATGAGTCACCACCACCGGTAGCTATCTCCAGCCCTTTCTTCAACTGTGTGCATGCATAAAATGGGTTGCTCAGGTCCCAATGAACCTCACCGCACCACCGCTCGTCGCGATCACCCTCACCGTCACTCAATCACCATCACCATCACTATCCTTTGCTCAGGTAGCCATGGATGTAAGCTCAAGTCAAGTGGGCTTCGTGCTCTACAGGCTGAGTAGCTAGGCCAACCAAGTTGGCCCAAAGCATTGCATGGCCTAGTTGGTTGAGTGGGCTAGACCTATTATTCAAAACCCAACACTATTCATACCTAGCCCAGTATATTTGTCAACCCATTACTATTCACCGAGACCCATTAAGCATATTTATACTCATTTTGACCATTTCAAGCCCATCTAACACATTTTTAACTCCATTAGATCCAACCAAGCACCGCTTAAACCTTATTTGCCTAAATTCAATTTCTTTTATGTCTTTTCTAGTTATTTAATTGTATTTTGTTCCCAGGTTGCATTCTACAAAGTAAAAACTTATTTATATTCATTCTTTTGCATTAGCATCCGAATTCGACTTGTTGTCAATGGAGAAGCTACTTGAGCAATTAAGACAAATGGTGTTAAACTTGAAGAAGTAATAAAAAACACTAGGCAAATTACATGTCTTTGATCATGTTGAACCTATATTACTTAAATAAGCATTATTTTCGTTCATGTTATTTTTGAACCTTTTTTTACATAAAAAATAGTTTAGCATGAGATGAGAGTTAGTTAAATCCTACCACCTAAAAGTCATGTCTAAATTTTGTAAGCCATATTCACCTTAATAAAACTTGGTTATTAATTACTATATAATTAGTTATTGGTAGAACTAAACAAACATATGATTTACCTAAACTACTTAGAATATTTTGGCATTATGCCATTATATTTTAAAATGGTACTAGGATCGAGGCTAGTTGGTGGGAAGCCACTACATGTTGGAGCCCATGACCTCATTCTAGGGTAGAGGCTTCGATTTGGTTCGGTGGTACTATGCTGAGATGCACATGGAATGTGGCCTCATTAGAGAAAAGTAAGGACTAGACTCTTATGCTAAGTAAATGGTACAGAAATCGCTTAACCACAAGTTTGACTTGTCATTCGATTGAATCTCTATAGAAAAACCGCTATCCTAGGTTTTGAGATGGCTTGCAAGAAAGGGTTGAGATGGAAGTTGGGCAAAGTTCTTGTAACAACACAAATTCAGGAGTGGATGAAAACATGAAAGATTGAAAAACTTCTTGTTGCATTCTAGTGTTTTTCAAAATTTTCTTTGTTTATTTGAAAATCTTGATTTGGCTTTGCCAAACAATACAAATAGATAAAACCTAAGAGCATGAGTCTAGTCATTCAAAAAAATTGAATAAAAATTTGAATTTGAAGTTCAAATAGAAAATGAAATCTAAAATCAACTTAAGTGAGAGCAAAGCAACAGTAAACTTTAAATCCAAGAACTTGAGCCAAGTTTTCAAATTCAAATGTCTAAGCTTTGTTAGCTTTTCCCCTTCCTTTCTCTCTTTTTCCTTCTCTTTATTTCTTTATCTTCTACCAATTTGGCCTTGTCTTCTTCTTTCTTCTCCTTCCCCATCTATCTTGCATGCCAGACATGGCCATGATGCACACGCCGTGCCATGCTCATGCGTGCCATGCCCACGCCGCTCGCATGACTTGTGATGCACCTAGACCTCGCACCATCCCCGATGTTCCAACCCAGCCCTACCACTTCTATGCCCCCACATATATCTACGCAAGTACACTGCCCACATGCTGCTTACCCAGCACTGCGCTCGCTGTCCTCACTGCGCCACGTGCTAATTGAACCACCCAATGCCGTGAGCACCCATGTGCCCACGCGAGCTGCCCACGCTAAATGGCCACATCCCTCCCGCCACCGCCATCCCACTCTTCCCTCATCATCGGCCGCCCAAACTGCCTCCTGAGCCACCATGGTGCCGTCCTAGCCACTGCACCACCTCCCTTGGCCCTACCTCCCCCTAGGGTTCCATTTTGCCTGGCCCCCTTCCCTTCTTCGGCTGTCCACCGTGCACCTACCTCATCTGTTCGGCCAACCATGCCCTCCTGTGTTTCTTATGTGATGAATCCATCCCACTCATACATATGGCATGTGGGCCCATTTAATCCAAAGCCATTCAAGTAGCCACCAATTAGTTGATGTGTGTCATTAACTTAAGATTGCAAATGAAAATCCAAACTAAAAATCCATTGGAAAATAATTTAATTACAAATAGAACTTGAATTATGAAATTGGAATGAAGGTTCATGCATAATGAAGATATTGGAGGTTAAATCTAGAATAGGTGCATGCCATCAAAAAAATAGAAAATTAATTATCGTGTAAGATTAACTAGTGTTTAGTATTAGGAGTTGTAAGAATTTAAATTTGTAAATTACCTGGAAATAGAATTTAAAGCTATTCAAGGATAATTAAGATGCTCCCAATATTTGCTCTAGAAACTCAAATATTATTTGTAGATTCTATCAAAACATATTGTTGTCCAAATAATAATTATCATATCATCATCCTTAGATCTAAAATTATCAATGATGATTAGAGATAATTAGTGTACAATTAAGCCATGTAAAAAATAAATATTATTTGCTTATCTCAAAGTCATGAGGCCAATTTTCAAATAATGCTTAAATAATTAAAGTGAATTATTTGAAATTTAAGTCTTTAATATTTATCTACAAATGCTGAGATTTAAATTAAAGAATACCTTGAATATGATTAAGAAACTCTCAAGACATAATCAGGGTGTTATTAATATTTATCTCAAGTCCAGTTGTTAATCAGAAAATTATTGATATATACAAGTTACAACTTTGTGCAAATGACATTTAAGTTAAAAAGAAAAGGTAATTAACAAATATGCCTTTGCCATCGAATTTGAAATACAAATTTAAATTAGATGTCTTGATAAAATACAAGCTTGCTTAAAATAACAATTGTCCTATCTTTGTCTTTGGATTTAAAATCACTAATGGAAATTAAGAATAATAAATGTACCCACAATCCAAGGCACTAACTCTCAAGTCATCTCACTCAACAAGTACTGCAACTGGGTGAACTCCCATGTCTATCATAGGTCTAACCTGACTCTTATAACTTTCTTAATAATTATAAAATAATTAAAGAAGTTATTAATTAAAGATCAAGCCATTGTATCTTGCAACCGGCTATGTCTAGCCATCTTCCTCTAAAGCAAACTATTTCTATGAATGTTCCTTTGACATCGATCCTTATTTTATATCCTTCCCTGCAAAGTTACTTCACCGTCTTGCTTCCACTCAAAATTCGTTTGGCTTCATCTCTATCCTGCATTCACTAAATCTTCTCTCATATCCTCAACCATAGAAAAACTTGACTAAGCTCAAATTGAATTTATTTAGACTTGTGATTTTCTTTGAGTTTATTTGGTTTTTCGGTTGTTTATCATGTATGTAGAAGTTGGAGTTCTGAAGAGGCGATAGATCGATCGAGATCAAAATTCAGGTAAAGATAAAGACCAAGAGTTTCAAGATCGTTGACTAAGAAGGCTTTGAGTAAGATCAAAGCCGCGATAAATTGAACGAGGCAAGTTATTACATGCATATTATTTTATCTAAAAATATCAAATTGCATGCTTTACCATGTTACACAAATTATATTCATACTTGTTATAGTTAATTTCTTTTGGATAATTGCTTAATTATACCTCACTCCTTTGGTTGGAATTGCAGTGGAAACCTTAGCGGGTGTGCCTTGTTAGGGAGATGTACTGTAAAGGCTTTATGGTGATCTTCTTTTGTGGGTAAAGTGTACAACCTCTATAAAGTGAAAACTATTTAAATAGTTATGCCCATGATAAAGGACAGGCATGGGAACTTACTCAAGTTATTATCTATTTCTAAAACTTTGTGGGTATGTGTGAAAACTCATCGGGCCGATGTACCCCTAAATTGATTTCCCCTGGGCAGATGTAATCTAGTGATTATAATGGGTGGATGAAACCCTGATAACAAAACTAGTATACGATGGAGGTAACAATGTGCTATAACAGGTGGATGTAAACTACACTATTACTATTACTACATTCTCTCAAACAACTTTAGAAAATCTATTTTAGTTAAAACTACTAAGTCTCACGGAATTTCTTATTTATTATAACTTGAAACTAATGCCTTTAGTAAATCAAAGAACCTCAAGCCTCCATTTGATAGCTTTGCATCTATTATTACTGCATTCTATGTGGTAGCTTGCTGAGTACCTTCACACTCATTGTTGCTTAATTATCATTTGTAGTTTGCAAGAATGAAAAAGTCAATCCCTATGGTCATCTAAAGGAGTCGATAGAGCTGAAAGGCGATGAGGCCAAGAACTAAGTCACGAACCCCAGTTAGCTACCTGTGGGTGTGTCCTAAGGGCCTCACCTATGTGAAGTTTCAGTTGACTTTGGCCTGATCGGCCCATGAGTAAGTCCACCATTATATTTACGCTTCTACATGATATGTACTTTGATGTTCAGTAATGTATTTGTGAGCACTATTTATTGATCTAATGAATAGTACGATGGAATTATAGAGGATTCTGGATTAATAAAATCTAGTTCTAACAGTTCTTTACCAATAAACTTGCATCTATTCTTATCATATTATAACCTATAATTTTATCTAGTTGAACTCCTTGCATATTAGTTAAATAGCCTACCCATGTGGCTTGTTATGTACCTAGTGTACTCAATGTTACTTATTTTCATTAGAATAGGCACCAAAAGAATAAAGGATGCAACAACTATCATGTTAGGGTTACGATCACACTCAAGCGTTCTTGTGGGGTTTCTTTGATTCTTTTTAATGTAAGTTAAGTTTTGGGCTTGGACACCCATAAAGCTGTTATGGTTTGGCCGTTAGGTCATATTTTAATCAAATTAGTCCTTTTAAATGTTCATGAGCAGGCATGATACTATTTTTGTCCTAACTGAACTGTTGGGCTATTGCGGGAAACACAATGGTCCTATCTTAAAATAGGGTCATTACAGAATGGTATCAGAGTAGACTTGACTATAGGTTGCAACCTTAAGCATAGGCTTGGTTCTAATAAGAATACAAGTTTTACAAAACTCTAATTTCTCATATAAAAGAATTGCAAAAACTGTAAGTATTATTGATATCTTGTCTTTCCTATTTCTATCTCATCCCTCTTAGATTTGTAAAGCTTTCCTTTTGATTTTGTCAAGATATTTAAAACTTGTGTAGCTTCCTAGGCTAACTTCTTACTGTATGTATTGACCAATGGAATGAAAACAAACCTGAGTAGAAGTAGTAGTAAAGATCGTGTCAAGAAGAATAGTATGGGTACCCGACAAAACATTTTGTGTTTTGAATAGTTACAAAGTCACTGTTCGAGTAGTTAGTTAATAATACCCGTTTGATTTCCGTGATGCTATAGGTAAAACCATATGAGTAGACGAAGTACTTCTAATTGTACTATTATAATAGCTAAATTTTGCTATCAACCTATTAGGTTATTGTATAAGCAATTTGTACAAAAATATTTCTAGTTTCAAATAAAGACTATATTGAAACATTTATGCTCCTACTCTGTTTCATCTTAATCCTTACCTATATCTTTCTATTCCTACCCGTGTTCTTCCCTTACTTATCAAATTCCAAACCATAGAAAAATTAAGTGCCAATTTCTGGTTGCAAGAAGTAGATTGATTTATACCCATGAAGCCGTACCTAATGAAATTAGATAAACCCATAAGAGATTTGTATAAAATGTGATGAATAAATAAGAATTCATGTTGATTATTAGGAATAATTAGTAGTGTGAAATTTAGATGGATCAATTAGTGGAATTTATTGGATGAGATTGACTAAATAGAAGGATTGATCAAACTTTGGAGGAGTTGACTAAATAGAAGGATTAATCATACTTTGGAGAGATAGGTGAAGAGATAATAATTGTTGGATTATAGCCTTGATAAATGATATTATTCTTGGTGGATTTTACAATTGAGAATTAATTTGGAAATAAATAGTGGAGAGCATAGTTGATTGTTGGATGAGTTAATCATGATTATGAATTAATGGTAGAAATGATTGGATTATTAGGATATTTTGATACAGATGATGTTGGTGGATTTAATGAGTAATATAGGAATTAAAAGTAAAAATATTGGATTATCATTAGGATGTATGATTGAATAATTGGCAAATAGTAGATATGAGATTGGATTTATATTATAAATTCATTGTGGAAGTTGAGATTTTTGTGAGATTTGGATAACCATGATTTGATCATTATGGATGATGCAATACCAAATATATATTATGTGGATTGGATAAATGATGATGCATGCTATTTGGAGTTTTAGATGGCAAAGATACCTAGATTAAGTGATGAAGGAAGATAGTATAGATATAAATAGTAAGAAGTAGTACCTGAATTGATGATAAGGCCATCGAATTCTAAGCCTATTTATGGAAGTAGTGTAGGAATGAATTAATCCATTGATTGATCACTACTACAAAAAGGCTAATACTGGATGTCTCATCACAGACGGTTGACCAAAACTATTAGTATTAAATACAACCACTTACAGTTTTGGTTTTGAGACCGTCTGTGTTATTGCTAGCAGTAAATCTTGCAGTAGTACAACGTCTATTCGGGGAGCACACATGAGAGGGCGCAATGCTCAACATACATATTCCATTTTAGAATGAGACCATCTTATCTTCATGAACATCTTTGACATTCCTAACCTTTAAGTGTTTAAAGTAGGGGTAAGAAAGAGAACAAATTTTTTTTTTGAAATCAATAGAAGGAAGAGGAGAGCATTCAGAGGGTACTTGTTTGATGCACCATTCACTCTTGTGGTACCTTTTTTTTTGCAAATGAGACTTTGTGGCAAAAAATGGATTTTTTAGTAGTTGTTTGAAATACTCGTTTTTTAAAAGGGAGTTTTTTGCCAGGGTATCCTAGCCTTTTCCAATATTCAAATGTCAATTGATGGACTAATTCACTTCCATACTACTTCTATCCATAGGCTTAGAATCCAATGGCCTTATTAATTGCTTCCACTTTTACAAATTATACCTAGGCTATCTTCCTTCATTACTTAGTTGTGGTATTATTGCTATCTAAAACACCAAATAGCGAGTGTCATCATTTGTCTGATCCACAGATCATATACCTTCCATTGTATCATCTGAACTTAAATCACATGGTTATCTAAAACCTACATAAATATCAACTTTCACCATAAATTTGTAAATCAAATCTCAAATCCCACTATGAATGTATAATCCCAATCTCAGATCTACTATTTGTCAACATGTCAACTATATAATCTAATGATAATCCAATATCTTTACTCTCAAATCCACCAACATCATTTGAATCAAGGTTTCCTAATAATCCAATCTTTTCCTCCATTTAGGCATATTCGTAGTCTATTTATCAAGTAATCAATTGTACTCTTCACAATCTACGTCTAAACTAATTCATTGTTATAAACATTCACCAAAAATAGTATTATGAATTAAGTCCATAATCCCATAGTTATTATCACATCTTCGAATTCTCAAAATTCAATTAATCCATCTAGTAATCGATTGTATTCTATTATTCCACTATTGTAAACATCTACTAGGATTTATATTATTTATCAATGTTGTAATCCAATAATTATTTTCACACTTCCTATTTCTCTAAGAATCAATTAATTCATCGATCTAGTCAATCTAATCCTTTAGGCTCCACCCATTTATTCATCCAGAATGCATACTATTGTTTTCTTCCGATGATCGACATGAATCCCACCAACATTCTTATTTATTCATCAAAAACATCTATCTTCTCTACTTATGACTCTATATACTCTCCTCCATTCATATTTTTGAGTAAGAAAAGAAGTATTTTTCTAACCATGGGTAATAAAACCAATCATGGGGAATATGTTCAACATAACTTTTTTTAGAAGTAACACCCTCTTTTTTTAAAAAAAGTTAACCTTTAGGCTTTATTTTTGAAAAAAAATCAAGGTCCTTTCTGGGGAAATTTTTTTGAAAAATAACTTTGTTTTGACTATTTTAGAAACAATAGTGAATTTTGGAATAAATTTTGGTGACTAGTTAAACTTATGAAAATTTCATTGGAGGATCATGTTTGTTGAAATGAGTTTGAAAATGAATTTTGTAAATAATTTGATAATTAATTATCTAAGGATAAAACAATTTTTGAAAATGAGTTTCAAATTTAAGCCTTGTGATTTTGGCCCAAATAGGTTTTCAAAGGGAGTTTACAAGAGAAGTCCTGGATTTTTCTCATTTTGAATTTGGGACAAGAGAGCTTTAGAACAAAAACAATGGCAAGGACAGCAGATAGATGAGGGAGAATCATCTAAGAGAGATGAGAATGAGCAATGATACTTATATTTTTCAAACAGATTTTGAATAAATAATTCTAGTCATGAAAATAACGACCAAGCTAACTAGTTCATGACCTATAGTCGATATACTCTGATAACAGCTCTGTCGAACCCGGATTTTACAGTCGAAAATCCTTTGTGATTCCACCGCACTATTCTCTAGGTCAGTAGATAGTGCTCATAGATACATAACTGAACATCAAAGTACATATCATGCGGAAGCGTAAATATAATAATAGACTTACAAATGGGCTGGTCAGGCTGAAATCATCAAAATGCAGTAGCGAAAATGAAACACACAGGTGAGACCCTTAGGATATGCCCACAGGCAGCCAATTGGAGTTCATGACCTAGTTCTTGACCTCTTCATCCTCTTCACCGTCATGACCTAGGTCAGATCGCTATGTTTCAGCAATACACCTGGTCATGATGGTGAAGAGGATGAAAAGGTCAAGAACTAGGTCACGAGCTCCAGTTGGCTGCCTGTGGGCACATCCTGAGGGTCCCACCTGTGTGTTTCATTTTCGTTCTGCATTTTGATGATTTCGGCCTGACCGGCCCATTTGTAAGTCTATTATTATATTTACGCTTCCGCGTGATATGTACTTTGATGTTCAGTTATGTATCTATGAGTACTACCTACTGATCCAGAGAATAGTGCAGTAGAATCACAGAGGATTTTGGATTGTAAAATCCAAGTCCGATAGTCCTGATCAACCTTACCGTTGCCCGTCATGTCCACCGCTGGTAGCTCCAGCTCTGATTCCTTGTCTTCTTGGTTTGTAGCCACTCCGCTATCCTCAGTCATCTTGCGGTGGCACCTTGATTGCTCAGGACTTTAGCTCCCTTGGCTTAGTCCCAATCCCTTCCATCTTACCATGACCTAACTCGGAGTTCTACAACCAAATAAAAACAAGCAAACTGTCATATAACACCTCACAATAGAAAATCATCAATTAACATAATTGATGAACCAAGAATCCTTAAATTCACTTCAAAGTATCTCTATATGTTTTGACACATAGCCCGTAGTACCTAATGACTAGCCATCACATCTTCATGCATTTGGACTCCCTGAACCATCTCTATGTGCATCAACCTATTCACTTAACATACTACATGCACCAACTCGCCTCTTCACGATTCATGTCCTTCCTATGCTTCCCGCTTGAGCCATACAGTCTTACTCAAACTTACACAACTGCTCAAACCTCAACACCCCGCCTAGTCCCACTCCATTGTCATTGATTGCTAGCGTCCTCCAAGGCACCTGCACATTCAAAAATCAAGCACCTATGTCGAGCACAAGTTTTATGCACTTGACTCATGTTTGTCAAAACAATGCATCATGCAATGCACCACACAAAACACTAACACCCATGCTGTGCACACACTCAACGATGCTCATACACCTCGAACCAAAATGCATAATTTTAACACAATTCGCTAAAGGCCGGTCTGACCTCGTAAGAGCACTATAAAACACAGTCTCAAAAATTTTGGTTAAATTCTATCTAGTTTCAACTTAGAACTCTAAATTGACATCTAGTGCAAAGATATCTTCAAACATACCTACACAAGTGTTTGGTGTCTATTTTTCAAAAAGCATATGATTGGTCTGATTGCTCTATAGCTGCCGGTTAGACCATCATTGCTATGCCGGTCAGACTGCTGTTGCTAGGCTAGTCAAACCAGTTAAAACCTGACAGCAACTCTAAAAATTGCAAACTCCTAAAACCAAACTCAAACATTAGCAATATTTACATAATAAAGTTAAATACTTAACATACACCGTGGAGTAACCTTCACGTGGTCTCACATAAACATACATATTGATCTTTACTAAATCGAGGAGACAAGGCGACATCGTATATGCAACTGGCTGCCATGTGTTTCGGAAGCATCGGACAGTTTCACACCAAGTGGTTTACTAGTCTGCAGGCCTCAAGTAAACTGATGCTGAGGTTTCTGACAAAATTAGCTTCACACAAAAGATCAAGAAGGTAGTGTTCCACCCTGACAAGTCCACTACCATTATGCAATCTTCAGAAATATGGAGAATGCTGCTAATATCAACTCAAGAAACCGAGAAGAAGCATCTAATTCTGGAGTATAACAAGTTAATAGAAAGGCAAGCCGGATTGTCTGACTCCTGCAAGAACATGTTGCAGCCATGCATCTTTCTGAACTGATCAGCATCACATATGCTGTATAGCAGTAGCATTTGTCTCTGCAGAGTCTACTTGAGTAATGCAGCATGTAGTCCACTGAAACAAAAGCACTTGGAACTCGTCTACTTCGCTTTGAATCTGTTCTGCTCGAGCAGCAGAATATTTTGACTTAATGCTGCGCAGGAAGAAAAACGAAGCAAAGTGGCGAACAGTTTTTGT
Organism: Dendrocalamus sinicus; assembly: GCA_036346575.1. NCBI lineage: Eukaryota > Viridiplantae > Streptophyta > Magnoliopsida > Poales > Poaceae > Dendrocalamus > Dendrocalamus sinicus. The sequence goes on from CM070658.1 coordinate 1,928,710, forward strand.
CAACAATAGTCATCAGGTTTTAGTTTAAAGCTCAAGGTAAAAACATTTATTTTTCTTGCAAGTAAATAGTACTGTCAAAGGTAAGGAAAATATCAAGCCGGATCTACCGCACATATGCGGTGACATCAACGCTTTTGACAACATGATTTAATTTCTCTAGATCTCTTGCAATCATGTTAGATAATACTATATATTGTGTTATAGTTGTTGTCGAAACTTTTTATCGCTCTCGGCAGCTTCATGTACTGCATCAGATAGGAGGAGTGATCAGTTCTCTTCAGAGATGAGAAGAGGTAGAATAGTTGTTCTTAATTTGTAGTTTTATTGTTGTAGATAACCACTTGTGGCTTAAAAATGGACTATATTGGTGATAAACACATTCAATGTGAGAAATAAAAATGGCTAAGATTCTTCAGTTGTTAATGTTAGTCGCTGGATTCTTGCTCTTGGTGATAGCAAGATCCTTACTCTCATCGAGAGGATGACACTTGGAGATGGGGCAATTTTCTAGGTTTATTTCTCACACAATGCCATGCCAACCTGAGGGGTTGGGGATACAAATTTATAGGCTGTTAACCAGCCAAGCATATGCTAAGATGCTAGTCTAAGATGCTGTCCTAGATGCTAGTCAAGATGCTGTCCTAAGATGCTTGTCCTAAGATGCTGCTGTCCTAAGATGCTTGTCCTAAGATGCTGTCCTAAAGAGATGCTAACAGCCAGTCAAGGATGCTGTCCTTGAAGGGCAGCAAAAACACCATGTGCTGCAGCCCCACAAGCACCAGCCAACACAGAGACTTATCCATCACTCTCCCCCTAAGTCTTGTGTGTCTCCTTGTGAGGAATCTGAGCCATCCCGATCCTGGCGCGAAGCTCCTGGAACTTGATCCGCCCAAGAGACTTGGTCAGGAAGTCGACGAGCTGGTCTTGGGTGTTGATGTAGTTGGCCCGGACACTCCCTTCATCCAGGCAGCTTCTGATGAAGTGATACCTCACTGGATGTGCTTGCTGCGCTCATGGAAGACAGGGTTCTTCGCCAAGGCCAAGGCGGACTTGCTGTCCACCCTGAGCTCCACTGCCTCCGCGTCTCTGCCAAAGAGATCGCCAAGCAGCCGAGCCAGCCACAGAGCCTGAGTAGAAGCGGTAGTGGCTGCAATGTACTCGCCCGCAGCTAGACAAAGCCACCACTCATCGCTTGACCGACTGCCAGCTGATCGGACATTTGCCGAGGAAGTACAGCGTCCCGCTGGTGCTCTTGCTCGTGTCGATGTCGCCGGCGTGGTCGCTGTCGCTGTACCCGATGAGGTGCGCCGCGCCGGGGCACCTTGGGTAGTGCAAGCCGTAGTCGGAGGTGCCCGCGACGTAGCGGAGGATCCTTTTCACGGCCTGCTGGTGCTCCGTCGTCGGTCGCTGCATGAACCGGCTGACGTAGCCGACGGCGAACGCCAAGTCCGGTCGCGTGTGGACAAGGTAGCGAAGGCTGCCCACAATGCGCCGGTACTGCGTCGCGTCCACCTCCTCCGCCGTACTCTCACGACTCAGCTTCAGCCTCTCCTCCATAGGAGTGTGGGCTGGGTTGCAGTCGGTGAGGCCGCCCAGCTCCACGATGCGCTTGGCGTAGGCAGTCTGGCGAAGAGAGATGCCGGAGCTGTCCTGGTGGACCTCGATCCCGAGGTAGAAGGAGAGGGGCCCGAGGTCGCTCATCTGGAAGGTGGCCTTCATCTCCGCCTTGAATGCCTCGATCTCCTCCTCCTTGGTACCGGTGATCACAAGGTCGTCGACGTAGACGCCTATCAGCAGGGCATTGCCTCCCTTGCCCCGTCGGTAGACTGCGGCCTCGTGTGCGCTCTGCTGGAATCCCATTTGCTTGAGGGTGGAGTCCAGCTTGGCGTTCCAAGCTCGCGGTGCCTGCCGCAAGCCGTAGAGGGCCTTGCGCAGGCGAATGACCTTGCTCTCCTTGCCGGGGATGATGAATCCCGGCGGCTGGCGGACGTAGACCTCCTCCTTCAAGTCGCCGTTGAGGAAAGCAGACTTGACGTCCATGTGATGAACGCACCAGCCCTCCTGGGCTGCGAGGGCAAGGAGGAGACGCACGGACTCCATCCGTGCAACAGGCCCGAAGGCATCGCCGGTCGACTCCTCCGCTGGGACGAAGCCACGTGCCACGAGACGCGCCTTGTGCTTGATCACCTCTCCAACCTCGTCTTTCTTGAGCTTGAAGACCCACTTGAGAGAGATGGCGTGGTGGCCGGCTGGAAGATCGGCCAGCTCCCACGTCTTGTTTCGCTCGACGGCGTCCATCTCCTCCTGCATCGCGACACGCCATGCCGCGTCTCTCTCGCCTCGGCGAAGAGCGAGGCTCGCCGCCGTCCGCGCGAGTGCAGCTCCGCCTCGGTCGCTACTGCGCCGATTCGAGGACCAGTTGCCGCCGAGGAGGTCGTCCACGGTACGGTAGCGCAGAGGCTCGCCGCCGTGGTAGGCGTCGATGCGATCCTCATCGTTGGACAGCGGAGTAGCGAACTCCACCGTGCGCTGCTCGTCGTGGGCCGAAGCTGCGGGTGCCGAGCCTGAAGGAGTAGGCGTCGGTGTAGGAGAGCGAGGCGTGGCCGGCGGTGCTGGCGGTGGACTCGCCGGAGCCTGTGGGCTTGCCGGAGCTGGTGGTGGCGGTGGTGAAGGACTCGCCGGAGGTGGTGGCGAACGAGGTGGTGGGGTAGGCGAGCTCGGTGAAGACGAGCTGCTGGCTCCCCCCGCCTCCTCGAGGTGGACGTAGTCGACGACGAAATCGCTGGTCGTCGGAGTCGAGCCGTCATCCACCATCTTGCCCCACGTCCAGCCTCGCCCTTCGTCAAACACGACGTCACGCGTGATGCGCACGCGCCGTGTCGCAGGGTCGAGGACGCGGTAGGCCTTGGCGCCCTCCGCGTAGCCGATGAAGACCCCTGGCGTGCTCCGGTCGTCGAGCTTGCCGATGTGGTTGAGCTCCTGGACGAAAGCTAGGCAGCCGAAGACACGGAGGTGGCTCACCGTGGGCTTGCGCCCGTGCCAGGCCTCGTATGGCGTCTTGCCGTCGAGGGCCTTGGTGGGGGAGCGGTTGAGCAAGTGGATGGCAGTCATCACCGACTCACCCCAGTAGAATGCCGGCATCCCTCTCTGCTTGAGGAGGGCGCGGGCGGTGGCCACCACCGTCTGGTTGCGGCGCTCGACGACGCCGTTCTGCTGCGGGGTGTACGGCGCGGAGAAGTGACGATGGATCCCCTCGTTGGCGCAGTACGCCGCGAACTTAGCCGCTGTGAACTCACCGCCGTTGTCCGTGCGTAGGACCCGAAGCTTGCGACCGCACTCCGCCTCCGCAGCAGCTTGAAGGCGCTTGATGGTGTCCGCCGCGGCTGCCTTGACGTCGAGCAGGACAGCCCACATGTAGCGGGACACGTCGTCGACGAGGAGGAGGAAGTAGCGTTGGCCTCCAGGTGTAGCCGGTGTCACGGGGCCACAGAGGTCACCGTGTACGAGCTCCAGCTTCTCCTTGGCGCGGAAGCTCGCCTGGCGAGGGAAGGGGAGCCGCCGCAGCTTGGTGAGGACGCAGGTGTCGCAGAACTGCTCCACGTGGTCGACGTGTGGCATGCCCCGCACCATCTCCTTGCTACCGAGCTGCCTCAGGGCCTCAAAGTTGAGGTGCCCAAAGCGCTCGTGCCACCTCCAAGCATCGTCGTCGCGGCGGGCTGCAAGACACAGAGGTTGCGCCACCTGCGCGTGAAGGACGTAGAGGCGGTTGCTCCTGTTGACCTTGACGAGGAGCCGGCGGCGATGATCCCAGATGCGCAGCACCCCGTGCTCGATCTCCACACGCGATCCGTTCTCATCCAGTTGTCCCAAGCTGATGATGGAGTTCCTCAACACGGGGATGTAGTAGACACCGGTGAGCAGCCGGTGCTCGCCAGTCTTGGCGACGAAGACGACAGAGCCGACGCCCTTGATCTCCACGGCGGAGGCGTCGCCGAACTTGACGGTGCCTCGAACGCCTGAGTCGAGCTCGGAGAAGAACTCCCGCCACCCGGTCATGTGGTGGGTGGCGCCGGTGTCGAGGCACCACCCGTCGGTCTTGTCGTTGCCAGAACTGTCGCTGAGGAGGGCGTGTGCTTTTGGCTCGTCAAGGTGGAGGAGAGTCGCTGCAGCCAGTGCCGCTGGAGGTAGTTCGATGCTCGCATGAGCAATGAACAGAGCCGGCTGCTCCTCCTTCTCCGCCTGCGCGACGTGGGCCTGGCCGCGTCGTGGCTGTCGACAATCCTTGGCCCAATGACCAGGCTTGCCGCAGTTGTGGCAAGTGTCGTCTCGTGCCGGCTTTTGCTTGCCAGCGTCGCCGCCCTGGGCGCCTCCACGGTCATCACCCTCGGCATGTCCTCGCGCCCCTACCTGGGCGTCTTTGCGTGGCTTGCCGCGCTTGCTACGCTTGCGGCCGCCTGTCGTGGAAGAAGGCTCCCCCTTCTTCCTGTCACCTTGGCCGGGTGACGGGTCCTGAGAGGCGCTGTGGCTCATCGCTGTCAACGACCTTGAGGCGACCCAACGCCTCCTCGATCGTCATCGTGGAGAGGTCCAGCAGAGACTCGATCGAGCGAGCCATCTGCTTGTACTTCTCGGGGACGCAGCGGAAGAGCTTTTCCACAGCTCTCTCCTCGCCGTAGGTGTCGTCGCCGAACTGCACCATCTTCTGCAACAGAGTGTTGAGACGGAGAGCAAAGTCATCAACGTCCTCACCTGGCTTGAAGGCCAGGTTCTCCCACTCCTTGCGTAGTGCCTGTAATGTAGACTTGCGGGCGCGGTCGCCGCTGCGTGCTGCAGCGATGGCGTCCCAAGCCTCTTTGGCAGTCCGCTTGTTGGTGCGAAGCGCATCTCGGCGGATCGCAGCGATGAGAGCATCCGGCGCCGTCGATCCTGGTCATAGTCGGCGTCGCCGTGCGGACTACATCCCACATATGCCGCACCGAGCTTTACCCTCATCACCGCAGCCCACTCGGCGTAGTTGGTCTTAGTGAGGTAGGCCACCCGCCGCGGGGCGGCGTCCACGCGATACTGGTACTCGTGGTGACCACGGTACCGAACCGGGAAGAGAGAGCCGCGTCGCCTGTGAAGGCCGCGCTCTCCGTCGACCCGTACGCCGCCGCCATGCGTGCCTCCTCCAGAGCGCCGCCGCGCGTCCGCGCCGTCTCGGGCTACCGCCGCGCTCGTGGGCTTGCGCTGCCGCCCATCGCGCCTTCGCCCTCACGCTGCCTCCCTCTCCAGCAGCTCAAGGTCCGTGACGCGCCGTCATCAGCAGAGATGGAGCTGCTGCTTCTTTGCCGCAGAACCTCGACCTCGCGCTACGCGACGCTGCTGCATCTGCCGCCGCCGCTTCCACCTCCGCTCGGCGCTGCCGGCTCGGCTGCTGCCAGCCTTGACACCCTTTCGCCGCCGCGCGCTGCCGCCGCTTCGCTTCGCGTTCCTCTGCCACAGCGAGTTCGGCTTCCTGCCGCCGCCGCGTGCTCGAGGCGACCGAGCGCTGAGACCGTCTTGCGGACATGGCGCGCCACCGGGGGACTGCTGCGTGGAGAGAGAGCTGCCTCTGATGAGTTGCCGCTCATCTGAACAGGGGGGAGGAGTGAGCAGAGGCAGCCGGAGCTGCTGCTGCTGCTAGTTGGGGCTGCTGTGAGGCTGGAAGCGACGCTGGAGAAGGGATTGAGTAGGAGATGCTCAGGCTACAGGATAGTACTGCTCTGATACCACTTGTTAGTCGCTGGATTCTTGCTCTTGGTGATAGCAAGATCCTTACTCTCATCGCGAGGATGACACTTGGAGATGGGGCAATTTTCTAGGTTTATTTCTCACACAATGCCATGCCAACTCGAGGGTTGGGGATACAAATTTATAGGCTGTTAACCAGCCAAGCATATGCTAAGATGCTAGTCTAAGATGCTGTCCTAGATGCTAGTCAAGATGCTGTCCTAAGATGCTTGTCCTAAGATGCTGCTGTCCTAAGATGCTTATCCTAAGATGCTGTCCTAAAGAGATGCTAACAGCCAGTCAAGGATGCTGTCCTTGACGGGCAGCAAAAACACCATGTGCTGCAGCCCCACAAGCACCAACGAACACAGAGACTTATCCATCAGTTAACATCAATCGACAATTCAGATAAGAAGATTTGTACTTGCAATAACGTGGAGTAAAATTTGGATAAAGAAATTTACTCAATAGAAACAACAAAAAAAAGTTGGAGAAAAACAAGTAAATGAAAAAGACCACGTGATAGAAATGGCCATCCACCGACTGAGATGCATGCTTGCTACAAAATTTTCTATGGATTCAAGCTTAGAAAATCAATATGAATATCCATTTATAGAATTGCACGATATATAGCTAGTTTAATCAACTCAAAAAGCTACTTTAATCAACTCAAATAACCTAAACAATCATTTCCGAATGTGATAGGGTTGATAACTTGATACAGATTATCCATTACAACAGAATATGTTAGTACTACTTCAAAGTAAACATATGAGGATAAGGCTTCTATGTTATGAATATTGTGTGTATATTTATGAGACTCAATGGGCAATATATATAGAGTACAATGGACTATATGTAAATACAACCTCCTACACATATAAGTAAATACAAAAGGGACATGCTTACTCTAACACCCTTCAAAGTCATAGTGGATTACACACTGAGTTTGGAGAGAAAATATAAATATTGCACCCTAATCTATGGCTTTGTAAAGAAGTTAGCAATCTATTAGTTTAAGAGCACAAACTATAGAGCAAGAACTCTTTCCTGTAGCTATGAACAAGTGTATGAAGCATCCATACCAAGTAACCTCTAGATCGCGTGCTGAGTTGGTGAGCTTATGCTTCACTAGATCGCGTGCAATGCTAATAGTACTTGTGCTATTAGACAAAAGTGTCGTACATCTCATCACAGGCACTCAAAAATCTGCAAGTAACCACCTCAACCAAGTAACCTCTGCTGCTATAGCACTCAACTCAGCCTCAGCACTCGAACAAGAAACTATAGTTTGCTTCTTTGTCTTCCAGCTAATCAGAAATGAGCCAAGAAAAACATAATAAATAGAAAGAGAACGAAGATCATAAGAATCACTAGCCTAGGTTGCATCGAAGTACGCCTGAAACTATAGTGAGTTGGATCTAGGGAAAAACAAATGACGAGAGATAGTCACACATAAGTAGTAAAGAACATGAAAAAGGCGACTTAGTAATGCTAGGTAGGGTGAGCCATGAACTAATTCAAGATATGAACATCATGAGCAATATCAGGACGAGTGCTCACAAGATACAGCAAACTCCCAACAAGGGCGATAACGAGTAGGATCCTTGAGAAGATCACCATTAGTGCCACAAAGCTAAAGAGATAGATCTATGGGAGTCTTAGTAGTATGAGTGTTAGTATGAGTGTCAGTCTGACCAGAACGATCAAGAAAATCCTAGATGTACTTCTGCTTGGAGAGGTAGTAGCCTTTAGACGTGGAAGTGACATCAATCCTAAGAAACTACGTAAGAGAACCAAGATCAGTCATCAGAAAGTGCTCAGTGAGATGCTTCTTCATATACGTGATGAGTAAGGAATCATCACTAGTGAAGAGCATATCATTAACAAATAGAAGTAGTAGTGGAGAGTGGTGAGAAGTGGAAGGAATAGGGTAGTTGGAGGAGAACGGACGCACGACCACCAACTTATTCTTTTATAGTAGTAAAGATAATGATAGTAGTAATGATTGGTGACAGTCATCGGTTAAATGACCATCACATGGGCCTTAATTGAGTTGCAATGGAAATCCAAATGTATATGTTAGACTGTGATGCATTGATACGTGGTATTGGTATGGTGATATGGCGTCTCAAATCAAATTACAATTTTGGGAATAAAATTAGAGAAATATTTTGTTGTCAAAAGGCCTGAAAAAAGAGGAAGAATAATGTATAAAACTCTTATAGTGTAAGACTGATGTGTCTACCTTGGTTTGCCAATCGATATGAAAGAGTTAAACATATAAGATTGGCAGATACTGGATAAAATGAAGTATAAAGTGGTGAGCTGGTGACTTGCAAGGGGAAAGAACAGTATTTTAAAGTATTGGTTGTGATTAATGCTTATCTCTTCTACGTTTTCTTTCTATTAACTTTTCTCATATAAAGGTCTGAATTATGCACAAAAAAGGGACAATATTTGATCTTGGTTTCCTGACATTGTAATAAGTTGAGTGCTCCTAGTATTTACAGGAATGACACAACTAGATGAGTTCAAATATGGTTTCAACTTTTGGCCATTTTTAGGGAAGACGCCAAAGGTTCATTATAATCTGGTAGACAGCATAAATTGAAATATCATCTGGCTGAGGAGGTAATCAAATTAGTCTACGAAAACATCAGCATAACTAAGTCACGCTCTGAGTTCCCTCTATCTACTCCAAAGCACACTAATTTTCTTAAAAAGTTAAAATGGTGCTTAGCACCTCTAGACATTGCATAGATCTGTATTAATAGATGGTTGTTCCGTAGCCAATTTTGTCAATATGATTAAATGAGCAAAGCTTGCTTGGTGATTGAAATAGGAGATGCCATACGAATCAAATTGCCCCATCGCATTATCTGATGTAACATTTAACAATCGTCCATCTAAGACACACAACGCAATGATAGATGAAAGAATACAATGAATGAAGAAAAAAAGGAAACATCGCAAGGTCATCTGACGGCGCATTACCTCAAACACCTGCTGCACACCAGAACCGGAGCTCCACTCCCATTAGTGAGAATCCATAGGCAAATCTTTGTATCATATGAGCCGCTCAATAGCCACCCCTCCTTCACAGGGCTCCACGCCAGCCCGGCCCATAGCCCTCCCATCATGCCCCCTGAGCACAACATCAACGCCGCTCTTCTTGTCACCATCGCCAAGGTGGTACATGTGCACCTCATCCACACAAGTCTTGGTGGCCATCATATACGGCTGCTGCGGCATACATATGGCACAGTTGACCTCACCCTGGTGTGGCACCGAGTGGTAGACGGAAATGGACAGGGTCGGGACGGCACTGCCCATGGTGGTGGCGGCTGAGGTGAGGTAGGGCTGGAGCAAGAGTACAATGTCCGCAAGCATGAGGTGGTTAGGGGACTCATCGGAGGTGTGGGTGCCGAGGATAACCAGTGGGATCAGGTGGATGTTGGAAATAATCAGGCCGTTGCTAGGAAATTGAGTTTTGTTGGAAGACTGAAGACTGGGCACAGCTAACTGAAGTCTCGGCAAGGCAGTTCACTGGAGGATTCTTTGGCGCACTCGGTCAGACGGAAGGAGTCCAGATCCTCATTCCAGGAAGATCGGATCGAGTGTAGTTAAGGAATCAGTCTTTCAAATAAACGTATTGCATGCATGCAGAATGATAGTGCTGCATGGGGGGCATTTAATGCTAGTTATTCCTTGCATGTAGGAGAGAGATTGTTTCATTCTTTAAATAAGAGAACCAGAAGCAATGAAAAGTGGGTGGAGCAGTTCTCACGTCCTATCTGATGTGTGCTCTCTCTCTCTTGGCATTCGCGAGTGTAGTTTTTCTTTACTGAGCCTTTCATATCTACACTTTGTTTTCCTTGCTCGTATGAGTGTTTGAGTGCCCGTGAGCTTGTGATTCTTTCATTTGGTATCAGAGCCGAGGTTGAGTTCTTGAGCGGTGTATGCCCAAGTACTTGCGGCTTGAGAAGATGTTGATCGTTGAGGCGGTGTCAGCGGCAAGCAAGGAGGGAGGGATGTCTCTCCAGTATCCGGTGCTGAACAAGATGAACTACACAACTTGGGCAACGAGGATGAAATTCCTCATGAAGGCGCAAGGCGTGTGGGAAGCAATTGAGCCCACGAGGAATGCTGCCGTTGATGAGAAGAAAGAAGAAAAGGCCATGGCTATCATCTCCCAGGCGTTGAGCGATGTGACGCTCATGCAGGTTGCAGCCAAGAACACTGCCTTGGAGGTGTGGACAGCTCTCCGCGCCATGCACATGGGGGCTGATCGAGCCAAGGAAGCGAAGATCCAGACGCTACGCTGGGAGTTTGAAAATCTTAGCATGGGCAATACGGAATCGGTGGACGATTTCGCAACGAAGGTAACATTGCTTGTTGGCCAGATGCAGGCACTTGGAGAGAAGATAGAAGAGAAGAATGTCGTCAAGAGGTTTCTGCGAGCCGTCTCCGACAAGTTCATCCATATTGCGACGACGATCGAGTATTTTGGCGACGTCAACAACATAGCTCTTGAGGAGGTCGTTGGCTCCCTCAAGGCGTATGAGGAGCGCACCCAGCACCGTCATCGCAGCAACGGGGATGAGGAGCATCTCCTTCTCACGAAAGCCCAATGGGAAGCTCGATCATTAGGACAAGGCGGCGGTCGCGATTCCAAGACGAAGCGCGACAAGAGCCACATCAAGTGTTTCAATTGCAGTGACTACGGGCACTATGCATCCGAGTGCCGCAAGCCAAAGCGTGACCGTGGGGATCAGGTGAACCTCATGTGCGCATAGGAAGATGAACCGGCTTTGCTTTAGTTGAGTCTAGAGTAGAAGGAATGTTAGCAAATAATTAAGTCTAGACTTAGTTTTTTATTATATTTGCATGTGTGTATGGTGCAACAGGTGGTGTGCCTGAGATTGTACCAAGTAGTATCGCACGGAGTTATTCTAGGTGCAGGAGAACCGGAGAGTCCGGAATAGCGGGGACCACTTGAACCTGCGGATTGATCCTAGATAACAGGTGCAGAAAATAATTACCGATGGCGAGTAACCAGGATGGCCGGGTCATTAGTCATGAGTAGGAGTGAAAGATTTGGCATAGCAAAGTCTTGATTAGGGGGGAGATTGTTGGAAATAATCAAGCCGTTGCTAGGAAATTGAGTTTTGTTGGAAGCGAAGGCGGGCACAGCTAAGCGAAGTCTCGGCAAGGCAGTTCACGGAGGTTCTTGGCGCACTCGGTCGGACGGAAGGAGTCCAGATCCTCATTCGGGAAGATCGGATCGAGTGCAGTTAAGGAATCAGTCTTTCAAATAAACGTATTGCATGCATGCAGAATGGTAGTGCTGCATGGGGGGCATTTAATGCTAGTTATTCCTTGCATGTAGGAGAGAGATTGTTTCATTCTTTAAATAAGAGAACCAGAAGCAATGAAAAGTGGGTGGAGTAGTTCTCACGTCCTATCTGCTGTATGCTCGCTCTCTCTCTTGGCATTCGCGAGTGTAGTTTTTCTTTACTGAGCCTTTCATATCTACACTTTGTTTTCCTTGCTCGTATGAGTGTTTGAGTGCCCGTGAGCTTGTAATTCTTTCAGTGGAGGAGGAGTCCAGGGGAGGTCTGGGGCTAGAGCGGCAATGGCGATGTCACCTAGGGGTAGGAAGGGGGAGGGGGACCTGGTGGGGAGCAGAGCAGAAGGGGCACACAGTTTTTGTCAGAGGGGTTGCTAGCTAGTGCCACTTGTCGATGCCAAATTTATATGAGAGGAGGGTTGAATGGTAGATGAGCCACAGGTGGGATGAACCACCACCACCAACTCATTCTTTTAAGTAGTAAAGATATATATACATACATATATAAATACTATTCTATGCGCAGGTGTAAAATACGCGCCATGAAGATACTACCATTTGTGAGTGAAGTTATTACCAAACACATATAGAGTTATTGCTAGTTCACAACTGGGTAGTAACTCTACATGTGTTTAACAGTAACATCACTCACAAAGGGGTAGTAACTTTCAGCACACAAACTGGCGTGCACGGTGCACGCACGCACAGATTAGCGTAGCCGTATATATATATATACACACATATGTATATATTTGTATACATATACATGTATACATGCATACACACACACACACATATATATATAGGAAAATTACATAAGGCACCTGGGTGCCTAGGCACCAACACCAAGAACCGTCCGATACACGTGTATGATTGATAATTTTTTTGAGTTTGGGTATGAAAATGTTTTATACCCTTGATATATTTATGGTAAGTAAGTTTTGAACTCAGTTCAAACTAGTTTGAACTACTTTTGAGTTCAATGCGACTACAGTGAGTATATACCATAAAAATAGTTCAAACTAATTAAACTGAAGTTGAATTTAATTTTTTTTCGGAGTTCGACATCTCAAATATACTTTTTTATGGGTATATGAAGATACCCACATCAAACGTTATGAATCTCAAAGCAAATCAACGGATATTGATATGGGTGCCTAGGCACCTGTGGTGCATGAAACACTCGTCTATACTATATATATATATATATATATATATATATATATATATATATATATATATATATATATATATATATATATATATATATATATATATATATATATATATATATATATTGTATATATATATATATATATATATATATATAGCTTGTTAGGAGGTTATAAGAGCTGTTAGGAGGAGTAACATGTGTAATGGCATAAGTGCCCCTAATGGGGATGTACGGATGTAAGGGCATAAGCTGTAAAAGCGCACTCCATGTGAATATATATATCAGGATGAGGGTGAGGGTGAGACAGAACCCTACCACATCTCCACTACCATCTCTCTCTCTGTTTGGTCAGTAACCACAACAGTTGGCGCCGTCCGTGGGGAGGACAAGGACAAGCCTGAAGACCGAAGAAGGATGGCACCGAAAAAAGCTTCATCAGCGGCGGCGAAGGGAAAGAAGATGGCTGGGTCGAAGCGGCGCGTGAATACCAGGGCTTTGGCATCGGCCGCCGAAGGAGCTGGCGGCGGCGTAGGCGCAGTGGTCGCGGGCGTCGACGCTCGTGCGACAACGACCGACCCCGCCAGCACTGCTACAATGACACCCAACCCCGTCGCTGGCACTGCAATGACAGCCCCCGCCACCCTCGCCGGCAGCGCAGGTCAGGCGGCTGGGGGTAGCCGCAATGAAGCATCCGGCGGATCTGGAGATCTTGAGGCGATGGTCCCTGCACCGACCCGTCCGCTGGGTGTTCCGGCGGCCCCGACAGCACCTGCGGTGGCAAGCGCCCTACTAGCAGCCCTCGACGCGTTCCAACGGGAACTAGGGGACCTTCGCGGAGCTGTCCGAGATATGCAAGAGGCTCGGAGCCAGCAGGCCGCGCCAGTAATCGCGCCCGAGCCTCGCGAAGCCCCCACGCCTAGCCGCGTGCCGCTGCGGCACGTGAACCGAGTCCCGCGCCAGCGGGCTGCAGCAGGCGGCATGGTCCGAAGACTTCAATTTTCCTAGCGTCATCGACCCGTACAAAGGCGACACGGACCCTGGCGAGTTTGTGCGCGTGTACGAAACCGCGATCGAGGCCGCGGGCGGAGACGACACCACGAAGGCGAAGGGACTCCCCCTCGCGCTGCAAGGAGTGGCGCTATCCTGGTTCTTTACCATAGAGCCGGGCTCCATCTACGTGTGGGAGCAGCTCCGCGGCTGCCTTCACAACAACTTCCAAGGAAACTATGTCGAGCAAGTCGATGCGGACCAACTCTTCGCTGTAAAGCAAAGACCCTCGGAGAAGCTCCGGGACTACTTCAAGCGCTTCGCCAAGATTCGATGCCAAGTGAAAGACGTTAATGAAACCACCGTCGTTAATGCAGCCATACAGGGCCTTTGCCTGGGCCCGATGGCCGAGTACAACGCGCGGAGGCCAATCAAGACAGTCACCACGCTCTTCGACAAAATGGACGAGTATGCGCGGGTGGAGGACGATGCGCAAAGACGCAGCATTACCGCCCTCGACCTCGCCCATGAGGCGCCCCGCGCGAAGTGGGGCGGGTGGTCCCCTCGAGCGTGGGCGCGGCCGGGAGCCCGAGGAGGCCCTCTCGAGGCAGCGATACCGGGTGCAGGAAGGCTCTTCAAGGAGAGCATAAACCTCGGCGCCGCCCGGCCCGAGGTCAAAGCGGCCCATCGGGTCCTCGACACCGAGAGCGCCGCCAGGACCCGACCCGCCTCATGGAGGGGAGACCGGGGATCGGAAGGCGGACTCGGTTGCGGCGGCCAACCCCACGCAGAACAAGAGCTCTTACACTATGGCAAGTGGTGCGAGGTACACGGCTACGGTGATCATTACACAAGGGCATGCACCACAGTTATGGAGCTGCGCAGGGTGACAGCCGGGTCTCGGGCTCTGCCTCCTCGGCCCCTCACCGGAGCCCACGTGGGGCACCCAAGGGGTAGCCCCATACGAGCCACCGCAATGGAGGGCGTGTAGCATCGCACCGTCAGCGTCATCACCGGAGGTTCCTCCTCAAGGGCCCCCGGGGAGCAGCCGCAATTGTGGATGCCGCCCGCAACATCACCTTCGACTTGAGCAGCGCCGGTGTGGAGTACCCTCACCAAGACCCTCTGGTCATCCAGGCCCACATAGCACGCTGTGACGTCAGGCGCGTCCTTGTCAACGGGGGAAGCTCCGCGAATGTCTTGTTCGCAGAGGCCCTCGACTGTATGGGGATCCCCCGAAGCCGGCTAGAGCAGCCAGGAGCTCCACTTCAAGGCCTCGGAGGTCAACCGCTGCAGGCCTTGGGGCACGTGTCCCTTCCGGTCACTTTCCGTCAGGAGGGCAACAAGGGTAACATCCGGACCGAGCATGTCATCTTTGACGTCGTAGATATCCCACATCCCTACAATGCCATACTGGGGCGACCCACCATCAACTCTTTCGAGGCGATCCCACACTACGCGTTTTTGTGTGTGAAGCTCCCGGGCCCAAAGGGTGTTATCACCGTCTTCGGCGATCAGGACCTGGCCAGACGTGCTGAGGTCGGCAGCCGAGTTCCGCATCGCCTGGTGCATGCCCTCTCGGCACGCTCGGCGATGGGCCCTCCGCCCGGTGGGCGCCCAAGCCTCGGCCGAGGGCGAAGTCAAGAAGGTGCCGCTCAAGTGGAGGGGCGGTTGTGTCCATCGGGAGGGCTCCCACCGGGTCGAGCGGGATCGCTCGAGTGCTTGAACAACATTGACATTTCGCATGGTCCCGGAGGACATCAAGGGCGTAGGCTGCGATGTCGAGCATCGCTTGGCGGTCGCCCGACACCAAGCCGGTCAAGCAAAGGCTTCGGCGTATGTCGATGGATCGGCAGCAGGCGGCCAAAAC
Source organism: Dendrocalamus sinicus (assembly GCA_036346575.1). Lineage (NCBI taxonomy): Eukaryota > Viridiplantae > Streptophyta > Magnoliopsida > Poales > Poaceae > Dendrocalamus > Dendrocalamus sinicus. The sequence continues at coordinate 1,943,845 of CM070658.1, forward strand.
AGAAGTGGCGAAGCTTCTTCGGGCCGGGGTCATCCGCGAGGTCCACCATCCAGAGTGGCTCGCTAACCCGGTACTAGTCAAAAAGGCCAGCGGGGCCTGGCGCATGTGCATCGACTTCACGGCACTCAACAAGGCGTGCCCAAAGGACAATTACCCCTTGCCGCGCATCGATCAGCTGGTCGACGCCACCGCTGGGTGCGAACTAATGAGTTTCCTGGACGCCTATTCCGGCTACCACCAGGTATACATGGCCGAAGATGACGAGGAGAAGACCAGTTTCATCACACCACTTGGGACGTTCTGCTTTGTCAGAATGCCCTTTGGCTTGAAGAACGCAGGCGCTACCTTTACCCGCCTCGTCACTATTGCCCTGGCCGCCCAGCTCGGGAGGAACGTTGAGGCTTACGTCGATGACGTGGTGGTCAAAACCCGGCAGCTTGCTCTGCATGGCCGGGACCTCCAGGAGACCTTCAACAACCTCCGGAGGGCGGGCATCAAGCTCAACCCCGACAAATGTGTCTTCGGTGCGGCGGGCAAACTCACAGGTTTCCTCGTGTCGGACGGGGCATCCAGCGAACCCGACAAAGTAGACGCCATCACGGGTATGGAGCCGCCCAAGACAACGAGGAGGTCCAGAGGTGGCGGCCGCATGGCAAACACTAAGCCGCTTCCTATCCGTGGCGGCGGAGCGGGCTGCCATTTTCAAGACACTCGCGGGTGCGATGGATTTATTGGGACGGCGATTGCGAAGGCCTTCAACGAGCTCAAGGAGCACCTGGCAAGCCTCCCCACTCTGGTCACCCCAGCACCAGAGGCTCCCCTCCTGCTCTATCTGGCTGCGTCAGCCACCGCGGTCAGTGTCGTCCTCGTCTTAGAGGAAGGCGCCATGCAGCGGCCCGTGTACTTTGTCTCTAAAGCCCTCCAAGGCGCCAAGACAAGATACACGGAGCTTGAGAAGCTCACCTACGCGCTGGTCATGGCCTCCAGGAAACTTCGGCATTATTTTCTGGCCCACCTGATCACAGTGCCTTCCTCATTCCCCCTGGCAGAGATGTTGCACAACAAGGAGTCCACAGGGCGCATCGGCAAATAGGCTGCCGAGCTCGCTCCCTTCTCCTTGACGTACGCTTCACGAACGGCAATCAAATCCCAAGTCCTTGCGGATTTTCTCGCCGAATGGACCCCGCCGGCCCAACCCGTCCAAAGGCACGATGACCCCGTCTGGACGCTCACCATTGACGGAGCTTACGGCGTCGCGCGGCGCGGCGTAGGCGCGGTGATAAATCACGCCCGGCGACAGCGTTGCTATACTCGCGCGCCTTGCCTTGCCGCCACCAACAACACGGTGAGTATGAGGCGCCGCTCTTTGGCCGGCGGCTCAAGGCGATCGGCGCAAGACGGTGCTAGTCCGCATCGACTCGCGCTTGGTGGTGGTCATGTGGACAAGTCATATCAAGCCAAGGACCACGAGTTGGCCAAGTACCTCGCGGTGTGAGGCGAGGAAAGGCACTTTGGGTGTCACCGTCAAGGCCATCCCCGCGGAGAACGAGCGGGCCGGCGCCCTCGCTAAGGCGGCAGCTAGCAAGCGCCCACGATGGGGCGTTTTACGAGATATTAGTGCAGCGCCATCGCGCAGGACAACTGGGACGCGGCACTTGTCCACCACATTGACCGGCCAGGTGATTGGCGAGAGCCCATCTTCAATTTCTTGCAAGGCATCGCCGGGCCGGAGGGCCCCGCCGAGCTTCGGCATTTGCAGCACCGCGCAAGGTCCTTCCAGGTGTTCGAAGGGATACTCTACAAGAGAGGGGTTTGCGCACCGCTCCTGCGCTGCCTCTCGACGGAGGGGGAAAGGAGCTCCTTGCGGAGATCCATGCGGGTGCGTGCGGGTCCCACCTGGCACCAAGGTCATTAGTCGGCAAGGCGTTCAGGCAAGGCTTCTACTGGCCAACTGCCATCACCGACGCCCAGGACCTCGTCCATCGGTGCCAAGGATGCCAGTGGATGGCGCACATCATCCGCAGCCCCAACGAGCCTCAACCCCATTCCTCGGTGTGGCCCGCGCACGCTGGGGCGTCGACATAGTAGGACCACTTGCCCGAGCTCCAGGGGACCTCCGGCTCGTGGTTGTCGCGCTGGAGTATTTCTCCAGATGGCCGGAAGCGGTCGCCCTGGCTAAAGTAACCTCTGCGGCCATACAGCGCTTCCTTTGGCAAAACATCATATGTCGCTTTGGTGTGCCCCGGGAGCTCACAGTTGACAATGGCCTGCAGTTCGATGCCACCCTCTTCAAAGAATATTGTGACAGCATGGGCATCACCCTCCGATTCGCCTCGGTAGGGCATCCCCAGTCCAACGGGGTGGTCGAACGGGTGAATGGCGCCATCTCCGCTGCCATCAAAAAGCGCCTGGTCGGATTGCCGAAGGGCAAGTGGCAAAGCGAGCTTCACAGCGTTCTTTGGTCGCTTCGCACAACGGTAACGCGTCCGACGGGGTTCACGCTGTTCAAGCTCCTTTTCGGCGACGAAGCAGTAACACCCGAGGAAATCAAGGCTGGCTCGCGGAGGGTCCTCGTCCAAGCACCCGACGAGGAGCGCCGGGTGTCCTTGGACCTCCTCGACGGGCTGCGGGCAGATGCAGCCCACCATGTCGAGAAGTATGCGCGGCAGACAATGCGTACTCGAGACCGCTCTATATGCCCGCTAGGATTCAAGCCTGGGGATCTCGTTCTCCGAGTGGCGCTCCAGGCGGAGACCGCTGGCAAGCTGGAGTCCAAGTGGGAAGGCCCGTACATCGTCATGGAGGCATTGTCGAAGGGGGCGTACCGCCTCACCACGCTCGAAGGACAAGCCCTCCGACACACATGGAATACAGACAGGTTGCGGCGATACTACGCCTAGAAGTAGGACGACAAGCGTAGAGCCACCAGCCCTTTGTTATACAATGCTCGCCCGCGCAAACGGGAGTTTAATAAAGATTGCTGTCCCCAAGAGCATTGTCTGTCCGTGCTGTGCAGAACAAAGTTCATGGACTCTAAATAAGACGTAGCGTCGAGGTCCGCCTCCGCACGCGCGAGTCTATGGACTATAAAGCAAGTCATAGCGTCGAGGTCCGCCTCCGCACGCGCCAGTCTGCGGACTCTAAATAAGACGTAGCGTCGAGGTCCGCCTCCGCACGCGCAAGTCTACGGACTATAAAGCAAGTCGTAGCGTCGAGGTTCGCCTCACGCGCCAGTCTGTGGACTCTAAATAAGACGCATAGCGGGGGCGCCCGCGCACACGATCCACGGACTCTAAATGAAGTCGTAGCGTCGAGGTTCGCCTCGCGCGCGCCGATCCATGGACTCTAAATAAGACGTAGCGTCGAGGTCCGCCTCCGCACGCGCTAGTCCACGGACTCTAAATAAGACGTAGCGTCGAGGTCCGCCTCCGCACGCGCGAGTCTCCGGACTATAAAGGAAGTCGTAGCGTCGAGTTCGCCTCGCGCGCGCCGATCCACGGACTCTAAATAAGGCGTAGCGTCGAGGTCCGCCTCGCACGCGCGAGTCTCGGACTATAAAGGAAGTCGAGCGTCGAGGTTCGCCCGACGCGCGCCGATCCACGGACTCTAAATAAGACGTAGCGTCGAGGTCCGCCTCCGCACGCGCGAGTCTCTGGACTATAAAGAATGCCGTAGCGTCGAGGTTCGCCTCCGCACGCGCCAGTCCACGGACTCTAAATAAGACGCAGTGGGGGGACGCCCTCGCGCGCACTAAGACGTGGATGTCAATCCCACGCACCCTCCGAAGTATAAATAGGATGCGGAGGTCTTCCCTTCGCGTTCGGTGGCAGGTAACACTAGGAATAAAGTACTACATGGTTTCATTGTAAAAGCAAAGGGGTTACAGGGCTACAAGCATAAGAACCAGTACATCATCCCCCCGCCCTACCCGACCAACCGCTCAGCCTTGGCACGGTGCGGATGAACCCGTGCCGTCGTCGCCGTGACGTTGAAGGACTCCTTCGAGCCAGTGGAGGAGGTCCCCCTCCCCATGCAGCGTCTGCTGCACAGCGACCCTCGCTGCATCTTCCCCGAAGCGGCCCTAGATCCGTTGATGGAAGTTACGCGAGCTAGGCCCGATGAAGCGAATGGCGTCCGACATAACCTCTGGTGGCGGGAGGATCGATTGAGGATTCGCCACTCATGGGTATGTCTACATCCACGAGTGTGAAGAAGGGCGCGGCGAAGCACGCACCAAGATAGCCGCGATGCTCGCCAAAGGTTACGGCGCGCGAAGAGCAACGCATGCCCCCTCCTCGATCAACCCAGCGTCTCGGCGAGGCCTCGGCCCGCGCGTAGTGTCCGCACTCGACGCACAGATCTCGGAGGGCCTGGTTCGAGACTCCATGGCCCGCCACGCCGACATGGGCGCATTTTCCAAGACGTGGCTATTCCTTGTAGCAGACTCCGCCAGCTGGGCTTTCTCCCTTCTAGGACGGCGATCTGCTGCGGGAAGGTAGCGTGCTCCTCAGCCGCGGCGCATTTGGCTTCCGTGGCTTTGAGTTGTGCGGCCGCCATGGCGCCCTCCAGCACGCGAAGCTCTTCATCCTTCGCTGCAAGAGCATTGTATGCTTCACGAAGGCTGGCTTCCAGAGCCCTCCGCTCCGAACACGGGCCTCGTCAAAGGACCGGTGAGGGCAGCGTCCGCAAAACAACACGTCGATGGCGCCAGCAATACCTTACAAGCTGAAGCGCACATATTTACCCTCATCTCGGAGGCCTGCAGCGCGAGCGCTAAGAGTTCCCCCTCGCATGACGATAACATCTCTCGGTCAAGGCCGTTGTCGGCACGCTCTGCGGCTGCGGTGAGGCGAAGTGTCTCGAGGCGAGGAGGAAGTCCGGCGGCGAGCCCGCCCCAACGCGCCAGGATTTACCAAGGCGCGGCGCGTCAGCAACAAATGGACACTGCGGGGCACCCGCACAAGGCTTTGGACTTGCGCACACCTCGTTGCTCGATCCTTCGCCACGTCGTGGAGACTTCGTCTCGCTGATGTTGACGAGAATGGCGAGCAGATCGGAGAGAGTCTCGTGAAGTCATGTGAAGAGAGGACTCACGCCTACCTCCTGCGCCTCGTTGCGGTAGGAAGTGGCGCGGTTCGGCGCCAAGTGGGGCGGGCGCCTCGGTGGTCGGCGAGAGGTCTTCTCGGCCGCGCCAGACGCCGTAATCCCGCGATAAGGCCCCGCAACGGCGTATCGACCCCTCGCTGGCGGTAGGGACTGCGTTCGAGGGCATTTCGCCTGCGGCGGCACAAGTGATTCTTCCGCGACAACACCAGCTACGGCTCCCGTCGCCCCCATGGTTTCCTCCGTAGGGGGCACGTCCTCGCCGGCCGCTGCGGTTGATAACGCACCATCAACCGTGGTTTTCTCGCCGGGAACGGGGCTCCCCCCGGGTTGGCGAGTTCCAGCTCAACGATGGCCGCGAGCACGGGTTCGTTCGCGTCGGTAGAGGGTGCCGGGGGATTCGAGGTGGCGCGCTCCTCCGAAGCAGTGTGGCCGGACCCACCGCAGGTCGCACGCCCCGCCTCAGCTGTGCTAGCCGCCGAGGGGCCTGCTGGGTCGCATACAGCAGCCGGGGAGCGGGCCCGGCGTCGCGAAGATAACACCCCCGCGGGGTTATCACCGTCTGGCGCCGAGTCCCGCGGAAGCTCCTCGCACACGCGCGCTCGGGCACAGTAATGCCCAGAGCCTCGCATGTGCGGTTTACCCGCCCTTGCTTAGCCGCCTTGACTGCGGCCTCGCGAGTTTGGTGCTCCTTAAGCGTGTACGGGCCGAGGAACGCCGCAACTGCGCGCTCCGCGTCTTCTAGCCGAACCACTGCGCAGAAGATCACGTTAGTCAGGCGGAGACCAAACAGACGCAATGGCGCGCGTAAAACGTGCTGGGCGACTTACAAGGAGCGGAAGGCGGAAGCAGGCGAGATACGGATGGGCTGAACCCGTCCTCGCGGGGGCCGTCCTGTCCAACATACTTCCCCCGGGAGGAGAGTGGCGCCACCCCATACATTGTGAACTCCTCGGCTAGGTCGCGCAGGCTCATTCGACGGGCGACACCGACAAGGCTCTGTAGCTTTTGCGTGTCGTCAATCTCCGCCTTCAGACTCGGCATACTGTTAAATGAGATCGGCCCACCTCGGCATTGCATTCCGCTCTTGTCGGTCACGGTGTAGTAGAACCACTGCCGAGTCCAGCCGGACTCCCATTGCCTCGGCGAGGCTGGCGCGGGGAACAACATCGCGCACGACGCCCGGAGCACGAAGTCCACACCGCCGAAGTTGGACACCGCCCCGTCAACTTTTCTGGGACGACAGCGTGCGTCGTGCAGTGTGGCGAATAAACTTCGCTGGGGCGCCGCCCCTCGTCCGCACGCCACGTGAAGACAGCTAGGCGGAGTATTGCGTGGGGCGTCAGTTGGGCTAGCTCCAACTTGTAGGCCCGCAGGACTTCACCCACGAACAACGAGGAGGGCATTCGAAGGCCGGCGTCGAAGAACGCGACAAAAACAATCGCCTCCATTGCCCGGGGCTTCGGCTCCGTCTCGTCCCGACGGGGTAGGCGAGCCCCATCGCGATCCGCGATCTTCCCCTCCTCCACGAGTCGCTGCAGCGTCCCTTCGGTCGCGCGGCTCCTCCCCAACACACGGGAACAGCAGCCTCCCGAGTGCTCCATGGCGTCCCACCACTTGTTGGCGCGCGAGCTCCCCCGCGGCACCAGCTCGTACTCCCTGGAAGGATGGGACACCTCACCCTGGCTAGGCAAGGAACCGCTGCGGGGATGGTGGGTGGCGTCGTCATGGCTAGCCATCGCTCTTCGCGACCAGGGAGAAAGAAGCAGGGAAAGGAGCAACTAGCATTACAATTAGCACGGGCGGAAGTAAAGCGGTAGATCAAAAAAGAAAAAGCAACAAGAAAGGGTGCCTCCACCTCAACACTGGCACCTTATAAAGGCCACCCGCCTCTCAGGTGGCTCGAAGCGCAGACAGATCAAACTTGCAGCGATTCGGCTGCCCACGATTTGGAAAGAAGAACCGTCGGGGCTTAGAGGGCCGTGCCCGGTAGGTAACCAAACAGCGCACAACGCCTCCACGCCTTCAACACGCGTCCAACTTCCCTGGGGAAGGGGCGAACGGCCGCGGTCACGCAACCGCTCACATCCCACGACGCACCATTCGTGAGTCGCCGCGTGTCCCACTCGCAGGATGGCGATCGCGCACGACGCGGCGGCGACCTCTGCCAGGCCAGGCGTCGGCGTGATTCCAGCCGCCATTAAAAGCGCACTACCAGACTGCAAGGTCACAACAGCTCCAAAGCGCAACAATATCGGCGCCAAGCTCCAATCTTAGTGCAGGGACGGAGCGCGCGCGCGTCTACTCCGACTAGGCGCAAGCCTCCGCTGCCACCCGTTCGAGGGGTAGGGGACGGAGCGCGCGCGCGTCTACTTCAGCTAGGCGCCAGCCTCCGCTGCCACCCGCTCGAAGGGTAGGGGACGGAGCGCGCGCGCCTAGGCTTCGACTTAGGCGCCAGCCTCCGTTGCCACCCGTTCGAGGGGTAGGGGACGGAGCACGCGCGCGTCTACTTCGAACTAGGCGCCAACCTCCGCTGCCACCCACTCGAAGGGTAGGGGACGGAGCGCGCGCCTAGGCTTCGACTTAGGTGCCAGCTTCCGCTGCCACCCGTTCGAGGGGTAGGGGACGGAGCGCGCGCGTCTACTTCGGCTAGGCGCCAGCTTCGCTGCCACCCATTCGAGGGGTAGGGGACGGAGCGCGCGCGCGTCTACTTCAGCTAGGCGCTAGCCTCCGCTGCCACCCGCTCGAAGGGTAGGGGACGGAGCGCGCGCGCCTAGGCCGGCGTGGCGCCGACCTCGCGCCACCCGTTCGAGGGGTAGGGGACGGAGCGCGCGCGCGTCTAGTTCAACTAGGCACCTTCCATCCCAGACCTCGAGCTCCCCAACCACAAGCTTGGAGAAATTCACAGGCCGTAGGGGACGGAGGAGCCAAAGGACTCAGCGACATGGCTTCGGCCTGTGAAGCCCTTCACCATGAGAGGCTCTGTTGTAGGGGTGGCCCCTACCTAAGCCCAGAGAGCTGTTAGGAGGTTATAAGAGCGAGTAACATGTGTAATGGCATAAGTGCCCCTAATGGGGATGTACGGATGTAAGGGCATAAGCTGTAAAGCGCACTCCATGTGAATATATATATCGGGATGAGGGGAGGTGAGAAAGAACACTCCCACATCTCCACTACCATCTCTCTCTGTTTGGTCATTAACCACATATATATATATATATATATATATATATATATATATATATATATATATATATATATATATATATATATATATATATATATATATATATATATATATATATATATATATATATATATATATATATATATATCCGTTGATTTGCTTTGAGATTCATAACGTTTGATGTGGGTATCTTCATATACCCATAAAAAGTATATTTGAGATGTCAAACTCGAAAAAATTAAATTCAACTTCATTAATTAGTTTGAACTATTTTTATGGTATATACTCATTGTAGTCGCATTGAACTCAAAAGTAGTTCAAACTAGTTTGAACTGAGTTCAAAACTTACTTACCATAAATATATCAAGGGTATAAAACATTTTCATACCCAAACTCAAAAAATTATCAATCATACACGTGTATCGGACGGTTCTTGGTGTGGTGCCTAGGCACCAGGTGCCTTATGTAATTTTCCTACATATATATATATATATATATATATATATATATATATATATATATATATATATATATATATATATATATATACATGTGTATGTATACAAATATATATATATATATATATATATATATATATATATATATATATATATATATATATATATATATATATATATATATATATATATATATATATATATATATATAGGAAGCCTCTTTTCTACACCCAGTGTAATTACACCCTATGTCATATCTCACAACGTAGAGAGTATCTCGCGTAATAGAGGGTATGTACGTGTAGTATACGAGTATTTAAGACCATCTAGGTGGTATGAACAATTTTTCAGAGGTGGTATGTATATATTTTTAGACATACTACTTTTTATGTGTGTATATGAACATATTTACAAAATATGCTACAAACTATGGCCTCCCTTGCAATTTTTTCGTGTGGTTCACATTGAAGTATCTTATAATTAATATACAAGTATACCTAAAGTGATAAAGGAGTATTTTAAGTTCGTTTAGGTGGTATATTAGAGGTGGGTGTAATTACACCCGGTGTAAAGATATGTCATATATATATATGTGTATAAACTATAAGCAAAGACTACTCTACAGATTGTCTACTCTAACATTATGCACCATGCATGCACTACTTTATGACATATTGCTTTAAAACACATAGACTACTAATCTACCGTGTTAGATGAAATTTCCTTTGTACGGATAGCAGCAGTACTGCACATGAAGACTTCTACCAAGGGTGGGATGTGTGAGTTTCATAAGAAATTTTTAGGGTAGAGTATCATGGGAATTTCGCAAGAAATAGAATAAATCTTCTAACCTGAGCAAACCTTAATTAGGTAGGAGTATGAAGAGCCGGGAAAGTGTCACGCATTGAAGCAACTAGCAGCGAAAGCGCGGCGCCCACACTGTGCTAGCTATAACTTGGACTGCAGAAAAAGAGGCAAAAATTTGTAAGAGGGGCTTCTCTGAAAAACCAAAGACCCGTGCATATTTTTGGAGGAAGCGAAGGGTTTTTCCGCATAAAACCAAGGATTTGTGCGTAATTTCAAGAAAACCACAGGGTTTTAGCCAACAAAAGGAGGGCCTAAAGAGGGGCTTCTCTGAAAAACTAAGGATATGTACGTATTTTCAGAGGAAGTAAAGGGTTTTGCCGCATAAAACTAAGGACCTATGCGTAATTTTAGGACAAGTGTGAGGTGTTATCCAGCAAAAGGTATTGTACATTTGCAAGGAAGTCAATAGTGCCATGAAAGCAACAATTTTGTCTAGAAAGGTTAATTTGTGGGCCCTACGTATGATTCAAACCATTACAAAATAAAAAGGCCACACATTCTTCTGCGTACGAACATTTTTTGGACGACTTATTTGTGCCACCTTTAAAAATTCTTGTCTTCTTCTTACAAATCTGCAGCTGTTGACTGCATTTCATCGATCCATGCATGGAGAGAGTTCAACTTAGCTTTGTTCAGGCCGAAAATGATGGATTCGACCCTCAAACTTTTCCAAAGTGGAAATCTCTTCAAAATTCTCTCCTCCTTTTTTCACCGGTAAATCTTTAGCAAGATCGCGTCGATTCTCTTGGGTATAGTTATTTGGAATTGTTAATGTGCAGCATCACTATCAACACGGTGACTAATCCTATGGCTACAGGTTGTTCCGTGTGAATGGTTTGAGATTCTTTGGCTCTAGACGTACAAACTAGAAAAGGATTCATTGGAATATGGGTAGACTACACTATCACATATTAAAATTTTCTATCATATAAATTAGGAAGTCATATGAGTAAGGATTCATTGGAATATGGGTAGGCTACACTATCACATATTAAAATTTTCTATCATATAAATTAGAAAGTCATATAAGTAAGAGATCATATAATGTTATCATTAGATGTGCAGTGCAGTGATAGTAGAGTTGAAGCGGCCGGTTTAACGAAGCGTGTGTCGGTGTAGTAGAAGTAGTCGATCGTTCTCTGGTCATCTGTCTTCTCTTCGTGATCATCCTTATCAGCGATGTAGTCGCAGTAGCATCTCCATCGAGGTCCACATATCTAGGGATGGAATACCGTGCATTAGTGTGGCAGCACCAGCAAACATGGTAAGGGTTTTGAGAGATGGCTGCAAGGATTTTTATGTGTGTGTCTCGAGATCTCCCTCAACCCCTGCACCTCTATTTATAGAGCCTCCAATCATATTCTTATCTGATACGAACAGATATCATATCAAATTCGAAAAGCATGCTCGATTTTAATCCATTATGAGTAGAGATCGTATCCCATTCGGAGAGATTTTGATTGGATCTAATACCAGTAGAAATTGTATCCCACTCGGAGTGTATCATCCAGACCCTTATCGTTCCAACATGTTAAGTGTGTGGCCTTGTAGGTTCATGTATATTTGGCCACAAGCCAAAAACTTCTTTTTAATCTATAAGTCAGTAACAATCCTTAGTAGAACATAGCGACTCTTAAATATACATAAAGATAATATCAGACGAACCTATATAGTGTTTATGTATTGATCGCTTTGCCTCATGATACCAGATCAAATTCAAAGCAAGAAGCGTGACATTCTATGATAGCTCGATTTTTCACTCGAATCTGTAGTGGAATTACTCAGTTTTGATTGAATCCTCAACCACATTCGGCATGGCCATACACTTCCTTAATCCAACCACATCGAGGGGACAGAGATATCTCTCTCGTTATATAAAAGGGGCAAATTCTATCTTGATCGCTCATATTTCTCCACATATTTCATAGTAAACCCAAAAGCTATCTTTATGACCACCCAGTTACGGAGTATTGTTAGGCAATGTCTAAGTAAATTATTACACATATAGAAAATTGTGACAATCTCAGATCTAAGGATCCTACAGACACTATATATAAGACCAATTGATAACACTTAAGAATATAACAATTTCTGTAGTGTCTCATTGTAGATTAATCCAACACCATATTCTTTATTATGTGTCCACATTATCGTATGGCGTAATTAGAGGAGGGTGAATGATTGTCTCTGCTTTTTGACACCTAAAACAAATCTCAAATCAAACAAAAACAATCTAAATTATCGGGTATAGATTACGACCACAAGACGCTAGTTCGTTTGCATGTGCTCGATGAACGTTTCGATTGTCTGACCGCTAGCTTCGACTGCCTTTGCACATGATCAAATTCTTCCTCCATTCAAAAGCTTCCTTCACTCAAATGCTTCATCCGCTCGATCACTTCGACCACTCGAACGAGAATAAGCCAAAGAGAATGCCAAGTTCTGATCAGTTGGATTGACTTGATGCCTGAAGACACCAATCTCGTGGCACGCAAGACCATGATGTGTTAGCACGCCACTCGAGACACAAGGAAATGATGATAAAAAAACATGTAGCTGGCGCCATCTAACTATTCTTGAAATTGAGGCTACAAATTGCCCTCGTGGAACCCCTAAAACTCTAGCACAAAAAGCCTCACAAAAGTCACGGCCAAAATACTTAGAGCCCTAAACCTTGTTCGACTCAAACACAAACACGAAATCCTATCTCTTCCTCAAATCAAGGGACCCGAATCCCTTCCTAACATGGGTTTTACCAAATCTCTAAACCCTCCCATTACGGACTCCTTCCATAACGTTTCCAATCTCACCACGTGATAAAGTCTCCAGGAACACACCTCCTCTCCATCTTGCATCATCAACCTCCGTGTAGAAGCCTCTAAGACTGCACCGCCTGTAGCTTCTTCACGCATCACCACATTTGATCTCCATGTATATAACACCCCAGCCAATCAATGACCTGGAATGCTACCAAACTAATAACATAATAATGAAAACTAATATTCATCTTATAAAAATTTGGCAGAACCTCCTTTGTTTATTGTCTAAATCAGAGGTTCCAACAATCATGATCAAATGATATGAATAATAGTAGGCAATATAATCATTTATAAGCAAAACTTGATTATGTTCATCATCGCACTCATAACAATAATACTTAGATAAAGAACGGAAATCAATGTAAAAGAGTTCTAATCTTTTATTACATTTTAAACCTGATAGACATTAATCAAATACCACTTAAATTATTCAGCAAATAGTGTTTAATGTTTTTGTTTCTTCCATGGTGAATAGACCGTGCAAGTGCAACAAAACTAATCCTTCTTTATCCCCATGCATGCCAATCCCATGTAGGTACCTAAAACAAACAGCAACCACAATAACAACAACAACAAGAGTGAGTCCAACGACTCATCAAATATAAATAGTAGTATCAAGAATAACAGTGAACATCATTTCTCAAGTTCATCCAACAATCATATAAATAAACCATGCTATGCAATATGATCAAAAATCTCTTTATCTCTTCTCTTTCGCATTTTACCGGTAATGCGGAGTGTGCATCCGTCAATGCACACCCATGCCTGTACCATCTGGTGCAGGGACCAATTGCCCATACTCCTCAAGTATGGGGACCTTTAGCCCGTCATGTCATCAACATGACGGGGACCTCGGCGCTTGGTCATCTCGTGACCAAGACTTCAATAAATCAGCATGATGCACAAACGTGAATATCTCAACAAATAAAACTTGCATTCACAATAGCTATGCATCAGAAATTCTCCTGAACACTTTCATTTGCAATTAACCATAAACAATATTAACATATCATTGACATAATCAAGATCACATATACTCATAATATAGTTCAAACATCTACAAACCAACAATCATCAACAATTCACACTATAAAGTTTAGACCATCATTATACTTGCCTTAACCACGAGAAAACGGGGGATGAGCAGAAGGTGCGGCCCCTGGGATCCGTCCTCCTCCTGAATAATAATTATAATGATTGCTAAGACAACAGTAGCGAGTCTTTAGATTAAATAAAAACACCCCCAAACTAACCCAACATGTTTAGCTTGACTCAAAACCCCAAATCCTTTTGGCCATCCTGTCCCCCTCTACAGACAGTCAACTTCAAAAATTCATATCTCAGAAGTCCGAATAGGGCGTTCTCAGACTTTTTGGAAAGATAATTAAATTATCTAACTAAACCTAGTTGGTGAGTCTCGCTGATTCAGCCATCTTCTACCCGCACCATCCAGTTTTCTGAAAAACAGCAGTTTCCTATCGGGTTCTCTGGACAGTGCACTAAAACTATCATAACTTTCAGCACGAGTGTCCGAATTATGATTTCTTGACCTTCCTGGAAATCTAAGACAATTATATACAACTTTAATGATATGGAGATCCTCTGATTCTCTCGTTTTCTAATCGCCCAATCCAATCTACCAAAATCTAACAGCAATTCCCCCGATCTGCAGAACAGTCCTACTAGAAAAATCATAACTTTTGCTACAGAGGTTCGAATAACGCGTTCTAGCACTTCATGGAAAGATAATGACATCCTCTAGAACTCTCCAGGAGAAGTCCAGACCTGAATTGAAGGAATGCGCATAGGCTACGATAGCAGAAAACAAAAACTTTTCTACCGCGCACACCAGGACATCATGCTAGGGAGGGATCATGGATCGTTACCACTAGACGCGCAGCGCAGCGGAAGAAGAGTTGGAGAAGCTGATCCAACCACGCGCGTCGAGGTAGTAGTGGAAGTAGCCGATCGTCCCGAACAGATCGTCTCCTCCACGCGATCAACCACACCACGAGCAGATCCAATCTGTAGGTTGTTGATGCCGATCAACGCCGCAACGAGCAGCGCCTCCACCGGTATCCACACATCCGGGGCTGGAACGCCGATCGCGAGTGTACAAGCACTCGCGAGCGGCTAGGGTTTGGCTCGGGAGGTGGCGGCTAGGGTTTAGCTCGGGATTAACAGATGCATACCCCCTTAGCCCCTCGCCTCCATATATATAGACCTCCTCACTTGGGCCTCGTGGACCGAGGCCCAATAGGAGTCTATCCGGATCTCTATCCGAATTGAGCCCACATCCGAATCACATTCGAATTAGTGTTCCAACCGTTAAGTGTGCGACCAGAGGTTCACGTATACTTGGTCGCGACCGGAAACGCCTTCCGGTCACCTGTTAATTGCAGCCTCTAGTAAGACATATTAACCCCAAAGTATACGTAAAGATCATATCGGCTGAACTCGTAATGTTCTCATGTACTAATCCCTTTGCCTCACGATATAGATTAAGCTCAAGGCGAGACTGTGTCATCCTCTTAATAGCTCAATCACTCTCTCGATTCCGTGATGGATTATAAACTCGTGATTGACTCCTCAATCACCTTGGCATGGCCATGCACTTTCATAATCCATTACATCGAGGCCCGAGATATCTCTCCCATAAGGAGGGCAAATTCTATCTTGATCATTCACATCCCACTACATGTTTCATGGCAGACCGAAGACTACTTTTATGACTACCCATTCACGGAGTAGTGTTTAGTAGTCCCAAAATAAGCTACTACGCATGTTGGGAACCATGATGATCTCAAGTCTAATGATTCCACATAAACACTACTTGAGACCAACCGATGACACATGGAATCTCTGCAGTTGTCTCATGGCGGGTCTATCCAACATATGTTCACTAACACATGTCCATATTATTGATTTGGTATCTCCATACCATGATCCATAAGACATGATCATCAATCAATACATATGCTGATCTTTGAATCATATTTGTTCCTCATATGATATATAATCAGGGATCATTTAGAAATAGCAACATTTTGGCATTAAGAGTCTTATGAATAAGTCACATACTCATTGATCAATAATGATAATGTCTATTTCAAGGAACAAAGCAATGTATCATAAACATAGTATGTGATATATTCAACATCTCCATGTTGCCTCTAGGGCATATCACCAACAGTCTCCCACTTGCACTAGAGTCAACCATGTAGGTATCTAATACCCATTGCCCTAGTGTGAGCCTCATGCTTTGGCTAGGGAAGCGGCTTTGTCAATGGATCTGCAATGTTCAAATCCGTTTGTACTTTGCATATCTTCACATCGCCTCTCTCCACAATCTCGCGGATGAGATGAAATCGCCGTAGAATGTGCTTGGACTTCTGGTGTGATCTAGGCTCCTTGCGCAATGGCCCCACTATTGTCACAGTAGAGGTCCATTGGGCTGGAGGCACTAGCCATCACACCAAGCTCGAAACAAATTTCTTGATCCAAACAGCCTCTTTAGCAGCTTCGAAGCTGCTATGTACTCGGCTTCGTTGTAGAATCAAGAACCGTCTCTCGCTTGGAACTCTTCCACCACCGCACTCGCCATTCAGCAGAACACAAATCCTGATTGTGATCTAAAATCATCTTTGTTAGTTTGGAAGCTAGCATCGGTGTAGCCATTTACAACGAGCTCTTCCTCACCCCCATAGACGAGGAACACATCTTTAGTTCTTCTCAAGTACTTCAAGATGTTCTTTACGGCAATCCAGCTGACTTTCACTGGATCTAACGGTATCTACTTGTAGCACTTAAAGCATACGAGACATCTAGACGTGTACAAAGCATGGCATACATAATGGACCCCATAGCCGAAGCATATGGAATCGCATTCATTTTATCCCGCTCATCGGTGTACTAGGACACCGACTCTTGCTAAGATTTATACCATGTGACATAGGTAGGAAGCCTTTCTTGGAATCCCGCATGTTGAACCTTTTCAACACCTTGTCAATGTACGTATCTTGGCTTAATCCAATTAGCCTTCTTGATCTATCCCTACAGATCTTGATGCCAGAATATATGCCGCCTCCTAAGTCTTTCATAGAGAAACTATTTTTCAATGAAGACTTAATGATTCGAGCATAGGAATGTCATTTCCGATCAGTAATATGTCATCCACATATAAGACCAGAAATACGAGTGCGCTCCCACTAGCCTTTTGTAAACACAAGGCTCTTCTTCGTTCTTGATGAAACCAAACTCTTTGATTACTTCATCAAAACGAATGTTCCAACTCCGAGATGCTCGCTTTAATCCATAAATGGATCTTTGCGGCTTGCATATCTTTCCACTGATTGCGGATCGACAAAACCCGTGGGCTGTGTCATGTACACATCCTCACTCAGATTTCCATTAAGGAAAGCTGTTTTGACATCCATTTGCCGTATTTCATAGTCGAAATATGCAGCAATCGCTAGAATGATCCGAATAGACTTTAGCATTGCGACGGGCGAAAAGTTTCATCATAATCAACACCTTGAATTTGTTTGAAACCTTGGCCACCAATCGCGCTTTATAGATGTGAACATTTCCATCTATGTCTATCTTTTCTTGAAAACCCATTTGCACTCAATGGTTTTAACACCATCAGTGGATCAACCATGTTCCAAACTTGATTATCGTGCATGGATTCAATTTGGATCTCATGGCTTCAAGCCATTTCTCGAGTCTGGTCCCACCATCGCTTCTTCATAGATCTTAGGCTCATCGTTGTCTAACAACAATATGTCCCGTTGTTGAGTAGTCAAGAACATGTACCTCTTAGGTGCACGACGTGACCTCTCTGACCTACGTGGTGCCGGTGTGTCCACAACAGGTTCTTCAACAGTTTGTTCATCCTGTTGTGGTTCTCAGAGGAGCTGAAACGCTTTCAGGTGTTTCGAATTTCTTCAAGTTGCACCGTGCTCCCACTATCCCTTCTTGAGAGAAATTCTTTCTCTAAGAAGACACCATGCCGGGCGACAAACACTTTGCCTTCTTCTCGATTATAGAAGTAATATCCTTTTGTTTCCTTAGGATACCCGATAAAGAAGCATTTATCAGATTTGGGACTGAGCTTATCAGATTGTGAACATTTTACATAAGCCTCACATCCCCAAATCTTAAGAAAAGACAAGCTAGGACGTTGTGCTGTCCACATCTCATATGGTGTCTTTTCTACCGATTTTGATGGAACCTGTTTAGTGTGAAAGGTGTTTCAAGAGCACACCCCAAAAAGACAACGGAAGATCACTTTGGCTCATCATGGAGCGCACCATATCTAATAAGGTGCGATTTCTCGCTCAGATACCCCATTCCATTGAGGTGTTCTCATGAGTCAATTGTGGAACAATTCCACAATCCTTGGATGATTGCCAAACTCATGGCTCAAATACTCGCCTCCACGATCGGATCGTAAAAACTTGATTGTCTTGCCTAAATGATTTTGCACTTCATTTTGGAATTCTTTGAACTTTTCAAAGGATTCAGACTTATGCTTCATCGTAGATATACCCATATCTACTAAAGTCATCGAGAAAAGTTATGAAGTACTAAAACCACCTCGCTATTGAGCTCATTGGTCCACATACATCGAATGTACGAGTGCCAATAAGTCACTTGCCCGCTCACCTTGACCGTGAAAGGTGCCTTTGTCATCTTGCCAAGTAAACAAGATTCGCATGTCTCAAATGATTCAAAATCAAATGAGTGCAGAATACCATCTCTATGGAGCTTCTCCATGCATTTCTCATTTATGTGACCTAAGCGGCGATGCCAAATAAACGTGGGATTCAAATCATTCGAACGTTGCCTCTTTGCATTAATGTTATAGACCGGTGACTCTTCAAGAGTAAGAACATATAACCCATTCACCAATGGAGTATGACAATAGAACATATCTTTGAAATAAAGAGAACAACCATTGTTCACAGATCTAAAGTCATAACCTTTCGCTTGCAAACATGAAGCGAAATAATGTTCTTGGAAAGAGATGGAACACAATAACAATTATTCAATTCCAAAACTAATCTCGAAGGTAAAGACAATGGCATGGTGCCAACAGCCACCGCAGCAACTTTTGCTCCATTGCCAACGCGAAGATCCACTTCGCTCCTCCTCAAACTTCTACATCTTCTTAGCCCCGCAACGATTTGCAAATGTGAGCGACCGATCCGTATCAAATACCCAAGAATCAGTAGATGAAGTAGCAAGATTGATTTCTATAACATTTATACCGAGCGGAAGTCGTTTCGCTTCTTCTCAAGATCCTCCAAGTACTTTGGGCGTTCCTTTTCCAATGTCCCGATTGCTTACAGAGTAACAATGCATTAGGAGCAGCGCCTTCTTGACTTGCTTGGCCTTAGAACCGCTCGCGATCTCATCGGAGCTAACTTTCTTTGACCGCGCCTTTCGACATTGGGCTTGCCCTTGCCTTTCTCGCATCATCATCACATGATTGCTGCTTTTCTTAATGCTTTCCTCGGCAGCTTTTAGCATCCCATGCAACTCACCAAGGTCTTGTCCATGTTGTTCATGTGATAGTTCGAATGAATGGCTCAAAGCTCGGGGAGCGATCGGAGAATCACATCGTAGCCAACTCTTGGCTAAGGGGAAAACCAAGCTTTTCCGGACTCTCAATGTAGCCAATCATCTTAATCACATGAGGGTGACGGATTCCTTCTCGCAAGCTCGCACGCAAACAAGGACTTTGAAGTGTTGAACCTCTCACCCTTGCTTGGTTCTCAAACATACCACGCAACCCCACAATGATATTGTAGGCATCTGTGTTCTCATATTGCTTTCAAGCTCAGAGGACATTGTGGCAAGCATGAGACAGCTCACATCAAGGCAATCATTCGCTTGCTTCTCATAAGCTCTCCGTGCAGCCGCAGATAGCATTATCGTGCAAGTCATCGGGATAAGGAGACTCAAGGACATACTCCTTGCGCTCTTGCTTGAGAACAATTCTCAAGTTGCGATACCAATCCATAAAGTTCGTTCCATTGAGTTTTTCTTTCTCAAGAATAGATCGCAAATTAAAAGAACTGGATGCGGCATCGGTGACATGATCTACAACAAAGAATATGCAAAGTTTAGCACTATGTTTATGTTCATCTTTTATTAAACTATTTAACAAAAGACTCCCACTATGTGTTTTGCAACAAAACTCCCTCTAAGTTACATAGTGGGTCAAGATCCTCATTTCACTAATTCCTAGTGAGCTTTGGCATCACGGCTAGAAAACTAGTGACATGGGTAAGCAACACCTTGCTAATCACATCCCTATGTGA
The DNA here is from genome assembly GCA_036346575.1 of Dendrocalamus sinicus. Taxonomy (NCBI): domain Eukaryota; kingdom Viridiplantae; phylum Streptophyta; class Magnoliopsida; order Poales; family Poaceae; genus Dendrocalamus; species Dendrocalamus sinicus. The sequence goes on from CM070658.1 coordinate 1,963,607, forward strand.
CTCTTGCTTGTTGGGTGACATCAATATGCCCCGGCCCCAATCTATGCCCCAAGGTCCAAAACTGTTTTGATAACCTTGTTAAGTAAACCAAATGCTTCCGCATGTAGATGTCTGACATTTACCCCAAATAATGATGATAACCGACGGCACTCTACTTTGGTAGACCTACCATGCGGTGATCATTATCTTTTGGTGCAACATATGGAAGGGCATTAACACCTAATTTTATGAGGGATTCTATCCTACCAAAGCAACATATCACATATATCATTGCATAAGAATAAGATAGATAACATCACAGATAAACACATTTAACTGTGAAATAGTATGGCCCAAAAAAATGGTGATCTCCATCTCCATGTAGGAGTAGACGATCTCCATCCTCCACATCACTCCTTTAGGCCACCATGCTTGAAAGCTTGTAACCTCAAAACTAGGCTACTACCTATAATAGCTAGAAATTGAAGATTACAAAGATAGATTCAAGCATTAATGTCGACACGCAGGTCGTTAAATACAATATAGACAGTTAACAATAGCTGAAATAATCATAACACGTAGGCCATGAACGAATGTTACATGCATCACATACATCTCATACATTCCAATAAGATATAGGGCCATACTATTCACATCATTCCCTGCAAAAACAAGTTAGACGTAGAATCGTATTCTACCTAACGATGTGAACCCATGACGCTATACAAGGCGGGTACACCCTACGAAATTTACAAATCCAATCTATGAAATCGCAATAGAAAAACTATTCGGCACAACCACCTTATGCCGATCCGAGACATTCTCTAGGACACTAGTTTTTCCACCTGGCCGAGGCCATCAGATCCATAACCTACTAGTATTCGGCATAACCACCTTATGCCGATCCGAGACAATCTCTAGGGCACTAGTATTCCCACTGGCCCAAGGCTATCAGATTCATATCCTACTAGTATTCGACATAACCACCTTATGTCGATCCGAGACAATCTCTAGGGCACTAGTAGTGATACAATCTGCGCCTCATCTAACCCCTATTCACCGATTGATCTCATCAACCCGTGCTACCATTGATTCATCACATGAACCGACTGATCTAGACTGTAATAGATCCAATCTACTACAACCGCATATCAACATATGCGCTGATCCAGATCGCAAACTAAGCAAGATGGCTCTGATACCACTGAAGGAATGCGTGTAGGCTACGATAGCAGAAAACAAAAACTTTTCTACCGCGCACACCAGGACATCATGCTAGGGAGGGATCATGGATCGTTACCACTAGACGCGCAACGCAGCGGAAGAAGAGTTGGAGAAGCCGATCCAACCACGCGCGTCGAGGTAGTAGTGGAAGTAGCCGATCGTCCCGAACAGATCGTCTCCTCCACGCGATCAACCACACCACGAGCAGATCCAATCTGTAGGTTGTTGATGCCGATCAACGCCGCAACGAGCAGCGCCCCACCGTATCCACACGTCGGGTTGGAACGCCAATCGCGAGTGTACCAAAGACTGCAAGCGGCTAGGGTTTGGCTCGGGAGGTGGCGGCTAGGGTTTAGCTCAGATTAACAGATGCATACCCCTTAGCCCTCGCCTCCATATATATAGACCTCCTCACTTGGGCCTCGTGGACCGAGGCCCAATAGGAGTCTATCCGGATCTCTATCCGAATTGAGCCCACATCCGAATCACATTCGAATTAGTGTTCCAACCCGTTAAGTGTGCGACCCTGTAGGTTCACGTATACTTGGTCGCGACCCGGAAACGCCTTTCCGGTCACCCTGTTAATAGCAGCCTCTAGTAAGACATATTAACCCCAAAGTATACGTAAAGATCATATCGGCTGAACCTGTAATGTTCTCATGTACTAATCCCTTTGCCTCACGATATAGATTAAGCTCAAGGCGAGACCTGTGTCATCCTCTTAATAGCTCAATCACTCTCTCGATTCCGTGATGGATTATAAACTCGTGATTGACTCCTCAATCACCTTGGCATGGCCATGCACTTTCATAATCCATTACATCGAGGGGCATAGAGATATCTCTCCCATAAGGAGGGGCAAATTCTATCTTGATCATTCACATCCCACTACATGTTTCATGGCAGACCCGAAGACTACTTTTATGACTACCCAGTTACGGAGTAGTGTTTAGTAGTCCCAAAATAAGCTACTACGCATGTTGGGAACCATGATGATCTCAAGTCTAAGGATTCCACATAAACACTACTTGAGACCAACTGATGACACATGGAATCTCTGCAGTGTCTCATGGCGGGTCTATCCAATATATGTTCACTAACACATGTCCATATTATTGATTTGGTATCTCCATACCATGATCCATGAGACATGATCATCAATCAATACATATGCTGATCTTTGAATCATATTTGTTCCTCATATGATATATAATCAGGGATCATTTAGAAATAGCAACATTTTGGCATTAAGAGTCTCATGAATAAGTCACATACTCATTGATCAATAATGATAATGTCTATTTCAAGGAACAAAGCAATGTATCATAAACATAGTATGTGGTATATTCAACATCTCCATGTTGCCTCTAGGGCATATCACCAACATGAATCCCCACGAATCTATCCCAAAACAGCCGTCTAACCCAATCTGTTCTAGCAGTCCAGTATACCGACATTGATAACACAATTAGAATATACATCTTCTTGGGGAAAAATAGGGATTACCCTTGACGAATCACTGTAAAACACAAAGAACACCCAACGAACTCCACCTCTTCTCCTTTTCCTCTCTTGCCCTTTCTTCTTCCCTTCCTCCGGATCCAATCGCCTTGCTGCGATTGACTTCCTTCCCCCGCTCGTCCGGCAGTGAATGGAGGTCTTGATCACCGGCAATGGAAGAGAGGGGAGGGAGAGGGGCTGCTGGAGGCACAAGGGGCAGGGGGAGGGGCGGCACAAGGGGGAGAGGAGGGGAGAGGGAGGGTGGCGGCTAGGGTTGAGGGGGTGGGGCGCCCCCCCTTTTTGGCCAGCCTCCCCTAGGCCAAGGCCCAGGCCCACGTTGCCTGAAATTTTCAGAAATTCCCCTCTAAAAAATCTTTAGTTAATTCTTTCCTATAAGGTCCCTCCCTCCATTTAATCGACTATCTCTCGAATCATTTCCGAGATATTACAATGTACTCCAGTGTTAACTCGACCATATTGCATGACATCCTCAAATGTCTGGAGCTCATATCTCCCCATCCTAGTCCTGGTCCTCCTCACCACTGACCATGATCATCTTCATGCCATCCTACACATGCAAAGACCAAAGAAACATTTCTTGGCACAAGTTCTCCACAACTAGCTTAACTGTCATCAGCACACACACTCACACCACCCTTGTCCACCCAATTACAAGAACAAACCATCCATAACCATCAACTAAGTCATCTACGGCCACTAATTCCATCGCTTTCTGCAAATCAGTCTTAGATTACTCATTATGATCGCTAGCTCAACAAGTACTCAAAAAACAACAAGTACTCGACAATTACCATTGCTTCACTCCAAACAGTCAAGGATACCACGTATCGCTATCAACCAAAACCATTGAGTACCGAGCACTAAGTCTATGACTATCGATTATCAACCAATCATTGCACCATCGATCATCGAGCACCGAGTATCACCGACAACCGCTACGACCAGATCAGTCACCACTGACCCAACATGAGTATTTGTGGTACTCGAGGATCATAAGAATTAAAGTACTCATACTGACCATTGACTGCAAAGCTTTTGACTGTCGGCCAATAAAATCTACGATTATCGATCACAAAGTCTGTGACTATAGACTGCAAAGTCATCTACTATCGATTAGTAAAATATGCGACTATCGAGTACCGACTAGGTACTGTAGCTACGACCATAAAAAAGTAATATAGCTATGACCATGAAAAGTACTATAGCTACGATTACCTTCAGTGGTCATTTGTTATGGTCGAACTGCCATAGTTGATGATCCGTTGTTGATGCGAATATGGTCGAAATCAAACATTGTCATAGTCAAACATAGTCATAAACGACTCTAAGTCATAACCAACGTGGTCGAAGTCTGACATGGTCGAAGTCTACTGTGATCAAAAGCCACCATAGTCAAAGTCTACAATGGTTGTTCAGCCGTGCAATCCTCTGATGCCACTCGAGTGTCGTCCGATGTTCTGATGTGTCTCAAAAGCCGTCCGATGCTCCAAATCTACTCAAATACCACCCTATACTCCATTGCTACTTGAAAGCTGTCCGATGTCACTTGGACCCGATCGGACTGGTCCGAAACCACTTAGAGTAATCAAAACCACTCGAAGCATTCGATGCTCTAGAGCTACTCGAATCTGTCCGATGCCACTTGGACCTGATCAGACTGGTTCGAAACTACTCGGAGCAACTAAAAACACTCGAAGAAGACAAAAACCACTCAGAGTAGACTGAACCACTTAAAATTGAAACCTTTGACCACGATCGACCAAAACTTTCATAAACACAAAATCCAAAGCAATCTAAATGTTAATTATTCATCATCACTTTATTTACAACCATCCACATGGTCTAACAATTTGATATCCCCATATTTATGATCCGTAAAATGTGATCATCAATCAATACATGTGTTGATTTATAAATTATAATTATTCTACATAATGGCATAAGATTAGGGATAATTTAGAATAACATTAAAACATGAATAAAGAGTTCCATGAACAAGTCACATATTTGTTGATCAATACGAAAAACATTACTTAAGAGACAAAATGACATATTATTCAAAAGATCAACAAAATGACATATTATTCAAAAGATCATAAACATAGAAATAATATAATAATCTTCGTGATTACCTCTAGGGCATATCACTAACATAATTATATTTGTCCAACCTAATCAAATTATGTTCTGTCCTTCGGGATGTACCTCCATATGCATAAGTGTAATAGCCCAGAAGTGTTCAAGTTTAGATGTTTAGATGTCTCCAGGGAACCCTAACACAGGTTTGGAGGGAATGAGCTAGGATTTAGTTTTAGAAAAGTCGAGCGCTTGCGGATTGGATGAGGACCATTGGATGAATAATTTTATAAATAAACCATTCATACATTAGAAATTCGTTTTGTGAGCTGCTAAATAATGTAATTTAAGTCGCGAGTCGGCTGAAACAAATCAATATTCCGAGTATGACCTCTGGCTTGACTTGGTGGAATGGTAATATATGTGCCATCTGAATAATTAGCTGTGAACATTTTCCGGACCACTCTTTATAATGCGTATAAATAAAAGAAAATTTTGGTCATTGTTTTTATTATTTTTTTGCGAGGTAACATTATTTTCTCTTTGCTGAGTGAAAACTGTATTTTCTTCTCTCAATAATGTGTGAAAGTACTCCAGATATTTCAGTTTGGACCGAGTCATCGAAGGCACGATTTATCTGTAAAACCATAGGAAGAGAGAGTCAACTCCATTGGCTTGACCTCAGGCCAAAATTTCCAGCATCTTCCCTGACTATTATCTCTGATCTCTTCCACACAGCTCATGTATACTTTTTTATAAATGGCCAATTAATTATGGAGAAGTCATCCAAGACATTGTTAATACAGCAGCCAAGGCCGTACGCAGCAGCCAGCATTTGTTCCATCACCATGCATGTGAGCAACTAGCCCTATAAACATCGTACTGCATGTCATACAACAAGATCATAGAAGCAATCTCTCCTACAAACCAAGTCATGGAGGATAAGTACATGGAAAGGATCAAGGAGAGTAGGACTCCTGGGCCAGCCGAAGCAGATCAAGATGAGAATGAAGAGGATTTGGAGTTTCCGGGCTTTAGATTCCATCCGACCGACCAGGAGCTCGTCGGGTTCTATCTAGCAAGGAAGGTGGATAAGAAGGCATTCAGTATTGAGATCATCAAGGAGATCGACATCTACAAGCATGACCCGTGGGATCTTCCAAGTAAGCTCTGTTTCATATATATGTGTGCAGGCATGGTTTTGTTCTGTTTGATTGCTCGAACTACATGCTGAGATACAAAACGCTGCAATACCTTGTGTTCAGAGTTCAGACGATCTTGCTCTTTCATAATTTCATTCTTTTGAAATAGAGACGATCTTATTCTTTCTAGAGATCCTATCCAACTATGTCTTGAAGACTAATTACTTAGGTCCTACAAATTAACTTGCTTGAAATCATGAGTATACATATGATCACTCGAGTTTTTAGTTCCGAAATAGAAAAGGAGATCAATACTACGCGACTACTTGTTGTACATGGGTACAAAATTAACTGACTATTCCTTTCCTTTTGGGAAATACTGAACGACAAAATAATTAATGGAAAAAGTCAGAATGTGTAGTACCGATGTTGTCAATCAAAGGGTGAATGATTTCCGAAACTTTTCCCTTCAATATATTCAAAATCTTTACTATAATAGGCATCAAGTTCACATCATCATACTAACTAGGCTAAGCAAGACAAAGTTAGAGATAAGAACCAACAAAATCAGTAGCCTATTGTATGAGCCCGGTCTGACCGCCATTGAGGGGTCGGTCTAACCGCCATTGTGGGATCTGTTTGACCACCGGCCTACAACCAATCTAACCGGCAGGTTGGTCTTACCGTTGGTCTACGGCCGATCTAACTGGTCCCCTGTTTCCAAACTAGAAAACCTCTCGAGTTAAAAGCTCCAATATCGAGAACTTGTTCAATTCTAAACACTTTTAAGTTTTACATGAGACTTCTGTTCAAAGCAATAAGAACCTAAACCAATCAAGAATCGCAAGGTTCTTGTGCTCGAGTTCACCAAATTGAAAAGAATTGAATCTAGTTCACAAGAACATACAAAACTCTAAAACTCAAATCACTTCTTGCTTGTGAGGATCTAAGAAATGAGGTCTTTTAGATCTATTATCTCATGTCCTAGCAAGGTAATTTAAGTAAGAGATTGAGCTAGAACTCTCATGAACCCAAAATCACAAATCTAGCTTAAAAACATGCAAAACCAAGTAAGAACACAAACAACACTACTGTAGAAAATGTCATCACAAGCGGTTCAAAAGTATCATCATAAAGGTTTCATGAGCTGTCTAAATTTATAGATCAGTAATGACATGCGGCCATCACAGACGGTTTTCAAACCATCTGTGATAAGTAACAACACAGACGGTTTTTTAAAACCGTTTGTGATGTATATGTATTACATACGGTTTTTAAATATAACCGTATGTTATATCTACATATCATAGACAACTAATAAAAAACCATCTGTGATGTGTTATCACAGATAGTTTTTTAAAAAACCATCAATTATATTACTAATCACCATTTTTGGTTTTTCATATCTTCCCCATTCACTAAAAGTAGTACCTATATATATATTTCATGGTAACACTAACATATGTAGTCTTGCACACCCCACAATTTAAAAAGCTAGAGATAAAGTCAGATTGTATATCACACTTGAGCTTTAAAGGGCATGAAGCAAATCACATACTGGATCCACTGTATAATTTATTTCATGCCCTTTCAAGCCCATGTGTGATATGGGATCTGACTTTTTCTTTACTTCACCATATCACCCTTGGACTTCAAATGGCGCAAATCACACACTAGATCTAGTGTGTGATTTGCTTTATGCCCTTTAAAGCACAAGTGTGATATGGGATTTGAATTTATCTCTAGCTTATTTAAATTGTTGGGTGTGCAAGATTATATATGTTAGTATTACCATGGAATATATATGTACTGCTTCCAGTGCATGAGGAAGATATGAAAAGCCAAGATGGTGATTAGTAATAGTAAAAGGTGGTTCCTTAATGGAGGTTTGTAGATGGTTGTCATACAGACTGTGAAGCTAAAGTGATAGAAAGCATTAATAAGTGGTATTCTTACCTTGGTGATGAAGACACCCTTGGGGGTGAGGAACATGGTAGAGATTTTGTTGAAAAAGATAGTTGTTGACGAAATTGGAGTTCTTGGTGCAATGTAGATTAGAACCATCATAAGTGTGCTTGCAGTACTAATTTAACTGATAAATCATTTAGTATGGGATATGAAATCGTTAGGATTGTAAAATTATGAACCTCAAGGGTGGGAGGCCATTGAGCGGGTGGGTGATAGCACAACTCATTTTTACTCCATTCCTCAAATGATAGCGATATCAAACTTAACATATTTTGTAGGGGACCCCAGGCGAGGGTCACCGCATGTGTGTTCTATACTAGTCCCATGATCAGTAGGTAGTACACACATTCACATCATTGAGATCACATCTATACACATCGCATGTATTTTATTTATGACAAAGGGGTGAATACATAAGTGATGAATAATATACAAGCTAAGGTTTACAGTGTATGGCTGACCAGCTAGGTAAATACTAGAGTCAAGAGTAAATTGTAGTGGAAGACAAATAAATAAGTAGAAGTATCTAGTGGTAGGCCACCATAGCCCATAGGCAACCAACTAGGGGATTAGGCCCTAGAAAAACCCATTGTCGAACTCCCCATTACCGGGGGCAAAGTACGTGTCATCTGGCACATATCCTTCTTCATTCTCTAATCAACAATAATTTAAGTAATGTAGAGTATATGCAAGGCTATCAAAGGGATGAGGCTCTATACTAAGTTATTTTCAGCATGAAGCAAATTTTATTTGCAATATAAGTAATAATTTGCAAATGGAATTGTAAAGAGCATTTGACATATAATGAAATAACATTTGTATAATTTCCATAAAAGTAGATCTTTAAATCCATTCACAGCCTTTCTCGGCTGTGAATATCGCATAATTCCCACCCATGGACATGGCACACGATTAGACATTCAAGCCATCCCATATGTTCAGTGAAACTGTTTTGAAAAGAAAAACTACTCCTATTACGGCTGCATCCAAGCTTGTTCACGACTATGAGCACGTCTATTTAAATAGTTTTTAACACTCTGCAGAAGTTGTACAGCTTTACCCACACAAGATAATCAATTATACTATTGACAAGTGCATGCTTCCTTTGGCGTGTGATGAAAGTTGATTATCATATAGTCTTTAGATCATCTAGTCTTATCCTTGCACCAGCCCAATGAATGGACAAGCCCTCACTTGGGTGCACCAAGTGAGCTGCATGACAGATTTGTCCCCTAAGTGAGTATTCACCGTTGTATTAGCAAGCTTTGTTCCCATCACCGTGGTGTGTGAGCCCCTACGAGCCAGACCTTCACTTGGAATGCCCTTACTACTTATGCGCCTACCACAATGCAAGGCTAGACCTAGACAACTTTAATCAGCTAAATGCCAAAGCTCATATAGCATATGTGGTCGTATGGTGTGACATAGATGTGCGGCAATAGTGTTCAGTCCTTAATTGACCCGGGCAAGGATCTCCCCCTATCTACATGCGATGTTCCTCCTCACATTTGATAGATTATCATATAACTCGCCCATGTTGAAAAACTACATTTTTATTTTATTTTATACCAAACTAACAGAGGTTCCTCCTCTGATCTAATATTTTAAAATCAACATGCCCACATGTAAACTTGTTCAAAAGTTCAAACTTAGCAAAAACTAGTGCTTGGCTAAGCATCTAGAACACATATCAATGTAGTATTCCCAATTTGACAATATATATTGTCTAAACCATGTCCTAGAGGTTACAATAGTGAGGGTATCAAATTTTCAAGGAGGTTCAATGCGTACGAGCGACCGTAACTACCATTACCCACAGTATAACAATTTTAATGGAACATAAACGCATGTATAACAGATTTTGCAAACAATATACAATAATTGAAATACTATGATCAACATGGTCAAGGGGGTGCTTGCCTTGCTTAAATTACCGTGGTCTTGATCTTACTCAAAACCTTCTTGAAGCTATTGGTCTTCGACTTTGTATTGATTCTACTCGAGTTTGTGCTCTTTTAGGACTTCAACTTCTAATTACGCGATAATCGAATGAAAGACCAAATAAATCCAAAAGGCTGCAAAAGATACAAATAAGTCTAAAGAGAATTTCATTAAGTTTTATTAGAATTGAGTTTGGTGATATAAGTTTAGAGGGTGAGGTATATTTGACATAGTCGAGCAGAGTATGAGTGAATGTGGAGATGGCAGGGAAGCTTTGCTGGGAAGTAAAACGAGGACGGATCAAGGTGAAGGAATATTAATAGGAATACTCTACTTTGGATTCAAAGATTCTTAGGAATAGCTGATCGCAGAATACTTCAATTTGGTTTAAATTATGTCTTCTTGGTTGGTACGGTTCTCTTTACGGGTACTAATGTTCTTGGGCTGCTATGGAGTTCACCGACTCTAACACTTTGGCTGCTACTCAATTCTATCCACAACTATTGCAGCCTATGACTGTTATATCTTATGACCACTATAGCTTATGATCTTATCTTATGACCACCATAGCTTATGATCTTATCTTACGACCATTATAGCTACCGAACACTGTGGCTTACGATCACTATAGCTATTGACCACTGTAGCTTACGACCACTATGGCTACCAACCACTATGGCTTACAATCAATATGGCTACAGACCTTACGAGTACTACTAACGTCGATACTTCAGACATTCTAACCGCTATAGTACTTGAACACTCAGACTACCGACTACTGATCATGGCATTTCGATCACATAGGTCTTTGACTACATCGATCCTACGCAACTTTAGTCGTACCGCTCACACGAAGCCAATACTACTGGTCTTCATCCACACAGGTCTTCCGAGCATCGACTGGGTTCTGTAACTCATGACTACTGACTGGGTATCGTAACTTCTACCGACCAGGTACTGTTTCGTACGACTACCGACTAGGTTATGTGGCTTAAGACTACAGACCATATTCTATAGGTTTCAACTATGGACGTACCCACTAGGATCTGTAACTTACGACTACTGACTGGGTTGATCCTACTACAACTCTAGTCGTACCGCTCTCACAGAGCCGATACTACCAGTCATTGACCACGCAGGTCTTATGGCTACCGACTAGTTACTGCATCTTACGATTGATCCACTGCACTTATGACCGATCTATTGCTTCTCATGACTGATCTAATGTTTGTATAATCGATCTACTAAATTTATGACTAACCTAATGTGCTTACGATCAATCTATTGAATGTCATGATTGATCTACTACCCTTATGACCGATTTACCATACTTACGGCCAGTCTACTGTAGTCGATGGCTACGAGCCTAGATGCGGTTGAAGATTTTGACACCAGCAGCGATCGAAGATTTCAATAATGACAACGGTCAAAGGTCTCGACATGGCAGTTGTCGAAGATCTCAACTCTGGCTGTGGTTGAATTTCTCGACATGGTTGCAGTCGAAGATCTCCACACATTAGCGGTTGAATATTTCGACATAGTAGCGTTCGAAGATCTCGACATAGTAGTGGCCAAAGATCTCGACAAGGTAGTGGTCAAAGATCATTGCCATGCTAGTGGTCAAAGATCATGATCACACAAGCAGTCGAAGATCATGACAATGTAAGCGGTCGAAGATCACGCTAGGCTAGCGATCGAAGATCATGACAACGCAAGCGGTCAAAGATCACAACTAGGCAAGCGGTCAAACATCAAGACTAGGCAAGCGGTCGAAGATCACGACGGTGCAAGTGGTTGAAGATCACGACTATGCAAGAGGTCGAAGATCTCGACTACGCAAGCAATCTAAGATCATGACCATGCAAGTAGTCAAAGATTACAACCACGCAAGCAGTCAAAGATCACAACGACACCAACGGTCGGAGATTTTGACTGTGGATGTAGTCGAAGGTTTTGACAATGGCAGCGATTGAAGATGTCAATTACGACTACGGTCGAGGATTTGAACCATGGTAGTGGTCGAAGAGTTTGACACAGCAGCGATCAAAGATCTCGACTACACTAGTTGTCAAAGATCTTGACACAGCAGCGGTCGAAGAGTTCGACACAACACAGCAGTCAAAGATTTTGACCACAGCACCGGTCAAAGATTTCAACAACATCTGCAGTCGAAGTCTTTGACGCAGCAGTAGTTGAAGAGTTCAACACTGCAGCGATCGAGGATCTTAACTATGGCTGCGGTCGAAGATTTCGACAACATCAGCAGTCAAAGCCTTTGACACGGCAGTAGTCATAGAGTTTGACACAGTGGCAGTTGAAGATTTTGATGCCCAACTGCGGGTAGAAATCTCGATGCGGTAGTGGTCAAAGATCTCGACTACGACTATGGTTAAAGATTTTGACACCCAGCTGTGGTTAGAAATCTCAACACGATAGCGGTCGAAGATCTCAACACAAAAACGATCGAAGGTCTCGACGCATTAGCGGTCAAAGACATTGACATGGTAGTAGTCAAAGATCTCAACTACAACTACAGTCAAAGAGGTTGACACGACAGCGATAAAAGATTTCAATGCTTGGCTACGGTAAAAAATCTCAATGTGACATCGATCGAAGATCCTGACACCACCGCGATCGATGATTTTGACACAACAGCGATCAAAGATTTCTGACTGGCAGCAGTCAAAGATTACAACTAGGCCAGCGGTTAAAGATTTTGATAGCGTTGCCAGATTTTGACTTCGACTGCTACAATTCTCTTTACTCACTTTGACCACTATAGTTTTTTGAGAGTTCGACTACTTTAGTTTCCTTATTCACTTCAATTGCTTTTAGTTATTTTATTCACTTCGACCACTATAGTACTCCTATCTATCGAGAGAGCTATGGCTCATCGCCAGTGAAGGCACCTCAACAGATGGGGCGTGAGCTAAAGTGGAGCCAAGACCTCCATCCACATGCCTAGGTGAAGAGTCGAGGTCCGACCTAGAGGATTGGGTGGTTGGTGGTGTGGTCCTACAGTGGCGGAGGTAGGGGAAAGACCCTACAGGGCTATGAGCTACTAGTGCTCAATTGGGTGCTAGGGGAGCTTCTAAGGGGGAGGAGAAACTCACCGAAGACGTTGATGGCACTCGAGAAGGAGCGGAGGAGGTTGGCATCGGAGACCTCATTAGCGGTGAAGAGGCCCACTGTGACAATGATGTTCGGCAACAGAGTACAAAGGGGTGCACATGAGCTTGCATGCATGTGGAGGTACAGGTAAAAGGAATCCAGGTAAGGCACACCGTAGAGAGGAAGTCTTACAACGGTGTGCTAGTCGGAGATGAAGAAGAAGGCCTAGCTTGAGTAATCCATCGAGTGATCCACTGCACAGAAGATCAAACAAATGAGTAGGGTGCACTAGGAAGAGATAAGGCATGTTGCGATAGAGCTGGGAAGGAGAGAAGCTCACCAAAGAAGCTAACACGTCGCATACAACTTTGGTTTTCTCGACGTTCTAGAGAGCAGAGTGCTCAAGGATCGTGCGCAAGAGATCGAGAGGGTAAGCTGAGGAGAAATGGCACAGATGGGGAGTTTTATAGGTATGGGAAAGCTCAGGGCTGGGCGCGAGTTCTCGTGAGCGTGGTCAAAAACTCACCATGGAACACGAGGTGTGGACGGGGACAAGGGGAAAGTTGTGCGTCACATTTGAGGCGATGGGTAGGCGGGGTTGGCAATAGTAGAGGAGAAAACTATGGGCACAGTGTCTAAAATGGAGGGCAGCTTGAGCCATAACTATGATGGAGCTAGCGCATGCACGCGAGGTGGAAGACGAACTCTACGAGCGGGCCCAACACGTCAACGAGCAAAGGGAGATGGCCTGATAGGATTCTCTTGACATGCAAAGGGTTTAGAAGCCGTGTATTCGAGTACTCATGTGTTTCAGTACTCGTGTCTAAGCTCCTCGAGTGATTCAAACCAGGCGAAGCTCTCGAGTGAGTGCAAACCAGTCGAAGCTTCTCGAGCAAGCACAGAGGGGTCGAGGGCCAACTTAACAGTTGTGATGCCAAGCTGGGCACCAAGCCAGAATGCACAGAGGAAAGACATGGCGTAGAGCATGGCCATGTCACGCCTAGGCTGTCAGCAAAGAGGAGAAACAATAATCATGGTATTCAAAATGATAAGCATGGCGTCAAAACTAGTGGTCTGTGCTCATGCAGGCTAGAGGTGGAAGAAGGGTATTGCAAGTGGGCCACACTCGACAGTGAGAGAGAAAGGGTGAGGAGAATTGAGTGGTTTCAACAAAAGTTAGACACATCAGATGAGCTCAAAAGATTATGAGAATCTTTGTGAATGCTCCTCACAAAGAGTTGATGATCGTGTAAATTTTCAAAGTGTTCTCTTGATTTTTCTAGAAAAATCTGAGGAGACTTTGTTAATACACTTATTTGCTTTAGATAATTTTAGAACTTGCTTTGATATTTATTTTTAGTGCCACAATTTATACTCGTGGCATTTTTACGATGGTTCCCACCATGAGTTTTCTCAAGCCAACTTTTAATAATCTTTTTAGTTTTTATAACTTGGTCATAATTTTTTTATTTGCAATTCAACTTTTCAAAGAAACTTCAATAAAAAGCCAAGGGAACAAAAAGGCATTAAAAAGTTTAAATTTTTTTCTCATTTTTGCATGCCCTAGAATTTGGGATGTTACATATTTTGCATAGCTAAAGAAAATCAAGCACAACTTTATTTATCTATATATGACTTATCTTTTATTTAAGGAATTGATGCTTAAGAGTATTAGCAATTCATTTTCGGGATATTGATATCAAAAGGGCATAATTGAAACTTTAGCCTAGGCATTGATCCTTGGGACGTGTAACCGTGATGATACATTGTTCATTGCCATATCATAAACAAGAAAGAAGAATGTTACATATGGCATGCTAGGGGAGGAGGCACGCTGAGAAGGAGGCAGTGTGCTCAGGGAGGAGGCGTGCTTGGGGAGGAGGCGTGCCGGGGAGGAGGTGGCATGCTCAGGGAGGAGGCGTGCTCGGGGGAGAAGGCAGTGTGCTCAGGGAGGAGGCGACTGGCTCGGGGAAGGAGGCACGCTAGGGAGGAGGTGGCATGCTCGGGAAGGAGGCACGTGGAAAGGATGTGACATGCTCAGGGAGGAGGTGGTGGCTGGTGCTTGAGGGAGAGTTAGAGATATATTAAGCCTTTGAGTGGGGCCATGGGCAAATCGTAGAGTCCAGATATAAATAGGCTGGACACATCACATATGGTTCTACTTTAGACATCACAGACGGTTCTAAGTTAGAACCGTCTGTGATAATACATATCACAGATGGTTCTAAATTAGAATCGTCTGTGATAACAAACATCAGATGGTTCTAAATTTATTCTCATATACATAAATGCAAATTCACGCGCACACACACATATGACACATTCTGATATACATAATTGCAAATTCAGTAATGCCTTAGGAGTAAATATGCATTACTTAATTATTTTTTACTAGTCAGTGATGCCGTCATGTCGTTATACCGAGACCATTTATATATATAGAAGGCATTAAATATAAATTCAATTGCTTTTATTTACATATGGCCAAACAGTGTGGCCAGTTGTTTCTTACAAAAGATTAAAACAAGTAGAAACCTAATTGTTTCAAAGTTTTTCTAGTGGCGGAGGTAGCATGCTATCTCCGCCTTCAAAACTTTGTAGGCGACATGGTCGGCATCAGACATTTCTAGATCATCAGCGAATGAAACCCAAAATGAGTCCACCCACTGATGCGTTCATTCGAGTGTCTCTCGAAGACCCTCCGACTGATGAATCAATTCGAATTGAGGTCAATTCGAATTGAGGCCATAGGCTCTCTTCCCTTGCTTCAGGGGTCTCGACAAGGTTGACTCAGTTGCCCACCGCCTCGACTAAGCACTCCAAGCGATGGAAAGCCTCTTGGAGACATGCAACGTTGTTGTAGAGGACCACGTTGATGGCGAGGTTAGCTCACTATAAGTGGGAGACCAACCGAAAGACACGACGGAGGAGAAAGTCAAGATAGTTGAAAATGTCCATCACCTACTTTGGCAAATCCTTGGACATAGGAGGGAGGACACTGTTGGCACATTGTCCTTCTATAGCACCACTAGCGTACGGCTGGTGAGGTGCTCATACGGATGGTCAAGTTGGCTATCAATGCCGAGGACAAGGAAGAGGCCGTTAGAGCCATTTTTTTGTGCTTGAGAGTAGACATGTGTATCAACAATATGGGGATTCACCTTTGGTACATGGTGGATGATCTTTTTTTGTAAATTCGGTGTGTGAGATGAAGAGACGCATCGGGGAGCCAAAACTAAGAGACACATCGGGGAGACGAATTGTGCGCCATTCATGCATATAAGATATGCATCATAGACGGTTTATATTAATAATCGTCTGTGGTAATTTCACAGACGGTTCTAATTAAAAACCATATGTGATATCTACAATTGTCACAGATAGTTCTTTTTAATAACCGTCTGTGAACTATCACAAATGGTTATTAACAAGAACTGTCTATGATAATTACGTATCACAGACGGTTCTAGCCATTGCTAGTAACATAGACATTCACGCTTGTAAAACTATCTAGGATAATTACAACATAGACGGTTCCTCATGAAGCATCTGTGATGAGACGTCTAGTATAGCCTATTTTGTAGTAGTGCATGAACATGATTAAGACAAAGGTTTGATCTATTTTCAGCGAAGGATGAAATTTACATACTCATGGATGATTACAAGGTGCAACCACAATACCACTCTTTTCTCTCTCAAGTTCTCTCTCACAACCATGGAAGGCGATAAGGTAGCAGAGCTAAAACTAAAACATAGAATCCTTAGATCTACCAAATCCTCTCCTCCCCTCTAAATAACCAGCAAAAACTATAATGGGTCCAACCCATTAAGCCTACCAGGTTAAACCCATTAACCCCAATAACATGGGTCTTACACACTCACGAATGCTTCTCAAAGCGTTTAAACGACTCAACCTATTAACTCTTTAGGGATTGATCTGCTTGTCAATTCCAGCTCTCCTTGACTTAAACCACTTTCCTTGTTCCTATGCACGCCACGGTTTTAATCAAGGCACAAACATGATATTTGGTCAACTACCAAAATAATCTTTACCTACTTTTCAGGCATCTTCCCTTGATTCCATCGATCTTTACCTCAAAACATCTCCACAATACTTTGACATGAACTCATAGTGTCCAATGACTAGCCATCATGTCTTCACACATTCAGACTCCCTCGACCTGTCTCTACATGCATTGGCCTCATCACATGGCACACCACATTTACCAGCTTGTCTTTTCACGATTCTTGTCTTCTTTGTGCTTCCTGCTTAAGTCACATTGCCTCACCTAGACTTACATGACCACTCGGACCATAGCTCCCCTACCTAGTACTAATCTATTGCTGTCGACTACTAACATTCTCCAAACCACTTGCACATCCAAAGATCAAGCAACTATCTCGAGCACAAATTCCATGCAATTGACTCACTTTATTCAAAATCATGCATGATGTAATATAACACAACCAACCTATCTCACCCATGCCATGCACACACTCAATCGCTACTGATCCTAACTAGACCAAACCAATTTGGCAACAGCCAGTTTGGCTGCCATTATTAGGCTAGTCATATTGTTGGGGCCAGTCTGACCGCCGATACCATGTCGGTCAGACCTCCCCGGTTAGACTATCAATCACTGGCTGGTCTAACCACTTAACTGTATCAGAAAACACTCTCTGTGGAATTTCAATTAAACACTACCTAGTTTCAGCTCCAACTTTCAATTCCAATGGTACTAGGTGCAAACTCATTCCCAAATAAGTTTACACAAGTGTTTGGTGTTTAATTTCCTAAAACCCCATGGCTGGTCTGACCACTCGTCCCATGGTGGTCAAATTACTAACTATCAGTTGATCTAATTGCCTGAATCTTGACAACATAAACTGAAATCTTAATTTTCTAAAACTATTGCAAATTCAAATTTAACTCAGTCAAAATGATAATTGTTCATCATAAATATATATTAGACCTTGTCCTTGTCTCCCACAATGCATGGATTCCCAAGATCGAGTCGAGTTAGAACAAGAGAGATCGATACTGTACATGCATGCATGCATGCATGACTGATTAATGTATGTAATTGTTGTACATTCAGAATGGAGCCATCTGAAGCAGGGATCGGGGGAGAAAGAATGGTACTTCTTTTGCCTGCGGGGGAGGAAGTATAGGAACAGCATTAGGCCCAACCGCGTCACCGGCTCCGGCTTCTGGAAGGCCACCGGCATCGACAAGCCGATATACCCCTCCCCCTCCTCTTCCACAAGCGCCGGCGCCGGCGAGTGCATTGGCCTCAAGAAGTCCCTCGTGTACTACCGCGGCAGCGCCGGCAAGGGCATCAAGACCGACTGGATGATGCACGAGTTCCGCCTCCCGTCGTCGCCGGCCGAGGCCACCATTAACACTTCTTCCCCTAACACCTTCCAAGATGCAGTGAGTAGTACTCTCATTGAGATCGCTCGTCTTATCACCGCTAAATTACGAGTACAAAATTAAGTTTATGTTCATTTCTATTTGCAACCCATATATATGTGCACAATTAATCACAGGAAATATGGACGATTTGCCGGATCTTCAAGAGGAACATGTCCTACCACAAGAGGTGTCAACTGCAGCAGCAAGATCAACACGGCAAGGGCGCCAGCTCCATGATCAGAAACAAACGAAGTGATCATTATCAGCAGCAGCAGCAGCAGTTGGAGTCGTACTACCATCACCACCACTACACCTGGAGCGCTTCCATGGCAACCAACAGCTTCGTGTCGGACGCGAGGGTCGATGCCGGGAGGTCCCATGTTACTACTCACCAACAACCGTTCCTGCTGCATGGTTTCCATGGCGCGTCGTCGGCCGCCGTGCCGACGCCGGGAATGGGAGCTCCGCCGCCATCAGGGCGGAGCGAGCTGATGAGCTTCTGGGACGGCAGCAGCAGCTGGGACGAGCTGGGCAGGATCATGGAGCTAGATCTCCACTGATTCAACTTACTTGTAAATACAAATCATTAACTAGCTTTGCATTGTTGTGACATTAATACCTGACTTGCTTGTGGAGTATAGAATTTTATGCGTATGCATACATGAGGAGCTAGTACTGCATTCTTGTATAGTTGTATGCTACCTACTTGCAGTGAGTGATGGTTTGCTGCAGAACAGCTCCTGAACTTCTCGCTTGCTTAGTATGTGTGCAATTTTTCTTTGAGAGACTGAAGATAATTATCATGACGATCTGTCCGTGTATCTTTCTTTCAGAATGGAATGGATCGGAGAACCGGCTAGTTAGTTCAGCAAGTTACGTGTGTGTGCGCGATTAATTGTAGACGATGCTGTCAGATATCATTGGTGTACCGAAATCTTATTTTCTTCGAAGGAAAGAAAAGGAAACTCAACAGTCGCATTCTCGTGCATGCATTAATCATGCCTTCCTTTGAGAATTGAGATCACTTTGACAGACTGAGATTTTGTTAGGAATAGTCCTATATCAATTGTGAAAAAGAAAAAAATATAACTTAGTGTGAGAGATACGTCACCCATTAGACTAATCATTTGAGAGGAGAAGACTCGATACTAATTATAAAGGTATTGCTATATAGCTTGCATATGGCAGCCTGTGGGCTTAGTTGTGTTTAGTCCCACTACTACAGGAAGCCTAATACTAGACGCCAAATCACAGAAACACAGACGGTTTTAATTTGGACATCGTCTGTGTTGATGGCGTTGGAGAAAAGGAGTATCACAGACGGTTCTTACCGATGAACCTTCTGTGATATTCCAGTATCACAGACGGTTTTTATTTAAAACCGTCTGTGATAATCTTAGGGTTATCACATATGGTTTTTTATTAAAACCGTCTATGATAATCCTACTACATATTTATCGCGCCGCTCAGAACCGCATCTGTCTTCATTTCGATCCAGATCTAGCCGGTGCTGCACTCTTTTACTCAGGAGGCAAGCTACGCGATTCAGGCCAATTAATTTGGTGGGAGGAGGCAGAGATTGAGCTTTGAAGATTCATACGTTCTTGGTTGCTCTAGATATGGTTAGTAATGAAATTTATTTTTCTTTGTATTACAATTTAGATCTAAGTTTTGGTTAGTGTTATTGAAGATGGTTTGCATCTACTTGACCATACATGATCAGTTCCCGTCATGTGGAAGGCCGAATTTGTCAAAATTATTGGTTATATATCTTGAGCGATCGCTGAGGAAATAGTTGTTGTGTTTATAATATGAATTAAGGTAGCAAAACCTCAATGCATGTGGTATATATGTGGTCATGCACGTAGAAAAGAATGTATGTGACAGCTTGATTGGTCTCTTACTGAACATTCGTGATAAAACAAAGGACGGCGTCAATGCACGGCTTGACTGGGCTAATATGGACATCAGGGCTGAGTTAGCACCGACAAAAATAGATAATGGAAGAACGTACCTTCCCCCTGCGTATTACACTTTGTCCAAGGCCGAGAAAACAGAACTATGTCAGTGCTTGCATGGTGTCAAAGTTCCGTCTGCTTATTCCGGCAACATGAAGAAAATTGTTTCGATGCAAGATTTGAAGTTAAATAGCATGAAGTCTCATGATTGTCATGTGCTGATGACACAGATGCTCACTATTGTAATTAGAAATATTTTGTCGATCAAAGTTTGAGAGACAATCATGAGGCTATGTTATTTCTTTGACACAATTGCTCAGAAGGTCATTGATCCCAAGGGACTAGATGCTCTACAAGATGAGGTGGTGATGACTCTATGTCATCTTGAGATGTATTTCCCCCCTTCATTTTTGATATCATGGTCCATCTCATTGTTCACATTGTGTGGGATATAAAAATGTGCGGGCTCGTATTCCTACGTAACATGTACTCATTTGAGAGGTTCATGGGAATTCTCAAGTCCTATGTACGGAATCGATCTCGGTCGGAGGGCAGCATCGTCAAAGGTTATGCAAGCGAAGAGGTCATTGAGTTTTGTGTCGATTATATGGCTCAGATTCAACCGATAGGTGTGCCTCAATCTCATCATAAGGGGAGGCTCAAGGGTATCGAAACTATCAGAAGGAAAGCAATGACTCCAGATATGGCCACATATGCTCAAGCCCATTTCACGGTCTTGCAACACATGATTGAAGTGGCGCCTTTTGTCGACCAGCACAAGGATGTGTTTCGGCAACAGAATCCAGAGCAGCCGGATGTTTGGATCATGAGGCAACACAACAGTCGGTTCAACCAATGGTTGAAGGAGCAAATTGCTAGGAGCTCGCCAAGTGAGATGCTAACATGGTTGGCAAAAAGGCCAACATTTACAGTTGTGATATGGCAAGGATATGACACAAATGGATACACATTCTATACATAGGCTCAGGATGTAAAGAGCACTAACCAGAATAGTGGTGTCCGCATAGATGCACTTAGTACCGATGGGTTGAGAAACTCGTACTATGGGAAATTTTAACTATTTGCCACCCTTATGACTCGAGTGGCAACAAATTTGCCACCCGGGCCCATTGTCAGTGACTCAGGCGACCCCACATGTAAGTGATAGAGTGAATTGGTCAATCTTAAGAGTGGCAAAAATTGAATCTCCCCGTACTATGGGTTCATAGAAGAGATTTGGGAGCTCGACTACGTGGTTTTAAGATCCCCTTATTTCGGTGCCGTTGGGTGCATCTCCCACAGGTGAAGGTTGACAAGTACGGTGTCACTATCGTGGACCTCCAACGTGTTGGATACAAAGACGAACCATTCGTACTCAGTAACCAAGTTGTTCAAGTTTTCTATGTAACCGATCCGCAAATAAGAAGCGCCATGTAGTTCTTCATGAAAAAAGGAGAATTGTCGGAGTAGAGAATGTAGTGGATGAGGAAGAATACAATCAATTTGACGAGTTACCACCTTTTGGAAATGGCATAAGGGTCGACGATGAACAACGTGACGAAACTAGTTACATACGCATTGATCATCATGAAAGGCTAATTTTTAAAGGAAATATGTAAGTGGAATGAGAAAGTGAGATATATATGTGGGAATTTGCATTTATATATATAAAAATGCATGTACGTGATGTATATGTGGGTATTTGCATTTATGTATATAACAATGCATGTGTGTGATGTATTTGTAAATTTTCATTTATGTATATAACAATGCATATGTGTGATGTATTTGTAAATTTGCATTTATGTATATGTGAAAATGTGTGATATATAGGTGAATTTTGAGAATGAGTGTCATACATATGTATCTCTATGTTCATTGGGCGGTTGTAAAGAAATACTGATAATTGGTCTTATTACAGTGCCTGCTGGTTGGTATAGGTAATAACTCCAGTGTGTGGCAGGAAAGGGCTTAATACAGACGGTTCTAGTTTAGAACCGTCTGTGATAACTATATATTACAGATGGTTCTAGTTTAGAATCGTCTGTGATAACTATATCACATACGGTTCTAAACTAGAATCGTCTGTAATAAGCCTTCCTATATACCCTCAGGCTAGGGTTTTGCGCGTACGCTTTAGTTATAGATCTACATATCGTCTCATTGCTCTCCCGATCTAGCTAGCCGTCGCCGTCTCCTTCTCGAATCTCCCTCCTCCTCGCGTCCACGCCATCGCCGCCGCCTCCTCGCACCTCCATCCCCAGTCGTCGTTGACCCCCATCCACGCCGTCGCCGCCGCCTCCTCAAACCTCCGTCCCGAGTCACCGTCGACCCGAGCCGTGGTGACCGGTGAACACTCCCTTTTCTCCTCTGCTCGCCGTTGACCCCGTCCCCTTTCTTAGTTCTTACCGATGAGCCGTGGTGAAGCAAGAATACATCATAGACCTCGGCTAGCTTGGTTTTTGACGGACGTAATGATCACATGGTGCTGCAGAATGTGCTTATTTTGCATTGTAGAAAACTTATAGGTTGATATCTTTGGCTTAGATCATGTTATATGTGGTTATTGGCACTTACAGTCTTTTGTTCTTTATAAATTGGGACCAATTTATATACTGTTTGAAATGTGCTTTAATATTGCTTAATTATACTGGCTGATTATTGTGAAAAGTGATGTTTATGGGAACTATCATATGCTCTATGAAGTAACTGGTTTTGTACTGAGATTAGATCACAAATCTTGAGCTCTAGATTTGTAGTCCTTTCGATTTTGCTAGAGTAGTTAGAATTCTGTGCAGTCTGTGATCACCTGTTTAGTAGATTAGTAGTCCTTTCGGTTTTGCTAGATTAGTAGTTCATGTTGTAGATTCAAGGTTTGGAGCTACGAATTCACATTTCATAGAGCTCAAGGTTTGGTTCACATTTGACAGATTCACTCAGTGAAGAGTATAAGACTGTAGTAGTGGGACGGCCAAGATTAAAATCTTAGAGCTACTAATTCACATTTCTTAGAGCTCAAGGTTTGATTAAAATCTTGTGTAACCCTACATCTGAGAGCAACTAAAACCACTCTGACATGCTGATTTTAGTCTTTTATATCTTCTATGTCTCAAATATGAATATATGCTGGTTTGAGACTATTGCATGATGTGTTGTTTAGATGGCTTAATATTTCCACATGTTTATATCTTGAAGAAGTCATCTTTATATCCAACATGTCATCCACGCATTCTTCAACATCTTCGCTGGATGCGTCTGCTCCAAAATTAAAACGCCAAGGAAGAGGGCTATCGAAAAAGCCTGAGGGCCGATTTACCATCACAGACGTCAATGGATCTAGGACCCCTCTCCTTCCTCACCGAGCAGCATGCACATTCCGAAGAATGATCGGAATAGTTGCACGAGAACGGATTGAGATCACATTCGATTCATGGAAAAGCATGACTGGGACCCAGAAACGTGAGCTACTGACAGAAATTTTGACATCGTTTGAGATCCCAAAAGAACACCAAGACTCCGTGCAATGACATGCCTTGCTAACAGCGTGCAAAGCATGGAAGAACTTCAAGAGCATGCTTGTCAAGAACTACGTGGAGAAGGATGAAACGCCCTTTCATAAATACCCATTCCTGGAACCACAATGGGAAGAGTTCAAGGCGATGAAGACAACCGAAGATTTTAAAAGTGCAAGTGCAGCGCACAAGGCCCTCCAGCAAAAACACACACCCCCACAGACTTGGCACAGCTGGGTATGTAGGTAAAATCGCATAGCGGAGGAGGGAGGATGAACATGCAATCCTGTAGGACACCGCCCCGCCATTTGCCAATATCCCAGATGACCGTGCTCGAAATTGGATTAGCGCAAGGTCATCTACCACGACATCGGGGGACGTCTCATTCTGAAACCCTGCAGACTAGGAAGTGTCCCAGCACCTGGTAAGATATCGATCGAACTACGTAGCATGCAATTACTCCACAATTTCGTAGGAAGTGAAATGACATGTCGTATTCTTGCAGGAAGCGCTGAGTGTTGAATCTTCCCAGGGATCATTCCAGGGAACAAGGGAGAAACATATACTCTTCTCGGCCCTGGGAAATAAGGAGCACCCAGGTCGTACGAGAGGCATTGGGCTTTATGTTCCTTGGAAACATGGTTTCCAAGATGACTCCGAATTGTATCGGAGTAGGAAGAGAACCAAAGCCAAGTGTGAGGCACGGCTACGAGAGGAGATCAACGCATCTCTTAGAGAGGAGCTGGCTAATTGTGTCAGAGATGAGATGTGAAGATTTACAGAAAATCAGTAGGCCGCTGCCGCCGCTCCTATGCTAGCTAGCTCGCCCAACGATCCGAGTAGTTGCGCGTCCAATCCTAGATGGAAAGCGAGGCCAGATTTCCTGTGGACAACATCCTGGTAATAATTATTATCTCTTGAATGCTCGATCCGTTGATAGGCCTATTGGAGTAACTAATTTTGTATCGTTATGTAGGAGGCTACGAAGTGCACACTCCAAGTGAGATATGCCTCCGTTCCCTTGTGCGCTGCTTGGAGCCAGGCATATCTGTCTGGTCACGGGGGCCATGGTGCATGTGGATGGTGTGCATGTGGCTTGGGGCCAGGCATATCTGTTCGGAAAAGTTCATGTGGATGGTGTGCATGCCAATTTTGAGGTCGTCCCGCTACCTCAGCCCCCCAACGACGAGATCGTGACTCTAAGGCAAGCCATTGGAACATTCATTCAGTGGCCCAAAAGCGACTTCTCCCTGGAGGCTTCACCGGTGGTAGGACCACAAGGGCAGTTCGAACCAGAGCTACATGCACTGGTGCCATCTCCACAAGGCCTATCTCCACCACCGCTACCTGCACTAGTGTTATCTCCACGGGTGCTATTCTCGCCAAAGCAACTTGCACTAGTGGTACCTTTACAGTCGACTACCATGAAGTCAACCTACAAGCGAGGTAGGGCCAAACCAAAGAAGACAAATGATGATATCCCCTACTTGCCATTGGCCAACAAATTTGTGCTAGGTGAGCCGATGATGGTCCCGGAAGAGCTCCTAACCCTAGGATTTGGTTGCCAAAGATTACACTCTTGGTATATGGAACAGGCCAATAAGCCACTGGCAGAACGACGCTCAGGTATCACTGTGAAATTTAGGCCGGATCATTTGCAGCTCAACATTCAAGAATGTGTCTTCGTGGTGACCTTTGATGATTTATTTGATCTTTTCAATCTCAACGCTCTCGACGCCTCACTCGTTCAATGCTGGATGCTGTAAGTGTGTACAATCACAGTCTCCGTTCATGTAATACCGATATATGTCATATAATTTGTTGCTTTTCTATGTATATATAGATACATGGTGACTGAAGCTAGATCATCTAAATCACTAATTGGTTTCTGGACCCACACTTGGTCGCCATGGATACCATCAGCGAGGATGCATCCTTCGTCGAGAGCTATATTACAACAACACTGCTGGCTCACCGCGATAAGGAATTTGTTCTTATGCCATACAATGAGTGGTTCCATTGGATTTTAATTGTAATTATACCAAAATAGAACAAGACTATATATCTTGATTCTCTAAGTAAGAACAAAATGGACTACATAGTTATCACCCAATTACTCGTTAGGGAAGTACATTTTCTCCATACATAACTATATTGTACTCTTTCTTTTCTTCCGAATGACTAAGCTAACTTTTTCGAATCATGAAGGTCGTTTGCCACGTACGTTGCATAGACACGTGGCTCAACGGAAGGGGCCAAGCCCTTGCAACATGTTCAAAATTTTCGGGTATTCGCTAGTACACATTAATTAATCCTATACAACACTTGGTAGTAATACCTCTTGAATCAACACATTCTATTTTTTGCAGTGCCACCAGTAGTCGCCGGGCAACACGTGTGGATTCTACATTTGCCACCATATGAGACTACTCCTCGATTCCTTGAAGATCACCAATTCTAAGGTTTGTCAATCTTTCCACATTTATTTCATACTTATCAGATTATATATGTACGCACATTGATATTCCTATTGACAGGCTACGCCCATCTCTACAACTGCATTGAAACAGCCAGACCTTGCACAAATTCGAGGATAGTGCGCGTTCTTTTTGATGTCTAAAGTCGTAAATTCAAATGGAGAGTTCCACAACGTACAATAATTTTTGGTTTGGGATAAGATATTGACATTGATTGTAATTTTGTATTTGTTAAGGGATATTTTATTTCATTTCAATTAATTGATTTGCAAAATGGATGTTTTATGTGTGTGAAATGAATTGAGATATGAATTGGATGTATACATATACATGTTGATCTGCTTATTTCAGAGGGCATGGCTAGCATTTCCTGAGGCTAGCCAATAAACAGAAATAGGTTTAGGGGTAGAAGAGAGTATCACAGAGGGTTTTTAACTAAAAACCATCTGTGATAGTTATAATCACAGACGGTTTTTAGTTAAAAACCGTCTGTGATTTATAAATATCACAGACGGTTTTAGTTAAAAACCATCTATGATATTTACATATCACAGAAAGTTTTTAACTAAAACCGTCTGTGATATTTATAAATCACACACGGTTTTTGACTAAAAACCGTCTGTGATATTTGTAAATCACACACGGTTTTTGACTAAAAACTGTCTGTGATATTTGCACCATAGACGGTTCGAAAGCCGTCTGTGATGACCTCGTATCATTACTGACCCATAAATTTAGACGGCTCACAAAACCATTTATGATGACGTTTCTGAATCGTCTGTGATAAGGTTTTCTATAGTAGTGTCCGTTTAGACCTAGAGCCCGCGGAGTAAACCCGGTTAGACCTAAGCTGTGGCCAGAGTCCAATCTAACAATTGGTATCAGGGCCCAGTCGTCTAACATATATTTGGACTTCATGGTTGCGGAAGTACAAAACCGATGTGTGATGGGAAGAATACTGAGAATAGTCTCACATCAGTTGTGGGAAGAAAAAAGTACAACTTATAAGTATGAAGGAGATCTCACCCATTGGACTAATCTTTTGGATAGGGAAGGCACAATACCACTTATAAGACTGTTGCTATAGGGCTTGCATGCGGCAGCCTGTGAGCTTAGTAGTGTTCAAGCCGTTGGACCTAGAGCCCGGAGAGTAAACTCGGTTGCACCTAGGCATACAACCAAGATTTGATCTAATATATTTTACCATTATGATCACTTTGGAAATTTTTTATCACCGAAATTTTGCCAGTACCTGGCGGTTACCGGCCTTACCTATGTTTCACAGTAAAATTTTATACCAGTTAAAAAATTTTAGATTCATCAAAATTTATCTAAAAAATTTATAAAATTCAAATTTTAATGTAAAAATTTTGTTCCGGTAACTATCGGTTACCAGTTGTATCGCTGCCCTCCGATAAAACTTTCAAACCAATACATTTTTCCTAGGATCACTATAATGTGTAGGGTTGCAATCGGGTCAAATGCAGACGGATATTGTCGTTACCATATCCTAACCCATTTTTTTCCTCGGATTTGGTATTGAATACAGTCAGTTCGGATACAAATACGAATTTGGAATATGCGGATTTTTGGAAACGGTAAGATCGGTGCAGATACTTAATGGATTCGAATCAGACAACGGATAAAATAGGCGGATATCACACACATACGGAACAATACATTCAACATAAGTTTTTAGCACAATACAAATTCAACATAAGTCATAAATTGATATATAATTCATTAACCAACAGTCTAATATTCTACAAATTTAACATAATGATTAACGACATCAGTGATAAATTTGTCCTGTCATACATAACATAAGTTCCATAACAATAAAAATTCAAGAAACAAGTTCAAGTGTTCAACATATGATTATAGCTTTCCAAGAAAGCTTTATAAACTTTCATAACAGTCATTCAATCATAGTCTCACATGAATATAGGATGACATGATCAACTTTGTCTTGCTCTTGCAAAATTCCAAGCATAGCACTAACATCAAAATATGGTTTCCTATGCGAAAAAATAGTGAGTGCTCCTGAAAAATAAGAAATATCAAACCAATATTGAATGGCATTCATGCTGCTACGGATGTATCCAATTGAAAATAACTAGATACCTACATATATATTACTCTTGGGACTCGCATACCAAATCCGTGCCTTAGTTTCTCAACATTGTAATTGTAATCAAATGAGTAGAGACTGTTCACTAAAAGATATATGCGTGGTCCACGGCAGAAAAACCACACCAATTGAACAAATATTGCAACTATTTCTGAACACGACGAACCATGTGCGCATTGATCATGGCACAAGTTCCAAGAATTTCGCAGAAATTTTGTCCTTAAGAGTAATCAATATGCTGTATAGTCAGGATTTTGCACTACACAAAAGCTATTGATGATTATATGAAAAATATTGACAACACTACACTATTTAGTCACATGGATAGTCAACTGATGTAGCTCTTGATTTGATGAAAGATGTTGAGAACAGGATTTCCAAAAGTTGTGTGTGTGCATGGTTTTTTTATCTGAATTCTGGCAGTTGCAAAGACAATGATCTGCTAACTGTACAATTTGTTATCGCACCTGGCACTCCGTAGATCTGAGAGCAATGCTGTTGTATCATTTCTAAACACTACAACTAGTTTACTATCAAGCACTATGTTAAGTTGAAAAATGCAGGAGAATCAAAATTAGGAAAAATGAAATGAAGTACGGCACCTTTTCAAAATAGGACATATAACTAATCTAGCTACCAATAGAACATATCTTGTTATTTTACTATCCTAATTTTTGAACCTTTTATTGACATCTTAACAGGGTCAAATTCAAAGATGTGGTGCCACCATATATCTGATTTATGAATCAAAAGAAAAGATTTGTGAAGAAGCATGAAGCCATGAAGCAATAAGAACTCATTTGACATTTAATTAGCACAACTACAATGTCTCAGTAATATTATGCACTACTGCTATCTCCTATTTCTCTTGATCTAGGATATTGATCTAGTAGTCAATTGTGAAAACAAAGGAATAGCCCACTGCAAACACAGATCTAGCAAAGGAGTGAAGGATACAGAGATCATACAATCAACTTCACTACTCGCAAGCATAGTTAGAGCTCGCCATCACTAGCCATTTCTTTGTCCTACAATTTTGCATAGTTAATGAATACATACATATATATATATATATAGACACACACACACATAGTAGTACTAGTCTAACACTTTTAGTGTTTTACTAAAGAAGAGTGCAAAGCACCAAGTCACTGTTGTAGCTACGGGCTAAACAGGAAGAGAGAGGGATCAGTAGAAGAGGAAGAGAGCTAGATCTGGAGAGGTAGTGATAATGAGAGGATGTCCCCCCCTTGCCCCTCCTGGGGGTTTATATATATGAGTGGGGTGGAATGGGAAATCCCCATTCTACCACTTAGTATTTACAAAGGATGAGGATACATTGGTATATTTACACTGGTATATTCCTCTACACTATTGGGCCTATTACATGTTGGACTAGTTGCACGCCCGATTCACGGGGTTGGGCCACCCTACAACAAGATACTCCTCAAAGAAGCGCTGAGGTCCCGATGGGCGAGCTGACGTGATCAACCACCCCAGCCCCCCGTTCCCCGATAGCAAGCGCGAGGGTGCCGATGCAACTGGTAGCTCGCAGACCCCAGAGGCAATGCCTACGAAGAAATTAGTGAACCCCAAAGGCAGACGGCGGAGTCGAGCACCGAAGACGTGCCAACGAGCGTCGAAGACGTGCCGCCCCGCCGACGCGACGCCACAAGGTGGGCGCGGTCGAAGTCGCGCCGGTGTGCCGCCCGAGGCGACGCCACGAGGCGCGCGGTCGAGCGCCGAAGCGTGCCGCCCCGCCAGGCGATGCCTACGAGGCGGACGGCGAGTCAGCGCATAAGACGTGCCGACGAGCGCCGAAGATGTGCCGCCCCGCCGAGCCATGCCTCCGGAGGGACGGCGAGTCGAGTGCCGAAGACGTGCGCGCCGCCGAGGCGACGCCTCTGGCAGGCGGTGGCGGTCAGCGCCAGGCGTGCCGTCCCGCCGAGGCCATGCCTCCGAGGCGGACGGCGGAGTCGAGCGCCGAAGACGTGCTGTCCCGCCGAGGCCATGCCTCCGAGGCGGACGGCGGAGTCGAGCGCCGAAGACGTGCCGTCCCGCCGAGGCGATGCCTACGAGGCGGACGGCGGAGTTGAGCGTCGAAGACGTGTCGTCGAGCGCCGAAGACGTGCCGTCCCGCCGAGGTGATGCCTACGAGGCGGACGGCGAGGCCGAGCGTCGAAGACGTGTCGTCGAGCGCCGCGGAGAGCGGGCGCTTGCAGCATAGGCCGAAGGCGCTGCGCGCGCGGAGGCACGGAGGCGGAGCCGCCGTTCCCCTTCCTTTCAGCGTAGGCCGAGGGCACTACGCACGCCGAGGCAGGGAGGCGAGACCGCCGTTCCCCTACCTTCAAAAAGAGTGCCCGCGAAGAGCGGGCGCTTGGAGCGTAGGCCGAGGGCACTACGCACGCCGAGGTAGGGTGGCGAGACCGCCATTCCCCTACCTTCAAAAAGAGTGCCCGCAAAGAGCGGGCGCTTGGAGCGTAGGCCGAGGGCACTACGTACACCGAGGTAGGGAGGCGAGACCGTCGTTCCCCTACCTTCAAAAACAGTGCCCGCGGAGAGCGGGCGCTTGGAGCATAGGCCGAGGGCACTACGCACGCCGAGGTAGGGAGGCGAGACCGCCGTTCCCCTACCTTCAAAAGAGTGCCCGCGAAGAACGGGCGCTTGGAGCGTAGGCCGGGGGCACCACGCACGCCGAGGCAGGGAGGCGAGACCGCCGTTCCCCTACCCTGAAAACTGGCGGTGCACTCCCTGGTGCAACGCACACGAGGGTGCGATATCCGAGTGGTGCGCCGCTTAAAGCGAGGCACTCCCTAGTGTCTCGGCCATGCAATAATTTTTATACTCCGTAGAGTGTCGCGTGCGGAGGCGGACCTCGACGCTACGTCTTATTTAGAGTTCGTAGACTGGCGCATGCGGAGGCGGACCTCGACGTCACGTCTTATTTATACTCCGTAGAGTGCGCGCGGAGGCGTCCCCCCGTCGCGTCTTATTTAGAGTCCGTAGACTGGCGCGTGCGGAGGCAGACCTCGATGCTACGACTTCTTTTATAGTCCGGAGACTCGCGCGTGCGGAGGAATGCCTCGACGGTCACGTCTTTTTTAGAGTCCGTAGACTGGCGCGTGCGGAGGCGGACCTCGACGCTACGACTTCCTTTATAGTCCGGAGACTCGCGCGTGCGGAGGAATGCCTCGATGGTCACGTCTTTTTTAGAGTCCGTAGACTGGCGCGTGCGGAGGCGGACCTCGACGCTACAACTTCGTTTATAGTCTGGAGACTCGCGCGTGCGGAGGAATGCCTCGACGGTCACGTATTTTTTAGAGTCCGTGGTCTGGCGCGTGTGGAGGCGGACCTCGACGCTACGACTTCCTTTATAGTCCGGAGACTCGTGCGTGCAGAGGAATGCCTCGACGGTCACGTCTTTTTTAGAGTCCGTGGACTGGCGCGTGCGGAGGCGGACCTCGACGTCACGTCTTATTTATACTCCGTAGAGTGCGCGCGGAGGTGTCCCCCCGTTGTGTCTTATTTAGAGTCCGTAGACTGGCGCGTGCGGAGGTAGACCACGATGCTACGACTTCTTTTATAGTCCGGAGACTCGCGCGTGCAGAGGAATGCCTCGACGGTCACGTCTTTTTTAGAGTCCGTGGACTGGCGCGTGCGGAGGCGGACCTCGACGCTACGACTTCCTTTATACTCCGTAGAGTACGCCGACGCTCGAGGCAATCGTGCGATTTAAAACAAAAGCGAGGACCAAAACAGAGACACGAAAAGAAATGGCCAAAGACTCGTGGCAACAAAATGCTCCAGAGCGCAGCACGAGAAAAACATTTGATACCACGGTAGCCCAGAGCTGGCCAAAACTGGAGAAGCAAACGCGGCCAAATCAAATGCTCTGAGAACAAAACTGCAGCCTCAATAAATAATATGATGATCAATTATTTCTCTTAAGGCCACGTACGCAAGAAGTGCAGCAGGGAATTTAGTAGAGCCTTGTGGGCAATTACGTGCAGTGCGTACCAGGCGGGGCGGCGTCGACGCAGAGCAGACCCCATAGGTGCGGGGCCCGGACTGCGCAGAGCACGTGGAGCGTGGCGCGAGGATGTGGACTGACTTGGAGACCTCATAGGGACTTTGCTGATGAGCGTGCCACGGAGGTGCAAAGGCCACGGGAGGCGCACCCCGATCCGCGCCTTCGAGGAGGGCGAGGCCAGCGTCGAGGAGGTTGCGGGAATGCTCCGCGTCTTGGACTGTCTCGGCGGCGGAGAGCTTGGCGATGCTTCACGGAGACCAAGGTGACGTCGCGGAGTCTAAGCGAGCGCAGAGACGAACGTGCCTGGCCCACGCGGAGGTTACCGGAGGCGCAGGCCATGGGCGCGGAGGCTCCCGAGCAACCTTCGCCTTTGCGGAGTCCTTGACCGAGGTGGCCATCCCACCGAACCGCGAAACGCGAAGCTGGCTGGGCGCCTCGCGCCTGCATGCACTGGACTTTCCGATGTGACTTCACGACGCCAGGCCGGATCCGCATGCCATGCAGCCCTGAAGCTGTCACCATCTTCGGCGCGGGTAAGACTTCGCCGCGTGGTTCACCGGGGCGCAGGCCGACGCAGGGCGTTGAGGAGCAGCGAGGAGCCCGCCGCTGTGTACACCCATCCTCGTCGAGCTCTAGCCGGAGACTTCAGGCGGGAGACTCCGCGAATGCACGTCGGAGACTTCGCGTACGTGCGCCGGAGACCTCCGGCGGGGGCGTCGCACATGCGTAGTGTCGCGGGAGACTTCGAACGAGCGCCGGAGACCTCGAGCCGGAGACCTCAGGCGGGGGCTTCGCACATGCATGGAGTCGCGGGAGACTTCGAACGAGCGCCGGAGACCTCGAGCCGGAGACCTCGGGAGGGGGCTTCGCACATGCGTAGAGTCGCGGGAGACTTCGAACGAGCGCCGGAGACCTCGAGCCGGAGACCTCAGGCGGGGGCTTCGCACATGCGTGGAGTCGCGGGAGACTTCGAACGAGCGCGGAGACCTCAGGCGGGGCTTCGCACATGCGTATGCGTCGAGTCGCAGGAGACTTCGAACGAGCGCCGGAGACCTCGAGCCGGAGACCTCAGGCGGGGCTTCGCACATGCGTCGAGTC
Organism: Dendrocalamus sinicus; assembly: GCA_036346575.1. Taxonomy (NCBI): domain Eukaryota; kingdom Viridiplantae; phylum Streptophyta; class Magnoliopsida; order Poales; family Poaceae; genus Dendrocalamus; species Dendrocalamus sinicus. The sequence goes on from CM070658.1 coordinate 1,997,191, forward strand.
GCGGGAGACTTCGAACGAGCGCCGGAGACCTCAGGCGGGGCTTCGCACATGCGTAGAGTCGCGGGAGACTTCGAACGAGCGCCGGAGACCTCGAGCCGGAGACCTCAGGCGGGGGCTTCGCACATGCGTGGAGTCGCGGGAGACTTCGAACGAGCGCCGGAGACCTCAGGCGGGGGCTTCGCACATGCGTGGAGTCGCGGGAGACTTCGAACGAGCGCCAGAGAGCTCGAGCCGGGGACCTCAGGCGGGGGCTTCGCACATGCACGGAGCCGCGGGGGGCTGCGAATCGTCGCGGAGGCAAGATGAAGGCCGGCGAGGTCCTCGCGGCGTCGAGGCGAAGGCCGACGAAGTCCACCCGGGCGTCAGGCGAGGTGGAGTCGGCAGCTTCTGTGGGCGCGGAGACGGGCGCGGAGCCAGCCGAGAGGACGGGGCGCAGAGCCGGCGGGCGCCAGGCGACGCTGCACGACGGCCCTGATAACCACACGCTTCGCTAGCTTCGCCGAGGAGACGGGGCACTGAAGTAGATGCCACCGCTCCACGGTATTTCATGTGTATGCATGGATGCAAAAAATATACGTGGAGGGATATGTCATGCGTGCACTGACGGATGGATATTCCATGAAGGCGTCGTGGATGCAAATGCGTGGACGCGAAGGCGGGGGCAGACGAGGAGGCACCGCGCGGGGTAGACCTCGTCGAGGGCGTGCGAAATGCATGGATGCAAAAATATACGTGGAGGGATATGTCATGCGTGCACTGACGGATGGATATTCCATGAAGGCGTCGTGGATGCAAATGCGTGGACGCGAAGGCGGGGGCAGACGAGGAGGCACCGCGCGGGGTAGACCTCGTCGAGGGCGTGCGAAGACCCGCCTTCGGCAACGCAGGGGCGAACGGATGCGCGGAGCTGCCGGGGGCTTCGCGAGGCTTGTCAACGTGGAGGCCCGGCGAGGAGCCTCGGTCTGCAGCTAGTGCGGAGTCTCGATCTGCAGCTAGTGCGGAGTCTCGATCTGCCACTGGCCCACACGACCATGCTGGCGCTGAGCTCATGCATGGATGGGCATATGGTTAGATATGCATACGTAAAGCTTTCTTGAGACACCCTACCCATTCAGATCTACTAAATCTGGATTTGGAAAAGAAACGAGAACTCATAACTTATCTGTGACGCTCGTGATATGAGCAACTCGAGATATTCCCGTTCCACGCTAGGAAGCTTCTTCGATGGTAGCCACCTCTAGCGTCCCTGCTAACGCCCCTGCGCAACTTCTTGCTCGATCCCCACGGACGGTGCCATCTGTTGTAGGTATGGGCTAAACAGGAAGAGAGAGGGATCAGTAGAAGAGGAAGAGAGCTAGATCTGGAGAGGTAGTGATAATGAGAGGATGTCCCCCCCTTTGCCCCTCCTGGGGGTTTATATATATGAGTGGGGTGGAATGGGAAATACCCATTCTACCCCTTAGTATTTACAAAGGATGAGGATACATTGGTATATTTACACTGATATATTCCTCTACACTATTGGGCCTATTACATGTTGGACTAGTTGCACGGCCCAGTTACGGGGGGTTGGGCCACCCCTACAACAGTCACAATACCGGAAGAATCATCATATTAGCAGCAATGGTCTCAACTACCTCCAAATTGCCAATCTTTCCACATTTATTTCATACATGTCAAGTTTTATATGTGCGCGCGTTGATATTCCTATCGACAGGCTACGCCCATCTCTACATCTGCATTGACACAGCCGGATTTAGCAAAAATTTGAGGAGAGTTCATTTGGTTTTTGTGGACTAAAGTCGTAAGATCAGATGGAGAGTTCAACTGCCCAGAATGATTTTTTATTGTAATTCTAAGTGCAAATGCAGTGTAGATCTTTTACAATTGTGTATTTGTTAATGGATATTTTATTTCAATTCAATGAATTGATTTGCGAAATGGATGCTTTATGTTTGTGAAATGAAATGCGTTGTCAATTGGATGTTTTATGTCTGTGAAATGAATTGAGATGTGAAATGTATCTGAAATGAAATGAGATGTGTGAATTGTATATGTTTTATGTCCGTGATTATCGCTTGTTTGAGGGCATGGCTAGCATTTCTGAGGCTAGCCAATAAGCGAAATATATTTAGGGGTTGAAGGAATATCACGAGCGGTTTTGAGTAAAAAACCGTGCGTGATAGCTGATAATCACGACGGTTTTTACTTAAAACCGTGCGTGATGATCATATCACGACGTTTTTAACTAAAACCGCTCGCGATGATCAGCTATCACGACGTTTTTACTCAAAAACCGTCAGTGATAATAGTATCACTGACGGTTTTAACTCAAAACCGTGCGCGATTATCGCTATCACGCAGGTTTTACTCAAAATCGTCAGGTATCCTGACGATCCAAAACCGCTGCGTGATGACCTTCGATTATCACTGATACATAAAGACAGACGGTTCACAAAACCGTCTGTGATTATGTTTTCGAACCGTCTGTGATGATCTTTTCTGTAGTAGTATCGTCTGGAAGCTCACCGGCACGTCGAACCCCGTCGATGATGGACAGGTCGAAGAAGTCGGCGCTGCTGCCGTGGCGGCCGAGGATGTACAAAAGGGAACAAAAGGGATTTATAGAAGCATGCAGGCAAGATGAAATCGGCCGTGTCGACTCGAGGAGGATGAGCTGACGAGGATAGACACGAGATGCCATTGTTCATGCATGTGCTGTTGCCTTGTCACTTGTTGCATTGACGTCATGACGAAGTACGCACGACTACCACACATGGCAGTGCTATAAATGGGTCATCACACTCTATACAACATTCGACTGTTTTTGAGAACAAAAACAGTCAAATTTTGGGCTGTTAGATGGAGATCCAACGCCCTAGATCATTTTTTTGGAGGGGGTTATTTTTTTGGAGGGGGGCTTGTATGGGTAGATCCGTTGGATGGAGATCTAACATTCCAGATCAATCTGACTATTTTTGTCCTAAAAAAATGTTGTATAGCAATACTCTAATTTATAACACTCGGAAAGGACAACGATGAGAAAAAAAATTGCTATCTGCTGATGCATGTGTGCTTTGAACTGCACTTTGTCTCGCAACAAAGACTACTTTATTGCGTGCATGATGCGTACAACACATGCATGCAAGGATCTGCTTTCACATATGGTCCCGCATGCATGGATTAAGGAAGGGGCACCTAAAGTCATTGATTAAGAAAGTCACGTGGCCCATAACCATCTATTCTCACGGAGGCCTGCTTCCAATCTATTACTTTCTTTTAATTCTCACGAAGGCCTGCGTGCCAATTTCTCATAGCCAAACCCAACAGGAAATTAATCTAGCTTTGGAGATTTTTATATTTGTTCGTACCTCTGATTGGGGGGAGGGGTGCGCCGACCACAGAAAAAAAAAACCAATCTATTATTTTCAGAGAGCTATACATTTATTCTTCCTAGGGTTTGGCATATAATTGCAACTTAGAGGGGAATTAGGTGTTCTCAACCCCATTGTTCTTATGATTCCTTGTGATTTGTAGGAGCAGCGATACGTCTACTTGTATAGTCGGGTAGACATGATCATGAGCGTGTGGTTGGGTGAATTCTTTTGCCGCAGGTTGCTATTCTAACAGTGGTTGGCGTCATCTGTTTGTCAGGTTGCACAGATCTAAAGCTATCCTTGATCCTACGTCATGAAAACGGTTCCAAACCGTCTGTGTTTATATGTCAGTAATAATAGGTGGTTATCACAGATGGCTCCTAGGCCATTTGTGATAACTTACATTTCAGACAGTTTTTGAGAAAAAACCATCTGTGATATTCGACTATCACAGACGGTTTTGTATAATAAACCGTCTGTGATATTGTGTATATCACAGACGGTTAATAACAAAGACCGTCTGTGATATCATTCATATAACAGACGACTCAGTGTTTGAAACCGTCTGGGATATATATATCACAGACGGTTTGCAACACCGAATTGTCTATGATAACTATTTCAACAGCAATTTTATTTGCCGTTTTTCAGCTAGCCTTAGGATTTGCTAGCCGTGCCCTCTGAAAACAAGCTGCATCACGTATATAGCACAGATGAATGAAACAAATGGCCAGCAGATCACATATATATATAGAATAAAAATTGTTGCATAGATCTCACAAATGAATTAAATTGAATGAATTATTTGATTAAGCACAATTGAGTGATTTGTACAATTGAATACAATGTATCAACATCTAATTATCACCACTGCTGGGGTGGAACACTCCAGTCTTGTTTATGACCTCGGATAGCAAGAATTCGGAGAGGTTTCCATGAATTTTGACGAGTTTGTCGAGATCATATACACTTTCGTCGAAGTCCACCCGTTGTCGCTAGGAGCAATGTTAAGTCATTAATTAGCATGTGTGTGTGTATATACATATATATAATCAAAAAATAATAATTATTGGAAGGTTCACAAACCTCTGGATCATTCTGTTGGTGATATGCCCTAGAGGCAACATGGAGATGTTGAATATATCACATATTATGTTTATGATACATTGCTTTGTTCCTTGAAATAGACATTATCATTATTGATCAATGAGTATGTGACTTATTCATGAGACTCTTAATGCCAAAATGTTGCTATTTCTAAATGATCCCTGATTATATATCATTTGAGGAACAAATATGATTCAAAGATCAGCATATGTATTGATTGATGATCATGTCTCATGGATCATGGTATGGAGATACCAAATCAATAATATGGACATGTGTTAGTGAACATATGTTGGATAGACCCGCCATGAGACACTGCAGAGATTCCATGTGTCATCAGTTGGTCTCAAGTAGTGTTTATGTAGAATCCTTAGACTTGAGATCATCATGGTTCCCAACATACGTAGTAGCCTATTTTGGGACTACTAACCACTACTCCGTGAATCGGTTAGTCATAAAAGTAGTCTTCGGGTTTGCTAGGAAACATGTAGTGGGATGTGAATGATCAAGATAGAATTTGCCCCTCCTTATGGGAGAGATATCTGGGCCTCGATGTAATGGATTATGAAAGTGCATGGCCATGCCAAGGTGATTGAGGAGTCAATCACGAGTTTATAATCCATCACGGAATCGAGAGAGTGATTGAGCTATTAAGAGGATGACACAGGTCTCGCCTTGAGCTCAATCTATATCGTGAGGCAAAGGGATTCGTACATGAGAACATTACAGGTTCAGCCGATATGATCTTTACGTATACTTTGGGGTTAATATGTCTTACTAGAGGCCGCTATTAACAGTGTGACCGGAAAGGCGTTTCCGGGTCGCGATCAAGTATACGTGAACCTACAGGGTCGCACACTTAATGGGTTGGAACACTAATTCGAATGTGATTCGGATGTGGGCTCAATTCGAATAGAGATCCGGATAGACTCCTATTGGGCCTCGGTCCACGAGGCCCAAGTGAGGAGGTCTATATATATGGAGGCGAGGGGCTGAGGGGTGTATGCTTCTGTTAATCCCGAGCCAAACCCTAGCCGCTCGTGAGTGCTGGTACACTCGCGATTGGCATTCCAGCCCCGGACGTGTGGATACCGGTGGAGGCGCTGCTCGTTGCGGCGTTGATTGGCATCAACAATCTACATATTAGATCTTGCACGTGGTGTGGTTGATCGCGTGGAGGAGACGATCTGTTCGGGACGATCGACTAATTCCACTACTACCTTGACGCGCGTGGTTGGATCGGCTTCTCCAACTCTTCTTCCGCTGCGCTTCGCGTCTAGTGGTAACGATCCATGATCCCTCCTTAGCATGATGTCCTGGTGTGCGCGGTAGAAAAGTTTTGTTTTCTGCTATCGTAGCCTACGCGCATTCCTTTCACATTCATCTTAGTGTCCATGATTTCCTTTATATGGCGGCAAACGTAGAATCCACATACGTTGCCTTGTAGCTGTTGCACTGCAAAAATAGAATTACATACATATGCATTTTCAATTCTAGAGGCATTATAACAAAGTGTGATATAGGATTATTGTGTTGTAGCGGGTACCGGAAATCGCGTGTTGTGTCGCAGCGTGTCACTGGATTTGTTGTGTCTCCCTCCTACGGCAACATAAGCGGTAAACGACCTACGTGATTCAAAATAGTTAGCCTCGGCCATTGCAAACGAAGGAAAGATTACAATAGAGTTATGTATGGAGGAAATGAGTTTACCTGTTAATTGCTTCTTGCACAAGACCAAAGTCGTGGTTGCTCCTAAGTAGGGAATCAAGGTATATTACCTTGCTCTACTTTTGTACAATCACAATCAAAATCCAGTGAGACCTAGTCATATGTGTCACCATAGTGATTAATGCTAAGTTCATGCTGCATATAAAGTACAAATGAAACTTGTGTGGCAACTAGTGAAGCACTTACCCTTGGTTGAAGGGTACCATGATGTACTCCTTGTCGCTGTGAGCAATCAATCTCCTCATTATGTAATCTTGCACGAAGGATGCATTTTCGTTGATAGATTGCTCGGAGATCAAGTGTGGGTTGAGGAAACGCACCGGTTGTCGCCATCACCGGACTTGTTGGATTATGTATCTATACATAAGGAAAGAGTAATGACATTTATCGGTATAACGTGAATGTAGAACTTCATTGTACAGTACACTTACAGTGTCCAGCATTGTAGAAGTAAGACGTCGAGCTCATCGAGATTGAATAGTAAGAATAAGTCTTCGAATGTCACAATGAAGTAGCCTGAGTCGTGGAGGAAATTCGCCTCTATATATCTCACAGTTAATGCATTCTGCCGGTTTGGCTTCATGTTGGACCTCTGCATGTACCAGATATGCAATGTATTGCAAACCAAACCAAGCCGGGGTAATTGTGACTCAGGGACCAACGATACTCCTAGAATGAACTTCCATGGCCCGAGACATGCCTTAATTTTGTTCGCTTGGGTCTTAGATCCTCGCTTATGATACGTTTTTGGTGGCGTCTCGGTGGGAGCCGATGCAACAGGCTTCGGAACCGGAGCTGGAGGTGGAGCCACCAGAGCCGATGTGACAGGTCCGGGGCGATGTCCCTCTTGGGCCACTGGATGTGGAGATCGTGGTACAGACAAGTCGAGGGCGATGTCTCTCTTGGGCCACTGGATGAATGTGTGGACAGCATCCCCTAATGTCTTAATCTCTTCGTTTGGGGGCTTCTCAAGAGGGACGGTCTTAAAAACATCATTAATCATGTGCACTTGAACCTTTATGAAACTGATGTCTACTTGTATGCCATGCACCAGCGTCCCTGACAGCAATGGATACGCCATCCCCCGCCCAGCGTCAACGGGAATAGAGCCAATAAGCCTGACTCTGAGGATGCAAGGCATGGGCTGAGGATGCAAGGCATAGGCTCCTACATAACAACACAAGATGAGCTAAGGCATCCACCAGAGAGATCTATGTTGCATTCTAAAGAGGTACATTACCTGGATGTCATCGATAGGTTAATGGGCGTCGCTATGTTCAGTAATTGGTGTAGACGTGCAGCTATTGCGATGTTGAGGGGGACTGGGTACCGCAGTAGTAGGGATGGGTTGTGATTGGTTGCAGACTTGTCTTAGTTCTTCCCTCAATGAATCTATCTCTCCTCGAAGTGAGGCAGTCTGCTCTTGAAGTGAGGCAGATAGTTGTTCCTCAAGTTGATCATGAAACTCCTATTTTATTTGTTCATTGCGGTACGCCTTGGATCTCTTCCTACTCCTATATGTATCAGAGTAATCTAGAAATCCGTGCCTCCAAGATACATAAAACCCCAAGCCACGTGTGCGACCTAGGTGCTCCTTGTTTCCCAAGGCCTGTGATAGTAAATCTCTCTCCTTGTATTCTTGAAAGGAGCCACAAGAAGATTCGGTAGTCAACGCGGTTCCCTAGAGAAGCTCTAGCTGATCAAGTCGCTGCCAACGCGGTTCGACCACCCTTTCCCAGGTGTGGGGGAGGTGTTTTCGGTGCTGACCATTGCCAAGGGAGAGGCCATGGCCATGGGCATGGTGGTGCCGCCCACATTGAGGACTTTGGTGATGACTTTTGGCTACACCGCAATGACAAGTATCAACATCATGGCTGTCATCATGATGATCCACAAGTGGATGAGAAATTTAGGAAACTTAAATTCACTATTCCCAAATTTGAAGGTGCTTCCGATCCAGATGCATATCTCACATGGGAGCTCGAGATAGATAAGATCTTCTGGATGCACAATTATTCGGAGGAGAAAAGGCTAGACATTGCGTCATTGAGTTTGATAGGTATGTGTTGATTAGGTGGGAGCAAGTGTTGAACCAAAGAGAAGATAATGGGGAACCTCCAATTGCATCATGAGTTGAAATGAAGCAAGAGCTAAGTGCTAATAGCATGTTTTGTCCCTAACACTTATAAATGGGATCTTTTTGATAAACTGCAGAATTTAAGACAGGGAGGTCGCTCGATGGAGAAATACTGCAACGATATGAAGCATGCTATAATTAGGGCACATGTACACGAAGATGAAGAGCAAACACTTGCACATTTTTTGTTTGGTCTAAATAAAAACATTAAACGCATTGTGCAATATTAGCCCTACAATACTGTTGTTGATTTGGTACATCAAGCGACCAAGGCAGAGAAGCAGTTATTAGAAGATGTAAAATCAGCACCAAGGATAGTATCCCTCAATTTGAAAGCTCCATCATCATCCTTTAATGCCACCAAAGCACAATTCAATTTGGGATAAGATACATTTTCAGCTAGTACTAATTCAAATACTAATGCTCGTTCTTTCTCAATGGCAAAATCAGCACCTACACCAAGTGAGAAGAAGACCACTCCATCCTCTACATTCTCAATTGGTGCTACAACAAAAAGTAGAGAAATTCAATGCTTCAAGAGTTTTGGGGCATGGTCATATTTCTAGGGAGTGTCCCGACAACCAAGTTGTTCTTGTGATGAAAGATGGAGAGCATGAATCCACAAGTGAAGATGAGGTTGATCTTAGTCATGAAAAGGAGAGATATGAGAATGCATTGGATGACAATGAAGAGGTTGATGTATTGAATTATGAAACAAGAGAGGCACTAGTAGTCACCAAAAATTTGAGCATGTGCACATCCACAGTTATTCAACTTGTTTCAAACACAAGTCAAGATAAACAACAATGCAATCAAACTTATTATTGATGGTGGTAGTTATTATAACCTAGCTAGTGTTGAATTATTTGAAAAGCTTGATTTAAAGATGTTGAAACATCCACATCCATATCATGTGCAATGGTTTAGCGAATGTGGGGATGTGAAGGTTCATTTTGTGGTGCATATTACTTTCAAGATTAGTGACTATACGGACACCATTGAGTGTGATGTGGTACCTATGACAGTGTGCCGTTTGCTGTTAGGAACGCCATGGCAATATGATTGAAGTGTGCATCATGATGGCCATTCCAATAGATATGCTTTTAAGTGGAAGGGAAAGACAAAAGAGTTTAATCCAATGACTTCTACTCAAATACATGCTGAATTTTAGCAAATAAAGCTTGCTGAAAATGAGGGCAAAAAAAAAGAAAAGAGAGACTTCCACACATCGATGAGTGAGAGCCATAAGCCAAATATAGAGGAAAAAGTAACAGTGAGAAAGGGATGGTTATATTAGCCACAAAATTAGATTTGAAATATGTGAGTAATGACCCATCAAAGATGCACATTGCGCTTATGTACAAAAATACAATTGTTTTGCTTCTGAACTAATGATTTAACCTCTCTTCCTAGTGGTGTTCCCTCTCTTTTGTAGGCATTTGAGGACGCGTTTCTGAAAGAGGTACCAGCGAGACTTCCACCATTGCGTAGAATTGAGCATCAAATTGATCTAGTTTCCAACGCATCACTTCCTAACCATCCACCATACCATACTAATCCGGAGGAAACCAAAAAAATTTAGTGCCAGGTGCAAGAGCTACTTAAGAAAAGGGTATGTATGTGAAAGTCTTAGTCCTTGCGCTATTCCTGTAATTCTTATTCTAAAAAAGATAGTACATGCTGAATGTGTCTTGATTGTCATGCCATTAACAATATCATTGTTAGATATCGTCATCCTATTCTTAGGTTGGATGATATGCTAGATGAGCTTTGAGGTGATATTATATTCACTAAAATTAATTTGCGAAGTGGATAACATCAAGTTAGGATGAAACTTGGTGATGAATGACATACTGCTTTTAAAACAAAATTTGGAGCGTATGAGTGGTTAGTAATGCCTTTTGGTTTAACTAATGCACTTAGTATATTTATGCGATTAATGAATCATGTTTTAAGAGCATTCATTGCCAAATTTGTTGTGGTATATTTTAATGACATATTGATCTATAGCAAGACGATGGATGAACACGTTGAGCATATTAGACAAGTGCTAGAAGTGCTTAGAAGTAAGAAATTGTATGCTAATATTGACAAATGCACTTTTTGCACCGATAAAGTTGTGTTCTTAGGCTATACTATTTCTGGACAAGGCATTGTGGTAGATGAATTTAAACTAAAGTGATTAAGAATTGGCGTACACCTATGAATGTTAGTCAAATCAGAAGTTTTCATGGTCTTGCTAGCTTTTATTGTCATTTTGTTAAAGATTTTAGCACCATTACTGCCCCATTAAATGAGTTAACTAAAAAAGGTGTTGTGTTTGAATGGGGGTGCATCACAAGAAAATGCTTTTCAACAACTAAAGAAATGATTTATTGAAGCACCATTGCTCGCTTTGCCTGATTTCACCAAGACTTTTGAAATTGAATGTGATGCTAGTGGAATAGGTATTCATGGTATTTTAAGGAAAACTTGTAGCATACTTTAGTGAGAAATTAGGAGGTGCTCAACTAAACTATCTTGTGTATGATAAAGAATTGTATGTTTTGGTGCGTGTGCTTGAAACTTGACAACATTATCTTTAGCCTATAGAATTTGTTATTTACTTGGATCGTGAAGCTTTGAAGTATTTGAAAAGCTAAACTAAATTAAACTGTAGACATGCTAAGTGGGTAGAATTCATTGAAACGTTCCCATATGTTGTTAAATACAAGAAAGGAAAAGATAATGTGGAGCTGATGCTTTATCAAGAAAGAATGTGCTCTTAACTCAATTGGAAGTAAAAGTCCCTGGATTAGAAAGTTTGAAATATTTATATGTTTCTAACCATGAATTTTTAGAAGCATATTCTAAATGCAAAGGTGGGAAAGAATGTGATAATTTTCATGTTCATAATGGGTTCTTATTTCGTGCTAACAAATTATATGTTCCAGATTCATCCGTGTATTTGCTTTTATTGCAGGAATATCATGCAGGTGGACTAATGTCGGGACCCCGGATTCCCGAATCCGGACCCTCTGTGTATTACTGCACTAGTCCCAGATCATAGCTAGTGCACATAGTTAAACAGAAATGATTCATGACCAACAACGCATTTATTACAATTATAAAGAGTACTGACCACCAGGTCTCATTATTACAAATGAGGTTTCAAGACCTCGCACAATCCAAACACAGCGGAAGCAAAGAAAACTCAAAGCAGACCCATCAATATGCCACAGGCAGTTGACTGGGGAAGCGCGACCTAGTCCTCCGGGAAGAATCCGTCACAGCCACAGACGAAGCAGTAGTTGTAATCACCTTCTTGAGCTTCATGTTCCTCTGAGGTTTATTTTAAGTGTAGCATGTGAGTACATAAAGTACTCCGCAAGTCTTGGAAAAAATGCATAGATGCAAGGCTTAACAAAGGAAGGCTATATGGTTCTTTTGCACAAAGCAACATTTTAAAATTTAATTACTACTAATTAGTTTCGAAGGCAACATTTTAACCAATTAATTGTTTTAACAAAACTATCATTAATTCTCTAGTGAAGGTTCCATCTACCAACACTAGCTTCAACACTTGAACAAGTTTAATATTCCAAGCGCGGATACCCTTCAGAGTTCCCTCCACTCTCGGAATACAAAAACTTTTGATTTTAAAACAAAACCAGAAATCTACCATGTGAATGCATTCCTTGCCCGCCCTTGACCGTGGGCACGGCTATTCGAATAGTTTACACTCTGCAGAGGTTGTACAACTTTACCCACAAGAGATAAATTATCCTAAAAGTCAACACGCTTCCTTTGGCATGAGACCCGGATAAAATATCACAAAGCTTTTACCTTACTATAATCTAGCTAGATACCACCACTGAGGTTTCACCAGTAGGCTAACTGCCCAACCAAGCCCCTCTTGCGCCATATGAGTACAAAGAAATCCTGTCCCTCACTGTGGATAACCGGTCCATCCCGGCACCCACTTTCCATCGGTGGCACCTAAACTAGACTATCATAAGTTAGTCAGCTAGGTCGTACCCATATAGACTTGTGGTTGTACGGTTAATGCTCAGTCTGGACAAACACAAGCGTCGGTCCTTAATTGACTAGGGTGGAACATACGCATTACAAGTTCTCGTGCTTCCTGCACCAATCCAAACCAACCATCCACCCTAATCTAAACCAACTTTCACATTTTATTTTATTTTAAAATCACAGTGACAACTCCAATTGCCACTTCCTTAACAAACACAAGGGTATTACAATAATTCATAATTTCCCATTTGCAAGATTTGTGAGGTATTCAATAGCATGGCTAAGCATTGTTCTACCATTCTAACACCAACAATTTAATATATTACTCTCATTAGTGAGTCAAAGGAATTTCTGGGGTTGCAAAGGTACATGGCATAACAAGGTTGGATATAACTAATGCCTTAAGATTTGAACTAATATTTTATATAAATAGCAATGCACATAATTTAAAATAATTAAAACATTTCGAAATCATAGGTTCAAGATGATCAAAGGAGACTTGCCTTCCTGGACGCTGGTTGGGTCTTCTTGCTGCGACTCGATGAGTTCCTCGGCGACGGCGGAATCTACGCGCGAAAAGACGGACAAACAAAACAAATAAATTCAACCAAAATTTAAATAAAATTCAAAAATTCAAAAAGAGTGCATATTTGGATAGTTTATGATTTTAGAAAAATTTAGAAATTTGAACGGCTCAAATCGGAGTTAAAATGAGAAAGTTATGGCTTCCGAAATATTAAATAGGAGGGAAAAAGGAAAAACCGGATTTCGGGAATTATTTTTGTACTGGAAAATGCCATTTATGATGTCATCAATTTCGAATTTGCTGAGCGGGAAAGTTGTTTGAATGACGGGTGGGTCCGGTCTACCGTGGACCGGATCCATGGACCACGAATTTTGCCGATGTGGCGACCGCCACAAGGCGCCATGCGGGCATGAGGTGGCGGCCACGTGGCCGCCCACGCGGCACAACCCGCCACGCGGCGCACCCATGGCCGCGACGGAGATGGCGGCCGGCCTCGCCGGCGGCCGCGGCCGGAGGTGGGGAGCGGCAGCAGCGGCGGGTGAAGGGGGTCGGCGGCGCTAGCGGCGGCGGGTGAGGCGGCGGCGGCGGCGCTGGCGGAGGCGGCGCGGAGGGTGGCGGCGCTGATGGGGCGGCGAGGTGCCGGGAGGCGGCCGAAAGAGGAGGAGGAGGCGCGGTGAGAGGCGGGGTGAAAAGAGGGGAGGGGAGGCGGTATTTATAGGCAAGGGGAGGAGGGGCGGCCGGAAATGGAGAGCCTCGCCGGAGTTAATGCAAACCGTGAATAGGGGGCGAAATTTGAGGGGGAAACGGCCGGGGAATGGAGATAATTGATTTGGCATCCGTTACCATGTTTTATTCGGGAATTAAAGCGAAGGAAACGGCCGAATTCAAAGCTCTATTTTCGGGTTAATGGAGGTGGAGAGAGAGGGTTGGAGGAGGAAGAAAGGAAGGTAGAAGATGAATATGACATATGGGTCCCATGTGTCATAGAGAGGGTGAGTTAGTGAAGGGGTATGGGCCGTTAGATTCGTGACACGTGGCAAGTGGGTGTATGAGAGGCTTTGGATTTTATGAAGGGGTAAGTTGTGGTGGATGGCTAGGATTAGAACGTGGAGAGAGGTAGATTTAATCTGAGAGCGACACGTGGCGGCTAGGATTTAATTGATTTTTATTTTCGGAATAAATTTCAGAAATTACTAGAAACTTTATAAAAGCTTGGAAAATTAATATTTAATGCCTAAAAATTCCAGAAAAATCATAGAATATTCCTGGAAGCATTTTAGACTTATTAAAAATATTTTTAGTTTCAGATTTATATTTTATAACTTTATAAAATTCTTTTTAACTTTGAAAATTGATTTTAAATTCCAGAAAATTCTCTAAAATTACTTAAAAATTTAGGGAAGGCTAGGAAAAATAAAATAAACTCTTTTTGGCTTTAACAAAATATTTTAAATACATTTTCTTGCTTTAAAATTTTAAATAAAATCCAAATAAATCCGAATAAATCCAGATAAGACTCAAATACATTAAAATAATTAATTTAAAACTAAATTTTTCAGAAAGCGAATTTTTGGGATGTGACAACTAATGGGATACTTTGGGAGAGAAAAGACCTTCATGATGTTGAGCAATCACTTTTATTGGCCTAAAATGAGATGTGACATCGAAAGGTTTGTACAGCGATGTGTGACATACCACAAAGCAAAATCTAAACTTAATCCACATGGTTTATACACTCCATTTCCTGTTCCTAGTGCACATTGGGTGAATGTTAGTATGGACTTTGTTTTAGGATTGCCTAGGACTAAGAGGGGGAGAGATTCAATTTTTGTAGTTGTGGATAGGTTCTCTAAAATGGCGCATTTTGTTCCCTATTACAAAAGCGATGATGTGTCGCATGTTGCTGACTTGTTTTTCAGGGAAATTGTAAGATTGCATGGCATGCCAAGGACAATTGTTTTAGATCACGATGTCAAATTCATGAGCTATGTTTGGAAGATTGTGGGCCAAACTCGAGACAAGTTGTTATTCTCAACAACTTGTCACTCACAAACGGATAGACAAACGGAGGTGGTGAATTGAACACTTTCAATGCTACTACAAACGGTGATGAAAAAGAATTTCAAAGTGTGGGAAGATTGTTTGCCACATGTGGAGTTTGCTTACAATAGGGTAGTACATTCTACCACTCAATTGTGCCCATTCGAGGTGGTGTATGTTTTAAAACCAATCACACCCCTTGATTTGCTACCACTTTCACTACATGAACATACTAATATGGAGGCGTCAAAACGTGCTGAATTTTTGAAGAAAATTCATGACTAGACTAAAGAATAAATTGAAAAGAAGGCATGTTACTATGCTAAGAAGGTGAACAAGTCAAGAAAGAAAATGTTATTCGAACTGGGTGACTTGGTTTGGGTGCATCTACACAAGGAATGTTTTCCAGATAAGCGTACCTCCAACTTGATGCCTCGGGGAGATGGTCCATTCAAAGCACTTGAGAAGATCAATGATAATGCATATAAAATCAAGCTTCCGAGTGACGATTATGATGTGAGTTCTACATTCAATGTTGTTGATTTGCCACTATTTTTTCGATCAGAAGAATCAGAGTCTAGGATGACTCCTTCTCAAGAGGGGGAAGATGATGAGGACATCCCGATTGAACCAATTACATGAGCATAAGCTAAGAAGATTAATCATCTATTCTCATGGATGCTTGCTTCCAAGCTATTACTTCCTTTTCATTCTCACAAAGGCATGCGTGCTAATTTCTCTTAGCCGAAGCCAACAGGGAATTAATCTAGCTTTGGAGATTTTTATATTTGTTCATTTCTCCGATTGAGGGGGGGCAGACAATAGAGAAAAATCCAATCTATTAATTTCAGAGAGTTGTACGCTTGTTCTTCCTAAGGTATGGTATATGATTGCAACATAGAGGGGAATTGGGCGTTCTCAATCCCGTTGTTCTTGTGATTCCTTGTGATTTGCATGAGCGATGACATGTCTACTTGTGTGGTCGGGTAGACGGGATCACAAGCATGTGGTTGGGCGAATTCTTTTGCCACATGTTGCTATTCTAACAGTGGTTGGCATCATCGGTTCATCTGGTTGCACGGATCCAAAGTTATCCTTGATCCTACGTCGTGAAGATCGAGCCCCCGTATCACATGCCCTCCACAAATAAGCAAGCAGATTATAGATAAATGATAGATAAGTGAATTACAACTTAAAATTAATTACAAAAATATGTTCATGTATTGTCGCCTGAGTTACAATTGAATTATAACTCAAAATAAATTACAATTGAATGAATTACAATTGATAGGATAACAGAACATCAAGCAAACAATAGATAAACTACACTAAAAGTCAACAAGACCAACCATAGATTACTAATTATCATAATTAGTTTTTATGGATCACTGGTGCATCACTGAGCAATTGTTGTCCCAGCAATCAAATAAACATAACTCACAACACAAGACTCAAACATCTTAAATGGCATATATGAACTAGCACTCCATATATGAACTAGCACTGAATATACGAACAATATGTACTATTGAACCTTATATGAACTAGCACTACATATAAACTAAACCCTAATCCATGAGAGACAGTGAGCACCATTAGTGGCGAAGGCCAAAGGCGGTGGAGAGAGCTTGTCGGGCCCCCGGATAACCAAACCCGGACCCTCTGTGTATTACTTGCACTAGTCCCAGATCAAAGCTAGTGCACACAGTTAAACAGAATGGAAAACATCACCAACAACGATTTATTACAATACTTAAGAGTACTGACCAAAGGGTCTCATTATTACAAACTGAGGTTTCACTGACCTCGCACACATGAAATAAAGCGGAAGCAAAGTAAATTCAAAGTAGACCCATCAATATGCCACAGGCAATTGACTGGGGAAGCGCGACCTAGTTCTCCGGGAAGAATCCATCACAGCCGCAGGCGAAACAGTAGTCGTAGTCGCCTTCTTGAGCTTCGACTTCCTCTGAGTATTATTTTTGGAGTGCAGCATGTGAGTACATAAAGTACTCCGCAAGTCTTGGGAAAAATGCAATAGATGCAAGGCTTGACAAAGGAAGGCTATATGGTTCTTTTGCACAAAGCAATATTTTAAATTCAATTACTACTAATTATTTTCGAAGGCATCGATTTAATAAAGTAAACGATTTAACAGAACTAACAATTATTCTCTAGTGAAGGTTCCATCTACCAACACTAACTTAATCATTTCCAACTGATCAAGTTTAAATCTGCAGGTTCCATCCACCCTCTCTGGCTCCATCTGCCAGGATACCCTTCCGAGAGTTCCCTCCACTCTGGGAATACAAAACTTTTGATTTTAAAATCAAAACCAGAAATCTACCATGTGCATGCATTCCTTGCCCGCCCTTGACCGTGGGCACGGCTATTCGAATAGTTTGACACTCTGCAGAGGTTGTACAACTTTACCCACAAGAGATATATTATCCGAAAAGTCAACACGCTTCCTTTGGCATGAGACCCAGATAAAATATCACAAAGCCTTTACCTTACTCTAATCTAGCTAGATACCACCCGCTAAGGTTTCACCGCAGTAGGCTAACCGCCCAACCAAGCCCCTCTTGCGCCATATGAGTACAAGAAATCCTGTCCCTCACTTGTGAATAACCGGTCCATCCTCGGCACCCACTTTCCATCGGTGGCACCTAAACTAGACTATCATAAGTTAGTCAGCTAGGTCGTACCCATATAGACTTGTGGTTGTACGGTTAATGCTCAGTCTGGACAAACACAAGCGTCGGTCCTTAATTGACTAGGGTGGAACATACACTTAACAAGATCTCGTGCTTCCTGCACCAATCCAAACCAACCATCCACCCAAATCTAAACCAACTTTCACATTTTAGTTTATTTTAAAAGAACAGCGGTAACTCCAATTACCACTAAATTTGTAAACACAAGGGTATTACAATAAATCATAATTTCCCATTTTCAAGATTTATGAGGTATTAAATAGCGTGACTAAGCATTATACTACCATTCTATTATTCACAAATGATTATAATACTCTCATTAAAGAGCCAAAGGAAATCCTAAGGAGACAAGGGTACATGGCATTCAATTTCAACTGAGTGCATAACAAAGTTGGGTTAACTATTACCTTAAGATTTGAACTAATGTTTTATGTAAATAGCAATGCACATAATTTAAAATAATTCAAACATTTCAAAATCATAGGTTCAAGATGATCAAAGGAGACTTGCCTTCTTGCAGGGTTTCTGGGTCTTCTTGTTGCTGTGAAGAGGGATCGTCGACAACGTTGGAATCTACGCAAGAAAAGACGAAGCAAACAAAGCAAATAAATACAAATAAATTTCAAATAAACTCAAAAATCCAAATAGAGGCCATAGTTGGATAGATCATGATTTTAGATGAATTTAGGAGAAAGTTTCAACGGATTTGGGGTTCACACGACGGAGAACGAATATCTGGAAGATCGGTTGGGAAAAGAAATTACTGAGACAATATTTGGACCAAGAAAGATAGAATGGATTTTATGGAGATTTTGCAAGATTTGAATTTGAATTTTGAAAGTGCATAGAAAATTTGGGATGGAACTGAGGCTTTGAAATTAAACTGGGCATTGGAATTGAAATTTAAATATTTGAAATATCAAATAAATTTCAAATATTTGAAAGGATGGAAGAAATGGATAGTTTGGAATTTTTGATGAATTTAGAAATTTGAATGGGCTCAAACGGAGTTAAAATGAAGGAGAACGGGCTCCGTGAATTTGGAAAAGAGGGAAAATGAAAAATCAGGATTGTTGGAATTATTTTCCTAAAGGAAAATCTGAATTATTGCGTCAGTAGTGAATTTACTTTCGGCCGAATTATTTTCCAACTAAAAAATCCGGCTTACTGCGTCAGCATGACATCAGCCTGAGGGGGGTTTGACTGACAGGTGGGCCCTCGGTCCATAGACTAGGTCGACGGGAGGGGGCATCGGCTGAGGTGGCAGGGGAAGGCGGGTGGCGCTGACGGGGCGGCCTGGCGCGCGGGTGGCACCGATGTGGCAACCATGCAGGCGCGCCCGGGCTGACATGTCCGGCCGGTGAGGGAGGCGCTCGGGGCAGCCACGGCGATGGCGCCCGGCGGCCGGCGGCCGTCGGCGGCGCGCAACGACGAGAGTGTGCGGCAGGGTCCCGTGGAAGGCGCGGGCTCACCGACGGTGGCTGGAGACGGGCCGGCGACGAGGGAGGAGGCGGCGGCGCTCGGGTCCAAGCGGCGGCGGGGCTCCGGTGGGGTTGCGGTCCGGCTGAGGAGCGAGCGAGGCCGAGGGCGACGCGGCGAAGCTGAATGCGGCGTCGGCGAAGCTCGGGAGTGACCGGAGCGGTGAGGGGAGCTTGCCAGAGTTGGAGGCGACGGCGGCGACGAGTGCGCACGGCGCGGGGGCTCTCGGGTGGCGGAGAGGAAGAATGGAGGCCGGCGGGAGGTGGAGTGGGAGCATGTGAAGCCGGGAGGGGGTTTTATAGGGGCCGGGGAGGGGCACGACGCCGGGGATTTCTCGCCGGAAATGGCGCGGGACGGCGGGGATTGCGGAGAGGGAAAAAGGAAGGTGCGGCCGTAGATGGAAGGGAATCGGGGAGGGAGAAGAAGGAAAGGGCGCGGGTCGCACGGGCGGCGGAAAAAGGAAAGGAATCGGCGGGGCGAGGGGCGGCGGTGATGGTGCGGCCGAAGAAGGAAGGAGGCGGCCGGAGGTGGGAGACGGCCCCGACAGGTGGGCCCGGTCGGCCAGAGAGAGCGAGGGCGCGGCGGCTGACGGGCGGGGTCCGCGGGCAGAGAGGGGTGGAGGGGGTGGCGCGCCGATAGGTGGGGTCGGAGAGAGAGCGGGCCGCGGGCGAGGCTGAGATGGCGACGCGCGGGAGGTGGCGGCCGATCTGGGCTGTCTTCTTGCGGGCGGTGGGGATGGGCCAAGGCGGGGGCACGGGCGAGATCCAAGCCGGCCAGGTGTCACGCGGAGAAGGGGGCTAGGCGGGATCCGGGCGGCTGCGTGGGTGGAATCCGGCCGTCCACGTGGCGGCCGGGGGAGGAGGGAGGGGATTTTAAATTTTGATTTTGATTTAGGATTTTCAGAAAAGCCCAGAAAATTCATTAAAGCTCAGAAAAAATATGAAATAAATTCCAAAAATTCCAAAAAAATTCACAGAAGTTCCTGGATAAGTTTTGGACTTAATAAAAATACTTCCAACTAATGTTGGTATTTAATTTTCATACTTGAAATACTTTTTATTTTCAAAAATACATTTTTAAACTCCAGAAAATCCAGGAAACCAAATAAAAGCCAAATAACTCCAAATAATTAATTTGAATTAGGATTTTTATAGAAATTAAAAATATCTTTTTATTTAATAATATTTTTAGGTTTTACTTAAAATACTTTTCAAATCTAGCTTTTTCAAAAACAGAAATTCAGGCAAATCCAAATAAAACTCAAATACTTTAAAATAATTAATTTGAAATTAATTTTCAGAAAGCAAATTTTTGGGATGTTACAGAGCTAGAGGCGGTGGAGGCCTAAGGCGGTGGAGGAAACTGAGTAAGCCCAGATTTGGCCGTGATGGAAGCTGAGAAGGTGTTGGTGTGTTGAGAAAAACATAAGTGTGCACAAGAGTAGTGACTTAGGTTTTCACCCTAAGTGTCTGTATATATAAAAGAATATTATCATAGATGGTTTGTAAAAAATAACCATTTATGATAAGTCAAAACACAGACAATTTTTAAAAATAACCATCTGTGATATCTGAAATATCACAAACGGCTAATATGAAAAACTGTCTGTGATAGCTTATGTATCACCGACGATGTTGTGCTAGAAACTATTTGTGATAGTTCTTTGTATAGCGTTGATAGCGCTGCTCCTTCTAAGCAACTCGAGCTCGCATCTCCCTTGTTGCAAAGCCCAACCAGGTAGGATGGAGAAACATGTCACATCGAGCATGGTGATATTAATTCCACACAAAATTGATGAAGTTTTTAAGAAGCTGGAAACTAGTAGTGGAAGCAGTGAATGTGTTGGGCATTTGATTGAACAGGAAGAAGAGTGTAGCGAACACCACCTCACACGAAGAATTGAGAGACCATGTGGTTGTGACCCCGTGTGTGTGATGAGTAATTGACATCTGTTTTAGGAAAGTAGAGTGTGGTTTGAGTGGTTCAGACCATGTCGTTGCATGGTGCAGTCGTTGACGTTAGACTTGGTCAAACCGGGTCGAACGTGTTTAGGAGGGCTTATACTTTGATTCGACAGGTTTGGGCTTTATCTTGCTTGATATTTTTGCTAATGGTTACTTTATCGCGAGCGGTGCTATGTGATTTGTTTCTTGTCTGTGTTGGCTGCAGGACATCGAGTGGAGTCGTGGCGAGGCACGGGATGACCGGACTAGGCGCGGGCGGTGCCGAGGTCAGAACAATCGAGGTGTGCCGAAGACGGCGAGGACTCGAGGTGGCTGCGTGGCTTGGAGGGCAAGGAATGAGGAAGCTTCCTAGAAGGTGCGCGAGGGGTGTTTTGGTAAAAGCGCAAAGCTACACAAAAGGAAGCGGGTTTGGATAAAGCATTGAGTTGGTGGAGGCTTAATGGGTAAAGCGTGGTGTGAACCCATTATGGAGGCTATAAATAGAGAGGTGCTCCCTAGTGCTGAAATTGAGACAGTGGGTGTGATAGTTCTATGTTTGTGTCTCTCCTTGTTTGTGTGAGATGGATTAGGGTTTACTTCTAGTCTTTGTTTATTGAGAAAGAGAGAAAGAGAGAAGGTGAGAGTTTCTCTCTATGCTCTCCATGCGTATGGGGACGTAGGGTTTGATTTGAGAGAGATGGATTGAGTTGATGGTATCGAGACTATGTAATCATTCCTCTCTAATACAATCATTCATGTCTCTGTCTCACTTGAGATGTCTTAAGTTGTCTTAATTATTTGTCCTCTTTGTGTGTTCTTGATAGCTGCTATTTTTGTTGGCTTTTCTCCTGGTTCCCTTTTTCTTTTTGAAACAAGCCAGTGGTTTTTCGGTTGAATCTGTCTACTCAGTTTTTCGGTTGAATCTATCTACTCAGTTTTTCGGCTCATGGGCAGATGGCTTGTTTCAATGTGTTTCTCTGCTATATCTTGCAATTGGATATGCTAGTATTTTGAGTGCAAGCGGTTGGTTCATCCTTCTTGAGGAAGAGGAGCAACCTAATGCTTCTCTGCATTTCTTTTTGCGAGAGAGGAGCAGCCGAATGCTTCTCTGCATTTCTTTTTGAAATCTGTTGGTTTGGTAGGTCGGCAGGATCAGAGTACCTCTTCTTGTGTCTTCTCTTTTATGTGTGCTTTGGCAGTACTCAAAGTCCTCTTTTTCAGTTTTAGTGTTCGGCCTCCTTTGGATTTGTGTTTGGCCTTCATGTTTCCTACATGCACTAAAAGACGATTGGTTTTTTTTGTCTTTTGTGCTGTTGTGTAAGGTCTACTGCCGAATAGCCTTTTCTTTTGGGTTTCAAAGCTCCCTGCTCGGCTGTTTTGAATAGCAGCAGTACTTCTTTGCCGTGGCAGCGAATTCAATTTATTTGCTTTGCTGTGGTAGCCGATTTCCCAGTATCTGCTGCTGTGACAATGCTTCGAGCACAGTGCCTGCCATGACATTGTTTTGCTGCTGTTTTCTCTGCCGCGGCAAAATTTTACTGATGTTTCGTTGCCGTGACAATGCATTGAGCTTCATTTCTACCGTGACTTTGTTTTGAGCTCAGTTGTCTTAATCTTGTTAGCGCTCGTTCTTTTTCAACTTCATAGCTACCATAGCTATCGGAGTTGAGTTTTCACGGATACTTTGGGGGTCGATTTTTAAAGAGGCACCATTCACCCCTCCTCTGTTGCCATTTCTGATCCAACAAGAATTGGTTAGCCCTAACTTCATCAGTTCTAGTGAAACCCAGCCTCCGTACCAAACAACCACGAGGTGAGATCGTGAACACCTACCACCGTCGATGGGTGTCTGTGGAGAACTTTGGCTCCCAGAGCAGCAAATCGAAATGTCTCCTCCCACAACCATTGCTGCCCTCCCGTCTGTCATCTTGAGGTGCTCTTCTATCACCACTCGAGCTTGACGGTGTAAGGTGGCAACGAGTGGGCGTGACAAATTGATGGACACGGAGCGGTGGTTGCATGCGTTTAGGCAAGCACAATGAAGCAACAGGAGCAAATCGAAATGTCTATTCCCACAACCATTGCTGCCCTCCCATCTGTCATCTTGAGGTGCTCTTCTATCACCACTCGAGCTTGACGGTGTAAGGTGGCAACGAGTGGGCGCGACAAATCGATGGACACGGGGCAATGGTTGCATGCCTTTAGGCAAGCGCAATGAAGCAACAGGAGTGGGCATGGCTGGGGTGGATGCAAGTGGCAGCACTTGGAGAGATGCGATGGAGGGGTTTGAATGAGGCTGTCATGTGTGTGGATGGCACAAGGCCCACATGGCGATGTAAACAGTCAGAGGGAGGGAGATCAGATGGGAGAAGTGAACACACCTTCACACGTGAATCATTTTCGAAGAAGGGGGAGGGAGGGGAAGGAACGTACCACTTACAAACTCTCTCTTTTAAGTTGTATATATATATTCATAGGTATATAGAGAGATGCATAGATGAATTTGTAGGACTGATGCCGGCAATCAAAAGTGGTGAATGATTTTTGAAACTTTTTCTCTAAGATATTCAAAATCTGTCACTAAGTTCAGATCACACCAACACAACGAGACGAAACAAAGCTAGCAACATAAGCCAATTGAATCAGCAACCATCTACATAGGTCAATCAAATAGCCATTGATGGGCTATCTGACCACTACCTAAGACCAGCCACACTGGCTGGTTGGTCTAACTTAAGGTCTGGGGCCGATCTGACCGGTCCCCTATTCCTAGACCTGAAAACTACTCAGGACAAAATCTAAAACCTCAAGAACTTATTCAAATCTCATTCAAACATGTCCAAGTTTTGTGTGAGACTTGTTCATGGTAATATGAAACTAAAGCAATGAAGAATCACAAAGTTCTTGGGCTCAAGTTCACCAAATTGAAGAAATTGTATCTATGTCACAAGAATACCAAAAATCTTAAATATCAAAGTACTTCTTGCACGTGAGGATCTAAGACATGAGGTCATCCAGATCAATTCTCTCATGTCCTAGCATGGTAATTCAAGTAACAGATCGGGTAAGAACTCCTACGAACCCAAAATTACAAATCAAGCTCAAGAACAAGAACAACCAATCAAGAACACAAACAAGAAAATTATTGAGACAAACCTTTGATCTATTTTAGTAAAGGATAAGGTTTACATACTCATGGATGATTACAAGGTGCAGCCAAAGCACCACCCTTTACTCTCTCAAGATCTTTCTCATACAACCATAGAAGGAGAAAAGATAGTAGAGTAAAACCTAACCCTAGAATCCTTAAGGCTGCCACCTGCCACCTCCTCTCCTTCTCTCTTAATAACCAGCACGCCCCTTAATGCATCCAACCCATTAAGCTTACCGGGGAAACTAGTCAACCCCACTAACACGGATTTTACATACTCATACACGCTTTTCAATGTGTTTACAAGACTCAACCCGCTAACTCTTTAGTGATTGATTCACATGATAATTTTAGCTCCCCTTGACCTAAACCACTCTTTCTTTGTGCCTCTCTGTACCACAGTTTTGATCAAGGCACGAACTTGGTATCTGAGTAACTACCAAAATACTCTTAACGAAGCTTCCAGTTGCCTTCCCTTAACTTCATCTTCATATTCACCTCAAAGCATATCCACATGCTTTGACACACAGCTTATAGTGCCTAATGACTAGCCGTTCCATCTTCACACATTCGAACTCCCCTGAACTGTCTCTACGTTTATCTGCCTCGTCACTTAGTGCACCACATGCACCAACTCACATCTCCATATCGTTATCTTCTTTGTGCTCTCATTTGACCCACATAGCCTCATCCAAACTTACACAACTGCTTGAATTTCAGCTCCCCATCTAGTCCCAATCCATTGCCGCCGACCGCTACGTCATCCAAACCATATGCATATCCATGTACCAAGCAACGATATTAAGTATAAGTTCCATGCACTTGACTCATCTCTGGAATTATTTAGATCAAAATATTCAATACAACATCAGATTTGTTCATGTAATGATGTGCTATAAAACATAACATGACACAAAGTATATTCAATTACTCTGCACTAGGTGGTACTAACAAACATCAATTTAAGCAACTATCACATATCCAAAAGAGGAGCCAAAATATGATAAGAGTGTGGATCAAGCCTTCCTCCAAAATAGTATTTTACCTATTTATGTAAACAAAAGAGATGTCAATTGTTTCTCAAACTACTAATGACTAATCCAAAGTCCTAATCATTCAAGACCTACTTAAATTTTTCGCATGCCAATAACATGATGCTTATACCTAATATGTTCACTGATTCTTGTGGGGCAATTAATCTAGTTCTCATGCATATCACATTGTTAAAGATTTAAGTAAATTACTAACATCTTTGAAGAAATTGATTTAACCTCCATCTTAGAAGCAGTGCATTAATATCACCTTACTTTGCAGATATAATTACTTAATTAAAATTGTATCATAGAATACCAGATAGAAAATTTGGGCTGCTAACCTGGCATAGATTCAAGAACCAGATATAGGCAGTTAATCCCAGTGGCAACATCAAAAGAAACTGTCCCACCATTATAAGTTCCAGTGTTTACTTCATATATTCAATGGCTATATTGATTCACTCCAACCAATGCTCTTTCAATGACTTGTAGGGCTACATTTAGATGCATGTTTGATGCAACATTGATAGATTTTCTCAATGATAGTCTAAGTATTAATTGCAATGCATTTGAGCTATTCTGCCTAACGGTGACAATTATCGTAATAACATAACTAGATAAATTCTGCAAATGAAGTGTTTTTGTACTTGATCCAATCTCATGGGTAGGCAGAGTTGCATTCTTTCCATGAAGTAAAATGCATTTTCCAATAGCCCTCAAAAGGGCATTTACAATCTAAGCATACAATTCTTTTGACATGTTGAGTTCAGGCAATGTCAAAAAGCTTCCTAAAGCTTCAAGATACCTTAGTATTCCATCAATCCACACAAGAGAAAATATGTTTGGGCAGTGAGACATGTCAGCTATTTTCTGTAAAGCGATGTAAGCTGTCCTGACCATTGGACCAAAAGAAAGCTGTCAGAAAGGACTGCATGTCTATCTAGAACCATCACTTGGGAACGATAGGGTGCCCTTCAGCTTGAGAATAGCAGCAGATACACTGTATAGCCCCAACAAAGTAAATGGTACAAATGGACCTTCACTATTTAACATGCTATAAAAAAGAAATCTTTTCATAGGTTGTATATTAGATAGATCAAAACCACGAGTTTCACTTGAAATATTGGGTACACCATTTGAGTGAAATTCATTATCTTTTGTGTCATTCAACTCATTACATCTTAGGTCATCACAACACAAGCACAGGCACAGCCTAAACCAGTAGGTTAGAGGAGGAATTCAATCTTACCTGGTGTAGGGCCTAAGCAGAGAGGAAGTGTGTGATCCTATGAGACCAGTGGAAGTCCCCCCAGACCGACATCACCAACAGAGGCACCATGGTGGTGAAGTCAAGTGGCGGTAGTGCTGGGCGCTTGTGGGCAAGTTGCAGCAGTGAGGAGCCATGGAGGATCTTTGGATCGAAGAAGATCAAGGTTAGGGAAGTGAGGGAAACCAAGGAGAAGGTAACCCATGGCCTAGGATTGCCAGAGGTGGCGTATGAGGCAATGACGTGTCGCATGGCAGTGCCCCGGCGATTTAAACAGTGGATCTCAATGGAGCTGGGGCAGGTCATTAGTTAGGTGAGGCTGGAGGTCATCGGTGGGTGCAACAGCGATGGAGCCAAGTGGCGGCGACGGAGTGGAGGCGGAGGGATCACAATGCATGAGTTCATTAGGGAAGAACTTCCCTATGTACGGAGGTGATGATTTTTCCCAATGGAAATGAGGGGGATTGGCTAGGGGAATCAACCTCGCTCTATCATCCAAATGGCCACTTCGATCGACTCGAGGAAATTCACCTCGTGGTTTTTTGCCCTTGGGAATGGGCCAGGATCCCGGCCGGGACTCGAGTTCCCAAACAAAGCCTTAGGGGCCTAAATACTTCATCCGACAGGTTCCCTGTTCCTAGATCTCAAAATCTCTTAAGACAAAAACTCAAATCTTAAGAACTTGTTCAAATCTTATTCAAACATTTCAATTTTTGCACAAGACTTGTTCAAGCCAATATAAACCTAAATCAATGTGTATCACAAAATTCTTGGGCTCAAATTCATGGAAGGAGGCAGCATAGTAGAGCAAAACCTAACTCTAGAATCCTTGAGGCTGCCATCTCCTTTCCTCCCCTCTAAATAACTAGCACACCCCTTAATGCGTATAACCCATTAAGCTTGTCGGGGAAACCTATCAATCCTACTAACATGGGTTTTACACACTCACACACTCTTTTCAATACATTTATAAGACTCAACTTGCTAACTCTTTAGCGATTGAACCACGTGATAATTTCAGCTTTCCTTGACCTAAACCACTCTTCTTTTGTGCCTCTCTGTGCTGCAGTTTTGATCAAGGTGCCAACTCAGTATTTGGCTAACTCCCAAAATAACCTTGATGATACTTCTGGTCATCTTTCCTTAACTCCGTCCTTATCTTCACCTCAAAACATCTTGACATGCTTAGACACATAGCTTGTAGTGTCCAATGACTAGTCATCACATCTTTATACATTTGGACTCCCCTGGACCATCTCTACGTGCGTCGGCCTCATCACTTGGTGCACCACATGCACCAACTCACATCTCCAGGATCGCTATCTTCTTTGTGCTCTCGCTTGAGCCACATAGCCTCATCCGAACTTGCACAAACGCTTGGACCTTAGCTCCCTGTCTAGTCCCGACCGCTATGTCCTCCAAATCACCTGCATATCCATAGACCAAGCAACAATATCAAGCACAAGTTTCATGCACTTGACTCACATTACTGAAAACCATATATCATGCAATGCAACACAAATTCTCATGGCTCCCCACTACTACAGAAAAGGACATCACAGACGGTTCAAAAACATCATCACAGACGGTTTTCTAAACCGTCTGAATTTATGGGTCAGTGATAATCCAGGTTATCACAGACGGTTCGACAACCGTCGTGATATATCAATATCAATATCACAGACGGTTTTTAATTAACTGAAAACCGTCTGTGATAAATGATTATCACATACGGTTTTTAACTAAAAAACCGTCTGAGATACGAGACTATCACAGACGGTTTTTTATAAACAACCGTCTGTGATACTCGTCTATCACAGACGGTTAGTAATAAAGACCGTCTGTGATATACACAATATCACAGACGGTTTTCATTACTAACCGTCTGTGATATTTGTATATCACAGACGTTTTTTAACAACGAACCGTCTATGATACCAAGTGCATCATCCATTTTATTTGCTGTTTTTTGGCTAGCCTCAGGATATGCTAGCCATGCCCTCTGAAAGCAAGCAAGCAGATTACAGATAAATGACAGATATAAGTTAATTGCAACTCATAGTAAATTACAACAAAATTCGATACACAGATGAATGTAACAAACGGCCAGTAGATCACATACATATATAGAATGAAAATCGTTACACAAAATCTGACAAATGAATTCAATTGAAGGAATTGTTTGATTTGTACAATTGAATCCAATGTTTCAACATCTAATTATAACCATTGCTGGCGTGGAACTCTCCCCTCTTATTTATGACCTTTGCTAGCAAGAATTGGGAGATGATTGCACGAATGCCGACGAGATTGTCAAGATCATATGCACTTTCATTGAAGTCCACCCGCTGTCGCTAGGAGCAATGTTAAGTCATTAATTAGCATGTGTGTAATATAAATACATATATATAATCAGAAAATAATAATTATTGGAAGATCTGACAAACCTCTGAATCATTGATCTTAGTATCCATGATTTCCTTCATATGGCGACAAACGTAGAATCCACATACGTTGCCCTGTAGCTGCTGGTGGCACTGCAAAAATAGAATTACATACATCAGTATTGTCAATTCTAGAGGCATTATAACAAAGTATGAGATAGGATTGTTGTGTTGTAGCGGGTACCAGAAATCACGTGTTGTGTCGTAGCGTGTCACTAGATTTGTCGTGTCTTCCTCCTTGGGCAACATAATCGGCAAATGCCCTATGTGATTCAAAAAACTTAGCCTCGGCCGTGGCAAACAAAAGAAATATTACAATAGAGTTATGTATGGAGGAAATGAGTTTACCTGTTAAGTACTTCTTGCACACGACTGAAGTTGTGGTTGCTCCTAAGGAGGGAATCAAGGTATATTACCTTGCTCCACTTTGGTACAATCACAATCAAAATCCAGTGATGCCTAGTCATGTGTGTCGCCATAGTGATTAATCCTAAGTTCATGCTGCATGTAAAGTACAAATGAAACATATGTGTGGCAACTAGTGAAGCACTTACCCTTGGTTGAAGGGTACCATGACGTACTCCTTGTCGGTGTGAGCAATCAATCCCCTCGTTATGTAACCTTGCACGAAGACTGTGTGGACGCCATCTCTCTTCTAAGAAAAAACTAACTGCAGTGAGCTATGGACCCAGCTTGTCAAAGTTCTATGAATCAAGTGACACAAACCAGTGCATCAAGTTCATTGAACAAGATACACTGGAGTGTGTCACTTGCTTTATGCCCTTTGACAAAGTTCTAACGATTAACTAATTGCAGTGAGCTATGGGCCTTCCAAATAGACCTTGCAGCTAACAAGTGCAGCATATATTATTGCTACAAGGTTGTATGAAGTGACTACATGTGAAGCATATAACATAAAATACATGTGAAGCATATAACATGTGAAGCATATAACATGTGAATCATATAACATGTGAATACATGTGAAGCATATAACATGTGAAGCATATAACATGTGAATCATATAACATGTGAAGCATATAACATGTGAAGCATATAACATGTGAATCATATAACATGTGAAGCATATAACATGTGAAGCATATAACATAAAATACATGTGAAGCTCGGAGGGAGCGGCGTCGATCGGGAGCAAGCGGCGTCGGAGGGGCGTCGGGAGGGAGTGGTGTCGGAGGGGCGTCGGGAGGGAGCGGCGTCGATCGGGAGGAAGCGGCGTCGGAGGGGCGTCGGGAGGGAGCGGCGTCGGGAGGGACCGACGTCGGGAGGGACCGGCGGTGGGAGGGACCAAAACCTAGCTAGCAGGGGCGCTGCAGAGTGGAGACAAGAGACTGCGCGAGAGCGGACTCGCAGACCTAGCTGCGGGTATTTAAAGATGAGCTATCACAGACGGTTCCTTAAATGAACCGTCTGTGATAGAGGTATCACAGACGGTTCTATCGATATAACCATCTGTGACATGCATATTATCACAGACGGTTCTATATATATAACCGTCTGTGATATCCATATTATCACAGACGGTTATATCAATAGAACCGTCTATGATAGTCCTTCACAGACAGTTTACACTACAAACCGTCTGTGATAGTTACATGGGTGAACTGTTTCGTCAGGCGCATGACTGCCAATTCGAAGACCAGCTCTTGGCATTCCTCAAGACACAAAAGCAGGCCTCGGATGTGCCTCAGATGCTATGCTATGCTTCGAATTGGTAGTCATGCGCCTGACGAAACAGTAGCGATGTTTCAGTTATCACAGACGGTTCGTATTACTAACCGTCTGTGAAAGTTCACAGACGGTTATTAACACGAACCGTCTGTGATCTCTAAAATTATCACAGATGGTTCTAAGTTTAAAAATCGTCTGTGATAATCTTATCACAGACGGTTTTTTATAAAAAACCGTCTGTCATAAGCTTTATGTCAGAATGCTTCATGTTTCGATCGTCTAATTAACGTCTCTCGATCGTTATACGAAGCGTCTATATCATTAATATTTGGGTATACGAACCGTCTGTGATAAAGGTTAAATATGCGCGCCTAATCCAGGTCTCTTCTACATACGTACAATATGGCTTCTACTATTCTTGTGATCATTTCCTTCCTCTCATCTGTTCATCAAGAATTGTTCGGCCGGAACCTTACACAGGCGGCCAGCAATTTGCATCTGGAGCAGCTTTTCCGCACACGCCCTGCTCTCCTTCCCTGACTTTCTTGCATCCGTCAGCTCGACCTGATCATCCGCCGTCGACGGAGGCGTCTCGCTGGCGCTCAAGAAAGGGAAACAGCCCTTACCCTGGTTCTTCTCCACAATGTGCGCAAAGCGGAAGAAGCTCTACACGCATTGGAGAGACTGATGGATAGCCTTGCCGATCAAGCAGAAACGGCAAATTCTGAGGAATCTTTTCATGCTATCCTCTACGACATTATGGGCTATGCTACTGATTATTTGCCCAGGCTGGAGGAGGAAGTGCTGAGGACAAGGACAATCTTAACGGCGTTCGAGAAGTCAGTGGCTGATCCTCCAAGTCCCAAAGTCGAAGAAGAAGCGTATGAAGCCCAAAAAATTACAATCTGGGAAACTCTTTACCTGTGCGACTTTTGTAATAAATTTGCCTCTAAATGAAATTAATAAATTTGTTTTTAATTTGTGATCTCTTGTCTCAATAGTTCTGTAGTAAAGTTATTAGAAGCAATGTGTACTTATATATTAACCTCTGATCATGAACAGAATATGACAGAGAAAGGGACATCACAGACGGTTCTTGTCAAAAACCGTCTGTGAACATTCACAGATGGTTTCTTAAGAAGAACTGTCTGTGATAGTCTAAACAACACAGACGGTTTTTAATGAAAAACCGTCTGTGATAATTTCATATTATCACAGACGGTTTTTAATAAAAAACCGCCTGTGATACTAAAGTATCACATACGGTTCATCAGTAAGGACCGTCTGTGATACTCGGCCACTAACACAAACGGTGTCCAAATTAAAACCGTCTGTGTTAGTGTCAATCACAGACGGTTTTGTCAAACCGTCTGTGATGTAGCCGTCCAGTATAGCCTCTTCCTCATCACTTGGTGCACCACATGCACCAACTCACATCTCCAGGATCGCTATCTTCTTTGTGCTCTCGCTTGAGCCACATAGCCTCATCCGAATTTGCACAACCGCTTGGACCTTAGCTCCTTGTCTAGTCCCGACCGCTATGTCCTCCAAATCACCTGCATATCAATAGACCAAGCAACAATATCAAGCACAAGTTTCATGCACTTGACTCACATTACTGAAAACCATATATCATGCAATGCAACACAGATTCTCATGGCTCCCAAGCTATGAACCGACTTCAAACTAGCTCAGATCAACTCACCTTGATCTCTGATCGAAGCCACCAGTCTAGCCATACTTTTCACATCGGTCAGGCCAACCATTGGCTGGTCCGATTGGCCACCCAATGTGATCGTATTTCCAATACTGGTCAACTCACCCTGTCTAACGACCAACCATGTCCAGTCCAACCGTACATGCCCAACTTCAAAATATGCTATATTGAATAAAGCAACTGCCAACTAGAAATTGGTCAGTTAGTCATCATAAACATATCTTAGATCTAGTACATGGTATCTCATAATTGATGGATGTTAATGAGCGTGTGGAAATTAAAGTTCAACAATTCCACGCGAGAGAGATATGCTCGATGATGATTCAACTCAATTCCCTCGAGAAGGTTCCCACAATAATATGCATGTATGATGTTCGGTGCGTGCAAGCTAAGATCCGATTAGTCGTTTGCTAGCTGTTGAAAGGAGTTTGGTTAAATGCATTATGCGTAGCATGGTAGAAATGTAGGAGCACAATCAACTAGTGCGCGTGATGCCGCATAGCACGGAGAGATCGACGACCCTTGACAATATCTGCAATTTCTGCTGCCTACTTTTTCCTCTCCAAAGCGAAGGAAATTCTCTGCGCGCGCGAGCGTGCATGGACACGTAGTGCTTTCCAAACAGAAGCACTACTACGTCCTCCCGATCGGACCGGCAATAATTTTCACTTTACCGGCCAGTGTAATGTATCGTATTATTTGTTGCTTCGCTGGAAAATTGGAATTTTACTACTACGTACTGCCTCTTGTTTTGGACGTATGTACGAATTAATAGTCTCTCAAGCAGCAGCAGACCTAGAATGAAATGACCGGGTTCGCTATTTTTCTATACATATAATAATATATATGATTTCTAAACAATATTGTACTGAATAGTATGTGTCTGATAATTTTTAGTATCAATACTTTAACATATTAATCGATGACAGTGTATAATGACAAAGAAGTAGATCGAAATGCTAAACAACACAAAGAAACCCGATAATGATATTGATTAGTTGCAGTAAACTAAAGGAATTAAGGACAAAATCACTAATAAAAGTTCATCGGTATTGGTAAAATACATCATCCAATTTTAATAGCCTGTTAAACGAGAACAAAATTACTAGTTTTCAAGTAAAAAAGTAGAATGATAAAATGTAAGTTAATACCACCACGACAGAAAGGGTTATTACAGACAGTTCACAACTGTCATCACACAATTGTCATCACAGATTGTTATCAAACCGTCTAAATTTATATGTCTGTGATAATAGGTGGTTATCAAAGAACGGCTCTCAAACTGTCTGTGATAATACAATACAGACAGTTTTTTTAAAAAAACCATTTATGATATATCAGGTATCACATATGACTCTTATATATAGCCGTCTATGATATGCTAATTATCACAGACGGTTAATACCAAAAACCGTCTGTGATATGTCATATATCATAGATGGTTCTTAAATATAGCTGTCTGTGATATCTTACATATCATATATGGCTAATACCAAAACTGTCTATGATATTCATATAACACAAATGGTTTATTGCTACAAACGTCTGTGATAGCTATTTGAATAACTATATTATTTCCTATTTTTGGATAATCTCAGCAAATGCTAGCCATGCCCTTTGAAAACAAGCAAACATATTACATATATAACTCACGTTAATCATTACACGGATCTCACAAATGAATCAAACAACTCAATGAAGTACATTTCAATCAATTGTTTGATTAAGCACAATTGAGTGATTAATTTGTCAAGATCAAATATACTTACATCGAATTCTACGCACTATCGCTAGTAGTGTTAAAGTCATTAGCTTATATATAAATTGATAATCATGAAATAATTATTAGCAAGTTGACAAACCTTTTGATCATTCGTCTTAGTGGCCATGATGTCCTCCATATGGTGGCAAATGTGGAATTCACATATGTTGCCCTGTAGCTACTGGTGGTACAGCAAAAATAGAATTACGTACATAGGTATTGATAGTTATAGAGGTATTATTATGAAGTGTGATATAGAATTGTTGTGTTGTAGCGGGTACTAAAAATCGCATCCTGTGTCGCAGTGTGGCACTGGATTTCTTGTATCTCCCTCCCTAGGCAACATAAATGCTGAATTACCTAAGTTATTCCATAAAGTTAGCCTCAGCCATTGCAAATGAAGGGAAGACTACAGTAAAGTTATGTATGGATCAAGAGGAAATGATTTTACCTGTCAAGTGTTTGTTGCACACGGGTGAAATCATGATTACTCGCAATTAGGGAATCAAGGTATATTACCTTGCTCCACTTTGGTACAATCACAATCAGAATCTAGTGACCCCTAGTCATGTATGTCGCCATAGTGATTAATGCTAAGTTCATATTGCATATAAAGTATAAATGAAACTTGTATAGCAACTAGTGAAGCATTTACGCCTAGTTAAAGGGTACCATGATGTAGTCTTTGTAATTGTGAGCAAGCAATTCTCTCATTATGTAATATTGGATGAAGGGTCTGTTATCGATAATGGATTGTTTAAAGACCAAGTGTGTGTCGAGGAAACCCACCGGTTCTCGCTGTCACCGGAATTGTTGGATCATGGATCTATACATAAGCAATGAGTTATGACATTTATCGGTATTACGTGAATATAGAACTTGATTGTACAGTACACTTATAGTGTCCAGCATCGTAGAAGTGAGGCATCAAGTTTGTCGAGGTTGAATAGTAAGAATAAGTCTTCGAAGATCACGACAATGTAGCCCTAGTCATGGAGGAAATGCGCCTCCATGTATCTCACAGTGAATCCACTATGCCAGTTTGGCTTCATGTTGGACCTCTACATGTATCAGGAATACAAAGTATTGGAAACCAGTTCAAGTCTGTGTAATTATAACTCGGGGACCAACGACACTCTGAGCACGAACTTCCATTCCGTAGGAGGTACATTAATCTTCTTTGATTGGGACTTAAAGCCTCACTTACGATACATTTTCAGCGTCGCCTTCATAGAAGCCGATGCGCTGGCCTTCTGAAGAGGAGCTTGAGGTAGAGTCATAGAGCGTTCTATTTGATAGGCATGGTTGTATGGAGATCGCGGCACAAAAGGGTCCAAGGTGATGTCCCTCTTGGGCCACTCGACAAATATGTGGACGGCATTCCCTAGTATTATAATTTCTTTGTTTGGGGGCCTCTCCAATGGGACGGCCCTGAAAACATCATTAATCATGTCCACCTATATCTTCACGAAACCGGTCCCTAGCTGGGCACCATACACCAATGTCCCTGGTAGGCATGGATACACCAAACCACGTCCAGCATCAATGGGAATGGAGCCAACAACCCTGATTCTGAGGATGCATGACGTGGCCTCCTACATAATGATACACGATGAGCTAAGGTGTCCACCAGGTCTATCTGTGTAGCATTTAAGAGATGTACATTACCTAGATGTCGTTGATAAGTAAGTGGGTATCTCTATATTCAGAAAGTGGTGTGGACACGCAGCTACTCCAATGTTGAGGGGGACTGGGTACTGTAATAACGGGGGTGGCTTGCAACTAGTTGCGGATTTCTCTCAGTTCTTTCCTTAATGCATCTATCTCTCCTTGAAGTGAGGCAATTATATCCTCAAGTTTTGCATCAAAGTCCCGTTTCATACTTTTCTTGTGCTCGACCTTGGATCTTTACCTACTCCTATACGCCTCGAAGTCGTTTGGGAATCAATGCCTCCAAGATACATAAATCCCTAGGCCTTGCATGCAACCTGGGTGCTCCTTGTTTCTCAGGGCCATGGATAGTATATCCCTCTCTGTGACTGCTTGGAAGGAGCCTTCGGAAGATTTGGTAGTCAATGTTTTCTGCAAGAGGCAATCATGTTATTTTAGACCTCATGAAGTTATGGACATATTAAAACTAGGTAGTTTAACATATCTTACTAGGCGTTGGGATACTTTCCCGTCTGTGAGATTTTTGAAAGAGGCAACACCCAAAGACATGGTTGATAACCTCGCTCTTAACCAGTTTCAGCGTGCTTGTTTGTGATCTCGACAAATGGTGGGGTGGCCTTCGATCAGATCGCAACCTCATATTCCATCCTCCATTGTGGGATTTCACTCGTGTACCCAGTGGTGCCAAGTCTATGGGGATGAGTGTTTCATGCATGGATAGCCTTATGCGCCACACTTTCCTATTGAAATTCTATCATCGTCTTTATCCATACAAAAGCCTCCATGTTTCTGGTGACACGAAAGGATACCTCGTGAAGGGCATGCAATCCTTGGTCATGTACTGCATGACAAGCATGATGTTGAAGGTCTTCCATACTTTTCCCATCACGAGGAGCGCATGCCATTACACGTATTCCTAGACTTCTGTTGGGATCTCGAACGAGTTTGAAATTTCTGTCCACATCACATTTCTCTCATCTTTAGTCAAACCTTTCCAGTTTGCTATAGTGATAGAGACCCATTCCCTTCCAATTATCCCGTAGGTAGTCCAAAATACTGTAGCTGCTTTCTTCAGTTGTAGAGGGACACCATCCAGAGAGACCTCTGTGATGGTCATTTGGACCCCTGGCCTTTTAGATACTCCTCTGCCATGCTTAGTTACCCTAGTCTTCTGAGCGTTAGACCCAATCAGCGACATCGATGATGACGATGACATCTCTCTTTAAAAGAACCATACGTGATATTAGTATTAGTTTAAATTGGTTTCATCTTCCCTTAAAGCTTTCATCTTTGCATTGATTTAATAAGAATTTCAATAGTGCAAACCCTTTTTTTACTTGACACACTGAAGTGTGTAATTTTCATCATGCCATTCCAAATAAATATTGTAAATATTGTACCAATAACACAAAATCCTCCTCATCTTGTAGTGATGTAATTCTATCATGTCATTAAAAGCATAAACATAAAGTAGAAAGCATGATAACTACTGAAAAGAGCATAAAGAGCATTCTTAAGAATAGAGAATCAACTAAAATTAGCATAAAGCTAAAATTTTAGTTTAGTGCTCTCAGATGTAGGGTTACACAGAATTAATCTTGGTTGTCCCACTACTATGGTCTATACTCTTCACTAAATGGATAAAACAAATGAGATTCAAACCTTGAGCTATTAAATAACAAATTACTTATCTACCAAGATTAAATTCATCAATTAAACTTTCGGCCAGTAGGAAGGCAAAGCTAGTGATCGTAGGACAGTACATACTCCCAACAATACAATCACAGATTTAACAAGTTGATAGTAAACCGAATTAGATAACAAGTGAAGCATATATCATAAAGTACTAAAGATCACAAAACAAATTAGCCAACTATTCAGAAAGTGACAGATCACAAGACTGACAAATGATAGTAATAGTAACAATTTAGAGCTCAAGCTTGAATATCCAATTTCAGTATTAGACCAATATCATCGTTGAGCTAATATCCAAACCCTCATATATCATTAGTCCAAATCCTAGATCCAAATCCTAGAACATAGAAAAACTACTCACGGCTAACTCACAAGCACATAGATAAACTGCTAACTCACATACCGATGGGAGGTAATACTAGCAGAGGAAGTCAATGAAGATGTCGTTGTGGTTGGGGAAGAAGAGGCTGATCGAGGACGCCAGTGATGAAGATGTTATTGTGGTTAGGGAAGAAGAGGCCGAGGTCACCGAAGTTTGAGAAGACGGAGACACGGGAAGGCTGGCTACGATGGATTTGCGCGAGGAGGCAGTCGGATGGGGAGGCGGTGCCGAATCTATGTACGTGGGAGGTAGAGATTGGGGGAGGTGGCGACAGACAAGTGACAGGGGCATACAAGTGAGGAGTAAGAGCGCAAACCCTAGTGGGGCCCTATTTACAGAAGGAACTATCACAGACGGTTCCATTAAAGAATTGTCTGTGGTGTTAATATCACAGAAGGTTCCTTTATAGAACTATCTGTGATATAAACCACATCACAGACGGTTCCATAATAGAGACGTATGTGATATAAACCACATCACAGATGATTATATTATTGAACCATCTGTGATAGTATAATAAATCCTATTTTTTGGCTAGCCTTAGGAAGTGCTAGCCATGCCCTATAAAAAAAGCAAACATATACAATCACATATGTAATTATTTCTTAATTACTATATCAGTTACAATGGAATAATTTTTTAATTACATACCATGTTTCTTATAATTACTTTGGAATAATTTCCAAATAGGTGTTCACTGTGTGGGATCATTACACTTGGCTATTTCCTTTTAAATAAAGCCCTTCACGATGGCTGAGACGCATATAGCTTGCTTCATTGCTTCGTTCTTCTTCAAGCCTGATGCTGTCTCCAAATAGAGGTAACTTGTCAAATTGATTGTACTCTTCTTCATCCATGACATTCTCAACTCCGACAATGCTTCTTTTTCTATGAAGAACTACACGCGCTTTTTATTTGCCGGGTTGGTTACATAAAAAACTTGAATAGCTTGCCTCGTAAGTATGAATGTTCATCTTTGTATCCTACGCGTTTGAGGTCCACAGTAGTGATGCTATACTTGTCGACCTTTACACCCTGTGGGAGTTGGACCCAATGGCACTGAAATAGAGGGATCTTGAAAATTATGTAGTTGAGCTCCCAAATCTCCTTTACAAGCCCGTAGTAGGAGCTTGGGCCAACGGTACTGAACTGCTCATCACGAAATGTTTCTATGTGGATACCTGAGTTCTGGACTGTGCTCTTTCTACCCATTAAAGTCGTATCCTTGCCATGTCACAATTGTAAATTTTGGCCCTTTTACCAACCATTGCAGCGTTTCGCTTGACGACCTCCCAATGAATCACACCCTCAACCATTCGTTGAACAAATAGTTATGCTGTCTCGTGATCCAAACCTCCGACCAGCCTGGATTCTCTTGTCATAGCATATTCTTGTGCTCTTCAATATACAGGGCACTTCAGTCATGTGTTGCAATGTAACAGCCCAGGTTTTTTTAAAAAAATAATAATAGTAAAAGTAACTTAAAATAAAAGTAAGTGGTTTGGTTGCCTAAATTTTATTTTTGATTTGCCATGATTTTTCTGCTTTTAAAAAACACCGGATTTGAAAAGTAATTTTTGGTAAAAACATAAAAATATTATTAAATAAAGTGATATTTTGATTTTCTATAAAAATCCTATTACAAAATACTTATTTTAAAGTATTTGGGTTTTATCTGGATTTTCTGTTTTTCTGGAATTTTCTGGAGCTTAAAAAACTATTTTCAAAATAAAAGAATTTTAAAGGACTAAAAGAAAGAAAATTATAAAGACCAAATAAAGTTGGAAAATATTTTTCCTAAGTCTAAAATTAATCCAGGGATTTCTGTGAATTTTTTCTAGATTTATAAAATCAATTTTAAAGCTTAAACTAAATCTTTATTAGTTAGAAAGATTTAATTTGACTAAATTAAACTTTGATGTTTTCTAAAAGTATTTTATTACAGTTGCTTGTGTCACAAGGAATTTTTTATGTTTTCTTGGATTTTTCGGAGTTTGTTTGAGCTCAAGGTAAAATTCCCAAAAAAAGAGGAGAGAGAATCCTCTGCGCACACGACCGTTCTTGATGCACGTTTCTTCCATTTTCTCTCTCTTGATAACTTTCAAATCGGACCTTATCTCAACGTCTTCCCAAAAGAAAAGTTGTGCCAAATCACATCAGAAATCTATCCCAACTAGCCTCATCTCGTTTCGTTCAACCGTTTGCGGTTTTTCTCCTATTTTTCGGAACGAACTCTAAACTGAGATCCGCGAATTTGGGTCGGTTTCTACCTCTTCCAAGCCTATAAATAGGACCCCTTAACCCCTCCAAACTCATTCCAAGCCGTGGCAAGTCCTCTCAAAGCTCAGAACGTCGTCGGCACCGAGGCCCTCTGGTCTCAAATTTGCTCGTCGCGTCCCGAGCTATCCAGTGAGTTTTGCTACGATTCTTTCGCGTCACATTGTGTTCCCATATGCCATCTACTTTCATGCCAAGTTAATTTGGTTTTGGTGCAACCAATCTCTCGGAATCAAGTTTTCCCAATCGAGGTCAAGAGCACTTCCCGACGTCGATTCATCGCCTCCGGTAAGCTTTAGCCCATGCCGTAATTTTATTAGATTTGCCTTGCCGCATTCTATGCCATACTCCCTTTTCCCTGAAAAGCCTCCACAAATTTTCGCCTCCGACACCTCGCCATGGCCGCCAATGGCATCTCGTGTCCCCATCTATCCGGTGGTGCTTTCTCCAAACCGTTTGCATCCAAGCATGCCAAACCAACCCAGGTAGCTATCCTCCAAGTAGTTTTAGATTTCGTTCACCGAGTACCAAGATATCAAGTTTTCCTTTTACCTTACCGACGTCGTTCAAATGTCGATTGCATCGTCTCCAGTGGATTTCCGGCTGAGCTGAAAATTTTCCTAGCTTCACCATGCCACGTTCTAGCCTGTGCTCACCCTACTTCTTCGTGTTCTGTGCCCAGATTTTATTCCTCTCTCCTACCCATGTCGTAGTAATCGCCTATGCCGTCACCGTGCTCCGTTTGGCGTGCCGTCGCTTCCTATGTGTGCCTTGGGTCACTAGCAATCCATTTTGCTAGTTAGCTTCACGTCACATGCCTCCTCTCGCCAGCGCTAGCCTCCTTTCCAAAAATTCATCTCTCGGGTGAATAGTAGCTTTTGTGATTTTCCAGCATTTTCTTGCCCGGCAAACTTTAGACCCGATTGACCCGATTGTTTTCCCTAAATTCATATAAAATTGAGATATATCTTTTGGTTCTAGTTTTGTAATTTTTGGATTTTATTTGATTTTTGTTTGTGTATTCACACGTGTAGATCTATCGACGAAGATTTCCAACCATCTGAAGAGCAAGGCAAGTCACACTCCTTGATCATGTTGATCCCATATTGCAAAATAAAATTATGTTGTTTTAAATTATTTTGCATGCATACTTTTAATCAAATGTATTTCAATTCCAGATTTAAATATAGTTATTACCTACTTGTTAATTCCTCCATTGACAATGAATTTCCCTAATACCTTGCCACCCTAGAATAAAACTCTAGCTAGTACACTAGTGATAGTTAGAGAAATTTTGAATCAAATGCTTAGCCCTGCTTAGACATATTACTTGGTTTGGGATACCTTTTCACATAAAATGCTGAGCTTTTCACATGAAATGATAAGTTTCCTAAATGCACTCCCGACTTTGGTGAGTCAAGGAGGTTTATGAAATATTTTGAAAGCAAAATATAAAAACTGGTTTAGACTTAGGCAATTGGTTAGTTGGTGGGTGCAGGCATGCCCTGTTAGTCGGAGCCGCAGGGTTGACTGTCATGCACAGGGGTATGTGGTTGGGCCTAAGTCAATTAAGGACCGGTCTGTAAGCTACTATTGCAAAGCCCTATCGTACTACCACATGGCTGGTATGGGACAACCCTGGCTGAATAATTTGTGAAGTCCCAACCTGAGTCAAGTCGTAGGCTGAAAGTGGGCGTGGTTGGTGCCATGAGAAGTCCCACTTGAGTGAGCGTGGATGTAGCCATGAGAAGTCTCACTCAGGCTCAAGAGGGGGCCCCGGTCTGGTGGATTCCTTACTAGGGTGAAACCTTAGAGTTGGCTTGGCCAGGTTGAAGGCTTTGCATTGTAAAGGTCTTGTCACGACTCCTCGCCGCACACCTAAGGAAGTGTGTAACTCGCGTGGCAAACCGGGATGATCGTGTCTTGTGGGTAAAGCTCTACAACCTCTGCAGAGTGTATAATCTATCCTGGATAGCCGTGCCCACAGTCACGGGCATGCTGAGTAAAATTTTTTCATGGATTAGACTTTATTTTTCAAAAGTGTTTTGGGAAACCTTGTGGATGGATGGAATCCACGAGAGATGAAAACCTTATGGATGGATGGAATCCGTGAGAGATTGAAACCTGGTGGATGGATGGAATCCATCAGAGTTACGCAGTGAAAGCGTGTGGATGGATGGAATTCATACGTGAGCTTTTGGAAAAGATGGTCCGGGTGGGATGCCCGTGGATAGGTTGGTGTTTGGTCAGAGCCGGCACTGACGGTATTATTTTCAATTACAAGTATTGTTTTTATCTACTATATTAAATTCAGCATTTTCAATCTATTTACTGTAATTTCTTAAATGTTGTTTTATGCAAACTAACCCTGTAAGCCTTCCATTGAAGTCTTTATCATTATGTTGCATTTCTCTGTGTGACTTGCAGAGTACAAGTTTGTACTCACCTTGCTATCTCCATACAGAGGAAGATGCCTTCGACAACGGTGAAGGTCAGGACGAGTAGGCCGCGTCTTACTGTCGTTTGCTTGTGGGTAGGCTTGGGCTTCACTTCTTATCAGTTTGCTTCCGTAGTTATTTGCTTTATTTATCTTTGCCACTGGGCGTTGATGTAAGACTTGGCCATAAGGTCGTATCTTTTATTTAATATAAGAAGTCATTTGTGCTTGGTACGAATCTTTGTTGTACTGTGTGCACTAGCTGATCCTGGACTAGTGCGATTTACACAGAGTATCCATGAGTCGTTACTCCGGGTTCCGACAAGCAAGACTGTGAAATAGGCTTGAGTCTACGTATCCACATCAAGAGTTATTGATTTCCTTCCGATGGTCCCAATACCCTGTAGCCTCCCCTCGTGACGAGATATAGGCACACCTATCGATTTGACCTGAGCCATGTAATCAACGTAGAGCTCAATGACCTCTTTGGTTGCATATCCATCGATGATGCTGCCCTTCGGTCGAGATCG
Source organism: Dendrocalamus sinicus (assembly GCA_036346575.1). Lineage (NCBI taxonomy): Eukaryota > Viridiplantae > Streptophyta > Magnoliopsida > Poales > Poaceae > Dendrocalamus > Dendrocalamus sinicus. Next base: position 2,040,315 of record CM070658.1, read on the forward strand.
ATTACGTACATAGGACTTCAGAATTCGCATGTACCTCTCGATGGGTATATATGATGTAGAAACACGAGGCCATATATCTTTATCTCTTTCACAAGGTGGACATTGAGATGGACCATGATATCAAAAAATGACAGAGGAAAATACATCTCAAGATGACATAGAGTCATCACCACCTCGGCCTACAGAGCATCTAGTCCATCGGGATCAATGACCTTCTAAGCAATTGCGTTAAAGAAATAACATAGTCTCATGATTGTCACTCGAACCTTATTCGGCAAAATACTTCTAACTACCACCGGAAGCAGTTGTATCATTAGCACATGACAATCATGATACTTCATGCCAATTAATTTCAAAACTTGCATGGAAACAAGTTTTTTCATTCTGGTAGAGTAACTAGACGGAACATTCACACCATGCAAACACTGACACAGTTCAGTTCTCTCAGACTTTGATAGAGTGTAACAAGCTAGGGGAAGGTACATTTGGCCTTTATAGGTCTCTATCAGTGCTAACTCAGTCCTGATGTTCATAGTGACAAAGTCACACCTTGCGTTGACACCATCTTTTGTTTTGTCATGAATGTTCCGTAAGAAACGAATCAAGTTATCACATACATTCTTCTCCACATGCATGACATCGATGCAATTGCGAATTTCTAAGTGCTCCCAGTAAGGCAGGTCCCAAAATATTGATCTCTTCTTCCACATGTTCTTCTAATGGGTCCTCAACTTATGTCACTTTTCAAGTACAACATCAATATCCTTAACCATATCGTAGACCTCTTTCCCGCTAAAAGGCCTTGGTGCCAAGTTATCCTCTTTTTCTGTCAAATTGTTTCTTCATCTTGTAATATGGGTGATACCGTGGAAGGAACCTACTGTGACGCATGTACATAGTTTTATACGAGATGTTCAACAACACACTCTCGGTATAATCTAAGCAATGTGGACATGTTTTGGCTCCTTTTATACTCAATCCTAACAAGTTACCAAGGGCAGAAAAATCATTGATGGTGCAGAACAATATGGTACACAGAGTGAAGTTCTCTCGTTTGTTTGTATCCCATACCTATACCCATTCATTCCACAGTGTCACAAGATCTTGCGCGAATGGTGCTAGATACACATCAATATCATTCCGAGGTTGCCTCGGCCCTTGGATAAGTAGTGACATCAAAATGTACTTCTGCTTCATACACAACCAAGGAGGAAGGTTGTACATGCATATATTCATGGGCCAGGTACTATGTCGGCTACTCATGGGCCAGGATTCATTCTATCTGTACTCAACCAAAACCTTATAGTTCTTGGTTCTATATCAAAGTCTACAAACATCCTATCGATGTTTCTCCACTTGGCAGAATGAGCAACGTGTCTTATCATTCCATCTTTCTTACGCTCCTCCGAGTGCCAATGCAGCAATCTTGCATCCTTCCAGTTCGTGAATAAACACTTCAAATGGAAAATTATAGGCAGGTACCATAATATTTTAGTAGGGGGTTCTTCACCTCGATGCCTTCGCCGTCATCGGAGTCATTCTTATGCTTGTATCAGGATGCTTCGCACACCGGACAAACATGTAATTTTGTACACTCTTTACGGTAGAGGATACAATTATTTGGACATGCATGTATTCTTTCTACTTCCATTCCCAGTGGACAGACAACCTTCTTGGCTTGGTAGATGGTTCTTAGCAACACATTCCCCTCTGGAAGGATGTTCACTAGGAGATCTAACAACATCATGAAACTCTTGTTGGACCAACCATTGCTTGCCTTTAATTTCAGCAGTTCAAGAACCTTGTGTATTGCGGCTTGCAGCAGAAGAACAATGGTTTCTCCAGGTCCTCCATCAAGCCTTGAATTTACCAAACTCTTTCTCACTATAGTTTCCTTTTGTATCACATAGTATCTGATCCAGATTTTCATCATATGAGGTATCCTCATCGAAAGCACAGTCCATAACCGGCATATCGTTGTCTCCCTCGACACCTTCCTATATAAACTTCTCTTCACCTTGACTAGTCCAACAAGTATACACCTTTTTGAAACCCCTTCTAATCAAGTGAGCTTCAATCTGTGCTGAGTTCGTAAACATCTTTAGATTATCGCAATCAATGCATAGACAGTGCATATATTCCATCCCTTCTTCAACATATCCTACTCAGCCGCTCTTCTATAAGCAGACATGCCATTAATGTACTCTTCACTCACACGTTTCTCAACATACATCCAGCTTCGGTCCATCTACACTACGCATGTAACAAATTAGTGTCAAATTGGATTATTAATGTTACTATAGCTAGCCAACTACATACTATTCATGAAACAATATATATCAAGTAAGAATTAATATGTTAAAGTAAACTAGGAGTAGTAACCCATTCTTAAATTGCAGCAAACTACCAATTAAGCTAGATCTAAATCTATATGTCACCTCTCATTATTACAAGGCATATAAATTAGAAACAAATACTAACCTCTAATCACCAAGCTAGAATAAATTGATCTACAAGCAGCTAGATTTACAATCGGAATGCTTCCCAAAGCCAACCACCTCCTTCAATGGAGCACAATAAAGATAGATCTATCGGGACCGGTCTGGCTTTGTATTAATTAATAACGTGGCGTATCCTAGATATGTCTAACCACAAACTGTCTATAATACATAATTATCATAGACGGTTAGTGTTAATAACCGTCCGTGAACTATCTCGATGGTTTATATTAATAAACGTTTATGATGTGTGCAAATATCATAGATGGTTCATGTTAATAACCATCTATGAAATATCACAGATTGTTTTTAATGCAAATAGTCTGTGATGTCTTCAACTATCACAGAAAGTTCATGTTAATAACCATCTATGAACTCTCACAGACGGTTATTAATACAAACTGTCTGTAATAGTGGCTCATCACAGAAGGCAAACAATCACTCCTGTAAAACCGTCTATGATAATAATAGCACTGACGGTTCCCTATGAATCGTCTATGATGAGATATCTAGTATAACTTATTTTGTACTAGTGTGCATTACTTTTTAGGATTTATGCTCTTTAAAGTTTACAAATCGACAAACCACAACATCATTTGTAATTTTTGTCAATTCTTATTTCTCCACATAGCAAATAAGTATACCATTCAGAAAATCATCATCAAATAATTGAAAAAGTCAATTAGATATTTGTATATTGAATAGTGGCTTACTTGAAATTGTGATCGAAAACTACAATTTTAAATCCAATTTGCAATGAGCTAGGCCAATATTCGAAAAAGGAAAATTGAAACCCTTAATCTTAACCCTACAATTTGACAAAAATCAGTCAGCAATTATCACATTGAAACCTTAACTCACAAATTAAGCCCCTGGTCTTAAATTAAATTGAAATAATTGAGAGAAATTTAGAGCAAAGTACAGATTGATTAGGTGAACCTAAGCTTCCTTTGGCCAGAGAGGGTGCGAGACAACAAGGACCAGGTGGTGCCACGACGAGATGGCAAACGAGCGTGGCCGATGGTGCCTATTTCTCCCGTTCTCCGGCAACCAGTCGCGTCATGACTGGTGCAGCTATGCGATGGATGTAGTGCACATCTCTTGGTTGACCATATGTGTCAAGACATGAATATGCAAATCTGGACCACTCTTTGTATACCACACTAGTCTAGGATCACGCTAGTGCACACAGTGTAAACATAGATGAAATATCGACCATACAGTCAATTGATAAAGGAAAAGAAAAAATATTATTAATTATCAGAGTTGCGACCTTACGCCAAGCTATACAATTAATAGCCCAAAGGGCTTAAGAAACTATCGAAAACAAAAGAAAAGGTAGTAGCCATTCGACATGCACATAGGCAATTGATTAGGGAGCAAAGTCTTAATCTGCGAAATCATCAAAGTATCCTCCTTCGGGTATCTTCTGTTGATATGGTTCCTCTCCTTCAACTGAGCAACAATAGGCATAAAGCCGTGAGTACATTGGTACTCAGAAAGTCGTTTGTAATAAAATGCAATATGGTATGCAAGGCTTACCAAATGATGGCTGAGTGGTTATTTTGCAGAAAATTATAATTTGAAGTAAATACAATAAATAGATTGAAAGAAAAATTTAAAAATGATTAATAAGTAAATAAACAAAGGAATTGAGAGTAACCACAAGTGAACTAACCATTCACTCCAATAAACCACCCGTGAACTAACTGTTTATGTAATGAAACACCAGTGAACTAACCATTCACTTCCCAACTTAATCCAACTAAGTTTTTATGAAAACTTTACCATTCGTGTGAAATCACCGAGCATTGTCCATAACTAGAGACACATTTATTCGAATTGTTTTACACTCTGCAGAGGTTGTACAACTTTACCCACAAGGTATGACCATCTCTACGTAAAAGAAAATCACAACAAGACTTTTACAATGCTCAATCTCAATCTGATCTTGCCCACTAAGGTTTCATCGTCGAGTAGGCTAACCACCTAGTCGATAATTGCTCCCTATTGTGCCAATAAAACATCAGTGACGAAATCAATGTTTATTATGCCAGGTCTATCCCATACTAGACATGTGATTATATGATAAGACTGAGATCAATGGCGCACAAAGCTAAGTCCTTAGACATTATCCAGGCAAAACATCCACATCCCTGAAGTGCAAACCACACTTCCCCCCTTTAATGCACGATCATTCGTCCAAGTAAAAATCATTTTGTATAAGCACCACCAATGACACTTGTCATGCCAAGGTGCACAAATTTCATAACTGTGGCTGACCACCATAATTTAATATCTCATAAAGTAAAAATTAATTAATTAATCACATGTGATGATAACCCAACTTACTATAAGCATGACTAAGCATACTAAACGTATAACCCATGTAACAACTAATATTCTATCATTAGATAAATACCCATCCTATGGTGATAATGGAACCATATCATTTAAATTATCAAGGAGAAATTAATCAAATAGGTCATTAACTACCAATACAAAGGTTTTATAATAAAACAGCGATGCATGATAATTTAAAACAAAATAATACATAATAGATTTGAAAATTAGGTTCAACATGATCAAAGGACACAACTTGTCTTGGCCTTGCTCAGTTAATTGCTCTGGATCTTCAATTGTTGCTTCAACTCCATCAAAGGCGTGATCCATTGAGAGAGAAAATATAGATAAAGCTCAATTTTAGATGAATTTAGAAAAAAGAATAAGGTCAAATAGAGTTAGGACGGAAGAGAACAGACTCTTGGAAAATCTAATCTCAAGAAAATACTGAAAAATAGGAAATTCTACTGTACTGTGGACTCAATGCATGGAAAAGATAGTCTATGATGAACTTGGCTCATGAAACAGTGCACTGTGCAAGGCTTTGATGATGTGGTGAGCCTATGGGCAACTAGGGTTAAGGTGGCAGGGTGACGTGGCATGCTGGTTTGGCTTGGTCTACAAGTTCACGGAATAGTATTGCTGACAGGTGGGGCTTAGCTATCAGTGAGATGGCGTGTAGTGGAATTGGCCTACACAAAAATTAAAACGACATGCAACTCAGGTGTAGTCTCATGTCATGGCTGATGTCAGCAGATGCTTGAATCAACATGACGACCTACAACCCGAGGAGCAGCACGGCGAGGTGAAGATTGGCCGGGGCAAGGCAGTAGACGGCGGCTACTCACCGATAGCGTCGCACAATGACAGACAAGCGGATGGCGGCAAGGTTCAGAAATGGTGGAGTTGCCAATGGTGAAGGCAACAGGGAAGACGATGAATGTTCTCGGTGGTGAAGTCACAAACTCCGGCGAGAACAGCAACGATAGAGCAACTCCGGTGAGGGACCGACGGTGCAAGGCGGAGCGATGAGGTTGCTCGTTGTGTGTAAACTAGGGCGCGACTCCACCTTTTGTACATAGATATTGAGGTGTTCAGCTCGGAGACGATCGTGAGTCCTGGGCAGGCACGCATGCTGAGGTGGAGACGACACGAACAACGGCGGTAAAGTTCGAATCGGGGATGAAGATGAACATTGCTTAGTTGCACAAATGGCTGACATGTGGCAAAGAGGAGATCAGACAACTGAGGTTTAACGGGCTGGATAAACAGCTATGGCTTGGCCCAAATAGGTTTTAGGATTTTTTGGGGATTTTTCTAATTTTAGAAATTCAACTAAATCTGTTGAGCTCTAGAAAATAGCAAATAAACCCAAAAAAATCTTAAAAAATTGCAAAAAATTCCTTGAAGCACAAAAAACCCAAATAAACTACTCTTCATCAATTAGTTAGTTTTAATTTAGGCACATTAAATCCTTTTAATTCATAACATTCAATTTAAGATTTAATTAATGCAAGAAAAATCCAAATGGTTATTTTTATTTTAAATGCTTCAAAAAGGGTTTGAAAATTAGGATGTTACAATAGGAGATGAATAGGCATCGAGGGCTGCTGTGAGGTTGGTGATACGCTTCGAGGTCGATCAATTGGAAGCTGTGGCCTGTTGCGGTCCTTTCTCTTGTTCTAATTCTAGAGCTGGCTCTGCCTACTGTAGTTATATCATGAGCTGAGGGAAGTGGAGGCTGCTCGTGGACTACTACTAGCTACTGAAAATTTAGGCCGCTAGTGCTCCTTTCGTTGGACTTCAAGGAAGAAACCGGATACGCTGAGTTTCTCTCGCCATAGGCCACCTCCGAGCACGCCCAAGCCCAACAACTAGGTGAAATGAGTTCCCCGTGGTCTCCTCTCTCTTGCGCACCACTCACTGTCCTCCGCTGCATGCTAGAAGGCTGGTGAGCCTCTGCACTAGTGTGCCACCGCCGTCAACCGTGCCACTTTAGCACATTGCACTGATGTTGATGCCATGTGGCGCCACACATAGTGCCACATTAGCACAAGCCACATCATTAGCTCCCACACACCACACCGACCATAGCCTTGATCCACCATGGACTAGGCGCCATCCGTGGAACCAGTCAATAGACCCGAGCCCACATGTCATTATATATGTATGTATGTATGTATGTATGTATGTATGTATGTATGTATGTATGTATGTATGTATGTATGTATGTATGTATGTATGTATGTATGTATGTATGTATGTATGTATGTATGTATGTATGTATAGACACACGCACTAATGATTCAACCCAATTCCCTCGAGAAAGTTTCCACAAGAATATGCGTGTTTGGTGTTCGGTTTGCACTACTACAGAAAGGCTAATAGTAGACACCAAATCACAGACGGTTTTGTGAAACTGTCTGTGATGTACACTATTACAGACGGTTGTAATTTGGAGGCCGTCTGTGGTATTTGTGGCGGGAAAAAGGAGTATCACAGACGGTCGGTCTGTATTAAGAACCGTCTGTGATAATTCACATACGGTTTTTAATTAAAAATCGTCTGTGATAATGGCATTAGGCATTTATTGCGCTGCTCAGACCGCATCTGTCTTCATTTCAATCCAGATCTAGCCACTGCTGCGCACTTTTTCACTCAGGAGGAAGCTAGGCGATTTCAGGCCTGTTAATTTGGTGGGAAGAGGCAGAGATTGAGCTTTGAAGATTCATACTTTCCTGGTTGCTCTAGATATGGTTAGTAATAAAATTTATTTTTTCTTTAATTGCATTACAATTTAGGTCTAAGTAATCCATGAGTGTTATTGAAGATAGTTAATTTGCAAAATTGTTGGTTATATAATAGCTGTTGTGTTTATAATATGAATTGAGCTAGCAAATTAAGCCTCAATATAATAAATGTGGCCGGTATATATGTACTAATAATTAGTTACTGTAATTTTTAATACTAAGTTGTTATATATGTACGTAACGTAGGACCGAAGCTGGATGTATGCCGCGAGCCGTGTGAGTGAAGAGTACATTAATGGCGTGTCTGCTTTTATAAGAGCCGCCGAGGAGGATATGTTGAATAAGGGGTGGAATATATGTACTATCCATGCACTGACTGCGAGAATTTAAAGATGTTTAAGAACCGAGGGCAAATTGAAGCGCACTTGATTTGGAGGGGTTTCAAAAAGGATTATACGTGTTGGACCAGTCATGGCGAAGTGAATGATCATATGCCGCCGGATGACATCGCCGGTGAAGTGAATGATATGCCGCCTGATGACATCACCGGTGAAGTGAATGACATGCCGCCGGATGATGTCGATTGTCGTTCGGATTCGGATAGGTTGCACAATGATAATCTGGATCAGATGCTTCGCGATGTAGAAGAGAACTATGATGAGAGAGAGTATGTTAAATTCGGGGGCTTGATGGAGGACTCGGAGAAACCTTTGTTCACGTGCTGCAAGTACACGAGGTTGTCGGCCGTGCTTGAACTGTTGAAATTGAAGGCAAGCAACGGTTGGTCCGACAAGAGTTTCACGGCGCTGCTAGGTCTTTTAGCGGACGTGCTTCCGGAGGGAAATGAGTTGCCTAAAACCACGTATAAAGCCAAGAAGGTTCTTTGTCCGTTAGGAATGGAAGTAGAAAGAATACACGCCTGTCCGAACGACTGTATCCTCTACCGTAAAGAGTATGCAAACATGCATGTATGTCCGGTGTGCAACGTATTCCGATACAAATGTAACAATCAATCAGATGATGGTGAGGGAACAGAGGCGAAGAAAGGACCTCCTGCTAAGGTGGCATGGTATTTTCCTATAATTCCCCATTTGAAAAGGTTTTTTGCAAATCCAAAGGAGGCAAAATTGTTGCGTTGGCACTCTGAGGAGCGCAAGAAGGATGGGATGCTAAGATACCTTGCTGATTCCGCGCAGTGGAGAAACATCGATAGGAGTTTTGCAAACTTCGGTGCAGAACCAAGGAATATAAGGTTTGGACTGAGTACAGATGGAATGAATCCTTTCAGTAGCATGAGCGGCCGACATAGAACATGGCCCGTGACTCTCTGCATCTATAACCTTCCTCCTTGGTTGTGTATGAAGCGAAAATATATTTTGCTGTCGATACTTATCCAAGGGCCAAAACAACCTGGGAATGATATTGATGTGTTCCTAGCACCGTTGGTGGACGATCTAAAAGTACTGTGGAACAAAGGGGTACAGGTATGGGATGCATACAAACGAGAGAACTTTACTCTGCGCTCCTTATTGTTCTGCACCATAAATGATTATCCTGCCCTTGGTAACCTATCGGGCCATAGTACAAAAGGTGCCAAAGCTTGTACTCATTGTTTAGATGGTACCGAGAGTGTGTGGCTGAACCACTCACGTAAAATCGTCTACATGCGTCACCGCCGGTTCCATTCGTACTCGCCAATCAAGTTGTTCAAGTTTTCTATGTAACCGACCCGGCAAATAAGAAATGCCATGTAGTTCTTCATGGAAAAGGAGAATTGTCGGAGTGGAGATTGTAGTGGACGAGGAGGAATACAATCAATTTGACAAGTTACCTCCTTTTGGAAATGGCATAAGGGTCGATGACGAACAACGTGACGAAACTAGTTACATACGCATTGATCATGATGAAGGGCTAATTTTTAAAGGAAATAAGCAAGTATAATGATAATGTGCGACATATATGTGAATGTATATGTGAATTGGCATTTATGTATATGTGATGTATATGTGTGATGTACATGTAAATTGGCATGCATTTATGTATAGAACAATGCTGCAGTGTGATGTATTTGTGAATTTGCATTTATGTATATGTGAAAATGTGTGATGTAGTCAATTTTGAGAATGACAAAATATATCAAGAAATACACTGTGTGAATGCAGCTGGTTGGTGTTGTATATGAATGCAGCTGTTTGGTAGTTGATCATGAATACAGCTGTGGTTATTGGTGTTGTCTTAATAACTACAGTCGGCAAAGGCTTATCACAGACGGTTCTGAACTTAGAACCGTCTGTGATGAATATCACAGACGGTTCTATGTTTAGAACCGTCTGTGATAGTTATACTATCACAAACGGTTCTAAGTTTAGAACCGTCTATGATAACCTCCCTATATATACCCTCTGGCTAGGGTTTTCCGTGTGCGCTGCAGTTATTCGATCTATATCCCGAGCCCTCGCCGGCCGCCTCCCCGAGCCCGTTGTCGCGGCGGCCTCCCCGAGCCCGTCGTCGCGGCGGCCTCCCCGAGCCCTCGCCGGCCGCCTCCCCGAGCCCGTCGTCGTTGTGCAAGTTTGTTAATCTTCCATACATTATCTGTCACTGGGAGACATACATTGCCTGTGGGATTTACAGTTGCTCGATGATGATAAATTCATATACTGAGATTGGTTCATTCGGTCTTTGAGCTCTAATAGCTGCCAACTCTTTTGTCATAATTAACTTTAAACCCCAGGAGACAATCTCTAGACATTGATATATTGTTCTTGTTCCTGTCGGTTCTGCAGTTTTCAGGTTATAGCATGTTATTAAATTGATCTGTTAGGATTTAATCTTGAAAAGTTAAAAGACTGAATTATTGGGCAAAGTTAACTTGTATGGTCTTGATCTGTATGAATACTGCTGTGTGAATATATGCATGCTGAATATTGCAAGTTTGTTAATCTTCCATATATTATCTGTCACTGGGAGACATACATTGCCTATGGGATTTGCAGTTGCTCGATGATGATAAATTCATATACTGAGATTGGTTCATTCGGTCTTTGAGCTCTAATAACTACCAACTCTTTTGTCATAATTAACTTTAAACCCAGGAGACAATCTCTTGTTCTTGTTCCTGTCGGTTCATGCAGTTTTCAGGTTATAGCATGTTATTAAATTGATCTGTTAGGATTTAATCTTGACAAGTTAAAAGACTGAATTATTGGGCAAAGTTAACTTGTATGGTCTTGATCTGTATGAATACTGCTGTCTGAATATATGCATGCTGAATATATCTTGATCTTGAGATTGTAGAGTTTGTATCTAGAGCTCAAAAGACTGAATTCATTATTTGGCATAACCAATCAAGGAAGAGTATATGATTTAGTAGCTGGATGGCCAAGATTAATCTTGTGCAACCCTACAATTTGAGAGCACAAATTAATCAATTCAAACTTGAGCTTGTTGCTAGTCTTCATTGATACATGCCTTTTACATTGTCATACATATTCATGTTTAGACTGTTATTGATTCTATTATTGATGCTTGTTGCTTCATATTGCTACCATTATATATGTATATATCGCCTATATTGAGCGAAATAGATAGATATTACACTTTCTTATCTTATGGTATGGCACTTTCTTATCTTATCCTAATAGACCCACAAATTGAGCAACATGTCATCCGCGCATTCTTCAACACCATCGCCGGAGTTGTCCGCTCCAACATCAAGACGCCAAGGAAGAGGGCTATCGAAGAAGCCTGAGGGCCGATTGACCATCACAGCGTGGATGCATCTAGGGTCCCTCTCCTTCCTCACAAAGCAGTAAACGCATTCCGAAGCATGGTCGGAATAGTTGCACGAGAACGAATTGAGATCACATACAATTCATGGAAAAACGTGCCTGACACTCAGAAGCGTGAGCTGTGGACCGAAATTTTCGCATCGTTCGAGATCCCAGAAGAACACCAATACGCTGTGAAATGAAAAACCTACCTAGCGGCGTGCAAAGCATGGAAGAACTTCAAGAGCACGCTTGTCAAGAAATACGTGGAGACGGACGAAACGCCTTTTCATAAATACCTATTCCTGCAACCACAATGGGAAGATTTCAAGGCGATGAAAACGACCGAAGATTTCAAAAGTACAAGTGTGGCGCACAAGGCTCTCCAGGCAAAAAACACACACCCCCACAGACTTGGCACAGCTGGGTATGCAGGTAAAATCCCGCAATGGAGGAAGGAGGATGAACTGGCAGCTGAACAGGACATCGCCCCGCCATTTTCCAATATCCCGGATGAGCACTCAAAATTGGATTAGAGCAAGGTCATCTACAACGACATCGAGGGACGTCTCCTTTCGAAACCCTGCAGACCAGCAAGTGTCCTAGCGCCTGGTAAGATATCGATCGAACTACGTAGTTTGTAATTACTCCACAACTTCATACGAATTAAAATGACATGTCGTGCTCTTGCGGGAAGAGATGAGTTTTGAATCTACCCTGGGATCATTCCAGGGAACAAGGGAGAATGATATGCTCTCCGTGGCCCTGGGAAACAAGGAGCACCCGGGTCGTACGAGAGGCCTTGGGCTTTACATTCCTTGGAAACATGGTTTCCAAGATGACTCCGGAATGTATCGGCGTAGGAAGAGAAACAAAGCCGAGCGTGACGCACAGCTACGAGAAGAGATCAAGGCATCTCTTAGAGAGGAGCTAATAGGTGAGCTGGCTGATGTAATCAGAGATGAGGTGCAGAAACAAATAGAAAGTCAGCAGGCCGCTACCGCCGCTCTTGTGCTAGCTAGCCCGCATAACCATCCGAGTAGCTGCGCGTCCAATCCGACGCAAACCCAGGCCAAATTTCCTGTGGACGACATCCTAGTAATAATTATTATCTCTCGAATGCTTGCTTCATTGATAGGCCTATTCGAGTAGCTAATTTTGTTTCGTTATGTAGGAGCCTATGAAGTGCAGGTTCCAAGTGAGATATGGCTCCATTCCCTTGTACGCTGCTTGGGGCCAGGCATATTCGTCTGGTATCGGGGCCATGGTGCACGGTCAAGCTTTAGCGCCAGGCTTTGCAAAAGTTAATGTGGATGGTGTGCATGTCAATTTTGTGGTGGTCCCGCTACCGAAGCCCCCCAACGACAAGATCGTGACTCTAGGACAGGCCATTGGAACATTCATCTAGTGGCCAAAAGCGACATCTCCCTGCAGGCTTCTTCACCGGTGGAAGGACCAAAGCAACATGCACTGGTGCCATCTCCATTACAAGACCAGTCAGTTCCACCACCGTAATCGCACCGTGCTATCTCCACAGGTGCTATTCTCGCCAGAGCAACTTGCACCGCTGCTACCTTCAAAGTCGACTGCCGTGAAGTCGACCTATAGCCGAGGCAGCAAGGCCAGCAAGGGTAAAGCAAAGAAGACCAATGATATGCCATACTTACCTTTGGCCCGCAAATTCGTGCTTGGCAAGCCGTTGCTCAAGCAAAAAGCCCTCCAACCCCTAGCATATAGTTGCATACAATTGCACATGTGGTATATGCAGCGATCCAATAAGCTAGAGGAGAACGGACCTCAAGTATCATCACAAATTCACGCCGGATGATTTACACCACGTCTTCAAGAGTGTATGTTCGTGGTCGCCTTTGAGGATTTATTCGATCTGTTCACGCTCAACGCTCTCGACGTCTCAATCATTCGATGCTGGACGTTGTAAGTGTGTACAATCATAGTCTCCGTTCATGTCATACCGATAAATGTCATATCTAATTTGTTGCTTTCGTGTATATACATAGACACATGCTGACTAAATCTAGATTATCCAACTCATCGGCTGGTTTCTTGGACCCACACTTGGTCGCCAAGGATACCATCGACCAGGATACATCCCTCGTCGAGAGGTACATTGCAGCAGAACTGATGGGTTGCCTCAATAAGGAATATGTACTTATGCCCTTCCATCAGAACTTTCATTGAATTTTAATAGTAATTGTACCAAAATGGAACAAGGTACATTACCTTGATTCCCTAAGTAGGAATAAAATGGACTTCATAGTTGTCAGCCAAGTAATCGATAGGTAAGTACATATTCTCCAAGTTGTACTCTTTCTTTCCTTCTGAATGACTAAGCTTAACTTTTTCGAATCACGTAGGGCGTTCGCGATGTACATTGAAATGGGAGGTGTCTCGAAGCGCGGGGCCAAAGGCCTTCTGACATATGCTCGAGATTTCAAGGTATTCGCTATTTCACATAAATTAATCCTATGCAACAGTTGGTAGTAATGCCTCTTGAACTAACACATTCCATTTTTTGCAGTGCCACCAGCAGCCGCCGGGCAACACATGTGGATACTACGTTTGCCAAGATATGGAACTACTCCTCGATTCCTCGAGGATCACCAATTCCAAGGTTTGTCAATCTTCCCATAATTACTTCATACTTATCACGTTACATATATACGCACATTGATATTCCTATCAACAGGCTGCGTACATCCCGTCAACTCCATGGAAACAGCCTGATCTTGGACGGATTCGAGCAGAGTTGGCGTACTTTTTGCTGACTCAAGTCATAAAGCCAGAAGGCCGGTTCCACTACGCACCATAGATACATAATCAACGAACTTGTGAGGCGGCACAAGCTATACTTGTGTATTTGTTAATGGATATTTTATTTCAATTCAATTAATTGATTTGCGAAATGGATGCTTTATGTTTGTGAAATGAAGTGTGTTGTCAATTGGATGTTTTATGTCTGTAAAATGAATTGAGATGTGAAATGTATCTGAAATGAAATGAGGTGTGTGAATTGTATGTTTTTTGTCTGTGATTATCTGCTTGTTTCAGAGGGCATGGCTAGCATTTCCTGAGGCTAGCCAATAAACAGAAATAGATTTAGATTTAGGAGAAAGGAATATCACAGACGATTTTTCATTAAAAACCGTCTGTGATTATCACATATCACATACGGTTTTTACTTAAAAACCGTACGTGATATCTGATAATCACAGACGGTTTTTAATTAAAAACCGTCTGTGATATCTGATAATCACAGACGGTTCGAAAACCGTCTGTTATAACCTTCGATTATCACTGACCCATAAATTCAGACAGTTCAGAAAACCGTCTGTGATGACGACGTTTCTGAACCGTCTGTAATGTGGTTTTTTGTAGTAGTGGTGTGCAAGCTAAGATCGGATGAGTCGTTTGCTAGCTGTGCAAAGGAGTTAGGTTAAATGCATTATGCGTAGCATGGACGCATGGTAGAAATGTAGGAGCACAATCAACTGGTGCGCGCGCGTGATGGCGAATAGGCTACGTCTTCCAATTGGCCTTCAATTTCTGCCGTCTCCTTTTCTTCTCCAAAGCGAAGGAAAATTTCTCTGCGGGTGCGTGTGCGTGCATGTACATGTACGTGGTGCTTACCTAACAGCTAGCTATGGTCTTCTTCCCGATCAGACCGGTGTGTTCTGACCGGTCTGGATCTGGATTCTGGTGCGTGCTGACCGGCTGGGTACTTGTCATGCATCTCGAAGGAGCAGTTCATGCATCTAGAAACGTGCACAAGCAAACACGCATGCATGCATCCATCCATGCATGCATGCACCGTTTTCTGCAGATAAGGGCAAGTACAATAGAAGAGGTGGCTGCCACCTCTAGGACTAGCTACATAAGCAAAAAGACTACGGACCTGTTTGGATCGCCTAGAACTAATTATTAGTTCACTAGTTGGTGGACTAAAAATTAGGTGACTAAACTTTAGGTGACTAAAAATTAGTCAAGTGCTGTTTGGATACATGGACTAAAAGGTAGTGACTTTCATGAGCAAAGACATTTATACCCCTATATTTGTTAGTGTGTTGCATGTGGAGTAGTGGAGAAAGGGTAGCGGGGGTATTTTCGTCTTTTGCTGTTTGGTACCACCTTTTAGTCCACAATTAGTCCACATTTGCCAACTAATGAACTAATAGCTAGTTGGGGATGAACTAAAAATTAGTCCAGGTATTAGTTCACCTGTTTGGATGAACTAGACCTAAACTTTAGGTGACTAAAAATTAGTCAAGGGATCCAAACAGGGCCTACATGTGGCTCATGTGGAGGTAGCTAATACAATGAGTAGAGTAGAGGTTACCTCTACTAAAGCACTCAAACATTTAATACTTACATAAATATATCAGGGGTCACCTCTTGCATAAGGGGTAGTTTATCTCTCTCTCCTCGTATAATATGCTAGAGGTCACCTCTTGCATGAGGGGCAGCTTGCTTCTCTCTCTTCTTTTCTCTCTCTTCCACTTAGGATTGTGCTGATGTGGATTTCACTAGAGGCAACCTAATCAGCACCATTGTACTTGCTCTAAGGCCGGCCTGTGTGGTACTAGCTTTAACTAGGTGCGCCATTGAGTACGTGCGCCATCCATGCATGCATGCACAGTATGTGTGCCATCCATACGTGCGCCATCTCCGCCATGGATTCCTCAGTGTCCTTGCTTTAAATAGCGCACCTGTGCCACACTTTTCTGCACCTTGAGCTGCCTCGTTGCATTCGCCTGGCGCCACCGTCGCAATTGCCGAAGCCTTGCGCTATTTCATTCGCCATGCCATGCGTCAGCCTCCAAATTAGTCCATGAGCTTAGTCCATCACAAGCCATGTAGGTCCCATGGGTCAGAACACTGTTCTGTGAACTGCTGCACTGTAGATCGTGAACCAAGCCCATGGAACTCGGTCCATAGACCAATGGCCCACATGTCAATGATCCGAACATCAGAGACCAGTGGCTAATTTTCAATCGGATAATAATTCGGTCAAAATAAAAAAGCCTTGCCAACATCATAATCCATTTTTTCTTTAAGAAAATAAATTCTATAAAAAAACCAAATAGTGTTATTTTCTCTTTTTCTTAGATTTAGACCTTCCAAGAGCCAGTTCTCTTTCGTCCTAACTTTGATTTACCCAATTCCTCTTCCTAAATTCATATAAAATTGAGCTCTATTTTTTTGGATCTTGATTTGTTGTTTTTAGATTTTATTTGAATTTATTTATATTTTATTCACTTTCTATCTCGTTAGATAATGTCTTTGAAGGAGTAGAAGCAGGATCCGAAGTTAAAGAGTTGGTAATTGAGCAAAGCCAAGGTAAATCATGACCCTTGATCATGTTGAACCTATTATTTCAAATATATTATTTATTATTTGATTTTAAATTATCATGAATTGCTAATTTAACTGCAAACCTTTATACCTAGTAGTTATCAATCAATTTGATTAATCCCTCCTTGATAATTTGAATGCTATGATTCTATTATCACCATAGGATGTATAATTATGTTGTGATGCAATATTAGTATCCACTTGGGTTGTACGTTTAGTATGCTTAGCCATACTTACTATTACATTGGGCTCATCATCACATGCTGATCAAATAATTAATTTTGATATAATGAGATATTGAATAATGGTGGTCAGTCATAGTTATAAAATTAATGTACCATGACATGGGTGTGTCATTGGTGTTGGTCAGATCAAAATGGTTTTCACTTAGACAAATGATTGTATAGTAAAGTAGGTCCTATTAACACATTGGGATGTGGATGCATCTCTTAGGTATTGATTAAGGATATAACTTTGTGCGCCATTGATTTGAGCCTTATCGCATGTACCACATATCTAGTATGGGATGAATCGCTAATTAATTTATGATGTTTCAACCATGGTTTCATCATTGACATAATGTGGATGATTAATTCATTTATGAGTAATTTTTCACATGGCACAAAAGGAGGCTTTTCTAACTATTTGGTTAGCTTACTCGGCAGTGAAACCTTAGCAGGTGGATCAATCTGAGATTGAGCATTATAAAGGATTTGTTGTTATCTTCTTGGTTAGCATGCCTAAGGAAGCATGTTATACCGGTGACACCATAAGATTGTCATATCATGTGGGTAAAGTTGTGCAATCTCTGCAGAGTGTAAAACTATTTGAATAGCCATGTCCTTGGTTACGGACAATGCTTGATGATTTCACATGAGGGGTAGAATTTCATAAAGTTTGAGTTTGTGTTGGTTTGGGAAGTGAATAGGCAATTCACTTATGGTTAATCAATTTCCTTTGAAATAATTATCTAAATAATCATTTCCAAAATGTACAATTCAATCTATTTAATTATATCTACTCTAAACTATTGCTTTCTATAAAATAACTATTCAGCCATCACTTGGTAAGCCTTGCATAATTATATTGCATCTTACTACAAACGACTTGCTGAGTACTCTATGTACTTATGGCTATATCGATTGTTACTTAGTTACTGAATAAGAACCATATCCGCTAGAGGTATTTGAAGGAGGATTCTCTAATGACTTCTCAAAATAGGACTTCTCCTTCGAGTTGATTGCCTATGGCATGTCGAGTGGCTACTACGTTTACTTCTATTTTTTCGTTGCTAGTTAGTTTTGTTAAGCCCTTCAGGCTACTATTTGTAAGCTTGAAAATAAGGTCGTAACTCTGATAAGTAATAATATTTGAATCTTTCTTAGTCAACCATGATCATGGCTGATGTTCCATCTATGTTTCCACTGTGTGCATTAATGTGATCTTGGACTAGTGCAGAACACACAGAGAGGTTCGAATTTGCATATTCGGGTCTCAATAGAGATGATACCAGAGCCATATTGATTGCAGGATGAAACCTAGATAGAGAGGCTAATTTAGCAAAATTTTCAAAATCTATTTTCTAAATTAAATCAACCAATTGGATATCTAATTTATCTTTATTATTTCCCCACTCTTAAGGTCCTTGCTCTTCGCCTTTCCTGAAATTTGGTTTTTTCAGTTCTTAAATTACTTCCTATCCCTATGATGTCATAGATGGCTCGTGTTTTCTATAACTAAAGTAGATGTTAGCCTGGACTTCTTCGAGCATTGTTGCAAGGTTTTGGATCAAAGATGTAACTAGTTTATTTCACAAATGGTGAGACTGCAATGGGCCAATGCATTGCATTCAGAACAAGATTGTACTTTACTACGAGGATTGGAGGCCAAGTTCCTCATTATAGTTTGAATTATAACAGTGCTCGTGAAGAATTGTCTATGCATGGAGCCACACGCAAAGCTATTATGGAGGTAGAATCACTTTGTTGGAGCTTATCCATAAGTTTGAAGAGCAGTATGCAGCTTTGCCTAGTATTATAGAAGAAGAGGAAGTTATGGAGGAACTACCACCACTGTAGTTGCCAGTTCTACTACCTTTACCCATGCCTCCCAGTCCTGAAGAAACAAGGCACATCACCGGCAACCGATAGGATTATCTTTGCTACTTCATTCTAGTTGAAGCAAGAGAGCATTCACCACCAGTTCACAACTCGTAGGTGTTAGATAGCAATTCAGAATCAGGGTCAAGTGAGCCTTATTTGGCAGAACCAGAGTGGGAGCCATTAGATTATAACCTTGTATAGTTTTAGCATTGACTATATCATTTTGGTTCCAATTTGCAGTTGTGTGATGTGAGCTGTAGTATTGCCTCTAACATTATGTTGCAGTCATATCAAAGTTTTCTTTGTGTGGATTTAATGTAGATTTGCTAGCCTTTTCTGGCTAAGTGAGTGCTTTTTAGTTTAGGGTTATCCTTAGTTTATTTCCCTTAGATGAGTTTACCCCTTATCTTTGCTATTCCCTCTTTCCTTTGTAACCTTGGTGTCAACTTGGTAGATGGTTCATACTTAGAATTCAGCTGGTCATAGTCAGATGCACTCAAATCTTGGGACCAGCACCACAAATCCTTCAACTCAGAGGCAGCAGACAACACTGATAGGATTGGATCCAACCCTGAGTCAGTTCATGGCAGCCTAGAATCAACTCATGAATGCAATCATACAGAACATGAACCACATGATGAATCGGCAGAATCAAGAAGTCGATGCACCTCAACAGGCTTGTCCATCATCAAGATTTGTAGAATTCATGAGGACTAGACCACCTACTTTTTCCAATTCATTAAAGCCTTTGGAGGCAAATGATTGGCTTCGTTCTATAGAGAAGAAGCTGAATCTCGCTCAGTACAAATCAAGAGAAAGTTGTCTATGCTGCTCACTAGCTCGAAGGTACTACATCATAATAGTGGGAGAACTGTTGTGCCACTCATGAATATTAGGAGAACATCACCTGGGCATAATTACAGTAGCTTTTTGCCACAGCCACACCCTAGATGGGTTGGTCAAAATGAAGTAGGAATTTCATGAGCTTCAACAAAAGAATCTCAGTGAGTGAGTATCTCAACAAGTTCACTCAATTAGCTCGCTATGCACTAGAGGATGTTGCCACATATGATGCACATCAGAAGTGATTCAGGAAAGGACTTAATCCTGGCTTGAAGGTCCAAGTTGTGGGCAATGACTATCCCAGTTTCCAAAATATAGTGGATAAGACTATACTCATTGAGGAGTCTCGCTGTGAGTTAGAAGAATCCCACAAGAGAAGGATGATGCAACAAGGAGCTTAGTTGCACCAGTCATAGAAAGCTCACTTCAATACTTACCAGCCTGCTCGTATGCCTCGACAGTTAAGATTTAGGACTCCAACTCTAGTACCTCATCATAATATTTTAGGACCACACACAATCAATGTCAGTAATCAGCCTCAGAGGAATATCAACCCAGCAGCCTTAGTTACTTGTTTCAAGTGTCATGATCCTGGTCATTATGTTAATAAATGTCTACAGAAATAAGCCCCTACACCTACTTGTTTTAACTTGAGAGCAACATTGAATAGGACCCCTATTCTAGGAGTAGTTCATGGAGTTCCTTGGGCTTCAAATCAAGCTGCCTGGACACAAAAATCAATTATCAAAGGTTAGGTGAACCATGTCATAGCAGAGGAGGCCCAAGTAGCTCAGGATGTTGTGATGGGTAAGTTTCTAGTAAATTTAGTACCTGCCATAGTTTTATTTTATTCTGGAGCTTTGTATTCTTTCATTTCTCAGAGTTTGCTATTAAACAACCTACATGGGACAGCTCTTCATGGAGAAGTTCATCCTGGCGGTTTGGATAATTTGGAAATAAAGAAATGAGTTTATCTTCCAGTAGCAGCACAACAGTCTCATAAATAGGAAATCACGGCTCAGATTGCAAGCTTCCTTGTTGTTTACAGTCAAGCTAGCTTTTGGTCCTTTACTCTCCTCCAAGATTGGTTCTATTTGATTATCCTGTCTTCTTTTGCCTTCTCTTCTCCTCTCCTCTTCCAGTTTCTCTCTTCCTTTTTTTATATTATTATTTTTATTTAGTATAGTGCAGTAGGAGCCTGTCCTACTGTTTCCCAAAAAAAGCAACAATTGGGAGCCATTGTTCTTAAATCTGTTCTTTTGTTCAAGCTCCTGGTTTTGAGTTGAGCACGAACAAAGGATGTTGTGGAGTTAAGATAACTATCCAAGAGGTACATTTTGTAGACGATCTCATTATCCTAGATATCAAGTCTTTGGATGTGATTCTGGGAATGGATTGACTCTCTAAACATCAAGCAATGTTGGATTGTGGGAATAGAACTATCACTCTAGTCAACCCTAATGGAATTGAAATTAAGTTTGAAGCTACTTTGGAGTAGCCAACTGAAGCTATGACTTGTCAGAGTAAGGGAGTCATGTTGGAGGCTATGCCATTTGTTAGAGAATTTTTTGATGTTTTTCTAGATGTTATTCCAGGAATTCCGCCAGACAATGATGTGGCCCAGTTGAAAAGGAAAATTCAAGAGTTGTAAGACAAAGGTTATGTCAAACCTAATTCATTGCCATGGGGAGCCTCAGTGTTGTTTGTCAAGAAGAAGGATGATAGATGACGAGGATATAATAATCTACAAATTATTATTTATTTGTAAATGATATTCTTACATCATTATACTTCTTGAGTATACCCCTTATCTACAAGGGAGAGATTTCACAGGGTAGTCATAAGCTCTTCTATGATCAACCCTTAGTCATAAGCTCTTCTACGACTGATCCTTAGTCATAAGCTCTTCTACGACTACCCTTTCGTCGTAAGATCTTCTACGACAACTTCTTAGTCATAAGCTCTTCTACGACAACAACTTAGTCACAAGCTCTTCTACGACAACCCCTTAGTCATCAGTTCTTCTATGACAAATCCTTAGTCGTAAGTCATTCTACAACAAACTCATAGTCATAAGTTCTCCTATGATCATGATATAGTCATAAGATATTGTAACATCCTGAAAAATCTGAAATTTAAAATATGAATTTCTTGAATGGTTTTGCAATATATTATATTTAAGTGAGGATTTTTATGGCATTTTTCTGGAATTTTGTTGAGGTTCCAAAAATTCAAGAAAGCTTTGAAAAATAAAACTATTATTAATGATGCCATAAAGTGAAATATGCAAATAATGGAAACCCAAACATTCCAAAATAAAATATGAAAATATGGTCCACAAAAGGGAGGAAGAAACTTGGATTAAAATATAAGAATTTAATTTTGAAATAGTACTATAAATGGGCAACAAAAATAATGAATAAAACATATGCAAACATATGTACAAAAGGCCTAGAAAGATGAACAAGACATAAAATGTATTTATACAAAAATATAGGCATGAAGGTGCAAATAAAAAAGGGGATATATATATGCGTATATATATATAAACAAAGTAAATATATATGTGCATACGCAAAATAGAAATAAATAAAAATAAAATATATATTCTAAAAGCTTCACATTCTTCCCTTATCACTTTCCCATTTTCTCTCTCTTACATGTGGGCCCGGCCCACCCCTTCCCTCTTTCCTCCCTTTATTTTTCTCTTGCGCGTGGCCCCGGCCCCGCCCGGCTCCTCCTTTCTTTTCCCGCGCAGCACACTGCCGCCGCTCCCTTCTTTTTCTCCTTCCTTCCTCTTCCTCTCGCGCCGAGCTTCCTCCACGCCGTCTCCTCCTCCGCGTCTCTCTCTTTCCTTCGCACAGCTCGCACCTATTCGCCATCATTGCCGCGTGGTCGCCTCGTCTTGTCGTCGCGCCCCTGCCATGCGCCGAGCCCCAAGCCTCCGCACGTCGCCCCGCGCGGCGCCTTGCCCGGTGGTCCTTCCCCCGCTCCGCCCGGTCCCTGCCACCGCATTCCGCGCCTCCCTTGCCATCCTTAAGTAGCTGCTCGGCCTCCCTAAACCCCTGCACGTGTCACTCCACTCCGCATTCCCCCTTACTTCACCCGCCGTGCGCATGCTCGCAACGCCCGCCGCGCCTCCACGCCGCCCCAGCCGCTCCAGCCATCTTCCCATTAACCACCCGCGTCACGGCGTGTCTACGCTTCCCCTCTGCCTCCTCTTCAAGCCGATTGAAACTTCGCCCACTAGAGCTCGCGCACGGCCCCTTTTCCCCATCGCCGGCCGCCGCTGCCATTTTCCCCGCCGCTGCCTCCTCGGTTGGCCATCCATGGATTAGTCGCGGAGGGAGCACCCTCTCAACGTCCCGAACATCTTCGGACGGCCCGCCGGAGCTATTGCCGTCGGTGCGCCACTAGCGCCATGCGCCACCGCCGCCCGACCCCGGCCTCCGCCACCAGCTCCCCTCGGTACACCTCCCGCCCCGCTATCCCTTTGGTAAGTTCTCCCCTACCCTCCTCTAGCTCCTGCGCCCACCAAATCCTCCTCCCTCCACGCCGGTGCCACCGCCCTCTTTCCACCCGTCGCCGGCCGCTAGCTCGCGCCCGCCCGCCTAGCCTTTGCTCCGGCCAGCGCGCCGCCTCCAGTGGCTTTACCACCTCCCTCTCACCCCATTTTGCTGGTCGCCGACGCCCCTCCAACCACCGTTCGCCGGTGGCACCATTGTCTGCCCCTGCTCCGGTTGCTCCTCTGTTTCGGCCGACTCCTGAATGGAGCTCTGCCGCTATACTCACCTTTTCTGTTTTGAACTCCCCTTCATTCACCGATAGAGCCAGCGCCCACTTGGCCAGCAGCGCACATTTCTAGCCGAGCTGCCCGCGTTCGATTCCCCCGGCCGCAGGCTTAGTTAGGATTTTTATTCTTTTTCTTTTTGCTGTTGCATTGCCAAGCCGTGTGCAGCTAGAGAACCTCCATAAAAATCTGAAGTAAATAAATAGAAGGTACAAAAAAAATCAACTATTAGGATATAATTGAGCTTAATAAGTATCTAGTTATGGATTAACTAGTATAGGTTAGTAACTAATATGACCTTAGTATTTACTTTAAAATCTAACTAATTAAAGGCATCCATAAACTATGGTTTTGTTTAATGTCCATATAAGGATCCTAATTAAAAATCTATTCAAGTTAAGCTGAGGGAAATAATTTGGAAAAGCCAACAAATTTTATTAGGACATAAATAAGATTATTAAAGATTTAATCTTGGATTGATCATCAGCTAACGTGCCTTAATTAATTGCTCTAACTCTAATATTAATTAAGAAGCATGAATGAAAGATGGTCCTACCTAGTAACCAAACTTAATAAGGATCTTAATTTTTAAAAATATATCCAGATAAAGTTAAAGGGGAATAAATTGGATGCTACATATAACTATAAAGGTGTGACCTTAAAGTAAAAAACTATCCTTAATTATAATTAAAGTTTATGACTTAATATTTAACTCTGACCATTAATTCCAGAGGTAGCTGGATTAAAATTCCACATAAAATGACTATGGAGGAATACTGAAATATGCTCAGAGAAAGTATGGTGAAAACTATTTGCACAAAGAAAAGCATTAAATAATTAAAGGGATACAAACGTTAACCATCTAAAGTATGACCATCGTTTCTATATCTTTAAAAGGTCATCTTAATATACAGTTACTAAAATATAATAGCCCTTGGGCATCATCCGGTTAAATGACCTAAACAATATACGTAAATACTCTAAAATAAATGTTTAACTAATAAAGCGATCAATTAAGGTCACATAAAATGTTGCATACCAAACTACTAATAATATGAGTTAATCCGATAAGCTAAATCGAACACGTCGTCCTTGAAACACCTACCCATATATCCGTCTCGACTCATGGAACTTCCTTAGTAAATATAAAAAAAACAAGTAGAAGTTCGTAATAAAAAGATCAAGTCATCGTATTCTACCACCGGCCCTGCCTCAAATAACCCAAATCACCCATTAACTCATAATAAAACAAAAATTGAGTTTATTCGGATTTATTTGAATCTCTTGAGTTATTTGCTTTCATCTAGATTCAATTGGATGTCGCGTAATTAGAAATTGGAAGTCGTGAAGATTCAGTGGACCCAGCGAGATTAAGCTCGACGTTGTCGGGACCCCGGATTTCCGAACCCAGACACTCTGTGTATTACTGCGCTAGTCCCAGATCAAAGCTAGTGCACACAGTTAAACAGAAATGAATACATCACCAGCATCGTGTTATTACAATAATTGAGAGTACCGACCGAAAGGTCTCCTTATTACAATTAAGGTTTCAAGACCTCGCACACATAAAATAAAGCGGAAGCAACAGATAAACTCGATGAAAACCCATCAACAAGCCACAGGCAGTTGACTGGGGAAGCGTGACCTAGTTCTCCGGGAAAAATCCATCACAGCCGCAAGCGAAGCAGTAGTCGTAGTCTCCCTCTTGAGCTTCATTCTCTTCTGAATATTATTTTGAAGTGTAGCATGTGAGTACATAAAGTACTCCGCAAGCCTTGGGAAAAATGCAATAGATGCAAGGCTTGACAAAGGAAGGCTATATGGTTCTTTTGCACAAAGCAATGTTTTAATTTCAATTACTACTAATTACTTTCAAAGGCATCATTTTAATAAAGTAATTGTTTTAACAGAACTAACATTAACTTTCTAGTGAAGGTTCCATCTACCAACACTAGCCAACCAACTACAATTGGTCAAGTTTAAAACTACGGGTTCCATCCACCTCTCTGCTCCAACCGCCAGATACCCTTCCGAGAGTTCCTCCACTCTCGGAATACAAAACTTTAATTTTAAAACCAAAACCAGAAATCTACCATGTGAATGCATTCCTTGCCCGCCCTTGATCGCGGGCACGGCTATTCGAATAGTTTTACACTCTGCAGAGGTTGTACAACTTTACCCACAAGAGATAAATTATCCTAAAAGTCAACACGCTTCCTTTGGCATGAGACCCAGATAAAATATCACAAAGCCTTTACCTTACTCTAATCTAGCTAGATACCACCCGCTGAGGTTTCACCGCAGTAGGCTAACCGCCCAACCAAGCCCTCTTGCGCCATATGAGTACAAGAAATCCTGTCCCTCACTGTGAATAATCAGTCCATCCCTGGCACCCACTTTCCACTGGTGGCACCTAAACTAGACTATCATAAGTTAGTCAGCAAGGTTGTACCCATATAGACTTGTGGTTGTATGGTTAATGCTCAGTCTGGACAAACACAAGCGTCGGTCCTTAATTGACTAGGGTGGAACATACACTTAACAAGATCTCATGCTTGCTGCACCAACCCAAACCAACTATCCACCCTAATCTAAACCAACTTCCACATTTCATTTTATTTTAAAAGAATAGTGGCAACTCCAATTACCACTAACTTTATAAAAACAAGGGTATTACAGTAATTCATAATTTCCCATTTGCAAGATTTATGAGGTATTCAATAGCATGGCTAAGCATTGTACTACCATTCTAATTCCAACAATTAAACATATTACTCTCATTAATGAGTCAAAGGAATTTCTAGGGTTGCAAAGGTACATGGCAATCAACTTCAAGTGAGGGCATAACAAGGTTGGATTAACTACTACCTTAAGATTTGAACTAATGTTTTATGTAAATAGCAATGCACATAATTTAAAATAATTAAAACATTTCAAAATCATAGGTTCAAGATGATCAAAGGAGACTTGCCTTCTTGCACGCTCTCGGAGTCTTCCTGCTGGGGAGTGGAGAGGTCTTCGACAACGTTGGATTCTACGCGAGAAAAGCAGAGCAACAAAACAAATAAATACAAACAAAAATTCAAATAAACTCAAAAATTCAAATAGAGGCCATAGTTGGATAGATCATGATTTTAGATGAATTTAGAAATTTGAATGGTTGAATTTGGAGTTAAAATGAGAAAGTTATGCTCATTTGAAAATCTCAGTTTGATTAAATCCAGAAATTAGGAAATTTCTGACAGGTGGGGCCCACTGGAATTATTAAATGTTAATCTTTTATTTTTATCCTGAGATTATGACAGGTGGGACCCACTGGTTAGTGAGCTCACGGGTTCAGCCTCTGACATGCGGGACCCACTGGACAGTGAGCCCACGGCTTAGCCTTTGACATGTGGGACCCACTGGACTCCGGGTCCACATGTCAGTGACCAGCACAAATGGGTGGGGCCCAGGCGATAGTGGCCCGCACAGACCGGCGGCCACTGACGGGTGGGACCCACTTGTCAGCGCGGAAAAATGAAAGAAAGGCTCAACCTCAGCGTGCGGAGCCGGGGGCTCGAACGCGCGCCGAGGGAGCCGGGGGAGGGAAGAGTAGCGCGGTTAACCAGTCGGGCGGGGAGGCTTTGCCTACCCAATAAGAGTAGGTAATCCCTTTGAGGGTTACCTGCTGGAGGGGTCCGGCAGCAGTGGACGGAGGCAGGGTCGTCGGCGGCGAGGGGAGGCCGGAGGGGTTCGGTTGAGGTCCAAAACGCGATCCTGGAGCGGAGGCGAGTACAATGGAGGGGTCAGCGAGGCTCGGGGACGAGCGGAGGTGGCCGGCGGCGAGGAAGGGGCGGACCTGACTCGGGTGCTCCGGCGGCGGGGAGGGACGGCCGAGGTATCGGGGAGGTTCGCAAGGATGTGAGGAAGCTCGGGGTGGCAGCGGTGGGTTCCGGGGATGACCGAGGCGGCGGCGAGGGCTCACCGGAGTTCTTACCGTGCGCGCAGGGAGTTCTCGGTGCAACGGCGCTCGGGGCTCAGGGAGAGAGGTGGAGGGCGCTGGGAGGTGGTGCGGGAAGGGGCGGAGGCTAAGGGGCTATTTATAGGGACGGAGGAGGGGACACGGGCGCGCAATTACTCGCCGGTGTGTCAGCCGGAAAAAGGAAGGGGTTGGGGAAGAAAAGGAATCGGGGCCGTAGAAGGAAGGGGAGACGCGGGGAATCGGGGATTTGATCGCGGCGGTGCTTGGGGATTCCAAACCGGGAAAGCCGGGGAAGGAAGGAACGGATCCGGCTCGGATTGGTCGCCGGCGCAAGAAAGGAAAGGGGAGGAGGGAAAGAAGGAAGGAGGCGGCTCCGCGGGGACGAAGGGTCTGACAGGCGGGCCCAGGTGGCAGCGGGAGCGGGAGTGCGGCCAGCTGACGGGCGGGGCCCGCAGGGCAGAGAGAGGAGAGGGAAGCGGGGTGCGAGCGTGCGGATCGCAGCCACGTGGCCTGGAGATGGATCGGGTGGCTGGGCCATTTAAGTGGAAGGGGCGGTTAGATGGGCCGGGCGCGGGGACGTGGCTCATCCAGGCCATCCACGCATCGGGCGAGGAGGAGGGGAAGGCGGGGCTGACGGCTGGGCCCATGAGGCAGTGAGGGAGAGGGGTGCGGCCTGGATTGGTCCGAGGGGGGGCGACGTGGGCGGATCTAGGCCGTCCACGCGTCGGCCGGAGGGAGGGAGTTGGATTTTAAATTTTAGAAATTGATTTTTATTTACAGGAAAGGCTAGGAAATTATTTAGGCCTCAGAAAAATATGAAAATACCTCCAAAAATTCCAGAAAATTCACAGAAGCTCCTGGAGATATTTTGGACTTAATAAAATTATCTCCAACTACTGTTGGTATTTAATTTTCATATTTTAAATTTTTTTTTAAATTCTAAAAATAGGTTTTAAATTCCAAAAAATCCAGAAAATCAAATAAAAGCCAAGTAAAATCCAATTACTTTAAAATAATTAATTTGAATTTTTTTTTCCAGAAAGCCAAATTTGGGATGTTACAGACGTGAAGATAGAGAACAGAAGCTCAAAAGAAAGCATCGTGTAAGCTCAAGTCCGCGGTAAACCGCACCAGGCGAGTCAATACTTTGATCATGTTGAACCTACATTTTCTGCAAATTATTTTGGTTTAAATTATCAAATTGCATGCTGTTATGTTATATGCAAATACATGTTAATTTAAGATTCCAGTTACATGCCTATTGTTTACCTTGAATAATATTACACCTCCTTTGAAATATTTGAATGTGTGAACCTTGTCGCCTTAGCAAAATTATAATAGTAACCTTTCGAAAATAAGTCTCTAAATATATGCCATGCTTAGTATTGTTTAGATACTTATGGGCGCGAGAGCGCCCGAGCATCACTTTTAATCCTGAGAAAAATTGGTTGGGCAGTCATGGTGGTAATGACTGGTGTATGTTAGATATGGCTATTTTATATTCCCAAAAATCTCGAATTGCTTATTTATCTGGGCGGATGGTTCGGGGGTATGGTGCAGGTGCACAGAGTGTGGTTTGTGGTAAAACCGCCAGATACCCTAAGGACTGAATCTTGTCATGACCTCCGTGTTAAACAAGTGCAACCACAAGTCTGTAAAGTACAACTTGGCCTAGTAAATTTACTAGGACCACGAAAGTCATCATCATTGGTGGAGGTGAAGTGGTGCAAGGCGGCCTGTGTGGCAGGCCTGAATGGGACATCCGCGGAGGGTGAGGTTCTGCTGTGGCGTGCTAGCAATGTGGTAGTCAGCTGCTAGGCGTTCAGAAGGAGAACATCCCGCACAACATATGGGACCCACCACAAGTGGGAACGGCCCATAGGGTGAGATGATGGAAGGAGCGAGGTATTTTGAACGGTTACTGTGATGGTTTGCTCAACCGCATGGCTAAGGAATCGTGTGGGGCAACGAGTGAACTGTCTCTTGTGGGTAAAGTGTGCAAACTCTGCAGAGTCAAAACTATTCGAATAGCCGTGCCCACGGTCAAGGGCGGACATGGGAACTTAACCAGATATAGTTCTATTTCAAAAAACTTTGGGTGTGGGAATGGAAAAAGTGGAGGGCAGTGGAAAGCCCTGATTTGAATTGTCCTGGATTATTGAGACAGACAGTTGAAAATAAGATTGATTATTGAGAGAACAAATTATGTTTTTGGATCAATAACAAAAAGGATTGAATTATTAGGAAGTCCCGATGCGAATGATTGGTGGATTGCATAATTGATGATAATCGCTGGTTAAGAGTCATAGATAGCAATCAATATGGAAAGAGCATGATCGGTGGACTGATTAAATGATGTCACTCGCTGTTTGGAGTCTTAGACAGCAATCAATAAAGACAGTGTATTTTGGTGGATTAAGTCGATTATGGTAGTTGCTAGGTGGAGTATAGGCAGTAACAATGACACTATGATGAAATAATAACAAAGCTGCTAAAAGCGATTTTTGGCAAATAAAATAACCCGAGCCTCTCCTTTGTTAAGCCATGCATACTATTTATTTGCATTCCGTGTATTGGCTCGCGGAGCACAGGGTTGAAGTGCTCACACTCGCTTATGCGACAAAATTCAGCATCAGAATCAAATCACCTCGCCAAAGAACAAGATTGGACAAGCCGCGTAAAAGATGAAGATGTCAAGGGCTAGGTCGTGCACCTCCGGTTGGCTTCCCGTGGGCATGTCTCAAGGTCCCACCTGTGTGCTTCGTTCTTCCGCCGCTGCAATTTATTGATTTCGCCTAATCGGCCCATGAGTAAGTTTACTATTATATTTACGCCGCATGATATGTACCTTGATATTCGTGAATCGTAATCTGTGAGCACTATCTACGATCCAGTGGAATAGTGCGGTGGAATCACAGAAGATTTTGAATTATAAAATCTGGTCCAGCAGATATCCTGCAACCACCTTGTAGTCATAGATCCCCCTACGACTAAGCTAAACTCCGACTGACCCATCTACGACAACTCATTGCATTGTGGGCCTGTCTAATAAGACGGTTAGCATGAGTATTTATTCTCTAGAATAAATACACATAACTTCACCCTAACAGAAACTGCAGCACGACGAGTGAGATACCACATCTCTAATAACTCTCGTCGGATGGTTATCATTCGAAACATTAAAACAACTCTTGGCGAAGAGAAACTGCTACTGCCATGCAAGCTATACATAGGTGAACATCAGGGAGAAGAGGATCCAGGATAGACTCAAGGGAGAGTAGCAATAGAGTAGAATATTTTTGCATTACTTTATTCATTGTAATAATTTCATTAAGCAATATCCACACAGGAAGTAGGGTTGTTATTCTCATAGTAGAAGGCCCGAACCTATATAAAAATCCATGTATCTTCACTCTGCATGATCATAGACAGGTCTTTAAGAGTTCTGTAGAACCCAAACAAATCATACAAAAGATCGATACTAAAACATCGATAGTTGGCACCGTCCATAGGGAACAACTTCGCCAAAACTCCAATCTTGACATAGATGCTTGCTATGACAATAAGCCTAGGTGATGTCCCTTTCATAAAGGAGAAGGACATGGCCTTCGCAATTTCCATGTTTTCCAACGAAAACTCGAGGAATACTACTCCGGCAAAGGACCACTCCCTACACTCGAGGAGTTAGGACAAATGAGTGGTCAGAAGCAGTTGGACGATGATAAGGAGATGTCATTCTAGGATCTAAAGCACACCATAAAGCACATCTACAGAGGATCTTCGGCATACGAGTCAAAGCGACAATATAAGGTTGTCACAAGAGAGGTAAACTCCAATGATCCTCCTCTTGTCAATTATCTTCCTAAATGGTCGGAAGTCACAATCTCCTTTGAGAAAAGTGATTGTCCGATCCCTTCGACTCGACTAGGTCGGTTTTCGATTGTGGTTGAGCCCACATCAACAACTGTTGAGTTAATCGAGTGTTGATAGATGGTGGCTGTTCTTTAAATATCTTATTTGTAAATGCTCTTGATGAGATTCAAATTTCTCATATTAGAATAAAGCTTGTATGATACTCATTGCATGGGATCATACCGAGGGCTTTGGCCAAGCCAATTGGCCAAGTTTCTCTTCCTGTTATGTTTGGTGCCCTAGGCAATTCAGGACGGAGAAGATCACCTTTGCACATGGTCGATTTTGACATGGTGTATGTTGTAGGGGTGGCCCCCACGTAAGCCCAGCAGGCCTGTTAGAGGAATATAAGGCCCAAAATGGGATATGTATAATGACATAAGTACCCCTAAGGGGAAGACTCTGCTGTAAGGGCACAATGGTAAAAGTACTCCTCATGTGGACATATATATACAACACAGGCTATGGGAACAAGGGCCCTAGGCCATTACTCACCTAACTCTCCACTACCATACTCTCTCTCTCTCTCTTTGGTCTGTAACCACAACAGTTGGCGCCGTCCGTGGGGAGGACAAGAGCAAGCCCCTAGATCCGGAGGATGGCACCAAAGAAAGCTTCACCATCGGTGGCGAAGAAGAAGAAGGCGAAAGCGGTGAAATCTCGCATCAATACCAGGGCTTCGGCTTTAGCAGCTGCAGGTACGGGTGGTGATGCAGGCATGACGGCTGTGAGCACCGGCGTTCACGATGGGGCACCAAACCCCGCCACTGGCGACACAACGCTCAACCCCGCCACCGCCGCGACGCTCAACCCTGCCACTGCCACGACGAGCTACCCCGCCACCAGCGACACAACTCCCGACCCCACCCCTGCTGCCGCACCGCCAGACCCCGCCACCGTCGCCCCGACGACCAACCCCGAAGGTGGCAACCCCGGCACGTCCACTTTCCCACCCGGCGCAGGAGTGGTGAGCGGTCCCGGCGTCCACGTGGGTCTCGTCACCAGCCCCATGGTCCTCCAGGATAACACGGCGGGCAGCCTGGGTGCGCAAGCCGTTGTCACCGCCATGCCCATCGCGCCGCCGGGCGCACCAACGGCCCCAGCTACGCCCGCGGTGGAGACCGCCCTGCTGGCGGCCCTTAGCACGTTTCAGTGGGAGCTGACAGACCTCCGCGGAGCTGTGTGCGACATGCAGGAGGCTCAGAGCCAACACGCCCCCCCGACGGTGGCATTCGAACCCGCTCCGGAGAGGGCGGACAGCTGCGACGCCCCTACGTCTAGTCGCGTCCCATTACGGCGCGTAGACCCAGAGTCCCCGCTCTCCGTGGGCCTGCAGCAGGCGGCGTGGCCCGAGGACTTCAAGTTCCTGAGCGTCATCGAGGCGTACAAGGGTGACTCTGACCCGCGAGAATTTGTGCGCGTATATGAGACCGCTATCGAAGCCGCCGGTAGAGACAACACCACGAAGGCAAAAGGACTCCCTCTCGCGTTACAAGGTGTGGCACTATCCTGGTTCTTCACCATCGAGCCACAGTCCATCTACGTGTGGAAACAGATCTGCGATCGACTCTACAACAACTTCCAGGGAAACTACATCGAGCGCGTCGATGCGGACCAGCTCTTCGCAGTCAAGCAAAAACCTGAGGAGCGGTTCCGGGATTACTTCAAACGCTTCGCGAAAGTGCGTTGCCAGGTCAAGGACGTCAACAAAAAAACCGTCATCAACGCAGCGATACAAGGTCTCCGCTCGGGACCAATGGCCGAGTATAACGCGCGCAAGCCCATTAAGATGGTCGCGAAGCTCTTCGACAAGATGGAAGAATACGCCATAGCGGAAGAGGATGCGCGACGGCGACACGGTGATGACTCCGACACCAACAAGGCGGAACGCTCAGCAAAGAGCGAAGGCTCGCCGAAGCAGGGCTCCTCGAAAGGCAAACGCAAGCAGGAGCAGTCGAAGGGCGCCTCCGAACGCAAAGATTCCCAACACAATGACTCAGACGATAAGCCCAAGCGCGACCAACGCAAGTCCAGGAAACCTCGTTACGTCTTTGACATCGAGGGCGGCTCTGAAGACAACGCCTCCGCAGGTTGCGGAGGTAGAGGGTGTCGGGGCCGCGTACGGGGGCGTGGGTGGGGCCGCAACGACCGAACCTGCGAAGAATACAACAACCAACACCACGGGCAGTGGTGCGAAGTCCACGGCCGAGGCAACCACGACACGCGTGCTTGCGCCACTATCGCGCCGCTCCGGCAGAGCGTCGCTAGGGACAAAAACCCGGAGGCACGCGCGCCCGTCGTGGCCCACATCCAACACCCCCAAGACCAAGGAATGCAGCCCCAGGAAGGCCTCCTGCGAATCCAGGCCCATGTGCAGCAACCTCGGGAGGGCCTCCTGCAGTTACAAGCCCTGGAAGGAGCCCAGCGCAGGGTCATAAATGTCATTTCCGGAGGCTCGTCGTTGGAGTTCGCCTCGGCGCGACAACGGAAAGCCTACGCAAGGAGGCTACACCATGTCGCCGCAAGAGTGGGCACAACACGAAGTCACATTCACACCCGCTGATGCAGAAGGCGTGGAGTTCCCCCACCAAGACCCTCTGGTCGTCCGGGTCCTCGTAGTAGGATGCGAAGTCGCGTGTCTGGTCGATGGAGGAAGCTCGCGAACATCCTGCTCCCCGACCTTTGACCGATGGGGATCCCTGAGTCGGTTGGGCACGAGTTATCTCAACAAGCAGTGGCCCGTCAGCGGTCGCCCCCGTCCTAATAGCGGTTAGTGGTCGATATCTCCCCTCTTCTGCAACTGCTCACCCGCGCAAATGGGAATTTAATAAAGTTCACCGTTTGCACAAGTTTTTCTTGTTTCTCAAACAAAGACACACGTTAAACATGCACTCTCCGTCAAAGATACGGGTATGAGTATAAACAAAGACACACGTCTGCGCGCGCACTCTCCGTCAAAGATACGGGTATGAGTATAAACAAAGACACGCGTTCGCGCGCGCACTCTCTGTCAAAGACACGGGTATGAGTATAAACAAAGATGAGCGGAGGGACGCCTCCGCACACACTCTACGGAGTATAAATAAGACGTAGCGTTGAGGTCTGCCTCCGCACACACCTCATCGCCCGCAACGCGCAGAGGCTTGCCTCCGCGCGCAGTCCACAGACTCTAAATAAGATGTAGCGTTGAGGTCCGCCTCCGCACGCACCTCACCGCCCGCAACGCGCAGAGGCTTGCATCCGCACGTAGTCCACGGACTCTAAATAAGACGTAGCGTTGAGGTTTGCCTCCGCATGCACTCTACGGAGTATAAATAAGATGTAGCATTGAGGTTCGGCTCCGCACGCACCTCACCGCCTGCAACGCTCAGAGGCTTGCCTCCGCGCGCAGTCCACGGACTCTAAATAAGACGTAGCATTGAGGTTTGCCTCCGCACGCACTCTCCGGAGTATAAATAAGACACGGATGCTATCCCTGCGCACTCTACGAAGTATAAACAAGACGCGAACCCCGCGCACGGATGGGCGTTGCTCCTATGCGTACTCTTCGGAGTATAAATAAGGCGTGGATGTCGATCCCACGCACTCTCCGGAGTATAAAAAAGACACGGATGCTATCCCTGCGCACTCTACGGAGTATAAACAAGACGCGAACCCCGCGCACGCATGGGCATTGCTCCTATGCGTACTCTTCGGAGTATAAATAAGACGTGGATATCGATCCCACGCACTCTCTAGAGTATAAAAAAGACGCGGATGCTATCCCTACGCACTCTATGGAGTATAAACAAGACGCGAACCCCGCGCACGCATGGGCATTGCTCCAATGCGCACTCTTCGGAGTATAAATAAGACGTGGATGTCGATCCCGCGCGCTCTCTGGAGTATAAAAAAGACGCGGAGCCGACCCCCGCGCGTACTACGAAGTGTACATAAGACGCGGATGCCGATCTCGGTGTACTCTACGAAGTGCAAAATGCACCCGCGGGCGAAAGGCACCAGAGGCTAGCCCCCGCGCAAACGCGCCCACGGGCGAAAGGCACCAGAGGCTGTCCTTGCGCAATCCCAGGGGACGGAGCGCTCGCGCGTCTACTCCAATTAAGGCACCAGCTCCGCTGCCTCCACTTCGAAGGCTAGGGGACGGAGCACTCGCCCATCTACTACGGCCAGGGTGCCAGCTCCGCTGCCACCGCTTCGAAGGGTAGGGGACGGAGTGTTCGCGCATCTACTTCGGCTAGGGCGCCAGCTCCGCTGCCACCCCTTCGAAGGGTAGGGGACGGAGCGCTCGCGCCTCTACTTCGCCTAAGGCGCCAGCTCCGCTGCCACCACTTCGAAGGGTTGGGGACGGAGCGCTCGCACATCTACCGGCAGGGCGCGGCCCGCGCCACCACTCGAGGGTAGGGGACGGAGCGCCGCGCATCGCCGGCTAGGGCGCCGGCTCGCGCCACCACTCGAAGGGTAGGGGATGGAGCGCTCGCGCATCTACGCCGCCTAGCGCCGCGCCACCACTCAAGGGTAGGGGACGAGCGCCGCGATCTACGCCGGCTAGGCACCAGCTCCGCTGCCACCACTTCGAAGGGTAGGGGATGGAGCGCTCGCGCATCTACTTCGCTTAAGGCGTCAGCTCCGCTGCCACCACTTCGAAGGGTAGGGGACGGAGCGCTCGCGCATCTACGCCGGCTAGGCGCCGGCTCGCTGCCACCACTTTGAAGGGTAGGGGACGGAGCGCTCACACCTCTACTTCACCTAAGGCGCCAGCTCCGCTGCCACCACTTCAAAGGGTAGGGGACGGAGCGCTCGCGCATCTACTTCGCCTAAGGCGCCGGCTCCGCTGCCACCACTTCGAAGGGTAGGGGACGGAGCGCTCGCGCATCTACTTCGGCTAGGGCGCCAGCTCCGCTGCCACCACTTCGAAGGGTAGGGGACGGAGCGCTCGCGCATCTACTTCGGCTAGGGCGCCAGCTCCGCTGCCACCACTTCGAAGGGTAGGGGACGGAGCGCTCGCGCCTCTACTTCGCCTAAGGCGCCAGCTCCGCTGCCACCACTTCGAAGGGTAGGGGACGGAGCGCTCGCGCATCTACTCGCCGCCGCGCCAGCCACGCCGCCACTCAAGGGTAGGGGACGGAGCGCCGCGCATCTACTTCGGCTAGGCGCCGGCTCGCCGCCACCACTCGAAGGTAAGGGACGGGCGCGCGCGTCTACTCCAATTAAGGCGCCAGCTCCACTGCCACCACTTCGAAGGGTAGGGGACGGAGCGCTCGCGCCTCTACTTCGCCTAAGGCGCCAGCTCCGTTGCCACCACTTCGAAGGGTAGGGGACGGAGCGCTCGCGCGTCTATCTTGAACTAGGGCACCAGCTCCGCTGACCCCGCTTCAAAGGGATAAGGGACGGAGCGCTTGTGCGGTTACTGCAACTACGCGTCCACCTCAACCACCCTACCCTCGCGAGGTGCAAACCGTCGTATGCGAGCGAGTGTAGTAACCTTCCGAGTTTACCACGGGACAGCGTGGCCGGAGGGGCAGAGACGCACTTAGCAAGTTCGAATCAAGACTATTCTTTGCATTCGCTAAGGACGCTTACAAAACCGCACAAACACCTCCGGCGCACAAAGCCGCTACTCGGCAGGCTCATCCTTAACATGCGTCCGCACCGAGGCTCCACTCGAAGATGCCCGACTCGCCCAAAAATCCAACGCTTCCTCGGCCCTTCGCGGCGCCAAGATGCCGCGGTCGCAAGGTCGAAATTAGCGGCCCGCCCCGGCTGTGTAGCTGCTCGGGACAAGGGGGCAAAAATCAGAACAGCGGGAAAACAACTTCGTACTTTA
Source organism: Dendrocalamus sinicus (assembly GCA_036346575.1). Lineage (NCBI taxonomy): Eukaryota > Viridiplantae > Streptophyta > Magnoliopsida > Poales > Poaceae > Dendrocalamus > Dendrocalamus sinicus. Next base: position 2,077,478 of record CM070658.1, read on the forward strand.
CTAAAAAAAACCCCTGGCATCGGTTACAACGCATGCCAACACGCGACAACCTCCCGTCACACCTGTGGGTTCGCGGTGTCCTCCGGGGCCGCCGCACCATCCTCTTCACGTCGTGGGACCTCGTCCAGAAACTGGCCAAGGTTTCCCTCGCCGTGCAAGTTATTCCGCATCTCGACTATGGCTGCGGCCTCGCCGCAGTACTCCCATACCCACTCATGGAAGAACTTCACGGCGTGGCGAACGGCGTGCACGGCACCGGACATTACCCGCCTCCGGCGAGCATCTCTAGTCGAGGATCGGCTAGCCTCGTAACATGTCCACAACCGCGGAGTCGCAGGAGTGCGCATGTCAGACACGACGCCACGTAGGCGCAGTGGTTGCCAAAGGTCGTCGCGGCGCCGCGTGCAATGTCGGCCGCATCTCCAATCCACCGAAGTGACCGCGACAGGTCCTCGGGCCCGAAGGAGCGTGCCGGCACTTCGGCGACAAGCCCCTTAAGGGTGTCTTCTAGGGCCAACATGGCGTCCCAGGCAGCTACCGAAGCGTCGCCCAAGGCTCGGTCCCGCTCCGCGAGAGAGGCAGCAAGCTCGCTGTTCTCCCTCTCCAACGCAGCGACTTGCTGCAGCAGGCCGTCTCGTTCTGCAGCAGCTTCCTGCCGCACCACTTCGGCGGCCGACTCCCGCGCTACGGTAACAAGCTCCTCCGCGCGCATCTTCATCTCCGCGCACTCCGCTTCCAAGCGATGTATGCGAGCGTCCTGGGCAGAGCGTGCCCCAGCAACTCCCCTTCGGCGGCCTGCAGCCTGCCCCGTAGCGCTCCTTCCTCGCGAGCGTGAGCCGCTTGCAGGGCCTGGGCCAACACGAGTGTCTGCGCGGCGGAGGGGTTAGCAAGCGATAAATGGCTGCGAATGGGCCAAAAGGCAGACGCTTACCCTCACTCCCGACACTTCTAATGCGTCCCCAAGGCGCCTTGACCCATAGGTCTGCAACGCCTGCTGGCCAATGCTGGCGGCCGTGTCGTCCGCAATCCCGCGCCAAGCCCTCGCGAGCGTGAGTCCGCAATCTCCACTTTCTCTTTTTTGATTACCATCAATTCGACCTTTTGGTCATTTCGACGGTTTTCCTTACCAACATTCTACTTTAGGAATGGATGTTGAGTACTCATAGTTTATGACTATGAAAGCCTAAAGAATCAGTCGAACTTCGATTACCTTTAGACGTTCATTTCTTTCCTTAGTGGATACTTCCACCAAGATGTGAGGAGCTTCCACATCGAGTGTTGGAGACTTCTCATAGATAGCTTTGACTCAAGAATCAATCTCTCCCAAAGCAAGATCTGTATAGACAGATAAAAGTGGTCGGTAACTAGAACTTGAAATTCAGAGAATGAGTTTGATCATTGCTTACCATTCTCGTGGTCCCTGGTCAAATCCTTGGCCCCCGACTATCGTTTCTTCATAGGGCTAATTTTATGAGTGATGAAGACTTTCACCACGTGCCAGGCGGTAAGACCCTTTTCCCTTAGTTCTTTGATGGTTTGGATGTAAGGGGCTATCTAAGTTAGGTCTTTTGGGACTGAGTTCTAGGAAGAAATCTTTTCGACACCCTTCCCCACAAAGGAAATGTTGTCTTTACTGGTTATCTCCCAGTAGAACCATTTATTCTTCCAGTTTGGCCATGACGACCGAGTAAACATTGGAATGTACTTCTCCATCTTGCTGTCATGAAGCTTCAGACCATAGCTCAAAGCAATTCTGGTCTGCCAACTCATCTTGTAATAATACCAAAAAAGCTCTAGATTTGGAGGAATCCCTAGATAGGCTTCGCATAGGTACATGAATACACTCAACATAGTGATCAAATTAGAAACCAAGTTCACCAATTCCACCCCAAAGTATTCAAGTATGACTGTGAGAAAAGGGTGAGTAGGAAGTCGAAGTCCACACTCATAATGAGCTTTGAAAATTGGGATTAGCCCAATCTCCCCCGTTGGCCAATGTTGCCCGATAGCTTCAATCCACCTTACAAAAATTTCTTGAAGGGATCTTCTCCACTTTGACCACGCCTTTCATCTTCACCTTATCCATCTTCGAATCAGCCAATTCGAAGAAGACTTCATCATTTTCTCTAAGAAATTAGTTTGGATTTGGAAGGAATTGGGGAAAGAAGAAGGCTTGGTCGGTGGCGGAAAGCTCGAAGAAGACTGGGTAGAAGGGAAAGTAAGAAGCCCAAAAAGATTACCATGTGGTAAGTTTTTATAACCGTATGTGTCACTTTCCAATCTTGGGAACCCAACGGTTGCTACCTCTTTGGGAATTGCGCCAAACGGACAGATCGACGAGAGTCAATTGGAGTTTTAAAATTCCTCTATTTGAAACCATCATGTCTTTACAACTCAAGCGAAATTACCTTTTTTTTACCAAGTTCACCTCTGGTCAAATTAGATTGAAAAGACTCTACTTTCGATCTTCATCTACAGCTTCTCTTTCTCAAGCAAGTTGTTTTCACTTGAAGTTGGGGGCTAGATGATGAGGATATAATAATCCTCAAATTATTATTTATTTGTAAATGATATTATTACGTTATTATACTCCTTGAGTATACCCCTTATCTATAAGGGAGAGATTCATAGGGTAGTTGTAAGCTCTTCTATGACCACCCTTTAGTCATAAGCTCTTTTACGACCGATCCTTAGTTGTAGGCTCTTCTATAACTGCCACTTAGTCGTAAGCTCTTCTACTATAACTCCTTAGTTGTAAACTCTTCTACGATAACACCATTAGTCATAAACTCTTCTTCGACAACCCTTTAGTCGAAATTTCTTCTATGATAATTCCTTAGTCATAAGTCATTCTACAACAACCTTATAGTCATAAGTTCTCCTACGATCATGACATAGTCGTAAGATATCCTGTGACAACCTTGAGGTCGTAGATCCCCCTTCAACTAAGCCAAACTCCGACTGACTCGTCTATGACAACCCATTGTATTATGGGCCTATCTGACAGGGCGTTTAGCATAAGTATTTATTCTTTAGAATAAATACACATAACTTCACCTTGGCTAAAACCGTCGCACGATGAGTGAGATACCATGTCTCTAATAACTTTTGTTGGACAGTTTTCATTAGAAACATTAAGGCGTCTTTTGGTGAGGAGAAATTGCTGCCGCCATGCAAGCTATATAAAGGTGGACGTCAGGGAGAAGAGGGGAGCATTCAGATGCACTCCAAGGGAGAGTAGCAGTAGAGTAGGATATTTTCACATTACATTCTCCATTGTAATTATTTCATTAAGCAATATCGACACGGGAAGTAGCACTGCTATTCTTGCAGCAGAACGCCTGAACCTATATAAAAATCTCTATGTCTTTTCTCTACGTGATCGTAGCTAGGTCTTCAAGAGTTCCGTAGAACCCCAAACAAATCATACGTAAGATTGATACCAAAACATTGACAATAGTCAACATATGTGTGTGAATTACCGAGCACTCAATGAGATCACTATTAAGAATAATTATCATTTACCTATGATCGATAATTTGTTTGATCAGCTTATGGGATCTGAAGTGTTTTTCTAATATTGATTTGAGATCAGGATATCATCAGTTGAAAATTCATCAAGAGGATATACCCAAGACTACATTCTCTACTCACTATAGATTGTATGAGTTCACAGTGTTTCTTTTCGATTGATCAATGCCCCTATCCATTTTATGTATTTGATGAATAAGGTGTTCATGGAGTATTTAGACAAATTTATCGTTGTGTTCATCGATGACATTCTTATTTACTCTAAGGATGAGAAAGAGCATGAAGAGCATTTGAGACTAGTGTTGCAAAAGCTCAGAGATCATAAACTCTATGCCGAGTTCAGCAAATATGAGTTTCGGATGAAAGAGGTTGCTTTCCTACGCCACGCGATGACAGCACAAGGTGTTGCAGTTGACCCTGGGAAATTTAAACATGTGCTTAATTGGAAGTCACCTACTTCAGTGGCTCAAGTCAGGAGTTTTCTTGGTATGTTAGGATATTATCATCATTTCATTAAAGGATTTCTAGTGTAGCCAGACCGCTTACGCAATTATTGATGAAAGAAAAAAATTGTTTGGACATAAGAGTGAGAGAAGAGTTTTTAGATATTGAAGGAATGTTTGACCTCTGCACCGGTGTTAGTTTTGCCAGATGTTAATAAGGCTTTTGAGATTTATTGTGATGCTTTCCATAAAGGTTTGGGATGTATGTTAATGCAAGACAGAAGAGTAGTAGCTTATGCTTCACGTCAGTTGAGACCGAATAAAGAGAACTATCCTACGTATGATTTGGAGTTAGCAGCCGTTCTGTATGCTTTGAAAATTTGGCGCCATTATCTCATGGATAATCATTGTGAGATCTATACATATTATAAGAGTTTAATATATATTTTCACTCAAGCTGATCTTAACCTAAGGTAGAGAAGATGGTTAGAGTTGATAAACGATTATAACGTAGGGATTCATTATCACCTAGGCAAGGCCAATGTGATAGCAGATGCCTTGAGCAGAAAGAGTTATTGTAATATCATGATGATTAAGGAGAGTCAACCAGCTTTACATGAGGAATTTTAGAAGTTTGGTCTGGAGTTAATTGAAGAAGGATTCTTAGCTACGATAGAGCTGCAGCCGATTTTGGATGTTCAGATCCGCAAAGCACAAGTTGGTGATGTGGGTATCAAGGATATCAAGACTTACATGAGAAAAGGTAAAGCTTTAGGTTTCACAGAGGATGAATAAGATATCATACAGTTTGAGAAGCATTTATATGTACCAAATCAGAAAGATTTTAAGGAATTGTTACTCAAGGAAGTTCATGAGTCTTTGTATTCAATTCATCGTTGTAGTAAATTAATTATCCAAATCTATCCCATACTAGACATATGATTGTACGATAAGGCGCAGATCAATAACGCATAGTGTTAAGTCCTTAATCGATACCCAAGCGAAGCATCTATATCTCAATGTGCTAATCGCACCCACTTTGCTGCACGATTATTCACCCAAGTGAAAACCATTTTGATCTTGCCAAGACCAATGACACACCCATGTCATGGCACATCAATTTTATAACTGTAGCTGATCACCACGAGTCAATATCTCATTATATCAAAATTAATTATTTGATCGGCATGTGATATGCCTAACGTAATAGTAAGTATGGCTAAGCGAACTAAATGCACAACTCAAGTGGTCACTAATATTGTATCACTAGATAACTAATATTGCATGTGATGACCAGGCATATGCGCGCATCATGTCGTACAAGGTCTTCAAAAGATTACATGTAATGCATCCATGGTAAATTAAGCACCCATGCATATTCTAGATACGTACGTACCAAGACCTGCAGTGTCTACCAAATATGGGCTCGACCAGTATAGTATATGCGATCGATGGTGGTGGGCATGCTCCATCCATGCATGCATTATCGTGACGTGAGGTGCACGACCGCCGTGGTTGTGGGCATGCTCCATCCATGCATGCATTATCGCTGATGTGAGGTGCACGACCGCCGTGATGGCTCCGGCGAGCCGCAGAATTCCAAGGGCTTCACAGCGAGAGGCACAGGCTAACCAAAACAACCGTACAATTATTACACTATGATAACACTTTTATGCACAGTAGCCTCCAGATCCGATCAAAGTTTGTGAGAAACGGTATGAACATGTATGGTATTAAGAATGCGGAAGATGAATCTCATAGAAAGAAGTAGAATAACGACGTTGAAATAACCATCATAAAAGATAAAAGATTTGGCGAAGCCTACAGCAAATTTTCACTTACTTACAACCCTCTCGAATATTTTAGTACACTCGGCTTCTTATCCGAGAATCTAGTACTAAACAATATCCTAGTCTTTAATCTTCTTGTACACCCTCTGTTTGAATGAGTATGCTTGATTATTTTATTACTTGGTTTCTCTCTAGAGGAGAAATATATAGTCTCTACAAGTCTTATTTTAATCTAGAGGAGAATTCGAATATATATAGGAGTAGTACCGTGAACTAGTTGGGGGGTGTTGAAGCGATGTTTTGTGCATGTATTTATAATGGGGACTCAAGGGTATCTTTGTAATTTCTCCTAATGTTAGACTTTTCTCTCCCCGGCCATCTATAAATACGCATGCCCCTCCTGACTCGTCCACACATCCTAGCTAGCTAGCTCAGTACATCACACCATATTCAAGTCGTAGTCAGACAAAAATAACCGGCCACAACGACAATGACGTCTCTGGCCGCCTCTTCGGTGCTCCTTATGCTCCTCGTCGCCTTCACGGCCGGCGCCAACGCGTCCATCTTCTCCATCGTCAACCAGTGCCCCTACACGGTGTGGCCTGCCGCCATCCCTGTAGGCGGCGGCACGCAGCTGAACCCTGGCCAGACGTGGACCCTCAACATCCCGGCCGGCACCAGCGCCGCCAGGATATGGGGCCGCACCGGCTGCTCATTCAACGGCGGCAGCGCGGAGCTGCCAGACCGGCGACTGCGCGCGCGCGCTCTACTGCACGCTCAGGGCAGCCGCCGGCGACGCTGGCGGAGTTCACGCCAGGCGGCGCCACGGACTACTACGACATCTCGGTGATCGACGGGTTCAACGTGCCGATGGCCTTCCTCTGCGGCGGCTCGGGCCCCCGCTGCTACGCCGACAGGTGCCCGGAAGCGTACCTGTTCCCCACCGACGACAGCAAGGTCCACACCTGCCCTGGGAACAGCAACTACCAGGTCATCTTCTGCCCGTGATTCGCGCACGCATGCATGCGATCGATCGATACATACGCGCGAGCGAGCATATGAATTAAGTAAACTACTTCAAAAAAATATTACAAAGTATATATACACGTACGTCAAGTAATGTATGCATGCATGCAGCATGCAGGTGTAATAGTACCAGCATATAATCATGCACGTAACTTGAGTGAGAGTAGTACGTGCGTACGTATGTAGAGCATACTAGTACACCTCCGACTGTATGTACGTGCTGGTGAAATAAAGGTGACAACCAAAAAATAAGACGACATTAATATATAAATGAAGATCTATTTGTCAGTCCAATGAAAATTTTGCAGCAATTGATGAGTACTGAATTTCTCACGGTCTAACCGACCGTTCGATCGTGTATTCACAACACGTTGATCGTATTCGTATGTGCGTGCCAAATTGATGAATACGTGTTCAAGTGTTGATGAATACGTGCATGCAAGCACTGTCGCGAGCGCCTCGTCGAGGAGATGTTCACAGGAGAGGCCTTCGACGGCCGACCCGGAGCTAGCTGTATGCGCCTGACTCGTTTTCTGTACGCACTCGCATAGATGAAGCCCAACCGATGGAAGCCCGATCTGGTACAGGCCATGCGGTTTCTCCCGCCACGACGCTTCACACCAACGACTAGCACGCATCGAGTCGGATACTAGTAGCATGCATATGCGAGGCACTTGCATCTGGAATTTTGGACATTTTTAACCCTGTACATTATAGTAACACCAGAAATAGCTTTCGGGTGTATGGAATACCATTTCCGGCGCACCTCCCTAAGAGCGAGACTCCGGCCATTCATCACGTGCTCAGTCCTGCACCACGACACCGTAACACCCTGGTCATGCAGTCCGGAAGCACATGATTCCGGCAAAATCAGCAGTGGTCTAAGGCTGTATATGGTCAAAAAGGTTGTCGTAGTCAAATACAGTAGTGGTCAACCAAGGCAGCTGGTAGGAACCTCCTTGGGATGGCCCGATCTTCACGACAGTAGGTCGAAGAACCGAGGATAACTTGCTGCGAACAGCGGGGTAACTAGCTTTATACCTGCCAAGGTTGGATGCGACCAAACGACGGGAGAGAGACACCGAAACCTTGAGGACTTCGACTCGATCTCGAACGACCGCAGAACCACAATCCGGGACTAACCCACAAAAGGCCCGAAAGCCTAGAGCACGAATTAGGGATCCCAAAGGGATCTCTTCACGAGTCCAAGAAGAACAAGGAAGAACAATGGTGTGAGTAAGACACTTAGCAGCTCGGCTGCAAAACTATGGTTTATCAAATGATTCAAAGCTCCCCATTGTTTAGATACAAGGGTATTTATACTAGGAACAACCCTCCTAGTTGAGTGTGAAAAGGAATTGGAATTTCTGAAGATAGGCTAGGTGAAAGGTCTCCACGAGATGAATTCCCGAGGAGGTCTCGCGTGACTGTTAGCCTTCTGAGCAGTCTCCACTAATTCGATCATAACTTCTTATTGGAAAGTCCAAATGACGTGGGGTTTGTTGCATTGGAAACTAGACTTGATAAGCTTTCCATCAAGTACTCATGGACCCCAGAGCCTTCGGAAAACAAAAGTTATGGTTGCTTCTTTGTGGCTGTAGGTGCTGTCAGCCAGGTGGTCTGATCGTAGCATTGTATTTGTTCCTCATGCCAAGTAACTTCCTCCGCTTCATGTGTAAACCTAAGTAACATCAATGTAGAACATTTAGGTAGTATAACATCCTGAGATATGTTGAAATCAAAATCAGCTAGGAATGAATTCACCTGTTCTTGTATTTTCTTGGCACGACTTCGTGTAAGTGGACCTTGATTTGTATCCTTTATGCTTGATGGTGAATAGTTGATATGTGATGGAACATGCTGAGCTGGGATGTCCTCATCATCCTCCCCCTCTTGAAAAGGAGTCGTCCTCGACTCTTCTGGTCCAAAGAATGGAGACAGATCGGAGACATTGAAGGTTGGGCTTACACCATACGTACTTGGAAGTTCAATTTCATATGCATTGTCATTGATCTTGCGGAGCACTTTGAAGGGACCATCGGCACGTGGCTGCAGCTTGCACTTGCGTTGTTCAGGGAAACGGTCCTTGCGCAAATGCACCCAAACTAAGTCTCCTTGTTCAAATAACATCTTCTTACGCCCCTTGTTGGCACGTTTCATGTACATCTTGGTCATCTTTTCTATGTTTTCTTTGCTCGATCATGAAGCTTCTTGACAAATTCTGCACGTTTGCTTGCATCAAAATTTACGTTCTCTGCATAGGCAAAGGCAAAAGATCGATAGGAGCAGTAGGTTTGAAACCATATACAATCTCAAATGGACAAAACTTAGTGGTCGAGTGTACTGCCCTGTTGTATGCAAACTCCACATGAGGCAAGCTTTCCTCCCATAATTTCAAATTTTTCTTGAGAACAGCTCGCAGCAGCAGTGTCGACAATGTTCGGTTCACAACTTCAGTTTGACCATCAGTTTGTGGATGGCATGTCGAGAGAACAGCAATTTTGTCCCAAGTTTTCCCCATAAGGTCTTCCAAAAGTAGCTCAAAACTTGGTGTCACGATCTGAAACAATGGTCCATGCACGCCATGAAGTCTTACAATTTCCTGAAAAATAATTCAGCAATATATGAAGCATCATCGCTCTTATGACAGGGAATGAAATGAGCCATCTTGCTAAATCTATCAACCACAACAAAGATGGAATCCCTCCCCCTCTTAGTTCGAGGTAAACCAAGAACAAAATCCATTGAAATGTCTTCCCAAGGTACACTAGGAATAGGTAGAGGGTGTACAAGCCATGAGGGTTCAAACGGGACTTAGCTTTGTGGCATGTTTCGCAGCGCATGACATATCTCTCCACATCGCGTCGCATCTTCGGCCAAAAGAAGTGATCAACCAACACTTGTTCCGTCTTTTTAGCACCAAATGACCCATAAGCCCACCGGCATGAGCTTCTGCACAAGCATGAGACGAACAGAACATTCGGAATACAAAGTTTGTTAGCCGAAACAAAAATCCATCATGTAAATGAAACTTTTCCAGCCCTTTCCATCATTACATTTGGAATATGGTTCAGCAAAATAAGGATCAGCAATATACAAATCTTTCACATTTTCTAATCCAAGAATTTTAGCATCAAGCTGATAAAGCAAAGCATGGCGTCTAGACAAAGCATCAGCTACAACATTATCCTTCCCTTTTTTGTACTTAACAATGTAAGGAAAAGACTCAATGAACTCACTCCACTTAGCATGTCTTGGTTTAGTTTTAGTTGGCCCTTAAGATGTTTCAAGGATTCATGGTCGGAGTGTATCACAAATTCTTTGGGCAAGAGATAATGTTGCCAAGTTTCCAAACTTCTTACAAGAGCATATAATTCTTTATCATAAACGGAGTAATTTAGAATTGGACCACTTAGCTTTTCACTGAAATATGCAATAGGCATACCTTCTTGCATGAGCACGCCACCAATCCCCACACCACTTGCGTCACATTCAATTTCAAAGGTCTTACCAAAGTCAGGAAGTGCAAGGAGTGGTGCAGTTGTCAACTTCATTTTCAGATCCTCAAATGCCTTCTCTTGTGCCTCACCCCAATGGAATAGCACATCTTTCTTTGTTAATTCATTGATGGGTGCAGCAATGGTACTGAAGTCTTTCACAAACCGACGATAGAAACCTGCAAGTCCAAGGAAACTGCGCACTTGGCTCACATTCTGTGGAGGCAACCATTCACGAATAGCTTTTATCTTTTCTTCATCAACTTCGACACCTTGACCTGAAACAACAAAACCAAGAAAGACTACCTTGTCGGTGCAAAAGGTGCACTTGGCAAGGTTAGCATACAAGCATTCCTTTCTCAAAACACATAGCACACTTGCTAGATGTTCAATATGTTCTTCAAGAGACTTGCTGTAAATTAAGATATCATCAAGTAAACAACAACAAATTTGCCAATAAAAGCTCTAAGCACATGATTCATCAATCTCATGAAAGTACTTGGTGCATTTGTCAATCCAAACGGCATCACCAACCATTCATACAACCCAAATTTGGTTTTGAAAGCGTTTTCCACTCATCTCCTCTCTCATTCGGATTTGGTGATAGCCACTTCTCAAGTCAATTTTTGTGAAAATGATAGCACCACTAAGCTCATCAAGCATGTCATCCAGTCTAGGTATTGGATGTCTATATCTTATTGTTATGTTATTGATAGCTCGGCAATCAACACACATTCTCCATGAGCCATCTTTTTTTGGAACTAAAATAACAGGGACATCACATGGTGAAAGACTTTCTTTTACATACCCTTTCTCGATCAACTCTTGAACTTGGCGCTGAATTTCCTTTGTTTCCTCCGGGTTGGTGCGATACGGGGCTCGGTTTGGAAGTGGGGCACCAGGGACAAGGTCGATTTGATGTTCGATTCCTCTCTTAGGTGGCAGCCCTGGTGGTACTTCATCCGGGAATACATCCTTATATTCCTGCAACACATCATAAACAACACTTGGCAATATAGAGGGTAAGTTGTTAGTGGAAAGAAAATTGTCCTTGTACAGGAGTACAAAGAACATGGCATTGGGTTCACTCAATTCTTTTAAATCCCCTTTCCTAGCCATCATGACTAATCCCTCTTTTCCCATTGGCTTGGTTCTTTGTAGCTGTGGAGTTTTATTTGGCTTTGGATTCACTACCTCACTATGTTTGTGGGTCACTCGTAAGTGGTTCTCACTCTCTCGCTGTTTTCTTTTTACATCATCCTTCTTGCTCACTTTCAGATTCCCACTCGCCTAGCTCATTCACAAACATGGTTCTTCTACTAGGACATTCAGCAGCGACATGTCCTCGGCCTTTGCATTTGTGACATACAATCTCTCAGCTATGTGAAGATGATGCTGCAGCCCGGCGACAGAGGATGCTGCTGCACGGCAGCAGGTGTTGATTTTTTTGTTGCGCTGTAGGTGAAGAGGCCGAAGAGAGTGTAGACTTTGCAGCAGCAGTAGATGGTGAAGACCTGGCGGCAATGCCTTGAGATCGATCACCAACAATAGAAGTACTGGGCTGCTGCCGACGCCATGGAGCTGAAGTGAAACGGCTCCCAGAAGAACATCTATGTCCCTCTCGTTGAATCTTCTTCTCCGTACGCATTGCTTGATCCACAAGATCTTGCAGATTATGATATGGAAACATCTCAACAAAACTTGAAATTTCTTCATTAAGACCACGCAAAAATCTTGCCATTTTTATTCACCATCTTCTCTAATCCCAGATTAACCATGAGTAGTTCCATCTCCTTATAATATTCATCAACCGACCTAGAACCTTGTCTCAATGTTTGCAACCTATTGTGAAGGTCACGATTATAGCTCGAAGGAACAAAGCGCCTTCTCATGGCACGCTTCATTTCAGCCCATGTATCAATATGCTCACGTCCCAACACAAGCTGATTCTCTTGTATTTGATTCCACCAAGTGAGGGCATAACCAGAAAACTCAATCAAGCAAGGTTTACACACCTGCTGGTTGGACAGATTATGCACTCTGAAAATCTGATCACATTGCTCCTCCCACTCAAGATATGCATCAGTTCTTCTTTTCCGTAAACTTAGGGACACTCAGCTTGACTCGAGCAATGTTATCCGCATCATCCCTAGCACGGCGACCATGGGGCTGTCTTCTATCTCTATGGATAGCATCTCGACGATGATCTCGATGTCCATATCGCCCACCATCAGCAAATAGATTCTCATTATCATCAAATTCCTCATCATGGTCATCATCATTATGGTCTTCTTCATCATGAAAGCGCACACAGTGGCCAAAAGCCCGACCATGAGCACCTCCCCCGTGCTGCAGAATATGTGCAGCTGCGCCTCGGCCACGATGAGCACCGCCCCCTCGTCCATCACCCCGACCAAGATCTTGCTGGCCGTGGAAGTCGTCATTAGCAGCAGCTCCCACTGAGTTCTCATCAGCGGCTTCACCATGATCAGCAGCAGGGTTAGGTTGATGTAGACCCCCACCACCAGCGACGGGAAGGCGTTCATTGAGCATCTGTCCCATGGCCTGAACCAGTTCACGTAATTGTTGCATCTCAGCTCGTGTGACTGGTTGTTCATCTCCTTCATGATTTTCCCCATGTACACTTGAGTTGGAACCTGCCATGTTAGCAAAGAGAAAGTGGAATAGATAATATTTGTGGAATCACACAACCTCACCTCTTACTTACCAAAGCTCTTGCTCGTTCTCTAGGACTGTGAGTGCGCAAAAAGTGATAGTAACCCAGCTGTGGTTAAGCGGTTGAAAGGTTTACGAGTCGAGAGGTCCGGTTTTCAGATTTTTGTGGAGCTATAGGTGGCTGTTCAAGGAAGGCTGCGGTACTGTAACCAAGTGGCGTAAACCGTTCAAAAGATATGTAAACGTTGCTGTTAAGAACACCACAAACTTGAGTATGCAGAACTGAAATTTTCAGTTTTGTAATCCATAACACAGCCCCTACTTTTCACTTCTTTTCTCTCTCTTTTTTTTTTTGACTCTTTCTTTCTTCTCTTTTTATTTTTTTGACACTAACAGAAGTGCGGATAACAAATAAACAAAACACTATATAAGTAAAGATGGTGACTAGCAACTTGATGAACACAACGACACAAAGGTAAAAGATCGTGAAAAGGCTATGGGATTTTTGTGGCTTTTTCAGTGGACTCTAGGAGATGAACAAAACAATAACATATGATGGTAAGACCTACCGTGACAACCTTGCTCGATACCAAATGGTAGGAACCTCCTTGGGATGGCCCGATCTTCACGACGATGAGGTCGAAGAACCGAGGATAACTTGCTGCGAACAGCGGGTAACTAGCTTTATACCTGCCAAGGTTGGATGTGACCAAACGACGGGGAGAGAGACACCGAAACCTTGAGGACTTCGACTCGATCTCCGAACGACCGCAGAACCACAATCCGGGACTAACCCACACAAAAGGCCCGAAAGCCTAGAGCACGAATTAGGGGATCCCAAAGGGATCTCTTCACGAGTCCAAGAAGAACAAGGAAGAACAATGGTGTGAGTAAGACACTTAGCAGCTCGGCTGCAAAACTATGGTTTATCAAATGATTCAAAGCTCCCCATTGTTTAGATACAAGGGGTATTTATACTAGGAACAACCCTCCTAGTTGAGTGTGAAAAGGAATTGGAATTTCTGAAGGTAGGCTAGGTGAAAGGTCTCCACGAGATGAATTCCCGAGGAGGTCTCGCGTGACTGTTAGCCTTCTGAGCAGTCTCCACTAATTCGATCATAACTTCTTATTGGAAAGTCCAAATGACGTGGGGTTTGTTGCATTGGAAACTAGACTTGATAAGCTTTCCATCAAGTACTCATGGACCCCCAGAGCCTTCGGAAAACAAAAGTTATGGTTGCTTCTTTGTGGCTGTAGGTGCTGTCAGCCAGGTGGTCTGATCGTAGCATTGTATTTGTTCCTCATGCCAAGTAACTTCCTCCGCTTCATGTGTAAACCTAAGTAACATCAATGTAGAACATTTAGGTAGTATAACATCCTGAGATATGTTGAAATCAAAATCAGCTAGGAATGAATTCACCTGTTCTTGTATTTTCTTGGCACGACTTCGTGTAAGTGGACCTTGATTTGTATCCTTTATGCTTGATGGTGAATAGTTGATATGTGATGGAACATGCTGAGCTGGGATGTCCTCATCAGCAGCGGTCGAACAGGTAGTGGTCGAACATGGATGTGGTCGAAGGCGGCTGCGGTCGAAAGTGGAGGTGGTCAAAAGCAGTAGCGGTTGAAAGCCAATGTGGTGGAGAGAGACACTGGTCGAAGGAAACTGTGGTCGAACAGCCATAGTCAGAGCGGCTGCGGTCGTGCGCGACCATGGGTGAGCCACAAAGACAGGGTAGCGGTGGCGCTTTCGCTCCGGTGGTCGGGGAGTTCGGCGGTGCCTGAGCTTGGCGAAGTGATCGACGGTGATCCCCAGGTGTGGTGAAGCTTGCACGATCATCGGCGAAGCCAGAGGCGACCCTGAGCAACGGTGATTGCTCACCGAAGTGGCGCCGAGGATCAGGAAGAGAGGAGCGCGATGCGGGGGATCAAGCACCCCTGGACCGCATAGCTCGGGTGCAGCGGTGCTGGGGTGCGGGACTGTGCACGAGTTGATCGAACAGAGTCCCGCGCTTGAGGAGGGTGCCAAAAAATGACATTGCATATAATCAGAGGCTACTTCTGGTATTACTATGTTGTACAATGCCAAAAATACCCAAACATCTTGCATCTCCACTGCCTGGCTCTTCTAGACCAATTTTGCAGCCATGCTCTGATGTGCTTGCTCACTTTTTTTTTCTTGCTAGCTTTGGAGGGGAAATAGGCCAGCACAAGTGTAATATTTCAAAAAAATTTCTCTTGAGAAATTTTGTTTAAATAAAAAAAGTGATATATAAAAATAAGATTCATGGATTTTTTTTATGAAGGATTAGTTTGCGAAATGAGTTGTGTGAAAAGTTAGGTCGGATTGATCTGGAGTTTGATAAAAGGTGTCGTGGAGAGAACTACTCTTTCTCCTGGCGCCGCATCGTCGGTTTCCCTTGACGCCGCCACGCACAAGCACCTTCGGCCGCCTTGCCGCATGTCGTTTTGCCGTCTCCATCACTGGAATCCAGCGCCTCGGCAGCCAATTCTTGCCACGCGTGTCTCTCGAAGCCAGCGAAGTCAGCAGCCACTGAGCCCATCTCTCCTTACCACGCGTTCGGATTTTCCCGTGGATTCACGCCGTCCCGGGCTTCCATCAATTGGGCTTTGCTAGAACAGAAGGTTAAGGGAGGAAAGGGTTGTTGATGAGGATATCATTGGTTATATTGTTCTTTGCAATTTATTAAACACTTTAGAATAATATGAGTTTACTAGAAGAACTAGAATTTTAAAAAAGAAACTTCACACCAAGGTGAATTCATTCCTAACTATGTTTAATATGGTTATTCATAAGGATAGAATACTACCACATGATATCGCTTTGTGCATGCTCAAGTTTGATAATGAAAGACTTTGAAACCGAGAGAGAGGAGAGGGAGCCCCAGTCCAAAGTAACGGAGAAGCATAAGGAGAAGGGTAACCATATTTGTTGCCATGTCCGCAAAGAACAAGAAACTCAAAACCCATAAAGATGGAAAGTAGAAAGCAAGGTAGCCCATATGTCTGATCAAAGAGGAAAGAAAGCCCATACGGTGGAATGAGCAAAGGGGAAGAGCTTCAAGAACATAAAGCCCAACTTTTGGATGGGGTTTCCAAGCCTAATTCAGAATTTCCTCAAGCCCAACCGAAATCAAATTTGAAATCAACTCAGAACTCAATTTGGATTCGATTCAGGATAGCCCAACAGGTCCATAATAAAAAGGCCATAACTTTTACAAACAGAATCCGATTTGGGTATTCTTCGCTTGTTTGAAAGCTTATTCTAAGACCCATTCAATGGGTAAGGCCCCATCTTTAGAAACCTTCTGGTCGTGTTGCAATATCCAAAACAATATGACAGTGGAAAAAAAATCAAGGTTTCCTTTTTGTGTGAGTTTGTGTCTAATACAATGTAGGGTTGAGTTGTAGTAGGTTTGGGGACCTCATGGATGTCCAAAGGGGCTATATAATCCTTGCATTTGCAGCCTTTAGGGTTAGGTTTTGTTTACATCAATTTAGCTCGATGTATGCAAACTTCACATTGTCTCTTGTGTCAATTAGACCAACAGATTCATGTTACAGAACCTTTACTATCCTTGCACGACTTTTATATCTAGCAATTTTCAGATTACTCTTATTTGTAGAAATTGATCTTTGTGATTAGGTCTGCCATTGTTCTTGGCAAGGTTTATAACAACAAGAGCATGGTGCAACGACTGTAGGACGGACTTGGTCGTTTTGGTTAAGTAGCCTCATTACCAACGTCGTTCTCCACCAATTGATTTATTATCCACCGGAAGATCAGAACCAATTCTACATCAAGTGGTATCAGAGCATAGATTGTTAGGTGAGATTTTAGTTTTAGATTTGTTTTCTGTACCTATAACCAGAAAATTGCCCTATAAAAAGAGTTAATTTCCGTTGTCTAAACCCCGTTTGTGCCATTTAATCTATTAGTTTTGGTTTGCTAAATTCAATTTGTGTCTGTCTTAGCATCGCCTAGTTGCTGGCCATATCTTTACTCATAAAAAATTCAAACAAAAAAATCCGCACATCAAAATCAACCTTAATTTCCAATTTTCGGCTAGAAGACACTCTTTTTGCCGTTGCCACAAAAAACACCATAACTTTTGATTCTGTAATCCTTTTTTAGTATAAATACTACCATTAGATTTATAAATTTATTATCCATCTATCTGTAAAATTACATGTCATTGTAGTAGGTAGTTAAGAGATATCTGCTAGGGTCTGAATCTGCAACAATGAACAGTTGTGATTTCTACGTGAATTTTTTGGTCAGTACTCAGAACATGGCCCCAAAAGCAAAATTGTAGAAAAATTTGTCAGGAAAAAAGAATCATTGAATAATAGGCATCTGACAAAAAGTTATGGCTAAAATACCGACATACTATCCAGTGGACAAAAATATTCAGTTTTCATATTTGGACCAATACTTGTGCTTTTGAATTTCATATTGCATTCTATTGAATTATCTTATGTCTACCGCTCATATACATTGTTATACACTTGTTTTAACCTTCTTCCATCCTTATTTGATCAGCAACATAGATTAAGTGCTAAATCTGAACTATAATTCAATTCTATATTATTTCTAAAATTAACTGATTGTTTTCCGTTGCTACATATCTAGAGCCTTCCAAGCTACACCTACTACTAACCGTTGTAAGTCTTGACATACCGGCAATCGCTATACTCATCACTCAAGTCGGATTTATGACGAACCACCACCGGTTGCACCACCGTTTACTTTGGTAAGAATTTAATAAGAGCTTAAGTGTGCATGATTTTTATAAACTTCCAACACCTAGTAGTGATAGGGAATTAACATCTTCCGTGTTAGTTTCTTATTTCTTACCAACAATGGTAGTATCACACATATCTAGACATGGTAGTAAGGACGAAGAGCAATTTTTGGAACTTAAGGGTGCAGGGCCCCTCACTAATTGTACAAGAATGCTCGTGCAATACTTTGATCATGTGGTCAACAAGAAAACTGAGGACATCTACAATATGTTGGATCGGATCAATGGCACCCTTACCACGATCAACACCTGTGTTGAGCACCTCGATATAGAACATGAGGGCTCCGATGATGATGAGGCGATGGGGTCCCGATCTTCTGATAGGATGATAACTATCGATTTCGGTGGAGATGACTCTTGCGATCCGACTACAACCGTACGAGACGTCACGTGCGCCTTAGCAATCGCTGAACCAACCCCAAGATGTCATCAACCGTGCCAAGAACACGGTTGACCTGACCACGAAGGTCTATTCCTGCATGCAACCGAAGAACACGCAAGAACAAGGATAGTGAGCAACCTGAAACTTGCTAGATATAAAAGTCGCACAAGGATAGTTGAGGTTCGTAACACGAATCTGTTGGTCTAGCCGACACAAGAGAACGTGGAGTTTGCACAAGGGCTAAACTGATCTAAACAAAACCTAAGTCCTAGAAACGGAGGCGGCTCCTATATAGTGAAAACAACCAGGAGACATCCCAAAGGGTACACCCTAGGGTTACAAGGCCCATGGGCCCAAGTGGAGGTGGCGCAGCACCCTTTTGACTCGGACTCAGAAACCTACGTGAATTGTTTTGATGATTACGGCCGGCTCGGATGGAATTTGAAGATGAGGTTGGATCCATTGGAAAGTAGACTTGATAAGCTTTCCATGAAGTACAAGAACGTTCCAAACGGAGTCCGTATGAGGAAGTTATGTCCGTTTAAACTTGCACCATTGCAGCAGTCCGAATCCAATTCCAGTACGTGACCAACGTGGACTCTTTTGACGATTGCGGCCGGCTCGGATAGAATTTGAAGATGAGGTTGGATCCGTTGGAAAGTAGACTTCATAATATTTCCATGAAGTACAAGAACGTCCCAAACGGAGTCTGTATGAGGAAGTTATGCCCGTTTGAACTTGGTACCATCGCAGCAGTCCGAGTCTGATTCCAAAACGTGTCCAACTCGAATTCGTGCTTGACTTGGTCCCGAAGTGACGTGGTGACCTCCATTATTCCTTTCATGCATGTCCAGGACTCCATGTCCCTTTCCTTCATCCTTTCCCAAGTTCCTAAACACAATTAAATCACTTGCATTAGGTAGCGGTCTATTCTTAGTAACATATGAAGGCTAAAGAAACGAATTCACCTTTAGTTCAATCTTGATATTGGGCGCTATTGTCGTATGTGTTTGTGGTGTGGTCACATCATCCTCCCCTTCTTGATAGAAAACCGTCCTCGGTTTTAGCATATGTGTAGCTTCACGTATTGCATGATCTTCATCATAAATGTCGGTACATAGTAACAAACGCAACAAACTCTCATTATGTAATATCATAAGTTCTTTGTCAAACAAAGTGAAACCTCTTTGAAACGAGCTCACCTTATAATTTAAGCGATGCGTAGGAACTCTTGTAATTAGGACAACAAGTGTAGCAAATATGGTTGTATCCATAGGGGTCATGTCCTCATCATCATGATCGTCGTCGACTCTGCCACAATCGACGAGGTATGGGTAGAGTTCAGCGAGAGGTATGTGATGATGTATTAACAAACATTAAATTTACAATGCCTCCATTTGCTAGTAAATATGATCTTGATGCATATCTTGATTGGAAACTAGCAGTCGCTCAAAATTTTGCATTTTATGATTTTTTTTCCTAAAAATAAAAGAATTAAGTCTGCTACTAGTGAATTTACTGATTTTGCATCACTTTGGTGGAGGGAATATTGTAGACAACACCATATATCTAAAACTTAGGATAACATAAAACGAGTTATGAGATCTAGATTTGTCCTTTCATATTATTCACATGACTTGTTTAATATATTACAAAGTTTAAAACAAGGTAGTATAACTGTAAGAAAATATTATTATGAATTGAAAACTCATTTGTTACATTGTGGTTTATAGGAACATACTGAAGCTACAGATAATAGATTCTCAAGTGGGCATAATCAGGAAATTCCGGACCTTCTTGTTCACAAATAATATAATTTTTTTCTCTCATTTGTTTATACTTGCTTGTAAGGTTAAAAGTCAAATTGAGAAGAAATTGAGACTGCTTGATGATAGTAAACATGAAAAGAAACCTGTGTTTATAATACCTTTTTCTATGACTAACAACTTACTGGAAGTTGAGAACTATACTGAATAAAAGAGTGAGCTATATGATTCTACCATATGTGAGATTGAGAGCATTCAAATTAAGTGTGAGAGAGATACACCAAAAGAAAAAAAGTGAAGTTGACTATGAAGACAATGAGTTGAATGTTCAACAACCCGTACTGTTGAATGCAAAAGATAAGGAGATAACTACGGTTGGGGATGGAATGCTTGCTACCCTATCATTTCATCATAAAGATTTGACACCACAATACTTACATCAACTGAGGAGGTCGACAAAGGTAACAACCATGGTGCTGAATTTAAATGTGAAAAGGTGGGTAATTGTGAGAACTTATGTGTTCAATTGGAAATTCCATATTCTGAGATTTCTTTGCTCAATTTACATAACGTGGTACTCATAAGAAAGTTCTTACTAGAATATCCGCTGATGATTCTTTATAATATATCATGTGCGGTGACCATAGAGAGTTATCTAGTGTGATTGAGAACCTTGCTGAAATTTTATGTTTAAAATCACTAGTGAGTACTTATGCATACACATATAAGTTCAATTTGATTGGAGATTATGGTGTAGATGACAAGTTTTATGTTTATCAAATACGCATCACATGTGACAAGCTTGCTGAATTGATGTAGCATCGACTACTACAATCAGATCAGGTGAATGATTGTCGCCACTTTTTGAAGTTTCTTGACGATCGATGATGCTTTTGACCACTCGCTCGATCGCTTTACTTATTGTCGGATGATCCAAACCACCAGCAATCACCAGCTCACTTCAAGCAAATCAAGAACCAGATTGATTCAAGACTATTTTTATTGCTGGAATTTCGTGGATTTACAAAGTGCCCTCACAAATACCCCTAAGAGTCTTCTCGACTGTCGGGACCCGGAGCAACAACTCCAAAACCCACTGTGTAATCATACTATCCCAGGAAAAGCTAGTGCACACAGGTTGAACAGTGATACATATCATGCATGATAACCAAACTTTATTATAAGCACAAGTACGAGCCTTATGGCCAAGTTTACAATAAGGTGGCTTCATGTCCAAACATAAAAGTAAATAGCGGAAGATAAATAAAAGGAGCAACCCATCCTGCTTGCCCACAGGCGAATGACGGTAAGACGTGGCCTATTCGTCGCAATCCTCAACAAAGTCGACGTCGTCGTCCTCTGGCAACAGAGTTTAAGCAAGGTGAGCACATAAAGTACTCCACAAGTTACACCAGGAGTCATAACAGATTTGATGCATGCATGAGGGGTTACAAGGGAAGGCATATTATGGTTTATTTGAATAAACAACATCGTTGGAATAAATACAGTAAAGTAAGTGTAAAAGCTGAATTTGATACAACATGTAAAACATTCTTTTAACTAAAATAGTAACGTTAGTGAAGGCAACAACCATCTTTCCAAAAGATTCACAAATTTCCATAACCCAAATTTTATTAAAACCAAAGTCTAATCCGTGAAAAACTTCACTCAGCATGCCCATGACCGTGGGCACGGCTATCCAGGATAGATTATACACTCTGCAGAGGTTGTACAGCTTTACCCACAAGACATGATCATCCCGGTTTGCCACGCGAGTTACACACTTCCTTAGGTGTGTGGTGGGGAGATCATGACAAGGCCTTTACAATGATCCGTTGTCAACATAATCACGCTGCCACTAAGGTTTCACCACAACATGAATCCACATGTTGGAGCCCCCTCTTGTGCCGTGTGAGACTTCTCATGGCCTACGCCGCACTCACATTCAGCCTATAGCGAGATTAAGTTGGAACTTCACAAATTATTCGACCAGGTCTGTCCCATACTAGACTTGTGGTAGTACGATAGGGCTTTGCAATAGTAGCTCACAGACCGATCCTTAACTGACTTAGGCACTAACCACATACCCCTCGTGCCTGGCAATCAACATTGTGTCGCCAAACAACAATGCATGCCAGCAAGCACCCACCACCGTACCATTGCCTAAGTCTAAACCAGTTTTATAATTTTATTTTTCCAAACTTTCATAGACTTTCTTGACTCACCAAAGTCAAGAATAGATTTTATAAACCATCATTTTGTGTGAAACCATTCTTCCCACCTAAATTATTCTAAGCATGGCCAACCAATTCTATAAAATGTTCTAGTTAATACTAATGTACCAACTAGGTTTTCATCTATGGTGACAAGGTATGTTCATTCAATATCAAGATTGGCCATACACAAAGGAAATTGGGTGTCACTAAAGTTTTAAGCACATTTGAACTAATTTGAATAAAAGTACGCATGCATATAAATTTAAAAACAACATAAATAATTTAAATTACTGGGATCAACATGGTCAAAGGTGTAACTTGCCTTGCTCAAAGTCTTGCTGCGATTCGTCGAAGAAATACTCTCCGGATTCGTCGTAATCTACACGCGAAGAATAAAAAAAATTCAAACAAAAAATCAAATAAAATTCAAAAAGTTATGGCTTAATTTGGGTATATTAGGATTTTAGAAGAATTCAGAAATTTGAACGGGTTAAATCGGAGTTAAAATGAAGAAGTTATGGCTTTTGGAAGATTAAAAGGAGGGAAAAAGGAAAAGGCCGGTTTTCGGGAATTATTTTTATACTGAAAAATCTTAATTATGACGTCAGCGAAAATTCAAATTTTGAATTTTATGACACGCGGGCCCGGTCCACCGTGGACCAAGTTCACGGGAGAAGGATAGGGCTGAAGTGGCGCTCCGATGACTTGGCGCCATGCGGGCGCGAGGTGGCGGCCACATGGGTGACCACGCGGGCGAGGTCGGCCACGCGGGCGCACGCGGGCAGCACGGGGAGGTGCACGGCCGGCGGCCTCGCCGGCGGCCGGCGGCCGAAGTCGGGCGCGGCGGGACCCGAGTGGCCGGCGGTGGCGCAAGGAGGTGGCGGCGGCGGGAGAAATGGGTGCGGCGGTGGGAGGCGGCCGGGACTGCGGCGCAAGGCGGTGGGGTGGTGGCCGAAGAGGAGGGGAAGCGCGGCGGTGGTTGTAGAGGCCGAAGGGGAGAGAAGGGTGGCGGGGAGAAGCTTTTATAGAGGGAGAGAGGAGATGAAGGGATGTCGATTTTTGGAAGGATTAAAGAGGGGAGACGGCTGGCTTGGGTGGGGAATGATGCGGGCACTGAAATGCACGCTTTAGATTGGAGTTTAATTGGGAGAAACGGCTGTCATTAAAGCTTTTAATTTTGGCAACAATGGAGGAGAGAGAGAGGGCTAGAGGAGGAAGAAGGAGATGTAGAAGAAACATATGACATGTGGAGTCCATGCGTCGGTGAGAGAGAGGGGATGTGAAGGGGTACGGGTCGTCGGATTTGCGACACGTGGCAAGTGGATAGATCATGGCCTTTGGATTGGTATGAAGGGGTAAGTGACTTTGTATGGCTAGGATTAAATCGTGGAGAGAGATGGATTCAATCTGAGAGCGACATGTGGCAAGCTAGGATTAATTTGATTTTTATTTTCGGATTAAATTTCAGAAAATACTAGAAACTTTATAAATACTTAGAAAATACTAATTAATGTCTAAAAATTCCAGAAAATTCATAGAATATTCCTGGAGCTCTTTTAGACTTAAGAAAAAATATTTTAATTTCAGATTTGCCTTTTTTAATTTTATAAAATACTTTTTAACCTTTAAAATTGATTTTTAATTCTAGAAAATTCTCGAAAATTAATTAAAAATTTAGGGAAGTTTAGGAAAAATAAAATAAACTCTTTTTGGCTTTAATAAAATATTTTTAATTCATTTTCTTGCTTTAGACTTTGAAATAAAATCCAGATAAATCTAAATAAACTCCAGAAAATCAATAAAATGCAAATAAAATTTTTGGGATGTTACATCGACAAAAGCCCTCTCAAAACCACTGTTATAACATCCCAAATTTCTTTCCCTCTCCCTACCATGTGAGGCCCGAGCACAGAGATTGTCTTTCACCTCATGCGCGCTCGTCAGCTTCGCAATGGTCATTGCTCAAGCTACCCCTGGTTTTAGACACCACGCCAGCAATTTCTCCTCTGCTGTTGCCAACTCCGCCTACCCATCACCTCAAACGCAGTGCATATCTTTCGCCTTATCCCCGTCCATGCCTCCTGCTCCTCGGTGAGCGATGATTCGAGCGCCCAAGCTTCAGAGGTATTAAAAATGTTAATAGTCGTAAAGAGTACTATACTCACCGAAAAGCAATAATTCAACCAAGCCAAAACTTGAACACATATAACTTTTGTAGTCGAACTCCGAATTTAGTAATCTTTGTTTCTAAATTCTTCTAAAATGATGATCTTCTTGATTGTACAAAAATATTGTAGTCTTGTCTATGTTTATTTGGCTCTTATTCGCTGTTATCTGGATTTTATCGGATAGACGACTCTATGCCAGACAACGCCGAGAACGCATCGAAAACATTCTTTGACCAACAAGAGTAAGGCTAGCACCCCATTTGACCATGTTGATCCCAGTATTTCAATTATAATATTTTTTTTGCAAAATCTATTATGCATGCTTGTATGTTCCATTAAAACTACTATACTATGGGTGATGGTAGTTAGGACCACTCGAATACGTTGAACCTTCTTTGTAGATTTGATATCCCCACTGTTGTAACCCTTAGGACATGGTCAAACATAGCTAATGTCGAAAAATTTGGGTATATAATTTGAGTACATGTTCTAGATGCTTAGCCAAGTACTAGTTTCTGCTAAGTTTGAATATTCAAACAAGTCTACGCGTGGGAATGATGGTTTCGAAATGTTGGGCCAAAGGTAGAACTTTTGTTAGTTTGGTATAAAACCAAATGAAAATCTAGTTTTTGGACGCTGGTGAGTTATATGATAATCTGTCAAATGTGATAGGGAATCTCGCACAAGAGGGAATCATGCATGTATATAGGGGAGACTCTCTGGGTCAATTAAGGACCGAACGCTATTGCTGCACATCTAAGTCACACCGTACAACTATATGTGCTATATGGGCTCTAGTATTTAGTGATTAAGTTATCTAGATCTAGCTTTGCATTGTGGTAGGCACAGATATAGTAAGGGCATTCCGGCTAGGTTTGTTCGTAGGTGCTCCCTTCACTAAGGTGTTGGGACCAAAACTTGCTAATACAACAGTGAATGCCCACTTGGGGGATGAACCTAAGTGTGGGTCTCCACTTAGGGGTGTACCTAAGTGAAGATTCGAATGCTCTCTTAGGGGTGTACCTAAGAGAGGTTCAATGTTTATTGGACTGGTGCAAGGTTAGGACTAGATGGTCTAAAGGCTATATGATAATCAACTTTCATCACACGCCAAAGGAAGCGTGAAGTTGCCGACATTACAATTGATTATCTCATGTGGTAAGCTGTACAACCTCTGTAGAGTGCTGAAAACTATTTAAATAGCCATGCTCGTGGTCTGAGTAAGCTTGGATGTAGCTACAAAGGGTATAGTTTTTCCTTTTCAAAACTGTTTCATTAAACATATAGGATGGCATATAGGCGTCTTCTGTGTGCCATGCCCATGGGTGAAAATAATATGATATTCTCAATCGAGGAAGGTTGTGAATGAATTTGATCTACTATTATCAAAGATATATAAATATTATTTCATTACATGTCAAATGCTCCTTACAATTTCATTTACAAATTATTAAATATCGATCTTGCAAAATAAAATCTGCTTTATGCTGAAAATAACTTAGTATAGAGCCTCATCCTTTGACAGTTTTGCATATATGTAAAATTTTGCGATACACTATAAGTCTTGCTAAGTACACAATGAACTCAATCTTGCTTAAATTATTGACAATCAGAGAATGGAGATTACATGCCCAACGATGCGTATTTCGCCCCTAGCACCGGGGAATTTGATGAGGAGTCTTTCTAGGGTTTGACTCCAGTCTGTTGCCTACGGGTTATGATTTCAAATCACTGAATACTTTTGTTATTAGACTTCCGCTACATTATGTTCAAGACTCTATTGTTATTTGGCTAGACGGCTTATGTGTAGAGACTCTTTTGTGCCTCGCTTATATATACATCACCTTTTTTGTTGTAAACTATTTATGTCTGATGTGTATAGATGTTATCTCAATGATGTGAATGTGTGTACTAGCAACTAATCATGAGACTAGTAGAGAATATATACGGCGACTACAGGCATCTTCCACGCCTGGAGTTCCCCCACAGCTATGTGTTAACCCATAGTCTCTCCCGACTTTTATAGATTAACATCACAAACTGTGTCTACCTCAAACACAGACTCAAAACCTTATCTTTACCAAAAACCAAGAGACCCGAAACCTTCCGAACACGGGTTTTAACCAAACTCTACATCGTCTAAGTTATGGACTCCTATCCACAACTCCTAACTCAACACGTGATGAGTACCACACAGACTACTATCCATGAGTACTAAAGCACCAACCACCAAGTACCTACCTAGTATTGTAGCAAAGACAATCAATCATTGATCGCTATGCATACATCAGTCAACCATTGACCCATCAAACATGAGTACTCAAGGTACTAAAAAATCACAAGTGTTGAAGCACTCGTACCAACTACGAAGTTTACGACTACCAACCGTGAAGCCTACAGTAAACGATCGCAAAAGCCTATGACTACCAATCGTGAGGTCTATGACAACTGATCAAAAAGCGTAGGACAATGACAGCCGACTACAAAGTCTATGACTACCAATCACAAAGTCTTCAACTATCGAGTACCGACCAGTAAAGTCTACGACTATCAAGTACCGACCAATAAAGTCTATGACTATCGAGTACCAACCAGTAAAGTTTATGACTATCGACTAGTAAAGTCTACGCCAATGACAAAGCACTGTAGCTATGACCATCAAAAAGTACTATAGCTACGACCACTGACCATTTACTATGGCTATCGAGATTATGACCTTCAACTAATTCACTGTAGCTAAGACCGGTTCACTGTAGCTCATGACTGGTTCACTGCTTCTTACAACTGATTCATAGTTCGGGGTTGAAACCTACCGATTTCCTGCCATGGTTATTTTGCCAAGTTCAAAATGCCATTTTAGGGGGGGAATTCTGCAAAACAGAGGCAACTTGGGCTTGGGCCGAGGCCCAGGAGGTGGCCGGCCAAGGGAAAAGGGGGGAGGCGCCCCACCCCCAAAACCCTAGCCGCCCCTCTCCCCAACAGCCCTTCCACCCCTAGAGCCGCCCCTCCCTCTTCCTCCTTGCGCCCCCAATGGCCAGCAGCATCTCCCTCGCCTCCATGGATGCCCCCTGCGATTGGTGAAGGGATCCCGATCGCTGCGGTTCGAGAGGAGGAGAGCAAACGTCCGCCGGGAAGGGTTGTGGATCCGGAAGGTGGAGATTAGGACGGGAAAAGGAAGGGAGGCAGAGATCGTGTGGAGTTCTCTGTGTTCTTCAGTGATTCGTTAAGGGTAATTACTCCTAATTCTCCCCGCTAGCTGCATACTTAGTTGATTAGCAATGTCGGTTTTCGGATTTGCTCAGGACAGCCTCTGTTAGATGGTCTTTTTTATATAGATCCGTGGGGATTCAGGTCTGGTCTTCTCCTAGAGATTTGTAGAGGACATCTTTATCTTTCCATGAAGTGCTAGAACGCGTCATTTTATGATTTTATTAGCGGGACTGTTCTGCGGATCGGTGGGTTTTCTGTCAGGTTTTGGGAGATCGAGTTTTGCGATTATATATTGGGAGAATCAGAGAACCTCAGTATAATGAAAGTTGTAGGTAATTGTCTTAGCTTTCCAGAAAGTCCAAGAACTTGTGATTCGAACACTCGTACAGGAAGTTATGGTGTTTTTAGTGCTCTGTCCAGAGAGCCTGACAAGAATTGGATGTTTTAAGAAAACTGGTTGGTGCGGGTAGATTATGACCGAATCAGGAAGGCTCACCAACTAGGTTTAGTTAGATAATTTAATTATCTTTCCAGAAAGTCTGAGAACGTCCTATTCGAACTTCTGTACCATTAGATAAGAATTTTTGAAGTTGACTGTCTGTAGGGGGGACAGGGTGCCCGAAAAGATTTGGGGTTTTGAGTCAAGTTAAGCATGTTGGGGTAGTTGGGGGTGTTTTTGTTTAATATAAAGACTCGTTACTATTGCCTTAGAAATTATTATAATTATTTTTCAGGAGGAGGACGGATTCCAGGAGCCGCACCTTCTGCTCATTCCCCGTTTTCTCGTGGTTAAGGCAAGTACAATAGTGGACTAAACTTCATAGTATGGATTATGGATGATTGATGGTTTGTAGATGTTTTGATCTATCTTATGAGAATACTTGATTTTGATCATGTTAATGCTATGTTGAATTTGGTTATCGCTGATTGCAAATGAATGGGAGAATTTCTGGTGCATAGTTATCGTGAATGCAATCTATTTATTGAGATATTCACATTTGTGCATCATGTTGATTATTGAGGTCTTGGTCACGAGGCGACCATGCGTTGAGGTCCCGTCATGTTGATGTCATGACGGGCTAAAGGTCCCCATACATGTGGAGTGTGGGCAAATGGTCCCTGCACCGGATGGTACAGGCATGGGTGTGCATTGACGGATGCACACCGCGACACGGTAAAATGCGAAGAGAAGAGATAAAGAGATTCTTTTGAACATACTGCATAGCATGATTTATTTATTTGATTGATGGATGAACATGAGGAGTGATGTTTTCCTTTTACCCTTGTTGCCACTATTTATATTTCTTGAGTCGTTGGACTCACCCTTGTTTGTTGTTGTGGTTCTTTGTTTGTTTTTAGGTACCTACATGAGACCGGCATGCATGGGGATAAAGATGGATTAGCTTTGTTGCACTTGCACGGTCCATTCACCTTGGAAGAAATAAAGAACCTTAAGCATTATTTGTTGAATAGCTTAAGTGGTAGCGATTAAAGATCACCATGTTTAGAATGTAATAAAGGTTTAGAACTTTTACATTGCTTACGTTCTTATTTGAGTATTGTGGTTAAGATTGTGATGGCAAACATAATTCAGTTTGTTTAGAATTGGATATTTATTGTTTACTTTTATTCAGATCATTTGTTTATGCTTGTTGAAACCTTTGATTTACTCATTAAACAAAGGAGGTTCTGCTGAAATTTTGTAAGGTGAATGTAGGTTCTTCCTTAATATGTTGTTAGTTTAGTAGCAATCCAGTCATCGTTTGGTGAGGTGTTCTGATTGGTATCGAGCGAGCGATGAGGTCCGTGGTTAATGAAATATTAAATTTGACACACTAAGCACTATAGGTGGGAATGGGATTGCATTGCATCTATGTTTTTGTTGAACATCATAATTGATTGTGAATTTAATGTTTGACTCCGCTATTGTTTGTGTTATAGTGATGGCAAGGGGTAGAGGCCGAGGCCGTGGTCGTGGTCGTGGTCGGCAGGGTGCCGGTCGAGGCCAGGCTGTGCCCTCGCTTTGAAGTTCGAACTCCGCGGTGGGAGGCCAGTCCTGTGGAGTCAGAGGAAGAGGTTGCTTCAGCGGTTTAGGGGAACCAGGCTCCACCAGCTGCACCTGATGTCGCACTCGTGGCGGTACCTGCGACAGTACCGGCCATGGGCGCTATGGGACTACATCAGTGGAATGCTTTGAGGTTGGACACCTTCGACGGATTGGGCACGCCGGTGGATGCCGCTAACTGGCTGCGGCACATAGAGAGGCACTTGGGAGTGCTGGGTTTGACTTGAGCAAAGGGTTCAGTTTGTGGCTTTTCGGTGAAGGGCAGCAGATATCTGGTGGGAAGGAGTCTGTCGGCGAAGCTGCGCCAAGGACTAGTGACTTGGGAAAAATTTGTGGAGCGATTCGAGAGGAGGTTTTACCTGCATCATTTGTGGAAAGGATGGAGATATCATTGAACGATTATAAGCGAGGTAAGATGTGCGTGTCGAGTATGAAGCGGGTTTCAATAATTTAATCCGCTTTGTACCATTTGTGGCTACTAATGATGTGGAGAAAGCCAAGAGGTTTCGCAGTGGGCTTAAGCAGGAGTTTCGCCGAGTGTTGGGAGCTTTGGAGCTTCGTGACTTTGGCTCTTTGGTGGAGCAAGCTAGGAGCATGGAGCTAGAGATGCAGCTTGGGGAGGGATTGCAGGTGCAGAGAGAGATCTGGGGTTCTGCGGCCGAGAGGGCTTGGAGGGCAGTCAGAAGAAGAGTTTTGGAGGAGGTAGTGGGTCATCGCTGAAGCCAGTCCCAAAGAAGTTCAAGGGCCCACAAAATTCATTCAAGTCCAAGTTCACCAAGCACCAGGCATCATCTACTTTCCGATCTTCATCAAATGCTCCTATGATGCGTCCCGCCCCAGGACAGGGAATGAAGTGCTTCAAATGTGGGGATGGCCATCGTGCTTCAGAGTGTTCTTGGGCTGGAGCTTGTCGCCATTGTGGTCGGGAGGGCCATAAGGCAATGGTTTGTAAGCAGAACCCTGCCAGCATCATCAAATGGGAACCAGTTCAAGCCTCATCTTCAGCGCCAGCGTCTTCATCTCGAGGGTCGGTGCAGATGCTTGCGGCGCTCCTACCCGACCTTGGGTGCCGCCTCAGCCTTACTACCCTACTCCTGGAGGGATGCCACCAGGGTACTTTTGGCCGCCTTCCCCCGCGGCATTGTTTCCAGCTGTGGCGCCTTCAGCTCCTCCTGCAGTGGTGGCACTGCCTTCCCTAGGTGTCGGAACACCAGCCGCCCCAGCCTCAGTCTCCTACGCCATGCCGACTGCTGAGTCAGTGGGTCGTCCTAACGTGGTGACAGGTATGCTTTTGGTGGATTCAGTGGAGGCTTTTACTTTGTTTGACTCCGGGGCTACATTTTCCTTTGCATCTTTAGAGTTTGCTAGCCGGGCAAATTTGAGTATGCAGCAAATAGCTCAGTCTGTTCTAGTTAATTCGCCTGGGGGAATTCTTTCTAGTTCCACAGTCTGTCCGGGGTGTGTGCTCACTATAGATGGGGAGAACTTTATTGCTAACTTGATGGTTATGAAGATGGAGCCGTTTGATGTTATTTTGGGGATGGATTGGTTGCATATTTACCGTGCTGTCATATCATGTTTTTGGAAGACAGTAACTCTGCAAGCGCCGTCGGGCCAAGAGATAGTATTCCAGGGTAGTGCTCCTCTTTTTCACCTAGTGTCTTTGGCTAGTTTGTATCTGGTAGTAGAGCGAGTAAGAGTAGATTTCTTTTATCTCTAGTGGAAAAGCCAAATTCCTCTTTGACTGCAGAAAGTATTCCAGTGGTTCAGGAATATTTGGATGTATTTCAGCGAGTTGCGAGGATGCCACCACGCGTCGGTGTAGTTCAGGATTGATTTAGTGCCAGGTGCACGACCGGTTTCTATGACCCCGTACCATCTGGCTCGACCTTTTCAGGAAGAACTAAAGAAGCAGTTGGACGATTTGAGAGCGAAGGACCTTATTCGACCTAGTGTGTCTCCGTGGGGAGCTCCGGTGCTATTTACTAAGAAGAAAGATGGGAGTTGGCGCATGTGCATTGATTATCGTGCTCTCAACCAGTTGACCATCAAGAATAAGTACCCTTTACCTCGCATTGAAGATTTATTTGATCAGTTGAGAGGAGCTTAGGTATTCTCCAAGATCGATCTCCAATCGGGATACAATCAGATTCCAGTCCGAGAGGAGGACATCGAGAAGACGGCCTTCTCCACGAGGTATGGGCACTTTGAATTTAAAGTTATGTCTTTTGGACTAACGAATGCCCCTGCTGCTTTCATGGAGACAATGAACAGGATGTTGCATGAGTATCTGGATGACTTTGTAGTTGTCTTCATTGATGATATCTTGATTTACTCAAAGACTGAAGCAGAACATGAACGGCATTTAAGGCTTGTATTGGAAACATTAAGGGAGCATAAGTTCTTTGCTAAGTTAAAGAAATGCGAGTTCTGGGTGTCACAGGTGGGGTTCTTGGGGCATATCATCAGTGATAAGGGAATATCAGTTGATCCAAGTAAGGTTTCTACAGTGGTGGAGTGGGGAAGGCCGACCAATGTCAAGGAGGTGAGGAGTTTCCTCGGGATGGCAGGCTATTACCGGAGATTTGTGCAAGACTTCTCCATCATTGCCAAGCCTTTATCAAGGCTCACACAGAAGGATGTGAGGTTTTTGTGGGATGATGATTGTGAACGCAGTTTTCAGATTTTGAAGGAAAGGCTGGTGACCGCTCCTGTTCTCACTATTCCAGAACCAGGGAAGCGTTTCACGGTTTTCTCCGATGCCTCACAAGTTGGACTAGGATGTGTTCTCATGCAGGGTGGTAAGGTTATAGCTTATGCATCAAGGCAACTGAAGAAGCATGAGCAGAATTATCCAACCCATGACCTAGAGCTAGCCGCCGTAGTGTTTGCATTGAAACTTTGGAGGCACTACCTGTATGGTGAGTCTTGTGATATGTTCACCGATCACAAGAGTCTTAAGTATATTTTACCCGAAGGATCTGAATTTGAGGCAACGCAGATGGTGGAGTTGATTAAGGATTATGATCTCACCATTCATATCACCAGTAAGGCCAATGTGGTGATCGATGCACTTAGTCGCAAGGCGGCGCTGCTACAACTGGATTGTCTTATTGCTGATTTTGACCGTATGGGGATATCATATTGTTATGCGGGCACGGCACGGGTGGAGTCACAGATGATCTTGGAGTCAGCCATTCCAGAGCGTGTGCGGGAAGCACAACAGCATGACCAGTTATTGCAAAGGGTCAGGAAGCGTATAGAGATGGGCAAGGAAGGGGATTTCAGTTTGGATAAGTCTGGTGTAGTGCGTTTTAAGGGACGCCTCTGTGTGCCATAGAAAGCAGAGGTTAAAGGTGATATATTGTGAGAAGCACATCGCACCCGTGATATCTTGTTCATCCGGGAGAGACAAAGATGTACCGTGATTTGAAACAGAATTTCTGGTGGAAACGGATGAAAGTGGATATAGCCAATTATGTGGCCTCTTGTGGTGTTTGTCAGCAAATAAAAGTAGAACATAAAAGACCAGCAGGGTTGTTGCAGCCATTAGTGGTCCCTCAATGGCCTTGGGATGATATTTCTATGGATTTTGTGGTTGCGTTGCCTCGGTCACCGCGAGGCAAGGATGCAGTTTGGGTGATAGTGGATTGCCTCAGCAAGTCAGCGCACTTCATTCCCATCCGCACGACCAGCTCAGCAAGCGATTTGGCTCCTATTTATGTGCGAGAGGTTGTGAGACTTCATGGTGTGCCAAAGACCATAATTTCCGCGAGACGCCAAGGTTGTCTCAAGTTCGGGAGAGTTTGCAGAGTGCATTGGGCACCCAGCTCTGCTGAGTACGGCATTTCATCCACGAGACAGATGGGCGGTCGGAGCGCACCATCCAGACCACGGAGGATATCTTGAGGTCACGTGTGTTGTCTGGAAGGGTAGTTGGGAGGATCGATTACCCTTAGCGGAGTTTGCCTATAATAACAGCTATCATTCAAGTATCAAGGCTGCACCATTTGAAGTATTATATGGCCGTAAATGCAGTCGCCTTTGCTGGGAAGCGGTGGGCGAGAAGGCGATTTAGGTCGGATTGGGTCCAACAGACAGTTGAAAGAGTGGCCTTGGTGAGGCAAAATTTGTTGGCCGCCCAGAGCAGGCAGAAAAGTTATGCTGATGTGAGAAGGAGGGATCTGAAATTTGAAGTGGGAGGTCAGGTGCTCTTGAGAGTATCTCCCACCAAGGGTGTGGTGAGGTTCGGTACCAAAGGGAAGCTTAGCCCGAGGTACGTCGGGCCTTTCACGATTTTGGCACGGGTTGGGAAGTTGGCATACCGCTTGGAACTTCCAGAATCTATGCGCGGAGTGCATAACGTGTTTCACGTGTCTATGTTGAGGAGGTACCTGCGAGATCCGGAGCATCATATTTCGCTAGAACCATTAATAATTGAGCAAGATCTATCCTTCGAGTCCAAGCCGGTACAAATTCTGGAAAGATCAGAGAAGGTATTGAGAAATAAAACCTTAAAATATGTCAAGGTGCTCTGGTCGCAGCAGACCGAGATGGAGGCTACATGGGAATTGGAATCTCGCATGCGTGAGCAATATCCATAATTATTCACATCAGGTGCGTATATTATGATTAAGTTTAATTGTAATTAATCCGTAGTGAGTGTACGGTTAGAATTCGGGGTCGAATTCTGTTTAAGGGGGTAGAATGTAATATCCCGGGAGAGATTGGTCAAATAATAGATTAATCAGAAAAGGGGAAAATTGGAAAAGGATTTAATAGTGATTTTAGGGGAATTCTGCAAAACAGAGGCAACTTGGGCTTGGGCCGAGGCCGGGAGGTGGCGGCCAAGGGAAAAGGGGAGGCGCCCACCCCAAAACCCTAGCCGCCCCTCTCCCCAACAGCCCTTCCACCCCTAGAGCCGCCCCTCCCTCTTCCTCCTTGCGCCCCCAATGGCCAGCAGCGTCTCCCTCGCCTCCATGGATGCCCCCTGCGATTGGTGAAGGGATCCCGATCGCTGCGGTTCGAGAGGAGGAGAGCAAACGTCCGCCGGGAAGGGTTGTGGATCCGGAAGGTGGAGATTAGGACGGGAAAAGGAAGGGAGGCAGAGATCGTGTGGAGTTCTCCGTGTTCTTCAGTGATTCGTTAAGGGTAATTACTCCTAATTCTCCCCGCTAGCTGCATACTTAGTTGATTAGCAATGTCGGTTTTCGGATCTGCTCAGGACAGCCTCTGTTAGATGGTCTTTTTGATATAGATCCGTGGGGATTCAGGTCTGGTCTTCTCCTAGAGATTTGTAGAGGACATCTTTATATTTCCATGAAGTGCTAGAACGCGTCATTTTATGATTTTATTAGCGGGACTGTTCTGCGGATCGGTGGGTTTTCCGTCAGGTTTTGGGAGATCGAGTTTTGCGATTAGATATTGGGAGAATCAGAGAACCTCAGTATAATGAAAG
The DNA here is from genome assembly GCA_036346575.1 of Dendrocalamus sinicus. NCBI lineage: Eukaryota > Viridiplantae > Streptophyta > Magnoliopsida > Poales > Poaceae > Dendrocalamus > Dendrocalamus sinicus. The sequence goes on from CM070658.1 coordinate 2,112,532, forward strand.
TTGTAGGTAATTGTCTTAGATTTCCAGAAAGTCCAAGAACTTGTGATTCGAACACTCGTACAGGAAGTTATGGTGTTTTTAGTGCTCTGTCCAGAGAGCCTGACGAGAATTGGATGTTTTAAGAAAACTGGTTGGTGCGGGTAGATTATGACCGAATCCGGAAGGCTCACCAACTAGGTTTAGTTAGATAATTTAATTATCTTTCCAGAAAGTCTGAGAACGTCCTATTCGGACTTCTGTACCATTAGATAAGAATTTTTGAAGTTGACTGTCTGTATGGGGGACAGGGTGCCCGAAAAGATTTGGGGTTTTGAGTCAAGTTAAGCATGTTGGGGTAGTTGGGGGTGTTTTGTTTAATATAAAGACTCGTTACTGTTGCCTTAGAAATTATTATAATTATTGTTCAGGAGGAGGACGGATTCCAGGAGCTGCACCTTCTGCTCATTCCCCGTTTTCTCGTGGTTAAGGCAAGTACAATAGTGGACTAAACTTCATAGTATGGATTATGGATGATTGATGGTTTGTAGATGTTTTGATCTATCTTATGAGAATACTTGATTTTGATCATGTTAATGCTATGTTGAATTTGGTTATCGCTGATTGCAAATGAATGGGAGAATTTCTGGTGCATAGTTATCGTGAATGCAATCTATTTATTGAGATATTCACATTTGTGCATCATGTTGATTATTGAGGTCTTGGTCACGAGGCGACCATGCGTTGAGGTCCCGTCATGTTGATGTCATGACGGGCTAAAGGTCCCCATACATGTGGAGTGTGGGCAAATGGTCCCTGTACTGATGGTACAGGCATGGGTGTGCATTGACGGATGCACACTCCGCATTACAGTAAAATGCGAAGAGAAGAGATAAAGAGATTCTTTTGAACATACTGCATAGCATGATTTATTTATTTGATTGATGGATGAACATGAGGAGTGATGTTTTCCTTTTACCCTTGTTGCCACTATTTATATTTGCTGAGTCGTTGGACTCACCCTTGTTTGTTGTTGTGGTTCTTTGTTTGTTTTTAGGTACCTACATGAGACCGGCATGCATGGGGATAAAGATGGATTAGCTTTGTTGCACTTGCACGGTCCATTCACCTTGGAAGAAATAAAGAACCTTAAGCATTATTTGTTGAATAGCTTAAGTGGTAACTGATTAAAGATCACCATGTTTAGAATGTAATAAAGGTTTAGAACTTTTACATTGCTTACGTTCTTATTTGAGTATTGTGGTTAAGATTGTGATGGAAAACATAATTCAGTTTGTTTAGAATTGGATATTTATTGTTTACTTTTATTCAGATCATTTGTTTATGCTTGTTGAAACCTTTGATTTACTCATTAAACAAAGGATGTTCTGCTGAAATTTTGTAAGGTGAATGTAGGTTCTTCCTTAATATGTTGTTAGTGTAGCAATCCAGGTCATCGTTTGGCTGGGGTGTTACAGTTGGTATCAGAGCGGGCAGTAGGTCCGTGGTTAATGAAATATTAAATTTGACACACTAAGCACTATAGGTGGGAATGGGATTGCATTGCATCTATGTTTCTGTTGAACATCATAATTGATTGTGAAATTAATGTTTGACTCCGCTATTGTTTGTGTTATAGTGATGGCAAGGGGTAGAGGCCGAGGCCGTGGTCGTGGTCGTGGTCGGCAGGGTGCTGGTCGAGGCCAGGCTGTGCCCTCGCCTGAAGTTCAGAACTCCGCAGCTGGGGAGGCCAGTCCTGTGGAGTCAGAGGAAGAATGTCTTATGCAGTCTCACCATCATGCCACAAAGGTTGCGCTACCGCTGCCTCTCCATTGCCAGTGATATATGACTACCATCCGATGCATCTAGCTTGTTCCTCGACGATGCCAACTACCGCCGTGAGCTAGCGCATTCATTGTGACACCACGATCGACTGCACAACACACTCTTGTCATAAGTATCGTAAGAGTGTCTTCTACAGTCTCACCGTCGTGCCACAAAGGTGGCGCTACCATCGCCTCTCCATTGCTAGTGGTATCCGGCCACCATCTGATGCCCTCCCCTCTCTTCCTTGATGGCAAGCGTCAAGGACATCGCGCACTGCATTCAGCTTGTTCATTGACAACGCCGACTACCGCCATGAGCTAGCGCCTCTGTTGTGACACCACGGTCGACTACACAACACACTCTTGTCGTAAGTGTCGTAAGAGTGTCTTGTATAGTCTCACCGTTATGCCCCAAAGGTGGTGCTACCATCACCTCTCCTTTACCGGTGATATCCGACCGCCATCCGATGCATCCAGCATGTATTGTCTACTAGGACCTCTACTTCTTATATATTCTTGCCGTGTTAAAAAGTTGGGTTTGTTTTATCTTGTTATGCTGTAATAGTGGATCCTATTCTTAATGGAAATGGAATATGTTGTTGTGTTTGCCACTGTATTTGCTTGTTTTCAAAGAACATAGGTATAGAATGAACTATCATAGATAGTTTATGCTATAAATCATCTATGAAGGACTGTCACAGACGGTTCTATATACCAACCATCTGTGATACTCGCCAATCACAGATGGTTGGTAACTAGAACCATTTGTGATGTGTGAGTATCACAAACGGTTTTTAGTTCAAGCCGTCTGTAATAGTTTTATTCACAGACAGTTCTAGTTACAAACCGTCTATGTTGTCTTCATCATAGACGGCTCATAAACCATCTGTGATAACCTCTGATTATCACTGACACATAAATACAGGCGGTTCAGAAAACCATCTGTGAAGACAGTTCTGAACTATCTGTGATGACCCTTTTGTAGTAGTGAGTATTTGATCACAATGTTAAGTAAGCCACTGGATGTATTTTTCTATTATATTATTCTTGAACTGTTGAACAGACAAATATCTAACTGACCTTTCCAATTAATTGATGATGATTTAATGAATGATATACTTATTTGTTATATAAAGAGAAACAACAATTGATAAAAATTACTAATGATGTTGTGGTTCGTCGCTTTATAAATTTGAAAAAAGGTAAATGCTAAAAGATATTGCAGTAACTTACATTTGATCATTCTACTATTTTTACTTGAAAACTTTAAGTAATTTTATTCTCTTTTAATAGGCCATTGGGATCGGATGATGTATTTTACCAATGTCGACCAATTTTTGTCTATAATTTCGCCCTTAGTTCCTTTAATTTGCTGCGACTAACTAATATTATTATCAGGCTTCTTCATATTGGTAAGTATTTCAATCACTATTTCTTTATCATCATACACTGTCATCGGTTATGTTGAAATATTGATGCTAAAAACTACTAGACATATTACTATTTAGCATACACTACTACAGAAAAGGTCATCACAGACGGTTCAAAAACGTCATCACAGACGGTTTTGTGAACCGTCTGAAATTATGGGTCAGTGATAATACGAGGTCATCACAGACGGTTTTCGAACCGTCTGTGATGCAAATATCACAGACGGTTTTTAGTTAAAAACCGTCTGTGATATTTACATATCACAGACGGTTTTTAACTAAAAACCGTCTGTGATATTTATAAATCACAGACGGTTTTTAACTAAAAACCGTCTGTGATTATAACTATCACAGACGGTTTTTAGTTAAAAACCGTCTGTGATATTCCTTTCTATTCCTAAACCTATTTCTGTTTATTGGCTAGCCTCAGGAAATGCTAGCCATGTCCTCTGAAACAAGCAGATCAACATGTACATGTATACATCCAATTCACATGTCAATTCATTTCACAAACATAAAACATCAATTTTTATTAAGATTAGAGTATACCATTACAATATCTCAAAACAACGAGCAGGTTACACAACAAGAACAACGAGCAGGTTACACAACAAGAACAACGAGCAGGTTACACAACAAGAACAACGAGCAAGTTATACAACAAGAACAACAAGAACAACAAGCAGGTTACACAACAAGCAAAGATCCTCTATGCCTTCTCGCCCCTGATGCAACGCATGAGCTGAATGTCTTTGATGACCACCATCGTCGGCGTTGATTGAGCGTCTGCCCGGTTGGGACGAGCTAGATGCTTCTGCGTCGTCTGCAAGGAGGAGGACAGCAAGGAGGAGGAGAACAACAAGGAAGAGGACAGCAAGGAGGAGGACAACAAGGAAGAGGAGACCAGCAAAGAGGCTGGATTTTGGGTATATTTATAGGGGAGGGAGAGGGACGGAGAAGCGGGAATTCAAAATTTTTGGCGCGGGAACGGAAAGGCGGAGCTACGATTCGTGGGGCTGAGGATCGACGGGCCCAGCGGTCAGATTATCACAGACGGTTCTATATATAGAACCATCTGTGATGAATGAATATCACAGACGGTTCTATATATAGAACCATCTGTGAATTGGAGCACAAATTTTATATACCGATGCAATATAAATAACTACTCTGAAAAGATAAAATAGCAAAGGTTTATATAGTTTATATATACTCATTTGAAAGGTTTCGACGAGATCTACAACTTTGCAGTTGAAGAAAAATCCAAATTCCGAAAATAAAACCAAGAAAAAGGGCAAAAACAGAAACCAAAAACTTACGACGCAGGTTTAGGTCCAAAGATGGCCAATTTTCGGGGTCTTGGAGGTCGACTGGCGCAAGCGGGTCATTTTTTTTGGATCGGACTCGTCGTTAGCTTTCCAACGAGTACAAGAACGTCGAAAACGGACACCGTATGCAAAAGTTATGCCCGTTTTACTGAAGGTGTCTCAAAACTGAACCATACTCGGACTTAAGCGGGAAAATATGAAAATTTGAGGGATTGCAAGGCGGGAAATGTATCACAGACACAGACGGTTTTATAATAAAAACCGTCGGTTTTATAATAAAAACCGTCTGTGATAATCTGGAATATCACAGACGGTTTTTATTATAAAACCGTCTGTGATATTCTAGTATCACAGACGGTTCAGCGGTAAGAACCGTCTGTGATACTCATTTTTCCTGCCACAAATACATAGACAGCCTCCAAATTAAAACCGTCTGTAATAGTGTAAATCACAGACGGTTTCACAAAACCGTCTGTGATTTGGCGTCTACTATTAGGCTTTTTGTAGTAGTGATAATATTGCTTAAATATTATATATGTTATTATATGTGTAGGGAAGTGGTGAACCCTGATCATTTTCATTCTAATTTTGCCCCTATCCTTATCACCCAAAATCATATGCAACAAACGTTTATAGCCCCTATCCTAGTTGGGTGTTACAACAAGACAATTGGGTGCTTACAAGACACAGAAAATGTGCACAGAGGTGTGGCCGGCGCGGCGACCAGCTGCCTTGCGCGACGCTTGGCCAAGCGTACTCTACACTAGAGTACAAATACCTTGTATGCATGCTTAAGAGTACAAATACCTTGTATGCATGCTTAAGCCTCTCACCTTCTCAGTATACTTCCCTAATAAGAAGCGAAAGGGTGACTTTCGGGATTCTTACCATTAAAATTTTTAAACTTTGTTTCTATCGGACTATTTAGATCGACTTGCGCAAATCTGGAAGCATGCATCAGAAGGTAGGTTCGTTCAGTTAACCCTGGGACGTGCGTCAACATTTGTTAGTACAAGAACGGGAGCCGAGAGGGAATTATTTCGTATCATAGGGGAAAAAAGGAGGCCGCTGTGACTAGTAAAGGAAGGACTAATATTGGAGTACATAGCTAGGATCGATGTGGCGGCGCACATATATACTGATAAGAAAAATATAGGTATTCTCTCCGGTTATTGTTTTGGACTTTCATACGGCTCTTAAAATGTAACTTCAACTGCTCATTAAAATGTTTGATTTTATGATCTAATGATGTGACCATATCACAAACACATGTGACCATAGCTTAGAAGATTAAACAAAAGGTGAATTTGTTTCTTTAACTTTAATTTATATTAAATGAGAATATGATGCTTCTTAATAACGAAAATGTATATTTGTGCAAATACACAAGAGAGATGTATTAACACTATGAGCTCACAGTTGGGGTCCACCTAAAGGGAAGCCAACCTGCACATCAAGATTAAGTCGAAACATTTCTCAACTCATTCTCAAGGTCATCACATCACATTTTTTTGCAAGCCAAAGTAAGAGTAAAAGTTGGATACATTTTGGAATCCAATTTAGCCTCCGGAGACAGCACCGACTTCAAACATGTATAAAATTCACATACAAACTTCGTTTAAGTTGTATGAGTACAACATGGAAAGATTATCTCATCCTCGTTCCAACGGATCCAGCCCTACCTCCAAATTTCTTTTGAGCACACTGCGATCACAAAAATAAGTGGGGGCTGATTCTGAATCGGAGTCCAAAGGTATTGTGCCACCTCCACTTGGGCCATGGGCCTTGTACCACCTAGGGTTATGTGCCCACCCCTTGGCTGCAACCTCTTGCCCTCTTTCCCTCTTAAATAGCCCTAGACACCTATTTCTTCCTCATATTTTGTTTAGATCAGTTTAGCCCATGTGTGCAAACTCCACGATGTCTCTTGTGTCAATTAAATCAACAGATTCATGTTACAGAAGCTCAACTATCCTTCTGCAACTTTTATATCTAGCAATTTTTAGATTGCTCTTTACTTGGATTCTTACTTATTCTTTGATTACTTATAGGAATTGATCTTCATGATCAGGTCAACCATCATTCTTGGCAAGATTGATAACAACAAGGGTATGGTGTAGCGATTACAGGACGGACTTGGTCGTTTCAGTCAAGTGGCTTCATCATCAACATCATATCAATCAATTATAGTTATCATTGTCATCAGAAGATTGGAAACAATCCTATATGAAGTGGTAAGCACAGATTTTCTGGTGAGATTTTAGTTTTAGATTTGTTTTTCGTACCTACAACCAAAAAATTGCCCTATAAAAAGAGTTAATTTTCGCTATCCAAACCCCATTTGTGTCTTTCAATCTTTTAGTTTGGTTTGCTAAATTGAATTTGTGTCTGTCTTAGCATCATTTAGTTGCTAGTTATCTTTGCTCCTAAAAATTCCAAACAAAAAATTCCCCACATCAACATACATGTAGAGCACCCCAAACCGTAATTTCCAACTTCAACAAAAAGACTCCCTTTCTGCTGTTGCCAGAAAAATGCCATAACTTTTGGTTCTGTGATCCTTTTTTGAGTGAAATCATCGCCATTAGATTCATAACTTCATTATCCATCTGCCTGTAAAATTTCACATCATTATAATAAAGCAATTAAGATATATCTGTGATGAAGTTGATTAAAATTTCTGGTTTAAATCTGTGATCGATGAGTTGTGATTTTTGTGCGAATTTTGGTCGGTATTCAGAATGTGGCCCAAAAATAAAAATTGTAGAAACTCCGTCAGGAACAAAAAGAATCGTTGAAAATGAGGTATCTTACAAAAAGTTCTGACCAAAATACCGACATCTTTGTCTAATGGACTTCTATCTTCAGTTTTCATATTTGGGTCAATTCTTATGCTTCTCAATTCTAGATTGCATTCTTTTGAATTATCTTGTGTCCATCACTTATATACCTTTGTTATACAATTGATTTGGCCTTCATCTATACTTGTTTGATCAGCAACATAGCATAAGTGCTTGATACGAACTATAATTTAATTCTATGTAATTTCTGAAATTAATTGATTGTTCTCCATTGCTACATATCTAGAGCCTTCCAAGCTACACCTACTACTAATCGTCATAGGTCTCAACATATCAGCAATTGCTATACTCACCCTTGAGTCAAGTTCTCACAGACCACCCACCGGTTGCACCACTGTTTGCTTTGATAAGAATTTGATAAGAGCTTAAGTATGTGTGAATTTTGTAAACCTGCAACACCTAGTAGTGATAGGAACTAACATGTTTCTTGTGAGTTCCTTGTTTTCTACTAACCATGACAAATTCAAAGTCACATAGGAGGAAGTTTCATGAGATCAACAACACCATTGACTCATTTCCTTTGCCTGAACGAGGTAATTTTAAGGATGCATTTCCATCCTTTGCTAGTAAATTTGATCATAATGCCTATGTTGACTAGGAGACAGCAATAGACAAAGAATTTCAATATTATGGTTGGTCTGATAGGCAAAATATTAGAGTTGCCATTCGTTTTTTATTGATGATGCAATACATTGGTGGAAGTTTCTTAGTTGATATGGTAGAGTGCCTCAAACTTAGAATGCATTAAAAAACTTTTTAGATGAGTTTGTTCCTAAATATCGTGCTAATTATTTGCTAGCTAGATTGCAACTTTTGAAACAAGGTAGTAGAACTATAAGGGAATACTATCATGAATTGAAAACTAGTTTGTTGCGTTGTGACTTAGAGGAACATGCTGAAGCTACAGAAAATAAGTTCTTAAGTAGGCGTAATCAAGAAATTTAGGACTTTCATATTCACAATTAATATAATTTTCTCTCTTATTTGTTTATACTTGCCTCTAAGATTGAAAGTTAGATTGAGGAAGAATTAAGAATGCTTGATATAGGAAACATGAGAATAAACCTATGTTTGTACCTTTTTCTATGACTAACAACTTGCAGGAAGTTGAGAACCATGCTGAAGAGGAGAATAAGTTGATTGAACCACTGACTAAATTGCTTAAGAAGGAAGATGATAGGAACGGGGTCCCGATCTTCCAACAGGTTCTGGATATGTTCGATTTGGTGGAGGCGCGACACAAATCGATCCGGCTTCCGAACAACACGTTCCGAACCCCGCAATCGCAGCACCACGTCTCCTCAGGTTATCAACCGTGCGCAGCCCGGTTGACCTCGCCAAGAAGGCTAATCCTCGCCTGCGAATCGAAGAACACAACCAAGAACAAGGAAGAACACAACTGAATTGCAGATGTATTGATTTAGCACTCGAAAGTTGGGGTCTCACAAACCGATGAACGGCGAAACTGTTCAAAGACAGAATAATCTAAGAGAAACCCAAACCCTAATGGTGGGGGTGGTGGCTGGATATAGAGGAGTGAGGGGTGTGTAAAACCCCTGGATGCACCCTAATGGGCTCCAACATGATACAAAGCCGAACGGCCCAAAAGACAGTGGCGCAGCACCCTGACAGATTCTGAATGCCCACTTGTTTTGATGATTCCCATTGACTCAAAAGGAATTTTGACATGGTACCAGAGCCATTGGAAAGGTCGTCTTCTCAGCTTTCCATCCATATGTAGAACATCCAAAACGGAGCCCGGATGCGATCTAGGCATCCGTTTTAGTGCGGCCTGGTTTTGCACTCCGAATTGGATTCGAAGTCGGCTTGAGTTGGGCCTCCAACATGATTCGACCGCCCTTGCTGGACTTGTGCACCTCGTAGCCCTTCTCCAAGTACTTCCAAGTCCTCTCCATGGTTCCTAATCATAATTAAATTATTAGGTAGCAATCGATTCTCAAATGAACAAAAAGAAGTACTTAGGAACGAGCTCACTGTAAATTCAATTGTGGCGTGAGCTCTAGTGATTGGTCCTTGAATGTCAAGTGGAGGAGTGTTGTGTGTATCGAAGAAGTGATTTCCTCATCAGAAGATGAGAAGATGGATGCACCTAAATAATCAGAGGAGGGCTAAAAGGTAAAGATAATGGTGCTATCATCACTCAAGGTGAGTATACTTGCGAATAACTATAACTGTCCATTGTTCCTACTACTTTAGAGCAAAAATTAGTGAAAAACAATTGTAAAATGCACATGTTTCAAGTAGAGAATTCAGATTGCATTGATTTGAGTGTTGAGAATGAGTTGTGTGCTAATTCCTTGCACAAATCTTTGGCACAACAAGAAATTAAACCTAATTATTCTATTTTAATTCCAAATCCATGTGCTAAAATGAATGCTTTTAATTCTGTCAAGGTGCAATTGATCCATGTTACAGATGAGCTGAATGTGATTTCTTCTTCGAATACTTTAGGTTATATTGAGATCGATCATCTTTGTGAACTAAGTTATTTAGAGAAGAAGTTATTTGAGATTCACAATTCATTTTCATTGTTTCATTATAATTTTTAGGTGAGTATGATGACAAGGGAAATTACATGGTTCATAGTATTTGCATAACTTTAGAACTGAAAGGTTCAACTTTAGAGAAGGAACACTTTCATGTAGATGAAAATAATAGCACTAACTTTAATATTTCTAGTTCATCAGCATTATTTGTGACCTACAGGAAAGCTTTCAAGAAAGGAAGCGTTGTGGGCTGCTTCCATACACCACAACCATTACTTTATTTGCGTCAGAAAAGAATTTGCCTCTCATTGAGATCATCAATATCAAGGAAGATTTCTCCAAAATTTCTTTTGATCCAGTTACATACATAGATTTGCTATACCTATGAATTTATCTACTGTCCAGCAAAGCATTATTGATGAAAATCCTTTCAAATTATTGTTTAAAAGAAAGCATGGCGAATACAAAGTCAATTTGCTAGGAGAATATGATAAGAATGAATTTTATGTGTCTCATATTTGTATTGAAAGTTCTGGAGTGCTGCCCTACACTTGTTTTCATATAAACAGGTCACAATCGAATGCCCTATTTTCTAAAGGAGCCAAATTAGACAAATACATACATAGTTCCAACACCATCTAGTGAGAATAATTCCAATCAGGTACACTTGTTTCAAAGAGAATTTGTTTTGTTTGATAAAGAACTTATGATATTACATAATGAGAGTTTGTTGCATCCTTTATCATGTACTGAGATTTATGATTAAGATCATGCTATACATGAGGCTACATATATGTTAAAACTGAGGATGGTTTTCTATCAAGAAGGCAAGGATGATGTGACCATACCACAAATGCATACGACCATAGCTCCTAAGATTAAACAAAAGGTGCATGAATTCATTTCTTTAGCTTCAAATTATATAATGAGAATATGATACTACTTAACGATGAAATGTATATTTGCGAAGATATACAAGGAGGATTGTATCAACACTATGCACTCATGGCGGGGTCCACCCAATGGAAAGCCGACCTACACATCAAGACTAAGTCAAAGCTTTCCCGAACTCTTTCTCAAGGTTATCACGTAATTTTTGTTCAAATCAAAGTCAGAGTTCAAGTTGGATACATTTTGGAATCCAATTTGGCCTCCAAACATAGCACCGACTTCAAATATGCATAGAATTTACATCTGGACTTCGTTTGAGGTGTATGAGTATAGCATGAAAAGGTTATCTCGTCTTCTTTCCAATAAATCTGGCAACACCTCCAAATTCCTTCTAAGTGCGTCACAATCACTAAAATAAGTCAGGGCTGATTCTGAATTCGAGTCAAACGGTGTTGTGCCACCTCCACGTGGGCCTATGGGCCTTGTTCCACCTAGGGTTGCGTGTTCATCCCCTGGCTACCACCCCTTGCCCTCTTTCTTTTTTTAAATAGTCCTAAACACCTCTTTCTTTCTCAAATTTTGTTTAGATTAGTTTAGCCCATGTGTGCAAACTCCACGATGTCTCCTATATCGATTATACTAACAGATTCGTGTTACAGAACATTAACTATCTTTGTGCGACTTTTATATCTAGCAATTTTTATATTGCTCTTTACTTGAATTTTTGCTTGTTCTTCGATTGCTTGTAGAAATTGATCCTTGTGATCTGGTCAACCGTCGTTCTTGGTGAGTGTAACATCCTGAAAAATCTGAAATTTAAAATATGAATTTCTTGAATGGTTTTGCAATATATTTTATTTGAATTTGGATTTTATGGTGTTTTCCTGAGTTTGAATGAGGTTTCAAATCTCTAAGAAACTCAAAAAGAAACAAACAATAGTAATGCCAAAAAGGAAATATGTAGATAATAGAAAACTGAAATTGTAAATACGAATGAAAAGATAATCCAAAGATAAGAGGGAGAAACTTGAAGTTAAAATATAAAATCTCATTCTAGGGATAATGGAATAAATAGCGATAAGAGTAAATAATAAAAATATATATATACAAAGATACATATATAGACATAAAGAAATATATATATATATATATACTTGTACATATAATTAATTGAAGGTGCAAATAAATAATGATAATAATAATGAATATACGTATACATGTATATATATAAATAAAATAAGTACATATGATCATGCACAAAAACAAGAAATAAATAAAAATATATATATACATACACTGTACATATGTATACATACTTGTATATAAAAACATGTATATACATTAAAAAAATAGGAGCAGAGGCCGGTAAAGCGCCCGGCCCGGCTCCACTCTTTCTTTCCCCCGGCATTGAGGGCTGGCTCCACCGGCAGCCGCAGCCCACGCCTCCTCCTCCTTCCTCCCCTGTTGTCTTCTTCCCCATACGCACCCGGGTCCCCCTTCCCGACTTCTCTCCTCGCTCGGCCAAAAGCCGCGCCCGCCGGCCCCGGGCGGTCAGCGCACGCCTGCCGCCACCCCTACTTCCCTCTCCCACATCACGCACGCCCGAACGACCCGCCCCCGTCGCTTGCGCCCGCGCCATGCCCTGCGCGCCGAGCCCGCTCCGGTCCTCCACGCCGCCTGGTCGGCTCGCGGTCTTTAAAAGCAAGGGAGCACCTCCATTAGCCTCACATCATCCCCCACACCCTCTCCTCTCACGGAATCGAAGCCCCATGACCGGAGCTCGCCGAAATCGGTTTCCTCTTCACCGCCGGCCAAGCGCACCACCGCCGCCGCCGTTCTCTCCACAGGCCGTCCCCGGACAATTCCTCCGAGTAGGAGCACCCTCAAGGCAACACGAAGTCACCTCCACCTCCAGCCGAGCTTCTCCAAGCCCGTAGCTCGCCGGCGCCGAAGCCCTCTCAAAGCCACCGTCGTAGCTCGCGCGGTCGCCTCGGGCTCCTCGGACCCGCCGACCATTCCATCAGCACCCCCTGCCACCGAGCGACGCATTTTTGCCGTCACCGTCCCCACTCCAACCGCCCCTCGCCGGCGCCACCGTCGGCCATGGCTGCCCCGAATCTCCTCTGCTCAGCGCCCGGGCCGCTCACTTCAACTAATTTGGTCGGCTGCAACCATCAGGTAACACCGCATAGCTCACTGGCCAGCAACGTGCGCGCTAACGTTAGCCGCCTGGGTTCGATTCCCTCATCCCACAAGCGCGTGGTAGCATTAGGTTTTAAATTTTTTTTATGCTTTGTTGCCAGGCCGAGAGTAGCTAGGAAAACATCCAAAAAAAATCTGAAATACATAAATAGAAAGTACAAAAATTTGTTAGGGTATAGATGAGTTTAATAAATGTATAATCATGGATTACTTAATGTCATGTATGGATAGCAAATGTGCCTATAAGTACTCATCTTAAATCTAACTAATAATGAAAGGCATTAATAAAGTAAAGTGGCTTTAGTTAATTATCTAAAATTTCATAAAATATTGGATATCATGTTTAACTATAAAAAGCAAGGCCTGAAATAAAAAAGTACCATTATTAGTAAATAAAATGCGTGCCCTACTATTTAGAATGCAGCCAGTAAATAAATCTCAACAGTATATAAATAGTCGACAAGGGTAGCAAAATAAAGTTGTGAGTAGCAAGTTCGATTCTATGTAAGTAGAATTCAACTGTGGCTACATAAAATGTCACCCTATAAAATGCTAAACACCTAGACTCTTAAAATTAATTCGGTAAGTCAAAATGCCCTGTAAAGTAACGCTTGATAAAATAATGCCTATTTATAGGTCCATCCTAACTCATGGAACTTCCTTGATAAATAGAAATAATAATAATAAAAGAGATTATAAACAAAAAGATCAAGTCATCGTATACTACCACCAGCCTTGCCTCAGATCACCCGAATCACCTATTAACTCATATAAACACTAAAATAAGTTTATTCGGATTTATTTGGATCTTTTGAGTTATTTGTTTTTATTTGGGTTCAGTCGTTGTCGCGTAATTAGAAACTGGAGTCCTGAAGATTTTATGTAGCAAGTGGGAACGAGATCAATGAAGACTCGGAATTAAAGATCATCGCATGAGGCAACTTTGTGTGAGCTCAAGACCGCGGTAAACCGCGCCAGGCGAGTCAATACTTTGATCATGTTGAACCTACATTTTCTGCAAATTATTTTTGTTTAAATTATCAAATTGCATGCTGTTAATTTATATGCAAATACATGTTTAATTTAGAATTCTAGTTAAATGCCTATTATCTAACTTGATTAATATTGCCCCTCCTTTGGAATATTTGAACGTGAGAACCTTGTCGCCCTAGCAAAATTTTAATAGTAACCTTTCGAGAATAAGTCCGTAATTATATGCCATGCTTAGTATTGTTTAGATACTCATGGGCGCGAGAGTGCCCAAGCATCACTTTTAATCATGAGAAAAGTTGGTTGGGCAGTCATGGTGGTAATGAATGGTGTATGTTGGATATGGTTATTTTATTTCCCAAAAACCTCAAATTGCTTAATTATCTGGGCAGATGGTTTGGGGGTATGGTGCAGGTGTGCACGAGAGTGTGGTTTGTGGTAGAACCGCCTAGATAACACTAAGGACTGAATCTTGTCATGACCTCCTGTGTAAAACAGTACAACCACAAGTCTGTAAAGTACAATTTGGCTTAGTAGATGTACCGGACCCTGAAAGTCATCCTTCTAGGAGAGGGTGGTGGGATAGTGCAAGCGGCTATCTGTGAGACGGCTTGAATGGGACACTCGTCGTTCTGCTGTGGCGGGCTAGCAGGGGTGGTGGCCAGCTGCTAGACGTTCAGAAGGAGAACATCCCGCACAACGTATGGGACCCACCGCAAGTGGGAGTGACCCATAGGGTGAAATGATGGAAGGGGCGAGGTACTTTGAACGGTTACTGTGATGGTCTGCTCAACCACCGGACTAAGGAATCATGTGGGGCAACGAGTTGATTGTCTCTTGTGGTGAAAGTGTACAAACTCTGCAGAGTCAAAACTATTCGAATAGCCGTGCCCACGGTCAAGGGCGGACATGGGAACTTAACCAGATCTAGTTCTATTTCAAAATGCTTTATGGGTGGGATTGAAAAAGTGAAGGGCAGTGAAAGCCCTGATTTGAATTGTCCTGGGTGTCGTCCCAGTGGTAAGTTAAGCGGCTATAATTTGAAAGATGTCAAATGGTGTGATGCCATATGTATGGAAAAATTATGGTGATATTAGGCATATGGTGTGATGCCATATGTATGAAAAATCATGTTAATATTCCTTGAACATTATGTTTTGTTCCAAAGCTGCTAGGTCTCAGGAAATTTTATGTATTGTATTTCAAATAGTGGCATTTCTATTCCTACAAAATAAAATATGGAAAAGAATAAGCAGGGTCGTGAGTAAAGGAAATGGAAGTTTGTAGCGTACACATAAAGGTATTGGTGGATTTATGTCGATCATAAATAGGAAATGATAGTGTGGATTCTGGGAGAAACAAATGGGTGGAGTCCAGTTGAATAGATAGGCTAGATAAATGATCTAATTGAATTTTTGGGAATTTGGAGAAATAATACAAGTAATGGATTATAATTCTTGAGTAGTGATATTCTTGGTGGATATATAATAGTGAATCGATTTTGGAGAATTAGGGAATGCAAAGATATTTGCTGGATTACTATACTAGTGATTAATATAAATTCTTGGAAGATATTGGCGATAATGGGAATTAATAGGAGTTGATCAATTACTAGAGGATGAATTGAATTTACGAGAAGATTGGAGGATTCATAACAATTAGTGGATTATAATCTTGGTAAATTGAATTTTCAGTGAAGGTATATTTGTGGATTAGCTAGTGATAGATGATGGAAAATGAGATTGATTATTGGATTATGGTTTTGAATCTATGACGAAAAGAATTGAATACGAATGTTATCAGTGGATTTGAAAGTAATTATGTTAGAGAATCATTAGAATTCAGAGGTGAGGAGCTGTTGAATAGTATTGACGGGATTGGATTATTAGTAATTCAAAATACAAAGTATGATCGGTGGATTAAATAAATGATGACACTTGCTGTTTGGAGTTTAGACAGCAGTCAATAAAGAAAGTGCATTTTCGGTGGATTAAGTCAATTTTGGCAATTGTAGTGTGGAGCTAGGTAGCAATAATAACACTTTGATTAAATAAGAGTAGTAATGCTACTAAAAGCGATTTTTGGCAAATAAAATAACCCGAGCCTCTCCTTTGTTAAGCCATGCATACTATTTATTTGCATTCTGTGTATTGGCTCACGGAGCACGGGGTTGGAGTGCTCACTCTCGCTTTTGTGACAAAATTCAGAATCAGGAATCAAATCACCTCGCCTCAGCAACAAGATTGGACACGCTGGCTGAGAAGATGAAGATGTCAAGGGCTAGGTCGCGAACCTCCGGTTGGTGCTGTGGGCATGTCTGAAGGTCCCACCTGTGTGCCGTTCTTCGCTGCTGCAATTTAATGATTTCGCCTAATCGCCCATGAGTAAGTCTACTATTATATTTACGCTTCCGCATGATATGTATTTTGATATTCATTATCAGAATCGTGAGCACTATCTATCGATCCAGGGAATAGTGCAGAAAATCACAGAGGAATCCGGATTGTAAAATCTGGGGTCAAGTAGCATTATCGTTAACGTCATGTTAACATTTAACTAATCATAGTTATCATTCTCATTGGAAGATCGGAACCAATTCTACATCACCTGAGGAAGTAGGAAGGAATATATTATGAAACCATGTGATGAGCAGATTAGCAAATTAGGTCTCCAACTTAAGGGTATACTAAGTGATCGACTGATATTGGATTTGCATGGTCATTTTCATTCCATCTCTTGCCTGGGCCCGCGAGCCACACTTCCACAGATCTTAGCATTAAGATTGACAAGACTGCAAAGCGGACGGGAGGAAATTGAAGCCTATTTTGTTAACGTAATACGTGGAACCATATACAACCATCCTGTACTTACATACGCACGCTATTACTTGGAAATTTCAGAGAAATAAATTCATCTTATTCATATCAATGCTCGTAGTATCGGTGAAGCCTGCAGGACTTCAGGCCACTATGCTCTTATCCATTGAACAAGCGATCGATGTTTATAATTAATGTCCGTCCCTGTCAAATAGATTACTGTTGTGGTTACAGATCAAACAGAGAGAGAGTATGGTAGTGGAGAGTTAGGTGAGCAATAGCTTAGGATTTTTCTCCATGGTCTGTGTTGTATATATATATCCACATGGGGAGTGCTTTTACAATTATACCCTTACATCCGAGTATTCCCCTTAGGGGCATTTATGTCATTACACATGTCTCATTTTGGGCCTTACATTCCTCTAACAGCTCTTTGGGCTCAGGTGGGGGCCACCCCTACAACAGGAGCCTCTCATGGTGAAGGGCTTCACGGGCCGAAGCCATGTTGCCGAGCCCTTTGGCCCCCTCCGTTCCTGTGGCCTGTGAGCTTTCCCAACATTCGGCGGAGCCTTACTGCTTGGTGTAGTGTTAGCCCGGCCGCGAGGGTATGGTGCTGGGCGGGTTGGCGAAGTCTTCATCGTCCACAGGGCCCTACAGTAGTGGGGTCGAGGTTGCCCAAGCCGCCCTCAGCCGCGGGTTCTTTGGGCTCTGGCGGTTGGAGTGAAGGCAGACCTCGCGCCAATGGCTTTTCGTGGGCGCGAAGTGGCTACGGCTCCACAGTCTAGTGGTGCGCCTTAATGGCTCCTAGAATCGCGCCGACCCACAGGATGGCGGCGGTCTGCCGCCGCCGTCGTGCTTTCCCACTCGGGTGTACGCGGCGGGCCGTGATTGGCGCATCGTGGGTCGTCACGCGATCGCGACGACGCGCCGTTCGCCCCTTCCTAGAAGGGCGGGACACGTGGCGGGGTGCCATGGGCGCGTCGTGCGCCGTCTGCCCACCTACCGACGCGTGCCCCCAGTTGCCAGCGGTTGCGCTTCCCGGTCGTGGGTAGCCGAACCACTGGGCTCCCGCCGATTGCGCCGCGCTGGTGGGGGGTCGAGCCAGCTTTATAAGGCGTCACCATCGGCATGGGTATGCTCCTTCGCATTGATCATTCCGGTCTGTCTTCTTTCTTCTGCTGCCCGCGCAACCCACCCCTGCTCCTGCTGTTTTAGCGCCCTATATCGGAGAGGAATGGTTTGCCGTGACGATCCCGCTCGCCGGCTCAGCGGCAGCGCCTCGTCCGACCGGCACGATCTGTCGCCTTTCGCGGGGGAGTACTCGCTGGTGGTGCGAGGAAGAGCACACGTCAACAAGCGGTGGGACGCCATGGAGCACTTGGGAGGCCGCTGCTCCCGCGTGTTGGGGCGAAGCCGCGTTACCGAAGAGATGCTCCAGAGACTCGTCCGGGAGGGGAAGATCGCGGAACATGACGGGGCTCATCTACCCGGCCCCACTGAGATGGAACCGCAACCGACGGAGACAGAGGCTATTGTCTTTGTCACATTCTTCGATGCCGGGCTGCGGATGCCCTCGACACTCTTCGTCAGCGAGGTCTTGAGGGTGTACGAGCCGAGTGGTGCAGGTGACCCCAAGGCGATAGTCCGCTGGTTTGTGTTCGCATGGGCACTACGACAGAGGGTTACCGTCCGGTCGCGAGTCTGTTCGCTATTCTGCACGATGCGCGTTGTCAGCCGAAGAAGCTCGAGGGGGGAGAGGAATCGAACTTCGGCAGCGTCAACTTTGTCTTGAGGAAGGCGTGTGCGAGGCTCTTTCTGCATGGGCGCGCGAGAAATCGAGTCAGTTGGGACGCGTCGGTGGTTTTACTACCTCGTGATGAGCAAGAGCGGTCTGGCATGCCAGGGACAGCTCGCCAGATGTGGAGCCGATGTCCGACGATGCGCAGAAGGCGCGGAGGCTTGCCGGTTTCGCCTGCCGGTTCAGCATGCGTGACCTTGCCGAGGAGTTTACCATGTATGGGGCGGTGCCGCTCTCCGGTTGGTGATAGTACGATGTACAGGGAAGTATCCGGAAGGATGGCGTCCATCCGACTGTTTCCTGCCTTCTAAGACCCTCCACTCCTTGTAAGTCCTTCGACCGTTGGATGTGCGCATGTTCGCATGATCACGTGATTTCTTCTAGATGATGTTCCGTTTTTGTGCGTAGTGCCCCGGCTAGAAGATGCAGAGCGCGCAGTGGTTGCGCTCCTCGGGCCACACGGCAAAGAAGCACAGCGCGCGAGGCGCGACCGCCGGCGAAGCAGGCGGATAAACCGGTCTGTGAGGTCTTGGGATTAGTGTGCCCGGCGCGTGTACGGTGGAGACCCGAGCCGTCATGATGGCGATGGCGAAGTGGAGGCACGGCCGCCTCGGTGCAAGGCCCGATCTAAGGCCACCAAACCTGGCCCGCCGGTCGCACCGCTGGAAGGTATCACCAAAGCGGGAGGCGCGGCCGGCGCCGGGTCCGAACCCACCGGTTCGAGGGGAACGTTGCCCCTACTAAGGGTTTAGATGGCGATGAGGCAACGGGTCTCGGTGCTGTTGTCCCTGGAGATGAGGTGGCGTCGTCGGTGACGACCACCAAGGGTCTGCTACCTGCGACGACCATCGGAGATTTGCCGCCTACGACGGCCGCCGGGGGTCTGCCACCTACGACCGGAGCAGTTGAGGAAGGGTCGCCTGCGTCCCCGCGGGCGGCGCCCACAGGTCTGATTGTCTCCGCTTTGCAAGGGGCGGTCGGGGTTGCCGCACGGTCTCGGGATTACGGTGCCTGTGAGGAGGTCGGCGAGGCTGGGAGAGGAGGCGCCGCTCCTCGGGCCGACGAAGCCCCCATTCCTGTATGGAAGCTGCGTGGGCACCCTCCTGTACCTTGGCAGAGGGTGTCAAAGGTAGGCACGATTCCTTTTCCTCTCATGACTTCGCGAAACTCTCTCTGATTTGCTCGATCATTCCGCCGTCAACATCAGGTGAGACGAGGTCTCCCGGATGCGGTCAAGGATCGAGCAACGGAGGTACACGCGAAGTCGCCGACCTTACTATGCAGGACTTGGCGTGGATGTTCGGTGCTGCAGAAGCTGCTGGGCCAAGGCCCGTCATCTCTGACTTCATCCCGCGATCAGAGATGCTTCGCGTTCTTAACCAGGCCGCGAAGCACGTCGGCAGAAGCTTGGATGTGCCGGCACTGGCGACATGCAGGGGAGACCTTCTGGTGCTCACGTTGGGTACCTCGGAGATAAGGGTAAGTGGTTTACGGCCTGTGCCATTGTTTGAGGTCCTTCTAACTCGCGCGGTCTTTCCCAGACTCTTGCCCTCATCCAAGCCTTGGAGGAGACTCGCGTTCGCAAGCAGAGAACGCTACAGAGTGACCTTCGTGCTGCGGACGATGCTCACGCTGCCAAGGATGAGCAAATCCGCGGTGGAGGCGAAAAAGCGATGATAGCTTCCGGACGCGAGGGCGCCATGGTGGCGGCACGGCGCGCCACGGAGGAGGTCAGCCTGGCTGTGGACGGAGGAGCGTACCGCCTTTCTTCAGCAAATCTCCGCGCTGGAGAAGGAGAAGACCCAACTCGTCGCATCCCTTGCCGAGAGGACTGAGGCCCTGGACAATGCATCCATGGCGGCATGGAGGGCGATGGAGTCATTGGAAGGGGCCCTTCGGGACCTCGTCGTCGATGTACCAGAAGTTATGCATGGCCCGAAAATCGCGAGCGGCAGGCGGATCGAAAAGGGCTCGGGCCTCGCTCTCCGTGGTGCCAAGTCCTTCGGCGATCACTGCGGCTTCATGGGTGCCTCCTTCACCCTCGCCTTACTTCGCGCCGGGGGTGTGGGCACGTCGACGAGCTGGCGGACTCTCAGCTGGATCTGTCGGCCAAGCCCGAGGTGATGTCTGAAGCCATCCGCTTCACCCAGCCAGCCGTACAGAATTTCTATAATCGAATCTGGCGCTATGTTGGGGAAGACGCAGCCAAGATCGCGCTACGGCGCACTCTGCGTAAAGAAGGGGATCTCCTTCAGTGGCTCGAGGAAGTTCCTCGGCATGAAGGAAACGACGCAGATCAAGAGTGATGCCGGGGTTGAGTGTGTTGCGTCATGTACACCTTTTTGTACGGTTGCTTCGCAACCCGCTCTTTTATATGAAGGAAGCAGTGCCTGCTCAATATGTTCTCATTGTTGCGTGCCCCCATTCTAGGCGAGTGGCACGTAGGGTAGATTTTCGCCAGACTTGATAGTAGTGGCCGAGGTAGGCTCGCGAACGATCCATCCTCTCTTACGGGAGGGCGGCCGTGAGGTGGCGCTGGTCGAACTGGCACGTGGCGCTGTCCCTGCGCCAAGAAGGGTCGCAGTAAACCGGCGCCTAGCCAAAGTAGGCGCACGAGCGCTCCATCCCCTACCTTTTGAAGGGGTGGTAGCAAAGCAGTGCCTAGTCAAAGTAGACGGGCGAGTGCTCCGTCCCCTACCTTTTGAAGGGTGGTGGCGGCCGGCGCGCCAGTCGAAGTAGGCACATGAGCGCTCTGTCCCCTACCTTTCGAAGGGGTGGCAGTGAAGCTGGCGCCTAGTCGAAGTAGACGTGCGAGTACTCCGTTCCCTACCCTTCAAAGGGGTGGTAGCGGAGCTGGCGCCTAGTCGAAGTAGACGCATGAGCGCTCCGTCCCCTAAATTTCGAAGGGGTGGCAGCAGGGCTGGCGCCTAGTCAAAGTAGACGCGCGAGCACTCTGTCCCCTACCTTTCGAAGGGGTGGCAGCGGAGCTAGCGCCTAGTCGAAGTAGACGAGCGAGTACTCCGTCCCCTACCTTTCGAAGGGGTGGTAGCGGAGCTGGCGCCTAGTCGAAGTAGACGCTTATTAGAGCTGGGGCGCATGGGAACTTCGACCATGTCTTATTTATACTCCGGGGAGTACGTGCGAGGACAGTGCCTGCGCGTGCATGGGGATATCCACATCTTCTTTATACTCAGTAGAGTGCGCAGGGACAACATCCGCGTCTTATTTATACTCCGTAGAGTGCGCACGGAGGTAGGCCTCACGTTGCGTCTTCTTTATACTCCGTAGAGTGCGCGCGGAGGCGTCCCCCCACTGCGTCTTATTTAGAGTCCATAGACTACGTGCGGAGGCGAGCCTCCGCGCGTTGCGGGCGGTGAGGGTGCGTGCGGAGGCGGACCTCAACACTATGTCTTATTTATACTCCGTGGAGTGCGTGCGGAGGCGGACCTCGACGCTACGTCTTATTTAGAGTCCGTAGACTACGCGTAGAGACGAGCCTCCGCGCGTTGCGGGCGGTGAAGGTGTGTGCGAAGGCGGACCTCAACGCTACGTCTTATTTATACTCCGTAGAGTGTGCGCGGAGGTGTCCCCCATGCGTCTTTGTTTATACTCATGCCCACGTTTGCCACGGAGAGTGCACGCGCGAACGGGTGTCTTTTTATGCTCATGCCCGCGTTTTCCACGGAGAGTGCACGCGCGAACGCGTGTATTTGTTTATACTCATGGAGGGTGCGCGCGAAGGTAATCCTTCACGCGCTTTTGCGGGATACAAGATGAATTTATGCAAACGGTGAACTTCATTAAATTCCCGTTTGCGCGGGTGAGCGATTATGAAAGGTGAGGTACTAACCACTGACCTCTTAAAGACGGAAACAGCCGCAGCTGTCATTACCCGGTGATGAGGCAGTGCACGGTGTGAGCCTCTAGTGCTGGAGCGGTCCACGCAGGAGCCTGGCAAGGTGTTTCCCGAAGCCACCAAGGATCCTCGCGCTTGTACACTCGGCTTAGGCGTAGTACAGCCGCAGCCTGTCTGCGTTCCATGTATGGCGAAACGTCTGCCCTTCCAATGTGGCGAGGCGGTATGCTCCTACGGAGGGCCTCGTGACGATGTATAGGCCTTCCCATCGGATTCCAACTTGCCTACCGTCTCCGCGTGGAGTGCCATCTTCAGGACGAGGTCCCCCGGCTGGAATTCACGCGGGTACATGGAACGATCCCGAGCGCGCACCATTTGTCGCGCATACTTTATGACGTGCTGGGTTGCGCTTGCTCGGTCTCCATCAAGGAGGTCCAAGGACAATTGGCACTCCTCCTCTGGTGCCTGGATGAGGACCCTTCTCGAGCCAGCCTTTATTTCCTCGGGTGTTACCGCCTCGTCGCCGAAGAGGAGCTTGAATGGCATGAACCCCGTCGGGCGTGTCACCGTTGTGCGGAGGCACCAGAGGACGCTGTGGAGCTCACCCGGCCACTTGCTCTTTGGCAACCCGACAAGGCGCTTCATGACCGCGGCGGAGATGGCGCCGTTTGCCTGCTCTACCGCGCCGTTGGACTGCGGGTGTCCCACTGAGGTGAACCGGAGCATGATGCCCATGCTGTCACAGAATTCTTTGAACGGGGTTGCGTCGAATTGTAGGCCGTTGTCGACAGTGATCTCCCTGGGCATGCCGAAGCGGCATATGATGTTTTGCTAGAGAAAGCGTTGCATGGCTGCCGAGGTAATCTTGGCCAGAGCTACCGCCTCCGGCCACTTTGAGAAGTATTTCGAAGCGACTGCTACGAACCGCAGGTCGCCTGGAGCCCTGGGAAGCGGTCCCACGATGTCGATGCCCCATCGTGCCAGCGGCCATATTGGGGGTATAGGGTTGAGGCTCGTCGAGGGCCTGTGAATGGCCCGCCCCATCCATTGGCAACCTTGATACCGGCGCACGAGATCTTGGGCGTCGGCGATGGCTGTTGGCCAATAAAAACCTTGCCTAAATGCCTTGCCGACTAACGATCTCCGTGCAAGATGCGAACTGCAGAGTCCCGCATGAATTTCTGCAAGGAGCTACTTTCCTTCTTCACGTGAGAGGCATCGCAGAAGCAGTGCACAGACCCCTTTTTTGTAGAGCACCCCGTCAAGCACCTGGAAAGACCTAGCGCGGTGCTGTAAACGCCGGAGCTCGATGGGGTCATCCGGCTCCGTGATGCCCTGTAAAAAACCGAAAATGGGCTCTCGCCAGTCACTCTGCTGGGTGATATGGTGGACGAGGGCTACGTCGTGGTTGTCCTGCACGATGGCTACCTCCGGCAGCACTTCGTAAAATGCCCCCCGGGAGTGGGAGCTGCTGGCTGGTGGCCTTTGCAAGGACATCGGCTTGTTCGTTGTCCACCCGAGGGATGGCTTTCACCGTGACACCCAAAAAATGCCTCTCCTTCGCTCTAACGGCCGCCAGGTACTTGGCTAGCTCCGGGTCCTTAGCTTGGTATGACTTGTCCACATGGCCCGCCACCAGTCGTGAGTCGGTAAGGACGAGGACGCGCCTCGCACCCAGCTCAACTGCCCATTTGCCGATCCGCCCTGTGGACTCCTTATTGTGCGGCATCTCCGCCAGGGGGAACGAGGATGGCACCATTATCGGATGGCCCAGGAAGTAGTGTCGGAGCTTTCTTGAGGCCATGACCAACGCGTAGGCGAGCTTCTCGAGCTCCGTATACCGTGTCTTGGCGCCCTGAAGGGCTTCGGAGATGAAGTACACGAGTCGTTGGAGAGTGCCTTCTTCAAGGACAAGGATGGCGCTGACCGCCGTCGCTGAGGCGACGAGGTAGAGCAGGAGGGGAGCCTCTGGTGCTGGGGCAACCAGAGTGGGAAGGCTTGCGAGGTGTTTCTTGAGGTCGTCGAAGGCCTTTGCGCAATTTTCATCCCAATGAAACCCATCGCAACCGCGGAGGGTCTTGAAAAATGGCAAGCCCCGTTCTGCTACCCTAGACAGGAAGCGGCTCAGAGCCGCCATGCGGCCGGCCAGCCTCTGGACCTCCCTCGTCGTCTTGGGCGGTTCCATACCTAGGATGGCGTCAACCTTGTCAGGGTTCGCCTGGATGACTCGTCCGGACACGAGGAAGCCCAAGAGCTTGCCCGCCTGCACGCCGAAAACACACTTGTCTGGATTGAGCTTGATGCCCACCTTCCTGAGGTTGTCGAAGGTCTCCTGGAGATCCCGACCATGGAAGGCGAGCTGCTTGGTTTTTACTACCACGTCGTCGACGTAGGCCTCCACGTTCCTCCCGAGCTGAGTAGCTAATGCCAGCGCGACGAGGCGGGTGAAGGTTGCACCCGCGTTCTTCAAACCGTAGGGCATCCTGACGAAGTAGAAGGTCCTAACTGGCGTAATGAAGCTGGTTTTATCCTCGTCGTCCTTGGCCATGTAGACTTGATGGTAGCCGGAGTAGGCGTCCAGGAAGCTCATGAGCTCACACCCCGCAGTGGCGTCGACCAGTTGATCTATGCGCGACAAAGGGTAGTCGTCCTTTGGGCATGCCTTGTTGAGAGCGGTGAAGTCGATGCACATACGCCAGGCACCGTTGGCTTTCTTGACCAGCACCGGATTGGCGAGCCAGTCCGGATGCTGAACTTCACGAATAACTCCTACCTAGAGAAGCTTCGCTACCTTTACCTTGGCCGCTTGCTGCCGGTCCATGGACATACGGCGAAGCTTCTGCTTGACCGGCTTGACGTCGGGGCGGACCGCCAAGTTGTGTTCGATGACGGCACGGTCAACACCTTTGATGTCCTCTGGGGACCACACGAAGACATCCGTGTTACTCCAAAGAACCCGGAGTAAGTCTTGCTCCACCTCCGGGGGAGACCTTCCCCGATGGACATGAAATGCCCTTCCGCTTGGAGAGGCACCCTTTTGACCCCGCCCTCCGGGCGGGGCTTAGGTGTCCATCCTGGAGCGGATGGCGTGTCCACCTTGGATTTGTCGGCGAGGACGTGCACCTTACGGTGCAGACTCCTAGCGTCGGCTTCGACACACCTAGCAAGGTCCTGGTCGCCGAAGATGGTGATGACACCCCGTGGGCCCGGAAGCTTCATACACAAAAAGGCGTGGTGCGGGACCGCCTCGAAGGAGTTGATGGCGGGTCGGCCCAGTATGGCGTTGTATGAGTGCGGGATGTCCACGACATCAAAGACGATGTCCTCGCTTCTGGTGTTGTCAGCCTGGCACAAGGAGACTCAGAGGCGTACCTAACCCAAGGCCTTCAGGGGTTGGCCGCCGAAACCTTGGAGAGGGGTCTCCGATGCTTTCAAGCGGCTCCGAGGTATTCCCATGCGATCGAGGGCCTCCGCAAACAAGATGTTTGCGGAGCTTCCTCCATCGATGAGGGTGCGCCTGACATCGCGGCCTGCAATGTCGGCCTGGATGACCAAGGGATCTTGATGGGGGAACTCCACGCCCTGGGCATCGGCTGGCGTGAAGGTGATGTTGCAGCGCGGCTTCCCCTGGGGTGGTTGCGCCGAGGAGGTTCTCGACGAGGAGCCTCCGGAGATGACGCTAATGATGCGACGCTGGGTCCCTCCCGGGGTCCCAGCTCACGGGGGACTTCCTTGCGGCGGCTGCACGCGGACTGCTGCAGCGGTCGGCGCTTCCAGGGCCCAAACTCGGGCAGTCGGCTGTCGCAGCGCCATAAGTTCGGTGCATGCCCGCGTGAAGTGGTCGCCATAGCTATGCACCTCGCACCATCTGCCGTAGTCCAGGATTTTCTGCTCCGCGCGTGGTCTCTCTTGGCAGCTTCCTCCGCGTCCTCCTCCCGGGCGCGGGGGGAGGAGAGGTTCCCAGGGAATGCCTTGTGTGATGAGGACAGGGCGAGCCTTTTGGGACCTTCACTGGTTACGCCGGGGCTTGTGCCTGCCGCTTGACGAGTTCCCGTGCGCGCCGGCGTCAACGCGTTCAGGAACGTCTCCCCCAGACGCCTGCTTATGTTTTGTTCTCGAGTCGTCCTTCGCGCTTCCTTTTTGTGACAACTCCTCCGCTTGAGCAGTGTCAGAGTCATCGCCCTTGCGTCTTCGCGCATCTTCCTCTGCCCGGGCGTACTCTTCCATTTTGTCGAAAAGCTTCGCCACCGACTTGACTGGCTTCCGCACATTGTACTCGGCAAGCGGCCCCGGGCGAAGACCCTGTATCACTGCATTGATGATGGTTGTTTCGTTGACGTCCTTGACCTGGCAGCGTACCTTAGCGAAGCACTTGTAGTAGTCCCGGAGCTTTTTCGAGGGTGTCTGCTTGACAGCGAAGAGCTGATCTGCATCAACGCGCTCGACGTAGTTTCCTTGGAAGCTGTTGTAGAGGCGGTCACGGATATGCTCCCAGGCGTAGATGGAGTTTGGCTTGATGGTGAAAAACCAAGAAAGCGCTACTCCCTGCAATGTGAGGGGAAGTCCCTTCGCCTTCATAGTATCGTCTCCGCCAGCGGCTTCGATAGCAGTCTCGTATATGCACACGAACTGTAACATCCCATTTTCAAGCCTTGGTGCTAATGAAAAATTCAAATGTATGTTAATGAAAATTAAAAGCTTTTATTCTCAGTTGGCTATTCTTTTTGCTTCCAAATATATATGTATATGTGCATATTCTAGAAAATGCAAAAGTACATTAAAATGAAGACCTTGCTCCATCTCCGGGAAGAAAATCAAGTTAATCTTATAAAATCTAACATATGAAATATACTTCAAGGATTAAAAGGATTTAGGAGGCTAGGAATGTGAAGAAAAGATATATGCATGTGTATATGTATATATACCCGTATACATATACGCGTATGTATATATTATTAAAACGAATTTCTCCCCAGCCAACCCTAGCCATCCATTTCTTCCTCCATGCCATCTCAGCCATTCATTTTCGTTCTTCATGGTGGCAGAGCCCCCTCCTCCTTCCTGACTCCAACATTGTTCCAGCACCTCCTTGGCAGCTTGTCGTCATGCACCACCAACTCCTTCGGTGAGTTATTGCGATGTTAGCTCTCGTCTTCAGCGCCACTCCTCGCCATCAGCGCCGCTTGGCTGTGCACGTTGCTTGCCGTCCTTCTCTTGAACGCTGCATCGCCGTAGTCCTCCCAGGTCACACCCATCCACTCGGCGTCGCTCAAGCACTGTCCCTTACGCCATGTCTCCCTCTGCAAGTTGCAGCCTCACCTTCACTCACGCCACGCTACCTTGTTCCCTGCTGTACCCATCCCCGGCCACCATAAAGGGTGCCGACCACCTCACCGCGTACGCCCCGAAGCACGCGCAGCCGCTGTCTCCTCTGCCGTGGGCACGAACCAGTGGAACTCGCGCGCGCCTCCGTCGCCGCCAAGGCCTTGGGCTTTCTCCCCTCACTCTCCATCGTCCCCTCTTCCTCCTCCCCGGCCTAATCTTCCTCTCCTCCTCTGCAGGCTGCCGCCGACCTCGTCTTGCCCTAGCACGGCGCCGGGACCCTGCCGGAGAACCGCTGCACCGCCGTATGCTGTGCACGGCTGTCATGTAATACCTAACCCCCCTTATGTAATGAACTACCGTAGGCATAATGCCTTGTGTGTTAATTGCCTCTCTTTCGTTTGGTTTTTTGTTGTGCTAATAGGGGGCTAGCAAACCCTCATATATGTATTTCCCTCTTTCTTTTAGTCTCTACAAAGGCTCTAGGTTGTTTTCCAGATGGCTCCCAGGAGGACTGCTGCTCATGGTAGGGGCCGAGCCCCAAGGGCCGCAGCTCGTGGAAGAGGCCAGGGTAGAGGCTGTGGTTTGAATTTAGCTTGGCCGTTAGTGTCATGACTGGATTTGTTCCTTCAAAATCTAATTGCAAAAAAAGGATGTGTTGCTTATTCTCATCCCTCTTACAAGATTCCCTAAAGCTTTCTTATCCCGGATTCAAATAATAAAAGTCCAGCACTCCTCTTATAAACCCCTTTTGAAAACCTATTTTGGGCCAAAATCGCAAAGATTAAAATTGAAATCTTTTTTTTTTAAAGTTGTTTTATCCTTGGAAGTCAATTATCAAATTATTTATAAAAGTTCATTTTCAGACCCCTTCTTGCAAACCTAACCTTCCGAGGAAAACTTTCTAAGATTTAACTTCCAACCAAATTATTCCAAAGGTTTCTTTGTGGTTCCTCAGACCCATGTATAAATCTTGGTGGATTCATGTCAATCATGAGATAGAATCAATAGTATGAATTTCTAGTTAAGTAAGCAGACCAGTTTGAATGGTTGGGTTGGCTACATGAGTACCGATTTGATGATTGGGTTGGCTAAATTAGTGGGCCGATTTAAAATGATTGGATTGACTAAATAATTGGATTGGTTAAATAAACGGGCCAATTTAGACGATTGAATAAGTGGACCGATGGAATCTTTAGAGAAATATGGAGTGTAATAACAATTGTTGGTCTGTAGCTTTAATAGACAGTATGAATCCAGATGAATATTTACAATCGTGGGATAATAGAGTATAGTCGACTACCGGGTGGATTATTGGAAATTTTGGAGACAACAGGAGATGTGATAATAACCATTGAATTATAGATTTGATTAATAAACATTGTCTCGGTGGATGTCTATGCCAATAAAGTTGTTGGGCACAAGATTGTAGATAGTGGGATTGATCACTGGAGAAATGGATTATGAGTATCGTTAAAGATGGAGCAGTTGGAGTATTAAGAAACCGAATATAAATGATATCGGTGGATTTAAAAGTAAAGATGCTGGAATATCGCTCAAAAATAAATCTAGGATTGAGTTTATGAATTATGGTGGAAAAGGTTGGATTATAATACAAATGTTATTGGTGGATCGAAATATTGGAACCATAATACAATTGATACTGTTAGATTTAAAATGTAAAAGATGTGAATGGTACTGGTGGATTTAAAATATAGAAATATTGAAACCATGAAGCTATCGAGTACGGGTGGATTCAAAGGTAAAGAAATTGGAGTAATGTTTAGGTGAATAGTTGGAAGGGATTATTGACAAATGAACACAAGACTGGATTTATGATTTTATGTAGGAAAGTGGGATTCAATTGAGGAGTAGGAGACCCTGATCTGGTGAATAATAACTACGAATGGTGTCTTGGAAGTGATATGACCTGTGGATTGAATAAATGATAATATTCACTGTTTGGAGTACTAGACACCAGTTGTGCAGTAATTAATCAATGAAAGAAGATACCCTATAATCAATCGAGTATAAGCAGGATTAGCAAGGCCTTGGAATAAGAAGCCCATGAATGGAAGGGCCATGAATGTGAATTATTCTGTCAAGATTGTGATATTGGAAGAGGTTAAGATACCATTGCCAAAAAAAGGGGTATTTTAAAATTCAAGTATTTCAAAACCACTTTGAAAATCAGTCTTGCTAAAAAAATTATATCAATTATATATAGTGTATCTTCGTTGCAAAGAGCCTTGATTTCAAAGGTTCTTTACGAACTTCATTGATATTTGAGGACCCAAAACTTAATTCCTAAGGACTTGCTTTCAAAACCAAAACTTGGGAATCTACCTACTTTGCAAATTGTTGGTGATACCCAAATATTTTCAACCACAGTATTTCAAAAAAAAGAGAAACAAAGCGCATTAAAAGAAAAACTGTTCTTAAATAATAATGAGAAGCATGGGTGATGAGGACATCACTTCTTCGGATACACACAACACTCCTCCACTTGACATTCAAGGACCAATCACTAGAGCTCGCGCCCGACAATTGAATTTACAGGTGAGCTCGTTCCTAAGTACTTCTTTTTGTTCATTTGAGAATCGATTTCTACCTAATGATTTAATTATGATTAGGAACCATGGAGAGGACCTAGAAGTACTTGGAGAAGGACTACGAGGTGCACAAGTCCAGCAAGGGCGGTCGAATCATGTTGGAGGCCCAACTCAAACCGACTTCGAATCCAATTCGGAGTCCAGGACCAGTTCGCACTAAAACGGACGCCCAGATCGCATCCGGACTTCGTTTTGGACGTTCTACATATGTATGGAAATCTGAGAAGACTACCTTTCCAATGGCTCTGGTCCCATGTCAAAATTCCTTCTGAGTCAACAGGAATCATCAAAACAAGTGGGCATTCAGAATCTGTCAGGGTGCTGCGCCACCGTCTTTTGGGCCTTTCGGCTTTGTATCGTGTTGGAGCCCATTAGGGCGCGTCCAGGGGTTTTGCACGCCCCTCACTCCTTTATATTCAGCCATCACCCCACCATTAGGGTTTGGGTTTTGCTTAGATTAATTCTGTCTTTGAACAGTTTCGCCGTTCATCGGTTTGTGAGACCCCAACTTCGAGTGCTACATCAATACATCCGCAATTCAGTTGTGTTCTTCCTTGTTCTTGCTTGTGTTCTTCAATTCGCAGGCGAGGATTAGCCTTCTTGGCGAGGTCAACCGGGCCGCGCACGGTTGATAACCTGAGGAGATGTGGTGCTGCGATTGCGGGGTTCGGAACGTGTCGTTCGGAAGCCGGATCGATTTGTGTCGTGCCTCCACCAAATCGAACATATCCAGAACCTGTTGGAAGATCAGGACCCCGTCCCCATCAAGTGGTAATCAGAGCTTCAGGTGTTCCTTCAGGTTCGAGAATACCCTACCTTTGTTGTTTTCGTTTCATCCTAGAGTCCAAGAAAAGCCCTACAAAAAATTTTGTAGTCGTAGGTTGTTTCCTGTCCCAGATCTTGTTTAGCCTTTTGCACAATTTAATTTCAGAGTCCGTAGTGTTGAGTTTGTGTCCTTAGTCGAGTTGTGTTGCTAGTTTAGATCATGTTTTGTTTCGGGTTATCTTGCTTCCGCCACCTCTAATACAAACCCTAGCCGTCATCCATCGCGTATTCCACCCTCTGTTTTTGTTTTCCCACCCATATCCCACCCTCTGTTTGAGTCATCCTTCGCGTCTCGTGATCACACAACACCATCCCCCACCTTTCCCCGAGCTTCCGCCACCAATTTCCACCAATTTCCTCCACCCGATTTCGTTTCGGCCTCCACAGAAACCATAACTCGGAGCCTCAACTTCAAACGGCCGTAACTTTTGCATACGGACTCGAAATCAGGCGATTTTTTTTTGAAATTGGGTGAAATTTTATTTTCCCCAAATTCGGCCTGGACAGTGCAGTACTCGAGCTCTGAAATTGATTCACCGAATTTCCAGCACATTCATTATTTTCTGTAGGCCACACCTTACATCAGATTGAATTGAAACTTTGTGTGGTTCCTATTTCTATGCTCTGCTTTGTGAAAAAAATAACAGAAAAAAAAACAAAAAAGAAAAATTTCGGCACCTAGTTTTGCCTGCGAGCAAAGGCACCTGAGTTCTGTGCCTAAAAAAAAGAAAAAAAAGAGAGAAAAATCGGACAGAGCACAGTTTTAGGTGACAGAGCTTCATTTGTTTTGTGCTTATGCTGAATTAAGTTTCTCATTCCCTGGCCATCTTTGTTCTTTGTCTTCGCTTACTTTCGCCGTGATTCCTTGTTCATCATATCCTAACACCGATATAGGACACATTTAGGCCAGCAACTAGGACCAGTGCTTTGGACATTTATTCAGCATTACTATCTGTTATTGATTTGTGTTCCACGATATATTTGGCCTTCAAGCTCCATATATCTACTTGAATAGCACGTTTTGACCCTTGCAATCGTACCCACGCTCGATATGGTTTCACGAACCAGCCACCGGTTGTACCACCTACTGCTTTGGTAAGAACACTTGCAAGAGCTTGGTAAGCCACTTCCTTTGCGAGATTCCACTGCCTTCATTTGTAGTTGATAGGGATAATCCTTTTGTTTTCCCTGTGTTTCCACTAACCATGGCAGGAGACGAAGAAAACGGGTCACCGGTCGATTTCAATGAGTGTGTTAGTCGCGGCCAGCTACAAGCTGCGCTCGACAAACAAAATGCTTCACTCGGCGCGAGAATGGACACCATCGTCGCCGCCATTGCCAAGTTGAACACCACAGAAGGCATTGAGTGGGTGGAGCGGAGGTTGGCTGACCTCACTGGTCGGATGGACAAATTGGAGGCACGCCGCCACTGTCAATGATGGACATCGTCATGATGATGACACGATGTATGATGTAGATGGCAACATTGATCGCGGGCGACACAAGATGCCGCGACTACGTCGGCGTCTTCAACAAAACCGACAAGGTATGAGAGGTAATAACCGAACCGACATGGTATTGAAGGTAATAACCAGAACCGACATGGTATGGAAGGTAATCACGAGAACCGTCATGGTAACGACGCGACCCTTTTGCTAAAGTCAAGTTTACCATTCCATCTTTTGCTGGTCTTTATGATGCTGATATATATCTTGATTGGGAGATGACGGTAGAGCAGAAATTTAATTCTCACTTGGTTCTGAACAACATAGAGTTAGACAAGCTACTAGTGAGCTTAAGGACTTTGCTATTATCTGGTGGAATGAACTAAGTAACATGCGCTACAACTTTGATACATGGGAGCGGTTAAAAGAAGATATGCGTAATCGTTTTGTTCCTCCCACATATAAACTTGATTTGAGAAAAATTGCAGCGCTTAGAACAAGGTGATCGTTACATTCGGGACTATTATGCTGAGCTTCAAAGGGTATGATGCGTTGTGGGGTTGTTGAGGACACGGAGGATAAGATTTGTCGTTTCTATGGGGGTTACGGCGTGAAATTCAGGACATTGTTGATTATAAAGAATTTACTCTGTCAACCAATTGTTCCACTTGCTATGCTTGCAGAAAAAGAATTGCGAGGGACGCAAGGAATCAGCGAAGGCACGCATTGAACGTCCCTTCTACACGCGCGACGACTACATCGGTGGGACTGCCCAAGTCTTCTTGAATTTTCGTTCTCCTCCACCACTGTGAACAAGATTGCAGCAGCACCACCGAAGCCACCTTCAAAAATTCTTTGCGAGTTCCGGCCAAGAGTAGTTCTTCTACCGTGGCTTCAACGGGTCGCTCCTCGACATTCGGTGCCATCGCTGCCATGGGCTTGGTCATGTGCGGAAGAATTGCCCTAGCCAGCGGGCATACATCGCCACAGAAGATGGAGGCTACATCAGCACTTCGGATGTCGAGGAGGATGATGATGTTGCTGCTACCTCGGATGACAATGGCGGTGGTGATGGCGACCTGGTCCTTGGTGGGCGTCCACAGCGACGCCACGGAGCATCATTGTGCAACGAGTCCTCAGCACACAAGTAGAACAAACCGACAAGCTTCAACGCCATAATTTGTTTCAGACTTTCTTCGCAATCAAGAATCGGCGTGCACGTGTCATCATTGATGGAGGAAGTTGCAACAACTTGGTGAGTTCTGATTTGGTCAAGAAGCTTGGCTTAACCACGCGACCGCATCCACATCCATACCATATTCAGTGGTTAAATGATTCTGAAAAAGCTAAGGTAACGCAAACATGCCGAGTCCATTTTTCCATTGGTGGTTATGCTGATCATGTTGATTGTGATGTGGTTCCCATGCAAGCATGCTCTCTTTTATTGGGTCGACCTTGGGAATTTGATAATGATGCTTTACACCATGGTAGTAGTAACAAATACACTTTTATGCATAAGGGAAAGAAAGTTACTTTACTGTCTTTGACCCCATTTGAGATTATAGAGGCCGATAGGAGAGAGTTGCTGCTGCTAATGATGCAAAGGAACATGATAAATCTGAAAAACAGCAAGTAATCCATTTGAAAAATTCTGTTATGCTTGCCACAAAATCAGACCTTGCTGAAATTGATGATGTTAATGATACATGCTATGCTTTTGTGTGCAAAGATGCTTTATTTTCCCTTGATAATATGCCTTGCACTTTGCCTTCTCCTGTCACTAACTTTTGCAGGAGTTTAGAGATGTTTTCCTAATGAGATACCTCGGGACTTCCACCCATTAGAGGATTGAACACCAGATTGACTTAATCCCGGAGCGAGTTTGCCAAACCGTGCGGCATACAGGACCAATCCGAAGAGACTAAGGAGATTCAGCGACAAGTCCAAGACCTTTTGGACCGTGGGTACGTACGTGAGAGCCTTAGTTCTTGTGCTGTTCCTGTTCTTTTGGTTCCCAAAAAAGATGGTTCTTGGCGTATGTGTGTAGATTGTAGAGCCATTAACAACATTACTATAAGGTATCGTCATCCTATTCCTAGGCTAGACGACATGCTTGATGAGTTGTGTGGTGCTATAATTTTCACAAAGATTGACTTGCGTAGTGGATACCACCAAATAAGAATGAAACTTGGTGATGAATGGAAAACTGCTTTTAAAACTAAGTTCGGCTTGTATGAGTGGTTAGTTATGCCTTTTGGTTTAACTAATGCACCTAGCACTTTCATGAGATTAATGCACGAGGTTTTACGTCCTTTCATTGGCAAATTTGTGGTTGTTTACTTTGATGATATATTGATTTATAGCAAGTCCATGGATGAACATTTGAATCACTTACGTGCTGTTTTTAATGCTTTGAAAGATGCACGTTTGTTTGGTAACCTTGACAAGTGCACCTTTTGCACGGATCGAGTCTCTTTTCTTGGCTATGTTGTGACTCCACAGGGAATTGAGGTTGATAGAGCCAAGGTGGAGGCGATATGGAGTTGGCCCACGCCCACGACGGTCTCCCAAGTGCGGAGTTTTCTTGGCCTTGCAAGATTTTATCGCCGCTTTGTCAAGGAATTCAGCACCATTGCGACACCATTGATTGAGTTGACAAAGAATGGCCATCACAAGAGGAGTCCTTTAATATTTTGAAGGACAAGCTTACACACGCACATTGCTCCAACTTCCGAATTTTGGTAAGACTTTTGAGCTGGAATGTGATGCTAGCGGAATTGGTATTGGTGGTGTTCTGATGCAAGAAGGCAAACCTGTTGCCTACTTTAGTGAAAAATTGAATGGTCCTGCTCTTAATTATTCCACGTATGATAAAGAATTGTACGCTCTTGTTCGTTCTTTAGAGACGTGGCAACACTATTTATGGCCTAAAGAATTTGTCATTCATTCTGATCATGAATCACTTAAGCATATTCGTAGTCAAACCAATTTGAATCGTAGACATGCTAAGTGGGTTGAATTTATTGAATCTTTTCCTTATGTCATTAAACACAAGAAAGGCAAGGATAATGTGATTGCTGATGTTTTGTCTCGACGCTATACCATGTTGTCTCAACTTGATTGTCGCCTTTTTGGTCTTGAACCTATTAAAGCACAATATGCTTTTGATGCTGATTTTAAGGATGTGTTGCTGCATTGTAAAGAGGGACAAGCATGGAATAAATTCGTAAGCAATGATGGATTTTTGTTTAGAGCTAACCGCCTATGCATTCCAGTTGGATCCGTTCGTCTTTTGTTGTTGCAGGAGGCGCATGGAGGCGGTTTGATGGGACATTTTGGTGCTAAGAAGACGGAGGACGTTCTGGCCACACACTTCTTTTGGCCAAATATGAGGCGCGATGTTGAGCGGTTTGTGGCTCGCTGCACTACATGTCAAAAAGCTAAGTCTCGCTTGAATCCAGATGGTTTATATATGCCTCTTCCTGTTCCTTCTATTCCATGGGCAGATATTTCTATGGACTTTGTTTTAGGATTGCCTAGGACTAAGAGGGGGAGGGATAGCATTTTTGTTGTTGTGGATCGCTTTTCTAAGATGGCTCACTTTATACCATGTCATAAAACCGATGATGTCGTTCATATTGCTGACCTCTTTTTCAAAGAGATAGTTCGTTTGCATGGTATGCCTTCTACTATTGTTTCAGATCGTGATGCTAAGTTCTTGAGTCACTTTTGGCGTACTCTATGG
Organism: Dendrocalamus sinicus; assembly: GCA_036346575.1. Lineage (NCBI taxonomy): Eukaryota > Viridiplantae > Streptophyta > Magnoliopsida > Poales > Poaceae > Dendrocalamus > Dendrocalamus sinicus. The sequence goes on from CM070658.1 coordinate 2,148,962, forward strand.
AACAAGTTGGGTACAAAGTTGTTGTTCTCTACAACATGTCACCCACAAACCGATGGCCAAACCGAGGTGGTGAACCGCACATTGTCTACCATGTTGAGAGCTATTTTAAAGAATAATTTGAAGCTGTGGGAAGAGTGTTTGCCACATGTTGAGTTCGCATATAACCGAAAGGAACACTCCACTACCAAGGTAAGTCCTTTTCAGGTAGTGTATGGATTCAATCCCGTGCCCCTATTGATATTTTACCTTTGCCTACTAGTGAGAGAGTTCATAATGATGCTAAGGAGCGTGCTGATTTCATTGTCAAAATGCATGAGACTACTAAGGCAAACATTGAAAAGATGAATGAAAATATAGGATTCTTGGTAGTAAAGGTAGAAATGAAGTTAAACTTGAACCGGGTGATTTTGTTTGGTTGCACTTGAGAAAGGATAGATTTCCTGAGTTACGAAAGTCAAAATTGATGCCTAGAGCTGCTGGTCCTTTTAAGATAATTGAGAAGATAAATGATAATGCATATAAACTTGAGTTGCCTCCCGAGTTTGGGGTTAGGCCCACCTTTAACATTTCAGATTTGAAGCCATACTTGGGAGAAGAAGATGAGGCTGAGTTGAGGGCAACTCCGCTTCAAGAGGGGGAGGATGATGAGGACATCACTTCTTCGGATACACACAACACTCCTCCACTTGACATTCAAGGACCAATCACTAGAGCTCGCGCCCGACAATTGAATTTACAGGTGAGCTCGTTCCTAAGTACTTCTTTTTGTTCATTTGAGAATCGATTGCTACCTAATGATTTAATTATGATTAGGAACCATGGAGAGGACCTAGAAGTACTTGGAGAAGGACTACGAGGCGCACAAGTCCAGCAAGGGCGGTCGAATCATGTTGGAGGCCCAACTCGAACCGACTTCGAATCCAATTCGGAGTCCAGGACCAGTTCGCACTAAAACGGACGCCCAGATCGCATCCGGACTCCGTTTTGGACGTTCTACATATGTATGGAAGCTGAGAAGACTACCTTTCCAATGGCTCTGGTCCCATGTCAAAATTCCTTCTAAGTAAACAGGAATTGTCAAAACAAGTGGGCGTTCAGAATCTGTCAGGGTGCTGCGCCACCGTCTTTTGGGCCTTTCGGCTTTGTATCGTGTTGGAGCCCATTAGGGCGCATCCAGGGGTTTTGCATGCCCCTCACTCCTTTATATTCAGCTGTCACCCCACCATTAGGGTTTGAGTTTTGATTAGATTAATTCTGTCTTTGAACAGTTTCGCCGTTCATCGGTTTGTGAGACCCCAACTTCGAGTGCTACATCAATACATCCGCAATTCAGTTGTGTTCTTCCTTGTTCTTGCTTGTGTTCTTCAATTCGCAGGCGAGATTAGCCTTCTTGGCGAGGTCAACGGGCGCGCACGGTTGATAACCCGAGAGATGTGGTGCTGCGATTGCGGGGTTGGGCGTGTCGTTCGGAGCGGATCGATTTGTGTCGTGCCTCCACCAAATCGAACATATCCGAACCTGTTGGAAGATCAGGACCCGTCCCCATCAAGTGGTAATCAGAGCTTGGTGTTCCTTCAGTTCGAGAATACCCTACCTTTGTTGTTTCGTTTCATCCTAGAGTCCAAGAAAAGCCCTACAAAAAATTTTGTAGTCGTAGGTTGTTTCCTGTCCCAGATCTTGTTTAGCCTTTTGCACAATTTAATTTCAGAGTCCGTAGTGTTGAGTTTGTGTCCTTAGTCGAGTTGTGTTGCTAGTTTAGATCATGTTTTGTTTCGGGTTATCTTGCTTCCGCCACCTCTAATACAAACCCTAGCCGTCATCCATCGCGTATTCCACCCTCTGTTTTTGTTTTCCCACCCATATCCCACCCTCTGTTTGAGTCATCCTTCGCATCTCGTGATCACACAACACCATCCCCCACCTTTCCCCGAGCTTCCGCCACCAATTTCCACCAATTTCCTCCACCCGATTTCGTTTGGCCTCCACAGAAACCATAACTCGAGCCTCAACTTCAAACGGCGTAACTTTTGCATACGGACTCGAAATCAGCGATTTTTTTGAAATTGGGTGAAATTTTATTTTCCCCAAATTCGGCCTGGACGATGCGAAGACTCGAGCTCTGAAATTGATTCACGAATTTCCAGCACATTCATTATTTTACGTAGGCCACACCTTACATCGATTGAATTGAAACTTTGTGTGGTTCCTATTTCGTGCTCTGCTTTGTGAAAAAAATAACAGAAAAAAACAAAAAGAAAAATTTGGCACCTAGTTTTGCTGAGCAAAGGCACTGAGTTCTGTGCCTAAAAAAAGAAAAAAAGAGAAAAATCGGATGAGCACGTTTTAGGTGTGAGCTTCATTTGTTTTGTGCTTATGCTGAATTAAGTTTCTCATTCCCTGGCCATCTTTGTTGCTTGTCTTCGCTTACTTTCGCCGTGATTCCTTGTTCATCATATCCTAACACCGATATAGGACACATTTAGGCCAGCAACTAGGACCAGTGCTTTGGACATTTATTCAGCATTACTATCTCGTTATTGATTTGTGTTCCACCGATATATTTGGCCTTCCAAGCTCCATATATCTACTTGAATAGCACGATTTTGACCCTTGCAATCGTACCACGCTCGATATGGTTTCACGAACCAGCCACCGGTTGTACCACCCTCGCTTTGGTAAGAACACTTGCAAGAGCTTGGTAAGCCACTTCTTTGCGAGATTCCACTGCCTTCATTTGTAGTTGATAGGGATAATCCTTTTGTTTTCCCTGTGTTTCCACTAACCATGGCAGGAGACGAAGAAAACGGGTCACCGGTCGATTTCAATGAGTGTGTTAGTCGCGGCCAGCTACAAGCTGCGCTCGACAAACAAAATGCTTCACTCGGCGCGAGAATGGACACCATCGTCGCCGCCATTGCCAAGTTGAACACCACAGAAGGCATTGAGTGGGTGGAGCGGAGGTTGGCTGACCTCACTAGTCGGATGGACAAATTGGAGGCACGCCGCCACTGTCAATGATGGACATCGTCATGATGATGACACGATGTATGATGTAGATGGCAACATTGATCGCGGGCGACACAAGATGCACGACTACGTCGGCGTCTTGACAAAACCGACAAGGTATGAGAGGTAATAACCAGAACCGACATGGTATGGAAGGTAATAACTAGAACCGACATGGTATGGAAGGTAATCACCAGAACCGTCATGGTAACGACGACCCTTTTGCTAAAGTCAAGTTTACCATTCCATCTTTTGCTGGTCTTTATGATGCTGATATATATCTTGATTGGGAGATGACGGTAGAGCAGAAATTTAATTCTCACTTGGTTCCTGAACAACATAGAGTTAGACAAGCTACTAGTGAGCTTAAGGACTTTGCTATTATCTGGTGGAATGAACTAAGTAACATGCGCTTACAACCTGATACATGCGAGGATTAGCCTTCTTGGCGAGGTCAACCGGGCTGCGCACGGTTGATAACCTGAGGAGACATGGTGCTGCGATTGCGGGGTTCGGAACGTGTCGTTCGGAAGCCGGATCGATTTGTGTCGCGCCTCCACCAAATCGAACATATCCAGAACCTGTTGGAAGATCGGGACCCCGTCCCCATCAATGGGCTTCACCGCCAAAGCACTTCTTGATGCTTTCCTTCCTCTACTTCTATCTGCAGAAAGGAAAATTTGATTTTCCTTTTCCTCCCCCTACTTCAAAGGTTAAGCTCGAAGACATCAAGGATGCTCATGAAGATTTTGTGGCCTCGCTTCAGCAAGCCTAGTGTTCAGAACCCTGCGCCCTTTTGTGTGTGTCTCCGCGCATAGGCGTTGCTTGGTCAAAAGATTTTATTCGGCCCTGTGCACTGCCTTCTTGCTCTTGGGCACTGTATTTCGCAGTCACAGGAAAAGCTTGCCTTCAAAACCTTGGTTTTTCTGTGGGGTTTGTGTGCCGCCCTAGTTTCCTGTGTGTGCTCTTTTTGGGGTGGGTTAGAGTATCTCCTCCCCGTGTTCTACCCCGTATCTCATACTATTTCCCCCTCACCTTATTGCTGAAAACCTCGTCAGATCTGCAAGCGAGACATGATAAATAGCTCAGTCAAGACAATCAAGACTCAAGTCCCCTCGCACTATAAACTCACTAATCAAGACAACATCAATGGCCAAGGACATGGCTAGAAGCAAGAAGCAAGAACCAGTAGTTCCTACCGCTGGGTCCCTATCACTCGTACAAGTATTCACTCAAATCCACTCCAAGATAAAGGAAAGGCAGCAACCAACGTTGAAGAACAAAGAACCCTTAAAATGTCAACCGATGAAGGAAGCCAGCTGAAATAAACCTAGAAGAACACGGTTTCTGTGGTGTGGCGTTGACCCACTTTTGTATGGATATCCTCTCTTCAGGTGACTCCAAGGAAAGGGCGAAGTGTCAAGCAAAACCCTGGAACCCATTGCTAGCCAGCTCGCCCCACCTCCTTCTTTCTACTCTACCCGAATCTCGGGGACGAGATTCCTTTTAAGGGGGGTAGGATCTGTAACATCCCATTTTCAAGCCTTGGTGCTAATGAAAAATTCAAATGTATGTTAATGAAAATTAAAAGCTTTTATTCTCAGTTGGCTATTCTTTTTGCTTCCAAATATATATGTATATGTGCATATTCTAGAAAATGCAAAAGTACATTAAAATGAAGACCTTGCTCCATCTCCGGGAAGAAAATCAAGTTAATCTTATAAAATCTAACATATGAAATATACTTCAAGGATTAAAAGGATTTAGGAGGCTAGGAATGTGAAGAAAAGATATATGCATGTGTATATGTATATATACCCGTATACATATACGCGTATGTATATATTATTAAAAGGAATTTCTCCCCAGCCAACCCTGGCCATCCATTTCTTCCTCCATGCCATCTCAGCCATTCATTTTCCTTCTTCATGGTGGCAGAGCCCCCTCCTCCTTCCTGACTCCAACATGGTTCCAGCACCTCCTTGGCAGCTTGTCGTCATGCACCACCAACTCCGTCGGCGAGTTATTGCGATGTCAGCTCTCGTCTTCAGCGCCACTCCTCGCCATCAGCGCCGCTTGGCCGTGCACGTTGCTTGCCGTCCTTCTCTTGAACGCTGCGTCGCCGTAGTCCTCCCAGGTCACACCCATCCACTCGGCGTCGCTCAAGCACTGTCCCTTACGCCATGTCTCCCTCTGCAAGGTGCAGCCTCACCTTCACTCACGCCACGCTACCTTGTTCCCTGCTGTACCCATCCCCGGCCAACATAAAGGGTGCCGACCGCCTCACCGCGTACGCCCCGAAGCACGCCCAGCCGCTGTCTCCTCTGCCGTGGGCACGAACCTGGTGGAACTCGCCGCCGCGCTCCTCCGGTCGCCGCCAAGGCCCTTGGGCTTTCTCCCCTCACTCTCCATCGTCCCCTCTTCCTCCTCCCCGGCCTAATCTTCCTCTCCTCCTCTGCAGGCTGCCGCCGACCTCGTCTTGCCCGAGCACGGCGCCGGGACCCCGCCGGAGAACCGCTGCACCGCCGTATGCTGTGCACGGCTGTCATGTAATACCTAACCCCCCCCCTTATGTAATGAACTACCGTAGGCATAATGCCTTGTGTGTTAATTGCCTCTCTTTCGTTTGGTTTTCTGTTGTGCTAATAGGGGCCTAGCGAACCCTCATATATGTATTTCCCTTTTCTTTTAGTCTCTACAAAGGCTCTAGGTTGTTTTCCAGATGGCTCCCAGGAGGACTGCTACTCATGGTAGGGGCCGAGCCCCAAGGGCCGCAGCTCGTGGAAGAGGCCAGGGTAGAGGTTGTGGTTTGAATTTAGCTTGGCCGTTAGTGTCATGACTGGATTTGTTCCTTCAAAATCTAATTGCAAAAAAAAGGATGTGTTGCTTATTCTCATCCCTCTTAGAAGATTCCCTAAAGCTTTCTTATCCCGGATTCAAATAATAAAAGTCCAGCACTCCTCTTATAAACCCCTTTCGAAAACCTATTTTGGGCCAAAATCGCAAAGATTAAAATTGAAATCTATTTTTTTTAAAGTTGTTTTATCCTTGGAAGTCAATTATCAAATTATTTATAAAAGTTCATTTTCAGACCCCTTCTTGCAAACCTAACCTTCCGAGGAAAACTTTCTAAGATTTAACTTCCAACCAAATTATTCCAAAGGTTTGCTCTGGTTCCTCAGACCCATGTATAAATCTTGGTGGATTCATGCCAATCATGAGATAGAATCAATAGTATGAATTTCTAGTTAAGTAAGCGGACCAGTTTGAATGGTTGGGTTGGCTACATGAGTACCGATTTGATGATTGGGTTGGCTAAATTAGTGGGCCGATTTAAAATGATTGGATTGACTAAATAATTGGATTGGTTAAATAAACGGGCCAATTTGACCGATGGAATCTTTAGAGAAATATGGAGTGTAATAACAATTGTTGGTCTGTAGCTTTAATAGACAGTATGAATCCAGATGAATATTTACAATGGTGGGATAATAGAGTATAGTCGACTACCGGGTGGATTATTGGAAATTTTGGAGACAATAGGAGATGTGATAATAACCATTGAATTATAGATGTGATTAATAAACATTGTCTCGGTGGATGTCTATGCCAATAAAGTTGTTGGGCACAAGATTGTAGATAGTGGGATTGATCACTGGAGAAATGGATTATGATTATGCGTTAAAGATGGAACAGATTGGAGTATTAAGAAACCAGAATATAAATGATATCGGTGGATTTAAAAGTAAAGATGCTGGAATATCGCTCAAAAATAAATCTAGGATTGAGTTTATGAATTATGGTGGAAAAGGTTGGATTATAATACAAATGTTATTGGTGGATCGAAATATTGGAACCATAATACAATTGATACTGTTAGATTTAAAATGTAAAAGATGTGAATGGTACTGGTGGATTTACAATATAGAAATATTGAAACCATGAAGCTATCGAGTACGGGTGGATTCAAAGGTAAAGAAATTGGAGTAATGTTTAAGTGAATAGTTGGAAGGGATTATTGACAAATGAACACAAGACTGGATTTATGATTTTATGTAGGAAAGTGAGATTCAATTGAGGAGTAGGAGACCCTGATCTGGTGAATAATAACTACGAATGGTGTCTTGGAAGTGATATGACCTGTGGATTGAATAAATGATAATATTCACTGTTTGGAGTACTAGACACCAGTTGTGCAGTAATTAATCAATGAAAGAAGATACCCTATAATCAATCGAGTATAAGCAGGATTAGCAAGTCCTTGGAATAAGAAGCCCACGAATGGAAGGGCCATGAATGTGAATTATTCTGTCAAGATTGTGATATTGGAAGAGGTTAAGATACCATTGCCAAAAAAAAGGGGTATTTTAAAATTCAAGTATTTCAAAACCACTTTCAGAAAATCAGTCTTGCTAAAAAAATTATATCAATTATATATAGTGTATCTTCGTTGCAAAGAGCCTTGATTTCAAAGGTTCTTTACGAACTTCGCCCCAGTATTTGAGGACCCAAAAACTTAATTCCTAAGTACTTGCTTTCAAAACCAAAACTTGGGAATCTACCTACTTTGCAAATTGTTGGTGATACCCAAATATTTTCAACCCTGGTATTTCAAAAAAAAAAAAAAGAAAGAAAGCGCATTAAAAAGAAAAACTGTTCTTAAATAATAATGAGGAGCATGGGCTTCACCGCCAAAGCACTTCTTGATGCTTTCCTTCCTCTACTTCTATCTGCAGAAAGGAAATTTTGATTTTCCTTTTCCTCCCCCTACTTCAAAGGTTAAGCTCAAGACATCAAGGATGCTCATGAAGATTTTGTGGCCTCGCTCAGCAAGCCTAGTGTTTGAACCTGCGCCCTTTGTGTGTGTCTCCGCGCATAGGCGTTACTTGGTCAAAAGATTTTATTCGGCCCTGTGCACTGCCTTCTTGCTCTCGGGCACTGTATTTCGTAGTCACAGGAAAAGCTTGCCTTCAAAACCTTGTTTTTTCTGTGGGGTTTGTGTGCCGCCCTAGTTTCCTGTGTGTGCTCTTTTTGGGGTGGGTTAGAGTATCTCCTCCCCGTGTTCTACCCCGTATCTCATACTATTTCCCCCTCACCTTATTGCTGAAAACCTCGTCAGATATGCAAGCGAGACATGACAAATAGCTCAGTCAAGACAATCAAGACTCAAGTCCCCCTCTCACTATAAACTCACTAATCAAGACACTGTCAATGGCCAAGGACATGGCTAGAAGCAAGAAGCAAGAACCGAGTTCCTACCGCTGGGTCCCTATCACTGCGTACAAGTATTCACTCAAATCCACTCCGGCATAAAGGAAAGGCAGCAACCAGCGTTGAAGAACAAAGAACCCCTAAAATGTCAACCGATGAAGGGAAGCCAGCTGAAATAAACCTAGAAGAACACGGTTTCTGCGGTGTGGCGTTGACCCACTTTTGTATGGATATCCTCTCTTCAGGTGACTCCAAGGAAAGGGCGAAGTGTCAAGCAAAACCCTGGAACCCGTTGCTAGCCAGCTTGCCCCACCTCTTTCTTTCTACTCTACCCGAATCTCGGGGACGAGATTCCTTTTAAGGGGGGTAGGATCTGTAACATCCCATTTTCAAGCCTTGGTGCTAATGAAAATTCAAATGTATGTTAATGAAAATTAAAAGCTTTTATTCTCGATTGGCTATTCTTTTTGCTTCCAAATATATATGTATATGTGCATATTCTAGAAAATGCAAAAGTACATTAAAATGAAGACCTTGCTCCATCTCCGGGAAGAAAATCAAGTTAATCTTATAAAATCTAACATATGAAATATACTTCAAGGATTAAAAGGATTTAGGAGGCTAGGAATGTGAAGAAAAGATATATGCATGTGTATATGTATACATACCCGTATACATATACGCGTATGTATATATTATTAAAAGGAATTTCTCCCCAGCCAACCCTGGCCATCCATTTCTTCCTCCATGCCATCTCAGCCATTCATTTTCCTTCTTCATGGTGGCAGAGCCCCCTCCTCCTTCCTGACTCCAACATGGTTCCAGCACCTCCTTGGCAGCTTGTCGTCATGCACCACCAACTCCGTCGGTGAGTTATTGCGATGTCAGCTCTCGTCTTCAGTGCCACTCCTCGCCATCAGCGCCGCTTGGCCGTGCACGTTGCTTGCCGTCCTTCTCTTGAACGCTGCGTCGCCGTAGTCCTCCCAGGTCACACCCATCCACTCGGCGTCGCTCAAGCACTGTCCCTTACGCCATGTCTCCCTCTGCAAGGTGCAGCCTCACCTTCACTCACGCCACGCTACCTTGTTCCCTGCTGTACCCATCCCCGGCCACCATAAAGGGTGCCGACCGCCTCACCGCGTACGCCCCGAAGCACGCCCAGCCGCTGTCTCCTCTGCCGTGGGCAGAACCTGGTGGAACTCACCGCCGCACCCCTCCAGTCGCCGCCAAGGCCCTTGGGCTTTCTCCCCTCACTCTCCATCGTCCCCTCTTCCTCCTCCCCGGCCTAATCTTCCTCTCCTCCTCTGCAGGTCGCCGCCGACCTCGTCTTGCCCGAGCACGGCGCCGGGAGCCCGCCGGAGAACCGCTGCACCGCCGGCCAATTCCTTGTGCCTGGAGCACCACCGGACCACCCCAAGCCTGACCCTCACCTCGCCGGACCCCGCCTCCTTCCCAGGCGAGCCGCCACCGGGGTCCTCGCCGCCGAGCACGTCTCCGCCGCCAGCCCGCCCTACGCCCTCTCGGCTTCGGCTAACCTTCCAGGTGAGCTCGTGGACACCCGTAGACGCTTCCACGACGAGCAATCGGACTCTAACCGCCCGAGTCGCCGCCGCTTTTTCCTCGCCTCGCCGCGCGCTGCGCCGTGGCCGCCTTCCCGCCGAGCCCGACCAGTAGACTCCTACCCGAGGTGAGCGTCTGGACGGGTGGCCCGTTCTGGCCGACATCGCTGCCCCTCCGTGCCCCCACCGCCACCGGCCGGCTCCGCCTCCTCCCCTGCGGACTGCGGTCGTGAGGAACCGGGGCAGATGAGAGCTAAGACGTTAGCTCATTAAAAGTGCTGCCCAAATTCCCTACCTGATTTGTCCTAAGCAGGCAATTAAAGCAAGTTTTAACCCCTGTTATTTAAAGCCCACCTGTCCGCAGCGCATCTGTCTTTATTATTTTGTTTTTCGGATTTTCCAGGAAATAGAACTTTAAGATGCTATAACTTTTCAACCGTAACTCCGAACTTAACGAAACCAACTTCTAAATTCTTCTAAAATCAAGACCTGTTTAATGATTCTGGTTTGGTTCAATTTCGAGTTCATTTGAGTTGTTTTATTTTATTTGCTTCTTATTCGGCTCTCGTTTTCTCGTGTTGCTTTTTTTCCGGTTTCTCCCGTCCGAGTAGAGTTTGACGACACGAACGAGACCCCGCTTGAAGCAGCGCAAGACCCTACATTTTATGAAAAACTATGTTCGTTTAAACTATGAAAACTGCATGCGTTATTTTATGTGCTAAAAATATGTAAGTCTTAAGGTAGATAACAACCTTATGTCCACCTAATAATATAGAACACCACAAGTACATTTGAATTCCCATGATCATTTGTCGCCCTAGATGTAAACACTAGTATGGTAATTATATGACTTATTATTGCCATGCTAAAATTTATCAAGTCCAGGGTTCTAGTAACCCTGTTAATCCCTCTTTAATCATGAACACTAGATTTGAGATAGTCATGGGATGTACATGGCTGAACAAATATGTTGATTTGTGTTATGCTTCTCAAAACCCTAAAATCTGCTGAACCTGTTTGGGGGTGGAAAGAACGGTGGGTGTGGATGTAACACGTGGGATTGTAGAATGAACCGCTTGAACAATTTAAGGACTTAATCCTGTGTGGACCCTCCGTGTATAACAAGACAACCACAAGTCGGCATATTGTAGGCTTGGCTAAATAATTTATTGAACTCTCTATTCATTTCACGAGAACGTGTGTAGGTGGGTAATGAAAGCCCCACTTGGAATGGGACACCGGATGTAGGTGACGTCGCCTTGGATAGCGTATGTGGAGAGTGGAGTCCGACTGCGCTAACCTATGGTGGACATCCCGCACAACCTATGGACGTAACCCCATAGGAGTGAAATGCTAGAGTGTGAGGTATTGTAAAGGCCTCGTGATATTCTCTCATCTGCATGTCAAAGGAATCATGTAGAACCATCGGGACGATTATCTCTTGTGGGTAAAGATGTACAGTCTCTGCAGAGTACTACACAAACTATTCGAATAGCCGTGCCCACGGTCAAGGGCAGACATGGAGATCTTCCTCGAGTTAGTTCTATTTAAAAACTAATGTGGGTGGAGAGAAAACTGTCAGGCGGATGTAACCTGACTTGGTAATTTGTACTGGAGGGATGTACTCCAGTGTTTGAATTTAAGGTGGATGTAACCTGACTTTGGTAATTTGTACTGGAGGGATGTACTCCAGTGTTTGAATTTAAGGTGGATGTAACCTGCTATGCAAAAATGTTAGTAATTGGTGGATGTAACCATAAAGTATGGTGGATGTAGCCATAAAATTTTGGAAATGGAAACTACCCCGTTTATAAAAATTATTGCACTTTCAGTATTTAAATCGTAAGTTCTTGAAAAATGCTAGGTCATAGGAATTTTAATTATGGTAATTTCAAATGTCGCTTTATGCAAATAAAAGAACCCGAGCCACCCTTGAATATCCTTGCATCTATACTTATATGCATTCTGTGTGTTGGCTCGCGGAGCACGGTTGTTTGTGCTCAATCTCGCTCTTAACCCCCCTTTCAGAAGATGTGAATCAAGAGCACTACGCTTACCATGAGGATCAGGATGCCGAAGGAAATGAAGATGGTGGTTATTAGAATAGGCTTCGGTAGTCTTGCCTCTCGCCTCAGTAAAGTTGACCAGGCTAGTTTTGGCGGGTGCCGTTGTTATTAGCCAGGTCCCTGGTTAATAGCGTTGGTACTCGGGTCATCCCAGTTGCTTGCCTGTGGTGAGTTGTGCCCCTACGCTATGTACGCTTCCGCTTTTATGTATTGTAAGACATTTGGCCTGACGGCTCTATTGTAACCCTGGCCCGACGTGGTCTATTTGAACTCTGGTATTGTAATGTATGAATTTATCGTGTATGAAATGATGCAGCGATGTATCTGTGAGCATTATCTATTGATCCAGGGAATAATGCAAGGTTATCACAGAGGATTCCAGGTTAGTAAACTTGGGGTCCGACACGAACTCCCGACGGTCCGTGTCGCCTTTGTACGGCCCGATGGCATTAGGGAACTCGAAGTCCTCCGGCCACGTCGCCTGCTGCAAACCTGCCGAAAGCGGAGACTCCGGGTCCACGCGTCGCAGCGGGACGCGGCTGGATGTGGGAACATCGCGGCTATCCACCCTCTCCGGCCCGGGCTCCGATACAACCACCGGGGGGGTCTGCCGGCTCCGAGCCTCTTGCATATCCTGCACGGCCCCACGGAGATTCGCCAACTCTCGTCGGAGCGTGCCGAGGGCTATCAGCAGGGCGCTGTCCCCCGTGGACGTGGCCAGGGCCGCCGGTGCAGCCCGCACTCCTGGTCTAACACGGCAAGAAATGTCTTATATATATATATATATATATATATATATATATATATATATATATATATATATATATATATATATATATATATATATATATATATACATACATATACATATACACACACACTCAATCCAGTCACAATAGTATCGTTTTAGGCATTGACACTGATGTGATTAAGTAATTCATATTACTTAATTATTGTCAATTATAGCTGTCAGAACAAGGCTTAGTCAAACAGCTTTCATAAGTACTTTCTGATCGAGGAGAGTATACTCGGACCACCTTGGGTATCGACCACCCCTCTGGTCGGAGATTTTTATAATCAGACACGTGAGCACAAACCTTCGACTAGGGGTCGAGTCTATCATAATTAACTACATGCAATTAATGAGAGAAACGTACGCCCTTACACCACTCATATAACCGCACATCTTTCTCATTGGTCTCAGAAGAACATCTCACTGACAAGAACCACTCCTCTAGTACGGTTAGCTGGTTCCAATGAGGTGTCTCTTTGATGTTATTTAAAGAAGAAATCAAACGACAGAAAGGAGGGAGAGAGATCGCAAGGCATTGAACATTTGTAATCTTAGACATATTATTGTGATTGAAAACAAGAACACAGAAGTAGGGTTGTTATTCTTTTAGGTGAAGGTTTGAACCTTTCTAAACCCTTGTGTCCTCCGTGTGATCCACAGTATTGAGTTTCTCGTATTTATTTCGTAAGATCGACAGTATTCTATCGACAGACAAGGTCTCTAAAACATATTTTTAACAATTGATTTCAATTATAATATATTTATAAAATATAATAAAATTATAATCTTGCAAGTACTTTTGAAGAAAAATCCACGTTCATTTATCATACTCATGTGTCCAATCTCATAGAGATATTGATAACCAAATTAAGTTTATATAGCTTGACTGCACATCTCTGGCCCAAAATGTCGCTCTTTCGTGATAGAGGGAGTATCTGATAGCTAGCGGCTCCTCACGTCAAATATGCTATGTACGTACGTTCTGGAAGCTATGTATACATCACAACTAATAACTGCCAGTGGGTCAGACGGGTTCGGCTCACATGCTGTGGTCACAGCACATACTAATGTGCAGGCCATACAAAAGGGCAACATCTGTCCTCCTCCCGGTCCCACAACTCTGGAAGCCCGCCTTGCATATTATTTCTTCTCCCGCGTGCGCTTTTTCCCACGTGCTGCTTCTTCCCGCGGCTGTCTTCTTCCCGCGCCTGTGCTATTCTCTTCAGCGTCCTCTTGCGCCTGCCGTCGTCTTCTTGCGCCTGCCATCTTTTTCTTCTGTTCCGAGCATCTCTGCGCCTGCGCCGTCTTCTTCTTCTCTGGACTTCTGCTGTTTGAAAGACATGAGTTAAACAAGAAAATATGGCATACTGTTGCACATGAAGTGAAAAAATGGCAGAAGTTCAAACTAACCTTTTGTGTTCAGCAGGTACGTAATCATGTTAAACAACAAAAAAATTGATTACTGCACTAGCTAGATTTGCAGCTCAAACTTTCCTGGACCATGATCCATTTCTTTGCCTTTTCTTCATGCAAACATTCCATAAATCAATAGCAGCAATTAGCAGGCACAACAATTAGCAGCAGGCACAAGATTTTAGCAGCAGCACAGCATAAAGCATCAATAGCAGCAGGCACAGATAAAGCATCAATAGCAGCAGTCACAGCATAAAGCATCAATAGCAGCTGCACAACATACCACAAACATGCCTTTTCTTTACCTTTTCCTTTTCTTTACCTTTTCCAGCTGCACAACATACCATAAAGCATCAATAGCACCTGCACAACATACCATAAAGCATCAATAGCAGCTGCACAAAATCATATGAAAAAACAAATCAGGCTCTTTTGCATTGACAATCTTTTCCTTCCATTTCTTTGTTATGTAGATAATGAGACAGGAGAGGCAGATGTAAGCACAAATGATTGTTATGGGAAAAAATTACAGCCAGTGATCGGAATGGAATTTGATAGAGACGATATCGCATATGAGTTCTACAATAGGTATGCAGGAAATGTTGGTTTTAGTGTTCGAAAATTTTGGCACGATAGATCTTCAACAAGTGTGATTCGAACAAGAAAATTTGTATGCTCAAGGGAAGGATTCAATAAGAAAAATCCTTTGGTTTCATGCCAGCGGAAGCGAGCTGATGCAAGAGTTTGTTGTATGGCTGAAATGACTATCAAAATCAGTCCTAATGGAAAATATATTGTAAGTAGCTTTGAAGGTAGACATAATCATGAGCTTGTAACTCCAAGCAAGGCTCATATGTTGCGATCTCAGAGACGAATGACAGCAGCACAAAAAGCTCAAATTGACATCTTGAATGATTCATGTGTTAGACCAAAATCTGGCCATGAGGTGATGAGTAGAGAAGGTGGGGTCGACAAAGTCTTACCTTTACTCGAAAAGATTATAAAAACTATCTCCGATCAAAGTGCATGAAAGCAATCCAAGAAGGAGATACAGGTGCCATACTTCAATACCTACAAGACAAGCAAATGGAAAATCCTTCCTTCTTTTATGCAATTCAAGTAGATGAAGATGAGATGATGACAAATATATTTTTGGCAGATCCAAGATCAGTATTGGATTTTGACTACTTTGGTGATGTTATATGCTTTGACACAACATACAGGACAAATAGTTATGGTAGACCATTTGCTATTTTTGTTGGCGTCAACCATCACAAGCAAACAGTTGTTTTTGGAGCAGCATTATTGTACGATGAAACAACAACTACATTTGAATGGTTGTTTGAGACTTTCAAAAGAGCAATGTCAGGCAAGGAACCGAAGACAATATTGACGGATCAATGTGCTGCCATTATCAATGCCATTGGGACAATTTTTCCTAATTCAACTCACCGCCTATGTGTTTGGCACATGTATCAAAATGCTGCGACACATTTGAGCCACATTTTTCAAGGCTCTAAAACATTTCAAAAAGATTTTAGTAAGTGTGTTTTTGATTTTGAAGAAGTTGATGAATTCATATTAGCGTGGAATGACATGATAGAGAAATACAATTTGAAAGAGAATGAGTGGTTACGTAGATTATTTGAGAACAAGGAGAAGTGGGCTTTGGTTTATGGTCGGCAAACATTCTGTGCAGATATGAAATCCACACAAAGAAGTGAGAGCCTAAATGCACTACTAAAAAGGTACTTGCATATTCGGGTTGATCTATTAGATTTCTTTAAACATTTTGAGAGAGCAGTGGATGATAGAAGGCATTGTGAACTAGAGAGTGACTTCTATGCAAGCCAAACATCTCCAAGAGTGCCACAAGTGCGGATGTTGACTCAGGCATCAAAAGTATATACACCTGCAATGTTTGAGCTATTTAGAGAAGAATTTGACATGGTGATGGGATGTTGTTTGTACAGTAATGGTCACATTGCTTCCAATTTCAAGGTTATTGATTCCACTAAGCGTGGAGAGCATGCTTTCTTGGTGAAGTTCGATCCTAATGGATCAAAAGTTTCATGCTCATGCAAAAAGTTCGAATTTGTTGGGATATTATGCCGTCATGCATTGAAGGTGTTGGACCATAACAACATCAAGGAATTGCCGCAGGAGGATATATTGAAAAGATGGACAAGACATGCAAAGATTGGATTGTCACATGCTAACCAAAAGTGTGCTACTGATGAGGAACGTAGAATTGCGCTAGCTAGACGGTATGGATCATTATGTCGTGCTTATAACAACATTTTGAGCAAAGCTGCAGAAAATGAAGAGGTCTACAGACTACTAGAAAGGACTTCACTGGAATTGATGGATCAAGTTGACAAAATCATACATGAAAACCACTCAGAAGATATGGCAGCAACTCAAAAATCAGTAGACAAACAGACTGTTGTATGCAACAAGGAAAATGTAATGCAGGTACAAGGAATAAAGAGAAAGGAGCAAAAAGGATATACTAACAAAAGGCCAAAATCTGGACTTGAACTGAACCAGAAAAGGCAACAAAAGAGAGGTATATTCTAGCATATAAAAAACTTGTTGAATACATTGAAATGTTTGAAAGAATTCTAACATTGCTTTAATATGTATTATTGTTTAGGTAAAGGTAAAGTGGACAAGAATGTTGGTACATCTGAAGTAACCCCTAATTTTAGTACATCAGCCCAAAACTACACTGCTTTTGAACATCTATTTAGCATGCAGCCAAATCATCCATTTCTATATTATAGCACACAACCAAGTCAGGTACCCTTTTCATATCTAACACTGCAGATCTTCAATTATCAAATCAGCCATTTCTATGTTAATTATCAAATCCAATTTCATATCTGACAAGAAAGTCCATTTGTTTGTTATTGCAGATCTTCGATAACCAAGGAAATCATCTACAAGACAAACATTTCTAAATGGCTTGGTATAAACTTTTGGTTTTTTATTTTTAGAATTGCTCCATGACAGAGTTGGTTTTTGGTGTAATGTTCTTGGAGCTACCTTTCATCGGTACAAACCATATGAACTATATATGAAAGATCGGGCCGTGACCATATGAACTAACCATTATCTGGACTCATTACTGTGTTGCATCAAGAGAACAAATAGCCTCAAATTGTCAGAAGTACACAACTAGCCGAATGTCACTTAGCATCAGTAGGCATCACAGAGTAGGTACCAAATTGTGAAAGGAGCAGAGGGGGAGGAGGTTTACCGGTAGACAAAGAACGGCGGCGGGGGGAGGAGGTTTACCGTCGACGAAGAACGGCGGCAGGGGGAGGAGGTTTACCGACAGCTCACCTCCATGCCTTTCGTCGTGCGGGCTAAACAAAAAGCAAAGCAAATCAAACTAGTAACACATAGGAAGTAATAGCCACAAGAAGAGAGCACGGAAGGAGGAAGAAGAGGCCAGATCCGGGCCCTGTGCCACGGATCCTATGGCCAGAGCTGCCGCCAGATCCGGGCCCTGTGCCACGGATCCGATGGCCGGAGCTGCCGCCAGATTCGGGCCCTGTGCCACGGATCCGATGGCCGGAGCTGCCGCCATTTCCGGGCCCTGGGCCACGGATCCAATGGCCGGAGCTGCGGAGGTGAGGGAACCACGCCGGCGGAGGTGAGGGACATCTTCAGGTGAGGGAATGACGCCGGCGAACGCGCCACGGCCGGCGGAGGTGAGGGACATCTTAGATGATTCAGGTGAGGGAACCACGCCAGCGGAGGTGCCACGGCCGGAGAGACCGAGGTGGTGTGGGCGAAGAAAGCGGAGAGTCGGGGGAGCCGGTGGATGGAGTCGGGGGAGACGGAGTCAATGCGAAAAGGAGCCGGTGGGTGGAGTCGGGGGAGACGAACCCGAGGCGGACGGTTCAATGCCGTTCAATGCGCGGGGTGGTGGGACCGGGAGGAGGACAGGTGTTGCCCTTTTGTATGGCCTGCACATTAGTATGTGCTGTGACCAGAGCATGTGAGCTGAACCCGGGTCAGACCTATTGCGAAGTGGCTTGTGGACTGAGTCAGTGGCGGACAAATTTTTTAGTACTTCAAAAAATATTTCACATAACTCATGTGTGTTTGAACTTAAAAAAATATTTTTTTAGTACAAAATATAAAGGTCCATAGTAAGCAGTTGTTAACATACAATTGTTTGTGTTAGAAATTGGCCCATTTAATTTGGCCTATTTCCATATTTCCAAAGCATACATGGTTTAGTACCATATTGCTAAGGCAGGATGAGGGAAACCGATTTATAAGGTAAAGTCCTTTCCACTCCTTGAATATGAAAAGAGATGGTACGAGGATGGTTCTGTCTAGTCACACACGCGCGCACGTATTTGCGTATTTTCTCGTGAAAATCGTGTGACTTGTGACTTGCGCACGCCACTTGGCTAACTAAGTCCATCTTTATTTTTGCTGAACCATGCACCTCACTCTCTCTCTCTCTGTTTAAATGAGATTTAAACATTTGAATGAGGCAGTTACAAGTGAATTTACACCGCTTAATTTGTGATTTGATGAGGCGATTACAGTGCATAATTCATTTAAAACGCAGCGATTACTAGTGAGAAGTAATCGCAGCGCTTATAAAGGGCCTGAGACATCCAGAAAATAGAGAATTTTGCACCTCCATTCTTCCCTACTTTCGCTCTGTTGTGCTACTCGTGTGTGTCCGTTCAACCTCGTCGACCTTTCTTCCCGCTGCACTGGAAGGAGGGAGAGCGGCTATCTCCGAATCGTTGCCGCAGAGAACCCGCACGGGCGGCAATAAGGTTTCGGGCAGCGATCTGCGCGACCGCCACCGTGATCGCTACACCTACGTTCTACATCGCATCAAGCTGCGCAGCTTCCTGCATTCTTCATCAGCTAACAAGTAAGTCGTTCATGCGCACGCTCGACTTAGTTATTACATTTTCTTGAGTATATTTTGAAATATGATGAGTAGCCTCATCGCTAGTAGTAAGCTTTGCATCACTAGTTTATTGTGTTTGTCTCCTAGTAAAATTTGGAATTAAAATATTGCCCATATTTCCATCAGTTTGTACTAGAAATAATATCTCAAATAACATAAAGAAATTACAAATCGTTGTAGAAGAACATATCTGGCTTAAGCTTACAGGCCAAAGCAATAAAGATAGCTCGCTTTAACAGTTTAACTTATTTTTATAATGATAGACCAAAGTTTAAGTTAAACAAAGAGAGCCACTAAAGTATGCAGATTATTAAAATCTTTGTATGGCCTAAAACTAGCACCAAAACAATGGCACGAGAAGTTTGACAAAACTTTAACATCTGCTGACTTTGTTGTGAATGAAGCTGATAAATGTGTGTACTATCGTTATGGTGGGGGTCAAGAAGTGATCTTATGTCTATATGTAGATGACATACTTACATTTGGAACAAACACTGTCGTAATTGACGAGGTCAAATCTTTCTTATCTCGGTGTTTTGATATGAAAGACTTGGGAGAGGCAGATGTCATTCTGAATATTAAATTGATCAAAAGCAAGGATGGGATTACTTTGAGTCAATCCCATTATGCTAAGAAAATATTAAGCCGGTTTGGTTTTGAAAACTGTAAAGTTTCACCAACACCCTATGATGCGAGCATTAAGCTTCGAAAGAACCAGGGGTTAGGAAAAGATCAATTAAGATATTCACAAATTATTGGGTCACTTATGTATTTAGCTGGTGCCACAAGACCTGACATTTCATTTGCTGTGAGTAAATTAAGTCGGTTTACGTCTAACCCAGAGATGATCACTAGGAGGCACTTGAAAGAGTGTTGCGCTACTTGAGAGGCACAACATCTTTTGGAATACATTATACTCGACACTCTTTCGTATTAGAAGGATATAGTGACTCTAATTGGATCTCGATGCGGATGAGATCAAAACTACAAGTGGTTATGTATTCACTTTAGTCGGTGTTGCAATTTCATGGAGGTCTTGCAAATGCACCATATTGACGAGGTCAACCATGGAAGCAAAACTTATAGCACTTGACACACCACATTGAGGTGAATGGTCTGAGAGAGCTTCTATTGGACTTGCCATTGGTTGAGAAACCAATACCTGCAATCTTGATGTATTGTGATAATCAAACAGTGTTGGCCAAAGTCACAAGTACTAAGGATAATATGAAGTCCTCTAGACAAGTGAAGTGTAGGCTTAAATCTGTCAGAAAACTGAGAAACTCCGGAGTGATTGCTGTGAATCTATTCACACTGAGAAAAATCTAGCAGACCCTTTTACAAAGGGGTTAGCACGGAAAGCGATTTCCGTTGCATCTATGGACATGGGAATGAGGCCCATTTAAGTTACATCACAATGGTAACCCATACCTAGGAGATCCCGTGACTTAGGCAATGGGAAAAATAAATTGATGTTGTAATAAGAGAGTACATATTTATTGTACCCGTGTCCTAATAAACAATGTACTTTCGGCATTATTTTATAAGACATCGATCCCGTATTAAAGACCGGGAACGCTGCGCACCTCGCGGCCACGCCGCCGCCGCGTTTCGGCCGGCGCGTGGCGGGGAATCGCGTCGGCGCGGGAGGCGATTTCCTTGAGGTTTTCGAAATTACGTAAAGGTCCTTTTTCTCGCGAAAGGTCCCCGGATTTTTCAAAAACCTGCGCATTTATTTTTCATTGATAGCAACCCAAGTTTCAAAAATTACGTGCAGGCCCTCGGTTCTTTCAAAACAAGCATTTTTCGTTGATAGCAACCCGCAGTTTCAAAAATTACGTACAGGCCCTCGGTTCTTTCAAAACAAGTCCTTTTTTCTCGCGAAAAGGTCCCTGAATTTTTCAAAAAAGTCCCTGCGCAGTTTCAAAAATTACGTACAAGCCCTTGGTTCTTTCAAAACAACCCCTGATTTTTTCAAAACAGCCCATGATTTTTACGAAAACAACCTCCGATCTCCTTTTATTGCGAAAACCCCGCTTGTTTTTGAAAAGCCCTACACTTTTCTTTAGCTACGAATTTTACGAACAGCCCTTATTTCTTCCAAAAGACTCTCGATCTTTTTGTAAAGAAGCCCTCCACTCTTCCTTTATTGCTAAAAGGCCCTTGATTTTTGCCAAAAACCCCTACGTTTTCTTTTTCGCGAATTTTCGCCTTCTTTGTTGCGAAAAGGACCTTGATTTTTTCCAAAAACCCATACGCTTTCTTTTTCTGCGAATTTTCGCCTCTTTTACTTCGATCCACACGGTGGCTGGCGTGGCGTGGCGCCACGCCTACGTGGCTAGTTGTATTGAGGAAGGAAGAATTGCTATTGAGAACATTAGATCAGACAAGCAGCTGGACGATATTCTGACGAAAACATGTAAAATTTTTGGAGATGACAAAACTCGGCATGGTTGAGGCTACTCAACAAGATTAGGGAGAGTTTGATGTAAGTAATCTTGTTGAGTCAGTTAGCGTCTGAGTCAGTCTTGTTTTCCTGAAGAAGTTCTATTTTGAGTCCATGCGGCTGATTGATAAAGCCATATTCGGTTTCCTTATTTCTAGCAGATAGCTTTCGTTGTTAGCAAATAGAAAGTTTTGATTTGATTTGATCTTGTAAGCAAGATAGAGTTTTAGCTATTTAATATGAAGAGAAAAAACCCAGAAAAGGTGCTGGCTGGATTTTGCACCGTAAGCCTCTCACTACTACAAAAGAGGCTATACTGAACAGCTACATCACAGACGATTCATACGGATATACAAAATATCGCAGACGGTTTTTCTTCCAAACCGTCTGTGATATTAGTAATATCACAGACGGTTAGTAATAAAAACCATCTGTGATATTCTGTATATCACAGACGGTCTTTGTTATTAACTGTCTGTGATAGTCGAGTATCATAGACGGTTTTTTGATGAAAAACCGTATGTGATACTCGACTATCACAGACGGTTTTTGGGTACTAACCTCTGTAATGTGAGTTATTACAGACGGCTTGGGAGCCATCTGTGATAACCACCTATTATCGCTGACACACAAATACTGACAGTTCAGGAACTGTCTATAATAACGATTTCGAACTGTCTGTGATAAAACTGTCTGTAGCAGTGTCTGTTTTCCTCCCCGGTCATCTGTATGTTTTTGCTCTGCTGTTTCGCTTCTCCGCATATGCCCAGCGATATATTGTAGTCCTCCCGGCAAGAGGCCGTTTTCAGGCTCTTGGCTGCTGGTCCTGTCGTGACAGCGGAGGAAGATTTCTCTACCGTGGTAGAACTCGGTGAAAAATTTCTCTGCCATGACGGTGTCTGACAGTGATCTCGTCCTCTTGAGTAATTACAACACATACGTGCAAGGTCAATAGCGGTACAGTATATATCTAACTAGAAATTAAGCTAGCCATCCCATCAATGGAAACATGCACATGCAATAATCTCCAGTTACAATGAATCACAAACTACATTGCTAGGCACTACTAAAGAATTGTTGCTACTGTCACGCACGTACGTACTGCTTGATGTCGATGCCAACACGCACGTACGTTTGTCATCTCACTGCCCTATCTACGTGCTGTCTTTTTTTAACTGTGAAAAGGATCCACTACTACAAAAAAGATCATCACAGACGGTTGAAAAACGTCATCACAGACGGTTTTGTGAACCGTCTGAATTTATGTGTCAGTGATAATCGAAGGTTATCACAGACGGTTTTCAAACCGTCTGTGATTATCAGATATCACCGTCTGTGATAGCTGATAATCACAGTGATTATCAGATGTCACAGACGATTTTTAGTGAAAAACCGCCTATGATTATCAGATATCACAGATGGTTTTTAGCTAAAAACCGTCTGTGATATTCTTTCCTACCCCTAAATCTATTCCTGTTTATTGGCTAGCCTCAGGAAATGCTAGCCATGCCCTCTGAAACAAGCAGATCAACATGTACATGTATACATACAATTCACATCCCAATTCATTTCACAAACATAAAACATCCAATTCACATCGCACTTC
This sequence comes from Dendrocalamus sinicus, assembly GCA_036346575.1. Lineage (NCBI taxonomy): Eukaryota > Viridiplantae > Streptophyta > Magnoliopsida > Poales > Poaceae > Dendrocalamus > Dendrocalamus sinicus. The sequence continues at coordinate 2,172,013 of CM070658.1, forward strand.
ATTTCACAAACATAAAGCATCCATTTCGCAAATCAATTCATTGAAATGAAATAAAATATCCATTAACATATACACAATTACAAAAGATCTACATTGCATTTGCACTTAGATGGTAACATTGCAATTTTTATTGCTCTATCACTCCGGAATCGAGATCTCGTGAAAGGAACAGATCCATAATCAACGAACTTGTCCCGCTGAACAAGCTATACTTGGGTGGTGCTTGATTGCCATTCAAGTATTGCTTGTGCAGTCGACAAGTTCATTGATTATGGATCCGTTCCTTTTGCAAGACCTCGATTCCGGAGTGATAAGAGCAATAAAAAATCATTGTGCGCAGTGGAACTCTCCATCTGCTCTTATGACTTTAGTCCACAAAAACGAAGCGAACTCTCCTCGAATATGTGCAAAGTCCGGCTGTTTCAATGCAGATGTAGAGATGGGCGCAGCCTGTCGATAGGAATATCAACGCGCGTACATATATAACCTGACAAGTATGAAATAAATGTGGGAAGATTGACAAACCTTAGAATTGGTGATCTTCGAGGAATCGAGGAGTAGTCTCATATAGTGGCACACGTAGAATCCACACGTGTTGCCCGGCTGCTGCTAGTGGCACTACAAAAAATAGAATGTGTTGAATCAAAAGGCATTACTGCTAAGTGTTGTACATGATTAATTAATGCGTAGCTAGCGAATACCCGAAAATTGCGAGCATGTTTCAAGGGCTTGGCCCCTGTCGTCGAGCCACATGTTTGTTGAACGTATGTGGCGAACGACCTTCGTTATTCGAAAAAGTTAGATTCGTCATTCGGAAGGAAAGAAAGAGTACAATGTACAATGTACTTACCTATCGAGTATTTGGGCGATAGCTGTGTACTTGAATTTGTTGTTACTTAGAGAATCAAGGTATATAGTCTTGTTCCATTTTGGTATAATTACAATTAAAATTCAATGGAAGTGCTCATTGTATGGCATAAGAACAAATTCCTTATCGTGGTGAGCCAGCAGTGTTATTGTAATATAGTTCTCGACGAAGGATGCATCCTCGTTGATGGTATCAATGGCGACCAAGCGTGGGTCCAGGAAACCAATTGGTGATTTCAATGATCTAGCTTCGGTCAGCATGAATCTATATATATACACAGAAAAGCAGCAAATTGTGACATATATCGGTATTACGTGAACAGAGACTGTGATTGTACAGACTTACAGTGTCCAGCATCGAACGAGTGAGACGTCGAGAGCGTTGAGCGTGAAAAGACCAAATATATCGTCAAAGGTCACCGCGAAGACACATTCCTGACTTTCGTGCTGGAAATGTTCCCGCTTGAATTTGACAGTGATACCTGAGCGCCGTTCTGCCTCTGGCCTATTGGACTGTTCCATATACCAAGCGTGTAATGTTTGGCAACCAAGACCTAGGGTTAAGAGGTGCTCTTCCAGGAATATCATCGGCTTGCCTAGCACGAATGTGCGGGCCAATGGCAGGTACGGGATATCATCATCATCCTTTGTCTTTGATTTGCCCTGGCCGCTGTCTCGACTGTAGGTCGACTTTATGGTAGTCGACTGTAATGGTACAGACGGTGCAAGTTGTTTTGGCGAGAATAGCACCCGTGGAGATAGCACCGGCAGTAGCTAGCTTCGCCGACCGCCCTTGTGGAGATAGCACCGGTGCATTTAGCTCGTTCGCGCTGCCCTCTCCGGTCCAGCCACCGTGAAGAAGCCTCGAGGAGATGTCGCATTTGGGCCATGGATGAATATTCCAATGGCCTGCCCTAGAGTCACGATCTCGTCGTTGGGGGTCTTCGGTAGCGGGACGACCTCAAAATTGGCATGCACACCATCCACATTAACTTTTTGCGTAGCCTGGTGCTAAAGGTTGACCGTGCACCATAGCCCCGATACCAAACTGATATGCCTGGCCCCAAGCAGCGTACAAGGGAACGGATGCACATCTCACTTGGAGCCTGCACTTCGTAGGCTCCTACATAATGATACAAAATTAGCTACTCCAATAGGCCTATCAATGGAGCAAGCATTCGAGAGATAATAATTATTACTTGGATGTTGTCCACAGGAAATCTGGCCTCGCTTTCCGACGGATTGGACGCGCAACTACTCGGACGGTTGTGCGGGCTAGCTAGCACAGGAGCGGCGTCTTGCTGACTTTCTGTATGTTTCCGCACCTCATCTCTGACTACATCAGCCAGCTCACCTATTAGCTCCTCTCTAAGAGATGCCTTGATCTCTTCTCGTAGCCGCTCCTCACGCTCGGCTTTGGTTCTCTTCCTACGCCGATACATTTCGGAGTCATCTTGGAAACCATGTTTCCAAGGAACATAAAGCCCAAGGCCTCTCGTACGGCCCGGGTGCTCCTTGTTTCCCAGGGCCACGGAGAGCATATCATTCTCCCTTGTTCCCTGGAATGATCCCAGGGTAGATTCAAAACTCAGCTCTTCCTGCAAGAGCACGACATGTCATTTCAATTCGTACGAAGTTGTGGAGTAATTACAAGCTACGTAGTTCGATCGATATCTTACTAGGCGCTGGGACACTTGCTGGTCTACAGGGTTTCGAAAGGAGACGTCCCCCGATGTCGTTGTAGATGACCTTGCTATAATCCAATTTCGAGCACGGTTATCCGGGATATTGCTAAATGCCGGGGTGATGTCCTGCATGGCTGCCAGTTCATCCTTCTTCCTCCACTGCGGGATTTTACCCGCATACCCAGCTGTGCCAAGTCTGTGGGGGTGTGTGTTTTTTGCCTGGAGGGCCTTGTGCGCTGTACTTATACTTTTGAAATCTTCGGACGTCTTCATCGCTTTGAACTCTTCCCATTGCGGTCCTAGGAATGGGTATGTATGAAAAGGTGTTTCATCCGTCTCCACGTATTTCTTGACAAGCGTGCTCTTGAAGTTCTTCCATGCTTTGCACGCCGCTAGGTAGGTTTGTCGTTGCACGGCGTCTTGGTGTTCTTCTGGGATCTCGAACGATGCCAAAATTTCGGCCCACAGCTCACGTTTTCGAGTCTCAGGCACGTTCTTCCACGAATTGAATGTGATCTCAATTCATTCTCGTACAACTATTCCGATCAATGTTCGGAATGCGCTTACTGCTTTGTGAGGAAGGAGAGGAACCCCAGATCCATCGACTGCTGTGATGGTAAATCGGCCCTCAGGCTTCTTCGATAGCCCTCTTCCTTGGCGTCTTGATGTTGGAGCGGACGCCTCCGGCTATGGTGTTGAAAAATACGCGGATGACATGTTTCTCAATTTGTGAGTCTATTAGGATAAGATAAGAAAGTGAAACATGATGCTCAATGTTAGGAAGAGAGGAGAGGAGTAGAGGGGAGGAGGAGAAGGGAGGGGGTGATGTGGATAGAGAGGGGATGACATCTAAGCTAATGTAAAAGAGTAGTTAAGGAAGAGATGATAATAGTATCTTATGGAAGAGATGATAATAGCAATGCCATTATACTCAATAAAAACCCATTTTATATGAATACACCTCTCTTATGTCGATATATATTCCATTAATGCAAAAAAATCGAAATAGCTACCTTGCAGCAAATTAGGGCAACAGCAAATCAAAGAACTATCAGCATCCATGCAGGTAAACTAGCATGTGGTGAGCATGGACGGACACATTAAAACAAAGGCATAAATCTACAAACACATCATGAAAATAGCTACATAGTGAGAGAACATGAAAATCTTAATATCATGAAAATAGCTACATAGTGTAGATGGATCGTAGTAAATGTCAAAGTCCGTCATATCAGGCAATACTAGCACTGGGGCAGAGGTTAATTTCTTCTTTAATTCTTGAAAACTCACAACTCTCAGTCCAAGCAAACTACTTCTCCTTTCTGAGGAGCTGGGTGAGGGGTCTAACAATCTTATAAAATCTTTCATAAATCAAAGTAGTAACTGGCATCCTAAAGCTCTTGTATTTGCTTCTTCAGTTTCTTCTACTCATTGGTGGGTGTGCAATACGGCCTTTTGGATATAGGTACGGTGCCAATGCAAATTCTATGACAAATTCCAAATCTCTATCTAGCGGCATGTCGATTAATTTTTGGGGAAGGCATCGGGGTATTCCCTCATAACTAGCACTGCTTCTCCTCTAGGCCTCTTCATGTTATTCACTATCAGGGTCCTTTGAGGTGAAGAGTTGGCTGTGACTTCTACTGAACTTCCTTGGGCATTCACTAGGGTCACTAATCTGAGGGCACAATGGGGTACTTAATAAGTGTAGAATCCAAATGATTCTTTTTTGTTAAAAACTGAGAAACAAACAAATGCCAAGCTCCATAATCTGACAAAGCTATAGTAGTTACTGAGTTAACCAGAAACTTACCTAGTTGAGGGCTCGGGATGGTGGCCGGCGAGGGCTCGGGGAGGTGGCGACGATGACGGGCTCGGGGATAAGCCTTCACCCGATTGTGTAGTTATTAAGACAAACACCAACCAGCTGCATTCATGATCAACCACCAAACAGCTGCATTCATATACAACACCAACCAGCTGCATCACACATTTTCTCATTCTCAAAATTTACTACATCACACATTTTCACATCACACTGCAGCATTGTTCTATACATAAATGCCAATTCACATATACATCACACATATACATCACATATACATAAATGCCAATTCACAAATACATCACACTACAGCATTTTTCTATACATAAATGCCAATTCATATGTACATCACACATATACATAAATGTCAATTCACATATACATCACACTGCAGCATTGTTCTATACATAAAGGCCAATTCAATGTACATCACACATATACATCACATATGCATAAATGCCAATTCTCATTGTACTTGCTAATTTCCTTTAAAAATTAGCCCTTCATCATGATCAATGCATACATAACTAGTTTCGTCATGTTGTTCGTCGTCGACCCTTATGCCATTTCCAAAAGGAGGTAACTCGTCAAATTGATTGTATTCTTCCTCGTCCACTACATTCTCTACTCCGACAATTCTCCTTTTTCCATGAAGAACTACATGGCGTTTCTTATTTGCCGGGTCGGTTACATAGAAAACTTGAACAACTTGGTTGGCGAGTACGAATGGTTTGTCTTTGTACCCGACACGTTGGAGGTCCACGGTCGTGACACCGTACTTGTCAACCTTCACCTGTCGAGTTCCCAAATCTCTTCTATGAAGCCATAGTACGAGTTTCTCGACCCATCGATCGAACGCATCTATGCGGACGCCGCTGCTCAGTTAGTGCTCAGACATCCCGAGATCTGCAGATAGAATGTGTACCCATTTATGGCATATCCTTGCCATGTCACAACTGTAAATGTCGGCCCTTTTGCCAACCATGTCAGCATCTCACTTGGCGAGCTCCTAGCGATTTGCTCCTTCAACCATTGGTTGAACCGACTGTTGTGTTGCCTCATGATCCAAACATCCGGCCACTCCGGATTCTGTTGCCGAAGCACATCCTTGTTCTGGTTGACATAAGGCGCCACTTCAGTCATGTGTTGCAACACCGTGAAATGGGCTTGAGTATACGTGTCCATATTTGGAGTGATTGCTTTCCTTCTGATAGTTCCGAGACCCTTCAGCCTCCCCTCATGACGAGATTGAGGCACACCTATCGGTTGAATCTGAGCCATATAATCGACACAAAACTCAATGACCTCTTCACTTGCATAACCTTCGACAATGCTGCCCTCCGACCGAGAACGATTCCGTACGTAGGACTTGAGAATTCGCATGAACCTCTCAAATGGGTACATGCTATGTAGGAATACGGGCCCGCACATTTTTATCTCCCACACAACGTGAACAATGAGATGGACCATGATATCGAAAAACAAAGGAGGGAAATACATTTCAAGGTGACATAGAGTCATCACCACCTCGTCCTGCAGAGCATCTAGTCCTTCGGGATCGATGACCTTCTGAGCAATTGTGTTAAAGAAATAACATAGCCTCATGATTGTCTCTCGGACTTTGATCGGCAAAATATTTCTAATTGCAATAGGGAGCATCTGTGTCATCAGCACATGACAATCATAAGACTTCTTGCCATTTAACTTCAAATCTTGCATCGAAACAAGTTTCTTCACGTTGTCGAGTAACTGACGAACTTTGACACCATGCAAGCACCGCACGCTTCGCTTTTCTCAGCCTTGGACAAAGTGTAACACGCAGGGGGAAGGTACGTTCGTCCATTATCTATTATTGTCGGTACTAACTCAGGCCTGATGTCCATATTAGCCAAGTCAAGCCGTGCGTTGATGCCATCCTTTGTTTTATCACGAATGTTCAGTAAGAGACCAATCAAGCTGTCACATACATTCTTTTCTACGTGCATGACGTCGATGCAGTATCGAATATCTAGGTACACCCAATAAGGTAAGTCCCAAAATATTGATCTCTTCTTCCAGGTGTTCTTCTCATGAGCCATCAATTTAAGTCCCTTTCCGAAGACAACATCTAAATCCTTAACCATATCATAAACCTCGTGTCCCCTTAAATGCCTTGGAGCTGAACCGTCTTCCTTCTCTCCGTCAAATTGTTTCTTCATCTTGCGGTATGCGTGAGCCCTCCGAAGGAACCGGCGGTGACGCATGTACACGGTTTTGCGTGAGTGTTTCGGCCACACACTCTGGGTACCATCTAAACAGTGAGTACAAGCTTTGGCACCTTTTGTACTATGGCCCGATAGGTTACCAAGGGCAGGATAATCATTTATGGTGTAGAACAATAAGGAGCGCAGAGTGAAGTTCTCTCGTTTGTATGCATCCCATACCTATACCCCTTCGTTCCACAATACTTTTAGATCTTCCACCAACGGTGCTAGGAACACATCAATATCATTCCCAGGTTGTTTTGGCCCTTGGATAAGTATCGACAGCAAAATATACTTTCGCTTCATACACAACCAAGGAGGAAGGTTATAGATGCAGAGAGTCACGGGCCATGTGCTATGTCGGCTGCTCATGCTACTGAAAGGATTCATTCCATCTGTACTCAGTCCAAACCTTATATTTCTTGGTTCTGTACCGAAGTCTGCAAAACTCCTATCGATGTTTCTCCACTGCGCAGAATCAGCATGGTGTCTTAGAATTCCATCCTTCTTGCGCTCCTCCGAGTGCCAACGCAGCAGTTTTGCCTCCTTTGGATTTACAAAAAACCTTTTCAAACGGGGAATTATAGGAAAATACCATACCACCTTAGCAGGAGGTCCTTTCTTCGCCTTTGTTCCCTCGCCATCATCTGATTGATTGTTACGTTTGTATCGGGATGCGTTGCACACTGGACATACTTGCATGTTTGCATACTCTTTACGATAGAGGATACAGTCGTTCGGACATGCATGTTTTCTTTTTACTTCCATTCCCAACGGACAAAGAACCTTCTTGGCTTTATATGTGGTTTTAGGCAACTCATTTTCCTCTGGAAGCATGTCCGCTAAAAGACCTAACAGCGCTGTGAAACTCTTGTCAGACCAACTGTTGTTTGCCTTCAATTTCAACAGTTCAAGCACGGCTGACAACCTCGTGTACTTGGAGCACGTTAACAAAGGTTTCTCCGAATCCTCCATCAAGCCCCGGAATTTAACATACTCTCTCTCATCATAGTTCTCTTCTACATCGCGAAGCATCTGATCCAGATTATCATCGTGCAACCTATCCGAATCCGAACCACAATCAACATCATCCAGGTGCATGTCATTCACTTCACCGGCGATGTCATCCGGCGGCATTTGATCATTCACTTCGCCATGACTGGTCCAACATGTATAACCACTGCTAGAGCCACCGGAGAGCCCTTTCCTTCTTGCTTTGACGACCGAGTCTCCCACTCAGCCTTGGTGAGAAGCAAATGCTCCTCGTCCCCCCTCTCAAGCTTGTGTATCTGCTCCTCATACGCTTTGAGGTGGCCAATCACCTCCTCAAATGGCATGGTATCTACATTGGAGAATTGTTCAATTGTAGCATCAACATACAAAAACTTGTCAGGAACTGAATCGAGCAACTTCTTGACAAGTGCGGTATCCTCCAGGGTGGTGCTAAGGCCACTGAACTTGATCGCTAACCCACTAATCTTGCCAACAAACTGATCGATGGAGTCACTTTTCTTCATGCTTAGGACCTCGAATTCACTCTTCAAGGTCTGCAGTCACGCCTCCCTCACTCGATCAGCGTCAAGATACCTCGTCTTCAAGCTTTCCCATGCCTCCTTGGCTATCTTCTTCTTGGCAACCTGGTGGAGCAAATCCTCTGGAATGGCATCAAAGATGCTTGCAAGTGCCATCTTGTTCTTCCTCACCACGACCACTTAGGCCGTGGGTTTGATTGCCTCCCAAATATCCTGCGCCTCCATACATGCCTCCATTTGATTGCCCAAGTGGAGTAGTTAGAGGTGGTGAGCATCGAGTACTAGAGAGAGACGCCTCCCTCTCTAGTCGACCGTGCTGCTGTTGCTACCGTTGTCGCCATATGCTCGGTGGTGTACATCATGTTGAAGCGAACGTACCTGGGCATACACAGAACCGAGAACTCAAGCTCTGATACCAAATGTGGGATTAAAACACTCAATCCTCTCTATTGGGAATCACTCACTGATTCCTCTCGTTTCTCTAGATGGACACAGAGAGAGAGAGACTAATACACCAAGGGTTGGAATTGAATCACTCAATCTTTTCTATTGCTTCATCTCAAAACTTAACAGGAAATATTCGGCTTAAATAAGCCTCATGCACATAAGGTCACACAATCTGTACTCCACATACCCACTAACTCCACTAAGACCTATTGTCATGCCACTGTTCGGGATCTTCTCTGTGATCCACACGACTTGGCCAACTCATTGACTCATGTTACAGTCGTTACTCGGACGCCCAGCCATGACTTATGACCACGGCATCTCGACCATAGCTGCTACTCGATTTACGAGTACATCTGCTCCTGTAGCTTCTGACTATCGACCGGGTACTGGAGCTTACGACTGATCGGTTACTGTAGCTTATGACTACCGACCGGTTACTATAGCTCCCGACTACTGCTTCGACCATGGCGCTTCGACTCGGTGCTTCAACCACAGTGCATCAACTCAATGCTTTGACCAACGGCTTTGTCGATGGCTTCGACACTACTGCTTTGACCACGCTCATGCTGCGACCCTTTGCACGTTGTAGATATTGGCGCCTCCGGTTGACCGTTTCTCATGGCTTAGCATGCACTGCAGCTCAAGTCTCCATAGTTGTATGTATCGCACGTATTGCTGTACATTTCTTCTGATGCCACACACTACTATCATATAAAGACCTATATAGCGTGATCACTATATGCAAAAGACTAAAGTAAATATGCATATACAAATTTTATCGAGATTAGTATCCAACAATGTCATCACGATCAGCTCGTCAAGATCTTCACTATGCTCGAGGCCCTGTTTGAAATATAGAAATTTCAAGCGACTTCTATAGAAATTTCACAGTGAACTGTTAAATTCCCGTAATTAGAACTATGACCCTCACAATATATGTTTGCGAGAGAGTCTCAACTTTCAAGCATGCCCTAGTTAAGTAATGAACAGCTAGCTAGGGGCCTCTTGTTCTCTCGGCCGGGCCGGCCTCTATATATACGCATGAATTGCCCTCTGCTAACTCCATACATCCACGCATCCCGGCTCGATCCATCACTGTAACAAAGTTACAATGGCGTCTCCGGCTGCCACCTCTTCTATCCTCTTTCTCATCTTGGTCGCCTTCACCACCGGCGCCGGCGCGGCCACCTTCACCGTCACCAACCGGTGCTCCTTCACGGTGTGGCCGGGAGTCATCCCGGTCGGCGGCGGCACGCAGCTGAACCCGGGCCAGACGTGGAACTTCAACGTGCCCGCCGGCACCAGCGCCGCCAGGATATGGCCCCGCACCGGCTGCTCCTTCGGCCGCGGGGGCTGTCAGACGGGCGACGGCGAGGGCGCGCTGTCCTGCGTCCACTCCGGTAAGCCGCCGGCGACGCTGGCCGAGTTCACGCTCGGGCTCGGTGAAGACATGAACTACTACGACATCTCGGTCGTCGACGGCTTCAACGTGCCGATGGACTTGTCGTGCAGCACCGGCGACGCCCTCCGGTGCAGGGACCCCGGCTGCACCGACGCGAACCACCATCCCGACGAGGGAAAGATCCATACATGCATGGGTTATGGGTACCAACGACTACCATGTCGTCTTCTGCCCATGAGTGATATATTCATAGATGCATGCACGGCATGTCACCACTGAGGCACTGAGCCAGTCATGGCATATATACGATCGACTATGTTAGTGCGTACACTGCTTATGTACGATCGGAGAATTAATAAAGTTCATGAATAAAAACGCTCGTCCATGTATATTCATGCATCCCTTTTTCAAAAACATCGATTATATTCATGCATGTGGATACACTACTACAGAAAATCTAACACTAAACGTCAAATCACAGACGGTTTCAAACCGTCTGTGACCGACACTAACACATACGATTTTAATTTGAACACCGTCTGTGTTGATGGTGTCGGAGAAAATGAGTATCACAGACGGTTCTTACCGATGAACCGTCTGTGATATTTTAGTATCACAGACGGTTTTTATTAAAAACCGTCTGTGATAAATTAATAAAATTCATGAATAAAAATGCTCGTCCATGTATATTCATGCATCCCTTTTTCAAAAACATCGATTATATTCATGCATTTGGATACACTACTACAGAAAGCCTAATACTAGATGCCAAATCACAGACGGTTTGACAAAACCGTCTGTGACCGACACTAACACAGACGGTTTTAATTTGGTCACCGTCTGTGTTGATGGCGTCGGAGAAAACGAGTATCACAGACGGTTCTTACTGATGAACCATCTGTGATGTTTTAGTATCACAGACGGTTTTTAATAAAAAAAACCGTCTGTGATAATGGCGCTAGACATTTATTGCGCCGCTCAGAACCGCATCTGTCTTCATTTCGATCCAGATCTAGCCGGTGCTGCACTCTTTCGCTTAGGAGGCAAGCTAGGCGATTTCAGGCCAATTAATTTGGTTGGAAGAGGCAGAGATTGAGCTTTGAAGATTCATACGTTCCTGGTTGCTCTAGATATGGTTAGTAATGAAATTTATTTTTCTTTGCATTACAATTTAGATCTAAGTTTTGGTGAGTGTTATTGAAGATGGTTTGCATCTATTTAACCATACATGATCAGTTCTCCTCATGTAGGAGGCTAAATTTGTCAAAATTGCTGGTTATATACCTTCAATCATCTGGGAAGTAGTCATTGTGTTTATAATATGAATTAAGCTAGCAAAGCCTCAATGCATGTGGTATATATGTAATAATAATTAATTAATTTTATTTTTAATACTAAGTTGTTATATATATACATAACGTAGGACCGAAACTAGATGTATGCCGTGAACCATGTGAGCGAAGAGTACATTAATGGCGTATCTGGTTTTACAAGAGCTGCCGAGGAGGATATGTTGAATTAGGGGGTGGAATATATGTATTGTCCATGCACCGACTGTGAGAATTTAAAGATGTTTAAGAACCGAGGGCAAATTGAAGCGCACTTGATTCGGAGGGGTTTCAAAAAGGGTTATACGTATTGGACCAGTCACGGCGAAGTCAATGATTATATGCTGCCGGATGATATCGCGGGAGAAGTGAATGATATGCCGCGGATGATATCGCCGGTGAAGTGAATGACATGCCGCCAGATGATGTCGATTGTTGTTCGGATTCGGATAGGTCGCACGATGACAATCTGGATCAGATGCTTCGCGATGTAGAAGAGAACTATGATGAGAGAGAGAGTATGTTAAATTCCGGGGCATGATGGTGGACTCGGAGAAACCTTTGTTCACATGCTGCAGGTCAAAGTACACGAGGTTGTCGGCCATGTTTAAACTGTTGAAATTGAAGGCAAGCAACGGTTGGTCCAACAAGAGTTTCACGGCGCTTCTAGGTCTTTTAGCGGACATGAAAAATGAGTTGCCTAAAACCACGTATAAAGCCAAGAAGGTTCTTTGTCCATTGGGAATGGAAGTAGAAAAATACATGCATTTCCAAACGACTGTATCCTTTACCGTAAAGAGTATGTAAACATGCATGTATGTCCGGTGTGCAACGCATCTCAATACAAACGTAACAATCAATCAAACGACGGCGAGGGAACAGAGGTGAAAAAAGGACCTCCTGCTAAGGTGGCATGGTATTTTCCTATAATTCCCCGTTTGAAAAGGTTTTTGCAAATCCAAAAGAGGCAAAACTGCTGCGTTGGCATTCGGAGGAGCGTAAGATGGATGGAATACTAAGACACCTCGCTGATTCCGCCCAGTGGAGAAACATTGATAGGAGTTTTGCAGACTTCGGTGTAGAACCAAGGAATATAAGGTTTGGACTGAGTACGGATGGAATGAATCCTTTCAGTAGCATGAGCAGCCGACATAGCACATGGCATGTGACTCTCTGCATCTATAACCTTCCTCCTTGGTTGTGTATGAAGTGAAAATATATTTTGCTGTCATACTTATCCAAGGGCCAAAGCAACCTGGAAATGATATCGATGTGTACCTAGCACCGTTGGTGAAAGATCTAAAAGTACTGTGGAACGAAGGGGTACATGTATGAGATGCATACAAATGAGAGAACTTCATTTTGTGATCCTTATTGTTCTGCACCATAAATGATTATCCTGCCCTTGGTAACCTATCGGACCAGAGTACAAAAGGTGCCAAAGCTTGTACTCACTATTTAGACGGTACCGAGAGTGTGTGGCTGAAACACTCATGCAAAACCGTCTACATACGTCACCGCCGGTTCCTTCGGAGGGCTCACCTATACCGCAAGATGAAGAAATAATTTGACAGAGAGAAAGAAGACAGTTCAGCTCCAAGGCATGTAAGGGGAAAAGAGATTTATAATATGGTTAAAGATTTAGGTGTTGTCCTCGGAAAGAGACGTAAATTAAGGGCTCATGAGAAAAACACCTGGAAGAAGAGATCAATATTTTGGGACTTACCTTATTGGGAATACGTAGATGTTCAACACTGCATCGACATCATGCACATAGAAAAGAATGTATGTTACAGCTTAATTGGTCTCTTACTGAACATTCGTGATAAAACAAAGAACGGCGTCAATGCACAGCTTGACTTGGCTGATATGGACATCAGGCCTGAGTTAGCACTGACAAAAACAGATAATGGACGAACGTACCTTCCCTCTGCGTGTTATACTCTGTCCAAGGGCGAAAATAGAACTGTGCCAGTGCTTGCATGGTGTCAAAGTTCCGTCTGGTTACTCCGGAAACGTGAAGAAACTTGTTTCGATGCAAGATTTGAAGTTAAATAGCATGAAGTCTTATGATTGTTATGTGCTGATGACACAGATGCTCCCTATTGCAATTAGAAATATTTTGCCGATCAAAGTCCGAGAGACAATCATGAGGCTATGTTATTTATTTAACACAATTGCTCAGAAGGTCATCGATCCCGAAGGACTAGATGCTCTGCAGGACGAGGTGGTGATGACTCTATGTCATCTTGAAATGTATTTCCCACCTTCGTTTTTCAATATCATGGTCCATCTTATTATTCACGTTGTGTGGGAGATAAAAATGTGCGGGCCCGTATTCCTACGTGTGGATTCTATGTTTGCCACCATATGAAACTACTCCTTAATTTCTCGAGGATCACCAATTCTAAGGTTTGTCAATCTTCCCATAATTATTTTACACTTATCAGGTTATATATATATCGACAGACTACGTCCATCCCGTCAACTACGTTGAAACATCCCGACCTTTCACAAATTTGAGGAGAGTGTACATACTTTTTGGTGGCTAGAGTCATAAACTCGGATGGAGAGTTCCACAACGTATAATGATTTTTATTGTCTTATCAATCCGGAATGAGGTCTCATGAAGGCAGATCCATAATCAATGAACTTTCGAATTTGCACAAGCAATACTTGGATGGTGCATGATTGCCATCCAAGTATTGCTTGTGCAGCTTGACCAGTTCGTTGATTATGGATCTGCTCTTCGCGAGACCTCGATTCCGAGTGATAGAGCAATAAAAAATGCAATATTACCATCTAAGTGCAAATGCAATGTAGATCTTCTGTAATTGTGTATTTGTTAATAGATATTTTATTTTATTTCATTTCAATTAATTGATTTGCGAAATGGATGTTTTATGTTTGTGAAATGAAGTGCGATGTGAATTGGATGTTTTATGTTTGTGAAATGAATGGAGATGTGAATTATATGTATACATGTACGTGTTGATCTGCTTGTTTCAGAGGGCATGACTAGCATTTCCTGAGGCTAGTCAATAAACAGAAATAGATTTAGGGGTAGAAAAGAATATCATAGACGTTTGTAACTAAAAACCATCTGTGATAGCTGATAATCACAGACGGTTTGTAAGTAAAAACCGTCTATGATATATCAATTTCATCACAGACGGTTTTTCACTAAAAACCGTCTGTGATATCTGATAATCACAGACGGTTTTTAGTTAAAAACTATCTGTGATTATCACCTATCACAGACGATTTTTACTTACAAACCGTCTGTAATTATCACCTATCACAGATGATTTTTAGTTACAAACCGTCTGTGATATTTACACCATAGGCAGTTCGAAAACCGTCTGTGATAACCTTCGATTATCACTGACCCATAAATTCAGTGATAACCTTCGATTATCACTGACTCATAAATTCAGATGGTTCAGAAAACTGTCTGTGATGACGTTTTTGAACCGTCTGTAATACGGTTTTCTGTAGTAGTGATATATGCATCTATACATGTATCTGGTTGTAGTCTTCGATCGACGACAAACATTGACGATCTCAGTAGTAATGTTGTTATTCGTACTACGCTAGCTTAATCGATCTCAGGCGCACGCAATGCCGAGTTACGACTAGGAAGTAATTTACAGTGCATGCACCAGTGAGCCGTCGCCCTACGGCGGCCGGCCGCCGCCGCATGCATATTGGCATATAGTCCGATACTGCCTTTCGTCCTTGACTACTTTTCAGTTGGCATATTCGCCGGGCAAACGTTGGTGTCGAGGATAAGACTTGTTCCCCCACGCAAGTTATTTAAGAAGCGAGGATGCGAATCCGGGTTGGCTAGCCATCGGTCAAAAGCACGCGGAGGACAAATCTAGAAAGCCATCAATAATGACAACACAACAATTCTGATTATATATAGCTTTCGGTTTTGGGTTGCATGATCTCGTGTCTTAGGGAGGGTTCATGCACTCCAGCTGTACAGCTTGCTACGTATACAGTCGTCTCTGCAGCTTCTCAAAAGCAGGAACTGCCTCGCGCGGAGCAAGGCGCCGGAGCGGTAGGTCGGCGGGCAAGGGGAGAGCTTGCACTCGACGCGGAGCCCGGCGCCGGGGGGGGGGCTGGTAAAGACGAGGAGGTGGACGCCTTGACGTAGCCGGCGGCGAAGGCACGCAGCCACCGGCGGTTCGATGGCGGCGTGCGGTGGGAGTTTTGGCAGGGTGATGGATATGGGTCGGCTTTTCTGTTGCCGAGCCATGCGGACGAGGCGTGGGCAGGGAAAAATCTTTTGGATTGAAAAAAATTCGTCATGCAACGAAACATACGAAATGAACGAAATTTTACAATTTCAGATGAAACTTTTAAACATCACTTAAATTTTAATAAAATTTAACCAAATTTAGACAAACGGGGTAGAAAAGAGCTTTACTAGATTCCAGAACTGGATGGACAGAGAAAGAAGAACTACATGATCTTCACCTCCAATACATCATTGGCAAAAAATCGTGGACCCTCCTTGCTAACAATTGGCTGGTGAAGCCAGTCCTGATAGTGTTCCTCTAGATGACCAACCTAGAAAATTTAACCCAATTAGTTGGAAACAATAATCAAAGAGCAGACCTGGATTTTCAAATGCATCAATACACCAAAGCATAAACAGAGAAATTAGGCGAGAGTCAAGAGTCAAAGACTACTGATAAAGACTGCATACATAGTAGTGAAAGTGGGCATGCTCCATGCATGCATGCCTTATCGCTGATGTGAGGTGCACGACCGCCGTGATGGCTCCGGCGAGCCGCAGAATTCCAAGGGCTTCACTGCGAGAGGCACAGGCTAGCCAAAACAAGAGAAATTTCAATATTTAACACTGAATACGTGCGCCTCTCAACTTTTAACCCCCAATTCGCACGCCTTTGGAAATTTAACTCTGTCACTGCGAATTCTTTTGATTCAAGGGATTCTCCTCATTTTCTCTCCTTTTATATTTTGACACTTGTCATTGCGAAAATGAGGAGAATCCTTTGAATCAAAAGAATTCGGGGGTTAAAAGTTGAGAGGTGCATGTATTCAGTGTCAAATATTAAAATTTCTCCCAAAACAACCGTACAATTATTAGACTATGATAACACTTTTTATGCGCAGTAGCCTCTCGATCTCATCAAAATTTGTGAGAAATGGTATGAGCATGTATAGTATTAAGAATACAAAAGTTAAATCTTGTAGAGAGAAATAAAATAACGACGTTAAAACAATCGTGATAAAAGATAAAAGATTTGGCGAACGACCGCCGTGGTCACAGCGACAGGCACACGATAGCCAAAACAACCGTGAATTCCAAGGGCGCTGAACGATGTTTTGTCCATGTATTCATATTGGGGACTCAAGGGTATCTTTGTAATTTCTCCCAATCTTAGACTTTTCTCTCCCCGGCCATCTATAAATACGCATGCCCTTCGTAACCCGTCCGAATTGGGGTCCTCTGACTTTGCACAGTAAAAAATACTATAGCAACAGCTGATCTGTGCCGTTCTTTTTCCGCCGGACGGCTCAGATCGCGCAACTGCACCCTGACTTTGCCTGTGCAAAGTCAGAGGATTCGATTCCAACTCGTCCACACATCCTAGTCGTAGCCAGACAATTAACCGGCCACAACGACAATGGCGTCTCCGGCCGCCTCTTCGGTACTCTTTATGCTCCTCGTCGCCTTCATGGCTGGCGCCAACGCGTCCATCTTCTCCTTCGTCAACAAGTGTTCCTACACGGTGTGGCTCGCCGCCATCCTCAGAGGCGGCGGCACGCAGCTGAACCCCGGCGACGTGGACCCTCAACATCCCGGCCGCACCAGCACCGCCAGATATGGGGCCGCACCGGCTGCTCATTCAACGGCGCGCGGAGCTGCGGACCGGCGATCGCGCTGGCGCGCCATCTGCACGCTCGTGGCAGCCGCCGGCGACGCCTGGCGGAGTTCGCGCCGCCGGCGCCACGGACTACTACGACATCTCGGTGGTCGACGGATTCAACGTGCCGATGGCCTTCCTCTGCGGCGGCTCGGGCCCCCGCTGCTACGCCGACAAGTGCCCGGAAGCGTACCCGTTCTCCTCCAAAGACGGCAAGACCCACAGCTGCCCTGGGAACAGCAACTACCAGGTCATCTTCTGCCCGTGATTCGCGCGCGCATGCATGCATGCGATCGATCGATATATACGCGCGAGCGAGCATATGAATTAAGTAAACTCCTTCAAAAAAATACTATAAAGTATATATACACGTACGTCAAGTGATGTATGCATGCATGCAGCATGCATGTTTAATAGTACCAGTATATGATCATGCATGTAACTCGAGTGAGAGTTGTACGTGCGTAGACCGTACTAGTACACCTTCGGTTGTACGTACGTGCTGGTGAAATAAAGGTGACGACCAAAAAAATAAGACGGAATTAATATATGAATGAAGATCTATTTGTCGGTCCATTGAAAATTTTGCAGCAATCGATCAGTACTGAATTTCTCACGGTCTGACCGGCCGTTCGATCGTGTATTCACAACACGTTGATCGTATTCGTATGTGCGTGCCAAATTGATGAATACGTGTTCAAGTGTTGATGAATACGTGCATGCATGCATGCAAGCCCGATCTGGTACAGGCCATGCGGTTTATTCTACGTACGTACGCTTCACACCGATGACTACTAGGCAGTCAGTCAGATACTACTAGCATGCATATGCGAGGCACTTGCATCTGGAATTTTGGCATTTTTGGTTCTGTACAGCACAATAATACCATAAATAACTTTCAGGTGTATGCAATACTATTTCCGGCGCACCACTCTGAGAGCGAGACTCTGGCCAGTCGTCACGTGCTCAGTCCTGCACCCTGGCACCGTAACACCCTAGTCATGCAGTCCAGAAGCACATGATTCCGGCAAAATCAGCAGTGATCTAAGGCTGTATGTGGTCAAAAAAGCTATCGCAGTCGAATACAATAGTGGTCGAGCAAGGCAGCGGTCGAACAAGTAGTGGTTGAGTATGGATGTGGTCGAAAGCGACTACAGGCGAAAGCGGAGGTGGTGAAAAGCGATAGCGGTTGAAAGCCGACGTGGTCAAGGATGACAGTGGTCGAAGGCGACTGTGGTCGAACAGCCGTGGTTGGAGTGGCTGCAGTGGTGCGCAACCGTGGGTGAGCCACAAAGAGAGGGTGGTGGTGGCGCTTTCGCTCCGGCGGTTGGGGAGTTCGGTGGTGCCCGAGCTTGGCAAAGTGGTCGACGGTGATCCCTAGGTGTGGTGAAGCTTGCACGGTCATCGGCAAAGCCGGAGGCGACCTCGAGCAACGGCGATTACTCACCGAAGTTGCACGGGGGATCAGGAAGAGAGGAGCGCGATGCGGGGGATCAAGCACCCTGGACCGCATGGCTCGGGTGCAACGGTGCTGGGGTGCGAGTCTGTGCACAAGTCGACCGAACAGAGCCCGTGCTTGACGAGGGTGCCAGAAATGGCATTGCATGTTAGAAATTGGCCCATGTGAGCAAGGCTCATTTCCTTAATTCCAAAGCATGCACTGTTTAGTACTATATTGCTAAAGCAAGGTGGATGAGACTAGTTTATAAGGTGGAGTTCTCAGCACTCCTTAAATATGGATAGAGATGGTATGAGTAGGGTTCTGGCTAGTCACACATGGGTGTGCATGCGCGCGCGTATTCACGTATTTCGCGTGAAAATCACGTGACTTGTGACGCGCGACCGCGACGTGACGTGGCACACCATTTGGCAGACCAAGTCCATCTTTACTTTTGCTGGACTCTGCACCACTCTCTCTCTCTGTGTTTGAATGAGATTCAAACATTTGAATGAGGCAGTTACAAGTGAATTTACATTGCTTAATTTGTGATTTGATGAGGCAGTTACCAGTCCATAATTCTATTTAAACGCAACAGTTACTAGTGTATAACTGCAGCGCCCTTAAAAGGGCCTGTTGATGTCCAGGAAGAAATAGAGAGTTTTTCACCTCCAATCTTCCACTACTTGCTACTCTGCAAGCTTGTGCTGTTGTGTTGTGAAGTTTGAACCTCATCGACCTTTCTTCCTAGCGTGCACCTAGAAGGAGGGAGGGCAGCTATCTCCAAACCATTGCTGCAGAGAGTATCTGCACGGGGTGGCAATAAGGTTTTTGGGCAGAGAGTAAGTCGTTTGTGCATTTGTTCGAATTTGTTACTATATTTTCCTTGTGTATATTCTGAAGTATGATGAGTAGGCCACTAGTAGTAGTAAGTTTTGCATCACTGGTTTATTGTATTTATCTCCTAGCAAAATTTGCAATTAAAATATTGGCCACATTTTCAACATTCCAGAAATCTTATTGTGAATTTTGTTGCAATACAGCAATGACTAGTGCTTCTGATGCGATGAAACCTAAGAGATTTTCTGGTCAGAATTTTCGTAGATGTTAGACTAGAGCCAAGTTTTGGCTCATGTCTTTGGGGTTGTGGTGGGTTATCCACCCACAGTATCCATTTACAATTGAGCAGTTCATGCAATTTGAAAATGCAAATAACACTACTCTTGGCTACATTCTGACTGTTCTGGCAGATCAGGTCTATGATGTGTATATAGACTACAAGTGATGAGACGATGGGTCCCGATCTTCCGATAGGATTGATAACTATCGATTTTGGCGGAGGCGACCCTTGCGATCCGACTACAACCGAACGACGTCGCTTGCGCCTTAGCAATCGCTGAACCACACTCCAAGTTGTTATCAACCGTGCAAGAACGCGTTGACTGACCACGAAGGTCTATTCCTGCATGCAACCAAGAACACGCAAGAACAAGATAACAAGCAATCTAAAATTGCAAATATTGATACGAAGATCAAAAGGTGGGATTCAAGGCTGTCTTGACAGTGGTCGTCCGACACAATCTGAAGAACAGAAGTTTGCATAATAGCTAAACCTAAACTCAACAAAATCCAAGTCCTAACAAGGGAGGCGGTGGCTCCTTTATAGGAGAACAACCAGGAGGGGCGTCCAAAGTGCATGCTCTAGGGTTACAAGGCCCATGGGCCCAATTGGTGGTGGCGCAGCACCCTTTAACTCGGACTCAAAACCAACGTGGATTGTTTTGATGATTACAGCCGGCTCGGATGGAATTTGAAGATGAGGTTGGATCCGTTGGAAAGTAGACTTCATAAGCTTTCCATGAAGTACAAGAACGTCCCAAACGGAGTCCGTATGAGAAAGTTACGTTCGTTTCAACTTGCACCATTGCAGCAGTCCGAACCTGATTCCAGTACATGACAACACGGACTCTTTTGATGATTGCGGCTGTCTCGGATAGAATTTGAAGATGGGGTTGAATCCTTTAGAAAGTAGACTTGATAAGCTTTCCATCAAGTCCAAAACGTCCCAAACGGAGTCCGTATGAGAATGTTACGTCCGTTTAAACTTGCACCATTGCAGCAGTCCGAGTCTGATTCCAAAACGTGTCCAACTCGAATTCGTGCTTGACTTGGTCCCAAAGTGACGTGGTGACCTCCATTATTTCTTCCATGCATGTCCAGGACTCCATGTCCCTTTCCTTCATCCTTTCCCAAATTCCTAAGCACAATTAAATCACTTGTATTAGGTAGCGGTCTATTCTCAGTAACATATGAAGGCTGAAGAAACGAATTCACCTTTAGTTCAATCTTGATATTGGGCGCGATTGTCGTATGTGTTTGTGGCGTGGTCACATCATCCTCCCCTTCTTGATAGAAAACCGTCCTCGGTTTTAGCATATGTGTAGCCTCACGTATTGCATGATCTTCATCATAAATCTCGGTACATAATAACAAACGCAACAAACTCTCATTATGTAATATCATACGTTCTTTATCACACAAAGTAAAACCTTTTTGAAACGAGCTCACCTTATAATTTAAGTGAAGCGTAGGAGCTCTTGTAATTGGAACAACAAGCATAGCAAATATGGTTGTATCCATAGGGGTCGTGTCCTCATCATCCTCCCCTTCTTGAAAACAAAGCCGTCCTCGGCTTTTGATAAACTGAAAGTATGGTAACAAAGAAGCCAAGGTGTATGCATGGTATATGTATATATCATCCGTTTAACAGTTCTTCGTTGTTGCACAATTAATGTTATAACACAGCAGCAATCATAAAAGCTCATTGTATTATTAACCCAAAAGTAATCATATATGTTAATGAACAAATCAAAATTTCTCACACAGTAATTATCGCAACTTGTTTTGCAAATGTAAGTGAAGCATTTATGAAATTTAAATCCTTGAAGTTGTAAACTTGTTGTGGTGGCACATATAGGCAAAGCTACAACTTTTGGAATCAGACAAAGTTTATCCATATAATCAGATTTCAATTGAGCAATAGCAAATTCATCTAGTAAGGGTGAAAATATTTGCATGTTCTTCCATACATCAATTTCATTATTCAGATTGCCAATGTTAGATGGTTCAATAAGAGAAGAACACATAGGCATTGAATGATCACTAAAATTTATTTTTTTCATAATGAACAAGATTGAGCATACAAGAGTTGTTGTTCAAAACAACAAGCTGCAATTCATCCATGTGGTCACAAGTTATGCATATTCGATATACAAGAAATTGATTTCCTACACCATAATCTCCAATCAAATTAAACTTATACCTGTGGGTGTAGGCACTAAACAAGAATTTTGAACATGTAAGTTCAGAAACTTTCTCCAAAGCATGTGACAATTTCATAGGAAGATCCAACATGATGTAACACAATGAATTGGCAGGAGAAATTCTAGTTAAAACTTCTTTATGTCTAACCAAAGCCACATGATCATTGTATGTGATTAATTCATCACATGAATCACTCAAAACAGCAGTCAATTCAATTATTTTTGACAAGGTGCACTAAACTCATTCTCAATACTCAAATCAATGCAGTGTGAATTCTCTACTTGAAATATGGGCGTGTCGTAATTGTTTTCCACTAAGTTTTGCTTTAAAATAGCATGAACAGTACATAATTGTTGTTCTTCACAAGCATACTCACCGTGAGTGATGATAGCACCATGATCTTTACCTTTTGGCTCCCCTCGGATGATGTAGGTGCATCCATCTCCTCATCTTCGTTCTCAACGAATGGAATCGATGGTTCAATCAACTCATGCTCCTTTTGACATGGTTCTCAACCGCCGCAAGTTGTTAGTCACAGAAAAGGCACAAACATGGGTTTGCTCTCATGTTTCTTATCATCAAGCACTCTCAATTTCTTCTCAATCTGACGTTCAACATTACATGCAAGTATAAACAAATGAGGAGAGAATTATATTCTTTGTGAATGAGAAGGTCCTGAATTTCTTTATTAAGGCCACGTAAGAATCTATTCTCTGTAGCTTCAGCATGTTCCTCTAAGCCACAACGCAACAAAAGAGCTTTCAATTCTTCATAGTATTCACTTACGGTTCTCCTACCTTGTTCTAAACGTTGCAATCTGTTTAACAAGTCACGTGAATAATATGAAGGAACAAATGTAGATCTCATCACTCGTTTCAAAACATTCCAAGTTTTAGGTACATGTGGTAGTCTACATTGTTTCCTCCACCAAAATAATGCGAATCAGTGAATTCACTAGTAGCACCCTAACTCTTTCATCATCGGAAAATCATAGCATGCAAAATTTCCATCTAATTGTATTTCCCAATCAAGATAAGCTTCAGGTCATATCTACCAGCAAATGGTGCAATTGTAAACTTGGCATCATCATCACATACCTCTCTTGTTAATCTACTCGTGCCTTGTTGATTTTGTCGAAGTCGACAACGGTCGTGATCATTGGATCCCTCAATTCGCTGTTGATGGTGGTGAGGGTCTTATTAATACGATCCAACAAGTTGTTGGTCTCACAAAAATTGCTACAATGTGATCTTGAACTTGTCATGGTTAGTAGAAAACAAGGAAATACACTAGAATTATGTAAGTCCCTATAAACTACTAGGAGGTGGAGCTCGCAAGTCACACATCTCTCGAACTCTTACCAAGCTCTTACAAGTTCTTACCAATGCAAAACAGGTGGTGCAACTGGTGGCTGGTTCGTGATAACTTAACTCAAGTGATGAGTATAGCGATTGCAAGGTACAGCGAGACCTGTTCGGTTGTAGAAAAGTGGAGCTTGGATAGGCTATGTATTTTGTAGCAAAGGAAAACAATCAATTAATTTCAGAAATTGCACAGAATTGAATTATAGTTCGCATCTAGCACTTAGCCTATGTTGCTGATCAACCAAAGATGGAAGAAGGCTAAAATAAGTGTATGGCAATGTATGGGAGTGGTAAATACAAGATAATTCGATCGAATGCAATCTGGAATTGAAGAACACAAGGATTGTTCCAAAACTTGGAAACTGAAGATTTCTGTCCACTGGACAGTGCGTCGGTATTTCGGCCGTAACTTTTTGTCAGTTGCCTTTTTTTCAATGATTCTTTTTTTCTCCGTTTTCTGACGGCTTTTTCTACAACTTTTGTTTTTGGGCCAAGGTCTGGAAACCGACCTAAAAATTCGCAAAAAATTCACAAGTGCCGACTGTTGCAGATTCAATCTGGAATTTTGGGTCAACTTCCACCGCACATATCTCTTAACTGCCTTACTGGAATGACGTGAAATTTTACATATAGATGGATGATAAATTTTTGAATCTAATGGCGGTGGTCTCACTCAAAAATAATCTCGGAATCAAAAGATATGGCGTTTTTGGTGGCGGCTGCAGAGAAAGGACAGATCAGCCGAAATTGGAATTAGGGTTTTGGGTGGGGGAATTTTTTTTTATTTGGATTTTTCTTGGAACAAAGATATGACCAGCAACTAGACAAAGCTAAAACGGACACAAATTCAATTTAGCAAACCAAAACTAACAGATTGAAAAGCACAACGGGGTTTGGACAGCGGAAATTAACTCTTTTTGTGGGGCAATTTTTCTGGACTATGGGAAATAAAAATCAATCTACTAACTAAGGATACAAGAAATTCCTACCGGTCAACTGAAGCTCTGATACCAACTGATGAGACGATGGGTCCCGATCTTCCGATAGGATTGATAACTATCGATTTTGGCGGAGGCGACCCTTGCGATCCGACTACAACCGAACGCACGCCGCTGCGCTTTAGCAATCGCTGAACCACACTCCAAGTTGTTATCAACCGTGCCAAGAACGCGGTTGACCTGACCACGAAGGTCTATTCCTGCATGCAACCGAAGAACACGCAAGAACAAGATAACAAGCAATCTAAAATTGCAAATATTGATACGAAGATCAAAAGGTGGGATTCCGAAGGCTGTCTTGACAGGTGGTCGTCCGACACAACTGAAGAACAGAAGTTTGCATAATAGCTAAACCTAAACTGAACAAAATCCAAGTACTAACAAGGGAGGCGGTGGCTCCTTTATAGGGAGAACAACCAGGAGGGGCGTCCAAAGTGCATGCTCTAGGGTTACAAGGCCCATGGGCCCAATTGGTGGTGGCGCAGCACCCTTTTAACTCGGACTCAAAAACCAACGTGGATTATTTTGATGATTGCAGCCGGCTCGGATGGAATTTGAAGATGAGGTTGGATCCGTTGGAAAGTAGACTTCATAAGCTTTCCATGAAGTACAAGAACGTCCCAAACGGAGTCCGTATGAGAAAGTTACGTTCGTTTCAACTTGCACCATTGCAGCAGTCCGAACCTGATTCCAGTACATGACAACACGGACTCTTTTGATGATTGCGGCTGTCTCGGATAGAATTTGAAGATGGGGTTGAATCCTTTAGAAAGTAGACTTGATAAGCTTTCCATCAAGTCCAAGAACGTCCCAAACGGAGTCCGTATGAGAATGTTACGTCCGTTTAAACTTGCACCATTGCAGCAGTCCGAGTCTGATTCCAAAACGTGTCCAACTCGAATTCGTGCTTGACTTGGTCCCAAAGTGACGTGGTGACCTCCATTATTTCTTCCATGCATGTCCAGGACTCCATGTCCCTTTCCTTCATCCTTTCCCAAATTCCTAAGCACAATTAAATCACTTGTATTAGGTAGCGGTCTATTCTCAGTAACATATGAAGGCTGAAGAAACGAATTCACCTTTAGTTCAATCTTGATATTGGGCGCGATTGTCGTATGTGTTTGTGGCATGGTCACATCAACAAGTCCGTCATAGAGTTGTGGGATGCACTAGAGCACAAATATGCAAAGGCAGAGGCAGGTCGTTGGCTCTATATGTGTGAGCAATTTTTTGACTTTAGCATGGATGAGGCTAAGTCCAAAGTTGGACAAGCTCATGATCTCCAGCTACTAGTTAGTGAGATTGTGCACCTGGACTGTGTGTTGCCTCCAAAGTTTAAGGCTGCGGGCATTGTTGCTAAACTCCCTGCCTCTTGGCTGGATTTTGCTACTAGCTTGAAACATAAGAGGGAAATGATTTTTGTTGAGGATCTCATTGCAACCCTCGATTTGGAAGAAAAAACAAGAGCAAAAGATACACCTAGCACCGCTGGCCAGAACAATGCAAATGTAATACAGAAAAAGACTGTTGCAAAGAAGTACAAATCCAACAAACCGAACAAGATAACTAGTTTTAAGAAGAAAATCGAGAAAAAGGATTTGAGGGACATCACCTGCTTTGTGTGCGGAAAAGATGGCCATATGGAGAAGGATTGTCATTTCCGCAAGATCAGAGATGATGAACAACCAAAGAGGAAGGCTGTTAATGTGATCATAGGCGAGGCCTCGACTTCAAGAGGATATGGTAATTCACCTGTTGTCTTTTCAGCATGTCAATCCACTAATTGGTGGGTTGATACTAGAGCTAATGTTCACTTATGTTTTGATATTTCCCTATTTTCTTCTTACCAGGCAGCAGGGGCTTCCTAAGTTCTAATGGAAAACATGTCGCATGCTTCTGTTCTTGGTGTTGGCACAATGGATCTGAAGTTTACTCTAAGGAAGATTGTCCACTTGAAGACGTGCAGGATGCTCCTATAATAAAGAAGAACCTCGCTAGTGGTTCTCTTCTATGCAAGGATGGTTATAAGCTAGTTTTTGAGTCAAATAAAATTGCAATGTCTAAGTTCGAAAAGTTTGTTGGTAAAGGCTATGAGAGTGGAGGCTTGTTCCACCTAAGTATTTTAAAGTCTTGTTATAATCCGAATGTTGCAACTGGTTTAAATAAATGTGAGGCTAATATTTGGCATTCTCATTTTTGTCATATTGGTTTTGATAGTATTGCTAGAATGACCAGATTAGATTTAATTCCAAAATGTGAAATTGTCAAAGGATCAAAGTGCCAGTCATGTGTGCAAGCAAAGCAACCTCGAAAACCCTTTAATGGGTTAGAAGACGAAAAGAACTTGGCGCCATTAGATCTTATTCATTCAGATTTCTATGAAATGAATGGATTATTGACAAAAGGAGGCAAAAGATACTTTCTAACATTAATTGATGATGCAACACACTACTGCTATGTGTATTTGCTAAAAACTAAGGATGAAACTTTAACAACTTTACATCTTATAAGACCGGGGTTGAGAACCAACTAGAGAAAAATATAAAAAGACTGAGGTCTGATCCTGGAGGAGAGTATGTCTTTCATGAATTCTCCCAATTCTGTTCTGAGTATGGAATAGTCCACGAATTTACATCACCATATTCACCCCAATCAAATGGGGTAGCTGAGAGGAAAAATCGGACACTAACAGATTTGGTTAATGCCATATTAGAGAGTGCCAGTATGCCTAAGGTATGGTGGAGGGAAGCTATACTAACAGCAGCTTTCGTCCTAAACACAGTAATCACTAAAAAGAATTGGATTACTCCATATGAGGGACGAAAGGAGAGAAAACCTAATGTTAATTTTTTGCGAACTTGGGGGTGTTTGGCAAAAATCAATATACCATTGCAGAAAAAGAGAAAGCTTGGACCAAAAATAGTCGATGGTATTTTTCTAGGATATGCTCAAAATAGCACAGCCTATAGATTTTTAGTAGTTAAATCAGAAACTCCTAAGATTATTGCTAATACAATAATGGAGTCTAGAGATACTTCATTTTTTGATAATATCTTTCCTATGAGAACAGCAAGCAGTACTTATATTTGGACAATGGCACGAGAAGTTTGACAAAACTTTGACATCCGCTAGCTTTGTTGTGAATCAAGCTGATAAATGTGTGTATTATCATTATGGTGGGGTCAAGAAGTGATCTTATGTCTGTATGTAGATGACAGACTTATATTTGGAACAAACACTGTCGTAATTGACGAGATCAAATCTTTCTTTTCTCGGTATTTTGATATAAAAGACTTAAGAGAGGCAGATGTCATTTTGAATATTAAATTGATCAAAAGCAAGGATGGGATCACTTTAAATCAATCCCATTATGCTGAGAAAATATTGAGTTGGTTCAGTTTTGAAAACTATAAAGTTTCTCCAACACCATATGATGCGAACATTAAGTTTCAAAAGAATCAGTGGTCAGGAAAAGATCAATTAAGATATTCACAAATTATTGGGTCACTTATGTATTTAGCTGATGCCATAAGACCTAACATTTCATTTGCTGAGAGCAAATTAAGTCAGTTTACTTCTAACCTAGGAGATGATCACTTGGAGGCACTTGAAAGAGTGTTGTGCTACTTGAGGGGCACAACATTTTTTGGAATACATTATACTAGACATCCTTCTATATTAAAAGGATACAGTGACTCTAATTGGATCTCTGATGCGGATGAGATCAAAGCTACAAGTGGTTACGTATTTACTTTAACTGGTGCTGCAATTTTATGAAGGTATTGCAAACTAACTATATTGACCAGGTCAACCATGGAAGCAGAACTTGTAGCACTTGACACAACCACTATTGAGACTGAATGGCTGAGAGAGTTTCTATTGGACTTGCCATTGGTTGAGAAACCAATACCGCAATCTCGATGTCTTGTGAGAATCAAAGAGTGTTGGCCAAAGTCACAAGTATAAAGGACAATATAAAGTCCACTTGACATGTGGAGCGTAGGCTTAAATCTGTCAGAAAACTGAGAACCTCCGGAGTGATTACTGTGAACTATATTCAAACTGAGAAAAATCTGGTAACCCCTTTTACAAAGGGGTTACCACGAAAAGCGATTTCCGTTGCATCTATGGACATGGGAACGAGGCCCATTGAAGTTACATCACAATGGTAACCCATACATTCTTGATCGGAGATCTCGTGACTTAGGCCATGGGAAAAACAAATTGATGTTGTAATAAGAGAGTATACATTTAGTATACCCATATCCTAATAAACAAAATGCTCTCGACTATATGGAAGGTTGATATAAAGTCTTAATGTATTTTTTTAATCTGTAGCAATGCACAAGCATTCAGCTAGTATATAACTAAAGATCTATTTGTCGGTCCGTTGAGAATTTGGCAGCAATCGATCAGTACTGAATTTCTCACGGTTTGGCCGTTCGATCGTGTATTCACAACACGTTGATCGGATCGTGTATGCCAAATTGATAAATACATGCATGCAAGCAGTGACTGTCTTCGAGCTGAGGAGGAGATGTAGTCGGCGGCCGACCGGTGCTGAATGTATGCGCCGGCGACCACGTACGGCAGTTTTCAACGAATACATGCATACATTTAGCTTAGGCCTGTCGAGAATCCAACTATTGCAAGAATAAAATTCATGCATTTCAGATGGCCTGATTAGTTTTCTGTACGTACGTACTTGCGTAGGAGGTTCTTCTCGACTGTGATTTATTATTTATGGCTGTAGTTTATAGGTTTTAGTCCTAATGCGAGTGGTTGTGTGAATAAACCGAATGCTGATAAGTCGATTAAAAAATGTTGTCTTGATAAATCACTTCGAAACGGTAACAAATGTTGGAGGTAAACTTGTCGTAGTCGAGATTGAGTCCACTTCGTAGTCGAAGCCGAGTTATAGTTGTAGTCGAACCCAAGTAGAAGTCGTAGAGAAGGGTATAAAAGGGTAGAGTCATGTAACCAGAAATAGTGAGAAAAAAGAGAAATAAAAGAAATAAAGAGAAAAGAAGAAAAAACATTTGGCTCTGGGAACTATCGACTATCGAGTTCGTTGTGTGATTGCAGATGTGGTCGTAAACGACGTATGACCATGGCAAACAGAGGATCACAGACGTAGTCATAAACAGAGGTACGACCACAGTGATTGAGCGAAAGAGTCCGCAGGTGTTGAAGATGTGATCGTAAAGCATTACGATCACGGCCACATAGCTGGAAGGCGTGGTCGTAAAGAGCTACGACCACGGCCGTGAAGAAGTGAGCGTGGTCGTAAAGAAGCTACGACCACAGCGAGAAGTGTAGTCGTAAACGACCACAGCGGGGAGACATGGTCGTAAAGCATTACGACCATAGTGATCGGCAGAATCACTACGCGGTCATAGGGAGCTACGACTACAGTGACTGATCGTGGTCGAGGGAAGGCCAGCGCAGCGCAGCGGCGGTGAACATAGTCTTAACGGCTATCAACATGGTCGAAAAACCAGCAGAATGATCGTAGCGACACAGGAGATGATCGTAGCCTCTTGTACGTGGTCGTACGGCTACAAAAGGTGATCGTAGTGGCCACAGAGTGGTCGTAGAGATCCTGAAGCAGTCGAAAGATTTACAACATAGAAAAGCCATCATATTTGTTTGTTTAAAAGAAGTTTTAAATTATAAACCATAAGTCCATAAGTCAAAAAGAAAAGAGCCGAGGCCTGTAGCCAGGCTAGCTGTTTGGGCTTGGAACTGGCGGCGCAACCCAATGGATGGAAGCCCGATCTGGTACAAGCCATGTGGTTTCTTCTCATGGACTCTAATGCGCTTACGTACGCTTCACACCAATGTCTAGCAGTCAGTCAGTCAGATACTAGAGATACTAGTAGGATGCATATGCGAGGCACTTGCAGATGCACTGGCTGGCTCTCTAATCTGGTACAGGCCATTTGGTTTCTTCTAGACCAATTTTGCAGCCATGCCTCATGTGCTTGCATGATCCCTTGTCTTTTCTCGCTAGCTTTGGAGGAGAAAAAAAGGGCAATTGGGTGCGTACAAGACAGTGAAAACGTTCAACGGTCGTCTCCTCCGTGTGACGCCTTCACAACGCCGAGCTTCGGTTTAACCTTCGGTGGCTTCGCACCATCGTCATCCCGTCTTCCAGCAGCTTCGCACTACCGTCAATTAATATCGGTCTCGCGCTGACTCACCTTGCGATCATGCCGCCTCCACACGGCTCTTTTGCGTTGCCACCTCCTCGTGTCTCTTGCACTCTCTCCAGTGCGTCATTGCCGGCCGGCCTCACATCGACACAAGATCATGCAGCCTTGACGTCGCCATTCGCTGGTGTCGCCGCTCCTCGATGTAGCACCGAATGACATCATCTGCGCATCTTCTTAGGATCACACCACGCTCACTCAAACCCTCTCTCACTCGTGTTTCTCACAAACACACAACACATACTTACAAGGAACTCAAGGTCCAAACTACATTTTTTTCCTTCTCTTCTGTTCTATTATGTAACAAATTAGCCCTTGATTTCTTTACTTTATTTCTTGCATAAATTGCATATATAAAACTGGTTATAAGCCTCTCAATATATATGCTAATAACTCCTAGAACTTCGAATTGGACACCACTTCAACTCGAATTACACATGTAGACGAACTCAACTGCGACTAGGACTCTAAGTCAAGATTAACTTTAACAATCTCTCCCTTAATCTTGACTTTCTAACTTCTTTCCACCTTACTTGAGTTTGGACGGCGACACATCTTCTCGACGCCCCTGACTCAACTGATCATCAGAGCACTTCATCATCGCTAAGTGCTTCAGCAACAAACGCTTTCTTCATCTTTGGCTTCTGGCATTCTGAAGCAAAGTATCCATAATCATTACAGTTAAAACACCTCACTTTTGCCTTATAAAACCTCCGATTTTTACGGCCTTGGCCATCACCCCTGGAAGTGTTCTTGCCTTCACGCTTCGATGATCGGGCCTCTCACTCGGCGTGAGTCAACAAGAGCTGTCCTTCACCTTTGTTTCCATTGTCGTGGATGCGTTTCTCATATGCCTTAAGACGACCGATGACCTCCTCCATGGTCATTTTCTTTAGGTTTCCGAATTGCTCTATGACTGAAGCAATCGGGAGAAACTGTGAGGGAATAGCATGAAGGAATTTCTTCACCACGTATAATTCTTCCACCTTTTCGCCAAGGGCCCGAATCTTATTGACGATGATCGTCAACCAGACGACGAAGTCATTGATTGACTCCGTTTCCTTCATACGTAGCACCTCGAACTCGGTCTTGAGAGTTTGTACCTTTGCTTTCTTCACACGATCTGCGCCAAGATGCATCGCCTTCAATGCCTCCCACGCGGCTTTGGCCGTTTCCTTTTCGGCCAGTAGGAAGAGTGTCTCCTCTGGGATGCCCTGATAAATGGCCGCCAATGCCATCTAATCTTTGCGTATATCGACGTTGCCGTTCTCGATCGCATCCCACACACCTTAAGCCTTCATGTACACCTTCATCTTGATTGCTCTTGTTGCATAATTGCTCGTTGTGAGCATCGGATAATGCAGCGAGATAGCGGAACTCTCCTTCGCCATCATACTGGATAATGCCTCGTCACTGGTGACACCACTTCCTGGAGTACGCGACATGATCTTTGAGCACGGATCAAAAAACTCGGGCTACTTTGAAGTCTCTTGGATCGAGAGAAAACGGAGAAAAACCTGCTATTTTTCTTTTTCCCTCTTTTTTTTCTGAACTTTGCTCTTGCTGCTGTGTTTGGGTGCCTGTTTCTGATGTCTTATATTTTGGGCTGCTACCAGATCTGAGTCGTGCTCGGTTTTACTTGAGACGAATTCGGATCGGGATCCATTTCAGACTCCGCTTCCTCTCCGGGCCCAACTGACCCTGCTGTGTCCTTCTTCGGTCCGTTCCCCACGAGGCCCAACCCACGCTGAGTCCTTGACCGTATCTCCACTCTGCGCATGCAGCTCCTGTGGTGGCGTCTCCATGGGTGCCGCCTCCTCCATGCGACCAATCTCCGCATCTTCATCATCGGTGCCGTCGACGCGCACCTCACTTCCTCCAGGCCTACCCCGACGCGTCCTCCTCCATCGGCTCGGCCGCCGGCACCGGTTCTTCTACCTCCGCAGCGGGGACGACGGTCTTCTCCGGCTTGGACTCCTCAGCAACAGCCTCTGTCGCGCACCTCAACTCGCGCGTCGCCCCGTGTGCTCCTCCCCGTTGCCGCCGCCGGCTCCGCGCCTTCGCCTCCTACTGTGCCTCGCAGTAGCTGCCCTCCTCGTCTTCGCAGGCTTCTTCCTCAACGCCGGCCTCAGCGAATCGGAGCTCGGCGACGGTGAAGGCGGCCGAATCCGGTCTCCTCCTTCTCTGTAGCGGCGGCATTGGCGGCCTTCTCTACCGCGGCCTACAGCACGGCGGCGACGGGAGGTCAGCAACCCGAGGATGGCCGCGGCGTGCAATGGTGGCCGGATCCAGCCTGATCCGGACTTGGTCAGGCTGCTTGCGCACGGACATGACCAGCGGCTGGTCGGCGGTAGCGTGAGCCGTCGTCGTCATGGTCGGGTCCGATCCATGCCCTGGGCTGGCACCTCCCCTCCTCGGACCCCTCCTCCCCCATCTCCGCAGCCTTCTACTGCTCTGGCGTTAGCGGCGCCGCAGGGGGCTTCTCGGCGGCGGGGTTTTGCTCCGGCTGCCCTGTGTCTAGGGGTGACGGGTCGGCCATGGTCATCTTGCCGAAGGAACCAGCAGGAGAGGCCCTTGGGCGGCGACGGCCGAGAGCAACGGTGGCCGTCCCTGGGAGCGGAGATTGCTCCTCCCGGGGGCAGCAGCAGAAGAAATCAAGGTTGGCTCTGATACCAATTGTAACAAACTAGCCCTTGATTTCTTTACTTTATTTCTTGCATAAATTGTATATATAAAACTAGTTACAAGCCTCTGAATATATATGCTAATAACTCCTACTAACACACGTATTAGAACTTCGAATTGCACACCACTTCAACTCGAATTACACACGTAGACGAACTCAACTGCGAGTAGGACTCTAAGTCAAGATTAACTTCAACATATTATTTATCTCGTGTAAGTGATTAAATAGATAAAAAAAACTCAAGGAAACTAATTGCACCGAAGAACTAAGCTTATACCGATTCTTTCGGCCTGGCTCCAACTACTTACTACTAATGCAACATGTCCAACGCTACAACCAATCAACCTACTAATTGCATGCCACTACTACCTATGCAGCCCGTTGATTTTCGCAACTCAAATGCACTAATCAACCTGCTAATTGCATGCCAATACCTCCTAATGCTAACCACGCACTAACTTAACAAACGCCAAGATTAATTTTCATGCCACTACCTCCATGAATGCATGCATCAAACCGTCTGTGATCGACACTAACACAGACGGTTTTAATTTGGACACCGTCTGTGTTGATGACGTCGGAGAAAACGAGTATCACAGACGGTTGTTTGTGTTAAAAACCGTCTGTGTTAATCTGGAATTATCACATATAGTTTTTTTATTAAAAATCATCTGTGATAATGACGCTGGGCATTTATTGCGCTGCTCAGAAGCATCTGTCTTCATTTTGATCCAGATCTAGCCGGTGCTTCGCTCTTTCGCTCAGGAGGCAAGCTAGGAAATTTCAGGCCAATTAATTTGGTGGGAGGAGGCAGAGATTGAGCTTTGAATTAAGATTCATACTTTCCTGGTTGCTCTAGATATGGTTAGTAATGAAATTTATTTTTCTTTGCATTACAATTTAGATGTAAGTAATTGGTGAGTGTTATTGAAGATGGTTTGCAAAATTCTTGGTTATATAATAGCTATTGTGTTTATAATATGAATTAAGCTAGCAAAGCCTGAATGCATGTGATATATATATGTAATAATAATTAAATAATTTAATTTTTAATACTAAGTTGTTATATATATACATAACGTAGGACCGAAGTTGGATGTATGCCGCGAGCCGTGTGAGTGAAGACTATATTAATGGCATGTCCGCTTTTGCAAGAGCGCGAGGAGGATATGCTGAATAAGGGGTGGAATATATGTCTTGCCCATGCAGCGATCGAGAATTTAAAGATGTTTAAGAACCGAGGCAAATTGAAGCGCACTTGATTCGGAGGGTTTTAAAAGGGTTACGTGTTGGACCAGTCATGGCGAAGTCAATGATCATATGCCGCCAGATGACATCGCCGGTAAAGTGACTGATATGCCGCCAGATGACATCGCCGGTGAAGTGAATGACATGCCGCGCGAATGATGTCGATTGTGGTTCAGATTCGGATAGGTTGCACGATGACAATCTGGATCAGATGCTTCACGATGTAGAAGAGAACTATGATGAGAGAGAGTGTGTTAAACTCCGGGGCTTGATGGAGGACTCGGAGAAACCTTTGTTCACCTGCTGCAGGTCAAAGTACACGAGGTTGTCGGCCGTGCTTGAACTGTTGAAATTGAAGGCAAGCAACGGTTGGTCCGACAAGAGTTTCACGGCGCTGCTAGGTCTTTTAGCGGACATGCTTCCGGAGGGAAATAAGTTGCCTAAAACCACATATAAAGCCAAGAAGGTTCTTTGTCTGTTGGGAATGGAAGTAGAAAGAATACATGCATGTCCAAATGACTGTATCCTGTACCGTAAAGAGTATGCAAACATGCATGTATGTCTGGTGTGCAATGTATCTCGATACAAACGTAACAATCAATCAGATAACGGCGAGGGAACAGAGGCGAAGAAAGGACCTCCTGCTAAGGTGGCATGGTATTTTCCTATAATTCCTCGTTTGAAAAGTTTTTTGCAAATCCAAAGTAGGCAAAACTGCTGCGTTGGCACTCTGAGGAGTGCGAGAAGGATGGAATGCTAAGACACCTTGCTGATTCCGCCTGATGGAGAAATATCGATAGGAGTTTTGCAGACTTCAATGCGAACCAAGGAATATAAGGTTTGGACCGAGTACGATGGAATGAATCCTTTCAGTAGCATGAGCACCGACATAGCACATGGCCCGTGACTCTGCATCTATAACCTTCCTCCTTGGTTGTGTATGAAGCGAAAGTATATTTTGCTGTCGATACTTATCCAATGGCCAAAGCAACCTGGGAATGATATCGATGTGTACCTAGCACCGTTGGTGGAAGATCTAAAAGTACTGTGGAACGAAGGGGTACAGGTATGGGATGCATACAAACGAGAGAACTTCACTTTGCGCTCCTTATTGTTCTGCACCATAAATGATTATCCTACCCTTGCAAACCTATCGGGCCAGAGTACAAAAGGTGCCAAAGCTTGTATCCACTGTTTAGATGGTACCGAGAGTGTGTGGTTGAAACACTCACGCAAAACTGTCTACATGCGTTACCGCCGGTTCCTTCAGAGGGCTCACCCATACCGCAAGATGAAGAAACAATTTGACGGAGAGAAGGAAGACAGTTCAGCTCCAAGGCATTTAAGGGGACACGAGGTTTACGATATGGTTAAGGATTTAGATGTTGTGCTCGGAAAGGGACGTAAATTGAGGGCTCATGAGAAGAACACCTAGAAGAAGAGATTAATATTTTGGGACTTACCTTATTGGGAGTACCTAGATGTTCGACACTGCATCGACGTCATGCACGTAGAAAAGAATGTATGTGACAGCTTGATTGGTCTCTTACTGAACATTCGTGATAAAACAAAGGATGGCGTCAACGCACGGCTTGACTTGGCTGATATGGACATCAGGCCTGAGTTAGCACCGACAATAACAGATAATGGACGAACGTACCTTCCCCCTGCGTGTTACACTCTGTCCAAGGCTGAGAAAACAGAACTGTGCCAGTGCTTGCATGGTGTCAAAGTTCCGTCTGGTTACTCCGGCAACTTGAAGAAACTTGTTTCGATGCAAGATTTGAAGTTAAATGGCATGAAGTCTCATGATTGTCATGTGTTGATGACACAGATGCTCCCTATTGCAATTAGAAATATTTTGTCGATCAAAGTCCGAGAGACAATCATGAGGCTACGTTATTTCTTTAACATAATTGCTCAGAAGGTCATCGATCCCGAAGGGCTAGATGTTC
This sequence comes from Dendrocalamus sinicus, assembly GCA_036346575.1. Classification (NCBI taxonomy): domain Eukaryota; kingdom Viridiplantae; phylum Streptophyta; class Magnoliopsida; order Poales; family Poaceae; genus Dendrocalamus; species Dendrocalamus sinicus. The sequence continues at coordinate 2,208,473 of CM070658.1, forward strand.
TACAGGATGAGATGGTGATGACTCTATATCATCTTGAAATGTATTTCCCTCCTTTGTTTTTCGATATCATGGTCCATCTCATTGTTCACGTTGTGTGGGAGATAAAAATGTGCGGGCCCGTATTCCTACGTAGCATGTACCCATTTGAGAGGTTCATGGGAATTCTCAAGTCCTACGTACGGAATCGATCTCAGCCGGAGGGCAGCATCGTCGAAGGTTATGCAAGCGAAGAGGTCATTGAGTTTTGTGTGATTATATGGCTCAGACTCAATCGATAGGTGTGCCTCAATCTCGTCATGAGGGGAGGCTGAAGGGTATCGGAACTATCGGAAGGAAAGCAATCACTACATATATTGACACGTATACTCAAGCCAATTTGACGGTCTTGCAACACATGACTAAAGTGGCGCCTTATGTCGACCAGCACAAGGATGTACTTCGGCAACAGAATCCGGAGCGGCCGGATGTTTGGATCATGAGGCAACACACAGTCGGTTCAACCAATGGTTGAAGCAGCAATTTGCTAGGAGCTCGCCAAGTGAGATGCTGACATGGTTGGCAAAAGGGCCAACATTTACAGTTGTGAGATGGCAAGGATATGACATAAATGGGTACACATTCTATACGGTCTCGGGATGTAAAGAGCACTAACTGAACAGCGGTGTCCGCATAGATGCGTTCGATACCGATGGGTCGAGAAACTCATACTATGGGTTCATAGAAGAGATTTGGGAGCTCGATCGCGTGGCTTTCAAGATACCCTTATTTCACGCCGTTGGGTGCATCTCCCACAGTGAAGGTTGACAAGTACCGTGTCACTACCGTGGACCTCCAATGTGTCGGGTACAAAGCCGAATCATTCATACTCGCCAACCAAGTTGTTCAAGTTTTCTATGTAACCGACCCGGCAAATAAGAAACACCATATAGTTCTTCGTGGAAAAAGGAGAATTGTTGGAGTAGAGAATGTAGTGGACGAGAAAGAATACAATCAATTTGATGAGTTACCTCCTTTTGGAAATGGCATAAGGGTCGACGATGAACAATGTGACGTAACTAGTTACGTACGCATTGATCATCATGAAGGGCTAATTTTTAAAGGAAATAAGCAAGTAGAATGAGAATGTGTGACATATGTGGGCATTTGCATTTATGTATATAACAATGCATGTATGTGATGTATATGTGAACTGGCATTTATGTATACAACAATGCATGTGGTGATGTATTTGTGAATTTGCATTTACTTATATGTGAAAATGTGTGATATATAGATGAATTTTGAGAATGAGTCATACAAATGTATCTCTATGTTCATTGGGCTGTTGTAAAGAAATACACCCAGCTGTTGTCTTATTGAATCTTTGGTTGGTATTATTGAATGTGGTTGGTGAGTGAAGGCTTATTACAGACGGTTCTAAACTTAGAACCGTCTGTGATATCAATATCATAGACGGTTCTTAGTTTATAACTGTCTGTGATAATAAATATCACAGACGGTTCTAGGTTTAGAACCGTTTGTGATAGTATAACTATCACAGACGGTTCTTTGTTTATAACCGTCTGTGATATGTATTATCACAGACGGTTCTTAACTTAGAACCGTCTGTGATATTGATATCACAGACGGTTCTTAAATAGAACTGTCTGTAATAAGCCTTTTATATATAACCCCTGCTAGGGTTTTGCGCGTACACAGTTATTACTAGTCTAGATCTAGCCCGTCTCGCCTCCTGTCGCCGTCGACCCGAGCCCACGCCGTCGCCGTCGACCCCAGCCCACGCTCACTAAGGCATCTATAATTAATTTTCACGCGCACGAGCATCAACATTTATATGGCCGAAACTCTAGCCATCCAAAAATTTCGAATGGGAGATATATCAATGGCGATGAAGGAAAGGCAGTGGCAACGTCACTATTGTGTTACGACGGTGACACTGCACAATATACTTTTACGACACATAGGAAAAGAGTGTATTGTGTAGTGAACCGTGGCATCACAACCAGAGGCGATGTAGCTCATAGCGGTAGCCGTTGTCGTCGAGGGGACAGGGTGCTTCAATTTGGGGAGGAAGCAGGAGTAAGGAGTGGTCAAACTAGGAGTAGCAGGAAATGTCCTCATTAGAGTTGGTTCTTAGAGCGAAATTGGGGGAAAATGAGAGGGGGAGTAATAAGAGGTGAGAAGTGGGAGGAGACTGGTGTATGCCGTTTGATGCAGAGAGAAAGGATGGGTGAGACAGTTTTTTGTTTTGAACTGTCTATGATATTATCACAGACAGTGCGGAACAAAACCATCTATGATAAGTAGGTTATCACAGATGATTCTTTCCATCGTGGTGAACTTAGACGGTCCATCTTGTAAAACCATCTATGTTAACTTTATCATCGACGGTTTGTGTTGAATCTATGCGTGATGAGACATCTAGGATGACCCTTTTGTTGTAGTGGGAAGGGTGGAATCACTACCACAAAAAAGGTCATCACAGACAGTTCAAAACCATTATCATAGACAATTTTTGAATAATGTGAATTTATGTGTCGATGATAATAGCTGGTTATCACAGACGGCTCTCAAACCATCTGTGATAAGTTACAACACAGACTGTTTTTTAAAAAAACTGTATGTGATGTGTCAGATATCACAAACAGTTCTTAAAAATAGCCGTTTATGATATCTAACATATTGCAGATTGCTAATACCAAAATCGTCTGTGATATGTCGGATATCACAGATGGTTCTTAAACATAACCATCTGTGATATCTTACACATCACAGATGGCTAATACTAATAATCGTCTGTGATATCTGACATATAATAGATAGTTTGGTGTTACAAACCGTTTGTGATAGCTATTTGAATAGCTAAATTATTCTCTATTTTTCGGCTAGCCTCCGGAAATGCTAGCCATGGCATCTAAAAACAAACAAGCAGATCATATATACAGCACACGACAATCATTACACAGATCTCACAAATGAATTAAACAACTAAGTGAAGTACAATTAAATTAATTGTTTGATTAAGCACAAATGAGTAAATTACAATTGAATCAAATATTTGAACATCTAATCATCAGAACTTGGGTTGAACTCTCCATTTGGGTGAATGACATCTGCCATCAAGAATTAGGAGAGCTTTCCTCAAACTTCGGTGAGTTTGTTAAGATAGAAATCACTTGAGTCAAATTCCATGCCTTGTCACAAGGAGTGTTAAAGTCATTACCATATATATATATAATATATATATATATATATATATAATAAAAATAACTAGGACTCTTTGGTGTCTGGACACCTATACCATCAGCCGTCCGATTGTGCTTTACCATTCGTGAAAAATTAGTGGGCTCATCCATTAATTCAACCCGTTAGGTAGGTCAATCTACGTTTGAATGGAAAAGAACACCTTCCATGTATTCTAAGCCACGTTTGGCTGAACGTGTATGTGTATGTACAATTAAGAGTATGAATGGGTATATACCCACAATGATATTAGTATTAGTGGACGTATCAACTAAATCCACTTTGATATTTGTATGAGTATCAAATATTAGTATTAGTGGATGTATCACTTCAGATTTATCTTTTTGTATTGAGTATATATAATTGTGGTTTCGAGTGAATTGTGTGTGCATACCTCCGGATGGACATTTGTATACCAGTTCAGAGTTGCGTAACATTTTAAGATAACATTTGATGTCCGATTCAACTAAAAAATTCACACAAGATTTTCACCCAAACCCTATCATGATGTACAAATTCGCAGCTCTAAATCATTCCCTGCGACATACGCGGTTTTTCCTACGCCGTTCGTCTCCATGAACCATTCAACGTGAATTTGTTGCTTGAATGATATAAAAATTTCACATAATATTTTCACCTTAACTGCTAACATTATGTATAAATTCGCCGCTTTAAATCATTTCATGCGACGTATAAAAATTAATGGAAGTCAACACACGCGATTGTTCCTGTACCGTTCGTCTCCATCAATCAATTTAAGATAACATTTTGTTGTCCGATTATGATGAAAAATTCACACAAGATATTCACCCAAACCCCTATCATGATGTACAAATTCGCCACTCTAAATCATTCCCTGCGACATATAAAAAAATGGAAGTCAACACACGCAGTTTTTCCTACGCCGTTCGTGTCCATCAACCATTCAACGAGCATTTGTTGCTCGAATAAGATGAAAATTTCACATAAGATTTTTACCTAAACCGCTTACATGACATACAAATTCGCCGCTCTAATTCATTCTGTGCGGCGTATAGAAAATAATGTAAGTCAACATACACGTTTTTCCTATGCCGTTCGTCTCCTTCAACCATTTAAGATAGCATTTTGTTGTCCGATTGAGTTGAAAAATTCACATAAGATTCTCACCTTAACTGCTAACATCACGTGCGAATTCGCCGCTCTAAATCATTCCGTGCGGCGTCTAAAAATTAGTGGAAATAATGGAAGTCAACATACGCATTTTTTCTATGTCGTTCATCTCCATCAACCATTTAAGATAGCATTTTGTTGTCCGATTGAGTTGAAAAATTCACATAAGAGTCTCACTTTAATTGCTAATGTCACGTGCGAATTCGCCGCTCAAAATCATTCCGTGCGGCGTCTAAAAATTAGTGGAAATAATGGAAGTCAACATACACGTTTTTTCTATGCCGTTTGTCTCCATCAACCATTTAAGATAGCATTTTGTTGTCCGATTGAGTTGAAAAATTCACATAAGATTCTCGCCTTAACTGCTAACATCACGTGCGAATTCGCTGCTCAAAATCATTCCGTGCAGTGTATAAAAATTAGTGAAAGTCAACACAGTTTTTCTTATGCCGTAAGTCAACCACTTAAAATTAATTTTGAGTATAATACTCGATTTGATCACAATGATTCATCATATGTTCCACATAATGATATTTTGCATGCACCATAGTCTTTTAAATTTATATGTACAAGCGAGCATACTTCTAATATCTGTATAGATTTGCATACCTATTCCACATTAATTCAATACATCGCAGATACACATACCTATACCACGTTAATTCAAAATCATTATTGCAACAGAAATCATGCGCGGGATTCACAAATTAATGACACATTAATTCACAAATCATGATTGATGACTCAATCGGATCATTGGATATTTATGGCATTTACAATCAAGAATTGCACTTCTCAATCATCGTCAGTATACTAAGGTAAATAGTAATTGCTAATGGGTTTACCCATTAGTCTCATACCTACTATAAACTAACACATCTCAATGCGATCGAATGGTTGGTAGGTTAGGTGCCGGACTCCTTGGAGTTCCATTTCGCCTTCCTACACACACACACATACATACATACATACATACATACATACATACATACATATATATATACATACATATATATATACATACATACATATATATATATATATATATATATATATATATATATATATATATATATATATATATATATATATATATATATATATATATATATATATATATATATATAAAACAGGGCACCATAATGTCTAGTCTCTATGATTGAGACTTTCAATCTATGATTAAGAGTTTTCATCCTTGATTAAGACTTTCCATCCTGATATATTATATATCATTGCACTTGCACACATCTAAAAGCAATCCAAAGGCAGAGAGGCTTGGTGCCCAGACACCATGGTGCACCATTTTAGTATCCTATATATATATATATATATATATATATATATATATATATGTATGTATGTATGTATGTATGTATGTATGTATGTATGTATGTATGTATGTATAAGTTGACACTACTACAAAAAGGGTCATTATAGACAGTTCGGAACTGTCATCACAGATGATTCTTTGAATCATCCAAATTTATGCATCAGTGATAATCGAACGTTATCAAAGACGGTTTGTAACTAGAACCGTTTGTGAAGAACACTATCACAGATGGCTCAAACCAAAAACAATTTGTGACAGGCGAGTATCACAGACGGCCGGTACGTAGAATCGTCTATGATACTTCCCATCACGCATACGGTTGGTAAGGTAGAACCGTCTATGATGTGCGAGTATCAAAACGGTTTTTCGCTCGACGATCTGTGATAATCCTTAAAAGACGGTTTATACCAAAAAAACTGTCTGTGATAGTTCATTTTATACCTAATTTTTTTATTTTTTAGCTAGCCTCAGGAAATGTTAACTATGCCGTCTAAAAACAAGCAAATACATCAACAAATACAGCAACACATTCTATTTTCATTAAGATTAGAATCTACCATTACAGCATCACAAGATAATGAGTAAGTTACCTATAGCACTGCATACACAAGAGGACTTACAATTTTACAAATATAAGCTTTACGTTTACAAATTAAGAAAGATACTTACACTACAAGAAACTTTTGGCTAATACAAGCTAGACTTACACATCCTTTATTAAACTACAATCTAAAATAAGTGGTGCGGAAAAATTTTTAAGTAGTAGAAATAAAAGGCAACGAATACCATTTTCAGCTTCGATGCCAAAATCAACAGCTTCTATGCTAGCTACATGGAATAGTGCAAATTTTCCATTGCCTTCTTCCTTTCCATTTTACTTCAAGCAAAAATTCAGCCGCCCTTGCCGAACGCCTTCTCACTCTTGCCGCGCACAAACGAGTTGGAGTAGTACTGGTGGTGTTGGTTCTTCAAGTAGGGTGAGGGGGGTTAATAAAGGTTGAGAGGTGGGCAGGAGACTTATGCCTGCTGTTCAATGTAGAGAGAATGGACGGGTGAGATCGGGATCCTAAGGGATATGTCATGAATTGGTGACATGGCAGGGCATCACAGACGATTCGGATTACAAACCATCTATGATAGACACATTACAGATGGTTCATAACAAAAATTGTCTATAATAACGGAAGATATCATATACAGTTCTTATTAAAAACTGTCAGTGCTAATGGCTAAACAGAAGATCACAAAGGTAATATGTCAATGAAATGTAAATAGTTAGTCTCAAAAGATAAAATAGCAAAGTTTTACATGGCTTATATATGCTAGTTTGAAATGTTTCGACGAGATCTACAACTTTGCAATTGAGGTGAAACCCAAATTCAAAAGGAAAGACCAAGAAAAAGGGCAAAAATAGAAACCGAAAACTTTTGACGCAAATGATGCTTCATCTCCAATGCTGCTTTGATACGATCTCTATCTAATGCTGGAACAACAACTCTGGAACTCTCTGTGTTAGTCGCACTAGTCCAGAAAAAGCTAGCGCACACAAGAAAACAGGGATACATATCATGCATAACGACCAAACTTTATTATAAAACAAAGTGTACAGGCCTTATGGCCAAGTTTACAATAACAAGGCTCGAAACCAAACATAAAGATAACATAAATAAAGGAACATATATGTAAGAGCAGCCCATCCTACTGCCCATAGGTGAATGATCAGTAAGACGTGGCCTACACATCCATTCCTCATCGTAGATGATGAAGTCATTCTCTCGGCAACAGATTTAAGCAAGGTGAGCACATAAAGTACTCCACAAGTTACACCAAGAGTTTTAACAGATATGATGCATACATGGGTATTGTCAAAGGAAGACATAATAAAGTTATTTGTGCAGAAAAGCTTAATTAAAGTAAATACGAAGAAACTAAGTACAAACGCTGAGTTTAGTACAATATGTGGAAACAACATTTTAGCTGAAATAATATTGTTAGTGTAGACACTAACCTAACCACAGGAATCTCACTAGGACCATTCTTTCCCAATAGATTCCACATTTACCATAAACCACACTTTATAAAACCAATGTCTAATTTATGAAAACCATACTCGGTATGTCCTTGACCGTGGACACGGCTACCGGAGATAGTTCGTTACTCTGCAGAGGTGTACAAGTTTACCCACTAGACATGACCTCTCATTTTGCAACACGATTAGCACACAGTCTTAGGTGTGCAGCTGAGAGTTCATGAGAAGGCATTTATAATGTTTTGTTGTCAACTTGATCATGCCGCCACTAAGGTTTCACCATAACATGAATCCACATGCTAGAGCCCCTCTCATGCCATGTGAGACTTCTCGTGGTCTATGCCACACTCACAATTAGCTTATAGCGAAACCAAGTTGGAACTTAACAAATTATTTAGCCAGATTTGTCCCATACCAGACTTGTGGTATTACGATGTGACTTTGTAATAGTAGCTCATCCACTGGTCCTTAATTTGACTTAGGCACTACCCACATACCCCTTGTGCTGGGTATCAACACTATGTCACTGAACATCAATGAGAACCAGCAAGCACCCACCACCATACCAAACTTCCATGGAACTTCTTGACTCATCGAAGTCAAGAAAAGATTTTAGAAACCATCTTTATGAACAAATATTACCACCTAAAATCATTCTAAGCATGGATAAACAATTCTATAAAATTTCCAGTTAATAGTAATGTACTAACTATGTTTTCATCTAGGGTGACAAGGCATGTTTGTATTCAAGATCAAGTTTGGCCATATACAAAGGACATGGATATAACTAGCATTTAAATAATATTTAAACTAAGTTTGAATAAAAGTATGCATGCATAATATTTTTAAAACAACATAAATAATTTAAATTACTAGGAGCAACATGATCAAAGGTATAATTTGCCTTGCTCGAAGTCTTGGTGCTATGAATCGTTGAAGTCGTGCTCTCCAGAATCGTCGTAGTCTACACATGAAGAACCAAAGCAAACAAATTAAAAAAATTCAAATAAACTCAAAAATTCAAAAAGAGTCCATAAATGGATAGTTTAGGATTTTAGAAGACTTTAGAAATTTGAACAGTTTCATTCGGAGCTAGGACGATGGAATACAAGCTCCTGGAAGTTTAAAACTAAAGAAAAAAAATAAAAAGGAGATGTTTAGACCAGTCCGATCAGTAAGATGTTCAGAACGGTCCGAAAGCTATATAGTGGTCGATAGGCTTTGAGTGGTCGAACAGCTGAGGTCGGATATCTGGAGTGGTCGAATAAACGGCTGTGGTCATGTACTGCCATGGTCGAAGGTGATATGTGGTCGAAAGATATATGTGGTTGAAGTGGTCAGAAATGGCAGTGTGGTCAAAGCTTAGCGGTCGGAAGCAGCAAGGGTCGTAAGCAACTGTGGTCGAAAGTGACACTGGTTGTAAGCAACTGCGGTCATGAGCGACCGTGGTCGTCAAGTTGTTGTGGTCAAAGAGGTTGTGCATGGTCGGAAGGAGGGGTCAAAAAGTTTAAAGTGGTCGAACTACTGCTGTGGTTGAACAAGGCAGTGATCGAACAAGGGTGTGGTCGAAAGCGAGGGTAGTCGAAAGCGGAGGTGGTCAAACAAGCGGCCATGGTCGAAGTCATAGAGTTACTGTAGCATTCGTAGGTCATGGTCGAGATACATGTGAGCGTGAGTCGTAGCAACTGTGGTCGGAGGGATCGGACGGTGTGAAGTGGTTAAAGGAATCTGAGGCTACCGTAGTTAGAGAAGACTTTAGTAGTTGAGAGAAACAGAGAGAAGAGTTGAGTACCTCTGTGTGGACTGCGAGGACATCAGAGATTGGTCGATGGTGAAGAAGTGGCGAGGCTGCTCGATCGTCGACAGTGAAGAGGTTCTGTCGGTGGACTAGACTGGCGAAGGGCTCGGTGAAGGCGGAGGCAGTGATGGCGCAGCGCGAAGAATCCCGGGCTCTCTGAAAAAGCTCGTTGGATCTCAACTTAAAGCTGGCGAAGGGAAAACTCGATGTGAATAGTATCGGGCACATGAAAGCAAGCTTTCAGGGGCCGAAGAGTGTGAACCAGTTATGCATGGAAAGATATTTATATACTCAAAAAGGAATGGATGAGAGGTGGCTCGCTAGATTTATGGCCAGTGTAGTGGTGCACGATCGTGATTGATAACGAGGTTTAAAGCAGGGAAAACCAACGGAGGAAGTGGAAACTGATGAGGGCTTTCAAAGGCATCAATTGCTTTAGCTAACAGGAAGTAATAGTCAACTATTAAGAGCATGGAGGGTCACCAATGGCAGCGGTTAGAGCTGGAAGAAGGGGAGGAAGGAGATGACAAATGGCCCCACCGGTCTTTGAGAGTGATGGAGAGATCTAGGGGAACTTAGGAAAAATAAAATCAACTATTTTATTAACTTTTAGAAATAGACAAATTAAGTTTTCTTTCTCCAGGTTTTGGAAATAAAATCTCTAAAAAACAAATAAATTCCAGTAAGCCCAATATGAAGCAAATAAAATTTTAGGACATTACACCTTTCCTCTCTTAGCACCAGCAGAACTCCAGTGAGCTCCTTCGACTGAACCAAGCAGACTCAACCCTTGTCATCCCCGCATTGGCTTCCCGTGCCATCATAATCATCGCCCACTCCTCCTCCATGCAAAGCCTCTATTGAGCACCCCCGCATGAGCCAAGCACTGCCACCACCTTCCTCTCGCCGCTAGCCGCCTTCAAGCACGCTCGCACCTTGCAATCAATTGAAACGAGTTCCCTGTGGCCTCCTCTCTCTTGTGCATCCCTCGCCGTCCTAGGTCACACGTCAGAACACTGATGAGCCTTAGCTCTAGCACGCTACCACCATCGATCATGCCACACCAACGCATAGTAATGATGTGGATGCCATGAGGCACCACACCTTATGCCACATCATCACAAGCTTCCCCATCAGCTCTCCCACACCACATCAGCTATAGTCCTGGTCCATAGACCCAGGCCCACATGTCATTCTTTGTACCTATTTTCCTTCAAGAAAATAATTCGACCAAAAATCAAATTCCCTGATGACATCATCATGACATATTAAACCCAAATTTCCTTTAGAAAAATAATTCACCAAAATCAATAATGTCAGCTAACATCATAATCACCTTTTTCTTTAGGAAAAAATCCAAAAATTCCAATTTATTAATTCTTTTTCATTTTCTTAGTTTCAAAACTTTTGAGTGCCCGTTCTTCTACGTCCTAGCTCATAAACCCATTTTTTTCTAAATTCATCTAAAATCTCAATCTATCCATTTCTATAATCCTTTTGAAATTTGAGGTTCATTTAAATTTTATTTAGTTTGTTTGGGTATTTTTATGTGTAGACTGTGACGTTTCTAAGGAATACTACTTCGATGACTCTCAACAATCTACAGAGCAAGGCAGCTTACACACCTTGAGCATGTTGATCCAAGTTTGTAAATAAAATTATATTGTTTTAAATTATTCTGTATGCTTATATTTATTCAACTTAACTGCATTATCACCCTAGGATAAAACTCTAGTTAGTACACTAGTTCTAACTAGAATATTTTGTAGAATTGCTTAGAATACTTGGAGATAATTCTAGGCTTAGGATTACTTTTCACATAAAATGATGAGTTTTCAAATATATTCTTGACCTTGATAAGTCAAGAAGGACTATGAAATATTTGATAAAGTAAAATGTAAAACTTGATTTAGACTTAGGCAAATGGTTAAGTGGTGGGTGCCCCACTTTAGCGGATTCTTTATTGGGGTGAAATCTTAGCGGGGGCGTGACTAGATTGATGGTTTTGTATTGTAAAGGCCTTGTCATCATCTCTATTTTGTATTTTCTAAGCTTTATTTGCTTTTCTTGGGTTTTCTGAAAATCCAAAAATCAAAAATAAAATTTAAATCTTCCCGCCCCTCCCTCCGGCTGACGCGTGGACGGCCAGGATGCGCCCACGTCGCCGCCCAACATCCCGACTTCCCTCTCTCCCCGCTCGACACGTGGACGGCCCAATCTTGCCCACGTTGCCCCGACCCATCTCACCCGTCCACGGCCACTTATACCTCCCACCCGTCCACGACCACTTATACCTCCCACCCGTCCGATCTTCATCCATCGGTCTCTACCACCCCGCACTTCTCCTCTCTCTTTCTCGCTAACAGGTGGGCCCCACCAGTCAGACCCGTCGTCCCCACGCCGCCTCCTTCCTTTCTTCTTCCTCCCCCTTCCTTTCTTTCACCGGCCAACTGAATCTCGACTACTGCCGCCTTCCTTCTCTGCCACAACTCGGTTTTGGAAACCGCAAGCCGCACGGGATCGAATCGCCTCAATCTCGTGCCCCCTTTGCTTTCGCCCCCTTCTTTCCTTTTCTTCCCAAATCGAATCAACGCCGGCCGAAAATCTGGCGAGCCATTGCCGCAGATGAGCTCACCCCCAAGGCTATATAAAGGCCCCCTCGGCCTCGCCTCCACTCACACCAGCCCCCACCGCATCCAGCCCACCCCGAGGAGCAACCCAAAGCCCCAACCCTGTGCTTTCCCCCTTGCCGAGCTTCTGAGGAACTCCGACGAGCAATCCTTGCTGTTTCGACCATCCCTGAGGAGCGCCACCACCTCCATCAGCTTCCCCGAGCCTCGGCAAAGTTCATCAACCCCTTTACGGCCCAAGTTCACCACCGGAGCGCCGCCGCACCAGTGACCCAAGCACCACCACTGCCTTCCTCATCGCCGAGCACTCTCCACCCGTCCTCGGTAAATATCGTAAGCACTGTTGCACTCCCCGCACTCTCCTCTCTTTGTTGTGCCCCTCGCCGGCCGCCATTGTGCCGCCGTTCGTCGGCGACCCTCGGGTCCCAAGCGCCCTCCCGGCCGGTGAGCCATGTTAGCACCTGAGACCCTTACGACTGCCAGTTGTGACTAGATACTTGTGGTAGCTCCGAGTACTCATATACGATCAAGTGGTCATAGCTCTGAGTGGTCGTAAATGACTTCATAGTCGTAAGCTCATCTGTGTGGTCGTAAATAACTTCATAGTCGTAAGCTCGTCTGTGTGGTCATAAATGACTTCGTAGTCATAAGCTCATCTGTGTGGTCGTAAATGACTTCATAGTCGTAAGTTCGACTGCGTGGTCGTAGGATCGACTGCGTGGTCATAGGCTCAACTGCGTGGTCGTAGGTTCGACTGCGTGGTCATATGTTTGACTACGTGGTTGAAGGTTGTTCTACGTGGTTGTAAGTTTGACTGCATGGTCATAACGACTGACATCATAATTTCAATTTCCTTTAGAAAAATAATTCTAGAAAATCAGTTTTTTTTCTTTCTCTAATTTTAAACTTCCAAGACCCGTTCTCCTTCGTCCTAACTCCAATTGAGCCCATTCAAATTTCTAAATTCATCAAAAATTCCAATCTACCCATTTCTACCCTCCATTTAAATATTTGGAGTTTATTTGAATTTTATTTGAGTTTGGTTGTTTATTTTCACGTGTAGACTACGACGATTCTGGAGAATTCTACGACGACGATTCACACCCATTTGAGGAGCAAGGCAAGTCACACACCTTAATCATGTTGATCCCAGATTGTAAAATAAAATTATGTTGATTTAAATTATATTGCATGCATATGTTTATTCAAGTATTTCAATTCCAGTTTTAAACTTAGTTAATTCCCAATTGTTATTGACACATTTGACCTTGTGTAACATTATACCTTGTCGCCCTAGAATCAAACTCTAGTTGGTATACTATTATTGGCTAAAGAGTTTTATACCAAATGCTTAGACCTGTTTAGACATAATCTTTGTTTTAGGATAACCTTTTCACATAAAATGATAAGCTTTCCAAATGTTTAGACATTATCAAATATTTTGAAATAAAATATAAAATCTAGTTTAGACTTAGGTTAATGGTTAGGTGGTGGGTGCAGGCATGCACTGTTGTTCGGAGACACAGTGTTGATTGTCAGGCACAGGGGGTATGTGGTTGAGCCTAAGTCAATTAAGGACCGGTCTGTGAGCTACTGTTGCAAAGCCCTGTCGTACTACCACAGGGCTGCTATGGAACAGTCCTGGCTGATTAATTTGTGGGTCCTAAGTTTCGTCGTAGGTTGAAAGTGAGCGTGGCGTAGGCCATGAGAAGTCTCACTCGGCTCAAGAGGGGGTCCAGTTTGGTGGATTCCTTATTAGGGTGAAATCTTAGTGTTGGCTTAGCTAGGTTGAAGGCTTTGCATTGTAAAGGCCTTGTTATGATCTCTCCGCTGTACACCTAAGGAAGTGTGTTAATCGCGTGGCAATATGAGATGATCATGTCTTGTGGGTAAAGCTGTACAACTTCTACAGAGTGTATAATCTATTATGGATAGCCGTGCCGACGGTCATAGGCATGCTGAGTAAAGTTTTTCATGGATTAGACTTTGTTTTTCAAAATGGTTTATGAAAATCTTATGGATGGTGGAGTCCATGCAAGATCTTTTGGAAAAGATGGTCCGGGTGGGATGCCTGTGGTTAGGTAAGTGTTTGGTCGGAGCTTGCACTAATGATATTAATTTTATTTACAATTACTGTTGTTATTGTATTAAATTCAGCATTTTCAATCTATTTACTGTAATTCTTTAAATACTGTTTTATGCTTAAACTAACCCTATATGCCTTCCTTTGCTGCCTTTCACATTATGATGCATTTTCCGTGTGATTTGCGGAGTACATGTTTGTACTCACTCTTGTTATCTCATCACAGAGGAGGACGACTTCGACTACGGTTAGGACCAAGACAAGTAGGCCGCGTCTTACTGTCTTTTGCCTGTGTGCAAGCTTGGGCTTCGCTTTATCAGTTGCTTCCACAGTTATTTGCCTTTATTATTGTTGCCAATGAGCATTGATGTAAATGCTGGCCATAAGGGCATACTCTCTTATTTAATAAATTTGTCATTGTGCTTGATATGTATCCCTATTATCACTATGTGCACTAACTGATCCTGGACTAGTGCGATTTATACAAAGGGTTTCGAAGTAGTTGCTCCGGGATCCTACACAAATGCATGAGAATCGACCCACGTCCAAACTGACATGAACTAACATGACTAAGTCCTAGATTATTCCTAATATAGGGAGGGTGCCTAGCCACACCGTGTAGGAGCACCGGTTGACAATGATGATGGTGGTCATGTCAGTGGTGGCGATGGAGAGGTGGAGAGTGAGCAGGTAGAAGACATGAGAAGATGTTGTCGCAAATGCCATAGTTGTAGCTACCGCTATTCTCGATCAACTTGGGATGCTTGTCATATGCATGCAGCTAGAGATGAAGAATGGAGAGATGGCTAGCTAGGTATTTATAGCAGCTAGCCTGGCAATCGGGTTGTGCCATGCCAACGTGGCATGGGCCCGAAGTGCTTTAGGCCATGTCAGCCCAACACGGTCACCCCACCATACCGTACCCTACCGACCTGTCCCACCTCTAGCGAGGCCCATGCACGGTCCAAAGCATGACAGGTTGGTGCCATGCCGTGCTGGCCCTAGCCTAGCCCTATGTACCTGTAGACGGTGGAGCGACGTTGGTACTAGATTCTAGGTTCCAGGCTGGAGGAATGATAGAGATACTAGATTCTAGGTAGCTTCGTTCTTCATTTCTTTCTCCTCTTCATCGAGGAGTGGTTGGTTTAGTGAGAGTTGAGGAGTCTGTACTATATAAGCCTTGTGTTGTGTTGCAAAAGGGATGCCTCGTATGACTTAAGAGAGATTAGAGTTAGAGTTTCCTTGTATTGGAGCCTTTTGTGTATATGTTCTCTAGGCTTAGAGCTCTGCTATTCTAAGGGATTAGCTATAAAATTTTCTATGCCAAGTGAAATAAACATCCAAAGTTTGTCCAAGTGAGTTGTACCGTGGATACCCTCTTGTGCTTTTGATTTGCTTGGCTTTCTTGTTTGGATTTTTCTCTGTTTGATCTTTCTTGGTGCCAAGGATGTGTAAGAGGTGGAGATATCTCCTAAAGATAGGATCCCATCCATCTAGGCATGATAAAAGGGAAGTTCTTGAGTTTGCCCAGTTTTCCTCAAGAGAGAGGTGATTTTTGCGTTTTGCTATTGTAGGTGATTTGGATCGAATTTGTGTTGTGATTTAGCTTGCTATGATATGTGAGAACCTATCTAAGGTCACCTAGATTATCTAGGACTTACGAGCAAGAGCAGATCGAGATTTTCTTTTTTGATAGAAAAGGACAGAACTTTGAAATGATTCTCTTGATCGCTGATTGGAATATGTTCTTGACATCGTAATGAAGGTGCATGCCAAGTTTCAAATTATTTGAACCAACGTATCAAATGTTTCATCAATTTTTGATTTTGAAAGTTGTACTACTCAGGGTACTGCAGCGGCACTACTAATTTAATGTAGCATCAGAGCAAAGACTATGAGACTCATTGTAGCAAGACTACCAATTTCTTGTAGTGGTACTACCGATTTACTATAGTGGTACTACTGATTTTGCATTGTTTTGTTTGTATCTTTTCTTGCGGATGATTGGTCTCTGAACTTCATAACTTCTCATAGTTATTGGAGTGAAGAACTTAGTTTCGTGCTTCTACTTTGAGAAAATATTTGAAAAAATTTTGTAATCTTGTTGGCTCCTATTCACCCCATCTAGTCGCCATCTTTGGTCTTACACAAGACCCAAGCAAAGATTAAGGTAAGAATAACTAGCAATTGGACAGACAAGAATTGATTTCCATTAACACATATGGAGGAATGATTATAGCTGTATGGGGATTACATGGTGCTTCGAAAGCACCACTCTTTCATCTCCAACTCTCTCTTAAACCATGGAAGGAGGCAAGTGAAAAAAAACCCAAAACTTCAATCCTAGAATCCTTGGATCTAACACCTCCTCTCCTTCCAGCTAAGGGGGTATTCATATTGGTTTCTACTTAGAAAAGCCAGAAGTCAATATCAACACCTGGTTTCTCGAAGTGGCTTCTCCACTTCTCCTGCTTCCGTCTTGCTTCGAGTATAAGATAGGGGTCACGGGTGCATCACACTCCTCTTACTCCTATCTCTCGCATGCATCTTTCCCTCACTTTCCTCACCACTCACTCTCTCCTTATAAAAATCACTTCTTTCAGCCACTACTATTTATTTCTAGCCAAAAGTCACCAGTTGTAGCCAATACAGATGCCCTAAATAACTAGCACACAACCCTAATGGGTCAAACTCATTAAGGCAACCGGGCAAACCCGTTAGCCCTACTAAAACGCGTTTTACACACTCACACACACTTCTCGAAGTGCTTGCAAGGATCAACACTAACACTGATTCACTCCACACAACTGACCCTACCCCTAACCCTAAACCACCTCCTTTGCACCTCTCTGCGCTGTGGTTTTTTTGCGTAGGCTTAAAGTCTAGTATTTGGCCAACTCCCAAAATACCCTAGACAAAACTTCCAGGCACCTTTCCTTGACTCCCTCTTCACCTTCACCTCAAAGCATCTCCACATGCTTTGACACATAGCTCGTAGTACTCAATGACTAGCCATCATATTTTCACACATTCAGTCTCCCCCGAATAGTCTCTACATGCACTGGCCTCATCACTTGGCTCACCACATGCACCAACTTGCCTCTCTAGGATCCTATCCTTGTCTTCTCTATGCTCCCGCTTGAACTATGTAGCCTCACCCAGACTTACACGACTACTCCGGACATCAGCTCCCCACGAAGTCCTTATCCATTGCCGTTGACCACTACATCCTCTAGGCCGCCTACATATCCAAAGACCAAGAAACTATATCGAGCACAAGTTCAATACATTTAACTCACGTTAGTCAAAACCATGCATGCAACTCAACACAACAAAGTACAAGCACCCATGCCGTGCATACAATCAAACCACTCAAATTCCCATTTTGACCAATACTGTTGACATGTCTGCCCTCGGGTCATTGGTCTAACCGCTATACCACGGCCAGTCAGAAGACCAACCATAGGCCGGTCTGACTGCCAGCTGTCTGATCGCCTTGGTGAGGTCAGTCTAACCACTTGACAGCACCAAAAAACACCCTGTCTGAAATTCTGTTCAAACTCTATTTAGTTTCACCTCAGTGCTTCAATTCCAGTAAAACCTAGTGCAATGTGCAATTTCCAAAAGGTCAATGGCTGGTTAGACTGGTCGCACCATAGCGGTCAAACCGCCAACCATCTGCCGGTCAGACTGGCTGAACCCTAACAGCACAACTCTGAAATCCGAATTTTTTGAAACTTCTAGAAAATTCAATTTCAACTTAACAAAAGTACCAATTATTCATCACAAACATATTATAGACATTCTCACATGATCTCTTATAGGCCCTTAGAATAAAACATGCTTATTGGCTATTGCCTGAGGTAGGATCGAAATACAACATTTTCCAGTTAACTCTTGTAACTGGTAATTTCTTTGTGGGCGTCAAAAGACAGTTTTAGACCGTTGCAGCGCGCGGAAGGAGTACATAAATATATGGTCACGAATTTACACTCCAAAATTTCCATCCCATGCTCAATTTCACCTAATCGCCCTAGCTAGCTCCCAATTGCAATTTCAGAATGCACATCCCCTCCCCAATCGCATCGATCTCGTCTCAGCATCCACCACTTACAAATGTCCCAACCCAAATACCCAATCGCAGGATCGCATCTCTATCTCTCTCTCTCTGACACACACAAACCCTGCTGTCTAGCTCGCTCTCTTCCGCCATTTGTCCGAGAGGCGTCACCACCGCGCCGGAGTTCCGCCGGCCGCGTCACCGCGTAGAACCGCGCGAGGCTTTCTATTCTATTGTTTGGTCCAGATATACCCCTTTCGATCGGCCGGGCCTCATGCACGCCTCCCTCAGGTAAACAAAAGTTGCATCTGGATTATGCGACCACCTACCTGCGATCGACATTGTAGTTTTCTTTTTGTCGACGAGGTAGTGTAGAATTAATCTTGTTGCATTCTATTTTTCACAACGAACCTAAATGTTGACCAGATAGGGCTGGTGTGGCATGTAAAATAGCTAGGACGAGATCAGTAGCCTTCGACGGCCGCGTGCTGTGCAATTTCCACAGAAAGTGATGGTCACCATATCAGTAGTCCGGCCGGCTAGTTGGCAGCTGCATTCCAATTAATTTCCAAATGATCGGATCGAGTCACAGAAATTCCTACTCTATCTCGCTCCTGTGTTAGCTGGTCTGCAAGACTTGTTTGGAAAGTTAATTAAGGGCCTCAAGAACTTGGAAAAGAGAGGCATATGCATCATGTGGCACAAGGTCTTCAAAAGAATACTTGTAATGCATCCATGGTAATTAAATTAAGCACCCATGCATATTCTTGATACGTATGTACCAAGACCTGCAGTGTCTATCAAATATGGGCTTGATCAGTATAGTATATGCGATCGATGGTGGATGAGCATGCTCCATGCATGAATGCATTAGTGCTGATGTGAGGTGCACGACCCCCGTGATTGTCTCCCGCGAGCCGCAGAATTCCAAGGGCTTAACAGCGAGATGGAGGGGTGGAATGCTGTTTTGGTCTACGTACAGATATTGCGATCCAAGGGTGGAATGCTGTTTTGGTGTATGTACGGATATTCCGCTTCAAGTGGAATGTTGTTTCGGTCTATGTACGGATACTGCGCTTCAAGGGTATCTTTGTAATTTCTCCTAGGTCAGTACATCACACCATATTCAAGTCGTAGCCAGACAATTAACCGGCCACAACGACAATGGCGGGCAGGCCAACCGGCCCGTGTGGCCCAAACCACACGGCCGGACAAAGAAAACAGGCCGAAGGCCCAGCCTGGACTGAGGCGCCGGCAATTTTGCAGCAAAGTCTTCCTAATTTATGAAAATTGCCAAAGAGCTCTTAGATTTTGCAGAAAGGCCCTCGTAATTTCAAAAATTACAAATAGATCCTCAGATTTACGATGGTCCCGAATTTTGCAGAAAACCCCTTGAAAATTAGGAAATTACGCCAAATTTTTCTCTGAACTAAAAGTTTACGTAGAGACCCTCGAGAATTGCAGAATTCGCTGAAAATCCATATTCTAGCAAAAAAGGGCCTTGGGAATCCGAATTTTGAAGTATTTTTAGCATTTGAAGCATATTTATTTCTGTCATTATTATTTTCTGTATGTATTTACTATTTTGGTTAATTATAATTGTTTAAAATTGCCTTTAATTACTGAAATTAGTAGTAAAATTTATAGAAAATTCATAGAAAATTCAGGAATATTATGAGAATCTTTTGTACCATTTATTTACCTACAGCAAATTATTCCGTGCATGTTTACAAGTAGTAAACTTATACACATGTAGATGACTAGCATTACGAAACAGGAGTTCGAGGGTTCGGGCATGGCCAAAACTATCGCGTGGGCTTAGATGTCGAGATAGTGCTTGGAGCTAAGAAGCTCCGCGCGGCTATTGGGATTGGCGGACTGCATGACGCCCAACCCACTCCTGAGGGGAATGATTAGGCACTTTATTTTCTCAGGAATCAGCTCTGCCTTACTCTCAAGAATGAGTACATGGCAGAAAAGAGCGCGCTAGTACTTTGGACTGCACTCAAGAAGCGATTTGAGAGGCTAAAGTACACCATTCTTCCTTAAGTAGAGTAAGAGTGGATCAAACTGAGCTTTGCCGACTTCAAGATAGTCGGGGAGTACAATTCTGCGTTGCACAGAATTTGTACCAATCTTCAACTCTGTGGCAAGCAGATCACAGACGAGCAGAAGATTGAGAAGACCCTATCCACCCTCCATCCCATGCTATACAATCCGCACACAACTATCGTCAAGACGGCTACAAGGAGTATGCCGAATTGATTGATATGATGTAGGTTGCGGAGGCTCAGGACGAACTTCTCCGCAAAAATTACGTCACTCAGCCATCTGGGAGCTCCACTGGCCGTGAAGCCAACGTCGGGAGCTACAAGGTGCGAAAGCCCTTCATGTAGAGAAGGGGAAGGAAGGGTAAGGTTGCAGCCCAGAAAGGTAAATCAGATGCTCCACATGAGAATAAGGCTAGCAAGCCAAAATAGGATGGCAAAGGGCAGCATGAAGCCCACTTTGCATCGGTTGAGGGGGAGAGTTCTGAGTAGCTGCCCGCGCTGATGGAGGATGAGACCATCCTGGCAGGAGCGCCCCTTTTGACCTAGAGGCAGCCACCGTCATGATTTCTCTCGAAGAGCAGATCATCCCGAGAAAATAGCAGAAGAAGTCTAGTGCACAGAATGCATTTAGACTTTAATTGTCATTTATTTTGTGTGAAAAGGACAAGTTAGAACTTGCATGGATGGTACTTTAGCATTTATTTTCTCGTGATGGTTGGATGATATTTGAATAATTCATTCATTTATTCAGTTTATAATGGCATGATATGTTCTGATACTGAAGTATTTTATTTATGTGTTGATTGCCTTCTAATACATGTTAATAAAATACCTTATATTGGAACACGTGTGGCACTCTATGGATGAAGTGTGCTTAGCTAGCAGCGGCACAACAAATATCATCTTAATAGAAACGAAGTATTTTCAGTCGATCCATAAGAATGCTGGCAGCCTTACGGCAATCGCCGGAAGCGATGCATGCATAATAGGTTCAGGAAGAGCCACAAATATACGCCCAATGGGTACAACATTGGTCATTGAAAAAGCCTTATTGTATCCAGAATCGACTAGAACTCTCCTAAGTTTTAAGGATATTCGCGCCAATGGTTTCCACGTTGAGACTGTAGAAGAGTACGGTAAGGAACACCTGCTCATTATGAAGCGCAAAGAAAATAGAAAAAGGGTATTAGAAAAACTTTCTTCACTAGAAACTGGGCTATATTATACCAACATCAAGACACTTGCAACCTACACTGTCCTGAAGACAGTATTTAGAAGCTTTGAACTCTTCTGTCTCTAGCATGGCAGATTAGGCCACCCAGGTCTTAGAATGATGAGAAATATAATCAACAATTCCCAAGGGCATAATATTAATGTAAATAATTTTCTGAATCACGAAGATTTTGTGTGCCCTGCATGTGCCATTGGGAAATTGGTCGAGTACTTGTTCGTCGCCATGGCTCTAGAGACCGGTTAAGATCTATTGAGAAGAGCTAACCGGCTCCGATACCGATTGTTGGATCGAAATCGGCAACAAAGGGGGGTGAATGTTGCTTTTTTAAAATCGCCCTGACAATTCGCACCTCTTTCTTCTCCGATAGCTATGAAAGCTACAAAGAAAAATAAATGCTTTCCGTTAAGATCTGATCGAAAGACTGATAGAAAAAGACTAATAAACACTCAGCTGAAACTCTGCAAAGAAAGACTGAAAAAGGAGCAGCACAATGTATGCCAATACTGCTGCACACTTGGCAAAAAGAACTGCAAAAACTGAACTGAAATGAGAGCACAAATTGCAGTAAAGGGGTTGCTGGCCGAACACTAAAAGAGTAGAAGAAATAGAAGTATTTTGGCAGCAGTAAAGAGCTGAAATAAGCTGATTTGCTGCAGGCGAGAGACCCTGCTACAGTCCGAAAATGAGAGGAGCAATTCGGCTGAAATGAGGAGACTAAAAACCGAAACAAGAGTTCATTGCCAAGAGCTGGATTTGCTGCAGACCAAGTGCACAAAATAAAGATCTGGATCGAGGATAAGAAGCCTTGGTGAGTCTGAGAATCAGCGGCGAGCGGTAGTTTCATGGTGCGAAAATAGGCTTTTGACAAAAATCGAATACTTACAGAGTGCAGCGATTAAAACCAAATTCCCACCAAACTTTGATTCTTTAACCATAAAAACGGGAGATTAGCTAAGCAATATTCTTAGAACTTAAAATCTCTCAATAAAACACAATCTTTTGACTAGAAACAAAAGATTCCATGAAACCCTAAGGATTTGGACAGAAACTAAGAACTTTCAGAGAGACACTAAAACTCAAAATACTTTCTAATCTTTGATCCATAGGCCATGAGATTTTTGCAGATATGTTAGCAATAGCCATTGCACTCTACAAGCCAAATTTCAAGCCATCTTGAGAAGGGAAACATGAAATGCACTAAAACCCTAGAAATGCATGGGAAGCTTCAGAGAGAGCACAAAAAATCCAATTACTCAAGATTCACATGTCCTTTTCACATGAGATTTTGCAAGAAGATTAGCAATAGCCTAAGGACCTGAGAGTCCAAATCTTAGAGCATCTCATGAAGGGAATTAAGAACAGCACCAAAACCCTAGAAACAAGAACATGAACGAGGAGGGCAAAACACCAAATCTAAGATTAAACAAGGTATGCTCTTAGGATTGACTAGCCAAATGGCTTTTAAGCATCTCCTAGATCATAGCAACCCATTTTGGCACTCCTCAGCAAGAAACAACTCAAAACTCAAAAAGTCAAGAAATCATTCAAAGAGAGGAACGAAGAACAGAGAGGCTGCACGAGAGAAAACTTCTGAAATTTCATTCCTGGAAACAAGAGATACAAAGAACTACGTCCCCATACGCATGAACAATAGAACAAGGAAGATTACATGCTTATCACTCCAATCTCTTCTTCTCCCAAAACAAGAAACCCTCACTACATGCTTGGAGAGGAGGGAACTACTCAAGAACACATCGAAGAAGAGTACAGAACACACTCTGTCTCCTCCACCCACTCTCACCAACTAAAGCCTAAAGCCAAAACAATTCTCTAAAGCTCATTTTGACTAAAGCAAACCCTAGAAGCCCTTGGAGTGCCTTAGTGGGCATGCAACCACCAACATCTATTTATAGCCCTTGGCTAACGGGTCTCCAACCCGTTACGCCCGCTAAACCCGAACGGAGCCCGCTCCCGCTTTTGCAGCCTCGCGAAATTCCCATTTCGCCCCTTCTGCACCTTCCGAGAAGCTTCCGCGCTCCTTGTCGTCCACGACTCGCAACCACCTCGAGTTTCAGCCGTCTTCGACACATCCGACCGTTCTGACCTCGACACCGCCCGTGTCTAGTCCGGTCACCTCGTGTCTCGCCACGACTCCGCCTTGACGTCCTGCAGCCAACACAGACAAGAAACACATCAAATACCACCGCTCAATACATGAAAGCATAATGGCATTAATGAAATAGCCCAAACCTGACAAGTCGACATAATATGCATCCTAACCACTTTGACCAGGTTTGACCAAGTCCGACCGAGCCCGATTGCACCACGCAACGTCAAGGTCCGAACCAACCAAATCAAACTCAACTCTCCTAAACCGATGTCAATTACTCATCACACACATGGGATGACCTCCACATGGTCTCTCAGATGCTTCCTCAAAATGGTCGTATATGAGTTTATTGTCCATAAGAAACCATACTTTCACAAAGCTGATCTCGCAAATCATTCGCATCAGAAATGTCTTCTCTGATCATCACATAAATTCCATCAGAATGGACAACGCCGAGGAATTTACTTCAAAGGCATTTGATGATTATTGCATGGCGATGGGGATTGCAGTTGAGCATTCTGTACCACATGTTCATACCCATAATGGTTTGGCAGAGGCATTAATCAAGAGAATTAAATTTATTGCCCGACCCCTTTTGTAGAATTGTAATTTACCAGCTACATGTTGGGGACACGCAGTCTTACATGCAGCAAATCTCAACAACTTTAGACCATCGGCCTACAACATCCATTCACCTATGCAACTAGCGCAAGGGTCACCACCGAAAATTTCTCATCTGAGGAGGTTTGGATGCAAGGTTTATGTACCTATACCCCCTCCACAGCGTACTGCAATAGGCCCTCTTCGTAAGACTGGGATATACGTTGGTTATGAGACTACATCCATGATCAGGTATTTGGAACCCATGTCGGGATATTTGCACACCGCCTGCTTCGCTGATTGCATTTTGATGAGGATAATTTCCCAACATTAGGGGGAGGAAATCAACCCCTTGATGAAAAATATCAAAAATTACGTGGCAAGCCACGAGAATCCATGCAGATGATCCGCGCACTAGCGAAGCAAATAGAGAAGTCCAAAAGACAGGAGAAGTCCAGAAAACAATTGATTTGCAAGTATTAGCAAATTAACTACCTGATCACTTTAGTGATTTGAAGAGCGTGAACAAGTCACATGTGCCTGCACGTAATGCACTGGAGAGGGTTGAAATACCAAAGAAAGCAGAAAGTATCCCTAATCCCGTTCAGAGGCCTCAGAATAAAAGGACGAGAACTCCGGTCCCTCGAATCCTAAGTAACCGAGGACGCCTTGTGAAGAAGGATAAGAAGGACTTATCATAGCTGATCACTAAAGTCCCCTAGAATGAGAAGGGGAGCCAGTTGAGACCTGGCACGAGTATGGCACCTTCAGAAAAGGGCATACCGGATTTAAATATCCCAATGGAAGAAGAAATCGGTATGGATGTGTGCGCACACATCAGAGCCAAAAAACTAAAGGGCTTGCCACCGCAATTGGAAGAAGCGATGTGCAAGGAGAAGCTCCAGAAGAAGCAATCGCTCCAGAAGAAGTAATTAATGAGGAAATAGCTATAAATTATGTGCACACGGGAGAGTCCATGAATAGGACAATAGCCAATATTGATATCTATTTCGCAAAGAAAATTGCCACAATCATCGATCTTGATTCCAATCCTGCATCGCTCGCTGAATGTAAGAAAAGATCAGATTGGTAAGATTGGAAGAAAGCAATAGAAACTGAATTGCTATCTCGGAACAAAAAAGAGGTGTTTGGATCCGTATGCCGCACACCTCCCCATGTGCACCCTGTAGGGCATAAGTGGGTATTTATTCGAAAGAGAAATGAAAGAAACAAAGTAATGAGATTGTTGTGGTTACAGACCAAACAGAGAGAGATTGTGGTAGTGGAGAGTTGAGTAAGTGAATGGCTTCGGGTCTTTCCCCATGACCTATGCCTTACATATATACATCCACATGGGGAGTGCTTTTAAAGTCATACCCTTACACATGAGTACTTCCCTCAGGGGTACTTTTGTCACTATACATGTCCCATTCTGGGCCTTACATTCTCTTAACAGGCCTGCTGGGTTTAGGTGGGGGCCACCCCTACAACAGGAGCCTCTCATGGTGAAGAGCTTCACGGGCCGAAGCCATGTTGCCGAGCCCTTTGGCCCCCTCCGTCCTTGCGGCCTGTGAGCTTTTTTCAGCGTTCGAAGTGTAGTGTTCGCCTTATTGCAAAGGTATGACGCTGGGCGGCTTGGCGAAGGCTTCGTCACCCACAGACTCCGTCGCGGGGTCGGGGTTGTCGTCTGGAGCGAAGATCGAAGTAGAGGTTGGCCTCGCCACTGAGGGGCCGGACTGGGGTTATTGGCAGAGTCAAATGCGTCGGCATAGGGGGCGGAGCGGGTCGTAAGTCGTTGCGCGTGCGCGCGTCTCCGGCGCCGAGCGCCCTTGACGATAAGCGGCTGCCAGGCTACCCAGCGGGGCTTGATTGACGTGGCGCGAGACTTGAGGGGGCGCAGTGATACCAAGCTGCGGCGTTCTTCTCCTAGCGCGGATCTTGGAGCATCGCGGTGGTACGATGCTGCGACGCTCCCTCGCCGGTTGGACTCCTGCCGGTTGGACTTTCGCCGGTTGGGCTTCCGCCGGCTGGACTTCTGCCGGTTGGCTTCCTGCCGGTTGGACTATCTCCGGTTGGGCTTCTGCCGGCTGGACTTCTGCCGGTTGGCTTCCCCACTGATGGGGTATATATAGCATGTTGGTGTAACATTGTACCGCATTGTGCGCTCGGATAGGTTCTCGCTCCCTAAATGGGCGCCGGTGCATCCACATTCCATGGCGCACTCACGCGGCTCGGGAATGTTGATGTACTGATGGAGGCCTATTTTTCTCGGGAGCTTGCTTAGCGTCTGTTAACGGCAATTGCTCGACCTGCTGTGCTCGCTCCGTATTTCTGCATATGACCGCAAGGTTTGCCCTGTTCTCTTAGACAGGCTCACCTTCAGTCGGGGCTTCTGATCAAGCCCGTCTTTCAAAAGAATATTGATGTACTGAAGGTGGCCTGTTTATGAGAATAAGCCAAAACTTGGCGTGACATGACCTGCACCAGTGCAATGTGTGGGGAATGCCGTCGGACATGCCGTCCCGCCGAGGCGGTGCCTACAAGGCGGGCAGCGGGGTGGTGCTCTGAAGCCGTTGGTCTCCTGCCTTGGAGGATAGTAGCCGCAGAGAGCAGGCGTCTGCGGGGTAGTCCGGGGTGCTACGCGCGGGGGTAAGCGCGGGCGCCGCCCCTAATCTCTCCGGTGGTGGCAGCGAGCCGCGCCAGTCGGCGAGACGCGCGAGCGCCCGCCCCATACGCTTTGAAGTGGCGGCAGCAGCGCGGGCGCCAGTCGGCAGACGCGCGAGCGCCCGCCCCACGCTTTGAAGTAGTGGCGCGAGCTGGTGCCTGGTCGGGTGAGACACGCGAGCGCCGTCCCCACGCCAAGTAGTGGCGCGAGCTGGCGCCAGTCGGTCAGACACGCGAGCACTCCGCCCCTACCCTTCGAAGCGGTGGCGGCGGGTGGCGCCTGGTCGAAAGCAGACGCGCAGCGCTCCGTCCCCATCCTTCGGAGTGGTGGCAGCGGAGTTGACGCCTAGTCGAAGTAGACACGCGAGCGCCCATCCCTACCTTCGAGTGGTGGCGCGAGCTGGCACCTAGTCGAAGTAGACGCGTGAGTGCTCCGTCCCCTACCCTTCGAAGTGGTGGCAACGGAGTTGGCGCCTAGTCGAAGTAGACGCGCGAGCGCTCCGTCCCCTACCCTTCGAAGTGGTGACAGCGGACTCGCTGGGGTGAGCGCGACCGCGTAGTGCGCCTTAATGGCCTCGGAATCGCGCACCCACTGGCCGGCACGAGCGGGCTGTCAGATCCGTGACGCAGTTGTCCATTCAAGATGAACGCGCAGTGGGCCATGACTGGCATGTCGACGGGTCGTCTGCGGTCAAGCCCCTTCCCCAGAGGGGCGGGGCACGTGGCGCGGCGCTGTAGGCGTGCCGCCCACTGGCTGCCCCGCTTCCAAAGCGCGTCACCGGTTGCTAGCAGTTGCGCTTCTTGCCGATCTTCGGTTGCCCATGCTGCGCAAATTTGCGGTTGGCCCTTCGGACAGGTGTGGCCAGGGTCGGGGGGTCGGTGACCCTGTTTGGGCTATCGCGGTCTAGGGTCTAAGGAGCCGCGCCGGCGCGCACCGAAGGCAATGTCGGGTCGCGCTACCTGCGTTTATTCCTTGCGCTGACCGACACGCGGTGGGACGCTGGTGACTCGTCGTGTGGTGACAGGACTCTGTACGACCACGGTCGCATGCTGGCTACGTGTACCGCCGCGACGCTTCGGCTTCGCGCGTGGGGAGGTGAGCGGTTGTGTAGGGCCAAAATGGCGACAGAGGGGGGGTGAATGTCGATCTTCTAAATCTTAGCCCCAAAAGAAACCACACAAACCGTTTAGACTCCAGTAGCTAAACAGCTAAGAAGTCTGAAGAAAAGGCTACAGGAACCGAGAGGCAGAAAGACGATCAAGCCCAACCGGCAACAGAGAATCTCGTCCGACAACCGCACTTACAGAGTCGTAACTTCGATCAGTTGAACGAAAAGCAGTTCGAAGATCAAACAACACTGAAGGAGGTCGATAACTCCCAAGTCCAGACTGACGAGATCAAGAAAAATGGTTGAAACCGACGCAGTCGTAAACCAATGAATGGTCGTACGAACAACGTGGTCAAACACAAAACAGAGGAATTAAAGGCGCACACTCAACCGATACCGAAGGACTCCTCTGACCACTTACTGCTCTCGGGAAGTACTGGCCAAATGGCCTAAGGATGAATCCCGGTTCAGAGCAAGCCGAGACCAACTCAAAGCAAGATCAACTCAAATAGAGAACTGATAGCAATCACAAACATCAAGACATCTCAAGAGAAAAGAGGCCAGATAGAATCAAAGAGATGAAACATAACATTGTGACGTCCCGATACGCCCGAAGAGCATAGAGAGGAGCTCACACCTCTTCTCTTTCTCTCTTTCTCGATTATTCGTACATGGAGGAAACCTTGCTCTACCTAGAGACAACTCACACGAACTGGTAACCAAGAATTCAGAGTCACTCTAGAACCAAAGCCTCAACCTACACCCGAGCTCTACCTCTCAATTTATAGCCTCAAGCTATCAGGGGGAGAACCCGTTAACCCCAACTAACACCGGTTTTACCACTCTCTTTACCCTTCAAAGGAGAACGTGCATCCGGTGCTTTACCCGATACACCCATCGGCTTCACCGCTTGCCGGTTAACGCTAACTACTCCAATGCTTTCGCAGAGACACAGCTTCCTTTGCAGCTTTCCGCATTTCACCAAAATACCATCCCGCTCTTCTCGGAAGCTTCCTCCTGTCTTGCTGCTCAAGTCTTGCAACCACCTCGCAGACCTCGTCGTCTTCGGCATCTCCGCCGCTCTTGACCTCAGCACCACCCGTGCTTAGTCTCGGCCCTCCATGCCTCGTCACGACTGGTCTCAAAGTCCCGCAAAACATGCCGGACAAGCAAACATACATAGCACCGCACAAAACATTGTGTCTCGACATCCTCGAGAGGAGAACAAAGCTTAAACCATACTCTTACCAAGTCGCACTGCAAACGATCAATCGAAACCATAGAACAATGATTGCACACGACATACGACCACTATCACAGGTCCTACGATCACATTTCAGGTTTTACGACCAGCCTAGAAGACCATATGACCAAGACCAAGAGGTTACGACCATCGCTAACCCATGCTACGACCACGTTCAAGACTCTCGGGCGCTGCCGATCGCATCTGACCAAGTCCGAGGCCGTTCGACCGCACGCTAGACAACCACGACCACTTCTGACGGGTTACGACTACATCCGACCGGCTACAACCACAACCGACCGCATACACCTACAACTGCGCGTGATCTGACCACGTTCGGCTGCCTCCCAACGTGGTCCAACGCCCGAGCACCGACCATCGTCTGCAGACTAGGGCCAACATGGTTGTAAGCTCTTCCGACTACGAACCTCGGCCAACGTGGTCAAAAATTTTCCTGGTGACCTACGACCACACTCAAAATGATCGTAAACAGTGCGCATGGCTTTCGACCATGACCATCGTGGTCGTAAACCCTTCCGATCACTCGTTCAATTCTTCTACCCAGTTTCGACCGCGACCAACATAGTCGTACAAGCTTCACTGTGGTCGTACCGCCTCCCTATAGACTACAACCACAACCACGAAGAGTAAGAAAAGGTTTTACTGGTTCCGGTTGCTGGCAAAGAGGTCGTATGGAGCATTGCTAACATCCGACAATGGTCAGTGCAGTCGTATGAACTTTGGTTGACTCTCGAAGACGTACAGCGTGGTCGTAAACGACTTGGCTGGCTCTCGATTCTGCATAACGTGGTCGTAGACATCCCGGCTGGGTTTCGACCGCTAGCAAAGTGGTCGTACGAGTCATTTCGACCTCGGCCAAGCTACAACTATGCAGAAAATGACCAAGACAAACTTGAATCTCCCAGAGACACAGTCAATTACTCATCACAAACATGGGGTTTTCTCCACATGCTCTTTTAGGTTGTCGCTCGTCGTTTGCACTTACCCACGGTGGGAGGCGGGGGGCCTTTAAGTATCCCCCATGGCGTTGTGCCTGCGCCTCCTCACGCTTTTTGGTTGTTCATGTCGCCCCCCGCATTCGCTCACCCTGTTCCTGTGCTCCTTTTTGCCGCCGAGTTCCCCGTGGATGCTGATGGTGACTTGCGACGAGCGTACTCAGGTGGGCGACTACGCCATCCGCAGGTGGTCCTCACCGCTCGAGGTGAAATACGCGCTGGAGGAGCGCGATCCGGCGGTGGCAAACAAGTGGTGGGCAGCGAAGAAGAGTCAGGGTCCATACTCCGACGAGTTGGGCCGCACGCTCATGACGGAGGACACGATCCGGTCACTGCTGCGAGAGGGGAAGCTATCGGACCGCCATGCGGTGCGGTTGCCCGCCGATGACGAGACGGAGCCGCGCCCTGAGAAGTCGGAGGCGATCGTCTTCGTCGCCTACTTCGAAGCCGGACTTCGCATCCCGTCCGCGACAATTATTGGGGACGTGCTGCAGACCTTCAAGCTGGAGTTGTCACAACTGACTCCGAATGTGGTGGCTCACCTCACCGTGTACAGCTGGGCCCTGCGCTCGGAGGGGTGTTGGCCCAGCGCCTCCCTGTTCGCGTATCTGCATGAAGCTCGGTGCCAACCGAAGAGTGGAAGGACGAGATCTTTGTCAAAATTTGCGGCGTCAACTTCGCCCCGCGGGCGTCATGTGGGAAGCTTTCCCGCGAACGCGACCGAGGAAGTGGGAGGTCAAGCGGGTGAGGCGATGGTTCTACCATCGTGGACGGTGGCGCGCCTTGAGTGTGCAAAGCGGGCCGATTAAATTCAAGATCGCCTTGGCTTAACGCTGACCAGAAGATAGGCTGAGGGCGCGAAGACTTGTGGGGGTCGCCGCCGCTTCAATATGCGCGACCTCGCCGAGGAGTACATGATGCTCGGTGCGACGCCGCTTTCCCACGATTGGTGCTGCATAGCCGGTGAACGTCGGGATGATAACGTTCGCCCATCCGTTTGCTCACTGTCCGTGCCGACTAGTCTTCGTAAGTCTCGACCATGTCTTCCTCTTCGTTCGTACGTATTGCATTGTGTAAAAGTGCTTCGTCCAGCGTAGGGACTCGCCTTGAGGACGCGGAGCACGCCACGCGCGTGTTCCTCGGGCCATACACCGGCAGAGAGCACGGGCAGCACGCAGCTGTGACTGCGAAGGCCGGATTGGGGTGAATAAACCGTGTGTGTGAGGCCTTAGGGCTTCCTGTGCCGGATTGCACCCCTCCGAACCAGCAGCATGAGGATGACGGTGCCGTGAAGGCGAAGGTGCCATCCCGCAAGAGGACCCAGAGCACAGCGACCATGCCCAGTACAGCGGTTGCCGCTGTTCCTACCGGCGCGGCGAGCCCGGAGTCGGGTTCGATGAAGTATGCCGACTCGGACTTAGAAGGCGCGGGTACTGAGGGCGAAGGCGCCGGCGGCGGAGGGCGCGCTGCGGAGGTCTCGCTGCCCGCGACCGTCGCCGAGGTGGTGGTGCTGGCTGGCGGCACCGGTACGGAGTCCTCTTCTCCGGCCATGGCTGTGGTGGGTCTGCCCTCCGCGGGAGTGTGTGGAGTGCAGCCTTCGCTAACAGCGGCGGCCGAGGCTGAAGTGTCCCCCGCGGAGGCGGGGGTGTCCTCCGCAGAGGTGGGGGTGTCCCCCGCAGGGGTCATGGGGGCGAAGCCCCCGACCACTGTCGTTGTAGCTGTGGAGACTCCTTCGGTGAGTGTTGCTGCCGCAGGGGCTCCTTCTGTGGCGGGTACCGCGGTGGTGCCTTCCCCTCAAGCGAAGCAGCCACGCCTGCCGTCCCCCCTTCCGCGGACTTCACGAAGGTTCATTGTGGCGACCGGTGTTGAGAGCTTGTGGGACTCCGCTTCGAGCACCGAGGTCCCTCCACCCCGCGCCCTTCCGGCCCCTCGGGCCACGGTGACCGTGACGCAGGATCGATTGGCGCTAGGTCCCGACTCGGAGCTCCCCAGGCCTTGCGAGACAACGCCGTCCATTGGGGTCGATGTAGAAGCGGTCCCGCCCGCGTCTAGGGAGACGTCTCTACGAAGTCCCCCGTCCGCCACCGAAGGTAGGTTACGACGGTACTTCTTCGACAGAGTTTTTTTATATATTTTTATATTTTTTTTTGCACGCCGCGTGACAAATGTGTTATTCCTCTCTGCAGCGGCACTTATCCCGGAGGAGGAGCCGTTCCTTGAGCGCGGGGGTCCTGGTGCTGGCGACACAGGTGTCGCCAGCCCGAGCCCGGCAGACTTCGTCCCTCCGTCGGATGCCCTGAGGGCATGGCATGGGATTGCGGAGGACGCGGCCGCCAGCATCGGCCAACAGGCGTTGCAGACCTACGGGTCAGGGCGCCTTGGAGATGCATTGGAGGTGTCGGGAGTGACGGTAAGCGTCTGTCTTTTAGACCACTTGCAGCCGTTTAGCATTTGCTGATTCCTGCGCCACGCGGACACTCGTGCTGGCCCAGGCCCTGCGAAGTGCTCACGTTCATGAGGGAGCAGCGATACGGAGTAGGCTGCAAGCCGCCGAAGAGGAGCTGCAGGGAGCTGCAAGAGGGCGGTCCGCCCAGGATGCTCGCTTACTCCGCCTGGAGTTGGAGTGCGCGGAGATGAAGACGCGCACCGATGGGCTCGTTGCCACAGCGCGAGCGTCGGCCGCGGAAGCGGTGTGGCAAGAGGCTGCTGCAGAGCGGGACGGCCTTCTGCAACAAACCGCTGCTCTAGAGGGGAAAAACAGCGAGCTTGCTGCCTCTCTCGCGGAGCGAGAACGAGCCTTGGGTGACGCTTCGGTAGCCGCCTGGGACGCCATGCTGGCCCTGGAAGATACCCTTAAGGGGCTTGTCGCCGAAGTGCCGGCGCACTCCTTCGGCCCAAGGACCTGTCGCGGTCACTCCGGTGGATTGGAGAAGCGGCCGGCATTGCACGCGGCGCCGCGGCGATCTTCGATAATCACTGCGCCTACGTGGCGTCGTGTCTGACGTGTGCGCTCCTGCGACACCGCGGTTGTGAACACGTTGAGGGGCTAGTCGATCCCCGACTGGAGATGCCCGCCGGGGGCGGGGTAATGTCCGGCGCCGTGCGAGCCGTACGCCGCGTCGTGAAGTTCTTCCATGAGCGGATATGGGAATACTGCGGCGAGGCCGCAGCCATAGTCGAGCTACGGAGCAACTTGCACGTCGAGGGAAACCTTGGCCGATTTCTGGACGAGGTTCTCCGGCGTGACGAGGATGGCGCCGCGGCCCCGGAGGACACCGCGAACCCACAGGTGTGACGGGAGGTTGTTGCGTGTTGGTGTGCGTTGTAATCGAAGCCCGGGTTGTCTTTTTTTTGTTGATAAAGTACGGAGTTGTTTCCCACTGTTCTGATTCCTGCCCCCTTGTCCCGAGCAGCTACACAACCGGGGCCGGCTGCTAATCTCCGACCTTGCAACCCGGCGGCATCTTTGGCGCTGGCAAAGCACCGAGAAAGCATTGGATTTCTGGGCGGGTCGGGCGTCTTCGAGTGGAGCCTCGGCACGGACGCATGTTAAGGATGAGCCTGTGTAGGATCCCAGATATTACAATCCGGATTCCTCTGTGATTCCACCGCACTATTCCCTGGATCAGTAGATAGTGCTCACAGATTACAGTTCTGATTATCAAAGTACATATCATGCGGAAGCGTAAATATAAAAGTAAACTTACTCATGGGCGATTAGGCGAAATCAATAAATGGCAGCAGCGGAATGAAGCACACAGGTGGGACCTCGTGACATGCCCACAGCACCAAGCGGAGGTTCACGACCTAGCCCTTGACATCTTCATCTTCTCGCCAACTTGTCCAATCTTGTTCTTTGAGACGAGGTGATTTGATTCTGATTCGTATTTTGTCGCAAAGCGAGTGTGAGCACTCCAACCCCGTGCTCGCGAGCCAATACACGTAATGCAAATAAATAGTATGCATGGCTTAACAAAGGAGAGGCTCAGTTGTTTTATTTGCCATAAAACGCGCGTCTAGTAGCATTTCTATTATTATATCATATTGTTGTTTTTGTGACCTAAAGACTCTCACCGCAAATGACATCATGGACTTAATCCACCAAAGATTCACGCTCTTTATTAATCTGTCTAAGACTCCCAACAAGCGATTGCCATAATTGACTTAATCCACCGAAATTACACTTCCTTTATTGAGTGCTCTCTAAACTCCAAACAACATGTGTCATCCTCTATTCAATCCACCGATCATATTCTTTCTGTATTGGTTGCTGTCTAAAACTCCAAACAGCGAATATCATCATTTATTTAATCCACCAATCATGCACTCATTGCTGCCTAAGACTCCAAGCAGTGAGGGTCATCCTTTATTTAGATCCACCAATATCTTTTGTATTCTAAAATCCAATCTTGTGGTTGCTAGTCATCAACTCTTCATTTCTAAATTCTAATGACTATTCAACATAATTGCTTTTAAATCCACCGAAATCCTTCGTATCGGGACTTCCTAATAATTCAATTCTTTTGTTATTGATCCAAAACCATAATTTGTTCTCCCAATAACTAATCTTATTTTCTACTATCTATTTCTAACTAATTCACTAGTATACATCCCCCAAGAATATTAATGATCAAATCTACGACTCACTAGTATACATCCACCAAGAATTTCAATGATTAAGTCTATGACTCAATAGGATACATCCACCAAGAATATCATCAATCAAGATTATAATTCAATAATTGTTATCATTCCTCCAATATTTCTAGAAATTCAATTCATCCATCTAGTATTTGATCCAATCATGTTAATCCCATTACTGCCATCATCTTCCAAGAATTTATATTAGTTATCAGTGTTGTAATCCCGCAATTACCTTTGCATCCCTAATACTCCAAAAATCATTTAAATCATCTATCTAACCTATATACTCATTTAGACTCCACCAAATTACTTCTCCCAGATCCCACACTATCATTTCCTTTTTATAATCGACCTGAGTCCACCAATATCTTTATGTTTTTACCACAAACTTCCATCTCCTTTACTCACGACCCTGTTTATTCCTCCCATATTTTATTTTGTAAGAATAGAAATGCTACTATTTGAAATACAATACATAAAATTTCCTGAGACCTAGCAGCTTTGGAACAAAACATAATGTTCAAGGAATATTAACATGATTTTCCATACTTATGGCATCACACCGTATAACATCTTTCAGCGTTATAGCCGCTTAACTTACCACTGGGACGACACCCAGGACAACTCAAATCAGGGCTTTCCACTGCCCTCCACTTTTCCATTCCCACCCACAAAGTTTTTGAAATAGAACTATATCTGGTTAAGTTCCCATGTCCGCCCTTGACCGTGGGCACAACTATTCGAATAGTTTTGACTTTGCAGAGTTTGTACACTTTCACCACAAGAGACAATCTGCTCGCTGCCCCACATGATTCCTTAGCCACGTGGTTGAGTAGACCATCACAGTGACTTTTCAAAGTATCTAGCCCCTTTTGTCATCTCACCTTATGGGAACCTGCCCACTTGCGGTGGGTCCCATCTATGCACGGGATGTAACCACGTCTACTAGCGAAGACACAGGCTCCACTTCCAGCAACGCTAGTACGGCTAGTTACCTCACCCTCCAACTCGGTGTCCCTTTAGGCGTCCTATTGCCCTTTGCGTATCCACTTCCATCCACTACCAGTGAGATGAGTCCAGGGGTTTCGATAAATTTACTTAGCCAAGTTGTACTTTACAGATTTGTGGTTGTACTGTTTTACATAGGAGGTCATGATAAGATTCAGTCCTTAGTGGTATCTGGGCGGTTCTACCACAAACCACACTCTCGTGCACACCTGCACCATACCCCCGAACCATCCGCCCAGATAAATAAGCAATTTGAGATTTTTGGGAGTATAAAATAACCATATCCAACATACACCAGTCATTACCACCATGACTGCCCAACCACATTTTCTCATGATTAAAGTGATGCTTGGACGCTCTCGCGCCCATGAGTATCTAAACAATACTAAGCATGGCATATAATTACGGACTTACTTTTGAAATGTTACTATTATAATTTTTGCTAGGGCGACATGGTTCACAATTTAAATATTCCAAAGGAGGTGTAATATTAATCAAGTTGGATAATAGGCATTTAACTAGAATTCTAAATTAAACATGTATTTGCATATAAATTAACAGCATGCACTTTGATATTTTAAACAAAAGTAATTTGCAGAAAATGTAGGTTCAACATGATCAAAGTATTGACTCGCCTGTCGCGGTTTACCGCGGTCTTGAGCTTACACGATGCTTTCTCTTGAGCTTCTATTCTTTATCTTCATTTTGCTCTGACTACGCTTGATCCGTGGAATCTCCAGGACTCCAGCTTCTAATTACGTGCTAAACAACTGAATCCAAACAATTGCAAATAACTCAAAAGCTCCAAATAAATCCAATTGAACTTGATTAGCTTTTATTATGATTAAACGGGTGATTTGAGATTGGTTGGGCACGAAGTATTTGACGAAGTCAAAGAGGTTGGAGCGAAGTAATAATTGGCTAGGGAAGATCCAAGGAAGGTTTATAATGAAGGGATATTCTCGAGGATATTCTGCTTAGGACTAGGATGGCTAGACAGAGCCGATTTTAGAATACCGTGGTTCGACCTTTTATTTAGTAAATTATTTTATTACTTTTACATCTACTTAGGGAGTCCCATGAGGCAGGTTAGTCTTATGAACAGGTGTACGAGTTGTCGGGAGATGCGGTGTATCGTGTGCCAAGGTTATCTTTTAAGGATTAGGTCATGAGTTGCGCTCATGGTATATATTAATTTAACTTATTATATTAATATCAAAGCTTGGGTTTGTGGTATTTCACACTGTGATATTTTAGGTGAGCTTTACTGTCAATTAATCAATGTACTAATTAAATGATTAACACCCTAATTTATTAGCACATGGGACTACTTATTTGGTCATTATTATTTAAATGGCTACCACCAGATGTTCTCTATTTCTCATTGACCCAAGACCACTTAGCTATTCTAGGGTGACCTACTGACCACTCTAGGTTCTAAATGCAACTCGGATATAAATACTATTCCTAGCTATGTCTAGTGTCATTGGACACCCCATTACATATTAGCAAGACTATTTTAATTATGGATGACCCATGGCCATTATATACACATATATTTTGTGCCTATATATTAATATGGCCTTTTAATTTGGAGTTGCTGTGGAAATTACTGATATTGATATCTTATCCCTTTACTTACCACTAGACACAATTTAACCTTAATTTTTCTTATGACTGACCGAACCTACTGCTCATGATTATCTCTCGTTATTGTCGCTAATTTAAAGCTACCGGTTAAGATTTTATGATCGACAGTATGCTAATGATAGTGTCTATATTGTTAATAGGGGCTATGTTAAATACAAAAGTTTTACTAATATTACATATCATCCCCATTTTTCTAACTATTTTAGTATATATGTATATATATATTTTGAAAGCCTTCGAATTTAGATGGACACTCTATCCAGATACTTTTAATATTTTGTTTAACTCATGCCCCTTAATTGGATATTATTCACCTTGAAAGCCTTTGATTATTGTTTGTAAATATGGAATTATATTTTTGCCACT
Organism: Dendrocalamus sinicus; assembly: GCA_036346575.1. Classification (NCBI taxonomy): domain Eukaryota; kingdom Viridiplantae; phylum Streptophyta; class Magnoliopsida; order Poales; family Poaceae; genus Dendrocalamus; species Dendrocalamus sinicus. The sequence goes on from CM070658.1 coordinate 2,246,493, forward strand.
ACTTCTAGTTAAACTTCTGCTTTAGCTTACCTTCCATTTAATTATGTAAACTTCTCTTAATTATTTCCCTTAATCTCTTATTTGTTCATAGTCTTATAATTCTATGTTTGATGCATATATAAATTTCTGGTGATCCCAATTTAATTATCTTAGCTCCCTTAATTTATTTCCTACATATTTCTTGATTGAAATGGGCTAAGAAAGTGAAAAACAAAATATGCAAAAAGGGGGATTCGAACCCAGGAACTGCACACTAATGCATAGCTCGGTTGACCATTGGGCTATTGCCCATCTACTGACTGTATGAAGGGAACTAGTGACCATATGCATACCACGGCTGGGGGGCAAAACAGAGCACCTCCAGCGGCCCTCGGTGGTGGATTCGCCGACGGCGGCTGGTGGCCGGGGAGGGGGTAGAAACCAGAAAAATGCGCCGTGGGGAAGAGAAGGAAGCCTTGGGAGGCGGCACGGTAGTCGGGGCGGCGAGGAGGTGGGCCGGCGGCGAGGATCGGCGGCCGAAGACGGAGGTGGAACGGGGCGCCGGCGTGGTGGAGGACAAAAATCGGCGGGGGTGTAAGCACAAAGGCACCCAGGGGATACTCACCTCGCGGTTGTTCGGACAAGAAAGAGCCTGAGGCGGGTCGGCACCGTAAGCCTGCGGTGGGGCGGGAGGGTTCACGCCGCCGGCGAGCTGGGGAAGGCCATAGCTCCAATCGGCGGTGGGGGCGAGTTGATGGCACCGAGAAGGAGCTCCTCCGGCGAGCAATCAGTGGGATTTGGACCAAGGTGGCGGCGGTAGTAGGGATGGTGGCGGTGGCCTGTGCTCGGGTAGAAGAGGAGAAGTGTAGGGGAAAAGGGGAGGGCGTCGCAGGGGAGGAATGGGGAATGGCGGACGCCTCTTATAGCCGTGGAGGGGGCGGGGAGGCGCGGAGGACCCGGTGGCGGGGATGGTCCGCCGGTCTTGGACCGGCGCGGGGCTCGGCGCGAGGGTAGTGTAGGGCGCGGAGCTCGGTGTGCGGCGGTGCAGAGCGAGATGACGGGTCAGGCACGCGGCAATGACGGCGAGCAGTGGCGCAGAGTAGGGAGCACAGAAGAGGAGAAAGGGGGGTGACGCGGAGGGTTGTGCGGCCGCAGAATGGAGGAGGGAAAAGAGAAAAGAAAGGGGGTAGCAGGCGCACGGAGAGAAAGAATGGAAGGAGGAAGGGAGGAGAGAGAAGAAGGAATGGGCCCACTTGGAAGAGACATAAAAGAATTAGAGAGTAAGAAGCTTTAGCAATTTTTGAAATTTTTGAATTCTTGAATTTGGATTACTATCTTCTATTTAAAATTATGGATCCTAATTTCTGAAATTTTAATTCAAGTCTTTACTCTATTATCTAAATACAAAACATAATAGTCTTTTTATTTTATTTGATGTTCTCATTTTCATACCTTTATTTCCTATATTGCTAAACTCTCCCTTGCACAATTTGTATATATATATACATGCATACATACATATATGCATGTATAAAGGTTTGTATTTTAGTCATTCACTTTTATTGCTGTTCATGTCATTATTCCCGAAATGAGATTTTATATTTTAAATCAGGTTTCTCTCTCCCTTTTATGGTTCATCTGTTTAGATTTGAATTTAGAATTTTTGGGTTTCCATTATTTGCATATTTGCTTTTATGGCATTATTAATATTAGTTTTATTTTTTGAAGCTTTCTTAAATTTTTGAATCCTCCACCAAAATTCAGAAAATCGCCATAAAATCCAAATTTCAATAGAATATATTGTAAAATAATTTAAGAACTTTATATTTTCAAATTTGAATTTTCAGGATGTTACAGCCTGCCGAGTAGCGGCCTGGTGAGCCGGAGGTGTTTGTGCGCCTTTGTAAGCGTCCTTAGCGAATGCAAAGAACAGTCAAAGGACAGTCTTGATTAGATCTTGTGAAGTGCATCGCCGCCCTCTGGCTACGCTGTCCCATGGTAAACTCGGAGGGTTACTACGCGCGCCCGTATGCGATGAGTTGCGCCCTGCAGGGGCAGTGTGATCGAGGTAGACGCGTAGTTGCAATAACCGCACACACGCTCAGTCTGATATCCCTTCGAAGTGGCGGCGGTGCGCTCCGTCCCCCCATCCTTCGGAGTGGTGGCAGCGGAGTTGGCGCCTAGTCGAAGTAGACGCGCAAGCGCTCCTTCCCCCCATCCTTCGGAGTGGTGGCAGCGTGTAACATCCTGGATTTTTGCTAACATAAAAATAATTAAATAAATAATTAAAATTGGAATAAAATAAAATTTAATTTAAAATAAGTATTTTTGTGCCTAAAGTTTAAATTTAGATTTGCCCTGAATTTCTGTTTTTGAAAAAGCTGGATTTGAAAAGCATTTTAAGAAAAACCTTAAATAAAATGATATTTTGATTTTATATAAAAATCTTATGTCAAATTAAATATTTGGAGTTATTTGGATTTTATTTGGTATCCTGGATTTTCTGGAGTTTAAAAATGTATTTTAAAATTTAAAAGTATTTTGAATATGAAAATTAAATACCAACATTAGTTGGAAATATTTTTATTAAGTCCAAAATGTGTCCAGGAGATTCTATGAATTTTTCTGGAAATTTTGGAGTTTATTTCATATTTTTCTAAGGCTTAATGTATTTTCTGGGCTTTTCTGAAAACCAAAATCAATTTCCAAAAAAATAAATAAAACCCCCTCCTTCTCCGGCCGCCACGTGGATAGCTTGGATCTCGCCACGCCGCTGCCATTCGGCCGTCGCCTGCTCCCACCTTCCTCCCCTCCCCGCGCGCCACGTGTGCGCTTGGGATTTTGCCACGTCGCCCCGCGCGGTCTCATCTCTGCCACCCACTCTCCCTCTCCCGATGGCTGCCACGTCGCACCCCTTCCCATCCGACCGTCGCCCGCGCCTCCCTCACTCTCTCTCTCTCTGCCGTGTGGACCCCACCTATCGGCGCCCCTCTTCCCCCGCTCCCTCTCTCCTCTCTGCCCCGTGGACCCCACCCGGCAGCCTCCCGCGCCCCCTCTCTCACTGCGCCCCGGGCCTGCGTGTCAGCTTCGTCCCTCCCCGCCCATCTTCCTCCCCGCGCCGCTAGCCGTTGCGCCCGCCGCCCGCTTCTTCCGGCCACCTCCCCTCTTCCTCGGCCACGCCCCCACTCCCGCTTGTGCGCCGCCCCTTCCGCAAGCCGCGCCCACCTCCCTCCCCACGACCCGCGCCCGCTCGGTCTCACTCGTCCGCAACGGCCGCCGCCCACCACCCACCTCCGGCGACGAATTCGCGCCGGCTCCACCTCTGCCCTGCTATAAAAGCCCCTCCCCGAGCACCTCCTCTCCTCGCTCCACTCTCCGCCGCCCTCGGCTCCCCCTCTCTGTCGCACCAGAACCCCCGCAGCGTGCGCCCCCGCCTCCGCCGCCGCCTTAGGCTCCGGCGGCGATGCCGCTGCTCAGGTCTCGTCGCGCCGCCGTCCCCACCGCCGTTTTCGCCGAGCTGCGCACACACTCGCCGCCGCGCGCACCTCTCCGCCGGAGCTCCTCGCCGTCGCCGCCGAGTGCCGCCGCGCTCGCCTCGCACTGGCTCAACTCCGGTCACCCCTGAAACTCGCCCCACCATCGCACTTCGTGCGGCCTCTCCCCTTTCTCGCCTCGCCGCGCCGCGTGCCGCCGCTCATTGGCGAGCCTCGCCCGAAATCCTCCGGCCGGCCTAGCCACGTCAGCAGCTGGCGTTGACGTGGGCACCGCGTGTCCGCCCGGTGGCGCCACCTCGGCCCTCTCTCCCCGTCGGCTGCCACGCCACCACCCCGCCACCTCAGCGCCTCCCCTCGGCCGTGAGCCCGGTCCATGAACCAGGGGCCCCACATGTCAGCCCCTCCCTCTCTTTTCCAATACAAAAATAAATCGGCCGAAATTCAGAAATTCCCTGGCTGACGCAATGTCGACGCCATAAACCCATTTTCCTTTATAAAATAATTCCAAAATCCTGATTTTCCATTTCTCTCTTTTCAAACTTCCCGGAGCCCGTTCTCCTCCGTTCTAACTCCGATTTAGCCCATTCAAATTTCTAAATTCATCAAAAATTCCCCTCTATCCAGTTCTAGCCTCAATTCAAATATTTGAAGTCAATTTGAATTTAATTTGAATTTATTTGAATTTGGTGGGTTATTTTCATGTGTAGACTTCGACGATTCGGGAAATTTCTTCGACGAAGATTCAAGCCAATTTGAAGAGCAAGGCAAGTCACCCTCCTTGATCATGTTGATCCCAGATTTTCAAATAAAATTATGTTGATTTAAATTATATTGCATGCATATTTCTATTCAACGTATTTCAATTCAGTTTTAAATTTAGTTATTGCCTACTTGTTAATTTCTCCATTGAATTTGAATTCCTCAATACCTTGTCACCTTAGAATCAAACTCTAGTTAATACATTGGTGTTGGCTAGAGGAATTTATATAAAATGATTAGACTGTTTAGATATAATATTTGTTTTGGGATATCTTTCACATAAAATGATGACCCTGTTTACATAAAATGATATGTACTCTTGACTTTGGTGAGTCAAGGAGGTTTATGGAATTATTTTGAAAACAAAATATCAAACTGGTTTAGACTTAGGCAATTGGTTAGAGTGGTGGAGTGCAGGCATGCCTGTTGGTTGGAGCCGCATGGTTGACTGTCATGCGTGCAGGGTATGTGGTTGGGCACGAGTCAATTAAGGACCACTGTGAGCTCTTGTTGCAAAGCCCTAATCGTACTACCACATGGTGGTATGGGACACCGGCTGAATAATTTGTGAAGTCCCAACCTGAGCCGAGTTGTAGGTTGAAAGTGAGCATGGTTGGTGCCATGTGAAGTCTCACTTGGGCGAGCGTGGTTAAGCCATGAGAAGTCTCGTCTAGGCTCAAGAGGGGTCCCGATGCTGTGGATTCCTTCGGGTGAAACCTTAGAGTTGGCTCGACCAGGTTGAAGGCTTTGCATTGTAAAGGCCTTGTCACGACTCCCCACCGCACACCTATGGAAGTGTGTAATCTAGTGGTACAAAGGGATGATCGTGTCTTGTGGGTAAAGCTGTACAACCTCTGCAGAGTGTATAATCTATCCTGGATAGCCGTGCCCACGGTCATGGGCATGCTGAGTAAAAGTTTTTCATGGATTAGCTTTTGATTTTCAAAAATGTTTTCGAAAACCTTGTGGGTGGATGGAATCCATGAGAGATTGAAAACCTTACGGATGGATGGAATCCGTGAGAGATTGAAATCTGATGAATGGATGGAATTCATCAGAGTTGCGCAGTGAAAGCGTGTGGATGGATGGAATCCATACGTGAGCTTTTGGAAAAGATGGTCCGGGTGGGATTCCCGTGGATAGGTTGGTGTATGGTCGGAGCCTGCACTGACGGTATTAATTTCTATTACAAGTATTGTTTTTACCTACTGTATTAAATTCAGCAATTTCAATCTACTTATTGTATTTCTTAAATGTTGTTTTATGCAAACTAACCCTATAAGCCTTCCATTGAAGCCTTTATCATTATGTTGCATTTTCCCGGGTGATTTGCGGAGTACAAGTTTGTACTCACGTTGCTTTTTCCACACAGAGAAGGAAGATGTCGACTACGGTGAAGATCTGGACGAGTAGGCCGCGTCTTACTGTCGTTTGCCTGTGGGCAGGCTTGGGCTTCGCTATTTATCCATTTGCTTCCGCAGTTATTTCCTTTATTTATTTGCCAATGGGCGTTGATGTAAGACTTGGCCATAAGGCCGTACCTTTTATTTAATATAATCAGTCATTTGTGCTTGGTATATATCTTTGTTGTTACTGTGTGCACTAGCTGATCCTGGACTAGTGCGATTTTCACAGAGGATCTAGGAGTCGTTACTCTGGGTTCCGACAAAGGTGGTATCAGAGCCATGACGACACTAAGACGTGACCGTAGGTAGAATAGAATGGTTTGACCCTAAGGCTTATTTTACTAAACAGTAATTTCAAAAGTTTTGCTTATCTTACCCCTTAATCTTTGCTTATCCTTATCTCGATTCTTTCTCGTCTTAATGTCATTTTTGAAAAACCTATTTCTGCCTCTTCCCTTATTCCAAAATAACTATAGTTGGCAATCGTTGGAATTCTTTGACCCTGTCGCCACTTCAATCTTTGCCTTGAAGGATCGCCCTTTGCACCTCGAGAGCCACGAAGGATGACCCCAAGACGACCCTTACCCCTTTAGGATGAGTTGTTAGGCTAGTTAATAAAACGTTGTTATGAGCTGTCAAGCTTTCTCTTTTGTCGGCAGCCATAACTATTACTTACTATGAGATTAATAAAGGTTTTAATTAAGCTGAAGTTTTGTTTTGGGTTGTGCAAAATATCCCCTATTCCTTCCTTTGCCTTGAGTCCCCTCTCTCCTAATTCTTAAAAGCAACCAACGGATGGTGAACATAAGGAACAACGTCAACGACATCCTCAATGGAGTACCAGGAAGTCTGTCTGTTCCCACTTCTTCTCGATTCGTCAAAGGACGCCTAAATCGGATATCCGCTCAAGCCAAGCAGAGTAAGATCCAAACCCATTTCTTTGCTAGCCAACCCGAATCTCGGGGACGAGATTCTTTTTAAGAGGGGTAGATTTGTAACATCCTGGATTCCTTGTCGAAGTAGACGTGCGAGCGCTCCGTCCCCTACCCTTCGAAGCGATGGCAGCAGAGCTGGCGCCTAGTCGAAGTAGACGCACAAGCGCTCCGTCCCCCCATCCTTCGGAGTGGTCGTAGCGGAGTTGGCGCCAGTCGGCAGACGCGTGAGCGCTCGCCCCTACCATTCGAGTGGTGGCGCGGTGGCGCCAGTGGTCGAGACGCGCGGGCGCCCGCCCCTACCGCAAGTGGTGGCAGCGGAGTTGGCGCCTAGTCGGCGTAGACGCGAATGCCCGCCCCCACCTTCGAAGTGGTGGCGCGAGCCGGGCGTGAGTCGGCGAGACGCGCGAGTGCTCCGCCCCTACCCTTCGAGTGGTGGCAACAGAGTGGCGCCTAATCGAAGTAGACGCGCGGCGCTCCATCCCCACCTTCGGCGGTGGCAGCGAGTGGCGCCAGTCGGCAGACGCGTGAGCGCCCGTCCCCACCCTTCGAAGTGGTGGCAGCGGAGTTGGCGCCTAGTTGAAGTAGATGCGCGAGCACTCCTTCCCAAGATTATGCAAGAACAGCCTCTGGTGTTTCACGCTCGCGGGTGCGCTCGCGCGGAAGCTAACCTTTGAAACGTTGCCTTGGTACTTCGTGGGCTGTGCGTGGGAGTGGGCCCCCGTGGTGCACTTTGCACTCCGTAGAATTAACCGGGGTAAGCTATCCCCTAAGTACGTGGGGCCAACATCCACGTCTTGTTTATACTCCGCAGTGTACGCCCTGGGACAGCGCCCATGCGTGCGCGGGGTCGCGTCTTGTTTATACTCCGTAGAGTGCGCGGGGATAGCATCTGCGTCTTTTTTATACTCCGGAGAGTGCATGAGATCGACATCCACGTCTTATTTATACTCCGAACAGTACGCACTGGGGCAACGCCCATGCGTGCGCGGGGTTCGCGTCTTGTTTATACTCCGTAGAGTGCGCAGGGATAGCATCTGCGTCTTTTTTATACTCCGAAGAGTGCATACGGAGGTGGACCTCGACGCTACGCCTTATTTTAGAGTCCGTGGACTGCACGCGGGGGCAAGCCTCCACGCATTGCGGGCGGTGAGGTGCGTGCGGAGGCGGACCTCGACGCTACGGCTTATTTATACTCCGTAGAGTGCGTGCAGAGGCGGACCTCGATGCTACGTTTTATTTATACTCCGTAGAGTGCGTGCGGAGGCGGACCTCGACGCTATGTCTTATTTATACTCCGTAGAGTGCGTGCGGAGGCGGACCTCGACGCTACGTCTTACTTGTACTCCGTAGAGTGCGTGCGGAGGCGGACCTCGACGCTACGTCTTACTTGTACTCCGTAGAGTGCGTGCGGAGGCGGACCTCGACGCTACGTCTTATTTATGCTCCGTAGAGTGCGTGCGGAGGCGTACCTCGATGCTACGTCTTATTTATACTCCGTAGAGTGTGTGCGGAGGCGGACCTCGACGCTACGCCTTATTTATACGCCGTAGAGTGCGTGCGGAGGTGTCCCCCCGCTCGTCTTGGTTTATACTCATACCAGTATCTTTGACAGAGAGTGCGCGCGCGAACGCGTGTCTTTGTTTATACTCATGCCCGTATCTTTGACGAGGAGTGCGCGCGCGAACGCGTGTCTTTGTTTATACTCATGCCCGTATCTTTGACAAAGAGTGCACGCGCGAATGCGTGGCTTTGTTTATACTCATGCCCGTCTCTTTGACAAAGAGTGCGCGCGCGAATGCGTGTCTTTCTTTATACTCATGCCCGTATCTTTGACAGATAGTGCACGCGCGAACGCGTGTCTTTGTTTATACTCATGCCCGTATCTTTGACAGAGAGTGCGTGCGCGAACGCGTGTCTTTGTTTATACTCATGCCCGTATCTTTGACGGAGAGTGCGCGCACGAACGCGTGCCTTTGTTTATACTCATGCCCGTATCTTTGACATAGAGTGCGCGCGCAAACGCGTGTCTTTGTTTATACTCATGCCCGTATCTTTGACAGAGAGTGTGCGCGCGAACGCGTGTCTTTGTTGCGAAGAACAAAAATTTGTGCAAACGGTGAACTTTATTAAATTCCCGTTTGCGCAGGTGAGCAATTACAAAAGAGGGGGAATACCGGCCACTAACCGCTATGAGGATGGGGTGACCGCTGACGAGCCGCTGCTACCGGGGCAACCTTGTGCGCGAGGAACGCGAGACGCTCTCGGGGGCCGCCCGAAGGGCTTCGCATCTGCACACCCGGCTTAGGTGCCTTGGCGAGCTGCGTGGCATGGACCTCTACGCCAAGCTCTATGCGCCGAGCCATGTCCTGGTCGCCATGGACGATGATGACGGCCCACGGTCCAGGAAGCTTCATGCACAGGAAGCCGTGATGCGGGACTGCCCCGAGAGTATTTAGGAGCGGCCGCCCTAATATAGCGTTGTAGGGGTATGCAATGTCGACTACGTCGAAGATGGCGTCTTCGCTCCTCACGTTGTCGTTTTGGCCGAAGGAGACTTGGAGGCATATCCGCCCAAGGCGCGCAAAGGTGCCCTCCAAATCCTTGCGGCGGGATGCCCGCGGGCCCAATCGACTCCGAGGGATCCCCATTTGGTCGAAGGCCGCGGTGAACAGGATGTTCGCGGAGCTTCCTCCATCGACTAGGACGCGCCTGACTTCGCATCCGGCTACAAGGACCCGGACGACCAAAGGGTCTTGGTGGGAAACTCCACGCCTCGGCGTCGTGCGCGTGAATGTGACTTTGTGTTGTGCCCATTCCGGCGGCACCTGCGCCGGGTATGCCGTGACGTGGTGCAGCCTCCTCGTGTAAGCCTTCCGTTGCCGCGCCGAGGTGAACTCCAGCGAGGATCCTCCGGAAATGACGTTGATGATCTGCGCCGGGCTCCTTCCGGCTTGTAATCGAGGACGCCTCCGAGGTTGTTGCACACATGCCTGAATTCGCAGGAGGCCTTCCTGGGGCTGTATACCTTGGTCCTGGGGGTGTTGGACGTGGGCCACAACGGGCGCGCGTGTATCCGTGTTTTTGTCCCTGGCGACGCTCTGCCGTAGCGCTGCGATAGTGGCACAGGCGCGCGTGTCACGGTTGCCTCGGCCATGGATTTCGCACCACTGCCCGTGGTGCTTGTCGCCGTACTCTTCACGGGTTCTGTCGTCGTGACCCCGGCCACGTCCCCGTCCTTGGCCTCGGCGCCCTCTGCCTCCGCGGCCTGCGAAGGCGTTGTCGTCGGAGCCGCCCTCGATGTCAAAGACGTAACGAGGTTTCCTGGACTTACGTTGGTCGCGCTTGGGCCTATCGCCTGGCTGGTCATTGTGTTGTGGGTCCTTGCATTCGGAGGCGCCCTTCGGCTGCTCTTGCTTGCACTTGCCTTTCGAAGAGCCCCGCTTCGGCGAGCCTTCGCTCTTTGCCGAGCCTTCCGCCTTGTTGGTGTCGGAGTCATCACCGTGTCGCCTCCGCGCATCCTCCTCCGCTCTGGCGTACTCTTCCATCTTGTCAAAGAGCTTCACGACCGTCTTAATGGGCTTGCACGCGTTGTATTCGGCCATTGGTCCCGATCGGAGGCCTTGTATTGCTGCGTTGATGACGGCTATTTCGTTGACATCCTTGACCTAGCAGCGTACTTTCGCGAAGCGCTTGAAGTAGTCCCGGAGCCTTTCCTCGGGTTTTTGCTTTACTGCGAAGAGCTGGTCTGCATCGACACGCTCAACGTAGTTTCCCTGAAAGTTGTTGTAGAGACAGTCGCGGATCTGTTCCCACGCGTAGATGGACTGTGGTTCGATGGTGAAGAACCAGGACAGCGTCACCCCTTGCAATGCGAGAGGGAGTCCTTTTGCCTTCGTGGTGTCGTCTCGCCCGGCCGAGAAGCGATCTCATACACGCCGCACGAACTCTCACGGGTCGGAGTCGCTTTGTAGGCCTCGGCGACGCTGAGAACTTGAAATCTTGAGGCCATGCCGCTGCTGGAGGCCCGCGAAGCGGGGACTCGGTCTCACGCGCCGTAATGGGACGCAACTAGACGAGGCGCCGCGCTATCCGCCCTCTCCGAGCGGGTTCGATGCCACCGCCGAGGGGCGTGTTGGCTCGAGCCTCTTGCATGTCCCGCACAGCTCCGCAGAGGTCTGTTAGCTCCCGCTAAAATGCGCTGAGGGCCGCGGCAAAGCGATCACCGCTGGCGTGGCCGGGCCGTCGGTGCGCTTGGCGGTGCTATTGATACGGTGGTGACCACGGCCTGCGCGCCCAGGCTGCCCGCCGCGTTGTCCTGGAGGTCCCTGGAGCCGGTGACGAGGTTCGCGTCGCCGCTAGGGCCGTTCACCGCTTCTGCGCGGGTGGAAAATGGATGTGCTGCGCTGCCATCGCCGGGTTCGTCGTCGGCGCGGCCGTGGGTCGGCGTTGTGTCGCTAGCGGGTTGGTCGTCGTGTTGGTGGCGGGTTGGGCGTTGCGTGCGTGGCGGGTTGGTCATCGCGCCGATGGCGGGTTCCGGTCGCTTTGCACCACCGCCGTACTGCGTCGCTAAAGCTAAAGCCCTAGTGCCGACGCGAGACTTCGCGCTTCGCCTCTTCTTCTTCGCCGACGATGAAGTTTTCTTGGGTGCCATCCTCCTTCGGACTGAGGCTTGTTCTTGTCCTCCCCACTGACGGCGCCAAGCTGTTGTGGTTCTGAGATCAAACAGAGAGTGTGGTAGTGGAGAGTTGAGTAAGTGAATGGCTTCGGGTCTTTCCCCATGACCTATGCCTTAAATATATACATCCACATGGGGAGTGCTTTTACTGTCATACCCTTACACATGAGTACTTCCCTCAGGGGTACTTTTGTCACTATACATGTCCCATTCTGGGCCTTACATTCTCTTAACAGGCCTGCTGGGCTTAGGTGGGGGCCACCCCTACAACAGAGATACAAAGCAATGCTGGTAGCACAATGTTTCACTCAATGTCCAGGAGTTGATTATGAAGAAACCTACTCCAAGTCATGAGTGGAATTATCTTTACATATTTGATCTCAATAGCAGTGAACTTGAATTTAGAAATGAAATTGATGGATGTGGTAACTGCATACCTCTATGGAAACTTGAATTTGGATATTTATATGAAGGTCGCTGAAGGAATCCTCTCCCAAACCAAGACAGAGCAAATAGAAATCTGTATAGTGTGAATCTCAGAAAGTCCCTGTACAAACTGAAACAATCTGGCAGAATGTGGTATAATCATTTAAGTGACTTTCTATGCAAGAAAGGATACACAAATAATGAAGATTGTCCCTGTGTGTTTATACGATCTCAGAATGGATTTTGTATAATCTCAGTGTATGTAGATGGTCTGAACATCATCGGGGCAATGGAAGACATAAAAGAAGCAAGCTTCTATCTGGAGTCAAAATTTGAAATGAAAGATTTGGGCAAGACTAAATTCTGCTTAGGCCTGCAGCTCAAGCATGTCCCTAAAGGAATATTAGTACATCAGTCGGCCTACACCCAGAAGGTGTTAGAAATGTTTGGCTTTGAGAAGGCATACCCATCGAAAGTACCCATGATCGGGAGGTCTTTACAGTAAGAAAAAGATCCTTTTTGACCTAGGGAAGAGGGGGAGGAAGTCCTGGGACCGGAATTCCCATACTTAAGTGCAGTAGGAGCACTTATGTACTTAGCAAACTGCACTAGACTAGACATTGCATTTGCCGTGAACCTGTTAGCAAGGTATAGTGCAGAACCTACCAAAAGGCATTGACAGGGCATAAAGGACATCTTCCGATACATCCAAGGAAGCAAGGACCTTGGATTGTTCTACAGAAAGAATCAATATTTGAACTTGATCGGTTATGCAGATGCTGGGTATCTGTCAGACCTGCATACCGCAAGGTCGCAAACAGGTAATGTATTCCTGTGTGGTGGAACTACAATTTCTTGAAAATCATTCAAGCAAAGTCTTGTAATGACTTCGACGAACCACTCAGAAATTATAGCACTGTATGAAGCCGCACAAAAATGCGCTTGGCTCCGCCGAATGATTCACCACATCAAACAGTGATGTGGGATGAATATTGTGCAAGCCCCCACAATTATCTATGATGATAATGCAGCTTGCATTGCACAAGTGCAGACGGGCTATGTGAAGAGTCATCTCACAAAGCACATCAACCCCAAGTCCTTCTATGCTCATGAATTGTAAAAGATGGACGAGATTAAAGTACTGCATACTAAGTCATGTGCAAATCTGGCAGATTTGTTCACTAAGTCACTCCCTGCATCTAGTTTTGAAATGTACGTATGAGGAATTGGAATGATGAGACTTAGAGAAGTGTAGAATTCAAGGGGAGAATTCTCTCAAGCCTGTTATTAAATCTTGATCATGAAGGTCAAGTACCCAAAAGGAATAAGTCCTAAAGACTGAATGAAATTGGGTGAATTATACTTTTCTCCCCTTGACGAGTTTTTCTAAAGTTTCACGACCAAGGTTTTTAATGAGGCAATTCGTGCATCGCAGCATAACATGTATCATGTACTCTTTCTTCATGTATAATGTAACATGTATCATTTAATGAGGCGACGCCGACTACCACCATGAGCTAACGCCTCCATTGTGACATCACGGTCGACTGCATAACAAACTCTTGTAGTAAGTTTTGTAAGAATGTCTTATGCAGTCTCACCGTCGTGCTACAAAGGTTGCGCTACCGCTGCCTCTCCATTGCCAGTAATATCTGACCACCATCCGATGCATCTAGCTTGTTCCTCGATGACGCCAACTACCGCCGTGAGCTAGCACTTTCATTGTGACACCACGATCGACTGCACAACACACTCTTGTCATAAGTGTCGTAAGAGTGTCTTCGCAGTCTCACTGTCATGCCACAAAGGTGGCGCTATCATCGCCTCTCCATTGCGAGTTATATCCAGCCGCCATCTGATGCCCTCTCCTCTCTTCCTTGATGGTAGGCGTTAAGGACATCGCGCGCTGCATCCAGCTTGTTCATCGACATCGCCGACTACCACCATGAGCTAGCGCCTCTGTTGTGACACCACGGTCGACTGCACAACACACTCTTGTCATAAGTGTCGTAAGAGTGTCTTGTATAGTCTCACCGTCGTGCCCTAAAGGTGGCGCTACCATCGCCTCTCCATTGCCGGTGATATCCGGCCGCCATCCGATGCATCCAGCATGTATTGTCGGCTAGGATATCTGCTTCTTATATATTCTTGCTATGTTAAAAAGTTGGGTTTGTTTATCTTGTTATGCTGTAATAGTGGATTCTAATCTTAATGGAAATGGAATATGTTGTTGTGTTTGCCACTATATTTGCTTGTTTTCAAAGAGCATTGGTATAGAATGAACTATCACAGATGATTTGTGCTATAAATCATCTATGAAGGACTGTCACAGACGGTTTTATATACCAACCGTCTGTGATACTCGCCAATCACAGACGGTTGGTAACTAGAATCGTCTGTGATGTGTGAGTATCACAGACGGTTTTTAGTTCAAGCCGTCTGTAATAGTTTTCTTCACAGACGGTTCTAGTTACAAACCGTCTATGTTATCTTTATCATAAACGGCTCACAAATCATCTGTGATAACCTTTTATTATCACTGACACATAAATACAGGCGGTTCAAAAAACCATCTATGATGACAGTTCCGAACCATCTGTGATGACCCTTTTTGTAGTAGTGAGTATTTGACCACAATATTAAGTAAGCCACTGGATGTATTTTTCTATTTTATTATTCTAGAACTATTGAACATACAAATATCTAATTGACCGTTTCAATTAATTGATGATGATTTAATGAATGATATACTTATTTGTTATATAGAGAAACAACAATTGATAAAAATTACTAATGATTTTGTGGTTCATCGCTTTATAAATTTGAAAAAAAACGTAAATACTAAAAGATATTGCAGTAACTTACATTTGATCATTCTACTATTTTTTACTTGAAAACTTTAAGTAATTTTATTCTCTTTTAACAGGCCCTTAAGATCGAATGATGTATTTTACCAATGTCGACCAATTTTTGCATGTAATTTCGCCCTTAGTTCCTTTAATTTGCTGCGACTAACTAATATTTTTATCAGGCTTCTTCATATTGGTAAGTATTTTGATCAGTATTTCTTTATTATCATACATTGTCATCGGTTATGTTGAAATATTGATGCTAAAAATTACCAGACATATTACTATTTAGCATAATATTGCTTAAATAGTATATATGTTATTATATGTGTAGGGAAGTGGTGAACCCTGATCGTTTTCGTTCTAGTTTCGTCCCTATCTATATCACCTAAAATCATATGCAACAAATGTTTATAGACGGCGGATATGTACATTGTACATATCCTAGTTGGGTGTTACAACATGACAATTGGGTGCGTACAAGACAGAGAAAATGTGCACAGAGGTGTGGCCGGCGCGGCGACCAGCTGCCTTGCGCGACGCTTGGCCAAGCGTACTCTACACTAGAGTACAAATACCTTGTACGCATGCTTAAGAATACAAATACCTTGTATGCATGCTTAAGCCTCTCTCACCTTCTCAGTATACTTGCTTATAAGAAGCGAAAGGGCAATGGCGAATCCAGAATGAAAAATAAGGGTGAGCTAAAAAATTATATATTCTTATCCTAGATTGTAAGTTTTTGTAGAATTATTGGTTCTACACCTCGAATGACTAAACTACTTTGTAAGAAACATAGTTTTGTATTCTTGTGCAATCAAATTCATAGCTTCATACATGAATAAAAGCAAAGTAAAAAAGAGAGATACAACGGAGGTACCTCGCTAATAGCAAGTGAATCCCAAAAACATGTAAATATGATTCCGGTAGATAACAATCTGTTCATCAAAATAAAAAATTAGTAATACAGTAGCAATTAGCAAATTGTACTTAATTACTTAAATGATCATGAACATTTCAAATAGAAGGACCATACCACTAGCTTGAATATCCAGTCACTCGGTGTGTCGGTCAACCGGTCTCAGGGGCAGTGGGCAGCGGTGAATATCCAGTCAACCAGTCGGTCACTCAACACTCGGTCGGTCTCGGTTACGGTTACTTGGCTCACTCCGCCGGCGTCTCCGCCCTCACGCAAAGGTAGCAGCCAGCGCCCAGCAGAGCCGCCCGCCGCTGCGTCCCACCATTCCGCATCCCGCCTCGGCGCCTCCCCGCCTCCGCCTCCGAGGCTCTCGCGGTCCCGCCTCCCAGCTCCCCACGAGGCCGCGACGGCGCGACCCTGCCCCGGCAGCCCGGCTCGTGCCTCCGCCGCGCGCCGCTCAGCCCACCGCAGCCACCCAGCCGACCAGGCGTCCCCGCAACGGCGCGACCCCGCCTTGGCCCTTCCCCGGCATCCCCCCTCTGGATCCGGTGACCGGCGTCCCGCCTTTCGTCACTCGTCGGCACGCGTGAGCAATCGATTGGGGATTTGGGCATTTGGGGGATTGGGAGCTCGGGAAGGAATTTTGGTGAATTTGGGGAAATTTGGGAATTGGGAGAACAGCTGAACAGGGCATTAGGGCAACATGTATTGGATCATTAGATGTGTGGGCAATGGGCCCATGGGCCAGTGGGCCTGCATTTCTACTTCTTCGCGGTTCAGCCTTGTTTCTTCTCCCATGGCTCCGTGCTCTTTCTTCTCCTCAGACAGTTCTTCTCGTCGGCGTCGTCGCTAGGGAGGAGGCAGGGACTGGTCGCCGCAGGAGGGGAGGGTCGGCAAACTGGTGGAGGGTAGGCTTCAGCCTGATGAAGCCTACCCCATGGATTCGCCCCTGCGAAAGGGTGACTTTCGGGATTCTTGCCATTAAATTTTTTAAACTTTGTTTCTACCGGACTATTTAGATAGACTTGCGCAAATCTGGAAGCATGCATCAGAAGGTACGTTCGTTCAGTTAACCCTGGGACGTGCGTCAACATATGTTAGTACAAGAGCGGGAGCCGAGAGGGAATGGAATGCTGTTTTGGGCATGCGTGTACAGATATACTACCAGTGTACTATTCTACTTGGAACAGGCCTGTTGCCATTTGCCAATTAAGTGTGAAACTAACCGGCACTTAATTATATGCATGCATGGCTGTGTGCAGTGGCGGACGCAGGAATTTTAGAATGGGTGGTGTTCGAAGTTCATTTTAAGAATCCATGCTGAAGCATCAAGACACGATGAATTTGACAGTTTTCTCTTCTGCCTCCACAGGTAGGATTCTTTCCACTAATACACCCACATTCCAGATGTTTTTGTTTTGTTGCAAGTTGCAACCAATTTTACCCAAATGTTCGACATGGAACTAAACTGCTTACTGAGTATTGACCCCAATCATAACGTCAATATGATCTCATGTTTCAGACATATTATAGAATTGTTAGCCAGCACTAAGCAGTAAGCAAATGTACCTAAATTAATTCAAGAATAGCAGCATGGATAGAGTGTGAGTAAGTGGCTAACCGTCTTGAGCTCTCCCTTGCCGTAATGTCCCATAGACTGAAACCTCCTTCCAGCTGACACCAGCCGCTTGCCACATGCTACGCTATGTAAAGCAAACAGCAAGGAACACAACCTTCAATCAAGAAACCATGGTTCATGAAACACAACTGTTGACAATATACAGATGCAATTCATGCCTGATTTGGCACTGCCCGTTAGGTAGGGCTCCATTGACGGCAGCTGCTTGGCAAGGCTATTTGATGTCGATGTGTCAGCCATCTCCCATGCCCTTGCATTCTTGTAAGATTCAGTAGCAGTCTAGCAGATCACCCACTTCATGGCCACACTATGTCTCGGCAAAGAAACAACAACATGAATGATGCAAGTATGTGGCTGTAGTAAAATCAATTTATATAACATCTAATCACTGAATTCCTTACTCCAGGTGAAGGTCGCGCGGCCGGAGGGCGGAGGCGCGGTCGCCGACTTCGCGGCCGTGCGAAGGGCGGAGCGGATGGCCGGAGCGGAGGGTGGAGCGGACGGCCGAGCGAGGCCGGAGGGCCCAGACCGACGCTGGTGGTCGCGGTGCCGCGGAGGGCCGCGCGCGCGCGAGGCGGAGCGGAGGGCGCGCGCGCGCAGGCGACCGAGGGGCGGCACCGGGCGGCGTGGCGCGAGGCGAGCGGAGGGCCGCGCGAGCAGCGCCGGAGGACGCGGGTCGCTCGCTGCACGGCTAGGTTATGGACGCAGCGCGAGTTGGAGCATCGAGCCGGCCGGTTGGGCCGCACGCAGGCGCGAGCTGGCCGACTGGGCCGCACGGCGCACGTAGGCGCGAGTTGGCGCGTCGGGCCGGCCGAATAGTGGCGGCCTGGAGGCTGAATTTACTGATTTTGACTCAATTATATATGTATGTATGTATAATACCTCATATATACTAGATTTTTTGTCAAAAAATTTGGGTGTTCAGCTGAACACCCATGAAGCACTGTAGATCCGCCCCTGGCTGTGTGAGTGCTAGCTCCAGATAATTAAGCGCCTGTGTGCAGTGGAGTAGCTAGAGAACATGATACCATGTGCTAATATGCATGCATATGCGGCATACCATATAATTATTTCGTATCATAGGGGAAAAAAGGAGGCAGCTGTGACTTGTAAAGGAAGGACTAATATTGGAGTACATAGCTAGAGGATCGATGTGGCGGCGCACATATATACTGATAAGAAAAAATATAGGTAGTCTCTCCGGTTATTGTTTTGGACTTTCATACGGCTCATAAAATGTAACTTCGACTACTCATTAAAATGTTTGATTTTATGATCTAATGGTGTGACCATAGCATAAACGCATGCGACCATAGCTTACAAGATTAAACAAAGGTGAATTCTTTTCTTTAACTTTAATTTATATTAAATGAGAATATGATGCTGTTTAATAACGAAAATGTATATTTATGCAGATACACAAGAAAGATTGTATTAACACTATGAGCTCACGATTGGGGTCCACCTAAAGGCAAGCCGACCTGGGCAAAGAATCTTTTTGCCTTGGTAGGTGGTTCTCAACAACACATTTCCCTTTGGAAGCATGTCTGCTAGGAGCCCTAACAATACTGCGAAACTCTTGTCAGACCAACTATTGCTTGCCTTCAATTTTAGCAGTTCTAGAACTGATGACAACCTCGTGTATTGCGGCTTGCAGCATGGGAACAAAGGTTTCTCTAAATCCTCTATCAAGCCCTCGAATTTGCCAAACTCTCTCTCACTACAGTTCCCTTCCGCATTACTTAGCATCTGATCCAGATTGTCATCATGCGACCTATCCTCATGATCAAAAACACAATCCACAACCGGCATATCGTTGTCTCCCTCGACGATGTCATAACTACCTTTTTGTGTACTCTTCTCTTCACCGTGGCTAGTCCAACTTTTGTACCCCTTTCTGAAACCCCTTCGAATCAAATGAGTTTTGATCTATGCTGAGTTGCTAAACATCTTTAGATTATCACAATCAATGCATGGACAGTATATATATTCCATCTCCTTCTTCAACATATCCAGCTCAGCCGCTCTTCTAAAAGCAGACACGCCATTAATGTACTCCTCACTCACACAGTTCTCAATGTACATCCAGTTTCGGTCCATCTACGCTACACATGTAACAAATGAGTATCAAAATGATTATTAGCGCTACTATATATATATATATATATATATATATATATATATATATATATATATATATATATATATATATATATATATATATATATATATATATATATATATATATATATATATATATATATATATATATATATATATATATATATAAATCGGACTAGCTATACATACTTACACATGACATTGATCTAAATATGTTACGTAGGTATAGCTAGCTAGCCACGTATTCATGACATAATAATGTTAAGTAAGAATATATAGAAGTGAACTACGAGTACTTACCCATTCTGATCAAATTGAGCGAACTAACATTATCTTTCTAAACCTAACTAGCTAGATCTAAACAAAAACGTATATGTCATCTCTTTCAAATACAAAAGCATGCATATAAGTTATTAAAAGCAATTGAGTGCTAACCTTTGATCACTAAGAAGACGGCGATATATTTTCACCGAACTCCCTAAAGCTGGCCGCTGCCTCTCGCTTGACCGATGCAGTGCAATGAAGACATATCTGTGTCGAGATCGGTCATACGCCCAGTATTTAATAGGGCAGATTATTACAGATGGTTCCAACCATAAACGGTATGTGATACCAATATATCACAGACGGTTCGTATTAACAACTGTCTGTGATTTATCACAGACGGTTGTTAATACGATCCGTCTGTGTTGTCCGCAATATCACAAATGGTTTGTTACAAGAACTTTCTGTAATGTCCAGAATATCAGAGACGGTTTTTTTATATGAACCGTCTGTGATGTTCGCAACTTTCACAGACGGTTCATAACACGAACCGTCTGTGATGTCTGGCTTATCATAGACGGTTCGTGATAAGAACCATCTGTGAAAGTTCACAGACGGTTATTAAAACAAACCGTCTGCAATGTCTCAATTATCATAGATGGTTCATTTTAATAACTGTCTATAAAAATATCACAGACGGTTGCCATTATAAACCGCTTATGATAATTTAATCACAGACGGTTTTGTATGAACCGTATGTGATGTAGTCATCCAGTATAACCTTTTTTGTTGTAGTGGATGCATGCATAGCGGCCTGGAGGATACGATTGATCGACTACACTAGTAGAGTAGTGCATGCTAGCTAGCCATTCATGACATTTATACGATCGATCGACTATAGAGCACTGCATGTACGTGCGGAATGTTAAAGCTGAACGCACGATCGATGAATAAAAACGCTCGTCCATCTCATGATTCATGCATGTATCAGCTGGTAGTCTAGTGTCGTCGACAAACGCGCGCCGATATAGTATATATCTAGCTAGAAATTAAGCTAGCCATCCCATCAATGGAAACATGCACATGTAATCTCCAGTTACAATGAATCACAAACTACATTGCTAGGCACTACTAGAAAGAAAGAAAGAAAGAAAGAAAGAAAGAAAGAAAGAAAGAATTGTTGTTACTGTCACGCACGTACGTACTGCTTGATGTCGATGCCAACACGCATCGTACGTTTGTCATCTCACTCCCCTATCTACGTGCTGTCTATCTACGTGCCAGCTTTCGTCTTGTGAAGCTAAATACACAGTAGCTACATTGGCAGCATGTCAAGGCATTTGACTGGTTGGTTATTGGGAGAACTCTTTGAGAAGTGTAGAAAATTGTGCTCAAGGTAGATAACAAATCAGCTATATCGTGGAGCAAAAATCATGTTTAACATCATCGAAGCAAGCATATAAATACTCGGCATTATTTTGTAAGAGATTGTATTGAGGAAGGGAGAATTGCTATTGAGAACATTAGATCAGACGAGCAGCTGGACGATATTCTGACGAAAACATGCAAAATTTTTGGAGATGAGAAAACTCGGCATGGATAAGGCTACTCAACAAGATTAGGGAGAGTTTGATGTAAGTAATCTTGTTGAGTCAGTTAGCGTCCGAGTCAGTCTTGTTTTCCTGAAGAAGTTCTATTTTGAGTCCATGCGGCTGATTGATAAAGCCGTACGTATTCAGTTTTCATATTTCTAGCAGATAGCTTTCTTTGTTAGCAAATAGAAAGTTTTGATTTTATTTGATCTTGTAAGCAAGATAGAGTTTTAGCTATTTAATATGAAGAGAAAAAACCCAGAAAAGGTGCTGGCTGGATTTGCACCGTAAGCCTCTGTTTTCCTCCCCGGTCATCTGTATGTTTTTGCTCTGCTGTTTCGCTTCTCCGCAGATGCCCAGCGATATATTGTAGTCCATCCGGCAAGAGGCCGTTTTCAGGCGCTTGGCTGCTGGTCCTGCCGTGACAGCGGAGGAAGATTTCTCTACCGTGGTAGAACATGCACATGCAATAATCTCCAGTTACAATGAATCACAAACTACATTGCTAGGCACTACTAAAGAATTGTTGTTACTGTCACGCACGTACGTACTGCTTGATGTCGATGCCAACACGCACGTACGTTTGTCATCTCACTCCCCTATCTACGTGCTGTCTTTTTTTTACTGTGAAAAGGATCCAACCTTATATGCATATACGCGCCATTGTGGTCTGCATTAGGCCGATGGGATCTCTGTTTAAATATGCTTTGTATTGCTTGGGCTACAATAAGCTGTACTATACCATATTATGACCCCAATCACAGCATCCTCTTGCTCTAAAAAAGACAAAACAAAACAAATACGTACGTTACGTATCACAGCTGCAGTGGCTAGATTTAGATGTGCAAGAAGCTAGCTCGCTTATAGCAAGCATCCAATGCCCACTTGTCTTTGTCCCCCTAGTTTCGGAGAAAAGCTGGCAGCCAATGCAATTCTGGGAGCGACGTCGATGTACGTAAGTGCGTCACTGCTGTCAAATACTTAATAAATACATTTCCAGCATCTAAATTTTCCATCATTAGTTCATTGTACATCTCCAACCAAGCTAACACGCCAACCCCGCTCAATAGGGCTTAAAAGCCCTGGCTGACAGCTGCGGCTGTGTCTTTTTGTGTGTTTTCTGCCTGCAAATGTACTGTACCGATGTTAGTTTTTTTGAAATAAAAAATTATAAAATTATAAAACACTACTATATCTTGTGAAAAATGCAATGGAATAAAAGAGAAAAACCAAAAAAAGCTGAAAAAACCAAAAAAAAAAAAGCTAAAATTTAGAATCCAAAATGCTGAAATCATTTGGAGCGGGGAATTTTGGCTTTCTTGAAGCACAAAAAAAAGACTAATATATTGTTGCTATCCAAATTTGGTAAATTTAGGTTGACAGATGGGATCCTGAGATAAGACCAACAACAAGCGAGGATAATTGACATGCGGATTGGTGTCAAGTGACATCATCTTTAGTATTGAATTCTTACTTGGAAGAAGTAGCAACGCATGCATGCATCCATTGGCCAATAGCATCGACCGACTTGGCCATACGGAGGCTTAAACACAACACATGCATCTTAGATCGATCGAGATCCTGCATCCTAGCAACATGGGTATGTCTTGTGTGTACTATATAATTCATATCTAGTTCTTCCCGGCTATGTATTTTCTCCATCTCAACTAGGAATTGAACACATAAATGTTTGTGGGATTGAATCGCTCAATCCTCTCTATTGAAAATCACTCACTGATTCCTCTCGTTTCTCTAGATACATACACAAAGGGAGACTAATATACTAAGTGTTAGGATTGAATCTCACTTTTTTATATTGCTTCATCCCAAAACTTAGAAGGAAACACTCGGCTTAAATAAGCCTCATACACATAAGGTCACATGACTTGTACTCCACGTATCTACTAACTCCACTAAGAATATTCTCATGCCACTGTCCGGGATCTTCTCCACGATCCACATGACTCAGCCAACTCATTGACTCAAGTTACAACCGTTACTTAGACGCCCAACCACGACTTACGACCATAGTTGCTACTCGATTTACGAGTACATCTGCTACTGAAACTTCTAACTACCGACCAGGTACTATAGCTCCGACTACCAACCGGTTATTGTAACTTACGACTACTGACTAATTACTGTAGCTAACGAGTACTGGCTGGTTATTGTAGCTTCTAACTGCTGCTTCGACCATGGTGCATTGAATTGATGCTTCGACTGGCGACTTCGTCTATGGCTTCCACATTCCTACTTTGACCACACTCATGTTGTGGCTCTTTGCATCTTGCAGATATTGGCACCTCCGTCCGACCGCTTCTCACAGCTCAGCATGCACTCCGGTTCAAGTCTTCATACTATAGCTATCACGCATATTGTTGTGCACTTTTCTGGTGCCACACACTACTACCATGTAAAGACCTATACAGCATGATCATTACACTCAAAATACTAAAGTAAACATGTAGATACAAACTTTGTCAAAATGAGTATCTAACAATTTCCCCTTAATCTTGACTGGCCATACTTCACGAATCTTCGCAGAAGAGCTAGCTCATCATCACTCTAAACTCCACAGAGTAGCGCTTTCTCCTCCTTCCGATTCTCAGGGCACTTGTATGCAAAGTGACCAAACTCTTGGTAGTTATAGCACATCACCTTAGTTTTGTCAAACTTTCTTCGACTACCACCACTGCTAGAGCCACCGGAGAGCCCTTTCCTTCTCACTTTGACGACCGAGTCTCCCACTCAGCCTTGGGGAGAAGCAAATGATCCTTGTTCCCCCTCTCAAGCTTGTGTATCTGCTCCTCATAAGCTTTGAGGTGGCCAATCACCTCCTCGAATGGCATGGTATTTACATCGGAGAATTGTTCAATTGTAGCATCAACCTACAAAAACTTGTCAGGAACCGAATCGAGCAACTTCTTGACAAGTGCGGTATCCTCCAGGGTGGCGCCAAGGCCACTGAACTTGCTCGCTAACCCACTAATCTTGCCAACAAACTGATCGATGGAGTCACTTTCCTTCATGCGTAGGACCTCGAATTCACTCTTCAAGGTCTGCAGTCGCGCCTCCTTCACTCGATCAGCGTTAAGATACCTCGTCTTCAAGTTTTGCCATGCCTCCTTGGCTATCTTCTTCTTGGCAACCTGGTGGAACAAATCCTCAGGAATGGCATGAAAGATGCTTGCAAGTGCCATCTTGTTCTTCCTCCTCTCCACGACCACTCCGGTCATGGGTTTGATTGCCTCCCAAATATCTTGCGCCTCCATACATGCCTCCATTTGATCGCCCAAGTGGAGTAGTTAGAGGTGGTGAGCATCGAGTACTAGAGAGAGATGCCTCCCTCTCTAGTCAACCGTGCCGCTGTTGCCACTGTTGTCGCCATATGCTCGGTGGTGTACACATGTTGAAGCGAACGTACTTGGGCATACACAGAACTGAGAACTCAGGCTCTAATACCAAATGTGGGATTGAATCATTCAATACTCTCTATTGGGAATCACTCATTGATTCCTCTCGTTTCTCTGGATGGACACACACACGCAGAGAGAGAGAGAGAGACAGATACACCAAGGGTTGGGATTGAATCACTCAATCTTTTCTATTGCTTCATCTCAAAACTTAACAAGAAATATTCAGCTTAAATAAGCCTCATGCATATAAGGTCACAGAACCTGTACTCCACGTACCCACTAACTCCACTAAGACCTATTGTCGTGCCACTGTTCGGGATGTTCTCTATGATCCACACGACTTGGCCAACTCATTGACTCATGTTACAGTCGTTACTCGGACGCCCAGCCATGACTTATGACCATGGCATCTCGACCATAGCTGCTACTCGATTTACGAGTACATCTGCTGCTGTAGCTTCTGACTATCAACCGGGTACTGTAGCTTACGACCGACCGGTTACTGTAGCTTATGACTACCGACCGGTTACTATAGCTCCCGACTACTGCTTCGACCACGGCGCTTCAACTTGATGCTTCAACCACAGTGTATCAACTCGATGCTTCGACCAACGGCTTCATCTTTGGCTTCAACACTACTGCTTTGACCACGCTCATGCTGCGACCCTTTGCACGTTGTATATATTGGCGCCTCCGGTTGACCGTTTCTCACGGCTTAGTATGCACTACTGCTCAAGTATCTATACTTGTATGTATCGCACGTATTGCGATACGTTTCTTCTTGTGCCATACACTACTATCATACAAAGACCTATACAGCGTGATCACTATATGCAAAAGACTAAAGTAAATATGCATATACAAATTTTATCGAGATTAGTATCCAACAATGTCATCACGATCAGGTCGTCTAGATCTTCACTATGCTCGAGGCCCTGTTTGAAATATAGAAATTTCAAGCGACTTCTATAGAAATTTCACAGTGAACTGTTCAATTCCCGTAATTAGAACTATGACCCTGACAATATATGTTTGCGAGAGAGTTTCAACTTTCAAGCATGCCCCAGTTAAGTAATGAACAGCTAGCTATGGGCCTCTTGTTCTCTCCTCGGCCGGGCCGGCCTCTATATATACGCATGAATTGCCCTCTGCTAACTCCATACATCCACGCATCCCGGCTCGATCCATCACTGTAACAAAGTTACAATGGCGTCTCCGGCTGCCACCTCTTCGATCCTCTTTCTCATCTTGGTCGCCTTCACCACCGGCGCCGGCGCGGCCACCTTCACCGTCACCAACCGGTGCTCCTTCACGGTGTGGCCGGGAGCCATCCCGGTCGGCGGCGGCACGCAGCTGAACCCGGGCCAGACGTGGAACTTCAACGTGGCGGCCGGCACCAGCGCCGCCAGGATATGGCCCCGCACCGGCTGCTCCTTCGGCCGCGGGGGCTGTCAGACAGGCGACTGCGACGGCGCGCTGTCCTGCGTCCTCTCCGGTAAGCCGCCGGCGACGCTGGCCGAGTTCACGCTCGGGCTCGGTGAAGACATGAACTACTACGACATCTCGGTCGTCGACGGCTTCAACGTGCCGATGGACTTGTCGTGCAGCACCGGCGACGCCCTACGGTGCAGGGACCCCGGTTGCACCGACGCGAACCACCATCCCGACGAGGGAAAGATCCATACATGCATGGGTACCAACGACTACCATGTCGTCTTCTGCCCATGAGTGATATATTCATAGATGCATGCACGGCATGGCACCACTGAGGCACTGAGCCATTCATGGCATATATACGATCGACTATGTTACGCTCGGAAAATTAATAAAGTTCATGAATAAAAACGCTCGTCCATGTATATTCATGCATCCCTTTTTCAAAAACATCGATTATATTCGTGCATGTGTATGCATCTGGTTGTAGTCTTCGATCGACGACAAACGTTGATGATCTCTGTAGTAATGTTGTTATTCGTACTACGTTAGGTTAAACGATATCAGGCGCACGCAATGCCGAGTTACGACTAGGAAATAATTTACAGTGCATGCACCAGTGAGCCGTCGCCCTACGGCGGCCGGCCGCCGCCGCATGCATACTGGTATATAGTCCGATACTGCCTTTTGTCCTTGGCTACTTTTCAGTTGGCATATTCGCCGGGCAAACGTCGGTGTCGAGGATAAGGCTTGTTCCCCCACACAAGTTATTTAAGAAGCGAGGATGCGAATCCGGGTTGGCTAGCCATCGGTCAAAAGCACGCGGAGGACAAATCTAGAAAGCCATCAATGGCAACACAACAATTCTGATTATATATAGCTTTCAGTTTTGTGTTGCGTGGTCTCGTGTCTTAGGGTTCATGCACTCCAGTTGTACAGCTTGCTACGTGTACAGTCGTCTCTGCAGCTTCTCAAAAGCAGGAACTGCCTCGCGCGTAGCAAGGCGCCGGAGCGGTAGGTTGGCGGGCAAGGGGATGTTGGAAAGTCTTATGACCTCTCAGGATCTTTTACGACTGGTTAGAGTCGTTTACGACCGATTCCGACCACTTACGATGCCGTACGACCACTCAAACTCGCCACCGATCGCTTTGAGTCGTTGTCGTAATTTCACTGTAGCAGTTTACGACTGCTATATCGCGGCGCTGTCTTCCTCCAGCCGCTTGGAAATACCGTGATCGAAAACTCTTTACGATCACACAGTGATGTTGGCGATCACTGTTCACCGTGGTCGTAAGACCTTACGACCACGTTTGTCGTGGTCGTAAGTCGACTTCGACCACGTCTATGAGATTGCTCACAAGAAGCCAAAACACCGGGATTGCGTTTCTCCTCTTTTTGGTATTTTCTCAATTGCTTGGTACATCCTTGGTTACATGACTACCCCTCCTTTTATACCCGGTTCTATGACTTTAACACGGGTTCGACTACGATTACAATTCTGACTCCGACTCCGATACGACTTCTACTTCGACTCCGATACGACTTCGATTACAACCAAATTTTGTACGCAACTTCTAAACAAGATTATTTACAACATTCTCTCCCTAATCTTGTTTTTCAACTTCGATCATGCCAATTCTTCTCCTCATCTCCGAAAACTTTATCCGCCCCAGCGGCTTCATCAGAATATCAGCTTTCTGTTCATCTATTCTGATGTAGTCGATCGTGATCTTCCCTTCTTCGACACAATCTCTGATAAAATGATATCTTGTATCTATATGCTTGCTTCTATCATGTAGAACCGGATTCTTGCTTAGTGATATTGCAGATTTGTTATCAACTCTGAGCGTCACCTTTTGAATTGCCTCATTCGACAACTCGCTTAACAGTCGAGCGAGCCAAACTCCTTGGCGCGATGCTGCGCGCGCTGCGATGTACTCAGCTTCACAGGATGATAAGCGACTACTTTTTGCTTTTGTGATTGCCAAGCGACGGACTCTCCCCAAGCACGAATATTACGCTGTCGTGCTCTTCCGATCATCAACATCTCCGCCATGTCATTGCCATCGAGTCCGCCGTCAGTTGCAAAACCTTTCCGCCTCCTCTTTTGTACTGAATCCCGAGGTTCAAAGTACCTTTGATATACCTCAGATTATGCTTCATAGCGTTCATATGCTCTTGGGTCGGTTTCTCCATGAACCGACTCACATATCTGACCGCGAACGTAATGTCAGGTCGGGTATGTGTCAGGTAACGCAGACTTCCGACAATGCTTCTGTACTGCGTGGCATCGACTGTCGATCCTAGGCCTATTTTGCTTAACTTCAAGTTATTCTCCATTGGGACTTGGCAGGGATTGCACTCTCCCATGCCGCACTTTTCCAGAATCTTTCGGGCGTACGCCGACTGACAAAGTGATATGCCATTGTCGGTTTGTTTTACCTCGATACCGAGGTAATAGCTCAGAAGTCCCAAGTCGGTCATCTTGAATAGCTTCTTCATCTCCTCCTTAAACTTCATAATCTCAATTGAATTTGACCCAGTGATGATCAAATCGTCCACGTAAACGCCTACAATCAACCTTGCCTTCTCATCCCCCGGGTGTACACATGTTCGGATGTGCTTCTTTTGAACCCGAGTTTGTCAAACTTCTGTCGAGTTTCAAATTCCATGCTCGTGGAGCTTGTTTGAGCCCGTAAAGAGCTTTGTTAAGCTTTAAGACTTTCTCACTTGTCTCGTTGACTGAAAACCCGGTTGAGAAACATACACCTCCTCCTCAATGTCTCCGTTCAAAAACGCCATTTTCACGTCCATGTGGTGAATTTCCCATCCACCGTTTGCTGCCAGCACAAGAAGTACTCGAATTGTCTCCATCCGAGCCACTGGAGCAAAGACTTCTTCGTAGTCTACTCCCTGTTTCTGAACATATCCTTTTGCAACAAGTCGTGCTTTGTGCTTCACGACTTCTCCCTGTGAGTTCTTCTTCACTTTGAACACCCACTTCAGACCGATTGCACGATGACCCTTTGGCAGATCAGTGAGTTCCCATGTGTCATTATCTTTAATCGACTTCAGCTCTTCCTGCATAGCAGCTCTCCAGTATGCATCTCCCTTTGCTTCTTCATAGCTTTCAGACTCTTCTGCAGTCGTGTAAAGCAGCAGTTCTTCAGACTGCACTGGTTCAGTCTGTGCATAAATCTCACTTATGCTCCTCATCTTCGGTACTCGGCCGTTTGACTCTTCCTCATCGAGGTCTTCTATTTCAGGTAAGACTTCATGGTCGATAGTGCCAGCTGAACTTGAGCCTTGAGATGTGGTCGTAACTCCTTCCCAGTTTGTGCCGTCGGCCTCGTCATCTTCGACATTGAAAGTTACCCACTTCGACATATCTTTCTCAATGTCATGGTGTTCTTCCCACTCCCAGTGTTTGTCTTCTTGGAAAACCACATCTCTGCTCCCATAAATCTTCTTTTCGACTGGATCATAACACCTGTACGCCTTGGTGCCTGGCTCCGAGCCGAGGTAGATCATCCTTCTGCTCCGGTCGTCCAGTTTCTTCAGATGTGTGGATGGCTTTACATGGGCTAAGCAGCCGAAAACCTTTAAATGCTCAACGTTCGGCTTTCTTTCCGACCATTGTTCGTATGGGGTGGTCCCATCGAGCGATCTTGTGGTCGTGCGGTTGAGAAGATAGACTGCATGCCTTACTGCTTCTCCCTAGAACCGCCCGGGGAGAAATTGACTTTTTAGGAGACTTCTTGCTGTTTCCACCACAGTTCAATTTCTTCTTTCTACGACTCCGTTTTGTTGAGGCGAGTGCGGAGCCGTGAAGAATCTTGCAATGCCCTTCTCTTCACAGATCGAGTCAAACTCTTTTGCGAGGAATTCGCCTCCTCGGTCAGACCTGACCGATTTTACCTTCTTGTCGACTTCGTTTTCGGCAAGCGCTATAAACTTCTGAAAGTTTGATTTTGCCTCATCTTTGCTCTTCTGCATGTACACCCACATGGCTCTCGAGTAGTCGTCCACGATCAGCATGAAGTACTGATTTCCGGTATCAGTTCGAGGTGTGATCGGACCGCACAAGTCGATGTGAACTAACTCGAGTGGTCGAGAAGCTCTGAACTGTGCCTGTGATGGGAAGCTGCTACGAGTCTGTTCCACACACTCAACACCGCCCATGACACCGATAGCACCGCTAGGAACGTCTCGACCCGTCATACCGTATGCCCGCTAGCACGGCCAGGAACGTCCTGAGTGACACAAAATCTAGCATTCTAGACAAGTAGTTAACAAGACTCAAATATTTTGGTATAATTCGAAACATACATAGACAAAAAGAAATATACTCAATTGTAAATGGGCAGAGGACAAAACAATTTGCAGAGAGATGAATAGCAGTATGTGTGTGTCCACCGGAGGAAGAGGAAATGGGAAACCGACACCGGAGGTGGTGGCGGCGGCCGGGAGCTACAGCGGGAGCCTTAGCTACCACTCTTTCCCGCCTTGGCCGCCGCTCGCCCACGCCTTGGCCGTCGCCTGCCACTCGGTAGAGGATGGGATAGGGATTGGGGACGAGGGAGGCGCCCACGGCTCAGACTCGCTTTGGCCGCCGCCCATCGCTCAGGGGCTCGGGGTGAGGATTGAGGAATGGGGGTAAGGGTTAGGGTTGGGTACTCTTGCGACTTCATCGTGTAGAGCGGGCTTGGTGGGCTGTGGCACTTGCCATGTGGGCCGCCGGTCTATGGGGTCTCATAGTTTGTAGCCTGGTATACGTTGGTTGCTCCAAATTCAAATGTGCACGGAAATTTTGATCGAAATGTGGTTTTTTCGGTGGGGAATGAAAGCGATGAAAATTCCAAAATTTTGCCGAATTTTGGCGAAATTGTTTTCCCTGGTGTGGGCCCGGGATGGCAGTGAAGTGACTGAGTTCGAGGGGAAGCACTCGGCAGCGATGACGGATGTCAGTCTGTGGTTGGCTGGCCCACGTCTTCCGTTCACGGTGGTTACCTCCCAAATGATATCGCTTAGCGACCCAATCGGTGTCAACATGACTCGTTTGGGTGCCCGCGTTATACACCGTTGCAAAGCTTGTCGAGTCTACTGACTAATGCTTCAGAAGTTGTATCGTTCGGAGTTTAATTAGTATGAAAAGTTATTTCTGTTTTTGTTGGCACTGCTCAGCCTGCAAGGAAGAAGTGGGATCGAAGTTTCAGAAAGGTGGCCAATAACATAGACTAGGCAAGATTGGTAACTTTTCTGACCAAAACGAGCTGTAGGATCCCATACACTACTAGTCTTGAATAGTTGAATTTTGTCGAGAGTTGAGACTGATTACATGAGTTAAAGCTAACGGCTCACATCATCAGAATGCAAATCTGCAAATCTAAAAGTTATAATATATCAAGCAATTACTTGTCTCAAAATTATATAGATATATCTGTGGCTACCAACAGCCAAATGTAGAGGCTATACTAGAAAACTCTGTACACATGGTAATCTAACAAGAGTCACGTCAGACATAATCTGAATGATTACTGATAGTGGACTGAAACCACTATTCTCAGAGGGCGCAAGCACCGGAGGACAATTTCAGTGACATCTGCAAGGCTGCAACTGACGATTAGATCTGCAATTGATCTGCAAAGAATCGGAAATTGGATAGTAGTTCATCCATAAAACCCATCATCAATCATGGAGAATCTGCAAGAGTAATGAGTTATTAGTCCTTATCTAAAACACCACCTTCCCCAAAGACAAATGCTAAGGTCACGTATACGTGATGGAATGGAATTCGGCCTGAGGAAGTGGAAACAGCCAACAGGGACTACGAGCAAGCCTGATCTTGATATTTGGCTTTGCGAGGCAGTAGATGCAGTATAAGTCAAGCGCTCTTGTCAGTGGTTTTTGTTGAAGGCAAAGTACCAAACACATGATCCCACAGGGTCAAAGTAATTCAAAAACCCGTGTTTTGAATTCTGAAGTGACGGTTCAGACGGTATTTCTGATGCACAGCAGAAAGAATATCTAAGTATAAAATGAGATGCGTGGTTCGATAAACTTCAGAATGCAATAATAACCTTGAGATGTTTTCCTGGATCAGACGAAGGCTGACCATGATGCATTGATGCAGGTAGTAGTGTGTGCAATCATAGATCACATAACCCAGCAGGCCACCTCCAAACAAGCCAGGAGTGGTAGACGGGGTAGAAAAGAGCTTTACTAGATTCCAGAACTGGATGGACAGAGAAAGAAGAACTACATGATCTTCACCTCCAATACATCATTGGCAAAAAATCGTGGACCCTCCTTGCTAACAATTGGCTGGTGAAGCCAGTCCTGATAGTGTTCCTCTAGATGACCAACCTAGAAAATTTAACCCAAATAGTTGGAAACAATAATCAAAGAGCAGACCTGGATTTTCATATGCATCAATACACCAAAGCATAAACAGAGAAATTAGGCGAGAGTCAAGAGTCAAAGACTACGGATAAAGACTGCATACGTAGTAGTGAAAGTGTGAAATCGAAGACTAAAAACATCACAATTTGAGTTCATTGTGAATAATGGTAAAATTTTACAAATATGTACGTTATACATCTCAGTGACATGCACAGAATAGGCATAAGAAGTTAAGAACTACAAACACTTACAGCTACCCAACTTGTGGTCATATGTACTCTACCCAGCTGAAATATGGTGACCTATCTCTTTGGGAAAATCCGCCTATATAACAAATCAGTAATAGAAAACATACTGCTGAATGCTGATATGCCAAAAATCATAAGATCTTTGAAAGAAAAGAATGGATAAAATTTTGCTGTACCAGACGAACAGACTTTCATAATCGAAGAAAATTTACAAAAAGGATGAGTCACATTACCTGAAATACAAGAGGCTTATCCAAATCTACTGTAAAGGTCTCTGCAACCATTTTCTTCAACAATGATTACTGCAGATAACCAAAAGTAAGGGTAAGGGTATTGTCACTACTACAGAAAAGGTCATCACAGACGGTTCGAAAACGTCATTACAGACGGTTTTGTGAGCCGTCTGTATTTATGGGTCAGTGATAATCGAAGGTCATCACAGACGGTTTTCGAACCGTCTGTGATTATGGGCTATCACAGACGATTTTTACTCAAAAACTGTCTGTGATAGCTGATAATCACAGACGGTTTTTACTCAAAAACCGTCTGTGATAGCTGATAATCACAGACGGTTATGTGCCTATACTATATACTAAGCAACTGCAGTAAACAATGTACCAATGTAGTATGTACCAAATAGCAAACTAATTAAGCTACTGCAGTAAACAATGTACCAAATAGCAAACTAATTAAGCTACTGCAGTAAACAATTAATGTACCAATGTAATATGTACCAAATAGCAAACTAATTAAGCTACTGCAGTAAACGATGCTCACAATGCTCAAAACCATAGTCCATCACGTAAAGCGCTCACAATACTCAAAACCCTAGTCCATCACGAAAGTGCTCACAATGCGACGGGAATCGAGGGAGGTGGCCGGCGAGGGCTCGACGAGGGGCTCGGGCGGCGGCGGCGGCGACGGCTCGACGAGGGGCTCGGGAGGCGGCCGCGAGGCTCTGAGAGGCGGCCGACGAGGGTTCGGGAGGCGGAGGCGACGACGGCTCGACCGAGGCGGCCGGCGAGGGGCTCGGGAGGTGGCCGACGAGGGTTCGGGAGGCGGAGGCGACGGCGGGCTCGGGATTTAATCGATCTAGATCGAATAACTCGCAGCATGCATAGGAAAACCCTAGCCGAGGGTATATATAGGAGGTTATCACAGACGGTTCAAAACTTAGAACGTGTCAGGATAAATATCTGACGGTTCTAAGTTTATAACCGTCTGTGATAGTTATACTATCACAGACGGTTTTAAACTTAGAACTGTCTGTGATATTGATATCGCAGACGGTTCTAAGTTCAGAACCGTCTGTGATAAGCCTTTGCGACTTTAGTTAGTAAGACAACACCAATAACCACAGCTGCATTCATATCCACCACCAAACAGCTGCATTCATGTACAACACCAACCAGCTGCATTCATATCAACCATCACATGTACATCACAAATATACATCACATATACATAAATGCCAATACACATACATTTTCACATATATATTTTGTCACACATTTTCACATATACATTTCAAAATTGACTACATCACACATTTTCACATATACATCTCAAAATTGACTACATCACACATTTTCACATATACATTCTTATTGTACTTGCTTATTTCCTTTAAAAATTAGCCCTTCATCATGATCAATGCGCACGTAACTAGTTTAAATCACGTTGTTCATCGTCGACCTTATGCCATTTCCAAAAGGAGGTAACTCGTCAAATTGATTGTATTCCTCCTCATCCACTACATTCTCCACTCCGACAATTCTCCTTTTTCCATGAAGAACTACATGGTGTTTCTTATTTGCCGGGTCGGTTACATAGAAAACTTGAACAACTTGATTGGCGAGTACGAATGGTTCGTCTTTGTACCCAACACGTTGGAGGTCCACGGTCATGACACCGTACTTATCAACCTTCACCGGTGGGAGATGCACCCAACGGCACCGAAATAAGGGGATCTTGAAAACCACATAGTCGAGCTCCCAAATCTCTTCTATGAAGCCATAGTACGAGTTTCTCGACCCATCGGTGCTGAATGCATCTATGCGGACACCGCTGTTCAGTTAGTGCTCTTGACATCCCGAGGCTGCAGATAGAATGTGTACCCATTTATGTCATATCCTTGCCATGTCACAACTGTAAATGTCGCCCTTTTGCCAACCATGTCGTCTCTCACTCGGCGAGCTCCTAGCGATTTGCTCCTTCAACCATTGGTTGAACCGGCGGTTGTGTTGCTTCATGATCCAAACATCCGCAGCTCCGGTGTTGCTGTCGGCACACCCTTGTGCTGGCCCACATAAGGCGCCACTTCGGTCATGTGTTGCAACACCGTGAAATGTGCTTGAGTATACGTGTCCATATCTGGAGTGATTGCTTTCCTTCCGATAGTTTCGAGACCCTTCAGCCTCCCCTCATGACGAGATTGAGGGACACCTATCGGTTCAATCTGAGCCATATAATCGACACAAAACTCAATGACCTCTTCGCTTGCATAACCTTCGACGATGCTGCCCTCCGGCCGAGAATGATTCCGTACGTAGGACTTGAGAATTCCCATGAACCTCTCAAATGGGTACATGCTACGTAGGAATACGGGCCCGCACATTTTTATCTCCCACACAACGTCAACAATGAGATGGACCATGATATGGAAAAACGAAGGAGGGAAATACATTTCAAGGTGACATAGAGTCATCACCACCTCGTCCTGTAGAGCATCTAGTCCTTCGGGATCGATGACCTTCTGAGCAATTGTGTTAAAGAAATAACATAGCCTCATGATTGTCTCTCGGACTTTGATCGGTAAAATATTTCTAATTGCAATAGGGAGCATCTGTGTCATCAGCACATGACAATCATGAGACTTCATGCCATTTAACTTCAAATCTTACATCGAAACAAGTTTCTTCATGTTGCCGGAGTAACCAGACGGAACTTTGACACTATCCAAGCACTGGCACAATTATGTTTTCTCAGCCTTGGACAGAGTGTAACACGCAGGGGGAAGGTACGTTCATCCATTATCAGTGCGTGTCGGTGCTAACTCAGGCCTGATGTCCATATCAGCCAAGTCAAGCTATGCGTTGACGCCGTCCTTTGTTTTATCACGGATGTTCAGTAAGAGACCAATCAAGCTGTCGCACATATTCTTTTCTACGTGCATGACGCGTCGATGCAAAGGCGAACATCCGGTACTCCCAATAAGGTAAGTCCCAAAATATTGATCTCTTCTTCCGTGTGTTCTTCTCATGAGCCCTCAATTTACGTCCCTTTCCGAGGACAACATCTAAATCCTTAACCATATCATAAACCTCGTGTCCCCTTAAATGCCTTGGAGCTGAACCGTCTTCCTTCTCTCCGTCAAATTGTTTCTTCATCTTGCGGTATGGGTGAGCCCTCCAAGGAACCGGCGGTGACGCATGTAGACGGCTTTTGCGTGAGTGTCTCACCACACACTCTCGGTACCATCTAAATAGTGAGTACAAGCTTTGGCACCTTTTGTACTATGGCCCGATAGGTTACCAAGGGCAGGATAATCATTTATGGTGCGAGAACAATAAGGAGCGCAGAGTGAAGTTCTCTCGCTTGTATGCATCCCATACTGCACCCCTTCGCTTCCAAGATGCTTTTAGATCTTCCACCAACGGTGCTAGGAACACATCGATATCATTCCTGTGTTGTTTTGGCCCTTGGATAAGTATCGACAAAGAAATGTACTTTCGCTTCATACACAACCAAGGAGGAAGGTTATAGATGCAGAGAATCACGCCATGTGCTATGCCGCACGCTCATGCTCTTTGAAAGGATTCATTCCATCCGTACTCACCCAAACCTTATATTCCTTGGTTCTGCACCGAACTCGCAAACCTCCTATCGATGTTTCTCCACCGCGCGGAATCAGCAAGGTGTCTTATCATTCCATCCTTCTTGCGCTCCTCCGAGTGCCAACGCAGCAGTTTTGCCTCCTTTGGATTTGCAAAAAACCTTTTCAAACGGGGAATTATAGGAAAATACCATGCCACCTTAGCAGGAGGTCCTTTCTTCGCCTCTGTTCCCTCCCCATCATCTGATTGATTGTTACGTTTGTATCGGGATGCGTTGCACACCGGACATACATGCATGTTTGCATACTCTTTTCGGTAGAGGATACAGTCGTTCGGGCATGCATGTATTCTTTCTACTTCAATTCCCAACGGACAAAGAACCTTCTTGGCTTTATACGTGGTTTTAGGCAACTCATTTCCCTCTGGAAGCATGTCCGCTAATAGACCTAGCAGCGCGGTGAAACTCTTGTCGGACCAACCGTTGCTTGCCTTCAATTTCAACAGTTCAAGCACGGTGTCACATCCCAAAATTTGCTTTTTGGAAAAATTTAAATTCAAATAAAGTATTTTAAAGTAATTGGATTTTATTCGGTTTTCCTGAATTTTCTGGAATTTAAAACCTATTTTTAAAAATTAAAAAGGTAATTCAAACTATGAACATAATTTACCAACAGTAGTTGGAAATAATTTTGCTTAGTCCAAAATATGTCCAGAAGCTTCTGTGAATTTTTCTGGAATTTTTGGAGGTATTTTCATATTTTTCTGAGGCCTAAATAATTTCCTAGCCATTTCTGAAATTGTAAAATCAAAATAAAAATCCAACCCTCCTTCACCGACACTTGACGGACGGATGTCGTCCACGTCGCCGCCTGGTCCATCCCGGCCGCTTCTCTCTTTCCTTTCTCTTCTTTCCAAGAACCCCGACAATCGAATCCTACTCGAATTCTATCTCTTCATTCGATTCGTTCGGGAATTTGAATTCCGAAGAGATGAGCTCCTTATCTCTTTGATTTTCAAACTCGCGCTTCGCTGCCTTATTCCCGTGTTAATAGGATCTCAAGCCGTGGTCTTGGTGAGAATCCCGCCGCCGCCCCTTCCCGAGTCCTATAAATATACCCCTCGGCCTCCTCTTCCTCCGCCCCATCTCCACGGTTGTCGTGGCGCCACCGTTCGACCCGCCGTGCCCCGCCGACCTCGCCGCGTCTTCGCCGTGGTCGTGTGCCCGAGCCCGTCACCGCTGACTCGAGTCGCGCCGCTTCTTCTTCGTCGCCGACCGTCTCGCTCGTCGCCGAACCCTCCGACCCTTCTTCGACTTCGACTCTGATCGGGATCGCGTCTTGACCATCTCCATTCCTCCGACCACCCCGCCGCCCAATTTCCGAAGGTAAACCTTCCGTGAGGTCGTAGATCCGTATGGTCGAGATGCGTAGTCGAGAGTCTT
Organism: Dendrocalamus sinicus; assembly: GCA_036346575.1. NCBI lineage: Eukaryota > Viridiplantae > Streptophyta > Magnoliopsida > Poales > Poaceae > Dendrocalamus > Dendrocalamus sinicus. Next base: position 2,284,328 of record CM070658.1, read on the forward strand.
ACGACCGCCTAGATTGTTTACGATCAAATCCAAACCCTTAGAATCCTGTACGACCATGTTAGAGTCCTTTTCGACCGTCTGCAATACCATACGACCACTTAAACTCGTTGTCGATCACTTTGAGTCATGGTCGTAAGACCTGTAGCAGCTCTCGGTTTCAGTCGCTCAATTCACCGTGGTCGTTAGCGTCTGTGTGGTCGTACACGATTGCGTAGTCGTAAATGTCTACGTTGTCGTAAACGACTTCCTAGTCGTAACTCGACTGCGTTGTCGTAGATGGCTTCGTAATCGTAAGTCTTCAGAGTAGTCGTAAGTCTTCTTCGTAGTCGTAAGTCTTCTTCGAAGTCGTAAGTCTTCTCCGTAGTCGTAGGTTCTCTGTGTAGTCGTAGTCGTAGATCAGTCTAGGGCCGTAGTCGTAATTTCCCTGCGTGGTCGTAAATCTTCCGTGTGGTCATAAGTCGACTACGTGGTCGTAAACCATTCTGCGTGGTCGATGGCTCGACTACGTGGTCTTAGCCCCTTCCGATCACGTTTGCCGTGGTCGTAGCCTCTTTTCCGATCGCGTTTGCCGTGGTCGTAACCCCTATTGATCGTGTTTGCCGTGGTCGTAGCTCTTCCCGATTACGTTTGCCGTGGTCGTAATCTCGACTACGTGGTCGTAAGCCATTCTCTGTGGTCGTAATCGACTTCGTGAACGTAATTTCAGCTACGTGTTCGTAAATTCTACTGCATAGTCGTAAATTTGACCGTGGTCGTAAGCAACCGGGTAGTCGTCAGTTCGACTGTGGTCGTAGGCTCGACTACGTAGTCGTAATACCTTTCGGTCGTCTTTTCGACTGCATTGTCGTAGCCGAAGTTTCTTCCGATCACGTCTACAGTAGTCGTAACCCTCCCGATCGCGATAGCCGTGGTCGTATCTTCCTCTCCGACCACGTTGATTCCCGAAGACAATCTTTTCCTCCGATTTAAAACTTCCAAAGGTCATAACTCTCTCATTTTAACTCCGATTTCAGCCATTCAAATTTCTAAAATCGTCTAAAATCATAATCTATCGAAATATGGTCTCTTTTGAATTTTTGGATTTTGTTTGAATTTTGTTTGTATTTATTTGCTTTGTTTGCTTCGTCTTTTATCGTAGATTCCAACGTTGTCGCACGATCACTCCACCCAACAAAGAAGAAGACCTAGAGAATCTGCAAGAAGGCAAGTCTCCTTTGATCATCTTGAACCCATGATTTGAAATGTTTTCAAATTATTTTAAATTATGTGCATTGCTATTTACATAAAATATTAGTTCAAATCTTTAGGAACTAGTTATTCCAACTTGCTATGCCCTCCATTGAAATTGAATGCCATGTACTCTTGTCACCATAGAATTTCCTTTGTCTCATTAATGAGAGTATTATAATTACTTGTTGATGTTAGTATGGTAGTATAATGCTTAGTCCTGCTATTCAATACTTTAGAAATCTTGAAAATGGGAAAGGATGATTTATTGCAATAGCCTTGTTTCAGAAATTTAGTGGTAATTGGAGTTGCCACTGTTGTTTTAAAATAAAATAAAATGTGAAAGATGATTTAGATTAGGGTGGATGGTTGGTTTGGCTTGGTGCAGTTAGCACGAGATCTTGTTAAGTGTATGTTCCACCCTAGTCAATTAAGGACCGACGCTTGTGTTTGTCCAGACTGAGCACTACCGTACAACCACAAGTCTATATGGGTACGACCTAGCTGACTAACTTATGATAGTCTAGTTTAGGTGCCACCAGTGGAAAGTGGGTGCCAGGGATGGACTGGTTATCCACAGTGAGGGACAGGGATTTACTGTACTCATATGGCGCAAGAGGGGGCTTCGGTTCGGGCAGTTAGCCTACCTGCGGTGAAACCTCAGCGGGTGGTATCTAGCTAGATTAGAGTAAGGTAAAGGCTTTGTGATATTTTATCTGGGTCTCATGCCAAAGGAAGCGTGTTGACTTTTAGGATAATTTATCTCTTGTGGGTAAAGTTGTACAACCTCTGCAGAGTGTAAAACTATTCGAATAGCCGTGCCCACGGTCAAGGGCGGGCAAGGAATGCATTCACACGGTAGATTTCTGGTTTTGGTTTTAAAATTACAAGTTTTGTATTCCAAGAGTGGAGGGAACTCTCGGAAGGGAATCCTGGCGGTTGGAGCCAGAGAGGGTGGATGTAACCCGCAATATTAACTTGTTCAGTTGGAATTGATTAAGCTAGTGTTGGTGGATAGAACCATCACTAGAGAACAATTGTTAGTTCTGTTAAAATCATTTACTTTATTAAATTGATGCCTTCGAAAATAATTAGTAGTAATTGAATTTAAAATATTGCTTTGTGCAAAAGAACCATATAGCCTTCCTTGTCAAGCGTGCATATATGCATTTTCCCAAGACTTCATGGAGTACTTTATGTACTCACATGCTACACTCAAAAATAAATCTCAGAGGAAGTTGAAGCTCAAGAAGGTGACTACGACTCTTTGTTTCGCTTGTGGCTGTGACGGATTCTTCCCGGAGAACTAGGTCGCGCTTCCCCAGTCAATTGCCTGTGGCGTATTGATGGGTCGTCATCGAGTTATCTTTTGCTTTTGCTGTGTTTTATGTGTGCGAGGTCTTAAACCTCTATTGTAATAATGAGACCTTTCGGTCGGTACTCTCAACTATTGTAATAAATCGCCGTTCGTGATGTTTATCCATTGTGTTTAACTGTGTGCACTAGCTTTGATCTGGGACTAGTGCGGTAATACACAGAGGGTCCGGGTTCGGAAATCCGGGGTCCCGACAGAGGTGGTATCAGAGCCAATTTGACTGTAGGACGTGACCTAGTTAGAATGGTCATTAAAAGAAGAACTTCAAAATTTATTTTATAAAATAAAAATTTAATATTGTGCTATCCTTGTCTTTTCTTGTCTTTCTATCCTTACCTTTGTCATGGCATTCTCTCTTATCTATCTACTCATTTCCTTTTTGGAATGGTAATTGTACCCCTTTCCTTTGTAATTTCTATAGACGGCTCAGTGAGGTTGCGTATGAGAAGCACCTGGAGAAGCGCGTCATCATGAAGGAGCGAGGACTAGTTCTTTAGTTGTAGTACCCAAGTAAAGTCTTACGATTTTAGAACGCTTATATATATTACTTGCTTGTGTATTAGGTGGACTGTACCAAGCCTAAGTGCACTGTGGTACAACCATTCTTAAAACTAGGTTGATTTCAATAAAAGTTCTTTTGCTAAAGTTAATTTGCTTGCTTCTTCCTTGTGTGTTGGCTTGGGATGTGACTTAGTCTCCCTCAATCTCTTACCTTTGCTATTTCCCTCTTACCTTGTGCTAACCTGAAACCGCTTCAGATGGTGAACACAAGGGCAATCTCGACAATGGCGTGATGCCAACCTCGGCCAGAGAACAACATTCCGCCACCCCCTTCTCAAGCCCCCAGCTTAGAACAAATGATGGCCATGCAACTGCAATTACTCCAGCCCTAGCTCAAAACCAAGTGCAGCAAGCTCGCAGCACCCAACCAAGCTCCCGGCCTAAGATGGGAGAATTTATGAGGACAAGGCCTCCTACTTTTGCTGGATCCGTAGATCCCATGGAGGCGAATGATTGGATTAAGGATGTGGAAAGGAAGTTGGTCCTAGCCCAGTGCAATGACAATGAAAAGGTGTTGTATGCTGCCCACCAACTCAAAGGAATTGCAGCTAACTGGTGGGAAAATTACCGCGCCGCTCATCAGAATGCACAAGCTATCACATGGGATGAATTTGTGGAGGCTTTCCGCACTGCGCATATTCCTGCGGGAATAATGGACATGAAGAAAAGAGAATTCTACCAACTGCAGCAAGGAAACCTCAGCGTTTCCGAATACCTGAACAAGTTCACCCAGCTGTACAGGTATGCGTCTGAAGAGATCACATCGGAGGCAACCAAGATCTGGAGATTCATGCAGGGACTCGACCCCAACCTCAAGGTGCAGCTAGTGTCGAATGATTTTCCAACCTTCCAACACATGGTGAACAAGGCCTTTGTACAAGAAGATGCTCAACATCACCGTATGAAAGCAGAAGAGAAAGTTTCAAGCTCAAGCAGGCACAAGTAGTTCTCGATTCCGCCTAATCCACCTCGGGCCCATAGAACCTCGTAACCAAATGTGCCAAGGACCCCATTTATCGGACCTCGCCCAAACCCACAAGTTCCCTGACAGCAATGGCGTTCAACCCAGCAAAACCGGACTTCGCAGCAGGAGTGCAGTGTTTCAACTGCAAAAACGTGGGGCATTATGCTAGCAACTGTCCTCAGAAGCGCCCAGCTGTGACCGCAGTTCGCTTCAATTTGGGAACGACACCAGTACGAACCCCGAATGCAGGACAAGGCCGTGGGACACCTCAGACTCCAAGGGCTCCACAAGCAGTGAGCAGAGGACATCTCAATCATGTGACCGCGGAAGCAACTCAGGATGCACCCGACGTAGTTCTGGGTAAGTTCCTTGTCAACTCAGTGCCTGCATCAGCATTATTTGATTCTGGAGCTTCGCATTCTTTCGTGTCAAAAGATTTTGTTGAAAAATATAATTGGGATGTGCGTAAACTAAAGACCCCTATGCTAGTCCAATCCCCTGGAAAGGAAATGAGGACTAACACAGTGTGCCCTAGTGCAACTGTGGATATACATGGAGTCAAGTTCCTCGCGAACCTTATTATAATAGACTCTAAGAGTTTAGATGTGATACTTGGAATGGATTGGTTAACCAAGTATAAAGGACAGATAGATTGTGCTGATCGTGCCGTCACTGTTACTAACTCGGATGGAGTTCAAGTGAGATATAAGTCAAACACATCTTCCCAGAATAGGTGTGGATTGAACAGTGTAAAGGGAGTAGCCTTGGAAAAGGTACCTATTGTAAGTGAATACCCGGATGTATTCCCTGAAGATTTGCCGGGAATGCCGCCAGACAGAGAAATTGAATTTGTCATCAACTTGGTACCTGGTACAGCTCCAATATCAAAGAGACCTTATCGAATGTCTGTGAATGATTTGGCTGAAGTCAAGAAGCAAATTGAAGAGTTACAAGATAAAGGTTTCGTGAGACCAAGTTCGTCACCCTGGGGAGCACCAGTACTGCTAGTAAAGAAGAAAGACGGCAGTCTTCGCATGTGCGTAGACTATCGATCTCTGAATGATGTGACGATCAAGAACAAATATCCTTTGCCCCGGATAGATGATCTGTTTGATCAGTTGAAAGGTTCATGTGTCTTCTCCAAGATTGATCTTCGGTCGGGTTATCACCAATTAAAGATAAGACCAGAGGATATACCGAAGACAGCCTTTGCCACTCGATATGGATTGTATGAGTATACGGTGATGTCATTTGGCTTGACAAACGCACCCGCATATTTTATGAATCTGATGAATAAGGTGTTCATGGAATATTGGATAAGTTTGTGGTTGTGTTTATCGACGATATTCTGATATACTCCAAGAATGAGGAAGAGCACGCAGAACATTTGAGGATAGTTTTGGAAAAGCTTAGAGAACACCAGTTGTACGCCAAGTTTAGCAAGTGCGAGTTCTGGTTGAAGAAAGTAGCTTTCTTGGGTCATGTGATTTCCGCGGGAGGAGTATCCGTAGATCCTGAGAAAGTAAATGATGTGCTTAATTGGACGCAGCCACAGTCGGTATCCGAGATCAGAAGTTTTCTTGGATTGGCAGGTTACTGTCATCGTTTTATTGAAGGCTTCTCCAAGCTTGCAAGACCTCTTACCCAGTTGCTAAAGAAGGAAAAGAAGTTTGAATGGAGTAAATCGTGTGAAGACAGTTTTCAAGAACTGAAGAAGAGGTTAACATCTGCGCCCGTGTTAACACTCCTGATATTAGGAAGGATTTTGAAGTCTTCGTGATGCATCAAGACAAGGATTAGGCTGCGATCGATGCAAGAAAGAAAGGTGGTAGCCTATGCATCAAGGCAATTGCGGCCTCATGAGGAGAATTACCCAACCCATGATTTAGAGCTAGCGCCGTAGTGCATGCTCTAAAAATATGGAGACATTATTTGATCGGTAATCGCTGCGAGATATATACAGACCACAAAAGTTTGAAGTATATATTTACTCAACCCGATCTCAATATGAGGCAAACGAGATGGCTTGAGTTAATAAAGGATTATGATATTGGGATACATTATCATCCAGGAAAGGCTAATGTGGTAGCTGATGCTTTGAGTCGAAAGAGTTACTGCACTGAGTGTGGATTAAAGATAGTATGCCAAAGACTTCAAGAAGAATTTCAGCACTCAACTTAGAAGTAGCAGGAAGAAGGTTTCTAGCCACTTTGGAAGTTCAACCAACCTTAGAGGATCAAATTAGAGCAGCTCAAAAGGAGGACAAGTATGTCCAGAGATCAAGGATAATATGAAGAAAGGGAAAGCAACAGACTTTCAGAGGATGAACAAGGTACCGTCTGGTTTGGAAAAAGGATTATTGTGCCCGAGAAGGAGATAAAAGAGTTGATCATGAAAGAAGCTCACGAAGCTAAATACTCAATTCACCCAGGAGTACCAAGATGTACCAAGATCTCAAAGAAAATATTGGTGGGGTGTATGAAAAGAGAGATTGCAGAGTACGAGCTTTGTGTGATGTGTGTCAACGGATAAAGGCTGAACACCGTGAGACCGCTGGACTTTTGCAACCATTGCAGATCCCCGAGTGGAAATGGGAAGAAATTGGTATGGATTTTATAATCAAGTTACCAGAACCAAATCGGGCATGATTCAATTTGGGTTATTGTGGACCACTCGATTTAAAGTCGCCCATTTCATTCCGTAAAGACCACCTATTCTCGCGATAGACTCGCAGAGTTGTACATGTCGAGAATTGTGAGTTTGCATGGGGTTCTTAAGAAGATTGTGTCGATCGAGGAACTCAATTCACTTGAGATTTTGGCAAAAGCTACATGAACTTTTGGGCACAAACTTAAACTTCAGTACAGCTTATCATCCACAGACAGATGGACAAACAGAAAGAGTAAATCAAATTCTGGAAGACATGTTGAGAGCTTGTGTACTGGCAAACAAGACTAATTGGGATCAGAGTTTGCCCTATGCAGAGTTCTCCTACAATAATAGTTATCAATCCAGTTTGCAAATGTCTCCGTTCGAAGCCTTATACGGCAGAAAGTGTAGGACACCGTTGTATTGGAAGGAAACAGGAGAAGGACAAGTGTTTGGACCTGATGTGTTGAAACAGGCAGAAGAACAAGTTCATCTAATCCAGGACAGATTAAAAATAGCTCAAACCAGACAGAAGAGCTACGCGGACAATCGACGCAGAACCTTAGAATTTGTACCTGGGGATCATGTTTATTTGAAGGTGTCACCTCTCAAAGGAATGAGACGTTTTGGAGTCAGTGGAAAGCTAGCTCCCAGATTCATTGGACCCTTCCCTGTTGTGGCGAAAAGGGGAGAAGTTGCTTACCAGTTGGAGCTTCCACCTCAACTGTCAAAGGTGCATGACGTCTTCCATGTGTCTCAGCTAAGAAAGTGTCTCAGAGTTCCAGAAGAGCAGATGCCTCTAGATGAAATAAACGTGAAGGAGGACCTCACCTATCCAGAATATCCGGTCAAGATATTGGAGGAATCAGAACGTCGTACGCGAAACAAGGTCATCAAGTTCTGTAAAGTGCAGTGGAGCAACCATTCGGAATCGGAAGCGACTTGGGAACGTGAAGAGGATCTAAAAGAAGAGTTCCCCGACCTCTTTCCCAGTCCATCCGAATCTTGGGGTCGAGATTCTTCCTAAGGGGGGTAGGTTTGTCACATCCCAAAATTTGCTTTTTGGAAAAATTTAAATTCAAATAAAGTATTTTAAAGTAATTGGATTTTATTCGGTTTTCCTGAATTTTCTGGAATTTAAAACCTATTTTTAAAAATTAAAAAGGTAATTCAAACTATGAACATAATTTACCAACAATAGTTGGAAATAATTTTGCTTAGTCCAAAATATGTCCAGAAGCTTCTGTGAATTTTTATGGAATTTTTGGAGGTATTTTCATATTTTTCTGAGGCCTAAATAATTTCCTAGCCTTTTCTGAAATTGTAAAATCAAAATAAAAATCCAACCCTCCTTCACCGACACTTGACGGACGGATGTCGCCCACGCCGCCCTGGTCCATCCCGGCCGCTTCTCTCTTTCCTTTCTCTTCTTTCCGAGACCCCGCAATCGAATCCTACTCAATTCTATCTCTTCATTCGATTCGTTCGGGAATTTGAATTCAAGAAATGAGCTCCTTATCTCTTTGATTTTCAAACTCGCGCCGCTCCGTTGCCTTATTCCGTGTTAATAGGATCTCAAGCCGTGGTCTTGGTGAGGAATCCCGCCGCCTCGCCCCTTCCCGAGTCCTATAAATATACCCCTCGGCCTCCTCTTCCTCCGCCCCATCTCCACGGTTGTCGTGGCGCCACCGTTCCGACCCCGCCGTGCCCGCCGACCTCACCTTCGTCTTCGCCGTGGTCGTGTGCCCGAGCCCGTCACCGCTTGGACTCGAGTCGCGCCGCCTCTTCTTCTCGCCGCCGACCGTCTCCGCTGTCGCGAACCCCTCCGACCCGCCTTCGACTTCGACTCTGCATCGGGATCGCGTCTTCGACCATCTCCATTCCTCCGACCACCCCGCTGCCGACCAATTTCCGAAGGTAAACCTTCCGTGAGGTCGTAGATCCGTATGGTCGTAGATCTGTGTAGTCGTAGAGTCTTACGACCGCCCTAGATTGTTTACGATCAAATCCAAACCCTTAGAATCCTGTACGACCATGTTAGAGTCCTTTTCGACCGCTCGCAATACCATACGACCACTTAAACTCGTTGTCGATCACTTTGAGTCATGGTCGTAAGACCTATAGCAGCTTCTCGGTTTGATCGCTCAATTCACCGTGGTCGTTAGCGTCAGGTGGTCGCATACTGATTGCGTAGTCGTAAATGTCTACGTTGTCGTAAACGACTTCCTAACTCGACTGCGTTGTCGTAGATGGCTTCGTAATCGTAAGTCTTCAGAGTAGTCGTAAGTCTTCTTCGTAGTCGTAAGTCTTCTTCGAAGTCGTAAGTCTTCTCCGTAGTCGAGGTTCTCGTGTAGTCGTAGTCGAGATCGTGGTGGCGTAGTCGTAATTTCCCTGCGTGGTCGTAAATCTTCCGTGTGGTCGTAAGTCGACTACGTGGTCGTAAACCATTCTGCGTGGTCGATGGCTCGACTACGTGGTCTTAGCCCCTTCCGATCACGTTTGCCGTGGTCGTAGCCTCTTTCCGATCGCGTTTGCCGTGGTCGTAACCCCTATTGATCGTGTTTGCCGTGGTCGTAGCTCTTCCCGATTACGTTTGCCGTGGTCGTAATCTCGACTACGTGGTCGTAAGCCATTCTCTGTGGTCGTAATCGACTTCGTGAACGTAATTTCGGCTACGTGGTCGTAAATTCTACTGCATAGTCGTAAATTTGACCGTGGTCGTAAGCAACCGGTAGTCGCCGATTCGATCGTGGTCGAGGCTCGACTACACGAGTCGTAATACCTTTCGGCCGTCTTTTCGATCGCATTGTCGTAGCCGAAGTTTCTTCCGATCACGCTCTGATGAGTCGTAACCCTCCCGATCGCGATAGCCGTGGTCGTATCTTCCTCTCCGACCACGTTGATTCCCGAAGACAATCTTTTCCTCCGATTTAAAACTTCCAAAGGTCATAACTCTCTCATTTTAACTCCGATTTCAGCCATTCAAATTTCTAAAATCGTCTAAAATCATAATCTATCGAAATATGGTCTCTTTTGAATTTTTGGATTTTGTTTGAATTTTGTTTGTATTTATTTGCTTTGTTTGCTTCGTCTTTTATCGTGTAGATTCCAACGTTGTCGACGATCACTCCACCCAACAGCAAGAAGACCTAGAGAATCTGCAAGAAGGCAAGTCTCCTTTGATCATCTTGAACCCATGATTTGAAATGTTTTCAAATTATTTTAAATTATGTGCATTGCTATTTACATAAAATATTAGTTCAAATCTTTAGGAACTAGTTATTCCAACTTGCTATGCCCTCCATTGAAATTGAATGCCATGTACTCTTGTCACCATAGAATTTCCTTTGTCTCATTAATGAGAGTATTATAATTACTTGTTGATGTTAGTATGGTAGTATAATGCTTAGTCCTGCTATTCAATACTTTAGAAATCTTGAAAATGGGAAAGGATGATTTATTGCAATAGCCTTGTTTCAGAAATTTAGTGGTAATTGGAGTTGCCATCGTTGTTTTAAAATAAAATAAAATGTGAAAGATGATTTAGATTAGGGTGGATGGTTGGTTTGGCTTGGTGCGATTAGCACGAGATCTTGTTAAGTGTATGTTCCACCCTAGTCAATTAAGGACCACGCTTGTGTTTGTCACCGAGCACTACCGCACAACCACAAGTCTATATGGGTGCGACCTAGTCGACTAACTTATGATAGTCTAGTTTAGGTGCCACCAGTGAAAAGTGGGTGCCGAGGATGGACCGGTTATCCACAAAGTGAGGACAGGATTTCATTGTACTCATATGGCGCAAGAGGGGGCTTCGGTTGGGCGGTTAGCCTACTGCGGTGAAACCTCGTGGTGGTATCTAGCTAGATTAGAGTAAGGTAAAGGCTTTGTGATATTTTATCCGGGTCTCATGCCAAAGGAAGCGTGTTGACTTTTAGGATAATTTATCTCTTGTGGGAAAAGTTGTACAACCTCTGCAGAGTGTAAAACTATTCGAATAGCCGTGCCCACGGTCAAGGGTGGGCAAGGAATGCATTCACACGGTAGATTTCTGGTTTTGGTTTTAAAATTACAAGTTTTGTATTCCAAGAGTGGAGGGAACTCTCGGAAGGGAATCCTGGCGGTTGGAGCCAGAGAGGGTGGATGTAACCCGCAATATTAACTTGTTCAGTTGGAATTGATTAAGCTAGTGTTGGTGGATAGAACCATCACTAGAGAACAATTGTTAGTTCTGTTAAAATCATTTACTTTATTAAATTGATGCCTTCGAAAATAATTAGTAGTAATTGAATTTAAAATATTGCTTTGTGCAAAAGAACCATATAGCCTTCCTTTGTCAAGCCGTGCATATATGCATTTTTCCCAAGACTTGCGGAGTACTTTATGTACTCACATGCTACACTCAAAAATAAATCTCAGAGGAAGTTGAAGCTCAAGAAGGTGACTACGACTACTGTTTCGCTTGTGGCTGTGACGGATTCTTCCCGGAGAACTAGGTCGCGCTTCCCCAGTCAATTGCCTGTGGCGTATTGATGGGTCGTCATCGAGTTATCTTTTGCTTCCGCTGTGTTTTATGTGTGCGAGGTCTTAAACCTCTATTGTAATAATGAGACCTTTCGGTCGGTACTCTCAACTATTGTAATAAATCGCTGTTCGTGATGTTTATCCATTGTGTTTAACTGTGTGCACTAGCTTTGATCTGGGACTAGTGCGGTAATACACAGAGGGTCCGGGTTCGGAAATCCGGGGTCCCGACACACGACCGACAACCTCGTGTACTTGCAGCCCGTGTACAAAGGTTTCTCTGAGTCCTCTATCAAGCCACGGAATTTAACATACTCTCTCTCATCATAGTTCTCTTCTACATCGCGAAGCATCTGATCCAGATTATCATCGTGCAACCTATCCGAATCCGAGCCACAATCGACATCAGCCGGCGGCATTTCATTCACTTCCCCGGCGATATCATCCGGGGGCATATCATTCACTTCACCGGCGATGTCATCCGGCGGCATATGATCATTCACTTCGCCATGACTGGTCCAACACGTATAATCCTTTTTGAAACCCCTCCGAATCAAGTGCGCTTCAATTTGCCTCGGTTCTTAAACATCTTCAAATTCTTGCGATCGGTGCATGGACAAGACATATATTCCACCCCTTATTCAACATATCCTCCTCGCGGCTCTTATAAAAGCGAAACGCCATTAATGTACTCTTCACTCACACGGCTCGCGGCATACATCCAGCTTCGGTCCTACGTTACGTACATATATAACAACTTAGTATTAAAATCTAGATTAACTAATTATAACTACATATATATCAGCCACATTTATTATATTGAGACTTAATTTGCTAGCTCAATTCATATTAGAAACACAACAGCTATTATATAACCAACAATTTTGCAAATTAACCATCTTCAATAACCACTCATGGATTACTTAGACCTAAATTGTAATGCAATTAAAGAAAAAACAAATTTCATTACTAACCATATCTACAGCAATCAGGAAAGTCTGAATCTTCAAAGCCCAATCTCTGCCTCTTCCCACCAAATTAACTGGCCTGAAATCGCCTAGCTTCGTGTTTCGATCGTCTAATTAACGTCTCTCGATCGTTATACGAAGCGTCTATATCATTAATGTTTGAGTATACGAACCAAATCTGCTAAAGGTTAAATATGCGCTCCTAATCCAGTCTCTTCTACATACGTACAATACAATATACAATACAACATGGCTTCTACTATCGTTCTTGTGATTATCTCCTTCCTCTCATCATTCATCACGAATTGTTCGGCCGAACCTTACAAAGCGCCAACAATTTGCATCTGAGCAACTTCTCCGCACCGCCCGCTCTCCTTCCCCGACTTTCTTGCATCCGTCGGCTTGACTGATCCTCCGCCGTCGACGGAGGCGTCTCGCCGCGCCAAGAAAGGAAACGATCCTCACCCGGTTCTTCTCCACAATGTGCGCAATGCGGAAGAAGCTCTACACGCATTGCGAGGTGATGGATAGCCTTGCCGATCAAGCGGCAGCGGTCGAGGAATCTTTCATGCTATCCTCTACGACATTATGGATCTGCGATCATTTGCCCAGTGCGGGAGGAAGTGCTTGAGGACAAGGGCAATCTTAACGGCGTTCGAGAATTTAGCAACCTGATCCTCCAAGTCCCCAAGTCGAAGAAGAAGCTTACGAAGCCCAAAAGAATACAACTGGGAAACTCTTTACTGTGCGACTTTTGTAATAAATTTGCCTCTAATTGAAATTAATAAATTTGCCTTTAATTTGTGATCTCTTGTCTCATTAGTTCGGTAGTTAAGTTATTAGAAGCAATGTGTACTTATATATTAACCTCGATCTAGAATATGACAGACAAAGGGACATCACGGCCGGTTCTTGTGAAAAAGCTGTCATGAACATTCCCTGCACGGTTCTTAACAACAACGGCTGTGATAGTCGACACAACATGCAGCGGTTTTAATAAAACCGTCGTGATATTCCGATATCACGGACGGTTCAGCGGTAAGAACCGTCTGTGATACTCCTTTTTCCCACCACAAATACCACAGATGGCCTTCAAATTAAAACCGTCTGTAATAGTTTACATTACAGACGGTTTCACAAAACCGTCTGTGTCTACTATTAGCCTTTCTGTAGTAGTGTGTGTATAAAAATCAAGAAATTTCGAACAAATAAATTGAAGAAAATACATTCAAAGCTAGGACAAAGAAATATCAAACTATGTTCGAAGCCAGTGCGTGACTGCTATGTTTGTTGTTTGTGTTGAAGATCTAGTAAATTTTCGGCATATTTTAATCCAGAAATTTAGCATATAAAACATGACATACAAAAGCAATTCAACAATGATGTATTCATATTCACTAACGAACAAGCTAACAGCAGCACCTATTAACATATTCATAGCGCACAGAAACAAATACACCAGAGAAGTTTTTAGGTTATACCCTCGGGCGGGGCCAGTGTCGGAGACACCGGATGCGCCGTTACCATCAGTCGACATGATGGCCTATTCGATGTAGTCGATCGAGGCGTGATGTAGGACGAGGCGTGATGCAGGAAGATGTTCGCCGTGCAGTCTTGCGAACAGTTCACCACCAGGAAGTAGACGACGTCACAGATTGAGCAGTCGCGCCAAAGCGCTCCCCAAAAACTTGATCGCTCGCCTACCCGTGCAGGTACACAAACGGACGAAGTTTCGGAGGCCTACTCGCCCAGAACCCTTTGCGCGCAAGGTTCTGGACCGGAGATTGCAGAGAACAACCACAAAATAGAACTAGAATAATGTTCTTTCTTATCCTCTTTTCGTATGGAGTAGAGAGCCTTTTTATACTCTGTTCTTTTGTAACAGCGAAAATGAAGAGGCCAGAGTAACTTCAGCCATTAGTCACTAGTAACTGCAGCCATTACTCGAAAGTAACCGCACCGTTACTACCAGCCATTCGTTAATACTATTTACTGCTAGTCAGTGCGTTTCGATTTTTGAATAGATAAAGAAAAACGCGCCCGCACCCGACAGCCTGCGCGCACGCACACGCACGGCACAGCTCGGCTCGGCGTGGCGAGGCGAGCGAGCGAACGCGCACGTGTGTATTGGGTCTCTCCAATTCCACAAGGGGTTTACCACGTTCCACCTTTTAAAGTGGTGTAACTCCCATTCAACTCTCCATATGGGACTAAACAGTTTTCCATGTGGGCCTAGGAATTTCATTTGATTAATTGCTAAATTAAAATGGACCAAGCCCAATTAATCCAACAATCCCCACCAAATTTCAAGGCACACGAGAAATGCTCTCGATTCTTTGTTGTTTGATATACCGGTGTTTCGATGGAGACCGTTAAGTTGAACATCCACCTAGGAAAGGAGTTACACTCATCCACAATCGAACAATGGACTATGCCTTGAATTGTGAGTTTTGTGCGAACAAGCTTTACCCAATTCCTTTACTAGTACTAGGTGCCTAAAGCATCCCCTCGGTTGGAGCGTATAAGTCATACTCCATGCCTATTCATGAGTATCTAGAGATCACCCAAATCTCATAGGCGTGATCGTGATCGAACTCATATAGGTGTGTTCCTTCTAAGATGTCCTGTAGGCGACATCTCGCTTTAAATAAGCCACTCGAGATCACATTGAGGTAAAAACCAACCTGCCATACAGAATAGGAGAGAAGGGCATCATTGAAGAAATGAGCCTGTAAAGGTCTCTCCTCCCGATCAACCAACGACTTGTTTCACCATCCTACTTCACGGGATCTCCGATCACGTAGAAAAAGTTACCACCGTGGTATGACTCATGTGGGTCTCGAGCCCATCTCACTCGATGCACTATCTATCACATTACGTGATAAACCCTTTGTAAATTGGTCGGCCAGATTATTAGTTATCGGACATAGTCCGGCGCTATCACTCCGAGTTTTTCAGCTTTACGTGGACTTCAACTACCTCTTAACATGCCTAGATGACTTCATGTTGTCCTTAGAATCGTTCACCTTGATAATTACGGTCTAATTATCACGTTCATCGAGATAGCCGTATCGCTTTTTCAACCACCGCAAATCCATAAGGAGTTCGCGAAGCCACTCAGCCTCAACAATTGCGGTATCTAACGCTGTGAGTTCTGCTTCCATGGTTGACCTCGTTAAGATGGTCTGCTTGCAAGACTTCCAGGAAACAGCACCACCTCCAAGTGTGAACACATATCCACTCGTGGCTTTTATCTCATCAGCATCAGAGATCCAGTTTGAATCACTGTAGCCCTCCAGTACCTTTGGGTACCCAGCATAGTGAATACCATAGCTCACGGTTGCCTTTAGATAGCGCATCACTCTCTCAAGAGCACGCCAATGATCATCTCCTGGATTTGAAACAAATCGGCTTAGCTTGCTCACAGCAAACGAGATGCCAGGTCTCGTAGCACTAGCTAAATACATCAATGAGTCAATGATCTAGGAGTATCTCAATTGATCCCTTATTATTCTTCGGTTGTTCCTCAATAACGCACTAGGATCATAAGGAGTAGAAGCAGGCTTGCAGTCACTATAACCAAAGCGACTCAAGACCTTCTCCACATAGTGAGATTGCACAAGTGTAACCCCACCATCACCTTCTCTCAGTAGCTTAATGTTAAGAATCACATCAGCCACTCCCAAATCTTTCATCTCAAAACTCTTGGACAAAAAGTCCTTGACCTCCTCAATCACATTGAGGTTGTTCCCAAAAATCAGTATTTCATCAACATACAAGCATAAGATCACTCCTTCTCCCCCACCATAGCGATAGTACACACATCTGTCGGCTTCATTCACAACAAAGCCAGCAGATGTCAAAGTTCTGTCGAACTTCTCATGCCATTGCTTAGGTGCTTGCTTTAGGCCATACAAAGATTTTAATAACTTGCACACCTTTCCTTCTTGACCTTTTACCACAAACCCGTTTGGTTGATTCATATAAATCTCCTCCTCCAACTCTCCATTTAGGAAAGCTGTTTTAACGTCCATTTGATGAACGAGAAGACCATAAGATGCAGCCAGTGCAAGTAGTACTCGAATTGTGGTCAAACGGGCAACAGGTGAATAAGTATCAAAGAAGTCCTCGCCTTCTTTCTGAGTATAACCCTTAGCCACAAGCCTTGCCTTGTACTTTTCATTTGTACCATCAGGCCTAAGCTTTTTCTTGAAAACCCATTTACATCCTACAGGTTTACACCCATAAGGACGGTCAACGACTTCCCAAGTTCCATTAGACATAATAGAGTCCATCTCACTCTGTACTGCTTCCTTCCAATAGTTAGCATCAGGAGAGGAATATGCCTCTTCAATGGTTCTTGGAGTGTCATCCATGAGGTATACAATGAAATCATCACCAAAAGATTTTGCAATCCTCTGTCTCTTACTCTTTCGAGTAACTTCATTGTTATCCTCCTCAAGATTTTCCATAGGCGTTTCCTCAACATGTTCTATCGGCACAAAAGAATCAAGGGAAATTATAGGTTCTTGACTAGATGGCTAGGTACATCACATTTCATAGGAAATTCATTCTCAAAAAATGTAGCATCTCTGGACTCTATGATTGTACCAACACGCATGTCAGGTACTCCAGTTTTTATAATTAAGAACCTATAACCCACGATGTGCATAGCATAACCAAGAAATACACAATCTACGGTTTTTGGTCCAAGTTTGCGCTTCTTGACAATTGGCCCATTAACTTTGGCCAAACATCCCCAGGTACACAAGTATGAGAGAGTCAACTTCTTCTTTTCCCATTCCTCGAATGGTGTTACTTCTTTGTTCTTTGTAGGAACTCTATTCAGGACATGACACGCGGTCAATATAGCCTCACCCCACCATTCCTTAGAAAGTCCCGCAGTGTCTAACATGGCGTTAACTAAATCAGTTAGAGTGCGATTCTTTCTTTCGGCAACCCCGTTTGATTCGGGAGAATAGGGAGGCGTCCTCTCATGAATAATTCCATGTTCCTCGCAGAATAAAGTAAACTCATTTGAAAAATACTCTCCCCCACGATCAGACCTTACCCGCTTGATTTTCCTCTCAAGTTGGTTTTCTACCTCAGCTTTATAGATCTTAAAGTAATTCAACGCTTCATCTTTTGTTTTCAATAAGTACACATAGCAAAATCTAGTGCAATCATCTATAAGCGTCATGAAATATTTGTTCCCACCTTTAGTCAACATGCCATTCATCTAGCACAAATCGGAATGAATAAGTTCTAACGGTGCCAAATTCCTCGCCTCTTTTGCTGCCTTGTGAGGCTTGCGAGGTTGTTTCGATTGAACACACGTATGGCACTTAGAACCTTTGACCAAAGTGAATTTCGGGATTAAACTCATATTAGCTAAGCGCGTCATACACCCAAAATTAACATGACAAAGTCATGCATGCAAAACATTAGATTCATCATCATCGTTACCAACAAATGTTCCATACTTAGACACGACACATTTATTGGACTCAAATGCAAGCCTAAAACCATCTCTACACAGTAGAGATCCACTGACGAGATTCTTCTTTATGGAGGGGACATGCTGCACGTTCTTCAGCTGCACGGTCTTTCCCGAAGTAAACTTCAGATCGACCGTACCAACACCATGAACAGCTGCATGCGATCCGTTCCCCATCAACAAGGAGCAACCTCGACAGACCTGATAAGATGAAAACAAGGAAATATCAGCACACACATGAATATTAGCACCAGTGTCAACCCACCACTCAGGTGATTGACAAACAGAAAGAACTGTAGGTAAATAATTACCGTACCCCGATGTTCCTCCAGCATCACTAATAACCATGTTGGCAGACTTCTTGTGCTTATCCTTGCGGTCTAGACAATCCTTAGCCCAATGGCCAGAATCACCACACACAAAGCAGCTGCCCTTTCCTTTGCCTTTCTTCTTAAACTCAGTAGTAGCCTTGGGCTTGACAATAGGCTTATTTTTCTTCTTATTGTGGGAAGCCTGAGGGTTCTTCTTCTGCACCAAATTGGCACTAGAACCTCCCTCAGCAGCAACTTTCTTGCCACGAGTATCTTTTGCCCTCGCCTTCTCTTCAACACCAAGAGTGCCAATGAGATCGTGAACATCGAACTCCCGCCTCTTGTGTTTTAGAGAGGTAGCAAAATCCCACCAAGAAGGTGGTAACTTGGCGATAATACCGCCACCACAAACTTGTCCAGAACTCGCACTTATTGTTCTCAAGCTCCTTTGCAGTGCTGAATCTCATGAGCTTGTTCTACTACGAACGGTCATCGACCATCTTGTAGTCATAGAACCGCTCCATGACATACACTCATCGCCAAACATCGGAAACTCCGAACTTGGCCTCAAGTGCATTCCACATCTCTTTGCCCATAGGCAAATGCATGTACACATCCACAATGTTATCTGCTAGTATGTTGACAAGTACACCTCGAAACAAGTTATCCGCTACATTTGACTTGCGTTCGTCCTCAGCAGAAAGAGGCTCAGCGGGCTTGCCTTGTGCAACATGAAAACATTCCATGGCAGTAAACCACATGATCGCACGTGCACGCCATCTCTTAAAATTGGAACCATCAAACAGAGGGTGTGACTTAAGCGACGCAGCAAAGCCAACTACGGAAAAAGACCTATCAAGTTTTTGGATTGTTGAAGATCTAGTCAATTTTCGGCATATTTTAATCCAGAAATTCAGCATATAAAACATGACATACAAAAGCGATTCAACAATGATGTATTCATATTCGCTAACGAACAAGCTAACAGCAGCACCTATTAACATATTCATAGCGCACAGAAACAAATACACCAGAGAAGTTTTCCGGTTATACCCTCGGGCGGGGCCAATGTCGGAGACACCGGATGCGCCATTACCATCAGTCGACATGATGGCCTATTCGATGTAGTCGATCGAGGCGTGATGCAGGACGAGGCATGATGCAGGAAGATGTTCGCCGTGCAGTCTTGCGAACAGTTCACCACCAGGAAGTAGATGACGTCACAGATTGAGCAGTCGCGCCAAAGTGCTCCCCAAAAACTTGATCGCCCGCCTACCCGTGCAGGTACACAAACGGACGGAGTTTCGGAGGCCTACTCACCCAGAACCCTTTGCGCGCAAGGTTCTGGACCGGAGATTGCAGAGAACATCCACAAAACAGAACTAGAATACTGTTCTTTCTTATCCTCTTTTCGTATGGAGTAGAGAGCCTTTTTATACTCTATTCTTTTGTAACAGCAAAAACGAGCCATAATTCACTAGTAACTGCACCGTTACTGCCAGCCATTCGTTAATACTATTTACTGCAAGTCAGTGCGTTTCGATTTTCGAATAGATAAAGAAAAACGCGCCCGCACCCGACACGCCTGCGCGCACAGCACGGCACGGCTCGGCGAGCGAGCGAGCGAGCGCACGTGTATTGGCTCTCTCCAATTCCACAAGGGGTTACCACGTTCCACCTTTTCAAGTAGTGTAACTCACATTCAACTCTCCATATGGGACTAAACAGTTTTCCATGTGTGCCTAGGAATTTCATTTGATTAATTGCTAAATTAAAATGGACCGAGCCCAATTAATCTAACAGTTTGCACTACTTTTGTGTTTGTACTTTGTCCACGTTGGGCGATCTAATTGACACAAGTGATACCACACCACCATGTTTCCACATTTCTATCATGATTTGGACCCACTGAACTCTATGTGCACCCAATCTTTGACTACTTTCAGTTTAGTTCTCAGCTCATTGGCCATTTAAACAAACAAACATCAAGTAGCCATGACACCCTGGCGTCACTATTCTACAAAGATTTTGGAGCCCCAAAATCTTGTCCAGTGGTGTCCATTTTGGCCTCGATCTCAAGGTGTACGAGAGCACCACAGATTGGAAAGATCAGATGGTCCAACACACACGATCTGGTCTGTCCATATAAAAAATCTAGATCAAATCCAAACAATCCACTTCACAGACAAGAGCACATGGCACAAGCATTTGTACGTACATCACATATTTTCCTGCAATTTGACTTCATATTCCAACAAGAAGTGCAAGAATACAAAAGAACCACAACCGTGCTGTGCATCAGCCAAGCCGCATCAACATCTAGATTTGTCTGTGAACTTAGTCCACCATGAGCCATGTCAATGCCATGTAGGTCCCACACGTTAGAACACTGTTCTGTGATCAGGTGCACCGTAGATTGTGAACCAAGCTTGTGGACTCGGTCCATAGACGACGGCCCACATGTCAGTGATCCAAGCTAATTTTCCATTGAAAATAATTTGGCCAAAATAAAAAAGACTTGTTGATATCATAATCCAATTTTCCTTTAGGAAAATAATTCTAGAAAAATCCAAATAGTGCTTTTTTACTTTTTCTTAGAGTTAAACCATCCAAGAGCCCGTTCTCTTCCATCCTAACTCAGATTGACTCGATTCTTCTTCCTAAATTTAATTAAAATTAATCTCTATCTTTTGGCTCTCAATTTTCTATTTTTAGATTTTATTTGGATTTTATTCAAATTTATTTGTATTTCATTCGTTTCTCTCTCATTAGATAACGTCTTCGAACGAGCAGAAGCAGGATCTGAAGTTAAAGTGTTGGTAACTGAGCAAAGACAAGGTAAATTATGACATTTGATCATGTTAAACCTTTTATTTCAAATCTATAATTTATTATTTTATTTTAAATAATTATGCATTGCAAATTTAAAAACAAACCATTGTACCTGGTAGTTATCAATCAATTTGATTAATTTCTCCTTGATAATTTGAATGCCATAATTATATTGTCATCATAGGATGAATAATTATCTAGTGCTACAATATTCGTCACCATTTGGGTTGTGCGTTTACTACGCTTAGCCATGCATACTATTATGTTGGGCACATCATCACATGCCGATCAAATAATTAATTTTGATATAATGGGATATTGACTCGTGGTGATCAGCTACTGTTATAAAATTCATGTGCCATGATATGGGTGTGTCATTGGTCTTGGCAAGATCAAAATGGTTTTCAATTGGGTGAATGATCATACAACAAAGTGGGTGCTATTAGCACATTAGGATATGGATGCTTCGCTTGGGTATTGATTAAGGACTTAACTCTTTGTGTCATTGATTCGCACCTTATTGTACAACCATATGTCTAGTATGGGATAGACCTGGCTAATTAATTTATGATTTTTTTTATCCATTGTTTTGTCATTAAGATGATGTGGATGGTTAATTCAATTATGGGTAATTTTTTACATGGTCTAAGAGGGAGTTTGTTTTTCGACTAGGTGGCTAGCTTACTCGATAGCGAAACTTTAGTAGATGAGATTAGTTTAAGATTAAGTATTGTAAAGGATTTGTTATGATCTTCTTGGTCGGTATGCCTAAAGAAGCGTGTTATACTAGCGATACCACAAGATGGTCATATCATATGTGTAAAGTTATGCAACCTTTGTAGAGTGTAAAACTATTTGAATAGTTGTGTCCCTAGTTATGGACAATGCTTGGTGATTTCACACGAGGGGTAGAATTTCATAAAACTTGTGTGTTTGGTTGGTTTGGGAAGTGAATGGGCAGTTCACTTGTAGTTAATCAACTTCCTTTAAAATAAAAATCTAAATAATCATTTCCAAATTGTGTAATTCCATCTATTTAATTGTATCAACTCTAAACTGTTGCTTTCTACAAAATAACCATTCAACCATCACTTAGTAAGCCTTGCATGAATATTTTTCATCTCACTACAAATGACTTATTAATATGTACTAACAACTATATCCATTGTTGTTTAGTTAATGAAGAGTTAAGAACCGTATCCACCGAAGGTACTTGAAGGAGGATTCTTCAACCACTTCTCAAAATAGTACCTCGCTTCCCAGTCAATTGCCTACGACATGTTGTGTGGATACTCTACTAGTTAGTTTTATTAAGCCTTAGTGCTACTATCTATAAGCTTGTCCACAAAGTCATAACTCTGATAAGTAATAATATTTGAATCTTTCTTAGTCAATCGTGATCATGGTCGATGTTCTATCTATGTTTCCACTGTGTGCACTGGCATGATCCTAGACAACTGTAGAACACATAGAAAGGTTCAAATTTGATATGTGGTGTTGACAATCTCTCCCTCACATTCCTCACTGCTCATCGCCTCCTTCTAAATGCCACTACTTTCGGTCACTACTATTCATTTTCAGCCAAAAGCTATCAGCCACAACCAATACGAACACCCCCTAAATAACCAGTACACAACCCTAATGGGTCCAACCCATTAAGGCAACTAGGGGGACCGTTAATCCTACTAACATGGGTTTTTGCACAGTCACGCACACTTCGCAAAGCGCTTATAAGAATTAACCCACTAACACAGTAGTGTTTGATCCACTCCAAAGAACCGACCCTAACCTAACCCTAAACCACCTTCTTTGCAATTCCCCATGCCGTGGTTTTGGTGTAGGCCTCAAGTCTGATTTTAGGCATTTCCCAAAACGCCCCAACAAAGCTTCCAAGCACCTTTCCATGACTCCGTCTTCATCTTCACCTCAAAGTATTTCCACATGCTTTGACATGTAGTCTGTAATTCTCAATGACTAAGCATACATATTCATGCATTTGGTCTACTTTGAACCATCTCTACGTGTATCGGTCTCGTCACTCAGCTCACCACATACACCAACTCACCTATCCACGATCATTATCTTCTCTGTTGTAACATCCCAAAATTTCGCTCTCTGAAAAATTTAATTTCAAATTAATTAATTTAAAGTATTTGAACTTTATTTGGATTCATCTAAATCCTATTTCATAATCTAAATCAAATTTAATCCTCAACCTCTTTACTCGCCATCACGTGTCGCTCCCGATTCAATCCATCCTCGCCGGTTTAATCTCGGTACCGCCTTCACTTACCCTTCGTTTTAATTCGATGGCCCCGATTTCTCTTTCGCCTCGTGGCATTCATCCGACCGTCCACTCCTTCCTCCTCTCTCTTCCCTCTTGCCGACAGCCCAACCCCGCCTGTCAACTTCTTCTTTCTTCTTGCCTTCTTCAACCTTCCACCGCCACCATTAATGCCCCGTCTGAGCTCTTGAATTTGGCTGTTTCTTCTCATTAGCCTGAGCATTTGCTACAATTGAAAGCCTAATCACTCCTGCATTCAACCTCCACCATTTCCCCACTTTAAACCCTGCTTATCTCCCTCTTTACTCGTCGTTGCGCCGACCTTAACTTTGGTGTAACCGATAGCCGTTCATCGCCTCCACCTTCGCCAGACCCGTGCGCACCCCTCGCCGACCCCAGCAGCGTCGTCATCCGCTGATGCCCTCACTCCCCGTGCGCCACCTCAGCAGCCGTGACCTACGCAAGCGCTACGCCAACTGCGTGCCACCTCAGCCTTCTCCCCGGTTTATGGACCTAGTACACAAAAGCCGGTCCCACCTGTCAGTGAATAAAACTCTTTTCCTGTTGAAAAATAATTCCAGAAAATCAGTTTATTCTTTTTCTCTCCTTTTAAACTTCCAAAAGATCGTATTTCTTCATTTTAATTCTGATTGAGCCCATTTAAATTTCTAAATTCATATAAAATTATAATCTATTCATTTCTATCCTTTTTTAAATTTTTGGAGGTTTTGAATTTATTTGGATTAAATTAAAGCTTAGAAAGTAAAAATATTTTAAATGGTTAAAATATACTTCAATTAAATCCGAAATTATTTTATTTGGTATTTGCGGGTTCCAAGGATCTTTGTGGAATTTTTCTAACTTTTTTTGGAATTTATTTTATTTATTTGATTTTTTGGTAAACAAATTATTATTATTTATTATTTTCTCTCACCTCCAACAGTGATCGTCTTCACGAGACGACCCATTCCCGAGCGCATGTGCCCAGCGCCATTGTTGCTGTTTGAAGCTTCCATAACTTTTGATTTTCTCAACCATTTCTTACGCAACAAAATGCATTTGAATCCCCTCATCAAGAGCTTTCCATTCCCGGCCTTAGCCCCCAATTTCATGCGTCCATTTCGCAGGAATATGCCATGCCACCGAAAGACATTCCCTCGCGGATCTCCCCCATCTGGTCCACCTCCGCGCCTATAAAAGGAAGCACCAGGTGCGCGTCCTCATCCTCACCAAGCCTCTGAAATCTCAAGACATCTCTCCCTTCCTTCTCGCCGCAATCGGCATGTTTCTCTCGCCAACAAAACGGCGTTCTTCGGTTGTTTGCGCCGCCTACAGTGAATTCCGGCCACGATTGACCACATCGTTGGCTTCGCCTTTGCGCA
Organism: Dendrocalamus sinicus; assembly: GCA_036346575.1. Classification (NCBI taxonomy): domain Eukaryota; kingdom Viridiplantae; phylum Streptophyta; class Magnoliopsida; order Poales; family Poaceae; genus Dendrocalamus; species Dendrocalamus sinicus. Next base: position 2,308,902 of record CM070658.1, read on the forward strand.
TTCTACATGGTGCTTCCCTTGCCTTCACCGGAGCTTCGCCGGAGCATCACCGGAGCACCGTGGCCAAACCGTGCCGCCGCTTCTCTCCTCGCTGCAGGTCGACCGTGCATCTTCCACCACAACCAAGGTGAGCACTACATTCCTCATGTTCTCCTCTTCGTTTCGCCGCAAACCTCACCCGCTAACTCCTCTCCGTTTGCCCGGAACGCCGATGTCAACCCGTCGGTCGTTGAATGTCTTCTCCGCCGTGTTCCACTACCATCCGATATCCTTTGGTCGAGCCGTTTGCACCGTTGAGTTTGCCTCGACGCGTTCTACATCGTACTTCCATCGCCATCACCTGAAGATGCCCCGAGTCCTCGTCGACCTTGTTAGGCCCAAACACTAAACTGTACCTTCGCGCGTACACCCCTTTTTGGTAAGCGCTTCGATTTTTTTGCGTCATATTGTGTCCTAGCCTCTAAAAAAAATTTCTACCATTTTGTTTAATTTTTCGTGGACCCAATTGTCAGGAATTGAGCTTTCCACGGAAATGGCCGTTTGTGACTCCCGACGTCGATTCTTCGCCTCCGGTAAGCCTTAGCCCATGCCGTAATTTTTCTTAGATTTGTCTCACTGCGTTCTACGTCGTGCTTCCTTCCTTTTCCCCAAAAAGCCTCCACAAAATTTCGCCTCCGACACCTCGCCATGGCCGCCAATGGCATCTCGTGTCTCCATCTATCCGGTGGTGTTTTCCCCAATCCGTTCATGTCATATCGTGCAAAACCATCCCAGGTAGCTACCTTTCAAATGGTGTTGGATTCGCTCCACCGAGCACCAAGATATCAAGTTTTTCCTGTTTCTCCACTGTCGTCATTCAAACATCGATTCTATCGTCTCTGATTAATTTGCAGCTTAGCCAATAATTTTCCTAACTTCACCATGCCATGTACTACCCCACGCTCACCTTACATCTCCACATTCCATACCCGGTACTATCTCTCTCCAACCTGCTGTTGTTGCTACCATGCCGTCGTTGCAGTTTTTCACTCACTGCGGGTGATTGCCGCTGTTCCTCGTAGCCGTACCCATGTCACCACCTTCGCCTCATTGCCAGCATTCCATTTTACCCATTCGCCAGCCACCTTGTAGCCAACCGACACCGTACTATTCAAAAAGTAATCCTCGTATTTTGTTATCATTTCATGTGATGTCCAAAACTTCTAGATATTCGATCTCCCTCATACGAACTCCGAATCCGTTGATTCTTTCTCCTAAATTCATATAAAATCATAATCTATCCGTCAATATATATTTTATAATTTTTGGATTTTAATTGGGTTTTATTTGAATTTATTTTGTTTGGTTCTTCGCGTGTAGACTACGACTAATCCGGAGAGTTCGATTTGACGATTCGCAACATCAAGTCTCCGAGCAAGGCAAGTCTCCTTTGAAAATTTTGAACCCATGTTTGAGAAGTGCTTTTTATTAATTTAAATTTAATTGCATTGCTAATTACGTAAAAACATTAGTTTCTACTCTTAAGGTATTAGTTAATCCAACCTTGTTATGCCCTCGATTGAAATTGAACGCCATGTACCATTGTAACCCTAGGATCACCTTTGTCTCAATAATGAGAATTCTATAATTCTTTAGTAATATTAGAACAGTAGTATAATGCTTAGTCATGCCATTTAATTCTTTTGTAATCTTTAAATGGGAAAATTATATTTCATTGCAATAATCTTTGTATTTAGAAATAAGTGGCGATTGGTGTTGCCACTGTTCTTTTAAAAAATAAATGAAATATAAAAGTTGTTTTAGACTGGGGCGGATGGTTAGTTTGGATTGGTGCGGTAAGCACGAGATCTTGTAAAGTGTATGTTCTGCCCTAGTCAATTAAGGACCGACGCTTGTGTTTGTCCAGACTGAGCACTACCATACAACCCCAAGTCTATATGGATACGACCTAGCTGATTAACTTACGATAGTCTAGTTTAGGTGCCACCAGTGGAAAGTGGGTGCCAGGGATTTACTGGTTATTCACAGTGAGGGACAGGGATTTACTGTACTCATAAACTCAATTTAGTTTTATCATGAGTTAATGGGTGATTTGGGTCATTTAGGGTAAGGTCGATGGTAGAACACGATGACTTGATATTTTTACTGACAATTTCTTTTATTATTTTGGTATTTATCAAGGAAGTTCCATGAGTTAGGTTAAACCTATGAATTGGTATATTTTTATCGAGTGCTAATGTTTAGGGCATATGATATATGTGTATATAAGTAAGGTTTGCAAATTTTAGCTTCTGAGTTAATCTTATGGGCTATGTTTATAGCTTTTGGTGGTATGATATTGTATGTACCTCCATTTATTACTAGGCTAAGTTTAATTTGAATTAGAATCTATCTATACAAACGTATGCGACTATGCTTAGTATTATTATTCAGTTAGAACTAACATTAAGATTTAATTAATGTCACTTGCAATTATTCTAGCTAATATTAGACTTAGCTTTAGATTTTAACTTTATATTGTCTATCCGAGCAAGGCTTGCTTTACTGAGGTCACATTTTAATAGTTGCTATCTAGCAAAATTTACCGCTAAGGTTCATTTCTTGGTGGTCTATCAAATGTCAAGGCATATATGTTTATATTATAAGCAAAAGGGAAGCATTATTGTATGTGGTTATTTAACCAACCATTGTTTCCTTACTAATGCCCTTACTAAATATTTAGATGTCTAGATAAGTATTTAAACTACTCTAACTACTCACATGTGATAACTAGTCCATTAACATCTCCTTAACACCCATATGTGTGTGTGTGTATTATACCAATTCCAGTCTATTGGCTTCCATTAATTTACTTGGTCACATATTTTCAATTTACATTTCTATTTGCATTCTAGCCTTACAATTAATTTTGGGACTTTTGAGCATTCAGAAATATGTCTTTTATTTATTTTGAGGTGAGATGTCATTGAGACCTAGGCTCCTATTCCACCTTCCTACTCATTTTGTTAACTAGCCAATTGACTCACCTATGTATAAGTATGTCTATGTTTTTGACGGCATTTTATAGTTAGATCCTAATTTATAGTTAGGAACAATCTCTAATCTAAAGTTTCGCTTTTATAAAGTGAACATATTATTCTTAGTCACAATGTCTTTACATGCAATTAATCATACTAAAAATTGAAATTTTATTTCATATTCCTTTCTGTAACCTCACAACTAAATTGCTGTTGCCATTTCTATTCACACTCTACATTTTACAAATTTTGCCCCTTTGATCACTATATGATTTTTGTTGACAAATTAGCCATATACCACAAAGTAATAAGCAATGCAGATCAATCTTTGGAGATGCTTGACTAGTTGGGCCCATATGCCGCAGAGATAAGGGCCAGAAAAGAGGGCTGTCGGCTGAAGCCAGAGCAAAACCGAAGCAGAGGGAGGCTTGCGGTGGGCGGCGGCGTCGCCGGAGGAGGGTGGCTGGGGAGACACCGGTGATCAAAAAAAATTGGGTTGCGCGGTAAAAGTGGAGACTATGGGCGGTGGCACATCGGCCGGAGCGGCGACGAGACGGCCGTGCGGCGATGGAAGTGGCCGGTGTTGGGGGTGAAAAGGGGCGGCGGCGACTAAGAAGAAGGGGAAGAATTGGGCGGCCATGGAAGCACAAGGGAGTAAAGAGGAAGCTCACCACAGCGTTAGTTGAGTGGAAGAGGGACTCAGGCGAGCCGGCGACGGAAGCCTTCGGCGTTGCAAGTGGGCGCACGACGCCGGCGAGCTGGGGTGGCGGGGAGCGGTGGCCGGCGGTTGGAGGAGGTTCGGGGCGCCGTGCTGTCACTCCCACAGCGAGGAATCGGAGCAATATCGACGGTGGAGGTGGCGGCGGTGGAAATGGCGGCGGTGGCAGTCTCGGCGAAAATTGGGGGAGAAAAGAGATCGAGGGAGAAATGGGGAATGGCATGGGGGCAAAGGGGAGGAGGAGCCAGGCTTCTTATGGCCGATGAGGGGCGAGGGGGCGCGGAGCGGAGGACTGGTCGGTGGCGGTGGACCGGGCGGTGGGGGTGGAGATCCGCCGTGCAAGGACCAGGGCACGGGGCTCAGCGCGCGATGGCGCGGGGCTCGACGCGTGCAGAGCAGGGAGGGGCAGCGCGTGCAGGGATTTGGGCGAGATTTGCGCAGGAAGAACGAGGTGAGGAGACGCGGAGGATGCTCGTCCGCAGAAGAGAGGAGAAAAGAAATGGAGCGCAATGCACGGGAGGAAGAAAGAGAATAGAGGGGGAAGGAAGCCAGCTGTCGGCGGGGAGAGAGAGGCGTGCGGGTGAGGCGCGGGGTCCGCAGGACCAGAGAGAGAGGGCGAGATGGAGGGGAGGCGCGCGTGCAGCGCTCGGGCCCGCGAGGCCAGGGAGAGGTGCGGAATGGAGGAGGGGCCCGCAGCGCAGTGCATCGCGCGGAGGGAGGCGGGCTGGGCCGAGCGGAGGGGGCGCGGGAAGCGTTGGGCCGAGCCAATCGGCCGGTCTGTTCCCCCATCTCTTTCTCTTTTTTTTTTTATCTATTGCTCTCTTTTTATTTATTGCCTACTCATTAGCATTTTGTAGATGTATTGGCACATGTACATGCATATATGTTTTACTTATTTACGATTTTTAGGTGTGCTCATATATTTATTTTAGTTATACATATATATTCTCATATATATATATATTCATTTATATGTACCTTCACCTTGTACACATGTATATATATTTTCTTCATGCTTATGATTATTCCTTTTGTATAATTACATTTTATGTCTTGCTCATCTTTCCAAGTCCTCTATATTCATATGTTTTGTTCATTTATTTTTGTTGCCCTTTTATACTATTACCTTCAAAATGGTATTTCATATTTTATTGACTCAGGTTTCTCTCTCCTTAAACTGGATCATCTTTTGATTCGTATTTAAAATTTTGAGTTTCCTTTATTTGCATATTACCATGTATGACATTACTAATATTGATTTTGTTTTGGTCTTTCTTAAACCTCTTTAACTTTTAGGAGCTCAATCAAAATTTAAGAACACCATGAAAATCCAAACTCAAATAGAATACTTGACAAAAATAACTCAAGGGCTTCATATTTTCAAATTTAAAATTTCAGGATGTTACAGGCGTATTGATGGGTCTTCGCTGGATTTATCTTTTGCTTCCGCTGTGTTTTGTGTGTGTGAGGTCTTGAAACCTTAGTTGTAATAAAGAGACCTTCCGGTCTGTACTCTCTATTATTGTAATAATCGTTGTTGGTTATGTAATCATCACTGTTTGACTGTGTGCGCTAGCTTTGATATGGGACTAGTGCTGTATTACACAGAGGGTCCGGGTTCAGAAATCCGGGGTCCTGACATCTGTGTTCCCACTTTAGGTCTCATCCAGACCTACACAACCGCTTTAGACCTTAGCTCCTCCACTTAGTCTCGGTCCATTGCCATAGACCGCTACATCCTCCAAGCCACCTGCAGATCCAAAGACAAGCAACCATATCGAGCATAAATACTGTGCACTTGACTCATGTTAGTTAAAACTATATGTCATGCAACTCAACATAACCAAGTACAAGCACCCCTGCCGCGCACACACTCAAACCACTCAAATTCAAATTTTGACCAATACCACTGACATGTTTGCCCTTGGGTCATTGATCTGACCACCGTGCCATGGCTAGTCTGACCGCCAGCCACAATCCAGCCTGACCACCATCGGTTTGATTGCCATGGTGAGGTCGGTCTTACCGCTTAACAGCACCAAAAAACATCTTCTTTGAAATTTTCTTTAAACTCTATCTAGTTTCACCTCAGTGCTCCAATTCCAATAAAACATAGTGCAAACTCATGCCCAAACAACCCTACATAGGTGTTTGGTGTACAATTTTCAAAAGGTCCATGGCTGGTCGGACCACTCGCACCATGGCGGTCCAACCACCAACTATCACCTAGTCAGACCGGCTGAACCCTGATAGCACAACTCTGAAATCTGAATTTTCTAAAACTTTTGCAATATTCAATTTCACCTCAACTAAATGCCAATTATTCATCAAAACAAAATTCTAAACCTTCTCATATGACCTCTCATAGGCCCTTAGAATAAAACATGGTTATCGGCTATTGCCTGAGGTAGGATTGAAATACCACATTTTCCAAAGTGCCAATTTACCGGGCGGTTAGTTGGCAGCTGCATTCCAATTAATTTCCACATGATCGGATCGAGTCACAGAAATCCCTACTCTATCTCGCTCCTGTGTAATTAGCTGGTCTGCAAAACCTGTTTGGAAAGTTAATGAAGGGTCTCAATGCTCGGAAAAGAGAGGGTCTTCAAAAGATTACATGTAATGCATCCATGGTAAATTAAGCACCCATGCTATTCTAGATACGTACGTACCAAGACCTGCAGTGTCTATCAAATATGGGCTCGACCACGACCGGTATAGTATATGCGATCGATGGTGGTAGGCATGCTCCATGCATGCATGCATTATCGCTGATGGCTCCGGCGAGCCGCAGAATTCCAAGGGCTTCACAGCGACAGGCACACGTACGCCAGCCAAAACAACCGTGAATTCCAAGGCCGCTGAACGATGTTTTGTCCATGTATTCATATTGGGGACTCAAGGGTATCTTTGTAATTTCTCCCAATCTTAGAATTTTCTCTCCCCAGCCATCTATAAATACGCATGCCCTTCGCAACTCGTCCACACATCCTAGCTAGCTAGATCAGTACAACACACCGTATTCAAGTCGTAACCAGACAATTAACCGGCCACAACGACAATGGCGTCTCCGGCCGCCTGTTCGGTACTCCTTATGCTCCTCGTCGCCTTCACGGCTGGCGCCAACGCGTCCATCTTCTCCATCGTCAACCAGTGTTCCTACACGGTGTGGCCTGCCGCCATCCCTGTAGGCGGCGGCACGCAGCTGAACCCTGGCCAGACGTGGACCCTCAACATCCCGGCCGGCACCAGCGCCGCCAGGATATGGGGCCGCACCGGCTGCTCATTCAACGGCGGCAGCGGGAGCTGCCAGACCGGCGACTGCGCGCGCGCGCTCTACTGCACGCTCTCAGGGCAGCCGCCAGCGACGCTGGCGGAGTTCACGCTCGGCGGCGCCACGGACTACTACGACATCTCGGTGATCGACGGGTTCAACGTGCCGATGGCCTTCCTCTGCGGCGGCTCGGGCCCCCGCTGCTACGCCGACAAGTGCCCGGAAGCGTATCTGTTTCCCTCCGACAACACCAAGATCCACACGTGCCCTGGGAACAGCAACTACCAGGTCATCTTCTGCCCGTGATTCGCGCGCGCATAGCGAGCATATGAATTAAGTAAACTCCTTCAAAAAAAATACTATATAGTATATATACACGTGCGTCAAGTGATGTATACATGCATGCAGCATGCATGTGTAATAGTACCAGCATATGATCATGCATGTAATTCGAGTGAGAGTAGTACATGCGTACATACGTAGGCCGTATTAGTACACCTCCGGCTGTACGTACGTGCCAGTGAAATAAAGGTGACGACCAAAAAAATAAGACGGCATTAATATATAAATGAAGATCTATTTGTCGGTGTATTGAAAATTTTGCAGCAATCGATCAGTACTGAATTTCTCACGGTCTGACCGGCCGTTCGATCGTGTATTCACAACACGTTGATCGTATTCGTATGTGCGTGTCAAATTGATGAGTACGTGTTCAAGTGTTGATGAATACGTGCATGCATGCAAGCACTGTCGCGAGCGCCTCGTCTAGGAGATGTAGTCACAGGAGATGCCTTCGGTGGCCGACCCGGAGCTTGCTGTATGCGCCTGACTCGTTTTCGTTACGCACTCGCATAGATGAAGCCCAACTAATGGAAGCCCGATCTGGTACAGGCCATGCGGTTTATTCTGCGTACGTACGCTTCACACCGATGACTACCAGGCAGGCAGTCAGATACTACTAGCGTGCATATGCGAGGCACTTGCATATGGAATTTTGGGTATTTTTGGTTCTATACAGCACAGTAATACCAGAAATAGTTTTCGGGTGTATGCAATACCATTTCCGGCGCACCTCCCTGAGAGCGAGACTCCGGCTGGTCGTCACGTGCTCAGTCCTGCGCCCTGGCACCGTAACACCCTAGTCATGCAGTCTGGAAGCACATGATTCCGGCAAAATCAGCAGTGGTCTAAGGCTGTGTATGGTCAAAAAAGCTGTTGTAGTCGAATACAGTAGTGGTCGACCAAGGCAGCGGTCGAACAGGTAGTGGTCGAACATGGATGTGGTCGAAAGCGACTGCGGGCGAAAGCGGAGGTGGTGAAAAGCGATAGCAGTTGAAAGCCGAGGTAGTCGAGGGCAACAGTGGTCGAACGTGACTGTGGTCGAACAGCCATGGTTGGAGCGGCTGTGGTCGTGTGCGACCATGGGTAAGCCACAAAGAGAGGGTGGCGGTGGCGCTTTCACTCCGGCGGCCGGGAGTTCGGCGGTGCCCGAGCTTGGCAAAGTGGTCGATGGTGATCCCCAGGTGTGGTGAAGCTTGCACGGTCATCAGCGAAGCCGGAGGTGATCCCGAGCAATGGCGATTGCTCACCGAAGTGGCACCAGGGATCAGGAAGAGAGGAACGCGATGCGGGGGATCAAGCACCCCTGGACCGCATGGCTCGGGTGCAACGATGCTGGGTGCGGGACTGTGCACATGTCAACCGGACAGAGCCCGCGCTTGACGAGGGTGCTAGAAATGGCATTGCATGTTAGAAATGGCCCATGTGAGCAAGACTCATTTCCTTAAATTCAAAGCATGCACGGTTTAGTATCATATTACTAAGGCAAGGTGGATGAGACCAATTTATAAGGTGAAATTCTCACCACTCCTTAAATATGGATAGATATGGTATGAGTAGGGTTCTGGCTAGTCACACACACGCGAGCACGCGTGCATGCATATTCGCGTGAAAATCACGTGACTTTGTGACGCGTGACCGTGACGTGGCACGCCATTTGGCAAACCAAGTCCATCTTTACTTTTGCTGAACTTTGCACCACTCTCTCTCTCTCTGTGTGTGTGTGTGTTTGAATGAGATTCAAACATTTGAATGAGGTAGTTACAAGTGAATTTATACTGCTTAATTTGTGATTTGATGAGGTAGTTACTAGTGCGTAATTCTATTTAAACGCAGCAGTTACTAGTGTATAACTGCAGCGCCCTTAAAAGGGCCTGTTGATGTCCAGGAAGAAATAGAGAGTTTTTCACCTCCAATCTTCCTCTACTTTCTACTCTGCGAGATTGTGCTGTTGTGTTGTGACGTCTGAACCTCACCGACCTTTCTTCCCGGCGTGCACCTGGAAGGAGGGAGACCGGCTATCCTCGAACCGTTGCCATAGAGAGTACCTGCACGGGGCGGCAATAAGGTTTCTGGGCAGAGAGTAAGTCATTCGTGCATTCGTTCGAATTTATTACTATATTTTCCTTGTGTATATTCTAAAGTATGATGAGTAGCCTGCTGGTAGTAGTAAGTTTTGCATCACTGATTTATTGTATTTGTCTCCTAGTAAAATTTGGAATTAAAATATTGCCCACATTTTCAACATTCCAAAAATTTTATTGTGAATTTTGTTGCAATACGGCAATGACTAGTGCTTCTGATGCGATGAAACCTGAGAGGTTTTATGGTCAGAATTTTCGTAGATGGCAGACTAGAGCCAAGTTTTGGCTCATGTCTTTGGGGCTGCGGTGGGTTATCCACCCACAGTATCCATTTACGATTGAGCAGTTCATGCAATTTGAAAATGCAAATAACACTGCTCTTGGCTGCATTCTGACTGTTCTGGCAGATCAGCTCTATGATGTGTATATGGACTACAAGTCCGCTACAGAGTTGTGGGATGCACTAGAGCACAAATATGCAGAGGTACAGGTAGGTCGTTGGCTCTATATGTGTGAGCAATTTTTTGACTTTAGCATGGATGAGGCTAAATCCATAGTTGGACAAGCTCATGATCTCTAGCTACTAGTCAGTGAGATTGTGCACCTAGGCTGTGTGTTGCCTCCAAAGTTTGTGGCTGCGGGCATTGTTGCTAAACTCCCTGTCTCTTGACGGGATTTTGCTACTAGCTTGAAACATAAGAGGGAAGTGATTTCTATTGAGGATCTCATTGCAACCCTCGATGTGGAAGAAAAAGTAAGAGCAAAAGATGCACCTAGCACCTCTGGCCAGAACAATGCAAATGCCATACAGAAAAAGACTGTTGCAAAGAAGTATAAATCCAACAAACCGAACAAGATAACTAGCTTTAAGAAGAAAACCGAGAAAAAGGATTTGAGGGACATCACCTGCTTTGTGTGCGGAAAAGATGGTAATATGGCGAAGGACTGTCGTTTCCGCAAGATCAGAGATGGTGAACAACCAAAGAAAAAGGCTGTTAACGTGATCATAGGCGAGGTCTCAACTTCAGGAGGGTATGGTAATTCACTTGTGTCTTTTCAGCATATCAATCCACTAATTGGTGGGTTGATACTGGAGCTAATGTTCACTTATGTTTTGATATTTCCTTATTTTCTTCTTACCAGGCAGCAGGGGCTTCCTCCGTCCTAATGGAAAATGGGTCGCATGCTTCTGTTCTTGGTGTTGGCATGGTGGATCTGAAGATTACTCCAAGGAAGATTGTCCACTTGAAGAACATGCAGCATGCTCCTACAATAAAGAAGAACCTCGCTAGTGGTTCTCTCCTATGTAGGGATGGTTATAAACTAGTTTTTGAGTCAAATAAAATTGTAATGTCTAAGTTTGAAAAGTTTGTTGGTAAAGTCTATGAGAGAGGAGGCTTGTTCCGCCTAAGTATTTTAAAGTTTTGTTATAATCTGAATGTTGCAACTGGTTTAAATAAATGTGAGGCAAATATTTGGCATTCTCGTTTTTGTCATATTGGTTTTGATAGTATTGCTAGAATGACCAGATTAGATTTAATTACAAAATATGAAATTGTCAAAGGATCAAAGTGCCAGTCATGTGTGCAAGCAAAGCAACCTCGAAAACCCTTTAAGGGATTAGAGGACGAAAAGAACATGGTGCTATTAGATCTTATTCATTCAGATTTATGTGAAATGAATGGATTATTGACAAAAGGAGGCAAAAGATATTTTCTAACATTAATTGATGATGCAACACGCTACTGCTATGTGTATTTGGTAAAAACTAAGGATGAAGTTTTAAACTACTTTACATCTTATAAGACCGGGGTTGAGAACTAACTAGAGAAGAATATAAAAAGACTGAGGTCTGATCGTGGAGGAGAGTATGTCTCTCATGAATTCTCCCAATTCTGTTATGAGTATGGAATAGTCCATGAATTTACATCAGCATATTCACCCCCAATCAAATGGGGTAGCTAAGAGAAAAAATCGGACACTAACAGATTTGGTTAATGCTATATTAGAGAGTGCCAGTATGCCTAAGGCATGGTGGAGGGAAGCTATACTAACATCTACTTTCGTCCTAAACAGAGTAATCGCTAAAAAGAATGGGATTACTCCATATGAGGGATGGAAGGGGAGAAAACCTAATGTTAATTTTCTGCGAACTCGGGGGGTGTTTGGCAAAAGTCAATATACGATTGCAGAAAAAGAGAAAACATGGACCAAAAACAATCGATGGTATTTTTCTAAGATATGCTCAAAATAGCACGGCCTATAGATTTTTAGTAGTTAAATCAGAAACTCCTAAGATTATTGCTAATACAATAATGGAGTCTAGAGATACTTCATTTTTTGGTAATATCTTTCCTATGAGAACAGCAAGCAGTACTTATATTTGAACAATGGCACGAGAAGTTTGACAAAACTTTGACATCCGCTGTGAATGAACACTACTAATTTTGAGGTCTTGGCCAACGACGTGAAATCGTTGCAATAGGACCAAAATAGATGCAATATGTACCTATTACAACTAATGACTTCTGTTGGTAAGCGTGGCAAGTACTTGCGTGCTTAAAAGATTGTGCAACGGATTCTGATTTCGTTGCAATACTTATCCTTATTGCCACGCAGTGTGGTGTGTAGCCAGGCTGTAGCCAGGCTAGCTGTTTGGGCTTGGAACTGGCGGCGCAACCCAATGGATGGAAGCCCGATCTGGTACAAGCCATGTGGTTTCTTCTCGTGGACTCCAATGCGCTTATGTACGCTTCACACCAATGTCTAGCAGTCAGTCAAGTCACATGCTAGTAGGGAACGGAGCTTTTCTGTCTCCGCGCGCGGTGTTCTTCTCCATATTTTCTCGATCTAGACTGCTCGCCATTGATTCAACGGTCCACATCATAAGTTTTTATATTTTCACCATTTACCCATTTTCACCTGAAATTTAAAAATAAAAATAGGATTATCCTCCGTCTCGTCATCTCGTCTTCCAGCAGCTTCGCACTACCATCAATTAATATCGGTCTCGCACTGACTCACCTTGCGATCATGCCGCCTCCACACGGCTCTTTTGCGTTGCCACCTCCTCGCGTGTCTCTTGCACTCTCTCCAGTGCGTCATTGCCGGCCTCACATCGACACAAGATCATGCAGCCTTGACGTCGCCATACGCTGGTGTCGCCGCTCCTCGATGTAGCACCGAATGACATCATCTGCGCATCTTCTTAGGGTCACACCACGCTCACTCAAACCCTCTCTCACTCGTGTTTCTCACAAACACACAAAACATACTTACAAGGAACTCAAGGTCCAACGCTACAACAAATCAACCTCCTAATTGCATGCCACTACTACCTATGCAGCCCGTTGATTTTCGCAACTCAAATGCACTAATCAACCTGCCAATTACATGCCAATACCTCCTAATGCTAACCACGCACTAACTTAACAAACGCCAAGATTAATTTTCATGCCACTACCTCCATGAATGCATGCATTATCGCTGATGTGAGGTGCTCGACCGCTCCGGTAAGCCGCAGAATTCCAAAGGCTTAACAGCGAGAGGCACAGGCTAACCAAAACAACTGTACACTTTATTACGCTCGGAAAGCTATTTTTGTACAAGCGGGCATGGTATCAAGAACGAGTGTGCACGGTATCAAGAATGAGAAAGATAAATCTTGTAGAGAGAACTAAAATAACGACGTCGAAGCAATCATGACAAAAGAGAAAAAATTTATCGAAGCCGATCACAAATTTCATAAGCACATTAATCTCAAAACAGTATAAAGGATTCTTGCTCGCTCACTCTTTCAAATTTTTTAGTACCTTCGGATTATTTCCCTATACAAGAATCTAGTGCGAACTAATATCCTAGCTTTTAATCTTCTTATGCACCCTCTGCTTTGGATGAGTAGTCTTGATTGTTTTATTGCTTAGTTCCTCTTTATGGCCATTCCTCTTTATGGCCACCCCATAGTTTATATAGTCTCTTCTAGTGCTTTCCAAATTTAGAGTGAAATTCTGAGCTAGCGGGCAGTGCCACACAAAAGGTTTATCATAGACGGTTCAAAACCATCATCATATATGGTTTCCGACTCGCCTGAATTTGTGTCTGTGATAACAGGTGGCTATCATAGACAACACTCGAACTGTCTGTGATAAGATGTAACACAAATGGTTTTAGTTAAGAGTCATCTGTGATAATCTAATATCGTAGATGGTTCTAGTTAAGAACCGTCTGTGATAGTCTATTATCACGAACGGTTCTAGTTAAGAACCATCTATGATTGTGGTCTAGCATTCTCATAAATAGGCCATAAATAGCACAATTAGATAATGCAGATGAACCAAAGCAGGCCTATTTATGAAAACAAGATCATCATGCAATAAACTTTATCACCATGTCTGCATCCTGCAATAAAACAAGAATTGTAACAAGGGCTGAAATCCCAGCCATCCATCAATCATCACAAGAACTAAGGCATCTATAATTAATTTTCACGCACACGAGCATCAAGATTTATATGGCCGAAACCCTAGCCATCCAAAAATTTCGGATGGGAGATATATCAATGGCGATGAAGGAAAGGCAGTGGCAATGTCACTGTTGTGTTACGACGGTAACACTGCACAATACACTTTTACGACACATAGGAAAAGAGTGTATTGTGCAGTGGACCGTGGTATCACAACCAGAGGCGGTGTAGCTCATAGCGGTAGTCGGCGTCGTCGAGGGGACAGGGTGCTTCGGTTTGGGGAGGAAGCGGGAGTAGAGAGTGGACGAACTAGGAGTAGTAGGAAATGTCCTCATCAGTGTTGGTTCTTCGAGTGAAATTGGGGGAAAGTGAGAGGGGGTGTAATAAGAGGCGAGAGGTGGGAGGAGACTGGTGTCTGCCATTCGATGCGGAGAGAAAGGATGGGTGAGACAGTTTTTTTTGTTTTGAACTATCTATGATTTTATCACAGACAGTTCGAAACAAAACCATCTATGATAAGTAGGTTATCACAGATGATTCTTTCCATCGTGGTGAACTTAGACGGTCCATCTTGTAAAACCATTTGTGTTAACTTTATCACTGATAGTTTGTATTGAACTGTTTGTGATGAGACATCTAGGATGACCCTTTTTGTTGTAGTGGGGAGGGGTGGAATCACTACCACAAAAAGGGTCATCACAGATAGTTCAAATCCATTATCATAGACAATTTTTGAATCATGTGAATTTATGTGTCTATGATAATAGGTGGTTATCACAGACGGCTCTCAAACCATCTGCGATAAGTTACAACATAGACTGTTTTTTTAAAACAACTATCTGTGATGTGTCAGATATCACAAATAGTTCTTAAAAATAGCCCTTTGTGATATCTAACATATCGTAGATTGCTAATACCAAAACCGTCTGTGATATGTTAGATATCACAGATGGTTCTTAAACATAGTCATCTATGATATCTTACACATCACAGATGGCTAATACTAATAATCGTCTGTGATATCTGACATATCATAGATAGTTTGGTGTTACAAATCGTCTGTGATAGCTATTTGAATAGCTAAATTATTCTCTATTTTTCGGCTAGCCTCTGGAAATGCTAGCCATAGCATCTAAAAACAAACAAGCAGATCACATATATAGCACACGACAATCATTACACAGATCTCACAAATAAATTAAACAACTAAATGAAGTACAATTAAATTAATTGTTTGATTAAGCACAACTGAGTAAATTACAATTGAATCAAATGTTTGAACATCTAATCATCAGCACTCGGGTTGAACTCTCCATTTGGGTGAATGACATCTGCCATCAAGAATTAGGAGAGTTTTCCTCAAACTTCGGTGAGTTTGTCAAGATAGAAATCACTTGAGTCAAGTTCCATGCCTTGTCACAAGGAGTGTTAAAGTCATTAGCGCATATATACACATATATATATATATATATGTATGTATGTATGTATGTATGTGTGTATGTATGTATGTATGTATGTATGTATGTATGTATGTATGTATGTATGTATATATATAGTATAAACAACAGGGGCACCATGGTGCCCAAGTTCCATAATTGAGACTTTTCATCCATGATTAAGACTTTCTATCCTGATATATTATATATCATTGCACTTGCATGCATCTAAAAGCAATCCACTGACAGAGAGGTTTGATGCCCAGACACCATATATATATAGTATAAATAACAGGGGAACTATGGTGCCCAGGCTCCATGATTAAGACTTTCCATCCATGATTGAGAATGTATGTATGTATGTATGTATGTATGTATGTATGTATGTATGTATGTATGTATGTATGTATGTATGTATGTATGTATGTATATATATAGTATAAATAACAGGGGCACCATGGTGTCCAAGTTCCATAATTGAGACTTTTCATCCATGATTAAGACTTTCTATCCTGATATATTATATATCATTGCACTTGCATGCATCTAAAAGCAATCCACTGACAGAGAGGTTTGATGCCCAGACACCATATATATATAGTATAAATAATGGGGAACTATGGTGCCCAGGCTCCATGATTAAGACTTTCCATTCATAATTAAGACCTTCCAACCTGATATTATATATCTTACACTTGCATGCATCTAAAAGCAATCTAAAGGCAAAAAGCTTGGTGCCCGGCACCTGGTGTCCCATTTCAGCATCCTATATACATATATATATATATATATATATATATATATATATATATATATATATATATATATATATATATACATATATATATATATATATATATATATATTTGTGTGTATGTATGCATAAGTTGACACTACTACAAAAGGGTCATCACAGCATGATTTGGAATCATTATCATAGATGATTATTTGAATCATCCAAATTTATGCATCATTATAATCGAACATTATCACAGACGATTTGTAACTAGAACCGTCTGTGAAGAACACAATCACAGATGGCTCAAACCAAAAACCATCTGTAACGGGAGAGTATCACAGACGGTTGGTCTATAGAATCGTCTATGATACTTCCCATCACAGACAGTTGGTAGATAGAACCGCCTGTGATGTGCGAGTATCATAGACGGTTTTTCGTTCGAGCCGACTGTGATAATCCTTAACAGACGGTTTACACCAAAAAAATTGTCTGTGATAGTTCATTTTATACCTAAATTTTTTTATTTTTCAGCTAGCCTCAGGAAATGTTAACTATGCCATCTAAAAACAAGCAAATACATCAACAAATACAGCAACACATTCTATTTCCATTAAGATTAGTATCTACCATTATAGCATTACAAGATAATGAGTAGGTTACCTATGGCACTGCATACACAAGAGGACAGTTACAATTTTATAAATATAAGCTTCACGTTTACAAATTTAGAAAGATGCTTACACTGCAAGAAACTTTTGGCTAATACAAGCTAGACTTACACATCCTTTGTTAAACTACAATCTAAAACAAGTGGTGCGGGAAAATTTTTAAGTAGTAGAAATAAAAAGGCAACGAACACCATTTTCAACTTCTATGCCAAAATCAACAGCTTCTATGCCAGCTACTTGCAATAGTGCAAATTTTCCATTGCCTTCTTCCTTTCCATTTTACTTCAAGCGAAATTTCAGCCGCCTTTGCCGAACCCCTTCTCACTCTTACCGCTCACAAACGAGTTGGAGTAGTATTGGTGGTATTGGTTCTTCAAGTAGGGTAACGGGGGTTAATAAAGGGTGAGAGGTGGGGAGGAGACTTATGCCTGCCGTTCGATGTAGAGAGAATGGACGAGTGAGATAAGGATCCTAGGGGATATGTCGCGGATTGGTGACATGGCAGGGCATCACAGATTTATTCGGATTACAAACCATCTATGATAGACACATTACAGATGGTTCATAACAAAATTGTTTATGATAACGAAAGACATCATAGACGATTCTTATTAAAAACTGTCAGTGCTAATGGCTAAACAGAAGATCACAAAGACAATACATCGATGAAATGTAAATAGTTAGTCTCAAAAGATAAAATAGCAAAGTTTTACATGGCTTATATATGCTAGTTCGAAATGTTTCGACGAGATCTACAACTTTACAGTTGAGGTGAAACCCAAATTCAGAAGGAAAGACCAAGAAAAAGGGCAAAAACAGAAACCGAAAACTTTTGACGCAAATGCTGCTTCATCTCCAATGCTACTTTGATACGATTTCTATTTGATCCTGGAACAACAACTCTGGAACTCTCTGTGTTAGTCGCACTAGTCCAGAAAAAGCTAGCGCACACAAGATAACAGGGATACATATCATGCATAACGACCAAACTTTATTATAAAACAAAGTATGCAGGTCTTATGGCCAAGTTTACAATAACGAGGCTCGAAACCAAACATAAAGATAACATAAATAAAGGAACATATATGTAAGAGCAGCCCATCCTACCTGCTCATAGGTAAATGACTGTAAGACGTGGCCTACACATCGCATTCCTTATCGTGATGATGAAGTCATTCTCTAGCAACAGATTTAAGCAAGGTGAGCACATAAAGTACTCCACAAGTTACACCAAGAGTTTTAACAGATATGATGCATACATGGGTATTGTCAAAGGAAGGTATAATAAAATTATTTGTGCAGAAAAGTAGAATTAAAGTAAATACAGTAAACTAAGTACAAACGTTGTGTTTAGTACAATATGTAGAAACAACATTTTAACTGAAATAATATCGTTAGTGTAGACACCAACCTAACACTAACCTAACCGCAGGAATCCCACTAGGACCATTCTTTCCCAATAGATTCCACATTTACCATAAACCAGACATTATAAAACCAATGTCTAATTTATGAAAAACCATACTCAGTATGTCCTTTACCGTGGACATGGTTACCCAGGATAGTTCGTTACTCTGTAGAGGTGCACAAGTTTACCCACAAGACATGACCTCTCATTTTGCCACACGATTAGCACACTGTCTTAGGTGTGCAGCTAAGAGTTCATGAGAAGACATTTACAATGTTTTGTTGTCAACTTGATCATACCGCCACTAAGGTTTCACCACAACATGAATCCACATGCTAGAGCCCCCTCTCGTGCCATGTGAGACTTCTCGTTGTCTATGCCACGCTCACAATTAGCTTATAGCGAAACCAAATTGGAACTTAACAAATTACTTAGCCAGATTTGTCCCATACCAGACTTGTGGTACTATGGCGTGACTTTGTAATAGTAGCTCGTACACTGGTCCTTAATTTGACTTAGGCACTAGCCACATACCCCTTGTGCGGAGTATCAACACTGTGTCACCGAACATCGATGAGAACCAGCAAGCACCCACCACCATACCAATGCCTGAGTCTAAACTAGGTTTTATAATTTTATTTTACCAAACTTCCATGGAACTTCTTGACTCATCGAAGTCAAGAAAAGATTTTTGAAACCATCTTTATGAACAAATATTACCACCTAAAATCATTCTAAGCATGGCTAAATAATTCTATAAAATTTGCAGTTAATAGTAATGTACTAACTAGGTTTTCATCTGTGGTGACAAGGCATGTTTGTATTCAAGATCAAGTTTGGCCATATACAAAGGACATGGGTATAACTAGAATTTAAATCAGATTTAAACTAAGTTTGAATAAAAGTATGCATGCATAATAATTTTAAAACAACATAAATAATTTAAATTACTAGGAGCAACATGATCAAAGGTATAATTTGCCTTGCTCGAAGTCTTGGTGCTATGAATCGTCGAAGTTGTGCTCTCCAGAATCATCATAGTCTACACATGAAGAACCAAAGCAAACAATTAAAAAAATTCAAATAAACTCAAAAATTTAGAAAGAGTCCATAAATGGATAGTTTAGGATTTTAGAAGACTTTAGAAATTTGAACAGTTTCATTCGGAGTTAGGACGATGGAATACAAGCTCCTTGAAGTTTAAAACTAAAGAAAAAAATAAAATGGAGATGTTTGGACCAGTCCGATTAGTAAGACGTTCAGAACGGTCTGAAAGCTATATAGTGGTCGATAGGCTTTGGGTGGTCGAACAGCTGAGGTCGGATATCTAGAGTGGTTGAATAAGCGGCTGTGGTCATGTATTGGCATAGTCGAAGGTGATATGTGGTCGAAAGATATATGTGGTCGAAGTGGTCAGAAATGGCAGTGTGGTCAAAGCTTAGCGGTCGAAAGCGGCAAGGGTCGTAAGCTTCTGTGGTCGAAAGTGACACTGGTCATAAGCAACTGCGGTCATGAGCGATCGTGGTCGTCAAGTTGTTGTGGTCAAAGAGGCTGTGCATGGTCGGAAGGAGGGGTCAAAAAGTTTAAAGTGGTCGAACTACTACTGTGGTCGAACAAGGCAGTGATCGAACAAGGGTGTGGTTGAAAGCGAGGTAGTAGAAAGCGGAGGTGGTCAAACAAGCGGCCATGGTCAAAGTCGTAGAGTTACTGTAGCATTTGTAGGTCATGGTCGTAGATACACTATAGCAGTCGTAGTCGTAGCAGCTGTGATCGGAGGGATCGGATGGTGTGAAGTGGTCAAAGGAATCTGAGGCTACCGTAGTCAGAGAAGACTTTGGTAGTTGAGAGAAATTGAGAGAAGAGTTGAGTACCTCTGCGTGGACTGTGAGGATGTCAGAGATTGGTGGATGATGAAGAAGTGGCGGAGGCTGCTCGATCGTCGACGGTGAAGAGGTTTCGTCGGTGGACCGGATCGTGAAGGGCTTGATGAAGGCCGAGGCAGTGATGGCGCAGATCACGAAGAATCCCGGGCTCTCTGAAAAAGCTCGCCGGATCTCAACTTAAAGCTGGTGAAGGAAAAACTCGATGCGAATAGTATCGGGCACATGAAAGCAAGCTTTGAGGGCCCGAAGAGTGTGAACCAGTGATGCATGGAAAGATATTTATATACTCAAAAAAGAGGAATGGACGAGAGGTGGCTCGCTAGATTTATGGCTGGTGTAATGGTGCACAATCGTGATTGATAACGAGGTTTAAAGCAGGGAAAACCAATGGAGGAAGTGGAAACTGATGAGGGCTTTCAAAGGCATCAATTCCTTCAGCTAACAGGAAGTAATAGTCGGCTATTAAGAGCTTGGAGGGTCACCAATGGCAGCGGTTAGAGCTAGAAGAAGGGGAGGACGGAGATGACAGGTGGCCCCACCGGTCTTTGAGAGTGAGGATAGATGGAGAGATCTAGGGGAACTTAGAAAAAAATAAAATCAACTATTTTATTAACTTTTAGAAATAGACAAATTAAGTTTTCTTGCTCCAGATTTTGGAAATAAAATCTAGAAAAACCAAATAAATTCCAATAAGCTCAATATGAAGCAAATAAAATTTTGGGACATTACACCTTCCCTCTCTGAGCGCTGGCAGAACTCCAGTGAGCTCCTCCGACTGAACCAAGCGGACTCAACCCTTGTCATCCCCACAGTTGGCTTCCCCGTGCCATCATGATCATCGTCCACTCCTCCTCCATGCAAAGCCTCTACTAGAGCACCCCCTCCGCCAGAGCCAAGCGCTGCCACCACCTTCCTCTCGCCGCTAGCCGCCTTCAAGCACGCCAGCACCCCGCAATCAGTTGAAACGAGTTCCCCGTGGCCTCCTCTCTCTTGTGCACTCCTCACCATCCTAGGTCACACGTCAGAACACCGATGAGCCTTAGCTCTAGCACGCTACCACCAACGTGTAGTAATGATGTGGATGCCACGAGGCGCCACACCTTGTGCCACATCATCACAAGCTTCCCGTCGCCTCCTCGCACAACATCGCTATAGTCTGGTCCACCATGGACCGTGCACCATCCGTGGATCCGGTCCATAGACCTAGGCCCACATGTCATTCTCGTACCTATTTTCCTTCAAGAAAATAATTCGATCAAAAATCAAATTCCCTGATGACATCATCATGACATATTAAACCCAAATTTCCTTTAGAAAAATAATTCACCAAAATCAATAATGTCTGCTAACGTCATAATCGACTTTTTCTTTAGGAAAATAAATCCAAAAATTCCAATTTATTAATTCTTTCTCATTTTCTTAGTTTTAAAACTTTTGAGAGCCCATTCTTCTACGTCCTAGCTCATGAACCCATTTTTTTCTAAATTCATCTAAAATCTCAATCTATCCATTTCTATAATCCTTTTGAAATTTGAGGTTCATTTGAATTTTATTTAGTTTGTTTGGGTATTTTCATGTGTAGACTGTGACGTTTCTGAGGAATACTACTTGATGACTCTCAACAATCTGCGAGCAAGGCGAGTTACACACCTTGAGCATGTTGATCCAAGTTTGTAAATAAAATTATGTTATTTTAAATTATTCTATATGCTTATATTTATCCAACTTAAATGCCTTTTCACCCTAGGATAAAACTCTAGTTAGTACACTAGTTCTGACTAGAATATTTTGTAGAATTGCTTAGAATACTTGGAGATAATTCTAGGCTTAGGATAACTTTCACATAAAATGATGAGTTTTAAAATATATTCTTGACCTTGGTAAGTCAAGAAGGACTATGAAATATTTGACAAAGTAAAATATAAAACTTGATTTAGACTTAGGCAAATGGTTAAGTGGTGGGTGCCCCACTTTAGCGGATTCTTTATTGGGGTGAAATCTTAGCGGGGGCGTGACTAGATTGATGGTTTTGTATTGTAAAGGCCTTGTCATCATCTCTTTGTCACACACCCAAGGAAGTGTGCTAATCACATGGCAATATGAGATAATCATGTCTTGTGGGTAAAGTTGTACCACCTCTGCATTGTGTATAAACTATCCTAGATAGCCGTGCCCATGGTCATGGACATGCCAAGTAATGTTTTTTGTGGATTAGACATTGTTTTTCAAAATGGTAAAAGGCTTATGGATGGATGGAATTCATATGAGATCTTTCAGAAAAAATGGTCTGAGTGGGATGCCCGTATATAGGTTAGTGTGGGGATAGACATACGCTAATGATATTATTTTATTAAAATGTTATTTTTTTACTTATTGTGTTAAATTCAGTAATTTACATCTAATTACTGTATTTATTCAAATTTAGCTTTATGCTCAAATAACCCTATTATACCTTCAGTTGTTACCCTTGCATTAATATTGTATATTCCTATGTAACTTGTGGAGTACATTTTTGTGCTCATCTTTGCATAATTCTATTGCTCAAAGGTGGACAACTTTGACTACAGTGAGAATCAAGACGAGTAAGTCGTGTCTTGCTATCGTTTGCCTATTAGCACGCTTATTGGGCTTCTTCACATTATTTACTTTATTCTGCTGCTATTTACTTTATATTCGGCCTATGGACCATGGAGATGTAAAACCTAGTAATAAGGCTCATACTCTTTTAATTAATAAAATTTGTCATTATGCATGATATGTATCCCTATTACTACTGTGTGCACTAGCTTTTTCCGGACTAGTGTGATTGACGCAGATGATCTGGAGGTGTTGTTTTCGGGTCCAACATTCATGCACAAGGCTTCAAATTCTGTCCTCAGAGACTACACCCTTGCGTTCTTGATGCGGTCCATCTCCAGATGCACCATCTTCAGCATGTTGCATGCCTCCTTCACAGTTTGCTTCTCGGCGATTAGGAACAATGCGTCTCCGTGGCTTTGTTGGTCCATGCTGCATAGTTGTTCTTCGATAGCATTGGGTACTAGGGAGAGACTGATCCCTCCTTGCTCTTTGTTCTCTCAATGATCAACATCTTTTCTGTGGCTCTGATGCCAACTATTGGTTTTGAACATAGGAACTCCTGCAACAAGAAGACGAATGACAATAAGCATAGACATGCGAGAGCTAGAAACAACAGAGATGCTTACTTCTATTATTTTGTCATTAATTAAAAACAACATGACAATGATTACATGATATGACTGCATATATAAAGCAACTAACTAACCAACTTGATCCTACAGACACTCTGAACCACACGATTCACATGTTCAGTTTCCCACGATGTAGCATAGACCACGGCAATGCCACAAATATAACGCAAATTGTGACATCCCAAAATTTTTTTCCTGGAATTTTAAAAGCTATTTTAAGATCTCAAAGTAATTGAAATAAAATAAGTATAGCAAATTAAGTTAGAAATATTTTCTTATGTCCAAAATATTTCCAGGAACTTCTGTGAATTTTTCTGGAATTTTTGGAAGTTATTTGGTATTTCTAAGCTTTATTTGCTTTTCTTGGGTTTTCTGAAAATCCAAAAATCAAAAATAAAATTTAAATCTACCCGCCCCTCCCTCCAGCCGACGTGTGGACGGTCAGGATGCGCCCACATCGTCGCCTGGCATCCCGCCTTCCCTCTCTCCTTGCTCGACACGTGGACGACTCGATCTTGCCCACGTCGCCCCGACCCATCTCACCCGTCCACGGCCACTTATACCTCCCACCCGTCCGATCATCATCCATCGGTCTCCGCTACCCCGCACCTCTCCTCTCTCTTTCTCACTGACAGGTGGGCCCCACCAATCAGACCCGTCGTCCCCGCGCCGCCTCCTTCTTTTCTTCTTCCTCCCCTTTCCTTTCTTTCGCCGGCCGACCGAATCTCCACTGCCGCCTTCCTTCTCCGCCATGACTCGGTTTTGGAAACCGCAAGCCACACAGGATCGAATCCCCTCAATCTCGTGCCCCCTTTCCTTTCGCCCCCTCCTTTCCTTTTCTTCCCAAATCGAATCAACGCCGCCGAAAATCCGCGAGCCATTGTCGCAGATGAGCTCACCCCCAAGGCTATATAAAGGCCCCCTCGGCCTCGCCTCCACTCACACCAGCCCCCACCGCCTCCAACCCACCCCGAGGAGCAGCCCAAGGCCCAAACCCTGTGCTTTCCCCCTTGCCGAGCTTCTGAGGAACTCCGGCAAGCAATCCTTGCCGTTCCGACCATCCCCGAGGAGCGCCACGACCCCCATCAGCTTCCCCGAGCCTCGGCAAAGTGCATCGACCCCTTTGTCGCCCAAGTTCACCACCGAAGCGCCGCCGCACCAGTGACCCAAGCACCACCGCCGCCTTCCTCATCGCCGAGCACTCTCCTGCCGTCCTCGGTAAATACCGTAAGCACCGTTGCACTCTCCTCTCTTTGTTGCGCCCCTCGGTGGCCGCCGCCATTCACTGGCAACCCTCGGGTCCCGAGTGCCCTCTCGGCCGGCGAGCCATGTCAGCACCCGAGACCCTTACGACTGCCAGTTCTGACTAGATACTCGTGGTAGCTCTGAGTACTCATATATGACCAAGTGGTCGTAGCTCCGAGTGGTCGTAAATGACTTCATAGTCGTAAACTCATCTGTGTGGTTGTAAACAACTTCATAGTCGTAAGCTCGTCTGTGTGGTCGTAAACGAATTCATAGTCGTAAGCTCGTCAATGTGGTCATAAATGACTTCATAGCATAAGCTCGTCTGTGTGGTCGTAAACGACTTCATAGTCGTAAGTTTGACTGCGTGATCGTAGGCTCGACTGCGTGGTCATAAGTTGTTTTGCGTGGTTGTAAGTTTGACTGCATGGTCGTAACGACTGACGTCATAATTCCAATTTCCTTTAGAAAATTAATTCCAGAAAATCAGCTTTTTTTCTTTCTCTGATTTTCAACTTCCAAGAGCCAGTTCTCCTTCGTCCTAACTCCAATTGAGCCCGTTCAAATTTCTAAATTCATCAAAAATTCCAATCTACCCATTTCTACCCTCAATTTAAATATTTGGAGTTTATTTGAATTTTATTTGAGTTTGGTTGTTTATTTTCACGTGTAGACTACGACGATTCCGGAGAATTCTACGACAATGATTCACACGCATTTGAGGAGCAAGGCAAGTCACACACCTTGATCGTGTTGATCCCAGATTATAAAATAAAATTATGTTGATTTAAATTATATTGCATGCATATGTTTATTCAAGTATTTCAATTCCAGTTTTAAACTTAGTTAATTCCCAATTGTTCTTGACACCCTTGACCTTGTGTAACATTATACCTTGTTGCCCTAGAATCAAACTGTAGTTGGTACACTAGTATTGACTAGAGAGTTTTATACCAAATGCTTAGACCTGCTTAGATATAATCTTTGTTTTGGGATAACCTTTTCACATAAAATGATAAGCTTTCCAAATGTATTCTTGACTTCGGTGAGTCAAGAAGGATTATCAAATAATTTAAAATAAAATATAAAATCTGGTTTAGACTTAGGCTAATGGTTAGGTGGTGGGTGCAGGCATGCACTATTGTTCGGAGACACAGTGTTAATTGTCGGGCACAGGGGGTATGTGGTTGAGTCTAAGTCAATTAAGGACCGGTCTGTGAGCTACTGTTGCAAAGCCCTATGTACTACCACAAGGCTGCTATGGAACAGTCCTGGCTGATTAATTTGCGAGTCCCGAGTCTCATCGTAGGTTGAAAGTGAGTGTGGCATAGGCCATGAGAAGTCTCACTCGGCTCAAGAGGGGGTCCCGGTCTGGTGGATTCCGTACTGGGGTGAAACCTTAGTGTTGGCTTGGCCAAGTTAAAGGCTTTGCATTGTAAAGGCCTTGTCATGATCTCTCCGCCGCGCACCTAAGGAAGTGTGTTAATTGCGTGGCAATATAAGATGATCATGTCTTGTGGGTAAAGCTGTACAGCCTCTACAGAGTGTATAATCTATTCTGGATAGCCGTGCCCATGGTCATAGGCATGCTGAGTAAAGTTTTTCATGGATTAGACTTTGTTTTTCAAAATAGTTTATGAAAATTTTATGGATGGTGGAGTCCATACAAGATCTTTTGGAAAAGATGGTCCGGGTGGGATGCCCTTGGTTAGGTAAGTGTTTGGTCAGAGCTTGCACTAACGGTATTAATTTTGTTTACAATTACTGTTGTTACTTATTGTATTAAATTCAGAATTTTTAATCTATTTACTGTAATTCTTTAAATATTGTTTTATGCTTAAACTAACCCTATATGCCTTCCTTTGCTGCCTTTCACATTATGATGCATTTTTCCGTGTGATTTGTGGAGTACAAGTTTGTACTGACTCTTGCTATCTCATCACAGAGGAGGACAACTTCGACTATGGTTAGGACCAAGATGAGTAGGCCACGTCTTACTGTCTTTTGCCTGTGAGCAAGCTTGGGCTTCGCATCAATTGCTTTCGCAGTTATTTGCCTTTATTATTGTTGCCAATGAGCATTGATGTAAACGCTGGCCATAAGGCCGTACTCTCTTATTTAATAAATTTGTCATTGTGATTGATATATATCCCTATTGCACTAACTGATCCTGGACTAGTGCGATTTATACAAAGGGTTTCGGAGTAGTTGCTC
Source organism: Dendrocalamus sinicus (assembly GCA_036346575.1). Lineage (NCBI taxonomy): Eukaryota > Viridiplantae > Streptophyta > Magnoliopsida > Poales > Poaceae > Dendrocalamus > Dendrocalamus sinicus. The sequence goes on from CM070658.1 coordinate 2,335,601, forward strand.
CGGGATCCTACACAAATGCATGAGAATCGACCCACGTCCAAACTAACATGAACTAACATGACTAAGTCCTAGATTATTCCTAATATAGGGAGGGTGCCTAGCCCCACCGTGTAGGAGCACCGGTTGACAATGATGATGGTGGTCATGTCAGTGGTGGCGATGGTGAGGTGGAGAGTGAGCAGGTAGAAGACATGAGAAGATGTTGTCGCAAATGCCATAGTTGTAGCTACCGCTATTCTCGATCAACTTGGGATGCTTGTCATACGCATGCAGCTAGAGATGAAGAATGGAGAGATGGCTAGCTAGGTATTTATAGCAGCTAGCCTGGCAATCGGGTTGTGCCATGCCAACGCGGCATAGGCCCGAAGTGCTTTAGGCCATGTCAGCCCAACACGGTCACCCCGCCATACCTTACGCTACCGACCCGTCCCACCTCTAGTGAGGCCCAGGCATGGTCCAAAGCATGACAGGTTGGTGCCATGCTGTGCTAGCCCTGGCCTAGCCCTATGTACCTGTAGACGGTGGATCGACGATGGAACTAGATTCTAGGTTCCAGGCTGGAGGAATGATAGAGATACTAGATTCTAGGTAGCTTAGTTCTTCATTTGGTTGGTTTGGTGAGAGTTGAGGAGCCTGTACAATATAAGCCTTGTGTTGTGTTGCGAGAGGGATGCCTCGTATGACTTAAGAGAGATTAGAGTTAGAGTTTCCTTGTATTGGAGCCTTTTGTGTGTATGTTCTCTAGGCTTAGAGCTCTGCTATTCTAAGGGATTAGCTATAAAATATTCTACGCCAAGTGAAATGAACATCCAAAGTTTGTCCATGTGAGTTGTGCCGTGGATACCCTCTTGTGCTTTTGATTTGCTTGCCTTTCTTATTTGGATTTCTCTCTGTTTGATCTTTCTTGGTGCCAAGGATGTGTAAAAGGTGGAGATATCTCCTAAAGATAGGATCCCATTCATCTAGGCATGATCAAAGGGAAGTTCTTGAGTTTGCCAGTTTTCCTCAAGAGAGAGGTGATTTTTGTGTTTTGCTATTGTCGGTAATTTGGATCGAATTTGTGTTGTGATTTAACTTGCTATGATATATGAGAACTAAGGTCACCTAGATTATCTAGGACTTACGAGCAAGAGCAGATCAAGATTTTCTTTTTTGATAGAAAAAGGACAGAACTTTGGAAATGATTCTCTTTATCGCTGATTGGAATATGTTCTTGACATCGTAATGAAGGTGCATGCCAAGTTTCAAATTATTTGAACCAACATATCAAATGTTTCATCAATTTTTGATTTTGAAAGTTGTACTACTGTGGGTACTGCAGCGCCACTACTAATTTAATGTAGCAATCAGAGCAAAGACTATCGAGCTCTTGAGCGATACTACCAGTTCTTGTAGTGGTACTACTGATTTACTATAGTGGTACTACTGATTTTGCACTGTTTTGTTTGTATCTTTTTCTTGCGGATGATTGGTCTCTGAATTTCATAACTTCTCATAGTTATTGTAGTGAAGAACTTAGTTTCGTGCTTCTACTTTGAGAAAATATTTGAAAAAAAATTGTAATCTTGTTGGCTCCTATTCACCCCATCTAGTCGCCATCTTTGGTCTTACACAAGACCCAAGCAAAGATTAAGGTAAGAATAACTAGCAATTGGACAGACAAGAATTGATTTCCATTAACACATATGGAGGAATGATTACAGGTGTATGGGGATTACATGGTGCTTCAAAAGCACCACTCTTTCCTCTCCAACTCTCTCTTAAACCATGGAAGGAGGCAAGTGAAAAAACCTAAAACTTCAATCCTAGAATCCTTGGATCTAACACCTCCTCTCCTTCCAGCTAAGGCGGTATTCGTATTGGTTTCTACTTAGAAAAGCCAGAAGTCAATATCAACACCTGGCTTCTCGAAGTGGATTCTCCACTTCTCCTGCTTCCGTCTTGCTTCGAGTATAAGACAGGGGTCACGGGTGCATCACACATCCTACTCCTCTTGCTCCTATCTCTCGCATGCATCTTTCCCTCACTTTCCTCACCACTCACTCTCTCCTTATAAAAGTCACTTCTTTCAGCCACTACTATTTATTTCTAGCCAAAAGCCACCAGCTGTAGCCAATACAGATGCACTAAATAACTAGCACACAACTATAATGGGTCTGTTGTAGGGGTGGCCCCCACCTAAGCCCAGCCGGCTTGTTAGAAGGCTGTAAAGACCAGTATGGGACATATGTAATGACATAAATACCCTTGAGGGGGTTACTCAGGTGTAAGGGCAAGGTTGTAAAAACACTCCCCATGAGGGTATATATATACGATACAGGCCAAGGGGAAACCCTAAGCATTGCTCACCTAACTCTCCACTACCATACACTCTCTCTCTCTCTCTGTTTGGCCTGTAGCCACAACAGTTGGCGCCATCCATGGGGAGGACGAGAGCAAGCCTCAAGATCTGAAGGATGGCACCGAAGAAGGCTTCATCATCGGCAGCTAAGAAGAAGAAGGGGGGCGTGACGGAGTCCCGTGTGACCACCAGGGCTTCGGCGTCAGCAGGCGCGGGCGTCGACGACGACGCGGGTGCGGCAGCCACGAACGTCAACGCTCATGGCGCGACGGTCGACCCCACCACCATCGGCGCAACGGTCGACCCAGGCGCGCCGCGACGATCGACTTTGCGGCTGGCGCGATGGCCGACCCCACCCCGCGTGGGGCGAGCGACCCCGTCACTGGCGCCACGGTCGACACTAGCAGCACCGATCGGGTAGTCAGGGGCGGTAGCGCCAGCGCCCATGTAGGCGCGACCGCCGTCCCTATACCCGGTGCGGGAGAGCCGGGTGGTTCAGGCAGCAACACTGGCCTAATCACCGACACCGGAGTCTACCGCGCCGGCGCACCGGGCATCCTGGGAGCACAGGCCATGGTCGCCGCTGTCCCAGCAACTCGACCAGGTGTGTCGATTGCCCTGGCCACGCCAGCGGTGGAGAGTGCCCTGCAGACGGCCATCAGCACGCTCCAACGGGAGTTGGCGGATCTCCGCAGAGCCGTGCGGGACATGCAAGAGGCTTGGAGTCGGCAGACCCCGCTGGTGGTCGCGCTGGAGCCCACACCAGAACAGGCGGATAGCCACGATGCCCCCACGTCTAGCCATGTCCCGCTGCGATGCGTGGACCCGAAGTCCCCACTCTCTGCAAGCCTGCAGCAGTCAGCATGGCTGGAAGACTTCAAGTTCCCTAGCGCCATCGAGCCGTACAAAGGCGACACGGACCCTCGGGAGTTTGTGCGCGTGTACGAGACCGCCATCGAAGCCGCCGGTGGAGACGACACTAGGAAGGCGAAGGGACTCCCCCTTGCATTACAGGGAGTGGCGCTCTCCTGGTTTTTCACCATCGAGCCAAACTCCATCTACGCATGGGAACAGATCCGCGATCAACTCTACAACAACTTCCAGGGGAACTATGTCGAGCACGTCGACGCGGATCAGCTCTTCGCGGTCAAGCAAAAACCCTCGGAGAAGCTCCAGGAGTACTTCAGGCGCTTCGCGAAGGTCCGCTGCCAGGTCAAGGATGTCAACGAGACAACCATCATCAATGCAGCGGTATAGGGCCTCCGCCCAAGGCCGCTGGCTGAGTACAACGTGCAAAAGCCAATCAAGACGGTGGCGAAGCTCTTTGACAAGATGGAAGAGTACGCCAGAGCGGAAGATGACGCGCGCGGTGCCAAGGTGACGACTCTGACACCAATCAAGCGGAGGGCACGACGAAGAACGGAGATTCGCCGAAGGAAGGCTCCTCAAAGGGCAAGCGCAAGCAGGAGCCATCGAAGGACGCCTCCGGGCGCAAGGATGCCCAGCACAAGGACTCGTCGGGCGACAAGCCCAAGCGCGACCAACAGAAGTCTCGGAGAGCCCGCTATGTCTTCGACATTGAGGGCTACGACGACTAGCACCACGGGTAGTGGTAAGAGGTACATGGTCGGGGCAGCCACGACATGCGCGCATGCACCACCATCGCAGCACTTCGACAGAGCGTCGTCAGGGATAGAAACCTGGAGGTGCGGCCGCCCGTCGTGGCCCACGTACAGCAACCCCTAGAAGGCCCCATGCGGATCCAGGATCAGGGGTTTCAACCTCAAGAGGGCCCCCTACGGATTCAAGCCCATGTGCGATGGCTCGGAGGGCCCCTACGGATTCAAGCCGGAGGAGTCCGGTAGCAGGTTATAAACGTCATTTCTGGGGGCTCCTCACTGGAGTTCGCCTCGGCACGGCAGCGGAAGGCCTATGTGAGGAGGCTACACCACGTGGCGGCATACCCGACGCAGGCACAGCCGGACTGGGTGCAGCACGAAATTACTTTCACGCCTGCTGACGCCGAGGGCGTAGAGTTCCCCCACCAAGATCCCCTGGTCATCCAGGTCGCCATCGCAGGATGTGACGTTAGGCGCGTCCTAGTCGATGGAGGAAGCTCCGCGAACATTTTTCGCAGTGGCCTTCGACCAGATGGGGATCCCCGAAGTCACCTGGGCCCCTCGGGAATCCCACTGCAGGGCTTCGGAGGTCAGCCCCTGTGGGCACTGGGCCATATATGCCTGCAGGTCTCCTTTGGCCGGGACAACAACATGAGGAGCGAAGACATCACCTTCGACATCGTCGATATCCTGTACCCCTACAACGCCATATTGGGGTGACCAACCCTCAATTCCTTCGGGGCGGTTCCGCACCATGGCTTCTTATGCATGAAGCTCCCGGGCCCGCGGGGTATCATCACCGCCCATGGAGACCAGGATATGGCCCGGCGCACAGAGCTCGGCACCCGAGGCTCGCCTCGCGAGGTTCAACGGGACTCTTTGACCGGGCATGCCAGCGTAAGGACCCTTGGTGACCTCAGGAAGCACCCCGCCGGGCTCCCGCGTGGACCGCTCCGGCAGTAGAGGCTCCCACCGTGCCCCACCTCGCCGCCACGGCAATGACAGTCGCTGTTGTTCCCGCCCTCGAGCGATCAGTGGTTAGTACCTTATCTTTTGTAATCGCTCACCCGCGCAAACGGGAATTCAATAAAGTTCACCGTTTGCGAAACCCGTCTTATTTTCTGCAAAAATAAAGACATGCGTTCGCGCGCGCACTCTCCGTGAGTATAAACAAAGACACGCATTCGCGTGCGCACTCCCCATGATATAAACAAAGACATGCGTTCGCGCACGCACTCTCCATGAGTATAAATAAAGACATGCGTTCGCGCGCGCACTCTCTATGAGTATAAACAAAGACACGCGTTCATGTGTGCACTCTCCATGCACTCTCCGTGAGTATAAACAAAGACACGCGTTTGCGCGTGCACTCTCCGTGAGTATAAACAAAGAAACGCGTTTGCACGCGCACTCTCCGTGAGTATAAACAAAGACGTGCGGGGGGACGCCTCCGCACGCACTCTACAGAGTATAAATAAGATGTAGCGTCGAGGTCCGCCTCCACACGCACTCTACGGAGTATAAATAAGATGTAGCGTCGAGGTCTGCCTCCGCACGCACTCTATGGAGTATAAATAAGACGTAGCGTCGAGGTCCGCCTCCGCACGCACTCTATGGAGTATAAATAAGACGTAGCGTCGAGGTCCGCCTCTGCACGCACTCTATAGAGTATAAATAAGACGCGGATGTTGTCCCTACGCACTCTACTGAGTATAAACAAGACGCGGATGTCCCCGTGCACGCATGGGCATTATCCTTGGGCGTACTCTCCGGAGTATAAATAAGACATGGTTGATGGTCCCACACACTCCACGGAGTATAAACAAGACACAACAGAGGCTTGCCTCCGTGCGCACTCCACAAGGCGCTGATCAGGCGCAGCAGAGGCTTGCCCCAACGCGCACCCTATGGAGCACAAGTTACGTGCGTGGCTGTTGTCCCCGCGCGCCCCCCATGACAGCGAGTATGGGAGTCATCAGCGCGGGGAAGTAGCCCTACTCGCGAGTCAGCCTTTGTAGGGGACAGAGCGCTCGCGTGACTACCTCGACTAGGCACCAGCTCCACTGCCACCACTTCGAAGGGTAGGGGACGGAGCGCTCGCACACCTACCTCGACTAGGCGCCAGCTACCACCACTTCGAAGGGCAAGGGACGAAGCGCTTGCACATCTACCTCGATTAGGCGCCAGCTCCGCTGCCACCACTTCGAAGGGTAGGGGATGGAGCGCTCGTGCATCTACCTCGACAGGCGCCCGGCTCCGCGCCACCACTTGAAGCATAGGGGCGGAGCGCTCGCGCGTCTACCTCCATTGGCGCCCGGCTCGCGCCACCACTTCGAAGGGTAGGGGACGGAGCGCTCGTGCGTCTACCATGATTAGGCACCAGCTCCACTGCCACCACTTTGAAGGGTAGGGGATGGAGCGCTCGCGCGTCTACCTCGACTAGGCGCCAGCTCTGTTGTCACCACTTCAAAGGGCAGGGGACAGAGCGCTTGCGCGTCTACCTCGACTAGGCTCCAGCTCCGCTGGCACCACTTCGAAGGATAGGGGACGGAGCGCTCGCTCGTCTACCTTGATTAGGCGCTAGCTTCGTTGCCACCACTTCGAAGGGTAGGGGACGGAGCGCTCACGCGTCTACCTCGACTAGGCGCCAGCTCCGCTGTCACCACTTCGAAGGGCAGGGGATGGAGTGCTCGCACGTCTACCTCGACTAGGTGCCAGCTCCGCTGCCACCACTTCGAAGGGTAGGGGATGGAGCACTCGCGCGTCTACCTCGATTAGGCGTCAGCTCCGCTGTCACCACTTTGAAGGGCAGAGGACGGAGTGCTCGCTCGTCTACCTCGACTAAGCGCCAGCTCCGCTGTCACCACTTCGAAGGGTAGGGGACGGAGCGCTCGTGCGTCTACCTCGACTAGGCGCCAGCTCCGCTGCCACCGCTTCGAAGGGTAGGGGACGGAGCGCTCGCACGTCTACTTCGACTGAGCGCCAGCTCCGATGCCGCCGCCTCGAAGGGTGGGGGACGGAACGCTCACGCGGCCACCGCCTCGAAGGGTAGAGGACGGATCATGCGAAGGTCTACCTAGCATATAGGCGAGCGTGAAGCCCTACGAGTCTACTGGAGGAAAACGCGGTCGTAAGAAGACATAGGAGACATACTTCAACTAAAGCCCTTTCTGCATTCGTCGGAGGATGTTTACAAGGGGGCGCGGTAAAAGTCAAATCTACAAGCGTCCTCGGATGCTCATAGCCGCTACTCGGCCGGCTCCTCCTTAACATGTGTCTGCGCTGAAGCCTCGCCCGAAGAGCCCCGGGCTGCCTAGAAATCCAGCGACTCCTCGGCCCGCCGCCAGCGTTGAAGACACCGTTGGGTCACGAGGTCAAAAACTAGCAACCGGTCCCTATCGAGCAACTGCTCGGAACACAGGGATACACTAGTCAGAACATGGGGGCAATTTCTACTTTATTCATAGAAGGGGGCACGCATATTACAACACACACCAACATACGAAAACCCCCGGTGTCACACCTGTGGGTTCGCGTCACGCCCCGAGGCTTTGGTGCCACCTTTGTCGCGCCGCGGGACTTCATCTAGCCATCGGTCGAGGTTCCCCTCATTGTACATGGTCCGCCGCAGCTCTACCTTCGCCGCATCCACCCCCATGTACTCCCAAATCCTCTCGTGGAAAACCCGAACAGCGGGGCGAACAGCGTGCGCACGCACCGGACATCACCCCGGCCCTGGCCGACATCTCCAGTTGGGGATCAGCCAGGTCGTTGACATGCCAGCAGCCCCAGTGCCGGAGAAGCGCGCACGCCAGGCACAATGTCACGGAGGAGCAGTGGTTGTCGAAGGACGTCGCAGCGTTGCGAGCAAGGTTGGCTACATCCCCAATCCGACGAAGCGTCCGCGACAGCTCTTCACGCCCAAAGGAGTGAGATGGCACTTCGGCAACAAGATCTTCAAGGGCGCCTTCCAAAGCTAGCATGGCATCCCATGCGGCCACCGAGGCATTGCCCGAGTCCGGTCCCGCTCCCCAAGAGACGCGGCAAGACGACCTTTCTCCTTCTCCAACATAGCGATTTGCTAGAGTAGGCCGTCCCGCTCCTCCGCGGCCGCTCGCCATGCCGCCCCTGTGGCCGCAAACCGCGCCACCACCACGAGCGCCTCGGCGTATGAGATCGCCTTCGCATGCTCCGCCTCCAAACGTTGGATGCGGTCATCCTTGGTGGAGTGCGCCTCCTCGGCTGCGCGAAGGGCCTCTTCGGTAGCGCGCAGCCGGTCCTTTAACGCTCCCCGCTCGCGGGCGTGAGCCGCCTGCAACGCCCGACTAAGGGCGAGGGTTTGTATGACAAGGCCGTTAGTAAACTTCAAAAGGACCACACGTCCCTAAAAGGTCAGATACTCACCCTTATTTTCGAGACTTCCAGGGCGCCCCCAAGGAGCTCCGGCCCGCATGTCAGCAGCGCCTGGTGATCCAGGTTCGCGGCCGCATTATCCGCGACCCCTTGCCACACTCCCAGCACCTCTGGGCGAGGGATGAAATCTGCAAGACTTGGGTGCGCGGCATCCACGACGACAGTGTCGGGCACGTCGGGTGTCCCTCCCAAAGGAACGTCCCCGCCCCTTAAGGTTGTCCGTGCTCGGGGAAGTGTGCCGCTGCGGAGAAATGTAGCGGTTAGAGCTCGACGAACACATCACAGGATTAGGCCAAAGACGGTGAGCCTACCTTCGGCATCAGCTGGTGGACTCCTCCGGGACGTCCCCTCAACCCCCGAAGGAATCGCAAGAATACCTGTGTCCCCCGAAGAAGTCAGCCCGCCGGCCGGATCTCGGGTCGAAGGCGCGCCGGCGAACTCGACCCGGTCGCCGCAGGTCGGAGGGAGCCGCAGGGACGTGGGGCCGCGGGGCCTCAGTGTCGGAATCGGAGTCCCACAAGCTCCCGACCTTGGTCGCCACAGCGAACCTCCCCTTCGGGCAAGCAGGTGATCGTACGCACGGCCGCTTCGCCTTGGGGGAATAAGGCGGGGACCCCACCTCGGTAACCGCCGTAGGCGGATGCTCCGCTCCAACAACCCCCGTAGGTGGCAGCTTCACCTCGGTAACCGCCGCGGGCGGGAGCTCAACGCTAGCAACCTCCATAGGTGGCAGCCCCGCCTCGGTAACCGCTGCGAGCGAGGACTCCGCCCCTACATCACCCGCGGGTGGCGCCCCCACCTCAGCGACCGCCGTGGGCGACAAGGCTTCCCCCTCCTGGTCGTCCGCGATACACCCTTGGTCCCTAGCACTGCCCAGGGACCCCTCGCCTTCGTCCTCCGCACTCGCTTCCAGGTCCGAATCGGCATATTTTGCCGAATCGGAATCGGCGTTCGCCGCACTATCGGGAGTGGTGGCACCACCGCGCCAGGAGCGGCCGCGGAGGACCGAGCCCTCCAATGAGACAGCAGTCCTTTCCCCTTGGCATCATCGTCTCGGCGGCAAGGTTAGCTCGGGGTCGGAGTGGCGCGCTCCGGCACTTCAATACTCAGGGCCTCACACACATGGTTTATCCGGCCCAGCTCCGCCTTCGCAGTCGTGGCTGCGCGCAGGTCGTGCTCCCTGACCGTATACGGCCCGAGGAACATGCCCACTGCACGCTCCGCGTCCTCCAGGAAAGTCCCTATAGGCGGCAAGGGGTGGGGTTTACAAAACAGTCCAATTGGCCGAAGGGGACAAGCAAAGCATCACCAAGACTTACGAGGTTCAGCGGGTCTTGGTAGCGAAGACACGGACGGGCGGACATTGTCGCGCCGAAGGCTCCCAGCTGAGATGCGCCATCCATCGGCAAGTGGCACCACGCCATACATGATGAACTCATCGGTGAGGTCGCGCATGTTGAAGCGGGCGGTGATCCCCACGAGCCTCCGTGCCCTCCGCCTGTCCTCGTCGTCCATCAGCATGCCAGGGGTGGTATTGAATGCCACCGACTGGCCCAAGCACTCGAGGCCGCTACCGGTCGCCACATGGTGCTAAAACCACCGCTTCATCCAGTTCAGCTCCCACTTCGCCCGACTCGAGTTGGCAGGGAAGATCTTCCCGCATACCTACCGCAACACAAAGTTGATGCTGCCGAAGCTGGAAAACGTCCCATCTTTCCGCTTCTTCGGCTGACACCGTGCGTCGTGAAGAAACGCGAACAGCGACGCGCTGGGCCAGCATGCCTCCGTACGCAGGGCCTAGCTGTACACGGCTAGGCGGGCTGTCACGTTCGGTGTCAGCTGCGCCAGCTCAAGTCCGAAGGTTCGCAAGACGGCACTGACAATCATGGCGGCCAGGATGCGAAGTCCGGCTTCAAAGTAAGAGACGAAGACGATCGCCTCCGAATTCTCGGGGTGCGGTTCTGTCTCGTCGCTGTCCGGCAGTCGCACCTCCTGACGGTCCGACAACTTCCCTTCGCGCAATAGGGTGTGGATCGTCTCCTCCGTCGCAAGCGTCGGGACCAAAACACGGGAGCATGGACCTTCCATTTTCTCCGTCACCACCCACCATTTGTCTACCAACGTTGAATCGCACCCCTCGACGTATACTTCACCTCGAGCGGCGATGACCGCTGGGAGATGCCGTTACTGCCGGCCTCCTGAGCGTGTTCTTTGCCGTGTGCCATTGCTCTCCGGGAGCTAGACGACGACGGGGGTAGCGCGGCGGCAAAGAAGGCAAGAGAGCAGAACACAGGAAAAGAGATCAGAAGGCATGAGGAGGAGAGCACAGACGTGGTGCCACAGGGGGGTATTTAAAGCCCCTTCATCTCGCGCATCGCCGGTAGGTGTAACCGGCGGGAGACGAACCGCTCGCCTCCCAACAATTGAAGCCGAAGCGGCGTGGCCACCCATGTGCATCATGCCTCGTCAGAAACGGACGCACGACCGCGATCGTGTGATGGACTGACCGCCACACGTCCGCTCCCTCGGTAATGAATGCAGGCCGCACGACACGGTACGCCCTCTGCTGCGTGTCGACACGATTCTCAGAGCCGTCAGTGCAGCATTGGCGGGCCTTTGACCGATCAACCTCGGCTGCAATTCCAACCCAGGATCTGCCTCCCCAAGTGGCTCCAGCTCTGACTTCAGTTTCGTTCACGCGAAGAGGCACCCTGCTGCGCCCTCACAAGCCTACGCGGCGAACTCACATATCACCTCGACCTCGATTGCATGGGGCGACCCGGCACCTACTCCGACCTATATTTCTGGGGTCTAGCCAGGCCTCTGAATTGGCCTCACGTGTCGGGGGTAGCTTCACGGCCCGACCTCCCCACCAGCAGAAGACCAGGTAGACTGGCCGAACTTCAACTAGCGGAAGGTCAGCGGGCGAAACAGAGCGGCGCACTCAGGCCATTGACCAGGCAGCCTCGGCTACGACCTCGGCACGGTTGTCACCCTGCTCTTACCAAACGCCACACGTGTAACCACGGTGCGTTGATCCACGGCAAATCTTGACCTGATTCTCATAAATATGCCCACTGATATTAGCGTCCGTAGACGCAATCATCAAACGCAGATGAACAAAAGTAGGCCTACTCGTGAGAAGATAACCACGTGCAGGAACAAGACGAGCAACCAGGGATGAGTCACCGGGTTGGCGGAACATGCCATGGTACCGACGTACTTATACCCATGCTCGCCCGGCGGAGAGTCGCCGGGTTGGCGGAAGGTCAGCCGACGGCATTCTCAATCGGCGGGAGCTCAACCGGCGGTACGTCAACGATGGAAGGAGAAGCGTCACAATGGCATGTGACCACGACGCCTCAAACCCTACGCCGTGCCAACCGCTGGCAGCCGGGCAGCCGGACCGCACAGTTGTGGGCTGCCTGGCGACGCACGGCGTGCCAATCGCGTCCCGCCCCTCTCGGTAAGGGATGCGCGACCATGGCCGAGCGACCGCTGACAGTCCACGGCGCGCCACTCGCGTCCCGCCGCGTGTGCCTTTCCATCGGGACAGCGCATGTGGTTGTGGTTGCTCGCCTCGGATTGGTCGGCGTGATTCCCATCGCCAGTAAGACGTCCACCCCAGCCCCCGAAGCTGTTGGGCCACATGCCGACTCCACGTCTGTGGCGCGACCCCAGAAGGCACCTCCGCGATGCATCTGCTTTGGACCCACCTCCATGCAAAGACCTCGCACTCGGCTACGGCGCCATGAATGCCAGCAGGACCTGCATCGCGCCTCGGCACGTCTGCAACACGAGCCCGTCTCCGAAGGACCCCGAGGCCGAAGACGGCTCTGGCAGCCAGTCCGGATCCATATCCTCAGTACAAGGCGGGGACTACACCAAGCAATAAGGCTCCATCAAACAATACAGAAGTTCACAGGCCGTGGGGACAGAGGGGGCCAAATGGCTCGACAACATGGCTTCGGCCCGTGAAGCCCGTCACCATGAGAGGCTCCTGTTGTAGGGGTGGCCCCCACCTAAGCCCAGCTGACCCGTTAGAAGGCTGTAAAGACCAGTATGGGACATATGTAATGACATAAATACCCTTGAAGGGGTTGCTCAGGTGTAAGGGCAAGGTTGTAAAAACACTCCCCATAAGGGTATATATATATATATGATACAGGCCATGAGGAAACCCTAAGCATTGCTCACCTAACTCTCCACTACCATACTCTCTCTCTCTCTCTCTGTGTTTGGCTGTAGCCACAACAGGGTCCAACTCATTAAGGCAACCGGGCAAACCCGTTAGCCCTACTAAAATGGGTTTTACACACTCACACACACTTCTCAAAGTGCTTACAAGGATCGACACTAACACTGATTCACTCCAAACAACCGACCCTACCCTGACCCTAAACCACCTCCTTTGCACCTCTCCGCGCTGTGGTTCTTGTGTAGGCTTAAAGTCTAGTATTTGGCCAACTGCCAAAACTCCCCAGACAAAGCTTCCAGGTACCTTTCCTTGACTCCCTCTTCACCTTCACCTCAAAGTATCTCCACATGCTTTGACACATATCTCGTAGTACTCAATTACTAGCCATCATATTTTCACACATTCAGTCCCCCCCGAATAGTCTCTACATGCATCGGCCTCATCACTTGGCTCACCACATGCACCAACTCGCCTCTCCAGGATCCTATCCTTGTCTTCTCTATGCTCCCACTTGAGCTATGTAGCCTCACCCAGACTTACACGACTACTCGAACATCAGCTCCCCACGTAATCATTATCCATTGCCGTTGACCACTACATCCTCTAAGCCGCCTGCATATCCAAAGACAAAGAAACTATATCGAGCACAAGTTCAATACATTTGACTCACGTTAGTCAAAACTATGCATGCAACTCAACACACCCAAGTACAAGCACCCATGCCATGCATACACTCAAAAGAACTCAAATTCCCATTTTGACCAATACTCTTGACATGTCTGCCCTCGGGTCATTGGTCTAACCACCATGCGACGGCTAGTCTAAAGACCAGCCATAGGCCGGTCTGACCACCGACTGTCTGATCGCCATGGTGAATATGGTCTAAAGTTCAGAAAAAGACGAAACTTATGAATAGTGCAAAATAAGCCAGAAGCCAGAAGCCGAAGCCGAGTTGATCAGGACCATATGGTCACGAATTTACACTCCAAAATTTCCATCCCATGCACAATTTCACCTAATCGCCCTAGCTAGCTCCCAATTGCAATTTCAGAATCCAAATCCACTCCCCAATCGCATCGATCACGTCTCAGCATCCACCACTTACAAATATCCCAACCCAAATACCCAATCGCATGATCGCATCTCTCTCTCTCTCTCTCTCTCTCTCTCTCTCTCTCTCTGACACACACAAACCCTGCTGTCTCGCTCTCTTCCGCCATTTGTCCGAGAGGCGTCACCGCGTAGAACCGCGCGAGGTTGCTGCGGCCAGCCATCTAGCGTGGGCTTTCTATTCTATTGTTTGGTCCAGATATACCCCTTTCGATCGGCCGGGCCTCATGCACGCCTCCCTCAGGTAAACAAAAGTTGCATCTGGATTATGCGACCACCTACCCTGCGATCGACATTGTAGTTTTCTTTTTGTCGACGAGGTAGTGTAGAATTAATCTTGTTGCATTCTATTTTTCACAACGAACATTGTCATACAGAGTGCATCAACCAGTGTACTGGCAAAAAAATGTTGACCAGATAGGGCTGGTGTGGCATGTCAAATAGCTAGGACGAGATCAGTAGCCTTCGACGGCCGCGTGCTGTGCAATTTCCACAGAAACTGATGGTCACCATATCAGTAGTCTGGCCGGCTAGTTGGCAGCTGCATTCCAATTAATTTCCACATGATCGGATCGAGTCACAGAAATTCCTACTCTATCTCGCTCCTGTGTTATCTGGTCTGCAAGACTTGTTTGGAAAGTTAATTAAGGGCCTCAAGAACTTGGAAAAGAGAGGCATATGCATCATGTCGTACAAGGTCTCCAAAAGAATACTTGTAATGCATCCATGGTAAATTAAGCACCCATGCGTATTCTAGATACGTATGTACCAAGACCTGCAGTGTATAGTATATGTGATCGATGGTGGATGAGCATGCTCCATGCATGAATGCATTAGTGCTGATGTGAGGTGCACGACCGCCGTGATTGTCTCCCTCGAGCCGCAGAATTCCATGGGCTTAACAGCGACAGGCACAGGCTAGCCAAAACAACCGTACAACTTATACACGATATTAAAAATGATGAAGATGAATCTTAAGAGAACTAAAATAATGACGTTAAAGTAATCATGACAAAAGAGAAAAGATTTGACAAAATCAACCGCAAATTTCTTAAGCATAGTTTTAAAAGAATATCGCTTACTCACATCCCTCTTGAATCTTTTAGAATTCTCAAATTATTGCCCTATAAAAGAATTTAGTACTAAAGAATATTCTAACCTCTAATCCTCTCGTGCACCCTCTGTTTTAGATGAGTTCTTACTTGCTTTATTACTTTATTCCTCTCCATAGTCATGGTTTATATAGTTTTTTTTCTAGTCTTGTTCTAATTCAGAGTAAAATTATGAGCAAGCGGAGGGAGGGGAGGAATGCTGTTTTCGTCCATGTACAGATACTGCGACTCAAGGGTATCTTTGTAATTTCTCCTAATCTTAGACTTTTCTCTCCCCGGCCATCTATAAATACGCATGCCTCTCCTAACTCGTCCGCACATCCTAGCTAGCTAGGTCAGTACATTACACCATATTCAAGTCGTAGCCAGACAATTAACCGGCCACAACGACGACAATGGCGTCTCCGGCCGCCTCTTCGGTGCTCCTTATGCTCCTCGTCGCCTTCACGGCCGGCGCCAATGCGTCCATTTTCTCCATCGTCAACCAGTGCCCCTACACGGTGTGGCCTGCCGCCATCCCTGTAGGCGGCGGCACGCAGCTGAACCCTGGCCAGACGTGGACCCTCAACATCCCGGCCGGCACCAGGGCCGCCAGGATATGGGGCCGCACCGGCTGCTCATTCAACGGCGGCCGCGGGAGCTGCCAGACCGGCGGCTGCGCGGGCGCTCTCTACTGCACGCTCTCAGGGCAGCCGCCGGCGACGCTGGCGGAGTTCTCGCTCGGCGGCTCCACGGACTTCTACGACATCTCGGTGATCGACGGGTTCAACGTGCCGATGGCATTCCTGTGCGGCAACTCGGGCCCCCGCTGCTACGGCAACAGGTGCCCGGACGCGTACCTGTTCCCCTCCGACAACAGCAAGGTCCACAGCTGCCCTGGGAACAGCAACTACCGGGTCATCTTCTGCCCGTGATTCGCGCGCGCATGCATCCATGCGATCCATCCATACATATGCGCGAGCGAGCATATGAATAAAGTAAACTCCTTCAAAAAAAATTACTGTGAAGTATATATATACACACGTCAAGTGATATATACATATATGCAGCGTGCATGCACGCAGGTGTAATAGTACTAGCATATGATCATGCATGTATAATTCGAGTGAGAGAAGTACGTGCGTGCGTACGTACGTAGATCGTATTATTATTACACCGCTGGCTGTACGTGCGTGCCGGTGAAATAAAGGTGGCGACTAAAAAAATAAGACGGCATTAATCTTTACTATTATATAAAGAGAAGTTGGTGATTGATCATTCATTCTCCTTCGTCTCTCAGCCGCCATTCTCCTTCGACTCTTTGTAGTTGTCCGATCTCACGATCCCCCTCCCACTCGTACAGTCTCCTCCACAACCACTTCGAATAACCAGAAAACCACCCCCTCTCTCAGACACGTTTCAACTCCCCCTCTAAGCCAAATTCGCTTCTCCCTCTCGCTCTCACGCAATGCCCTTCTCCCTTCCGCTTTTACCCTACCCATCGTTGTCGCTCCCCTTGCTCACCGCTCCCTCGCTCCCATTTCTCTTGCTCCAGCTCCCCTTCACCCGGGCGCCGAGGTCTCCTCGAGTAGGAAGGAGACACCGCCGCCCCGATCTACCGCACCGGCAGCCCCCTCGCCGCCGCCGACCTCCCTGGGTCCCCTTAGTCTCCCTCAACCTTCAGTCGGCCCTGGCTAACCCCATTGCCCTCACTGCCAGCGACCTCCCTTGCTCTCCCTGGTCTCCCTCGACCTCTGATCAACCCCAGCTAGCTCTAGTGCCTCCACCTAGCGCTGCGCCACCCCTAGACCTTCCCTTCCTCCACTATCGCCACCTCTGAGTTCATCACCATCTAGCCCCGCCAAATCCAACCTGCTGGTGGCTTGATCTGGTCGGGCCTAGCTAGATCTGGCCGCCATCCTCACCTTCTCCACTGGTGCCTCAGCTCCACCTGAGGGTGCCATGGCCTTCACTTCTCTCCTCTATTTCTAATTGGGAGTGTCGATGTGGAGCGGAGCGCATAGCAGAGACGGAGCTCATGCTGGCAGTGGATGTAAAAAGCGGGTCTTGACTATTCTACCTACTTTTGTCACCCATGTTCTCCTCTCCAACACTGCGAGTCCAACCGGTGGAACTGCTTGTGCGTCGCCCACTTCATTCCTCCTCGCCCGTGCCTCTGTCCCAGACACTACTATCACCATCGACGCTCGATGTGTTTAAGTACTGTATGGTCATAGTCGAGTACTGCGTTGTTATAGTTGAGTACTCGGTTTGTTCGAGTACTGTGTAGTCGGTGTATCCGAGTATGTGTAGGAGTTGAAGACCTAGAGTTGAAGAGCACTCAGAGACTCCAGATTGGTCGAAACTGTGGTCGACAAGTCATGTCGATGCCGTGGTTGAAGGCTTAGTTGAAGCCACGATCGAACCGTGGTCGATGCCATGGTCGAAGCCACAGTGATTCTGTCGGTACTCGGAGGAGTACTGTCATAATCGTTAGTCAAACTATGTTTTGGTTGATGATCGATAGTTGTAGCTATAG
Organism: Dendrocalamus sinicus; assembly: GCA_036346575.1. Taxonomy (NCBI): domain Eukaryota; kingdom Viridiplantae; phylum Streptophyta; class Magnoliopsida; order Poales; family Poaceae; genus Dendrocalamus; species Dendrocalamus sinicus. The sequence continues at coordinate 2,352,912 of CM070658.1, forward strand.
TGGTCGATGGTCGATAGTCATAGCTACAGTGTTGATAGTCTATAGTCGTAGCTATAGTGGTCGCTGGTTGATAGTCCTAGCTATAGTGGTTATGTCGATAGTCGTTGCTCCAGTGGTGGATGAACGATAGTTGTAGCTACAATGCTTCATGTTGATAGTCGTGGCTACAGTGGTCGATGGTCGGTTGTCATAGCTATAGTGGTCCATGGTCGTTGGTCGTTGGTCGTTGCTACAGTCGATAGTCGGTGCTGGAAGATCTGTGTGGTCAGAGATGCAGTTGAGGTGCTGTGGTCGACAAGCCTTGGTCGGTGAAGTGGTCAACAAGGCACAGTTGAAGACGGTGGTCGTAGCCAATGGTCAAAGCTAGTTGTTGTAGCTAGTGGTCGAAACCAGTGGTTGTAGCCAATGGTCGAAGCTAGTGGTCGTAGCCACAGTGGTCGTAGCCATAATGGTCGTAGCTACAGTTGCTCATCTAAAGAAGCCTATTGTTTAATTTTGATTGTCTTTTTCTTTGTAGAGTTTATATTTCATAATTCAGTTATCAAGAAAGAGTGTCACAGCATGTAGCATACTGTTGTAATCAAACTAACAGGTACTAAAATAATTGTACAGATCTACATCACAAACCATCTAAATAATCCATAGTCTTCTATATTTTTATTAGGAAAATATTGGGGGACAACTACACAATGAACAATAGATGGTGCATTCTCTAATCAAGTACAGCTATAGATGAAACGCTAATTTAGTGGTGCTTGCTCTTTAGCTAGATTTATTTTGAGAAGCCTGTGACGAATATGGTCTACTTTTAGTACTACTAAAGCTGCTTTAAGAATAACTGTATTTTCCTGGCCTTTGTGCTTTGCTGCATGTCATCTATGCGTTGTGCAAAGCAAAACTATTTTGGATAAGGTGAGAAGTAGCATATATGAATGCTAAGCTATGCTTGCATAGATTCTTTCATGTGAAAAATAGTTGTGCATGTTAAGATATGCATGCCATATTTTTGCTATTATTTGTTAATGGATGGTTCTGCCATTTTTGTGTAAAGAAAAAATAAGTTATCATCAAATCAGGATCATGCCTTTATTAAAGCACATACATTACACTTGAAGTGCTAATTTTCCTTTTTTCAAGTCATTGGTGCAAAGATGTCGGTGTTTCCCTATGCTTTTTTCATATCAGTGTCATGCCTTTGTTAAAACACATATATTACACTTGAAGTGCTAATTTTTCATTCTTCAGGTCATTGGTGTAAAGATGTTGGTATTTTTCCATGCTTTTTTTTAGTTAGAATCATGCCACAGAGAGAGATGCAGTTGGAGGGAGGATGTATTGTTATATTGCTAGCTATATAATCATCTAATAGCGGTAATTTTTTTATACTATGTTGTGGTCAGAGGGCATGTTTTGTTGTTCCAAAACTTTGGATTTACTAGCTGAATATCCATGCGCTGCTATGGATTTTAAAATTTTATCATACTACATATTCTGAAACTAACGGGTGGTAAATTTTTTTAGAACATACATACAAATATATTCTAAATTTTTTTAAATATGTAACAATGCACGAGCATTCAGTTAGTACATAACTAAAGATCTATTTGTCGGTCTGTTGAGAATTTGGCAGCAATCGATCAGTACTGAATTTTTCACAATCTGGCCGTTCGATCGTGTATTCACAATACGTTGATCGGATCGTGTATGCCAAATTGATGAATACACATGCATGCAAGCAGCAACTATCGTCGAGCTGAGGAGGAGATGTAGTCGGCGGCCGACCGGAGCTAGCTGTATGCGCCGGCGACCACGTACAGCAGTTTTCAACGAATACATGCATACATTTAGCTTAGGCCCCATCTGTAACACGTACGGAAACTTTGCTGTCCAGAATCCAACTATTGCAAGTATAAAATTTGTTTTCTGTACGTACGTACTTGCATAGGAGGTTTTTTTTACTGTGGTTTATTATTTATGGCTGTAGCTTATAGTTTTTAGTTCTAATGTAAGTGATTGTATGAACAAACTAAATATTGATAAGTCGATTCAAAAATGATATCTTGATAAATCGTTTCAAAATAATAACAGAGATATCACCATGTTTGTTAGTTTAAAAGAAATTATCATTACTATTATAAAATAATGAGTTGGTGGTTGTACGTCCTTTATCCTCTAACCACCCTAGTCTCAACTTCTTGTCACTCTTTATTTTTCAACTGATTAGAGTAGCTCTCTTCTATAGTATAATTCTTTATATATCTAATAAATTTTGTTGCATCGCACGAACAGGTAACTAGTAAGTTATAAACCATAAGCCTACAAGTCAAAAAGAAAAGAGTCGAGGTCAGTAGCCAGGCTAGCTGTTTGGGCTTGGAACTGGCGGCGCAACCCAATGGATGGAAGCCCGATCTGGTACAAGCCATGTGGTTTCTTCTCATGGTCTCTAATGCGCTTACGTACGCTTCACACCAATGTCTAGCAGTCAGTCAGTCAGATACTAGTAGGACGCATACGCGAGGCAGTTGCAGATACACTGGCTAGCTCTCTAATCTGGTACAGGCCATTTGGTTTCTTCTAGACCAATTTTGTAGCCATGCCTCGTGCTTGCATGATCACTTGTCTTTTCTCGCTAGCTTTGGAGGAGAAAAAAAGGGTAATTGGGTGCGTACAAGACAGTGAAAACGTTCAACGGTCGTCTCCTCCGTGTGACGCCTTCACAACGCCGAGCTTGTGTTTAACCTTCGGTGGCCTCGCACCATCGTCATCTCTTGTCTTCCAGCAGCTTCGCACTACCATCAATTAATATCGGTCTCGCACTGACTCACCTTGCGGTCATGCCGCCTCCACACGGCTCTTTTGCGTTGCCACCTCCTCGTAGCCTTGCACGACACCATCGGCATCACTCCGGCTACCATGCCACCTCCTCCTGTCTCTTGCACGCTCTGTAGTGCGTCATTGCCGACCTCACATCGACACAAGATCATGCAGCCTTGACGTCGCCATACGCTGGAGTCGCCGCTCCTCTATGTAGCACCGAATGACATCATCTTCGCATCTTCTTAGGATCACACCACGTTCACTCAAACCTCTCTCACACGTGTTTCTCACAAACACACAACACATACTTGCAAGGAACTCAAGGTCCAAACTATTTTTTTTTCTTCTCTTCTGTTCTATTATTTCTCTCGTATAAGTGATTAAATAGATAAAAAAAACTCAAGGAAACTAACTGCACCGAAGAACTAAGCTTATACCGATTCTTTCGGCCCGACTCCAACTACTTACGCGGATCACGCAATACTCCTAATGCAACATGTCCAACGCTACAACAAATCAACCTCCTAATTGCATGCCACTACTAGAGGTGAAAACGAACCAGATAGTTTCTAATCGATCCGGATAAAAACGAATACGGATTGTGTTGGATTGGATTTTCTTCGGATAATTCTTAGATCGGAAACAAATACGGATTTTTTTGTCGGAAACGAATATGAATACAGTAGGCCTGATATCCGACGAATATGAATACAGATTATCCGGATAATACAGATATGAATATAGATTTCAGCCCAACATTGCCCAGCCCAAGCCAGCCTCTCTCATCTCCGCTACCACTAGTCCACTAGCAAATATTTATGTTTATTAAAAATAAATTTAGTATTGTCGGTAGATTGAAATTATACCGATTAAATTGATGTACTACCGTTTAAATCATTCTGATGCAAATTTAAATTCTTAATTAATTCATTAGTCACATGTAAATAGTAGAAATCCATTAAAAATTATTTAGGACCTTAGAAAAAATTAACTGCCATTTGAAGATTTAAAATCGGTACAATGGTATGACTATTATGAATAAAAATACTTATACGTGTTTACATTTCATTAATGTTTTGACAAGATAAACTATTTATGTGTTTTCATTGATTTTGGATGTATAGTTTAAGGGTTTTCATGTTTTGATAAATATTCGTGACCGTATTCGTTTCAATTCGTATTTGCTCCATATCTGTATTCAATATTATTCATATTTGTATTCGTATCCGAGGTATCCGTATTCATATCCGCATCTGAGAAAAAAATATGAAAATAAATATGGTAAAAATATTATCCGTTCGTATTCAATCCATTTGCATCACTACTACCTATGCAGCCCGTTGATTTTCGCAACTCAAATGCACTAATCAACCTGCCAATTACATGCCAATACCTCCTAATGCTAACCACGCACTAACTTAACAAGCGTCAAGATTAATTTTCATGCCACTACGTACCTCCATGAATGCATGCATTATCGCTGATGTGAGGTGCACGACCGCTCCGGGGTACGCCGCAGAATTCCAAAGGCTTAACAGCGAGAGGCACAGGCTAGCACTACTACAAAAGAGGCTACTGAACAAGTATATCACAGACGGTTCATACGGATCCGTCTATGCTTAAACTATCACAGACGGTTCATACTACCAACCGTCTGCGATATTTTCGTAGACGGTTATTAACACGAACCGTCTGTAATAATCGAGACAATATAGACAGTTCGAGTTAATAATCGTCTGTGAACTTTCACATATAGTTCTTAATACGAATCGTCTATGGTAATCGAGACATCACAGACGATTCGTATTGATAACCGTCTGTGAACTTTCACAGACGGTTCTTAATATGAATCATCTGTGATAATCGTGACATTACAGATGATTCGTATTAAGAACCGTCTGTGATAATCACATGTCACCAATAATTGGCGTATACCCAGGATTTCGATCTCACCCGTCCATTCTCTCCACATCGAATGGCAGGCACCAGTTCCTCCCACTGCTAGGCCCTTATTAATGACTCCCCATCTACCTTTCCATCGGTACTAGTCACGCGTGAATTCATCCACTATCTAGCTTCCTGCATGCATCTCCCTTCCGTTGTGAGATAGCGCCTCCGTCGCGACATGGCGGGAAGGTGGACAACACACTCTTACCGTAAGTGTCATAAGTGTGTCTTGTTCAGCCTCACCGTCGTGCCATGAAGGGTTTGTTAGCTTGTTATCCTGTAATAGATCTAAATGTGTTGTTGTGTTTTGCCTCTGTATTTGCTTGTTCCTCGACGACGCCGACTACTGCCGTGAACTAGCGCATCCGTTGTGGCACGGCGAGAGGCTAGACAACACACTTTTGCCGTAAGTGTCGTAAGGGTGTCTTGTTTAGCTTCAACATCGTGCCACGAAGGGTTCATTAGCTTGTTATCCTGTAACAGATCTGAATGTATTGTTGTGCTTGCGTCTGTATTTGCTTGTTTTCAAAGGGCATGGGTAACATTATTTAATTTCTTGAGGCTAGGCATAAAACAGAAAAAATTTCCAGGTATAGAGTGAACTATCACAGACAGTTCTATATACGAACCATCTATGATACGCACCAATCACATATGGTTGGTATTATGAACTGTCTGTGATATTATGGACATCACAGACGGTTCGTGTTAATAACCGTCTGTGATAATGTAGAACTATCAGAGATGGTTCTATATACAAACCGTCTGTGATACGCACTAATCACAGATGGTTGGTATTACGAACCATCTGTGATATTGTGGACATCACAGATGGTTCGTATTAATAACCGTCTGTGATAATTCACAGACGGTTATTAGCATGAACCGTCTATGATATATTGGTTTCACAAACTATTTGTGGTTGGAACCGTCTGTGATATTCTGCACTATTAATTACTGGGCGTACTTCATCGATGTCGAATAGATCTATCTTCATTGTGCTGCATTGGTGGAGTAAGGCGGCCGGCTTTAGGGAGTTTTGGGTGAAAACATATCGCCGTCTTCTTAGTGATCTGATCAGAGGTTAGTACTCAATTACTTTTAATAACTTATATGCATGCATGTTTTTGTAATTGAAGGCCGGAGATGATAGCTAGATTTTTGTTTAATTTAAATCTAGCTAGCTAGCCAGGTTTAGAAAGATAATGTTAGTTTGCTCGATTTCAGAATGGGTAAGTACTAGCTAACATTCTTGCTTAACATTATTATGTCATGAATACGTGGCTAGCTAGCTATATACCTACGTAATATATATAGATGCATGTCATGTACGTGTAAGTATATATAGCTAGTCTGATTTGCTATGTAGTAGCGGTAATAATCATTTTTGACACCCATTTGTTACTTGTGTAGCGTAGATGGACCGAAGCTGGATGTACATTGAGAACCGTGTGAGTGAAGAGTACATTAATGGCGTATCTGCTTTTAGAAGAGCGGCCGAGCTGGATATGTTGAAGAAGGGGATGAAATATATGTACTGTCCATGCATTGATTGTGATAATCTCAAGATGTTTAGCAACTCAGCGCAGATCGAAACTCACTTGATTCGAAGGGGTTTCAGAAAAGAATACAAATGTTGGACCAGTCACGTGAAGAGAAGAGTACACAAGAAGGTAGTTATGACATAGTCGAGGGAGACAACGATATGCCAGTTGTGGACTGTTCTTTCGATCATGTGGATAGGTCACAGGATGACAATCTGGATCAGATGTTACGTGATACAGAAGGGGACTATAGTGAGAGAGTTTGGTAAATTCGAGGGCTTGATGGAGGACTCGGAGAAACATTTGTTCTCGAGCTGCAAGCCACAATACACGAGGTTGTCATCAGCTCTAGAACTGCTGAAATTGAAGGCAAGCAATGGTTGATCCGACAAGAGTTTCACGGCATTGTTAGGTCTCCTAGCGGACATGCTTCCAAAGGGAAATGTGTTGCCGAGAACCACCTACCAAGCCAAGAAGATTCTTTGTCCATTAAGAATGGAAGTAGAAAGAATACATGCATGTCCGAATGATTGTATCCTGTACTGTAAAGAGTATGCTAGCTTACATGTTTGTCCGTGTGCGAAGCATCCCGATACAACCGAAAAAATGACTCTGATGATGGGAAGGGCATCGAGGTGAAGCAAGGACCTTCTGCTAAGGTGTTGTGGTATCTTCCTGTAATCCCCCGTTTGAAACATTTGTTTGCAAACCGCAAGGATGCAAGATTGATGCGTTGGCACTAGGAGCAGCGTAAGAAAGACGGAATGATAACACATGTTGCTGATTCTGCCCAGTGGAGGAATATCGATAGGATGTTTGTAGATTTCAGTGTGGAAATAAGAAATATAAGGTTTGGGTTGAGTACAAATGGAATCAATCATTTTGGTAATATGAGTAGCCGACATAGCACCTGGCCTGTGACTCTGTGCATGTACAACCTTCCTCCTTGGCTGTGTATGAAGTGGAAGTATATTTTGATGTCACTACTTATCCAAGGGCCGAAGCAACCTAGCAATGATATTGATGTGTTCCTAGCACTACTGGTGAAAGATCTTGCAATACTGTGGAATGAAGGTGTACATATATGGGATACGGACAAACGAGATAACTTCACTTTACGCGCCATGTTGTTCTACACCATTAATGATTTTCCTACCCTTGGTAACCTGTCAGGGTTGAGTACAAAAGCAGCCAAAGCGTGTCCGCACTACTTAGATTATACCGAGAGTGTGTGGTTGAACAACTCGCGTAAAACTGTGAACATGCGTCACCGTAGCTTCCTTTTAAAGTATCATCCATATTGCAAGATGAAGAAACAATTTGACAAAAAAAGAGGATGTCTCAGTACCAAGACTTTTTGGCGGGAAAGAGTTGTATGATATGGTTAAGGATATAAACGTTATGCTTGTAAAGGGATATAAATTGAGGAAGAACATGTGGAAAAAGAGGTCAATATTTTGGGACTTGCCTTATTGGGAGCACTTAGAAGTTCGCAATTGCATTGATGTCATGCAGTAGAGAAGAATGTATATAATAGTTTGATTGGTCTTTTACTGAACATTCCTGATAAAACCAAGGATGGTGTTAACGCAAGGCGTGACTTGGTTGCTATGAACATCAGGACCGAGTTAGCACCGATAGAGACCGATAAAGGTCAGACGTACCTTCCCCCAGCTTGCTACACTCTGTCTAAGTCCGAGACAACTAAACTGTGGAAGTCCTTACATGGTGTGAAAGTTCCATCCGGTCACTCCAAAAGCATGAAGAAACTTGTTTCCATGGAACATTTGAAATTAATTGGCATGAAGTCTCACGACTGTCATGTGCTAATGACACAAATGCTACCTGTTGCAATTAGAAGTATTTTGCCGAACAAGGTTCGAGTGACAATCATAAGGCTATATTATTTCTTTAACGCAATTGCTCAAAAGGTCATTGATCCCGATGGACTAGATGCTCTGCAAACCGAGGTGGTGACAACTCTATGTCATCTAGAGATGTATTTCCCTCCATCATTTTTTTGATATCATGGTCCATCTCATTGTCCACCTTGTGAAAGAGATAAAAATTTGTGGCCCGTGTTTCTACGTCATATGTACCCTTTCGAGAGGTACATGGGAATTCTCAAGTCCTATGTACGCAATTGATCTTGACCGGAGGGTAGCATCATCGAAGGTTATACAACAGAAGAGGTCATTGAATTCTGCATCGGCTACATGGCTCAGGTCAAGCCGTTAGGTGTACCTCTATCTTGTCACGAGGGGAGGCTAGAGGGTATCGGGACTGTCGGAAGGAAAGCAATAACCCTGGATCAAAATACGTATGCTCAAGCTGATTTCACGGTTTTACAATACATGACTGAAGTGACCCCATATATTGAAGAGCACAAGGACATGCTACGTCAAGAGAATGCAGGCCAGTCAGAAGTTTGGATCACAAGACAACACAACCATCAGTTCAACGAATAGTTGAAGGCGCAATTGACTAGGAGGTCGTCAAGTGAAACACTACAATGGTTGGCAAAATGGCCAAAATTTACAGTTGTGACATGGCAATGATACGACATTAATGGCTACACATTTTATACAACAGATCAGGATAGAAAGAGCACAGTGCAGAACTCAGGTGTCCGCATAGATGCCTATGATGCACACGTTAGTACCGCTAGCCCAAGCTCGTACTACGGGATTGTAGAGAATATTTGGGAGCTTGACTATGTAATTTTCAATATTCCTCTATTTCGGTGCCATTGGGTCCAACTCCCACGGGGTGTAAAGGTTGACAAGTATGGCATCACTACCGTGGACCTCGAATGTGTAGGATACAAAGACGAACCATTCGTACTCGTGAGACAAGTTGTTCAAGTATTTTATGTAACCAACCCGGCAAATAAGAAGCGTCATGTAGTTCTTCAGGGAAAACGAAGGATTGTCGGAGTTGAGAATGTTGTGGATGAGGATTTGATGATTTGCCTCTATTCGGAGACGGCATCAGGCTCGAGGAAGAACAAGGCGATGAAGCAAGCTATATGCGTATCGATCATCGTGAAAGGCTTTATTTAAAACAAAATAGCCAAATGTAATAAATGTAACTATATATTCCATTGTAATTGTAAAATGACTCAGGAACTAAGAAATAGTTATATTTATGATTATGCTTGCGTTTTTCATATATGTAACTATATATATTCCATTGTAATTGTAAAATGACTCAAGAACTAAGAAATAGTTATATTTATGATTATGCTTGCGTTTTTCATAAATATAACTATATTCCAATGTAATTGTAAAATGACTCAGGAACTAAGAACTAGGTGTAGTGAATTATCACAGGCGGTTTATCAGAAGAAACCATCTGTGATAATACATCACAGACGGTTCTATAAATATAACCGTCTGTGATAATATGCTTATCACAGACGATTCTATTTATAGAACCGTCTGTGATACTCTAACATCACATACGGTTCTATAAATAAAATTGTTTCTGATATAACTATCACAAACGGTTCCTTTGAGAATCTGTCTGTGATAGTTTCCCTATAAATACCCGCAGCTAGGTCTGCACAGTCCGCACTCACACACTCTCCAGTGCCCTTGCTAGGTTTTGCTCCCTCCCGCCGCCGTTCCCTCCCGACGCCGCCGCCTGGTCCCTCCCGACGCCGCTCCCTCCCGCCGCTGCTTCCTCCCGACGCCGCTCCCTCCCGAGAAGTACTTATGATATATGCTTAACATGTTAGCCTTGTGATATATGTTTCACATGTTAGCTTTATGATATATGCTTTACATGTTAGCTTTATGATATATGCTTCACATGTTAGCTTTATGATATATGCTTAACATGTTAGCTTTATGATATATGCTTCACATGTTAGCTTTATGATATATGCTTCACATGTTAGCTTTATGATATATGCTTTATTAGTACTTTATGATATATGCTTCACATGTTAGCTATATGGTATATGCTTTATTAGTACTTTATGATATATGCTTCACATGTTAGCTTTATGATATATATGCTTAACATGTTAGCTTTATGATATATACTTCACATGCTAGCTTTATGATATATGCTTTATTAGTACTCTGAATAGATTGATAAATTGTTTTAGTCAATCTTTAGAACTTTGTCAAAGGGTATGAAGCAAGTGACACACTCCAGTGTATCCGGTTCAATAACTTGATACACTGGTTTGCGTAATTTGCTTTATTGAACTTTGTTTAGGCGCATACCTCACTGCGTCCACACAGTCGTCCAAATTTTTTTAATATATGCCACATAGATCTTCAAAAGGCATGAAGCAAGTGACACGCTCCAGTGTATCCGGTTCAATGAACTTGATACACTGGTTTGTGTCATTTGCTTCATAGAACTTTGTTTAGGCCCATACCTCACTGCAGTTAGTTTTTTCTTAGAAGAGAGATGACGTCTACACAGTCTTCATCGTCGTCATCTGGGTCTCACGATCCCATGATTGGGAAAACTAAGCGTGGCCGAGGAGTATTGAAAAGGCCAAAGGGCCGAATGACCATTACGGTGGTCTCTCTGGATGGGTCCCTCTGCAACCGAAGAAAGCAGCGGCATCATTTCGGACTACCTGCGGGATAATTGCAAGGCAACGGGTCCCCATCACCATAGAAAGTGATGAGGACATCCTTTCCATAGATACAACTGTGCCGACTCCACAACAAGCTCAACAAACTAAAACTATGATACAATGACCAATGACTAGAGCGCGAGCGCGTCAACTTAACCATCAAGTGAATGTGTTCCTAAGTTTGCATACAAATGTTTCAAAGAATGGAATACTACTTAATTTTTATGATGATTTAATCGTCCTTAGGAACCATGGGGAAGAACCACATGAGCTCAAGTATAGAAGTGGACCGTCAAGCGCAACCCAAGTCCTGTTCGCGAGTTTGACTCGGATTCGGCCTTCCCAATAGTGTCTCTGCAAAGCGGCCATAACTTTGATCCAGAAGGTTTCTTGGGGCCCGTGAGTACTCAGTCGAAAGCTCTTGAAGTCTACTTTCAGATGGATCCAGTCTCACCTCCAAATTCCATCCGAGCCGGTCAGAAACTGCCAAACAAGTCATGTCACTTTTTCAGTCCGAGTCAAAGTGGTCCTTGGGCCTTGTAATCGAGTCCTGTTTGGCTTCCATGTGTTTTGGCCGACCCTCCACCTCCCGTGTCTCTTAAATAGGCAGCCGCACCCTCTTCTAGGGTTTGGGTTTTGATAGACTAAGTTAGCTTTTGCTACTTCGCCTTGTATTCGCGTGTGTCGGCAAGACCGTCCGAATACTTGTCTTCGGAACCCCACCATTTTTCTGTTTTCGATTGAAACCTACATCTTTCATTCACAATTGAGTTGCTGTTTATCTTGTTCTTGCCTATTCTTCGATTGCTTGCAGGAACAAGTACCCTCGTGGTTAGGTTGATTGTGCGCCGACAAGGTCACGAACAACCTCTGGAGTTGGTGTATCGATCGCTAAGGCGCAATGTTCTTGGTTAGTTGTAGTCGGGTCATCAACGTCATCTCATTCCCCAATCAAATCTACCATTTTCATCGAAAGATCGGGACTGCTTGTGCTATCAATTGGAATCAGAGCTTAAGGTTGATCGATGAGAGATTTTATTTAGTCTTTGCATCTTTTTCTACCTACAGTCCAGAAAGCCAAAAAAAATAGTAGATTAGATATCTTTTCTCCAAAATCTGAAACAATTTGAGCCTTACTCTATTGCTGCATATTGTTGAGCCCTCGGTTGCATCGTCGTGTCCTTTGCTGGTCATAGTGTCTAGTTCCTCTAGAGTTTTGAGTTCTGTTCACGTTTTGGTCTCACCATTGCAGTTAGATCCGAACTGCCATGGCGAGGGTAGAAAAGGAGGAGGACTTGGTTTCTAGAGAGTCTTTGCCCTAGTTGGTCTCAGAGTAGGACACGATTTCGGATTCAACCGTGTCGTGTGTGAAAAAAAGAAATAAGTCTAACTTTTGCATACGACCTCCGATTGAGGCGTTTCTTGATCCGTTGGAAAGGAAACGAGAAGATAGAGTGAAATCTAGAGATTTTAGATCTGCATAAGCCTCCAGGCACACGCGCAGCAACTTCGACCCCAAAAAACGTCGTTTAGGGCCTCAAAACGGGCCCGCAAACCGAGAAAAATTCAAGTTTCTCAGAATTCACTCAAAATTGATGGAGCCCTTCTACACGTGATTCTAACGTTCCCTGTGAAGACGGCATCTTTTTTTGAGCTTCTGAACTCCGTGTGCAACGTCATGTAGTTTCTTTCTGGACGGTGTTTTCGTTTGTGTTCTAGGCTCGCGTCTCTAGTACGGTCTAGCCTAGGACCAGCACAGTACCGTTGTTGAGCGATTATTCAACTTGCTTTGACAATGTGGTTCTAGTTATCCTTTGTTCACTCTAAACCCACCTATAGCTCCACATATTTGGCTACTACCTCACAGCGACTTGCTACCGAGTGTAACATCCCAAAATTTAAGTATTTGAAAATATGAAAAAAAATTAAAGCTTTTCTTGCATTTTGCTGGTGTTCAAATTTCATGAACATTTATTTGAAATTTCTTGAGTTTTGTGGCATGCAAAGTAATATGTTGAGAAATAATACCCAAATTTAAAAACAATAAAGGTGATGGTGTGAATATATATACACACATATATATAAATAATAAAAATAAAAGAAGTTACCAGAATAATAGTAATAAAGAAATATATGTGCAAGGAAAATTTTCATACAAAAATATGTACAAAAATGGACAAAGAAGTATATATAAATATAGATAAAAAAAGAGGAAGAAAAATAAATGGGCCAGCCAGCTGGCCAGACCGGCCCAGCCAGCTAGCAGGCCACCCCCACGCCCTGTCTCCTTCCCCAACCCCCGCAACGCTCGGACCAGGGGCCGAATCCCTCTCTCCGCTCGGACAGCGCCGCCCACAGCCGCCCGTCCCTGCACGGCGCCCTCCCTTCGGACCGCCGGTCCACGGCGCCATCCCCGCCCACGTCACATGGCCCCCACGGCCATCTCATCGACACCTCAAGCCGCGTCATCCTACAGCCACCAGCACTCGTCCACTCCTCCTTCACTGACGTCACCGCCCACGCCGTAGGGAGGACCCGGTCATCCTCCGCGTCAGCTGCAGGGCGCCAGACCACGGTTGGCTCGCGCATGCGCCCTCCATGCCGCTTGCATCACTTCTGGCCACTTCCCATCGCCGTTCCTGTAGCCACACTGGGCAATGCGTCGCAGCCATACCCCGACCAACCACCCGACCTCGTCGCCGCACTTTTTCCCCCTATTAAAGCCCCGGCCGAGGCTCTCATCCTCACCGCCCGAGCCTCCTCTTCGTCCCCTAGCTCCTAATTGGCCCCCCGTGCCCTCCTCCTCGCCGGCGCCCCTCCTCTTCCCCGAGTCCGGCCGCCGAGCAATCCGCCAAGCCGAGCCACCATTCTCAAATTGCTTGCTCCTACACCTTCCCCGGGATGTCATGAAGCCGTCCCCGCCCTCCACCGAGCTCGCCGACACCTCTCCGGTGCCGGCAATGATCCCCTCCCAAGCGCGCCGCCGACCGCAACGCCGCCGTTTCGTCCTCGGCCTTCCTCTGCTCGGGCTCCCCCGGTGCCGCTCGACTCATCAACAAATACTGCCCCCATACTAACAGGTAACACACGTAGCTCAGCTGGCTAGCCCCGCCCGCCTCTTACTCGCCTCGGCCGCCTGCGTTCAAGCCTCTGGCTCCGCAGCGCCGAGGCTGAGTTCTGAGGTTTTGAGGCATTTTTTTAGTAGCAACACAGGAAAAGTAGGGAAAATAGCAAGGAAAATCTGGGCAAAATGAGAAAGGCAACTTCCTGTGGTGCAGAAACTTATTTTAACATATAGGGGTATTTATTAAACCTTTAATCATGGTTAATTATCTTGTGCTAGAAAATAATATATATATATTTATATCATAAGTAATTCTTTTAAATCTTTAACAATTGAGAAGGGTTTAGTAAGAATATAATTAGGGTGAATGCTCACATGAAATAATACCCTATCAAACAAAAGTCTACTAAACCATAAATCATGGATTATGCATATTAGAACATGATGTAGAAATTAACCATTAGCCAAGTTAAGCCATAAAATATTTCCTTTAACCCTAGTAACTAGGATAAGCCTTTTACTACCAAATAATGTGAACACTAAGCCAACAACCATAGGCTATGATACTCAATTGTAATAAGAGATTATATTGCATAAAAATGACTATGGTTAAACTTTAAATAATTGTAGTGGGGTTTATCCTAGCACCAAAGCAAATGAAACAAATCCCTAAATTTGTCTAAGTTCCATGTCTACCAAATGAAACTAAAATGTGAAATTTGGAGTTATTTGGATTTCCTGGTGAATATTTATTAGGTTGCTGATTTTCTTTTTATCCAAATTTTCACGCATGATAAAATTAGCTTACGAGGCTCAGGAAGAAGCCGAGGCAGCAGCTCTAGAAGCTCAAGACAACCAAGAACCAACCCACTGTGACCAAGGCAAGTCAATACTTTGATCATGTTGAACCTACATTTTTTGCAAATTACTTTTGTTTAAATTATCAAAATTTCATGCCGTTATTTTATATGCAAATACATGATTAATTCAAGATTCTAAATATATGCCCATTATTTAACTTGATTAATATTACATCTCCTTTGGAATATTTGAATGTGTGAACCTTGTCACCCTAGCAAAATTACAATAGTAACCTTTCAAAAATAAGTTCCTAATTATACGCCATGCTTAGTACTGCATAGGTACTTGGGGGCGCTGAAATGCCCCGCGCGTCATTATCATTTTGAATCATGAGAAACTGATTTGGCAAGTCATGGCGGTAATGACTAGTATATGTTGGTATGATTATTTTCTGTTCCCAAAAACCCCAACTTGCTTAAATATCTGGGCGGATGGTTCGAGGGTGTGTGTGGGGTGTAGTGGAAGCACAAAGTGGGTAGTGGTAGAACCGCCCAGATACCCCTAAGGGCCGAATCTTGTCATGACCTCCTATGTAAAGTAGTGTAACCACAAGTCTGTAAAGTACAACTTGGCTAAGCAAATTTATCGAAACCCCCAGACTCATCTCACTGGTAGTGGAAAGAAGTGGATACACAAGGCCAAGGGGAGGCCTAAAGGGACACCGAGTGGAGGGTGAAGTAACTAGCCGTACTAGCGTTGCGGGGAGTGGAGCCCGGCTGCGCTAGTAGACGTGGTTACATCCCGTGCATAGTATGGGACCCACCGCAAGTGGGAGCAGCCCATAAGGTGGGATGACAAAAGGGACTAGATATTTTGAATAGTCATTGTGATGATCTGCTCAACCACATGACTAAGGAATCGTGTGGGGCAACGAGTTAATTGTCTCTTGTGGTGAAAGTGTACAAACTCTGCATAGTCAAAACTATTCGAATAGCCGTGCCCACGGTCAAGGGCGGACATGGGAACTTAACTAGATATAGTTCTATTTCAAAAACAACTTTGTGGGTGGAATTGGAAAAGTGTGGGCAGTGGAAAGCCCTGATTTGAGTTGTCCTGGGTGTCGTCCCAGTGATAATGTAAGCGGCTATAACGCTGAAATGTTAGCATAGGGTGCAGAGGTCATGTAACGGTGGATGGAATCTAGATCGTTATTGTTATTGCAGACTTTCATAGATTGTGTTTTAGTCCAAAACTGCTAGGTCTTAAGGAAATTTTTATGTATCATACTTCAAATGCAATTTCTGGCAAACAAATCAACCCGAGCCTCCCTTTGATAAGCCATGCATATTATCTACTGCATTATGTGTGTTGGCTCGCCGAGCTCGGTGCTTTGTGCTCACACTCGCATTACCAAAATCAGATTCAGGAGTCCAAGATCATTATGCATATGAAGATGCCCCCGCTGCAGAAGGAGGGAATAACGCCAAGAACTAGGGCGTCTTTTGCTCATTTTAAGTCCTAGGTAGATAGACTATGGTGTAGTGTGCCATAATTATTGCCTTAGCTTAGGTAATAATCATATGGCACCTATTTACCCCCAGTCGCTGCCTGTGGATTAAAGGTCTACCTTGCTTTTGCTTCCACTGTTATGCTTTTGTAATGTGAACATTTGGCCTGATCGGCCCTTATGTAAAGCTGTTGCCCGATGTGGCATAATTCAAACCCGATTATGTAATATTATTATGTGTTGTTATGATTCATGCGATGTATGAAATGATGCAGCAATGTGTTTGTGAGCACTATCTACTGATCCAGGGAATAGTGCAGTGGTTTCACAGGAGATTCTGGATTGACAAATCCGGATCTGACACCGAGGCAACGATACACCCAATTTCCAGGAGTTATTATTTTGTCTTGTCGGCTGCCATCACCTCCTGCTTGCTGTGGTAAAAACTAGTAAGAACTTGACAGAACAGGTTGAGAGTGTGCAACTTAATTTAACCACATCCCAGTACTTGTGAGGGCATAACCTGCAATTTATTATTTTTCTCTTCTTTGTTTGTTCACATGTGTTTTCCTAACAATGTCAAGAGAACCAGTGGACCCGAGGGATGCACCACATTCCCCTCGGACTAGAGGCATCATACAACACTTCGAGTGCCAAATGAAGCTGCACACTGAGGGGCTTGATGAGGATGTACGGGTCACTAATGAACGCCTTGGTTAATTGGAGGCTGCGCAGATCGACACCAACACTACGCTTGCAACATTGGAGGCTTCCGTTGGCACCGTCAACGCCTCACTTGCTGAGATTTTGGGACGTCTTGATGAGATGGGCCGTGCATCCCCCACGGCTACTCCTGCTACACCTACTCAGCGTACACGTGCCAACAATGGTGTCTTGGGCAGCAGGGTGGACGAAAACGGTGGAGACAAATATGCGGCTGATACTGAGATCGATGATGATGAGGACGCTCACCATCATCGTCAACCATGTCGGAATGAGGTGCGTGAGAATGATGAATCACTTGGTAAGATTAAGTTCACTATGCCACCTTTTGATGGAAAATATAACCCTGATGCTTATATCACTTGGGAATTGGCTGTTGATCAGAAATTTGCTTGTCATGCATTCCCTGAAAACAAAAGGGTTAGGGCTGCTACTAGTGAGTTTACTGATTTTGCGTCTGTTTGGTGGAGTGAATATTGTAAGAAAAATCCTTTAACCATACCACGAACTTGGGATGCATTAAAAGAATCATGCAAGCTAGATTTGTTTCCTTCATATTATGCACGTGATTTGTTACATAAGTTGCAACAATTGAGGCAAGGTAGTAACAGCGTAGAGGAATATTTCCAAGATTTGCAAACAGGAATGCTGCGTTGTGACTTAGAGGAAACTGAGGAAGCTGCTATGGCTAGGTTTATGGGTGGTTTGGATCGTGAAATTCAGGACATTTTAGCTTACAAGGAATATAATTCTATCACTTGTTTATTTTATCTTGCTTGTAAAGCTGAAAGAGAAGTACGGGGATGACGCGCGAGCACTAGGACTAATGTTTCTGCAGGTCGTGGTAACATTTGGTCTCAACGTGCATCAGTTGCACCATCAAGCCAACCTCCTGCACCTTCTTCCTCCGATAGCAAGCCACGGTTTTCAGCGTCAAATTCAGCATCTCGGTTATTCGAAGCAACGAAGGGGTCAGCCCAAGCACATGCAAAGAGTTCTTCATCCGTTGCATTTATGGGACGAACGAGGGATATCCAATGTCATCAATGCAAGGGGTATGGCCATGTGCGGAGTGAATGCCCAAGAAACCGTGTTTTGATTGTGAGACATGATGGTGAGTATTCTTCTGCTAGTGATTTGGATGAGGATACATATGCTATGCTTGCAGCTGACCATGCAGGTAGTGGGAAGGAGAAAGAAAAAGAGCACATTGGTGCTGAAGATGCAGAGCGCTATGAGAGCCTCATTGTGCAGCGTGTGTTGAGTGCACAAATGGAGAGGAAGGAGCAAAATCAGTGACACACCCTTTTCCAAACAAAGTGTGTCGTGAAGGAATGCTCATGCCGTGTGATCATCGATGGAGGGAGCTGCAACAACTTGGTGAGCTCCGATATGGTCAAGAAGCTTGCATTGAACACCAAACCACACCCACAACCTTATTACATTCAATGGTTCAATAGCAGCGGCAAGGTGAAGGTAACACGAATGGTGAGAGTAAATTTTGCTATTGGTTCTTATCATGATGTTGTACAATGCGATGTTGTTCCTATGTAAGCATGCTCTATGCTGTTAGGTAGACCGTGGCAATATGATAAAGATTCTCTGCATCATGGTAAGACAAACTAATATTCTTTTGTGCATCATGACAAGAAAATTGTGTTACATCCTGTGTCTCCTGAAGCTATTTTAAAAGATGAGATTGCTAGAGCTAATAAAGAGAAAAATTAGGAGCAGAATAGGAGTGAAAATCAGATTGTAGCAAATGAACTTGAGCAACATAAAAAGAAAAACTCTAAATCTATTCATGAGAAGAAAGATGAGATTAAATTAAAAGGTGCATGTTTTCTTGCTACTAAGTCTGATGTGAATGAGCTGGATGCTAGTACTTCTATTTGCTATGCTTTACTTTACAAACAAGCTTTTTATTTTCATTCAAGGATGTATCTTCTTCTGTGCCTCCTGCTATCACTAATCTTTTGCAAGAGTACATGGATGTCTTTCCAAAGGACGTGCCACCAAGGCTACCATCAGTGCGAGGGATTGAGCACCAGATTGATCTAATTCCCGGGGCATCTTTGCCCAATCGTGCGCCATACAGGACCAATCCGGAAGAAACTAAGGAGATTTAGTGTCAAGTTCAAGAATTGCTTGATAAATGGTATGTACATGAGTCTCTTAGTCCTTGTGCTGTTCCGGTAATTTTAGTGCCTAAGAAAGATGAATCATGGCATATGTGTGTGGACTGTAGAGCGATCAATAACATTACCATTAGGTATCGTCACCCTATTCCTAGGTTAGATGATATGCTTGATGAATTAAGTGGCTCTATTGTCTTCTCTAAAGTTGATTTGCGTAGTGGGTACCACCAAATTCGCATGAAGTTGGGAGATGAATGGAAAACAGCATTTAAAACTAAGTTCGGTTTGTATGAGTGGTTAGTGATGCCGTTTGGTTTAACTAATGCACCTAGCACATTCATTATATTAATGAACGAGGTTTTGCGTGCTTTCATTGGTAATTTGTAGTGGTCTAGTTTGATGATATATTGATATATAGCTGATCACTAGAGGAACACCTTTGCCATTTACGTGCTGTTTTTGATGCTTTACGTAATGCACGTTTATTTGGTAACCTTGAGAATTGCACATTTTGCACGGATCGAATCTCTTTTCTTGGCTATGTTGTTACTCCACAGGGGATTGAAGTTGATCAAGCCAAGGTTGAGGCAATCTGAGTTGGCGACTCCTAAAATGGTCTAGGACGAAGTTTTCTAAGACTTGCTGGATTCTATCGTCGTTTTGTGAAGGGTTTCAGCACCATTGCCGCACCATTGAATGAGCTCACTAAAAAGGGGGTGCCGTTTACTTGGGAAAATGCACAGGAAGACGCATTCAACGCATTGAAAGATAAGTTAACACATGCACCATTACTCCAACTTCCATATTTTAGTAAGACTTTTGAGCTAGAATGTGATGGTAGTGGAATTGGATTGGGTGGTGTGTTGTTGCAAGGTAAACCTGTAGTGTATTTTTGTGAAAAATTGAGTGGGCATAGTTTGAACTATTCTACTTATGATAAGGAATTATATACTCTAGTTTGAACTTTCGAGACATGGCAACATTATTTATGGCCCAAAGAATTTGTCGTTCATTCTGATCATGAGTCATTTAAGTGTATTAGAAGTCAAGGAAAATTGAACCATACCCATGCAAAGTGGGTTGAACTCATAGAGTCTTTTCCTTATGTCATCGAACACAAAAAGGAAAGGAGAATGTTATTGCTGATGCATTGTCTAGGAGATATACCATGCTCTCACAACTTGACTTCAAAATTTTTGGATTAGAAACAATTAAAGAGCATTATGTTCATGATGATGATTTTAAAGATGTGTTGCTGAATTGTAAAGAGGGAAAAACGTGGAATAAATTTGTCCTAAATGATGGATTTGTGTTTAGAGTTAACAAGCTATGCATTCCAGCTAGCTCTGTTCATTTGTTGTTGTTACAGGAAGCGCATGGAGGTGGGCTGATGGTACATTTTGGAGTGAAGAAGATGGAAGACATACTTGCTGGTCATTTCTTTTGGCCAAAGATGAGACATGATGTGGAACGTTTTGTTGCTCGCTGCAGTACATGTCAAAAAGGCTAAGTCACGACTTAATCCTCATGGTTTGTATATGCCTCTACCTATTCCTAGTGTGCCTTGGGAAGATATTTCTATGGACTTTGTTTTAGGACTGTCTAGGACAAAGAAGGGGAGGGATAGCATATTTGTTGTCGTTGATAGATTTTCTAAGATGGCACACTTCATACCATGTCATAAAAGTGATGATACTACCAACATTGCTAATTTGTTCTTTTGTAATGTTGTTCGCTTGCATGGTGTGCCAAATACAATAGTTTCCGATTGTGACACTAAATTCCTTAGCCATTTTTGGAGAACTTTATGGGCTAAATTGGGGACTAAGCTGTTATTTTCTACTACTTGTCATCCCCAAACTGATGGGCAAACTGAAGTTGTGAATAGAACTTTATCTACCATGCTTAGGGCTATTTTGAAAAAGAACATCAAAATGTGGGAAGAATGCTTGCCTCATATTGTGTTTACTTATAATCGTTCACTGCATTCTACTACAAAGCTGTGCCCTTTTGAGATTGTCTATGGTTTTGTGCCTCGTGCTCATATTGATTTGCTACCACTTCCATCTTCGGAGAAGTTAAATTTTGATGCTAAACAACGTGCTAATTTGATGTTGAAAATGCATGAGACAACCAAAGAAAATATTGAACGCATGAATGCTAAATATAAACTTGCTGGTAGTAAAGAAAGGAAACATTTAACTTTTCAACCGGGTGATTTAGTTTAGTTGCATTTGAGAAAAGATAGATTTCCTGAATTGAGGAGGTCTAAGTTGATGCCTAGAGCTGATGGTCCTTCAAAGTGTTGGAAAAAATTAATGATAATGCAAATAACCTTGAGTAACCTGCAGATTTTGGGGTTAGTCGCACCTTTAACATTACAGATTTGAAGCCATACTTGGGAGAAGAAGATGAGCTTGAGTTGCGAACGACTCAAATGCAAGAAGGGGAGGATGATGAGGACATCCTTTCCATAGATACAACTGTGTCGACACCACAACAAGCTCAACAAACTGAAACTATGATACAAGGACCAATGACTAGAGCGCGAGCACGTCAACTTAACCATCAGGTGAATGCGTTCCTAAGTTTGCATACAAATGTTTCAAAAAATGGAATACTACTTAATTCTTGTGATGATTTAATCGTCCTTAGGAACCATGGGGAAGAACCACGTGAGCTCAAGTATAGAAGTGGAACCGTCAAGCGCAACCCAAGTCCTGTTCACGAGTTTGACTCGGATTCGGCCTTCCCAACAGTGTTTACTTCAAACAGCCATAACTTTTGATCCAGAAGGTTTCTTGGAGCCCGTGAGTACTCAGTCGAAAGCTCTTGAAGTCTACTTTCAGATGGATCCAGTCTCATTTCCAAATTTTATCCGACCCGGTCAGAAACTGCCAAACAAGTCACGCCACTTTTCTAGTCCGAGTCAAAGTGGGCCTTGGGCCTTGTAATCGAGTCCTGTTCGGCTTCCATGTGTTTTGGCAGACCCTCCACCTCCCGTGTCTCTTACATAGGCAGTTGCACCCTCTTCTAGGGTTTGGGTTTTGATAGACTAAGTTAGTTTTTGCTACTTTGCCTTGTATTCGCACGTGTCGGCAAGACCGTCTGAATACTTGTCTTCGGAACCCCACCGTTTTTCTGTTTTTGATTGAAACCTACATCTTTTATTCGCAATTGAGTTACTGTTTATCTTTTTCTTACCTGTTCTTCGACTGCTTGCAGGAACAAGTACCCTCGTGGTTAGGTTGATTGTACGCCGACAAGGTCACGAACAACCTCTGGCGTTGGTGTATCGATCACTAAGGTGCAACGTCCTTGGATGGTTGTAGTCGGGTCGTCAATGTCATCTCCTTCCCCAATCGAATCTACCACTTTCATCGAAAGATCGGGACCGCTATCGAGGATGTCGAGAACATGCTCCCAGGCGAGGAATCGAAGGGAGGTTGACCAAGGAGGCGGCGGTGGCCGGTTTTGGAGAAGAAGGACGTTGCGCGAGCATGGGGTAATTAGAGGCAATTCACCGCGGTGGGAGGTTCGTGGGGTGCGAGCGAGGCTTTGGTGTCCTCCTACGGCTTTTATAGGAGCTGGGGAAGGTAGGTGCCGTGGAGCTCTAAGCGGCGGAAGAAACCAGCGACGCATGGCGCAAAACGTTGGCAGTGGCAGCTGAGCTGTGGGCGGTTGGGCACGTGGAGGGGATGTGACGGGACGGGGCAGGCGTGCAGAAGTGGTGAAGCTCTGGTGACACGAGTGCATGGGCACCACGGGGAGGCGAGGCAGAGAGCACCGTGTAGAACGGGGAAGAAGGAGAAAAGGAAGAGAAGGAGGAGGGAGAAAGAGAGTAGCGTGCAGGAGTTGAGCCCGCTGGGCAGAGACAGGAGGTGGGAGGGGAAAAAGGAAAGGAGGAGAGAGGAAAAAGAGTGGGGCCCACAAGTAATGGAGAGAAGGAAAAATGAAGGAAAAGAGAAAAAGGTTTACACAAGATTTTAGAATTTGGATTTTCAATTTAAATTTCTATTTCATATTTAGGATTATTGATTTTGTTATGAATTGCATATATAAATTTTTGAATGCCCAAACTTGGGTTTTGTATGCTAATTAAATTAAAAGAAGGAATTTTTGGCTCAACCTTTTAGAGATATGTTTTAATATTCTTTTTGATTTCATTTTATTAATCTTGAATTTGAACTCAAGATTTTAGTATTTGAATTCATGATCTGCAATGTCATTTTCCATTTATTATTTGCATGATCTTATTTTTATTTGAGATTATCCTTAATTATTAATTTGCATGCCTCAAAACTCAAAAAGATTTCAAATAAATATTCAGAAGAAATTTGAACGCCAGCAAAATGCAAGAAAAGGTTTTAAAAACTCCATATTTTGAATATCTGAATTTTGGGATGTTACATCCATCAAGCCCCGGAATTTAACATACTCTCTCTCATCACAGTTCTCTTCTACATCGCGAAGCATCTGATCCAGATTGTTATCATGCAACCTATCCAAATCTGAACAACAATCGACATCATCTGTCAGCATATCATTCACTTCACCAGCGATATCATCCGGCGGCATATCATTGACTTCGTCATGATTGGTCCAACACGTATAACCCTTTTTGAAACCCCTCCGAATCAAGTGCGCTTCAATCTGCTCTCGATTCTTAAACATCTTTAAATTCTCGCAGTTAGTGCATGGACAGTACATATATTCCAACCCCTTATTCAACATATCCTCCTCGGCAGCTCTTGTAAAAGCAAACACGCTATTGATGTACTCTTCACTCACACGGTTCGCGGCATACATCCAGCTTCGGTCCTACGTTATGCATATATATAACAACTTAGTATTAAAAAGTAAATTAATTAATTATTACTACATATATACCACATGCATTAAGGCTTTTCTAGCTTAATTCATATTATAAACACAACAGTTATTTCCCCAACAATCAACGAACCACTTATAACCAACAAGTTTGACAAATTTGGCTTCCCACATGATGGGAAATGATCATGTATGGTCAAGTAGATGCAAACCATGTTCAATAACACTCACCAAAACTTAGATCTAAATTGTAATGCAAAGAAAAAATAAATTCATTACTAATTATATCTAGGGCAACTAGGAACGTATGAATCTTCAAAGCTCTCCTGCCTCCTCCCACCAAATTAACTGGCCTGAAAGACTTGCCTCCTCCAAGTGTAGCACCGGCTAGATCTGGATCGAAATGAAGACAGATGCAGTTTTGAGCGACGATTATCAGAGATGGTTTTTTTTAAAAAAACCTTTTATGACGGTTTTTAATAAAAAACCGTCTATGATAATTCTCAGATTATCACATACATTTTTTTTAATAAAAATCATCTGTGATAATCAGCTTATCACAGACGGTTTTTTAAAAATTGTCTGTGATAATTCACAGATTATCACAAACAGTTTTTAATAAAAACCGTCTATGATATTCCTGTATCATAGACGGTTCATCGGTAAGAATCGTGTGTGATACTCGTTTTTTCCGATACCAACAACACAGACGGTCTCCAAATTAAAACCGTCTGTGATAGTGTACGTCACAGACAGTTTTGTCAAACTATCTGTGATTTGGCGTCTATTAATAGTATTCATGTAGTAGTGTTGGTAAATGATAAACCAGATACTATTCGACCGAATATTCGACAAATAAGTTAGTACCCAGCTGGTCCAACCATCAACCATAATTGACACCAACCAGTCTAGATTTTACCCATGTTCTAACCAAACACCAGAGTTTAGCCACTTTAACCAGTCGCCACCAATCCTCCCCGCTTGTGTTGAACTTGCGTATGAATATATCAGTTTTCGTATGTATGAATTTATCGCTTATGTTGAACTTGTGTTGTGTTAGCTATCGTACTTAAGTAATATAGATGAATTTATTGCTAGTTGAAAGCTTGAAATGATGGTAGTATGGTTCAGTGTATGTTCCTTTATGTATACACATATATACTGTCCGCCTATATATATTATCTATTTTCGATCCGAAATCATCATGGATCCATCCCAATGGCACCGTATCCAAAACTCTGAATTTGTGTTTGCATCCGGCCAAACTGTATCTGACTCCGAATCTAAAAAAATATAGGTTAGGATATGGTATTGTGGGGACCCGAGGGCATGGGCCACCGCACATGTTCTCCTGTACTAGTCCCATGATCAGTAGCTAGTACAAACATTCACAATATTGAGACCACATCCATACACATCGCATATTTTTTATTTATGCCAAAGGGGTGAATACATAAGTGATATATAATCTTACATCATATGGCCGACCGACCAAGAGAATACCAGAGTTAAGAGTAAATTGCAGTGGAAGATAAATAAATAAATAAGTGAAAGTATCCAGTGGTATGCCACCATATTCACAGGTAACCAACTAGGGGATTAGGCCCTAGAAAAAACATCGTCGAGGTCCCTGATGTTGGGGGAAAAGTATGCATCGTCTAGCATGTATTATTCTTCATTCTCTCCGATCAATAATAATTTAAGCAAGGTTAAGTACGTTGCGTACTCAGCAAGACTTGTAGTGTTTCACAAAATTATACATATATGCATGACTATCAAAGGGATGAGACTCTATACTAAGTTATTTTCAGTATGAAGCAAATTTTATTTGCAATATCCATAAGTAGTAATTTGCAACAAAATTGTAAACAATATTTAACACATAGTGAAATAACATTTATAGCCTTCGTCGGCTATGAACATCGTACAATTCCCACCCATTGGCATGGCATACGGTTGCGTACATGCCATCCATATGTTTAGTCAAACAGTTTTGAAAAGGAAAATATACCCTTTGTGGCTACATCCAAGTTTGCTTATGACCGTGAGCACGTCAATTTAAATAGTTTTTGACACTCTGTAGAGGTTGTACAGCTTTACCCATACAAGATAATCAATTTTTACTGCTGGCATCTTCACGCTTTCTTTGGCGTGTGACGAAAGTTGATAATCTTACAGTCTTTAGATCATCTAGTCCTAACCTTACACTAGCCCAAATAAATGTCGAACCTCTCTTAGGTACACCCCTAAGAGAGCATTTGAATCCCCACTGAGATACCATGTGGTTGTGACCCCATGTGTGTGATGAGTAATTGACAAGGGTTCTGAAAAGTTTGAGTTTGGTTTGAGTGATTTGTGCCAGGACGGCATTTGGCTCAGTCGGGTTTGGTTAGGCGGACTTATTGCATATTATTCTTCCCGATTGGTCGTTTGGGCAAATACTTGCCTGAGTATGGTTCACTGATGCTATTTATGCTTACATGTGTCGAGCGGTGCTATTTGATGTGTTTCTTGTCTGTGATGGCTGCAGGACGTCGAGGTGGAGTCGTGGCGAGGCACGAGGTGACCGGACTAGGCACAAGCGGTGTCGAGGTCAGAACGGTCGGATGTGTCGAAGACGGCGGAGACTCGAGGTGGTTGCGAGGCTTGGATGACAAGGAATGTGGAAGCTTCCCGGAAGGTGCAGGAGGGGTGTTTCAGTAAAAACGCAAAGTTGCACAAGTGGAAGCGGGCATAACGGGTTGGAGACCCGTTAGCCAAAACCTATATAAGGAGGGGATGTCTCCTTGTGGCTGTAGGGATTCAATGGATTGAAGGGGGTTGTTAGGGTTTGCTTTAGTCAAAATAGCCTTTGGAGAGGTTGTTTTGGCTTTAGGCTTTAGTTGGTAGGAGAGAGCAGGTGTTGTCTCCCGTAGCTTCTCTGTTCTTGTTTTCTCCTTCGTATGTTCTTGAGAGATAGAGAGAGGAGTTCTTGATTTCTCCAAGCATGTATGGGATTGTAGGGATGATATAGTTGATATTCCTTGTAATCATGTATCTCTAATCCTCAATATCAATCTGAGATGGCTTTGTTTGAGATGGACTGACTTCCTGTTCTTTGCTTCGTTTTCTTGCTCTCTGTTGATTTTCGAGTACTTGTGTTTTGGTGTTGATTCTTGTTGAGAAGGTGCAAAATGGCTTACTCTGTGATGGGAATAAGTCTCAAGATCATTTGATTGGTTTCTCCCTAGAGCAAAGTAAATGAATCAAGGATTTTTCGTTTCTTGGCTTCCTGAGACCTGTTCTTTCTCAGTTCATATTTCTAGGGTTTGGTGTCTCTTTTGATTTCCCTTGATAGATTGTGCCCAAATTTGAGTCTCAGAGTATCAAGGCTATTCCCTTGCTAATCTTTGAGTTTCATGATCAAAAGATCAGAGATAAGATGGGAATTTGAGTTTTTAGGCGGGTCTCTATAAGTTTTCAGTTTTTCCTCAAATCTGAATTTCATGAGTTTCTATTGATATCCCTTGCTAGTTGGAGTCTCTGTGGTATTTAGAATAGGGGTATGCTCTTTTAGGTGGAAAAGATTAGCTGTGAAACCACAATTTGGCCGATTTCAAGTTGTTCAGGTCTGCTGCGCAGAATTTTCAGTCGACTAGCTTCAGGTTTTTGGGGGACCGGTCAGACCGGTCTTCATTTGGCGGTCTAACGGCACCATCAACGGCGGTCTGACCAGCCGTGTTTAACCGGTCTGACCGGCATACAATAGGCGGTCTGATCGCTCAGCCTATTGTGGTCAGACCAGCCTGTTGAGGTTTGGCTGCTGGTATTCTTTGTCCATTGATATCTTTTGTTACCTCTTTTAGAGCTTGTGTTTTACCTTCCCTCTCTCTGTGGTTTTGAGTTTTTAGTGGGCATGGCCATTTTCTTCATAGCGTTTATTGCTATCGGAGAAGATCATTTAAATGGACACCTTTGAGGGGTTTCGTTGAGGGGTTTTGATAGTCGACATTCACCCCCCCCCCTCTGTCGCCATTTCGGTCCAACACCCACTTAGGTACATTCCTAAGCGAAGACCTTCACTTAGGTCTATCCCCTAAGTAGGCATTCACCGTTGTATTAGTAAGCTTTGGTCCCAACACCTTCGTGAAGAGAGCCCCTATGAGCAAATCTAACCGGAGTGCCCTCACTACATCTGTGTCTACCATAATGCAAGGCTAGACCTAGACAACTTAATCAGCAAAGTGCCAGCGCACGATAGGACATGTGGTCGTACAGTGCGACTTTAGATGTGCGACAATAGCATTCAATCCTTAATTGAGCTGGACGAGAATTCCCCCTATATACATGCAAGATTCCTTCCCACATTTAATAGTGTATCATATAACTTGCATGTGTACAAAAACTAGGTCTTTTCATTTTATTTCATACCAAAGTAACAAAGGTCCCCCCTCTAGTCCAACATTTTTGAAACCATGAAGCCCACGTGTAAATTTGTTCGAAAGATCAAACTTAGCAGAAACAAGTGTTTGTTCAAGCATCTAGACCATACATCAATGTAGTATTCCTAATATGACATTATATATTGTCTAAACCATGTCCTAGAGGTTACAATAGTGATGGTATCAAGTTTTCAAGAAGATTCAATTCGTACGAGTGGTCGTAACTACCATTACCCACAATCTAGTAATTTTTAATAGAACATACATGTATGCATAATAGATTTTGCAATCAATATACAATAATTAAAATACTGGGATCAACATGCTCAAAGGGGGTGCTTACCTTGCTCCTGTTGCTCAGAGAATGTTTCGGATGCGTTCTCGGCGTCGTCTGGCGTGGAGTCATCTAACCTGTAAATAAATCTAGATAAAAGCAAATATGAGCCTGATAAATAGAGACAAGACTTAAATATTTTTGTAAATTCAGAATGGAGACCTACATCCAGGATCGATTATCCCTTCTGGAAGAGCCAGATGGAGACCTACATCCAGACTCAGGGCTACGCCATATGGTGTAAGGTCAAGGTACGATATGTTGTTCCTACCGATGAGAACATCAACGCTGGAAACATGCTTGATGTTGAGGTGAATGCGAAGGCAAGGAACATCATAATCCAGGGGTTGAGCAGAAGCGAGTTCGATCGCATCTCTCATCTGTCGTCGGCCTTCGACATCTGGGAGACCCTCGATGCATACCACGAGGGAACCACCCAGATTAAGACGGTTCGACAGGACCAGTTCAAGCGAGATTACAACATGTTTGAAATAGTTGGACCGAAATTGCGACAGAGGGGGGTGAATGTCGACTTTTAAAATTGACCCCCTCAAGTATTTACTTGGAAGCTCTCCTCCAATAGCTAAAAAGTTATGAAAGAGGTGCTAGCACACTTGAATAACCTTAAACCATAGAGGAGAAAGCCTAACCCTAAAGACCAGAAAGAAACAAGGACAACAGAACAAAAACAAGAAGGGCCGGTCTGAACATAACTCCCCGGGCAATCAAACCGCACTTGCTGTGCCGGTCAGACCGGTGGCACAAGGCCGGTCAGACCGCCAACTGCCGGCCAGTCTGACCGCCATCCCTTGGCCGGTCTGACCGCCCCTCGGGAAATAGCAGCCCAAATTTCTAGTTTTTCAGACAACAGACTCAATACTTTGAGCAGCAGAGGAAAATAGAGACATTCTTTGGAACTTGTCATATTAGACTAGCAAGATATCATAATGAATACCAAGAGGAACCTAGATGCCCAAGAAAAGCCAACTTAAGAGTAAGAATTTGAGAAATGACCTGAAAACTGAAAATATGGAGAGAGACACACAAAAACTCAAATTGCTCAATGGTCTTAAGTCCTTTGCTCATGAAATTTTGCAGTTATGTTAGTAATAACAAAATGACTTCTCAGACCAAAAATCAAACCAACTCTTGAAGGGAAACAAGAAAACACCTCAAACCCTAGAAAATGAACACTACAGAGAG
The DNA here is from genome assembly GCA_036346575.1 of Dendrocalamus sinicus. Taxonomy (NCBI): domain Eukaryota; kingdom Viridiplantae; phylum Streptophyta; class Magnoliopsida; order Poales; family Poaceae; genus Dendrocalamus; species Dendrocalamus sinicus. Next base: position 2,382,841 of record CM070658.1, read on the forward strand.
CCACAACAGAGAACTTCAAATTCCCATTTCATCTCTGATCCTTTGGCCACAAACTTTTGAGGATAGCTACTTAATAGCCTCTGAACTCAACATGTCAAGTTTCGTGCCATTTCATGAAGGGAATCAAAAGGGCATCAAAACCCTAGAAAAGGTCACAAGAACAGAGAGACCCAAAATGTCAAATCTGAAATTAAACTTGATTTGCTCTTGGGAAATATCGATCAAATGATGTTGAGGCATCATCCCAACCTAGAGCAACCCATTTTGGCACTCCCCAGCAACAAACAACAAGAAATCAAGAAAGTCAAGAAATCAAGCACAGAGGTATCGAAGGGAAACAGGAGCACGGGAGAAGAATTTCAGAAATTTCATTCCAATAAAACAAGGAATACATAGGAGTCCCCATACGCATGGACATTAGAACAAGAGGAATGATTACATGGATTCTCAACTCATCCTCTCCCTCTCCCAAACTCAAGAACCACACACTCTACATGTTTCTTGGAAGAACAGACACAGAGAGGGGATGAATGTGGGAGACACTCCCTGCTGCCCACAACCACTAAAGCCTCAAAGCTAACAACCTCTCCAAAGCTTCTTTTGACTAAAGCAAACCCTAACTCTCTCCCAAAGCCATGAGGGGCATGCAGCCACTCCCTCCTATTTATAGCCTTTGGCTAACGGGTCTCCACCCCGTTATGCCCGCTAAATCCAATGGAACCCGCTCCCGCTTGTGCAGCCTCGCGAAATTACCAATTCGCCCTCCGCACCTTCTAGGAAGCTTCCGTGTTCCTTGTCGTCCACAACTCGCAACCACCTCGAGTCTCCGCCGTCTTCGACACATCTCAACCGTTCTGACCTTGACACCGTCCGTGTCTAGTCCGGTCACCTCGTGTCTCACCACGACTCTGCCTCGACATCCTGCAGCCATCACAAACAAGAAACACATCAAATAGCACCGCTCGATACATGAAAGCATAATGGCATCAACAAATCATACTTACCCATGATAGAGCCCAAACTTGTCAAAACAAGAGAATATGCATCTTGAGCACTTTGACCAGGTTTGACCAAGTCCGACCGAGTCCAATTGCACCACGCAACGTCAAGGTCCGAACCACACAAGCCAAACTCGACTCTCCTAGACCGATGTCAATTACTCATCACACACATGGGGTCTCAACCATATGGTCTCTTAATCTCCTCCTTGATGATTATATTGACAAACCAAGAAAAAGCGCAAAGTTGAGTTTGAAATGCAACAAAGAAGTCCAACATGGTCCAAAGGAAGGAAATGAAGCTAATGACCATGTCGACAGAAGGAAACACTAGAGCAACAACTGAAAGAGCAAATTGTTCTCCAAAGCTCTAAAGATTTTCTCAAATAGCTTTTTCTCCTCTATTCTCCCCCTTTTGGCAATAAACACATCAAGGAAGCAAAGGACAAAATAAGATCACAAAGAAGGATGAAATGGCTGAAGATTGGTTATTCTAAGCATGTGGAGCCATGAGAATTATCCAAAATGACCATAATATATTACACCAAGCCATAACTCAATAAAAGGCTATCTAGATCATGATAAGATATGTATAACTCAGCTAGAACACATAGATGATGATCTGAAATGTAGTGCATTTTGTGAGCATGTCAAGTCATCAATAAGCAAAGTCTAGCTGAAGATATCCAAGGATGATGCAGGCCATGTCAATAAGCTAAGCGGAACCAAGAAGCTAGTATTGAGTCCAAACAGAGTGATATATGCTCAAGAATGAAACATTGGTTCAAGTACTTGGTTCTTTTTGTAGCTTAAGCAAAATGATCACAAATGACATATTTTCTTTTGAAACTTATGGTCATTTCCAACCAATATTTTTATCATGTGCTAAATCTCAAGCCTTATGCGACCACTCCAAGCAAGAAGCTTAAGAAGATAGTCTAGGTCATCCAAAACTCCCCTGAGTTCATGCCTAGTGCAATGGCAAGCCGTCTCATGAGAAAGAATTGGTGAGATCAGGTTTTTCACACAAAAGAGATCTTTTTGCTTTTTAACATGTTGTACTAACTCATGCTGCATCAAGAGACTAAAATAGCTCAATCTAAAGCTCAATAGAGATTCAACGCTCAACTCAGCCTATTTAACATGGCATGAATCATACAAAGATAACTAAAGACAGACTAGACTCAAATGCTAGCATGACAAGTTTTAATTCAAGTTGAGCAATTTTAATTAACTTATCATGGCAAAAGCTAGTCTACACATAAGAAGTCATGATAAATCTAGCAAATAAGCACAAGTCATGGCAAGGTGTAAAGCATTGTAAACATGTCATAACAGGATAATAATCAAGGCTCAATGTAGTTATATTACAATGCTGAAATGCTGAAAATGCAAGAAAATCCAACTCTCCCTCAACATGAGATGCAACTTTTAGTTCAAGTTGAGTAAAGTCAATATTAAGCATCAGAAGCTCCCAGGTGAACTCCCCCTGAACCAAAGCAATAAGCAAGAGAAGCTGGCAAAGAAAATCCGAAAGGGCAGTCCTTAAAGTATAGATAAGACATAGAAGATACTATCACTACAAGAGATGGGGCCTTCTATGACAGTTTTCGAATGACAGAGCACTTATCTGTCACAAACAGGTTCTGTTTATGACAATTGTTCATGGGATGACAAGCGTTTATGACCAAGCTGTGCCTTTGTCATAAACAGTCAGTTGACAACATCATAGTATGCTTTGCATGGGCTTTGTGACAATAAATCGTGACAATAGTGAATCATCATAAAATATAAAACCATTATATTTCTTTTAAAAATGCCTTGGAATCCTATGTGGCTGTGGGTCCCACGCCGGCATGGCTAGGGGGTCGGCGTGGCTGTCTCCACGCGATTGACTGCCTCGCCCTCTCTCTCCCTCACCGACGGAGCCGCTGCCTCCCACGGCCCCCTTCGCCGTTGGCGGCCTCCGTGGTTCCCCGTCGTCTCCCTCTACCTCCGGTCCGCCTCAGCTAGCCCCGTCGCCTCCACGGGTCCACCTAGCGCTGTGCTCCCTAGTACCGCTCCGCCGTCAAGCACTCGATCCGTGAGGGCGCCTTCGTTGGATCCAGTTGTCCCCTACGTGGCAAGGTGGCGACCGAGCGACGCAGGCACGCGATGGGTGGTGGCGGTCGAGCCAGCTGAGCGCGCGGAAGGCCCGTCGAGGGGCGGCCATGCTGAGCGCGAGGCGCCGGTGGCAACCGTGGGAATCCTCCCTCTTCTTACCCTATTTTTGTTCCCTTCTTCTAAGGCCAAGATCCAGAAGGTGTCCTCTCCGCAAGGTCCTCTCCAGATCTGATCTACGATCCACAAGGTCAGTTGTACCTTTGACCTGATTTTTTACCCATCTGTTTGTAGTCATCTAATTGTGTTTGTTTGGCTCAGAACTTGAATAATCAGTGTCCAGTTCATGTTTGCTCCCCACCTATATCAAATTGTGGAAGACTTTGTAGGGTGGCAGCACTAATTTTCCCTCTAAGCAATATGGTCCTGGTTAGAAGAACTTTTGCAGAGTCTCTTAGTTTTTTAAGACTATAAAGTTACCAAATAATATACTCCAAAATTTTTAAAAGTGAATCCTGGAATTTATAGTTCTATAGTTTAGTTATTTCATTCATAGCTAATGGTTGCGATCTGAGCGCATTTTATTAATGAAATACTAAATTGCACTTTTCTTTCAATCATTCAACTAGGAAAACCTCGGTGGCTCAGGACACTCAAACTTATTTCATCCTCGGTTCCTCATCATCAAGTTAAAAAGGTAAGTAGTACCACAATCTGAGTGCATTTTCTAAGAACCCTACTACTTCTATACTATTGTGTTAGATCATTATGCTCTCTTTGAGTGATCTTCATGATTCAACTATTTGTTATGTTTACTATTTATAGCCCATGACTTTGCCCAAACTTTAGTTTAGTCTTTGAGCCCACCCTCGATTTTCCTCCTGGCTTCGCCACCGGATATGACCCCTTGTGTTTGGTTTTATCAATTGAATTGATGTAGTACTGTAAAGTTCAGTTTATATTTGTGAAGTTCATGATAGTCCATGCATAGGTTTGTAGTGAATCATGGTCAATGATAGAAAGCTAGAAGGACTAGCAGTCTATTATGGTCAATGATTCTTTGTTGATTCCTTGATTATTATCTTATTTCACTATGTCGCAGATGGAGAGAAGTTGGGTGAATACTAGGCTATTTAGCAAGGCACATCTGGATGGGGTCACTGAGTTCATGAACTTTGTTTCCAAGAATTTGGGTGGCAATCAGGAGATATTATGTCCATGTCGTAGGTGTTTGAATCGGTTACATCGACATAAAGGAGAAGTGGAGGATCACTTATATATTTACGGGATGACAAGCACATACACTAAGTGGATACATCATGGAGAAGCATTGGAGATCAGATTAAATGAAAATGCGGAACATGTGAATGAAGATATTGGCTTGAATGTGGAAATTGGCATGAATGAGCCTGAAGATGACCCAGATGATGATAGAATCCCTCACATGGTACATGAGCTATACACAGCTGAAGATCATGGTCCAGCAATGAAATCCAAGTTTGCAACCATATTAGAAGAGATGAAACAGGAACTACACCCCGGTGCACCCTATACCAGATTTTCTTTTGTGGTGAAGTTGCTACACATCAAGTCGTTTTACAGAATGAGCAATGTTGCATTCACTGCTATTTTGAAGTTGTTAAGTTTAGCATTTCCAGATTGTTCTATTCCTGCATCTTATGCTGAAGCGAAGAAAGTTATTCGTGCATTAGGACTTGGATATGTGTCAATACATGTGTGCCTGAATAACTGTGTTTTGTTCAGAAAGAAGTTGGCTAAAAAGGATGCATGCCCAGTATGTGGTGCTTCAAGATGGAAGGATGAAGATAGAAGAAAGCAGATTCCAAACAAGGTTTTGGGGCATTTTCCTGTGGTTCCAAGGTCGCAGAGGATGTTTGCATCCAAAAAACTTTCGGAGCAGGCACAATGGCACAAGTTGAAGAGGAAACCAGTGGACAATGAGCTTAGCCATCCAGCTGATGGTGAGGCATGGAAGGATTTTGATAGGAAATATGATTGGTTTGCAAAAGATGCAAGGAATGTCCGACTTGGCCTCGCTACCGATGGGTTTAATCCATTTGGGAAGATGAGCTCCTCGTATTGCATGTGGCCAGTATTTCTTATTCCTTACAATTTTCCTCCATTGGAATATATGGAGCAATCCAACTTCATGATGGGCCTACTCATTCCTGGTCCGGCATGCCCAGGAAAGGATATGGATCTCTTCTTGCAACCACTGATTGAAGAGTTGTTAGATCTTTGGAGAGGTGTCCCTACCTTTATGCTTTGACTGCAAAATCATTTAATCTTCATGCTGCAGTTATATGGTGCATTCATGATTATCCAGCATTGAGCACACTTTCAGGTAGAGTCACTAGAGGTTACTATGCTTGTGTTCGCTGTGACAAAAATCCTTGCTCGAAAAGAATAAGGAACAAGATTTGTTATATTGGCCATTGGCGTTTTCTTCCAAGGGACCATATTTGGAGGACAAAGAAATTTTTTGATTGACAGACCGAAGAACGTGAGCAGCCTGAGGAATTTACTATGGATGAGCTGAATGAGCAATTGGAGAGGGTTTCACATGTTAAACCTGGAAACCATCCTGATAACAAAAAGAGAAAGAGGGAAGAAGAAGGTCAATGCTGGAAGCGAAGGTCGAGTTTGTGGGATTTGCCATATTGGTCAAGTTTGAAGCTGCACGACACAATCTTGATGTAATGCATATCGAGAAAAATATATGTGAGGCCATTCTCGGGACATTTCTCGGCATTGCGGGGAAGTCAAAGGACACAATTAATGCGAGGCTCGATTTGGAAGATATGGGCACAAGGAAAAATTTACACTTGATGCGTCATGGGAATTCATACACTGTCCCACACGCTCCATATACAATGAATAAAACCCAGAAGCTTGCTTTTTGTGCTTTCATAAAGAATGTGAAATTCGGATGGGTATGCCTCCACCTATCAAGGTGTGTTACTGTTGATGAATGCAAAGTACAGACATTGAAAACTCATGATTGTCATATCCTTCTACAAAGGATATTGCCTGCCAGTCTTCAAGGAATCCTGCATAAGGAAATTTATGAAGCAATTGCTGAATTAGGTAATTTTTTCAGCAAATCTATGCTAAGACATTGAAGGTAGATGTCTTGAACAAAATGAGAGGTGAAATCCCAATAATATTGTGCAAGCTTGAGAAAATTTTCCCTCCTTCTTTTTTTGATGTCATGATACACTTGACCATTCATTTAATCGATGATGCAATCCTTAGAGGTCCAGTTCAATATGGATGGATGTACCCAGTTGAACGTAGGTTGTTGACCTTGAAACGTTATGTGTGGAACATGGCAAGGCCCGAGGGGTCCATTGCAGAGGCATATGTCACAAATATGTGCTTGAATGCTTGCTCAAGGTATTTTGATGATGTTGACACACGGCACAATCGTGAGGGTAGGAATAGAGAGCGTGTAGTTTTGAGAGAAGGTGGTTTATCTATTTTCCAGCATGGAATCGGTCTCCTTGGGGCACCGAGGATTACATATCTTGAGAAAGATTATGACAAGATGGTTTGGTATGTCCTCAACAATACTCCGGAGGTTGAGCCATTTATAGAGTATGTCTTTTATTGAAGCAACCTAATGTTTTTCCTATCATGTAAATTTTTAGGTCTCACAAGGGAATTATGCACTGTTTGCAGGATATGCAGGAAAGAGTTAGAGAGTGCTGGCAATGTTGATGTTGATAGGGCCCTTGCTAAGGAATTTGCAGGATGGTTTAAGAAACATGTGAGTCATGTAGCTCCTAGTTGAATTTAAGAATTATTAGATTTGGTTCTGACCTTATTCTCTGAATATATTGTTACAGCTTGCAACCAGAATGTTTGTAAATGGAGAAGAAGTCAATGAAGACCTATATGCTTGGTGATCGTCTTCTTCGTCGCATGAATCTGGTGCCCAGTTCACATGAATGAGCTCATCCTCAGCAGTGAATCTCTGGTGATCCATGGCATGCAGCGGCGCGATTGCATAGAGGACCACCTAATACGATGAAGACTCTTGGAAAAATCTAATTTGCTCAGACGACGTGGATTGTTGAACGGAGGGAGTACTTCCTCCGTCCCAAAAAGAATGCAAGTATATGGGATTCGCAAGTATATGGGGAAAATAATTGCATCCTTTTATGGAGTACATATTGTTTCCTCGTATACACATGTCACAAAAAGATATACAATGGGAAACATAAATTAATTTGACATAGAAAATTTTGGCAATGTTTCAGTACCAAATAGATGCTTTTTATGTGTTCCAAATAATTTGACATAGAAAATTTTGGCAATCCCACCCACCAAATAGACTAAAATGCCTTCCCGCTTACTGTACATAGAAAATTTTGGCAATGTTTTAGTACCAAATAGATGCTTTTTATGTGTTCCAAATAATTTGACATAGAAAATTTTGGCAGTCCCACCCACCAAATAGACTAAAATGCCTTCCCGCTTACTGTACATAGAAAATTTTGGCGTTCCCGCAAAATCACCCCCTGCCCGCCACTGTTTTGGAAGCGAAAAGTCACACCTGCCCATACCAGCTGTGCAAGTGCCTCATCCCATGTGAGGTCAATTTCGTATTTGTAGTCAGCCGAGTGCCACACATATACGTACCTAACCCTAGGAATCCATCCCCACTCCCAAATCTCCACAACCGCCAGGAAGAAAACACCTTCCCTCCCCCCTTCGTCCTTCCACATCCTGCGGCCACCATCCCTCCCTGTGTCGCCGACCCTTGCCTCCCTCCCGCGAGCAAGATGATGCCGCCGGGGAAAAAGACACGAGCAAGTCCAAACGAGATCCCAGGTACTTCTCAGCTCATTCACCTTAGGGTTTAGGGATTTGGAGGCGCGGATTCGGGCTGTTTGGTGCGGGAGGGAGTGAGGAAGGTGTGGATTCAGCGTGGATGCTGGGGTGGGGGTCGGGTTGGGGTGGGGTGCAGGCCTCAAGCTTGCAGTCGCCGGCTGCGGCTGCGCAAGAGGCAGCAAAGAAGGCAGGAGGCTCGACGGCAAGGCCGAATTATTGATGCTAGTGTTCTCACGCATGTATACAGTAGACGTCAAGTTTTTATTCTTCGCATTACTGCGGGAATTAAAGAATAATTTTAAGTCCACAATCTAAGATTAGTTATTGTCTCTGCTTGTTCTTAATCGACCCTTTTGCACCATGTGCTTGGATGTTAGGAAAGAATTATGTTCTATGTATACTATAGGTTCGTAACTAATTTCATACCCCTGAATAGAATTGCAATGTATGTGCGAAGCACCAGAGGCGAGTATGAAACCAGAGGGCTCTGAATATAATGAGGGTCAATCAAAGGATGGCACAGTGGGTGTCCGTAAACTAGCAACAATCTTACATGATGCACATGCAAAGAAGAAATCTACTAAACAGAGTGTGGATGATTGCCCGGCAAAGTCACGGCAATAAACTTGAGGTACCGACTCTTGTACTAAACAATATGATTGCCATATATGAATGATATTTGTAAGTACCATTGAATCTGAAATCTTTCTGTACCTGATTTTGGCTTGTCTTTGTTTGCTTTGTGAGGCTTCGGCAATTGGGGGAGATGTGGGCAACAGTACATTACCACCTGTTGATCATGTCACTGCTGGAAGAGGAAGATCATCCAAGAGAGTGCTGGCACCTGAGAATTTTTCAGAAGAAACAATAAGATGCACAAGGCAAAGGGCTACAAGAGAAAAACAAGTGGCCACCCTAAGCCTGGTTGAAGCCATAGAAGGTGGACTCGTACCTGATTCGTTTGCAAACCAGAATCAGGAAGAGATCAACAATACTGAACAAGGCAAGTGACTACAACTACTGTTTTTGTTTTCAATATATGTGGTTTGCTTCATTCGTATTAAGTGCAGGATTCATTTTTTAACACTTATGTTTCAAAATGTATTTTGTTAGGCAACCTCACTGCAAGTATAGAATTGGAGCAAATGGGATTGAACAATACTGAACAAGGCAAGTGAATTCAACTGTTATTTTTTATTGTCAATATATGTGGTATGCTTCATTCTTATTAAGTGCAGGATTCATTTTTTGACACTTATGTTTCTAAATGTTTTCTTAGGCACCCTCACTACCAGTGCACAAGTGGAGCGAAGGGGAATAAGCATGGGCAAAGAACTTGATACCATAAGCAGAGGTTTAGGGACTAGGATACCAATCCATGTAAACAAAGGGAAAAGAAGGCCGGAGGCGCCTATGCAAGCCGCAAAGCTGGCTTCAGAGGGTGGGATCATAATCAGGCAGCATATACCAATATATACAAATTGGCAAGAGTACAAGAAGCATAATGAACAAGTTAAGAACTACATTGGCAAACTCGCTGTAAGACACTATTCAACTAATTTAATCTATGCTAATCGTGTCCTTTGCATTTTGAAATCGTGTCCTAAAAGGCTAAAAGCTTAATTTGATTGATATAAACTCGTCAGTGTAATATGTATTTTCTGTGCCTAAGATGAAAGCACATGCAGTAACATACTGATGTGATGTCAGCATGATTTAAGTATGTTTCATTTGGTATTTCACCTATGCGGACTTACATGTTAGTGTACAATTTAAATAGTCAGTATGAATAGATCAACCATATTTGGCCCTGTTGTGTTGGAATTAATCTTGTTGCTTACATGTTTCTACATTGTGTGTTAGTCAGTCATATCTGTATGTAGGTTAGTAGCAAAATTAAAATCATCAGCAAAAATACATTAGCCATATTGAACAGTACATAAAATTATTATAGTTACTTTCTACTTTGTCAAATCTTAATGTTATGCTATTTGATGGATAGGGAAAATTCACCATGGACATCAACAGTGAGCTGTAACATCTGCATGTATTGACTTGCTAAAGGGTGGAACACGCGGATGAGGTATAGGCTCAAAGGGACTACTTGATGGGGGTGCGGCAAATCAAGTGAGGACTACATCTCCCTTGAAGTCTATGACTGTTGAACAATGGAGAGAATTGGTAGCCATGTGGTCAAGCCCAAAGCACAAGGTAATGTTTATAACAGATTTCATTTTGTGACCTTTGTAGTTGGATTCAAGCACAGTTTCATGTTTGGCTAAGTATATACATTTCTGATATGAGGTAGATTTGAGATATGTTGATTCCGTTAGTAGGGCTTGGTACATGGCAGCTACATATGATAATTCCAGATTTATTATAGCAGTTTTGAGATTGTGGGATATGATAATTCATGTAATGTTCCTGAGATGTTCAACCCCATACCTTCCTAAGATACAACAGCATAAAATTTGATAGCCTCAGATTTTAGATTGCAGTTGTATTTGTATCAGCTCTATTTGAATTTTTGATGTAGTAGTTGCATGTGATGTTAATTTACTACCTTTATAGGATAATACTCTTTCCATCTGTAAAAACAAATGAAAATGAGGTTGCAAAGACCTGCTAATTACATGGAAATAGATGCATAATTGTGTCATGTTCAGGAGAAATGTGGCAAAAACCAACTGAATCGTCAAAAGTTCGGTTTCAATGCTTTGGATCTCGGTCTTACATTGCACAAGCCTACATCATGGTAAGAAAGAAAAAACTATCATGTCATCTAGTTGAATGAGACCATGCATGTCTTTGGGAACATTTTTTTGTGTTATGTGTGTATTTCAACATATCCATTACTCATGTCATCCTGTTTCTCTCAACATTTGAAGCAAGAAAAATACAAAGACACTGAGCCCACTGCAATTGATCTATTCAAGGAGATGCACTGCAGCAAAACTAAAGGTTTCAGTGAATCTGTGAAGAAAGCTATAGTAAGTACTAAACTATTACCTCTTCTTTTATTAAGTACATTGTGTAATGAACCTTTACATAATAATGCAAAACTGAAACACTGCTTTGATTGCTAGGATGATATGGAAGCCATCAGGCAGCAACAAAAGACTTCTACAGAAGCTGTTTCCCAAGTCCTGCCGAAGTCAAATACATTCTTTTGTAATGTTGGAATTCAGCAGCCTGCTGCCAAGACAAACAATGTTTCACAAGAGATGCAAGAGCTACAGGCTGAACTGGAGGCAGAGAAGCAAGAGGCGGCAGGACTTCGGCAGGAGGTCGAAACATTGAAGGCGCAGGCACAAGAATCTGATGCAAAAATCGACAAACAAGCTGACGAGATTGAGAGCCTGAAGAAGACGACAACAGATACTCAGAACCTCATTCGGCAAATGATAACATTTGGACAGGGTCAGATCACTCCTCCCTGAGCTTGCTGTGTGTAATACCCTGATCGTCGATACGACATAAGATTTTAAAACAATCGCGGAGTCGCCGGTTTTTCGGCAAAACGCGGGAAGGGAAAAGTAAAAATTGTAGAACAGTATAAAATGAATAAAATAAATTAAAAATTTAAATAAAAACTCTAAGTGGGCTGCGGAGAGTGGGCGACCACCTTGGGGCCGGAGGCCCAAGGGTGGCCGCACCCTCCCACTTAACCCTAGGGCTTCCTCCTCCCCTTTTCCCCACCCAGCCGCCACCCCCTTTCCCACCCTCTTGGGCGCAGCCCCTCCTGGTTGGTACCCCACCTCCCCACAAGTGCTGCTGCCATTGGAGCCAAGGAGAGGAAGGAGAAGGAGAAGGAGGAAGGAGAAGAAGAAGAGGAGGAAAAAAGGGGTGATTCTTCATCTAGGTAATTGTTCCTCATCCCAAACCCTCTGATTTTCGAAATAATTAGGGTTCTTGGCACGGATTTTGAAGGTAGTTAATAGATTAATTGCCCGATTAGAGATTAGTTGATGTCTGCCTGTAGATTGATTCGCGCAGCGCGTCTGTTCGCGAGGTTTTGACCTAGTAAACGAATTTTCCTGCGGACTCTCCCAAAAGGAAAGTTGTAGAGGACTTCCAGACGAATCTCCTGTATTTGTTTTGGATTTTTGTGCCGTGGGATCTCGGAGTTACAGGGTCGGGAATACTGCTGTTCGTCAGGCGAGCAGATTGGCACAGACCGACGGTAATATGTGAATTTGAGGTAGTAAATGATTTTTATGGTCATGGACTTAATTGAGAAAGTTGTAGATAATTCAGAGATATAGATGCTGTATAAAATTCAGAATTTTTAGACCCCTGTATTGTTGTTGGGACGCATTTTAATATCGCTGTCCAATCTGCTAGAACAGAGATCTTCCTCTGTTTTGGGCATTAAATTACACCTAGCTGTGATCAAAATAAAAATATGTGTTCTACATGAAAAATGTAGGCTTTTAAGTGATTAATCCAGAGAGGTATCGTTTTCTGTAATTGGATCAATATTTTTAAAGATACGAAATTGTTAAGCAGCGCTACCGCAGAGGGTAATTTGCTGAATTGTTGAGTGGAGAGGAGTTAGTGCGGGTTCGGGGTTCTAGCGACGTCTTTAATTATTTATGTCGTGTTTGTATGCTGTGGCATTGTGCTGAGAGATGCCTTTTGGACAGGTGGTCTTGTCCCTGAGCGCTCTTGATTTTACTTCGCTTCGTCGGTTTGAGGCAAGTAAACGTAGCGGTGGTTGCTACCGTTTAACTTGTTATTCCTTCTACTTGCAGTTTACATTATTATCGTAATTTGATATATTATGCCATGATTGCATGATAATTTAATTGTGGAGATGGTAGCAAGTACTTATCCATTGATATGTTGATAATCTGCTAGTAGCCATGTGGAAATCTTGCTTAATGTTATAATGTGGAACATGAAAATAACATGTGGTGAATGTGGATATGTCGTGAGCATGTTGATGCTCCTTTGAGGATGGATTAATGTGATTTGTGATTACCATATCATATCATGTCATATGCATATGTGGATGTCGCCGCACATAGCCGCTGATCCGAATCCAGACTGACATCGTATATTGCGTGTCGATGCACCTCTTATCTGCGGAAGCATCGTATATTGTCGTAATCGATGCACCTCAAATCCTGCCCTGAAAGAGTGATGTGGAGCATAGCATTCATATGCATTGCATTGTGGAAAGATTCATTTGCATACATATGCAATATGTTGTGGTGAAGTTATTTTGTGGAATATTCAACTCATAGTTGTAATGTGGATTATACAACCTCATAGTTGTAATGTGGAATTGGCTCATGTGAGCTATTTGTGGTATGAGAATTATGATTGTGGACGTGGAATGAGGTTTATCCCTTGTGTGCAGTAAGGGTTGTGATTGTGGCATGAGATTCTTTTCTCTTGTATTAATTGTTGATAACAATTGTGGATGTGAGAAATAATAAAGTGTTGAAGTAAGACATACATATGTTTTATTGCTTTTGCTAGTGGTAGTGGTTGAGAATTTAAAGCAGTCAAACAAGATTTATTTGTTAATGCTTTAACGTCATTGATGGTGATTTGAGGTTGAGGATATTAACATTGTAATTGTGGAAGAATGTTGATGATTAACCTATTGTGGTTTGTGGAAGATTAAATGTTTCATTTGCATTTAATTGTGGAAGAATGTTGATGATTAACCTGTTGTGGTTTGTGGAAGATTAAAATGTTTCATTTGCATTTAATTGTGGATAAAATGACTGCATTCATATGCCAATTAAATCTGAAATTGAAGAGGTATGATTCATGAAAATTCGTGGTGGTTTAATAATTGTGGACATGAACTGTGGCTGTATGGAATTATAAATAATGATGTATAATTGTTTGTAGTTTGAATAGCCTGTTAAACCGTTTGCTTGCTGAGATTTTATCTCACCTTGTTTCCCCCTCCTACTGGTGGACTTTGAGCATGCATGGGAAGGGTAGAGCGGCACCACACTGATGCACGTGAATCATATTTTTTTTATGCTGAAATAAAGTTGAAAGGATTCTAGACCTTCGCATAGCTTTGTTCACATTATCTTAATAATGTTAAATTTGTGAGCTATGTTTTAGATTAAAAGGTTGGAGGATGTTTTAAATATTGAATTGCTATCTCTATCCTGTTATTCCTTAGTTGTTTATGCTTCCGCTTATACTATCTTGTTTAGTAATTGTTGCGTTTAATTTATTTTGTAAATTGGCTAGTTGTAGAGCGTTTTAGTAGCATCCTAGGGTAATGTGGGTCCCGGGTGTTACAGATTGGTATCGAGCGGGCGTTAGGTCCGTGGTAATGAAACTATTAAATTGACACCTTTGGTGCAGTAGGATGGGACGGGTCAAGCATTGCATTTATGCTTTTGACATGTTGTATTGATGATTTACATTATGAGATCATCTTGTATGATTATGATTTGCTCTTATGACTATTGTGAGTGAGAATTGTCAATGATAAGATGTAGAGGTTGTATTTGCTGCCTTGGCATTGCACAGTTATACCACTGTTTGTAGCATGGGAATTAGCAATGTAGTTACCTCGGTAACTTAATTGCAGATGTTGGGGAGTGAGTTTCTTTAGAAAAGTTGTTATCTTCCTTGAGTTGATTTTGGCCAATTCTAGGCCTATTGCAGTTACCGAATTTCTCCTGAGATTATGGTTCATTGCAGTTGAGGTTTTGCAATTGGACTCTACCTGTTCTTTGAAGCAATTATTGTTTCTTTTCGGACTAGTGAGACACTTTTGCTGCTTGTGAATATTGTTGATTTGCAAGGTTAGTCCCTTTGTGGGAATTTTGTTTTGTTGTGAATCATGACTCATTGGTTCGCTTGGTTTTTTTTATTAATGAAAGTTTTGTGATGCAAACTCATTAATATGTTAAAGCCATGGATCTATGTATTTCTTTTAGATTATTTCGGGTGTTGAAATTTATTTCCATTCTTTTCTGAAAGAGAGTGTTAAAACCTTTGTGGTGTTTTGCTATGCTTAAGTGGAAGGTGGTAATCATATAAACTAATTCATAAGGTATGAATTATCAAGTTGATATGTTAGCGTGGTGCATAATTAATTTCAACTAGCATCCTTGGAAGTATAGTTGATTAATGTGATATTGCCTTGTAATAGTTTCTAGAAGGACTGTGATTAAGAACTTGTCTGTACATGATTGGAACTCATGGAGTTATTGAGGAGTGTGCAAAAGAATTGGAATGATTATTATGATTGTTTAAATTTCTATCATGTTGGATAAATTGAATTTTTTTTATCTATAGTAATTAATCTGACCGTTTGGAATGAGTAAGTAAGGAGGTGTTGGAATATTGCCTTGGTAATATTAACCTTTAATCTGTCCTTTATTTAGATACTTTATGAGCATGTACAATTGCTACATTCATCTATCTTTCACCATGCTAAATTGTTGAAATATGTATAAAGAAATAGAGGAAGGTGGATGTATTGACTTGTAGAATCTTGCCTTACAAAGCTGGTATTATTGAAGTTTAAAGTTATTTCGTTATAATTTCTGATCGAAAGGTGAGATACTGAATCTATGCTCATGATTGTTTTATGATTGTAAAACCGAGTTAGGATCATGAATGTTGTTATGATAAAATAATAATCAATTATTGCCAGTAATGATTAGAGTACAATCAATCTATGCTAAATTAGAGTTGAGCATCAATGAGAATTGAATATATGAAATCTAATGAGAGATTTATACTAGCATGTTTTGTGAGATTGCCATGTTCTAGTATCATCTTGTTTAAAAGCTTTGATTTAATATGGTGGCTTATGCACTAGGATTTCCTAGATTAAGTAGTCGCAATCTTATTCAGATAATACAAACATGATGAAGTGATTTCTTATGTTTGTTTTTTTTGGAAAAGTTTATGAAGGGATTTGTGGATATGATGATGCTTGTTAAGAATGTTTTATTCTGATGTTAGCATGACGGTCAGTATGTGGTTGTGATGACAATGTTGAAGGCTCTTTAAATAAATAACTTCCATGATACTATTTAAATAAAAAGTTTTGAGATTTGCGTATGCGATCTTTTTGATCTCATGACTTATGTGGCAGCTGCAATTGTTTTGAGCAAAGTGACGCGTTGAGAGCTTTTATTAGTTCTTAAGGGATTAATGTGTTGTGGTCTTCAATTCTCTTTAATGGAATTATCAAGGTAATACCAGTAATCAAAGAAAGTTATTCTCCTTGTTAAAAGGAAGAGTGCGGTAAAAGTATTGGAGGTTGAAGTCATGTTATGCAATTTTTTTAGGTGTGTTTGACTTCTTAATTTCGCCGCATAAGAGCTTCTTGAACTCAAATGGCAATATTTTTTCCGCCGCCTAAGAGTTTCTTGAGCTCAAATGGCAATACTGTATTCTTATTGGTTGAGATTTGATATTTTCTTCTTGAGGGGCATGTGCCTTCAACTGTGATCTTATCTTTTGCTATCCAAGATTGTTGCTATTTCTTTTGGTCTTGCATTTATTGTGGATGGTAGCATCATCCTCTGTGCTGAAATTTACTTCTTTTTGCCTCTTCTAAGAAAGGGGTAATCAATTTGGGTTGCAAAGTCCTTTAAGAGGTGTATGGCATCTAGTTGGTGTGGTCATGTGATTGATTTTGGTGAGAATGTGGGTGTGATATGAATTTCGAGTTGTTATCCTTAAAAGGATTGAGGTGTTTTAGGAATTATCTGTCAAAGTAATTCCATTGGTCGTTGTCTTGGCTAGAATGTATTTTTTGTGGAGATAGTAGAGTCTCTCTGCAAGGGTGTGGATGATGTACTCAGTTTGAGCGCATTGTCGAAGTTGCCAACCTAAGATAAATGAGTTGGTGTGTTGGGTGATGATTTGAAAATCCTTGGTTCGAGGAAGTTAAATTTCCAAAGGGAATGGATTGGGGAATTATTAATAACTCGAGCAGTAATATGCTCTCTTGATTCTTGTTTAAACTGTGTGTTTATGGCAGAGGTCATCTGCAAATTGAGTTGTTATATGTTGTGGTTTATTCTTTTCCAGTTAGGAAAAGAAAATGATTGTTTTGGTCTGTCGAGTGATTTTCACTCTTAGCTCGTGCAGTGTGGTTTTTCCAAATGTCTATTTGGAGAGTGTGAATGGTTTTGTTGTGAATCCTTTGTTTTGGATTGTGGTCCTTTGAAGGAAGGTTGTTTGCTAGTATGTTGCTTGAGAATCCTTTATTCCTCTTTTGGTTGGGTTCCTTCTGCGAAGTTATTGTTCGTGCTTTGAGTAATGTTATGAGTGGAATCTGTGGTTGAATTCTTTAAAAGGGGTACAATGTATTATCCCGATTATAATAAACAGAGGAAAATGTTGTAGGAAGGAGGATGGTATTAGATAGTGGCTTGATAGTTGTGGCGGAGAATTTTGTGAGAACGGCAGGATATGTTGGCCGCTCAGAGCCGACAAAAGAGTTGCAGGTGCTCGGCGTTGACCGGCGCGTGTCGTGGACTCATCGGAGTTGGACATGAGGAAGAAAGCCACCATGTATGTGGAGGCCCCCTTGGCGAATCAATCCGAGCGGGAGGTGACGTGGGAGCTTGAAGTTCAAATGTAGAAGGAGGACCCGAGTTCTTCGAGGCGGGTGAGAACCCGTAGTTGTTGTTCTCGTGGGATGTTCTATCCTTGGAATGCTCTATTCTTTGGTTGTTCTTTTCTTGATTGTTCCTTTTGTCTCGTGGGTTGAGAAGCGAGATTCGAGGACGAATCCTTTTTAGGTGGGGAGAATGTAATACCCTGATCGTCGATACGACATAAGATTTTAAAACAATCGCGGAGTCGCCGGTTTTTCGGCAAAACGCGGGAAGGGAAAAGTAAAAATTGTAGAACAGTATAAAATGAATAAAATAAATTAAAAATTTAAATAAAAACTCTAAGTGGGCTGCTGGAGAGTGGGCGACCACCTTGGGGCCGGAGGCCCAAGGGTGGCCGCACCCCTCCCACTTAACCCTAGGGCTTCCTCCTCCCCTTTCCCCACACCCAGCCGCCACCCCCCTTTCCCACCCTCTTGGGCGCAGCCCCCCTCCCTGGTTGGTACCCCCACCTCCCCCACAAGTGCTGCTGCCATTGGAGCCAAGGAGAGGAAGGAGAAGGAGAAGGAGGAAGGAGAAGGAAGGAGAAGAAGAAGAGGAGGAAAAAAGGGTGATTCTTCATCTAGGTAATTGTTCCTCATCCCAAACCCTCTGATTTTCGAAATAATTAGGGTTCTTGGCACGGATTTTGAAGGTAGTTAATAGATTAATTGCCCGATTAGAGATTAGTTGATGTCTGCCTGTAGATTGATTCGCGCAGCGCGTCTGTTCGCGAGGTTTTGACCTAGTAAACGAATTTTCCTGCGGACTCTCCCAAAAGGAAAGTTGTAGAGGACTTCCAGACGAATCTCCTGTATTTGTTTTGGATTTTTGTGCCGTGGGATCTCGGAGTTACAGGGTCGGGAATACTGCTGTTCGTCAGGCGAGCAGATTGGCACAGACCGACGGTAATATGTGAATTTGAGGTAGTAAATGATTTTTATGGTCATGGACTTAATTGAGAAAGTTGTAGATAATTCAGAGATATAGATGCTGTATAAAATTCAGAATTTTAGACCCTGTATTGTTGTTGGGACGCATTTTAATATCGCTGTCCAATCTGCTAGAACAGAGATCTTCCTCTGTTTTGGGCATTAAATTACACCTAGCTGTGATCAAAATAAAAATATGTGTTCTACATGAAAAATGTAGGCTTTTAAGTGATTAATCCAGAGAGGTATCGTTTTCTGTAATTGGATCAATATTTTTAAAGATACGAAATTGTTAAGCAGCGCTACCGCAGAGGGTAATTTGCTGAATTGTTGAGTGGAGAGGAGTTAGTGCGGGTTCGGGGTTCTAGCGACGTCTTTAATTATTTATGTCGTGTTTGTATGCTGTGGCATTGTGCTGAGAGATGCCTTTTGGACAGGTGGTCTTGTCCTGAGCGCTCTTGATTTTACTTAACCGTCGGTTTGAGGCAAGTAAGCGTGGCGGTGGTTGCTACCGTTTAACTTGTTATTCCTTCTACTTGCAGTTTACATTATTATCGTAATTTGATATATTATGCCATGATTGCATGATAATTTAATTGTGGAGATGGTAGCAAGTACTTATCCATTGATATGTTGATAATCGCTAGTAGCCATGTGGAAATCTTGCTTAATGTTATAATGTGGAACATGAAAATAACATGTGGTGAATGTGGATATGTCGTGAGCATGTTGATGCTCCTTTGAGGATGGATTAATGTGATTTGTGATTACCATATCATATCATGTCATATGCATATGTGGATGTCGCCGCACATAGCGCGCGATCAGCACGTCTGACATCGTATATTGCCGTATACGATGCACCTCTTATCCGCGGAAGCATCGTATATTGTCGTAATACGATGCACCTCAAATCCTGCCCTGGAAAGAGTGATGTGGAGCATAGCATTCATATGCATTGCATTGTGGAAAGATTCATTTGCATACATATGCAATATGTTGTGGTGAAGTTATTTTGTGGAATATTCAACTCATAGTTGTAATGTGGATTATACAACCTCATAGTTGTAATGTGGAATTGGCTCATGTGAGCTATTTGTGGTATGAGGATTATGATTGTGGACGTGGAATGAGGTTTATCCCTTGTGTACGGTAAGGGTTGTGATTGTGGCATGAGATTCTTTTCTCTTGTATTAATTGTTGATAACAATTGTGGATGTGAGAAATAATAAAGTGTTGAAGTAAGACATACATATGTTTTATTGCTTTTGCTAGTGGTAGTGGTTGAGAATTTAAAGCAGTCAAACAAGATTTATTTGTTAATGCTTTAACGTCATTGATGGTGATTTGAGGTTGAGGATATTAACATTGTAATTGTGGAAGAATGTTGATGATTAACCTATTGTGGTTTGTGGAAGATTAAATGTTTCATTTGCATTTAATTGTGGAAGAATGTTGATGATTAACCTGTTGTGGTTTGTGGAAGATTAAAATGTTTCATTTGCATTTAATTGTGGATAAAATGACTGCATTCATATGCCAATTAAATCTGAAATTGAAGAGGTATGATTCATGAAAATTCGTGGTGGTTTAATAATTGTGGACATGAACTGTGGCTGTATGGAATTATAAATAATGATGTATAATTGTTTGTAGTTTGAATAGCCTGTTAAACCGTTTGCTTGCTGAGATTTTATCTCACCCTTGTTTCCCCCTCCCTACAGGTGGACTTTGAGCATGCATGGGAAGGGTAGAGCGGCACCACACTGATGCACGTGAATCATATTTTTTTTATGCTGAAATAAAGTTGAAAGGATTCTAGACCTTCGCATAGCTTTGTTCACATTATCTTAATAATGTTAAATTTGTGAGCTATGTTTTAGATTAAAAGGTTGGAGGATGTTTTAAATATTGAATTGCTATCTCTATCCTGTTATTCCTTAGTTGTTTATGCTTCCGCTTATACTATCTTGTTTAGTAATTGTTGCCAGTTTAATTTATTTTGTAAATTGGCTAGTTGTAGAGCAGTTTTAGTAGCATCCTAGGGTAATGTGGGTCCTGGGGTGTTACACTGTGCCTCTTTTGCTTCTACTTGTTCTGTGCCTCTTTTGCATCCATATGTGGTGGCTGATATTTTGGTGGCCTGCTGTATGGTTGAGGTTGTGTATGGTGCCTGAGGTTGTGTATGGTTGAACTAAATTGGTGTGCCTGCTGTTATTGTAGTTGAAGACTTTGACACCTATGATTTGGTGGCTGGTATCTGTATTTTGGTGGCTGATACATGTATTTTGGTGGGCTGTACTGGAAATTGATGTGAGGCATTTTGTATGCATGTTTTTGTATGGTCAGTATGATGTTAAATGCTACTAGCACTTTCGGCCAGAACTTAATTCACTGTTTGCTGATTTTGTTTTTATTGTTTTTATCTCTCTCTCTCTCTCAGCAGTGTTTGATCTTTTGGTTCCCAGCCCAAACTGCACTTCTAGTACACTTGGTTTGGCAGTGTTTGATCTCTTAGTTCACTCGATTTTTTAAATAGGGTAGCCCACAATATGAGATTGGGCTACAACAACACGTTGGCCAAAAAAATCACAGGAAAAAAAGATAATAAATTAGGCCTAAAAAGGCCAGCCACAACATGTGGCCTAACTGGGCTTAGCCCAATTAACTAGTGAAAACAACAGCCCATGTTATATGGGTTAAATTCGTTTTTATGATGCTTTTTTCGTCATACTGTTTATGCCACGTCACGTGCCACGTCAGATGTGCCACATCAACATACACGTGTCGCTATCCTGTTCAATATGTTGTGACATATTTAGTGACAGATATTGCCGTCACAAGTTAGTGCTGTCATGAGATCTATGACAGCTTTCTCTGTTGGTCATGGAGATCTATTCGTGGCGACATTCACTTTCTCTGCAGTGTCATAAAATGTAGTCTGTGACATGAAAAAGCCTATTAACGTCATAATTTGACTGTCATAGAAGGCCAGATCTCTTGTAGTTTTGGCTCAGACTAACTCTCATCTACCCCATATGACTCTAGGACTATCAACTGATCATCTAACTCACTAAAGAGCAAACACATACCCTGTCTACTCGAGAGTGACCCAACCTTCGCTAGAACCTACAAGAAGTGAGTGAGCTCAACCTAGTGAGAAGAGAAACAGCTAATAAGCAGCATCCTAGAATCACAAGATAAGAGTAAGAAGTTTAAGCAACTCAGCAAGAGAACAACTCTAACCTATGCTAGAAGGACTAAACCCAATGCACCCGAATGCAATGCAATCAGAAAGGAGTAAGAGCATAATCAATATAGTAAAGCAGTAAAGCACAAAGCTCCCCCTCACAACAGTCCATAAGGACAGACCACCCCAAGCTCTCCCCGCAGAGCTGAAAACCTATAGCTATCCAGAGGCTTGGTAAAGATATCAGCCAACTAGTGGTCACTCTCCACAAACTGGAGCACTATGTCACCCTTCTCTACATGGTCTCTAAGGAAGTGATAGCGAATGTCGATATGCTTGGTCCGAGAATGCTGCACTGGGTTCTTAGCAATGTTAATCGCAGAAGTGTTATCACAAAAGAGTGGAACACTGTCTATGACTAACCCAAAGTCCCGCAGGATCGAAGCCATCCAAAGCACTTGGCTACAACAACTGGCTGCAGCAACATACTCGACCTCTGTGGTGGACTGTGCAACACCGGACTGCTTCCTTGAAGACCAAGAAATGAGAGAAGTGCCAGTGAATTGGTAAGTGCCAGAAGTGCTCTTCCTATCTATCCTACAGCCAGCAAAGTCTGCATCCGAGAAGGCTCTGAAGAAAAGACAAGAAGAGGAAGAGTACCAGATACCATAGTCAATGGTAGCTCGAAGGTACCGAAGGAAGCGCTTCACCGCCTGGCGGTGAGATACGCGAGGAGAAACCTGAAACCGAGCACAAAGACACAGAACAAAGTGTATGTCCGATCTCGAGGCGGTGAAGTACAAGAGGGAGCTAATCATGCTGCGGTACTCCTTCTGATCAACTGGCTCGCCGTCCTCATCTAGGTCAAGTGTGGCGGAAGATGCCATGGGGGTTGACACAGGCTTACCATCACTCAAGTCAAAGCGTCTCAGGAGGTCACGAGTGTACTTGCCCTGATGCAAGAAAGTACCCTCCCGAGTCTGCTTGATCTGGAAGCCAAGGAAGAAGGTCAACTCGCCCATCATACTCATCTCAAACTCGGTGCTCATGACATCCGAGAACTGTGAAATGAGAGTATGAGAAGAGCCACCAAAGATAATGTCATCTACATAGATCTGGACGAGCAGAAGATCAGTGCCATGCTGACGGATGAACAAGGTCTTGTCTACTTTACCCATCTCGAAACTATGACTCAACAAATATGACTTAAGCCTCTCATATCAAGCTCTAGGGGCCTGCTTAAGTCCATACAATGCTTTGGAAAGCTTGTAGACATGGTTTGGGTATTTAGGGTTTTTGAAACCTAGAGGTTGTCTCACATAGACTTCTTCCTCAATAAAACCATTGAGAAAGGCACTCTTGACATCCATCTGGTAAAGCTTGAAACCCTTAGAAGCTGCAAAGGCAAGCAGGATTCTAATGGCCTCAAGTCTAGCTACAGGGGCAAAGGTCTCCTCGAAATCTAGACCCTCAACCTGGGAGAACCACTGAGCTACCAGTCTAGCCTTGTTTCGAACAACCACCCCATCCTCACTCTGCTTGTTCTTGAACACCCACTTGCTCCCAATGACATTGTGACCACAAGGGGGCTCAACAAACAACCAGACCTTGTTTCTCTCAATATTTTCCAACTCTTCATGCATGGCATTGACCCAAGACTCGTCTGAAAGGGCATGACAAACGTCCTTGGGCTCAAAAGAGGTGACAAAGGTAGAATGGAGATAGAAATGAGACATGCCAGATTTTGAACGAGTGACTCGCTCAAAAAGGTCTCAGATAATCTGCTCAGAAGGATGGTCTTTTTGGATATGTCTAGGAGGTCCTGGATGAGATGAAGAAGTGGCCTCTACCTCATGAGTGAAGAGGTAGGAGCAGAGCCACTAGCTCGAGCGGTGAAGGCATGGCTGATCGCCTCGGTGCGATGGAAGAAGGCACCTCAAGGGGTGGATGAGGGACTGGATCGGGTAGACAACCCTCATCTCCATCGTCCTCATCATCCACAAAGATGGGCTCGGACTGTTCTAAAGATCCTGAGATATCAGGCCTAGTCCCCGGACTTGCCTCATCAAAGGTCACCTCACAGGTCTCGACCAATTTACTAGACTCGCGGTTCCAAACCCGATAAGCTCGTGAAGAAGTCGAGTAACCTAGAAAGATCCCATCACAAGAATGCGACTCGAACTTGTCTAGGTTTCTAGACTTTAGAATAAAGCACTTGCAACCAAACACACGAAAATGAGATACATTGGGCTTTCGCCCATATCTCAACTCATAAGAAGTGCGGTGCAAGTGTGCCCGAAGAAAAACTCGATTTGAAACATGGCACGCGGTAGCTATAGCCTCAGCCCAAAACTTTCGCGGTGTAGAGTACTCATCGAGCATCGTCATGGCCATCTCGACCAAGGTACGGTTCTTCCTCTCCACGATGCCATTCTACTGTGGGACGTGCGGAGAGGAGAACTGGTGCTCTACACCTGTCTCATCACAGAATCTCTCGAAGTAGGAATTCTTGAACTACGTGCCATTGTCACTGCGGATCACTCGTAAGGCACCCGGGAGCTCAACAGAAAGCTTACTGAAAAGACCTCGAAAATGTGTAAACGTCTCATCCTTCGAGGCAAAGAAAAACACCCAAGAGTACCTCGAGAAGTCATCGACCACGACAAGGACATACCACTTCCCTCCTGCTGACTGCACTTGAGCTGGTCCAACTGTATCCATATGGAGCAACTATCCTGGTGCATCAGTCATAGTAACTATGACCAGAGGATGGGAAGCGGCAACCATCTTGCCGTGCCGGCAAGGAGCACAAACTAGATCTTTGACCATCTTGAGTTTCGGCAAACCACGAATGAGGTCGTGGCCACTAACTCGGGTCAAATAGTCAAATCCAATATGACCAAGTCTCCTATGCTAGAAAAAGGTCACGGGACTCAGAACCAACTAAACACCTGAGAGGATCACCAGAAGACTCAGAAAAATCAACACAAAAGATCCTCCCAAAACGAGAAATCCCGCAAACCAAACTACCCGAAGAATCAAGAATTTTGCAAGCGTTTTTCTTAAAGCTCACCTCAAAACCGTCATCGGTAAGCTGAGAAACAGAAAGCAAATTATACTGCAGCTTACTAACCAAGGCAACATCCTTCAGAATGAAAGAATCATTAACACACACTGTACCTTTGGCGATGATGCGCCCAGATGAAGCATCTCCAAAGGTGATCGTCTCATCACCTGGAGCACGGGCAAGGGAAGAAAACCAACGGGAGTCACCAGTCATGTGTCGTGAACACCCGGAGTCTACGAGCCAAACCTTTCCCTTCCCTACCCGGCGAACCTGAGTCAAACAGAGAGTAAAGTCTCAGTACTGGGATAAATCAAGAGTGATTTTGGCACCCAATACTGAGTAACACGTCGAGTACAAGAAGTAGCCACACACGACTGACCTCTATCTACCCTATGCTCTCTGTCACTCACCAAGCCAGAAGGTCTACGTGTAGACCAGAAGCTATTGCTGGGTCCGACTACTACGGGCAAGCGAGTCGGAGTACCGGCAACACGCTGAACACGCCGCGGGTAGTCATCTCGATGGGGAAAACGAGATCTACCCTTAGAACAGCGGAAGTCACGACCAAAGGAAGCATGACGAAAACTAGAAAACTCGAAAAAACCAAGTCCTTGATGCTGCCCAAAACCATCAGCTGAAACAAACCTAGACCTCGTGTTGGTCTTAGGTGCACTCAAGGTCTGGGGCTGACCCTGAATACGCCCAAGAGACTCAACATGGTCTCTACGCGATCTTGGTGCGCTTGAAGCATCGATCAATCATATGTCCATCCTTCTGACAGAATGTGCAATGATACATCACCTTCTGAGAGGTAGAAGTAGCATGATGAGGCTTCGCCTTTTGAGAGGCCGAAGCTGCAGGTGGAATCACCTTGCTATCAGAAATCCCTTGGACAAAGCCCTGCAGACATAAATTGGACATTCTCGGTCCTGGACTTTGTCTCGATCACACCTGGTGCTATGGGTCTGAGCACGGCAGGTGGATGCTACCTCATGTCCTCATAGAAATCATATCCTAGACCCTGATTAAATCTGCAAATCTTGGATTGGTCTAGAATAAGATTAAGCTTCTTCTTGCCTCCTACAAATCTCTCGAGAGTGTTCATAAGATACTGACACTCTCGAAAGAGAGAAGTGCAAGAAGAGCAGGGGGAAGAAGGAGCAGCAGAAGGTAAGGGAGTAGAAGAAGAATAACCAACAGCAGAGAAAAATTGGTTCACGTCACTAGGCGTCTCTACCTTACCCTGGGGCTTCTCCCCCTCACCAGCAATCACATCACAATCAGTTGGTGCCTTCACTAGTTGATCCTTAGTTAGCTTCACGCACTTTTCATTCAAAGCAACGAGTTCAAGTTTTAATTTTTCACAACTCATGCATGGTGAGCTAATAGGGTCCTTAGTCACATACTGAGCCAAATTGTTGTTATGATTAACCATTTCTTGGAATTGCTTAGAAATAGATTCAAGTTCAAGGGTTAACTTTGGGCAATTGGTGCAAGACACAATAGGCTCAAGTAGAGAAGCACACAACTTAGCAATTTTGTGATCTGCCCGTTTTAGGTTCATCTTCAGATTATTGCAATTTTCACAAGTCTCGGGCAGATCTAAAGGCATGGTATAAAGACCTCTAACAGCATTATCCTTATCCTCACATGAGGTGCAAGCAATAGTCTCAGCAGTAGTCGATGAAATAGATGCAACCCTACTCATCTCTAGTTCAGCTAAGAGACTAAGATTCTCCACCCTAACAATATCAAGCTCGAGGACAGACTATTATGCGAGGTCCTTAATTTCTCCAGGTCACCCATCAAAGCACAGCATGTATCACAATCATCACAGGAGGGAGCAGATGTAAGTGAAGTAAGCTCCCGTGATAGTCTATCTACTTCCTTCTCCAACTCGCTAACCCTAGCTCTAGCTCTAGAATGAAATCCACCTAGCTTAAGAAAATCATGAGTGAGCTGGTCATAAGTGGGGGATACCTCGTCAGAGTCGGAGTACAGCTCGCTGTCGCTCAGTTCGCCCTCAAGGGCCATGAAGCACATGCCGGAGAAGTCATCGCTGCCCTTGGGATCTTGGTCACCCGTCTCGTCGTCATCGCTCCATCCCTCCACCTCGCAGAGGTCGAGGTCGTCGAAGGCGGTGAGGATGCTTTGGAAGAGCTTTTTGGCCTTCCCAAAGTCGCGGAACTTCTTCTTGCCTTGAGGATGCGCTGGAGGCTTCTTGTTGCGGTTTTTGTCGATGTAGTCGTTCTTGCCCGAACCGCCATAGTCACCTTTGCCCTTCCCCAGCTTGGGGCAGTTTGCCCGAAAGTGGTTGGGGCCACCACACTCGAAGCAAATCACGGGTCCTCCTCTCTTTCCGTCTGTCCTCTTCTTGTAAGCATGAGAAAATTTCCGAGCTAGGAGGGCTAACTGCTCATCCGCAAGCTGCTCTAACTGATCATTAGTTATGTCACAGAGAGCAGCAAGGGAGAATCCACACAGCAACTCAAAAGAAAGACCAGAAGCCGAACTGGGATTGGTGACTAGGGCCATCGACTGTAACTTCGACTTGCGAGAGACAATGTCAATCTCGTAAGTCTTGAGGCGCGAGTACAGCACATCAAGAGTCAAAGTCGAGAGGTCCATGGTGTCCTTGATGGTAGTCACCTTCATCTCCCAAACACGAAGGTCGAGTGCAGCGAGCATCTGTCGAGCGTTATCCGAGTCGGGGTATGTGAGACCGACCGCTCGAAGGTTGCTCAGAATCTTATGAAAATGCACAAAACACTCATCGAGGGACTCGCCAGCGAGCATTTCAAACTTGTTGTAATCTCGCTTGAACTGGTCCTATCGCACCATCTTTATTTGGGTGGTGCCCTCATGGTAAGCATCGAGGGTCTCCCAAATATCGAAGGCGGACGAAAGATGAGATATGCAGTCAAACTCGCTACGACTCAAGCCCTGGATTATGATTTTCCTTGCCTTAGCGTTTGCCTCAACATCATGCATATTTCCAGCATTGATGTTCTCATCGGCAAGAACAACAAACCTGACCTTAACCTTACGCCAGATGTCATACCCCTGAGCCTGGATGTATGTCTCCATTCGGCTTTTCCAGAAGGGGTAAACGATGCCATCAAAGACGGGAGGCTTGGTCGAGTACTTGTCTGTCGCCATGGCTCTAGAGACCGGTTAAGATATATGAAGAAGAGCTAACCGGCTCTGATACCAATTGTTGGACCGAAATGGTGACAGAGGGGGGTGAATGTCGACTTTTAAAATTGACCCCCTCAAGTATTTACTTGGAAGCTCTCCTCCAATACCTAAAAAGTTATGAAAGAGGTGCTAGCACACTTGAAGAACCTTAAACCATAGAGGAGAAATCCTAACCCTAAAGACCAGAAAGAAACAACGACAATAGAACCAAAACAAGAAGGGCCGGTCTGAACATAACTCCTCGGGCGGTCAGACCGCACTTGCTGTGCCGGTCAGACCGGTGGCACAAGGCCGGTCAGACCGCCAACTGCCGGTCGGTCTGACCTCCATCCCTTGGCCGGTCTGACCGCCCCTCGGGAAACAGCAGCCCAGATTTCCAATTTTTCAGACAACAGACTCAATACTTTGAGCAGCAGAGGAAAATAGAGACTTTCTTTGGAACTTGTCATATTAGACTAGCAAGATATCATAATGAATACCAAGAGGAACCTAGATGCCCAAGAAAAGCCAACTTAAGAGTAAGAATTTGAGAAATGACCTAAAAACTGAAAATATGCAGAGAGACACACAAAAACTCAAATTGCTCAATGGTCTTAAGTCCTTTGCTCATGAAATTTTGCAGTTATGTTAGTAATAACAAAAGGACTTCTCAGACCAAAAATCAAACCAACTCTTGAAGGGAAATAAGAAAACACCTCAAACCCTAGAAAATGAACACTACAGAGAACCACAATAGAGAACTTCAAATTCCCATTTCATCTCTGATCCTTTGGCCACAAACTTTTGAGGATAGCTACTTAATAGCCTCTGAACTCAACATGTCAAGTTTCGTGCCATTTCATGAAGGGAATCAAAAGGGCATCAAAACCCTAGAAAAGGTCACAAGAACAGAGAGACCCAAAATGTCAAATCTGAAATTAAACTTGATTTGCTCTTGGGAAATATCGATCAAATGATCTTGAGGCATCATCCCAACCTAGAGCAACCCATTTTGGCACTCCCCAGCAACAAACAACAAGAAATCAAGAAAGTCAAGAAATAAAGCACAGAGGTATCGAAGGGAAATAGGAGCACGGCAGAAGAACTTCAGAAATTTCATTCCAACAAAACAAGGAATACATAGGAGTCCCCATACGCATGGACATTAGAACAAGAGGAATGATTACATGGATTCTCAACTCATCCTCTCCCTCTCCCAAACTCAAGAACCACACACTCTACATGTTTCTTGGAAGAACAGACACAGAGAGGGGATGAATGTGGGAGACACTCCCTGCTGCCCACAACCACTAAAGCCTCAAAGCTAACAACCTCTCCAAAGCTTCTTTTGACTAAAGCAAACCCTAACTCTCTCCCAAAGCCATGAGGGGGCATGCAGCCACTCTCTCCTATTTATAGCCTTTGGCTAACGGGTCTCCACCCCATTATGCCCGCTAAATCCAATGGAACCCGCTCCCGCTTGTGCAGCCTCGTGAAATTACCAATTCGCCCCTCCTGCACCTTCCAGAATGCTTCCGTGTTCGTTGTTGTCCACGACTCGCAACCACCTTGAGTCTCCACCGTCTTCGACACATCTCGACCGTTCTGACCTTGACACCGCCCGTGTCTAGTCCGATCACCTCGTGTCTCGCCACGACTCCGCCTCGACGTCCTGCAGCCATCACAAACAAGAAACACATCAAATAGCACCGCTCGATACATGAAAGCATAATGGCATCAACAAATCATACTTACCCATGATAGAGCCCAAACCTGTCGAAACAAGAGAATATGCATCTTGAGCACTTTGACCAGGTTTGACCAAGTCCGACCGAGTCCGATTGCACCACGCAACGTCAAGGTCCGAACCACACAAGCCAAACTCAACTCTCCTAGACCGATGTCAATTACTCATCACACACATGGGGTCTCAACCACATGGTCTCTCAATCTCCCCCTTGATGAGTATATTGACAAACCAAGAAAAAGCGCAAAGTTGAGTTTGAAATGCAAGAAAGAAGTCAAACATGGTCCAAAGGAAGGAAATGAAGCTAATGACCATGTCGACAGAAGGAAACACTAGAGCAACAACTGAAAGAGCAAATTGTTCTCCAAAGCTCTAAAGATTTTCCCAAATTGCGTGTTTGGGAAATGAAGGTGACCACGATTAAAGACACGACCGACCTCTCGACCCTGACTCTTGACGCGTTGTACTCACGCCTCAAGACTCATGAGATTGACATAGTCTCTCGTAGGTCAAAGTCGCAGTCGATGGCCTTAGTCACCGATCCCAGTTCAGCTTCTGGCTCTTCTTCTGACTTGATTGGTGGTTTCTCCCTAGCTGCTCTCTGTGACATAACTGATGATCAGTTAGAGCAGCTTCCCGAAAACCAACTCGCTCTCTTAGCCAGAAAGTTTTCTCACGCATACAAGAGAGTGAGAGATCAAAAGAGGAGTGGTCCGATCATTTGCTTCGAGTGTGGTGGCCCCAACCACATTCGGGCAAATTGCCCCCAAACTAGAGAAGGGCAAGAGAGACTACGACGGTGTGACCAAGAACGATTACATCGACAAGAACCGCAACAAGAAGCCCTCAGCTCATGCCCAAGGCAAGAAGAAGTTCCGTGACCTTGGTAAAGCCAAGAAGCTCTTCCACCGCGTCCTCACCGCCTTCGACAACCTCGACCTCAACGAGGTGGAGGGGTGGAGTGACAACGATGGGACGGACGAGCAAGATCCCAAGGGCGGCGACGACTTCTCCAGCATGTGCTTCATGGCCCTTGAGGGCGAGATCAGCGACAGCGAGCTGTACTCCGACTCCAACGAGGTATATCCTTCATACGACCAGCTTAATGATGCTTTTCTTAAGCTAGGGAAATTCCATGCTAGATCTAGAGCTAGGGTTAGCGAGTTGGAGAAGAAAGTAGAGAGCTTGTCATGGGAGCTTACTTCACTTAGATCTGCTCCCTCCCGTGACGATTGTGTTGTATGTACTGCTCTGCTTGGTGACATGGAGAAACTAAGGACCTTGCATGATAGTGTGTCCTCTGATCTAGACATGATTAAGGTGGAGAATGTTAGTCTTCTTGCTGAGCTAAAGATGAGTAGGGTAGCACCTCTTACATCTGTTGTCGAGACTACATCTTGCACCTCATGTGAGGATAAGGACAATGCATTTAGAGGTATTTATACCATGTTGCTCGATCTACTCGAGACTTGTGAAAGTTGTAATAATTTAAAGATGAACCTAAAATGGGCAGATCACAAAATTGTTGAATTACAAGCTTTTCTACTTGAGCCTATTGCTTCATGTGTGAATTGTCCCAAGCTTACTGCTGAGCTTGAAGCTATCTCCAAACAGTTTCAAAAATTAGTTGATGACAACAACAGATTGGCTCAATATGCTTCTAAGGACCCTGTTAGCTCACCATGCATTAACTGTAACAAACTAAAATCTGACTTGATTGCATTGGATGAAAAGTGTGTGAAGCTGACTAAGGACCTTCTAGAGAAGCCACCTTCTGCTTGTAATATGTGTGCTGCTGTGGGGGAGAAGCCCAAGGGTAAGGTAGAGACGCCTAGCGACGTGAACCACTTGACTAGCAGTAGGACTGTCCCTTCTGAGTCGGCTGAGCGTGCCCAAGCCATTTGTTCCTCTACTGTTGGTTCTTATTCTGCTCCCTTACCCTCTGCTGTCTCTTCTTCTCCCTGCTCTTCTTGCACCTCTCTCTTTCGGGAGTGTTAGTATCTTATGAACACTCTCGAGAGGTTTGTAGGAGGCAAGAAGAAGCTAAATCTTATTCTAGACCAATCCAAGATTTGCAAATTCAATCAAGGTCTAGGATACTATTTTTATGAGGACATGAGGAAGCATCCACCTGCCGTGTTCAGACCCATAGCCGCAAGTGTGATCGAGGTCGAGCCAGTGAGAAAGTTCAATTCAAGTCAGCGGGCTTTGTCCAAGGGATTTCTGATAGCAAGGTGAGTTCACCTGTTGCTTCGGCCTCTCAGAAGGCGATGCCTCTTCATGCTACTTCTACCTCTCAGAAGGTGAAGTATCATTGCACCTTCTATCAGAAGGATGGACACTTGATCCAGCGAAGCTTCAGGCGCGCCAAGATCGCGCGTAGAGACCGTGTTTTAGCTCTTAGGCGTATTCAGGGTCAGTCCCAGACCTTGAGTGCACCTAAGACCAACACGAGGTCTGAGTCTGCTTCAGGTGTTTCTGATGGGTTTGGGCAGCATCGAGGACTTGGTTTTTCTGAGTTTTCTGGTATTCGTCCTCATGCTCCCTTTGGTTGTGACTTCCATCATTGTGAGGGTAGATCTCATTTGCCCCGTTGAGATGGCTACCCGCGGCGTGATCAGCATGTTCTTTGGTGCTCGACTCGCTCTTCTCAGCGATCGGACACAACAACGGACCAGTCCGCTCGTGGACCTTCAGACTTGTTGAGCGACAGAGAGCGTAGGGTAGATAGAGGTCAGTCGTGTGTACCTACTTCTTCTACTCGACGTGCTACTCAGTATTGGGTGCCAAATTCACTCCTGATTTACCCCAGTACTAAGACTTTACTCTCTCGTTGACTCAGGTTCGCCGGGCAGGGAAGAGAGAGGTTTGGCTCATTGACTCCAGGTGTTCTCGACACATGACCGGAGACTCCCGTTGGCTCTCTTCCCTAGCTCGTGCTCCAGGTGATGAGACGATCACCTTCGGAGACGCTTCGTCTGGGCGCGTCATCGCCAAAGGTACAGTGCGCGTTAATGAGTCTTTTATTTTGAAAGATGTTGCCTTGGTTAGTAAGATGCAGTATATTTTGCTTTCTGTTTCTCAGCTTACCGATGACGGCTTTGAGGTAAGCTTTAAGAAAAACGCTTGCAAAATTCTTGATTCTTCGGGTAGTCTGGTTTGCGGGATTTCTCGTTATGGGAGGATCTTTCGTGCTGATTTTTCTGAGTCTTCTGGTGATCCTCTCCGGTGTTTGGTTGCTTCTGAGTCCCGTGACCTTACTTTCTGGCATAGGAGACTTGGTCATATTGGATTTGACCATTTGTCCAGAGTTAGCAGCCACGATCTCATTCGTGGTCTGCCGAAACTCAAGATGGTCAAAGATCTAGTTTGCGCTCCATGCCGGCACGGCAAGATGGTTGCCGCTTCTCATCCTCCGGTCAGAGTGACTACGACCGATGCACCAAGACAGCTGCTTCATATGGACACAGTTGGACCAGCTCGAGTGCAGTCAGCAAGAGGGAAGTGGTATGTTCTTGTCATGGTTGATGACTTCTCGAGGTACTCTTGGGTGTTTTTCTTAGCCTCGAAGGATGAGACGTTTACACATTTTCGAGGTCTTTTTAGTAGGCTTTCTGTTGAGCTCCCGGGTGCCTTACGAGCGATCCGCAGTGACAATGGCACGGAGTTCAAGAATTCCTACTTTGGGAGGTTCGGCGATGAGACAGCTGTAGAGCACCAGTTCTCTTCTCCGCACGTCCCACAGTAGAATGGCGTCGTGGAGAGGAAGAACCGTACTTTGGTTGAGATGGCCAGGACGATGCTTGATGAGTATTCTACACCTAGGACGTTTTGGGCTGAGGCTATTACGACCGCGAGCCATGTTTCAAACAGAGTTTTCTTCGGGCACACTTTCATCACACTTCTTATGAGTTGAGATATGGGCGAAAGCCCAGTGTCTTGCATTTTTGTGTATTTGATTGCAAGTGTTTCATTCTGAAGTCCGGGAACCTAGACAAGTTCGAGTTACGTTCTTGTGATGGTATCTTTCTAGGTTACTCGACTTCTTCGCGGGCATATAGGGTTTGGAACTGCGAGTCTAATAAGTTGGTAGAGATCTGTGAGGTGACCTTCGACGAGGCCAGTCCGGGGACTAGGCCCGATATCTTAGGTTCTTTAGAGCAGTCCGAGCCCATCTTTGTGGATGATGAGGATGATGGAGATGAGGGTTGTCTACCCATCCAGTTCCTCATCCTCCTATTGAGATGCCTTCTTCCACTGCACCTCGAGGCGATCAGCCCATGCCTTCTGCTTCCTCTGGAGCTGGTGGCTCTGTTCCTACCTCGTCATCTCATGAGGTAGAGGCCACTTCTTCATCTCATCCTGGACCTCCTCGACATATCCAGAAAGACCATCCTTCCGAGCAGATGATTGGAGACCTCTTTAAGCGAGTCACGCGCTCAAAGTCTTGCATGTCACACTTCTGTCTCCATTCTGCCTTTGTTGCCTCATTCAAGCCCAAGGATGTTTGTCATGCTCTTTCTGATGAGTCTTGGGTCAATGCCATACATGAGGAGTTAGAAAATTTCGAGAGAAACAAGGTCTGGTCGCTTGTTGAGCCCCCTCGAGGTCACAATGTCATTGGGACTAAGTGGGTGTTCAAGAACAAGTAGAGTGAGGATGGGGTAGTCATTGAAACAAGGCTAGACTGGTAGCTCAGGGCTTTTCTTAGGTTGAGGGTCTAGACTTCGAGGAGACCTTTGCCCCTGTAGCTAGACTTGAGGCCATTAGAATCATGCTTCCTTTTGCGGCTTCTAAGGGTTTCAAGATTTACCAGATGGATGTCAAGAGTGCATTCCTCAATGGGTTTATTGAGGAAGAAGTCTATGTGAGACAGCCTCCAGGTTTCGAGAACCCCAAATACCCAAACCATGTCTACAAGCTTTCCAAAGCCTTGTATGGACTTAAGCAGGCCCCTAGAGCTTGGTATGAGAGGCTTAAGTCCTATTTGTTGAGTCATGGTTTTGAGATGGGTAAGGTGGATAAGACCTTGTTCATTCGCTGACATGGCACTGACCTTCTGCTCGTCCAGATTTATGTGGATGACCTAATCTTTGGCGGCTCTTCCCATACTCTTGTTTCACAGTTCTCGAATGTCATGAGCACTGAGTTTGAGATGAGTATGATGGGTGAGTTGACCTTCTTCCTTGGCTTCCAGATCAAGCAGACTCGGGAGGGTACCTTCTTGCATCAAGGTAAGTACACTCGTGACCTCCTGAGACGGTTTGACATGAGTGATGGTAAGCCCGTGTCAACCCCTATGACATCCACAGCTTCACTTGACCCAGATGAGGACGGTGAGCGAGTTGATCAGAAAGAGTATCGCAGCATGATTGGCTCCCTCTTATACCTCACTGCCTCGAGACCGGACATACACTTCGCTGTGTGTCTTTGTGCTCGGTTCCAAGCTTCTCCTCGCGTATCTCACCGCCAGGCAGTGAAGTGCATCCTTCGGTACCTTCGAGCTACCATAGACTATGGTATCTGGTACTCTTCCTCGTCCTGTCTTTCCTTGAGAGCCTACTCAGATGCAGACTTTGCTGGCTGTAGGATAGATAGGAAGAGCACTTCTAGCACCTACCAATTTATTGGCACTTCTCTAATTTCTTGGTCTTCTAGGAAGCGGTCCGGAGTTGCACAGTCCACCGCAGAGGCCGAGTACGTTGCTGCCGCCAGTTGCTGCAGTCAGGTGTTTTGGATGGTCTCGACCCTGCGGGACTTTGGGTTAGTTATCGACAGTGTTCCACTCTTTTGTGATAACACTTCTGCGATTAACATTGCTAAGAACCCAGTGCAGCACTCTCGGACCAAACATATTGATATTAGATATTACTTCCTTCGAGACCATGTGGAGAAGGGTGACATAGTGCTCCAGTTTGTGGAGAGTGACCACCAGTTAGCCGATATCTTTACCAAGCCTTTGGATAGCTCTAGGTTTTCAGCTCTGCGGGGAGAGCTTAGGGTGGTTTGTCCTTATGGACTGTTGTGAGGGGGAGCTTTGTGCTTTTCTGTCTTATTATATTATTATGCTCTTACTCCTATCTGTTGCATTGCATACGGGTGCATTGGGATAGTCCTTCTAGCATAGGTTAGAGTGGTTTTCTTGCCTAGTTGTTTAGACTTCTTTCTCTCATCTTGTGATTCTAGGATGCTGCTTATTAGTTGTTTCTCTTCTCACTTGGTTGAGCTCACTCACTTCTTATAGGTTCTAGTGAGGGTTGGGCCACTCTCAGGTAGACGGGGTACGTGTTTGCTCCCTAGTGTGTTAGTTGATCAGCTAATAGTCCTAGAGTCATATGGGGTAGATGAGAGTCAGTCTGAGCCATAGTTAGTTTCCTCTATATCTTGTCTATGCTTTAAGGACTGCCTTTTCTGATTTTCTTGCCAGCTTCTCGATTTTATTGCTTTGGTTCAGGGGGAGTTCATTTGGGAGCTTCTAGATTTTAATGTTGACATAACTCTACTTGAACTAAAAGTTGCATCACATGTTGAGGGGGAGCTGGATTTTCTGCATTTCATTTTGCATTGTAATATAACTACATGGAGCCTTGATTATTATCCTGTTATGACATGTTTACAATGCATTACATCTTGCCATGACTCGAGCTTACTTGCTAGATATATCATGACTTTATATGTGTAGTCAAGTCCTTGCCATGATAGGTTGATTAATTAAAATGCTCAACTTGAACTAATTCATGTCATGTTAGCTTTTGACACTAGTCTTTCTTTAGTTATCTTTTTTATGATTCATGCTATGTCAAATGAGCTGAGTTGAGTCTTGAATCTATATTGAGCTTTAGATTGAGCTATGTTAGTTCCTTGATGAAACATGAGTTAATATAAACTTTTAAGAAAGCAAAAAGATCTCTTTTGTGTGAAACAACTGATCTCACCAATTCTTTCTCATGAGACGGCTTGCCATTGCACTAGGCATGAACTCAGGGGGAGTTTTGGATGACCAAGACTATTTTCTTAAGCTTATCGCTTGAAGTAGTCGCATAAGGCTTGAGATCTAGCACATAGCTAAAAATGTTGGTTGGAGACAATCATGAGCTCTAAAAGGAAAATTTATGACAAATGTGCTTCATTTGCTTAATTATACAAAAAGATCAAGTACTTGAACAATTGTTTCTCTCTTGAACTAATAGCACTCTAAAATGATTCAATACTAGCTTCTTGGTTCCACTTCGCTTATTGACATGGCCTGCATCATCTATGGATACCTCTAGTTAGACTAGAATCATGATTGACTTGAGATGCAAAGGAATTCTACTAAATTCTACATGGTTTGTCATGATCTTCTTAGCGTTCTTATTGATTATGGCTTGATGTAATAATCCACGGTCATTTTGGATAAACTTCATGGCTCTAAATGCTTAGAATAAACCAACTTCAGCCATTTCATCCATTTTTGTGACCTTATTCTCTCTTTTGCATCCTTGATGTGTTTATTGCCAAAAGGGGTAGAATAGTGGGAGAAAAAGCCATATTCGTGGTTTTCTTGGAGCTTTTGTGGAAAATTTCCTCTTTGTTTTGCTCCTTGTCGACATGGTCATTAGTATCATTTTCTTCCTTTGGACCATGTTTGACTCTCTTTTCATTTTCAAACAAACTCAACTTTGTGCTTTTTCTGGGTTTGTCAATATACTCATCAAGGGGGAGATTGAGAGACCATGTGGTTGTGACCCCATGTGTGTGATGAGTAATTGACAAGGGTTCTGAAAAGTTTGAATTTGGTTTGAGTGATTTGTGCCAGGACGGCATTTGGCTCAGTCGGGTTTGGTTAGGCGGACTTATTGCATATTATTCTTCCCGATTGGTCGTTTGGGCAAGAATTTTTGCCTGAGTATGGTTCATTGATGCTATTTATGCTTATATGTATCGAGCGGTGCTATTTGATGTGTTTCTTGTCTGTGATGGCTGCAGGACGTCGAGGCGGAGTCGTGGCAAGGCATGAGGTGACCGGACTAGGCACAGGCGGTGTCGAGGTTAGAACGGTCAGATGTGTCGAAGACGGCGGAGACTCGAGGTGGTTGCGAGGCTTGGATGACAAAGAACACGGAAGATTCCCGGAAGGTGCAGGAGGGGCGTTTCAGTAAAAACGCAAAGCTGCACAAGTGGAAGCGGTTCCGTTCGGGTTTTAGCGGGCATAATGGGTTGGAGACCCGTTAGCCAAAACCTATATAAGGAGGGGATGTCTCCTTGTGGCTGTAGGGATTCAATGGATTGTAGGGGGTTGTTAGGGTTTGCTTTAGTCAAAATAGCCTTTGGAGAGGTTGTTTTGGCTTTAGACTTTAGTTGGTAGGAGAGAGCAGGTATTGTCTCCCGTAGCTTCTCTGTTCTTGTTGTCTCCTTCGTATGTTCTTGAGAGATAGAGAGAGGAGTTCTTGATTTCTCCAAGCATGTATGGTATTGTAGGGATGATATGAGTTGATACTCCTTGTAATCATGTATCTCTCATCCTCAATATCAATCTGAGATGGCTTTGTTTGAGATGGACTGACTTCCTGTTCTTTGCTTCGTTTACTTGCTCTCTGTTGATTTTTGAGTTCTTGTGTTTTGGTGTTGATTCTTGATGAGAAGGTGCAAAATGGGTTGCTCTGTGATGGGAATAGGTCTCAAGATCATTTGATTGGTTTCTCCCTAGAGCAAAGTAAATGAATCAAGGATTTTTTGTTTCTTGGCTTCCTAAGCCCTGTTCTTTCTCAGTTCATATTTCTAGGGTTTGGTGTCTCTTTTGATTTCCCTTGAGAGATTGTGCCCAAATTTGAGTCTCAGAGTCTCAAGGCTATTCCCTTGCTAATCTTTGAGTTTCATGATCAAAGGATCAGAGATAAGATGGGAATTTGAGTTTTTGGGCAGGTCTCTGTAAGTTTTCAGTTTTTCCTCAAATCTAAATTTCATGAGTTTTGTTGATATCCCTTGCTAGTTGGAGTCTCTGTGGTATTTAGAATAGGGGTATGCTCTTTTAGGTGGAAAAGATTAGCTGTGAAACCTCAATTTGGCCGATTTGAAGTTGTTCAGGTCTGCTGCGCAGAATTTTCAGTCGACTGGCTTCAGGTTTTTGGGGGACCGGTTAGACCGGTCTTCATTTGGCGGTCTGACCGCACCATCAACGGCGGTATGACCGGCCGTGTTTAACCGGTCTGACCGGCATACAATAGGCGGTCTGATCGCTCAGCCTATTGCGGTCAGACCAGCCTGTTGAGGTTTGGCTGCTGGTATTCTTTGTCCGTTGATATCTTTTGTTACCTCTTTTAGAGCTTGTGTTTTACCTTCCCTCTCTCTGTGGTTTTGAGTTTTTAGTGGGATGGCCATTTTCTTCATAGCGTTTATTGCTATCAGAGAAGATCATTTAAATGGACACCTTTGAGGGGTTTTGTTGAGGGTAAGTTTTAATAGTCGACATTCACCCCCCTCTGTCGCCATTTCGGTCCAACACCCACTTAGGTACATTCCTAAGCGAAGACCTTCACTTAGGTCTATCCCCTAAGTAGGCATTCACCGTTGTATTAGTAAGCTTTGGTCCCAACACCTTCGTGAAGAGAGCCCCTATGAGCAAATCTAACCGGAGTGCCCTCACTACATCTGTGTCTACCATAATGCAAGGCTAGACCTAGACAACTTAATCAGCTAAATGCCAGCGCACGATAGGACATGTGGTCGTACAGTGCGACTTTAGATGTGCGACAATAGCATTCAATCCTTAATTGAGCTGGACGAGAATTCCCCCTATATACATGCAAGATTCCTTCTCACATTTAATAGTGTATCATATAACTTGCCTGTGTACAAAAACTAGGTCTTTTCATTTTATTTCATACCAAAGTAACAGAGGTTCCCCCTCTAGTCCAACATTTTTGAAACCATCAAGCCCACGTGTAAATTTGTTCGAAAGATCAAACTTAGCAAAAACTAGTGTTTGTTCAATGTGGTAATATCGGTAAAGCAGGACTTGTTATGCCCGGAGTTAAAAGGGATGACTAATATCGGTCGTCATTTATTTTAAGGGGGGTAGCAAGAATAGACAAGAATGTCGAAGAGCTACTATGGTGTATAATTACTTTTGGAAGTACTGATATGATTTATGACTACCTTGGAGGTACAACAATTTGTATTGGACCTAGTTGAGTCAGAGCAAGAGGATTTGCAAGATTGTCACAACAAGCTAAACTCTAAAGCCTATTGCTAGCCAAAATTGACTCCCCTGCTTCTTTCTGCTCTACTGGAATCTCGGGGTCAAGATTCATTTAAGGGGGGTAGGTTTGTAACATCCTGAAAAATCTGAAATTTAAAATATGAATTTCTTGAATGGTTTTACAATATATTCTATTTGAGTTTGGATTTTTATGGTATTTTTCTGGAATTTGGTTGAGGTTTCAAAATTTTAAGAAGCTCAAAAAGAAACAAACATTAGTAATACCCTAAAAGGAAATGTGCAAATAATAGAAAGATAAAATTTCAAATACGAATCTGAAAAGATGATCCAGCATAAGGAGAGAGAAACCTGAGTTTAAAAATATAAAATCTTCTTTTGAAAATAATGGCACGACTAACAATAAAAGTGAATGAATAAAATGCAAACACAATACATACACATATAGGTATATATATGTACATATATAAATGGTGCAAGTCAGAGTCTAACAATATAAGAAACAAGTATATATATACCTATATGCAAATTGAAATAAGCCAATAACAATAACATGTGAGAATATATATATGTATAAATATATATACACGCACACATATACACGTATAACACAAATGATAATAGTAATAGAAACTCTCATTTAAATAAATATATATATATAAATATATCTGAAGCTTAAATTCCGAAGGTCATATAAAAATGGGTAAACGTAAATGTTAAACAAAAACTTAAGTTAGAAAAATAGAAAATCCAAATTCAAGGATCAAATTTCAGCCACTGCAAAAGCTTCTCATTGTCCCTTCTTTATTTTCTCTCAATTACATGTGGACCCCAACCCCTTTCTTTCTCTCCCCTCTCCCTTTCTTTTCTTTTACTGCCGACGGGCCCCCTTTTTCCCTGCCGACTCCTCTCTTCTCCTTTCTCCCGTACGCGCCCAGGATCCCCACTCCCTTCTCCCCTTCCTTCTTTCATGGTGGAGCTTCCTCCACGTCTCATCTCCCCTTTTCTCCCTGCGCGAATCCCGCCCAAATCTTCGCCGCGCTGCCAGCCCCTGCTCTGCGCGCGCCGAGCCCCGTGCCGGTCCATGCCCACCGGTCCTCCCCGCCGCGCCACCCTAGCTCTGCCGCCGCCTCTTTTTCTTGCCCCTCCCTACCCGGTCTCATCACGCGCGCGCGGCGCCAGCTCCCTCTGCCACCCCACGCGTTGCTCAGGGCAATCATGCCGGATCTTAGCAAATCTTTTGCCCAGCCCTGCCGCCTGCAACCGTCTGCTCCGTCGCTCACCGAAGTCACCGCACGGGCGGGCTCTCGGTGGTAGCCGCGCCCGCGCTCCTATAAGAGTCATCGCCCCCGCCAAACTATTCCGCAAGCCCTCTACTCTCTCCCACAGTGAACAATTAGACCATCATTCACCGTAGCTCGCCGGCGCCACTCTTCTCCCCCAACTCCGGCCAGCGAGCTCCCCGATGATTCCCGCCGACATAGCCTAATTCCTCCTCCCCGGACACTCCTCAGGACACGGCAAAGCCATCCCCACCATCCTCCGAGCTCCACCGTGCCTGTACCTCACCGGCGTCGAGCTTCTCCCAAGCCCGTCGCCGCCACATCGCCGACCCACCTCCGGCGCTCCTCGGCCCCCACCGACGCCTCCATAATCTTCCACGTGACGCCAGCAACCCATTTTGCCCGCCGCCGACAACCCTCCGGCCGCCCCTCGCCGGCAATCCCACCGCCCGTACGCCGCCCGAGCTCCTCTGTTTTGGGACACCTGCAGCCTCGGGTTATCTTCTACTTCTCCCCCCTACTGTCAGGTAACACTGAGTGCTCAGCTGGCGAGTCAGGCGTGCGTTCATCGTGCCGCCCCGAGTTCAATCCTCCGTTTTGCAGTATTTAGGAATAGGTTTTCGGGTAATTTTTTTACTAAGCAAATTTAGCAAATAAAAATCAAGGATAAATCAGAAAATAATCCGTAAATGATGATACAATTTATTTAGGATATAAGTGAGGTTCTTAAATGTTTAACTATGGATTAATCATCATATGCTAGTGAGCAATATGCCTTGAATATTTATTTTAAATCTTAACCATTAATCAAAGGCTTAGTAGGAATGCTGTTAGATGTATGCCCTCACGGAATGACAACTTAGCAAATGAAAATTTACTAAACAATAAAGCATAAATCCTCGCATATTAGTAAATGTTATGAAATTAACCATTGCAAAGTTTAAACCATAAACCATTGTCTTTATGTCCTAGCAACTAGGAGAATCCTTTTTAACTAATTGATGACTTGAATACTAAGCCTGATAATAATTGAAGTGTAGACAAAGTAATAGTGGTGTCATTAATTATATTCTAACACTAGATTAAATAAATACCCATGTTGGACCCTAACTACACATATAAATGAAATTAGGCATATAAAAATGTGCATAAGAAAGGTATGACTATGTCTGTATATATATATATGTATATAATAGTCGTGGGTCATCAATAATTTCACTAATGTGTAGTATGCCGTCTAGTGATACTAGGCTTAGCTAGGAGTGGTGTTTCATCCGAGCTGTGTTTAAATAGTTCAATAGTCGTGGGTCAATGAACAATAGAAATCAGATAGTGTTAACCATTTGAATAGTAGTGACTAAATAAACAATCACGGGTGATAATAAATTAGGATATTAATCATTCAACTGATTAATTGATAGTAAAACTCACCTAAAATATCATAGTGTGAAATACCACAAACACAAGGTCTGAGATTAATTCGATAAGTTAAATAATGTACACCACGAGGAAACCTCCTGACCT
Organism: Dendrocalamus sinicus; assembly: GCA_036346575.1. Taxonomy (NCBI): domain Eukaryota; kingdom Viridiplantae; phylum Streptophyta; class Magnoliopsida; order Poales; family Poaceae; genus Dendrocalamus; species Dendrocalamus sinicus. Next base: position 2,425,519 of record CM070658.1, read on the forward strand.
AATTCTTAAAAGATGACCTTCGGCACAAAACACTCAACACCTCCATACAATTCTCACACCTACTCATAAGTCTAATTTGACACATGGAACGTCCTTGATAAATACAAAAATAATAAAAGAGATTATTAATAAAAACATCATGTTATCGTATTCTATTACCAATCTTGCCCCAAATCACTCGAATCATCCATTAACTCATAATAAAACTAAATTGCGTTTACTCGGTTTTACTTGGATCTTTTGAGTTATTTGCTTTTATTTGGATTCAGTCGTTTGTCGCGTAATTAGAAATTAGAAGTCGTGAAGATTCAATAGATCAAGCGAGATCAAGCTTGAAGTGAAGATAAAGCCCAAAAGATCAAGGGAAAGCATTGTCTGAGCTCAAGACCGCGGTAAACCGCGCCAGGCGAGTCAATACTTTGATCATGTTGAACCTACTTTTTCTGCAAATTATTTTTGTTTAAATTATCAAATTGCATGCTGTTATTTTATATGCAAATACATGCTTAATTTAAGATTCTAGTTATATGCCCATTATTGACTTGATTGATATTACATCTCCTTTGGAATAATTGAATGTGTAAACCTTGTCGCCTTAGCAAAATGATAATAGTAATCTTGTGAAAATAAGTCCCTAATTATACGCCATGCTTAGTACTGCATAGATATTCGGGGGCGTTGAAATGCCCCAAACATCATTGACATTTTTAATCCTGAGAAACTGGTTTGGACAGTCATGGTGGGAATGACTGGTATATTTTGACATAATTATTTTATGCTCCCAAAAATCCCAATTTGCTTAAATATCTGAGCGGATGGTTTGGGGGCTGGTATGTGGTGCGGTGGGAGCACAAATGATGGGGGTGTGGTAGAACCGCTCAGATAATACTAAGGACTGAATCTTGTAATGACCTCCTAATGTAAAACAGTACAACCACAAGTCTATAATGGGTACGACCTAGCTGAATAACTTGCAAGGGTTTAGTTCAGATATCACCAGTGGAAAGTGGGTGCCAGGGTGTACTGGTTTACTCACAGTGAGGCACAGGGTTTTACTATACTCGCACGGTGCAAGAGGGGGCTTCTGACTGTGGTGGTGTAACCCTTCAGCGGTGAAACCTCAGCGGGTGGTGTCTAGCTAGATCGGAGTAAGGTAAAGGCTTTGTGATAAATTATCTGGGTCTCATGCCTAAGGAAGCATGTGAGCTATTAAGATAATTTATCTCTTGTGGTGAAAGTGTACAACCTCTGCAGAGTGTAAAACTGTTCGAGCAACCGTGCCCATGGTCAAGGGCGGACACGGGAACTTACTAGATATAGGTCTATTTCAAAATGTTTTGTGGGTGGGATGGAAAAGTGGAGGGCAGCGGAAATCCCTGATTTGAGTTGTCCTGGGTGTCATCCCAGTGTTAAGTTAAGCGGCTATAACGCTGAAAGATGTCTAATGGTGTGATGCCATATGTACGGAAAAATTATGGTGATATTAGGCATATGGTGTGATGCCATATGTATGGAAAATCATGTTAATATTCCTTGAACATTATGTTTTGTTCCAAAGATGCTAGGTCTCAGGAAATTATATGTATTGTATTTCAAATAGTGGTATTTCTATTCCTACAAAATAAAATATGGAAAGAATAAGCAGGGTCGTGAGTAAAGGAAATAGATGTTTGTAGTGTACACATAAAGGTATTGGTGGATTCATGTCGATCATATATAGGAAATAATAGTGTGGGTTCTGGGAGAAATAAATTGGTGGAGTCTAGCTGAATAGATAGGCTAAATAGATGATTTAAATGATTTTTGGAGATTTAGGGATTGCACAGATAATTATTGGATTACGACACTGATAAATAAATTCTTGGGAGATGACAATATTGGAATTAATAGATTCGGTTACTAGATGAGTCAATTGAATTTTCGGGAATTTGGAGGAGTAATACAAGTATTGGATTATAGTTCCTGATTAGTGATTTACTTGGTGGGAGGATACTAGTGGATCGTAGAATTAATCAATGATATTCTTGGTGGATACATAATGGTGAATCGTAGAATTGATCAATGATATTCTTGGTGGATATATAATATTGAATCGTAGGCTTGATCAATGATATTCTTGGTGGATTTGAATCAATAATAAAAAGGATTGGATTGTTAGAAAATCTTGATGAGAATGTTCGATGGATTAATTAAATGATGTCACTCGTTGTTTGGAGTCTTAGACAGCAACCATTACAGAAAGAATATGATCGGTGGATTGAATAGAGGATGTCACATGCTGTTTGGAGTTTAGACAGCACTCAATAAAGAAAGTGTAATTTCGGTGGATTAAGTCAATTATGGCGATCGCTGTTGGGAGTCTTAGACAGCAGCTAATAACGAGAGTGAATATTTGGTGGATTAAGTCAATGATGTCAATCGCGGTGAGGAGTTTTTAGGTTGCAAAAACAACAATATGATTTAATAACAGAAATGTTACTAAAAGCGATTTTTGGCAAATAAAATAACCCGAGCCTCTCCTTTGTTAAGCCATGCATACTATTTATTTGCATTCTGTGTATTGGCTCACGAGCACGGGTTGGAGTGCTCACACTCGCTTTGCGACAAAAATTCAGAATCAGAATCAAATTACCTCGTCTCAAAGAACAAGATTGGACAAGTTGGCCGAGAAGATGAAGATGTCAAGGGCTAGGTCGCGAACCTCCGGTTGGCTGCTGTGAGCATGTCTGAGGGTTCACTGTGTGCTTCGTTTCATTGCTGCATTTTATTGATTTCGGCTCAATCGGCTCGTCAGTAAGTTTACTATTATATTTACGCTTCCGCATGATATGTATTTGATATTCAGAACTGTAATCTGTGAGCATTATCTACTGATCCAGGGAATAGTGCGGTGGAATCACAGAGGATTCTGGATTGTAATATCTGGGCTCCTACATTCAAGCATCTAGACCATACATCAATGTAGTATTCCTAATATGACATTATATATTGTCTAAACCATGTCCTAGAGGTTACAATAGTGATGGTATCAAGTTTTCAAGGAGATTCAATTCGTACAAGTGGTCGTAACTACCATTACCCACAGTCTAGTAATTTTTAATAGAACATACACGTATGCATAATAGATTTTGCAATCAATATACAATAATTAAAATACTGGGATCAACATGCTCAAAGGGGTGCTTACCTTGCTCCTGTTGCTCAGAGAATGTTTTGGATGCGTTCTCGGCGTCGTCTGGCGTGGAGTCATCTAACCTGTAAATAAATCTAGATAAAAGCAAATATGAGCCTGATAAATAGAGACAAGACTTAAATATTTTTGTAAATTCAGAAAGACCTTGTTTTCATAAAAATTTAGAAATAAAGATCACTAAATTTGGAGTTTGTATACCAAAGTTATAAGTGTTTTAGTTTTGGCTTAGTTTGAATTATTCCTTCTCGGTGAGTATAGAGCTATTTACGACTATCAACGTTCTTCAGATCCTTTGAGTATAGTTTTACTGACCACGGTGCTTTGACTACAAAGGTCTTCATTCGACCGCAACTTCAGTCGTACCGCTCACATAGAGCATGTACTGCTGGTCTTTGACCACGAAGGTTTTCTAAGCGCCGAGCGGGTATTGCAACTTACAACCACTGATTATCAATTATGTTCTGCAGATTTCTTACTACTGACAGGGTACAATAACTTAAGACTATGACTAGAGGAGCTGGTGTTGGAGACATCGTCAGCGGCGAAGGGGTCCACGATGCCAATGATGTCCAACAATAGAGAAGCTACAGAAAGAGGTGTGTATGAGCTTGCATGCATGCATGCGGAAGTACGAGTGGTAGGAATCAAGGTATTGCTCACCGGAGAGAAAGATCTTACGGTGGCGTCCTAGTTAGAGATGAAGGAGAAGGCCTAGTTCGAGTGATCCACCAAGTGATCCACCGCACGGAAGGTCAAAAAAATGAGTAAGGTGCATAAGGGAGAGGTAAGCCACGATAAGACGGGGTCGAGAAAGAGAGAAGCTCACCAGAGTAACTAGCACGCGGTGGAGTGCTCACCGGAGTCACGTACGACTTCAGTTTTCTCGCTGTTTTAGAGAGCAGAGTGCTGAAGGATCGTGCGCAAGAGACCAAGTGGTGAGCTGAAGAGCCATGGCACGGTCAGGGTGGGTTTTTATAGGCACGGTCTCGGGCTCTTGTCGTGGAGTGCGAGGTGAAGAAGACAACAACAGGGAAGAGAACTGTCACTTCAAAGCAACGGGTTAGGTAGGAGTGGGCAGCAATAGAGGGGAACGTGGGAGCAATGTCTAAAATCGGGGGTAGCTTGGCCTCGACCTTGATGGAGCTGGCGCATGCATGCAAGGTGAAAGACATTTACTGCCAGTGGGCCCAACGGATCAATGAGCAAAGAGAAATGTACTGACGGGATTGTCTTGACCTGCAAAAGGGTTTACATGTATGTTCGAGTAGCTACGAAGATGATGGATCCTAGAGCAACAACTCTAGAACCCTTTGTGTAAATCGCACTATCCCAGGAAAAGCTAGTGCACACAGGATTAACAGGGATGCATATCACGCATAATAATCACACTCTATTATAAAACAAGGTATGGGCCCTATGGCCAATGTTTACAATAATAGCTCAAACCAAAACATAAAATAGACAGCGGAAGATGAATAAAGTAGCAACCCATCCAGCCTTCCCACAGGCGAATGACTGTAAGACGTGGGCATTCGTTGCAATCCTCACCGTAGTCGTCAAAGGCTTCCTATGGAAAGATGATGAATTGAGCAACGTGAGCACATAAAGCACTCCACAAGTTACACCAGGAGTTTAACAGAGTTAATGCATTCATAAAGATTGACAAAGGAAGGCATAGTATAGTTAGTTGAGCATAAAGTGAAATTGAAGTAAATATTGTAAGTAGATTCAACAGCTGCATTTGATACAATAAATAGAAACAAGGTTTTAACAAAAATAATACCGTTATTGTAGGCTCCAACCAAACACTAACTTATCCACGGGTATCCCACCCGAACCATCTTCTCCAAAACGATATCCAAATTTTTCCATAAACTGAATTTTATTAAACCAAAGTCTAATATGTGAAAAACCATACTCAGCATGTCCTTGACCGTGGACACGGCTATCTAGGATGGTTTGTTACTCTGCAGAGGTGTACAACTTTACCCACAAGACATGTCCTCTCGTATTGCCACACGAATAGCACACTGCCTTAGGTGTGCAGCTGAGAGTTCATGACAAGGTCTTTACAATGTTCCGTTGTCAACTTGATCATGCCACTACTAAGGTTTTCACCACAACATGAATCCCTCGTTGGAGCCCCCTCTTGTGCCATGTGAGACTTCTCACGGCCTGCGCCATGGTCACATTCAGCCTATAGTGAATTCAAGTTGGAACTTTATAAATTATTTGGTCAGGTCTGTTCTATACCAGACTTGTGGTAGTACGGTGCGACTTTGTAATAGTAGCTCACAAACCGGTCCTTAATTGGACTTAGGCCTAACCACATACCCCTTGTGCATGGCAATCGACGTTGCGTTACCAAACAACAATGCATGCCAGCAAGCACCCACCACCATACCAATGCCTAAGTCTAAACCAATTTTTATAATTTTATTTGGAAATATTTCATAATCCTTCTTGACTCACCAAAGTCAAGAATACATTTGAAAACTTTATCATTTTATGTGAAACAATTGATCCCACCTAAATCATTCTAAGCATGGCTAAGTAGTTCTATAAAACTTCTAGTTAATACTAATGTACTAACTAGGTTTTTATCTAGGGTGACAAGGCATGAGCATTCAATAGCAAATTTGGCCATATATAAAGGACATAGCCATAACTAGAACTTAAATCAGATTTAAACTAGGTTTGAATAAAAGTATGCATGCATAATAATTAAAAAATAACATAAATAATTTAAACTACTAGGAACAACATGGTCAAAGGTGTAACTTACCTTGCTCAAAGTCCTGGTGTGAATCGTCGAAGTCGTGTTCTCTGAAATCGTCATAATCTATACGCGAAGAACCAAAGCAAATGGATTCAAATACAATTCAAATAATATTCAAAAAGCTGATTTTAGAAGAATTTAGAAATTTGAACGAGTCCAATCAGAGTTAAAATAAAGAAATACGGGCTTCTAAAAGTTTTAAAAGAGAGAAAATGGAAAAGGCTGATTTTCGGGAATTATTTCTATATTGAAATTTTGATTTATGATGTCAGCAGGGGTCAATATTTTATCTGAATTATTTTTGTAAAATAAATGCTGACGTGGCGAGATCGGCTCCGTGGCAGCTGTGGCATGCTACATGGCTGCCACGCGGCTCGGGGTGATGACGTGGCGCTCGGGACCGTCGGTCGCCGACGCTCTAGCACTCAGCGGCGGCCGGCGAGGGGCAATGAAGGAAGAGGAGACCGTGGGGAACACGATGCACCTTGGTGCGGGGCTCGACGAGGCTTGGTGGCGGCCGGCGACGAGAAGATAGTGGCGATGGTGGGCAGCTCTCGGTGCAGCAGTGTTTGGCGAGGTTGAGGCTCGGCCGAGGGTGGTGGGTGGTCACCGGGGCACAAGGAAGGCGGATGTGGTGGCAGCGAGGCGAAGGGCGGTCCGAGCCAACGGTGATTTTTTGCTAGAGTTCACCGAGGCTCGGAGAGAGAGGTGCACAGTGCGGCGAGGGGAGCTCGGGGAGCGGGGAGTGAGAGTGGAGGGAGGGGTGCGAGGATAGGGAGTGTTCGGGGTTTATAGGGGAGAGGGGTAGTGCGGCTCGCTGTACTTCATGGAGGGAAGCTGGTTCGGGTGGTGCGAACGCAAAGGGGAAGGCCATTAATGGCAGGGGTTTGGAAGGTGTGAGGCGCGGGCGAGAAGAGGAGACCGAGGTGACGCTTTGGGAGGAGACCACAGAGAGGGCAGACAGTCGCGAAACCAATGCCAGTGCTCGCAGCACCCTCCAGCAAGTGGAACCAGAGTCTCCTTTATCCACCAGCCTGTAGCAATGCGCCTGGCTGGATGACTTCAAGATGCCCACGGTAGAATCGTATAAGGGTGATATGGATCCCCATGAATTCCTGCGCATTTATCAAATAGCCATTGAAGCTATGGGGGGCAACGACTCGACGAAAGCGAAAGGACTGTCCCTTGCACTCCAGGGGACAGTGCTTTCCTGGTTCTTCACCATCGCGCCCAGATTCATGTATGCGTGGGAATAGATCCAGGACCATATGCACAACAACTTTCAGGGCAACAACGTCGAGCAGGTCGACGCCAACCAACTCTTTGTGATCAAGAATAAGCCTACTGAGAAGCTCTAGGAGTACTTCATGCAATTCACGAAGGTCCACTGCCAAGTAAAGGATGTCAACAAGACAACCATTATCAACGTCGCGTTTGGGGCCTTCACATCGGACCATTGGCCGAATACAATACGCGCAAGTCCATCAGAATGGAGAATTACACCAGAGCCGAGGAGGATGCGTAAAGATGCGAGGACAACACTTTCGAGGCCAAGTCCACCATGCCTGAGACTTCGAGGGATGGCTTTGGCCACAAACAGTGCAAGGGGCCCTGGTCTAGGTACGTCCTTGACATGGAAGGGGGCGGAGAGGGCAATGCTGCCTCCGATGGGTGAGGGCGCAGACGGAGGGTTCGTGGCCGCACAAGAGGCTAAGGCCGCGTTGCAGGGATCAAGGTTGTCAAAATCTCAATTCTGTCATACGATCCTATGATTTTATGAACCAAGATTGACTAGATCGATCTGATTCTACAGTAGATTCTTAATATGGTAGAATCTTAATGTTCTTACAATTCTACCCAAACTTTTGTAGGATCATGATCATAATTTTCATATGATCCTACTCGATTTTGTCGATTCTATCGCTTATTACAAATAATTACTTGTATAATTCCTTTTAATTGAAAATTTTAAATTTTATCTCTTCATATTCACTATAATTATGATAAAATAACACATGATCTTAACTTTACTCTACAATTTGTAAAGAAAAGTTCAAAAGGCGTAATTTTAAAGATGTAGTAGTGTTTTAATACACTACAGATTTTTTTAAAATGTTTCTTTGGTAGAACTAGGTAAGATCTTAGATTCTACATCGATCCTATGATTTGCGATCCTATCAAAGAACCTCCGATCTGATTCAGGATCACGATTCTGACAACCTTGGTAGGGATTATTGTGTGAGGTCCACGGTCGAGGGGAACACCTCACCCGCGACTGTCCCACCATCGTAACACTCCACGCAAGCATCACCAGGGAAAGAACCCTCGTCGCAAGGGCATCAATAGTGGCACACGTGCAACCGGCCTTGGAGATTCAGCTAATCCAACCCAACCCCAATGCCTTGCACATACAAGCCCTAGAGGCTAGAGCCCACCACTTCATCAATGTCATCACAGGAGGCTCATCCATGGAGTTCTCCTCCGAAAGGTAGCAAAGTGTCTACACTCATCAGCTACACCACATCGCCGCATACCCCCACGCAGCTGCCTGTGAGCTGGGCACAAGTCGACATTATCTTCACAATGAAGGATGCAGTGGAAGTAGACTTCCCTCACCAAGATCCGTTGGTGGTACAAGCATGCATCACAGGTGCGACATAAGGTGCTTTCTCATAGATGGAGGCAACTCATCAAGATATCCTATTTGTTAGCACTTTCGACTAGATGGGCATCTCCTGAAGCAATCTGGAGCCTCTAGGTGTGCCTCTACAAGGCTTTGAGAGGATGACCAGTAAGTGCCTGGGCTAGGTCGTGCTCAAGGTATCCTTCGCCCAAGGGGTACAAGCGAGGAAAGAGGTAGTCACCTTCGATATGGTGGACCTCCCTTACCCATACAACGCGATCTTTGGTAGAGCAATGCTCAACATATTTGGCGTAGTCCCGCACCACAACTACCTATGCATGAAGCTCCCGGGACCCAAGGGAGTCGTCATGGTGCTTGGAGATCAGGACCTCACACGGCAAATAGAATTGGGCGCACGGGGTCCCCTCTAGAAGGTGCACACAGTCAGTGAGACCACCTGCACATCTACACCATCCTCACCTTCAGCACCAGGGTGGACGCCCAAGTCCAAGTTAGAGGGCGAGGTCAAGAGGGTGTCACTCAATGAGACGGACAACTCCCAGCAAGTTTCCATTGGGGGAGGGTCTCACCCCAGAGGTCAAGAAGTGCATCCTGGATGTCCTCCATAAGAATACCGATGTCTTTGCATGGTCACCTGTTGACATCATGGGGGTGGACTGCTCCATCATCGAACATAAGTTGTCCGTGTGTCGGGCAAATGTGCGTCAACTTCATGAACCTTAATAAGGTATGCCCCATGGACAACTACTCCTCCTGCAAATTGACCAATTGATGGACACCACAATGGGCTGCGAACTCATGAGTTTCCTAAACGCGTATTCGAGGTACCACCAGATCTGCGTGGCCAAGGTGGACAAGGCTAAAATGAGCTTCATAGTCTTAGGGGGGAGGGGATGTACTGCTTCGTCAAGATGCCCCCTCGGCCTCAAAATGCAAGGGCCACCTTCACTTGGCTGGTAGCTCTCACCCTCACCTTGAAGAGGACATCCCGATTGGTCCGATTACACGAGCATGAGCTAAAAAGATTAATCAACAAGTGAACTCGCTCCTAATTAAATTTGGCTTTGATTTACATGACAATTGGCTGCTACCTGATGCTATTATCTTAATTGGTCTTAGGTTTGTGCATGAGGAGATGTTGGGATGCCGAAGCCAGAAGAAATCAGCACGTGCATGCAAAGAACTCAAAGCGGGCCATAAGGAGTTGGTGGTTTCTTGGGTTGGTGAGCACAACAAGAACAAAAGCACAACTCACGTGGCCTAAAAGCCCACAACCGTGCATCAAGTCTGGCCGAAGCTATGAGATTAAACACCTTGATTAGGCTATGTGTTTGGACCACGTGTTTTTGTTTTAGCATTGCTGGTTTTGGTTTTGAGTCTGTATAGGATTGTGTTTTGAATATCTTGGCCGAACAGGATGCAAGTCGGCATTAGGCCTATGAGCCATTGATCTGTGAGTCCGTGAGTTAAATACCATGGTTCTCCTTTTGTAAGGACAGACCACAAAAAATCAATCTATTATTTTCAAAGAGCTATACGCTTGTTCTTCCTAGGGTTTGGCATATACTGCAACCTCGAGGGGAATTGGGCATTCTCAACCCCGTTGTTCTTGTGATTCCTTGTGATTTGCACGAGCGACCACACGTCTACTTGTGTGGTCGGGTAGACGGGATCACGAGCGTGTGGTTGGTGAATTCTTTTATCGCAGGTTGATGTTCTAACAGTGGTTGGTGCCATCGGTTTGTCAGGTTGCACGGATCCAAGTTATTGTCATCGATCCTACGTCGTGAAAATCGGGCACCCCATATCACGCCTCCTAGTTAGAACAGAATATCGAAGCCTACATCGACGGCGTCATCATAAAATGCATACGGGCCATGTTACATGGAGTGGATCTCCAAGAAACATTCAATAACTTCCGCAGGGCTGGCATCAAGCTTAACCCAAAAAAGTACATCTTCAGTGTACGAGTGGGAAAGCTACTCCGTTTTTTGGTGTCCGGCCGCAGGATTGAGGCCAACCCGAAGAAAATCAACGCAATACTCCGTGGAGCAGGCCAAGATAGTCTAGGAGATCCAAAGGCTCACAGGACATCTTGCCGCCCTCAATTGCCTTCTATCTAGGGTTGCGGAGTGGGGCCTCCCATTTTCAAAACCCTACATGGCTCCGAGGGCTTCCATTGGACTAACGACTATGCGTAGGCCTTTCGCCAACTAAAGAAGTACCTCGCCAAACTCCCCATGTTGGTGTGGCTAGCACTAGAGGCCCCATTGCTACTATACTTGGCGGCTATGCAATATGCAGTAAGCGCGATTCTCGTCTTGAAGAAGGGGCCCATCCAGCACCCAGTGTACTTCGTGTTGGAGACAAGGAGCAAAGATGTGGTACACCGAGTTAGAAAAGCTGGCCTACGCACTTCTCATGGCCTCACGCAAGCTCTGGCACTACTTCCTAGTGCATAGCATCACGGTGCCTTCGTCCTTCCCCTAGGGGAAATGCTACATAACAAGGAAGCTATGGGCTGCATCGGCAAATGGGCGGCTGAGCTGGTGCCATTCTCTGCAACTTACACATCACGCATGGCGATCAAGTCACAGATCCTCGCCATATGGAGCCTGAACACAGACAGCTTCAGGTAGGAGCTCAGCAACCCCTGGAGCTGGTACAGAGCCTGCACACAGACGGCAAGTACAGTGTCTCAGGAGTAGTCATTGGAGCGGTTGTCATGACACCCGAGGGACACCGCTTGCGGTACTCTGCGTGACTCGACTTCCCTACCATGAACAACATGGCCGAGTATGAGGCCTTGTTGTTTAGCCTCGGGAAGCTCAAGGCCCTCTAGGAGAGAAGGGCGCTGGTGTACACTGATTCGCACCTACTCACGGGACACGTGGGCACATGGAGAAGTCATACCATGCTAAAGACCCTGACCTTGCCAAGTACTTGGTGGCGGTTCAGGTAAGGGAGCACCACTTACTAGGCGTAACCGTCAAACCCATACATTGAGCAGACAACAAAGACGTAGACATCTTGGTGAAGTCTTCCAATTAGAGACTCGAGCCACCGAGTGGCGCTTTCACCGAGTTCCTGACAACTGCTGCCATCCCGCAAGATCGCATAGAGCCTACTCGAGTCCTTCAATTCACCCCATACGACAACTAGAGGAGACCCATCGTCAATTTTCTATAAGGGACTAAGGAGTTGGACGATCCACAAGACCTGCGCTGGCTACAGCAACGCATCAAAAGCTTTGAATTGATCGATGAAGTACTTTTCAAGCAGAGGTGTGTGCCCCTATCCTACGTTGCCTCTCACACCGCAAGGGCCCGAGCTCCTCACCGAAATCCACACCGGGTTATGTGGCTCGCACATAGCCCCAAGGGCCTTCATTGGTAAAGAGTTCAGACAAGGTTTCTATTGGCCCACGATGGCCTCCGATACGCAAGATCTTGTTAGGCGGTGCCAAGGCTATCAATGGATGGGGAGAACGACTCATAGGCTGCCCAACTAACTCTAACCGAGTACCCTAGTATGGCCATTGGCGTGATAAGGGCTCGACATGGTCGGACCACTTCTCTAAATTGCTCACGGCGGCCGCCCTGGCTAGGGTGACCTCCACCGCAGTACGAAAGTTCCTCTGCCAAAGCGTTATATGTCATTTCAGAGTCCCTGGGGAGATCACTATGAACAACAGGCTATAGTTCGATGTGGTGACCTTCAAAGCATTCTGTGACTGTATGGGCATCAAAGTCTGCTATGCCTCCATCGAGCATCCGCAATCTAATGGAGCAGTAGAACACACCAATGGCACCATCTCCGCCAGCATCAAAAAGCGCCTTGTAGGGCTCCCCAAAGGCAGGTGGCCTGCAGGACTATTAAGTGTGCTCTAGTCTATGTGCACCACTGTGGCGTACTCCATCGGCTTCACACCCTTCAAACTATTCTTCGGAGATGAAGCAATGACACCCGAAGACTCAAGACCAAGTCACGAAGAGTGCTGACCCAAGCCCAGGCCTATGAGCACACGGTGTCGCTCGGCCTCCTCGATGGTGTATGAGTCCAGGCCACTGAAAACATTACCAAATACATATGGATGACCTCGGTGTCGTACAACAAAAAGGTGCAGCCGTGACAGCTCACTGTCTGGGACCTCCTGCTATAGAAGGCAATACAGGCGTCAACGGTGGGAAAGATGGATTCCAAATGGGAGGGACCATACATAATCATGGCCTTCCTCAGGCCAGGCTCGTACCGCTTGGCCACCTTAGATGGGATGGACCTCAAGGACACGTGGAACGGTGACCGTCTTTGTCGTAACTACACATAGCCACCAACAGTGCCACGATGTCGCACATCACACATATAGACATTTGTAAAAGTGTAACCGCGCAAACAGGGTCACCAACAGTGCCACGGTGTCGCACATCACACATATAGACATTTGTAAAAGTGTGTGGTTTATAGGCTTCATGCTAACTCTATGGAGTATAAAGTGTTGGGACCCTCGAGCGTCACGGGCCACTCTACGGAGTATAAAAAAGAGCGTAGAGTCCTAAGGCTTCGCGCCAACTCTACATAGTATAAAGCGCCGGGACCATTGAGCATCATGGGCCACCATACAGAGTGTAAAAAGAGCGCGAAGTCAATAGGCTCCGCACCAACTCTGTAGAATATAAAGCACAGGGACCCTTGAGCGCCCCGAGCTACTCTACCATTATAAAAAGAGCGTAGAGCCGATAGGCTCTGTGCCAACTCTACAGAGTATAAAGCACCAGAACCCTTGAGCATCCCTGGACACTCTACGGAGTATAAAGCACCACATCAACTCTGTGGAGTATAAAGCCCCACGACTCTGGAGCGCCCCAGGCCACTCTGTGGAGTATAAATAAGAGCGCGGAGTTAACAGGCTCAACACCAACTCTACGGAGTTTAAAGCATTGTGACCCTCGAACATCCTAAGCCACTCTACAGAGTATAAAAAAGAGTGCGGATTCAATAGGCTCTGCCAACTCTGCAGAGCATAAAGCTCTGGGGCCCTCGAGTGTCCCAAGCCACTCTACAGAGTATACAAAGAGCGTAGAGTCAATAGGCTGTGCCACTACAAGAAAACCCCCTATAGTAACGCTGTATTGTTATGTTTGATACACTTTATTTCGTCTCTACAGGAATATAGGCACGTTTTTGTAAAGCGTGTTAGGAGCGTCTTCGCATGGACCGTGTCAGGAGTTGTAGAGACGAATTCTTTAAGCATATCTATGAGATAAAAAGACGTTTTATAGAGATGCTTAATGCATTCCTACACATATTGATACACTTTTATAGACACATTTATACAACACATCTATCAGTATAGTTACGTCGTATAGTAGCACTTCATCACGTATTAAGAATTGTAGAGACAGTCTCATAGGTACATTTATATTACGTGTCTACTAATATAGTCACGCTTTGTAATGACGCTTTAATGTGTATTAAGAAGTATAGTCGCGCTTTATAACGACGATTTAATGTGTATTAAGAAGTATAGTCGCGCTTTATAATGACGCTTTAATGTGTATTAAGAAGTATAGACACGATTAATAGATACATTTATATTACGTGTTTAATTATATAGACACGATGTATAGTAACATAGCCACGTGCTAAGAAATGTAGAAACAATATGATGATACATTTACATTGCGTGTGTATCAATATAGATTCGTTGTATAGTAACATCTTGTTGCGTCTCAAGATATGTAGAGACGGTTTCATATGTACATTTATATTTCGTGTCAGTAATATTTTTTGTGTATATATTAATATATACACACTTTGTAGTAACACCTTCTTATGTATTAAGAACTGTGATGTTTTCTTCAAAATGGACATCCAAACATAGATAATATCTGCATGATTAGATAATGACAATGCAAATCACCAATAGTATTCCATTTGTAAAATCATCTCTTTAGCATCCACAAAACAAGATAATAATTAGTTCACTCCCTGGACATCATATAGACCAGTAACTATATCAAACTGAATGGTTCGTCAAACATATGTGGGACAACCAGAAACTACTAGTCCTAGTAGCAGAGAAATACAAAGGCTCCATCTTCATCACCACTGCTCCACACCAGCAGCAAGGCACTGAAGAAGACCCCGATCTGGATGCGGATCTAGCCCTGCAATTGAACAGATGCAGTTGATAATAGCATTGGGACAAAAAAATTGCATGATGGCCATAATTAAAGAATAAAACATACCATGTTGTTTCGGGACTGAATTGAACTCTTAGGTTTTCTCACCTAAAAAGGAATGGGTTTAGATGAAAATCATAATATGAAGAAATTAAAAAATCGAAGCACTCAAACAACAAAAATTAACTTTCATGTGAACGGGGCCATGCAATAACATAGCCAATAGCATCTCTTAATAGTTGAATATCAAACAATGGCCTAGGCAACGCCTCATCTCCAATATTTCCATTGGCTATGTTTTCAAGACTGTCAACATGAACCCCCAATGAACTCGTTTCCAAGCATGCTTTCTCCAATAACTCGTGTGCCATCAGTAGTTACTAACTTTCCTTTGGCCACAACTTTACCTTTGTTTCTTAGTGAAATAAGAATGACTTCGATTTGCCTCTACCATTTTGAAAAAAAAACATAAAGCTATGATAATTGAACTTGTGACTAAATTAAGTTAAAAAGTAACATAGCAAACAAAATCATACTGATTCTTGATGATTAACATCTGGAGCTTTGATTCTTCGAGATCTCTACAGTAGACATAATTTTAATTAGCAAAATGTATCATCACTCAAGAAAGTTTAATCTAACTTTCTGTTTGAAGTAATAATACACAATCACAACTGAGACATACCATGCTAGCCAATATGCTATCACGTGTCGTGCCTACATAATCCTTATCTGCTTGCCCATGATGCTCCTCAATATGTCCTACCTGCAGCCATAGTTCACCTCATTTTTGTTATATGTATCACTTTTGTTCTGATTTTTGAAAGCAAGAAAGAGGATTCCAAGATCACATTACAAAATGATTAGTACTAATTCATGTACAATGAACATAAACAGCAATGAGCAAAAACTGAACAATATGCTTTATAATGACTTTTGCTCTCAACTTTCCCATCTTAGTTGGCCCCAGGATTTTATTTCCTTGTAACAAAGCCTTCACTACTCATGATCTGTCCATTAGAGTAGTGTATATAGTTCTATATCTTTTTTTACTGAAAGACTATGGTTTCTAAATAGCCTTGTGCTGTCCAAGACTAAAATTGTTGGAAGGGTAAAATGGGACCTCTTGCTTTCACAAATACATTGCCCAAATTTCAATTGTTAAATGTTATCACCTAGCTCTACTAACAAAGAAATATTTATTCATCTACTTGTCATGTATAGCATCTGTTCTTTTCACTTTCAACAAGTAACCATAGAATTTGCTCTTAGTCTTGCTATAAAGGTCAGATATGCATATCTGTTCATATCAGGATTAATATAGAAAAAGTAAAATATGTGTTCACTCTAACGTGGTACAGATAGACACAAGAGACTAATATGAGGTAAAGGTACAGTTCACAAATATGATAGAGTAGTCCTTTCTAATACCTTTGCAATCATTTTCTCTCGAGATAAAGATGGCTGGGCAAAATCCTCTTTGGCTTTAGTATTTTTCTTGACATGTGTTTGCTGCAACTTGGGATTAGCCATAGTTTTAAGATATTGGCAAGAACTTACATCTATACTTGTAGATGAGGAAAATAGAAATAAAATAGAAATTCTATTACCTGCACATAATTTGGGGGAGAGTACATATTAGTGTTTGTGTCTTCAGGGCTAATATCAGAATGATTGTCACCATAATCGCTATTGATATCATTGTCACTACAATCATGGTCAATATCGTTATCACCTCTACAGAGCATCACCTACCATTGAAAGTAACATCACCATCATCAACATTTGTACTCATTTAAGACAACACACGATCTTCTCACCAACAATCATTTGAGCAGAATTTAATTGTTACTTCTGCTCCAAGTACTAGTACATCATTCTATATTCCTCTCACATTAATTTCTCTTAGCTATCTACTCGATGTCATCATTATTTAGAGCCTGACAATATCTTCTTTTTCAACGTGGATTAAAAAAGAAAGTGTCTTAAACTGGAACATAGCACCAAAGCAGCTGATAAATGGTCCTATCAAACAAAATTGTCATAATACAACACAATGCCAGATAAAAGCATAAACCGTTCTAATTAAAAGCGTACGTATGAAAGATGTAAATTTAGATTTTTTTTGTGTTCAGGACAAGAACTAAGGTCACCGCCAATTATGCATCGCTCCACACGATTCTTATTACACCATAAAATAGATAAAAATCAATGGGTGAGAGATTTTCCTCGTCACTTCAAAGTTACAGGATCCATTGGTCAACACCAACATATGTTTTCCATTTTCCTTTAGCAAAGTCTGCTAGCCCATCATATTTTTATTATGTAATCAAGTTGTTAACATGAAGTTCTGCAAGCATTCAGATATGGTAAATGGCTCAGAGGAATCTTAGTGCTCCTCTACAGAATATTCACAGGCAGAAAATCATATATTTACGAGGTACAATTGTGAACATTTTATTGAGATCACACTGCAGGCTGCAGCACCAGATCACATAGGCAATTAAGTATATAGCATAGTCGCATAGCAGATCAGTCATCAACACATAGCTCAACACACTAGTCTTCATAAAATTTCAGCAAGAAAATGGTAAGAACACATATAAGACTAGTAGATACTTACTTCATCATCTAAAGCTAATTCCATGTCATTTATCCAATCCTCTTCTGGAAACTTTTGTGACATAAAAGCAAGCCAGTGCTTCATGACGCCACTCATGCGTTGCATCTTAGTTTCCATCACATTTACTTTCTCTTGGTACCTTTTTTCTTCCTTAGTTTGAGTAACAAAAGTTATACCTTGAGAAACTTGGACTTGACTCCAATACTTATCATCATAGTACCCACGTGCTTTTAACTGCTTAGCAACCACCTCATTGAACACTTCATTAAAATCTTTAGCAGAAAGATTACCATTGTTCTGCTCTTTCCTTTTCTGTAATTCCTCAAACGATGCATCCTATTGAAATAAGCATATAGGGAGGTCACAAATGCAATCTAAAATTCAAATCTAAGATAAATCATTAGGAGTAAAAAATATACCATTACTATCTTCGCTTTGTTGGTACTGTATGTACCATTCTTTTTCTTATGAGCAGCATCCCATAATTCTATTCTATGAACCTTTGCTTTCTTTTGATCCTCCTACACAACGGAGTAAATTTCAGGATCCAATCAATTCTCTTATTAGGTGATCATTGAATTTGACAGATAATAACATACAGTTAGAATATTTATTACCATCTCTTTTAGAAGTCTAGCATGGCTTTTCCTCCCTGTTGTGTGTGCATTCTTCTGTTCTTTTGCACACCGGGAGTTTGTTGCACATAATTTCTGTGAATATAGAGAAGTGACAAAGCATGTATGTTACATAACCTACTTTAAGATTTGATCCAAATGTTAGATAAAAAGATGTCACCTTATGTGTTTCTTGACACCAAAATCCAACAAGAGACTTCCATTGATTTTCATTAACAGTTCTTGGTCTACCTTGTATGATTTGATCCAGAGTTCTCTTTTGCGATTGAAATATTGTTTTTTCAACTTAGACTTGTAGGCTCGCCACCTATTGTTTACAGTCCTTAGGATCCAATCCCTTGTAAGTTGTATTGTTTGGCGGGGGAACACAAACTTTTCCTGTACAAAGGAAAGCTAAACGTTAATCTATGGAACAAACATGACGATACATTATAGCACAGTTGAGATACTTCTTACCTCAACATCCTTGATTATTTGTTCCTTGTGTGTCTTGAATAGCTCATTGTCCCATCTTGGAATGTGTAATGGTGCAAATGTTGGGCTTTCTGCTAGATCTCCAAGGTGTTGCCCAAGAATGGAAGCTGACCTTTCATTTGGGACACCATTCTCATCAGTCCCGACAACTATCTTTCCACCTTGTAATTCCAATAAATTAGCAACTCCAAAATCCCCTACAACCTGTCGCACCTCTCCATTTGGCCCTAAATATATAAAATTGTAAGACATAATATCGTATTTAGAGATGTAATGAAACATTATCGACCTTACATATTATATAATTGGACATGCAGGCTTATGTGGCATGCGGGATAATATATTATCAATGTCTGGAGGGCCCTGTAAATTGTCTTCGTCCTCATTGTCCGTCAAATTTTCATGCCCCTCCTGCATAGGTTCGGTATCCTGTACTTCAAGGTTCAAGTTCCTTAATCTTCTAGGTCCTCTTGCCATGATTATCTTGCAAACAAACTCAAAAAGGAAGAATTAGCCAATTGACCAGAGATGGGTTACATAGTAAAAGAACAGAATTATACAGCAAAATGTTTCGTGTTGACGGTTGGAGTTTGAGCTAAGAGCATAAGTAGCAGAATTTAGGAAGCAGACTTATGTTCAACTAATATAAACAGACCATCGTCCAGTGCCCAAGCTGGTTTTCCGCGAAATATATTTCGAATAAGACCACGGGCAATTTCCCACTACCATTTTCAGGATGAAACATGAAACAAACAGCTCGGACTGCAATTTTCAGGGATGAATAAAAAGTTATAGGAAAAACAATGTCAAACATTCAGATTTTACTACCATTTCATTCAGATTTCTAATAATCAAAGTAGATTATACATAACTGGAATATGTCAAAATTTAACACATCTCAGACCTTACTACATATTTGATATTTCAGTTTGTTCAAGAAAATTCCAGCAACAAAATAGCAGATGAACATATAAGATATGTGCTGCAAAATAGCAGATGAACAAAATAGCAGATGAACATATACGGTATATAACTGAAAGCTACGGGAACACACTGAAAGCTAGACTTGGTTATGGATCAAATGTATATAACTCAAGAAACAATGGAC
This sequence comes from Dendrocalamus sinicus, assembly GCA_036346575.1. NCBI lineage: Eukaryota > Viridiplantae > Streptophyta > Magnoliopsida > Poales > Poaceae > Dendrocalamus > Dendrocalamus sinicus. The sequence goes on from CM070658.1 coordinate 2,445,157, forward strand.
GGTTCGTGGACGTAGGACTCGTCACACGATCAATTCGAGCCAACTAACGCAGATGATTGGTAGGATAACCATTGGACTATCTCTCAATTTTCTGTACACCGGATAGTACCTTAAAATCAATCCCTTCTATAAAATGTTGTATGCATAGCAAAAACAAATTCATACATGAAAAATATTGAAAAATTTCATCTCTTGCATCTAGCTTCTATCCATTCACCCAGCAGAAAATGATTTTCATTGGTAATAACCAAGCGACGATCCCATTCACTTGAGCATCAGTCTAGTAGTAGGTACGGAAGAGAGGAATCAGGTGTAGACGGACTCACCGATAGCTGTGGTGCCTAGGGAAGGTCACCACGGCCTGGCCTTTGAGATGGGGCGATTCAGTGCCAAAGGGAAGAGTGACGGATTTATTCGGGCGGGCTTCTGGATGTCGTCGTGATGCTTGGGGCGGCGGTGGCTTGATCTGGCGGCGTCCGCGGCGCTGCAGAGGATTGGGAGGTTGATATGTTTTGGTGCCGCAGAGGGCCCCTGGATCTAGGAGATGGAAAAGATGGGGGAAGTTTCTATGGAGAGGGAGAGGTAGATTAATCGGCAGTTTGGCTATTTTCTCGGAGGGCATAGGGACGATTGGCGGCAAATGAAAGTAATTAGTAATACAATAGGCGGCAAATAGATACCCGAACTACTTGTTTTGATTGGGACGGAAAACGTGGGGTGGAGCCGAGAAGGGGGGAGGACGCAGCGGCGGCGGGGAAGCGTGGGGAGGAGGGGGGAGGCGGCGGCGGCAGGGTAGGTGGGGGGGAGGAGGCGGCGGCGGCGGCAGGGTAGGTGGGGGGAGGAGGGAGGAGCCCGGCCGCCCGGGTAGGTGGGGAGAGGAGGAGGCGGGAGGCTCGGAGGGAGGGAGGGCGCGGTGGGGGAGGTGGGACTCGGGAGGTGGGAGGAGGCGGCGGCTGGGAGAGGGAGGTGGAGAGGAGGGGGGAAAATGAGAGTCGGCCGAGGTAACAAAAGAAAGAGGAAAAAATGAGAAGAGAAGAAAAATAAAATTAGGCTAAAATAAAATTATGCAACTTAGCTCTATTTCAGTCACGGTAAAGATATTGACATAGACGGCTCATATATTTTTAGACTCAAGAAGTCATTTAAAAAACTACTTTAAAAAACACTCTATTTATTTTGATTTTCGAAGAAATTAAAAGACAAATCCATGAGAACATGTCCATTGTATTGCCATAGAAATTCAGCCATAACATTTTCTTGGCTTTTAATTAAAGGTTCCTAGCGTTATGTACCCACCGGCTAGTAGAGCTTGAGTATTTGAGCTGTATATGACTGGGCTTTAAACATACTTTACATTTGAGCTAAATTAGAAGGGGCCAAACCTCTAATTAAACACATATAATTAACTACATAACATTAACAAAATTTCAAAATTTAATTCAGAGCTCAGTATCAGTGTTTTATCATGACGATAATTGCATGCGGATTGTACTGCATTGGGGTGGAAGGTGGATAGGGTTCTTTCGATCTTCTGCTTGAGGGAGAATGGTGTACTTTAGCCTCTTAAACCGCTTCTTGAGTGCGGTCCAAAGTGCTAGCGCGCTCTTCTCTGCCATGTACTTATTCTTGAGAGTGAGACAGAGTTTGGATGTCATGCGGTCTACCAATCCCAATAGTTGCGCAGAGCTTCTCGGCTCCAAATACTATCTCGAGATCGGATGCCCGTGTTAGATAGTTTTGGCCATGCGGGGCCAACTCCTCGAACTCCCGGTTCGTGATGCCAGTCATCTAAATGTGTATAAGTTTACTGCGAGTAAACATGCATGGAATAATTTTCTGCGGGTAAATAAATGGTACAAAAGTTCTCGTAATGTTCCAGAATTTTCTATACATTTTCTATAAATTTTACTGCTAATTTCAATGATTAAAAGCAATTTAAATAATTACAATTAACTAAAATAGTAAATAAATACAGAAAATACAGAAATAAATATGCACTTAACCTGTGTCGATTGCTTGTCATAATTACTTGTCCTTTATACATTTTGCTTGCGACCGTTGTTGGGTATTTACTGAGATTTTCAAATCTCACGCTTACTCTTTCCATTCTTAGGTAAAAGACCAGTGAAGTGATAACATCATGCATGAGTGGGAGCACTTGAGTTTTCAATAACGTGGCTTGCCACTATTTTGTTAACTTATTTTGCCACTATTTTGTTAACTTAGAAGTGGACCAGTTCTGTGTTTCAAACATTTAGTTTAGTTTCCGTTGGTTCCCTAATAAAGTATTGTTAAAGTTTTAATTTCTTTGTGATTCTGCTCTTATTTATTCTTTACTTTGACGATGATGTTTCATAATAGTATCTCATTTTGTTTTGTGAGGTGCTACAATTTTAGTCTTAGAAATCGGTTCATTCAGTTGAGGAAGACACAAAGCACAACACAAAGAAATTGGACTACCGAATGAGATTAAGCAACTACCGTTTCAACGCGTCCTTAATACCAAAAACCCTCTCTAAGGTGGAGCCTAGTTGAAGATATCATTCAAAGAAAAACTAGGAATAAAAATCCACTTTTAAGGATATAGATGAAGTCTCGTTGGGTAAAGAGGGTTGTAGATGCATACAAGAGGATCAGAGTAAGTGCACTACAAAAAAAAAGAAGCTAGCCAATAAAAAATAATAATGATATTGCTCATAACCTTTGGAATTATTTAATGAACCTTATGGTTTTATAGGCATTATCTAGCTGTTCATCAGACATAAATTCTAACACACAAAAGAAGTCATGTTAAGTAATAATAATAAGGTTGCTCACTTGCTATTTTACAGATGTGTGCCTAGAATATGCTTCAGAAAACACGTAAGCAATTATTCAACAGAAACATTAATACATTATCCTGCTGAATAAGTGGAAACTATCGATCATGTAGGATTGACTTTTCAACAAGTTACACTACAAAAGCCCTGTCAGATGTGCTTATGGAATATTTTGGACACATCAATGGTAACTTTCCAACTTTCAACAAAGCAAATCAACTGCGGCATCAAGATGAAAACCACACAATTTAAGCTCTACTGTTACAACAGTAAGACAGTGACACTAAAAGAAATGGTGGAAATAAACTGGTATTTATGAACGACTGTGACATGCACAGTGTTAAATTTTGACTATCAGCACAGAAAATAATCTAGAATAGATTAATCAGTAAATGCATTGTTGTGTAGCCATTTGCTTAATCTATGAGTTGCCCTGATTTTTTTCCTTTTTTTTCTTTTGCGAGGGGGAGGTGGTTTTATAATTGATGCCAATGACGCAATACAAACACCATCCTGATCTAGAACCTTGCTAAACAATGCAATGATCCCTGTGTAGTGAGCAGCTCTCCCGGGTCACCTGGCTAGAGTGAGGATGTCTCACTTAGCCAACGTGAGTTCAAGTCCTCATCCCCTAGAAGGAAAGCCGGAGGGACGTCTCTCCCCCTGGTCACCTTCTTGATCCCTGTGTAGTGAAGAAAATAGGGACGAGCAGATCTGATGAATTTTTTGTACGGATAATTCATTTTTATTCAAAATTACAGAAATATACCCACGGGAAAATTTTTTATAAAAATAGGCTCCAGTCGTCCAACCATTGGGCGACTGGAGCCTTTCGCCCAACCCAACAGCGACAACTGGAAAATCTCCCAACTGTTGGGCGATTAATTGCAATCGCCCCACCGTTGGGCGACTTTCCTCCAGTCGCCTTCCCATTGGGCGACTGCATAAAAGTCGCCCAATGGTTGGGCGACTGCACTCAGGCCCCTGAGAGAAAAAAGAGAGGAAAGAGTCTATTTTGCCGAAATTTGGAAAGTGCATCAAACCTTTGCCAAAAATAGTGAAAATTGGTGAAACTGTTCTTCATACATCCAAAAGCCTCCAGAAAAAAATTTGAGCAATTTTGGCTATGGGATCAAAAGTTATAGCAGTTTCAATTGAGGTCGAAACGAATTCGAGTCCGTTTCCGACACACATTCAGTAAAATGGGCATAACTTTTGCATACGGTGTCCGTTTTCGACGTTCTTGTACTCGTTGGAAAGCTAACGATGAGCCCGATCCAAAAATAATGACCCACTTGCGCCAGTCACCCTCTAAGACCCCGAAAATCGGCTATCTTTGGACCTAAACCTGCGTCGCAAGTTTTTTCTTTCTGTTTTTGCCCTTTTTCTTGTTCTTCCCTTCAGAATTTGGATTTTTCTTCAACTGAAAAGTTGTAGATCTCATCGAAACCTTTCAAATGAGTATATATAAGCTATATAGAACTTTACCATTTTATCTTTTCAAACTAGTTGTTTATATTGCATCGGTATATAAAACGATCGGTACATACGGTTTTGTCGGCCCCCGAGTGTAGTCGCCCAACCATTGGGCGACTGCATGAAAGTCGCCCAATGGGAGGGCGACTAGATGCAGTCACCCGAGGGTAGAGCGACAGCTATTGTGTCGTCCGCTGGTTGGGCGAAAGGCTCCAGTCGCTCAACCATTGGGCGACTGGAGTCTATTTTTGTAAAAACATTTTCCCTCGGGTATATTTCTGTAATTTCGAATAAAAAATGGATTATTTGTACCAAAAATTCCAGATCTGATAGGCACTTAATTGGCAGAAAATTTCTGGGTTCATTAGGATGTGCCTTAGATGCTTGTCCTCCAGATGTTCCTTCACACGATGACAATGAGAGACATAAGCCATTAATTTAGCAAAAGCAACAAAAATAGAGGAATTGAAACTTGACTGAGACTTCATGACGAGACAATGACTGTTGGTGAAAATTCAGAGGAAATTGACAAGGAGAAAAGGACTGGGACATGACTACAATAGAAAGACCAAGATTATAGTCTGACTACAGGAGAAAAATTCATCAATTAAATCACAGCAGGAGCACTTGCATGGGAACTTACTAATATATTAAAAAAAAGCTAATAGTACCTGAAAGCCCAAGGCAAGTCTAGTCTGCTTCATCTACTGGCAGTTCATCGCCCATGTCAAAAGTATCTCATGGGCTAACTCCCACCACAACGTTCCATCCTTCAGCTTTTGGATCTTCAACGTAAAATACTTGCTCCACTTGTGAAGAAAAGACAAAAGGATCATGCTCTAGTTTTTCTCCGGTGTGTATTTTTCGAGAAAAATTCACAACGGTGAATCCAAACTGATCTTTTCGTAAACCAGCATGATGATGGACATCATACCAATCACATTTGAAAAGCACTACCTTGTAGTCTCTATATGTCAATTCTATTATATCTGATAATCTACCATAATAATTAACCCCATCATCTACAATGTTCACTACACCACTTGCTTTGTGTCGACAAATGCATGACCTCACGACTCATAGTGTGGAACCTGAAACCCTTAATAATATAGCCGCTATATCTCACACCACATCTGCTTGGTTTTGCAGCCAAAGCTTTGATCTTTTCTGTAATTCCTAGTCCATCGCCTATGATAACCTGCATAGAAGGAAGTTATTGTATCCATTCGTCATATTAAACTCATGGCTTGATAAGCAATTTCAACGGTACTGCACCTTTTGTTCCAACCAGTCAGGAAAGTGTTCATTGATCAACTTCTCGATGGAAGCAGGTGTTAAAGTAGTTGAAGGACACAATTTTCTTTTCTCCTCATCCACAAACTCTCTAAAACAATAGGATTAGTTATACAATGTCAGGGCACCAAATTACTAAAAAGAAAAAAAAATAGGAGGGAGAGCTATATTACGCACTTGCGGAATTCTTCAAGTTCATCACAGTGTTGCAATACGTATCGATGTGCCTGAACAAGAAGCTGGCTATCAAATTGACTTACAGTAGTAGCCTTTCCAATTGGTTCACCAGCACTATCAAACAAGTACATGTCTTTCATATTGTCTGAAGGTTCAGGGTTTCTAGCTGGTTTTGTAAAACGTGTAGTTCCTTCAAGAAATCTCGAACAAAAGGTCATGCACTCCTCCATGCAATATCCTTCAGCAATCGAACCTTCTGGGTGAGCTCTATTCTTCACGAGTGCCTTTAGCCGAACAAAAAATCTAAATGCAATTATGAAGACATATTAGTTGAAAGAAATATTGGTAATGAACGAGCAATAGGTAATTGCATACCTCTCCATGGGGTACATCCAGTGGTAATGAACAAGGCCACCGAGTTTAACTTCTTCTACCAAGTGCACCATCAAATGCACTGTCACAGTAAAAAATGATGGCAGGAAAATTCTCTCCATATTACAAAGTGTCATCGCGATACTCTCTTGAAGTTTGCCCAGCTCATCAACATCTATCACCTTGGAGCATAACTTCTTAAAGAAATTAGCTATTCCAATAACTATTTCCATGACATCTTTGCTGGGGTAACAGGATCGAAGTGCCACCGGAAGAATGTCATGTAGTAAAACATGGTTGTCATGACTTTTAGTCCACTCAATGTACAATCTTTCATGTTGACACACCTAGAAAGGTTTGATGCATAGCTATCAGGAGTCCTGATGCTTTGAATTACTGAACAAAGAATCTCCTTTTTTCCCTAGACATGGTAAAAGGTGCATTAGGCATAGTTTCCTTCCCTTCATCTACCACGGGATGAAGATTCTGTCGAATTCCAAGTTCCACTAAATCTAGTCGTGCATTAAGGTCATCCTTTGTTTTAGAACAGATATCCAATAAGGTTGCAATAAAGTTTTCGCACATATTTTTCTCTATGTGCATTACATCTAGATTGTGCCTTAGTTTGTTGTGTTCCCAGTAAGGTAGCTTGAAGAATATCGACCTCTTTTTCAACCAATCTTCTGGCTTCTTCTCCTTCTTGGCACGATTCCCATCTAATTGTTTATTTTCTCCTCCGCTCTTACGCTTGCGTTTTTTATGGCTTTCATCTTGTTTTTCCTTGTTCTTGCCTTTCTCTGTGTCCTCCATTTTCTTTGCTATGCACCCCTTTTTCCCTAACACAAACACTCTGCCTTCTAACATTCTCAAAACAGAAGTACCATTCATTGTTTTAGGTGCAAGTCCATACTCGGTCGTGCCATCAAACTGTGTCTTCTGCCTTCGATATATGTGACCTTGTGGAAGCCATCGACGATGTCCCATATAGCACATCTTTTTACCTTTCTTCAGGTGAAATGCTTTTGTTGCCGGACCACATGAAGGGCATGCATATGTACCACTGTGCTCCAACCATATAGGTATGCTAATGCAGAAAATCATTTATAGTCCACATGAGTGCAGCTCGAGAGAAAATTTCTTTCCGGAAGAGGCATCACATGTTTTCACTCCACGCCACAACAATAAGAGCTCATCGATCAAGGGCTGCAAATATACATCAACATCGTTCCCTGGAGAACTTGGTCCAGGAATGATCATTGACAACATTAAAGATGTTTGCTTCATGCAGATCCAAGGTGGTAGGTTGTAGGGAACAAGCATTACTGGCCATGTACTATGCTTTGAACTCATATTACGGAAAGGGTTAATCCATCACTTGCAAGACCGAGGCGTACATTACGAGTATCTGCTGCAAAATCAGGATATCTACCATTAAAATCTTTCCAAGCTTCACCATCTGCAGGATGTCGCAGTTTTCCGTCTTTAGTACGGCCCTCATCATGCCATCGCATGTCATCTGAAGTTTTTCTAGTTGAAAATAACCTTTGGAGCCTTGGTATCAATGGAAAATAACGCAGCACTTTTGCTGGTTTCTTTTTCCTCTTACATTCAGCTGTAGATCCATTCTTCTTATCATCTTTCCAACGAGAGCTCTTGCACACATCACAAAAATCTTGTTTACTTGCAGCACCTCGGAAGAGCATGCAATCTTTAGGGCAAGCATGGATTTTCACATAGTCAAGGCCTAAAGCACGGATGATTTTCTTCACTTCATAATATGTCTTAGGTAGGTTTGCCTCAGGAGGAAGTGCAGCAGATAGTACAACTAGTATTGATGTAAAAGATTCTTGTGTCCAACCATGTAAGCACTTTAAGTGATATAAGGTGACCAAAAATGACAGCTTAGAGAATTTGCACCCAGGGTATAACCTTGTGTGTGCATCCTTCAAGTATCTTTCATACGGATTTTGTTCCCTCCCCATAGCATCATCTTCTGCTGGATTCACATCCTCATCCACAATATGTTCCATATTTGCAGATCCTGATTGAATATTATCTGCTTCAACCCAACCAAACGCAGCTTGTAGAAGTTCTTGCATGCCATCTTGTACTGCTGCAGCCCTTGGGACACCCGAAGTAGGCAAATTTCTAGTGTCATTTGGCACGTCAACAAATGAAAATGATGGCCTGTCATACTTCTCGCCATGGTGAACCCAGGTATTATAACCTTGAATAATACCATCACATCTCAAATGTGACCTGACTTCATCATGACTATGGTTTAATCTATTTTTGCATTTTTTGCAAGGACAAAGTATCTCCCTATCATGTGGAATGTCCCGGTAAGCAAAAGCCAAAAATTGCTCAATGCCATCTTGATATGCAACCTCCCGTTTTGGCCTACTCATCCAACTTCGATCCATCTCCCTATATATGTTGAGCTGTCAAAATGAAATAAAATCAATCAGATATTTCTTTTCTTATTTTTTCAATGCATAGTTGTCAGAGGATGCATAGTCCACCATACTCAGGCAGGAGAACAGTGTCGCCTTCCTTGAGAGCAACAGGAATCAGCTTGCCATCCCTATCGCGCTCGCCAGGGCCAACAGCCACCACTTTACCAGAGTTCAACTGGATTCACAGGAACATTTTCAAGTCATGAATTGATTCCACAGTTAAAGAATTCCCACTAAGACAACTCCATTTCTACTGATGAACACACATCCTAATTGGACTACGGGATAGAACCGACTGTAAAACTGCAACTAGCAGTTTAGTAGCATGCTAATGCGAAAGCGTAAATAATAGCAAAATCGATTCTTTATCGAGGCAGATCCAATGGATACTCGCAGAATCAAATTCCAATAGCTTAAGTTACACCATTCCAGCTAACAATTTGCAACTTAGACAAAGGCAATTTGAATCACCCGACCTAATTCCACTAGAAGCAGCACCGAGAGAGCCGCCATTTGCAGGTGCTGAAATTAAGCCGTTCCTAACTATTTGCAACCTACACAACAAAGCCATCCGAATCGATCGATCGAACCAGTAACTACATCCCAATCGGAAGAAATCCCGCTGCAATCTCCAGTTCGGCAAGAGTCATCAAGCAAAACACCTCGCCTCAGGCCACGATCTAAACACTCCTCACACCGAATCGATACATGAGCAACCTACCATGAGCAGCAGCAGCAAGATGGGAACAAGGGTACCTGCTTAGAGGTCTCGGGGAGCAGGAGGCCGTCGGCGCTCTTCTTGGGCTGCATCAGCTTCTCCACCAGCACCCGGTTCAGCGATGGGGGCGCTCCGGTGGGAGGACGGCGGACATGGAGGAGGCCGAGGGGTAGGGCTCGCCGGCTCGGTGGTGGGATGCACGATGCCAGCGGCCTTAGGGCGCCACCTGAATCAGACGCACGGGGAGCCGCAGGTCAGTGCCGCCGTCCGCAATCACACCAATATTGCGCCGCCACCCAGGACTCAGGATGTTTTGCAGGCAAGCTAGGTCGATCTGTTTCCTCCGCAATGCAAGCACGTGGTTTAGTTTGTAAGGTTAGTATACTAAAGAACTTATAGATATAACCACAGACAACACAAAATCACAAGCTTCATTGTATCTAAGTGGCAAGGCTAGTATCTTTCATCTGAGTGGTTCAGAGTTCGAAACTTGGGGTTTTTTATTTGATTTTTTGGCCTTTTTTTGTCCTTTGCACACTAAAAACACATGCACAGCCCAGCAAAACTGAGTTTTTATTTCCCCCGTTACTTTTCCCACTACGAGTGATGAAGGCCAACAATGATAATTCAATATGAGAATAACGAAAAATATATTCTAAATTGCAAGGAAAAAACTAACTTCGTGACATATTGATATGTTTTAAATATCATAGAAAAAACATTTTTACATGTATATGAACGGTTGTTGATATGCTTTTCAATGTGTCTAAATGCTATTGATGATTTAAATCGTGTCTAACTCCGTATCATTTTGAGACGTTTTTAGTATCGTGTCAAAAGGCATATTTAGGTGGCTATGGGTGATTGTATGATACATTTTATGTCATGTCTAGATGCTATTGACGATTAAAAGTGTATTTAACACCGTGTCATTTTGAGATGTTTTTAATATCATGTTAAAAAGTGTCTTTATATGTCTCTTAACAATAAAAGCGTGTCTAATGTCATGTCAAGTTGAGATGTTAACAAAATCATGTCAATAAGCGTCTTTACATGCTCATGTAGAGACGCTTTTAGCATGCATTACTATGGAAGCGTGCCTAGAGGGGGGTTTTCTTGTAGTGTGCGTCCACTCTACAGAGTATAAATAAGAGTGTGGAGTTGATAGGCTCCATGCCAACTGTGCGGAGTATAAAGCGTCGGGACCCTTGAGCATCCTGGATCACTCTACAAAGCATAAATAAGAGCGTGGAGTCGACGGGCTCTGTGCCAACACTACAGAGTATAAAGTGTTGGGACTCTCGAGCGTCCTAGGCCACTCTACAGAGTATGGAAAAGAGCACCAGCTCTGCGGAGTATAAAGTACTGGAAGCCTCAAGCGTCCTAGGCCACTCTACGGAGTATAAAAAAGAGCATGGAGTGAATAGGCTCCACGCCAACTATGCGGAGTATAAAGCATTGGGACCCTCGAGCGTACTAGGCCACTCTAGAGAGTATAAAAGAGCGTAGAGTCGATAGGCTCCGTACCAACTCTGCGGATTATAAAGCGTTGGGACACTTGAGTGTCCCAGGCAACTTTACGGAGTATGAATAAGAGCGCGGAATCGATTGGCTCCGCGCCAACTCTGCGGAGTATTAGGCACCAGGACCATCAAGAGTGTAAAAAAGAGCACGAAGTCAAGGGGCTATTGACCCAATGAACCACCTGTGAACTAACCATTCACGTCATGAACCACCAGTGAATTAACCATTCACTTTACATACTTATCCCAACCAAGTTTCTATGAAAACTCTACCCCTCGTGTGAAATCCCTAAGCATTGTCCATATCCAAGAACACGGCTATTTGAATAGTTTTATACTCTGCAGAGGTTGCACAACTTTATCTACATGATATGATCATCTCATAATGACACGAGAGCAACATGCTTCCCTGGGCATGCTGACCAAGTTGATCATAACAAGACTATTAGAAAGTTTCATCTCAACTCAGTTTCACCTACTAAGATTTCATGATTGAGTAGGCTAACAACCTAGTCGAACAGATCCCTCTTATTCCCTATGGAAATGGCTAACCAACACCCACTGACATACTGATGGCGAAACCGAAATTGAAATATCACAAATTAATTAGCCAGATCCATCCCATACTGGGCATATGGTTGTACGATAAGGCTCAGATCAATGGCTCATAAAGTTAAGTCCTCAGACATTACCCAGGTGAAACATCCACATTCCTCAAAATGCTAACGGATAATGAGCTGAGTTCATGGAGAAGCCAAAGAGTTGGCTAGTGCACAATGATGTCAGGGGTGACATCATTGATTCACGCGGCTCGGGGCGACCCTTCAAACGATGAACAGGCGTGTGGAGGGCGAAGCGTCGGTGCATGTGGAGCGAGGCAAGGCGGCAAGAATGACGGGTGACGCGAGTGAAGCGGAGCAGTGGTGCGAGATTGCCGGCGACGACTAGCCAGACGGAGACGGGCGGACGGCAAAGACTCACTAGTGGGAGGGACGACTAATGAAGAAGGCGAAGACGACCATGAGCTGAACGACGAACTCGGTGGTGAGCTCAGCATGAATGATGGCGGCACGAGATGAGATCAATGACACACGACAAGGGCTTGGGATGCGGAAAACAAGGGATGTGACCGACCTTTTATACATGGAGGATGAGCGTCCGGCTTGAACATGGCGAGCAGCAGCGCTACAGTGTCCTGAACGAACACGGAGACAGAGTCCCAGCTGGAGATGATGCACTTGACCGGTTGGACCCACCTATCGGTGAGAAGGGAGAAGGGATGGCAAAGATGCGGGACGGCAAGAGGGCACACGTAGATGGCTGACACGTGTCGAGCGCGACAGGCCAAGGCGGACCAGGCTAGGTAGAAACTGCCAGCTAACTGGGCCTACTGGGACAGGAAGGAGATGGGTTTCAGCCCAAAGGACTTTTAGGGTTTTCTAAGGATTTACTATTTTCAGGAATCAAAAGAAATTCAATTGAACTATAAAAAAATAGCAAATAAATCCAGAAAATTCAGGAAATATCCTTGAAGCACAAGGAACCCAAATAAAATACTTTCAACTATAATTAAAGTTTAATTTAGTCACATTAAATCTTTTTAATTCATAAAATTTTAATTTAAAATTTAATTAATTCTAGAAAAAACTAAATGGTGAATTTTATTTTAAAAGCTTCAAGAAAACAGCATTCCATTCCCTCCCGGCTGCCGCACTTGTACTAACAAATGTTGATGCACGTCCAAGGGTTAACTGAACCTACCTACACGTTCAAGGGTTAACTGAACCTAACCTACCTTCTGATGCATGCTTCAAGATTTGCTTTAGTCCAAGGGTTAACTGAACAAACCACAAGCTTCAACGAGCCCCCTGCTCCACTAGTTCTTTCTCTTTCATATTTTCTATCAAGATATATATATATATATATACTATTATATTATAAGTTGTGCTAATTTTTTTATTCTCAGTTGTTAAATATGATATATGTTAACTTTTGTCGAGCTCAAATTTAAGCTTTCTTTATTGTTGAAAATTAGTACATCTCAACTGGACAAGGCGCGACAGTCATTGCTTGCATGCATACACGTATTCATGGAGACTTGAACACGTGTTCATCAATTTGGCACGCGCGCGAGTGCATGCTTGCACGCACACACATACGAATACGATCAACGTGTTGTGAATGCACGATCGAACGGTTAGACCGTGAGAAATTCAGTACTCATCGATTGCTGCAAAATTTACAATAGACCCACAAATAGATCTTTATTTATATATTAATGTCGTCTAATATTTTTTATCGTCACCTTTATTTCACCGGCATGTATGTACAGCCGGAGGTGTACTAATACGGTCTACGTACGTGCGCACGTACTAGTGTCACTCGAATTACATGTATCATCATATGCGGGTACTATTATATATGCATGCATGCTGTAAAGGGGCGTAGCCAACCCGAGGCCTAGCCCAGTACAAACAAAAAAAAAATCAAGACCTTTTATATTGATTGCTACAGTAAAATATAGGGACTTTCTCAGCTGGGCAATGTCCCGGTGATCCGAGGTCCAGCTCCGCCTCTAATGCTGTATATATGTATATGCCACTTGAAGTGTGTATATATACTTTTTTTAGGAGTTTACTTCATTCATATGCTCGCTCGCGCGTATACATCATCGATTGCATGGATGCCTGCGGGCAGAAGATGACCTGGTAGTTGCTGTTGCCGTTGCACGCATGGGTTTTCGGTTCGTCGGGCTGGTGGTAGGCGTCGGGACAGTTGGGATCCCTGCAGCGGAGGGCAACGCCAGTGCTGCACGAGAAGTCCATCGGCAAGTTGTAGCCGTCGATCACCGATATGTCGTAGAAGTCGGTGGCGCCGCCGAGCGTGAACTCGGCCAGCGTCGTCGGCGGCTGCCCGGAGACGCTGCAGGAGAGCGCGCCCGCGCAGTCGCCGGTCTGGCAGCTCCCTTGGCCGCCGTTGAAGGAGCAGCCGGTGCGGCCCCATATCCTGGCGGCGCTGGTGCCGGCCGGGATGTCGAGGGTCCACGTCTCTCCAGGGTTCAGCTGCGTGCCGCCGCCAACTGGGATGGCGGCAGGCCACACCGTGTCGGAGCACTGGTTGATGATGGAGAAGATGGACGCGTTGGCGCCGGCCGTGAAGGCGACGACAAGCATAAGGAGCACCGAAGAGGAGGCCGGAGACGCCATTGTTTGTGGTTGATTTCCCTATTAGCTAATATTGTGTGTTCTACACTTTTACTGAGGCAGCTAGGATATATTGATGTGTGGACGAGTTAGGGATTAGTGGGCGTGGGTATTTATAGATGGGAGATTGGATCATATACCCTTCCTTTAGTTGGGAAATTAAGGATTTATCCTCCACATCTCAATGACACGTGAGGTCATCATAAGTCACTGACACGTGGGTCAGGAGGGTAAATCCTCAATTTCCATCTAAATGGAGGGTATATGATCAATTTTTTCAGAAAACTCAAATATTGTAGATAAACGGAGAGAACAAAAAAAGAATTTCTCTATTATCTTATTTGCTCCTTTTCTTCTTACAAAATTAGTTAGAAGTCTTCTCATTATATAAACTAATACTCTCTTACTAAAATACGTACTCGGACTTTAAGTTCATGATGACTTCAACTTAAGTAACACACGGAGACGAACTCTACTACGTCTCAGACTTTAAGTCAAAATTATTTCCAATAATCTCCCCACTAATCTTGACTCGACATACACTAGTTTAGTCTTAATGTATTATGAACTACCAGCTACACTTTCCCATATCCTGGCGGCACTGGTGCCGGCTGGGATGTCGAGGGTCCACGTCTCTCCAGGGTTCAGTTGCGTGCCGCCGCCAACTGGGATGGCGGCAGGCCACACCGTGTCGGAGCACTGGTTGATGATGGAGAAGATGGACGCGTTGGCGCCGGCCGTGAAGGCGACGACGAGCATAAGGAGCACCGAAGAGGAGGCCGGAGACGCCATTGTCAATCGTTGTGGTTGATTTCCCTACAAGCTAATATTGTGTGTTCTACACTTTGACTGAGGCAGTGAGAGACCATGTGGTGGTGATCCCATGCGTATGATGAGTAATTGACATCAGTTTATGAGAGTCGAGTTTGGTTTGAGTGGTTCGGAGTCAAGTCGTTGCATGGTGCGACGGGCTCGGTCGGACTAGGTCATTCCTGGTCAAACGAGTTAGGATGCATATTCTTGGTTTCGACAGGTTTGGACTTCATCTGTGGTAAGTATGATGGTATTTACGCTTTCATGTATCGAGCGGTGCTATTTGACGTGTTTCTTGTCTGTGTGCCTACAGGATGTCGAAGTGGAGTCATGGCGAGACACGATGGACCGGACTAGGCGCAGGTGGCGCTGAGGTCAGAACGGTCGGGATGTGTCGAAGACGACGTGGACTCGAGGTGGTTGCGAGGCGTGCGAGACAAGGAGCGCGGAAGCTTCCCGGAAGGTGCACGAGGGGTGAAACGGGAATTTCGCAAGGCTGCACAAGCGGGAGCGGGCTCCGTTGGATTTAGCGGGCGTAACGGGGCGGAGACCCGTTAGCCAAGGCTATATAAAGGATTGGAGGGGCTGCATGCCCACTCAAGCATCTGGATTGATTCAAGAGAGAGCTAGGGTTTAGAGGGTCAAAAGAAGCTTTGGAGGGTGGTTGTGCTTTGCTCTTTAGCAGTTGAGGGCAGCAGGTGTTGTTCCACCTTCGTAGCTTTCTCAGAGTTGTGTCTCTTCTTCTTCAATCATGTAGTGTGGTGTTCTTGAGTGATTGTGAGAGGGAGAGGATGGATTGAGTGGTTTGTAATCATTCCTCTTGTATCAATCATGTATCTCCTTTCCTCTCTAGCAATGAGATGGATTTGATTGAGTTTATTTGAGTTCCAGTCTCTCTGTTCAGTTTCTTTTCCTTCGATGCTCTCTGTGTTGAATTTGTGAGTTTCTTGTTTTCTTGTTGTTTGATGCTTGGGAGTGCCAAAATGGGTTGCTCTGTGATGGGATAGTGCCACAAGATCATTTGATCAATTTCCCGAAGAGCAAACTTCATTTTAATCTCATATTTGCATTTTGAGGTTTATCTGTTCTTCATTGTCATTTCTAGGGTTTTGGTGCCCTCTGCGATTCCCTTCTTGAGCTGTCCTGAAACTTGGCATGTAGATTCCTGAGGCTATTGGTTAGCTATCTACAAAATCTCATGGCCAAAGGTTCAAGGGTTTGATGGGATTTTAAGTTTTTGTAGCTGTTGTTAGTATTTTTCATGTTTTGCCCATATTCTGAAATTCTTGCTCTTGGGTTGGATTTCATTGGTCACTAGGTCTCTCTAGCTATTGTATTTACTTTCTTGCTTCCCTTGTCCAAAAAGAATAGAAGTGTCTCATTAATTCTCTTGGTTTTGGCAAGAAAAAGGGGAAGTTCAATCTGCTGTCTGAAAATTCAGGGTGTCTCTTTAGTTGGCAATTGATTTTCTTGGCATAGCTTCTCATAGCTAGTGGAAAGGAAATCAATTTGGGGGTAAGGTTTAAAGTTTCGACATTCAACCCCCCCTTCTGTCGCCAGCTTCGGTCCAACAGGCAGCTAGGATATATTGATGTGTGGACGAGATAGGGATTAGGAGGGGGCGTGGGTATTTATAGATGGAAGTATTGGCTGTAGGATAGATAGGAAGAACACTTCTGGCACTTGCCAATTCATTGGCACTTCTCTCGTATCTTGGTCTTCGAGGAAGCAGTCCGGTGTTGTGCAGTCCACCGCAGAGGCCGAGTACGTTGCTGCAGCCAGTTGCTGTAGCCAAGTGCTTTGGATGGCTTCGACCCTGCGGGACTTTGGGTTAGTCATAGACAGTGTTCCACTCTTTTGTGATAACACTTCTGCAATTAACATTGCTAAGAACCCAGTGCAGCATTCTCGAACCAAGCATATTGATATTCGCTTTCACTTCCTTAGAGACCATGTAGAGAAGGGCGATATACTGCTTCAGTTTGTGGAGAGTGACCACCAGTTGGCTGACATTTTCACCAAGCCATTGGATAGTTTGAGGTTTTCAGCTCTGCGGGGAGAGCTTGGGGTGGTTTGTCCTTATGGACTGTAGTGAGGGGGAGTTTTGGGCTTTTCTGCTTTACTATATTGATTATGCTTCTGTCTCATTTCTGTTGCTTTGCACTTAGGGTGCATTTGGGTTTAGTCCTTCCAGCATAGGTTAGAGTGATTTTCTTGCCAAGTTGCTTAGACTTCTTAATCTTATCTTGTGCTTCCAGGATGCTGCATATTAGCTGTTTCTTATCTCACTAGGTTGAGCTCACTCACTTCTTGTAGGTTCTAGCGAGGTTGGGCCACTCTCGGGCAGACAGGTGCGTGTTTGCTCTCTAGTGTGTGATTTCTTGTCACCTGATTGTCCCGAGTCATATGGGGTAGATGAGAGTCGGTTTGAGCCATAGTTGTCTCTATATCTTATCTATGCTTTAAGGACTACCTGTTTGGTCTTATTTGCCAGCTTCTCGATTTTATTGCTTTGGTTCAGGGAGAGTTCATTTGGGAGCTTCTGGAGCTTAATTTTGACTTAACTCAACTTGAACTAAAAGTTGCATCTCATGTTGAGGGGGAGCTGGATTTTCCTGCATTTTAGCATTTAGCATTGTAATGTAACTGCTTTGAGCCTTGATTATTATCCTGTTATGACATATTTACAATGCTGTACACCTTGCCATGATTTGTACTTTATATGCTAGATTGATCATGACTTCATATGTGTAGACTAGCTTTTACCATGATAAGTTAATTAAAATTGTCCAACTTGAAGTAAAACTTGTCATGCTAGCATTTGAGTTTAGTCTTTCTGGAGCTATCCCCTTGTGATTCATGCCGTGTCAAATAGGCTTAGCTGAGCGTTGAATCTTTGTTGAGCCTTAGATTGAGCTATTTTAGTCTCTTGATGTAGCATAAGGTAGTACAACATGTTTACAAAGTAAAAAGCTCTCTTTTGTGCGAAAAAACTAATGTCACCAATTCTTTCTCATGAGACGGCTTGTCATTGCACTAGGCATGAACTCAGGGGGAGTTTTGGATGACCTAGACTATCTTCTTAAGCTTATTGCTTGGAGTAGTCACATAAGGCTTGAGATCTAGCACATAAACAAAAATTGGGTTGGAAACGACCATATGCTTTCAAAAGAAAATGTTTAATGTGCTCAAATTTGCTTAATCTACAAAAAGAACCAAGTACTTGCGCCAATGTTTCATTCTTGAGCATAGCACTCTAGTTGGTCTCAATATTAGCTTCTTGGTTCCGCTTAGCTTAATTGACATGGCCCGTATGTCAGACCCAGATTTTTCAATCCAAATCTTACTGTGTTTCACTGCACTAATCCCTGGATCAGTAGTTAGTGCACACAGGTACATTGCTGAATCATTTCATACATCGCATATTCAGCCATTATATTACATAAATTGAAATACACCACGTCAGGTGATAGAGTTTACAAAAGGGGCCGACTAGACCAATTATCTTTATTACAAACATGCACAGCGGAATCATTGCATAGCAAACCCAAATCCACAGGCAAGCGACTGGAAGGTACTGTGTGCATTATATGTCACCAGCTAACTAGTAACATACGTGCACACAACGCCGTACGTCCACTTGTCCGTGTCTAATCCATGAAACCTACGCCTTAGTTTCCTTCGTTGTCCTTCTCCTCCGTAGCGGGAGCTTCCTCGTAGGCGTAGTGGTCTTGCGTTCCTGCTTCTGAATTTTTGTCGCAAAAGCGAGTATGAGCACTCCGACCCCGTGCTCAGCAAGCCAATACACAGAATGCAGTATATAACATGTATGGCTAACCAAAGGATGGCTTAGCTTCATTTTATTTTTGCGAAGAGTGCTTTTGAATACAATTATATAAAAATTCCTTAAGACCTAGCATTTTAAACACAAGTATCTGTTGTGAATGAATGCAGTATTAATAGTGATTCAGATTCCATCCACCGTTACATGGCATCTGCACCATATAGCAATTCCTCAGCGTTATAGCCGCTTAACTTATCACTGGGACGACACCCAGGAACCACTGGGACGACACCCAGGAAATATCCAAAACCAGGGCCTTCTGCTGCCCGTCACTTTTCCATTCCCACCCATAAAGCATTTTGAAATAGAACTATATCTGGTTAAGTTCCCATGTCCGCCCTTGACCGTGAGCTCGGCTATTCGAATAGTTTTGACTCTGCAGAGTTTGCACACTTTACCCACAAGAGATAAATCCACCCGTTGCCCCACATGATTCCTTAGCCATGCGGTTGAGTAGACTATCACAGGATTGTTACAATGCATAGTCCTCATCGTGGTTACGCCGCTAAGGTCTATCTTCCGTAGGATACGACCATCCTCGGGAAGGGTCCTCGTGAGCCATCACGGGCAAAGGATGGATGGACCATCCATCCCTTTGCTCGTGGTCATACCTTCACGTAACCACCTTAGAGCCACACAAATTAGTAAACCCCGCCTACACTTTGCCACTTGCGGTTGTGCTTGTCATACACGGGTGACATGACAAGATTCAGTCATTAGGGTTATCTGGGCGGTCTACCACTAACCCACTGTTGATCCATCACTAACTCAAAATTTTGTGCTTCCACTGCACCACACTGTGCAATCACTGCACCACACATACACTTACACGTACACGTACACGTACACCCCCTCGAACCAATCCGCCCAGACATTAAGCAAGTTGGGGATTTTGGGAAGTGTAAAATAATCATATCTGATATACCAGTCATTATCCTCATGACTTCCCAAACCAGTTTCTCATAGTTAAAAATGTTGATGATGTGTTGGGCATTTCAGTGCCCTGTGTGTATCTATGCAGTACTGAGCGTAGCATACCATTAGGGACTTATTTTTCAAATGTTACAATTATAATTTTGCTAGGGTGACAAAGTTCATTCATCCAACATTTCTACAGAGGGTGTAATATTATTCAAGGTAATAGTGGCATATAACTAGAATATTGAATTTAGCATGTATTTGCCTAAAATAACAGCATGCAATTTGTTAATTTAAAACAAATTAATTTGCATGAAATGTAGGTTCAACATGATCAAAGTATTGACTCGCCTTGGTCACAGTGGTCGGGTGCTTGATTATCCGGATCTTCTAGTGCTGCGGCCTTGAACTCTTCCTCTTGAGCTTCGTAATCTATTGTAATCGTGCGCGAAAATTTGGATAAAAAGAAAACCTCAATCAACAAAATATCACCAAAATTTGAAATGAACTCCAACAATTATGATTTTAGTTCCATTGGGTAGATCTTGAATTTACAAAAATTTAGAAATTTGTCTCACTCAATTTGGAGTTAAAATGGAAAAGTTATGATCATTTGAAGTTCTCAGTTCAGTTAATTCCAAAAAAAATATTAAATTTCTGACTGTGGGTCCCACATGTTATTTTCTTTTTATTTAATTCTTTTATTGCTGTGCTGCTGACATGTGGGCCTAGCTATTGTTCAATGGGGTCCTCTTGTCAGTAGGGTCCTGTGCAGAGATGCCACTGACCGGTGGGGCCCAGCGGTCAGTGGGCCGCTCTGGTCACACTGGCTGGCAGGTGGGGCCCACCTGTCAGTGGGGTTTTTAAAAGAAATCGCTCGACCGCAGGCGCGGAGCCAGGGGCTCGAACGCGCGTCGCGGGAGCGGGAGGGGGAAAGAGATGCACGCGTTAACCAAGTGGGCGGGGAGGCTTTGCCTACCCCATAAGGGTGGCTTACCCTTTTAAGGTAGCTCCCGGAGGCGGCCGGGCAGAGGAGGAAGAAGACGGCGCGCGCCGGCGGAGAGTGGTGGCCGGAGGGGTCCGGGTCGTTCGTGGAATATAATCCTGGCGCGACGGTGAGTCTTCTAGTGTAGTCGGCCGGGGTGGAGAAGCACGGTGGCGGGCCGGCGGCGTGCGACGGCAGAGGTTCGGGGAGGTGATCGACGCCGGCGTTGCTCCGGTGATGGGAGGTCCGGGGAAGGAGGGGGTTGGCTTCACCGCGCACCCGTGAAGCTCTGGAAGCTTGGGATTGCCCGGAGGTGGCCGGGAGCGGCGGGGAGGGTGGCGCCGGAGCTCGGGAAGAAGGAGAGGCCGGCGGGGAATTGGGGGCTTCTCAGTGCAATTGCGGGCAGGGGAGGGAGAAGTGATGCGTTGCGACGCGGTAGAGATCCCCAGATGAGGTTTTTATAGCCGGGAGGGGGCGCGGCGAGGTCGACATGTGGGCGCTGCCCTGTTCACGCCGGCGAGGGGGAATGGACGAGATCTTCCCCGAGATCACGCGGGAGAGAGAGAGAGAGAGATGGTTCGTTCTTTGAATTTGCCCGCGAGGTATGAGAGAGAGAGGGAGGGGATTGGCTGCGGCTAACGCGAGGGAGAGCTGGCGAGAGAGAGGGCTGCGTCGCGGCGCGTGGAGAAGAAGAGGAGGAAGAGAAGGAGAGCGCGCGGGGCCACCGCCGAGAAAGAGGCGCGTGGCGCGCGGGCCGCGAGGCAGCGGGAGAAGGAGCAGGCGAGGCACGAGCCGCGCGCAGAGGGAGAAGCGGGCGCGGCGCGGCGTGAGAAGTCGGGCGATGCGGCGTTAGCCTGCAGCGGCTGGAGAGAGCCGGGCCGGGTGAGGGCCGCCATGTGGGTTATTTTCATTTCCTTTTTCTTTTTATTTTTATTTTATTTTGCTTTTGCATTTGAATTTTGCATGTATGTACACTTGCACATACATCTTGGGTATATACCTTTATACATATTTATTTATCCATTCTTTCACATGGTATTCTTATGCATATATATATATATATATATATATATATATATATATATATATATATATATATATATATATATATATATATATATATATATATATATATATATATATATATATATATATATATATATATATATATATATATATATATATATATATATATATATATTTATATGGTATTCATGTGTATACATATATGTCCTTATATATATTGCTATTCATATGAGTTTGCATATATGCATAAATATTAACCTCCTTTAATTTGCTTGCCACAAATTTTTAGGGATGATATTTCATGCTTATTTACAATTCTCCTTTGGCACTTTATGGATCATCTTTTCATATTCTTCCTTTGTTTCTCATGTTTTTATCATTTTATGTGTTGATTTCTTTCCTCTTTTTACTTTTGATATTCCTTTATATTTACAAAAAGCCAATAAACTCCAAATTTAAATAAAAAGCAAATAAAACAATCCAAAAACTTGATAATTTATTATTTATATTTTCCAGGATGTTACACCGTATCATCCTTGGATATCTCTAGTTAGATTTTATTTTTGATGCCTTGACATTCTCACTTAATGCACTATATTTTGTCATGTATATGTTCTAGCTAGCTTATACATGTCATGTCATGATCTAGATAGCTTCTTATAGAGTTATGGCTTGGTGTAACTCCTTCTGGTCATTATGGATAATTCTCATGGCTCAAAATGCTTAGAAATAATCAAACTTCAGCCATATACATCCATTGACATCTTTTCTCCTTTGCATTCTTGATGTGTTTATTGCCAAAGGGGGAGAATAGAGTAGAAAAAGTCATTTGGGGAACATTTTAGAGCTTTGGAGAAAAATTTGCTCTTTTAGCTTATTGCTCTAGTGTTTCCTTGTGTCGACATGGTCATTGGCTTCATATTCCTTCTTTGGACCATGTTGGATTCTTCAAACTCAAACTCAACTTCGTGTTTTTTCTGGTTTGTCAATATACTCATCAAGGGGGAGATTGAGAGACCATGTGGTGGTGATCCCATGTGTATGATGAGTAATTGACATCAGTTTATGAGAGTCGAGTTTGGTTTGAGTGGTTCGGAGTCGAGTCATTGCATGGTGCGACGGGCTCGGTCGGACTTGGTCATTCCTGGTCAAACGGGTTAGGATGCATATTCTTGGTTTCGACAGGTTTGGACTTCATCTGTGGTAAGTATGATGGTATTTACGCTTTCATGTATCGAGCGATGCTATTTGACGTGTTTCTTGTCTGTGTGCCTGCAGGATGTCGA
This sequence comes from Dendrocalamus sinicus, assembly GCA_036346575.1. Taxonomy (NCBI): domain Eukaryota; kingdom Viridiplantae; phylum Streptophyta; class Magnoliopsida; order Poales; family Poaceae; genus Dendrocalamus; species Dendrocalamus sinicus. Next base: position 2,468,066 of record CM070658.1, read on the forward strand.
AGTGGAGTCGTGGCGAGACACGGTGGACCGGACTAGGCGCAGGTGGCGCTGAGGTCAGAACGGTCGGGATGTGTCGAAGACGACGTGGACTCGAGGTGGTTGCGAGGCATGCGAGACAAGGAGCGCGGAAGCTTCCCGGAAGGTGCACGAGGGGCGAAACGGGAATTTCGCAAGGCTGCACAAGCGGGAGCGGGCTCCGTTGGATTTAGCGGGCGTAACGGGGCGGAGACCCGTTAGCCAAGGCTATATAAAGGATTGGAGGGGCTGCATGCCCACTCAAGCATCTGGATTGATTCAAGAGAGAGCTAGGGTTTAGATGGTCAAAAGAAGCTTTGGAGGGTGGTTGTGCTTTGCTCTTTAGCAGTTGAGGGCAGCAGGTGTTGTTCCACCTTCGTAGCTTTCTCAGAGTTGTGTCTCTTCTTCTTCAATCATGTAGTGTGGTGTTCTTGAGTGATTGTGAGAGGGAGAGGATGGATTGAGTGGTTTGTAATCATTCCTCTTGTATCAATCATGTATCTCCTTTCCTCTCTAGCAATGAGATGGACTTGATTGAGTTTATTTGAGTTCCAGTCTCTCTGTTTAGTTTCTTTTCCTTCGATGCTCTCTGTGTTGAATTTGTGAGTTTCTTGTTTTCTTGTTGTTTGATGCTTGGGAGTGCCAAAATGGGTTGCTCTGTGATGGGATAGTGCCACAAGATCATTTGATCAATTTCCCGAAGAGCAAACTTCATTTTAATCTCAGATTTGCATTTTGAGGTTTCTCTGTTCTTCACTGTCATTTCTAGGGTTTTGGTGCCCTCTGCGATTCCCTTCTTGAGCTGTCCTGAAACTTGGCATGTAGATTCCTGAGGCTATTGGTTAGCTATCTACAAAATCTCATGGCCAAAGGTTCAAGGGTTTGATGGGAATTTAAGTTTTTGTAGCTGCTGTCAGTATTTTTCAGGTTTTGCCCATATTCTGAAATTCTTGCTCTTGGGTTGGATTTCATTGGTCACTTGGTCTCTCTAGCTATTGTAGTTACTTTCTTGCTTCCCTTGTCCAAAAAGAATAGAAGTGTCTCATTAATTCTTTTGGTTTTGGCAAGAAAAAGGGGAAGTTCAATCTGCTGTCTGAAAATTTAGGGTGTCTCTTGAGTTGGCAATTGATTTTCTTGACATAGCTTGTCATAGCTAGTGGAAAGGAAATCGATTTGGGGGCAAGGTTTAAAGTTTCGACATTCAACCCCCCTTCTGTCGCCAGCTTCGGTCCAACAATTGGTATCAGAGCCGGTTAGCTCTTTTCAATAGATCTTAACCGGTCTCAAGAGCCATGGCGATGGACAAGTACTCGACCAAGCCGCCCATTTTCGATGGCATCGATTACCCCTTCTGGAAGATCCGAATGGAGACATACATCCATGCCTAGGGGTATGCCATTTGGCGGAAGGTCAAGGTACGATTCGTTGTTCCTGCCGATGAGAACATCAATGCCGAGAACATGGCTGATGTTGAGGCGAATGCAAAGGCAAGGAACATCATCATCCAGGGTTTGAGTCGTAGCGAGTTTGACCGCATATCTCACCTGTCGTCCGCCTACGACATCTGGGTGACCCTCGACGCATACCATGAGGGCACCACCCAGATCAAGACGGTTCGATAGGACCAGTTCAAGCGTGAATACAACAAATTCGAGATGCTTGCTGGTGAGTCCCTGGATGAGTGCTTTTCGCAATTTCACAAAATCTTGAGCAACCTCCGAGCGGTCGGTCTCACATACCCCGACTCGGACAACGCTCGTCAGATGCTCGCGGCACTCGATCTGCGTGTTTGGGAGATGAAAGTGACCACCATCAAAGACACGACAGACCTCTCGACCTTGACTCTTGACGCGCTGTACTCGCGCCTCAAGACTCACGAGATTGACGTTGTCTCTCGTAGGTCGAAGTCACAGTCGATGGCTTTGGTCACCGATCCCGTTTCTTCGTCTGGTCCTTCTTCTAATTCGCTTTGCGGTTTCTCCCTTGCTACTCTATGTGACGTAACTGATGATCAGTTACAACAGCTCGAGGATGAGCAACTGGCCCTCCTAGCTCGGAAGTTTTCCCATGCTTACAAGAGGAGGAGGGATAGAAAGAGGGGAGGACCCGTGATTTGCTTTGAGTGTGGTGGCCCCAACCACATTCGAGCAAACTGCCCCAAGCTGGAGAAAGGCAAGAACGACTACGGCGGTTCGGGCAAGAACGACTACACCGACAAGAACCGCAACAAGAAGCCTCCAGCTCAGACGCCGGGAAAGAAGAAGTTTCGTAACATTGGCAAAACCAAGAAGCTCTTCCACCGCGTCCTCACCGCCTTCGACGACCCCGACCTCAGCGAGGTGGAGGGATGGAGCGACGACGACGGGGCGGGTGACCAAGTGCGCAAGGATGGCGGCGACGACTTCTCCGGCATGTGCTTCATGGCCCTCGAGGGCGAACTGAGCAACAGCGAGTTGTACTCCAACTCGGATGAGGTACTCCCTTCTTATGACCAGCTTAATGATGCTTTTCTTAAGCTAGGTGGATTTCATGCTAGAGCTAGGTCTAGGTGTACCGAGTTAGAGAAGGAAGTAGATAGACTGTCACAGGAGATTACTTCACTTAGATCTGCTCCCTCCCGTGACGATTGTGATACATGCCCTGCTTTGCTCGGAGACATGGAGAAACTAAGGACCTCTCATGATAGTTTGTCTTCTGAGCTTGATGTGCTTAAGGTGGAGAATGTTAGTCTGCTTGCTGAGTTAGAATTGAGTAGGATGGCTGTTACTCTACTTACTACTGATGAGACTACTTCTCCCAACTCATGTGATGTTAAGGACATTGCTGCTAGAGGACCTTATGCCATGCTCCTTGATCTGCCTGAGTCCTGTGAAAACTGTAATAACTTGAAGATGAACTTAAAATGGGCAGATCATAAAATTGCTGAACTACAAGCTTCTTTACTTGAGCCGATTGATTCATGCTTGAACTGTCCTAAGTTAACTGATGAACTTGAAGCTGTCTCCAAACAGTTTCAAGATATGATTGATCATGATAGGAAGTTAGCTCAGTTTGCTTCTAAGGACTCTGTTAGCTCACCATGCATTAACTGTAACAAACTAAAATCTGATTTGATTGCATTGGATGAGAGATGTGCGAAGCTGACTAAGGACCTACTAGAGAAGCAACCTTCGCTTGTATTGTCTGGAGGCTGAGAAGGGGAGAAGCCCCAGGGTAAGGTGGAGACGCTTAGCGACGTGAACCAAGCGGCTAGCGTGAGGACTGCTCGATGTGACGATGGCCCGATCTTCCGAGAGGTACCGATAAGTCGATTGTGGAGATCTCGACGTTGATGATCCAAAGGCTCACCAAAACAGATCGAACCCTCACAATCACTACACCACTGCTCCGTTGGTTATCAACCTTGCCGAACACGATTGACCTCGCCAAGAAGGATATCTCCTGCAAGCGAATCGAGAACACAAGCAAGAGAGTAAAAGATGCAATCTGAAATTGCGAATAATGTTTAAGTTCACAAGTTGGGGTTTCTCAAACCGAACATGCGCGAAACCGCTAAGCAGAATAAACTCTTAAGAAAACCCGAGAAAACTAAAAAGTGCGACCTCCTTAAATAGGAGTGGGGAGGCCGCACTTATCTAACAAAAGGGGATGTGGTACTATTCATGGGTACTGTTCACATGAACAGTACACCCATGATTAGTGCAGGCCCAAATAGTCTAAGTGTGATTACAAGGCCCAAGGCCCACTTTGACTCGGACTGGAAAAGTGACGCCACTTGTTTTGCAGTTTCTGATCGGCTCAAATGGAATTTTGATGTGAGACTAGATTCATCTGAAAGTAGACTCCAAGATCTTTCCAACGAGTACTCACGGGCCCCGAGAAGCCTTCTGGATCAAAAGTTATGGCTGTTTGAAGTTGGCCTGTCAGGCTGAATCCGAATTGATCTGGAGGCCGAATTGGATTCCAAAACCTGTCCAACTTGAACCCTTGCTTCAATTGGTTCCAAAGTGATGTGATGCTACAAATATATATATTTTCATCATTAGGTAGCATCATATTCTCATTTAAAATATGTTGAAGTTGAAGAAACGAATTCACCTTTAGTTCATTCTTGATATTGGCCGCTATAGTCGTACGTGTTGGTGGCGTGGTCACATCATCCTCCCCTTCTTGATGGAATACCGTTCTCGGTTTTAACATATGTGTAGTGTCACGTATTGCATGATCTTGATCATAAAGCTTGGTGTATGATAACAAACGCAACAAACTCTCATTATGTAATATCATAAGTTCTTTATCAAATAAAGTAAAATCTCTTTGAAACGAGCTCACCTCATAATTTAAGTGATGCGTAGGAGCTCTTGTAATTGTAACAACAAGTAGAGCAAATATGGTTGTATCCATAGGATTCATGTTCTTATCATCCTCCCCTTCTTGCAAACAAAGTCGTCCTCGGCTTTTGATAAGCTGAAAATATGGTAACAAAGAAGCCAAGGTGTATGCATGGTATATGTATATGTCATCCGTTTTAACAGTTCTTCGTTGTTGCACAATTAATGTTATAAAACAGCAATGATCATAAAAGCTCATTGTATTATTAACCCAAGAGTAATCATATATGTTAATGAGCAATTCAAAATTTCTCACACAATAATTATTCCAACTTGTTTTGCAAATGTAAGTGAAGCATTTATGCAATTCAAATCTTTGATTTCGTAAACTTGTAGTGGTGGCATATATGGACAAAACTACAACCTTTGGAATCAAGCAAAGTTCATCCATATAATCGTATCTCAATCGAACAATAGTAAATTCATCTAGCCAGGGTGAAGAGATTTGTATGTTCTGCCATAATTCATCATCTTTATTCAGATTGTCCATACTAGATAGTACAAAAAGAGATGAACACATAGGCATTGGATGAGTACTAAATTTTATTTCCCTCTCACATTGAACATGATTCAGCATATAAGAATTGTTGTTCCAAATAGCAAGTCTCAATTCATCCATGGGATCACAAGTTATGCATATTCGATATACAAGAAATTGATTTTCCACACCATAATCTCCAATCAAATTAAACTTATATCCAGGAGTGTAGGCACTAAACAAGAATTTCGAACATGTAAGTTCAGAAACTTTCTCCATAGCATGTGACAATTTCATAGGTAGATCCAACATGATGTAACACAATGAATTAGCAGGAGAAATTCTAGTCAAAACTTCTTTATGTGTTATTAATTCGACATGTGCAAAATTATGAGAATTTAGATCAGCACATGGTTCAAGTAAGTCAACACAAGGAACATCAAAAGAGTACACTACAGCAGGTATATACTCACAAGGTTGCTCTATGTCTTGTTGTAGCACCAAATCATTACCGTGAGCGATGATAGCACCATGTTCTTTACCTTTTTGGCTCTCCTCAGATGATGTAAGTGCATCCATCTCCTTATCTTCATTCTCAACCAATGAGGTTAGTGATTCAATCAGCTTATGCTCCTCTTCGCATTGTTCTCAATCGCAAGGTTAGCTGCAAGAGCATATTCATCCTCAACATCACTAGCACTTACATAACCACCATCTTCTGTCGCAATGTACGCCCCCGACTTGGGCAATCTCTCATGACGTGGCCCATCCCTTTACAACGGTGGCACGCAATGCCCGTCGTGACGGCCCGTGGAAGCAACCGATGAAGAGCTCTTTGCTGGTGCTTGCACACTAGTAGATTTGCTCGCCTCGGTGCTCGTGATGGTGGTGGCAGTGCTGCTGAACGCGCCTACTCACAGAGGGGCAGCAGCTCGAAAAACAGGAGGTGGGGCTGTCTTGGGTTGCTCTGTGTTGGTCTCGATGTAGACGTACCTCCAAAATTGCTCCTTGTCCTTTGTTGCCTACCTGCAATTCTTTCTCGCCAAACAAGCAAGCTGGAACAATCTATTGATATCATTATACTCTTTGTAATCAATTATGTCCTGAATTTCACGCCTTAATCCCCATAAAACGATCCATCTTATCCTCCTCATCTTCTACAACATTACAACGCAACATGCTTATTTGTAGTTCTTGATAATATTCCTCGATGATTTATGACCTTGGTCTAAGCACTGCAATTTCTTATGCATTTCATGTTTAAAAGCAGGAGGAACAAATCTAGCACGCATAGCTACCTTCAATTTATCCCATGTATCAGGTGCTAAACAAGAATTAACTACATGAGTCCACCAAATGATAGCACGATCTTTAAATTCACTAGTAGCTTGTCTAACTCTATGCACTTCAGAACTAGATGGGCATTAAATTTTGTTCAACTATCATCTCCCAATCTATATAAGTTTCAGCATCATGAATACCCGCAAAAGATGGTATGGTAAATTTAACTTTAGCAAATGGTTCATCATTAGCACGAGCATTGTAGTGCTGAAAATTATTACCTCCCATACCGTGACGGTTTTGATGTAGGCGGTGTTGTTGGCGTGCATCTTGGGCAGCAAATGAAGCATCGGTGTCGCGGTTTTGTCTCTCATTATCATCTTCCTCCTCACGATCTTGGCCCGCATCGTGTTCATACTCGCGTCCATTGTTTGGTGGCCGATTGACCATTCTTTCAATGCGTGCAGTGAGTGCTGCAAAACTCTCATTGATGGAGCGCTGCAATGTATCCAGTCTCCTATCGATGTGTGGTTCATCCAAGAGCTTCATGAACTCTCCCTTTAAAACACTCTCTTAATCATCAGACGACTCACCTATCATGGTTAGTAGAAAACAAAAGACAACACAAAGGTATTATCCTTATCAACTACTAGGTGGTGGAAGGTGGAATCACACGTTCTCAAGCATCTTACCACACTCTTACAAGTGTTCTTACCAATGCAGCAGGTGGTACAACCGGTGGCTGGTTCGTGACACCGTGTCGAGCGTGGGTACGATTGCAAGAGGGAATCTGTTCTGATCAAGAGTAGGTGTAGCTTGGAAGGCAAAATATGGTAGCAATGGAGAACAATCAGTTCATTTCAGAATTGCATAGAATTGAATTATAGTTCGTATCTAGCACTTAGCCTATGTTGCTGATCAACCAAGGATGGAAGAAGGCTAAGAATAAGTGTATGGCAAAGTGTAGGAGTGGTAAATACAAGATAATTCAATCCAATTCAAGCTGGAATTGAAGAACACAAGGATTGACCCAAAACTGAAAACTTCATATTTCTGTCCACTGACAGCACGTTGGTAATTCGGCCGTAACTTTTGTCAGATGCCTCTTTTCACTGATTCTTTTTACTGTTTTCTGACGGCTTTGCTACAGATTTTGTTTTGGGCCAACTTCTGAATCCCAACACAGAAATTCGCACAAAAATCACAACTGCTGACTGTTGCAGATTCACAACAGATAATTAGGTCAACTTTCACCGCACATATCTCTTAACTTCCTGGCTGGAATGACGTGAAATTTTACAGATAGATGGATAAGGAAATTTTGAATCTAATGACGGTGGTCCCACTAAAAAATAATCTCGGAATCAAAAGATATGATGTTTTTGGTGGCGGCTGCAGAGGAAGGAAAGATCAGCCGAAATTGGAAATTAGGGTTTGGGTTGGGGAATTTTTTTGTTTGGATTTTCAATGGAACAAAGATATGACCAGCAACTAGACAATACTATGACGAACACAAATTCAATTTAGCAAACCAAAACTAACAGATTGAAAGGCACAACGGGTTTGGACATGAAATTAACTCTTTTTGTGGGGCAATTTTTTTCTGGACTATAGGAAATAAAACCAATATACTAACTAGGGATACAAGAATTACCTCACGGGCAACCGTTGCTCGATACCAACCGATGTGACGATGGCCCGATCTTCCGAGAGGTACTGATAAGTCGATTGTGGAGATCTCGACGTTGATGATCCAAAGGCTCGACCAAAACAGATCGAACCCTCGCAATCACTACACCATCGCTCCGTTGGTTATCAACCGTGTCGAACACGATTGACCTCGCCAAGAAGGCTATCTCCTGCAAGCGAATCGAGAACACAAGCAAGAGAGTAAAAGATGCAATCTGAAATTGCGAATAATGTTTAAGTTCACAAGTTGGGGTTCCTCAAACCGAACATACGCGAAACCGCTAAGCAGAATAAACTCTTAAGAAAAACCCGAGGAAAACTAAAGGGTGCGACCTCCTTAAATAGGAGTGGGGAGGCCGCACTTATCTAACAAAAGGGGATGTGGTACTATTCACGGGTACTGTTCACGTGAACAGTACACCCATGATTAGTGCAGGCCCAAATAGTCTAAGTGTGATTACAAGGCCCAAGGCCCACTTTGACTCGGACTGGAAAAGTGACGCTACTTGTTTTGCAGTTTCTGATCGGCTCGGATGGAATTTTGAGATGAGACCAGATTCATCTGAAAGTGATCTGGAGGCCGAATTGGATTCCAAAACCTGTCCAACTTGAACTCTTGCTTCAATTGGTTCCAAAGTGATGTGGTGCTACAAATATATATATTTTCATCGTAGCATCATATTCTCATTTAAAATATGTTGAAGTTGAAGAAACGCCATTCTTGGCCCTAGTCGCACGTGTTGGTTGGTTCTTCCTCGGTTGTGCGTGCACAAGCCATTCTTCCCTCTCGCTGTTGGTTCTTCCTCTGCTCCCTTACCTTCTGCTGTCTCTTCTTCCCCCTGCTCTTCTTGCACCTCTCTCTTCCGGGAGTGTCTGTATCTTATGAACACTCTCGAGAGATTTGTAGGAGGCAAGAAGAAGCTCAATCTTATTCTAGACCAATCCAAGATTTGCAAGTTCAATCAAAGTCTAGGATATGATTTCTATGAGGATATGAGGAAGCATCCACCTGCTATTTTCTGACCCATAGTAGGAGGTGTGATCGAGGTCGAGCCCAGATCTGATGAGGTCAAATTCAAATCAGCAGGCTTTGTCCAAGGATCTCTGACAGCAAGGTGAGTCCACCTGCAGCTTCAGCCTCTCAGAAGGCGAAGCCTCCCCGTGCTACTTCTACCTCTCAAAAGGTGAAGTATCACTGCACCTTCTGTTAGAAGGATGGACACACAGTCGATCGTTGCTTCAGGCACGCCAGGGTTGCGCATAGAGACCGTGCAGAAGCACTTAGGCGTATTCAGGGTCAGCTCCAGATCCTGAGTGCACCTAAGACTAGCACGAGGTCTAGGTTTGCTTCTGATGGGTTTGGCCAGCATCGAAGACTTGGTTTTTCTGAGTCTTCTGGTTTTCGTCCTCATGCTACTCTTGGTCGTGACTTCCGCCGTTCTGAGGGTACATCTCATTTCTCCCGTCGAGACAGTTACCCACGGCGTGATCAGCATGTTGCCGGTGTTTCGACTCACTTTCCTGTAGCAGTCGGACCCCGCAACAGCTTCAGGTCTGCTCACGGACCTCTTGCTTCTTTGAGTCACAGAGAGCGTAGGGTAGATAGAGGTCAGTCGTGCTTGACTACTTCATCTGCTCGACGTGTTGTTCAGTATTGGGTGCCAAAATCACTCTTGATTTACTCTAGTACTGAGACTTTACTCTCTGTTTGACTCAGGTTCACCGGGTAGGGAAGGAGAAGGTTTGGCTTGTAGATTCCGGTTGTTCTCGTCATATGACCGGAGACTCCCGTTGGTTCTCCTCCCTAGCCCGCGCTCCAGGTGATGAGACGATCACCTTCGGAGACGCTTCGTCTGGGTGCGTCATCGCCAAAGGTACTGTGCATGTTAATGCTTCTTTTATTCTTAAGGATGTTGCCTTGGTTAGTAAGCTGCAGTACAATTTGCTTTCCGTTTCTCAGCTTATCGATGACGGTTTCGAGGTGAGCTTCGAGAAAAATGCTTGCAAAATTCTTGATTCTTCGGGTAGTCTGATTTGCGGGATTTCTCGTTATGTGAGGATCTTTCGTGCTGATTTTTCTGAGTCTTCTGGTGATCCTCTCGGTGTTTAGTTGCTTCGAGTCCCGCGACTCTCTTCTCGGCATAGGAGACTTGGTCATATCGGATTTGACCATTTGACCCGAGTTAGCGGCCACGACCTCATTCGTGGTCTGCCGAAGCTCAAAATGGTCCAAGACCTTGTTTGTGCTCCATGCCGACATGGCAAGATGGTTGTCGCTTCTCACCCTCCGGTTACAGTGACCATGACCGATGCACCGGGACAGCTGCTCCACATGGACACAGTCGGACCAGCTCGAGTGCAGTCAGCCGGAGGGAAGTGGTATGTCCATTTCGTGGTCGATGACTTCTCGAGGTATTCTTGGGCGTTTTTCTTAGCATCGAAGGATGAGACATTTTCAGATTTCCGAGGTCTTTTCGGTAGGCTTTCTGTTGAGCTCTCGGGTGCCTTACGAGCGATCCGCAGTGACAATGGCACGGAGTTCAAGAATTCCTACTTTGAGAGTTTCTGTGGTGAGACAAGTGTAGAGCACCAGTTCTCTTCTCCGCACGTCCCACAACAAAATGGCGTTGTGGAGAGGAAGAACCGTACCTTGGTCGAGATAGCCAGGACGATGCTTGATGAGTACTCTACACCGCGGAAGTTTTGGGCTGAGGCTATAGCTACCGCGTGCCATGTCTCAAATCGAGTTTTTCTTCGGGCACACTTGCACCGCACTTCTTATGAGTTGAGATACGGGCGAAAGCCCAGCGTCTCTCATTTTCGTGTGTTTGGTTGCAAGTGCTTTATTCTGAAGTCCGGGAACCTAGATAAGTTCGAGTCACGTTCTTGTGATGGGATCTTTCTAGGTTACTCGCTTTCTTCGCGGGCTTATAGGGTATGGAACTGCGAGTCTAGCAAGTTGGTAGAGACCTGCGAGGTGACCTTTGACGAGGCCAGTCCGGGGACTAGGCCTGATAGCTCAGGTTCTTTAGAGCAGTCCGAGACCATCTTCGTGGATGACGAGGACGATGGAGATGAGGGTTGTCTACCCGATCCAGTCTCTTATCCACCCCTTGAGGTGTCGTCTTCCACCGCACCTCTAGGTGATCAGCCCATGCCTTCTGCTTCCTCTGGAGCTAGTGGCTCTGTTCCTACCTCGTCAGCTCACGAGGTAGAGGCCACTTCTTCATCTCATTCTGGACCTCCCCGACATATCCAGAAAAGGCATCCTTCTGAGCAGATGATTGGAGACCTGTTCGAGCGTGTTACCCGCTCAAAATCTGGCTTATCTCAATTCTGTCTCCATTCTGCTTTCATTGCCTCCTTTGAGCCCAAGGATGTTTCTCATGCTCTTTCCGATGAGTCTTGGGTCAATACCATGCATGAGGAGTTAGAGAATTTCGAGAGAAATAATGTCTGGTCGCTTGTCAAGCCCCCGCGAGGTCACAATATTATTGGGACTAAGTGGGTGTTCAAGAACAAGCAAAGTGAGGATGGAGTGGTTATTCGGAATAAGGCTAGACTGGTAGCTCAGGGGTTCTCTCAGGTTGAGGGTCTAGATTTCGAGGAGACTTTTGCCCCTGTAGCTAGACTTGAAGCCATTAGAATCCTGCTTGCCTTTGCAGCTTCTAAGGGTTTCAAGCTTTACCAGATGGACGTCAAGAGTGCCTTTCTCAATGGCTTTATTGAGGAAGAGGTCTACGTCCGACAGCCTCCAGGTTTCGAAAACCCCAAATACCCAAACCATGTCTTCAAGCTTTCCAAAGCGTTGTATGGACTTAAGCAGGCTCACAGAGCTTGGTATGAGAGGCTTAAGTCCTATTTGTTAAGTCATGGGTTTGAAATGGGTAAAGTACATAAGACCTTGTTTATCCTTAGACTTGGCAATGACCTTCTGCTCGTCCAGATCTATGTCGATGACATCATCTTTGGCGGCTCTTCCCATGTTCTGGTTTCACAGTTCTCGGATGTTATGAGCACCGAGTTCGAGATGAGCATGATGGGCGAGTTGACCTTCTTTCTTGGCTTCCAAATCAAGCAGACTCGGGAGGGTACCTTCTTGCATCAAGGCAAGTACACTCGCGACCTCCTGAGATGCTTCGACATGAGTGATGGTAAGCCAGTGTCAACTCCGATGGCTTCTACAGCATATCTTGACCCAGATGAGAATGGCGAGCCAGTTGATCAAAAAGAGTACAGAAGTATGATCGGCTCCCTTCTTTACCTCACTGCCTCGAGACCAGACATACACTTCTCCGTGTGTCTGTGTGCTCGTTTTCAGGCCTCTCCTTGTGTATCTCACATCCAGGCGGTGACGCGCATCTTTCGATACCTCCGAGCTACCATTGACTATGGTATCTGCTACTCTTCCTCATCCTGTCCTTCCTTGAGAGCCTTCTCGGACGCAGACTTTGCTGGCTGTAGGATAGATAGGAAGAGCACTTCTGGCACTTGCCAATTCATTGGCACTTCTCTCGTATCTTGGTCTTCGAGGAAGCAGTCCGGTGTTGCGCAGTCCACCGTAGAGGCCGAGTACGTTGTCGCAGCCGATTGTTTGAGCCAAGTGCTTTGATGGCTTCGACCTGCGGGACTTTGGGTTAGTCATAGACGGTGTTCCACTCTTTTGTGATAACATTTCGCGATTAACATTGCTAAGAACCCAGTGCAAAGCATTCTCGACCAAGCATATTGATATTCGCTTTCATTTCCTTAGAGACCATGTAGAGAAGGGCGATATAGTGCTTCGGTTTGTGGAGTGACCACCGGCTGGTGACATTTTCACCAAGCCATTGGATAGTTCGAGATTTTCAGCTCTGCGGGGAGAGCTTGGGGTGGTTTGTCCTTATGGACTGTAGTGAGGGGGAGTTTTGGGCTTTTCTGCTTTACTATATTGATTATGCTTCTGTCTCATTTCTGTTGCTTTGCACTTAGGGTGCATTTGGGTTTAGTCCTTCCAGCATAGGTTAGAGTGATTTTCTTGCCAAGTTGCTTAGAGTTCTTACTCTTATCTTGTGCTTCCAGGATGCTGCATATTAGTTGTTTCTTATCTCACTATGTTGAGCTCACTCACTTCTTGTAGGTTCTAGCGAGGGTTGGGCCACTCTCAGGTAGACAGGGTACGTATTTGCTCTCTAGTGTGTGATTTCTTGTCACCGATTGTCCCGGAGTCATATGGGGTAGATGAGAGTCGGTTTGAGCCATAGTTGTCTCTATATCTTATCTATGCTTTAAGGACTACCTGTTTGGTCTTATTTGCCAGCTTCTCGATTTTATTGCTTTGGTTCAGGGAGAGTTCATTTGGGAGCTTCTGGAGCTTAATTTTGACTTAACTCAACTTGAACTAAAAGTTGCATCTCATGTTGAGGGGAGCTGGATTTTCTGCATTTTAGCATTTAGCATTGTAATGTAACCGCTTTGAGCCTTGATTATTATCCTGTTATGACATGTTTACAATGTTGTACACCTTGCCATGATTTGTACTTTATATGCTAGATTGATCATGATTTCATATGTATAGACTAGTTTTTACCATGATAAGTTAATTAAAATTGCCCAACTTGAAGTAAAACTTGTCATGCTAGCATTTGAGTTTAGTCTTTCTGGAGCTATCCCCTTATGATTCATGCCATGTCAAATAGGCTTAGCTGAGCGTTGAATCTTTGTTGAGCCTTAGATTGAGCTATTTTAGTCTCTTGATGTAGCATAAGGTAGTACAACATGTTTACAAAGTAAAAAGCTCTCTTTTGTGCGAAAAAACTGATTTCACCAATTCTTTCTCATGAGACGGCTTGCCATTGCACTAGGCATGAACTCAGGGGGAGTTTTGGATGACCTAGACTATCTTCTTAAGCTTATTGCTTGGAGTAGTCACATAAGGCTTGAGATCTAGCACATAAACAAAAATTGGGTTGGAAACGACCATATGCTTTCAAAAGAAAATGTTTAATGTGCTCAAATTTGCTTAATCTACAAAAAGAACCAAGTACTTGCGCCAATGTTTCATTCTTGAGCATAGCACTCTAGTTGGTCTCAATATTAGCTTCTTGGTTCCGCTTAGCTTAATTGACATGGCCCGTATCATCCTTGGATATCTCTAGTTAGATTTTATTTCTTGATGACTTGACATTCTCACTTAATGCACTATATTTTGTCATGTATATGTTCTAGCTAGCTTATACATGTCATGTCATGATCTAGATAGCTTCTTATAGAGTTATGGCTTGGTGTAACTCCTTCTAGTCATTATGGATAATTCTCATGGCTCAAAATGCTTAGAAATAATCAAACTTCAGCCATATACATCCATTGACATCTTTTCTCCTTTGCATTCTTGATGTGTTTATTGCCAAAAGGGGGAGAATAGAGTAGAAAAAGTCATTTGGGGAACATTTTAGAGCTTTGGAGAAAAATTTGCTCTTTTAGCTTGTTGCTCTAGTGTTTCCTTGTGTCGACATGGTCATTGGCTTCATATTCCTTCTTTGGACCATGTTGGATTCTTCAAACTCAAACTCAACTTCGTGTTTTTTCTTGGTTTGTCAATATACTCATCAAGGGGGAGATTGAGAGACCATGTGGTGGTGATCCCATGTGTATGATGAGTAATTGACATCAGTTTATGAGAGTCGAGTTTGGTTTGAGTGGTTCGGAGTCGAGTCATTGCATGGTGCGACGGGCTCGGTCGGACTTGGTCATTCCTGGTCAAACGGGTTAGGATGCATATTCTTGGTTTCGACAGGTTTGGACTTCATCTGTGGTAAGTATGATGGTATTTACGCTTTCATGTATCGAGCGGTGCTATTTGACGTGTTTCTTGTCTGTGTGCCTGCAGGATGTCGAAGTGGTGTCGTGGCGAGACACGGTGGACCGGACTAGGCGCAGGTGGCGCTGAGGTCAGAACGGTCGGGATGTGTCGAAGACGACGTGGACTCGAGGTGGTTGCGAGGCATGCGAGACAAGGCGCGAAGCTTCCGGAAGGGCACGAGGGGCGAAACGGAATTTCGCAAGGTCGCACAAGCGGAGCGGGCTCGTTGATTTAGCGGGCGAACGGGCGAGACCCGTTAGCCAAGGCTATATAAAGGATTGGGGGGCTGCATGCCCACTCAAGCATCTGGATTGATTCAAGAGAGAGCTAGGGTTTAGAGGGTCAAAAGAAGCTTTGGAGGGTGGTTGTGCTTTGCTCTTTAGCAGTTGAGGGCAGCAGGTGTTGTTCCACCTTCGTAGCTTTCTCAGAGTTGTGTCTCTTCTTCTTCAATCATGTAGTGTGGTGTTCTTGAGTGATTGTGAGAGGGAGAGGATGGATTGAGTGGTTTGTAATCATTCCTCTTGTATCAATCATGTATCTCCTTTCCTCTCTAGCAATGAGATGGATTTGATTGAGTTTATTTGAGTTCCAGTCTCTCTGTTCAGTTTCTTTTCCTTCGATGCTCTCTGTGTTGAATTTGTGAGTTTCTTGTTTTCTTGTTGTTTGATGCTTGGGAGTGCCAAAATGGGTTGCTCTGTGATGGGATAGTGCCACAAGATCATTTGATCAATTTCCCGAAGAGCAAACTTCATTTTAATCTCAGATTTGCATTTTGAGGTTTCTCTGTTCTTCACTGTCATTTCTAGGGTTTTGGTGCCCTCTGCGATTCCCTTCTTGAGCTGTCCTGAAACTTGGCATGTAGATTCCTGAGGCTATTGGTTAGCTATCTACAAAATCTCATGGCCAAAGGTTCAAGGGTTTGATGGGAATTTAAGTTTTTGTAGCTGCTGTCAGTATTTTTCAGGTTTTGCCCATATTCTGAAATTCTTGCTCTTGGGTTGGATTTCATTGGTCACTAGGTCTCTCTAGCTATTGTAGTTACTTTCTTGCTTCCCTTGTCCAAAAAGAATAGAAGTGTCTCATTAATTCTCTTGGTTTTGGCAAGAAAAAGGGGAAGTTCAATCTTCTGTCTGAAAATTCAGGGTGTCTCTTTAGTTGGCAATTGATTTTCTTGACATAGCATCTCATAGCTAGTGGAAAGGAAATCAATGTGGGGGTAAGGTTTAAAGTTTTGACATTCAACCCCCCCTTCTGTCGCCAGCTTCGGTCCAACAGGCAGCTAGGATATATTGATGTGTGGACGAGATAGGGATTAGGAGGGGGCGTGGGTATTTATAGATGGAAGTATTGGCTTTGTTCAAGCAGAAAACTCAAATATTGTAGATAAACAGAGAGAATAAAAAAAGAATTTCTCTATTATCTTATTTGCTCCTTTCTTCTTACAAAATTAGTTACAAGTCTTCTCATTATATAAACTAATACTCTCTTACTAAAATACGTACTCGGACTTTAAGTTCGTGATGACTTCAACTTGAGTAACACACAGAGACGAACTCTACTATGTCTCAGACTTTAAGTCAAAATTATTTCCAATAATCTCCCCACTAATCTTGACTCGACATACTCTAGTTTAGTCTCAATGTATTATGAACTACCAGCTACACGTTCACATGAAGCGTTCTACATGCAAGATATATATAGAAACTCAGCTCAACTGATATGGATCCATCCAGATGCAAAGATCCTAAAATATTGAGGCAGTCGATCTCAACTATAACTTACCCAACTCATACTTGACACAGAACGGCGATGCATCTTCTCAACGTTCTGGACTCAGCTCTACATATTCGAGTTTGGACGGTGAGCACATCTTCTCAATGTCCCAAACTCATCTCAGCTTACTTGAGTTTAGACGGCAAATACATCTTCTCAACGTCCAACACTTCTTAAGTCCTCATGTATACCTTCGTCTTGATTGTCCAGGCAGCATAATTACTTGTAGTGAGCATGGATAATGCAGCAAGACAGTGAAACTCATCTTTGCTATCATACTGGATGATTTCTTATCACCGGTGATGCAACTTCTCTGATAATGTGGCATGATCTTCGGCATGGATTAAAAACATAGGCTCGCTCTCGGTCACGGACTGAAAGACGGAACCTTATCTTCGGATTTAGGATAGACAACTGCTGAACACTAGACTTTGTTTTTCCACTTGAACTGGAGAACCGAAGAAAAACGTTGTTTTTCATGTCACCCGCTAAACAGTTCGATTTCTGGCGTTAATTGAAGGCTCGAACGGAATAAAAATTGGCATGTTACTGTGCATTGATTTGTTTCTCCGCACGGACGGATGGAAAAAACTGAAGTAGCTTTCTTTTTCTGGCGAATTTTATGCTGATTTGGCCCACTTGTAGCAAATTTTTTGCAAATCTAGTCCATGGTTCTATTTTTTCTGGATTTGGCCTCCTCCTGATTGCGAGTGAACTAGCAGCGACATGCATCCTGCGGCCTCGGAGCACGAGGAGTCCTGAGCGTGCACACGGCCGATGGCAGGGTTCCGCGCAACCGTGCCGCGGATGTGGCTGGCTACTGAAACAACCTAAAAATTCAAAATTTTTGAATCATTTCTTGAAATTTGCTTGATTTCCCTCCCTTTCCAATTTGGCAAGTCCCTGGCAAAATGCACTTTCTCTTTTTGGCATTTCCGCCTTCTCCTCTTCCTTGGCACTGCTGCGTGCGCGTGCGCCTCTCCACCGCCTTACCTCAGCTGCCATCGCACACGTCGACCTCTCGCCCGACGATTTTGCGGCTGCCGCTCTCAGCTCATCCCAACTCCCCTGTGCAAACGACCCCACCAGCCAGTCAGTCGCCTCTGCTCCTCTCTCGCCCCGTGTGCTGCCGCTCGCACACTCACCTCTCACCGCCGCACAGCTCACCCCTCCCTTGCAGCTCAAGCCATGCCCGAGTCAAGCCTCTGTCAACAGCTGCAGAGAGACAGTACCACCTCCCTCTCATGCTCTCTGCGCAGCGCCAGAGCTATCCCATCGCCTCGGCCGCGCATGAGAGACGCCTCCCAAACCGCCTCTCGTGGCCACCGCCTTACCGTGCCTATTAAGCCTCGCGGCTACTGCAGAAGGCTTCATACCACTTGCTTATACCTCACAAAGCCGCCAATTTCAGCACAGCTTCATCGCTTCGCCGCCGATCGTCTCCCTGCGCCCGATGAGCCCTAGAGGCAATTCTGTGATTCTGTTCATTACCTTTCAATTCCTTGCACTGACACGACATCTCTTGCTTGCTGATCACGCCGGTGAACTCCCCTGGACGAGTGCTTTTGCTTGGAGCCCTGGTGGCTAAGACCGCCGCCGGCCGCAAGGACCTCCTCGTAGCCAGCTGGTCGGCCTGCTCGGCCACGCGAGAATTTTCTGGCCGGGCTACACTGTTCACCCGGGCCGGCCCAACACTATTCACATGTTTTAAAAATCCAGAGAAATTATTAAAAATCCTAGAAAAATCCAGAAAATCCCAAAAATACATCATTTTGATCGTCTCGATGCCCTAAATTCAAATTTGGCCTCCTTTCCACCAAATTCATCTCCAATAAATTCAAATCTCTCCATTTAAAATTTTATGCAATTTACTCCTTTTTAATTAGATTATTTTCCTAGCTTGATTAGAATCAAGTATGGACTTATCTTATTATTTCATGTGTTTACGCTAGCTTCCGATTTTGCCGAGGTTGCAGTTCAGGACCCAGAGCCGACCGCTCAAATTTACGAGATTGTCGAAATTCCTGAGCAGTAAGGCCAAATTCACAAAAAAGGGCCACGAGGGCGAGATTTGCAAAAAATTGCTAATGGGGGCCAAATCAACACGAAGTTCTTTCCTGGTGCACATCAGAATAGGGGTGAAAAAAACTCGTTAATGGGGTTCGTCGGTTTGGTTCAAAATTGCTATAATTGCACTCGTTAATTAGTTAAATATTGAATGAGTTAATTTCGGGTAAAATTAATTTTGTTTTGGCTCGACTCAACTTGGTTTGTTAGTTCGATTCTAAAAATATTTCTAAACTATTAACAAAATTATATTATATTAATTTTGAAAAATTCGATAAGACGAGTAGCTAGATACCTAACCGTTCTTGGAATGCAGGCTACGATGCCTCTTCTTTTTGGTTGCCTTGGGTTGCGTGTGCTTTTTTTTACTTTTTGTGGCTTCTCTCTCCCGACTTGGCGCTGCATTTTTTAAATTTAATTATATTAAATAATCGTCCTTAACTATAATACAAAATAAATTAACTATAATAAAACACCGTAAGCCCATCGTCAATATAGAGTAAAGTCATTACCGGTCCTTAAACTTTTTATGTTGTGTCATCCCGGTCCATAAACTTTTGAAATATGTCATCTCGGTCTTTAAACTTTCAAAATGTGGTAATATACTATGTAGTTGTAGTAGTGAACTTTTTATGCTGAGTCATCCCGGTCCATAGACTTTCAAAAAAATTGTCACACTTTGAAAGTTTAAGGACTGGAATAACATACTTTAAAAGTTTATAGATCAAGATAATACATCATAAAAAATTTAAAGACCGATAATGGACTTTACTTGTATATAAGCTCACCAAAAGCTACTGCCTGCCTGCTCGTTCGTTCGTCGGCTGCTTTCGCTGTGTCGATGGTTGCTGGTGGGACCGAGGCGAGCAACCCCGCTCTGACGACTGAACCGCTGAAAGTGATGCTCACGCAGGCACGCCTTCTTTCTGCGCTGGACCGAAGAAAGCCGGTCAAGGGAGCAAACTTCTCTCTCCTCTGCGCTCTTTTCCTGCGCAGAAAATTTTCCGCTCTTTGCTGTCGACGTGACTTGCTGTGCGTCACGAAGACCTATGACTTGGCGCTCCCGCTGTTGCCTCTCTCTTTTTTCCGTGCGTTTTTCCCTTGCGTGACGCGATCCTCTGGACCACGCCGCGCTCCGTGCAGACCCAGAAGAAACCGCGACGCTCCGAGAGCGTCGAAGCGGACACGTCAGGACCGAAAGAACCTAGAGAGCGGACGCCCTGTTTTTTTTTCTCCATCAACGTGTAGATAATCGTCTAGGTTTTGATGTCAATTAATAACTTTGTTTTAGAAAAAAAACTCACATATTACAAATAAACAAAAAAATATGAGAATTTCTCTATTCTCTTATTTGCTCATTCTCTTCTTATAAAATTGGTTATATGCCTCTTCATTATATAAACTAATATTTTCTACTAAAATACATACCCGGACTTCAAGTTGTTACGACTTCAATTTAAGTTACACACGGAGACAAACTCTACCACGCCTTTGACTATAGGTAGATTCTTTTTGAGTTGTGGCTTTTAGCTTATGGCTTTTAAAATTCCGACTATTCATGAGAGTGAGTACAAAGAGAGAGACAATCGTACAAGATTTTGGCTGATATAGTTAAAGTCGGTACAATATCTACTATAATCAACTTATAAATTTCGTTTTCAAAAATTACACCATTTAAAAACTAATTACTGTAACAAGGACAAAAGCCAAAAAACCGTGCGCTGATTTGAACCCAACTTATAAGTCAAATATTATTTCCACAAGGTAGGTAAGAGAAAAGTCTAAGATTGGGAGAAAATACAAAGATGCCCTTGAGTCGTCAATATCTGTGTATGGACAAAATGGCATTCTATTCCCTCCTACTTAGAGGTGAAAAATGATAACGGATAATTCATTTTATCCGATATTTATATCCAAAAAAACACAATATAGTAAGCAAAATTCGTATTCGAAAATGTTCGTATTCGTATTAGAGAATAGTCGTATCCGTATTTAAGAATATTCGTATTCACATTCGTATTCGAGAATATTCATATTCGTATTTGAGACTATTTGATTCGTATTCGATCCGTTTTCTATACCTATCGTCGGTAACTGGTCAAAAACTGGTGAAAAACAGTAAAACCGCTAGGAATTTATTTTACCGAGATTTGTTAGAGAAGTTGTAGGAGGATATTTGTATTCGATCGAAGTAAGTACATATTTGATTCGAATTTGTATCCGTTACGACATTCTATTCGTATTTATATTCAAAAATATTTAAATTTAAATTTAAATTTATTTTAAAAATATAAATTTGTATTTATATTTGAGATTATTTGATTGTGTCCGATCCATTTTCATCCTTCTCCCGCTAGCTATTGTACTACTATTATATACTCTGCCCTTTCGATCGCTAGCTGCTGCTAGTAATTATTACGGCTGTGGAAATGTGGAATTGATGCCGCGCGCGTCGCCATCGCAAACATGATACCTCTGCTTTCTCTGTCCTGTACACACCCAATTTTCTTCTCCCACATGCGCGCCTGTCCCCCTCCAAAACAAGTGAGCAAGCACATCAGTGCATAACTGCAGAATTGGACCAGCACAGTGCTGCAACTCATCGCCACGATATCTTTGGAATTAGCACAACGCAGCAGCTCATCGCCACAAACTGTCCCATAGTACACAGTGAACGTTTGATCCGAAATTGGGAAAAAATCTGTACAATTGTTTTTTTGATAAATTGTACAATTGTTTTGGCTAGCCTGTGCCTCTCGCTGTTAAGTCCTTGGAATTCTGCGGCTCGCCGGAACCATCACGGCGGTCGTGCGCCTCTCTCAAATCCGCGCTAATGCATCCATGCCTGCGTGGAGCATGCCCATCCACCATCGATCGCACATACTATACTGATCAAGCCCATCAAACACATATTACACCCCGCGGGGTTCCGCGCAGGAGAGAGCGGCCACGTCGCCCCACCCGCGCGCTCCGGCCGGCGTGTGGCGGGGAATCTTCGTACGGCCGGGGAGGGGATTTTTCTGTACTTTCCGAAAATTACGTAAAGGTCCTTTTTTCCTCGCGAAACGGTCCTTGCCAGTTTTTTTTACCCCTCCACTTTGCAGGATAGCGCCCCGCGGTTTTCTAAATTACGTACGGGTCCTCGTTTATTTACGTACAGGCTCTCGATTTTTACGAAAAAACTTTAACTTTTTCGAAAATACACATGTGCCCTCAATTTTTTTAAAAAAAAATCTCCTCACGAATTATCGACTCTTTTGCGTCGGTATACACGGTGACTGGCGCGGCGTGGCGACGCGCCTACGAGGCTAGTGAGACTAATGACATGCACGTATTTGTGTCAGATGTGGATCTCAGTACGATGAATCCGGTCCAACCATAGTCCACATGAAGTGCTTCTGAGTTTGTGGCCTAGCAATCTATATATACTTCTATTTCAGTTGGTTGAGGTGCAAATTGCAGATGCTTGCATGTGTCTCATGGTTTGCACAGCACCATGGTTCTTTCTGAGCCACTGAAATGCTGTTAGCCATGCAACAATGTGAAAGGTAAAGTCCATTGATGTACTTGAAAAAAATCTGTTCAGTAGTTGAGCAGTCTAGGGCGTCAAAGCCACGTCTAGTATTTAATAGGCACTGCAGGTCTTGGTACGTACGAATCTAGAAAATGCATGCGTGTAGAGCTGGCTAAATGGGCCCTCCGACACAGCTCAACATGGCCCATGTAGGTATGATCCATTTAGACATAATCAGGTTAGCCTTGTTAACTAAATATGCTATGCTATATCGGCCCACAAGTTTAGCTTTGGATCTAGACACAGTATAATAAGATTACAGGTCATATTATACTGACCCACCCACGTGTAGCCTGACAAGCTAGATATGACTTGTTTAGCATGCAGACCCATGCCACCTCCGTTGTGCGTTTCTTGGCACCCACATCGTCGTCATTGGGTTACGGGTCATACCATACTGACCCACCCATGTGTAGCCTGATAAGCTAAATATGACCTGTTTAGCAGTAGACCCATGCCACCTTCGTCGTGCGTTTCTTGGCGCCCGCGTCATCGTCATCCGGGTCTCCACCACGTGTTCCCTGGTGCCCACACTGTCGTTGTTGATGCCGACACCAGTGAGAGGGAGAGTGGAGCCAAGAGCGCAAGCCATGAGAGGAGACGGCAGGAGGGAGGACATGGCGGCGGAACGGAGGAGCACGTGACGCCGTGGCGAGGAGGGAGGAGGCTCGGCCGAGCGGTGGAACGCAAGAGGGAGTAGGCGCCTAGGAGGGAAGAGGCAATGGTAGGGCCTGGGAGGAAGGAGGCGGCGGCCGCACTAGGAGGGAGGAGACAAATAAATAAATAAAGAGACAAAAATTAAGATAAATAAAGAGACTATAAATAAAGAGGCCAGAGAAAGAGATAATTAATTGAGATAAATAAATAAAGAAAATAATTTGGAGATGTAATAAAGAGCTTTATTTATATTTACATGGCTATCATGTTAAAAACCTTGCCAAATAAAAACTCAATTTGAGAAAATCTTAGCTAAGAAAAAAGTATAGCCTACAGCTCTACATATATCAATGTTCTAAGTGTCATTGTCCAGACAAAGATTGTCGAATGAATCTGCCAACTTCGTATGTTTGACGAAATGTTGTTGTCTTGCATTGGCCTATTCCCAGTCTTTCACCGTAAGAAACATTTCTACCATCTCACTTGTGAGACTTGTTCTTCTCCCATCCAGTATTCTCCTAGAAAGGCTGAAAGCAAACTCAGAAGAAACCGTCGATATTGGAACAATTAAGATGTCCTATGCTAGTACGAATAGCACCGAATATGTCATCTTGTGCTCCTGCCATCACTTCAAAATATTGATATCCTCTTGGCACGGCACCATATCGATGTCCAAATAAGCGGACAGCTCCCCAATATTGTGCTCGCTTTGTCTTCCTTATGTGCTTGACGTCATAGAAGAACCTAAACCTCTGAAGGTAGAATCTGTATCCTAGATATTGCCCCCACACAGTTTTCTTCTTCCTTGCGATGGGTAGTGGTGAAGGTCGTTGCAAGCGAATTCCCTGAAACTTTTGGTCGTACTTGTGATAAACATGGGTTAGTTGACTATGAACAAGTGAGAAATAGCAAGAATAATCTATCCCCGCTGCATCACACAGAACTCGGAGAACATTGGGGACATGCCGATATGTAGCAAGCCATTGGTGCACCTACACGTGGCAAATATAGTGATTACTTGCAAGGGAAGATGAAGACCAGATCAAGAAAGGGTATTTTTATAAGAAGGCCAAATACTGGAAAACGCACTGGATCAAAACCGCAACATTCGAACGGTGCTTGGAAAAATGGTTTAGGTCAAGGAGAGGCTGAGAATATCAAGTAGATCAAAGGCTAAAGACTTAGCGAATTCGAGGTCATGTGCTTTGAAAAGCGTGCATGAGTTAGTGTAAAACCCATGTTGTGTGGGGTTAACAGGTTCCCTAAATGTGCTAGTGGATAGTATCCATTAGGGTTAGATGTGGGTTGGTTGTCTCATCTATTTAACGGGTTGGGGATAGAAGCTTACAACCAACCATCTAGCTAACCAACCAACCTTGTGTTCTAGGTTGTGCTCTCTTATCCTCCAAGTATAGTGATTGTAAAACCTTGATGTTAAAGTAGCAATAGATCAATTTTATTCATCACTCATGGTATCTTCTTGATTTGGTTGATTTGCTCTTGTTCTTGTTGGTTTTTATCGCTTCTCTCCCCTTCTTGATGTTGTTGTGTGCGAAGGATGTGTAAGTGATGGAGATGACTAATGGAGATCTACTCCCATACATCTAGGCACCAAGTATTACAAGATTTTGATGTTGCTCAGTTTTGCTTAAAGTTGAGGCCATCTTAAGATTTCTTGATCCTTGGGTTTTTGACTTGAATCTTCGGGAGAAATAGCTCTCTATGGTATGTGGGAACTCATCTAGAATTATCTTGATTATCCTCAACCCATGGGCAAGTTATATCCCAAGAGTTTGATGTTTGCCCAGTTTTAGTTCAATCTTACTTGTCTTTGGAAAAGGTTAGAACTTTGATCAAGATCCATATCATCCTTAGATGGAATAGGTTCCTGAGACCCTAAGCAAGGTGCATGTAATGTCGCAGCGTTGTGGTTGTCCACCCGATCAGGTGTGGCTTCCACTACCGTTGCCAGCGGCACTTGGCTCCGAGCTTCTTGCATCTCCCGCACAGCTCCTCGGAGGTCCGCTAGCTCATGCTGTAGCGTCCCGAGGGCCACCAACAAAGCATTCTCCATCGTTGGGGCAGTCGCACTCGCTTGAGCGGTGGTGCGCATTGTAGGGTTGTTGGCGACTACAGCCTGCTCAGTGGAGCTATTTGGCGTGACCGGTCCCCTGGTTGACGACTTGTCTAGTTTCGAATCCCAAGCTCTCGAGGCTTGACGCAGACTATACAAAGTTTTGTGCAATCTTAACACCAAGTGTTCTTCTCCTTTATTCTCAAATCCTGGCAGTTGAATAACATAGACTTCTTCTAGGTCACCGTTGAGGAAGGCTAATTCGACATCCATATGATGAACCTCCCATTCTTCATGCGCCGCACACCATTTCTAGTCTCACAACAGGGGCAAAAACTTCGTTGAAATCAATGCCTTGTTGTTGAACGTACCACTTTGCAACTAATCTCACTTGTGCTTTATGATCACATCTTAAGTGTCCTTCTTTAACTTATAGACCACTTCAATCCGATTGGTTTACAGCTGTTTGTAAATGGAACAAGCTCTCATGTTCCATTCTCTTAGATAGAGGATATCTCCTCCTCCATAGCTCTTCTCTACTCTGGCTTTGCCTTGGCTTCTTCAAAGTTCACAGGCTCCTCCTCTCCAAGTAAGCAGAACTCTAAATCTTTTAGTTCTATTGAAAATGTGGCATCATATAGACTTTTGATGTCACACTCCCGTTGTGGTCTTTCATTTGAGCTTTCGCCGAGCTTCATCTTTTGCAGAGCTCCAGGTGAGATCGGCGCTCCCAGCGTAGCTGCAGGAGTCAGTGGTGAAGATGAGCCGGGCATCTTAGACCCCATGCTCGTACCGGTCATGGTCATGCCTGGAATTGTCACTTCATGGTCGTGTCTTCTGACTATGTCCTTTGTGGTCGTAGTGTCGAAAGCCACCATGTGGTTGTTAGGACCTACGATCGCGTCGTGATCGGGTCCTTCGACTACGCCTTCCGTGGTTGGCGTCTCCCGTGTCTCGTGATTATCAGGACCTATATTAGTGTTAGGAGGGTAATATATCGTGAAGATGTCCTCAGTCTATTGTACCTCCACTGAGCAATTTTTGCTCCACTCTACTTCTCCTCCTCCTCAAACACTGCGTCACGAGTCACCACAACTCGCTGTGTCATCAGATCAAACATCTGATAACTTTTTGTCGTCGGATCATACCCAATGAAAACCACTAGCTTGCTTCGATATGCTAGCTTGGAGAGATGTGGTGTGGTCATCTTCACATGTGCAATGCACCTAAAAGTGCGGAGGTGACCAACACTTGGCTTGCGGTCATAGTAGGATTCATAAGGAGTTTTGCTGATGACGCTCTTCATTGGTACCTGATTTAAGAGATAAATGGCAGTCAATACCGCTTCTCCCCAAAATTCTCCTAGGACCTCCATGCTCTTCAGCAGTCTCCTCGCCATGCCGACCACTATCTGGTTCCTTCTTTTAACCACACCGTTCTGTTGGGGAGAATAAGGTGCTATCAGATAACGCCTAATTTCCAACAGCTCATAGTAGTCCGTGAACTCATTTGAAGTAAACTCACCATTGCGGTTGGTGTGTAAAGCTTTCAGCCTTAGATTTTTCTCCATCTTAGCTACAACCTTGATCTTCTTGAATGCCTTGAACACTTCATCTTTGCTTCGGAGTAATGCCAGCCATATAAACCTTGTACAATCATCTACCAATAGCAGGAAGTATCGATTTTCTCAATGCATGGTCAGAGTGATTAGCCCACAGACATCACCATGCCATAGCTCATGAGGAATGACTACTCGGTAAAGAGACGTGGTCAGAAACGGATTTCAATTTTGCTTGCTGATCAGACAACCATCACAAATGCGATCCACGTGTTCCATCGCCACGCCTCTTCCATGCTTCTTACCAGAAGACGCTCCGGGAGAGTCGGATTGAGGTGTAACACATATATCTGATTTCTTGATCTGCTCACTTTGGCCAACATCCTATGAGATCTGTCTAAGATTGACATCACTCCTCCTTCGACCACAATCTTGCAGCTGTTCTCATCCAGGTGACTGAGGCTGATTATATTGCTTCTTAGCTTCAGGATGTAGTAAACATTTGTGAAGATACGATGTTCACCCATAGAACACTCCAACAGGACCAAACCCCTTCCTTGTATCTCCACAGTCAAACCATCTCCAAATTTGACTAAGCTTTTTCACAGCCGTGTCAATCTCAGTAAATTTATCCATGTAGCTAGCCATGTGATTGCTTGTACCGGTATCAAGATACCAAGCTTTGTTTTGAGTGCCGCTAAGCTTCGGCATCACCTTTCTCTTCGTGCAGGAATACTTCCTCTTCAGGCATCGGGACTGTATGGATGAGTTCACATGCTTTGACCATCAGTAGTTGAGGATCTTCGTTGTTTTGCTTCGCTACAAGATTGGCCCTTGTTGTTTGATTTGGCTTTGGACACTCTTTCACAAAATGCCTGTACTTATTGCAATTGAAGCACTTGACCTTGGTCTTGTCAGTGTTACACGACATTCGTTCATCGACAACGCGATCACCTTCACCTCGGTCTCCGCTTGTTTGCGACAGCATCCCCGACCTCTTCCGTTATGACCTCCTCTCTGAGTGCTGCTAAAGCCCTCATTCTTCTTGGTCTTCGAGCTCCTTTCTTCCCACTTGTTTTGGGTAAAGAATATATTATCTCCTCCATCCTTCGAGTGCCATCGACCCTTGAGTCCTTCCTCATAGATTTTGAGGTGACCAATCACCTCTTTGAGTGACATCACTGAACTATTCGATCATTGTGATAATCTGGAGGAATCAATCAAGAACTGAACTGGATAGTTTCTCAACAACATCGCTCTCTTCCATCTTCATGCCAAGCAAGCGGATCTCACCCACCAATGTGGTGAGTTTCACGGAGTACTCAATGATCATCTTCAAACTGAATTGAATAGTTTCTTGACGACGTCGCTTTCTTATAGCTTCGTGCCAAGCAAATGGATCTCACCCACCAGCGTGGTAAGTTTCATGGAGTACTTGGTGATCATCTTTGAGTCCTCCATTTGCAACTTGCTCAGTTGTCATTTTAGCACTTGAGCACATGCCTTCTTGACATGATCTTCACCTACTCACATCTCCCTGAGTGCGATTCAGGTTTCTTTCACTATCTCCTTCTCGACGATTGACATCATCACACCATCTGGTATTGCTTGCGAGATGGTCACCATCGCACCTTGATCCTTGTCGATATCGTTGTCTCCATCTTCAAGCGCCGACCATACCCATAGTGAACACAAGATTAACTTCATCTTGACGACCCATATATCGTAATTCGTTTCACTCAACATTGGGTATTGAATCGAAATTGATGTGCTTCTTGTCATCGGCTTGACAAACACACTAGGCTTTGATGGATCGAGCTCGTCGCATGTGGTCTTGACAAGGGCTCCTGACTTCGATAGATAACCAACGTTGCCGACCATTGCTTTGGCCCTTTAGGCTCTGATACCAATTGTTGGGGAATTTGCCTAGGGCCTAGATGAGCGATGAACTCTAACTTCAAGATCACACATGCAAACATGAGTAAATATAGACAGATCTTTGGCGACGTGATACGTCTGTGTCCTTTTCATTTTTCTTATATAGAGAAGCAACATACAAGACTCCGTAACCAACGCGACATTCCACGCTATGAATCCTACTTGGACACATCTTTAACTTTCCTTTTACAACTACTCTGACTCCTAGTTACAATTGG
Source organism: Dendrocalamus sinicus (assembly GCA_036346575.1). Classification (NCBI taxonomy): domain Eukaryota; kingdom Viridiplantae; phylum Streptophyta; class Magnoliopsida; order Poales; family Poaceae; genus Dendrocalamus; species Dendrocalamus sinicus. The sequence goes on from CM070658.1 coordinate 2,496,620, forward strand.
ACTCTGAATCCTGACCTCTTACGACTTCAGTACTCGTCTCCGAGTGCTACTTGACTTACGACCACCGACTGCTATAGTACTTTATGACTATGGCTGCTATAATAATATTACGACTACGACTGCTACAATACTTTTACGACTACGACTGCTACAGTACTCGAACCAACTTGTCAAGGTCATAGACATACTCTGGTTGTGGACTCGACCAGACTTGAAGACAACTAGATTAACCCGAACAGAGCTCCCCCTCTACTGTTTCTCCTCAACATGGCACCACATTTGCATCATGTATTGTAAAAATAGAAGCACCTAGGCTCTAAAGGAGCTACTTTTGTTGCTAACTTTAATAACAGGTTCTCAGTAACACAAGGCTGACAAATGAGACGCTTAAACAAGCACATCGCCACAAGGTCAAGTGATTAGCACAAGAAATAGCATAAAAGGAGGTGAAAGGCCTCACCTTCTAGTAAGGACAAGCCGGAGGTCGTTGGGTGGCAGTGTCGAGTTGCCCTGGGACGCGGTGACGGGAGGACCTGGGGGCATCATGGGAAGGCACCGGATGGGACGGTGCTGGAGGTCGAGGGCGCGACACTGAAGGTCAAGGAGGTGTCGGCGTAGTAGTCGCCCATGGAGCTGGAGAGGCCAGATGGGGCACCGCTATTGCAAAATTTTTTCTGAAATAATCTATTTTTTATTTCAAATTAGTAATATACCTCTATTTTTAATTTACACTAATGACTCTTTGTCACTCCACCATTGAGCGACTTAGGCTAGTAATCTAACGGTTGCGCACCAACTATCCAAGCCGCCCACCGGTTGAGCAACTTATCCTCTAGTCACTCAACCGTTGGGTGACTAGTACTAGTCGCCCAACGGTGGAGTGACTACTTGCTGCCAGGTCATCCATTTCCCTTTGACCTGACCCCTCATGGTTTCTCTTACTATTTCTCTCGGGAGAGAACGAGAGGAGCTTGAGAGAGGAGAAAAAAAGAGGGAGAGAAGGAGAGGGGAAGTGAAGAAGGGGAGAAGGTTGCAAGAGGGGGGAAGAGAAGAGCTCGGGAGAGGGAGTGAAGGAGAGCAGTTGGAAGAGGGAGAGAAGGAGAGGAGAGGAGCTCATGAGATAAGATAGAAAGGCAAAAGAAGCTCGTTGATAAGAAGAGAATGTCTTTGTGTGAAGATAATAGTCTCATCTGTTCTTGTTCTCATTGAATATGCGCAACGTGTCATTACTTATTACTTTAGCATGCATTTAGTGAATATATGTTGACAAATGGTAATATTTACAGTGAGAAATCAGTCATGTCAGAGCCCACAAGATTAGAAGTGCATTACGGTGTTGGTACCATTCGTGAAGGTCTATATGGCGTTGACCTGAGCAATTTTTCGCAAGCCAGTTTGGTACACCGAGACGTAGAGAATGCTTTAATTTGAGATGTCCTGCACTGGCTCACATGTAACTTCTCCTTGGACCCTGAGGTGTGCAGTGTCGTCCTACATGGGCTTTGGAGTCAGTCTGCCACACACATTTGGTTGGAGTTGAGGAGACTGATGCGTACGGTTGCATGGAAGGGTTTTGTGGAAGCCTATCGATGACACAGATAAGAGTGCGTGGTATTCATGCAAGCATGTCCAAAAGGAGTCAAGGAGGCCTTGCCGATGGCTATCATCCAGTTGGAGGGAGCATCTCGAGCGCGCAGTGCACGGTTCATGAAGAGAACACAGTGGCTGATGTTGCGAAGTCAGAACCAGAATATCGCACACCACACGCTAAACCCACTGGACAAGCGGATGCAGATGTTGCCGAGGCAAAATAGGAAGATCACACAACGTACGCTAAGCCCACTAGATAGGTGGACGCAAGGGAGTATGTCGACAGCATAGTGTGTCAGATGGAGATCGATGACTAGACAGCTTGGGCCGAGAAGGAAGCTTTAGAAGAGGATGGCGATGACTCTTCCGATACGGATGAAGGTCCCATGCTGTAGGGTGGAATAGGGTGGATGTTGAGGGTCTTTCTATGCATGGCGAGCATGAATCACCATGGGAGTACCATGGTACGAAGGTTCATTTTCATGCAATATTTGCTAACAAGGAACCACTATAGGATGCCATTAAGCTGTGGGCCTTGTCCATGTAGCAGATGTTTCGGGTCCTAAAATCCAACAAAAAGCAGTACATTATGGTCTGTGAGCAGGTTGGTTGTCCTTGGTGTGTCCACGCATGTAGACCCAAGTACAAGACTCATTGGATTGTCTCCAAGGTTAAGACATACTCCTACGTACTCAGTAATATTTTGCTGAAGCATCGCAACCTAACGTACACCTTCATAATCAATCTTATGTACAGAGAGATAGTGAAGAAGAAGGACCTATAGGCCAAGCACATCATGGTGGCTATCGAGCAGAAATTCAAGTACAATATTAGCTACATGAAAATATGGCGTGCAAAGCAGAAGGCTTTAGAAAGGAGGTTTGGTTCTTTCGAGGTGGCTTACGACAACCTTCCTCGTATGCTACAGGTGCTATGGGATAGGAACTCGGGTACATACATTGCTGTGAAGGATAAGCCATCCAGAAGACCACCATGTTTCAAGGTTTTGTTGAGGGCCTTCTTATCATTCAGTGCCTACATCGATGCTTTCAGGCACATGTTGCCCATGATCTTAATTGATGGGATGTCTCTAACTGAAAAATATAAGGGGCAGATCCTGACAGTAATTGGCATTGATGGAATAATCAGATTCTACCCTTGGCCATCGCATTCGTCGAAAGTGATAATTTCGACAGCTGGTTGTGGTTCCTTCAACATCTGAAGGAGGGAGTAGTTAGGGCATGTCTTGATGTCTGTATAATCCATGATCACCACCCTAGGATTATGAAGGCCATAAGAAAATTTTAGCAAGACCCCGAGGAGCTGTTCCCTCGATCAGACATGAGGAACAAATGGTGCATTCACCATCTGAGGGCCAACGTTTTCAAGCGCAATAACCGTTGATGAAGCTATTCAAGAGGTTGGCTATGCAGAACCAGCAGCATAAATTCGATGCGCTGTGGGAGATATTGGAGGAGTGCACTAGAAAGCACGTCATCGAGAGGAACAAACATTCACCTATTCCTGGGGTAGTGCAACCTGAACGCCTCGCACCATTGCCGGAGCTTAACCTTCCCGGTGTGATGTGGAGGACCTCGAGGAACATCAATTGCTTCTCCTATTGGATTGAGGCCAAGCCATTGAAGAAGTGGTCCATGTTGCATGACACGGACAGTGCGAAGTACGACAAAATGATCACCAACTTTGTGGAGGTGTACAACTGAGTTATTAGGGGCGTCCGTTCTTAGCCCCTCATCGCCATCGTGAAGGCATTTTGCAAGGTATAATTGGGTATTTCAGGGAAATGCATGCAAATGTGGTACTTCATGCTACCAACCCACATACATCGTACTACTCGAAGATTACAACATACATACAGGCCAAGACTGAGAAGGGTCAGTCACACACGGTCTTCATGATGAGCAATACGGAGCATCATTACGACGTGCTCCTTCAAAGCAGAGCCAAATTTGGGATGGCTCGCTCTCTTGTTTCCTATGAGGCCACGTCGGATATTGCACAAAGGACTTGGATTCCGGATTTGACCTATTGAAGGGTGGGAAGGGATGTCGGTAGAGTCATCGCATTAGCAATGATATGGACGAAGGGGGAGCTAGAGTGGTGGGTAGATGTTGTGGACACTGTGGCCAGGAAGGCCACACTGCGAGAAGTTGCATGGCGCCTACCGATGAGTAGGAACGCTAGTGTGAAGTGCCACACCACTTGTTGCTATGTGTAGTGGTATTAAGATTAGAAATGCTATCATATTATAACTTCATTTGCAAATTTTAACTTAATTTGCATTGTCAATTCATCATCGTTAACAATGCAGAGGAAGTGCCTGAAGAATGGCTCCTTTTTGTAGCCTGAACTCTCCACTCCTTTACCGCCAAATGGCCACTTCTTTTTGCATCCCTAATAAAAGACACATAATAGTTAGTACAAGTGACTATAGATTGTTGAAGTTATAGTAAATCCAAAGGGGCAGCTTTTGTGTAGCGTCCTGACCCGACCAAACAAGACAGCCTTGCATAGTGATAAGACCAAATGAGATAGCTTTGCATAGTGACAAGACCAAACAAGATAGCCTTATGCTGTGACAAGACCAAACGAAATAGCTTTGTGCATTGATAAGATCAAACGGGGCAGCTTGGTGCAATGACGTGATGCTATGCTGGTCCACGAATTGTCCGACGTACCGCTGCCTTGCGGACGCAAATTTGCCCAAACCAAATTGGACTTGTAACATGCACGCCATGTCAGCTTAGCCTACAAGTACTACCCCTTCCGCAGCGGGTTTTCCTGCACAACGACTACAACATTACATCACTAGTATAGAGAAGAAATGAGAGGAGATCACCCGCTCGCATGGGCTACTGTAGCCTAGGATGAACATGTGGAGCGTATCAGGAGGCCACCTTCCTGAAGGGAAGCCCATGTACCTCCAACCCTAACCCATACCTCAACATTCCCATCGAGCATTCATCGCAAGACTTGCCTATGGGGAAGACGCCCTCTCTGCTGGTGCAGAGACGCATGTAAGTCCTTTAAGTCCAAAGAGCAGTTGAGCTTAGACATGCGTTACTGGGTTCGGTAACTACATCTGAGATTATCCCAACCGATGTTGGGACACGACCTGTTACCGGCAGCCGGTAAGGATATGTTATAGTCAGTATATTTCTCAACCAGTTCTCTACCGTGGCACACACTAATAACCTCTCTCTTCTCGTAGTCTCTAGATTCACTATGTATGTACCATAAATTAATCAACCTGGAGATCTACCGCATTCATTAGCAATGTTTCAGACATCGGCGATAGTTAACCAACATATGTTGAAACCACGCGAAGAATCAAAACCACATACTTCGGTTCGACATACATCTTCAAGTTGTCTGATAGAAATCATCATACCAAACGTCATAGCTCTGGTAGATATACTAAGATGCAACAATATTTTTACGGTGACTGCTATGACTCAGACGACAAATAGTGTCGGACTTTGTCTCCGATACATCTCAATCAAACCAATGCCATTTATTAGCCCCGGATCCTAATGCTCCACCTCCCCTACTGCTCTCCACAGGCCTTGCCTCCATTTTCAAATCTCACCGGCTCCTATCTCTTCTCCTTCTGCTCCCCCCGCCAGTGGCTCGACGGCGGCCAAAACCCATCACCGGAGCTTGTCGCTGGAGTCTCCCTCCACCCTTCGCCTATCATCTCTTTCTTCTCTCAAATAACCACAGGCCTCACTGGCTCTAGCTCGGCCCTCATCCCGCGCCATCGCTGCTCGTTGCTGCTACTCCTCTACGCCGGCCAGCCACCAACTTGCCTCTAGCCGCCTCTGGTCTTGGCCATCGCCGCGCCGACTCCGGCCTCCTGCGATTTGTCCATGGCGCCACAGTAGTGATCCAGCCGGCAAGGAAGTCACACCACCCGGATCCGACAAGGCGAGGCACTGGGTTGGTTTAGCAGCAACTCGCTGTTCGCTCAGTGCCGATCCGTACGCCGCCGCAAGGATGCGGGTGGCCTTCTCCTCCGGCGTCGGATCCACACCGCACATGTCATCTTCTCACCGCCCATCGCCACCTCACCTACGCCTCGTCGCCACTGCAGGTAGGTGTTGTTTTTTATTGCAATATTTTAATTTCATATGTATAACAATCATCAACAATCAATACAATATCAATATTTTTTATGAAATATTTTATTGCATATATTGTATGATAATATTTCAAACGGTGCCATCAAATGTTTTTGATCAAAGGTACGAAGCTAGCATCCGAAGTGGCAACACCCATATTTTATTCACAACAGTCTAAGAGTCAAATTTGAAAGCACCGCAAAGTCGCAAACCCGTGTACGGGCCAGTTTTTAAGTCAAAAGCTGACGGCTTTTGATTTTTACTACAGCACCTAACTTTCAAACGGAGTATTTTCTCAAAGCGGGGTCTACAAATTAAACGATCTACACATTAAAAGTCCAATATCTGTGCCAACCAAAATCACAAGTGAGTATCTGTGTTTCTGTAATCTGTACTGTAAACAGTCAAAATTCAAAAATTTCAACCGAAAAGAACATGCCCTGCACCAATTGGTGTGCACGCCGCACCGGAGAAAAAGGCCAACCCCACCTTAACTATTCGCATCCAGACTCATGCATAACCAACCGTCGGATCTTTGATCGAACGGTTCCCAGTAAAAAAGGGTTCTCCGCACAGCCTGATCTGGCCAAGCACTCAGAGCGGTCTCGCCTCCACCGCCACTTGTTTCTTCTTTTGAGAGATTCCCTCGCCATTTTCCGCTCCCATTTTGTCTTGGCTCCCTTCGCGCCGCGATTATATATGTAGGCTCTGGGAGATTGGGCGATGCAAGCTTGCTAAGTTCTAGACGGACAGGTTCTTCTTTGTTGATTCTTGCGGCGGGCATGGCGTTCGTCAGATCATACGTGAGCTCCCTTTCTTTGTTCTCTCCAGTCATGTATTCTACAGTTCTTGTGTGGATTAGCTTTGGACAAAGCGGTGAGTCTTGGGCTTATTTGCGCGCATGTCGTCTGCTTGGCTTGGGATCCCTGGGGCGGTTGCTAGAGATATCTTGGTGCTCGATCTGTACTCTAGTTGGTAATTTTCTTCTGTTATTATTGCGCAGTTAGGTCTGATTTGGGCTGTGAATCAAAGGAAGAAAAGAATAGCAGTTCTTGTTTAGCAATTTTGCATCTATTGATTAGGGTTCTTGTTTGTGGGTGCATGTCTTTTAACCTGTACTGTACATTTCTCCAATTTTGGTTCTTGTAGTTACATATAGATGAATCATACCTAGCCACTTGAGAAATTTAAAGGAAAAATACTGATGGGTGTAGAATAGTAGTTTCCAGTGAATACACGAACTGTGTGCCCCAGTTGTGCAAAGGCCCGTTCAAAAGTGTCATGTCTTTTGGGTGAAATGTTACTGTAGCGGCCGTTAGCTTTTTCTAAGATATTCAATTAAAATAAATGAACAAAAAATAGGAAAAATGAAAAACACCATATCTGCATGGATAATGCAAAGAAAAAGGAAAAAAGAAAAAAAGGAAAAAAGAGAAAAAAGCCGCGATAAGAAGCTAAGACGTTCCCAAATGGCTTTTGGCTTCTGAAGCCAGGAGCTAAAAGCTATTTGGAATGGGGCCAAAGTGTGAAGATAGATAACTGTTGAAGATCTAACAGGAGTACAGAATTACTTCCAATCCAACTATCCAAGTAGTTGGTACCAACAGATCAGTAGGACACTAGGACATGAACAAGTATATATAGATATCCACTGGTGGATTGTGTACCTAATTACTCAGGAAGTGATTCACGTGTCGATTTTGTACCTTGGGCCTAAACATTCTCGAGCAATTTACTTGTCGCATTTTGAATGATTAATTGCCTCTGCTATCTGGCATTCTTGCCGTAGCACAAGTACCTTAGCAGCTGTGAGGGACTGAGGATATATTCAGGGGTGAAGGTCTGTATTTTTCCGGAGGACTCATTTTTGTGTTAAAAGTTGAGAATCAATTCCAGTTTCTCCTCAACAGATTATGTGAAGTAGTTGAGGACCCAATGTAGTTCTAGTCTCTCTGGACAATATATAACTCTAGTTCAGATGATTGAACTATGGTCAAAACCTTGAACAAATGGATCTTTTGCATCAGCTCATCATTTTCATCTGCACAAGTAGTCAAGATATGTCTGCAAGCAACAGGTTTAGATTACAGTCATTTTGAATGACACATGTATGCTTAGTTGCTCACAAAAGGGCTTTATAGTGCCTGTTGAATAATGCATAGGCATGGTTGTGCTCATCTAATTCGAGCAATGGTGAAAGCATGTTTGACCTTCCTCTATGAAATGGAACCTAATTATTTTTCTGCAAAACTACATATTTCAATATTTCATGATCTCTGATAAGATAATGTTTCCTGTTCTAAAAAATTACCTTTTTCTGCAGTCAAATGCTTCCTCTGGAATGGGGGTTGCTGCGGAGTGCAAGGAAACATTCCTTGAGCTTCAGAGGAAGAAAACACACCGATATGTCATCTTCAAGATTGATGAGAAGGGAAAGGAGGTTGCTGTGGAGAATACAGGTACCATGACTGAGAGCATCGATGATTTCATGGTCTCTCTTCCTGAGACTGATTGTCGATATGCCATCTATGATTTTGACTGTCACTGAGAACTGCCAGAAGAGCAAGATTTTGTTCGTTGCATGGTCAGACTAATGTTTTCACTGTCTTGTTGGTCAAACTTGTTCATTTATTTTTCCATTGTTTTGATCATACATCCTTGATAACCCATGCAGTTTTCATTTTTTCCCTGACAATTTCAGGTCGCCTTCAGTTTCCCTTATCCGTTCTAAGATGCTCTATGCTACCTTCAAGGATCGGTTCAGGCGTGAGCTGGACGGCGTACATTATGAGATCCAGGCAACTAACCCGTCGGAGCTGGACATAGAAGTCCTCAGAGGCCGTGCACATTGAGCTAAGGTCCAGGCATCTGCTAGCGTAGTCAGATGGAACTTACCAGCTACTTCTACTGGAGCGTATGTTTGGCGAAAGCATCTTGTAATGTCAAGACATGGCATGTGAAAATTTGCTGCGTGGGAAACTAGCATATATATAAGCTAGAATGGTAGATGAGCGCCACTGCAATTTTCACCACTGTTGGTGACTCTGTGCTGATGTTCTTCAGCTAATCAGCTCTTATCTATTGCTACTATTGTGGCTTCTATGCTATGCAATGGTTCATCTTTCTCGTTCGTCTGGTGTGCTGGTAATGGTTGAATTTCGATGGTATTTGAGTTTTGCAATTGAGTAAAAAGGTGGCCGAGAAACTTGAATGTGCGCTTGTGTGTTTGGATAATGTGAGGGTGGCAGACTCAACTTGCAAAATGCTGATGTTGGTCAATTTCTCTATTTTCCTTTTTCCCCCAATGGCCCACCACGAAATGTCAGAAATTACCCCCAATGTTCCATCACGAAATGTCAGAAATTACCTTTTATTCGCTGTATAGGTCAATGAACTTTACCTCCATCATAGGTGACCAATGGGTCGTGCTGGGCCAGCACGGCACGGGCCCGGTGACGGCATGGCCCGTTTAGGCACAGCCTGATAAGACCTGCTTAATAAATGGGCCGTGCCGTGCCGGCCCGCGGGCCGTGGTGCGAGCCCAGGCACGGCCCAAGGCCATGCCGTGTTGGCACGGGCATGGTTACCGGCTTAACGGGCCTCGATAACCTGAAAAAAGAGAAAAAATTTAAAAATGTAGAAAATTAAGAACAAAATTTAGAAAAATTATAGAAAAGTGTAGGCATTGTTAATCATGAAAATAATTATTTTCAATGACATAATAAGCTTTATTAACTTATTAAATTACATGGGATGGCTACCTCATTAAAAACTTTACCAAGTAAAAACTCAACTTGAGAAAATCTTGGTAAAAAAAGAGTACAGCCTATAAAGCTCATTAGTGAGTACATGTGAAGAAAAATATTGAAAATCCTATTCATTGCTATCTAGATATAAATTCTCAAAAGATTCTTCTAAATCACTATTATTTGCAGTATGTTGGAGTCTTGATTTAGCTTGTTCCCAGTCTTTGACGGTCAGAAGGTCTTCAACCATCTCGTTTGAGAGACTTATTCGTCGCTCCTCGATTATTCTTCCAAATAGACTGAATGCTGACTCCGAGGAGACTATAGAGACAGAAACAGTCAATACATCCCGCGCTAATATGGATAGCACTAGATATGATACTTTCTAGGTTTGCCACCATGAGAGGATGTTCAACTCCTGCTCGAAGCTGACGCTATCACTGTTGAGATAGCTTAATAGGTCTCTAGTGCTTTGTCGCCTTCTTCCTCCTAATTGATGTGCACCTGCACCTGCACGACAATCTCTAGACGAAGAACTAAAAATCTTGTCCCATTGCATAGTCCCCTTAGAGGTGCTAAGGGCTACCGGGGGTCTTTCCAAACGCACAGACCTAAACTTATGTTCATATTTATCATATACCTCATATAATTTATTCTTAACTAATGTATAGTATGTACAATAGTCTAAACTGGTAGCATCACTTAAAAATTGTAATACATTTATAAATCCTTAGAGCTTGGCCCTAGAATCCAAAATAAAGGTGAATGCATATAAAATAGGAATTTTCCTCCAATATTTTAAAAACTTTGTTTTCATGGCAACTACAGTATCCCATAGTATAGGATCATTTTCAAAAGCCTTTAGGTGAGTGGCAATTTCAAGAATATTATGAACAATTAGAGGAGATGTAGGGTAACATACTCCAGAAAGACAAAATGTAGCTTTATGAAAAAGTTCTAAAAAGAAAAATATTTTTTTACCAACAACCCAATCATCCTCAGTAAGTTCAGGGTCTCTAACTTGGGTTCTACTGGAGGAGCTATGAGATTGATGACCTTGGGTGTGAAGGAAAACAGATAAGGTACTCTTATATGGCAATATATGTTTAAGCATAAGGTAAGTAGAGTTCCATCTAACAGGCATGTTTAAACCAAATTTTCTAGGACGAACGTTCATTGCTACGCAAAAACTCTTATATGCGGTTATTCGTTGGTTAGAACAATTAATATATGAAATTACATCCCTAAAAGAATCAATACAAGCATTTAATCTTTTTAAACCAGATTTAACAATAAGATTAATAATATGACAAGCACAACGTTGATGTAGTAAGAAAGATTGTGCATAAGTATTAAACAAAGGAATAAGAATTTCATAGCCTTAATGTTTGCAGCTGCATTATCTAAAGTTATAGAAAAAATCTTATCCATGAGGCCAAAATCTTCTACAACTTTAATAATACTTTCTGTAATATTTTCAGCACTATGTGAAATATTAATTAATTTAAATCCTATAATTCTTTTTTTCCATTACCCAGTCATCATTAGCATAATGAGCAACAACACTAATATAATCCTCTCTAGCCCTACCACTCCATATGTCTGATGTTAAAGCAATAGAAAATGTACAGGTATGAAACATTTCGTTCAATTTTTCACGACAAATTGTTATAATATTTAATTAAATCTCTAATTGTTGTTTGCCTAGATACAACACTAAATCGTGGGTTATGAGCAGTCCTAATATATCTTTGAAAAGCATCAGACTCACCAAAATTTAAAGGTAAATCTTGAGAAGCAATTAATCCACAAAGAGATTCCCGGGCTACCTCTGGGTTGTACTCCCACGTACGTACCGAGTCATCGGGGTTATATTGCAGCTGTGTCTTAGCGCATTTGTATTCCTTGCCTTCTTTTGTAGCTTGCAGCATGTTGTTGCTGGTGACTTGTCCCTCCTGAAGATTTTGCAGACAATTCATTACCACAAATTTTACAAACAGCATACCTCACCGAATTCCCATCATTGTCGGTCTTGAACTTCTTGTCGAAATCATTCCAAACTCCTGATGTACTAGCTCTTGTTCTTTTTGCACCCGTGCTTTGGGTTGTGGATGCACTTATTGAGCCATCAGAAGATGGATCGATTGGACCCTGCGCCACCAGGGCCGTCGTTTCTTCTGCCTCCCCAGTTTGTTATACATGTGGACCTTCCGCGGATGGATATGCTTGTTGAAACGATTGCATATCCTCCGCCGAGAGACCGAATTCGGAGAGTTGAAAATCGTAGTTCTCCATTGAATCAACTACAAATTGAAATAGTAAAGAACAATTAACTTACTATTGAATCAACAAATAATAGAAAAAAATTAAAATAAGACAGCACTATTACCTCCTTTGCAGCTCTCACAAAAAGTTTTGAAGATTTTTGAATTTTGGGAATTTTGCCCGAATTTCTCACTAATTTTACCAAATTTGCGTAAATACTTCCGCATTTTTCACAGCTAAACAGAGAGATGAGAGTGAGGTGTGGAAAATGGAGGCCGGATGCCCCCTATTTATAGAAAAAAATTCAGTTTTTTCGAATTTTTTTGCTATTTTTTCGATTTTTTTACCTCCCAATTGTCAAAAAACGGCTATATTTAGCCAGGCCGTGTTGTGCCAGCACGACCCATTTAGGACCGTTGGGCGGGCTGTTGTAACATCCTGAAAAATTCAAATTTGGTAAAAAAATAAAGTTTTTAAATTATTTTCCAATATGTTCTGTTGAAATTTGGATTTTATGGCGACCTTCTAAATTTTGGCGGAGGATCCAAAAATTTAAGAAAGCCTCGAACAATAAAACTAATATTAATAATGCCAAAAATGGAAATATATCATTACAAATCATGAAATTCTAAATACTAATGTCTTGAATTCAAGTTCAGGATAATAAAATATTAAAATATACCCATTAAAATCCAAGGTGGGATATTCCGAATTTATATGTATATATATATATACAATTCACAGCAAAATAATGTCAAAATCGAAATCCGAGGGCAAACTGAATAAAATAGAAGATAGAGATATAATAGATATTGTAGCTAGATATTTGCACAAGATTTGAACTAAATTCTCAAAGATTGAAATCAGTAAATTCAAAAAGAAAGGAAATGTAAAATCCAAAAGCATTCAAATTTCAAAGCCTATTACATGTGGACCCCACTCCCTAATCTCTCTCTCTCTCTCTCTCTCTCTCTCTCTCTCTCTCTCTCTCTCTCTCTCTCTCTCTCTTCTCTTGCCGACCGCACGGTCGGGACTTCTCCCCCGCACGGAGCGCCTCCTCTTTCCTTTCTTTTCTTCTGCCTCTCCCCTCTTCCATGGCTGAGCAGCCTCCACGACACCTCTCCCTTGTTCTCTGCGCAGCGCTGCTCGTCTCGTCCCCTCCGCCGCCTGCCACTGCCCTGCTCTGCGCCGCTCTTGACATGCGCCGAGCCCCACGCCGTTTCCCTGGCGCCATGTTCCGTTGCCCTCGCGCCCAACCCGTCACTGCGTGCCCAAGTCTCGCGCGTCGTCATTCCACGCCAAGCCGGCCCCCTCTCCTGCGCTACAAAGCAGCCGCCCCCCTCCCATTTCTCTCTGCGCCACTCCCCTTTCCTCCCGTGCTCTTTCTCCCGCCAGTACCTGAGAGCCCGCCGCCGCGGCCTCCTTGCCGTTCGGGCACCCCGGTGCATCCCCCCACCAATCCGGCCGCGTCATGGCGTATACCCGCTTCCCCTCTACTCCCTCTCCAAATTAATCGAAGTTTCGCGCGCCGAAGCTCACCGCCGTAGCTCCTTCCCCAAAACCGGCTGCCGCCGCCATTCCCGCCGCCAACACCTCCCCGGGCCACCACTATCTGATTCCTCGCAGTGGGAGAGACTCCTCAGCGCCCTGGACCTCCTCCAATCGCTGGCCAAGCCTCTCATCGCCTGAGCTCCCTCCCCCACGGTGACCCGGCTGCGCCACCACCGGCCTCCGCCGCCAGCTCACCTCGGCATCTCTCCCGCTCGACCAACCCCGTGGTAAGACTCCCCTATACCCCCTAATGCTCACACCTGCATCAGCTCTCCCTCTCCCCCACGCCAACGCCGTCGCACCATACCACCCCCCGCCCCGCCGGTGAGAATCGTGCCGAGCCGCCCTGCTTCCCCGCAGCTCCCAACGCGGCACACTATGAGATCTCCGGCCTCCTAATACCCCATTTCATGCATCACCGCCGCCACTCTGGCCTCCCGGCGCCGGCGACATCACCGCTGGCTGCTCGCCGCCACTTCCCCTGTTCGGCCGGCTGAGTGCTCTGTTGTGGAGCTCCGTTTCTGTGTCGCCTCTTGTAAATTATCTTCCCACTTTTGTCACAAACAAGCGGCCACTCCGCTGGTTAGCCCAGCCAACCTTCATCCCGCAGGTCATCAGTTCGATTCCTCCTCGGTGCAATTCTTCCTTCTTTTTATTTTTGTTGATTATTGCTCATTTCAGTTTAGGAAAAATCAAGGAAAAATTTGTAAATAATCTAGAAAAGCTAATAAGTTTAATTGGGTCATAAAACCAGATTGATTAATATATAAATGTGGAATAGTTATTATGTTTGAATAATTAATCCTGTTCGCATAACTAACCAAAAGACCAAGTATTAATTATAGACTTCAATAAAGAAGAACGACTTATGGTAACTAACCAAATAAAGATTGCCATTAACTAAAATTAGGATTTATGCCTAATACTTAAAATGTTGCCATTAAGTAAACTCTAGTGGTAGGTTTTGCTAATTATCAAATATTGAAATATAACGTTGTTAGATAAGTAAATTTTAATTAAAGCTAATGACAATTAGAATATAGAGACTTTCTATGAAGATATGTATATAAACATATATGTATATACCTAAAAGGGTTAGAGAAATGCGGATAGCATATAGGCAGCCCACTAGTAAAAATAATTGTACCATTTTGCGGTCACCGAAGATCCCACTAAAATATATATGTAAATGCTATCGTTAATATACCGCCAATCATGAGGTCTTAAATGATAGTTTAGTTAATAATGATAACAAAATATACTCATGTATAGCAGGCTCGACTTGTAAAAGGATAAAACATCGGTATCGGTAGTTTTCAGAGAACACTTAAATTAAGAGGTCATAATAATATGGAGGTGCTAAAATATAATAGCCCTTAGGTTATCAAGATTCAAAGTAATCTTACAGACACACAAATATTCTAAAATGAACGTGTATCTAATAACACGAGTAATCCGGATCACATAAAATGATACATACCAAGCTTTACCCGAATAGCTAAATTAGAGATAAGGCTAAGCCTAAACTAAAGCATAGATAAAATAATAATGGTACCATTAACTAAATATCAATACTAGATTTAATAAATAATAATGATGAGCATGAAATAATAAGATATGACTAGTGACAACTAAATGTACATAAAATGCCACCCCATAAATTGCTACACACCTAGACTCTAAAATTTATTCGGTAAACCAAAATGCCCTGAAAAGTTACGCTCGACGAAATAACATTTACTCATAGGTCCATCCTAACTCATGGAACTTCCTTGATAAATATAAGAATGATAAAAGAAACTGTTAATAAAAGATCGAGTCATCGCTTTCTACCACCAGCCTTGCCTCAAATCACCCAAATCACCCATTAACTCATAATAATACAAAAATTGAGTTTATTCGAATTTATTTGGATCTTGTGAGTTATTTGCTTTCATTTGGATTCAGTTGTTTGTCGCGTAATTAGAAGTGGAGTTCGGAAGATCTATGGGGATCAAGTAAGACCCAGATCCAGATAAAGACGAAGACTAGAAATTCAAGCCCATCACATGAGAAGGCTTTGAGTGAGCTCAAGACCGCGTAAACTGCGTCAGGCGAGTCAATACTTTGATCATGTTGAACCTACATTTTCTGCAAATTATTTTTGTTTAAATTATCAAATTGCATGCTGTTATTTTATATGCAAATCCATGTTTAATTTAGAATTCTAGTTAAATGCCTATTATCTAACTTGATTAATGTTACCCCTCCTTTGGAATATTTGAACATGAGAACCTTGTCGCCCTAGCAAAATTATAATAGTAACCTTTGGAAAATAAGTCTCTAAATATATGCCATGCTTAGTATTTTTTAGATACTCATGGGCGCGAGAGCGCCCAAGCATCACTTTTAATCCTGAGAAAAATTGGTTGGGCAGTCATGGTGGTAATGACTGGTGTATGTTGGATATGGTTATTTTATATTCCTAAAAATCTCGAATTGCTTATTTATCTGGGCGGATGGTTCGGGGGTATGGTGCATGTGTGCACGAGAGTGTGATTTGTGGTAGAACCACCCAGATAACCCTAAGGACTGAATCTTGTCATGACCTCCTGTGTAAAACAAGTACAACCACAAGTCTGTAAAGTACAACTTGGCCTAGTAAATTTACCAGACCCTGAAAGTCATCATCATCAGTGGAGGAGTGAAGTGGTGCAAGCGGCTGTCTGTGTGGCGGGCTTGAATGGGACATCCGCGGAGGGTGAGGTTCTGCTGTGGCGTGCTAGCAGTGTGGTAGTCATCTGCTAGGCGTTCAGAAGGAGAACATCCCGCACAACGTATGGGACCCACCGCAAGTGGGAACGACCCATAGGGTGAGATGATGGAAGGGGCGAGGTACTTTGAACGGTTACTGTGATGGTTCGTTCAACCGCACTACTAAGGAATCGTGCGGGGCAACGAGTGAACTGTCTCTTGTGGGTAAAGTGTGCAAACTCTGCAGAGTCAAAACTATTCGAATAGCCGTGCCCACGGTCAAGGGCGGACATGGGAACTTAACTAGATATAGTTCTATTTCAAAAAAAACTTTGTGAATGGGAGTGGTAAAGTGGAGGGTAGAGAAAGGCCCTGATTTGAGTTGTCCTGGGTGTCGTCCCAGTGGTAAGTTAAGCGGCTATAACGCTGAAAGATGTTATATGGTGTGATGCCATATATATGAAAAAATTATGGTGATATTAGGCATATGGTGTGATGCCATATGTATGGAAAATCATGTTAGTACTCCTTGAACATTATGATTTGTTCCAAAGCGGCTAGGTCTTAGGAAATTTTATGTATTGTATTTCAAATAGTGGCATTATTAATCTTACAAACTAAAATATGGGCGGAATAAACAGGATCGTGAGTAAATGAGATAGATGTTTGTAGTATGCACATAAAGGTATTGGTGGATTCAGGTCGATCATGAATAGGAAATGATAGTGTGGGTTTTGGGAGAAATAAATTGGTGGGGTCCAGTTGAATAGATAAGCTAGATAAATGATCTAATTGAATTTTCAGGAATTTGGAGGAATAATACAAGTATTGGATTATAATTCTTGATTAGTGATATTCTTGGTGGATATAAAATGATGAATTGTAGAGTTGATCAATGATATTCTTGGTGGATATATAATATTGAATCGTAGGCTTAATTGATGATATTCTTGGTGGAGTTGAATCAATAATAAAAAGATTTGGATTGTTAGAAAATCTTGATGGGAATGCTCGGTGGATTAATTAGATGAGGTCACCCGCTGTTTGGAGATTAGACAGCAATCAATTTGGAAAGAGTATGTTTGGTGGAATACCTAAATAATGTCACATGCTGTTTGGAGTTCTAGACAGCAATAAATATAGGTGTATAATCGGTGGAATAATTGGATAATGTTACTTGCTGTTGGAGTCTTAGATAGCAACCAATACATAAAGAATATGATCGGTGGATTGAATAGAGGATGACACATGTTGTTTGGAGTTTAAAGAGCACTCAATAGAGGAAGTGTAATTTCGGTGGATTAAGTCAATTATGGCAATCGCTGTTGGGAGTCTTAGACAACAGTTAATAAAGAGCGTGAGTCTTTGGTGGATTAAGTCAATGATGTCATTTGCGGTGAGGAGTCTTTAGGTCACAAAAATAGCAATATGATATAATAATAGAAATGCTACTAAACGCGTTTTATGGCAAATAAAATAACCCGAGCCTCTCCTTTGTTTAGCCATGCATACTATTTATTTGCATTCTATGTATTGGCCCGCGGAGCACGGGGTCGGAGTGCTCACACTCGCTTTTGCGACAAAATACGAATCAGAATCAAATCACCTCGCCAAAGCAACAAGATTGGACAAGCTGGCAGAGAAGATGAAGATGTCAAGGGCTAGGTCGCGCACCTCCGGTTGGCTACTGTGGGCATGTCACGAAGGTCCCACCTGTGTGCTTCGTTCTTCATTGCTGCAATTTTATGATTTCGGCCTATCCGGCCCATGAGTAAGTCTATTATTTTAATTACGCTTCCACATGATATGTATTTTGATATTCAGAACTGTAATCTGTGAGCACTATCTACTGATCCAGGGAATAGTGCGGTGGAATCACAGAGGAATCCGGATATTAATATCTGGGCTCCTACACTGTGCTGGGCCGGCACGGCCCGATTTCTTAACGGGTCGTGCCGTGCCAGCCCGCCATAACGCGCCCTCGGCTCCCGGGCTAGCTCGGCCCGTTTAGCTCCCGTACCATGCTGTTCTCGGGCTGGGTCTACAGTAGCGGTCTAGGGTGCGGCACGGGTAGGCCCAGCCCATTTGGACAGCTATAACCTCCATGTAATTCATCAATTGTGGAACTGGTGTATAATTTGGACATGCTGTGTTTCAGGCATCATTCTTCATCAATTTTTGTTTAAGCCATCAATCATTTTCTGTTAATTAAACCCATGGCCAAATCTCTGTCTTGCTGCCTGTCAACCCAACTAACGCTAGTCTCATATATCTGTGGCAAATTTGCAAATTCTGGATGCGTACAAGTTGTTTCCTGGCTGGTCGGCAACTCCGGGAAGCGTGGCTAAGACACGAGTCTGCAGCCCTGGGAAAACGGTGCAGACTTCTCTGTCCCCTAAGACTGAAGGTGAGGGGAGAGAGAGGCCAAACCCTAAACCCCACCCCCTGCTTTGCTTCCCCCCTCGCCGTCTTCTCCGTGCGAGAGAGAGAGAGAGCAGAGGGAAGGCGGCGATGGCAAAGAAGCTTGGGAAGAAGGCCCGCAAGTTCGCGCGCAAGCATCTCCAGTCCGCCGCGAAGCGCAACCGCAAGCTCCGCTCCCAATTCACCCGCCGCCCTCGCAAAGGTTTGCCGTACCGCCGCTCGTCTCCTCCGCCTTCGTTTGCTCTCTGTTTTCTTTTTTTGGGGTTCTCTGTTTGGGGTGCAAGTTGCTAGCTAATCCGATCCGTTTCAGGTGGGAGCGATCGGAACGGGAGGCGCCTGGGCGATGGCGACGACGGGGAGATGTCGCAGCGAGTGGACGATTCCACCATGTAATTAGCTGTTGCCTCTGTTAAAATTTGTGGGCCAAGTCCATATAAGGCAAATCTCAAAGGCCCACTCATGCAAAGGAGGCATGCATGTGAACTTTAGTACCACATTGCTAGTTCTAGGAGAGGAAGACCAACTTAAAAGGAATGGTGCACTCCTAGCCACTTGAGGCATGTGTGGGAGAGAACTAGAGGATCACACGCGCGCGCCTCGCCTCGCCTCGCCGGGCCGGGCCGGGCGGGCGGGGCGCGGGCGCACGGCACCTGCGTGAATGGTCCGCCAAAATCGGCGCCAGGTGCTTGCGCAGACGCGGCTTCCTTTTGCAGTTTTATTTTTTGCGGTTTTGAGTGGCGGTGAATCCGGATCGGTTACGCGTGACTAATCCGTTTCGGTTACGAGTTATGGAGAACGTGCAGGCGTCTTGATCACGCGTCCTGATTCCTCTATAAATACCGAGTCGCCGCCTCCATACAGCATATGCGAAAATCAATCTAGGGTTTTGCCTCTTCCATTGTGCTGCGCCGTCCCACGTAGTCTACTCCATTCCGTTCGCCGGCGTGCACTGTCGTTCGGGAGAGCAGGTCTCCGGAACCGTCGCCTTCGAAGTCCTGCACCGGGAGAGGGCGAATAAGGTTTTTGGGAAGCGCTCTGCGCGACTGCTTGCTGTAGATCTGGCTCGTCTTCCTCGTCGTTCGGCTTCGGCGAGTCGTCATCGACACTGCGTCATCCACACCGTTCCTGCAGCGTCAACATCGCCGTCGATCGAAACAGAACCATCGATGCATGCGATCATGTTCTCCGTATTAGATCTGTTCATGTACAGTTTCCTGGTTTACATGTCTAGATCGTTTGTACCTGTGATGGTTCTGTTATTTTGCGTGCATGTTGTCATGATTTATTTATGGAATAAATTGAATCTACATGTGCTTATATTTCCAACAGCCTATGCTTAGTTTGGTGCACTAGGGTAGAGGATGCTTGCCGAAATGTGTTGTCGAGCTACTAGGCCCCTCTCGTTCTAGTCAAGTGATTTTGCTTGATCAATTGATGTGATGAGAAGATTAGGGTGGATTGGTTTAGTCTCCCCACGTTAAAATTGGATGTGTTCTTGTACCTCTGGACAGCTACGGTGTTTACATTTATGCATTGTTGATTCATTCTAATTGCTGTCTGTTGGAATAAAAAAACTGTTGCATTAGGATGTTTTCGAAATGCAATAAGATGCTTTTCTGTGGTTTGGGATAACATCCGTAGTGTTTAAGGTAGCTGTCACCACTGTTAACCCCTAGCAACAGTGAAAACCAGAAGACAAGGATGCAATGCATCGCTAGGTTACGTCAATTTGCAACTGTACTGGTATCATGGTACATATTGGATACTGCATTTTTTTGTTAATGAAATTGATCTAGACCAAATGCTAGCTTACAATTTCTATACCCAAAATGTTGTACTAAAAATGTACACTAAAAATTTTCTATACTAACATTTCTATACTAAAAATTGTACTAAATTTTTTACATCTCAATTTTTACTAACACTAACATTTGATAAAAATAATATTGCAAATACAATATACTAAAAAAATACCTAGATTTAAGGATCTGAATGGATGGAATAGCTCCCACTTCTCCTCTCCTCCTCCTCTCCCTCTCTCCTCTCCTCTCCTCCCCTCCTCTCCCTCTCCTCCTGTCCCCCTCCTTCCTCTCCTCTTCTTTTCTCTTCTTCTCTCCTTTTTTCTTCTCTGGGCGCAGAGTGAGTGAAAAATGAGCAGTAGCGGCAGCGGCCGAGTTTGTTGTCTTAAAACCCCCTGTCGCCCGAGCGTTGGGTGACTGAAACTCCAGTCACCCAACCGTACAGCGACTGAAATTCCAGTCGCCCAACGCTTGGGAGACAACAATAATTCG
This sequence comes from Dendrocalamus sinicus, assembly GCA_036346575.1. Lineage (NCBI taxonomy): Eukaryota > Viridiplantae > Streptophyta > Magnoliopsida > Poales > Poaceae > Dendrocalamus > Dendrocalamus sinicus. Next base: position 2,517,359 of record CM070658.1, read on the forward strand.
CCCAACCGTTGCCATATTCCCTAGGTGTCGTCTCCTGGTTGGGCGATTAGCTCCACTCGCCCAATGAGGGGCTACTGGAGTCTATTTTTGTAAAAATTTTCCCGCGGGTATATTTCTGTAATTTCGAATAAAAAATAGATTATTCGTACAAAAAATTCTTTAAAAAGTCACATGGTATTCAATTATTCTACGACTGTGTGAAATATACTGCAATGTTTTTGTTGTGTCAAATTCTTTGCCTTTTTAGATATGATGCTACCTCATCGTATATTGTAAACATTATGCAGATCTTAGTTCGCTTGTGGGCAAGTGGTCACAGAACTTGTCTCTGTCTTCATTTCTTATGATCCGAGAAGTGGCTTCACTGTTACCTGACTGTCTGGATCTCTGCTTAACTAAAGCATATAATACGTACCTTGCCAGTTCGAAGCTTGTGGATGACAGAAATAAAAAGCATATTGATTTTTTGATGAACTGTTTGGTAGAGCTTTATTCTCTGGATGTCCAGAAATCATGTGAGAGGGCAGTAATGACTGTGGGACAACTGAATGCTATTCTTAGGCAGGCTTCTAAAACAAAGGAAAAGGTATAGAAAAATGCACTTCCGTTTAGCTCTAGACCAGGGGTATAGAGTTCCTATCATTTCCTGTCCAGACTGGTGCTTATGGCCTGTTTGGACGTGAGGGGCTGGCTGGGTCTCCCCACATCCAAACAAGGCCTTAGGGTGTAGTGTATCTAGACACCAGTTATGGTAAAATGCAGTTCATTAAAATAGACTGGCCCTTAGTTTATTTCTGTGCTAAGACATTAGGAATTCTTTAGTGATTGTCACATTTGCTAAAAGCATTGCTCCGAAGAGATCCTGGCATATTTGTAGTCATTGTTATTTTCATTGCACCATACTTATTATTTTCATTGTCTATTTCCTTCTTGCATCGTGATGTGGTGGAGATCACAAACTGCTACTTATTAATTTGGTCTTGTCACAACGTGTTGACAGTTGAGAATTTGTGACATGTTAATAGCTTTTTCCTGCTATGGCTATCTAACTTGTCAAGGTTTATCATTTATAATTTATGATTATTATCATACAAGAAAAAGAAAAATCTTACCGATATACATTTCCTTTTCACTCGCCCAAAAGAAAGAAGATTGGTTATGTGCATGTGCATGCTGAGGCTTAGCCTTGCGGTTGTATTTTGTTTGTTCTTTTTGTGTCACATGAATAGTTATATGCTTCTCCTTTGTGGTTGCAGGAAGACATCAGGAAGATAGATAACTGGGAATATATTAACTGTGTAAACCTATGGGTTAGGTTTGTTTGTTGTAACTACAAAGATTACAATCTCCAGGCATTATTTTCTTCACTTGTTCAAATAATAAGAGAAGTGGCTCACTTATTCCCAGGCACACGTCACCTACCACTGAGACTGAAGCTTGTGCAGATGCTGAATGAGCTTTCCAAATGCAGTCAGATGTTTTTTCCAATTCCATCTTTGTTATTTGATTGCCTAGAATTTAGGGAGATATCTCAGAAAGAACAAATGCAAAAAGCAAAGGTCAACTTTTCATCATTATTGAAGGTACGTCATTTTTGCTGGGCAAATTGCGATGACAATGCTAAGAACTTCATGCCCTTTAATGTCTATTCTCTGTCACCAAAATATCCCAAACATACTGTTCAGCCCTGACCCCATAAAACCAAACACTCATGAAAAAGCTATTTTTAGCAATGAAGCATGATGTTTTGCAATCATGGTGAAATTGTGAACTGTTCCGTCTTTCTAGTCTCTTCCTTCTAGATTGCTTAATTTTAAGCATGTATTATAACTGCATTAGCATGGGTCAAGGTTTATAATTGTATAATTTTGGTCTCATATTCTGAAAATGGTTTGGATTAACTGCTATTTGCTTTGTTTTTAGGTGCCAAAGAACCTGATGAAATCACGGGATTTCCAAGAGTAGTGTATTCTTTCAGCTGTTGAGGTTCTATTGGCACATTTTGCCCAGTGGAGCTATCATGTTTCTTTTCCAGAAGTAGCCACCATTCCTCTCATTCTCTTGAAAAGATTACATGAGCAGGCAACAATTGAATCCCTTCATAGTCCTATTAAACGACTGATGGATCAGGTGAATACACAGGATCCAGTTCCTTCTAGTTCTGTCAGAATCCCTGAAAGCTCTATTAGCATTGTTTTGTTACTCTACAATGACCTCTACACATAACATATAAACAGCAAATTTCCAGCTGGATTGGTGCATGTGAATAGATTCCGTACAATCCTGCTTTCTTGCTCCTTTTTTATTCATGGAAATGAGGGTGGACCGCATGGTCCTTTTGCTTTCTGTTTCAATGTTTCATTCCGTATGACAGCTTGTTTTTAATGCTGAAAGTGCAGGTGAATGATAACAAGGATTTTATACAAAGGAAGAGAGATGGGGTCTCTTTTTCACCAAATGATCAGGCATCAGTTGAGAGCTTTCTTCAGGTTGGATTTCACCCTTTATTATGACATTCCTATTTTGTAGTCATCATTTGTTCTTGCAAACACACTGCTTCCTGAGGTTGCTGAAAAACTGTTCTTTGTATGCAGGAGAAGAGCGGTGGAAATGCTTCCTTCACACAATTTTATTTTATACACCCATGTCAAAAAACCATCAATCGAGAGGTGAGAACAATATTTGATGAACAACGTCATCTGCAATGGCTTCTACAATGCTAACCACTACCACGCCGCTGAAGGAACGCGCGTAGGCTACGATAGCAGAAAATAAAAAATTTCTACCGCGCACACCAGGACATCATGCTAAGGAGGGATCATAGATCGTTACCACTAGACGCAGCGCAGCGAAGAAGAGTTGGAGAAGCCGATCCAACCACGCGTCGAGGTAGTAGTGGAAGTAGCCGATCGTCCCGAACAGATCGTCTCCTCCACGCGATCAACCACACCACGAGCAGATCAATCGTAGTTTGTTGATGCCGATCAACGCCGCAACGAGCAGCGCCTCCACCGGTATCCACACGTCCGGGGTGGAACGCCGATCGCGAGTGTACCAAAGACTCGCGAGCGGCTAGGGTTTGGCTCGGGAGGTGGCGGCTAGGGTTTTGCTCGGGAGGAGCGAGCGTACATCCTCGGCCCCGCCTCCAAATATATAGACCTCCTCACTTGGGCCTCGTGGACCGAGGCCCAATAGGAGTCTATCCGGATCTCTATCCGAATTGAGCCCACATCCGAATCACATTCGAATTAGTGTTCCAACCCGTTAAGTGTGCGACCAGAGGTTCACGTATACTTGGTCGCGACCGGAAACACCTTTCCGGTCACCACGTTAATAGCGGCCTCTAGCAAGACATATTAACCCCAAAGTATACGTAAAGATCATATCATTTGAACTGTAATGTTCTCATGTACGAATCCCTTTGCCTCACGATATAGATTAAGCTCAAGGCGAGACTGTGTCATCCTCTTAATAGCTCAATCACTCTCTCGATTCCGTGATAGATTATAAACTTGTGATTGACTCCTCAATCACATTGGCATGGCCATGCACTTTCATAATCCATTACATCGAGGGCCGAGATATCTCTCCCATAAGGAGGGCAAATTCTATCTTGATCATTCACATCCCACTACATGTTTCATAGCAAACCCGAAGACTACTTTTATGACTACCCGATTCTGGAGTAGTGGTTAGTAGTCCCAAAATAGGCTACTACGCATATTGGGAACCATGATGATCTCAAGTCTAAGGATTCTACATAAACACTACTTGAGACCAACTAATGACACATGGAATCTCTGCAGTGTCTCATGGCGGGTCTATCCAACATATGTTCACTAACACATGTCCATATTATTGATTTGGTATCTCCATACCATGATCCACGAGACATGATCATCAATCAATACATATGCTGATCTTTGAATCATATTTGTTCCTCATATGATATATGATCAGGGATCATTTAGAAATAGCAACATTTTGGCATTAAGAGTCTCATGAATAAGTCACATACTCATTGATCAATAATGATAATGTCTATTTCAAGGAACAAAGCAATGTATCATAAACATAGTATGTGATATATTCAACATCTCCATTTTGCCTCTAGGGCATATCACCAATGATCTCCCACTTGCACTAGAGTCAACCATGTAGGTATCTAATACCCATTGCCCTAGTGTGAGCCTCATGCTTTGGTGGGAAGCGGCTTTGTCAACGGATCTGCAATGTTCAAATCCGTTTGTACTTTGCATATCTTCACATCGCCTCTCTCCACAATCTCGCGGATGAGATGAAATCGCGTAGAATGTGCTTGGACTTTTGGTGCGATCTAGGCTCCTTGGCTTGCGCAATGGCCCCACTAATGTCACAAGAGAGGTCCATTGGGCTGGAGGCACTAGCCACCACACCAAGCTCGAAACAAATTTCTTGATCCAAACGGCCTCTTTAGCGACTTGAAGCTGCTATGTACTCGGCTTCGTTGTAGAATCAGCAACCGTCTCCGCTTGGAACTCTTCCACTCACCGCACCGCCATTCAGCAGAACACAAATCCAGATTGCGATCTAAAATCATCTTTGTCGGTTTGGAAGCTAGCATCGGTGTAACCATTTACAACGAGCTCTTCCTCACCCCATAGACGAGGAACACATCTTTAGTTCTTCTCAAGTACTTCAAGATGTTCTTTACGGCAATCCAGTGACTTTCACTGGATCGATTGGTATCTACTTGTAGCACTTAAAGCATACGAGACATCCGGACGTGTACAAAGCATGGCATACATAATGGATCCCATAGCCAAGCATATGGAATCGCATTCATTTTATCCCGCTCATCGGTGTACTAGGACACCGACTCTTGCTAAGATTTATACCATGTGACATAGGTAGGAAGCCTTTCTTGGAATCCTGCATGTTGAACCTTTTCAATACCTTGTCAATGTACGTATCTTGGCTTAATCCAATTAGCCTTCTTGATCTATCCCTATAGATCTTGATGCCTGAATATATGCCGCCTCTCCTAAGTCTTTCATAGAGAAACTATTTTTCAATGAAGACTTAACAGATTCGAGCATAGGAATGTCATTTTCGATCGTAATATGTCATCCACATATAAGACCGAAACACGAGTGTGCTCCCACTAGCCTTTTTGTAAACACAAGGCTCTTCTTCGTTCTTGATGAAACCAAACCCTTTGATTACTTCATCAAAACGAATGTTCCAACTCCGAGATGCCTGCTTTAATCCATAAATGGATCTTTGCAGCTTGCATATCTTTCCAGCTGATTGCGGATCGACAAAACCCGTGGGCTGTGTCATGTACACATCCTCACTCAGATTTCCATTAAGGAAAGCTGTTTTGACATCCATTTGCCATATTTCATAGTCGAAATATGCAGCAATCGCTAGAATGATCCGAATAGACTTTAGCATTGCGACGGGCGAAAAAGTTTCATCATAATCAACACCTTGAATTTGTTTGAAACCTTTGGCCACCAATCGCGCTTTATAGATGTGAACATTTCCATCTATGTCTATCTTTTTCTTGAAAATCCATTTGCACTCAATGGTTTTAACACTATCGGTGGATCAACCAAGTTCCAAACTTGATTCTGTGCATGGATTCAATTTTGGATCTCATGGCTTCAAGCCATTTCTCGTAGTCCGGTCCCACCATCGCTTCTTCATAGGTCTTAGGCTCATCGTTGTCTAACAACAATATGTCCCGTTGTTGAGTAGTCAAGAACATGTACCTCTTAGGTGCACGACGTGACCTCTCGACCTCACGTGGTGCCGGTGTGTCCCACAAAGTTCTTCAACAGTTTGTTCATCTGTTGTGGTTCAGAGGAGCTGAAACATTTTCAGTGTTTCTCGAATTTCTTCAAGTTGCACCGTGCTCCACTATCCCTTCTTGAGAGAAACTCTTTCTCTAAGAAGACACCATGCCAGGCGACAAACACTTTGCCTTCTCCTTGATTATAGAAGTAATATCCTTTTGTTTCCTTAGGATACCCGATAAAGAAGCATTTATCAGATTTAGGACTGAGCTTATCGATTGTAAACGTTTACATAAGCCTCACATCCCCAAATCTTAAGAAAAGACAAGCTAGGACGTTGTCCTGTCCACATCTCATATGGTGTCTTTTCTACTGATTTTGATGGAACCTGTTTAGTGTGAAAGCAGTTTGTTTCAAGAGCGTACCCCAAAAAGACAACGGAAGATCACTTTGGCTCATCATGGAGCGCACCATATCTAATAAGGTGCGATTTCTCGCTCAGATACCCCATTCCATTGAGGTGTTCTGGCGAGTCAATTGTGGAACAATTCCACAATCCTTGAGATGATTGCCAAACTCATGGCTCAAATACTCGCCTCCACGATCAAATCATAGAAACTTGATTGTCTTGCCTAAATGATTTTGCACTTCATTTTGGAATTCTTTGAACTTTTCAAAGGATTCAGACTTATGCTTCATCGGTAGATATACCCATATCTACTAAAGTCATCGATAAAAGTTATGAAGTATCGAAAACCCCTCGGCTATTGAGCTCATTGGTCCACATACATCGAATGTACGAGTGCCAATAAGTCACTTGCCCGCTCACCTTGACCGGTGAAAGGTGCCTTTGTCATCTTGCCAAGTAAACAAGATTCGCATGTCTCAAATGATTCAAAATCAAATGAGTGCAGAATACCATCTCTGTGGAGCTTCTCCATGCGTTTCTCATTTATGTGACCTAAGCGGCGAGTGCCAAATAAACGTGGGATTTAAATCATTCGAACGTTGCCTCTTTGCATTAATGTTATAGACCGGTGACTCTTCAAGAGTAAGAACATATAACCCATTCACCAATGGAGTATGACAATAGAACATATCTTTGAAATAAAGAGAACAACCATTGTTCACAGATCTAAAGTCATAACCTTTCGCTTGCAAACATGAAGCGAAATAATGTTCTTGGAAAGAGATGGAACACAATAACAATTATTCAATTCCAAAACTAATCCTCGAAGGTAAAGACAATGGCATGGTGCCAACAATGATCGCAAAGAACTTTTGCTCCATTGCCAACGCGAAGATCCACTTCGCTCCTCCTCAAACTTCTACTTCTTCTTAGCCCCGCAACGATTTGCAAAGGTGAGCAACCGATCCGGTATCAAATACCCAAGAATCGGTGGATGAAGTAGCAAGATTGATCTCTATAACATTTATACCTAGAGAGGAAGTCGTATTTCCTTCTTCTTCTCAAGATCCTCCAAGTACTTTGGGCGCCTTTTCCAATGACTGATTGCTTACAATAGTAACAATCGCATTAGGAGCAGCGCCCTTCTTGACTTGCTTGGCCTTAGAACTGCTCGCGATCTCATCGGGAGCTAACTTTCTTTGACCGCGCCTTTCTTGACATTGGGCTTGCCCTTGCCTTTCTGCATCATCATCACATGATTGCTGCTTTTCTTAATGCTTTCCTCGCAGCTTTTAGCATCCCATGCACTCGCCAAGGTCTTATCCATGTTGTTCATGTGATAGTTCAAGTATGAATGGCTCAAAGCTCGGGGAGCGACGGAGAATCACATCGTAGCCAACTCTTGGCTAAGGGAAAACCAAGCTTTTCCGGACTCTCAATGTAGCCAATCATCTTAATCACATGAGGGTGACGGATTCCTTCGCAAGCTCGCACGCAAACAAGGACTTTGAAGTGTTGAACCTCTCACCCTTGCTTGGTTCTCAAACATACCACGCAACCCCACAATGATATTGTAGGCATCTGTGTTCTCATATTGCTTCAAGCTCAGAGGACATTGTGGCAAGCATGAGACAGACTCACATCAAGGTAATCATTCGCTTGCTTCTCATAAGCTCTTCGTGCGGCCGTAGTAGCATTATCGGGCAAGTCATCGGGATAATGAGACTCAAGGACATACTCCTTGCGCTCTTGCTTGAGAACAATTCTCAAGTTGCGATACCAATCCATAAAGTTCGCTCCATTGAGTTTTTCTTTCTCAAGAATAGATCGCAAATTAAAAGAACTGGATGCGGCATTAGTTGACATGATCTACAACAAAGAATATGCAAAGTTTAGCACTATGTTTATGTTCATCTTTATTAAACTATTTAACAAAAGACTCCCACTATGTGTTTTGCAACAAAACTCCTCTAAGTCACATAGTGGGTCAAGATCCTCATTTCACAAATTCCTAGTGAGCTTTGGCATCACGGCTAGAAAACTAGTGACATGGGTAAGCAACACCTTGCTAATCACATCTCTATGTGACTCTTGCTTGTTGGGTGACATCAATATGCCCTGCCCAACCTATGCCCCAAGGTCCAAAACTGTTTTGATAACCTTGTTAAGTAAACCAAATGCTTCCGCATGTAGATGTCCGACATCTACCCCAAATAATGATGATAATCGACGGCACTCTACTTTGGTAGACCTACCATGCGGTGATCATTATCTTTTGGTGCAACATATGGAAGGGCATGAACACCTAATTTTATGAGGATTCTATCCTACCAAAGCAACATATCACAAAAACATTGCATAAGAATAAGATAGATAATATCACAGATAAACACATTTAATCGTGAAGTAGTATGGCCCAAAAATGGTGATCTCCATCTCCATGTAGGTGTAGACGATCTCCATCCTCCACATCACTCCTTTAGGCCACCATGCTTGAAAGCTTGTAACATCAAAACTAGGCTACTACCTATAATAGCTAGAAATTGAAGATTACAAAGATAGATTCAAGCATTAAGGTCACACGCAGTCGTTAAATACAATATAGACAGCTAACAATAGCTGAAATAATCATGACACGCAGGCCATGAACGAATGTTACATGCATCACATACATCTCATACATTCCAATAAGATATAGGGCCATACCATTCACATCATTCTCTGCAAAAACAAGTTAGACGTAGAATCGTATTCTACCTAACGATGTGAACCCATGACGCTATACAAGGCGGGTACGCACGGCGGTCCCGCTGGCCGGTCAGCGGGCGGGGTCGAGGGGCGCCGCGGGTTTCAGGGCAGCGCCCTGAACACCCTACGAAATTTACAGATCCAATCTATGAAATCGCAACGGAAAAACTATTCGGCACAACCACCTTATGCCGATCCGAGACATTCTCTAGGATGCTAGTTTTTCCACTCGGCCGAGGCCATCAGATCCGTAACCTACTAGTATTCGGCATAACCACCTTATGCCGATCCGAGACAATCTCTAGGGCACTAGTATTCCCACCGCCCGAGGCTATCGATTCAGATCCTACTAGTATTCGACATAACCACCTTATGCCGATCCGAGACAATCTCTAGGGCACTAGTAGTGATACAACTGTGCCTCATCCAACCCCTATTCACCGATTGATCTCATCAACCCGTGCTACCATCGATTCATCACATGAACCGATCGATCTAGATCGTAATAGATCCGATCTACTACAACCGCATATCATCATATGCGCTGATCCAGATCGCAAACTAAGCAAGATGGCTCGATACCATCAAGGAACGCGCGAGGCTACGATAGCGAAAATAAAAATTTCTACCGCGCACACCGGACATCATGCTAAGGAGGGATCATAGATCGTTACCATTAGACGCGCAGCGCAATGAAGAAGAGTTGGAGAAGCCGATCCAACCACGCCGCCGAGGTAGTAGTGGAAGTAGCCGATCGTCCCGAACAGATCGTCTCTCCACGCGATCAACCACACCACGAGCGATCCAATCGTAGTTTGTTGATGCCGATCAACGCCGCGAGCAGCAGCTCCACCGTATCCACACGTCCGGGTGGAACGCCGATCGCGAGTGTACCAAAGACTCGCGAGCGGCTAGGGTTTGGCTCGGAGGTGGCGGCTAGGGTTTTGCTCGGGAGGAACAGGCGTACATCCTCACCCCGCCTCCAAATATATAGACCTCCTCACTTGGGCCTCGTGGACCGAGGCCCAATAGGAGTCTATCCGATCTCTATCCGAATTGAGCCCACATCCGAATCACATTCGAATTAGTGTTCCAACCCGTTAAGTGTGCGACCAGAGGTTCACGATACTTGGTCGCGACCGGAAACACCTTTCCGGTCACCTGTTAATAGCGGCCTCTAGCAAGACATATTAACCCCAAAGTATACGTAAAGATCATATCGCTGAACTGTAATGTTCTCATGTACGAATCCCTTTGCCTCACGATATAGATTAAGCTCAAGGCGAGACTCGTGTCATCCTCTTAATAGCTCAATCACTCTCTCGATTCCGTGATAGATTATAAACTTGTGATTGACTCCTCAATCACATTGGCATGGCCATGCACTTTCATAATTCATTACATCGAGGGCCAGAGATATCTCTCCCATAAGGAGGGGCAAATTCTATCTTGATCATTCACATCCCACTACATGTTTCATAGCAAACCCGAAGACTACTTTTATGACTACCCGATTCACGGAGTAGTGGTTAGTAGTCCCAAAATAGGCTACTACGCATATTGGGAACCATGATGATCTCAAGTCTAAGGATTCTACATAAACACTACTTGAGACCAACTAATGACACATGGAATCTCAGAGTGTCTCATGGCGGGTCTATCCAACATATGTTCACTAACACATGTCCATATTATTGATTTGGTATCTCCATACCATGATCCATGAGACATGATCATCAATCAATACATATGCTGATCTTTGAATCATATTTGTTCCTCATATGATATATGATCAGGGATCATTTAGAAATAGCAACATTTTGGCATTAAGAGTCTCATGAATAAGTCACATACTCATTGATCAATAATGATAATGTCTATTTCAAGGAACAAAGCAATGTATCATAAACATAGTATGTGATATATTCAACATCTCCATGTTGCCTCTAGGGCATATCACCAACAGCTTGCAGGGGTAAAAATGCTTTAAGATGTGAACCCATTTGTTGGACTAATTGGCTGCCAGGAGAAGACTTAGTGGATTACACAAGGACGAACTGAAGAATCACTCAAATGCACATTTGGTATTGATCGACACATGCATAAGAGAGATTTTCATGAGCTCCAGTTGATTGCCGCCTTAAGTCAGGTGTGCGCCGCCCGTAACCGGCCGGTTACCGGTTCTACCGGCGGGAACCGGTAACCAAAAAAACCCGGTCAAATTCAAATTTTGATTTCAAATTCTGACCGGTATTTTCTGGTTGTCCAGTTTCAGGCCGATTTTTTCGGTTATCGGACGGTTTTTCCGGTTATCGATTTCAAAACAGCCTAAAATTCAAATTTTAATTTTTGAAGTTTTGACTGATTTTTTGGCTGGTTTTCCGGTTACCGGTCGGTTATCGTTACCGGCTACCGGGTGGGTTTTCTCTTGGTTCCGAGATTTGTATCCTTGGTGTGCACAATGATGCCCACTCTTGTTGAACTGGGGCAATGAGATTTTTGGTGAGCAAATTTTGAGTGCGAATGTAACTGTGTATTGGTGCATTAGACTCAGAAATTAATGGGAAGGGACAACGAAAGATTCAAAAGGAAAAAAAATATGAGAAATGTTTCTATAATTTTCTCAATAACAAAAGTAATATTAATATTAAAGTACAAGAGGTAAATAGCATCTATCCACTATTTATCATACTATAAAAATTATGCAAATCACTGCAAAGAAAAACATAGAATCACTTTCCAAAAAATACTAGTCGATATGGTATGCTAATGGGCCTTATTACCGTTTGATGCTGCTTATGCAATTTTTATCTGATTGCTAATTTGCTGCACATGTAATGCAAATAAGTAATCTAGCAACTGCGTTACCAACAGAAGAAATACCCTGATTTGTATATGTAATGTGTGTGAGGTGTGTGTTACTAACAGAAGAAATACTACCAGTTTGTGCTTCAGTTGTCATACAGAAATTCTGTTGTACTACAATTGTTCTGAAACGAAATACTACCAGTTTGTGCTTTCGTTGTCATACAGAAATTCTTTTGTACTACAATTGTTCTGAAATGGTTTCAGCTTTTGGCTTTTAGTTTTTTAAGTTAGAAGTCGCTTAAAACGCATTGGTTTTTAATTTTGTCTTTTTTTTTATTTTTTGGCTCTTGTTTTTTCTTTTTTACATTGTCTGTACAGATATAAAGGTATTTTTTATATTTATTAAATAATTTTAAAAAAATTAACAACTGCTGTAATGTAATTTGAACTTTTCAAAAGGTATGGCCGAAAGCTGCAGCCGACGGTGGGTTAGAGCGGCGACGTACACTACTACCGGTTTGTTCAACCTTCACCATTCGAGTCACTTTAATAAAAATGTACAAGTGCAGAGCCGTCAAATGTTTGAAAATTTCCAAGTCTTGATGGAGTAGGTAGAGCAAGACGTTGATGCTGTAGACAGTAAAAATTCCTTTGTAAAGCCGTCTGTTAAATAGTAAAAAATATTTTTCTTTTTTCATATTATCTAAAATTTTATATAACATATGTTTATAATCAGATGATATGTATCGTTGTATATGCCTTCAGGCTAGAAACACGGGTTTCTAGTTCTCTCAAAGAGACGGATATTTCTCTGTAACCAGAAAGTAGAGAAAACTTACAGTCGTCGAAGAGGAAGAATGACGAGAGAAGAAGAGGAATCTCTCTCTCTCTCTTTTTTTACCGAGAACACGCATGATACCTAACCACGCATTTTTGCGTTACAAGGCGGAAACAACGTTACAACAGCTGAAGAAAGAAAGAAAGAAAGAAAGAAAGAAAAAGAGATTCATTCTGCCATGCAAGCTATTAAATGAGGATGAGGGAGTATTTGTAAGTGCATGCCAGTACATGAGGACGTCTCAGCCGTTAGGTTTGATATAAAACCGGTTAGATCGGAAAATTTTGACAACGCGTGGCTGTAGGTCAAATCTGTAATTAATTGGGGTCTACAGTTGACCGATATACCCATCCATTGGCGATCCCCATCATAAAGGATTGCGTGTGAGGCTGGCAGGGCAGCTCCGCCCGTCAAGTGTTGGACTGCATGTGCGTATGACCCATGTAAATCCCCAGTTCACTAGAGGCGTATACAAAGGACGTCATCAATATTTATAGGTTACATAGTTTTAAAGTTGGAATTCACATACAGTCTCTAAGCTTAACACTATTTTCTGCAGTGTGCAACATTAGGCCAGTCTCAATGGGGGTTTCAAAAGAGTTTCATTCTCATTTAATGCAGTGACACATCAGCAAATTTGCTGAGTTGGCAAGAAATTTATGAGGAGAGAGAGCAACAGTTTCATCGGATGAAACCCATCCGTCCGGTTACCAACACGATGAAACCGGTGAAACCCCACCGAGACCGGTCGTTTCGTTCTCAGCGCTCCGAGGATCTGTGCATTCATATATATGCGAATGTACTCATGAATATTGGATTAATTAATATATTTTATTTGACCATGATTATTTGTCGGCATGAGATATATTGTAGTTACCAAAGTGACTATGTTTAGTTTAGATATATTTTCAAACGGCTACATAGTTTACATGGCACATAGGATCACAACATCATGCATACATTAATTGCTGCACTTGTCTATGAAACAGTGAAATGAAACCCCCCACTGAGAGATCAGTTTCATTTCTCAATCCAAGTCTGCAAAGCTGACATTGCAGTCTTGGAAACTGGGAAATGAAACCCACCACTGAGACTGGCCTTATACTAATCTCTAATCGGTGGCCCCCGCAACAGTACAATACTTCTTTCTTCCTTTCCTCCTTCTCCTTAGCGTGAAATTAGGAACAGCCTAGTCTAAAATTATGGAAATTTATTAATATTCTATTCTTAGCTCCTGTCTCCAAGTGAAGAGGCAATGCTAGCTGATTTTCGTTAGAGGTTGTGATGTGCAGTGGTGGAGGTTGCCTCTAAGCTCTTCTCTCACTTCCTTAGAGGCAGTTTTTGAATACGCTGTGGATGCTCTAACATTTTCTTCATGGGTTTGGGGAAAAGAAAGTAGTAAGAAAACCAAGTAGCTAGGCAACTGCTGGTCAACAGTGCAATTAATTGCTCGCGACGAGACAGAGCCACAGTGCTATTACATTCTACACACAACACAGCTTGGGTACAATCGGGTTGGGTTTTTTCGGACTGACCTGGTAACGAATCTGAATTTAGTAAGTCGATTTGGTATTTGGTTGGATTTAGTATAGTATCTAGATATTGTTACTCGGATTTGGTAGTGAAATCAGTATGGATGGTATACGACCGAATAACTTCAGTATTAGATAAAGCGGTCTTTATCCAGCGGATATCCGGCCCACTAGACACTTCAACAAACAACAGCGCTCCCGGCCCATGGTAGCTCATGGCCTTGTTAGTCTCCACGTCTCCACCAAGCACCACACTACTACAAAAAAGGTTATCACAGATGGTTCAAAATTATCATCATAGATGGTTTTATGTGTCAGTGATAATCAGATGTTATCACAGACGGTTTGTGAACCATCTATGACAAATACATCATAGACGGTTTATAACTAGAACCGTCTGTGAAGAACACTATCATAGACGGTTCTAGCTACCAACCACCTGTGATACTTACATACCACAGACGGTTCTAACTACCAAACGTCTGTGATGTGTGAGTATCACATATGGTTGGTATATAGAACCATCTGTGATATTTCGCCATCACAGACGGTTTGTGGTTCGAGCCGTCTGTGATAGTGCTTCATAGACGGTTTATACTATAAAACCGTGTGTGATAATTCATTCTATACCTAAATTTTTTCTATTTTTGGCTAGCCTCAAGAAATGTTAACTATATCATTTGAAAACAAACAAAACAAACAAATACAGCAACACATTCTATTTCTATTAAGATTAGAATCCTCCATTACAACATCACAAGATGTTAAGTAGGTTATCCATACTACTGCATACACAAGAGGACACTTACAATTTTACAAAGATAAACTTCACAGCTACAAATTCACAAAATGCTTGCATTACAAGAAACTTCAGGTTAATACAAACTAGACTTACACATCCTTTATTAAACTACAATATAAAACAAGTGGTGCGGAAAAATTTTCAAGTAGCAGAAACAAAAAGGCAATGAACACTATTTTCATCTTCTATGACAAAATCAACAACTTCTATGCCAACGACTTAGAATAGTGCAGATTTGCCATTGCCTTCTTCCTTTCCATCTTGCTTTTTTGCCGAACCCCTTCCCACCTTTGCCGCGCACAAACAAGTTGGAGTAGTACTGGTGGTATTGGTTCTTCGAGTAGGGAGAGGGGGGGTTAATACGGGGCGAGAGGTGGGGAGGAGAATGGTGCCTACTGTTCAATGCGGAGAGAATGGACGGTGAGATCGGGATCTGGGGATATCGTGGTGATAATGGCATCACTATGATAATAAGACAACGGTTCATATCGGTGATAATGGCATCACAAAGACAATATATCGGTATAATATAAATAGCTAGTCTAAAAATAAAAAATAGAAAAATTTTATATGACTTATATATACTCATTTGAAAGGTTTTGACGAGATCTACAACTTTACAGTTGAGGCGAAACCCAAATTTCAAAGGGAAGATAAAATTTTTTGGCAAAAATAGAAACTAAAAATTTAAAACACGAATTTGGGGCTAAAGATGGCCGATTTTGATGATCTTAAAGGGTGATTGGTGCAAGCGGGTCATTTTTTTTGAATCAGGCTCATCATTAGCTTTCCAACGAGTACAAAAACATCGAAAACGGATACCGTATGCAAAAGTTATGCCCATTTTACTAAAAGTGTTTCAAAACTGAATTTTACTCGGACTCAGGTGGGAGATTACAAAATTTTGGGGCATTACGAGGTGGGAAACATATCACAGTGGTTTTTAATACAAACTGTCTGTGAGAACTTCATTATCACAAACCGTCTATGAAGTATCACAGACGGTATAAATAAAAAACCATCTGTAATGTCTACCATTATCACAGACGGTTCTTGATAAGAACCGTCTGTGATGTCTTGTATTATCACAGACGATTCGTATAAATAACTGTCTGTGAAAATATCACAGACACTTATTCGTATAAACCGTCTATGATACTTACAGTATAACCATCTATGATGTAAGCATCCAGTTTAATCTCTTTTATAGTAGTGCCACCAAACTAGAGCGTCTCATACCAGAGCACCACACAGGCACACAACCATCCATGGCATTTCGCCAATTCCCCACCCCCAATGTCTAGGGTTCCACCTTCCCACCTCTAGCTCCAGGGTAGGGCGCTGCCGCCGGGAGGCAACATTTATGCCGCCGCCGCCGAGAACCTCTGGTTCCGCCGCCACCTCCGGGTTCCACCGTGTCCATCTGGAGCTACCTCGATCCACTGCGCCACTTGCCAGGCCCCAGGAGGTTCCTCTACTACCATCGGGAGCCTCCAGTTCTGCTACCCTCCCCTTCAACAACTGTTGCCGCTATCCTCCTCCCTATTCTCCTTGTGTTGGCTTAAGCCTCGCCTTCCACAACCTTTAGATACATCCGTATAGACCTCCTCCCCATTCCCTAGATGTGTGCGCAAATATTTTGTACAAGTATGCAAACTATGTGATCTGGATCTAGCTAGCTATATCTTTTCTGTGGTTGCATGTTGTATCCAGCTCCTTCCATGTTTGATTTGTTAGTTGTTACTAGTGTACTTTGGGAGGATTAATAAACAGGGTATCACTGTCTGTCAATCAATGAGGCAATATCAAATTTGCATATGGACTCATTTAAAATCACATGTTTGTAAAAGTTTCCCCAGATGTTAGTATGCCATGACATGCATTAAGGTGTAGAGTAATTCGTCCCTGTTTTATTTTATTCCAATGCCATGTCAGATTTGTTTGCTTGCCTTTGCTTCTAATTCCATCATTCCATTTCCTTGCAGCAGTGTCTTTCTTTGTCTTTCATTTTCCTTGTGCCATTTAATATCAATTTATCATCTATTATTAGATTTAGAACAGGGATACTATAATATTGTGGTTTTTGTGTAGGGAGGCATTTGGGGCCAATGAGATTCCCTATTCATGAATAAGCCTCCTCCACTTGTAGTTGTATGTATAGTTGTACACTATGTGAATTTGTCTCGATTATAGATAATCTAGTTTATTATAATGAATATGTTCATTTATACTAGAGCTGAACTCATCTTTTTTGTAGTTGAACATACATGCATTTTCTAATAATGTAATATAATTGTCTTTATTTTGTTTAGATTAAGTTTGTTATTGATATTCAATTGTGATTTACAGAATATTTGCAATTCGTTGTGATGGCATCTGGAAGTGCAAGTGATAGTGTGGGTGTAGTTGTATCTCCTGCAACACCTGCACTTTCAATTGAAGGGAGAGCAACTCTAACTAAAGGTGAAGAGGCACTATCCATTAGAAGTGGCACACAAGAGAATGTATTACAACATGAGGATGGTGAGCCTGGTGCAAAGAGGCAGAAGAAGGGCATATTAGCTATTTGGAATGAGTACATTGGGAGTACAAAGATAGTTGAGGAGAATGGGAAGAAGATTGTTCAACATTGGGTGCAATGCAATCATTGCAAGTACAATGCCAGATGTGAGACCGCCAATGGCATAACATGCTTTAGGAACCATTTGAAGAAAAAAATAATCTCCATCTAGGCCAATAGCAGCTCAAAGTAGAAAAGAATTGTGAAGACAACATCACTGTCATTGAACCGTATATGTATGATCAAGAAGCTAGCTTGAGAAAATTTTATTTGGTGATAATCATGCATGAGTACCCTTTCAATATTGTTGAGAATGAATATTTTGTTGATTTCATCAAATCTCTATGCCGTAGCTTTCCAATCAAGAGCCGCACAACTATTAGGAAAGATCTAACGAACATCTTTTTATAATAAAAAGAAGTTGTATGAGTATTTTAAAACTATTGAGTGTCACTTTAGCATAACTATGGACATATGGATATCAAATCAAAACAACGATACATGTGTGTCACTGTGCATTGGATCGATGATAATTGACAAATTCAGAAAAAATTATGAAATTCATGCATGCAGAAGGACGACATACTAATGCTAAATTGTCTGAAGAATTTACTAATTATGTCATGAGATGGTATATTGAAAAGCAAATATTTTCTTTATCTTTGGGCAGTGCATCTGCAAATGAGATGTCATTGTTGAGCTTAGAAAGCAAAGTCTACTTGTGTGTGATGGTTTATTTTTTCATATGAGATGTGCCAATCATATTTTGAATCTTGTTGCTAGAGATGGTTTGCAAGAAATTGCATCTATAGTTCATAACATTAGATCATTTGTAGCAGCTGTCAAGGGCTCTCCATTACAGTGGGAGGAATTCCATAAGTGTGCAATAGAATATGGGTTAAAAACAACTATGGGTCTCTCAATGGAAGTTGCTATAAGCTGGAATTTTACCTATACTATATTGAGGGATGTCCTATATTGTAGAAGTGCTTTTGAGAGATTTTGTTTGGAATGCCGTAGGTATGAGAAAATTCCTTCTTCCAGTTATGAATGGGATAAAGTTCTAACACTTTGCAAATGCTTGAAGAAATTCTATGATGTTATCAAGCTATTGTTTGATTCTTTATATCCAACTGCAAATTTGTTTTACCAAAGTTTTTGTGATATTAAGGTTTTGATATCTGAGTGGTGTGCTAGCATTGATACCAATATTACAGAGAGATGGCACAATCTATGAGTGCTAAATTTGAAAAGTACTAGAAGAAATCCAACATTGTTCTTGCTGTGGTAAGCTTTCTTGATCCTAGGTTCAAAAAAAGGTAGAATTTTACTTATCAACAGACAAACTACATCACTCCATAGTCTGTACATAAACCAAGTACTAAACTACATTCAAATCCACCAAATCTCTACTCCCAACTGGAGACTCTAGTGATGATGAAGGACAACAACGATGTGGACGATGAAGACGTCCTCCTCTCTTAGGGGGTGTTCCTAGTGGCTACGGCTGGTGCCTTTTGATCAAAAATGAATAAATAGTGGTAGAAAAAAGTGGCTTTTAGAAGGAGGATATGAGCAGTGTAGAAAATGAGGAAGAGATACATACGCGAGACAGAAGTGGGGTGTATGATACTTCCGTGACCCCTACTTTATATATAGAGTGAGAGGAGTGAAGAAGCCACTTTAAAAGGCTGGATATTTATATTGGTTTTTAGCTCATCTAAACAGAAGCCAAACGAACAGGGTTTACCCTTTGCGCCTCAATGACGATGATGAGGACCAAAAAAAAAACTGTCTCCGCCTTGCTTCGTCGTTTCTTCTCACACATTTGAGAAGTTAAGTATTGACTTTAACTTATTTAAATAAAAGTCAATATGAATGCAACTTATCCGCTGTGGTCAATAACGACGACGAGGGCAAAAAAAATTTGCCTCCGCCGTGCCTCGCCTCCTCTTTTCACATAGGAATAATCTCCTGTGCAACTCGAGTCCTCCACATCGGAGAGGACAAAGATTCTGCGTGGAAACCGATGAAATTTCAAAAATACTGTGTCTGGGACACAGTTCCGGGTCAGGAAGCCCAACACAGGTTCGAGCCCAAACCTTATAGACTATGTGGACCCAGAAACAAAAAGTAGTAATCTTAAACGAGATCCGACCGAAGAAAAAAATAACGATGGGCACAAAAAAAAAAATCATTCGCAAGATGTTCAGCAATTCTGTTGAATCAATGGCCTTCCTGCTGCACGCACCTTGATCTTTGATGCCTCGAATCAATCCAAAGCCTCACTCAGCCTGCAGGAATTATGGAAACTAAGTTAAAAGAGCGATAGCAACAGTGCTACCACTAGATGAAAATTAACGTCCAATTATAAATAGGAGTGTAAGAAGGGAATTAGAAATTGCCCATTAATGAACTCTGAAAGAGGAGACATCACTGGAGACTAGTGCGTGTAGTACTGGAAACGAGTGTACATACACGTGGAGGCAATCCTTTGTTGGCAGCGACGTGCATGGAGTAGCAACAAAGATGACCCAAGTGCTGATGCATGCATATTATGTACTATATGCAGACTGGAACTTGCGGTAGTAGCTAGTCCAGCTGGAGAAGTGGTAATTTGGACATATTCAAAGTCCAAATTACTAACAGAAGAAGAATCCACGGACGTACGTACGGCGCCGGGAAGAAGAAAGAAGCAACTTGAGGAGAGAGAATCCATGCATTATATTGGCATCCATTGCACGTCTTTGTCGAGAGCCCTGACGTCCAGTTCCGACGGATTAATCGCCTCCACACACCGTGCAGCTAGCTCCATTCGCTTCGGCTCGATTCAATTCAACTCAGTTCGATTCAATTCAATTGCGCCCTTCCAAACCCGTCCCAATTCCATTCCGGCCCGGGTCGACATTTATGTGTTTATTCAGCTAGCCATCCTCTCCTCCTCCTCCCGCTGCTGCCGAGGCAGCTGGCTCTGGCTTTGCTCAGCTTCTCTCTGTTAGATCGACTTCATTCATTCGCGCGTGCGCGGCGTAGATCGATGGTTGTCGAATTGGTAGACCACGGGTTTGTCCCGACGGATCAGCTCGTCACTCGGGACTTCCTCGGCGTCTTCGCCGCCGCCGTCGACAAGGAGGACGCTCCTGCTACTGCTGCTGCCGGTGGCGGTCTTGGGATTGAGAGGCACGACCACTGCTTGGTGCCCAAGAAGGTGAGTTTTTTCCTTTCAGATTACTACTGCACATCCTTGATCGCCCTTAATTTTGGATCAACTCTACTTATATTAATTCGAGGACGCGCATATATATGCTCTAGTTTCTCCCTCTTAATTTTGGATGATTCTTTTTTATTTTACATGGAGTTGAAAAAAAATTAGAATCCTAGGTTCTGGAACACAACTGCTTACTGAAGATGAGCCGGCCGGCCCAAAACTGCAGTTAGCATAGCTTCAGGCTATATATGTAGCTGCGCTAGAAATGAAATTAGGCAGCTGCAACATGCATATACAGTAGTCTTGCATGATCCATTAACTCTGCCTCAGAGTTATCTGCTAGTTCAAACTAATTTTGTTTTGCGATCTGAATCGCATGGTTAATTATCCCCTGCTGCATGCAGGTACCGCGCAAGAAAGCCAGGTGCCGACTTCTTCCACTCGAGGATGATCATAGACTGCAATTCCAGGCAGCAATCACCAACACTGGCAGTACTCCATCATCCACTGGCAAGAAAGCAGCACTCCTTGCCATGGCCGCGGCTTCCAGTCATTACCAGACGAGCCAGAGCGTGTGCACCATCGACAAGGTGAAGCTCGCGCTGGACAGGCTAGGCTGCCGATCCCCGAGGAGTGCTTGCGATAGGCAACCCGAGGGCTCGTCGTTGGTGAAGAGGCGGCGTGGGGAGGAGGAGGAGTCCGTCGCCGACTCGGCTGCGGCCTCCGGCGCCGGGATGGTGGCGTCGGCATGCTCGAGGTGCCTCATCTACGTGCTCGTTTCCAGGGGGGACCCCAGGTGCCCGCGGTGCGACTCGCATGTCCCTGCGCCGGCGCTGAGGAAGACCAAGCAGCCACGTACAGTCGATCTCAACGTAGACTTCTTCTTAGGTAGTACTACCACTTGAAGATCAAACACTACACACATTTGTGTCATGCCCGGCCTATATATGTGTCTATGTACATGTGCACGATGCATTCTACTAGTTAGTTAGTTTACAGTAATTAGTTGGTGCCTCACAATGAGGAGGTGATGATGCATAATTGCAATAGTTAGTACTAGTATGCTGTTGTAATTGTATTTCGAGAGACATGTACAATGTCTAGTATACGTTTGTTACGAATAATTGGTACTTTGGTTAAGTTTAATTTGAATTTCACAAAAGTTTCAAAAAATTCAAGTTCAAAAGTTACTAAGGGGGAGATATTGTGGCAAAAATATATGAATTGAGCTAAAAGGAGAAAAAAGGGGAATTTTGGATTTTTGAGCTTTATTACAAAATCTTAATCTGCTTAGCTTCTTCTCATCAGGACCAAGGTCGAAATGAACCAGTGTTCTTTCATATGGACAAAAAGTGAGAATTTTCAAGTTTAAATATGGCTTTGGACTTTGGAGTGCTTATGGGTTTCTTCGCTCCATTTTCTAGTTCAATTGGCTATTTTCCACTTCTATTCACTTCTTGATCCAATATGAGTTCTCTTTTCCAAAATTCTAAAACCAATTGAACTTTGCATTTTTTAGAGATTGAGAGACCATATGAATATCTAGAATATATTTGTAATGAACAATTGACACATTGGTTGAGTTGAATTTGAATTTTGCAAAAGTTTCAGAAAATTCAGATTTCAGAGTTACTGTTAAGGGTGGTCTGACTGACTGAGTTTGGCAGTCTGACCATGGGTCAGGTGTGACCGAACTTTGGTTGGCGGTTGGACCGTCGATATGGTGTGACCAGATTCTAGTTAGTGGTTATTTTTTCTAGAGAGTGTGTTTTAGAATTAAGCACGTGCGGTCCGACTGGCTGGTGTTAGCGGTTGGACTGGAATCAAGTTGAGCGATATTATTGGCATTGAAGATGTGGTCACACCGGTGGGTGGTTGGACCGACTAAGTTGGCAGTCTGCCCGGTGTGGTCGAATCGTCATAAGGAGTGCGGGCAGATCGTAATGGAATATCTTAGAATTAATATTTAAGTATACTGAAAGTAATAAATAAGTACAACAAATTTGTTTAAGTGTTATATTGAAAGTGGGTATACACACACAGCTGTGCTATTCTGCACCTGTGCGCACTGTACGTGCTGGAAAGTTGCTACCAGTTGTGTAGTATTGCAATTGACAACAACCTATATGTGTTTGGCTGTAACCGAGCTCACAAATGGTAGTAATTTTCCGGCGCGTATTTTACACCTGCGCGCAGAATAGTGTGTGTGCCTCTTTTCTACTATCGGGTGTAATTACACCCTATGTCGTATCTCATGTAACGGAGGGTATGTACATGTAGTATATGAGTATTTAAGATCATATAGATGATATGAACAATTTTTCCGAGGTGCTATATATATTTTTTCGACATACTCCTTTTATGTGCGTATATAAAGGTATTTACAAAATACGCTAAAAACTATGAACTCCCTTGCAATTTTTTCGTGTGGTTCATATTGCAGTATCTTATAACTAGTATACGAGTATACCTAAAGTGATAAAGGAGTATTTCAAGTTTGTTTAGGTGGTATATTAGAGATGGGTGTAACTACACCCGGGAGTAAAAGATATTTTTCATATATATATATATATGTGTGTGTGTGTGTGTGTGTGTGTGTGTGTGTATGCGCTTATGTGCACTGTATGCGTCGGAAAGTGTTACTATCGTACATGAGAGAAGTTACTATCAAATCTATATAGAGTTACTGCCAGTTGTGTAGTGTTACAACTGACATTAATTCTTCATGTGTTTTGCAGTAACTTAGCTCACAAACGGCTATAACTTTCTGGTGCGTATTTTACACATACTTTTCTATACTCCTGGGAGTACATACTCCTACTTCTAATATACCACTTAAATGAATATTTTATACTTTTTATCACTTTCAGTATATTTAAATATTAATTCTAAGATATTCCAATATAACTTAGTTGAAAAATTTTCATTAAAATATTTTATTTTTGCTATATACCTTTTTACATATATAAAAGGAGCACATACACAAATTATGCTTTTAAAAGTGGATTTTGATGAAATTTTTCATGGAACTCACTTTGGAGTATCTTATAATCATTATTAGAGTATACTCTAATAGATAAAGAGGTATAATAATACTATTAAAGTGATATATGAAAAGTAAAAGTATATACTAGTAGTATAGAACCATTTCTCTCTCTATGTATATTATCAGAAAGAAAAAGAGCGAATATATACGCCTTCTTACGTTGGTGTAGTTGGGTAGTAGGCGGTCCCGCTGACTGGAATAGATTGTCCAAAATACTCGGATCCCTTCCACTTGCCGAGCAGATTGACCAGTTTATTTTCACCAAATTTCATGTATAGCCAAGGTTGTCACAGCGCTCTGGCAAGTCGAGGCGAGCTCGGAGCGCCTGGACACCTAGTCGACTAGGCGCCCGCCATGACGATAGTTAGACGATAGTAGTTAGACAGAAGTAATAAATATAAGTAATACCGGATGAGGAACAACCAAGTCCAACAATGCGCTTCGCAACTTTTTGTAATGGGATAGCTAGGCCACCGTGTGATTTCCACCAATGCACTAAAAGGTAAAGTGTGAAATATAAAGCACCATATTAGAAAAATTAAGAATGGAGTAAAGAACTAATTGAACCATAAACTATCAAGTTTGAGGACTCACAAGGACTCTTCTTTTTTCCTTTGCATCCTGGCAAGTGTGGTATCGAGGCTACCACGAGTTTGCTCATAGTCATCGGCCAGGACATCAATTTTGGAGGGCAATTGTTCATCACCACTAAACATCTTCATCATCACTCGATTAAAAGTATTCCTTATGATTGATGCACAATCACTATCACTTTCCAATATATAAAAAAACCTTTGTGGATTCAAAAACAATGCAGCTCCATGCATGTTTTGCTCCATTTGATCCTCCCATCGACGGTCAATAATCTCCATGATCCTCTCCAACAATCTCTCCTTCCTAGCAAAATTCTCCTTGAGCTTCTCCTTACACATATCCATAGCAACTGTAAGCTCCGCCATTGCGGGCTTCTCATCATCATCAACAAGCCTCAATACAATAAGAATGAGATGTGTTGCTCTTATGCAATCTTCCACAACATTTTAGAATGCTGTGGAGAGCACAACATCGGACACATTCTTCCATGTTTGTGTTTTCCCCAATTTGGACCTACACTAATCCTCAGTAACAAAGAGCTTTCTTAAAGCATCTCTATGCCTATACATACTTTGCAAAGCATAGAAAGAGGTTGCAAATCGAGTAGCCGCGGGCCTCACAAGATCTCTCCCATCTGTCAACTCTCTCAGTGAGTTGAGAAGCCTCAAATGCCTATAGATGAATGTTGTCACATACCTTGCTTTGGATATCCAATCCTTGAACTCTACCATACCTCCTGATGTGGCCAAGAGTGTGAATGATACATTGATTTGTGCTTCATCTATGCAATCTGAAGTTACAAGATTTAGTAGTGCTGAATTGTGCAAGGAGAAAGAAGCTATCGGTTATCGGAGAGAGAAAAATATCCTAGTTCATGCGGATACTTATGTGATTCCTCCTTTGTGCAGTGCAAATAAGACACCAATGCTTGGAATTAGAGGTGTGGATGGAGAAGAAAGAAAGTTAGTTTGGCTAAAGTGGAAGGCACAAGATCAATCAAGTTCTCATGATTGCAGTTTTATCCACAAAGTTCATGAAGTTCTCAACGCCAATTATGAGATTTATAATACACAAAAAATACATATTTGGAAAGATAATGAAGTCTACGTTCCAACGAATCAAACGGCGCTTGATTTGGAGCTTCCTACACAAAGTTATGGCAACTTCATTGGATACTGCACGAGCTGTCCGGAGAGACGCGCGAGACCTGCCAAACATAATGAGTCCAAGTATTGCAATGCAAGTAAGGGTAAAATCCGACCACACTATGGTTTTCCAAAGGTTGAGAAGGATTTCTTTTCAGGTTCCAAATAGATTTGGAAGCCTCTTGAACAAGAAAAGAAAACATATACAAATTTGAATTCAGTTCGGATTCGGTTCGGGACAGATAGGAAGTCCAACACTAAAACGCCCATAACTTTCACAAACGGAGCCTGATTTGGGCGTTCTTTGACTCGTTGGAAAGCTATTTCGATGCCCCACACAATGGATGAGGTGATAGCTACGGAATCCTCATGTTCACATTGCAAATTGAGAGAGAATTTAGATATAGTAGTTTTGGTATTTCCTTTTTAGTTCGTATTGGAGTTTGTTTCGGCCTTAGGCCAAGTTGTGCGTGAGTTTTAGTTAAGACCGTGCATTGTGCACCAATATAAGCCAGAGCCTTAGCCCCATTGTAACTTAGGCTATGATATGATAAGTTTTTAGACTCGTGAAATAAAGAAGAAAATCGCCAAGATGGTTGGTGGCGGCCAGATTGCGTGATTGCAAGGTTTTCTCACTTGGAGTTTGCTGAGTTGGTGCAAGGCAAGAATAGAAGATTCTAGAGATTGCCCATCGAATCTACAAGGTTCATCTCTTCTAATTCGTGTCTTCTTGCTGAATTCACGGTTTGGGGAGTACGGCAGATTGCTTCTAGTGTGCGCCTTGCATATTAGTGCAAATTGCCCTTATCAATATTGTTTACTGCATCAAGACAAGGAGAAAACTCTATCCAAGGAGAAGAAACCTCGCTGATCGTATCGACAAAGATCGGACCATCCCTACGTATCAACTAATCCTTAGTTGGTCCGCATCACCTCCAATGTCCTCAAGCATTAGATCCAAACAATGGGCAGTGTTATAATAGTGGAGAGTTTGGTGAGCAAGTGCTTAGGGTTTCCCCCATGGCCTGTATTGTATATATATATATCCACATGGGGAGTGTTTTTACCATAGTACCCTTACATTTGAGTATCCCTCTCAGGGGCACTTATGTCATTATACATGCCCCTTCTGGCCTTCTGACCTTCTAACAGCCAGTTGGCTTAGATGGGGCCACCCTACAACAAAAGCACATGGAGTCCAATATAGACTAGAGAATCTCTCCATTAGAATCCTTCCGCCCCCTTGTAGTTAGCCCCATTGTCAGTGACTATTTGAACAACATTCTCAGTACCAATCTCATTCATTGTTTTCTCAAGTAAGTTGGCTAAATAGTTAGCATCATGAACCTCATGTGATGCATCCACTGACCCCAAGAAGAAAGTCCCATCTGGACTATTGACAAGGAAATTGATTAAGTGCCTTCCCCTCTTATCTGACCACGCATCTGACATTAGTGAGCAACCATAGTTTTTCCAAGACAACTCATGCTTAATCCTCAACTGGATAACTTCCATCTTTTCCTCCTCTAGCAATGGAACCCTCAACTCATGATAACTAGCCGGATTCAACCCATGCCTATACTGCCCAATTGCTTCAACCATCTCCTCATAGCTCCTCGAGTTTACAGCATTGAATGGAATGCCATTCTCATAAAAGAACTTAGCAACGTACTTGATCGCTGTATGTCTTTCTTCCTTGCTCTTTCTACTCCTATACATGCTGATTTGGTTAACCCCCTGGGGTATGTCTTAGTTTTACTACTTCTGTTGGAGACTTCAATAGCATTGCAGGGATGACATATGTTACTCTGTAAGCACACAAAAAGCACAAGCCTTAAGCATATTTGCACAAAATCGCATTGCCAAAATTACATAGTAATGACATGGTGAACATAAATTTTTTTGCACTACTGGACATGTCTCTCTGACTATCTCCAACCAGCAATAAGCATATTAATTGGATTATTGGAGACGAATGATGATCATCCGACCCGATGGCCAACGATCCATTCTAATCCACGCTATGACTAATGACTGAATGACTCCACACTCCACAGTGCATAGTGCCAGTGCATATAACCTGGCCGACTGCCCGATCCGATTCGATGCATTCCAGATTCCACTATGCACAGTGCACATCTGAAGAAATCGAGAAGCCAACGTCGGTGGCGGAGTCAGGAGCGGAGGAGCCGGAGAGACGCAAGTAACGCAACTCGCGCCGCCCCGATGAGCCTACGTTCGTGAAGGTCCCGGCGGTGAAGCCGACCACGGTGCACTCACCCGAGAGATGGCAAGTGTTGCGTCTCGCCGTCTCCAGAGAAGAAATCAAGAAGAAAGCAGAGGAGAGGGAGACCGAGCAAAGGAGCTAGCCACAGAAGAAATCAAGAAAGCAGAGCACAGGAGTGAGAAATCACCTGAGCAGGAAGTCAGCGGCGGGAAAAGGCAGAGGCCACCGATCAGCGGTGACGACAGTAGCCTAGACCACTGGAGAGGGAACCGGTGGCGGAAGGAGGCAAAGGCCACAGATCGGCAGCGGCGACAGCAGGGTAGACCATTGGAGAGGGGAACCAGCGGTGGGATAGCGGGAGGAGCCAGAGGCTGCTGTTGATCGGTAGCGGGGGGAGCCAGCGACGAAAGGATGCTGCAGATTGGCATCGGCGACCCGGCAGCAGGAGTTCAGTTCTCGTGGTGAAACCCTAAAGGAGTCGTTGGACTGGCTCACTGGCTTGACGCGTCCCCTAGTTGGGTAAGTTCGTGACCTCACCCCCACCGGCCCCGATGCGCCCAGGCGGCTGCCTGGACGCCTGGGCGTTGCCCGGCTTCGTCTAACTGTGCAGGAGCTGGGCGATGGACCACGGCGTCCACCGTCGGCCACCGAGACACCTTTGGTGCCGCCTAGGTGCCGCCTTGATAACCTTGTGTATAGCAGTTGAAAGTATAACCCCAAAACACGGATGAAATTTTTACCCATGAAGCAACAAAAGTATTGACTAAATATAGGTTGTTTTTTTTGACATTTTGCATTCATTAGCGCAAGATATCGACTATGTTCCTTTTTTTTACGATAACATACCTGTAAAAACAATAAAAAGCCATACATTATAAAAATGTATTTTTCAAGACAAATCTAATGGTGTTATTTATGTGGTTAATCTATATTTTTTTACACATTTGAATGGTCAGTTTCAGAAGTTTGACCTCCCACGGTGACTTATATTTTGTAAGGTACCAACGAGCACGATGAAATGAGGGTATGAACTTGTGTAGGATCATATGGCACAATTAGAGGGGGTGAACGACTGTCTCTGCTTTTTGGAACCTGAAACAAAAAGTAAAAGCAGAAGAAAAACAATCTAAATTACCAGATGTAGATTATGACCGCAAGACGCTGGTTCGCTCACCCATGCTCGATGAATGCTTCGATCGTCTGACCGCTCCCTTCCTCGCTACAACCGCTTGCTTCAACCGTTGATGCACGTAGTCGTAATCTCTCTCCACTCGAAGACTTCAGCCACTCAAACGCTTCGATCACTCGAACGATTACACACCGGAGACAGAAGAAAAACGATGCTCAGAAAATACATCGCCGATGCCAGCAAGCTTTTCTTGGAATAATCTGATCTATTACTTCTATATCATGGATGTGGTTATAAAGTGCCCTCACGGCACCCCTAAAAGCTTTCTCGATGAAAGCCATCTAGAAACCCCACAAGCTTTCTCCCTAAAATGTAACAACCCAGATTTTTTTAAAAATAAAAATAAATAAATAAGTAGAAAAAATATTAAAATAAAATTTAAATTAAAATAAGTATTTTTGTTGCCTAAGTTTTATTTTTTTTGCTTTGCCCTAATTTTCTATTTTTGAAAAGGTTTGATTTGAAAAGTAAATTAAGTGAAAACCAAAAAATATTATTAAATAAAATGATATTTTAATTTTCTATAAAAATCCTAATTCAAATTAATTGTTTGGATTTATTTGGCTTTTATTTGGTCTTTTGAGTTTTCTGGAGTTTAAAAATCTATTTTGAAATTAAAAAGGTATTTTGAATATAAAAAATGATACCAACATTAGTTGGAAATATTTTTATTAAGTCCAAAACATTTCTAGAAACTTCTGTGAATTTTTCTAGAATTTTTGCAGGTTATTTCATATTTTTCTGTGCTTTGCTGGAATTTCTCAGGTTTTGTGAAAATCAAAAATTAAAATAAAAAAAATCCCAAAACCTCAACCCTCCCTTCGGCCGCCACGTGGACGGCCAGAGTCTGCCCACATCGCCCGCCCGCATCCCGCCTAGCCCCCTCTCCCGCTCGACACGTGGTCGGCCCGGATTCACCCGCCTCGCACGCTCGGCCCATTCGCCCGTCCACCCCTCCTTTCTTCCCTGGCCACCTGATCTGGTCCGTGGCCATGCGACGTAATCTCGGCCGTTCCCGCTCCCTCCTCCCTCTCAGCCGCCCGATCTCCCCCACTGCTACGTGGCGCCATCCCTATCGCGTGCTCCTTCCCCCTCTCAGCCCCGCTGACAGCCCGGGCCCGCCTGTCAGGCTTGTCCCCTTCCCCGCGCCGCCTTCTTCCTCCTTGCGCACAACTGCCCGCCCTACCCGCCGGCCACCTTGCGCTCACCACTCCCTTCCCGTGCACGCAGCACCCACCTCCCCCGCACGCGTCGCGCCCACCTCTCTACATCCGTAAAATTTTTGCTTTTTAGCCCAAAAATTTAAAGTTTTTTACATATGGACCCCTGGAGAAAAGATTTGCAAAAATGGACCCCTAGCACGGCGCCAACTCACATGGCGCCCATGGTACACGTGACGGCGCCACATTCTATGGCGCCGTGCGTGGACACGTAGGATCCACGGTGGCACAAAGACGACGCCAACGAACATGGCGCGTCACGTGTAAACACGGCGCTAACGGTAGTGGCGCCGTTTCATGGGACTTAAACCCGAGCGCAGCCCCGGCCAACCCCTCAGTTGCTCGAACAGACCGAGCAGAGAACAGGCGCCGCCGCCGCTGCCGCCCGTCTCTCCCCTCCCCAAATCCATCCCAAATCATCGATTTTTTTCGCGATTTTGGTTCCAAACCGAGCAAGCAAGGTGAGCTCCCCCTCCTCTTTTGATTTGTTGCAGTAGATATGGATAATTTGAGGTACATTTCGTAGGGCAAAATTTGAAACCCTAGATGAAATTAGTTGGATTTGGTTCGGTTTTAGGTTCGATTCGCAATAGATATGCGTAATGTATTAGTAATAATGTGTATAGATCCGTTTCTAGGGTTTGATTATTGTACGTAATGACTGATGTATGTTTGTTTGTTGTGCTATAGATGGATAAGGTTGTGACTTTGCACCATGGTGGTACTGTGAAGAGAAATGACAATGGAGGTGTTGATTTGGAAGGCATGGAAGAGACCACGTTGCTATTTAGTTCACGTCCGTCGTATGGTGAGGTCATTTATCGCTTGAAAGAGAGGTTGGGATGGACAGATGAGCATGGTGATGTCGTTATGCAAGGATTGATTGATGTTGGGTCGTCAAAGGGGCCGCGTATAAAGAGATTGGTTTCGATTGGCAGCGACGGTGAATGGGATAACTATGTGGCCATTGTTTTGGACTCAGAGGTCAGAGCACCTGACTTGTTTGTGCAGAGGGTGGTGAGAGATCAATCACCTCCTAGGGCTGCATTGGATCCCAATGACTCACCGTTGGTTGGGTCACCGGATCATGAAGAGGTCGAGGTGCAAGTTGTATCCTCGGCTCAAGTATGTGAGGTCCCATTGACTCAGGTAGAAGCTGAGTCTGAGGATGTCGATGACCGCTTTGTTGGTGGATTCGACGAGGAGACAGAGTGTTTGAGGAACCCAGTGTTTGTGTAGTCTAACAGGGTGGATGTACAGCTTGCAGGAGACGAGGCCGGTTATGAGGATGCGAGGGTGTGGACTCGATGATGACGCACCAGCCACAGTTTGACGTCTCAGCGAAATTGAGATGTTGAGAAGAATGTTTCGCCATGATCCACTAGTGTCCGATTATAATGACCTAAGCAACGCACATAGGGCTGTCGCGGATGGAGGGCAAATGCAGAGGGACGTACCTAGGCCTGGGGCTAGTATCATAATTCAGAAGGGTCATGTCTTTGAGGATATGTCGGCATTGAAGATGTGGCTGAAAGAGTACTCGATCGTGCACAACCGCCCATACCGGTTAAGAACTCATACGCCAAACGCCGGTACACCATCAAATGTGAGAGCACAGGTGTGCATGGAAAGTCTGTGCTGTGAAGGTGAAGGGTACGAGAGGTTTAAGATTACAACTGTGGATGGACCGCACAGCTGTGGGTCTTCCGAGCCCAGCCAGAAACATCGTCAGTTGACTTCTCGGTTCATTGCAACCCGCCTGTACCCCATGATAAAGCACATGCCGACGATGCGCGTGGCAGCAGTGATAGAGGCCGTTAAACTGAAGTGGCACTACACAATCAAGTATGGGAAAGCATGGAGGGCGCAACAACGTGCTTTAAAGTTGATTTATGGTGATTGGGAGGAGGCGTATGAGCGTTTGCCGGCCATGTTGAACGCAATTAAAGCGCCAATGCAGAATGCAGATGAGTACGCGCTCAAGCCCGATGTATGGGTTAATGGAAGATGATTTTTTCGAGCATTCGGTGCTTTGGTCGGTGTGTCGAGGCTTTCAAACATTGTAGGCCTGTTCTGTCAATTGATGGCACGTTCCTGTTGGGCAAGTATGAGGGAACGTTGTTGATTTCTATTGGCTGTGATGCGGACAACTCGCTTGTGCCGTTGACACTTTTATACGGCGCCAGGTTGTTTGGCGCCGTTATTACTGCACTTGCTTTATATGCAAGCTCGGCCTAGTTGTTTCGTTCCATCCGCACATACAATCTAATTGACATTCACCAAATGAATAAGCACAACCCAAAATAACATACTGAGTGCATACACCCACATACATACATAGTCCACATACATAGTTTATAAATTTTCAGAAAATACATACGTCCGCATACATCAAACATTAAAATAACCTTACTGAGTGCATCGAGGCCACTTCCCTTCCTCTCGAGCATCGTGGTATCGCTCAAGGGCTACCTTGGCACGCCGCGCTCTCTCTAGCTTCTTCGCCTTTCTCCTTGCGCTTGCCGCAGCCCTCCTACGCTCCTCTTCACGGTGTTCCTCGCGCCTCCTCCTGTTTCTTCTCCCTTTCCCACCTCTCCTTTCGTTCTTCATCCCACTTCTTATTGGCGTCAAGATATTGTTTGTCATCCTCAACGATCGCAGTGTCGATCCACTGCTCAAAATCACAAAGCGGTGGAGGCTCCTGCAAATGTACGCATTCGTTACACCAACAGAATTAATACCAATTCGATGAATCGACAATACAACATACCATCTTGCCGAGGACAACGGCGGCACGTGGTGGATCGAACGCCCAGTTGGCGCACATCCAGTACCTCTGCCTATATGTATCTGGATCATCCAACCTTTCCACTTTGCAAGGATCGCCGCAATAACATATCGGCACGGGAACACCGGATGGAGGTGGCAAACGAGTGAAGCCCATGACAACCTAAAATGCGAAATGAATAAGATTTATAATTTTTCTCGTTTCTAACCCTAGGTTAGCTAGTTACCCAAATCAAACCCTAATCCAACTAAATTCAACCCTAGAAACGGATCTATACACATTATTACTAATACATTACGCATATCTATTGCGAATCGAACCTAAAACCGAACCAAATCCAACTAATTTCATCTAGGGTTTCAAATTTTGCCCTACGAAATGTACCTCAAATTATCCATATCTACTGCAACAAATCAAAAGAGGAGGGGGAGCTCACCTTGCTTGCTCGGTTTGGAACCAAAATCGCGAAAAATCGATGATTTGGGATGGATTTGGGAGGAGAGACGGCGGCGCGGCGCACTGTTCTCTGCTCGGTCTGTTCGAGCAACTGAGGGGTTGGCCGGGGCTGCGCTCGGGTTTAAGTCCCATGAAACGGCGCCACTACCGTTAGCGCCGTGTTTACACGTGACGGCGCCATGTTCGTTGGCGCCGTGCTGTGCCACCGTGGATCCTACGTGTTCACGCACGGCGCCATAGAATGTGGCGCGCACACACGTACCATGGGCGCCATGTGAGTTGGCGCCGTGCTAGGGGTCCATTTTTGCAAATCTTTTCTCCAGGGGTCCATATGTAAAAAACTTTAAATTTTTGGGCTAAAAAGCAAAAATTTTACTCTACATCCCCTCTTCCCCCACGCTGCACGGCCTCCCGTAACCGCCGCCGCCCCCATGCCCTCTTCGGCGAGAAATTCCCGCCGGCTCCACCCTCCCCGACCCCTATAAAAGCCACCCTCGGCTCCGCCTCCTCTCGCACTACCTCCCTCCGCCCTCCACTCTCTTCCCCAACGCCCTATCGCTGCCGCCGCGGAGCTCCTCTCTTTCTGGGCTTCTGCCGCACTCCGGCGAGCTCCCTTCGCCGCTCTGGTTGCCTCCGGTAACTCCCGCGCTCACCCTCGAGCTCCCTGTCTCCTCTCTCTTCTTCGCCCCTCGCCGCCGGCCGTCGCGCCGCAGTTCTCCGGCGAGCCACGCTCCCGAGCGATGCCTCCGGCCGGCGCTACCACCCGTGCCTACATGGCAGCCATGTGGTGCCACGCCAGCGCCGCGTTGGCTCCCCTCTACCCCGTCAGTGCCACCCTACCCCCTTGCCACCTCAGCAGCTCCCCGGGTCCATGGACTCAGTCCACATGGACCAGGGCCCACTGTCAGAGCCTCACCATAATTTCCAGTAGAAAAATAATTTAGCCAAAAAGAAATTCCCAGGGCTGATGTCATGCTGACGTCATAATTCCCATTTTTCTTTAGAAAAATAATTCCAAAAATTTAGTTTATTCATTTTCTCTGATTTTAAATTTTCGACAGCCCGTTCTTCTTCGTCCTAACTCCGATTGAGCCCATTTAAATTTCTAAATTCATCAAAAATTTCCCTCTATCCAGTTATGCTCTCAATTCAAATATTTGAAGTTAATTTGAATTTATTTGAGTTGGTGGGTTATTTTCACGTGTAGACTTCGACGATTCAGGAGAATTCAAAGACGAAGATTTGTATCAATTTGAAGAGCAAGGCAAGTCACACTCTTTGATCATGTTGATCCCAAATGTCAAAATAAAATTATGTTATTTTAACGTATTCTGCATGCATAGTTTTATTCAACGTATTTCAATTCAGTTTTAAATTTAGCTATTGCCTACTTGTTATTACCTCCATTGACTTTGAATTTTCCTGATACCTTGTCACCCTAGATTAAAACTCTAGTTGGTACAATAGTATGGCTAGAGACTTTATTGATAGCAAATGCTTAGTCTTGCTTAGAAATAAATATGGGTTGGGATACCTTTTCACATAAAATGATGAACTTTTCACATAAAATGATAAGCTTTTCAAATGTACTCTTGACTTTGGTGAGTCAAGGAGGATTATGAAATATTTTGAAAATAAAATATAAAAACTAGTTTAGACTTAGGCAAATGGTTATGTGGTGGGTGCAGGTATGCCCTGTTGTTCGGAGACACATGGTTGATTGTCGAGCATGAGGGTATGTGGTTGGGCCTAAGTCAATTAAGGACCGGTCTATGAGCTACTGTTGTAAAGCCCTATTGTACTACCACAAGGCTGGTATGGGACAGCCCTGGCTGAATAATTTGTAGAGTCCCAACCTGAGTTAAGTTGTAGGCGGAGGTGAGCATGGTCGGTGCCATAAGAAGTCTCACTTGGCTCAAGAGGGGGTCCCGGTCTGGTGGATTCCTTACTGGGGTGAAACCTTAGAGCTGGCTTAGTCAGGTTGAAGGTTTTGCATTGTAAAGGCCTTGTCACGACTCCTCATCGCACACCTAAGAAAGTGTGTAATCTAGTGGTAAAAAGGGATGATCGTGTCTTATGGGTAAAGCTGTACAATCTTTGCAGAGTGTATAATCTATCCTGGATAGCCGTGCCCACGGTCATGGGCATGCTAAGTAAATGTTTTTCATGGATTAGACTTTGTTTTTCAAAAATTTTTATGAAAACCTTGCGGATGGATGGAATCTGTGAGATATTGAAATCTGGTGGATAGATGGAATCCATCAGAGTTGCGCAGTGAAACCGTGTGGATGCATGGAATCCATACGTGATCTTTTGGAAAAGATGGTCCCAGTGGGATGCCCGTGAATAGGTTCGTGTTTGGTCGAAGCCTGCACTGACGGTATTATTTTCAATTACAAGTATGGTTTTACTTACTGTATTAAATTCAACATTTTCAATCTATTTACCGTATTTCTTGGAATGTTGTTTTATGCAAACTAACTCTATAAGCCTTCCATTGATGCCTTTATCATTATGATGCATTTCTCCGTGTGATTTGCGGAGTACAAGTTTGTACTCACCTTGCTATCTCCACACAGAGGAAGATGACGTCAACTACGGTGAAGACTTGGACGAATATGCCGCGTCTTACTATCGTTTGCCTGTGGGCAGGCTTGGGCTTTGCTTCTTTTCAGTTTGCTTCCGCAGTTATTTGCTTTATTTATCTTTGCCAATGGACGTTGATGTAAGACTTGGCCATAAGGCCGTACTCTTTTATTTAATATAAGAAGTCATTTGTGCTTGGTATTTATCTTTGTTGTCACTGTGTGCACTAGCTGATCTTGGACTAGTGCGATTTACACAGAGGATCCAGGAGTTGTTGCTCTGGGTTCCAATATAAAAACCCTTTGAAAACCACACCGCCTATTAGCCCTTAGCCTCTCCTTGCTTTTATGTGCTAATGTCCAAGCCATGTCCATCTTAAACACGAACACACAACTCTATCTCTTCCTCAAATCAAAGGACCCAAAACCCTCCCTGACACGAGTTTTACCTTCCCATTACGGACTCCTTCCATAACGTCTCCAATCTCATCACGTGACGAAGCCTCCAGGATGCACCTCCTATATCTCCGTCACGTATCACGAACTCCCATGTTGAAGCCTCTAGGACCTCACCTCCTGTAGCTTCTCCACGCATCATCACGTGCTCTAGCGTGAGCCCGATCACCTCTCATGACTTCTTGGTCGCCTGGACCACAGATTACCCCCTTCTAGTCCCGGTCCTCCTTGTCACTAACCGTAACCGTCTCCACGTCTTCACGCATCATCCATCTTCGATCTCCACGTGCTCTAGCATGAGCCTGACCACCTCGCGTGACATCTCTACCACCTGGACTTTAGATTACCCCCTCCTAGTCTCAGTCCTCCTCGTCATCGACCATGATCATCTCTACGCTCACCTGCACATGCAAAGGCCAAAGAAACTTTCTCTCGGCACAAGTTCTCCATAACTTGACAGACATCAGTGCACACACACATGCATCACACCCTTGTCTATTCATAGACAAGAACCTAATCAGCCACAAATACCAACTAGGTCATCCACGACCTCAAACTCCATCACTTACCACAAAGCAACTCCAGACAACTTACGACCGGGTACTCGAAAACAAAAAGTACTTGGGAAATACCATTGCTCTGCTCAAAACACTCGGGAATAACATTGCATCTCTATCGACTACAGAGCCACCGAGTATCGACTACCAAGTACTCCCAGCTTTCAAGTACTGAAACCTGTGAGTATTGTTCCTCCGAACACTGTTCATCAATCACCGAGTACCTACCTGGTACTATCGCAATGACCACCAATCACCAGCCAGTCATCCCATTGGTCTAACACGAGTACTCGAAGTACTCGAAGATCACAAGAAGTGAAGCACTTGAACCGACAATGAAGTCTACGAGTATTGACTGCGAAGCCTACAGTAACCAATCGCAAAGCCTTCAACTACTGAAGAGAATGACAATAGACTACAAAGTCTACGACTATGAAAACTAGATTGCAAAGTCTATGACTATAACAGTAGTTTGCAAAGTCTAGAACCATCAACTGCAAAGCCTTCGACTATCGACCGGTAAAATTTACGACTATGAAAAAGTACTATAGCTATGACCATGAAAGAGTACTATAGCTACGATTACCTTCAGTGGTCGTTTTGTTGTGGTCGAAGTCAAACCTGGTCAAAGCCAGACGTGGTCGAAGTTAGTCATGGTCGGAATACGATAGTGGAGTTGCCGTGGTCGAAGCCAAGCATAGTCAAAAGTAGACGAGGTTGTTCTTCCGTAGTCGTGCTGCAGTGCTCGTACTACCGTGGTCGAAAGCCGCAGTGGCTGAAGTTCATCGTCATCGAAGTTGGATGTGGTCGTAAACGACTCTGAGTGGTCGTAAACATTAGCTGGGCCATCACTCTTTGAGGTTGAAACTAGTCATGCGATCCTCCGATACCAATCGAGTGCCATCTAATGTTTCGATGGCACTCGAAAGCTGTTCGATGCGCGAATGCTAGTTGTACACCGATTGGACTGGTCCGAAACTACTCAAACCAAACCAAAACCAATTAGAGCAAATCAAAACCACTCAAAACTGACTGAAACCACTCAAAGCAACTCACACTACTACAAAAGAGACTATACTGGATGGCTGCATCATAGACAGTTCACAGAGAACCGTCTGTGTAGTAATTATCATAGACGGTTTTACAAGCGTGAACGTGTATCATCTGTGATACCCAACTATGATAGATAGTTCATACAGACGGTTATTAATACGAACCATCTGTGATAATGGAAAACATCATAGACGACCTGTGTCAATAACCGTCTGTGATAATTCATAGATGGTTATTGATACAAACTGTTTGTTATAATGGTAGACATCATCGATGGTTCGTATTAATAATTGTCTATAAAAGTTCATAGACGGTTATTAATACAAACCGTCTATGATCGTTTCATATCACAGACGGTTTGTGGTTGGAATCGTCTTGGATACGCCACATAATATAAATAGCCCCAGCATGGTCTCAACAGATCTGTCTTCATTGCACTGCATTGAAGGATGTGGTTGGTTTTGAGGAGTTTGGTGAAAACATATCATTTGTAGATCGATTTATTCTTTGTGATTAGAGGTTAGTATTTGCTTCTAATAAATTATATGCCTTGTAATAGAGAGCGATGATAGCTAGGTTTAGATAGATGGTAGTTTGCTCCAATTTAAGAGTGGATCAGTACTCCTAGTTTACTTCAATATATTCTTGCTTGATACACACACACACATACAGGCATATTGCTTCATGAATACATGGCTAGCTACCTAATTTAGATATGGACACTTTATTATTAGGTGAATAACAATTATGTGTGTAAGTAGCTAGACTAGTTAATTAGCTATAGTAGCATTAATAATCCAATTTGACACTAATTTGTTACATGTGTAGTGTAGATGGACCGAAGCTAGATGTACGTTGAGAACCGCATGAGTGAAGAGTACATTAATGGTATGTCTGCTTTTAGAAGAGTGGCTGAGCAGGATATGTTGAAGAAGGGAATAGAATATATATGCTGATCATGCATTAATTGCGATAATCTGAAGATGTTTACCAATTTAGCACAGATCGAATCTCACTTGATTCGAAGAGGTTTCAAAAAAGGTATACATATTGGACCTGTCACGGTGAAGAGAAGATTATACAGAAAGGTAGTTATAATATCATCAAGGGAGACAATGATATGCTAGTTATGGACTGTGCTTTCAATTGAATATTGTGAGGTAAAAGGAGAATACACAAACAGGTTGTTTAGTCCAACCGGATACGAACTGGTAGTATGAGTATACTGATTAGTCGTGAATTGGTTGGACATGTCACAAACTAGTATGTGAACTGGTCGTAATCAGATTCGATCTAGTCATAAAGAGTTATGAACTGATTGTGAGCAAATATAACTTGGTTACAGATCATATTGCATAAGGTTTGTTCTTTGTATATATTTAATGGTCCATATGTTCTACTAGGGACTGCTTTGACCAGTGATTGGAAAGATATTTCCGAGTTACAACAAAGTATACATGAACCTACAATGTCACACATTTAATGGGTTGGAATAGTTAGGATCCGGTTGGAGGCTCTTTGAGTGGGATACGATCTCTACTCATATTAGATGAGGTTCCAGTCGGAGGCTCTCTGTGTAGGATATGATCTCTACTCATGTTGAATAAGAATCTGGTCAGAGCTTCGATATAAAGAAGTGCCTTGGCCTATAGGTAAGGGGTAAGACAGAGAGATAAGACACACCGACCAAAACCACAGCGGTACGTGCTGATACTAGCATACCGGTGCTTGACGTTTTATCTCCGGACGTGTAGATTTTGGTAGAGACGTTGCTACGATTGTGGCACTGATCGGAACGATCTGAGGAGAAGACACATTAGCTAATGAAGATTGACTACCGCTCGAGGACGACCGTCTTCTGAGGACACTGATCGGGACATCGGACGATCAACTATTTCCACTGTATTGACAAACGTTATATTGAACCGGGCTGCTTTAACTCTTCTTCCGCTGTATTGTACATCTGATGGTAACAATGTATAATCTCTTACTCGTATGACTTCCTAGTTTACATTGGAAAATTTTTTATTTATATTAGTGTATTCCGACAAGGTGGCCCTCACATGTGTAAATAAAAGAGTTTGTCAGTGAGCTGTATGAGCCAGGCCCACATGCCCGTGTGTGCATGTGAGTAGCGGAGGCTTCAAAGTGAAGCTCTGTACTGAAGGGTGGAATATGGAATTTCCTCAAATCCTCGTATCTGTCTTCTCCTAATGGCTACGCATATTCCTATTTCCGAGTCTCAAAATTGTTGGTCCTGATAGTATTCTCCGACGACGGGGCACAATAAATTTGTATGATCGAACACATAAGACAGCAGTACTGAAAACTCAGAGAAATTATACAGCAACATAATTAAACTACTCCAATTTTGTCATCTACACGTGCGTGCGTATACACTGCACAGACTGAATGAATGAATCAGCGCATCTGCGCGTGTCATCTGCTGCATGCTTTGTACGCCGCAGCATTCGCCGGAAGTGGCGCGCGTCGGACGGGATCCTGAAGCACGCCACGCTGGCCGTACCCGAACTGCTGCCCGGCATCTCCAGCAGCGCCGCCATGCACGGGCACACGGCTCCCTTGGCAACCTCACGTGCACCAGCATGCGCTCGCCGTCGCCGCCGCCGCAGCCGACCACCATCGGCACGTAGCCCTTCGGGATCTTGGTCTCGCCGTCGACATCCGGCGATGACAGGCGCACGTACGCCGGCGCCGCCGCAGCCTCCCTCGCGCTTGATCTCCTCCACGCCATATTGATCCGCATGACTATGTAATATGTATGGATCGTATACTCTTTTGGGTGACGTTCTTGGTCGATGTGTTCTTCTTGGCGCAACGCTCTTCAGTGATATGGTAGGAGAAAGCTAGCTTAATTCTTAGTTGGAAGTGATGCTTTGCTTATTTGGATCTCTTTGCATTGTTTAATCAGTGTGAACTTTGAAGCTGGAATCGCGTTCGATGACTAAGACAATAACAGCTTTCAAACTTACCTTTTGGTCTGGTTTCAAGTATGAACCCATTTAACCCATGGTCAAAGTTTTGCAACTCACTTGCGTGTTTGGTGCGAAACTTTGGACTCGGATAAGGCGACCATATGCACGCATGCATTCGTATCAATTAATCAAAGATTTATTCAGGACACTCTCAATCTCATACTATGTTTATATCCTCCACATCATAAAGATAAAGATGTAGACACAACCTCTTTGGTTGGTGGTATGTATCTATGAGACAAGATGATAAATTCCACTCATCTCTTCCTCTCTCTGTCCCTCCTCCCACCAATGCAATTTTTTTTGCTGTTTCTTGATACTCCCTACCAAGTTGATAGTTGGATTTTTATGTTCAAACAATGTCTTGTATAAGACATTGGTTCCCTCTCTTCTTTAATTTATCTTTCATATCACCTTCAACCTTATGTGACACTCTGTAGACATTGCTGATATCACAGCATTGGAAGTACCCTTAACTACTAGATCAATTAACATCCGTGTCCATGATAAGCCGATCAGTTGATCCTTTCATGCAGCAGTAGTGTATTTTAAGGAACAAAGGGACTTAGTTCGTCCAATTAATGAATGGACGGAGTCGACCGACCAAACGGTCAAATAACATGTCTCTGTTAAACCAAACGTGTTTCGATGGGGCGCATGGAGATCAGAGATGGATGATACGTGTTGGAGCTACGGATGTGCGGTCCGGAGGTACGACACGTGGTGGATGATGCGTAGAGAAGCTATGGGAGCTGCGGTCCTGGAGGTTTCTACACGTGACGCGTTTGAAAAGTTAAAATTTTGGAAAACCCATGTTAGAAAGGGTTTCAGTCCCTTTGCTGTTGGAATTGGATTAGAACTCGTGGGCTTAGGTTCAGATCATATTTTGGGCCCTAGACTATAAACAGAGATGGGGTTAGGGGCTAACCCTGTGGCTTTTAGAGATTCTAATTTCGTGCTAAGGTTTAGGGGTGTCAGGATGACACTTTGTAGCCACCATGATTGAGAAATAAAAATTAGATTGAGAAAAATTTTGGCGGCGTCTTTTTCTTCGGATCGATCGTTAGCGTCCTGATTTGCGAAGCAAGCCAGTGCCTCATCTCCAATCCAATGCGCGTCGTTCCGAGTCTTTAGAATTACTTCACCGAATTCAGTCCATGTTTTGTTGGATCGCGTCAACACAGAAGGCATTAGAAAACAACGTTGTCAGTGAATTACGATCAAAGCCAGTGAGCCATCACCTGATTCATAAGTTGGAAAGAGAGATGAATAGTTTCTACATTTTCTAATTAAAGTTTGTGAGTTTTTTAATTCGCATATATTATCTTTTTTCTTGGTTTTTTGATTCCTATGAATTCTCCATGTATTGAGCTATGTATAAGTATTTTTTCTTGCTTACATACATGAATCTGTTTTAATTAAAAATCAATTGGAAGATTAAACGAAAACGTGCACTTTAGCAACCCATTATCTAGTCGCTACAGCAACTGCTACAGTATGCGCTACAGTAATCGCTGCAGTACCTACTACATTATTGCTACAGTCACTACCACAGAAAGGCTAATAGTACACGCCAAATCACAGACGGTTTTGTGAAACCGTCTGTCATGTACACTATTACGAGCGGTTTTAATTTGAAGGCCATCTGTGATATTTGTGGCGGTAAAAGGAGTATCATGAGCGGTTCTTAACGCTGAACCGCTCGTGATATCGAATATCATAGACGGTTTTATTAAAAACCGCTTGTGATACTTCGGATTATCACGACGGTTTTTATTAAAATCGCTCAGGTTGTGTGGACTATCACGCGGTTGTTGTTAAGAACCGTCGTGAATGTTCACTGACGGTTTTTAACAAGAACGATCGTGATGTCCTTTGTCTGTCATATTCTAGATCGAGGTTAATATATAAGTACACATTGCTTATAATAACTTAACTACGTAACTATCGAGACAAGAGATCACAAATTAAAGGCAAATTTATTAATTTCAATTAGAGGCAAATTTATTACAAAATTCGCATGGTAAAGAGTTTCCCAGATTGTAATCTTTTGGGCTTCGACGCTTTTTCTTCGACTTGGGGACTTGGAGGATCAGCCACTAAATTCTCGAATGCCGCTAAGATTGCCCTTGTCCTCGCACTTCCTCCTGCACTGGGCAAATGATCGCAAAGATCCATAATGTCGTGAGGATAGCATGAAAAGATTCCTCGATCCGCCGTTTCGCTTGATCGGCAAGGCTATCCATCGCCTCGCAATGCGTGTAGAGCTTCTTCCGCATTGCGCACATTGTGGAGAAGAACCGTGGTGAGGCTGTTTCCCTTTCTTGAGCGGGCGCGAGACGGCTCCATCGACGGCGGAGGATCAGTCAATCGACGGATGAAAGAAAGTCGGGAAGGAGAGCGAGGCGGTGCGGAGAAGCTGCCCGGATGCAAATTGCTGGCCGCTGTAAGGTTCCGCCAACAATTCGTGATGAACATATGAGAGGAAGGAGATGATCACAAGAACAGTAGTAGAAGCCATGTTGTATTGTATATTGTATTGTACGACGTAGAAGAGACTCGGATTAGCGCACATATTTAACCTTTAGCACAGATTTGTTCGTGATACCCAAACATTAATGATATAGACGCCGTATAACGATCAAGAGACGTTAATTAGACAATCGAAACACGGCGCTCGCATCAAACACGCGCAAGCGTTCGGTGTGAAGCTTATCACGCACGGTTTTTCATTAAAACCGCTCATGATAATATTTATCACGCACGGTTTTTAATAAAAACCGTCAGGATATTCGCGACGGTTTTAGTTAAAACCGCTCGTGATAATGACTAAGGCATTTATTGCGTTGCTCGCATCGCATCTGTCTTCATTTCGATCCAGATCTAGCCATCGCTGCGCACTTTTTCACTCGGGAGGAAGCTAGGCGATTTCAGGCGATTAATTTGGTGGGAAGAGGCGAGATTGAGCTTTGAATTAAGATTCAGACTTTCTGGTTGTGTAGATATGGTTAGTAATGCAATTTATTTTTCTTTAATTGCATTACGGCGTTTACGCTTATAAGAGCCACGAGGAGGATATGTTGAATAAGGGTGGAATATATGTCTTGTCCATGCAGGCCGTGACGATGCTTGATGAGTACTCTACACCGCGGAAGTTTTGGGTCGAGGCTATAGCCACCGCGTGCCATGTCTCAAATCGAGTATTTTCTAGGGCACACTTGCACTGCACTTTCTTATGAGTTGAGATACGGCGAAAGCCCAGTGTTTCTCATTTTCGCATTTGGTTGCAAGTGTTTTATTTTGAAGTCCGGGAACCTAGACAAGTTTGAGTCACGCTCTTGTGATGGGATCTTTCTAGGTTACTCGCTTTCTTCGCAGCTTATCGGGTTTGGAACCGCGAGTCCAAAGAAGATGGTAGAGACTCGTGAGGTTACTTCGATGAGGCCACCCAGTGACTAGGCCCAATATCTCGTGTTCTTTAGAGCAAACTGAGCCCATCTTCGTGGATGATGAGGATGATGGAGATGAGGGTTGTCTACCCGATCCACTCCTTCATCCACCCCTTGAGGTGTCGCTTCCACCGCACCTTGAGGTGATCACTCCTCTTCCGCTTCTTCTCTGCTGAGCTAGTGGCTCTGCTCCTACCTCTTCCGCTCATGAGGTAGAGGCCACTTCTTCATCTCATCCAGACCTCCTAGACACATTGTAAAGCTCATCCCTCCGAGCAGCATTATTGGAGACCTTTCAGCGCAGGTGACCCGCCTAAAAT
The DNA here is from genome assembly GCA_036346575.1 of Dendrocalamus sinicus. NCBI lineage: Eukaryota > Viridiplantae > Streptophyta > Magnoliopsida > Poales > Poaceae > Dendrocalamus > Dendrocalamus sinicus. The sequence continues at coordinate 2,562,125 of CM070658.1, forward strand.
CTGGCTTATTTCAATTCTGTCTCCATTCTCGCTTTCATTGCCTCCTTTGAGCCCAAAGATGTTTCTCATGCTTTATCTCGATGAGTCTTGGGTCAATGCCATGCATGAGGAGCTAGAAAACTTCGAGAGAAACAAGGTCCGGTCGCTTGTCGAGCCCCCGCGAGGTCACAATATTATTGGGACTAAGTGGGTGTTCAAGAACAAGGAGAGCGAGGATGGAGTGGTTATTCAAACAAGACTAGACTGTAGCTCGTGGGTTCTCCTGCATTGAGGGTCTAGATTTCGAGGAGACCTTTGCCCCTATAGCTAGACTTGAAGCCATTAGAATCTCGCTTGCCTTTGTAGCTTCTAAAGGTTTTAAGCTTTACTGATGGACGCCAAGAGTGCCTTTCTCAATGGCTTTATTGAGGAAGAGGTCTACGTCCGACACCTCCGGTTTCAAAACCCCAAATACCCAAACCATGTCTTCAAGCTTTCCAAAGCTTTGTATGGACTTAAGCAAGCCCCTAGAGCTTGGTATGAGAGGCTTAAGTCCTACTTGTTAAGTCATGGTTTTGAGATGGGTAAAGTTGACAAGACCTTGTTCATCCGCCGGCATGGCATCGACTCTTCTTCCTCATTCAAATCTATGTCGATGATATTATCTTTGGCGGCTCTTCCCATACTCTGTTTCAGCTCCTGATGTCATGAGCACCGAGTTTGAGATGAGTATGATGGGGAGTTGACCTTCTTCCTTGGTTTCCAAATGCTGCGCCCCGGAGGGTACATTTCTTCATCAATGAAAGTACACTCGTGACTTCCCGAGACGCTCGACATGAGCGATGGTAAGGTCTGTGTCGACTCCCATGGCTTCTACAAACCTCATCTTGACCCAGATGAGGATGGTAGGCCGCTTGATCGAAAGAGTTCGTAGTATGATCGGCTCCTTCTTTACCTCATCGCCTCGAGACTAGACATACACTTCTCTCTGTGTCAGGTGCTCGCTTTTGAGGCTTCTCCTCGAGTATCTCACCGCCAAGCTGGAAGCGCATCTTTCGGCACCTTCGAGCTACCATTGACTATGGTATCCGGTACTCTTCCTCATCCGCCTTTCCTTGAGAGCCTTTTTGATGCAGACTTTGCTGGTCAGAGGATAGATAGGAAGAGCACTTCCGGCACCCCGCAGCCATTCGCTTCTCTCGCTTCTCTGGTCTCGAGGAAGCATCCGTGTTGCACGCCCACCGCAGAGGCCGAGTACGTTGTCGCCGCCAGCTGTCGCAGCCAGTACTTTGATGGTTTCGATTCTCGTGACTTTGGGTTAGCCTTAGCCGTTGTTCCACTCTTTTGTGATAACACTTCTTATCAACATTGCTAAGAACCCAAAAGCAACAGTCCCGACCAAGCATATTGATATTCGCTTCCACTTCCTTAGAGACCATGTAGAGAAAGGTGACATAGTGCTCCAGCTTGTGGAGAGTGACCACCGCTGATCGATATCTTCACCAAGCCTTTGGACAGTTCTGAGGTTTTCAGCTCAATGGGAGAGCTTGGTTTGTCTGTCCCACTGATCCTAGTGAGGGGAGCTTGGGCTTTAATGCTTTATTATATTAATTATGCTTCGTCTCATTTCAATGTATTGCATTTATGGTGCATTGTTAAGTCCTTCTAGCATAGGTTAGAGTGTTTCTTGTGTTGAGTTGCTTAGACTTCTTACTCTTATCTTGTGCTTCCAGAGTAGCTATTTCTTATCTCACTAGGTTGAGCTCACTCACTTCTTGTAGGTTCTAGCGAGGTTGGGCCACCCCTGCAGACAGTGGTACGTGTTTGCTTGCTTCTAGTGTGTCGACGATCACTCATTAGTCCCGGAGTCATTTGGGGTAGATGAGAGACGCTTTGCCATAGTTGCTTCTATATCTTTTCTATGCTTTAAGGACTGCCTATTTGGTTTTCTTTGCCACCTTCGATTTTATTGCTTTGTCTGTGGGGAGTTCATTTGGGAGCTTCAAGCTTAATTTTGACATAACTCAACTTGAACTAAAAGTTGCATCTAATGTTGAGGGGAGCTGGACTTTCTGCATTTTCAGCATTCTAGCATTATAATCAACTGCATTGAGCCTTGATTATTATCCTGTTATGACATGCTTCAATGCTTTACACCTTGCCATGTCTTGTGCTTAGCTTGCTAGATTTATCATGACTTCATATGTGTAGACTAGCTTTTCGCCATGATAAGTTAAATAAAATTGCTCAACTTAAATTAAAACTTGTCATGTTAGCACTCGAGATTAGTCTTGCTTGAGCTATCCCTTTATGATTCATGCCATGTCAAATAGGCTGAGTTGAGTCTTGAATCTAGGTTGAATCTTAGATTGAGCTATTTTAGCATCTTGATACATCATGAGTTAGCACAATTTGTTAAAAAGCAAAGGATCTCTTTTATGCGAAAAACTGATTTCACCAATTCTTTCTCATGAGACAAACTTTGCATTGCACTAGGTATGAACTCGGGGAGTTTTGGATGACTCGACTATCTTCTAAGCTTCTCGCTTGAGTAGTCGCAGATAAGGCTTGAGATCTAGCACATGATAAAAATTTTGGTTGGAAACAGCTATAAGCTTTAAAAGAAAATATGTCAAATGTGCAAGATTTGCTTAATCTCCTAAAGATGAAAAGTGCTTAACCGAATGATAAACTTTGAGCTTGTAGCACTCTAATTGACTCAACACTAGCTTCTTGTTTCGCTAGCTTATTGACATGGCCTGAGTCATCCTTAGATATCTCTAGTTAGACTTTGCTCATTGATGACTTGACTTGCTCACTAAATGCATTACATTTCAGATTGTCATCTTTGTGCTCTAGCTGGTTTATATATATGTTGTCATGATCTAGATAGCGTTTTTTGAGTTATGGCTTGGTGTATTACATTATGGTCAATATGGATAATTCTCATGGCTCTAAATGCTTAAATAAACAAACTTCACCATATTCATCCATTGACATGTCATATTCTCTCTATTGCATCTTGATGTGTTTATTGCCAAAAGGGGAGAATAGAGAAGAAAAAGTCCTGGGGAACAGCTTTAGAGCTTTGGAGATCAATTTGCTCTTTCAGTTGTTGCTCTAGTGTTCCTTCCGTCGACATGGTCATTAGCTTCATTCTCTTCTTTGGACCATGTTGGATTCTTCAAAATCAAACTCAACTTCATGTTTTTTTTCGAAGTTTGTCAATATACTCATCAAGGGGAGATTGAGAGACCAGTGGTCGTGACTCCATGTGAATGATGAGTAATTGACAAAGGTTTAGGATAGTCAAGCTTGGTTTGAGAATCGAGTCGGAGCCATTGCGTGGCGCAATCGGCTCGGTTTGACTTTGGTCAAACTTGGTCATTTGGGCTTAGGATGTATATTCTAATGTTTCTGACAGTTTGGACTTCGGCCCGTGGTAAGTATGATGGTATTTACGCTTTCGTGTCGTCGAGCGGTGCTATTTGACGTGGTTTCTTGTCCGTGGGACCGCAGGACACTCCGGGTGGAGTCGTGGTGAGACACGTGATCGGACTAGGCGCAGTGGCGCCGAGGTCGAAACGTCGGGATGTGTCAAGATCGACGACGTGAGACCTGGTTGCAAAGGCGAAGGCGAGGCAAGGAGCGGAAGCCTCCCAAGATGCGTGAGGGGCGAACCAGAAATTGCAGGCCGCATGCCGAGCGGGCGCCGTTGATTTAGCAGCGCAACGGGCGGAGACCAAGTAGCCAAGGCTATAAATAGGATTGAGGCTGCATGCCCACTTGAGCACTTGAGAGGATTTTAGGGTTTTAGTCAAAATAGGCTTTAGTGGTTGTTTTGGCTTTGGGGCTTTAGTTGTTGAGAGGGTGGAGAAGCGTGAGGTGTGCCTCCTGCTTGTCCCCTTCGCTGTCTCTCGAGGTGTGTCCTCTCCGAAGCTTGTAGCTTGAGTTCTTGATTTGGGAGGAGAGGATTGAGAGATTGGAGATGATTTGAGAGCTTGTAATCTTTTCATCTTGTTCGAATGTCCACTGTATCGGGACGATTCAGTATTCCTTTGCTTTGATGAAATGAGAATCTGAAGTTTTTATCTGCTCGTGTTTCTCTGCCTTCGATGCTCTCTATGTTGAATATTTGACTTTTTGAGTTTTGAGTTCTTGATTGCCGAGGAGTGCCAAAATGGGCTGCTTGATGATGGAGGTTGCTTCTAGACCATTTCATCGTTCTCCCAAGAGCAAATTGGTTTTAATCTCAGTTTTAGGTTTTTAAGGTCCTCTGCTCTTCATTTGCAAGTTCTAGGGTTTTAGGTTTTTCTTGATTCCTTTGAGATTTGGCTTGATTTTTGTTGAGTAATCTTTCTGCTATTGCTATCGCACCCGCAAAATCTCATTAGCAAAGGATTTGAGATCTTGGAGAAATTTGTTTTTTGAGTGCTCTCTCAAGTTTCCAAGCCTTCTAGGGTTTTGTTTGGAATTCGTGATTTCCTTGTGGAGTTGGCTTGAAACTTGACTTGAGGTGTCCTGAGACTATTATCTTTCTATCCTCAAAGTCTCATGTGCAAAGAATCAAGGGTTTGGGAGAAGTTTGGATTTTTAGGTTGACTCAGGCATTTTCAGGTTTATAGCTCAAATCAGTGTTTCCAGCTCTTTGGCTGAATTTCTTGCTCCTAAGGCTCTCTTTGCTATTTAGCTTTCAGTTCTTTTTTTTTGGCATGAAGAGGATAACAATCTATCATTGTTTGATTCAGTTTTTATTACAATTTAGGTCTAAGTAATCCATGAGTGATTATTGAAGATAGTTAATTTGCAAAATTGTTGGTTATATAATAGTTGTTGTGTTTGTAATATGAATTGAGCTAGCAAATTAGTCTCAATATAATAAATGTGGCAGTATATATGTAGTCGAGATTTTAATACTAAGTTGTTATATATGTACGTAACGTAGGACCAGAAATTTGGATGTATCTGCGAGCCGTGTGAGTGAAGAGTACATTAATGGCGTTTCTGCTTTTATAAGAGCCGCGAGGAGGATATGTTGAATAAGGGGTGGAATATATGTGTCTGTCCATGCATCTGTGCGAGAATTTGAAGATGTTTAGAACCGAGGGCAAATTGAAGCGCACTTGATTCGGAGGGGTTTCAAAAGGATTATCTGAGTTGGACCAGTCATGGCGAAGTGAATGATCATATGCCGCGGATGACATCGCGGTGAAGTGAATGATATGCCCCGGATGACATCATTGGTGAAGTGAATGACATGTCGCCGGTGATGTCGATTGTGGCTCAGTTCGGATAGGTTGCACGATGATAATCTGGATCAGATGCTTGCGATGTAGAAGAGAACTATGATGAGAGAGAGTATGTTAAATTCCGTGGCTTGATGGAGGACTCGAGAGAAACCTTTGTACACGGGCTGCAAGTACACGAGGTTGTCGGCTGTGCTTGAGCTGCTGAAATTGAAGGCAAGCAACGGTTGATTCGACAAGAGTTTCACGGCCTGCTAGGTCTTTTAGCGGACATGCTTAGGAGAAATGAGTTGCCTAAAACCACGTATAAAGCCAAGAATGTTCTTTGTCCGTTGGGAATGGAAGTAGAAAGAATACATGCATGCCCGAACGACTGTATCCTCTACCGTAAAGAGTATGCAAACATGCATGTATGTCCGGTGTGCAACGCATCCCGATACAAACGTAACAATCAATCAGATGATGGCAAGGGAACAGAGGTGAAGAAAGGACCTCCTGCTAAGGTGGCATGGTATTTTCCTATAATTCCCCGTTTGAAAAGGTTTTTTTGCAAATCCAAAGGAGGCAAAGCGCTGCGTTGCACTCGGAGGAGCGCAAGAAGGATGGAATGATAAGACACCTTGCTGATTCCGCGCGGTGGAGAAACATCGATAGGAGGTTTGCGAGTTCGGTGCGAGAACCAAGGAATATAAGGTTTGGACCGAGTACATATGGAATGAATCCTTTCAGTAGCATGAGCAAATGACATAGCACATGGCCCGTGACTCTCTGCATCTATAACCTTCCTCCTTAGTTGTGTATGAAGCGAAAGTACATTTTCTTTGTCGATACTTATCCAAGGGCCAAAACAACACAGGAATGATATCGATGTGTTCCTAGCACCGTTGGTGGAAGATCTAAAAGTACTATGGAGCGAAGGGGTACAGGTATGGGATGCATACAAGCGAGAGAACTTCACTCTGCGCTCCTTATTGTTCTGCACCATAAATGATTATCCCGCCCTTGGTAACCTATCGGGCCATAGTACAAAAGGTGCCAAAGCTTGTACTCTTTGTTTAGATGACACCGAGAGTGTGTGGCTGAGACACTCACGCAAAATCGTCTACATGCGTCACCGCGGTTCCTTCGGAGGGCTCACCCATACCGCAAGATGAAGAAACAATTTGTGGAGAGAAGGAAGACGGTTCAGCTCCAAGGCATTTAAGGGGACACGAGGTTTATGATATGGTTAAGGATTTAGATGTTATCCTCGGAAAGGGCGTAAATTGAGGGCTCATGAGAAGAACATGCGGAAGAAGAGATCAATATTTTGGGACTTACCTTATTGGGAGTACCTAGATGTTAAACCTTGCATCGACGTCATGCACGTAGAAAAGAATGTGTACGGATACTTGATTGGTCTCTTCTTTGAACATCCGTGATAAAACAAAGGGCGGTGTCAACGCACGGCTTGACTTGGTCGACATGGACATCGGTAGGAGTTAGCAGCGACAAGCACCGATAATGGACGAACGTACCTTCCCCTGCGTGTTACACTCTGTCCAAGGTGAGAAAACAGAAGCGTGCGGTGCTTGCATGGTGTCAAAGTTCCGTCTGGTTACTCCGAAGCGTGAAGAAACTTGTTTCGATGCAAGATTTGAAGTTAAATGGCATGAAGTCTCATGATTGTCATGTGCTGATGACACAGATGCTCCCTATTGCAATTAGAAATATTTTGCCGATCAAAGTCCGAGAGACAATCATGAGGCTATGTTATTTCTTTAACACAATTGCTCAGAAGGTCATCGATCCCGAAGGACTAGATGCTCTGCAGGACGAGGTGGTGATGACTCTATGTCACCTTGAAATGTATTTTCCTCCTTCGTTTTTCGATATCATGGTCCATCTCATTGTTCATGTTGTGTGGGAGATAAAAATGCGGGCCTGTATTCCTCGTAGCATGTACCCATTTGAGAGGTTCATGGAATTCTCAAGTCCTACGACGGAATCGTTCTCGGCAGGAGGCAGCATCGTCGAAGGTTATGCAAGCGAAGAGGTCATTGAGTTTTGTGTCGATTATATGGCTCAGATTCAACCGATAGGTGTCCCTCAATCTCGTCATGAGGGGAGGCTGAAGGGTCTCGGAACTATCGGAAGGAAAGCAATCACTCCAGATATGGACACGTATACTCAAGCCCATTTCACGGTGTTGCAACACATGACTGAAGTGGCGCCTTATGTGGACCAGCACAAGGGTGTGCTTCGGCATGCGTAATCGAGCGGCGGATGTTTGGATCATGAAGCGGACAACCGTCGGTTCAACCAATGGTTGAAGGAGCAAATCGCTAGGAGCTCGCCGAGTGAGGCAGCGACATGGTTGGCAAAAGGGCCGACATTTACAGTTGTGACATGGCAAGGATATGACATAAATGGGTACACATTCTATCTGTGATCTCGGGATGTCAAGAGCACTAACGAGCAGCGGTGTGCGCATAGATGCATTCAGATGCCGATGGGTCGAGAAACTCGTACTATGGCTTCATAGAAGAGATTTGGGAGCTCGACTATGTGGTTTTCAAGATCCCCTTATTTCGGTGCCGTTGGGTGCATCTCCCACAGGTGAAGGTTGATAAGTACTGTGTCATGACCGTGTACCTCCAATGTGTCGGGTACAAAGACGAACCATTCGTACTCGCCAATCAAGTTATTCAAGTTTTCTATGTAACCGACCCGGCAAATAAGAAACGCCATGTAGTTTTTCATGGAAAAGGGAGAATTGTCGGAGTGGAGAATGTAGTGGACGAGGAGGACGAGGAGGAATACAATCAATTTGACGAGTTACCTCCTTTTGGAAATGGCATAAGGGTCGACGATGAACAACGTGACGAAACTAGTTACGTACGCATTGATCATGATGAAGGGCTAATTTTAAAGGAAATAAGCAAGTACAATAAGAATGTATATATGAAAATGTGTGACAATTTTGAGATGTATATGTGAAAATGTGTGATGTAGTCAATTTTGAGATGTATATGTGAAAATGTGTGACAAAATGTGTACATGTGAAAATGTATATGAGTATTGGCATTTATGTATATGTGTGATGTACATGTGATGGTTGATATGAATGCAGCTGGTTGGTGTTGTATATGAATGCAGCTGTTTGGTGGTGGATATGAATGCAGCTGTGGTTATTGGTGTTGTCTTAATAACTACAGTCGCAAAGGCTTATCACAGACGGTTCTGAACTTAGAACCGTCTGCGATATCAATATCACAGACGGTTCTAAGTTTAGAACCGTCTGTGATAGTATAACTTTCACAGACGGTTATGAACTTAGAACCGTCAATGATATTTATCACATACGGTTTTAAGTTTAGAACCATCTGTGATAATCTCCCTATATATATACCCTTTGGCTAGGGTTTTCCCTGTGCGCTGCGCAGTTATTCGATCTAGATCTGATTAAATCCCGAACCCGTCGTCGCCTCCGCCTCCCCGAACCCTCGTCGGCCACCTCCCCGAGCCCCTCGCCGGCCGCCTCCGAGCATTAATTAGTTTGCTATTGTGAGCATTGTGAGCATTGTTTACTGCAGTAGCTTAATTAGTGTGCTATTTGGTACATTGTTTACTGCAGTAGCTTAATTAGTTTGCTATTTGGTACATTGTTTACTGCAGTAGCTTAATTAGTTTGCTATTTGGTACATATTACATTGGTACATTAATTGTTTACTGCAGTAGCTTAATTAGTGTGCTATTTGGTACATATTACATTGGTACATTGTTTACTGCAGTAGCTTAATTAGTTTGCTATTTGGTACATTGTTTACTGCAGTAGCTTAATTAGTTTGCTATTTGGTACATATTACATTGGTACATTAATCGTTTACTTCAGTAGCTTAATTAGTTTGCTATTTGGTACATTGTTTACTGCAGTAGCTTAATTAGTTTGCTATTTGGTACATACTACATTGGTACATTGTTTACTGCAGTTGCTTAGTTTACATTAGTACATATTACATTGCTTGTTGTGTTAGTATATAGTATTATAGTATATAGTATAGGCACATAACCCCTCTCTCTGTCCACATCACCCCCTCCCTTCTCCCCCTTCCCTCTACTCCTCTCCTCTCTTCCTCATCTTATCATGTTTCACTTTTCTTGCTTCCTCATCTTATCATGTTTCACTTTTCTTGCTTCCTCATTTAGTAGCAGGACGACCAAGATTAATCTTGTGCAACCCTACAATTTGATAGCACAAATTAACCAATCAAGGACCACTCTAGTGTATATGCCACATAGACCTTCAAGGGGCATGAAGTAAGTGACACACTCGAGTGTTCCCGTTCAATGAACCGGATACACTAGTTTGTGTCATTTGCTTCATAGAACTTTGTTTAGAGACCTTGTAGTAATAGTATATGCCGACTACTGCCGAGATGTGATGTCCACTCCCACAATCCTTCTTTTCCTTCTAAAATTCAAGGCAATTTTATTACAAAAGTGCAAAAAAAAGACATTCACAGATTATTCGGTGAGCAGCCGGCATAGCCGACTTCTTCGGTGAGCGACTATCCGTCTGCTTCTTCCCACTTCTTCTCTTCATCTCTGGTCTCCGGATCACGTACGCCAGTAGCGATGATTCTGTCTTTTTTTTGCACTTTTGTAATAAAATTGCCTTGAATTTTGCGGGAAAAAGAAGGATTGTCGGAGTGGAGAATGTTGTCGATGAGGTTCCCAGATAAAGAAATCTTGCGATTGTTGCAAAAGATATATAGAGAATTTGGGTGGAAAGATGAACTGTTTCGTCAGGCGCCTAGAACTGCGTATAGAACTTTGTTTAGAGACCTTGTAGTAATAGTATATGCCACATAGACCTTCAAGGGGCATGAAGCAAGTGACACACTCTAGAATTCTCGTTCAATGAACGGGATACTCTAGTTTGTGTCATTTTCTTCATAGAACTTTGTTTAGGGACTTTGCTATTTGGTTTATAGTATTAGCAACTAAAGTAGGTGTTAAGATAGGCACATCACCCCCTCTCTATGTCCATATCACCCCCTCCCTTCTCCCCCTCCCCTCTACTCCTCTCCTCTCTTCCAATTCAATATGATCACTTTCTCATCTTATCTGAATAGACCCACAAAATGAGCAACATGTCACCCCCGCATTCTTCAACATCATCGCCAGAGGCGTCCGCTCCAACATCAAGACGCCAAGGAAGAGGGCTATCGAAGAAGCTGAGGGCCGACAGGACCATCACAGTGTAAACGATCCGGGTCCCTATCCTTCCTCAAAAGCGGTAAGCGCATTCGAAGCATGGTCGGAATAGTTGCACGAGAACAATTGAGATCACATACAATTCGTGGAAGAACGTGCTCGACACTCGAAATGTGAGTGTGGACCAAAATTTTGGCATCGTTCAATTCCCGTAAGAACACCTATACGCTGTGCAACGACAAACCTACCTAGCGGCGTGCAAAGCATGGAAGAACATCAAGAGCACGCTTGTCAGGAAATACGTGGAGACGGACGAAACGCCTTTTCATAAATACCCATTCCTGGAACCACAATGGGAAGAGTTCAAGGCGATGAAGACGTCCAAGATTTCAAAAGTACAAGTACGGCGCACAAGGCCCTCCAGCAAAAACACACACCCCACAGACTTGGCACGGCAGGTATGCGGGTAAAATCCCGCAGATGGAGGAAGGAGGATGACTGCAGCGTTGCACAGACATCGCCCGCCATTTTCCAATATCCCTGATGACCGCTCGAAATTGGATTAGAGCAAGGTCATCTACAACGACATCGGGGACATCTCCTTTCGAAACCCTACGGACCAGCAAGTGTCCCAACGCTCGGTAAGATATCGATAGAACTACGTAGCTTGTAATTACTCCACAACCGCATTTAATTGAAATGACATTTCGTGCTCTTGCAGAAGAGTGAGTTTTGAATCTACCTGGAATCATTCCAGGAACAAGGAGAATGATATGCTCTCCGTGGCCCCGGGAAACAAGGAGCACCCGGTCGCACGAGAGGCCTTGGCTTTACGTTCCTTGGAAACATGGTTTCCAAGATGACTCGAATGTATCGGCGTAGGAAGAGAAACAAAGCCGAGCGTGACGCGACAGCTACGAGAAGAGATCAAGGAATCTCTTAAAGAGGAGCTATTAGCTCGTAAGGCTGATGTAATCGAGATGAGGTGCGGAAACAGAGAGAAAGTCAAGAGCCGCCACCGCCGCCGCTATGCTAGCTAGCCCGCACAACCGTCCGAGTAGCTGCGCGCCCAATCCGACGCAAACCACCCAAATTTCTGTGGACGACATCCGTAATAATTATTACCTCTCGAATGCTTGCTCCATTGGTAGGCCTATTCGAGTAGCTAATTTTGTATCGTTATGTAGGAGCCTATGAAGTGCAAGCTCTAAGTGAGATATGGCTCCATTCCCTTGTACGCTGCTTGGGGCCAGGCATATTCGTCTGGTAACGGGGCCATGGTGCACGGTCAAGCTTTAGCACCAGGCTTCGCAAAAGTTAATGTGGATGGTGTGTATATCAATTTTGAGGTGGTCCCGCTACCGAAGCCCCCCAACGACGAGATCGTGACTCTAGGACAGGCCATTGGAACATTCATCCAGTGGCCCAAAAGCGACATCTCCCTGGAGGCTTCTTCACCGGTGGCAGGACTAGAGCAACTTGCACTGGTGCCATCTCCATTACAAGACCAGTCGGTTACACCACCGGATACTACACCAGTGCTATCTCCACGGGCCCTATTCTCGCCAGAGCAACTTGCACCGCTGCTACCTTCAAAGTCGACCTATAGCCGAGGCAGCAAGGCCAGCAAGGGCAAAGCAAAGAAGACCAATGATGATATTCCGTACCACCCTTTGGCCCACAAATTCGTGCTTGGCGAGCCGTAGCTCGAGCAAAAAGACCTCCAAAAGCTACCACATAGTTGCATGCAATTGCACACGTGGTATATGCAGCAGTCCAATAAGTTAGAGGGAGAACGGACTTCAAGTATCACTATCAAATTCACCAAGGAAGATTTACACCACAATCTTCAAGAGTGTATGTTCGTGGTCGCCTTTGAGGATTTATTCGATCTGTTCACGCTCAATGCTCTTGACGTCTCAATCATTCGATGCTGGACGCTGTAAGTGTGTACAATCACAGTCTCCGTTAATATAATACCGATAAATGCCATATCTAATTTTTTGCTTTCGTGTGTGTATATATAGACACATGCTGATTAAAGCTAGATTATCCAACTCATCACCGGTTTCTTGGACCCACAATTGGTCGCCAGGATACCATCGACCAGAGACACCCTCGTCGAGAGGTACATTGCATCAGGACTCTTTGGGTAGCCGCAATAAGGACTATGTACTTATGCCCTTCAATCGAACTTTCATTGGATTTTAATAGTAATTGTACCAAAATGGAACAAGGTATATTACCTTGATTCCCTAAGTAAGAATAAAATGGACTTCACAGTTGTCAGCCAAGTAATCGATAGGTAAGCACATATTCCCCATACATATCTACATTGTACTCTTTCTTTCCTTCCGAATGACTAAGGTTAACCTTTTCGAATTACGTAGGGCGTTCGCGATGTACATTGAAAAGGGAGGTGACTCAAAGCGCGGGGCCAAAGGCCTGCTGACACATGTTCGAGATTTTAAGGTATTCGCTATTTCACATTAATTAATCCTATGCAACAGTTTGTACTAATGCCTCTTGAACTAACACATTCCATTTTTGCGGTGCCACCAAAGAAGAAAGGGCAACACATGTGGATACTACGTTTGCCAACATATGGAACTACTCCTCGATTCCTCGAGGCTCACCAATCGCAAGGTTTGTCACTCTTCCCATAATTACTTCATACTTATCACGTTACATATATATATGCACATTGATATTCCTATCGACAGGCTGTGTCCATCCCGTCAACTGCATTGAAATGTGACTGATTTTGGAGGGATTCAAGGAGAGTTGGCGTACTTTTGGCTGACTCAAGTCATAAAGCCAGGAGGACGGTTCCACTGCGCACCATGATTTCTTATTGGTCTTATCACTAAGTGTAAATGCAGTGTAGATTTTTGTTCTTTGGATTTCTGTGGATTTATAAAGCGCCCTTACAAGCACTCTTAAAGGCCTTCCCAACGAAAGCCCTAAAACAAGCCTCTCAAAACCTACACCAAACTCTCTAAAACCTCATGTTAACCTATAGCCTCTCCCTGCTTTTATAGATTAATGCTAGTAGACATTGAGAAAATTGCCTTCGTCTCTTGTTATGGACACCATGAGTACACCGTAGTCCAATTTGGGCTAACCAATGCACCAACAGTATTCATGAACATTATGAATAAACTCTTCATGAAGTATCTAGACAAATTCATCATTGTCTTTATTGACAACATCCCAATCTACTCGAGAAGCCAGGAAGAACATCTCCAGTACCTCACAATAGCATTAGAAACACTACAACAAAACATCCGTGGGGAGACATCATATTTGTAGGTTAGAGACGTTCTGTTTCGTCTCCCACAGTCAACTGAGGCGCTTTTATAAAACGTCATAGAAACGTCTCTATATGAACCGTCTCAAAAATATAGAGACGCTCTCTAAGGCGTGCCTATATTATTTGAGACGTTCATTAGAGACATCTGCACTGTATCCTTATAAAGTTAGAGACGCTTTTATAAAAACGGCTGCACCATGTCTCAATTAATATATGCACGTGCATTGAGACGTTATGTGCCGTCTCAAGATGTCCTATGTAGTATGTATTTTTATTTTGATTGCTATATATTTTCTTCTATACACACAAATACGTATTCGTATGAGAATATAATATTCCATATATTTATTAATAATTTTATAGGCAGCACCATAATATTGAGTACATATTTTATAAAATATAAGGAATTGGCGTAGCACAACAGATATAGTACTGTTATAAGAAAAGCAAACCAACTACAACTGGAACCAAGCCACACCCCGGGCAAACCATTGGCAATTGACAAATTCATCATCATTGCACCCTCCAAACCCCAAAGAAGTTTACATAAGAGAGGTTTACAAATAATTATAGCATCCATTTAAATCAACAGAGTTCACAACTAAATAAAAATCTAATATGCGATAAACACATGTCGGTAAAACATCCTCCAATTTGACACACATCTTTTTTAAAACTGATATAATAAATCATTAGGTCTATTTCTTCAATCAGAAAATTGTGCATCAGGTCTTCCGCTCTACATTTCTTTTCATAGTCCTCCATATCCTACAAACATAGCAATATTAACAACAAAATATCAGATATGAGCAATCATGAAAATATTACAAGACAAGTTTAGTTAATTAAACTAGAAGTGGCATACCTAGCGAGTAGAACGTTTAGGCTTTTTACTCAAGCAAAGATATTATATGAGTAACAAGACACAAATATTTCTGGTAGGAAAATTATTCTTGTAGTTCAAAGAATTGATCTTACGTAGAACCGTGGCCAAGCAACAACACAACCAATTGCATCCTTTACCGTACATTATTTTTCAAATGGTCTAGGCAACCTCTCATCACCAATATTTGTAACACCATGAATAGCCACCCCATAATATTCATCTCCAAGCATGTTTCCTCCAACCACATGTGTGCTATCCGAACTCACTAAATTTCCTTTGGCCACAACTTTACCTTTGTATATTGGATTCAATGAAAATAGGTACACTACCCTTTGATCCTATCATTTTAAGAAAAATGTCATTGTCATTCACAAAAAATGAGCATTGTCATTCCTTAACATATAAAATACTTGGTTTATTATTAAAAAATGGTAACACATACTGCATTAGATGAACTGTCCTCTAGTACTCTCTTTGTTTGAGGCCCCTGTGTTAGAAAGTTTAAACAATTAAAACAAGTGCATCTGCAAACATGATCAGCAATACTACTGCAAGTAACATGCAACCATAATAAATTTATTTTCTTGATCAATAGTTTGAATCTAACCTGAGTGGCTTTTTCATGTTGTAAAATTGGTTCCACATAACCTTGACTACTTTTGGGCCTTTTTGCAGAGCTTCCAATGCTTGCTTGCTGCAATTCAAATTTAGTTTTGTTATATAAATTGTGAGAATAAGGAAATTTTCAGTGCTAGAATAAGATGTGCATAACACACCTTTACAATCATTGGTTGATTTGGTAAAGGTTTACTAGAACAACTCTCCTTATATGAGAGAGAGCAAGATGTAGACATGGAAACATACTATAGGTTAGCCAATGAAGCTAGCAAACAGTTGTACCCAAGTTGTCAGAGGTTTTCAAAGCTACAATTCATTGTTACACTTGCAGATCAGAACAATGAGCTGCAAATCCGACTGCAATCAGCCGAGAAGATAGCAAGGATGAAAGATGCTTTGTTTGTTTCGTTGTTTTTCAGCAATTATGTAGGTTCAATTCTTGTAGTAGCAAGTTGCAATACAAGTCAGCAAAACTGTATGTAACTGTATGTATGCTGTGAGTTGATATATGCATAATGCTACACAGTCCAGTTCCACGTACAGCAAGTATTCTTGGTTGTTAACTTGAATATCAACTTGCCATAATTAATAACAAAACCTGAAATTTTCCACAATGGATCTGCATGAAGCCATCAAATTTCATTCTCTCTTTACTAATATCTAGACCAAAATCCCCTAGAAATAATATGTATGTTTATTTCCAGCTAGTAATTGAAGAACGTCATTACTTGTTTCGTAAAGATGTATGGACATTATATACATGTTATTAAAGCCAAGTTGATTCATTGAAACAGTGATATTTTCATAATTCACCTTGGCAGTTGTCTGTTCATATGGTACAGATATATTGGCATGACGATCTATTGCATTAGTACACTTACTAATATGTGATTGATGCAGCTTACAATAAATGCAAATATTTAGATATTGCGAAAGCATCGATTAAAATTTATCAAGCACGCAAGCACTACATCACCTGCACATAATTTGGCACGGCATGAACACCAGCATATGACCTCTCAAGGTTATTATCAAGTCCATTAGTATTGTCATTACCAATTTGATCAAAAATGTCAACCTATAATAAAATACAGGAGTCACAGAGTTACTAGATCAGTGTTCGCTACTCAATTTTTCCATACTTAGTTTGCACATACCTTATTAGTTCCAAGGTCATGTGCCGTAGTTGATTCCTTGTACCCCTGAATAGCTTTAGACCTTTTGGCAGAGCTTTTAGTGCTTGATTGCTTCAATTGAAAGTAAATTAAGTTAATCTACATATTGCAAAAGCACATGGTTCAATAGCATAGTGCGATTTTCATAAGTTACCTTGGCAATCATGTGTTCATGTGGTACAGATGGATTGGCACGAATACGTTTAGTTGAAGTAAAACTGACAGAATGCAATTGCTGCAAATTATAAATAAAATAACAACATAAAACTTTGGCAAAGCATCAGTTTAAAATATTCCAGGTTAATACAACACCTGCACATTGTTTGGTGTAGAATGGAATAAAACAATGTTATGATAGAGTAATAATCCATCAACCGGTGTCATATTCTAATGATAATGACATGGGTAGTCACATTCTATCTCAAAGAAAAAAAATATAACTTCATTCCATTTGTACAGAGTACAGACTTCCTACTAATACCAACCATATGTGCATTCACCTGCACTCGATCTCTACGTTCATGTTAATTTGGTTAGACTAGACTATACATTTACGTTAGCTTTAGCAATTTCTGGAAAGATCATCATGTGGCAGAGATCATCCTTTTAAGATTAAAAAAGGACTGAAATTTGACTTTATGCCCTCTTGTTTTTTGAAGAAATCAGGTGGGATGTATCCACATGGAAGACTAATCAAACAAGGAATATATGCCAGACCCAAAAAAGGAAAAGGCTATGCTGGAAATGAGGGGACGGAAGGACAACGTTTTCTAAAGCCCTGCTAATTATCATTACCACGCATTAAGCTCATGACCATGTAGTTTAGTGGTACAGTATTATAAAAAAATAACAACATAAAACTTTGGCAAAGCATCAGTTTAAAATTTTCCAGGTTAATACAACACCTGCACATTGTTTGGTGTAGAATGGACATTTTCAGACAATTCGTCAAGATTGTTTTCAAACTCAAATGGGATATCATTACCAACTTGTTCAGAAGTATCAACCTGAAAGGAAAACCAAAAACATATTGTTAGCACATAGTGTATTTGTTAATTGATCTTAAAAAAAGATGAGCCATAGGTGTTTACTTCATTATTTTCTTCTGCTAGCATCATGTTTCACCAATCCTCTCCAGGGAATTTTCTCTCTATGAAGGCCTGCATGAGATTCATATTACCACTCATGTCCTCTATTTTATTGTTCATTGCTTTTATCGCTCCTTTAAGCATTTCTTGTTGCTCAGATTGCCCAATGTCATCTACTTCCGAGAAACTCAGTATTTGGCTCCAATTCTTCCGATCGTAGTACCTCAAGTTTTGTCTCTTTTCCAACTACACTTCAAATACTTCATCATAATCTTTTGATGAAATAATGCCATAGTTATCGATTTCCTTTTAGCTAACTCATCATAAGTCGTTTCCTACATAAGTGCATATGTATTTAGTAAATCAAAATTTCAGGATAAGAACCGAATGAATGGAACTAAAAATTGGGTTGATTTTTCACATATTCACGAGTAATAATCTCATATGGGATTTGAGATGGCTTAATCGACAAATAATGGATCATAAGCATCCACTTTAGATATCCGCTTGAACTAGTATATATGCATATTACTCTATCGCTCAAAATTATTGCATTTGCTGCTATAGCCTTTGTGATGTGGTGAGGATTCTCGAGGATCTGTTATTATTTCTTCCTACCGCTATTAACAAGGTTAGAAACTAGTGGAAATCAGTGCAATGGTTACAAATCATACATCTAATGGGTGTTTCTTCACTGGATTACAAATCATACATCTAATGCTTAGGAAACACAAACATTTGATAAACTAGAAATAATGAGTTGGTTGGAAATCCTCCGAACCGCCAATTTCTGTCTAGGCTGCTATCGAGGGTCTTTAGTCTAAATGCAACTTACAAGAAAAGCAATATACCAGTACTTCCTTCATACGTGCATCCTTTTTCTTATGGGCTGCATCCCATACGTCAATATCATGTACTTTTCCTTTATTTTTTTCTTCCTGTGCAACAAACCAAATTAGAAGATTTATCAAATTTATGGTTAGATAGCTTTTTATCTTTAATAATAACAACATTTAAGTCTAAAACAATTAACACCATCTCTTTACAAAGCCTAGCGTGGCTTTTTCTCCCAGTTGTATGCGGATTCTTCTGTTGTTTCGCGCATTCAGAGTTTTTCTCGCATAATTTCTGGAAATAGTAAAGCTTCAGTCAATAATGGGAATTAGAAGACAAAGTTCGAATACAAGTTTAGCCTAAAAATTGACTTGTCACCTTGTGTTGGTCCCGACACCATATTGCAATGAGCACCCCATTGATATTCATTAACACCTTTTGGGACATCTTTTAATATTTCATTTAGAGTCCTCTCATCACGATTAAAATACCTTTTCTTCAAACGATGTTTGTAAGATCTCCACCCCTTTCCAACTTTCATTAGGATCCAGTCTCTTGTAAGATGCTTAGTCTCAGAGGGGTAGATAAATTTAATCTTTAAAAGATATAAACAGAAGTTAGTAGTGTAAAAGCATGATGATACATGTTACTAAATATTAAATAGTAGTTCACCTCCACATCAGTGATTATGCTCTTATGTGGTTCCAAAAATAATTCATCGTCCCATTTTGGAATGTGCAGTGGTGCAAATGTTGAATTCTTTGCAAGCTGACCAAGATACGAGCCAAGAATGGAACCTGACCTATCATTCGGAACACCATTTTCATCCGTCTCCACAATCACCTTACCTTGCTTTAATTGCTCCATGTTTTTTACCTTAAAATCTCCAAGAATCTGCCGCACTTCTCCATTTGGCCCTACATTTTGGACCATTTGAACTATACGTCATAGGAAAATCATATGCACTTAGAAATTCAAAAATGAAACCTTATGCAACTTACACATTATTTTAATTGGTCTTCGGATGCAAGAGGCAACTCGCTATAATGTTATCAACATGTGGATGATCTTCTACATTATATTCTTGCTTTGTTGTATATTACCTTCATCATGATCTTCAGTATGCATGTGCAAATCATCATCTTTAGATTGTGCATCTCCATCTATATTTTCACAATTGAAGTGCCAATTTTCTTCTTCAACTTCTGCATGTCCTACACCTTGTACATCTAGGTTTAACTTCCGTAGCCGCCTTGGTACCCTCATCATAATTGTTAACTATAGCCACAAAAAATTATGAAGTCAACCCCACGTAATGGAAGTTAAGACACGCATATGTACCTTAATTATTTGTGAAAACAGGAATGTACAGAACAAACAAAGAAATAGACAATAAATTAGGATATTATAAAACTACATGTTGAGACTATGCCACCTAGCTCGCTGAACAGATTGTACCCAAAATTGATCACCAACGGAACCCCAAAATTGATCACTAAAGGAACCCATTGGAAGACTCCTCGTTGTCCGTAATTACAACCGTTCGACGGCACAGACCCATCGTGATGGACCAAGCAAACAAAATAAGAGCAAAAAAAGATAACCTAGATCGATCCCCTGTGACGGCAAGGAAGAACACCTGCGCAAGGAAGAACGGAAGCACAAGACCGCCACCCGGCCGTCGCAGATTGGATTTCATTACGGAAGGAGAAGGGAAAGGAAGAGGAGGCGGGAAAAATAGATCGCGATATATATATATTAGCGAAACTTTCCGATAGAAAAGCGGGAAAAATTATCCATTGGAGCGGTAAACAAAATATATTTCGAATCGATGTTTGTTTATTTCTACGTAACAAAATTCTCTCAGCACTAGTTTCTCGTGGCGGTGTCTTTGGTTACCAAGGTATTCTTCCAGCAATAGGTAAAAGGTTCGACTCAATTTCGCTATTGTACTCTTTTTGGGGATTTTGTACTCAGTACCACTATCCTTCGATCAAATCAAATCCACAAATCAAAAATAACCAAAAGCATACCAGCATAAGCATGGAGGCCGAGGCGCCATGGGGCTGCACGGCCGAGTCGCAGCAGGAGGGAGGAGCCGCACGCCGAGCCCGGAGGCGGAAGGAGCCCGGAGGGGGCTCAAGGAGTTGGTGAGGCGGCACCAGGAGACCGGGGCGCTAGCTAGAGCATGGAGGCCGATCGATCCCATGGACGCAGGCGGCCAGAGGCGCGAGAGCAAGGGGCTGGGCGGCGCTGAGAGAGGAGGAGGAAGCCCAGCCACTCATTTCGGCTGAACAGAGGGTAGGGAGAGAGATTAGAAGAGAGATAAGAAGCGGGCGTCATAAAATCTTTCTTTGCAAATATTTAACTTGAGCATTCATCGTTAATAAGTACTTCTAATTACATATATATATATATATATATATATATATAATAAAATAAAAATAAATTTAATATCATGAGTAGATTAAAATTTAGTACGGACCGATTAAATTGAAGTCATTGGATCGAACTGAATTAAAAAAATTTTGTACAAAATTTGCAGAAACTTTCTCTCTAGAAATGAAGAATTTTAGATTAATACCATCATCAATGACTTCGCATATAGAAATGTTAGAAGAAATTTTTAAGTTAATATCTATAAACTCTTTGATATGAACATGCGACTTTCAATTGCGCGACAAACATGTTCTCCGAATGAGCTAAAAATTAAACATGTTCTCCGAACATACCTATTTGAGTGAGTATATGTTCTCCGAATGAGCTAAAAATTAAACATGCGACTTTCACTTGCATGACAAACATGCCATAGAAATTCGCCCCTCGATTGTTATATGTAGCACACACAAAAAACCCTAGAAGGTGGACTTGTGCTTTGCGTTCGTCATCTGGCCGTATTATCCTATTTGAGTGAGCATATGTTCTCCGAATGAGCTAAAAATTAAACATGCGACTTTCACTTGCACGACAAACATGCCATAAAAATTCGCCCCTCGATTGTTATATGTAGCACACACAAAATATCCTGGGAGACGGACTTGTGCTTTGTGTTCGTCATCCGGCGTATTATCCTATTTGAGTGAGCATATGTTCTCCGAATGAGCTAAAATTAAACATGCGACTTTCACTTGCACGACAAACATGCCATAAAAATTCGCCACTCGATTGTTATATGTAGCACACACAAAAATCCTGGGAGGCGGACTTGTGCTTATGCGTTCATCATCCGGCCGTATTATCCTATTTGAGTGAGCATATGTTCTCCGAATGAGCTAAAAATTAAACATGCGACTTTCACTTGCACGACAAACATGCCATAGAAATTCGCCACTGATTGTTATATGTAGCACGCACAAAAATCCTGGGAGTTGGACTTGTGCTTTATGCTCGTCATCTGCCGTATTATCCTATTTGAGTGAGCATATGTTCTCCGAATGAGCTAAAAATTAAACATGCGACTTTCACTTGCACGACAAACATGCCACAGAAATTCACCACTCGATTGTTATATGTAGTACACACAAAAAATCATGGGAGGTGGACTTGTGCTTTGCGTTCGTCATCTGGCCGTATTATCCTATTTGAGTGAGCATATGTTCTCCGAATGAGCTTAAAATTAAACATGCGACTTTCACTTGAGTACGTAGTATTTAAATTAAACTAGCATGTAGGTAAGATTATATTTATATTATAATCTTACCAATCTTTGCCGAAAGTCTACATTTTTCCAAGTTCCAATACTGCTAAGCCTAGTCACTCAAATACAGCGCATTTCACTTGTAAGACATGTTACTCCAAACAAGACTACTCTTTGGCAATTAAGCTGGTAATGAACACCAGAGTAATTCGACATGGCGCAGAAACTAGCACCTCAATCAGATCAATTCACACACAAGCAGTTGTTACACAATGGTATCACATGCTAAACCTATAATCCATCAGAAAACAGTAGCAGATCAACAAATAACACACACTCCTTGTCATCTGCTGACCAAATACACCAGTCATAGCTGCCAGTCAGCAGGATCTCGCTTCAAATTTCATGCAGTTCGCAGGGGTGGAGAGACCAATATAACACCATCACCTCGGACAAAAAGGAAGGGGATGGTACGTCTAGTGGTCTGGAAAGACAACAATAATTGGCACATAGTTAATATGCAAACATCTTCATTATAAATTTCACACATTAGCAATAGGTAATGTAAACAATTGTCCCATATCATTAAATTACTCCAAAAACAAGTTGTTATAGTCTTATGGAACTGCAGTCATCTTATGTCACACTAAATCAGGACCATAAAACCCCAGCAGTCTAAATGATTCAAATAGCTTTGTGCTCTAACAATGTTCAATGGATGTCAATAGCACAATAAACAAGTTGGTACTTTTCATAAAATGTGGGGAAGGATGTACTGGCATGCACTAGGTGGCCAGCCCCTCATTTCTCAGGGGCTCCATACATCATAAACACGAACCATCTTTTCGACTGCTGAGTAGCTGGAACTAAGTAACCTGGCCAGTGAACTTTTCTTTAACTCTTTGTCGAGAACAGAACAAAGAGCATGTGTAATTGCACTAATGATCTCCTCCTCGTCCTGTATCTGCAGGTTCCCTTCATCCATGCCCTGTAAGAACACTGTCTTTTGAATACTGCGTTGTATACAATCCCAAAAAGGAATATATAAGGTAAATCTACAAAGTAGAGGGTGATGTGGTGGACCATATTCATATAATTAAATTAACTGAAGTCATGGAATGGTAAAACATGAAGTTGCAAACTCGTATGAACAGCGTATTGTTACCTCACTAATCCAGAAAAGAATTTCCAAATACTCATCAAATTTTAAAAGGATAGGACAGAGCACCTACGTGCACAATTTCTTCATATGTTTCATCATCAATCTCAACAGTTGTCACGATCTCCTCAACATCTCCAAGGATCATGTTAAGTGTTGATCATATAGACTCATCTCATCATTGAATGTAACAGATGGTACAGCAACCTAAATTGTTCACGAAACAAAAAATCCCTGCTACCTGCATTTGTCACTGAAAGCACACAACCATGCTCTACTCTGTATCAGCTGCTAGCTGTTGCACACCCATATCGAAAAGATCCCTTGGCTTGAATCTCGTTACCACGTGCCATCCTGCAGCTTTTGGATCTTCAACATAAAAAACTTGTTCCACTTGGGATGAAAAGACAAATGGATCATCATCTAATTTCTCTCCACTGTGTATCTTCCGAGAGAAGTTAACAAGGGTGAACCCAAATTCATCTATTTTCATACCAGATCTATGATAGACATCGTACCAATCACATTTGAACAGCACTACCTTGTAATTTCTATATGACAATTCTACAATATCTGATAATCTGCCATAATAATTAACACCGTCATCAGCAATGTTCACTACACCACTATTTTGTGTGGTGCGTCCAGCCCCACGACTCATAGTGTGGAACCTGAAACCATTAATAACATATCCACTGTAGCGCACAACACATCTGTTTGGTTTAGCAGCCAATGCTCTTATCTTTTCATTTATGTCTGATCCACCATTTAATACAACCTGTATAAGAGTACCGTTAGTCCGTTGTCTAAATAATTTCTTATAATACAGTTATGCATAAATATGAAAACGCGCATTATTATACTTCTTCCAACCAATCAAGAAAGCTTCTATTGATCAACTTGTCAAGATCGAATGTGTCAAGTTAGTTGGTTGAGGCAGTTTTCTTTTCTCTTCATCGATAAATTCTCTACAATAATCAAATACATTAAACATTGTGTATATATAATTGTTCAAAATAAATAATTAGAATATACTTGTGCTACACACTTGCGAAAATCTTCAAGTTCATCGCATGTCGTAAGACATATCGATGTGCCCGAATAAGAAGTCGATTGTCAAATCGCCAATGGTGATGGCCTTACCGATTGGTTCACCAGACTCCCAAACATGTACATATCCTTTATATTATTTGAAGGGTCGGGTTTCTAGACGGCCTTGTAAAGCGTGTAGTTCCTTCTAAAAATCTTGAACAAAATGTTAGGCACTCTTCAAAGAAGATAACCTTCACGATTGAACCTTCAGGTGAGCTCTGTTGCACAAGTGCCTTTATTCGAACAAATGATCTAGATATAATTACAAAATATGTCATTTCCAAGATTTATTAAATATATGAAAGAAAAACAAAATTACGTACCTCTCTAGAGGATACATCCAATGATAGTGCATGGGCCACCGAGTTTAACTTCTTCAACCAAGTGTACCAATAAATGGACCATGATAGTAAAAATGATGGAAGAAAACTCTTTCCATATTACAGTTGTCATCACAATACTCTCTTGAAGATCGTCAAGCTCAGAAACATCAATAACTTTAGAGCACAACTTCTTAAAGAACGTAGCCAATTTGATAACGATTTTCATGACATCTTTGCTAGGGTAACAAGATCGAAGTGCTATTGGAAGAATGTCTTCTAGTAAAACATGGCAATCATGACTCTTCAGTCCACTAAGTGTACATTCTTTCATGTTAACACATCTAGAAATATTTGAAGCATAACCATCAGGAGTCCTTATATTCTGAATTATCGAACAAAAAATCTCCTTTTTCTCTCTGGACATAGTAAAGGGTGCAGGTGGCAGTATTTGTTTTCCTTTATCATCTACTGTAGGGTGCAGTTCTGGTCGAATGCCAATTTCCACCAAGTCAAGTCGTGCATTAAGATCATCCTTTGTTTTTGAACTAATATCCAACAATGTCCCGATTAAATTATCACACACATTTTTCTCTATATGCATTACATCTAGATTATGCCTTAATTTGTTGCGCTCCCAATATGGTAGCATGAAAAATATGGACTTTTTTCAACCAATCCTCGAGTTTCTTTTCAGTCTTACTTGGGTTACCACATAATTTCGCTTTACATACCTCTCTTTTACGCTTGAGTTCCTGGTTGTTGCCTATGTCGTTGCTATTTTTGTTGGTTTGCTTTTTCCTTTTTGCCAGCCTCGTTAGGCTTACCTTTTTACCTAATACAAATACTTTGCCCTGCAACATTCTCAAAACAGAAGTTCCATCCAATGTATTAGGTGCAAGTTCCTTCTCTTTAGTGCCATCAAACTGACTCTTCCACCTTCGAAATATATGGCCTTGTGGCAACCATCGACGATGACCCATATAACAAAATTTTCCGCCCTTTTTTAGACGAAATGATTTTGTTAATATAGCACAAGATGGGCATGCATATTTCCGCCTACATCTAACCCGGATAGGTAAGCTAGTGCAGGAAAATCATTCAACGTCCATAATAGTGCAGCTCGGAGAGCAAATTTATTCCGTGAAGAAGCATCGTATGTTTCCACACCCTCCCATAGTTGCAAAAGCTCATCAACAAGTGGCACCAAATAGACATCTATATCATTCCCAGGAGAATCTGGTCCAGGAATGATCATCGATAAAATTAATGACGTTTGTTTCATGCAAATCCAAGGTGGTACATTGTAAGGAACGAGCATTACCGCCAAGTGCTATGCTTTGAACTCATATTCCTAAAAGGGTTAAATCTATCACTAGCAAGACCAAGGCGTACATTACGGGTATCTGCAGAAAATTCAGGATAGCGAGCATCAAAATCTTTCCAAGCCTCACCATCAGCCGGGTGTCGTAGCAATCCGTCTTTTGTACGACCCTCCTCATGCCAGCGCATATCACATGAAGTTTTGTTAGTTGAAAAAAGTCTTTGGATTCTTGGTATCAATGGGAAATAACGCAACACTTTAGCCGGTTTCTTTTTCCTTTTGATTCAATTGAGTCCCATTCTTATCGCTTTTCCAACGGAGGTACCACACACATGACAAGACTCTTCGTAGCTCACACCTCGATATAGCATGCAATCTTTAGGGCAAGCATGTATTTTTTTATAATCAAGCCCTAAACCACGGATGATTTTTTTTGCTTCATAACAATTCTTTGGTAAGTTTGCCTCCGGTGGAAGAGCGTCATATAGCACACCAAGTAGTGCTGTAAAAGATTCTTGTGTCCATCCATGTATGCATTTTAGGTGATACAAAGTGACTAAGAACGACAACCTCGAAAATGTTTCACATCCATGATATAGTTTTGTATTTGCATCCTTCATGAAGCTTGCAAACATGTCTTGTTCCCCACTGGTATAATCATCTCCCAATGTGTTATTCCTGTTCTCGGCCATATTAGCTTCCATACTACCGAAGTCAAAATCAATATCATCTTGTTCACCAATAGAAGTACTTGATAGAGATTCACACCTATCTTCCATGACAAATGCAGCTTTTAGGAGTCCTTCCATGTCATCCAATCTTTCTTGTGCACCTTCTACAACAATACTCCTCTGAGCACTAGCAACAGGAATTTTCTTAGAATAACCTGATACAGGAGGACCAAATACTAATGATGGTGGTTCATATTTCTCGCCATGGTGAACCCACTTTGTATAACTTTGAAGAATACCAGCACATCTCAAATGAGTTTTAACTCTATCATAATTCTGAGTTACTCTGTTTCTACAGATTCACGCAAGGACAAAGGATCTTGGCACCATCCGAATATCACGGAATGCAACAGATAGAAAATATGTCACACCATCTTTATAAGAATCATTGATCTTGGTTCACTCATCCAACCTCGATCCATCACTCTATGGTATGCTGTAATAGTAATAGCAAAGATTCAGGAATTTTGGACGCAGAATTTAGAATAGGTGTTCAAATTGTAAAAATATTTTTCAGTACAAAACATAAAGATCTAGTAATAGTTAACATACAATTGTTCGTACTAATGATAACATGTCAAATAATATAAAGAAATTACAAAACAATTGCAAAAGTTCACAAATTAACTCGGCGATGCTTGCACTAAATGGTTCACTACTTCTGACTAGTTCTGATTTTGAAGATCAAGTAAGTATCTCTCTTAACATGTCTTCGGAATTTAGATCATGCTTGCACTAAATGGTTCACTACTATTTCATGTTGCCAGCAATAAGGAATTGTTCTATGTAATACAAGCTGTTGAAGCATTTTTTTTAGATCTTTGTTGTATATTGCCACCTTTTTTCTCTTTATGATATTTCTCTTTACATGGACCTTTTTTTACCACAACTGAAAGGTAATGTTAGTATGCAGAGCTCCTTCTTTTTCCATAACAAAAAGGTAATGTTAGTATGCAGAGCTCCTTCACCACAGTATGTATTTTTATTATGTACCGTGTCTGTGAGAAGACAAGTGTTCACCGAGTAACCGGACGGCGGTGCGGTGTCGGCCGTCGGCGTGCCACAGAGGCAGAGCTGAGGCAACGAGGCGTGGCATAATTAAACATATGTGACATCACGGAGTGTGCAAACTTCACTAATTAACACCTACAGATCCGATTGCCAATAACATGGGAAAGAGCTTAACAATAAATGGGTTTGCAGCTATCTACGTACTACGTAAATGGGTTTGCAGCTCACCATGGATCATCACCTTGGCTAAGAAGGTTTCGGAGAAGCACAAAAATCAGAATCGTGCTTCTTCTCATAGTTCTATGTGGTGCTAGCATGGTAATTGGTGATGGTGTCCTTACTCCAGCAATATCGTGGATACTACCATTACCTCTTTGTTTACCGCTCATGTAACACGAAATTCTAATTATTGAATTCTTATGTATGTTTACCATGCTTTGTTCTGCTTCTTTTCTTGCAGTCCTGTCATCTATGTCTGGATTGCAAGTTCGAGCTAGTGGTTTACAGGATCGTAAGTACAACTCATCTCTCTAAAATGTGTACTCAGTCCTTTATACAACTATATCCAAACACATGTGCTCGTGTGGGATTACTATCAGTTGCAAATTTACAAGTTACAACTATATGTAAATAACCTTCATAAATATGTTAACATAAAAGCTTTTTTCACTATTTTATTTCTGAATGAACTCTTGAGGCATGTACTTCTTTTGGCTATATTTTCATCTTATTGTGAATTTTTACTCATCCGATGCACTTAATTTACTGCCCAGAGCACATAGGTTTTTTACAGCAAGATACACAATATCGCGTAAAATTTAAGGTCCAGTGTTTTATGTTCAATATAGCTTTTCAAATAATAATTTTCATTCTTTTTTGTTTCTCAAAGACTAATTTGTGTAAATTTTCTGGAGATTATATTTTGTCATTTTATAGTCAGATTTTGCGTCCTGGTTTTCTAAACACCAATTTCCTTTAGAAATTGCCCCTATTATATTTTTGGGCTTGATTGCAGTACACACAATTTGTTTTCTAAACAGGTTCTGTGGTGCCACATTCATGTATTGTATTGTTTGGTTTATTTGCCTTGCAACACCGAGGTACTCAGAAGGTAGCATTCATGTTTGCACCAATAGTCATCATCTGGCTCTTTTGCATTGGTGGAATTGGTTTGTACAACATAGTTCATTGGAACCCAAGGATATACCAAGCTCTTTCCCCATGTTATATTGTTAAGAAACAATCCAGTGCCATAACACCTACAGATCCAGAGAGTTGAGTTTTGTGGAATTTTCGTTAAGGCATTTGAGGATGTCAAAATAATTAAGAAAGCATAGTACAATTAACTCAATTCGATGAGACTCATCTGAACTCCATCACCTAGTACAAATTACAATTTGTGTAATTTAGCTCAAATATTCTTATGCAATATCACTAGGTGAACAAATTCCTTATGTGCAGATCCATCAACTATTTCTTAGTTAACAATGAAATAGTAATAGTTGCATCACCTAGGCGGAGCGAGGCAAAGTGAGCAGCGGCCGCGGAGGCGGAGGCGCGCGGCGGCGGAGGCGCGGAGGAGGCCGAGGCGGCGAGCAGCGGCCGCGGAGGCGAGGTAGGCGGCCGCGGAGGAGGGCGAGCAGCGGATGCGACAGCGGCGGAGGCGGGCGAGCAGCGGCCGGCAGAGGCGAGGCAGCCGACAAGCGAGGCGGCGATCCGGGAGGCAAAGTGAGCAGCGGAGGCGGCGGATCCGGCGGAGCAGCGGAGGCGAGGTGGGTGGATCGCAGAGGCGCGCGCAGACCGCAACGCCGGAGGGGCGGGTCGAGAGGGGGCGACTCGAGGCGGGCGACGCCAGAGCGGGAGGCGCCGAGAGGGGGGATCGGGAGGCGGGCGACGCCAGAGGGGGACGGATCGAGGCGGGCGGATATCGCGGGCGACGCCAGGAGGGGGCGGGTCGAGAGGGGCGGACTCGAGGCGGGCGACGCTAGTAGCGGGTCCAAGAGGCGACGAGCAATGGGCCGAGGCCGGGAGTCGGCGAGGAGCTGCCGGACGAGGCTTTGTCGGTTGCCGCCGAGTCGCCGGTCGCGCGAAATGGGCCGCATCGAGCGCAGATGGGCAATGCAAGAAAATACGATTGAAGGCTGAAGTCGGGTCGAGCGCGCGAGTCGCGAGACAATGGCGCCAATAGCAAAATATGTTACAGATCTGGGTTGAATTTTGCCAATATTATCCCGAGCTGGACTCAAATTACCTGAGCTATAAATATACTACATACATTTTTATACCCTGGGCTAAAGCCCACCTTCCCAGGGACCCAATTCCGCCCCTGTTAATGCGTGAACATTCTAAACCTTAGGTTGGGAGTTTGAACCCTGGGATTGATATTTTTTTATGTTTTCAGCCACTGAACAAAAGCGAAAGAAAATTCTCAGGTTGTGAGTTCGAACTTTGAGATTGATATTTTTTTATGTTTTATATATATACCGTTACTTACACCATTTTGTTTTTTTAATATTCTTATATGGAGATAATAGATAAGACGTCTCAAATGATAAATAAGACATCTAAAATTTCGTCTCTATACATGAGACGTACTCCAAAACGCCTCTCAACTGCTTTAATAGAATTTAATAGCGTGCAACCCTTTAGAGCGTCTCAAATCTGCGTCTCTATTTCAATTGTGGTTCTAAAAAGAGAGACATGATTCAAAGCGTCTTAAACAAAACGTCTTAATATGTTCATTTTGTTGTAGTGAAATCCATAAAGAAAATCAGCTATTTCCGAAGTTCAATAGTGTGAATTCTAGCTAGATCAAGTGGCATTCCTAGGGCATATCATTTTTGGAAAAGGTATAGAAGTAGATCTAACTAAGATTGAAGATGTCACATCATGGGAACATCTAACCAACATAGTGGGAATTAGAAGCTTCCTAGGATTTGTGGGATATTACCACAGATTCGCAAAAGGATTATCTCAAATCACCTCTCCACTCACCAAACTACTAAGCACATGAAATATACATGGACGGAAGCATGTGAGCAGAGTTTCCAAGAATTAAAACAATGTTTAACCATCGCACCAATCCTAACCTTACATGAGGATGGCATTGAGTATGTAGTATACTATGGTGCCTCAAAGTTTGAGCTAGGATGTGTGTTAATGCAAAAGGAGAGAGTTATATAGCTTATGCATCTAGACAATTAAGGCCTCACGAAGTAAATTGTCCAACTCATGATCTAGAATTAGGAGCAATAGTATTTGCCTTGAAAATTTGGAGACACTATCTATGTGGGTCAAAATGCACTATGTTCAGAAGTCTCAAGTATATCTTCACCCAGAAGGAGCTAAATATGAGATAAATAAGATGGCTCGAAGTTATGAAAGATTATAATCTGTCTATAAATTATCATCTTGGAGAACTAACATAGTCACCGATGCCCTAAGTTGGAAGACCTAGTGCAACCATGTCTCTTTTGAAAATCACACCCCAATCCTATTACAAGAATTCACTAAGATGGAGATAGGGTGGAAAACCACTACTTTAGAGGCCACCATCATAGCCATAGCCTTCCACCCCAGCTTGCTACATCAAATCAAGGAGAGATAGACATTAGATGTTTTCATCAAAGAAGAGATCCAACAAATCAAATTGGGCCAACCTTCTAAATTTAATGTAGATAATAACAGTCCTCTGGAATCATGGATGGGTTGTGTGCCAAATGACCCACAGATCAAAGAAACCATGCTTTGAGAAGCTCATGATACCCTATACACCATCCAACCTTGTAGCACAAAAGTGTATAGGGATTTAAGAGGAAACTTTTGGTGGGCTAACATGAAGAAAGAAATAGCATAATATGTAATTTAGTGTGACACCTGTAAGAAGGTATAGGCTAAATATCAATGCCCAGCGGGATTATTAGAACCACTAGAAACTCCTGAGTGGAAATGGGAGGACATATGCATGGATTTTTCATGGGTCTACCCATGACACTAAAAAAGAAAGATTCTATTTGACTTGTTGTGGATTGACTCACAAAATCGGCCCACTTTATCACTACCAATCAAAAGTTGTCAGATTGGATTTGGCAAATTTAGAATCCTCTGTGATACCACTGCATTATTCCCTAGATTAGTAGATAGTGCTCACATATACATAGCTGAATCATCTCATACATGATACAGACCATACCATTCATTAATAATACAATATCAAATTTCAAAAAATCCACATCGGGATAAGTTTACATAAAAGGGCCGTAAGGCCAAATGTTCACATTACATAAATGGGAAAGCGATAATGGAAGCAAAAGGAGGCCTGGTTAATATTGAACTCATCCACAAGTTACCTTGGTCGGCTAGACTGTAGGGAGATGCTGGAATACTCGGTCCTAAACTTGCTTTGCCCATTAAGCTTTTGAGTTTTACCCACTAACTCTAACCAAATCCACCTCCTTTAGTGCAGCTTTGCGTATTCACCAAAACGCCCCTCCTGCACCTTTCGGGAAGCTTCCTCATTCCTTACCTTCCAAGCCTTGCAGCCACCTCGAGCCCTCGCCGTCTTCGACACACCTCGACCGTTCTGACCTCGGCACCTCCTGTGCCTAGTCCGATCATCCGTGCCTCGCCACGACTCCACCTCGATGTCCTGCAGCCATCATAGACAAGAAACACATCATATAGCACCGTTTGACACATGTAATCACAATTAGCACCAATGAGTCGTACTCAAGCATGAAATGGCCCAAATGACCAATCAGAAGAGAAATACGCCTCAAGTCTATCTAACCAAACCCGACTGCGCCAAATGCCGACTTGGCACGAACCACACAAACCAAACTCAATCTTTCCAGAAAACTCATCAATTACTCATCACAAACATGGGGTCACATCCACATGGTCTCTCACCTCCAATTGCTTGTCGAAGTCGAGTTCCTCTGACCGCTTCTTGAATATGGACACCTTCAATCACATGTCGAAGTCGAGTGCCTCCAACCGCTTGTCGAAGACGGACACCTCCGACCCCATTGTTGAAGTTGAGTGCCTTCGACCGCTTCACGAAAACGGATGCCTCTAACCCCTTTGCTGAAGTCAACTACTTTTGACTACTTCACGAAGACAGGTGTCCCCTACCGCTTGTCAATGTCGGGTGCCTTTGACCACTTCTCGAAGATAGACACCTCCGGCCGCTTGTCGAGGTTGAGTGCCTCCGACCGCTTCTCGAAGACGGATGCCTCCGACCCCTTGTCGAGGTTAAGTGCCTCTGACCACTTCATGAAGACGGATGTCTCCAATTGCTGGTCGAGGTCGAGTGCCTCTGACCACTTCTTGAATATAGACGCCTCTTACCCCTTGTCAAAGTCGAGTGCCTCCGACCGCTTCACGAAGACGGACATCTCCGATGGCTTGTCAACATTGGGTGCCTTTGAAGACACATGCCTTTGACCCCCTTTCATTCCTGGATGACTCGACCACTTATTGCACTTGAGCGATGTCGACCACCTCCAACCGCTCATTGTACTCATACATCTCTAACTTCCCAAAGTACCCGTAAGCCCTCTGATCACCTGGGGTACTCGGGTGAGATGTGCAATAGCAACCAACGTGCTACAGTGAATGGTACTGTCGCCAGCCATGACTGATGGTCGATAGTTTCTAACTATGGCTTACGACCGATGGTCGATAACTTTCGACTACCAGTTATGAGCAACGGTTGAGTGCTTCGGACCAATAACTGCGATTGATGGTCGATGGCTTCCGAGTAATGACTATGACTGATGATCGATAGCTCCTGGCTTCTGATGGATGACCACGGAGGACTTTCGATGGATTTCGACCATGTTAGCTTTCAACTACGGATGGTTTCCAATGGCTTCCAACCATGGTGACTCTCGACCATGGAGCACTTCCGATGGCTTCCGACCACATTGGCTTTCAACCATAGAGGACTTCTGATGGATTTTAGCCACGTTAGGTTTCAACCATGGACGATTTTCGATGGCTTCTGACTACGTTGGCTTTCAACCACGGAGGCCTTCCAATGGATTTTGACCACATTGCCTTTTGACCACAGACGGTTTCCGATGGCTTCTGATCATAGTGACTCTCAACCACAGACCACTTCCAATGGATTCCAACCATGACAACTTTCGATTGCGGACCACATCCGATGGGTTTCGACTGTGTTGGCTTTCAACCACAGGCGACTTCCGATGGTTTTCGACCACGAACGACTTTCGATGGTTCTCGGCCACTTATTGGGTTTCAATTGCCGATTGTTTCCGGCGGTCGACTAACAACTGCTCCAGAAGGCTGAGGGTTTCTGCTTTCGACTACCAACCACTCCCGATGGCTTTCGGTTCTGCGGAGTTGGTCCCAGCGGTCAATTTTGTCCATGTCGACACTTGACCCTAGCGTCCTGTTCTGCCAATCTTGCCACTCAGGTTATGTCTACGATACCAATTTCGCTGCTATTAATGTTGGATCAGCCATGCTTGATGAGAACCATGCACACTTTTAATCACCCCATTTCCTTGTGTTCCTCGATACCGACAAGCCCGAATAGCATAGGCAGGCATGGCCAATGCAAAGGCTATGCTACTAATGGCCCCATAGATCGATGAGGCTATGGATAACACCAACACCCACATCTACATCAACCATTCATCACATGCATGGAGAATGTGAAGCAAAGACTGAAGATGATGACCAATGCGTAGCTTAATTAGAGGTATTCTGTGGGTTCTCCCCGCAAATATAATTAACCAGGAGCCTTCTGAGGCCCCCAAAACAGGAGATCGCATCGCCTATGTTAGATCTGCTATGCAAAGTAGGCTATGGAGCGCATATATATAAAGGAAACTTGTAATTTTTTATTCTCAAATGAATAAATAAAATACATGTTTTTCCTCCTTTTGTTGTGTTTATTTATTTTCATGTACTTTAGTACACTAGCACGCTCGCACCTTACACCCTAAGGCAAGAAATTTGAGAGCAATTTCTCGCGTCAAACAAAATGGCACACCCGGTGGGACCTGGTTCTCCTCCCATCTTTGCTGCACTCATTGGTCATTGGTCTCGTCTTCTCCCATACATCAAAAACACATGGCATGCTTCATAATGAACATCGGTGTGGGGCTCTATTGATCATAAGTCCTCTTGCAGGCAGATTCTCCTATGCTAACAACACCCCGATGTCGTTGGTGATTCAATTTGGATCACTGCTGCCCGTGATGGTCTTTGAGCAGGGTTGCAAAGTCTATGTACATGAAGCTCAGGAGCCAGCTCAGTTCAAGATGGTTCAATCCAGGAAGACGCAAAAGCATGCTGCTGCCAAGGCAACGAAGGAGCACCGCGCTCAATGTACGATATAAACAGTGGTCACTGAAATCAAGGGAGATATAAACAGTGCTCAATGACTACACGCCAAAGCTTCCAATAGGCGGGCGTATGCTGCTTCTGTACAACCAGCTACTCTGGCTATTGACCTAAAGATAGTCAGATCGATTGTACAACAAGCTGAGGTTGAGCTACCACAGTCCTTGGAGGTAGTCTCACAAAATCTTCGTATACTTATGTCTAATGATAGACAAGCATAGAGCCCTCATCCACTACGCAACTACAGGAGGAAATATCGAAAGGTGCAATGACTGCAACAGTCGATTAGCTCCTGTATCACGCAGAGCATTGTACCTGGTGAAGATTGGGCCCTTAGCATGAGAGACCTCACAGATAAGGTGTTCACATATCGGAGCACCTTAAATCCACCATATTACTTGTTCCTAGATGATTGGGCGTATGAACCATCATAGGTTAAAAAGGTAGTAAGAAGGGCAATGGTGAAGGAATATTGGAAATGATATTTGCATGGGAAGCTTATTCTACCAGGGCCAACTAGCGCATTCAATAATAATGGTGGTCCTTTCTGTCAAGTTTTTTTGCACCCTGCCTGCATCTATTAACAAAAGAGATCCATCTTCTTCCCACAATAATAACAGGTTTGCCATTCTCTCAGCCGAGGCTCTGGCACCTCGTGATGAGGACTTGTGTCAAGAGCTTTGACAACTCCAAGATCAAATGAGTCAACTTTGAAGACAGCTCTAAGATCGCGATCTACCAGTTGGATCATCAGTAATACGAGCTCATGGAAGATCTAGGTACTCGCCAGTGAGCTGTCGCCCGCAACACGAGCACCAACCATGGGCACGTCGGCATAGGTCCCCACTTGCTCCAATCGCCTATCCAAGATAGACCACATTGCCATCTCATTGGAATCAATGGTTGAGGCATCAAGATCAAGTAACACCCGCTCATGCTAATCAATAATTGTGAGCTCGGAATACTCCTCAAGTACAAGCTTCCCCAAGGCATGAAACCTAGATGCAAGCACCACCTCAATAGAGGGAAGTTGTGGCAGCTCAGATTGCCTGATGATTTGTGCAGTCACCCTATGTAGCGCCACCTCTACCACCAAGGCCTTACTATGTGCCAATGACCAATCAACACAGGTGTCAGAGGCGTCGAAAGAATTGTCACACATTATACCAAGAGCTTGAAGAGCTGGTGGTCAAGCACATTGAGATACGCATTTAAGCTAATGGGGATATCCATCAAGAAGACAATAACATCATCTTTCATTTCTCCTCCTAGCTAGAGCAAAATGAAAGGTACAATTACCTCCTCAATCGTTTGACTCCAAACCCACGAAGGGAGCAACCTGAGGTGCCCAACAAGAAGAGGAGACAGTGGCTTCTCCATACAACCATCCAACCATTTTGCCTTGAGAAGAACAAATGAATACTACATCACATACCACATTATCATAAAATCAGCAGGCGCTTATCCAATCAGCTGCTCCAATGGAGGGCATTGAGCAAACAAAGTCTAACTCACATACCTCAAATGAGTTACCTCAACCAGTAATTGCCATTGTAGAGCACAGCACGATACAAGTCGTGGAGTCCGCCTATGACCAAAAAGGGGCAAGCAAGGTGATTGATGCAGTTGGAAAGAATATTGCGATGTGCAGGACTCTGATGACTTGCACGGGACATGCAATCGACAACAAGTGGGAGGCTCCTCATGTCACCCAGGAATTTTCATATCCTTCAGACGAAGAGAATGTGCCTAATCCATGAGCATGTTTTCCTAAGATGTCCCTACCTCACTCTGGGCAAGTGCGTGCATGGTTTCAAAGTACTAATGAGGCAATGAAGGTAGATGAGAGTGTGCCTTTAGAAGAAGCGAGATGGTGGCGCCATACCTCCCATAACTTCTAGGAAGGGTTCATTGTCCGAGAGTGATATGTATTCTCGCTCTTACATCAACATCACTACTCAGCTTCCTCAAGACCATCCAAAGTTGCAACAAGTTACAAATTGGCCTAGAGCAAATACTTGGCTGCGGTCCATCGCCCTCCAAAATGTGGGAGCAACTTCAGAAGAAACGGTGATAGAGCTCAATACACAAAGTGATGATACTTCCAACATTGGTTCTTATTCACTAAAGAACCACTCGAACTCACCTTCCTATTAGGAGCTTGAGCCATCCATTCCATCAGATGGGGTGGATCAGTTTGATGATATTAACACAGCAATAGCACGGATGGCATTTGATGAACAAAACAAGGGTATTCAAATTAATGAAAACCTATACCCCCGACAAATGGTGTGGTTGCATCTGGTGCAGAAACATCAAGGTCACAGGGAGTTAGCTTGGAAGAGCAGGTACGAGAGCAAAGATGAATGGTGGAACAATTATCTGCCAAGTTTGAAAATTTCTTTGAAGTCATGATGAGTTCTGAACAAAGAATTCCACAGCAAGTATCACTTCAAGTGGCCAAAACCCCACAAATCGAAGAGCTAGAGGCTGCTACTCATAACGATGTGGTGGTTCATAGTGAGCAAGCACATGTGTTTTCTAGCACTCATCCTAGGCAACAAGCTATCCCTACTACCTCTACAAGTTTGGCACCACCCCGATCATGTTGAAGGGCTACCGCAATATTGTGGAAGATTTGGTGAACAAGAAACTTAAGTAGATCACCATTGAGCAAGCACCTCAATCATCGAAAATTGAGTTAGAGAAGCCTTATGAAGCATGGCATGACATGGTGGCCTTCCTAGTAGGTTGGCATCCACTAAAGTCATATCAGTTCGATGGGACCGACGATGCAAGGGAACATTTAGCTTACTTCGAGGTAGTTTACGGTGATACCATAACAATTCATCACTCTTATTATGACAATTCGCTAGATCTTTAACCGGCCCTACCTTCCATTGGTATAGTTGTCTAGCAACTGGGTCTATTAGCAGCTGGGCGGGCATGAAAGAAATCTTCAAGAAACACTTCGTTGCCATGAAGAAAGACTTCTCAATCGTGGAGCTAGCTCAAGTTCACCAAAGGCAAGATGAGAGCATTGACGATTATGTAATTTGCTTCCACAACAGCTATGTGCGCCTCGCTAGAGAGATGCATTTAGAAGATGCCATTGAAATGTGCGTCCATGGGATGCAACAACATTGGTCACTTGAGGTGTCTTGATGAGAACCCAAGACGTTCAGCGCCCTCAATTCAGAAGTGGCAGCCACAAAACTAGAGTTTGAGAAATCTCCTCAAATTATGGAACTCTACAAAAATGCTAGTGCTTTTGATCTTACTAAGCATTTTAGTTCGACGGCCAAAGTAATTAGCAATGGGGCAAAACTAAGGCACCAGCAGAAGTAAATAGTGCAAGAATGTCTTTTACATCACAGGGCCATGTCCCTATGATGGATACAAATAATGAGCAATCGAGGGGTAGGTAGCGTGTGTCCTTTCAAGAGTAGCTTAAGAAGCACTATAGTTTCCAGTGAGAATTAGTGAAAGACATATTCGAACAGTTAATGGAATATCATGCCTTGAATTTACCAGAACCACGACGGCCTGAACAAGTAAACATGACTAATCACCCTTTGTACTACCTATATCATAAGTTTGTTAGTCATGTAATTGAAGATTGCTTCACCTTTAAAGAATGGCTCCAAAGAGCCATTAATGAGAAAAAAAATCAATTTAGATCCAGATGCTATCAATCTGGACTATCGTGCGGTCAATGTAGTGATGAAACCATGCTCTCCACCAAGAAAAGATGATGAGGCTATTGATATGGTTTTAGCATTGAAGCCAAATTCCATCGTTCACAAAGATGCATCCTCCACCACTTATGAGCCGTGGAAAGTGGTGTGTCAATGACTACCTTCTAAGGACTCACATCCTTGACAATGTCATTCAATGATGTTAGCACACGGTATCCCAATGATAAAGAGATAACCTAATCCAAGCCAACGGTGATTGCCTCCTAGGTTTATCTCAAAGTCAGAAGGAGATGAACCCTTTCCACACCCAAACTATGTGCTTTCTACTTTGGCACAATTCATGCCAAAAAGCTGGGGGCAAGCAACCTTAGAAACAATGCAAGAAATGCAAGAGGAGGGTAGCACCACTTCATCATGCAATATTGTTGCCTATAATGTCATCTCAGATCCATCAAATTCTAGCTCTAAGGAGTTGTTTGTTCACCTCCCAAGAACATGAAGTATTCTGAACTGATACCATGTCAAAAGAAGTACAAATAGAAGAATTAACATAAATTTGTAGGGAGGTAAGGTCCTGCCTGAACCGCCAAATCCAAAGTAGTCAAAGATAGACAAGGTCATCACTGCTAAAGAAGCTCCTCCACTAGAAAAACAAATGACGTGTTTGGTAAGGGGAAGATGAAGACACCTGAGGTTGACTACAATGTCCTTGCTCACCTCAAGTGAATTCCCGCATTGTTGAGTATATATGATGCTCTCATGTTAGTGCCATGTTTGCGAGAAGCACTCGTGAAAGCACTGCAAGATCCAAAGCTCTACGTGGTGGCCATGGCGAAGCATTGCCTCTTTTCTAATCCATTGTTCATAAAGGAGATCACCTTCACTGAGGAGGATAAAGTTGTGGAGGACAGTGATCACAACCACCCACTTTACATCGAAGGAAACATTGGGAATGCACATCTCTGGTGAATCCTCATTGATCAAGGATCCGCAGTAAACATATTACCTTTCGGAAGCTTGGCCTAGGTCAGTTTTACAATAAATGATATGGAATCCACTAATGTGATGATTTGCGGCATTGACAACAAAGGGAAGTCTACACTTGGAGCTATTACAATGAAGATTCAAATGTCCACCTTTAGCTTCAAGGTACGGTTTTTTGTCATTGAAGAAAACACTTCATACTCGGCTCTTTTGGGTAGGCCGTGGATTCACAAGTATCGTGTTGTGCCCTCTACCCTACGTCAATGCCTAAAATTTGTAGATGGAAATAGGACGCAACAACG
The DNA here is from genome assembly GCA_036346575.1 of Dendrocalamus sinicus. NCBI lineage: Eukaryota > Viridiplantae > Streptophyta > Magnoliopsida > Poales > Poaceae > Dendrocalamus > Dendrocalamus sinicus. Next base: position 2,602,098 of record CM070658.1, read on the forward strand.
TATTGTCAGAAATATTGCTCCCTACACTATTCAAGAGTCACATCATGCTGATGCAAAGTATTATTTCCTAGTTGAAGATTCTGATCAGCAACTAGGGCAAACAACGTCGGCAGTTGATATTTTGATCATGCCAAGCTCATCATCAACTCATGAGGTGAAATAGCTCCTCACGCCATGTCCTTCTACTGGCATAAATAACTCCTCCATTCAGAGTCATAAGAGCAATGGTCATAACTGGATATCTTGGGTAGCCTGTCATGAGCATAAGCCGTCATCCTCCAGGGAGACCATGAACTTTGTGAGAAGAGGTGTCTTTTTTTCTACAACTACCCCATTGTTATTGAAAGCAAGGAGCCCCACAGCAATGCGGATTACATTGAGGTCTACTAAGAAACCTCCAATAAAGTTCATGACTTCTTCACTGGGAAAATCTTCATTCTCTATGATGCCTTTGGAGCATAATCTCCTAACTGTCAAAAGCATTGCAGGTGATGAAGGCTGCAAGTTGCTCATGAGTAGCAATGGTACACCACCCATGATTACGTTGTGGGCATGTGGGAATCCAGAGCTGGAGGCCACACCTAGGCCAAGAGAATCGATTAAAAGAAGAATAGTGGAGGTTGAGGAGGTGATAAGGGGTGCTCATAAGGTACAACTCCCATCACTCTACATATCAGTAACTACTCTACTAGAAGTCTGGGCCATCTCAAGCGTCTCTAGTTGTATGCTTCCAACTAATTTCTACAAAGTTCCCTGAGCACAACAATGTGAAGCTATATTTGAATTTTCTAAACCTTGCCTTGATGCAGAAGGCAATGACAACAATGAATGTTGAGCCCAGGATGGCTCAAATATTGAAGAAGCTAGGTTCATGCTCCAACGGAACCAAAGAATGCCGCCACACCAGTTGTATGTGAGGAGTGGTGGGATCAAAGGGAAGATTTTATTAGAAGAAGGTGTAATCATGTAATGCCCTAGACATTGATTCGACATTTCCAGAAGTATTTAACGGATTCACGGAGATTTCTTTTCCTTTCGTTGAATCACAAAGGTGGGTGTGGGCTGCGGATTTGTCTAAAAAGAAAAAAGAGAGAAAGAGGAGGGTTGGTGGGCTGTCCAAAGAGGGAGGCCGAACCTTCCACCTCCCACCTAGGGCCCAGGTTGGGCCCCTTAGGCCAAGCCGCCCCCCTTTTTCCCAAACCCTAGGCCGTCCTCTCCCCTTGTGGCCACCACCCCCACTCCCCCATGCCCCCTTCTCCCCTGTAGTCCCTTCCCCAACTCTATAGCACCTCCACCCCTTGGCAACCGAGCAAAAGAGAAGGAGGGGAGGAAGAAGAGGAAGAGAAGGAGGAAGAGGAAGGAGGAGAAGAAGAGGAGTAGAGAGATTTGTGTTGGTGTACTGTCGGGTGTTGGTCTGTAGAAAATCGTTGGTTAGAACTCAGAGGCAGATTCTATCCTCTGTTTTCCTTTGCGGATTACACCCTTTTAACGATGGAATAAAATTATGGTGTCTTCATGAAAGTTGTAGCTTCCATTCCATAGAATTCAAAAAAGCCTTTTGTTTCTATGTTACATTAGTGGATTAAAAGATACAAAAAAACAGGTAGCGTTGCTGCAGTGAGCTGAGTGTTAGAACAGCAGTTTGAGAGAGAGTTATTGGGTTTTGGGCATAGTGGCACTTTACCTTTCAGTTATGAATGTTATATTGAGATTTTGTATCGAGTGGTGACTTGTGAACAGGTGGCTTTGCTCCTGACTGTGCTTGAGCCCTTCGCCCCTTCAGTAGAGGCAAGTAAACATAGTGGTTGTTGCTACAATTTAACTTATTAATTTAACTACCTTCACCATAATTGTTGATGTTTGGTAATTAATCCACCTTTAAACAAAGAAGCTCTGGTGCGCTATATGCCTTATTTTACATATTGTTGTCCATGTGGTTATTTTCCTAATGAATCAATTGTGGCCATATCATGCATGTCATAGCATATCACTTGCATAGAAGCTATGTCGATGTGCCTAGTTGCGACTGTACTGGTACAACAGTGTACATTACCCTAGTACGATGCACACTCTTACATTGTGAGGTAAGGGTTCAGTGGATCATTTGCATACATATGCATTTCATGATGATAAACCTTATTATGAGGTTTTAAGAGGTATTGACTCGTGAGAGTCATTTGTGGCATGGGGTATTTTTCTTGTGGTTGTTGTTGGTAGTAATTGTGGTTTTGGATATTGAATGAGGCTATAGTGTGGATGTCAAGAATTAATTGTTAATGTTGTTAATTTGATGCTTAATTATTTTGTTAAACAGTTTGTTTGCTAAGATTTCATCTCACTCATGTATTCCCTCTCCAAGTGATCCTTGAGCATGTTTGGAAAGGGTAGAGCAGCTCGACACCATTACATAAGTCTTCATGAGTTTTGCTACACTAAGTTAGAGAATTTAATTCTTAAAGCATTTCTTTCTCTCAGTCGTTGAGCATTGTATTTTAATGATACTAGATCGTGGTTGGCATTAGTGGGGTTGAACATTCAAAGATAGGTTGCTAAAGGATGTTATTGTGCAGTTGTATATTCTTATGTTGTTTTACTATCCCCTATTAATTGATGTGCTGCCATGCTTCCACATAGCCTTTCATTTCTTGGGAGGTGATACCCGATTTTCTTATAATCTAGCGGGTCGTATGTGTATTTTAGTAGCATCCTGGGGTAAGGTGATTCCTGGGGTGTTACAGTTGGTTTTAGATCCTAGTCTTTAGATTCTAGGAGAATAATAAATAATTTGACACACTTACACATGTAGGATGGGAAAGGGTTTGCATATCTTTGCATATACCTTGTTTCACTTTGTTCTATTAGTGCTTTTGCCTTAATTGCTTGAAGTTAATGTTTATGTATGCTTGTGTACGTGGTGACAGCTAGCGCTATTAGCGGCATCTCACTTCGAGAGTGGGTGGGGATGAAGCTGGACAGCTTTGATGGTAGGGCCACTCCTGCTCAGGCGCTTACTGGCTGTCCTACGTGGAGGACAAAATGGAGGCGTTTGAGGTGGATGCTCTGGATCATGTGTGGTACATGGCACAACTCCTGAAGGGTGAGGTGCAGATCTGGTCGAAGGGAGTGTAGTCAGCTCGCACAGCTGCATACGGACTGCTGTCTTGGGTTGAGTTTGTTCGGTAATTCAAGAGGAAGTTCTATCCAGAGATGTTCCTCAATAAAATGAAGATCGATCTGAGTAAGTATGCTCAGCACAAGAAGACTGTGGTAGAATATGAGGTGGGCTTCAACTAGATAGTTCGTTTTGCCCCTCACGTAGCATATGAGAAGGCCAGGCAATTCTGTCAGGGGCTTAGGCCTTCGATCCACTACTTGTTGGGTGCTTTTCCGATCACAGACTTCTGCACCATGGTGGAGCAGGCCTTAGGGATTGAGATGCAGCAGGCTTATATGGATGACATCCGTAAGGCCTCTGGTGGAGATCAGCTTAGAGGGTGGAGTGAGAGAAAGGGCCATTCTGGCGGCCCTGTTCACAAGAAGGAAAGAGTCACCGCCACCAGCCTTACTGTGGCAGTTCTGGGCATCCAGCTCTTCTGGAGGGAGTTATGAGCAGTATCGTGCCACGGTGAAGCCTGGGATGGGCTTGGTGTGTTTCCACTGTGGTGATCCACACAGGCGGAGTGACTGCTCTTAGAAGGGGTAGTATTCTATCTATGGTCAGAACCACAATGTAACATCCTGACGATTTGAGTCCTAAAAAAGTGTAACCTTTGAAAATATTTTGAAATGCATCTTCTTGATGTTTGGATTTTAATGGATTTCCTTTGGATTTTGGTTGAGGTTCCAACAATTAAGAAAAATTAGGAAAATAGAACTATGAAAGAAATGTGAAAATAATAGAAAGTAAACCTGAAACCAAATACGAATCTAAAAAGATGATCCAGAAATTAGGATAGGAGGATTCATTTGAAATCGGTTAGTGAAAACTTGAAAAGGTGGAAGTATACAAATATGGAAGAAGTAGTTAAATAAAGATGGCAAGAGGGGGAATTAATAAAAATCTAGAAATATGCATTGGGCAAAATCAATAGTAATAAATCAAAATAATAGTACTAATAAAAAATATATATAATACACATATAATATATATAATAAATAAAATATAATGATATAAAATAATGATAAATGAATAACTAAATAAGAAAAGAAAAAAAGAAAGCCTTTTCGACCCAGCCTAAGCCAGCCACCGGTCCGGCTCTCCTTCTTTCTTCTCCCTCGCCAGCTCGGCCACGGCCGAAGCGCCTCATCGCCAGACCACTGTGACAGGCTGCCTCCCCACCGCGCCTCCGCTCGGACTAACGGTCACCAGCATGCCCCCGTGCCCATGTCGCTGAGTCAGCCACCTACTCCGCCGTAGCACTGCTTCCACGTCGCCGTCGCGTCCAGCTGTCTCATCCTCCCTCGTCGCTCTACCGAAGGATGACGACACCCTGCTTGGACCGCTGCGCCATGCTGCTCCGATCAGCCACAGTGCAAACTCTACCGCTGCAACCAACCCCCCTGACCGCCCCGTCATGTCGCCCTTTTGCGTCACCCCGAGCATCACCTTGACCGCTGTGACTCGACCTGCCACCCCGTCTTGTCGCCATCCTCTCCAAGCGTGCCTGCTCCCATCACGCCCAGTCTTGGCTCCCGTGTGCCCGACACCTCCCCCTGTTCTAGCGTTAGCAAGCGTCTGTCCTCACACCCTGCGTCGCCATCCCATTGCCCATGCTCTATAGCCACGCCGACGCCAAGACCAGCCAACCACCCCCCTCTTCGCCTACCCCTTTCCGCCACCTATAAAGCCGAGCACAACCCCGGTAGCATCACCATTCTCCGCTCTTTCCCCCACCCTGAGTAATTGGCCTCCCAGCGCCTCTAGCTCACCGGCAAACACCTTCCCCAACATCGGCCGGTGGGAAATCCGTCGATTGGCACCATCGTGGTCTAATTCCGCTGAGCCAAAGCTTCCTTGGAGCACAGCGAACCCATCCACGCCGTCAGCCATACCCTTCCCGCCTCTACTTCACCGGCACCGTGAGCCTTCTCTGCTCGTCGCCGCCTCACACCGTCGGACCACCACTGCCACTCCCGAGCCGTGCCGACCCCGAGGTAGCTTCCTGAGCCCACCTAGATCCTCCCCTACTAGTTAATCGAGCTTTCGTGCCATGCACCACTGTAACCGCTCTTCCCCTTTTCCGCCGCCAACCACGGTCACCACCAACCACCACCACCGCCACCAAATTGGTCGGCGGGACCGAGCCCAGATGCGCACACGGGCATTAGCATCCCATTTTTGGAATGCTCATGGCTGGCCACCATTTCCTCCACCGGTGGCGAGCTCGCCATTCGTCAATAGGAGGAAGACGCACTGTAGCCGAGTGATTAATTAAGTTTAAGACAAGTAATTAATGTTAATGATGATTAGTTAAGACTAAGTGCTCATGACATGTGGGACATATCACTTAATCCGAAACAGTGATTGGTCCCACATGTCAGCGGGTCTGAAAAGAAAAAGATAAAAGATAAATAAAATTTTCACGGGTCCCACCTGTTAGTCTTTCTCTCACTCTCCCATTTTATTTTCTCGAATTTATTTGAACTAAGAACTTCAAAGGGGCATAACTTATTCATCTTAACTCCAAATTAAGTGAAACAAATTTCTAAATTCATCTAAATTCAATATCAGTCTAATGGAATCGAAACCATAATTTTTGAAGCTCAATTGAATTTTTTGTGAGGATTTATTTGGTTTGCTAATTTGTATTCAAATTTTCGCACAACGAAAAATAGCGTACGAGGCACAAGAGGAAGAGGCCGAAACTGAAGCAAGCCCTGACAACCAAAACCAAATCAACTGTGACTAAGGCGAGTCAATACTTTGATCATGTTGAACCTATATTTTTTTTGCAAATTATCTCCGTTTTAAATTATCAAATTGCATACTATTATTTGATGTGCAAATATATGTTTGATTTCAAGATTCTAGTTATATACCCATTAATGAACTTGTTAGTATTACACTCTTCTGAAACATTTGAGTATTTGAGCCTTATCACCGTAGCAAAATTATAATAGTGTATAATTATACGCCATGCTTAGTACTACTTAGATAATCGGGGGCACCAAAATGCCCCAAGCATCACTTTTAATTATGAGAAACTGATTTGGGAAGTCATGGTGAAAATGGCTGGTATATTTTGACATGGTTATTTTATGCACCCAAAAATCCCAACTTGCTTAAATATCTGGGCAGATGGTTCGGGGGTGTGGTGCAGTGGTGCACGAGAGTGTGGTTAGTGGTAGAATTGCTCAGATAACCCTAAGGACCAAATCTTGTGATGACCTCCTAGTGTATAACTGTACAACCACTAGTTGGCAAATTGTAGGCAGGGCTAACTAATTTACGTTGATCTAGCCTGGTTACGTGAAGGTGTGCACACGTGCAAAGGGAAGGATGGTCTCATCCCCACCTCTGCCTGTGATGGCTCAAGAGGAAAACTTCTCGAAGGATGGTCATATCCTACAGAAGAAAGACCTTAGTGGGCGTAACCACACTAGGAAGATTCATTGTAACAGCCTTGTGATGACCTACTCAACCGCATAACTAAGAAATCATGTGGAGCAATGAGCAGATTATCTCTTGTGGGTAAAGTGTACAAACTCTGCAAAGTGAAAACTATTCGAATAGCCGTGCCCACGGTCAAGGCGGACATGGGAATTTAACTAGATATAGTTCTATTTCAAAAACTTTGTGGGTGGAATTGGAAAAGTGGTGGATAGAGAAAACCTCGATTTGTGTTGCCATAGGTGTCGCCCAGTGATAATGTAAGCGGATAATACACTAGAAGGTTAGCATATAGTGCAAAAACCATGTAACGGTGGATGGAATCTGGATCACTATTATTATTGCACTCTTTCATACATTGATTAAACTCTATTTTAGTTAAAACTGCTAGGTATTAGGAAATTTCTATGTAACATATTTTAAAACCAATTTATGGCAAATAAAATGACCCAAGCCATTCCTTGATAAGCCATAATTGTTTCTATTGCATCCTGTGTATTGGCTCACAGAGCATGGTGGATTGTGCTCACCCTCACATTATCAAAACCAGAAATAGGGAATCAGGACCACTATGCTTACGAGGACACCCCTACCACGGATGGCAGAGCCAATGAAGAAAACTAGGATGACTTTCTCGAGTTCGTGTCCTAGACAAGTAGACTTGATGGAGATTATGGGCACATATATTATCTAGGCCTAGACAATACATGTTGCACACATTTACCCCTCAGTCGCTTGCCTGTGGATAATGGTCTTACTTTTGGTTATGCTTTCCGCTGCTATCTTTTATGTTGTAAGTATTTGCCTGAATGACCCTTTTGTAAACTGTCACCGGACGTGGTGTATTTTAACTCTGATATATAATATTATGGTTCAGTATGTTTCATGCAATGTATGAGTTGATGCAGCTATGTACCTGTGAGCACTATCTACTGATCTAGGGAATAATGCAATAAATCACAGAGGATTCTAAATTGAAAAATCCAAGTCTGACACATAAGGACGTGGTGTACAGGTAGAATCCCAAGGGGAAGCTACAGTGGGAGTTAGCGTCTGCACCTCTAGCTAGATCTACCAGTCTTGGTGGCATTGTGCAGATGATCGTTGTGGCTCCTATCCGTAATACTTGTTTGTGACTACTACACCACATTACCGGTCGGCGCCCTCAGCTCCTTCGTCGACTGTTCCAGCATGTCCACTAGGAGGATACTAGGTTCACAACTGCTACTCCTTTGGTGCCTGCACCTTAGTAGACTTCTACACCAGCTTGCTTTGGTGTGGGAGGTTCTTCTTCTTCAGCTGTTCCTAGAGCATACTCTATGCCTGTGTCTAATGATAGGGACTGTGGAGATGTGGTGTAGGTATTGTATCTATTGATTCTTTTGATGCATGTGTTCTTTTTGATTCGGGTGCTAATTTCTCTTTTGTCGGGAGGGCAGTGGTTGTCAGCTCTCCTAGTGGGCTTATCTCCAGTTCTCGGGTTTGTCCAGGTTGTACGGTGGTTCTTACAGATGAGGAGTTCGTTGCAAATCTGGTGGTTATTCCTCTGGAGCCTTTCGATGCGATCCTCTTCTAGAAGATGGTTACCTTGTAGTCTCTGTCTGGGTGTGAGGTTTTCTTCCAAGGGAGTGCCCCGCTGTTTTCTCTCTCATTGCTGTGCCAGTTGTTTCCTAATCTGCAGATGCAGAAGTCTAGGATGCTATTTTCCATGGTTGATGGTCACGAGGCTGTGTTGGAGGTGGTGGGCATTCCGGAGGTTTGTATGTACCTTGATGTTTTTCCTAATGAGCTCCTAGGGTTGTCGCCGGAGTGAGAGCCAATCTTTCGCATTCAGCTTGTTCTGGGTACATGGCCTATCTATAAGTCCCCGTATTGGGTGGCCCCTGTGGAGCAGGTGGAGTTGAAGAAGTAGTTGGACAAACTCCTGGCTAAGGGGTTTATCAGACCGAGCACGTCACCTTGGGCTGCTCCGGTTTTGTTCGTGGAAAAGAAGGATGGCACCAAGAGGCTTTGTGTGGATTATCAAGGGCTTAATCAAGTTAAGATCAAGAACGTATATCCTTTTCCTCGTATTGATGATCTCTTCGATCAGCTGAGGGGTGCCAAGGTATTTTTGAAGATCAATTTGTAGTCTGGTTATCATCAACTGTGAATCAGAGATGAGGATATAGAGTAGACGGCTTTCAGCACAAGGTATGGGCATTTTAAGTATGTTGTTATGTCTTTTGGACTAACAAACTCCAATGTTGTCTTTATGGAAGCTATGAATAGGATGCTCCACAAGTACCTAGATGTTTTCGTGGTGGTTTTCATCAATGATAGCTTGGTGTATTTCAAAACAGAGGATGAACATGAGTTACATCTCAACCTAGTTTTGGATGTCCTTCGAAAGAATAAGTTCTATGCAAAGCTAAAGAAATATGTTTTCTGGTCATACTATTAGTCAACATGGTATCACAGTGGACCCGACCAATGTGGCTGCAGTGATGAAGTGGTAGAGGCCAACCAGTGTGTCGAAAATCCGAAGTTTCCTTGGGCTTGCCAGCTATTATTGTGGCTTTATGCAGGATTTCTCTATCATTGCCAAGCCGATGACCATGCTCATGCAAAAAGGGGTTCCTTTTGTTTGGATGGATGAATGTGAGGCTGACTTGTTAATGCACCTATATTATCTCTGTCCGAGAGTGGAAAGCGTTTCACGGTATACATGGATGTTTCCTGGATTGGTCTTAATTGTGTGCTGATGCAGGAGGACTAAGTTATTGCTTATGCTTCTAGACAGTTGAAGACTCATGAGTAGAACTATCCCACTCATGATCTCGAGTTGGTTCGCTGTCATCTTTGCTCTAAAGTCATGGAGGCATTACCTGTATGGGGAGCTGTGTGATATCTTTACCAATCATAAGAGCCTTAAGTACATCTTCACTCAGCGGGAGCTGAATTTGAGGCAGCAGAGGTAGTTGGAGTTGATCAAAGATTATGATTTGATGATCCAGTATCATCCTGGCAAGACTAACGTGGTGGTTGATGCTTTGAGAAGGACAAGACTTCCTCGGATGGTGATATCTTTGATCTTAGAGTTTGATCGAATGAGTATCTCCTTCTATTTTGCTGGGTTGCTCAGGCAGAGATGCAGATGATTATCCAGTCTTCCATACCCAAGCGTGTTCGTGAGGCTTAGTAGCCCGATCGGCTTCTTTCGGAGGTATGGATGAGGATCTCAGAGGGTCATTCCCAAGAGTTTAGCGTGGATGAGAGCGATGTGGTTCGTTTGAGAGGCTGACTCTGTGTACTACAAAAATCAGAGGTGAAGTCAGATATCCTTCATGAGGTTCATTGGACTCCATATTCTGTACATCCAGGTGAGACCAAGATGTATCATGACCTGAAACAGGTCTTCTTGTGGAAACGGATGAGGGTGGACATTGCTAAATATGTTGCATCTTGTGACTATGTCAACAGGTGAAGGCCGAGCATAAGCAACCTACTAGTTTGTTGTAGCCTTTAGAGATTCTTGAGTGGAAGTGGGAGCATATCACTATGGAATTTGTGGTTGTTTGCCGCGCTCGCCTTGTGGTCGGGATGCTATTTGGGTTGTTGTGGATAGGCTTACCAAGTCCGCTCATTTCATTCTAATGAAGATGACCAACACAGCTCAGGATCTAGCTTTGTTGTATATCAGAGAGGTGGTTAGATTGCATGGTGAGCCCAAGTCCATTATTTATAATTGGGACGCCAAGTTCGTCTCCAAGTTTTGGTAAAGTTATCAGGCTGCATTGGGCATGGCAATTTCACTTAGCATGGCTTTTCACCCTCAGACAGATGGTCAGTTGGAAGGGCAGTTGGAAGGACCATCTGGCATTGGCGGAGTTTGCTTATAACAATAGTTATTAGGTGAGTATCAAAATGGCTCCTTTTGATGCTTTGTGCGGTCTAGAGATGTGTTTCTGCTCTCTGTTGGGATGCTGTGGGCGAGAGGTCTTTGCTTGGCCTAGACTTTATTCAGTAGGCTGCAGAGAAGGTGCAGGAGATTCGACAGAACCTGTTGGCCACTCAGATCTGATAAAAGAGTTATGCAGATGTTCGACGTCGCGAGTTGGAGTTTGCTGTTGGTGACTTGTGCTCCTCAGGGTGTTGCTGACCAAGGGCATTGTTCGTTTCGGTATCACTGGGAAGCTTGGCTCATAGTACATCGGCCTATTTCCAGTGGTTGCACATGTGGGCAGTCTGGCCTATCATCTGGAGTTACCAGGTTTGATGAGTAGGGTGCACAATGTCTTTCATGTGTCTATGCTAAGGAAGTATCTATAGGACCCCGAGCACAAGATCAACCTAGAGTTGATCACTGTAGAGTAGGATCTCACTGTGGAGTGTCGACCAGAGCGTATCTTGGACTCATTGGAGCGGGTCATGAGGAAGAGGACTATCATGTATGTGAAGGTCCTCTGGATGAATCAGCCTAACCGAGAGGCGATGTCAAAGCTTGAGGATCACATGCACAAGAAGTACCCTGAGCTGTTCGAGGTTGGTGAGTACTTGTAGTTGTTGTTTATCTTTGTTGCTCCCTCCTTTGTCGTACACCTATTCTATGGTTCTAAGGTGTTAGGGTCGGGGACGAATCCCTTTTAGGAGGGGAGAATGTAATGCCCTAGACATTGATTCGACATTTCTAGAAGCATTTAACAGATTTGCAGAGATTTCTTTTTCCATCCGTTGAATCTCAAAGGCAGGTGTGGGCTGTGGATTTGTCTAAAAAGAAAAAGGAGAGAAAGAGGAGGGTCTATGGGCTGTCCAGAGAGGGAGGCCAGACCTCCCACCTAGGGTCCAGGTCGGCCCCCTTGGGCCCAGCTACCTCCTTAGGCTCAACCGCCCCCTTCCCCAAACCCTAGGCCGCCCTCTCCCCTTGTGGCCACCACCCCCTGTACCCCACACCCCCTTCTCCCCTGCAATCCCTTCCCCAACTCTACAGCACCTCCACTCCTTGGCAACCGAGCAAAAGAGAAGAAGGCGGGGACAAAGGGGACAAAGAAGGAGGAAGAGGAAGGAGGAGGAGAAGAGGAATAGGGTGAGTTGTGCTGATGTTTAGAGGTTTTGCCATGGTCTTCTATGAGACCATGTGGAGGTCACCCTATGGTTGTGATGAGTAATTGACTTTTGGATTAGAGTATGTGTGGAGGTTGAGTTTGTTTTTTTAGGATTTTACATAGGTTTGCTTTCTGGCTGTTGACTTCATGGCCTACAACTACTCGTGTCGTCTCGCTGTTTACGACTTTGCGGTCGGTCATCCGATCAGCAAGCTAATCGGCAGAACGACCACGGTGATCGTAAAATGTGGTGATCGATAGTCATAGCGATCGATTGTGGAAGTCATAGTCTGGTGATCAATGGTCGTAGCTTACTGCCTAGTTGTGATCAATAGTCATAAGCTGTGTGTTCGATGGTCATAGTGATTGGTCATAAGCAGTTGTAGCTTCTGTTGGTTGTGATCAATAGTCGTAGCCGATGTGAGCGGTGGTCGTAGCGATCTGTGTGGTAGTCATAGCCTGTGTCTTTGATGGTCATAGCAACTGGTGGTGATCATCATAGGCTACTAGTTTATCTCGGTGGGCTGAGTTTGTTCTCTGGAGTTCTTAGGTTCTGATCAGGGTTGTCCAGGGTGTTTGTTACTAATGTGCACATGAGTTGATTGCTTGGTTATAGGATTAGGATCGGTATTTGGGTGCATAATTTTTACATTGTGCATTATATAGATAAATTGCGTATATTGTTGATCTTTATGTATCGTGTGGTGCTACGTGATGGTTTGCTTATTGGTGTTGGATGCAGGACTTCGGAGCTAGTTCATGGTGAGGCGTGGAAGGAACGGGACTAGGCACAGGGAGGAGTTGAGGTCCAGAACGGTCAGGGAGACACCGAAGATGACTGAGGCTTGCGAGGCGGTTGCAAGTCGGGACGATGAGAAACCAGAGTGGAAGCTACCGGTCGTGGACATGGCAGGCAACAGTGAGGTGGACTAGGACTAGGCTCAGGGAGGAGCTGAGGTCCTATGCGGTCAAGGCTTCCAGGTGCTATCATGCGCAAGGAGAAACATGTGGTGCACCAAGTGACATGGGTCGTTTGCATGCGAGGACGGTTTAGTGAGATCCGGATGCGTGAGAGGCTTAACGACAAGTCATTGGGGCCACATAGAAGATGGAGAAATATGAGCGAAGCTTCCTGGCAAAGGAAGCGGCAGGAAGTTTCGAGGAAGGCGGTAGAGGGGCATTTTGGTAAATTTCCCAATGCTGAAAAAATGGCTGTGTGAAACCATGGCGTTGGCCTAAGTGGTTTAAGTCTTGTATGTGCTGAAATTGTGAAGTGGATCAAGTGTTGGTTCACTAATAGGTTAATGGATGTAAGCCACTTTGAGAAACGTGCATGAGTAAAACCTGGTGTTAGGTGGGGTTAATGGGTTATCCCTAGTTTGGACTAATGGTAGGATCCATTAGGTCTTGGGTTCATTGATGAGCCTATAAAAGGGGAGGAGAGGTAAGAGCTAGGATTTGAGAAGGTTGGCTAAGCCTTGTGATGGTTACCTCCTCCTCCCTCCCATGTGAATTAGGTTAAAAAGTGGGTGTGGGCTCTAGGCTTCGAGCTTGGTCCTCCCGAGGGGAGTGGCTATAAAAACAATCATCTCAGCAACACTTCAATCTTCGATCTACAGATTGTGCATGTAACATCCCAAAACTTCGCTTTCTGAAAATTTTAATTTCAAATTAATTATTTGTACTTTATTTAGATTTATCTAAATTTTATTTCAAAATTTAAATCAAGAAAATGTGTTTTAAATATTTTATTAAAGCCTTATTTTATTTTTCCCAACCTTCCCTGAATTTTAAATAATTTTTTGAGAATTTTCTGGAATTAAAAATCAATTTTAAAAGTTAAAAAGTATTTTATAAAATTATTAAAGGCAAATTTGAATTTAAAAATATTTTTCCTAAGTCTAAAATAGCTCCAGGAATATTCTATGAATTTTCTGGAATTGTTAGACATTATTTAGTATTTTCTAAGTATTTATAATGTTTCTAGTATTTTCTGAAAAGCTAATCCAAAAATTAAAATCAATTTAATCTCAGGCTGACACGTGTCCGGCTTGGATTCAATCTATCTTTACCCTTGATCTAATCTGAGCCTTTCATCTTCACTTAAACTCCAATGGCCAAGATTGCGCCATGTGTCATCAATCCGGCCGCATACCCCTTCACCTCCTCTCCTCTCTCACCGCCGCGCAGGCCCCGCCCGTCATATTCTTCTTCTACCTCTCCTTCTTCTTCCTCTAGTCTTCTCTCTCCTCTCCATTGCCGCCGCACCCTAGCTCTTAAAGCTGGCCGTTTCTTCTCCTTGAACACCCGAATGAATGCGCAATCACCCCTCGGCCACTCCTGCATTTACACCGGCCGTTTTCTCTCCTTTAAACTCCGAAAACCACCGGCCCCATTTACTCCGGCGAGCCCCAAACCGATGCCGTATCCTCTCCCTTCCTCTGCCTATAAATCTCTCCCTGCGCGCCGGTTTCATCTCCTTTTGTCTCTCCCGTGCGCCGAAGCCATCTTCCCCTTCCTCCTAGCGCCCAAACTCCCCACGCTGAGCTCTTTTTCTCCGTCGCTCGAAGGTACTCCGGCGAGCAATTGCCACGGGAGCCGTCCGCCTCGCACCTCACCGACGCCGCCCACGCCTTCCTCGTGCGCCGGCGACCGTTCTCCGCCACTCGCCCGAGCCCGAGCACCACCAGAGTCCGCCGCCCCTGAGCGCCATCGCCGCCGTCGCCTTCTCTCCTCTCGCCGGCCGCCTCCGGTCTTCCCCGACCACTGCCGCCGGTAGGAACTGCACCGCCGCCTTCTCCTCTACCCCACCGCCCCTTGCCGCATCGCCGCCGGGCACCCATGCGCCGGCCGTGCGTCCCACCCCAACCGGTGCAACATTAGCCGACCCGAGCCGCGTGGCCTCCACGTGCGCGCCGCGGGGCGCCTTGTCGGCCGAGTGTGCCACCTCGGCTACCGCAGCGATGTGTGGACCCGATCCACGGTAGACCCGGGCCCGCATATCTGAAATTTCAAATTTTGAAAATTGCTGACATCATAATTATGATTTTTCAGTATAAAAATAAATCAGCAAAATAGCCTTTTTCTTTTTCTCCTATTTAATCTTTCGAGAGCCATAACTTTCTCATTTTAACTCTAAATTGAGCCATTCAAATTTCTAAATTTTTCTAAAATCATAAACTATCCAATTGTGCCCTCGTTTTGAATTTTTAAATTTTATTTGAATTTATGTGTATTTATTTGTTTTGCTTGTTTTATCTTTTCGCGCGTAGAACCCGTCGTCGCCGAAGAATTCTCCGCTCCACAGCAAGAAGATCCAGACAGCGTGCAAGAAGGCAAGTCTCCTTTGAACATTTTGAACCTATGTTTGAGAAATGCTTTTACTTCATTTAAATTACTTGCATTGCTATTTACATAGAACACTAGTTTCAGTATTAAGATATTAGTTAATCCAATCATTATTATGCCCTCGATTGAAGATGAATGCCATGTACCCTTGTAACCTTAGGATTGTCTTTGTCTCAATAATGAGATTATTATAAATCTTTGATAAATATTAGAACAGAAGTAAATTGCTTAGTCATGCTATTTAACTTTTGTAACCTTGGAATGGGAAAATATATTTCATTAAACTAGTCTTTGTATTCGGAGATTAGTGGCGATTAGTGTTGCCACTATTCTTTTAAAATAAAATAAAATAAAATGTGAAAATTGTTTTAGACCAGGGCGGATGGTTAGTTTGGTTTGGTGCGGTTTAGCAGGAGATTTTGTAAAGTCTATGTTCCGCCCTAGTCGATTAAGGACCGACTCTTGTGATTGTCCAGACTGAGCATTACCGTGCAACCCCAAGTCTATATGGGTATGACCTAGCTGATTAAATCACGATAGCCTAGTTTAGGTACCACCAGTGGAAAGTGGGTGCCAGGGATTTACTGGCTATTCACAGTGAGGGACAGAGTTTTACTGTACTCATATGGCGCAAGAGGGGGCTTCTGATTGGGTGGATTTAACCCTTCAGCGGTGAAACCTTAGCGGGTGGTGTCTAGCTAGACTAGAGTGAGGTAAAGACTTTGTGATATTTTATCTGGGCCTCATGCCAAAGGAAGCATGATGACTGTTAGGATAATTTATCTCTTGGGGGTAAAGTTGTACATCCTCTAGAGAGTGTTAAACTATTCGAATAGCTGTGCCTACGGTCAAGGGCGGGCAAGGAATGCATTCACATGGTAGATCTTTGGTTTTCATTTAAAAACAAAGTTTTGGTATCCCGAGAGTGGAGGGAACTCTCGGAAGGTTGTCCTGGCGGTTGGAGCCAGTGTGGGTGGATGTAACCCGCAGTTTTAAACTTTATTGGTTAGAGCTGGTTAATTAGTGTTGGTGGATAGAACCTTCACTATATAAATGATTAATAATTTCAGTTAAAACAATTACTTTGATAAACTAATGTTTTTGAAATTATTTAATAAGTATTTGAAATAAAATATTATTTTGTGCAAAAGAACCATATAGCCTTCCTTTATTAAGCCTTGCATCTACTACATTGCTTTCCCAAGACTTGCGGAGTACTTTACGTACTCACATGCTTCACTAAAAATCAACTCATAGGAATATGAAGCTCAAGAGGGAGACTACGACTATTTCGTGTGCGGATTCGACGAAGGATTTCCGGAGTTCTAGGTTGCGCTTCCCCAGTCAATTGCCTATGGCGTATTGATGGGTCTTCACTGGATTTATCTTTTGCTTCCGCTGTGTTTTGTGAGTGTGTGAGGTCTTGAAACCTCAATTGTAATAAAGAGACCTTCCGGTCTGTACTCTCTATTATTGTAATAAGCATTGTTGGTTATGTAATCATTTATGGTTGACTGTGTGCACTAGATCTGATCTGGGACTAGTGCTGTAATACACAGAGGGTCTGGATCGGAAATCCGGGGTCCCGACAGTGTATCTTTTGTCTGCTTGAGTTGGCTTGGCTTTGATTTGGTTCTTCCTCTGTTTTCATCCTCTATTATTCGGTTGTTCCTTTCCCTTCTTGATTTGAGAGGAAGTTTTTGCTTGTCTTTGTGATGATTTAGCGTGTTGTATTGTGAGGAAGTTCTTCCCACGAGCACGGTCTGTTCATTTCTTTGATCTGGAAGTCTTGGTTTTGTGCGCGCTTGGTTGAATCTCAAAAAGGTCTCAACTTGTTTACTAAGTTTTCAATCCAAGATTAGATTAGCTTCCTGAGACCTTGAGAAATTTGCGTACAAAGTTTCATGACCATTTGACCTCTTAATCAAAAGATTTGATGTTTTTAGATCTGGTGGTCATGTGCCTCCTCTGTTTCTTCTAGTCGATTATGACCGCACTTGCTTTCGATATCTCAATGATCTTAAGTCATGTGATCATGAGACTCCTCTGCTTCTTCTTGTCATTTACGACCACACCTGTTTTTGATTGCTTGATGGTCGTAGATCGCATAGTCGTGCCTCCACTGCTTTTCAAGTTGTTTATGACCGCAGTCGGTTACGAGTGATCGATGGTCTCCAACCACGTCATATGATTGCTCTATTTTGAGTTCGTTCTTCTCTCTCTCTCAATCTTGTCTTCATCCAAGAGTTTTGATCCGATTTCTCCAATGTACCTGCTTGTTGTGACATGTGGGAATGTGCTCAAAGCCACTTTTGCTACTTTCTTCCCACGAGCAAAGATTTGCTCATCGATTCTTGTTTTTAGATCTTGGTTAGTGTACACTACTTTAATTTGCAAAATTGTTTCAAATTTGTCATGGACTTTTTAATCTAGGAATGGGATAGCTTCCTGAGACATTAAGAAACACGTGTACACTAGTTTCACGGCTTTTGGATCTTTCAAACAAAAGTTGTGTGAGTTTTGGTTTTGGCAGTCGGGTTGAGAAACCCTGTTCCCCAGTTTTTCCTTTGGAAACGGTGGTACCGTAAGCCTCGTAGCAGTAGTACCACAGTTCCTGTTCTCCAACCACTTTGATTCCAACCATTCATTGGTCGAGACCTCACTGGTCGAAGTTCAGCTTGGTTTGACCTCTCTGGTTTTGATTGCTCAATGGTCGTAGATCTCTCGGTCACATTCTGAATTATTATGACCACACACTAGTTTTCAACTGCCCATGTTTTCTGTTCGCACTTTGGTCATCGACTACGATGGTATCGACCATTCATTGGCCTTCGACTGTATAGTTTACAATCACATTGGTCTTTGACAGTGCTGGTTTTCGACAACTCATTGGTCTTGAACTACATTGACCTTTTGACTGCACATTGGGCATGGACAACGTTGGTATCGTTCACGTCGGTGTTCGACAACGTTGGCATTCGACCACGTTGGTTACGACCACGATGGTTACGACCACATTGGTTATGACCACAGTGGTTTCGACCATGTTGGTTTCAACCACGTTGATTTTGACTACGTCGGTTATGACCACGTTGGTTACGACCACAGTGGCTTGGACCACGTTGTTAGCCTTTGGACCATGTTGTTTTCTTTGCTAACCGGTGGTGTTCAGTTTGACTGACCGGGGTTTCCTGACCACATAATAGTCTGCTCTGGTTGTACTGTGCTCTGTGTTCCTTTGTTTTCATATAGACCTCATATCCTAATCTTCATAGCTTTGTAGCTATCGAAGAAAAGAAATATATCAATATTTGGAGGAAAAATCTCTAGGCACCATTCATCCCCTCTATTGCCTATCTAGTCCTACAAGTGATATCAGAGTCATATTGGCTCTTTGTTTGATCTTGAGCATGGCAACTAGTAGGGAACCTTGTGAGCTTTTCTTTGCATCATTTCGGGGTGTTTTTGCCAATGATGTCCTTTGTAACAAGAGGCTTGAAATCAACTAGAGAGTGATTTTATTTACAAGAAACCACTAGTGTGAGATTGTGGTACATTTTTTTACCTTTGGTTGTTCAAGTACCAAGAAGAAGCAGCTTTTGGAGTCCACGACTCATCATGAGCAAGGTAAAGCCTCAATGTGACATTGGCTTTGTCCAAATGAATATGCTTGCTCTTAGGGATAATGTGAGATGCCAAGATGATAAAATTGCTAGATTGTTTGATATTGGATATGTTAGGTTGTGAGTTTTTATATGTGGATACTGAAAATTTGAATACTTATATTGCATGCTTAAAATTTGAAAATAAGAAATTAAAATTGACTCACCTCACATGTGTAGAGTAGCTTGAGTTAGCTAGGCTTGGAATTAGTGAGCCAAGTGCTTCTGTTCATGATTCTTGCGTAGGATCAAGTGATTCTCTTATTGATAGCCTAGCTTCTCTTGTTTTGTGGTTGTACTAGCTATTCCTCATGTTGATCCAATTCATTATTTGCTTGCATTTTTCATCTCCTGCATATATTGTCATTCTTTGAGAGATGGTGTAAATGCTTTGAGGAGAGAGCGCGATGATATGAGTGCTGAATCTTGTGAATTAGTCACCTCCGTTCATTTGGATTTGGATCTTTCTTGTAGTGAACATAGTTCTATCATTGTTGGCACTTGTGCCATATCTTTAGATGCTCCTATTTTGGCTAGTGCAACTCTTGTTGGCTCTTCTAGTATTGTCCAAGGGACTTCTAGAAACAAGGGTACTTCTTTTTCACATGATACTGCATCTTTCAAAGAGATGTATCATTGCATTTTTGTAAGAAGGATGGACACATTGCTGAGTTTTTGACTCCGCCGTGTCAAGCACAAGCGTCGAGTTCGTCATCGAGCTTCTTGGAATACACATTACCGTCTCATGGCATGTGTGGACCTAGTTAGGCTTGGGTCAGGCACTCTAGTTGGCTTGGTCTAACGATGAGAGCACAATGCTGATTGGCACTATTCTTCTTCTCAATCGAGCAAAGAGGGAAATAGAGAAAAAAAGAGATGGCGATAGTGATTGTGTTAGTGGAATAGCGATGATGACGCATGTACGGCGTGTTCCTACGCACCGTGAACTCATTTAGGGTGGTATGGGAGGACCACGACAGTTAGAAAAGGCAGAGCAAGAGTTGTGGCCGTAAAAAGGAGAAAACTCACTAGCGATGAGCTCCGTTGGTCTTTGATGTAAACGATGGGTGCGGGAGCACATCATGGGCATGGGGAGTCCTCCTGTGGTGATGGGTTAGCCTAGAATGTTGCGAGGAAGGCTGGCTGCCATGGTGGTGAGCGCGGAGCTCGAAAGTGGCTATGCACAGCGGACAATGTGGTCGACGGAGGTGGAACTTGGCAAAGGCAGATTAAGGTGTACCTCATGACACGGATAGCAAGGGAAGGGGACAATGGAAGCGGTGGATCAGCAGTGATTGTGACATGGCCAATGGCGCGACAAGC
Organism: Dendrocalamus sinicus; assembly: GCA_036346575.1. Taxonomy (NCBI): domain Eukaryota; kingdom Viridiplantae; phylum Streptophyta; class Magnoliopsida; order Poales; family Poaceae; genus Dendrocalamus; species Dendrocalamus sinicus. Next base: position 2,622,125 of record CM070658.1, read on the forward strand.
TTCGACGACATCTCCGACGATAATGCAACTACACAAACGCACATATAGGGTCACAATGAAGTAGGGAAGGACAATGAGAAGATCAATTTTAAGGAAGGCTCAAAGGTGGGGACGAATTTGGGAAATTTACAGGAGATGGTTTTCAGGATTGGACGGTGCTTCGTCGAACTTATGAACGATGACACAGCTCAGTAGTAGTGCAGTTAGCTTCAGGGAGTGAAGGGGGAGGAAGAGAGCTAGTTGTTAATATGGTTCAGGGACGAGGGCGTCGATAGGAGACTGAGCAGGGCTACGCAAGGGTTGAGAGAGAGGAAAAGAGCAATGAGGTGGCTTTTGCTCTTCTCTACCATGCAACATGCATGGGGCGAGCTGGCAAGGGGAGCATGGTTCGGACAACATTGTGACCAAGCGGGGCAACAACGTGGTGGCCCGAGCGGTGTAAGAAGGAGGTGGTGGCCCATGGCTAGTGAGGTGGCAGAGGTGGCAAAGGAACGACGGCGTCGGGGTTGACCAGGTGAGTAGAGGCGGTAAGGAGTTGGGCTAGGAAGAGGAGTTGGGCTAGGAAGAGGAGATGGGTTGGCCAAAAGGAAGGGAGGAAAAGAAAGGAGGAAGAAAGAAAGAAGAGAAAATGGTTGCGGGCTAGGCTAGAAATGACCCAAGGAGAGAAAAGATTTTGAGGAATTTAGATGACTTTTCAAGAATTTCAGGGAAAGGAGATAGGATTTTCAATGCACGAAAAATATGAGGAACTCAGAAAAACACAACAAAAAAGTTGAGAGATTTTACAAAAAAATTCATGCATTTTTGGAACTATTTTTTGGCTGTCACACTCGGTGTTATACTAGCCCTAGGTACTATTGTTTTTGGAGATTGGTGTCTATGTGCAAAGATAAGATGACAATGTATTGGTCCTTTTCATTTTGTATTTCTATTATAAGACTGCATCCCTAATTCAATAATTCTTACATAGGAAACACATCGCATTGACATTTAGTGAGGACGGGAGGAGGAGAGAGAGCTGGTAAGGACTAGGACCAACGCACCAATGCCAATGACCCAAGGAGGCGGCAGTGAGCTCTCACAGTAGACTACCAAGAACTCCGGCATAGGACGGCCCAGAGGAGAGCTGGCGATAACCAATGGCAGCTCTACGGCTATGCTTGATGTGCGTGAAAGCGTTGATTGGATTTTAGATGAGCCAGCGGGGGGAAGATCGGGAGAGGCAATGGCGGTGCCGTGTGCGAGTGATAGAGAGAGGCCGAAAGGCGGTAAGGACGATGGCGGTGCTGTGTGAGATGAACGAGGGAGGGGTGATGCAACGCGATGCTTCAATGGCTCGATGAAATGTGTTAAGGCCTTGTGCTTCGTGCTCCTACTCTTCTGAGCTATGGGCCAAGAAACATGTCAAGAGGAGGCTGGGAGAGTGGGAGGCCCAGGAGGGGAGGTTGGAACTTATTAGCTTAAGCCACCTGTGCACCCTAGGCTGGCCCATGTGGTGGCACTCCGCGGCGGACTCATCGTACATGAGCGACGACGAGCCCACCACAGCGGCGAGGCACTTCCACAGGTATGCCGACACCGCCTGCACGCTCGTCGCTCGCCTCCTCGTGCAGCCTGGTGATGTTGAGCGCCTCGATGTAGTAGAGGCGCTCGATGAAGCTCGCCTCGGCCATCAGGGGGTCGACCTCGTGCTCATGGTCCCACGGCACGAAGATCTCGTCGACGGCGGTCTTTGTCATGATGATGGAGCGCGGACGCGGCCGAACACCAGGCGGTCGAGGTTCGGGCCCCGGCGGGGGCGATAGTACCTCTTCCCGAAGTTACCGCCACCGACAAGCCTTTATTTGATTCGGGAGTCGTCGTGCATCAAGTACATGCTGCGAAGAACATAACCAGCAGATTACTCCAACTATGTATCATCATACATAGTACCTCTTCTTCGCTCCTCTTTTGTTTGCTTTTACATGTTAATCATATATGATATATGTATAAACCTCTCGGGAGAAAGAAGAAAGAAAATGCAAAAGCAAACAGTTAACTTAAACTAGAAAAGACAAGTGAGGGAGAGATGAGGTCCATGCACAGTCCATTTTGGTCCAAGCAATGGTATTGTAAGCGCATGTACAATGGCATAAACAACTGCTATATAATATTCTCTATATCATCTACATACGACACTAAAAATAACTCCTAAAATAAATTGTTTTTTTACATGTCACTATAGATAATTTCTCTATGTATAATATATCTTATTTTTTATATTATTGTCGATTATTGTACGAGAAACGGATCAATTTTTATATTTCCCTCTCCTTTACAACAACTCGTGTTTTACGTGATAAAATTTATAAATAGCTGATATTGTAATATCATTGTAGATGCCCTAAGTATACTAGAGCTAGCCAATGAAGCTTATGCCCCCACCCAACGGGCGATATGTCGCTTTTGGTCGATCGACCGTGCATTGCAACATAATATTGGACATGCATGCTATCTGCTATATATCGAGGTACGTACAGCCCGTGATCCGGAACGTACGGCCGTTGATGCACCATATATGCGTGCACTTGGATCGATGATATCCTAGGCGATCTCGTCATCTAGCTAGGCATGCAGTGCGCATCTGGAACGAAAGCATGCATTCATGGTTGCTCCTCTGTACCGTCCCGTACCGCATACGTACGCTCTGTACCTACCATTTACCAGCCCGTACAATAATGGCGATAGCTAGGGATCGACGTTGGTCAGCCGTTGGGACGTACCAACGTGACGTGCTCATCAACCTATCGAGCAGGCAAATGCCCATGATGCCATGCCCGGACACATGTACAGGCCTACATGGCTAGCTAGCTAGCTGGTGTCGCAACGTACGTACTTGCATATATGTGGGGCTCGTCGACGAGATGTCTGACCAAACTGCATGCCGGCCGGCCCCATGGATCTGCTGCCGTCAGTGCAGGCTCACTAGTTTTGTTTGGATTCTTCGTGTAATCTATTGATCCAACTCCATGTAATCAATTGATCCAACCGTAATTTACTCGCTAGCACTAGGCTGGTTATATGCCCATATATTATAACAAAATTTATTAGATGTAAAGAGAATCAGAAAAATAGTTGCTCTGATCAATTAAAAAATAGAAAGTGATTAGAAATTGAAGAAATAAAATGGTTAGATAGGAAAGGATGTACGGCTGCCAATTCATTTTTTAAATAATGATAATGATATATTACATTGCGTTTGCATGCACAGAGAATGGAAAACCTCGTCACGTACGCCTCCTTCAGTTGTCGGTTGCTAGCTCGATCATGCAGTGACTCTTATCTTTTTCCTTCGGGAGATCCAAGAGCTATTTAGGCCCCGATCAATTCGGCTTGAGCTTCTGACTTCTGACTTATTTTTTACTATTCATAAATTTCGTCTTTTTCTGAACTTTTGGCTTTTTGTTGAGCTTTTTTGCCGATTCTTTTTTTCCCGTATTCGTTTGTATTATATGTAATGGGCTAACATATTTTTTATATTTTTCAATTTTTTTAAATTTAATTATGCTAAATAAGCCTCTGTCAGGTATAGTGTTTTTTCAGCTAGCTACAGTGTTTTCAGCCATAAGCCACAAACTTTTCAGCCGAACCGATCACCATCTTAATCGTGCAACTAAAGAACAGGAAACATGCAGTACAGCAATAGTACAGTATCGATCACGCATGGTGATGGTGGAGGCTCCCTTTCCTTCCATAAACAAATGTCAATAAGGTTGGTGCATGCAAAATATCTATGCGCGCGCGCGCACAACACATTGGTCATAGGTCATGTATGTATCCCTCGATTAATGAACGATATCTAGATCTATTCTAGTCACCCTCCAGTATATGGTTCATCGAAGTGCCGTACATGTGTCCCGGAAGCAAAGAAAACATACATGTGTTAGACACATTGATATTTTTTGGCCGAAAAGCTCCACAAGATACTATATATATAGTAGCATCAGCATGCACACACGCAAGTCGCAAAAACATACATATATAGTAGACAGTAAGGTCTACGCCACTAACATTTTTTTTTAGAAAACAGACATGTTAAGACAGACATTGTTGCACACTAGTGGCATAGTGCTGATCAGAGTGGAGATTGCATCAGCATGCAAGGATACCCTGCTGTGTGTACGGCTGCTTGTCCTTTAATTTCCAAGTTTTTCTCAACTACTATATATGCTAGCTCCACTCACATTCTTAAAAGAAAAATAAAGAGCTCTAGCACTTGTATATGTTGAAGGTGCCATTTAATCGTGCAACTAATGAACAAGCAACATGCAGTACAGCAATAGTACAGTATCGATCATGCATGGTGATGGTGGAGGCTCCCTTTCCTTACATAAACAAATGTCAATACGGTTGGTGCGTGCAAAATATCTATGCGCACACACACATATTGGCCATAGGTCATGTATGTATACCTCAATTAACGAACGATATCTAGATCTCTTCTAGTCACCCTCCGATATATGGAGTGCGTTCGATCCAGCTTTGGTTTTGTCTATTTATTTTTTGCTGTAGTAATTAGTTTTTAAATAGTGCATTATTTTAAGATGGGATCTGCTAGGTGATTGTACATACTATACCGACTTTGGCTATACTGACTAAAATTGTATGCGACTTTTTTTTTTATAATCTCTCTTATAAATAGTCATAATTCAAAATTTTAAACCAAAAACCACAAACCGTAATCTAAAAAACTCACCCATAGTTCATCGAAGTGCTGTTTATGTGTCTCGGAAGCAAAGAAAAAGCCGCTCTGGTACTGTACCATAAGGTCCAGCTTATCTCCAACTGAGTACGTGACACAGTTGAGACGATACAGTAAGATATCCTCAACTAAGTATCTAGTGTGCATGCCAATCAAAGTATTTATGCATGTAAGAGAGCTGAGGATGCATGCAGGAAGCTACGGCTTACTGGTATTTTTTTTGGCCGAAAGGCTCCACAAGATCCTATGTATAGCAGCAACAGCATGCACACGCGCAAGTCGCAAAAACACATACATATATATTAGATAGAGAGGTGTCTATGCAACTGACTTTTTTTTAGAAAACATACATGTTACAGACATTGTGTTGCACACTAGTGGCATAGTGCTGGTCAGAGTGGAGGTTGCATCAGCATGCAAGGATACCCTGCTTGTGTACGGCTGCTTGTCCTTTAATTTCCAAGTTTTTCACTACTACAAAAAAAGGTCATCACAGACGGTTCGAAAATGTCATCATAGACGGTTTTGTGAACCGTCTGTATTTATGGGTCAGTGATAATCGAAGGTCATCACAGACGGTTTTCGAACCATCTGTGATTATCAGCTATCACAGACGGTTTTTGAGTAAAACCCATCTGTGATAGCGATAATCGCTGACGGTTTTGAGTTAAAACCGTCAGTGATATCGATAATTGAGTTTTGAGTAAAACCGCTTGTGATAGTTGATAATCGCGACGGTTTTAGTTAAAACCATCGTGATATCGATCATCGCTGAGCGGTTTTAAGTAAAACCGTCGTGATTATCACTATCACGACGGTTTTACTCAAAACCGTCTGTGATATTCCCTTCAACCCCTAAATATATTTCTGTTTATTGGCTAGCCTCAGGAAATGCTAGCCATGCCCTCTGAAACAAGCAGATAATCATAGACATAAAACATATACAATTCACACATCTCATTTCATTTCAGATACATTTCACATCTCAATTCATTTCACAGACATAAAACATCCAATTGACAACGCACTTCATTTCACAAACATAAAGCATCCATTTCGCAAATCAATTCATTGAATTGAAATAAAATATCCATTAACAAATACACAATTGTAAAAGATCTACACTGCATTTGCACTTAGAATTACAATAAAAAAATCGACATCAGCTGGCGGCATGTCATTCACTTCACTGGCGTTGTCATCCGGCGGCATATCATTCACTTCACCAGCGATGTCATCCGACGGCATTTGATCATTCACTTCGCCATGACTGGTCTAACACGTATAACCCTTTTTGAAACCCCTTCGAATCAAGTGTGCTTCAATTTGCCCTTAGTTCTTAAACATTTTTAAATTCTCACAGTCAGTGCATGGACAGTATATATATTCCACCCCCTTATTCAACATATCCTCCTCGGCAGCTCTTGTAAAAGCAGACACGCCATTAATGTACTCTTCACTCACACGGCTCGCGGCATACATCCAGCCGGTCTCGACGTTACGTACATATATAACAACTTAGTATTACAAATTAAATTAACTAATTATTACTACATATATATCGCCACATGTATTATATTGAGGCTTAATTTGTTAGCTCAATTCATATTATAAACACAACGACTATTATATAACCAACAATTTTGCAAACCATCTTCAATTAATAACACTCACCAATTACTTATATCTAGAGCATGAAATTCATTACTAACCATATCTAGAGCAAATTTGTAATGCATGCAAAGAAAAAATGAAATTCATTACTAACCATATCTAGAGCAACCAGGAAAATATAAGTGGCTTCAAAGCTCAATATCTGCCTCCTCCCACCAAATTAAGTGGCCGAAATCGCCAAGCTTGCCTCCAGAGCAAAAGAGTAAAGCAACCAGCTAGATCTGGATCAAAATGAAGACAGATGCGGTCTGAGCAGCGCAATAAATGCCTACTGCAATTATTACAGACGGTTTTTAATAAAAAACCTTTCTGTGAATTATCACAGGCGGTTTTTAATTAAGAACCGTCTGTGATACTAAATTATCACAGACGGTTCATAGTTAAGAACCGTCTGTGATACTCGTTTTCTCCGACGCCGCCAACACAGACGGTGTCCTAATTAAAACCGTCTGTGTTAGTGTTAGTCACAGATGATTTTGTCAAATCGTCTGTGATTGGCCGTCTACTATTATGCTTTCTGTAGTAGTGTTCTCAACTATACGTACATATATATGCTAGCTCCACTCACATTCTTAAAAGAAAAATAAGAGTTCTAGTACTTGTATATGTCGAAGATGGCATGAACATTCCGTTTCAAAGTATGCTAGAGTTCTATAATCAAACTAGCTCCAACACACTGATTAATCAACAAATTTTGATATGTAGTTCTAGAAAAAGTAATAAACTATAACAAAGTGTACTGGAAGCATGGCTAGACCTACATTCTAGTGAGAAAAAAAAGAAACTTCCTTTTCGTGTATAATAGACTTTTCGTTCTAGTAGTAGTGTGCTGCCCTGTTGATTAATTTGGTTTTGTCCGTGTTATAGGCAAGAACAAAATGTTCCATGCTGATCGATCTCTATATGCTACCTAGAGCCGTCGCATCATTTGACGGAGACCATTGATCAACTGATGCCGTACGTGTATAACAATAGGTGCGTAATTAGGACAATATATTGGCTAGATAGTGTCATTTTCAACTAAAAGTTTAGTATATAGAGGGAATGGTGTAGATCATGTATGGTGAGTCGGAGGGGTGAATGACTCTTCAAAATCTCCTGAATATTAACTCTATGCATCGAAACACAAACTTACAAGCTTACTAAAATCAAAAGCCAAAGTCCATCCAAGAAAACTCTATCTCCACCAGTCAGACAGCTGGCCAGACAACATTGGACCACTTAGACAGTCTGACCGCTCGGGTCACTATTGTATGACCGCTCGTCGAGGCAGTACACAGACAGCACTCACAATCTAAGTAAAGAGCTATATAACTTCTAAACCACTAATCCAAACATAATGAAACTTGGCACAAGTCATTTCTAGGATGTCAGAAACCTATGTCAATCATGGATCATGAAAATCGATGCCAAAGTTCAAACTTTTATCCAAAATAAGAAGGATCACACCAAAACCGGGCAAAAGAGGGAAACCTTGATCAACTCTTGGTTGTGAAACCGTGATGATCTAGATGACCTTGGATGGGTTCTCACATATCATAACAAATTAAACCACAACACAAACTCAAGCCAAATTGACCACAGAAGTAGAACCCCGAAATCACCTCTCTTGAGGAAATTCGAGCAAAATCAAGAACTATCCCTAGAACGTGCCTAGATGGACGAGATCTGATCTCCAAGAGATATCTTCACCTCTTACACATCCTTGGCACCATGAGAGATCAGAAAAAGATGAAATCCACCCAAGAAAACTAAGCAAATCAAAAACACAAGGATGGATCCATGGCACAAATCATTTGGACGAACTTTGGATGTTCATTTCACTTGGAGAGAAATATTTCACAACCACTCTCTCAGAATTAATGATAATGCATATAAGCTTGATCTGCCAATAGAATTTGAGGTCAGTCCCACATTTAACATTGTAGATTTGAAGCCATATTTGAGAGAAGAAGATGAGCTTGAGTTGAGAATGACTAAAATGCAAGAAAGGGAAAATGATGAGGACATTACTTCTATACACACAACCAATGAATCTGAACCTATGCACTTGCAAGGTCCAATCAAAAGAGCTCACGCACAACAATTGAACAATCAGGTAACTTCATTTCTAGAAGTGCATTTTGTTTCTAATAAGAATATGATACTACCTAATACATGTGATGTTCTTTTACTCAGGAACTTAGGAGCTGATCACGAAGACAAACATGTGCGATTCAATTCGGCCTTCGAAGACAGCACCAACTTCAAATGTGCATGTTGCGTTCATAGCCTGGATCGTGAGAGTTGATCATCATCCAATCGAAATTATCCTTCTTATCGAAAGATCGGGACAACATTAGCTCACATCTACCCAGCGGTTAGACTGCCTCAACGGGCCGGTGAAACCGCTTCCACTCTGACAGCAAAAAAACCAAAGATTAAATGGCATAAAATCAAACTCAAACTTTGATATTAAAGCACAAACAAAGTCAAATACTCATCACAAATATGAAATGAGCTCCACATGTTCTTATAAATGGTTAAATCAAATTAATTACAAGCGATGACCAACTACACCATTGGCTAAATATTCCAACCCAAATGCTATGTCAAGTTGTATATATACAGCTGACTAGCTTAGGCCGAATGATGCAGACCTAATAATATATATGTCATACATGTCACATATGCATACATACATACATACACATATATATACATATATACAAATGTATGTATGTACGTACATACTTACGCACATATGTATGGTTGCGCTAATTAGCACATGCGCACATGCTATGCGCAAGTCACTGACTGCACACACGAGCCTCCAGGTGCAGTTCATGAATTGATGATAACTTTATATACATGAGATAGTAACTTTGACATATGTAAGTCAATCAATGATAACTTTATGTTCAAGAGATAGTAACTTGATGAATTATTGATTATAACTTTATATTCAGGATATAACAACTCGACTTGCATACATGCAGTAGGGGATAGAAGAGAATAAATGCACTTGACTTGTGATTTTTATCTTGTTAACAAACTAAAAATACAATAACTATTTCACCAAAAGTCCAATCTATGATCTGTTTGCACCATTGCGTTCGAAATTACGAGCTTAACAAAACAAGATCCATGTTGAATATGTTTCGACGCTGTGAAATTCATGTCATATAAAGTTTCCATCATGTATGAGTGAAGTTACTATCAAATATATGTAGAGTTACTATCAGTTTTATAGTCTTACAACGGACAGTAACTCTACATGTCACTACTACAAAAGGCTAATATTAGACGCCATATCACAAACGGTTAACCAAAACCATTGGTATTGAATACAATCACAGACGGTTTTGGTTTAGACACCGTCTGTGTTGCTGTAGTGCTAAAAACCATCTGTGAAGATATAATATCACAGACGGTTCTACCATCTGTGAAGTATCATAGATGGATATTAACAAGAAGCACTACTACGAAAAGGGTCATCACATACGATTTAGAACTGTCATCACAGACGATTTTCTGAACCGCCTGTATTTATGTGTCAGTGATAATCAGAGGTTATCATAGACGGTTTGTGAGCCGTCTGTGATAAAGACAACACAAACGGTTTGTAACTAGAACCGTCTGTGAAGAAAACTATTGCAAACAGCTCGAACCAAAAATTGTCTGTGATACTCGCACATCACAGATGGTTGTAGTTACCAACCCCCTATGATTAGTGAATATCATAGATGGTTAGTATATAGAACCGTCTGTGATAGTCCTTCATAGACGATTTATACCACAAAATTGTCTGTGATAGTTCATTCTATACCTCATTTTTTTCTTTTTTTAGCTAGCCTTAAGAAATAATGTTACCTATGCCCTTTGAAAACAAGCAAATATAGTGGAAAACATAATAGCACATTTCATTTACATTAAGATTAGAATCCACCATTACAGCAAACAAGATAACGAACCCAACTCTTTAACACGGTAAGAATATATAAGAAGCAGAGATCCTAGCAAACAGTAGAAGCTGGATGCATTAGATAGTGGTCAGATATCATCGGCAATGGAGAGATGGCAGTAGCGCCACCTTTGTAGTACGACGGTGAGACTGTACAAGACACTCTTACGACACTTACAACAAGAGTGTATTGTGCAGTCGGCCGTGGTGTCATAACGGAGGTGCTAGCTCACGGCGGTAGTCAGCATCATTGAGGAACAAGCTAGATACAGTGCGCGATGTCCTTGATGCCTACCATCAAGAAAGAGAGGGGAGGGCATTGGATGGTGGCTGGATATCACTGGCATTAGAGAGGCGGCGGTAGCGCCACCTTTGTGGCACGACGGTGAGACTGTAGAAGACACTCTTATGACACTTATGACAAGAGTGTGTTGTGTAGTCGACCGTGGTGTCACAACAGAGGCGCTAGCTCACAGTGGTAGTCGGCATCATTTAGGGGAGGATGCAGGAAGCTATATAGTGGATGAACTCATACGTGACTATCAGCGAAAAGGAGAGGGGGAGTAATTAATAAGAGCCGAGCGGTGGGAGGAATCGGTGCGTGCCATTCGATGTGGAGAGACTGGATGGGTGAGATCGAAATCCTGGGAGATACGCCACGGATCGGTGACATGTCATTATCAAAGACAGTTTGTTATACGAACCATCTGTGATATGCACATATCATAGACAGTTTGTTATACGAACCGTCTAGGATAAGGCACATATTAGAGACGCTTTGTTATACGAACCATCTATGATATTAATATCAGAGACAGTTTGGTATATGAACCATCCATGATAACACTTAAATATGTGAACCCCAATCCAGCTCTTCTAAACTATCCTCTCATCTTCTTCACTAGATTTCTCAATAATGGCATCTAATATTCTTTTGATCTCCTTCCTCTCATCTATCCATCATGAGTTGTTCACCGCAACCTTACACAGGTAGCCAACAATTTATGTCTGGAGCAGCTCCTCCGCTTCACGCCCTGCTCTCCTTCCTTGACTCGCTTCCATCCGTCACCTGGAACTCATCATCCGCCGTCGACGGAGGTGTCTCGTTGCTACTCGGAAAGGAAACTACCCTCAGCCGCGTTCTTCTCTGCAATGTGCACAAAGTGGAAGAAGCTCTTGCAACACTGGAGAGACACATAGATAACATTGCCGATCAAGTAGAAGCAGCCAATTCTGAGGAAGCTTATCATGGCATCCTCTATGAGATTATGGGCCATGCTAATGATTTGCCCAGGCTGGAGGAGGAAGTGCACAGGGCAAGGATAATCTTCACAGCATTTGAGAACTCAGCAGCCTCCAACTCCAAAAGTCAAAGCAGAAGCATATGAAGCCCAGAAGACTAAGATATGGGAATTTCTTTTTTGGGACTTTTGTAATAAATTTGCCTTAAATTTGTCTCTTGTCTCAGTAGCTTCTGTTGTTCATACGACAAAGGACAAAACACAGACGGTTGTAAATAAAAACCGTCTGTGATAGTTTCATAGACGGTTCTAATTAAATCGAGACTCTGCCCTACTAACCTCCTCTCCTTACCTACTCGGAGGACCCATAAATTAAATCGCTGCCAATTAAACACAATGGCAAGGAGCACGTCGATGTTGTGAAGAGAAAGGACATTGCACATACCAATGCTCAGTGAACTACTCCAACTGCGAAGAAAACCACCAACCTGGTAAATATTCCATGAGCGATGTCACATGTTTTCTTTGCGAAGGACAAGGCCACCACCCCAAAAATTGCCCCTGAACCTATTAATGACCAAGGCAACCAGAGTACAACTGGTAAGTCTCAATATTGCCACAAGATCCATCATGCCTGGAGCTAGAAAAGATGAATAATGACTAGTGACATTCATTTTAAGGGGGGTAGCACGAAGAGACAAATATGTAGAAGAACTACTGTGGTGTATATTTTGGAGGTGCGACAACCTGGACTCAGAGCTAACCAAACCAATACCAGAAGATTTGCAGGACCAGAAGTCTCATAGTGATAAGGACAAAAGATCACCATATAAATATATCCATCCTCGTGTCGGCAACCCTCAGACCGTCTACTCCTAGGGCACAGACCAATGCTACCTACCTATCCATATAAAATTCTACAACCTTATGTTCAATAGACGATGCGACCACTCCATTCTACGATGATGTGAGGACAACAATGTCAAAGAGCAAGTATTTGGAAGACCACGACCTATTAAGGAGAACAAGGTTTCTCTCTTCCCTTTTTGACTTCTCCAAGTGCTAACCCCTGTTGTGCAGATTTTCATCTCTTTATGAAGCTAAAGAACTATACGTCGAGCAACACCCAGAAACCCGTTGCTAGCCGATATAACCCCACCTTCTTTCTTTCTACTCTACCAGAATCTCGGGGTCGAGATTCATTTAAGGGGGGTAGGTTTGTAACATCCTGAAAATTTAAATTTGAAAAATGTGAAGTTTTTTTGCAATATATTTTATTGAATTTGGAGTTTATGGTGTTCTTCTGAAATCTGGTTAAGGTTCCTAGAAGTTAAAAAGTTCAAGAAAGAAACAAACATGTTCAAATAATGGAGAATTAAGATTTAAAAATTTGAATTTGAAAAGATGATCCATAAAAGGAAGGGAGAAACTTGACTTAAAACATAAAATGTCATTTTTTATGGCAGGAATAACAATAGAAGCAAGCAAAAGAACTACCAACATATATGGATATATATAAATATAAATACCAAAATGTTGCACCTACAAATTTAATGCCAAGAATATACAAATATAAAATTAAGTGAACAAGAGGGAGTGAATGGAACATGAATACCATATACATAAAAACACAAATACATAAACAAAACAAAATAAATAAAAAAAAGAAAGATGGAGTCAGGCCGGCCATCACCGCCCAACCCCACCGATCCTACCCTTTCCCACCTCGACCGAAACAGCCCAACCCCGCCTACCCGCTCCTTTCTCGACCGGCCTAGCTCACCCCTCTGTCGTTGCCACGTGGGCCCCGCCCCCTCCCTGGCCAGCGGGCCCGCTCCGTCCGCGCGCGGCTCCTCCTTTCTTCCCAGTGCGCCCGGGTCCCCCTCCTCTCCGTTTCGGCTAAAGCCGCGTGACACGGCCCCGCTCCGCCTGGCCCTGCTGTCCCACCGGTCACACCGCCGCTGCACCGCTGCACTACCGCCGATCGCCGACATGACTACTCGAGCAAGCCTCCCGAGGATAGCCTTGCCCGCTCGCCCATAAGACCAGCCGAGACCCCCCCGAACTTCCCACACCCCACCCTTCCTCCTGCCAAAACCGATTGAACCAAGAGCCCCTCCATCGCCGGTAATTCCATTTCTTCCCCAACTCCGGCGACCACCCTCCCCGTCGATTCAAACCACTAGGGCCCGATTCCTCGCACCCGAGCCACCTCCAGCTCATCGCGAAGTCGCCCCCGGTCTCGCCCGAGCTTCCCGTGGACGGAATCTCACCGGCACCGAAGCCCCTCCCCAAGCCACCGCCGCCGCTCGCCGCCGGCTCACCACCGAGCTTCCCAGTCCTCGCTGGCACTCCCATCGGCATGACCGTAGCATCGGCGTTCCATTTTGACACCCTCCCGCACATCTCCGGTCGCCCCTCGCCGCCGGCACTGCCACCCCGAGCTCCCTCTGCTCCAACGCCCACCCAGCCAGTTCAAGTAGATTCGTTCGGCCCCTTTGTCAGGTAACACCGCGATCCCACCTGGCTAGCAGCGTTAAAACCCACCTCGGCAGCCCGCGTCGAGCCCTCGCACCGCAGCGCCGAGGTGAGGTTTTAAATCGGGTTTTTGCTGAGTACGAATTAGCCGGTAATTAATGCAAAAGTTAATTAGGATGATTACTGTTCAGACAAGGGTTAGTAAGTACTAATGACAATTAATTAGTGGTTAATGACCTCCATAAATGCTAATATTGAATTAAAACATGCAACTCACACTGACATGTGGGCCATGCCCCAATTTAATTAAATAATAGCCGGGCCCACATGTCATAGGAACAGTGTATAGAAAATAAAAATAAAAGAATGAATCAAAAATAGGAAGTGGGACCCACCTGTCAGCATTTTAATATTTTCTGGATTTAAATTGGACTGAGAACTTTAAATGGGCATAACTTCTTCATTTTAACTCCAAATTGAATGAAACAAATTTCTAAATTCATCTAAATTCAAGATCTATCCAATGGAACCAAAACCATGATTTTTAGAGTTCATTTGAAAGTCTGGTAAAATTTTGTTTGATTTGCTGATTTTTATCAAAATTTTCGCGCACGTAAAAATAGCGTACGAATCTCAGGAAGAGGAGGCCGAAGCTGAAGCAAGCCCCGACGCTCAAGACCAAGACCTCTGTGATCAAGGCGAGTCAATACTTTGATCATGTTGATCCTACATTTTCTGCAAATTACTTTTGTTTAAATTATCAAATTGCATGCTGTTATTTTATATGCAAATACATGTTTAATTCAAGATTCTAGTTATATGCCCATTATTTAACTTGATTAATAGTTTATCTCCTTTGGAACATTTGAATGTGTGATCCTTGTCGCCCAATCAAACTATAATATTAACCTTTCAAAAATAAGTCCCTAATTATACGCCATGCTTAGTACTGCATAGATACTCGGGGCGCTGAAATGCCCCAAGCATCAATAACATTTACAATCATGAGAAACTAGTTTGGGAAGTCATGGTGGTAATGACTGGTATATGTTGGTATGATTATTTTATGTTCCAAAATCCCCAACTTGCTTAAATATCTGGGCGGATGGTTCGAGGGTGTGTGTGTGGTGCAGTGGAAGCATAAAGTGGGTAGTGGTAGAACCGCCCAGATACCACTAAGGACTGAATCTTGTCATGACCTCCTGTGTAAAATAGTACAACCACAAGTCTGCAAAGTGCAACTTGGCTAAGTAAATTTATCGAAACTCCCGGACTCATCTCACTGGTAGTGGAAGGAAGTGGATACGCAAGTGCAAGGGGAGGCCTAAAGGGACACCAAGTGGATGGTGAAGTTTTCCAGCTATTCTAGCGTTGCGGGAAGTGGAGCCCGGCTGCGCTAGTAACTGTGGGGAACATCCTGTGCATAGATGGGACCCACCGCAAGTGGGAGCAACCCATAAGGTGAGATGACAAAAGGGGCTAGATACTTTGAAAAGTCATTATGATGGTCTACTTAACCACGTGGCTAAGGAATCATGTGGGGCAACGAGTGGATTGTCTCTTGTGGTGAAAGTGTACACACTCTGCAAAGTCAAAACTATTCGAATAGCCATGCCCGCGGTCAAGGGCGGACATGGGAACTTAACCACATATAGTTCTGTTTCGAAAACAACCTTGTGGGTGGAAATAAAAAAGTGGAGGGCAGTGGAAAGCCCTAATTTGAGTTGTCCTGGGTGTCATCCCAGTGGTAATGTAAGCGGTTATAACGCTGAAATATTAGCATATGGTGCGAATGCCATGTAACAGTGGATGGAATCTGGATCGCTATTATTATTGCATTTTCTTACACATTATGTTTTTGTTCAAAACTACTAGGTCTCAGGAAATTTCTATGTATTATATTTTTAAATAATGGTAATACTTCCCACAAAATAAGATGTCAGGAAGAATACATAGAGTCATGAGTAAAGAAGATGGATGTTGGTAGTAAACATATAAAGATATTGGTACATTTCGTGTCGATTACCACAGGTAATGATAGTGTGAATTTTGGAAAAATAAATTGGTGGATCCAAAATGAATGTACTGGAATATCATTGGATGGTAGAGTGAATAGATTGGCTAGATGAATGAATTAAAGAATTTTTAGAGAATTAGGGAATGCAAAGGTAATTGCTGGATTACAACACTGATAACTAATATAAATCCTTGGAAGATGTTGGCGACAATGGGATTAATATGATTTGATCAAATACTAAATGGATGAATTGAATTTTTGGGAAATTGGAGGTATGATAACAATTATTGGAGCATGAACTTGATCAATGTTATCGTTGGTGGATATATACTAGTGAATCGTAAACTTGATCAATGATATCCTTGGTGGAGGAATACTAGTGAATTAGTTAGAGATAGATAATGGAAAATAAGGTTGATTATTGGAAGAGCAAATAATGTTTTTGGATCAATAACAGAACGATTGAATTGTTAGAAAGTCCTGGTATAAATGATATCGGTGGATTTTAAAATAATTAAGATGGATAATTGTTAGAGTCAGAAGTGAAGAGTTGATGAATAGCAACCACAAGATTGGATTATTAGGAATTTAGAATACAAAAGATATTGGTGGATCTAAAATAAATGATGTCACTCACTGTTTGGAGTTTTAGACAGCACTCAATATAGAAAGTGTGTGTTTGGTGGATTAAGTAAATGATGATACTCGCTGTTTGGAGTTTAGAGAGCAATCAATAAAGAAAGTATATCTTCGATGGATTAAGTCAATTATGACAATCGTTGTGTGGGGTTCAAGCAGCAATAACAACTCTAGGATTAAATAAAAATAATGTTACTAAAAGCAAGTTATGGCAAATAAAATAACCTGAGCCTCTTTTTTGATAAGCCATGCATACTATATATTTGCATCCTGTGTATTGACTCGCGGAGCACGGTGGTTTGTGCTCACACTCGCTTTCACAACAAATCCAGAATCAGGAATCATCTTCACTATGCCTCAGCAACACGACTGGACATGATGACAGAGAAGATGAAGATGTCAAGGGCTAGGTCGCGAACCTCCAGTTGGCTGCCTGTGGGCATGTCCTGAAGGTCCCACCTGTGTGCTCATTCTTCCGTTGCTGCAATTTAATGATTTTGGCCTAATCGGCCCATGAGTAAGTCTACTATTATATCTATGCTTCCGCATGATATGTACTTTGATATTCAGAACTGTAATCTGTGAGCACTATCTACTGATCCAGGGAATAGTGCGGTGGAATCACAGAGGAATCCGGATTGTAAAATCTGGGTCCTAACATATTATATTTTAGATCTATCTCTTCATGAAAGGAGAATTGAAAATGGTTTAAATCTAGCTAGCTTGATGTAGAGAGAAGATTATTTACATCTTGCATGGTTTAGGGTTTAGCCAATTCATAGTCTATTTCCACTTAATTCAATTTAATTAATTATTCTTGCTACATATAGCTACTTTAGATCATATATATCTAGAATACTAATTAATTAATTCAATATTTTATACTAAATTGTTAAACTCGTAACATAGGACCGAAACTGGATGTATTCTGGGAACCGTGTGAGTGAAGAGTGCATTAATGGTATGTCTGCTTTTATAAGAGTTGTCAAGGAGGAAATGTTGAATAAGGGGGTGCAATATATATTGTCCATATATTGATTGCAAGAATCTGAAGATGTTTAAGAACCAAGCACGGATTGAAGTGCAGTTGACTCGCAGGGGTTTGAAAAAGGGTTTGCACGTTGGACCAGTCATGTAAAAAGAATATTACACAGGAAGGTAGTAATAATGACATCACCGATGAAGTCAATGATATGCCGTTGAATGATGTCGATTGTGGTTTCGATTTAGATAGACTGCATGATAACAATCTGGATCAGATAATTCGCGATACATAAGAGAACTATGATGAGAGAGAGAAAGAGTATTTATCATTCCGAAGCTTGATGGAGGACTTAGAGAAATCCTTGTTCACGTGCTGCAAGTCAAAGTACATGATGTTGTCAGTCATGCTTGAATTGCTAAAATTGAAGGAAAGCAACGATTAGTTCGACAAGAGATTCACGGTGCTATTTCGTCTTTTACCAAACATGCTTCCAGAGGGAAATGAGTTGCCCAAAACCACCTACAAAGCTAAGAAGGTTATTTGTCAATTGGGAATGGAAGTAGAAAGAATACATGCATGTCCAAATGACTATCTCCTCTACCGTAAAGAGTATGCAAACATGCATGTATGTCCGATGTGCAACGGATCCTGATACAAACGTAAGAATTGATCAGATAATGATGACAGAATAGACATGAAGAAAGGACCACCTGCTAAAGTGACATAATCAATCAGATCCTGAAGCGGTTTTTTTGCGAACCCAAAGGAGGCAAAACTACTATGTTAGCACTCAGAGGAGCATAAGAAAGATGGAATGCTAAGATACCTTGCTGATTCTGTCTAATGGAGAAGCATCAATAGGAGGTTTACAGACTTCAGTGCAGAACCAAGAAATATAAGGTTTGGATTGAATAAAGATGGAATGAATCCTTTTAGTAACATGAGCAGCCAACATAGCACTTGGCCTGTGACTCTAGCATCTATGACATTCCTCCTTTGTTGTATATAAAGCGGAAGTATATTTTGCTATTGATACTTATCTTAGGGCTGAAACAACCTGGGATTGATATTGATGTGTAACTATCACCGTTGGTGGAAGATCTAATAATATTGTGAATCAAAGGGGTATAGGTATGGGATACTACAAACGAGAGAACTTCACTTTATGCTCCTTGTTGTTCTACATCACAAATGATTATTCTACCCTTGCTAACCTATCGGGTCAGAGTACAAAAGAGGCAAAAGCTTGTACTCACTGCTTAGATGATACTAGAGTGTGTGGCTGAAGCACTCACGCAAAATCGTGTAAATGCGTCACCGTTGGTTCCTTCAAATGGCTCACCCATACCATAGGATGAAGAAACTATTTGACGGAGAGGAGAACAATTGAACTCTAAGGCATTTAAATGAAAAAGAGGTCTATGATATGGTTAAGGATTTAAATGTTGTGCTCAGAAAGGGACATAAATTGAGGACCCATGAGAAGAATGTCTAGAAGAAGAGATCAATATTTTGGGACTTAACTTATTGGGAGCACCTAGAAGTTCACCAATGTATTAATGTCATACACATAGAGAAGAATGTATATGATAGCTTGATTAATCTCTTACTAAACATTCATAATAAAACAAAGGATGGTATCAATGCACGATTTGTCTTGGTTGATATAGACACCAGACTTGAGTTAGCACTGACAAAGACCGATAAAGGACGAACTTACCTTCCCCCTGCTTGTTACACTCTGTCCAAGGCCAAAATAACTGAACTGTGTCAGTGCTTGTATGGTGTGAAAGTTCCACTTGGTTACTCCGCTAGTATGAAGAAAGTTGTTTTGATGGAAGATTTGAAGTTAATTGACATGAAGTCTCATGATTGTCATATGCTGATGATGCAGAAGCTCTCTATTACAATTAGAATTATTTTTCCAATCATGGTCTGAGAGACAACCATGAGGCTCTAACATAATTGCTTAGAAGGTCATCGATCCCGAAGGACTAGATGAACTATAGGACAAGGGGTGATGACTCTATGTCATCTTGAGATATATTTTCCTCCATCGTTTTTTGATATCATGGTCAATCTCATTGTTCACATTGTGTTGGAAATAAAAATGTGTGGGCATGTGTTCTTACATAGCATGTACTCATTCGAGAGGTTTATGGGAATTCTCAAGTCCTATGTACATAATCGATCTCGGTCAGAGGGCAGCATCGTCGAAGATTATACACCCAAAGAGGTTATTGAATTCTATGTCAATTACATGATTCAGGTCTAACCAACAGGTATGCCTCGATCTCACCATGAGGGGAGGCTCAAGGGTATCCGAACCATTAGAAGGAAAGAAATCACTCTAGATATTGATGCGTATGCTCAAGCTCATTTTACAGTCTTGCAACATATGACTAAAGTATCCCTTTACATCAACTAGCATAAGGATGTGCTTCGGCAACAGAATCTGGAGCGATCGACCAGATGTTTGGATTATGAGACAACACAACAGTCAGTTCAACCAATAGTTGAAGGAGCGACTCGCTAGGAGCTCGTCAAGTGATATGCTGACATAGTTGGCAGAAGAGCCAAAATTTATAGTTATGACATGGCCAGGATATGACAAAATGGGTACACATTCTATACGTAGGCTCAAGATGTAAAGAGCACTGACCAAAATAGCGGTATCTGCACATATGCTTTCAGTACTGATGGGTTGAGAAACTCCTACAATGGGTTCATAGAAGAGATTTGAGAGCTTGACTATGTGCCTTTCAAGATTCCCTTGTTTTGGTGCCATTGGGTCCATCTCCCACAGTTGAAGGTCGACAAGTATGGTGTCGCTACTATGGACCTCAAATGTGTTGATACAAAGATGAACCATTCGTACTTACTAACCAAGTTGTTCAGGTTTTCTATGTAACTAACTAGGTAAATAAGAAATGACATATAGTTTTTTATAGAAAAAGGAGGATTGTCAGAGTTGAGAATGTAATGGATGAGGACGAATACAATCAATTTGACGAGTTGCCTCCTTTCAGAAATGACATAAGGGTCGAGGAAGAACAACCTAATGAAACTAGCTACATACGCATCGATCATTATGAAGGGCTAATTTTTAAAGGAAATAAGCAAGTGGAGTGATAAATAAAATGTTTATCTGTCATATGTTCTATATTTGCATTTATATATGTATATGTGAATGTGTGATATATATGTGAATTTGCATTTAGGTATATAAGAATGTGTGATTATATATATATATATATATATATATATATATATATATATATATATATATATATATGTGTGTGTGTGTGTGTGTGTGTGTGTGTGTGTGTGTGTGTGTGTGTGTAAATTTGTATTTATGTATATGAGAATGAATCATATATATGTGAATTTGCATTTATGTATGTGAGAATGTGTGCATGTATATGTGAATTTGCATTTATGTATATGAGACTATGTCATATATGTGTGAGTTTGCCCGAAACATCACAGATGGTTTTAAAGTAAAACCGTCTGTGATGTTTAATTTTCATAGACAGGTCTAAATTAAAATTGGTTGTGATGTTCGCTTATTACAGATGGTTGTAATTAAGAACCGTCTATGATGTTAAATATCAAAGATAGTTCTAGTTAAGAATCATCTGTTATTATTCCCCTATATACTGCATTGTAGGGTTTGCCCACTGTACTAACGCTTCTCCCCCAGGCCCCACTCTAACGCCGTCGCCTCCCCCGAGCATGTCGCTGCCTTCCCGACTCTGGCAACCCTCCTCCCCAGCGCCCTCCTCCTCCCCCAAGCACACCACCTCCCTCGAGCCTGACGCCACCTCCCAGGACTCTAACGCCCCTCCTCCCCTGAGCACGTTGCCTCCTCCTCCCCGAAGTATGCCACCTCCCTCGAGCCTAACGTCGCCTCCTCCCCCAAGCCCGACACAGTGAGGCGCTTGGTTTTCTAGGATAGCGTTGAGTGCAAGCCTTGCCATGGTTCTTCTCAGTGGTTTCGATTACCATCGGTGTTGTGAGTGTTCCAGTAATTCATCTTTTACACTTTGCTTGATCTGTTTCATATAGCTATTCTGTGATTTATCACTAGCTATCTATAGTGGAAAGAAGTTGCAAAGTGATGCTTGTGTAGTGGGCTCAATGCTCAATGAAGAAATTGTCTAATACTAAAATTGAATTGATTAAAGCTATTACTTAGTTAATTAGCAGTAAGTAGTCACCTTGTGAGTTGGGACTTTTTCTGTGAATTCTTACATAGTCTTGATTTAGCGTGTGATGTCATCCTAACAATTGCTACTTCAAAATTCCTAACAATTGTTTTTTCAAAATTCTTAACAATTATTGTTTCAAAATGCTCAAGAATTGCTCAAGAATTGCTCACTTCTATTATCTTTTGAAGATATCATCCACTCATTCTTTGTCATTGTCACCAGATGTGTGTGATGCAGTGTCCTTTGGAAGTGTGTGATGCAGTGTCCTTTGGAAAATCCAAGCGCCGTGGAAGAGGACTATCGAAAAGGCTTGTGGGTCGATTTACCATGACGGATGTCAATACGTCTGAGACACCTCTCAATCCTCATTGAGCAGTGTCTGCATTCTGAAGAATGATTAGAATAGTTGCATGAGAATGGATTGAGATCATGTATGATTCATTGAAGAACGTGATCGAAGCTCGAAAAAATGAGCTGCTGACGGAAATTTTTGGATCATTCAAGATGCTGAATGAACACAAGGCCTCTGTGCGATGACAAATGTTGCTAGCGGTATGCAAAGCATGGAAGAACTTCAAGAGCATGCTTATCAAGCAATATGTAGAGAAGGATCTGACACCCTTCTAGAAGTATCCATTCCTAGAATCGCAATGGTAAGAGTTTGTGGTGATGAAGATGACAAATAATTTTAGGAGTGAAAGTGCCACACACAGGGCCCTCCAGGAAAAACACACACCCCAGAGACTTGACACCGTTGTGTGTGTGAGTAAAATCCCACAATGGAGGAAGGAGGACGAGCAGGTAATCCTACGGGAGGTCTCCCCACCATTTGCCGGGATCCCTGATAAGCACGCTCAAAACTGGATAAGAGTGAGGTCATCTACCGTGTTGTCAGGGGCCATCTCCTTTCGAAACCCCACAAACAAGAAAGTGTCTCACCACTTGGTAAGATATCAAACTACCTAGTTTGTAATTACTCCATAACTTTATAGGAAGTGAAATGACATGTCGAGTTCTTGCAGGAAGCGCTAAGTGTAGAATCTTCCCAAGACTCATTCCAGCTAGTCAAGGAGAGAGATATACTCTCCGTGGCCCTAGGAAACAAGGAGCATCCAGGTTGCACGAGAGGCCTTGGTCTTCATGTTCCTTGGAAACATCGTTTCTCAGAGGACTCCAAAGCGTACTGGAGTAGGAAGACAGCCAAAGTCGAGCGTGAGGCAAGGCTACAAGAGGAGATTAGGACATCCCTTAGAGAGGAGATCGCCAATGCCGTCAGAGATAAGATGCAAAGGTATAGGGAAAATCAGTCGGAAGTCGCCGTCGCTGCACGTCCAACCCTAACTTGGAAAGAGACCATAGTTTTCCTACTGATAATATCCTAATAATAATTATTATCTCTAGAATGCTCAATCCATTTGATAGGCCTGTTGGAGTAACTAATTTTGTATCGTTATGTAGGTGGCTACGAAGTGCAAGCTCCAAGTGTGATATGCGTTTGTTGCCCTATACGCTGTTTGGGGCTAGGCGTATCCATCCAGTGTCAGAGCCTTGGTACACAGTGTAACTCTAGTGCCAAGTCTCACAAAAGTCAATGTGGATGGTGTTTATGCCAATTTCGATGTCGACCCACTGTAGATGACCATAAATGATGAGGTCGTGATTCTAGGGTAAGTCATTGGGACATTCATCTAGTGGTCCAAGAGGGACATCTGCTTGGAGGCTCCTTCACCGGTGCGAAGACTACAAGAGCTATCTACACTAGTGCTAAGTCCACAGAAGCACCTGCACCAATGCCATGTCCACTGAAGCTACCTGCATCGACACGACAAGGGCGTGGTGGATCACATGCATCTACATATCGTGCCCGATCGACTACCGTAAAGTCGACCTCTAACAAACGAGGCGGCAAGGGCAAACTAAACAAGACCGATGATGATACCTCCTACATGACGTTGGCCCCGAAATGCGAGCTAGGCGAGCACATGGTACATGGAACAGGCCAATAAGCCGAAAGAACAACGGTGCTCAGATGTCACCGTCAAGTTCAGCCCACATCATCTTCAACACGATATTCATAACTGTGTCTTCATGGTGACCTTCGAGGACTTGTTCTTTCTCTTCAACCTCGATGCCCTCGATGCCTCACTCATTCGATGTTGGATATTGTAAGTGTGTACAATGATGGTCTACATTCATGTAATACCAAAATGTCATATATATAACTCATTGTTTTTATGTATATATATAGATACATGATGACCAAAGCCAGATTAACGAAATCACCGGTAGGTTTCCTCGACCCACACTTTGTCACCATGCATATCATCAAGGAGGATGGATGCATCCTTCATCGAGCGTTACATAACGATGGCATTGGTGGCTTACCACAACAAGGAATTCATACTTATACCCTACAACCAAGGGTAAGTACTGCACTAGTGGCTATACTTATTGATTTGTACTTTATAAGCAACATGAACTTAGATTTAATGACCATGATGACATACCTGTGTAGATTTTCTAATTGTAATTACACCAAAATGGAACAAGGTAATATATCTTGATTCCCTAAAGAGGACCAAAACTGACTTCATAGTTGTCTAACAATTTATCGACAGGTAAATACATTTCATCCATAAATAACTCTATTGTAGTCTTTCCTTAATTCCTTCCCAATGACTAAGGCTAACGTTTTGGAATCACGTAAGCCGTTCGCCAATTACATTGCTTTTGTACAAAAATCCAAGGGATGGATCAACGCCCTGCAACATGATCTAGATTTTTCGGTATTCGCTAGTACATATTTATCCTATATAATACTTTGTAGTGATGCCTCTCAAACTAACAAATTCTATTTTTGTAGTGCCACCAACAGCCACCAGGCAACACCTGTGGATTATATGTTTGCCACAACAAGGAAGTACTCCTCAGTTCTTCGAAGACCAATGAATATCAGGTTTATCAATCTTGCAATAATTATTTCATACCTATTATCAATTTATATGTATGCACGGCATTGATTTTTCTACCAATAGGTTGCATCCATTACTACAACTATATTGGAATAGGCCGAATTCCTACAAATTTCAGGACAGTGTACGCACTTCTTAATGTCTAGGGTCATAACTAAAGATGGAGAGTTCCCCAATGTAGAATAAATTTGATTGGGATAAGATTGGGCATAATTGTACATATGTGTATTTGTTCATGGATTGTTAATTTATTTCATTTCAGTTAATTGATTTGTGAAATGGATGTTCTTCTTTCTGAAATGAATGTGAATTGGATGTATATATATACTTGTTGTGTTTCTGCTTGTTTTAGAGGGCATGGCTGGTATTTTCTGAAGCTAGCCAACAAACAGAAATGGATTTAGGAATACAAAAGAATATGACAGACGGTTATTAACTCATAACCATCTATGATAGTTGATTATCACAGACAGTTTGTAATAGAAACCTTCTGTGATATCTCATGAATCATAGATGGTTTCAACTATAAACCGTCTGTAATAGACAGATGGTTTGTAGTCAAAAAACCATTTGTGATATCTCATGAATTACAGACGATTTCAACTGTACTATCACAAACGGTTATGAGTTAATAACCATCTGTGGTGGTACATATCACAAACGGTTCAGAAACCGTCGGTGATGACTTCATGTCATGACTAACCCACAAACTCAGATGGCTCACGAAACCGTCTATGGTTACATTTTTGAATCATTTGTGATGACATTTTCTGCAGTAGTGTGCGTTTATTAGTAATTTCACTCACACACAGTAGTAACTTTTCATACGAGTTATTTGCTATTGACATGCATATTTCTCTCTCCTCTCAATGCATATATGTTAGCAGTAACTTTACTCACACGCGGCAGTAACTTTATGAATTACAGATGATAACTGTAAGTAACTTTATGAATTACAGATGATAACGTAATGTACCTACGATAGTAACTTTATCATAATTAACAAACTCTAATAACTGTCCATGGATGGAATGGTAAAGCGGTTGGCTGGTTGGGTCGATCAGGGGCGCGCACTTATTCTACGCATAACCACTGATTAGTAATATGTATGTATGTATGTATGTATGTATGTATGTATGTATGTATGTATGTATGTATGTATGTATGTATGTATGTATGTATGTATGTATGTATGTATGTATGTATGTATGTATGTATGTATGTATGTATGTATGTATGTATGTATGTATGTATGTATGTATGTATGTATGTATGTATGTATGTATGTAAAAACCTTTGTCTCGAGCAGGAGCTGACACAATTTTTGAAAGAAGAACAAATTAAGTGGCTGCGAGGTCAAAGAAGAAGGAATTATTAGAAGGTGATAACAATAATTCGTATTTTATGGCTAATGCAAGGGGCAGGAAAAGAAGAAATACTACGTTCAGACTTATTCAAGATGAAGGGGTCATAGAGGGGGATGAGAACCTCTTGCCCAATGCCATTGATTTGTACAAGAAATTATTTGGGTCTCAGGAGACATTAGGATGTGAACTAGGTGTAGATTTTGACAGGAAACTTAGTTTTCAAGAAAATGAAATATTGACCAGACCTTTTAGTATGGAGGAGATTAAGGAGGCAGTGTTTAGTCTGGAGCACAACAGAGCACCTGGTCCTGATGGAATTCCAGTGGAATTCTATCAAAGATATTCGGAGTTGGTCAAGGATGATCTTAAGAGACTTTTTGATGACTTCCAAGCTGGGAGAATTGGTATATCTAGATTGAACTATGGTGTCATTAATCTTCTACCTAAGACTAAACAGTCATATAGGCAAATTTGTTTATTAAATCTGAGCTTTAAACTGCTCACAAAGGCAGTGACTCAATTGAGTTTGAAGATAGGCTGGTATTGAATTCTTAGACATCTTTTTTTTAAAAAAAAGATACATTTTAGAGGTTGCGTTGGTGTTACATGAAACAATGCACACCATTCACCAATGTAAACAGTCTGCTGTTATGTTTAAAGTAGATTTTGAAAAGGCTTACGATAATGTGAATTGGAATTTTCTCTTCAAAATCTTGATCTAAAGGGGTTCTGTTCCAAATAGAATTTTAGCTGTTTGTGACAGAGATTACGGAGAGAGAGATATTCGCTTGTGATTTTGGATGGTACAGATAGTGTGCTTTTAACGTGTACTACAATTAACTTATAGACCCCGGCTTGAAAAAAATACTCCGTTTGAAAGTTAAGTACTATAGCAAAGCCAAAAGCCGATTTCAAAAGTCAAAAAGAACATGCCCTAAGTCTATAGTCACTAGTGGTAAGGTAGAGGTAAAGGTTAGTGACTCCATGGGACCCTTTTTCCAAACTTATCAGGATTGGAGACAGGGGACCCCTTGTACCCATTGTTGTTTAATTTAGTAGTGCATGCCCCTTCAGCTTTGGATGAAAAAGCTCAATAGCAAGGTATTATAAGAGGGGTGGTGCCTAATTTGCATAAGGGGGGTTTGTGTATTTTACAATATGCACACGATACTGTTTTTTTGTTGGAAGGTGACCTAGAGTTTGCTAGAAATTTAAAGTTCTTGTCGTGCCTTTTTGAACACTGCTCAGGGGTTGCATTAGATTTAGAAGATTGTGGGGGGGACTTTGTTGTTACGCCAGGATCTACAAAAGAAATGTGAGAATGTGAGTACTAAGTCAGGTGCCTGACAAAGTGGTATGGCTCCCAGATGTACAGGGCAATTTTTCTGTTAAATCCTTTATATGTTAGTAATATGCCCTAGAGACAATCATGAAGATGATTGTATTACTTCTATATTTATGAATATTTAAATAAAATATTATTTTGTCACTTGAATAAATATCTTTCATATTGATCAACATATATGTGACTTATTTGTGAAACTCTTTATTTATATTTTGATGTTATTCTAAATTATCCTTGATCTTATATCATTATTTGGGACGATTATGATTTATAGATCAGCACATGTATTGATTGATGATCATGTTTCACGGATCATGAATATGAGATATCAAATCAATAATGTGGACACGTGTTAGAGAACATGATGTTGGATTGACCCATCATGAGACACTGCGAGAATTGTTATATTCTTAAGTGTCATCAGTTGGTATCATATATAGTGTATGTAGGATCCTTAAACCTAAGGTCGTCATTGTTTCCAACATGTGTAATAGTTTTCTTAGGGGTTACCAAACACTACTCCGTAACTAGCTAGTAATAAAGGTAGCTTTCGGGTTTGCTATGAAACATGCGGAGGAATATGAGCAATCAAGATGGAATTTGCCCCTCCTATATAACAGGAGAGATACCTCTGGGCCCCTCGATGTGGTTGGATTAAGAAAGTGTATGGCCATGCCAAATGTGGTTGAGGAGTCAATCAGAACCCAGTAATCCACTACTGGTTTGAGTGAAGGATCGAGCTAGCATAAGATGGTACGTTTCTCACCTTGAGTTCGATCTAGTATCATGAGGCAAAGGGATCGGTACATAAGCACTATATAGGTTCATCTGGTATGATCTTTATGTGTGTTTGGGAATCGTTATGTCCTGTTAGGGACCGCTACTAACTTATGGGCCAAAAAGGAGTTTTTGGCCCATGGTCAAATACACATGAACCTATAGGGTCACACACTTAATGAGTTGGAACGATAAGGGGTTGGATAATAGTTTCTGAGTGGGATTTGATCTCTACTCATATCAGATATGGATCCGATTGGAGGCCATATAAGGAGATGTGTGGGGGCTGAGAGGAGCATCCTGAAAACACACCCATTGAAACCCTAGCCGCCACCTCTCATATCTCCTGCCGTGCATGCTGATGCTAGCACATTGGCGCACGGTGCTCTATCCCTAGACGTATGGACTTCGGTAGAGACACTGCTGTGACTGTGGCGCTGATCGGGACGATTACGAGGAGAAGACGTTTGGACGGGGGCGTTCGACTACTACCGCTACACCGACGCGCTCTTCATTGAATCGGCTGCTTCAACTCTACTTCCGCTGCACTGCGCGCCTAGTGGTAATGATTCATGATCTCTTACTCGCATAGCTTTCTGGTTTACGTGGTAGAAAATTTTAATTTATGCTAGTATAGCTCACCCGTATCCCAACATTACAGGCCTTTGAAGGCTCAACAATTGATTTTCCAACATAAGTTTTTGTGGGAAATCAAAGGCCCTTTAAACATTAAATTCTTTTTATGGTTAGTTTTGAAACATAGAATTTTGACTGGGTGCAACTTGCTGAAGAGGGGGTGGAAAGGATCTGACAAATGTGTTTTTTGTGGTACACAAGAATCAGTGAATCATCTGTTTATTAGTTGTCCTATGGCGAAATATGTGTGATGTACAGTGAGATGTGGTTTTAATTTGATGTTTCTCTCAGATTCAGTTGAGATGGGCGGGGTGTTACTTAGGAAATTCCCTAAGAATGTGAGAAGTTTATTATCTCTGGGAATTGCTGCTGTTTTGTGGGCAATCTGGAAAACAAGGATCCAAGTGCCATAGTGTTTCAGTCTGTAACAAGGCCAGGGTAGTTATTTTGGACATGGAGGGAGATGACGCCGCTCATGGAAATACCCTGCCGCATGCGTTGAAATTTTTTAAAATAATCAATTTATTATTTGGAACTACAAAAATATACCTACAATTTAAATTTTTATACTTTTAACCGTATGTCGTCTAACAATTAGACGACTTGAACTAGTCATCCAACCGTTGAGCGACACGTAGCCAAGTCGCCCAATAGTTTGGCGACTTGACATTGTCGCCCAACGGTTGGGCGATTACTCACCTGGCCGCCCAACCGTTGGGTGACAAGGTCAAGTCACCCAATCGTTAGGTGACTGATCCGTCCTTTTATCTTTGACTCGACACCCTCACGGGCTCTCCTTATTTCTCTCGCAAAAAGAATGAGAGGAGCTTGAGAGAAGCAAAAAAAGAGGAGGAGAAGCAGAGAAGCTCAGGAGAGGGAGAGGCCGAGACCGGGAGAAGTAGAGGAGCTCGGCAGAGGGAGTGTAGGAGACAAGAGGAGCTCAGGAGAGGGAGTGAAGGAGACAAGAGGAGCTCGGGAGAAGGACAGGATCACGTGAGGTTAGAGATGAAGACGAAGAAAACTTGTTGATAAGAAGAAAAGGTCTTTATATGAAGGTAATAGGCTCATCCATTCCTGTTCTCATCCAAATGTAGGCAACGTGTAACTACGTATTTGTTTAACACATATTTACTGAATGCATGTTGACAAATGGTAATATTTGCAGTGAGAAATCAGTCATGTCGGAATCCACAATACTGAAATTGCATTACGGTGTTGGTACCATTCGTGAAGGTCTATACGGTGTTGACCTGAGTAGTTTCCCGCGAGTTCGTATGGTACTCCTGGACGCGGAGAATACTCAAATCAGAGATGTCCTGGACTGGCTCACATGCAGCTTCTCCTTGGACCCCGAGGTGTGTAGTGTCTTGTTAGTGATATGCCCTAGAGGCAACATGGATATGTTATATATATCACATACTATGTTTATGATGCATTACTTTGTTCCTTGAAATAGACATTATCATTATTCATCAATGAGTATGTGACTTATTCATGAGACTCTTAATGCTAAAATGTTGCTATTTCTAAATGATCCCTGATCATATATCATATGAGGAACAAATATGATTCATAGATCAGCATATGTATTGATTGATGATCATGTCTCATGGATCATGGTATGGTGATACCAAATCAATAATATGGACATGTGTTAGTGAACATATGTTGGATAGACCCGCCATGAGACACTGCAGAGATTCCATGTGTCATCGGTTGGTCTCAAGTAGTGTTTATGTAGAATCCTTAGACTTGAGATCATCATGGTTCCCAACATGCGTAGTAGTTTATTTTGGGACTACTAAACACTACTCGAATCGGGTAGTCATAAAAGTAGTCTTTGGGTTTGCCATGAAACATGTAGTGGGATGTGAATGATCAAGATAGAATTTGCCCCTCCTTATGGGAGAGATATCTCTGGGCCTCGATGTAATGGATTATGAAAGTGCATGGCCATGCCAAGGTGATTGAGGAGTCAATCACAAGTTTATAATCCATCACGGAATCGAGAGAGTGATTGAGCTATTAAGAGGATGACACGAGTCTCGCCTTGAGCTCAATCTATATCGTGAGGCAAAGGGATTCGTACATGAGAACATTATAGGTTCAGTGATATGATCTTTACGTATACTTTGGGGTTAATATGTCTTACTAGAGGCCGCTATTAACAGGGTGACCGGAAAGGCGTTTCTGGGTCGCGACCAAGTATACGTGAACCTACAAGGTCGCACACTTAACGGGTTGAAACACTAATTCGAATATGATTCGGATGTGGGCTCAATTCGGATAGAGATCCGAATGGACTCCTATTGGGCCTCGGTCTACAAGGCCCAAGTGAGGAGGTCTATATATATATGGTGGCGAGGGGCTGAGGTGAATACACGCTTCTATTAACCTCTAGAAAAACCCTAGCCGCCACCTCCTGAGCCAAACCCTAGCCGCTCACGAGTGCTAGTACACTCGCGATCGGCGTTCCAGCCCCGAACATGTGGATACCGGTGGAGGCGCTGCTCGTTGCGGTGTTGATCGGCATCAACAACTTACAGATTGGATATGCTCGTGGTGTGGTTGATCGCGAGGAGACGACCTGTTCGGGACGATTGGCTAATTCCACTACTATCTCGACGCGCGTGGTTGGATCGGCTTCTCCAACTCTTCTTCCGCTGCGCTGCGCGTCTAGTGGTAACGATCCATGATCCCTCCTTAAGCATGATGTCCTTGTGCGTGCGGTAGAAAATTTTTGTTTTCTGCTTTCGTAGCCTACGCGCATTCCTTTAGTGGTATCAGAGCCATCTTGCTTAGTTTGCGATCTGGATCAGCGCATATGTTGATATGCGGTAGTAGTAGATTGGATGTATTACAGTCTAGATCAGTTGGTTCATGTGATGAATCGGTGGTAGCACAGGTTGATGAGATCAATCGGTGAATAGGGGTTAGAAGAGGTTCAGATTGTATCACTACTAGTGCCCTAGAGATTGTCTCGGATCGGCATAAGGTGGTTATGTCGAATACTAGTAGGATATGAATCTGATAGCCTCAGGCCAATGGAAAAACTAGTGTCCTAGAGAATGTCTCGGATCAGCATAAGGTGGTTATGTCGAATACTAGTAGGTTATGGATCTGATAGCCTCGACCCAGTGGAAAAACTAGCATCCTAGAGAACGTCTCGGATCGGCATAAGGTGGTTGTGCCGAATAGTTTTTCCATAGCGATTTCATAGATTGGATCTGTAAATTTCGTAGGTAGAATGCGATTTCCATAGACCGTCGTGCGTACCCCCCTTGTATAGCGTCATGGGGTTCACATCGTTAGGTAGAATGCGATTCTACGTCTAACTTGTTTTTGCAGGGAATGGTGTGAATAGTATGGCCCTATAGCTTATTGGAATGTATGAGATGTATGTGATGCATGTAACATTCATTCATGGCCTACGTGTCATGATTATTTCAGCTATTGTTAGCTGTCTATATTGTATTTAACGACCTGCGTGTCGACCTTAATGCTTGAATCTATCTTTGTAATCTTCAATTTCTAGCTATTATAGGTAGTAGCCAAGTTTTAAGGTTACAGGCTTTCAAGCATGGTGGCCTAAAGGAGTGATGTGGAGGATGGAGATCGTCTACACCTACATGGAGATGGATATCACCATTTTTGGGCCATACTACTTCACAGTTAAATGTGTTTATCTGTGATGTTATCTATCTTATTTTTATGCAATGATATATGTGGTATGTTGCTTTGGTAGGATAGAATCCCTCATAAAATTAGGTGTTAATGCCCTTCCATATGTTGCACCAAAAGATAATGATCACCGTATAGTAGGTCTACCAAAGTAGAGTGCCGTCGGTTATCATCATTATTTGGGGTAGATGTCGGACATCTACATGCAGAAGCATTTGGTTTACTTAACAAGGTTATCAAAATAGTTTTGGACCTTGGGGCATAGGTTGGGGCCGGGGCATACTGATGTCACCCAACAAGCAAGAGTCACATAGGGATGTGATTAGCAAGGTGTTGCTTACCCATATCACTAGTTTTCTAGCCATGATGCCAAAGCTCACTAGGAATTAGTGAAATGAGGATCTTGACCCACTATGTAACTTAGAGGGAGTTTTGTTGCAAAACACATAGTGGGAGTCTTTTGTTAAATAGTTTAATAAAAGATGAACATAAACATAGTGCTAAACTTTGCATATTCTTATGTTGTAGATCATGTCAGCTAATGCCGCATCCAGTACTTTTAATTTGCGATCTATTCTTGAGAAAGAAAAACTCAATGGAATGAACTTTATGGATTGGTATCGCAACTTGAGAATTGTTCTCAAGCAAGAGCGCAAGGAGTATGTCCTTGAGTCTCCTTACCCCGAAGACTTGCCTGATAATGCTACTGTGGCTGCACGGAGAGCTTATGAGAAGCAAACGAATGATTACCTTGATGTGAGCTGTCTCATGCTAGCCACAATGTCCTCTGAGCTTCAGAAGCAATATGAGAACACAGATGCCTACAATATCATTGTGGGGTTGCATGGTATGTTTGAGAACCAAGCAAGAGTGAGAGGTTCAACACTTCAAAGTCCTTGTTTGCGTGCGGAGCTTGCGAAGGAATCCCGTCAGCCCTCATGTGATTAAGATGATTGGCTACATTGAGAGTCCGGAAAAGCTTGGTTTTCCCTTAGCCAAGAGTTGGCTAACGATGTGATTCTCGATCGCTTCCCCAAGCTTTGAGCCATTCATACTGAACTATCACATGAACAACATGGACAAGACCTTGGTGAGTTGCATGGGATGCTAAAAGCTGCCGAGAAAGCATTAAGAAAAGCAGCAATCATGTGATGATGATGCAGAAAGGCAAAGGCAAGCTCAATGTCAAGAAAGCGCGGTCAAAGAAAGTTAGCTCCGATGAGATCGCGAGCGGTTCTAAGGCCAAGCAAGTCAAGAAGGGCGTTGCTCTGATGCGATTGTTACTCACTGTAAGCAATCGGGACATTGGAAAAGGCGCCCAAAGTACTTGGAGGATCTTGAGAAGAAGAAGGAAGTATGACTTCCACTCCAGGTATAAATGTTATAGAAATCAATCTTGCTACTTCATCCACTGATTCTTGGGTATTTGATACCAGATCGGTTGCTCACATTTGCAATTCGTTGCAGGGGCTATGAAGAAGTAGAAATTTAAGGAGGAGCGAAGTGGATCTTCGCGTTGGCAATGGAGCAAAAGTTGCTGCGGTGGCTGTTGGCACCATGCCATTGTCTTTACCTTCAGGATTAGTTTTGGAATTGAATAATTGTTATTGTGTTCCATCTCTTTCCAAGAACATTATTTATGCTTCATGTTTGCAAGCAGAAGGTTATGACTTTAGATCTGTGGACAATGGTTGTTCTCTTTATTTCAAAGATATGTTCTATTGTCATACTCCATTGGTGAATGGGTTATACGTTCTTATTCTTGAAGGGTCACCGGTCTATAACATTAATGCAAAGAGGCAACGTCCGAATGATTTGAATCCCACGTTTATTTGGCACTGTCGCTTAGGCCACATAAATGAGAAACGCATGGAGAAGCTCCATAGTGATGGTATTCTACACTCATTTGATTTTGAATCATTTGAGACATGCGAATCTTGTTTACTTGGCAAGATGACAAAGGCACCTTTCACCGGTCAAGGTGAACGGGCAAGTGACTTATTTGCACTCGTACATTCTGATGTATGTGGACCAATGAGCTCAACAGCCAGAG
The DNA here is from genome assembly GCA_036346575.1 of Dendrocalamus sinicus. Classification (NCBI taxonomy): domain Eukaryota; kingdom Viridiplantae; phylum Streptophyta; class Magnoliopsida; order Poales; family Poaceae; genus Dendrocalamus; species Dendrocalamus sinicus. The sequence goes on from CM070658.1 coordinate 2,656,885, forward strand.
GTGGTTTTCAATACTTCATAACTTTTACTGATGACTTTAGTAGATATGGGTATATCTACCTGATGAAGCATAAGTCTGAATCCTTTGAAAAGTTCAAAGAATTCCCAAATGAAGTGCAAAATCATTTAGGCAAGACAATCAAGTTTCTACGATCGATCGTGGAGGCGTAGTATTTGAGCCATGAGTTTGGCAATCATCCGAAGGATTGTGGAATTATTCCACAATTGACTCGCCAGAACACCTCAATGGAATGGGGTATCGAGCGGAGAAATCGCACCTTATTAGATATGGTGCGCTCCATGATGAGCCAAAGTGATCTTCTTTTGTCTTTTTGGGAGTGCGCTCTTGAAACAAACCGCGTTCACACTAAGCAGGGTTCCATCAAAATCGATAGAAAAGACACCATATGAGATGTGGACGGGACAACGTCCTAGCTTGTCTTTTCTTAAGATTTGGGGATGTGAGGCTTATGTAAAACGTTTACAATCTGATAAGCTCACTCCTAAATCTGATAGATGCTTCTTTATCGGGTATCCTAAGGAAACAAAAGGATATTACTTCTATAATCAAGAAGAAGGCAAAGTGTTTGTCATGACATGGTGTCTTCTTAGAAAAGAATTTCTCTCAAGAAGGGATAGTTGGAGCATGGTGCAACTTGAAGAAATTCGAGAAACACTGAAAACATTTCAGCTCCTCTGAACCACAACAGGATGAACAAGCTGTTGAAGAACACGTTGAGGACACACCGGAACCACGTGAGGTCGAGAGGTCACGTCGTGCACCGAGAGGTACATGTTCTTGACTACTCAACAACGGGACATATTGTTGTTAGACAACGATGAGCCTAAGACCTATGAAGAAGCGATGGTGGGACCGGACTACGAGAAATGGCTTGAAGCCATGAGATCGAAATTGAATCCATGCACAAGTAATCAAGTTTGGAACTTGGTTGATCCACTGATGGTGTTAAAACCATTGAGTGCAAATGGGTTTTCAAGAAAAGATAGACATAGATGGAAATGTTCACATCTATAAAGCGCGATTGGTGGCCAAAGGTTTCAAACAAATTCAAGGTGTTGATTATGATGAAACTTTTAGCGTCGCAATGCTAAAGTCTATTCGGATCATTCTAGCGATTGCTGTATATTTCGACTATGAAATATGGCAAATGGATGTCAAAACAGCTTTCCTTAATGGAAATCTGAGTGAGGATGTGTACATGACACAGCCCACGGGTTTTGTCAATCCATAATCGATTGAAAGATATGCAAGCTGCAAAGATCCATTTATGGATTAAAGCGAGCATCTCGGAGTTGGAACATTCGTTTTGATGAAGTAATCAAAGGGTTTGGTTTCATCAAGAACGAAGAAGAGCCTTGTGTTTACAAAAGGCTAGTGGGAGCGCACTCGTATTTCTGGTCTTATATGTGGATGACATATTGCGATCGGAAATGACATTCCTATGCTCGAATCATTAAGTCTTCATTGAAAAATAGTTTCTCTATGAAAGACTTAGGAGAGCGGCATATATTCTAGGCATCAAGATCTATAGAGATAGATCAAAAAGGCTAATTGGATTATGCTAAGATACGTACATTGACAAGGTATTGAAAAGATTCAACATGCAGGATTCCAAGAAAGGCTTTCTACCTATGTCACATGGTATAAATCTTAGCAAGAATCAGTGTCCTAGTACACCTGATGAGCGGGATAAAATGAATGTGATTCCATATGCTTCGGCTATTGGGTCCATTATGTATGCCATGCTTTGTACACGTCCGGATGTCTCGTATGCTTTAAGTGCTACGAGTAGATACCGATCGAGATCGGTGAAGGTCACTAGATTGCCGTAAAGAACATCTTGAAGTACTTGAGAAGAACTAAAAATGTGTTCCTCGTCTATGGGGTGAGGAAGAGCTCGTTGTAAAGGTTACACCGATGCTAGCTTCCAAACCGACAAAGATGATTTTAGATCGCAATCTGGATTTGTGTTCTCACTGAATGGCGGTGCGGTGAGTGGAAGAGTTCCAAGCGAGGAGACGGTTCTGATTCTACAATAGAAGCCGAGTACATGGCAGCTTCTAAAGCTGCTAAAGAGGCTGTTTGGATCAAGAAATTTGTTTCGAGCTTGGTGTGGTGGCTAGTGCCTCCAGCCCAATGGACCTCTTGTGACAATAGTGGGGCCATTGCGCAAAGCCAAGGAGCCTAGATCGCACGAAGTCAAGCACATTTTACGCGATTTCATCTCATCCGCGAGTTAGTGGAGAGAGGCGATGTGAAGATATGCAAAGTACAAACGGATTTGAACATTGCAGATCCGTTGACAAAGCCACTTCCCCAGCCAAAGCATGAGGCTCACACTAGGGCAATGGGTATTAGATACCTACATGGTTGACCTAGTGCAAGTGGGAGACTATTAGTAATATGCCCTAGAGGCAACATGGATGTTATATATATCACATACTATGTTTATGATGCATTACTTTGTTCCTTGAAATAGACATTATCATTATTGATCAATGAGTATGTGACTTATTCATGAGACTCTTAATGCTAAAATGTTGCTATTTCTAAATGATCCCGATCATATATCATATGAGGAACAAATATGATTCAAAGATCGACATATGTATTGATTGATGATCATGTCTCATGGATCATGGTATGGTGATACCAAATCAATAATATGGACATGTGTTAGTGAACATATGTTAGATAGACCCGCCATAAGACACTGCAGAGATTCCATGTGTCATCGGTTGGTCTTAAGCGGTGTTTATGTAGAATCCTTAGACTTGAGATCATCATGGTTCCCAACATGCGTAGTAGCTTATTTTGGGACTACTAAACACTACTCCGTGAATCGGGTAGTCATAAAAGTAGTCTTCGGGTTTGCCATGAAACATGTAGTGGGATGTGAATGATCAAGATAGAATTTGCCCCTCCTTATGGGAGAGATATCTCTGGGCCCCTCGATGTAATGGATTATGAAAGTGCATGGCCATGCCAAGTGATTGAGGAGTCAATCACAAGTTTATAATCCATCACAGAATCAAGAGAGTGATTGAGCTATTAAGAGGATGACACAAGTCTCACCTTGAGCTCAATCTATATCGTGAGGCAAAGGGATTCGTACATGAGAACATTACGAGTTCAATTGATATGATCTTTACGTATACTTTGGGGTTAATATGTCTTACTAGAGGCCTCTATTAACAGGGTGACCGGAAAGGCGTTTTCGGGTCGCGACCAAGTATACGTGAACCTACAGGGTCGCACACTTAACGGGTTGGAACACTAATTCGAATATGATTCGGATATGGGCTCAATTCGGATAGAGATCCGAATAGACTCCTATTGGGCCTCGGTCTACAAGGCCCAAGTGAGGAGGTCTATATATATATGGTGGCGAGGGGCGGAGGTGAATACACGCTTCTGTTAATCTCTAGAAAAACCCTAGCCGCCACCTCCCGAGCGAAACCCTAGCAGCTCACGAGTGCTAGTACACTCGCGATCGGCGTTCCAGCCCCGGACGTGTGGATACCGGTGGAGGCGCTGCTCGTTGCGGTGTTGATTGGCTCGTGGTGTGGTTGATCGCATGGAGGAGATGACCTGTTCAGGACGATCGGCTAATTCCACTACTACCTCGACGCGCGTGGTTGGATCCAACTCTTCTTCCGCTGCGCTGCGCGTCTAGTGGTAACGATCCATGATCCCTCCTTAAGCATGATGTCCTTGTGTGCGCGGTAGAAAAATTTTGTTTTCTGCTTTCGTAGCCTACGCGCATTCCTTTAGTGTCGTCCTACATGAGCTTGGAGTCAGTCTACCACAAATATACATTGGGAGTTAAGAAACACAAGACAACACTCAGCCTCACAGACTACTCATGTGAAATTAACCACACCATATCAACCCTTTGACTTATAAAAAGAGGTGTAAGATATCTACGAGTGAACACTACACAACCAAACACAACACTGCATGAGCTTGCTTCAGCACATCGGGATGGACAAGAGACAGAAGAAGCAATGGGGCAAGATGATGAAGCAATAGGAGGAGACCCACGAAGTAGCAAGATCTGTTACAGCCCGCGATGAACAAGCAAGGGCTGCTACACCCAACACAAATAAGCGGAGTGTGCCAGGAGGTCACCTCCCCGCAGTGACGCCCCCCATAGTAGCAAACCGATCTAGAACGTTCCAACCAAGCCTTCACCGCAACACCCGCCCGAGAGGAGACGCCGTCCCTCTGTTGGTGCAGGGACCCATGAAGTTCTTCAAGTCTAAGCAGCAGTTCAACCTGGGCATACGTTACTGGGTTGCGTGCACTACTCCTATAACTATCCCGATCGCCATTGGGACACAAGCAGCTATCGACAGCCGGTAAGGTCCAATATGGTGTCTTCCCCTACTATTTCTCTTTGAAAGTACGTACTAACAATCTCTCCCATCTACCTGTAGTCCTCAAAACCGCTATATAGCTATCGCAAGTGGATCGACCTAGAGATCTACTCACATGACCAATGGACTCTCAACTACGAGGAGTAGCATATCAAAAGGGCCTACGAGATCTGAGAGGAGAAGCGCCATAATGACGAGCAAACTGAGCGTATAGGTCGGGAGACGAAAGCTCATCTCGAGGCATGCACACACGGAGCGTGAGGCTCAAGAAAGGGAGCGCGAGAAAAAGAGCGAAATGGCGGCCAAGGCCAAAGAGGCCACCGAAGAGTTCAACATCGAGCTCGCAAGAAAGGGAAAATGGCCTCGGTCTACGCAGTAGGTAGGGCCATTCTGAACTAGCCCCCCAAATGTTGAATCTTTCATTCCAAAACAGAACATATGTATCGTAGGAGTATTTCGGTTTGTTGCATCGTGTATGATGCTATTTCTTATTCACGTAACCAAACGCTATGAACCGTGTTATTTTCAGCTTTATTATGAAGTCTATTTTAATTCGCAACATCAAATCTCATCGTCTTTTAGCATTCAATTCTTCGCGTAGCAACGTATTCAACAATATGAAAAAACGAGTTCTGCATGTATGCACGAAATGTCTACGCGTCTTTCATTAACGGTACTATCTAGCATATGTCTATCCTTATACTTGGAGGGTGGGGCCCCAAAAAGATTACCAGCCTATATATGCATTTATGCTCAGTTAAAAGGAGGCTACTATTGCAAAAAAAAATCGTAGGTATAATTTCATATTTTTGAATAAAAATTTATTATTTTAAAATTTTTCATGAATTATCTATTGCATCACAATAGCACTTACCTTTGCACTTGCAAGTCATTGCTACCTTAATCGTCCTCACAAAATTTTTCATAAAATTTATCACATTACAACAACATATGACGATCGCAAACATTATTGCGAGTCTAACAAATTTCGTACCATTCACAATTTACAAAAATCACAAACGGATCAACCGACATTGTCTGCCCTATTTTTTAAAAAAAAACTTACAAACAAGATTTGCTAAATGTTACCTACATACAACAATTATCATTTAACCGCCTTTCCCAATTATTTCCATCCCATTAATAGATAATTATATTTTTTGTAATAATTAGCCAATAGTTAGGCGACTAGAGGATTATCGCCGAACCGTTGAGCGACATGTGCCAATGTCGCTCTATGGTCGGGCGATATGGTAAAGTCGCCGAACCGTTGGGCGGCTTTGACCGCATATTGTCCAACGGTTCAGCGACTAGCCTAAATCGTCCAACCATTAGGTGGCATACGGTCAAAAGTGCAAAATTTTAAATTGTATGTATATTTTTATAATTTTGAATAATAAATTGATTATTTAAAAAAATTGCGTGCGTTTCTGGTGGCGTTTCTGAAACTTGTTCCAGTTTCGTTAATGAGATAGGGAGCTAGCCTCGTGATTTAAAGAAACAAGCTATACGCTACATTGTAGATGAATGTGGAGTCGTACAAATTTCGACGGAAAGGTGTCGTACCTGACGCCGTACTCCCACTTGTACCCCCACCCACTCCCCATAACCCCACTGAGATGCGGGCCCCGCTAGACCGTCACCCTACATGTCATGGACGGATGAACCACGCGCCCTGCCGCTATAAATAGCCTCCTCTCCTCCGCGCGACCACACAAACGCCTGCTTTAACACACTCCAAACAGATCTGGACCGTGCGATCCGATGAAGCAGCTGATCAGACGGTTCTCCCGCGTCGGCGACTCCACGTCGTCCCCGGCGAGGCGGCGCGGCGGCTGCGGGGGGAAGAAGCCGCACGCGGGCGTGCCGGAGGGTCATGTCCCGATGTACGTGGGCGGGGAGGGCGTGGAGGCGGAGCGGTTCGTGGTGCGCGCCGAGCTGCTGGGCCGACCGGCGCTGGCGGAGCTCCTCGGCCGCGCGGCGCAGGAGTACGGGTACGACCACCAGGGCCCAATCCGCATTCCCTGCCCCGCCGCCGTATTCCGCCGCGCGCTCGCCGCCGCCGGGGACGAAGAGGATGACGCCGCCAAGTAGACGCTTCTTGCAGAGAAAGAACTCCTGGTTCCTTAGCCTCTGTGTAAATAGCTCGGAGATTTTGTTGGCTTGGTTTTTTCCTTTCTTTCATGGTTTTCTTCCCTCTTTTTTTTTTTTTGGTTGAGCGGAGAGAGAGATGGCGATGAATCAACCGATGATGCAGTGTTGTTTAGGTCGAGCTGCTTACTATGTGCCTACGGTTAGAATGCATCTGGGCCGTTAGATTGGTCGTTGTAGCTCTCGCTAGGGGACACTCCATCCAGCTTAAAAGCCTCGGCTTCGAGCTTCGGTTGTTGGCTTTTAGCTACACTTGCACTGTAACGATTATTAGCTTTTTCTAAGTTAAAAGATAAGAAAAAAAATAAGAAAAAGGAAAATTTGAAAAATCCTGCTATATCTTTTGGGACAATGCAAAGAAATAAGAGGAAAAAGAAAAACTAAAAAAAGTTAAAATTAAGAAGCCGATCTGCTCCAAGTGGCTTTCGGCTTCTAAAAACCAAAAGCTGAAGTCGGTTGAAGCAGGGCCGTCTGATCGGTGGTGTTTGGAGCAGGCCTAATTTTGGTTGCCTTGAAATAAGCTTGTAAGCATGGGATACGATCATATAAAGGCACCTCTTTCACCTATTTCAATGATTATAACCCAATATATCAGCCTCTTAAAGATGGATTCGGATCATCATCTGTCCGAAGTAGAGGTGAAAATGGATCAAACACAAATTAGATAGTACTCAAACAATATTCGCATCTATATTTTTTTTCTTGGATTCGAATACAAATTAAACAAACGCCAAATACGAATACGGAACAGACAAATGTCAGATACAAATTTGAATTGAATATCTACTCAATTCGGTCGGATCTAGATATCCTCATAACTTATATAGTATGAAGATATTAACGACATTTTATCCTGGTACAATCACGCTTAATCATTCTAATTCATTTACTTCACCTAAAGAAACACAAATTCACATTCAATTAAAAAAACTTGTCCAACTAATTAGTCGTATTGTAACAAAATATGTATATTGCTTCATCAAATACGAATATGGATAGTCCAGATACAATAACATTTCAGATGATAAAAGTCCATACCATATTCGCATCTATATTTTTTATGCGAATTCGAATACAAATAGGATAGGAATTGTTAATCGGATGGAAAAATCTATACCATATTCGCATCCTATCGAATACGGTAACCGGATAATATGGATAATTCGTATTCACTTTTCAACCCTAGGCCAGAGTACTTGCAAAGGAAAGGCACTGGATATTTACTCCACAGGTAATAAAATAAGTAAATTGGATCAAGAATTAATACTATTTACTCTTGGTCTAAATTAAATTAACCTTTGCATGGTCGGTCTCATTGATTTAGGTGGCGTTTGGTTTTTGTGGATGGAACCATTTCACTCCAGATGATGCCTCATCCTCTTGTTTGATTCGATGGATGGAACCATTCTATCCTGAACAAGATGATTCAACCTAAGTGGTTTGGTGAAGAATATTCCATCCAAATGCTATATCGCGTCGTTCGGCTAAATCGAGTGAACCACACCGTCCCGAACAGGATCATCCCATCACCTTGGTACCATGAACCAAACACCCCCTCAATAGCCAGCAATAATGGCAAAGGAAACGCTTGCCAAGTTTCCATTCAAAATTAATAACAACATAAGCATGGTCGTCGAAAATAGACAACAACATATAGCAAGGAAGAATACACACACACATATACCAACAATTCAAACGAAATATATACCTTTGAAAATATATACTCGATTTTAAAGTTTCGAATGAATTTAGATCACCTGCAATGTTGATTTATATATATGATCAGCACATACCTACAATCAAAAAGGCTACTACATTTCAAATTTTAGTTTAAACTTGTTTGAACTAGTTAGTAAATTAGTTAAACTTGACATCCAAAAAATTCTAAAATTTGTCACACACAATACATAGGAAAAAATACCTATTTAAGATCATGGTGCCCAGGCACCATAATGTCCCAGTACGTACTACTTAAACAAACATGTTCTACTTCTTTATCACTTTTGGTATATTGAAATGCTAATTCTAAAATACTCCAATGAGACATGGTTAAAAAAATTTCATTGAAGCTATTTGTTTTTGCTATATACCCTTTTCCATATATAAAAAGAGTATATACACAAATTATACTATAAAAAGTGAGCTTTGATGATATTTTTTATGGAACTCACTTTGGAGTATCTTATAATTATTATTAGAGTATATTCAAAAGTATAAAGAGGTATAACAATATCATTTAAGCAGTATATGAGAAATGAGAGTACATACTCGCAAGAGTGCAGATCCATTTTCCTATGTATGTATGTACGTACGTACGTATGCATGCATGCATGCTAACTAAATGATTCTATACTTCTGGATGTACATACTCCCACTTGTTATATACCACTTAAATGATGTTGTTATACCTTTTTATCTTTCTGAGTATACTCTAATAATGATTATAATATACTCTAAAGTGATTTATATGAAAATTTTCATTAAATTTCATTTTTATAGCATAATTTGGGTTTATACTCCTTTTATATATGGACAATGGTATATAGCAAAAAAAAATAAAGAACTCTGATGAATTGTTTTATTCAAGAGCTACACACTCCTTTATATCTCGTAAGTTCCTAATGGAACATAAGTTGTCCATTAAAAAAATTTATGAGGGTAAATACTCTAGCTACAATGATAGAAGTGACGTCAATCAGCAAAGAACAAGCTATCGTAATACACAACACTAAATTCTTAGCCAACCTTTATGACATAGACTTGACTGACCTAGAATAATCTTGGGCATGGATTGGCTATCTGCTCATGGGGTTAGCATAGACTACGAATTAAAGAGCACATCCATTAGCAAACCAAATGGAACCAAACTACAATACCTAGGAATTTGGACAAGACCGAAACCATCCAACCCTAGTTTGGCCAGCCTTCATTGGAAGCAAGTAAGGAACATACCAGTAGTACGGGATTTTTCTGTTGTATTTTCTAAAGAACTACCTAGTATGCCCCTAGACCGAGAAGTAGAGTTTGCAATTGATCTAATCCCATGAACTGCGCCTATCTCCAAAAGACCATATAGGATGAATGCATGGGTTAGTGGAGTTAAAGAAGTAGTTAGATGAACTCAAGGAGAAGGGATTTATTATGGGAAGCACATCATCATGGGGAACCCTAGTTTTATTCACAAAGAAGAAGGATGAAGGATTAAGGCTATGCACAGATTACCGGGAGTTGAATAATGTCACTATAAAGAATAAATATCCACTACTTAAAATAGATGACCTATTTGACCACCTCAAGGGAGCTTGTGTGTTCTCAAAAATCAATCTACTATTTGGGTATCATCAAATAAAAGTCAATCCAATAAATATAAAGAAAACCGCCTTTGTCTCTCTGTATGGGCACCATGAGTACGTTGTAGTCCCATTCGGGATGACCAATGCACCAACAGTATTCATCTAATCTATTCGAGGGGTGAGGAAGAACATCTCCAGCAGCTCACAATAGCATTGGAAATCCTTAGAGAAAATCAACTGTATGAAAATTTAGTAAATGTGAATTCTAGCTACATAAAGTGGCGTTCCTAGGGCACATTGTATCTGGAAGAAGAATAGAAGTAGACCCCACCAATATTGAAGTTGTCACATCATGGAACCATCCAACCAACACAACAGGAATCATAAGCTTTCTAGGATTTGTGGGATATTACCTCATGTTCATAAAAGGATTCTCTCAAATCACCTCTCCACTTACCAAACTCCTATGATAGGATTAAAATACACCTGGACAGAAGCATGTGAGAAGAGTTTCCAAGAATTAAATCATTGTTGGACCACAACACCATTCCTAGCCTTACCTGAGGACGACATTGAGTATGTAGTATACTATGATGCCTCAAAGTCTAGGCTAGGATGTGTGCTAATGCAAAAGGAGAGAGTTATAGCCTATGCATCTAGACGATTATGACCTCACGAAGTAAACTATCCCACTCATGATCTAGAGTTGGGAGCAGTAGTGTTTGATGTGAAGATCTAGAGACACTATTTATATGGGTCAAAATGCACTCGGTTTAGTGATCATAAAAGTCTGAAGTATATCTTTACTCAGAAGGAGCTAAATATGAGACAGAGAAGATGGCTAAAACTTACAAAGATTATAACCTATCTACAAACTACCATCCCGAAAAAGCTAATATTGTCGCCAATGCATTAAGTTGGAAGACCCAATGCAGCCACATCTCTTTCAAAAATCATGCTCCAAGCCTATTACAAGAATTAGCTAGAATGGAGATAGAAGTGAAGATCACTACATCAGAAGCCACCATCGCAACTATGACCTTCCACCCCACCTTGCTCGATCAAATCAAGGAGAGACAAACCTCATATTTTTTATCCAAGAAGAAATCCAATGAATCAAGTTGGGCCAACCATATAAATTTAATCTAGATGATAGTCCTTTGGAATCATAAATGAGTTTGTGTGCTAAATGACTCACAGATCAAAGAGACCATTCTACAAGAAGCTGGTGATACCCTATACATAGTTCATCCTAGTAGTACAAAAATATATAGGGATTTAAGAGGAAACTTTTGGTGGACTAATATGAAGAAAGACGTAGCATAATATGTAAATCAGTGTGACTCCTGTTAGAAGGTGAAGGTTGAGCATCAATGCCCAGCAGTATTACTAGCACCATTAGAGATTCCTGAGTGAAAATGGAAGGATATATGCTTGGACTTCATCATGGCTCTACTCATGACACTCAAAAAGAAAGATGAAATTTGGGTTGTTGTGGATTGACTCACAAAATCAGCCCACTTTATCACTACCAATTAGAAGTACTCCTTTGATAAACTAGCTGAACTATATCTTGAGAGAATAGTCACCCTTCATGGAGTACCAAAAACTATCACCACAGATAGGGGTTTAATATTTACCTCAGGCTTTTGGAAGAGTTTACAAACTGCTCTAGGGACCAAACTGAACTTCAACATGGCCTATCACCCACAGATTGACGACCAGATTGAACGGGTGAAACAAATCCTAGAAGATATATTAAGGGCCTACGTGTTGAACTTTGGGGAAATGTGGGATAAACATTTACTCTTAGCCGAGTTTGTTTATAATAACTACCAATCCAGTATCCAAATGGCTCCATACAAAGCCTTGTATGTAGAAAACGTAGGTAACACATTTGTTGGAATGAAGTTTGGGAGTGACCATTATTAGGCCCTAATCTTGTGCAAGAGAATGACGAGAAGATTCAGATAATTAAAGAATGACTTAAGATTGCCCAAAGTAGATAGAAGAGCTATGCTAACCAATGTAGGAGAGACCACAAGTTCGAAGTCGGAGACTACATGTATCTGAAGGTGGTTAAGTCCTCGTTATGTTGGACCATTTCAGATTTTAGAACATAAAGATGTCATAGTGTATCAATTGGAACTACTGAGTTAATTGTGAAGAATCCACAATGTGTTCCATATTTCCCAACTCAGAAAATGCCTTCGGGAACCACCTCAACAACTGACCAACATAGACATACACTTGGAGGATGACCTAACCTATGAAGAGCATCCCGTAAGAATCCTAGAGACAAAGGACTGACAGTTAAGGAATCAAAATATTTGTTTCAAAAAGGTGCTATCGAGAAATCATTCAATTGGAGAAGCTACGTGGGAAAAGGAAGAAGATCTACGTGAAGCCTGTCCCCAATCTATTCAAGTGAGCACCTGATTTCGAGGACAAAATCTTCCAAAGGGGGAGGCTGAAACAACCCACACTCTTAATTAAGTTGAACAGTGAAATTAACTTAAGTAAAAATAATTACCCATTATGTTCTTTTTTACTTGATGTTTTTTTACTCCTCACGGTCTTCAAGATGCAACTTTGATCCTACTTGTTATAATTTTACACTAAGATACACTAATAAAACTATAACATTACAAAAGTATTTTTAACAATAAATCTAATGATATAATTTTTGTATAGCCAATCTAGATAGTTTTAAACTTATTGGTCGTCAAACTTCAGAAAGTTTGATGGCATGGATTCTAGGAAATCAAGTAAAAAGAACGGAGAGAGTAAGAAGCAAATAAAATAATTACAACACATTAAATTTCATTGCATTAATTACAACTTAGTGCAACCAAGAGAAAAATATTACAATATTGAATTATACACATAGCACAAATATTACAACCAGAAATTCATTAATTACAACAATTGCATAAGTGTAGAAATAAAAAATTACAACATTGCATCATTCATCATTTTACAATTCAATTTGCATGCATATGCATGTAGTTGCATTTCAGTTGTTGGGTTGAAGCAGTAGTCATCATGAGTAAGTCACCGCCAACACCCTGCACTATTTTTAATAACCCAAGATGTAGGGTATAAACAATCCAAGGGAGAACAAAAAGAGAAAGAAGTAGTTGCCATCAGAACCTATTTGGCTTTAGAATACCAAAACATTTAGCGCTCATGGAGATACTAGGACTATTTAGGGCCAGCCAACACCTCTCACTTAAGGGGTTTTCACACTACTACAAAAAGACTCATCATAGATAGTTCAGAACTGCCATCACAGACGGTTTTTTGAACTGTCTGAATTTATGCGCAATGATAATCATAGATTATCATAGACGGTTTATGAGCCATCTATGATAAATATAATACAGACGGTTTGTAACTAGAACCGTCTATGAAGAATACTATCAAGACGACTCAAACCAAAAACCGTCTGTGATACTCACACATCACAGATGGTTTTAGCTACCAACCATCTGTGATAGGCGAGTATCACAGACAATTGTAATATAAAACCGTGTGTGATAGTCATTCATAGATAGTTTATACCACAAAATCATCTGTGATAGTTCATACTATACCTAAATTTTTTCTGTTTTTTGGCTAGTCTCAAAAAATGTTATCTATGCCCTTTGAAAACAAGAATATATAGCAGCACATTCTATTAGAATCCACCATTACATCATCACAAGATAATGAGCAGGTTACCCATTTAACACAGCAAGAACATGGTAAGAACACATCCTTATCCTATGAACCCAACTCTTAAACATGGCAAGAACACATCTCCTGATCCTACGAATCCAACTCTTAAACATGGCAAGAACACATATCCTAATCCTATGAACCCATGGCAAAAATATAGAAGAAGGAGAGATCCTAGTAGCGTGTGAGCTGGATGTCCTTGATACCAACTTAAGCACCATTTTGGTAGCTAGCTGTTTCTGTGGTGCCTTGCAGTAAAGGAGATGTGGCGGTAGCATCACCTTTATGTCATGACGATGAGACTGCACAAGACAATCTTATGACATTTACAAAAAGAGTGTATTGTGCAGTCGACTACGGTGTCACAACGGAGGTGCTAGCTCATGGTGGTAGTCAGCGTCGTTGAGGAACAAGCTAGGAGTGGATGAACTAGCTAGGAGCGACCAGTAGAACTCACGCATCTCGGAGTGAAAGGGAGAGGGGGGTAATTAATAAGCGGTAAGAGGTGGGAGGAACCGGTGCCTGCCATTCGATGCGGAGAGAATGGACAGGTGAGATCAGAATCCTAGGGGAGATGCCACGGATCGGTGTCGTGGCATTATCAGAGATGGTTTGTTATACGAATCGTCTATGATAATGCACATATCACAGATGGTTCTTATAAATAAATGTCTGTGAATTATCATAAACGGTTATTAATATGAACCGTTTGTGATATCTTGCATTATCACAGAAGGTTTATACCAACATCCGTCTGTGATATTTTCATAGACGGTTATTAATAAGAACCATTTGTGTTGTCCTGCTTTATCACAGATGGTTCGTATAAATAACCGTCGATGGAAATATCACAGACGGTTGTTAGTATGAACCATCTGTGATAGTTGCAGGATAGACGGTTCATAGGAACCGTCTGTACATGATGTAGCCGTCTAGTATAGCCTCTATTGTAGTAGTGTCATCATCTATCTAAAAATCAAGCCAACACCCACTTTATTTTTCACCAACCTTACCTCAAACAATAGAAAAATCATATTACAGTACTGAGATCACCCTAAGGACCTTTGTTCCAAAAGGGACACCCAAGTTTTGCCCACTGCATAGCAACCAGAGAGGGAGTTGAGGATAGGGCCAAACCAACCTATAGAGATAGAGAGAGCCAGCATCCTCTCTTCTTAAGCAAGCCAACACAGAGAAGTCATTCCCTCACTAGCCATTCTCACTGTCCTTCCCAGTCCATCCCATTTCTTACCAAAGCAAAGAGCAAACACACAGAGAGAGTTGAAGCCAATAGGCTCTAGAGAGAGAGCCGAGAGAAGCCAGGGAGGAGGAGGAGTCCAGGGGAGTTGGGAAAGACTCAAGGAGAGAGGACCGCGACCACAACGGCCTAGAACCACCTAGAACTGCACAAACCAAGTGTAGGCCGACAGGATCGGAGGAGACCAAGGAAGCTGACTGAGAGCATCTAGGGAGCACCACTACCTTCATCATCGTTGTACCATTTCTATCCTGGCAAAGCCAAGTAGGTCACCCCCATCCATCCTTTTCTTGTCCCCATAGCACAAGCACAAGCATAGCATATCACAAAGGCCTTACTGGCCGAATAGAGTAGCATCGGTAAGTAGAAGAGGGGGAGCCAACTCTCACCTCAGCCGGGTAGGGCCACGACTGTCAAATGTCACTAGCTCATGGTAGTGGCTCACGGATGGCTACTATTGCTCCCTTGGCAAGCCACATGCTGCCCTGCGCATGCGAGCTCCCAAGTATCATCACAGTGGCATGATCGTCGGATTTTCTTCACCACCATCACGTGCACATGTGTAGAGCAAATCAAAAATCAAATCAAGCATAAAATAGAAGGAAACCGAATAGATTGAAGCTTACTCGGGTAAAAAGAGGGAAACCATCACTTGGTGGAGCTACATCGAATCCAACACTACCTACAGTAGATCCAGCCAGAGGGGGAAGAGAGGAACCACAGGGACCGACAAGGGGAGCTAGCAAGCCATCGGTGGCAACCCAATCAAATTGGTGCCAAACCAATGAGCCAAGCCATAGCAGACTTTGCCTAGGGTCATGGGACCAAGGGAACAGGCGAGTAGCACGGGGGTCTGGTGGAGGAGTGGTCAGCAATGAGCAGGCAGCCGGCGGTGAGCAAACTGGTGAGAAATTAGGGGGAACCAGAAAAGGGTATCGACAATAGGGAAGGAACCAGAGAAAGTAGGGAAATATAAGGATAGTCTGAAGTGTTAAAATAAATTGATCACCGATAAAATCATCGAGTTAGACAACACCTGGTAAATGCCACCCCTAAAATGGAGCAAATTACCATAGAACTAAAAATCACCCCTTCACTAGATTTTTTAAACCATATGTCTACTCTATAACGCAGAGGATGAATAGAGTCAGGAAGAGGTAGCTTATCCGACCACGGTTGATACCAAGGCATTCTACACGTATGAAGGAAAGCTCATTCCTTTTATCACTTTAATTAATTATGTTAATTAATAAAACTAAATTATTTACAACATATATTATTATCTATTGCATTAAAATGTCTTTTAAAAGAAATTCAAATAAATGAAGAAAGAAAGAGATAAGAGAAAGAGCAGTCTCGCTGAAAGGAGAGTTCGGTTGTAAGATATGAATATAGGAGGGTACATGGTGCCCTGTTTGGAAAAGAGAGGGAAAAGTTGGGGCCCTCTACATATGGTTATGACGTAAGGACCAATCAACTTCCACTCGAAAAGGGGGTGTGCTTAAGTGTCAGCAGTAGTTTTTTTTACGAGTAGAAAATGCTACAATATAATGTTATTAGTATCTCCAGAATGGGTAGGTAGTATAACTAAGTGGAGGATACTAGAACTGTTATAGAGACCAGAAGTGGTGGATCCAATGCGCATATATTAGCGCAAGTAGAGTATTGGGTGAAACTAAGATTGGCCCAACCAATGACTACCTCGAGGTCGGTGGGTGTCGGCTGAGGGTGAGAAACCATCCTAGGCCACCGAGTGAAAATAGTTGGGTGGAGATATAATAACGGAATCAGGGAAAATATTCTGTACTCTGGACTTGGTGCCACATATAAGAAAATACAGAAGACCCATTTTTAAAGAGCTCAGAGTAGCTACGGATAAAGTGACACAAGCCTTCGTAGTGCTAAATAAAATCATGAATTCATGCTTGTTTCTTGGATTGGTGGTTATAGAAACCACTAGGGTCTTTCTTCTCACCGAGTGGCTAGTAGTATTTCAAATATTTAAACTTGCAAATTCCACTTAATTTGATAAACTATTTTATGAACAGATGAGATAGAAAATGAAATGATCATAAAGAGATGATTCATATAGTTCTATTTGTTGCTATTAACACTTGCTGAGTACATTAGTACTCACCCTTGCTATTACTTCCTTCGTTAGATCCTAGTCCAGTAGAATATGGCCGAATCAGAAAGGCTCACCAACTAGGTTTAGTTAGATAATTTAATTATCTTTCCAGAAAGTCTGAGAACGCCCCATTCGGACTTCTGGGGTATCCAAGTGTTGAGGATGCAAGTTTTATTTGTTGAGACATTCACATTTGTGCATCATGCTGATTTATTGAAGTCTTGGCGAGATGGGGTCCCCGAGCATGATCGTGTTGAGGACTAGGGCGAGGTGGATGCCTTATTCATATGATTGATGGATGAATTTGTGAAGTAGCTAGGGCGAGTAGTACCTACATGAAACATGGGATAGAGATGGACTGTAGTTCTTCGTTGTCGAGAGAGAGGGTATACATATAATATGTATCTCCTTTGAATTTGGTCAACTCTAGTCCGGTTGGGCTCGATGAGTTTCTCTTGGGTTATTAGTTTTGTACTTAAGTATTTATACTAAAGATGGATCTCTTTTATGAAAGAAGATGTTAAACCCTTTGACGATGTGTTGTCATGATGTTATAATCAAAGCACTCAATGAATATGATATGGATTATCAAGATTGGGTTGCAGTGTGTGCATGATTGATCTTAGCTAAGATCCTTGAAAGGAAAGTTGAATAAGTTGAGGTTGTTCTCTAGTAGTTCTTGCTGTGACGTGAGTATGTGACTAGGTGATATATTTTGATAAGCTTCTCGAATAGAGGTGACTGCGGGTCTCAACGGATTAATCTAACCCTTTGGGATGTAGTAATAAAGCACATTCTCTAGTTATTGTTCGGTAAGATTGTGTAGAAGATTTATGATGAGAGTAGTAGTATAGAGGAATCTAATAGTCGTGTTAATTAATGGGATAGCAAGGATGGTTGAGTTATTGTTAGGATGACTCGGCCTCGATGAGTAACCCTTTGTGAGATAGATTATCTCTAAGGATAACTTGGTCAATAAGTTAGAAATGGCTACTTTGTGGTCGTAGCTAAATTTGATTGGTGTGGGTTAGAGAAGGTCTAAGATTGGTGAAATGAATCGCCTTGGCGGTTACTTGATTGGTGAGAAGCGTTGACCTTAGTGACCGAGGTTATGGTTGAGTTGTGTGAAAAGTTTAGTCATTAGATCTCGAGGATTACCTATCAATTATACCAGAAATTCATTGTAAGAGTCTTAAAGGATGAAATGTGGGCTTTGCATTTTTATGCTAGCATCTTGGTTTTCCATGATTAGATTCCAAGAGTTATGGTGATGTTTGATAGAATCCTTGGAAGCGGAAAATGAGCATGAAGGTGGTGAATTTAAAGTTGATCATCCTTATGATTCAGTGATGTGAATGTGGCTGTAAGCTATATCGTGGTGTGTTGGGAATTATTTATCAAAGTAATTCCTTTGCTAGAGAAGTTGATCAGGGTATGTTATTGTGGATTGAAAGAGTCTCTTTACATAGGTGTGGAATTTGTGTTCAGCTTGGGCATAGCCTTGAGGTTGCTAATTTAAGAGAAAAGAGTTAGAATGTTATGCGACGATTTGGGATCCTATGGTTTAAGAGAAAGTTAAATTCTTAAAAGAAAGATGGTGGAAAAGAGCGTGATCTTGCTTAGTGAGATATTCTCTTAGTTTTACTTGAGCTTTGTGTTTATGACAGATGTCTATTACGATCAAGAGTTTTGTGTGTTTGTGCAGGTTGTGTGGTTTAGTACCCAAGGGAATGTTGGTCCAAGGTATAATGGTTGTTTTTGAAAGTTGGAGAGACTTGGTAGAGAGCGTATTGCTAGAACCGTCTTGAGTCCTAGCGAGCGCCTGGATCGCTTTGTATGACCTAGTGTCGAGGAGTACCGAGGAATCTGGAGCATGAAGTTTCGTTTGAGCCGTTGACCCATGGGTAAGACCGTGCCTTCGAGACGTGTCCGTCGAGTGACTCTTGAAAGGATGGGACAAGTAGTAAGGCAACGCCGTCGACGTCAAGGTGTTTTTGTCGCAGCAGACCGAGAGAGAGGCCACTTGGGAATTGGAGTCGCATGCGCGAGCAATATCCGGAGTTATTCACAGCAGGTACGTGGCAATGTTAGTAAGATTTAGCTGTGATTATTCTTCTTGGCGTAGCGTGGTTAGAATTCGGTCGAATTCTGTTTAAGGGGGGTAGAATGTAATATCCCAGAAGAGTTTCGACCGTTAATCAATTAATCGGGGAGAAGGACCTTAAAGGGAAAAAGTAAAATATCAGTTTTAGGGGGAATTTTTGAATTTCTATTGCAACCTGGGCCTGGGCTTTGGCCCAGGTGGATTTCGGCCTAAGGGGGGGAGGCGCCACCTCCTCTAACCCTAGCCGCCACCCCCTCTCCTTGTGCCCCTCTCTCCCTTGTGCCGCCCTCTGTGGTGTGCCCCCTCCCCTCTGCCTCGCGCCGTCCAGCAGCGACTCCTCCTCCCCTCTCCTCCATTGCCGTGATCAAGACCTCCAATTGTTGCCGAATGATCGGGGAAAGGATTAAGGCGCAGCTAGGCGATTGGGTTCGGAGGAAGGGAAGAAGAAGAAGGGGGTACCTCGAGTGGGACGTGGGGTATCCAAGTGTTGAGGATACCGCGTGGGACGAGCATGATCGTGTTGAGGACTAGGACGAGGTGGATGCCTTATTCGGTAGCTAGGACGAGTAGGAAACCTGTAGTTCTTCGTTGTCGAGAGAGAGGGTATACATATAATATGTATCTCCCTTTTTGTACTTAAGTATTTATACTAAAGACTGTTGTGCTGCGTGACTAGCTGTAGTAATAAAGCACATTCTCTAGTTATTGTTCTGCTACGCATCTCTGGTAAGCCTTATTATTCCCTAATACGTTGGGCTTAGGAAATAGTAATCCGTTACGTGGTGTCATATTCTAAGGTTAATGACATGGGGTGTCACATAATTTTAGTGGGATTTCGGTTTGATTTGAGGATTCGTGAGTGCGGGGTTGGTATAATGTGCCAGTAATGACATTGTGTGTGTGTGTGCAAAGCTGGTGTTGAACAATGTGGACGTACTGAGGAAAGTGACTTGCGAGGATGAGACAATGGTGCATGCGACAATGTACCATGACAACTTCATTTGGAGGGTGATTGCACTCGGTGCTAATGAACAATGCTTGCCAGTGATTATGTCAACCTCAAATGCGTAAGGGTCTGTGCCTATATGCAGTGGCGTAGCCAGGATTTGTAGCTATGGTGGTCCATTGTCTAAAATTTATTTAACCGCTATAAATTTAACATGTCGGTACACAAGTATATGAATTACGAAATGCAATTAAGGGGAAAAGGACATACGAACTTCATAAAATAGACGAATATAGCTTTCTTAATATAGAATTGAAATATTACATACCCATAGTGGTTGAAGAATGACGTCACTACTTCTTCTTCTTGTCGGGATATAAAGAGAACATCACATTAATTTTATATTAGAACATTAAATACATTCTATATTTATGGACAAAGCTATTTAAAAATACATTTTATAAAGGAGTAGATCGAAGAGTTTGCTTGCATGGGTAACTTCTCGAAAGCCGCATTTGGAGCAAACGCAAGCTAAGACAACAAATACCTACCTCGGCAAATTTACTAGACCGTTTACACCGATTTGCTCACGAAGAAAGAAGGTAATATAAATATTTAACTTTCTAAAATAATTTCTCTATTTCTCTCATCCTGAAAATAAGTTATGGGACACGAGATATATCACTACCTCACTCTTCTCACTCTGTCTCGCACACGCATCTCTTTTTATTTTCCCACCACTGTATCCTCCCACTAAAAGCTTTTTTAGTCATTACTATTTATTTTAGTTAAAACCATCAACTGTCGTTCAATATGAACATGCCAAGCTAGTCATCGATTTTATTGTACATCTAGATGCCAAGCTAGCCAACGATTTTATCAGTACATCTAGATTCCCAAGTTGCGTGTCATTAGCTTGACACATATAGAGCAAATTAAATGATTTAGCGGGAGGTAAAATGTAGCTGTGATTCAACAAGTTTTTGCATTATGATCAAATACATGAAGGCCTCATTATCCGAGCGCAGGGTGGTCCGCGGCCCACAGGGACCACCCTGTAGCTCCGCCAGTGCCTATATGTTTCTGTATATTTCTATATTGATCTTAAAGAGCTCCTCTAGAAAGGAACAATTCTACTGTTTCACAATGTCCTCGTCGCTGCCAGCGCCGGTGTGATTGTCCTCACGGTCCTCCTCCTCATCACCACCTGCCTTTGCCATCGGCGCTACAGATGCCCCAGCCTCACAACCTCCTCTTTGTCATCCAATATAATTCTATCTTTTCTATAGCCTTATACTATCTTCTCTGTAGCCTTACAGATCGCCCTAATCTCACAAACGAGCAGTTGGAGGAAGCATCCTGCTCACAACTTGCGTGAAGAAATTTGTGATGGTGGCAGTGACGTACATCAAGCCCATGGCAAGCACAGCAGCTAGCTACCCTAGCTACAGTAGCTAGTCAGTTGAGAAAAGTCAGCTAGTGATTTAGAAGTTGCAGTTAACAACAGCGAAGTAGGCCATGTCGTAGACTGTTGGACATATCGATGGGTTTTTATGGATGCTGATTCCACTGATTTCTCGCGCCCATCCCATCCGTACGCCAATAATTGGTGTCCGTACCGTACGTTTCGTACAGGACATAAGCGGCCGGCGACAAGACGCAGGAAAACTGGTGTGCACGTACGTTAGTACGTACCGAGTACGCCAAGCTCTGTCACGTGGTTCCGCTGGCTTATAAGTCATAGTTATGACTTTTTTACAGCATTAGTTTAAAATATATTATAATAACTATTTATTTTTTTATACGTAATTAAATTTAAAAAATAGATAATAAATATTATGTCATCACAAATAATGTAAAGAAATAAAGAAAAACACAAAAATAAAAAGACGAAATTACTAACTAACAGGTACTACAATACTTGACTTAATAACAATACATACGAAATTAGAAGCTAAATCTGTTTGAAGCGGCTCATTTACTCTTTTTTTGGGTGATGCAGTGAAAGTTGTACTAGCTAGTAGGTACAGATCGAATCTTAACTTGCTGCGGTTAACGACATGGGCTTAATTTTCGTAGTTGGAGTTGGAGACCAGCCTTAGTATGTATCGCTACTGCTATCCAAGAAAACGAAACAGAGATGACCCGCATCTGTGTTGTGCATCTCCTGGGTGTCCAAGGCATAAGCTCCAGATACTGAATGCTAATGTTACTTTCCAATCTCTCTCTCTCTGCATGTGCACTCCGCTCCACTCCACTGACCATCTGAAATAGCCCGAAACTTTTCAAAATTTTGAAAGTTCTTGAATCTCATTTGAATTTAATCTTTCTTCCTAATTTGGCAGATTCCTTTGAATTTTCGCCTTTCCTTTTGGCCAGCCGCTTTCCCTTCTCTCCGCGTCTTCCAAGAAGCCACCTCCTTCCTCTGCAGCGCCTTGGCCACACGGGTCCCTCTGCTTTGTCCTCGCCGCAACCGACCTTGCCGTTCACACCAGCCGCTACCAGCTTCGCCGCGCGTCGCCTCACCTTTGGCCAGCCGCTACCAGCTTCGCCACACATCATCTCATCCTTGGTCAGTCGCTGCTTTGCTTGCGCCTCGCCAATCGCTCGTGTTGATTGTCGCAACTGCCGCAAACTAGCGCGCCGTGTGACCGACGCGCGCACACCTACCATGTTTTGCTCTCGTCAGCCTGCGTGGTACTGACAAGGTCATAGTACTCCTCGTCACTTCACCGTAAGCCAATCTCGCCGATCGAGCCCGATCGTCACCAAGTCCGCCTCGTGCCAGCGCCATTGACTTCGGCTTCCTGTTCTCACCGCCATCCTCTTGCTTTTAAACCCAGCTGAGCACCCAATCTACCTCGTAAACACCTTTAGTACCTCACCAAATCACCCAATCATCCACCGCCGTTCTACCTCGCCGCTGTCTCTCTCCCCTGCACTGCTAAGCCTCCCCAGCCAATCTCATGATTCAGTTAATACCTTTTCAATTCCTAGCAACCAGAGGATCCTTAGGCTCATCCTCGACAGCATCATGTAGCACCGCTGTGCGGGAAGGGGATCATCATGGACAGCCCAACACAGGTCATCCTAGCTAGAGTCACCACTGCCACTGAGTTCGCCTTTTTCGTAGATAGTTAAAAACCCTAGCGCTCCACCAGAACACCATCAGAGCCGCCCTATGCAATGCCTCTCTGCAGAACCACTCCTTATCGCCAACCAAAACCACCACCCTTCAAGCCCGGACAACGCCGAAAATCGAATCCTCGTGGCCCTAGGAACCCACCCATGGTCGCAAATTTTTGATTTGACCCCACCGCTTGAACTCTCCGACCGCCCCACCGCTTGAACTCTCCGACCACCTTGTAATCAAGAGGAGCTTTGACCACTTGGCTTTGAGTTTTGAGCAAAAACCACTCGAACACCGTCCGATGCACTTAAACCGCTTGAACGTCGTCTGATCTTTTAAGCCCCTCGGATGTAGCCCAATATCCACAGCCTCTCAGATACTGTCTAATCTTCATAGCAACTCATGCACCGTTCGATCTCCGCCGACTTCGCACTCGAAGTCGAATCTTGACCACCCATCCGACTTCGTAGTCGTACTCAAAACCACCCAAGTGCTCGTAACTCCTCTGTTCTTCGAGTACGCAGCAACAACCTGATAAGGACTAAACCCGCTGTGAACATGAAAACCCAACCTGTCACTATTTAAACTCGGTACTGAAGCCACCCGATCCATGATGAATAGTGTTGAACCCACTACTATTCATCTGAAACCCTAATTTGCAAAAGTACCTCATTTTGACCGTTTCGACCTATGAATTCATTTCTGAGCTTCATTTTACTAAATCAAGCCTCGATAAAATTCAAACTCACACAATTTTAAAATCAATCCTCCACTTCCAAAATCCATCCAACCTATTTTTACCACCATTTCGAATGCCTTGAACCCGTCTAGCTCATTTCCAATTCCGATCAGCCAACCCATACACCACCTAAGTCCTTGCCATCCAAACCTATTTTTTATGTCTTTTTAGTTATTTAGATTGTATTCTATTCCCAGCTTGCATTCTGCAAAGCAGGAACTTATTTGCTCTCGTTTTTCGCACTAGTGAATGGACCAAGTGAGTTGGTCAACAAAAGATCTACAAGAATAATTGAAGTAAGCTTGAAGCCAGTAGTGAAGACCAAGAACAACAGGAAGGAGGCAAGTCACATGTTTTTTATCATGTTGAACCTACATTCGGTTAATTATTTACTTATTAGTACTTTCATTACCTTTTATTTGTGCTTTGATATTTTACATACAATAAATGTTTAGAATGACATGATACCTAGTTACATCCTTCCACTAAAAAAAGCCTTCTTTACTTTGATGGTCATATTCACCTTGACAAGACTTAGTAATGCTAAATCTACTGCTTAAATAATCATGGTAGTGTAGGAAACTTAACTATTTTATACTACTATTTAGCAGATCATTTTGCCGGTAATTTTGCAAAAGTGTTTCTAGGAAAATGATTATCATGGGAAACCATGTGTTGTTTGGATAACACTGCCGCTGAGCATTGCGATATGGGTTTAGAGACAAAAAAATGTCTTGGAGTAAAATGAGGACAAAGCTCAGAGAAAGTAAGGATGACCTTATACTGAGCAAAGAACATAGTGATCACCCAACCACAAGTTTTGACTTGTCAAACCTGGTTTAGTAGCTGCTCAAATCAATTGAATCTCTATAGAGTAAAGGAGAGTTGGTATGGGATGGGGTAAAACCATATTGAACAATGGTAGATTCCTCTTAGGATGGGTAGAAGATATCTGACCGATTCGGTGGATACCCGGGTCTGAGTTGGAGATCTAACGAGTAGAGCCTATATAAAGAGATGAGCAATGAAACGACCTTGTTTTCTTAACTCAGTCATGAGGGTTAAAGAATCTTGTGGGTAAAGCTAGGCAACTCTACGGAGTAATCACAATGGTATCTCGAATATGATGTGCTTCCGGTAAAAGAAGCTATGTTCAGTGGGTGATTCCAACAGCGAAGCATAAGTAGGTTTGAAAATGATTTGAAAAATGCTAAGGTCTGTTAATCAAGACTTGAAACCCAAAATCTTTAAGTAGTTTTTATTCTTTTCGGTTTAAAAATGTTTACAAATAAAACTGCATCCACATATCATAATGAAACAACTATATTCCCATCACTTGAGAATCCTAGCAAGTAGTTATATAATATTTTCCCATGTGATTTGCTGAGTACAGTTGATTATACTCAGTCTTGCAATTTTTCCATCACAACAGATACCAGAAGAAAAGAGGATGTTGCAACTTTTCGTGTTAGGGTTACGACCACACTCAAGCATTCTTGTGGAGTTTTCTTCGATTCTTCTAAATGTAAGTAAAATTTTGGGCTTGAATGACCGTATTGTTATTTAAGTTGACTGTTAGGTCATATTTTAATCAAATTAACTCCTTTCAAAATTTTGTAAGTAGGCATGATACTTCTTCTATCTGTAACTGAACTCCTGGGTTGTTGTGGGTCATTCAACATCCCTGTTCCCAAAAATAGGGGTGTTATGCCATCCACTAAGTCTGTCTTCTTCTCTGATTAGCACAAAGCTACCACTGCAGCACTTGCTCATAGACGACTCGCTCTGCACTTGCTTGATGCCAACTCACTGTTACTATTCATTTCAGCCAATAGCTTTTAGATATAAATTGTGGCTTATGGGTTTTGATTAAAATAAGTAGTAATTGCTGAAACTAGTGCCTTCCAAAAAGAAGAAGTGAGCGGTGGAAACAATGATAGAGATATGTGTGTGCATGACAGAAGCGAAAGGAGTGGGGTGCGTGATACATCTGTGACCCTGCCTTATTCCTAAAGTGATATGTGAGACGGTAGAAAGAGGAGTAAATCCTAAATTTTATCCCACAAAAGACTTTTAATTTTACTTATCACTACTTAAATATGATCAGTACTAATTAATTGCGAGTACAACAAAATATTGTGCACACTTAATTAGCGCTACATGATTAGAGCTAACTAAATACGATTAGCACTAAATAAAATGCTATTAATTTAATGCCTTAATTAGTACTAATTAAGTATTATTAGTACTAATTAATTATGCTTAACGCTAATTAAAGCATGACTTAATGAGTGACGGTGCCTAACAGTATTGCTACAATGCAAAATAGTGCACTACAGTTGCTGCAGCGGCATGGCGGCTGGCAGCTCGACAGAAACCAACTGCTGCGCCAACTTGTCTGTTGTTGCGCTAAGCCTACTACTGCATGCCACCCTGCCTGCCGAGTTAGGGGGCACAACAGGTGACACATGTTGCTTGTTGTGCCTTCCAAGCTTGGAAAGAGGGCCATTTTTGCAAAAATGAGTGACGGAGGGATTTTTTGAAAAAAATGTTGCTACAAGGTCATATGTGTGAATAGTTCATGCAGTGAAACATGTACTGTCTAATAGGTAGTGTTCGAATCTTAGTTTGCAACGGTTGACGTATGCCAAGGCCTTGTTTTTTATTCAACAAGTTATTGTAGAAAGTTTGTTTAGTGGATTATCGATGCAAGAAGTCGAAGGAAGCATGGGACAAGTTAAAGGAGGAGTTTCAAGGTTTCAGAAAAGTTTTAGCCATGAAGCTACAAACTTTGTGAAGGCAGTTTCAAAATCTATAGGCGAAGGAGACTAAGAAGATAAAAGATTGCTTCTCGAGGGTCATCAAGGTGGTGAATCAGATGACACCTACAGTAAAGAGATTATTGATCAAAAGATTAGCGAGAAAAGTTGGATCAGTTTACCAAAAAAGTTTGAGTATATTGTTGCTGCTATTGAAGAGTCAAATGATTGACGACCCTCACAGCGCAATAATTAATAAGTTTGTTGGAGTCGCACGAAGAGAGAAAGCTATGACAACAAGGAAGCTCTGTTGAAAGCACCTTCCAGTCAAAGTTGAGTTTTGTAGAGACCCGAATATGCAAATCCGGACTCTCCTGTGTATTCTGCACTAGTCCAGGATCACGCTAGTGCACACAGTATAAACAAAGATAATTATCATCCACATCACGATATTCTAAGGAAAATCCAAATCATATTGATAATTATCAGAGTATGATCTTATGGCCAAGCTTATAATTAATAGCCTGAAAGGCTTAAAGAAGCCAGCAGCGGAAAACCAGAAATAAGCGTAGTAGCCATTCGACATGTCCACAGGCAATCGACTGGGGAGCGAAGTCCTAATCCACGAAGTCGTCGAAGTATCCTCCTTCAAGTAGCTCCTGCTGATCTGGTCCTTCCTCCTCAACTGAGCAAATATGGATGAAGCCGTGAGTACATAGAGTACTCAGCAAGTCGTTTGTAACAAAGATGCAATATAGTATGCAAGGCTTACCAATGGATGGCTGAAAGGTTAATTTTGCAGAAAGCAACAATTTAAAGTAAATACAATAAAAGATTAGAAAGCGAACTTCAAAAATGATAATAAATAAGTAATCAAAGGAATTGAGACAAACCCCAAGTAAACTGGTCATTCACTCCAATGAATCACCCACGAACCAAGATTCACATAATGAACCACCAGTGAACTACCCATTCACTTAACCCAACCAAGATATTATGAAAACTCTACCCCTCGTGTGAAATCACCGAGCATTGTCCATGACCGAGGACACGTCTATTCGAATAGTTTTACACTCTGCAGAGGTTGTACAACTTTACCCACAAGACACGATATTCTCATATTGCCACGCGATTGACACACTTCCTTTGGTGTGCGGCGGAGAAATCATGACAAGGCCTTTACAATGTTCAATTTCAACCCAGTTCCACCTCGCTAAGGTTTCACCGTCAAGTAGGCTACCACCTAGTCGATAATTACCCCTCTTGCGCCAATGTGGATCCATGGCTCCGACCACACCACCCTCATCCCAATGACGGAACCGAAATTGAAACATCCCAAATTAATTAGCGAGTCCATCCCATACCGGACATGTGGTTGTACGGTAAGGCTCGGATCAATGGCGCACAAAGTTAAGTCCTAAGTATTACCCAGCGAAACATCCACATCCCAATGTGCCAACAAGACCCTTTCTCGCACGATCATTCGCCTGGTGAAAACCAATTTTGTATATCCAACACCAATGACACACCAATGTCATGGCACACAAATTTTATAAGCGTGGCTACAACCACGATTCAATATATCATTAAGTCAAAATTAATTACTTGATCACATGTGATGATAACCCAACGTACTAGTAATAAGCATGGCTAAGCAAATTAAACGCGCAGCCCATGTGACAACTAATATTGCATCACTAAGTAATTTCCCATCCTATGGTGACAATAGAATCATGGTATTCAAATTATCAAGGAGGAAATAATCAATTAGGTCATTAACTACCAATACAAGGGTTTTATAATAAAATAGCAATGCATGATAATTTAAAACAAAGTAATACATAATAGATTTGAAAACTGGGTTCAACATGATCAAAGGACACGACTTGCCTTGGCCTTGCTCGATTGATGAATCCGCTCTTCAAATCCCGCCCGCTCCTCAAGACGTGATCGCAGCCGACGACGGCGAAGATGGCGGCGTCGATCGCGGCGATTTGACGGCGGCGGCGGCGGCGCACACGGCCACGTCGGTGAACGGCAGCGCGCACGGGCGTCGGCGGGCGGCGGCGACGGCAGAGGCGGCTGCGCGGATGAGGGAGCCCTGGGTCGGCCTTTATACCAGGCGGCGAGGTGTCCGGGCGACACGCGGCGACGGATAAAGCGGCGGCGAAAAGGAAAGCGGCGGCAGAGTCCCGCTCGAGGCGGGTCCCGGCAGTGGGCACCGCCGACACGCGCAAGCGCGGCGGCTGGGATAGGCGCGAGCGGCGGCAAGCGGATGGCGATCGCGCGTCGACCATCGGGCGAGGGCGGCGCGCGCGAGCGCGGATGCGCGCCGCGTGGCGAGCGGGATGCGGCGCGGCGGGGCCGAGGCTGGTTGGTGGCGTGGTGGTGGCCGAGGCTTGGTCGGGTCGGCGCCCACCGGTTTTAGGGTTTCCTTTTCTTTTCTTTTTCGAAATTCCAATAAATTATTTTGAGCTCTAGAAAATAGCAAATAAATCCAGAAAAATTTCAATAAATTCCTTGAGACACAAGGAGCTCAAATAAAATATTTTTGGCACATGTTCATGTTTGGATTATTCATATTAAATCCTTTTAATTTAATAAAATTCCAATTAAGCTTTAATTAATTTCAGAAAAAATGCAAATGGTGAATTTTATTTTTAAAACTTCAAAAAGGCTCTGAAAATCAGGATGTTACAAGTTTCAAATCCCATAATTTGAGAAAAGTGAGAATTATCAAAGAAGAGGTGATCCAAGGCAAGATATGCAGAAGAAGCCGACCCAAAATAGAAGAGAAAAAGATATGGCTAGTTCTAAATTCTGGTGTGATATTTGCAAAAATCCAGTCACACTATAGATAGGTGTTGCAAGAAGATAATTTGCAATAAATGCAAGAGGCAAGGTCACATCACTAGATATTATAGATCCTGAGATAACAATTGAGCAAATTTCTAAGAAGAAGAAGAGGATAAATCAGATGGGCATTTATTCTTGCCAAACTGTCAATGTTTTAGTATCGATCTTACGTATGATTTGTTTGGATTCGGGGAACTCTAGAAGACTCGGTGTATGAACATGCAAAGTAGAGACATAGGAATTTTTATATAGGTTTGAGCCTTCTCTAGGGAGAATAATAACCCTACATCCTGTGTTGCTATTGCTCGGAGAAATTGACTATAACTAAGAGTAATGTGAAATGCCTAACACTCTCTCCTGATCCAATATGATTCAATCTATTTCCCCCAAGCGTTAACCTTTATATAGTTGACGAAGTAATGGCCGTTGTCCTACGCCAAAAGACATCTCAACGTTTTGGGAGATAACCGTCTGGCGGAAGTTATTGTCAAAGAGACTTGGTGGCCCATTCATCATGTGGTGGTTGCTGTCAGAGAGAGATCATGTGTGGTTTTTAGGAATAAACGGACATTCTAACCATCTCATCAGATAGACCTACCATGCAATAGGTAATCATATACAGGCCAGTTGAAGATTGAGTAGTCGCAGGAAGGCTCACAATCACAAGGTGGTTGTAGAAAGATTTACGACTATGTGGTTGTAGAAGAACTTACAACTACGTGGTCGTAGAAGAATTTACAAACTAGGTGTTGTAGAAAGACTTACGACTACTTTGTAAAATCTCTCCCTTATCAATAAGGGGTATACTCGGGAACATAATGACATAATAATTAGAGGATTATTATATCCTCGTCATCTAGCCCCCCACTTCAAGTGAAAATAACTTACTTGAGAAAGTAAGGTCATAGACGAATAGTAGTTGAAAGCAAGGCCTTTTCTACCCTCATCGACCAGAAATGAGTTTGGACAATAAGGTAATTTTGCTTGAGTTGTAAAAGATAGACGGACTTCAAACAGGTGAATTCCAATCGATTTTGCTGTCTTGTTCATCAAATTAGTTCCCAAGATAAGCATTTGGTTCCCGAGACTAGTAACTAACCCGCATGGTTACAAAAACTTACCTCAGGGTAACTTTTAGTCTTCTTACTTTCCCCCTTCTCCGATTTACTTCGAGCTTTTCGCCGTCGACCAAGTCGCCATCTTCCTTCAATCTCTTCCAAATCCATATCAACCAGTTAGGAAAATAACTAAGTCCACATCTAATTGGTCGGTGTCAGAGATGGATGATGCAAAATTGAAGGTATTAGAGGATGTTGAGAAGATTCCTCCACAATGATTTGTCAAATGGATTGAAGCTGATGAGCAACATTGGCCATCGGGACAAATTGGAGAAATTCTGGTATTTCAAGCATAGTGTGAATGTTGCCTCCATCTCCCTCATCCCTTCCTCACCGCCGTACTCAAGTGCTTTGGGGTCAAATTGATGAACTGGTTCCCAATTCAATCACAATACTCAATGTGTTCGTGTATGTGTGTGAGGCGTATTTGGGGATCCCGTCAGACTCGAGCTCTTTTGGTATTATTACGAGATGAGTCGGTAGACTAGAATCACCAAGAGCTATGGTCTAAAGCTCCATGATGGCAAGACAGAGTTGTACATCCCAATGTACACTCAATCTTCATGGCGGGATGGAAAAAGTGGTGGTTCTACTGGGAGATGACCAGAGAAGACAACCTTTCTTTCGTGGGGAAAGCTACAGAGAAGAACAGTCTCTAGAATTTGGTCCCCAAGGACCTCACCCGAATAGTCCCTTACATCTCAGCTATCAAAGAGCTGAGGGAGAGAGGTCTTACAGGCTGGCATGTGGTGATGGACTTCATCACGCATCAAATCAGCCCCTTGAAGTGACGAGCACATCCCATGTGGATGCACTCGGGTGACTCAGATTCAACCAGGGTCACAAGAATGGTAAGTGACTCTTGTACTCGTACTCATAATTAGATTACTTATTTTGAGTACTCTGTATCAACCACCATGTCTAAACAGATCTTTATTTGGGGGAAATTAACTCCTGGGTCAAGTCTATCTGCAAGAAGGCTCCATCGCTTGAGGTGGAGGCTCCTCGTATTCTGGTGGACGTATCCACCGAAGGGAGAGAAGTGTAACACCCCAACTCCACAAGAGCCAAGAATGCTACTAAAGTAACCTTACACAAAACTAAACTAAGATACTTTACTAAAATTCGGCAGAGCCTCCTTTGTATTTCTAACATCACATGGGTTTCAACGTTAAAAGGAGTTATAACGAGTACCGCAATGTTCAAGATCAACAAGAAGTACTCATGAACTTACTAATCGATTGAACAAATCCTCAAACTTCCAACTAGACTACTCATCATTATTACAAATAATCCGATACGATAACATAAACAGGTCAAATCTTTGATCGGTAGCTTAATTAATAAGGCACGGTCCGAGAATTAAAGTTCATGACGATTATGCGTGCAAAGCATAACGCTACTCCCTCCCTTGCATACTGCGCTTGAACTGGGTACCTAAAAACAACAAGAAAGCAAGAGTGAGTCCACAGACTCAACAAGTACATAAATAAACAGACGCATAATTCAATCCATAGCGTCAACATCCATATTCAGGAGCACATCACTAAATCATTCCACATGCAAATGCAATGCTCAAGGATTCCTTTTCTCTATCTCTTTGTGCATTACACTGGTAATGCAAAGTATGCAACCGTCGCTGCATACCCATGCCTGTGCACGCACGCACATGGACCAATTGCCCAATACTCCGCAAGTATTGGGGACCTCATGCCCACACTCCACGAGTGTGGGGATCTCAAGCCCGTCACATTCATGACGGGGACCTCAAAGATGTGCATACTTGGTCATCACAAGACCAGGCCTCAACATGATATCAAAATGCATATGCACCATCTCTTTTCAACATCAAGCACCAATGGCGGTAACAACATTCATGAATAAAGGTAACAACGACATTCGTGAATTAAGGCGATAACAACATTCATGAATAAAGGCAATAACAACATTCATGAATAAAGCATATCCATAGTTTGGACATTCACCACTCTGATTATGCACACTTATCAATAGCCACACGACATTAACAAGCATCAAACCCGCATTCATATCCAAGCAATCACAAACAAGGATCAAACAATGCACTTGCCTCAACCGGCGGGAGCGAAGGACGAGAGAGAGGTGCCGCCTCGAACCAGTCCCCACCTAAACATTCAATTAAGAAATGCTAAGACAGCAATAGAGGACCACTCAAACCATAAAAGTAAACACGGACTCACAAAAGTTCCTTTAGCGCGAACCCAGCCCCAATTTCTAGATGTCGCTTTGTCCCCTCTGTGGACAGTCAACTTCTAAAATACATAACTTTCTGCTCAGGAGTCCAATGAGGTGTTCTTAGACTTTCTGGAAAGGTAATTAAATTACCTAAATAAACTTATTTGGGAGCCCTTTGATTAAGCCATCCACTGCCCCTACCAAGCCAAACTACAGAACAACAATTTTCACGTCGGCTTCTCTGGACAGTACACTAAAACCACCATAACTTTTGCTACGAAAGTCCAATCTTGCGTTCTTTATCTCTCTGAAAAGGTATGGAAATTACCTACAATATTCGTTATATTGAGATCCTCTGATTTCGTCTTTAACTAATAGATTAACTCAGTTTTCTACAGACTGTCAGGATGTTAACAGATTAACCAGACAGCGGCACTAAACAATTCATAACTTTCTAACCGTTAATCGGATTTTGGCGTTCTTGGCGGCCACTGAAAGCTAAGAACATTATCTACATAACTCTAGGAAACCAAAACTCCTAATTCGGCCTCTAAACACACGAAACTGACCGCGCAATAATCTGGACAGAACGCGATCTATTAAACCGACGCAAATCAATATACCAAACGACATCAACCGCAACTACTACGCATCAAACAACAAAGAACACGTGACGTTACCCTTGTAGAATCGCAGCAAGATGATGAACTCTCCCACGGTTGATCTCTCTCCTTTCTTCACTTGATCGGCGGCAGGGAGCACCGACGGCGAGGAAGGGAGGCACCAATGGAGGGGGCACCACCATGGAGGAGAGGTGTGCTAAAGTAGCCGTGCTACAGTGCGGCAGCACTGTAGCTACAGTGCATCTAGGTTTTTCCCCTTCCTTTTATTGGTGGCCGACCCCTCATGGGCCTCTGGGCCAAGGCCCAAGGCCCAAGTTGCCAAAAACTGCAGAAACCCCCTTTTTTTGTCTAATTTCTCTTTGAACGCTTTCTTTCGTAGAATAAATTGGAGTATTACATTAAAACCCCTCTTTCTCCTGTTCAATCGCTTTGCTAAAAGAAATATTCTCCTGATTTTAATTATTCTCTCCCGATTTAATTTTTGGGGTATTACAAGAAGAATGCCTAAAGGTAATTGAAGAATTGATTTCGTCTTTAGGACTACGTAGTCGTAGGGAATGACTAAGCAGTATTCTTCTCTTCCATAGAGTGTAAGCATGAATTACCATTAGAACAACCAAGGGGTCGAACTGATAGTTATTGAAGGAGAAGTGGAGAAAACCAAGGCTCCTCTAACCAAGAGACATTGACTGACCAAAGTAGTCGATAAGGTCAAGGGGAGAGCTACTGCTGTTTTTCCCCTAGCCGTTCTTCCTCGGAGCGGCAAGCTCAAACAGTTTATTGCAGACGTGAGTACCATAGAAGAAATAGAGGTAGCCATACTAGAGCAACCGATTCCTAAGATCAAGGTACCCTTCTACTACGATACTAAATCTCACTCAGTTGGCACTTCTCAAGGCTTTAGCAAGTGACTTGAAAAGGAAAACTTGAAGAGTTTTATATCTTTTGTGAAGGAGACTACTGCAATAGCAGAACGTGAGATAAAAAAGGAGGCTGCCCTCTAAGTAGTCGAAACTGGCATCAACCACATAGAGGTGCAAGAGGGACAAGGAGAAGCAAGTCTTGCTCAAGGCCCTCAATTTGACATTGTCGAGGATGTAGAAGACCCTCGACTAAACATGGTCCAAGAAGCCATCATTCCTCCTCGATCAGACATGGTCGAAGAGAACAAATCGAAGAAACTCTCTAGAAGAGTTTCTTCTAAATTCACGCTCAAGGTTACGACATCAAGGTATGAAAATAAGAGTATAAATACTACATTTTACCATTATGTCTTCTCGAATGCCAACTCACTCTTTGTAATTTCAGCCCAACTTCTCCATCGCTCAAGGATGCTTCTGCGGAGAAACCCCCTATGGCTCTTCTCGCAGTTGAGCAAGCGGTGGAGAAGGTGGTCAAGGACACGACCACTGCAGCAACAGAGGCGGCGGCTGGATATGCAAAGACTATGACCATAGAAGCAGTCGTAGCAACTGGAACATAAGCGGCAAAAGACGGGGTATAAATACCTGGTTAAGAGGTTAGAAATCCTTCTGACTACCGTGGCGAAGAGGGAATCATCAAGGATGCTCCTCTTCATTCTTGAGAAGGTACAACCGGAGGAGAAGAACAACCTAACTTCTTCTCTACATTTTTAACCCTGCCTTTGTAGTGCGATCTTCTGATCGAGCTCTGATCCAAGTCCCACACCCCAAAGACCTAAGGGGTACATCTTCAACAATGAACATCTTGAGAAGGTGTGGTAGGACAAAGTCGAAGAGCTCAACCAACTCAAAGATTCCAGGTGGGTACTCGGCAATTTTGCTCATTGGAGCATGAATGTAAGTATCAAGAACTTGAACATTCATACTTGTTTCTTCTTGTTACTCACTATCCTTCTTTGTTTAGAGAGTATTAGAAGACATGGCAACTGTGGCTGAATACCATAGACAACTCATGCTTCTACGACAACAAAATGACGATCTCTCCAAGAAGGCAATGGCATTGTAAATTACTAGTTTATGTGGTTGAATTCTATTTTGACCTTGCATCTAGCCTTTCATGTCTGCTTTTAACCCTTGTAGGTCTAAGCTCATTGCAGAGTTCTTGGCTACAGCACTCAACAATGAGAAGGTCGATTCACAGAGGCTAAATATGGACAATGCTGAGCATCAATAAAGCTTGTGAAGGCCACTTCTACAATGAAAGCTTTAGAGCAAAAAATAAAGAGTAAGTTCTGCACTTAAGACTATTTATTTAGATAACTTTCTCACATTCCTTTAACTCTTTTCTTTTGATAGAAAAAGAGGATGAATCAAGTAAATTACGCACAAAGGTTGAAGACAAGGCCAAAGTGATTGAAGAATTTGCTCGTATCAATGAGGACACTACTACAAAAAGGGTCATCACAGATGGTTTTCTGAACCGCCTGTATTTATGTGTCAGTGATAATCGAAGGTTATCACAGACGGTTTGTGAGCCGTTTGTAATAAAAACAACACAGACGGTTTGTAACTAGAACCATCTATGAAGAAAACTATTACACATGGCTCGAACTAAAAATTATCTATGATACTCACACATCACGTATGGTTCTAATTACCAACCATTTGTGATTAATGAGTATCACAGATGGTTGGTATATATAACCGTCTATGATAGTCTTTCATAGAAGGTTTATAGCACAAACCGTCTATGATAGTTCATTCTATACCTAAAATTTTTTTCTGTTGTTTGGCTAGCCATAAGAAATAATGTTACCTATGCCCTTTGAAAACAAGCAAATACAGTGGCAAACACAACAACACATTCCATTTTCACTAATATTAGAATCCACCATTACAGCATAACAAGATAACGAACCCAACTCTTTATCACGGCAAGAATATATAAGAAGCAGAGATCCTAGCAGACAATAGAAGCTCGATGCAGCGCACGATATCCTCACGCCTACCATCAAGGAAGAGAAGGGAGGGCATCGGATGGCAGACGGATATCACTTGCAATGGAGAGGTAGTAGCATCACGTTTGTGGCAAGACAGTGAGACTACACAAGACACTCTTAGACACTTATGACAACAGTGTGTTGTACAGTCAACCATTGTGTCACAAACGGCGCTAGGTCATGGCGGTAGTCGGTGTCATCGAGGAATAAGCTAGGAGTAGATGAACTAGCTAGGAGTAGCAGTGCACCGTGGTGTCACAATAGGAGGCGGAGGAGCTAGCTCACGGTGGTAGTCGGCGTCGTCGAGGGGGGATGCAGGAAGCTAGTGGATGAACTCACGCATGACTACCGGTAGAAAGGGAGAGGGGGCGTAATTAATAAGGGCTGAGTGATGGGAGGAATCGATGCCTGCCATTCGATGTGGAGAGAATGGATAGGTGAGATTGAAATCCTGAGGGATACGTCACGGATCGGTGACATGTCATTATCAGAGACGGTTTGTTATACGAACCATCTGTGATAATGCACATATCAGAGACGGTTTGTTATACGAACTGTCTGTGGTAAGTCACATCAGAGATGGTTTGTTATACGAACTGTCTATGATATTAATATCAAAGACAGTTTGGTATACGAACCATCTGTGATAACACTTAAATATGTGCGCCCTAATCCAACTCTTCTAAACTGTTCTCTCCCTCATCTTCTTCACTAGATTTCTCAATAATAGCATCTAATATTCTTTTGATCTCCTTTCTCTCATCTATCCATCATGAGTTATTCGACCATAATCTTACAGGCAGACCAACAATTTACATCTAGAGCAGCTCCTCCGCTCATGCCCTGCTCTCCTTCCTCTACTCGCTTCCATCCGTCAGCTGGACCTCATCATCTGTCATCAACAGAGGTGTCTCATTACTGCTCATGAAAGGAAAACTACCCTTAGCCTCATTCTTCTCTGCAATGTGCACAAAGCGGAAGAAGCTCTTACGGTAGTGGAGAGACACATGGATAACATTGCTGATCAAGCAGAAGCGACTGATTCTGAGGAAGCTTATCATGGCATCTGTTGTGGTTACAGACCAAACAGAGAGAGATGGTAGTGGAGAGTGAGGAGATGAGTAATGGCCGCCTTCTCCCCATGACTTGTATTCATATATATGCACACATGAGAGTGCTTTACAGCTTATACCTTACATTCTGGTTATCCTTCGGGGCACTTATGTCATTACACATGACCTATATCGACCTTATAACCTCCTACTAGGCTCGCTGGGTTTAGTGGGGCCACCCTACAACAGAGCTCTCATGGAGAAGGGCTTCACAGGCCGGCCATGTTGTCGAGTCCTTTGGCCCTCTCGTCCCTCGCGGCCCGTGAACTTTTCCAAGCGACTGGGGCGCGCAGAGCGTGGCGTAGACGCGCGGCGCTCGCCCCTTCCTTCGAACGGTGGCGCGAGCCGGCGCCAGCCGGTAGGCGCGCGCTCCGCCCCTACCCTTCGAACGGGTGGCGCGAGCTGGCGCCAGCCGGGCAGACGCGACGCCACGCCCCCTACCTTCGACGGGTGGCGGCGAGCCGCGCCTAGCCGGCAGACGCGCGCGCCGCCCCTACCTTTGAACGGGTGGCGCGAGCCGGGCGCTAGCCGGTAGACGCGCGCCCGCTTCTACCTTCGAACGGGTGGCGCGAGTGGCGCCAGCCGGCGTAGGCGCGCGCTCGTCCCCTTCCTTCGAACGGTGGCGCAGAGTGGCGCCAGCGGGCAGACGCGCGCCCGCCCCTACCTTCGAACGGGTGGCGCGAGCCGGCGCCTAGCCGGGTAGACGCGCGCTCCATCCCCTAACCTTCGAACGGGTGGCAGTGGAGCTGGCGCCTAGCCAAAGTAGACACGCGCGCTCCATCCCTACCCTTCGAACGGGTGGCGCGAGCCGGGCGCCAGCCGGAAGACGCGCGTGCGTTCGCCCCTACCCTTCGAACGGGTGGCGCGAAGCCGGGCGCCAGCCGGCGCAGACGCAGCGGTAGACAGCGCGCCGCTACGCTCGGGCATAGCCGGAGCTATCGTGGGCGACGCGGTGGTGAAGGTGGATGTTGCGCCGCTGGCTTTCCCGCGCTTCACAGCTGCCACGGCCTCGCGGCTTGATAGTGCGCTTTAAATGACGACTGGAATCATGCCGACGCCTGGCCTGTCGGTGGGTGGGGCACGCGGCGGCTTGCAACTGGCGCATCGTGGGATGTGAGCAGTTGCGTGCTCGCGACTGTTCGCTGCTTCCCCAGGGAAGCGGGACACGTGTCGAGCGCGTACTGGAGTAGTGCGCTGCCTCGCCACCTACCGTGTGCGCCTCCAGTGCCGACGTTCTTCTTTCCAAGTCATGTGCCGTCGAACGCTGGGGTTCTAACCTAATCGCGCCGCCGCGGGGAGGCGAGCGGGCTTTATATGGTGCCCTCACCGTGATGGGAGCGCTTGCCCCGCTTGCCGCTTAGTTCGGTTTATTCCGTGCCGATAGCGCGCGCTTCTCGCCTTAGTTTTTTTGCCCTACCTTCGAAGACGATGGCCAGCCTCGGCGACGCGCTCGCCTCCCGGCGATAGCTCCTCATCTAGCCGACAAGCTGTCCTTCCTTCGGGATTATAAGTCGGTGCCGCAGGCGCCGCGATGCCGACAGCGATGGGACGCCATGGAATACTCGGGGCCGCTGTTCGCGGCCGGAAAGAGCCGGTGATCGAGGAGACGCCGCGGCTTGTTCGTGACGGAAGATCGAGGATCGGGATGGGGCTCGCCACCCCGCCGCAATGAAATGGAGCCAAGCCCCAGAGACAGAGACGATCATTTTCGCCATGTTTTTGACGCCGGCCTTCACATGCCATCAAAGATGTTTGTGGTGTAGTCTTGCGGACCTATGGATTGAATTAGCGCAATGACGCCGAGCGCAATAGTCCGCCTGGCCGTTTTCACGGGCGATGCGGACGTAAGGCGGCATCCCAGCCACGAGCCTGTTCGCCACCCCGCACGATACTGCCGCCGCCCAGAAGGCCGAGATGGAGCCATCTCCATTTTGGCAGCGTGGACTTCGTGGCCGCGGTCGCCCCGCACGACGACGTTTTCGCGCCGGCCGCCTTTGGGAAATGGGAGTCCGGCCGATGCGTGGTGGTTTTATTACCACGCGATCGCCCGAGTGGCTCGCTATGCCGAGGCGGGCCCATCTCGCTCAACACGCCACCAAGCGCGGAAGCCGAGGTCGACGACGCCGCAGAGACTCTGAAGGCTTGTCGGCGTCGCCGCCGCTAAGTATGCACGATCGCCAAAGAGTTCACGATGTGCGGTGGCGCCATCGTCCTCCCGGTGGAAGTACCTGTGCGAGGCAATGACCGGCGACGATATCCGCCCGCCAAGATCCCGCCGCTCCGCCTCCGCCCTTGTAAGTTGTCTAGAGGAAGAAGGCATCTCTTGGCGTATCCGCACTTGTTCTCACGTGATCGCCTCGCCGCCGCTTGTGCGTGGCTCGGCTAGAAGACGCGAGTGCGCGGCCGAGGGGTTCTTGGTCCATACACCTCAAGGAGCACAAGCTATGCGCAGGCCGCAACCCAAAGGGCGAAGCAAGGCGTGAACCGCACGCGGCGATGTTTTGGTATTGTTGTGCCGAACGCCCGATACCGGCCGAGACTCCGCGGGACTTGGTCGTCGGCGGCGGCGGCCGCGGACGCCTCGTCTCGCGCGCGACCGGGCTCGCCCGAGGCTGCCCTACCTAGCTCGCCACCACTCGGCGGTGGCGCCGTTGGGGCAGACGCCGACCGGTGACGCACCCGGCCGACCGGGCCGGCGGACGCGCCGCCGATTCCCCGGCCGCACTATCCGCAGACGCCGCTGAGCGACGCACGCCTTCACTAGGCCGCGCCACCAACCCGGAAGGAACGTTACGCCGATGAGAGGACGTGGCCGGTGGTGCTGCCGCTACCAGTGGACACGCCCGGCGCGGCGGAGACCGAAGGTGGAGTAGGAGCTGCAGCCGCCAACGCCACGAGGAATCGCCCTCGACCCGCAGCCAAACGTCCTGATGCGATCTCCCGCCTCCAAAGGGCCGCTACAATGTTGCAGCCCCATGCTTGGAGTTGTGGCACCGACGCCGCCGAGGGGGCCTCGCATCCGACCACCGAGGCGCTCACACCCCGATCGGTGGCCGAGCAGACGCCACCTACTACCGCGGTGAGGGGTGTAGGAGGTAAGCGCGACTCCCTCTCTCCGCTCAACTTCGCGAAACTCTCCCGATCCGCTCGCCATTCCACAAGATCGCGAGACGAGGTCTCCCGGCGTGGTGAAGGATCGAGCAACGAGGGAGTGCGTGAAGTCCAAAACCTTGTGCAGGGTGTCGCACCGGCATCTGCCACTGTCGAGGTGGCCGAAGCCTCCACAGCCCTCGACGCGGTGGGGTCTGAACCCGTCTTGTCCGACTACCTCCCGCGGCTGGAGATACTCCGTGCTCTCACCGTGGCCGCAGAACGGGCCAGCGGCAGCCTTGATCGGCGGATGCTGTCATCATGCGAGGGAGACCACCTGGCGCTGGCGCTGTGGGCCTCGGAAATAAGGGTGAGTGCGTGCGCTGCATGTTTTGTATGCTACCGGGCGGCTGGTGACTGTCATTGCAGCTTTCAGATGCT
The DNA here is from genome assembly GCA_036346575.1 of Dendrocalamus sinicus. NCBI lineage: Eukaryota > Viridiplantae > Streptophyta > Magnoliopsida > Poales > Poaceae > Dendrocalamus > Dendrocalamus sinicus. Next base: position 2,697,890 of record CM070658.1, read on the forward strand.
TGTCATCAGCGACACGCTAGACGAGGCTCGTGTCCGGGAGCGACGGGCCCTAGAAGCCAGGCTTCGTGAAGCGGATGACTCTCACGCGATAAAGGACGAAGAGCTCCGCGCGCTGGAGGGTGCCTTGGCAGCTATACAAGTCGAGGCCGAGGAAGCCAAACGCGCCGCCGCAGAGGAGCGCGCCTCCTTCCTGCGGCAGATTGCCGCTTGAGGGGAGAAGGCCCACCGGCCGAGACTCTTGCAGGAAGACTCGTGTCTTGGACGACGCGTCCCGCCACCGGGGGCAATGGAGTCTCGAACCGGCCTCCGTTGCAGCGCTGACATGCCCGACGCCACCCACGGCCGGAGGACTGATGGAGACGCTGGCTGATCGAGGAGGGGCGGCGTCGCGCCGCAAAGACCAAGACCTTTGGGAAGCACTGCGCTATCTTGGCGCGTGTTTGCCTCGGCATGCTTCACACCCGTGGGTGTAGGCACATGCAGGAGATGGCGAACCCTCACCGATCTTCCCGCCGGCCGAGGCGCCGCCGACGCTATTCGCTCCATCGAGCCTAGCCTCCGAACTTCCACCGCAGATCCGAGTCGTGTCGGGAGGATGCGCAAGAGTTGCGGTACAGCAACGCCGCGCTGGGAGGGGACTTCCTCCGTTGGCTCGAAGAAGTTTCCTGAGGCCACGGCAGCGGCACGGGCCCCGCGGCGCCGCGCGAAGACTGAGGTGCTGATCACATCAGGCAAAAGAGGGGGGTTCGCACTTGCGCTCCCAAACCTGTAATCAATTGACCCCATATTTTTGCAATGAGACGATGCTCTATTTATTCTTACTGTTGTAAGCTGTGTATTGGGCCGATGACGCCTTTTTTTTATAGTCCGTAGACTGTCACATGCGGGGGCGAACCTGACGGCACGTCTTATTTAGAGTCTGTGAACTGGTGCGTGCGGAGGCGGACCTCGATGCTACGTCTTATTTATAGTCCGTGGACTCTCGCGTGCGGAGGTGGACCTCGACGCTACGTCTTGTTTAGAGTCCGAGACAAAGCGCGTGCGAGGCGGACGCGACGCCACGCCTTATTTATAGTCCGTGGATCGCGCGTATGAGGCGACCTCGACGCCACGCCTTGTTTATAGTCCGTAGATCGTGCGTGTGGAGGCGACTCGACGCTACGCCTTATTTAAAGTCCGTAGACCGGTGCGTGCGGAGGCGACCTCAACGCCACGCCTTATTTATAGTCCGTTGATCGGTGCGTGCGAGGCGACCTCAACGCCACGCCTTGTTTATAGTCCTTAGATCGTGCGTGCGAGGCGACTCGACGCCACGCCTTATTTAAAGTCCATAGATCGGTGCGCGGAGGCGACCTCGACGCCACGCCTTATTTATAGTCCGTGGACTCTCGCGCGGAGGCGACTCGACGCCACGCCTTATTTATAGCCCGTAGACTCGCGTGCGAGGCGACCTCGACGCCACGCCTTATTTATAGTCCGTGGACTCGCGCGCGAGGCGGACGACGCCACGCCTTATTTATAGTCCGTGGACTCGCGCGCGAGGCGGACCTCGACGCCACGCCTTATTTATAGTCCGTAGACTCTCGCGCGCGAGGCGACTCGACGCCACGCCTTATTTAAAGTCCGTAGACGGTGCATGCGAGGCGACCTCGACGCTATGTCTTGTTTATAGTCCGTAGATCGGTGCGTGCGGAGGCGGACTCGATGCTACGCCTTATTTAAAGTCCGTAGACCGCGTGCGTGCGAGGCGACTCGAAGCTACGCCTTATTTATAGTCCGTGGACTCGCGCGAGGCGACCTCGACGCCACGCCTTATTTATAGTCTGTGGACTCGCGTGCGACAATTGTACTTTGTGCGAACAACGAGTTTTATTGAACTCCCGTTTGCGCGGGCGAGCATCGTACAATAGGGGGCCTCTAGGCGTAATATCGCCGTAGCTTGTCCGCCTTCCACGTGTGGCGGAGAGTCTGTCCATCGAGCGTGGCGAGGCGGTATGCTCCCTTCTGCAATGCCTCCGTCACGATGAATGGACCCTCCCACTTGGACTCCAGCTTGCCGACGGTCTCCGCATGGAGCGCCGTTCTAAGGACGAGATCCCCAGGCTTGAAGCCCCACGGGTATATGGACCGGTCCCGGGTACGCACTATCTGCCGCGCGTACTTTTCAACGTGTTGAGCTGCGCTTGCCCGCGCTCCGTCGAGGAGATCCAAGGACACGCGCGCGTCCTCGCCAGCGCCAGACGAGGACCCTCCGCGAACCGCCTTGATTTCCTCAGCGCCACCGCTTCATCGCCGAAAAGAAGCTTGAACGGCGTGAACCCCGTTGGATGTGTTATCGTTATGCGGCGGGACCAGAGGACGCCGTGAAGCTCGCGAGCCACTTGCCCTCCGCCCTCCGACCGCCGCTTTTTATGGCGGCGCGAAATGGCGCCGCCGCTTCTCAACCGCCTCCGTTGGATGGGGTGCCCAATCGAGGCGAACCGGTGTGATGCCCATGTCCTCGCTGCATTTTTTGAAGAGGGTGGCGCCGAATCGCAGCCGTTGTCCACGGTGAGCTCTCGGCACGCCGGCGACTAAAGATGTTTTGCTGGAGGAAACGCCGCATGGCCGCGAGGTTATTTTAGCTGTGGCCATCGCTCGCCACCGGAAAAATATTCCAGCGACTACCACAAATCGCAGGTCTCCTGGGGCTCGTGGAAGTGGTCCTACTATGTCGACACCCCAGCGCGCCAGCGGCCACACCGGGGGAATGGGGTTGAGGGTCGTCGGGGGTCTGCGGATGATCTGTGCCATCCATTGGCACCCCTGACACCGACGCATGAGGTCCTGGGCGTCCGTGATGGCAGTCGGCCAGTAGAAACCCTACCTGAACGCCTTGCCGACCAATGACCTCGGCGCCAGATGGGACCCGCACATGCCCGCGTGGATCTCCACAAGGAGGTTCTTCCCTTCTTGGTCCGAGAGAGGCGCAGAGCGGTGCACGCACTCTTCTTGTAAAATATCCTTCGAACACCGGAAGGACCGGCACGGTGTTGCGCCACGCCGAGCTCTGTGGGATCCTCCGGCTTGGCGATGCCCTGCAGAAAGTTGAAGATGGGCTCTCGCCAGTCGCCCTGCTGGACGATGTGGTGAACGAGGGCGGCGTCTCGGTTGTCCTGCGCGATGGCCGCCTGTGGTAGTACTTCATAAAACGCTCCATCAAGGGGTGGCAGTTGTTGGCTGGCCGCCTTCGTGAGGGCGTCAACTTGCTCATTTTCCGCGCGAGGGATGGCCTTGACTATGATGCCCAAGAAGTGCCTTTCCTTGCCCTAACGCGCGTGAGGTACTTGGCCACCAGATCCTTGGCTTGATAGGACTTGTCGACGTGGCTCGCCACCAAATGCGAAGTCTGCAGACGAGCACCCGCCGGCGCCGATCGCTTGAGCTTTGCAAAGCCGAAGAGCAACGCTCATATTCGCTCATATTGGTAGCTGAAAAGGCAAGGCGCGCTGAGTATAGCAGCGCCGCCTCGGTGTGACGACACGCGCTTACGCGCGCGCCGCGACGCCGTAGGCTCCGCCAATCGGTGAGTGTCCAAACTGGTCGTTAGGCTGTTGTGGTTACTGCATCAAACAGAGAGAGATGGTAGTGGAGAGTGAGGGAGATGAGTAATGGCCCGCCTTCTCCCCATGACCGTATTCATATATATGCACACATGAGGAGTGCTTTTACGCTTATACCCTTACATCCGGTTATCCCTTCGAGGGCACTTATGTCATTACACATGACCTATATCGACCTTATTGAAGGAACGCAGAGGCTACTTATAGCAGAAAATAAAAATTTCTACCGCGCACACCAGACATCATGCTAAGGAGGATCATAGATCGTTACCACTAGACGCGCAGCCGCAATGAAGAAGAGTTGGAGAAGCCGATCCAACCACGCGCCGAGGTAGTAGTGGAAGTAGCCGATCGTCCCGAACAGATCGCTCTCCACGCCGATCAACCACACCACGAGCGATCCAATCTGTAGTTTGTTGATGCCGATCAACGCGCAACGAACGAGCAGCGCCTCCACCGTATCCACACGCCCGGGTGGAACGCCGATCACGAGTGTACCAAAGACTCGCGAGCGGCTAGGGTTTGCTCGGGAGGTGGCGGCTAGGGTTTTGCTCGGGAGGAACGAGCGTACATCCTCACCCCGCCTCCAAATATATAGACCTCTTCACTTGGGCCTCGTGGACCGAGGCCCAATAGGAGTCTATCCGGATCTCTATCCAAATTGAGCCCACATCCGAATCACATTCGAATTAGTGTTCCAACCCGCTATGTGCGACCAGAGGTTCACGATACTTGGTCGCGACCGAAACACCTTTCCGGTCACCCTGTTAATAGCGGCCTCTAGCAAGACATATTAACCCCAAAGTATACGTAAAGATCATATCTACTGAACTCGTAATGTTCTCATGTACGAATCCCTTTGCCTCACGATATAGATTAAGCTCAAGGCAGACCTGTGTCATCCTCTTAATAGCTCAATCACTCTCTCGATTCCGTGATGGATTATAAACTTATGATTGACTCCTCAATCACATTGGCATGGCCATGCACTTTCATAATCCATTACATCGAGGCCCAAAGATATCTCTCCCATAAGGAGGGGCAAATTCTATCTTGATCATTCACATCCCACTACATGTTTCATAGCAAACCCGAAGACTACTTTTATGACTACCCAGCCACGGAGTAGTGGTTAGTAGTCCCAAAATAGGCTACTACGCATGTTGGGAACCATGATGATCTCAAGTCTAAGGATTCTACATAAACACTACTTGAGACCAACTAATGACACATGGAATCTCCGCAGTTGTCTCATGGCGGGTCTATCCAACATATGTTCACTAACACATGTCCATATTATTGATTTGGTATCTCCATACCATGATCCATGAGACATGATCATCAATCAATACATATGCTGATCTTTGAATCATATTTGTTCCTCATATGATATATGATCAGGGATCATTTAGAAATAGCAACATTTTGGCATTAAGAGTCTCATGAATAAGTCACATACTCATTGATCAATAATGATAATGTCTATTTCAAGGAACAAAGCAATGTATCATAAACATAGTATGTGATATATTCAACATCTCCATGTTGCCTCTAGGGCATATCACCAACACTTATAACCTCCTACTAGGCCTGCTGGGTTTAGGTGGGGGCCACCCCTACAACAGCATCCTCTTTAAGATTATGGGCCATGCTGATGATTTGCCCAGGCTAGAGGAGAAAGTGAAGAGGGCAAGGACAATCTTTACGGCATTCGAGAACTCAGCGGCTGATCCTCCAACTCCAAAAGTCGAAGAAGAAGCATATGAAGCTCAGAAGACTAAGAACTAGGAATCTCTTTTTTTTTGGGACTTTGTAATGAATTTGCCTTGAGTTTGTCTCTCATCTTAGTAGCTTTTGTAGTTCATACAACAAAGGACAAAACATAGATGGTTGAACATAAAAACCATTTGTGATAGTTTCATAGACGGTTCTAATTAAAAACCGTCTATGATAATGCATATATTACAGACGGCTTTTAAACCTAACCATCTATGATAGTTTCAAAGATGGTTTTAACCATAAACCATCTGTAATAATCAAAGAACAAATGGCTCCACATGAACCGTCTGTGGTGAGGCATCCAGTATAGCTTATTTTGTAGTAGTGGGGGAAGAGCGAGAGAATAAGTCTACTTGATACTCAACTATCGGGTAAGAAAATCTTTACCTTTGACCAGTTTTTCTAACCGATCTCTTGATAAGTCTTGCCTTAACCACTTTTGACCTCTTTGCAGAGGCTATGTCAAAATAAAGTGTCTCACTAAAGCCTCAACTTGTAATGATAAGGAAACCAAGTTAACGAAGGCAATCCTTCAAGACAATTGCATACTTCTCAACCATCTACTTGGTGGGTTTGGTGTGAAGAAGATGAATCCTTTATAGGACACCATAGCTACTCATGCAAGTATGATCATATTACAAGTCGAAGTTTTAAAGAACCACCTATCTAACCTAAAAACCAATCAGGTAGAGTCGGTATACATTTTGGTCTTGTGGGATAGATGATCTGCCTCGAGATCATCGTCGAGTATGGAACCCTTTTGAATATACTCATAGATGGGTGTCATCCAAGTATCCTCATACTCTAGGGATGCTATCTCATTAGGAGTTGTCTCTGGTACTTTGACCAGAGATGACTTCTGGAGTTGCTCCAAGAAGACTCCTGATGGTACATATGATGGAAAGAAACTATTCGAGCCAATTGGTCAGCAAGAAAGTAATCCTTTGAGGGATATACTGTAACTCGAAAGTGAAAAGTGCTTCTTAAGCTTCCAGACTTCCGACAAGTACCGAGACATGGTCGAGTTCAAGCATGATGCTTTTTGCTGACCTGATTCACGACTAGTTGAGAGTCCCCTCTCATAAGTAGTTGACGAATCCCGAGCGCTTTTGTGGTTCATATGCTAGCCAATAAACTTTGCTTTTGGCCACGTTATTAGTGGCCAAAAAATGTAGTTGAATGATATACTTTAAGATCTCTCTGTGGGAGATTCCAGGACTACCCCAGCCCCTAAGCCACTTAGTGTAAGCGACCTGTCAAATTACATTGTCCACTAGTCGTGGGAAGCGTACTATTAGTGATCCTAAATAGGTTCAGGATTTGTCCATTCGATGACAAAGTCTGCCAAGATCTAGGATTTAATGTTCATTCGGGACACGAAATAGAGGTCGAACTCCCAAATTCATCCGACCATTTGGCCATGCGTCCCACTGCTTCCCTGTTCTGGAGGACCACTCCTAAGAGAAACTCAGATGACACAATAATTTTGTGCACTTGAAAATAATACCTTAGCTTACTCTAGATATAAGGAGGGCATATAAGAGTTTTTCGACCTAAGGTTAGCGCTCCTTAGGCCCATGTAAAACTTCACTTACATAGTATACTGGATGATAGATGCCTTCATGTTCTGCAACAAGAACATCACTTACCGCCTGTGGCTTGGAGAATAGATATACTAAGAGTGTCTCGCCTAATTTCGGAGAAACCAGAACAAGAGCACTTGTAAGATATCTCTTGACATCCTCGAAGGAATCGTTAGCCCCCTTCGACCACTCAAAACCCTTGTATTTCCTTAGAACCTTGAAGAAATGAAGTCCTTTATCTCCCAGGCATGCGATGAAATGACTAAGAGCCACCATGCACTCGGTGAGTTTTTGAACTTCTTTCTTTATAGTTAGAGGGCAAATCTGTTTGATGGTTTTGATCTTTTTAGGATTTGCCTCAATACCTCTTTCCAAAACAAGGAACCCAAGAAACTTTCCTGAAGCAACTTCGAACACACACTTCTCAAGATTGAGTTTCAAGCAGTGCTTTCTGAGGTTGTCGAATTGGCTTGGCCGAAGATCCTAGTACAGTCCCATAAAATGAGTATCATACAGACTTTATTCTGGCACAAGGAACTCGTATTTCATCCAGAGCACCTGCAAACAACATATCGACAGAACTTTCACCATCGATCAACACTCGATTTACTCAATAGTTGTTGATGGTGGGCTAACCACAATCAAAAACTGGTCGGGTTGAGTTAAAGGGGTTGGACAGTCGATTTTCTCAAAAGAGATAGTAACTTCTGATCACTTCAGAATATAATTGACAAGGAGAGGGTCAATAGAGTTTACCTCACGTTGGAGTTTACCTCATGCTTGATAGCTTTATATTGTTGTTTTGACTCGTATGTCAAGATACTCCATAGATGTGCTCGACGGTGTGCTTCGAATCCTAAAATGGCATTTCCTCATCATCTTATGATTGCTTCTGGACTCTCGTTTGTCGTGACTCCTCGAGTGTAGGGAATGGCCCTTAGCTGGAGTAGTAATCCTCGAGTTTTGGTCATAAAAATCAGCAATTGTGAAGGTCGTGCCTTTCCCTCTTTTGGAAAGGGCACCACCTAGGCTTGTTGTCTTTCTATATAAGTGCTTTGCCTTTGCCCTGGTTAGAGTATTGCTTGGGATTCCGTGGCTCTTTATCACCTATGGCCAAGACTTCCTTCGAACTTTTGGCGTGAGGCTTCTAACCTTTGGCCTTATTCTTAGATTTCCTTGCCTTCTTCCTCCTCTTATTGCCTTCACCTTCCTCTTTGGAACTTCGATTGACCTGACCAATGGTTTTAGTCCATTCAACCACTTCAGCAGCAGTCGTATAATGGTCAGCATCTCAAAGAGCTCAGCGACGTGGTCAAAGGATGCAAGGCCATGTCCTCTGTGAACCTCCTATTGCGGACATCCTGCTTGAATGCTCTGATGACAGAAGCATCAGAGACCTCTGGAACTGAATTACAAACCTGACTAAAGCATCTGATGAATTGTCGCAGGGTCTCATCGTTGTTCTGTCACATCCGGTATAGGTCATCCTCTTTTCCAGGGTGATGGTACGTGCCCTGGAATTTGGCCAACATAAGGTTGTAGAAATGCTGCCATGAGTGGATTGACTCGAATAGTTGATTGAGTAACCACAATTGAGTAAATCCCTTGAGCACAGTCAGTAGGTAGTTCGCCATAACATGCTCTCCTCCTCTAGCTACTCAAATCGTGATCGTGTAAATCTAAATGAACTCGATGGGATTTTGAGACCCATCAAATTTTTTAGGTTTATTGGTCAAAATTGCGGTGGCTAGCGCACTACTCAGAGTTCAAATGTGAACTTCTTGTATCCTAGGAAGGGGAATTCTAGGTTATAACTATCTCTGGTTGAATCAGTACTCTGTGAAGGGATGCACAAACTTGCAGGGAGCCCACCCACTCTGTTTGTAGGTTCCAATGGAGAGTTACGACCATCAGTTGATGATGAATTCCCGGAATTACAGATTCCAGGGCTCGCTGAAACTGCTCAAGCAGTCGCTGGGGGACTCGAACACTTGGGGACAAGCCCATTGTCATGTTGCAAGTCCTGTTGGTGGTCGAATTGACCCTTGCCATTTGGGGAAACTAGTTCCTCCTATCGGCGTACTGCTGTGCAGGATAAGGATCCCTCCTCAGCCTTTTCGAGGGTGCAGTCTCTAAGATCTCAGGATGGATCTCTAGAGATATCCTCACCATCAGAGGATAGCATTATTTGCTCGAAATCGTAGTAGGCATCCATGTCGATACCAGCGTAGTCGGCCAAGTCGAACCAGTTCTCCTCGTTCCACTCTCCTGCCATGAGGACATCAGAAGAAAGAGAACTTGCCAACAAGAAAATTGCTAGAATCTTGGAAGAATATCCCCATGGACGGTGCCAACTGTCGATGTTTTAATATCAATCTTATGTATGATTTGTTTGGATTCAAGAAAACTCTAGAAGATTTGGTGTATGAACATGCAGAGTAGAGACATAGAAATTTTTATACAAGTTTGGGCTATTGCTTAGAGAAATTGATTACAACTGAGATTAATAAGAAATGCCTAGCACTATCTCCTGATCCAATGTGATTCGATCTATTTCCCCTAGCGTTAACCTTTATATAGTTGACAAAGCGACGGCCGTTGTCCTGCGGCAAAAGACGTCTCAACGTTTTGGGAGATAACCATCTGGCAAAAGTTACTATTAGAGAGACATTCGTGTAGTGGTTGTTGCCAAAGAGAGATCATGTGCGGTTAGTAGGAATAAGACCTACCATGTAGTAGGTAATTGTAGACAGGCCAGTTGAAGATTGAGTAGTTGTAGGAAAGGGGAGTGTACCTGTCCAAACGTAAGACGGTCAAAAGTTTATTCGTGATGTCCTATTAGTACCTGATATAAAGCAGAATTTGCTAAGTATTAGGCAACTGCTAGAACATGCGTACGTGGTTCATTTTAAAGATTCTTCTTGCAAGATAATTGACCATACAAATGGAAATTACCTTATTGCCAAGGCAGATATGATAAAAACAGGAATTTTCCGTTGAAGATGAATTATCTAACTCAATTGGCTTTACGAAGCGAGGTTGTCGATAACTCCAGTATACTGAAGATGATTATCTCATCAGGACAACCAAATGTTTCAAGTATTCAAAAGGAAAAGTGTGATGATGCTAGAAGTAAACACACATCGAGCTTACATTCGAAACCAAGATTGAGATCAAGTTCTAGCCTAAGTGCTAGTGAGCAATTAATTATGCCGGAGTTACCTTCAAGATATCTTAGTAGCATGGCAGAAGTTTTTGTGTCGAGCAGATTCTCGATAGTTTAAGAAATTATGAAGTGCAAGAATCTAGTTAACTTAGTCAAGGATAAGACCCACAAGATTGGTAAGATAAAAGTTTGGAGATCAATAAATAAATTGGAGGGTAAAAAGATTTTGCATGTTGAGAGAAATCACAAAGAAGAAAAAGGGAAAAGATATGTCTACGGAAGAAAGTTACATCAAGAGAGCTCAATCGAGAGGAGTAGAAAAGGATATATAGCTAAAATTGTTGGCGATAAAATTTCATCTAGAAGATATTTTCATAAAGGTTTTGTTTACAGAGTTTACTGCTGCAGAGAAACATTTCTCCAGAAAATAAATTAAAGGAGGAGTTGATTGGATATTTAATTTATTTTCTTGAGTAGAGAAGGTCAAGTTATATTAGACTAGAGATAACCTGCATGTGTTGGATAAAACACGCCTGGGAGAAACCAACATATGGAAAGGTTCTAGTTGATTTGAATTGGCTGTGGACTGGACATGCATGCAGCAAGGCGGCAGGGAGGAGATGCCGACATGCTTTTTCTAGTAAAAATTTTAGTGAGCTGTAAAAGTTGTGAGCAAGTAAAGGTCAAATTAACTAAGTAGCCTAACTAGTGCTTAGTAAGTGTCTAGATAAGCATGAGCTAATTTTGTTTGTTGTACATGGCAAGAAGTTAGCTAGTTGTATGCTCGAGTCGGTTGAATGCACTCGCACTACTACAAAAGAGTATGCTTGATCGGCAGGGTTATCCATGTGTCTCTCCACTAGCGCAAGAGCTTCCTCCGCTTTGTGCACATTGCGGAGAAGAACAAGGCTGAGGCGGTTTCCCTTTCTTGAGCGGCAACGAGACACCTCCATCGACAGCGGATGATGAGGTCCAGCTAACGGATGGAAGCGAGTCGAGGAAGGAGAGCAGGGCGTGAGCGGAGAAGCTACTCCAGAAGTAAATTGCTAGCCACATGTTAAAGGTTGCGGCCGGACAACTCATTATGGATAGATGAGAAGAAGGTGATCAAAAGAATATTAGATGTCATTATTGAGAAATCTGGTGAAGAATATGAGGGAGAGGATCTCATAGTGTAGAAGAGCTGGATTAGGGTGCACATTTTAAAGGGTTATCACAGACGGTTCGTATACCAAACCGCCTATGGTATTAATATCATAGACGGTTCGTATTCCAAACCGTCTCTGATATTGACTTATCACAGATGGCTCGTATTCCAAACCATCTCTGATATGTACATTATCACAAACGGTTCGTATAACAAACCCGCTCTCATTTTCATTATCACAGACGGTTCATATAACAAACCGTCTCTGATAATAACACGTCACCGATCCGTGGCATATACCCCAGGATTTCGATCTCACTCATCCATTCTCTCCACATCGAATGACGGGCACCAGTTCCTCCCACTACTCGGCCCTTATTAATAACTCCCCATCTACCTTCCCACCGCTCGGTCCTTTACTCCCCATCTACCTTCCCACCGGTATATAGTCACGCGTGAGTTCATCCTCTAGCTAGCTTCCTGCATCCTCCCCTCCGTTGTGAGCTAGTGCCTCCGTTGTGGCACCATGGTAGGCTGGGTAACACACTCTTGTCGTAAGTGTTGTAAGTGTGTCTTGTTCAGCCTCACTGTCATGCCACGAAGGGCTCGTTAGCTTGTTATCCTATAATAAAATGTTGTTGTGCTTGCCTCTGTATTTGCTTGTTCCTCGACGACACCGACTACTGCTGTGAGCTAGCGCCTCCGTTGTGGCACCACGGTAGGATGGATAACACACTCTTGTCGTAAGTGTCGTAAGTGTCGTAAGTGTGTCTTGTTCATCCTCACCATCGTGCCACGAAGGGTTTGTTAGCTTGTTATCCTGTAATAGAATGTGTTGTTGTGCTTGCCTATGTATTTGCTTATTCCTCGGTGATGCCAACTACTGCCGTGAGCTAGCACCTCCGTTGTGGCACCACGGTAGGCTGGACAACACACTCTTTCGTAAGTGTCATAAGTGTGTCTTGTTCAGCCTCACCGTCGTGCTACAAAGGGTTCGTTAGTTTGTTATCCTGTAATAGATATGTTGTTGTGCATACCTCTGTATTTGCTTATTTTCAAAGGGTATGGGTAACATTATTTCTTGAGGCTATAGCCAAAAAAATTAAGATATATAGTGAACTATCACAGACGGTTTGTAGTATAAACCATCTACGAAGGACTATCATAGACAGTTCTATATAATAACCGTCTGTGATACTCGCCAATCACAGACGGTTAGTAACTAGAACTGTCTGTGATGTGTGGGTATCACATACGGTTGGTAACTAGAACCGTCTGTGATGTGTGGATATCACAGACGGTTTTGGTTCGAGCCGACTATAATAGTTTTCTTCACAAACGGTTCTAGTTACAAACCGTCTGTGTTGTCTTTATCATAGACGGCCCACAAACCGTCTGTGAGAACCTTTGATTATCACTGACACATAAATACAGACGGTTTGGAAAACCGTATGTGGTGACTATTCCGAACCGTCTATGATGGCCAATTTTGTAGTAGTGTTGGTTAGTGATTTCAGTTTGTATGTCTATAAATAGACAGTGTACGCAGCTTTGTAATGTAACCTTAATGAATGAAATGTAGTATGAGAGTTTGTGAATTACTAACCCTTTGTTATATGTATTTTCCTCTGTCCCTTGCTTCTTGTGTGAGCTATATCCCTAACAAGTGGTATTAGAGCTATCCCAGTTGCATGTTGAAGCCATCGTGGAGCCAACATCGCATGTCGAAGCCTTGGAGGAACCATGCTGGAAAAATGCAATGGACTAAGAGTTTACTACTCTATTGAAGAACAAGACTTGGCATCTTGGCCCTCCTGATCATGGCTGCAACATCATAGACTGCTAGTGGGTGTTTAGATTGAAGAAGAAGGCAAATGGAACAATTGATTGGCACAAAGCTCGCTTAGTGACGAAGGGATTCAAACAGAGATATAGTATTGATTATGAGGATACTTTCAGTCTAGTTTTGAAAAGCGACTAAAATCCGACTCATATTGCCAATTGCTATCTCTTGTCATTATTGGTGTTTGCGATAGTTGGATATACAGAATGTGTTTTGCATGGCATTCTAGAAGAGGATGTGTTCATGAAGCAGCACCCTGAGTACGAACATCTACAATTCCAAACTACATATGCAAACTTGACAAGGCATTATAAAATTTGAAGCAATTACATCGGGCATGGTATTCGAGGCTAAGCTCTAAATTGCAAGAACTAGGTTTCATACCATCTCGTGCTGATACCTCAATGTTTATCTATAACCATGGAGGGAAGGTTATATATACGAAAATTTTATGTGGATGATATTATAGTCACAGGATCTTCGGATCATGTAGTGAAGGAGCTTATACAAGCATTGCAAACCCAGTTTGCTTTGAAGGATCTAGGTGATCTTCATTACTTGTTGGATACTACGATTAAGAGGTCCAGTTTAGGTGCAGTTTTGTCACAAGCCAAGTATACTTTAGAATTATTATCTCGAGTTAGGATGGAGAAGTGTAAACTTGTTGCCTCACCAATGTCGACATAATACAAGCTACCAAGAATAGAAGAAAATGTGCTTTATGCGGCTAAGACAATGAGGTACAGAAGTATAGTTGGAGATTTGCAATATTTAACACTGACTCAACTAGATATATCATATTCAGTTATCAAAGTGTGGCAGTTTTTGCAATCTCCCACTATTCTGCACTAGATAGTTGTTAAGAGAGTTTTGTGATATCTCAAGCAAACTTTAGGAGTTCGGTTGAAGATCCAGAAGTGATATGGATTTGACCACATGAACCATTGGGGTTGGCCCGATCTTACGGTAATTATCATCACACGGTCCATGAAGATAACTCAACCGAAGCAATACGATTCAAGGTCGTACCTCCACGATCACAAGGGTAACTTGAAGGATGCAATATGATTTAATAAAGGAAGTAAACTAGTGTCAAGTACAAGATTACAACCACCACAACCATATCACACTCTTCACAAAAATCCACACCACACAACATGCTCAACGGCAAGAGCATGAAGTAGACGATCTCAACCGATTGATTCTCATAAACTCCATGAATTCATGAGAACAAAATAGTAGAACTCTCAAAATCCTCACAAGAATATTAAGGGATACAACCCTATAGCCTTCATGGCAACATCATTCATAACATCAACATTACACACCATTACATGAGGAAGTACTATCCCTTATATAGGCCTTTTTAAGTTGGTTGCTACAGTAACCAACATGCAACAGTACCTAGGTCGTTTGCTATAGTACATTGCATACTGCAGTGCCTATGTTTAATAATACCATTTGGTTTTCTTGTGAAACAAGATAGAAAGGTCAAGTGCAAATTGAATTTGTCTGTGTGCAATGAAAGGAATCCAAATTGGTTTTCTCTTTAGGGATATCCTCATCATCTCCTCTCCCTTGAAAAAAGTCATCCTTGGCTTCAGCTTGTTGCCAAGTTTCTTCCCTGTTCCACACAATGATGGTAGAGAAAGTTGTTGTGTCTCCTTTCATGCGTTGGCATGCACATTATCATAGACAATGTTGCAAACAAATTGTGAAGTATTAGTTTTTCTCACACCTAGCATGTACTTCACTCTTTTTGTGCAAGCTCTTCAATAGGATATGTTTGACTATGGAGTTTTCTCTCACATTTTTGTTGCTCACTCTATTTTTCTTTTTATCACTCTCACTATATGAATGTGTTACAAATAAATCTTTTGGAGATATTGGAATCAAAGTGTAGCTCTTGCCCTAAAGAATGCATGTGTATTGATTGGTTTTACCATGATGGATTGAGCCTCTATCATATTGTCATGGATGCCCCAATAGTATGTCACATGTTTTCATCGGGATCACATCACATATCACATTCTTTTTGTATTCGCCAAGGGAGAATGGAACCTTAGCACCATGAGTCATCTTGATAATTCTACACTCATTTAAACATTCGACTTGGTATGCCTTAGGTTTCTTAAATGTAGGCAATTCCAACTTCTTGACCATATCAAGGCTAGCATGGTTATGACTACTTCCAACATCAATCATAATATTGCTTACCTTGCCTTTTATGTTACCTTGGGTGTGAAAGATACTATGCCACTGATTTGTGCCCAAGTATTATTATCCTTTTATATGCACCTTTCTAACAAAAAGTGCATGTCCTGCCTCAAAGAGACATGTGTCTTCTTTGTTTTCATGGTCAGAAGTACCATCTTCTTATTTTTCACTCTCTGAGTGGTACTCACTAGATTCATCAATAATCAAGGTGTGCTTATTGGGGCACTCACTCATCTTGTGACCTATTCCATGGCACTTAAAGCATGTAATATAGCTAGTTCGAGAAGTTGAAATAGCACTACTATCAACTTTACATACTAAACAGTCGCCTTGGAATATTCTTTTTGAAGAGGTTGTGTTGATTTAGTTGATATCATTGGATTGGATGATGAGACAACACCACCATATCTTGCTGATTTGGTTGATATCACTGGGTTGAATAAGTGCGGCTACCCTTTGATTTCCACTAGCCTTGTTGCTCAACCCTTAAGGCTTGATTTAATAGCTCTTGGAGGTTGGCATATGGGTGCATCTCGACAAGATCTTGTATATCCTCCTGTAGACCTTCCAAGAACAACGTCATGGTAGCCTCCTTCGGCTGATGCATTCCTGCATGGATTATAAGCATCTCCATTTCTTTCCAATACTCATCAATGGAAAGATCACCTTGCTTTAGCCACTGCAACTTGGTATGGACAGTTCTCACATAATAAGATGGCACTAACCTCTCGCTCATTAGTTGCTTCATTTGAGCCCAAGTGGTTGGTCTTTTCCTATCTCTATTCAAATGATCCCACCAGACCAAAGCATATTCAGTGAATTCAGTTGAAGCGGCATGAATCTTGTTTTCTTTAGTGAAGTTTTAGCCATCATATATCTAATTAACACACATAACACATTGAAGATATTTCTCTGGATTAGTTTAGCCAGTGAAAGATCGCATGGAAATTTTAATTTTTCTCAAACCATCATCTTCCCGATGATGTCCTCCATCATGATGTCACCCAAATAAACCACACTCAAGAGGACCTACATTGCAATTTTGATGATAATACATTGAGGATCATAATGGTGGTAGTCTCCATCGAAGGCTCCATTATACATATCATCAAGGTCACGATCATGAAGATCATCACCAAGATTGTTTTGCACATGTGGACGTTGTGGTCATAGAAGAACACGGTTGCAACAGCTCTAGCTTCATTTTGTAGCCCTTGGTTCCTCTCCAACTGTTAGAGAGAATCCACAATGGTATCAAAACAAATATCAATAGCCCATTCATGACTTGTGAAGCATGCATTTAGATTCTCCTCCACCAAAGCAATACGATCCCCAATTCAATGTGGAGATCTTGGATGCGTTGATCCAAAGCATTGTACCTCCTTTTAAAGTATTGATTTTTTGTGATCAATTGATCATGAGTAGTTGGGGAAGGTTACCACCATAGTGTAGTTCATCTTCATCGCCATGGTGTGAACCATGATGTGGTGCACCTAACATGGTTAGTACAACCTAGAAAATAACAATATATGTGGAGCTTGGTAGATTTAGTCAAAGGAGTGCAATCTAAATTCTAGACTATTATCAAGTTAAGTAGTAATTCAAGCTAGAAAACAATTGCCTAGTTGTTGATCACTAAACATAAGTAAAAAATATAGCAACTCAATAATAGATGTGGTTAACAAAAGAGTATAAATGAAGAGCAAGTTAATCAGACCTAAAAAACCACTAGTGGCCAGACCAAATCTAGGTTTTCAAACAAAGAATAGAAAGTGAATAGATATGAAAATTGGATGATATAGCTCAAGCCAAAAGAAAACAAGGTAGTTTTGGGATCAACAAGCTAGCCAAGGTTCTAATGGGTTAAAACCTAACCTAACTCACCAAAATTTTTAGGTTGAAATCAAAAGTCTAAAAGAAAAGCAAATATAAAACTGAAGTTTGTCACCATTCCACCTTGAGCTCTGACACCAAATGATATGGATTTGACCACGCAAACCCTTGGGGTTGGCCCGATCTTACGGTGATGATGATCACACGGTCGATAAAGACAACTCAAGCGAAGAGATACGATTCAAGATCGTACCACAATGATCACAATGATAACTTGAAGAACACAAATGATTTGACAAATGAAGTAAACTAGTATCAAGCACAAGATTACAACCACCATAACCGTATCACACTCTTCACAAGAATCCACACCACACAACTTGCTCAATAGCTAGAGCATGACATAGACGATCTCGACCGATCGATTCTCGCAAACTCAATGAATTCACAAGAACAAAAGAGTAGAACTCTCAAAATCCTCACAAGGATGTTAAGGGATACAACTCTATAGCCTTCATGGCAACTTCATTCATAACATCAACATTACACTCCATCATATGAGGGAGTACTCTTCCTTATATAAGCATTTTTAAGTCAGTTGCTACAGCAACCGACATGCAACAGTACCTAGCTAGGTCATTTGTTACAATGAGCCGCTTGCTACAATGCCATCATTTAGAAATATCGTTTGATTTTCTTGTGAAACAAGATAGAAAGGTCAAATCCAAATCAGATTTGTCTACGTGCGATGAAAGGAATCCAAATTAGTTTTCTCTTTAAGGATGTCCTCATCAAGAAGTTTGAATCAACACTAGCCAACGCTTTCTCTTATGCAGATTGGATTGGATGCTCAGATGATAAACGCTCTACTGGTGGTTTTCTTGTGTTCTTTGAATCAAACCTTATATCATGGAGCTCAAGGAAATAGGCCATGTTTCCAAGATCCAGTATAGAATCTGAATATAAAGCGTTAACTAATGCAATCGTGGAAATTATTTGGGTTCAATCTTTGTTATGAGAACATAGAATTTTCCAAAACAGGGTGCCAGTTCTTTGGTGTGCTAACCTGGGGATGACTTATTTGTCAGCAAACCCAGTTTTTCATGCGATGAAGCGTATTGAAGTTTGTTGTAGGGGTGGCCCCCACCTAAGCCCAGCAGGCCTATTAAGGGAGTGTAAGGCCCAGAATGGGACATGTATAGTAAACATAGGTACCCCTGAGGGGAGGACTCATGTGTAAGGGTATAATTGTAAAGGCACTCCCCATATGGATGTAGATATATAAGACATAGGCCATGAGGAAAGAGGCCCAAGCCATTCATTTACTCAACTCTCCACTACTACACTCTCTCTCTGTTTGGTCTGTAACCACAACAGTTGGCGCCGTCCGTGGGGAGGACAAGAGCAAGCCTCCAAGCCTGAAGGAGGATGGCACCAAAGAAAGCTTCACCGTCGGTGGCGAAGAAGAAGAAGGCAGAAGTGGCGAAGTCTCGCGTCAGCACAAGGGCTTCGGCTTTAGCAGCCGCAGGTACGAGCAGTGGTGCAGGTGTGACCGAGGACCCCGCCATCAACGCGACGACCAACCCCGCCATCGACGCGACGACCAACCCCGCCATCGACGCGACGACCAACCCCGCCACCGACACGACAACCGACCCCACCAGCACTGCCCCGATGGCCAACCCCGGCGATGGCAATGCAGGCGCACCCGTTTTTCCACCCGGTGCAGAAGCGGTGAATGACCCCAGCAGCGACGCGAACCCTGTCACCGGCTCTAGGGCCCTCCAGGACAACACGGCGCGCAGCCTGGGCGCGCAGGCCGTGGTCACCACCATGCCGGTGGCGCCGCCAAGCGCACCGACGGCCCCGGCCACGCCTGCGGTGGAGACTGCCCTGCTGGCGGCCCTCAGCGCATTTCAGCGGGAGCTAACAAACCTCCGCGGAGCTGTCCGGGACATGCAAGAGGCTCGGAGCCAACACGCCCCTCCGGCGGTGGCATCCGAACCCGCCCCGGAGAGGGCAGATAGGCGCGACGCCCCTACATCTAGCCGCGTCCCACTACGGCGCGTAGACCCAGAGTCCCCGCTTTCTGCGGGCCTACAGCAGGCGCCATGGCCTGAAGATTTCAAGTTCCCAAGCGTCATCGAGGCCTACAAAGGCGACTCCAACCCGCGAGAGTTCGTGCGCGTGTATGAGACCGCTATCGAAGCCGCAGGCGGAGACGACACCACGAAGGCAAAAGGGCTCCCCCTCGCACTACAAGGGGTGGCGCTGTCCTGGTTCTTCACCATTGAACCACAGTCCATCTACGCGTGGGAACAGGTCCGCGACTGACTCTACAACAACTTTCAGGGAAACCACATCGAGCGTGTCGATGCGGACCATCTCTTCGCAGTCAAGCAAAAACCCGGGGAAAGGCTCCGGGACTA
The DNA here is from genome assembly GCA_036346575.1 of Dendrocalamus sinicus. Classification (NCBI taxonomy): domain Eukaryota; kingdom Viridiplantae; phylum Streptophyta; class Magnoliopsida; order Poales; family Poaceae; genus Dendrocalamus; species Dendrocalamus sinicus. Next base: position 2,717,489 of record CM070658.1, read on the forward strand.
CTTCAAGCGCTTCACGAAAGTGCGCTGCCAAGTCAAGGACGTCAACGAAACAACGGTCATCAACGCAGTAATACAAGGCCTCCGACCGGGGCCAATGGCCGAGTACAACACGCGCAAGCCCATTAAGACGGTCGGGAAACTCTTCGACAAGATGGAAGAGTACGCCAGAGCGGAGGAGGACGCGCGGAGACGACACGCTGATGACTCCGACTCCAACAACGCGGAAGGCTCGGTCAAGAGCGAAGACTCGCCAAAATAGGGCTCTTCGAAAGGTAAGCGCAAGCAAGAGCAGCCGAAGGGCGCCTCCGAACGCAAGGACCCCTAACACAATGACCAGCCAGGCGACAGGCCCAAGCGCGACCAACGCAAGTCCAGGAAACCTCGTTACATTTTCGACATCGAGGGCGGCTCCGAAGAGAACGCCTCCACAGGTCGCGGAGGCAGAGGGCGCCGAGGCCGAGGACGGACGTGGCCGGGTCGAGACGACCGACTGCGAAGAGTACGGCGACCAGCACCACGGCGGTGGTGCGAAATCCACTGGCCGGGCAACCACGACACGCGTGCTTGTACCACCATCGCAGCGCCACTGGCAGAGCGCTGCGAGGACAAAACCGGATGCAGCGCGCGCATTGTGGCGCACACGTCCAACACCCCCAGGACCAAGGAACACAGCCCCAGGAAGGCTTCCTGCGAATCCAGGCGCATGTACAACAACCTCGGGAAGGCCTACTACAGTTACAAGCCCCGGAGGGAGCCCAACGTAGGATCATCAACGTCATCTCCGGAGGCTCCTCATTGGAGTTCGCCTCGGCAAGACAACGGAAGGCTTACGCGCGGAGGCTGCACCACGTCGCGGCATACCCGGCGCAGGTGCCGCCAGAATGGGCGCAACATGAAGTCACATTCACGCCCGCTGACGCCGAGGGCGTGGAGTTCCCCCACCAAGACCCTTTGGTCGTCCGGGTCCTCGTAGCCGGATGCGACGTCAGGCGCGTCCTAGTCGATGGAGGAAGCTCCACAAACATCCTGTTCGCTGCAGCCTTCGACCAAATGGGGATCCCTCGGAGCCGATTGGGCCCTTCAGGCATCCCGCTGCAAGGATTTGGAGAGCAGCCTTTGCGCGCCTTAGGCCAGATATGCCTCCAAGTCTCCTTCGGCCAAAACGACAACGTCCGGAGCGAGGACGCCATCTTCGACGTGGTCAACATTGCATACCCCTACAACGCCATAATAGGGCGGCCGCTCCTAAACACCCTCGGGGCAGTCCCGCATCACGGCTTCCTGTGCATGAAGCTTCCCGGGCCGCGGGCCATCATCATCGTCCATGGCAACCAGGACATGGCTCGGCGCATAGAGCTTGGCGCCAGAGGTCCATGCCACGCGGCCCGCCAAGGCACCTAAGCCGGGAGGGCGGATGCGGAGCCCTCGGGCAACCCCCGAGAGCGTCCCACCTTCCTCGCGCACAAGGTTGCCCCGGCAGCAGCGGCTCGTCAGCGATCGCCCCACCCTCATAGCGGTTAGTGATCGGTATCCCCCCTTCTTTTGTAATTGCTCACCCGCGCAAACGGGAATTTAATAAAGTTCACCGTTTGCACAATTTTCTGTTCTTTGATCGCACGCACTCTACGGAGTGTAAATAAGACGTAGCGTCGAGGTTCGCCTCCACACGCAATTTCACCGCCCGCAACGCGCGGAGGCTCGCCTCCGCGCGCAGTCTACAGACTCTAAATAAGACGTAGCGTCGAGGTCCGCCTCCGCATGCACTCTACGGAGTATAAATAAGACGTAGCGTCGAGATTTGCCTCCGCACGCAGTCTACGGACTCTAAATAAGACGTAGCGTCGAGGTCCACCTCCGCACGCACTCTACGGAGTATAAATAAGACGTAGTGTCGAGGTTCGCCTCCGCACGCAATTTCACCGCCCGCAACACGCGGAGGCTCGCCTCCGCGCGCAGTCTGCGGACTCTAAATAAAACGTAGCGTCGAGGTCCGCCTCCGCACGCACTCTCCGGAGTATAAAGAAGACGCAGACGCTATCCCTGTGCACTCTACGGAGTATAAACAAGACGTGAACACCGTGCACGCACCTCCGCTGGGCGCAACTCATCGCGTACGGGCGCGCGTAGTAACCCTCCGAGCTTACCATGGGACAATGTAGCCGGAGGGCGGCGACACACTTCGCAAGATCTGGTCAAGACTGTTCTTTGTATTCACTAAGGACGCTTACAAAGGTGCACAAACACCTCCGGCGCACCAGGCTGCTACTCGGCAGGCTCATCCTTAACATGCGTCCGTACCATCCGTACTATGGTTCCACTCGAAGACGCCTGACTCGCCCAGAAATCCAACACCTCCTCGGCTCTTTGCCAACGCCGAAGACGTCGTCGGGTCGCAAGGTCGGAGATCGCAACACTGCCCGGTGGGTAGCCTTTCGGGACAAGGGGGTAGGAATCAGAACAGCGGAAAACAACTCCATATTTTTGCAAACACAAAACAAAGAAGACAACCCGGGCTTCGGTTACAACGCACACCAACACGCGACAACCTCCCATCACACCTATGGATCCACGGTGTCCTCCGGAGCCGTGGCGCCATCCTCGTCATGCTGGGGGACCTCGTCCAGAAACCGGCCAAGGTTCCCCTCGCCGTACAAGTTATTCCGTAGCTCGACTATGGCTGCGGCCTTGCCGCAGTATTCCCATATCCGCTCATGGAAGAACCTCACGGCGCGGTGTACAGCTCGCACGGCGCCAGACATTACCCCGCCCCCCGCGGGCATCTCCAGTCGGGGATCGGCTAACCCCGCAATGTGCTCACAACCGCGGTGTCGCAGGAGCGCGCACGTCAGACACGACGCCACGTAGGCGCAGTGATTGCCGAAGATCGCCGCGGTGCCACATGCAACGCCGGCCGCTTCTCCAATCCACCGGAGTGACCGCGACAGTCCTCGGGCGGCGAGCGCGCCGGCGCCGGCGACAAGCCCTTGAGAGTGTCCTCGGGGCCAGCATGGCGTCGAGCGGCATCGCGGCGCCGCCAAGGCTTGATCTCGCCCGTGAGAGCTCGATCGCGCTCGCGAGAGTCGCAAGCTCACTGCTTTCCCCCGCAGCGGCGATTTGTTGTACAAGGCCGTCTCGCTCTACAGCAGCCTCTTGCCGCACCGCTTCCGCGGCCGAAGCTCATGCCGCGGCAACGAGACCATTGGTGCGCGTCTTCACCTCCGCGCACTCCAACTCCAGGCAGCGTATACGAGCATCCTGGGCGGACCGCCCTCCCGCAGCTCCCTGCAGCTCTTCTTCGGCGGCCCGCAGCCTACTCCGTATCGCTGCTCCCTCGCGAACGTGAGCACTTCGCAGGGCCTGGGCCAGCACGAGTGTCTAAAAGACATACGCTTACCCGCACCCCCGACACCTCCAATGCATCTCCAAGGCGCCCTGACCCGTAGGTCTGCAACACCTGTTGTCCGATGCTGGAGGCTGCGTCCTCCACAATCCCGCGCCATGCCCTCAGAGCATCCGGCGGAGGGACAAAGTCCGCCGGGCTCAGACGCGCGGCACCTGTGTCGCCAGCACCGGGACCCCCGTGCTCAAGGAACGATTCCTCCTCCGGATAAGTGCCGCTGCAAAGAGGAATTACACATGTCACGAGGCGTAAAAAAACCAAACAAAAAAACAAGGAGTACCATCACAACCTATCTTCGGTCGCGGGCGGGGGGCTTCACGGAGACGTCTCCCTAGCCGCGGGCGGGACCGTTCCACTTCGGCCCCAACGGACGGCGTTGTCTTGCAAGGCCTGGGGACCTCCGAGTTAGGACCTAGCGTCAACCGAGCCAGCGCCACGATCGCCGTGGCCCGAGGGGTACGGATATAGCAGCCCGCTTGTGTCAGCCCAGGGGTCGGCGCGATTCCCGGAGCCATTAAGGCGCACTACGAGTCGCGCTCACCCGGCGACGCGCGCGCTGCCGACCAGCGCCGGCTCGCTGCTACCACTTTGAAGGATAGAGGACGGAGCGCTCGCGCGTCTACTCGACAGGCGCGGCTCGCGCCACCACTTCGAAGGATGGCGGCGGAGCGCTCGCGCATCCGCCGACCAGCGCCGGCTCGCCGCCACCACCGAAGCATAGGGGCGGGCGCTCGCGCGTCTCGCCGACCAGCGCGCCGGCTCGCGCCACCACTTGAAGCATAGGGGCGGAGGGCTCACGCGTCTCGCCGACCAGCGCCGGCTCGCCGCCACCACTTCAAAGCATAGGGATGGAACGCTCACGCGTCACGTCGACCGGCGCCGGCTCGCTGCCACCACTTCAAGGATGGGGCGGGCGCTCGCGCGTCTACCTCGACCAGGCGCCGGCTCGCGCCACCACCGAAGGATAGGGGCGAGCACTCGCGCGTCTACGCCGACGAGGCGCCGGCCCGTTGCCACCACCGAAGCATAGGGGCGGAGCACTCGCGCGTCTACTTCAATCGGCGCGCCACTGCGCCGCCACCACTTCAAAGCATAGGGGCGGGCGCTCGCGCGTCGCCGACCAGCGCGCGGCTCGCGCCACCACCGAAGGATAGGGGACGGGCGCTCGCGCGTCTCGCCGACCAGCGCGGCTCGCTGCCACCACTGAAGTATAGGGGCGGGCGCTCGCGCGTCTACCCGACCAGGCGCCGGCTCGCTGCCACCACCGAAGGATAGGGGACGGGCGCTCGCGCGTCGCCGACTAGGCACCAACTCGCTGCCACCACCTAGCATCCCGGACCACCCCGCAAACGCCGGCCCTCCGCGGCTACTATCCTCCAAGGCAGGAGAACAGTGGTTTCAGAACACCACCCCGCTGCTCGTCTTGTAGGCACCGCCTCGGTGGGACGGCACATCCGACGATGTTCCCCACACCCTGAATTGGCGCAGGTCATCTCACGCCAAGTTTTGGCTTGTTCTCATAAACAGACCACCTTCAGTCCACCAATATTCTCTGGAAGGCGGGTTTGATCACAAGCCCCAATCAAGGTGAGCTGTCTAAGAGAACAGGCAAACCTTGCCGTTATGCGAAGAAATCTGAGCAAGCACAGCAAGCGCAGCGGTTGCCGTTAAGACGCTAACCAAGCTCCCGAGAAAAATAGGCCTCCATCAGTACATCAACATCCCCCGAGCCGCGTGGTGCCGCCATGGAATGTGGATGCACTGAAGAGGCCCATTTTAGGGGAGCAGCACCTATCCGCGCGCACAATGCAGGTACAAGATTACACCAGCCCGATATATATATATCCCATCAACGGGAAAGTCCAACCGGCGGAAGTCCATCCGGTGAAGGTCCAACCGGCAGAAGTCCAGCCGGCGGAAGTCCAACCGGTGACAGTCCAACGTTGCAGCATCGTACCGTCGCGCTGCTCCAAGATCCGCGCCGGGAGAGGGAACGTCGCCACATGGCATCACCCCCCCCCCCCCCAAGTCTCGCGTCGCGCCAACCAAGCCCCGCCGGGTAGGCTGGCAGTCGCTTGTCGTCAAGGGCGCTCGACGCCAGAGACGCGCGCGCGCGATGGCTTACGACCCGCTTCGCCTCCTATGCCGACGCATTCGACTCCGCCAACATCTCCGCTCCGGACGACGGACTCGACCCCGCCACGGCAGGACTCGGTGGGTGACAAAGCCTTCGACAAGCCGCCGCGCCACGCCGCGCGAAGGCGAACACCGCACGCCGAGCGTTGAAAAAGCTCACAGCGCGAGGGACGGAGAGGGCAAAGGCTCGGCAACATGGCTTCGGCCCGTGAAGCCCTTCACCATGAGAGGCTCCTGTTGTAGGGGTGGCCCCCACCTAAGCCCAGTAGGCCTGTTAAGGAGTGTAAGGCCCAAAATGGGACATGTATAGTAAACATATGTACCCCTGAGGGGAGGATTCATGTGTAAGGGTATAATTGTAAAGGCACTCCCCATATGGATGTAGATATATAAGACATAGGCCATGAGGAAAGAGGCCCAAGCCATTCATTTACTCAACTCTCCACTACTACACTCTCTCAAACGGTTTGGTCTGTAACCACAACAAAGTTGATTACCACTTTGTTCATGAAAGAGTAGCGCAAAAGGATATGGAAATCAGGTTCGTGTCATCACAAGATCAACTTGCAGATGGTCTGACTAAGCAGCTGGGAATACAACAACTCAGGACTCTACAGGACAATCTCAATTTATCGATGTGATTGAGGGGGTGTGTTAAGATAGAAAGGTTGTTGTATATTTGGTAGCTTATCTTTTCCATGTAACAAATAGTATCATGTAGATATAGCAGATCATGTTGTATGCGTGTATGGCAAGCCCGCTAGTATGTAGCGACCCGGATTTGGCGCTCTAAAAAATTCCTTAGTATATAATTAACTTTTAGAAATTTTGAATTCACATTTTTTTAGCCAAGAAATTTATTTTAAAATATTAACTTCAAGGCGAAGCTTTCGGAAATTGTCAAAATGCAACAAAAATTTTTTGAAATTCGTAAAATTTTAAATTGAAACCAAATTTAGGTTGTTACGTAGTAGCAGTATCCTGTACACAAGTATGCATTCTAGCAATGTAGCATCTTCTTTCTGATGTAACGTGACATCTTCTCGCCGTTGAGACGAGACCCAAGATTGCTGCTGCTTTGTCTTCCTGACCTAACCTAATGATCTGACTGTTAAGATAGAAACGTTGTTGTATATTTGGTAGCTTATCGTATCATGTAGATACAGCAGATCATGTAGTATGCGTGCATGGCAAGCCTGCTAGTAGCAGTATCCTGTACACAAGTATTCACCGTGTGGCAGCACGGATCGGCTTCCTCGTTCACGTCCGAAATACGGCCGGGCTCCTGAATATATAGACGATTCCCCGGCGTCCTTGTGACGTGCGCAAGTTCTCCGAATATTTTTCACACTGACATTGAGTCGCTGGCTAGGGCAGTCCAGATTAGTGTGTGACTGAATCGTCCGGCTAGTGAAAAGATTATGAGGGTTCAGTGTGCAATTGCAATGCGTCTCGATCGTCCATGCCATGGTCAGGCAGAATACTGTTCATTATGTAATGATCAGCACAGAATTAATTAATGGGCTATATGGTAAGGGAAAAGATGGTGAGAAGTGTAAGTCTTTTAGAGTGAACAGGTGTCACCCATTCTACGGTTAGACAGATTGTTCGTCGGATAATCTTTCAGTCCTTGTTGGGAAAATACTTCATCTGTCTGTCGCATAATCTTTCAGTGCTTGTTGGGAAAATACTTCATGTATGTACTTTGTCAAAGTGCTTTCTCTTCTTCCTCATGTACTATCTCTGAGCATCCGGTTCGTCATACCTTTAACCATGCATCCAAGAACTGAAATGGCGAATTAATGATGTGCCATTAATTCAAGACAATCAATCTTCTGATTGTAAATCAAAACACAGAAAACGATTGATTGAGCCTTTGATCAGCTTCTATATATCCCCATCTCACTCTTAACTGTTGAATGAGCTGCATGACATTACATACCACTGTACATGTATGTATACCCATCAGAGTAGCATGCATCATTTTCAAGTTTTTTACAACACTGTTGCTCGTCAGTAGATAAGTCGCACTCCATCTGTCCAAGCTCATGAAACTTTTCTGTCCAGAGTCCAGACATCTGACCAATCAGATGGTAGTAGCTGCTGATAGATGAGTTGACACAGCAACAAAATAAACAAATAAATAAATTTATAAACAATCCAACCCAAAGAGCAAGAAGAAAATAAAATCAACAAGCAACAGAGTGAGAAGAAGAAAATAAACAATCTTAAGGTCCTGTGATGATTCAGCATCCCCAGGGGGACCTGATGAGCTGCCACTTGTCCCCCCACCCTCCACATTTTCCTGCGAAATTTCACACAAACTCTCTCTCAACCAAGGCAAGCTCAAACATAGTCGCCGGGGCCCGTCCATCGAAGGAATCGAGAGAGAGAGAGAGAGAGAGAGAGAGATCGGCCAAGCAGATGACATCATCGCCTTTGTCGCCTCCAGCCGTGGCCGGTCGCTTGTCCTCCTCCGTGCATCGCACAAATGAAAGCATGATGATGTATCTATCTATCGTGCCCTACAAGCTCTCAAGATTAGCATAGGACAACATATACCGCTAATATGTACGACATGGTACGATGGTACATACTTACCATCGTACGGCAAATCCTGAATAGATTTCAGGAGATGCGCGGCCGGTTTTTTTAATAAAATTGATTTATATTTATACTGTCTACAGTAACTAGCTTTTAAACAATATATTTTTCAAAATAAGGTCAATAGAAAAATTATAATAAAAAGTATGCTAAGTTCAGTTGTACGAGCCAAAATTATATACAACTATTTTCCTCTGCGTACTGCCTCTCGCGAACAGCCAAAACTTAAATATTTAAACCATAAGCCACCAGCCTAAAAGAACTCACCCGAGAATTACCTAGCCATAATTAACCACCAGTGGTCCGAGTACAATACAACAATTCCCAGAACTCAAGTTTCTCACATTTCAGTGAGACAATTTGGCTGCGACCACTGCATCGATCCTCCCACAAAAGAAAAGCACACACGCTGTGGCCTGCATGCAGGACAAGCAAAAATGTAACATCCTGATTTTCAGGGTTATTTAAAGCCTTTTTAAATAGAATTCATCATTTACATTTTTCTGGAATTAATTCAAACTTAAAGGAATTTTTTATGAATTAAAAAATTAATATGACTAAATTAAACTTTAACATTTGATGAAAATATTTTATTTGGGTTCCTTGTATCTCAAGAAATGTTTTTGGAATTTTCTTGGATTGTTCTAGGTTTATTTGCTATTTTCTAGAGCTCAAAGGAATTTATTTGAATTTCTAAAATTAGAAAAATCCCTAAAATCCTAAAAGGCCAAGTGGACCGAAGCCCACCAGCCGACCCGACCCACTGTTTGGCCCAACCCACCCTGTCCCGCCCATGCCACGCGTCGAGCATCCGCGCCTGTGCCCAGCCGCCACACATCGCCAATCTGGAGTGACCGCCTGACCCGCACTCATCCTGGCCGCTTGTCCCTTCCGAGCCACTAATAGGTGGGGCCTACCTGTCAAGCCTTTCGTCTCCATCCCGTACTCCATTCGCTGTCTTTGTTGTGAACACTGCCGCCGCCGTCCGCGTTCATCTCGCCTCGGTGTGCGTACCTGACTGGGACTCTCAGCGGTCTCCGAGCTGGACATGCCTTCACGTCTACGCCTATTTAAGAGTGCCGACCCTCTTGTTTTCCCGACCTGCAGCCAACCTCGCTGTGCACCCTTGTCATCCGTGCAGCGTGCCGCCTTGCTCTGCCATCGCAGCTGAGCCACTGCCATCTTTCGTTCCGGCAGCTGTCGCCTTCGTCTCCGCCGCTATTCACCGTCGGCAATGGCGTCGGTTCGTCGTCGTCGTCGTCATCGTCATCTTCCCCAACGCCGGTGAGCACCATCGCCTTGACCGTGCCATTGTGCCTTACCATCCTCGCCAGCCAGACCCTATTGCCGCCTCAGTCTGCATGCCAACGCCTCGAACCATGCGCCCGCCCACGCCAGCTCGACCGTGTCGACCGCGTCCCTTCGCCTTCTTTGTGCACCGAGTCCACCATGAGCCGTGCCTCTGATCTGTGGGACCCATTGGTCAGATCTACTATGCCATAGACCCGTAGACCATGCCACACAAGCAGTCGAGTTAGCAACCACATCAGTATCCACGTTAGCCCTAATTCGATGTGTCAGTGCCACATCAGCACTTGAGCTGTCCCTTGTGCCACGTCATCTACCACATGTCATGCCACATCACCCTGCCGCCTCAGCCTAAGTACCACGTGCCATGCCAGGTGTTGTGCCACATCAACCTAGATGCCCAGTCAGCCCGTCACGTCAGTGTTGATACCATAATTAGGATTTTCTTTAGAAAAATAAATCCAGTAAATCTTATTTTTCCTTTTTCTTTAGATTTAGATCTTCCGAAAGCCCGTTCTCCTTCGTCCTAGCTCCGATTGACCCGATTCTTTTTCCTAAATTTATCTAAATTCGAGCTCTATCTTTTAGTTCTAGTTTTGTAGTTTTTGAAGTTCACTTGAATTTTATTCAAATTTATTTTGTGTCTCCTTTGTTTTCTCTCTCGTTAGATCACATGTTCGAAGGAGCGGGAGCATCACGAGAAGATCAAGAATTCATAACTAAATAAGGTCAAGGCAAGTCATGCCCTTTGATCATGTTGAACCTAGTTTTCAAACCTATTATGCAATATTTTGTTTTAAATTATCATGCATTGATATTTCATTACAAACCTTTGTATTGGTAGTTAATGACCTATTTGATTGATCCCTCCTTGATAATTTGAATACCATAATTCCATTATCACCATAGGATGGGTAACTATCTAGTGATGCAATACTAGTTGTCACATGGGTTGTACGTTTAAATTGCTTAATCATATTTATAGTTACATTGGGTTTATCATCACATATGATTAATTATTTAATTTTGACTTAATAAAATATTGAATCGTGGTGGTTAGCCACAGTCATAAAATTTCTACACCTTGGTATGGGTAGTGTCATTGGTGTTGGTTATACAAAACAGTTTTCACTTGGGTGAATGATCATGCAGTAAAGGAGGAAATGTGGTTAGCACTTCAGGAATGTGAATGTTTCACCTAGGTAATGTCTAAGTACTTGACTTTGTGCACTATTGATCTGAGTCTTACCGTACAAACCAGATGTCTAGTGTGGGATAGACCTCACATAATAATATGGGATGTCCCCGATTATGAACAATACTCGGTGATTTCACACAAGAGATAGAGTTTTCATAAAAGTTTAGTTAAGTTCAGTTGGAAAGTGAATAATTAGTTCACTGGTGGTTCATTACGTGAATGATAAATTCACTGGTGGTTCATTACATGAATGGTTAATTCATGGGTGGTTTATTGGAGTAAATGGTCAGTTCACTTGTGATTATTCTCAATTCCTTTGGTTATTTACTTATTAATTATTTTTCAAAGTTCGCTTTCAATATATTATTTCAAATTATCGCTTTCTGCAAAATAACCTTTTAGCCATCTATTGGTAAACCTTACATACTATATTACATTTTATATTACAAACGACTTGCTGATTACTCTTTGTACTCACGACTATATCCATATTTGCTCAGTTGAAGAAAAAGATCTATATCAGCAAGAGTCACCAGAAGAAGGATTCTTCGACGACTTCGTGGTTTAAGACTTGGCTTCCCAGTCGAATGCCTGTGAGCATATCGAATGGCTACTATGCTTACTCTTGTTTTTCGCTGATAGTTTGTTTAAACCTTTAGGCTAATTAATTGCAATCTTGGCCATAAGATTGTAATCTGATAATTATTAATATTTAAGCCTTTTCTTTTTATTTGTCGTGCATGTGATCAATATTTTATCTCTGTTACATTATGTGCACTAGCGGATCCTGGACTAATGAGGTATACACAGAGAGTCCAAATTTGTATATTTGGGTCTCGACAAGAAACCTGGGTTTTTTTTCTGCCTTTGCAATCTCAGAAAGCAAGTGAATCCTCTTCGTTATGCGGGTTTTCGAGGGCAGTGACATGCTCCTTGAAACAAGCCGCAGCTTCTTCCCTCTCGTCGAGCTTGCCGAGATGGTTATATGCCCTTGCCTTCAGATAGTATGCCTCTGCCGCCATCTCATGGTACTACATATAACAAAGAAATTAATTTACCAGGCGTTAAAAAGATTTCATCCATTTGTGTTTGATCCCAGTAATATCTTGTGTTTCAGAAACAATGTTCGAGATTGAACAATCAGCTCACCTCCAAAGCTTGCAGATCTTCAGCGGTTTGGTTTAGAGGATCCAGAACAGAAGGATCTTCCCAAACTGTCATAACAAAAGGACCTTCACGGTTTTAGGAAGCATAACAGATCTAGCAACTAGGGGCAAGGTATCAGGCATTCAGGCAGATCAGTATACTGAAACCATCACTTACAAATTAAAGGAATGGTTACGTAACTATTTCAGGAAAGGATTACAGAGAAACCAATGAAAGAATATCCGATTGCTGAAGCGCATTAAGGATCCTCAAAAGGTTGTCTATGTGGCGGAATATAAAGTAATGCAAAGTAAGAACCTCATGACTGGGAGACTATCATTAGGATATACCTGAAAATTTTGGATCAGATAAATGGCATTTTGCTAAAACTATGCGAGCTCGAGCACGCAGCTCAAGACCACCATGACCAAGAATCATCGGAAGGCTTTGGTATACAAGACTCAAGGCCCTTTTTGCATGGCTTGATCCAAGAGCAAGCCACAGCTCAGTGAGAGTAAGTGTGGCTGAAGCTTCAAGCAGATCCAAGTTAAATGATTTGCAGAACGATTGGCTGGCTAATGCATAAGGGAACCCAAGGACTGCATTGTCATATCTCTGGGAAAGGAAGGAAAAATATTAGCTTTCTCTGTATGACATTGCAATATTTATTAGGTTCTGGTTTCAACAAATATGATTGCCTTTATGTATTTCAGCAAGCAATAAAAGAACACTTGCATTCTCTACTTGCATGTTGTATTTGCCTTTATGTACTACTCTTGCTCTGATGAACTGTAAGGGAAAATACAATAATATCACGTATCGAGATTGGGAAAGCATCAAGATGATTCAAAATTAAAAGCTACAGTCTACATGAAACAGGAAAATCATGAAGTATAACTTATAAACTTGTAGAAGTACAAGGTTGTAAAAGTGTTGAACAATCACTACAATTTCAGTATGTTCTCACCTTGCTGCATCAGCAAAGCTGGTTGCATAGACCAAAGCATTCATTCGAACCATCGGAGAACTGTGAAGAGGGTTAACAAAAAATGAGTGAAAATCACCAACATTAGTTTTCTAGAAAGGATACAGGTGGATTTAAAGTTCAGTATAAAATATGATCTAATTTAACTTGAAGAAGCTGCAGGAGTGCAGGGCCACACTTGGTCATTGCTTATCGCCTTATCCAACACTCACTTTTCCCACAAGACTACACTACTGTGCCAGGCTGGGAAAAAAGGGTATGACAACCCACATTTGTTGCTATGAGAATTGATCTTTTTTATAGTAAACATTAACAGAGAACAGTAAGTACCTCCCATAGTGCTCCCAAGCAGTGGCCCTCAGCAAATATGCTGAAGCAGCTAATTGCAATACAGATGGAGGTATTGGACTTGGTTGTGAATGAAAATGTAAATTGTCTGTAAGTAGTTTTGTAGACTTCGTTGAGCTGCTGCACCAAGAACTAGAAGCAGCGGACAGACTCCTAAGCCACGTGCTGCAAACTACAATTATCATTTGAGGTTGATAAGCCATCTACACCTAAGTCAGTCAACACACGGGAACTTAACCTCAAATTCTGCAGTAAAATAAAGGCAAAAAATAATAATTTTAGAAGCAAAACGTATACACCCTCTGTGTCGAGGATGACTGGGATATTACTGAGTACAGAGTAAGTGCAGCATACCTTGCAGACATCTGCAGGACATGTTCTAAGCTTTGTAGCAGCATTAGGGCCAAAAGACACCAATGGCCTTCGGACATGCTGATAAAACAGGTTTACAGTCAGAACAAAAAGACAAACAATGATGCACTAAATTAAAGCACATGAATATGTTGTTAACTAAAAGGCATCTAGCCTTTTCAAGACCAAAAAAACTGATGCCATACAGCCATAGTTACACTAAGGTAAACATTGTGATGCCACGTTTGAACGCTGACATAACTAGGACAGGATACATGTCAGGTCCAGGAGATTTGGTAATGTTTATGTCAGGAGAAGCCTTGCCGTGCAACCTCCTCCAGCAGGTGCAGCGGCAGGATCTCCAGGTATTTAGGTATTGTAATCTGAGTCCAATATGATATTAGTCTCCAAGTCAGTTACGTAATATGAGTTGTATTAGGCTAAGGGTTTGGTGAGTCCGGCTTAGCCGTGATAATTGGAGTCCCCTCTGTATATAAAGAGGAAGGGCTAATAGCAATAAAGGTCAAGAAAGATATTACCTAACTCTGCATCTCTTCTACCCAAATTCTGCCCTTCCTCCGGTCCGGCCGCCGCACCAGCACCGGTCCAACCGGGGAAACTAGGGTTTCCCCGGTCAGACCGCCACTCTACCTCCGGCGTGACTACTCTTTGGCCTCCGGTCCGACCGCCGAGCTTCCAGCACGGCGCCTCCGACTACCTCCGGTTCTCGGCCACCTGCAAAACATTCGTATAATCTGAGATCCAGGCATGACAACTTGGTATTAGAGCACATGGCTGACGACAACATCGAAGCATACGATCAGGTGGCAGATTTGGCGGCAAATCTGACCAAACAGATGGACGAATTGAAGGAGCTCATGAACAAACAGCAGATCAGAGGGGAGGAGCTTAGCAACAGGCTGACAGCGCTGGAAAAGTGAACAGCAGGGGATGGATTGCTGCCGCTCCCAGCCGGCCACACACCAGCAGCACACCATTACGGGAACGGGGCAGGGTCGACACCTGAGAAGCCCCCTCGTTTTCATAGACTGGAATTTCCTTCATGAGATGGGCAAGGCGACCCGCTCAACTGGCTGCAGCGCTGCGAACAATTCTTCCGTGGGCAGAAGACACCGGCAAGCGAGAAGGTGTGGCTTGCGTCTTACCATTTGATTGGGGTGGCGCAGCAGTGGTACTTTCAGCTGGAAAGAGATGAGTGGGAACCAGATTGGCCACACTTCAAAGAATTCATCAATTTGCGCTTCAGCCCGTCGATCCAGCACAACCCCTTGGGCGAACTCCGAGAGTTGACACAGACCGGCACGGTGGAAGACTATCAACAGCAGTTTCTTGCAATCTTGTGCCGGACGGACTATCTTCAACCACGGCAGCAAGTTCAGCTGTTCACGTCGGGGTTACGTGAACCAATCCGCACGGACGTGGAACTGCAAAACCCGGCGAGACTTCAGATGGCAATGGCTCTAGCGAGGGCTTACGAGCGCCGAGCACAAGTCACGGGACAAGACACTGCCGTCCTGCACAAAAAGCCGACTACCACACCTCTGGCAGCAGCGGCACCGGTGGCACAAATGAAATCAGCGCCGGCCAGCAGGCCATCCCTACCCGCCCTACCAGCACCGACAGCCAGCAGCACTGCAGGATCCGGCCAGGGGCCCATCCGATCACGCCGGACAATGCAGTGCCGGGTCCTTTCGCCGGAAGAGATGGAGCAGCGCAGGGCAGGGGGATTGTGCTTCAACTGCGACGAGAAGTTCACTCCAGGACACCACTGCAAGCGCCTATTCCTCTTGTTTGCACCGAGCAGAGGCTCAGACAATGAGGTCGACGTCGACATTGCGCCAGATGATGAGGAGCCAAGTATATCTCTGTATGCAGCAACCGGAATTACCCCAAAGGCCGGACAAACAATGCAGCTCCATGTCATGGCAGGAGGGGCAACCTTGCTCGCATTACTGGATTCGGGCTCGACGCACAACTTCATCACCACCGAGGCGGCTCAACGCGCCAACATACCAATCCAGCCGCGTCACGACTTGCAAGTGATGGTGGCCAACGATGACAAGGTCAGCAGCACAGGACACTGTCGAGGGTTGCAATTGCAGATCAACCAAGAGGCATTCACAGTGGATTGTTATTCCCTCTCTGGATGGTTTTAACCTAGTACTCGGGGTCCAATGGCTGCGCACGCTTGGTCCAATCCTTTGGAACTTCGACACACTCAGCATGACCTTCTGGAGAGAGAATTGCAGAGTGCAGTGGCAGGGCGTACAGACCATACCACGGCCGCAGCAGGCATACTCCATTGCCGGGCCAAACCTGATGGATGCGCTGCTCCAAGAGTTCGACAGCTTATTCAATGCCCCCCCCCCACAGCTTACCCCCTCCACGGGCTCAAGATCATCACATCCACTTATTGCCCGGCACGGCCCCGATTTCCGTTCGTCCTACCGATATCCCCAACTCCTGAAAGACAAGTTAGAACGGCAATGTGGGGAAATGTTGCAGCAGGGAATCATTCGGCCAAGCACTTCGGCCTACTCGTCCCCCGTCCTTCTCGTCAAGAAGCATGACGGCACTTGGCATTTTTGCGTGGACTACCGCGCCCTCAACAGCAAGACAGTGAAGGACAAATTCCCGATTCCAGTAGTGGACGAGCTCTTGGATGAATTACGAGGAGCTAAATTCTTTACCAAGCTGGATCTTCGCTCAGGATATCACCAAGTGCGGATGCATCCCCCGGATATTGCGAAGGCGGCCTTTCGTACTCATGAAGGCCTCTTCGAGTTCCTTGTGATGCCATTCGGTCTGACCAATGCTCCAGCGACATTCCAGGCCCCTCATGAACAGCATTCTTCGCCCATACTTACGCCGTTTTGTACTGGTATTTTTTTATGACATTCTCATCTACAGTCCCTCTTGGGTAGAGCATTTGCGCCACGTCAGGGCAGTCCTTCGGCTACTCCATCAACACCAACTGTACCTCAAACGCTCCAAGTGTTTTTTCGGCGAATCATCCGTGGCCTACTTGGGACATGTCATATCAGCAGCGGGCGTAGCCATGGACATTACAAAGGTGCAAGCCGTCAAGGAGTGGCCGGTTCCACGCTCAGTCCGGGCCCTTCACGGATTCCTCGGGTTGGCAGGATATTACCGCAAGTTTATCCAGGGGTTTGGGGCGATTGCGAAACCACTCACTCGCCTACTCAAGAAAGAGGCCTTCTCATGGTCAGCCGAAGCAGCCAGGGCATTCCAATCTCTCAAAGATGCGCTTACTTCTGCGCCGGTTTTACAGCTGCCCAACTTCGAGCTTGAGTTTGTGGTGGAATGCGATGCATCCGGATCCGGTATTGGGCAGTTCTTCATCAAGGTCGCGGCCCCATTGCATTCTTCAATCGAGTTTTATCCACTCGCCACTCGCATCTGGCTGCCTACGAGAGGGAACCAATGGGCCTCGTCCTTGCAGTCCGGCATTGGCAGCCATACTTGTGGGGACGCCGTTTTGTGGTCCGGACTGATCATTATAGCCTCAAATTTTTACTGGATCAACGCCTTTCCACAATACCGCAACATCGTTGGGTTAGCAAACTGTTTGGTTATGATTTTTGGATGAATTTAAACCGGGCAGGCTGAACACTGTTGCAGACGCATTGTCCCGTGCTACGGCTGAAGAAGAAAATGCAGTCGGCGCTACTGATGGATTGCTCTGTGCTATCTCTGGCCCAAACTTCGCTCTCCTAGATGATCTGCGACGGGAGACTGCATCAGCCCCAGACTTGATCACCCTACGCGAGCAAATTGAGGTAGGTACAATGGGACAGCCATGGCAAATTGCGGATGGGTTGATTTTGCACAATAACAGGATACATGTGTTGCAGACTTCACCACTTCTCCATTCTATTCTGCTAGCAGTCCACTCGATAGGGCATGAGGGAGTGCAAAAGACCCACCACCGTCTTCGGGCTGACTTCCATGTGCCACACGACCGCAAATTGGTAGAAGAATTCGTCCGCTCTTGTGCGATCTGCCAATGTAACAAATCAGTTCAACTCCATCTAGCTGGCCTCTTGCAACCTCTGCAGGTTCCTATGAGAATTTGGGATGATATTGCAATGGATTTTGTGGAAGGGTTACCGCGCGTCAATGGCCAAACAGTTATTCTCATAGTTATTGACCGTTTCTCCAAATATGCGCACTTCATCCCACTCGCACATCCCTACACTGCCAATTCAATGGCAAGAGTATTCTTTGATGAAGTGGTTCGCCTTCATGGGATACCTTGTTCGGTTGTTAGTGACCGCGATCCAGTATTCATGAGTCACTTTTGGTCAGAGCTTTTTCGGTTAACGGGTACTCAACTTCATTTGAGCTCAGCGTTCCACCCGCAAACTGATGGCCAATCAAAGGTTACCAACAAAATTATTGCTATGTACCTTCGGTGTCTTACAGGGGATCGCCCGCGTTAGTGGGTGCGTTGCTTACCATGGGCCGAATACTGCTACAATACTTCATTTCAAACATCGTTGCGCAAGACAACCTTTAAGATGGTCTATGGCCGAGATCCTCCGACAATTCGGCCACATTCATCCATGTCTACTCGCTTACAGGCGGTTGATCAACTCCTTCTGGAAAGAGACCAACTGATTGCGGATATTCGGGACCGCCTTCTTCTTGCTCAACAACACTACAAGCACGCTTATGATGCCAAGCATAGGGAGCTTTCCTTTAAGATTGGGCAGTGGGTACGGCTTCGTCTTCACCAACGCCTTGCGTTGTCCCTAGCGGCAAATATTAATCGCAAGTTGGCTCCTCGATACTACAAACCATATCAGATTTTGGACAAAGTTGGGACTGTGGCGTATCGCCTCCAATTACCACCCAGAGCTCGCCTCCATGATGTGTTCCATGTGAGTTTGCTCAAGCCATATTTCGGTAATCCTCCGCCAACACCGCCTGCGTTGCCACCGCTTCACCATGGTCGCGTTGCGCCCACACCACATCATGTCATCCGTGCCAGGCTCAGCAATGGGGTGAGAGAGATTCTCGTCCATTGGGAGGGATTGCCGGCTTCAGATGCTACTTGGGAACCCTTGGAGGAATTTCGTCGCCAATTTCCTTTTTTCAAGCTTGAGGACGAGCTCTTTTCCGAGGGGAGAAATGTCAGGTCCAGGAGATTTGGTAATGTTTATGTCAGGAGAAGCCTTGCCGTGCAACCTCCTCCAACAGGTGCAGCGGCAGGATCTCCAGGTATTTAGGTATTGTAATCTGAGTCCAATATGATATTAGTCTCCGAGTCAGTTACGTAATATGAGTTGTATTAGGCTAAGGGTTTGGTGAGTCCGGCTTAGCCGTGATAATTGGAGTCCCCTCTATATATAAAGAGGAAGGGCTAATAGCAATAAAGGTCAAGAAAGATATTACCTAACTCTGCATCTCTTCTACCCAAATTCTGCCCTTCCTCCGGTCCCGCCGCGCCAGACAAACACGGTCCAACCGGGAAACTAGGGTTTCCCCGGTCAGACCGCCACTCTACCTCCGGCGCGACTACTCTTTGGCCTCCGGTCCGACCACCGAGCTTCCAGCACGGCACCTCCGACTACCTCCGGTTCTCGGCCACCTGCAACACATTCGTATAATCTGAGATCCAGGCGTGACAATACACAAGCAGGACAGTAAATAAAGCAAATTAAGCATAGCTAGGTAAAAGAGATCATAAACCAAACAATACCAAATAGAGACCATACCTTCAGATCAAATTTTGCAAGAGAGAGGTGATCAAAGGATAGTAAGTTTGTAAGTTTCAAAATATCAGCTCTCTTAAGTGATCCATCGCTTTAAAAGAACAAGCAACTGCTGCTGAATGGACAACGGTGTGCCTAATCCAATATTGCTCCCAAATGAATATGGAGAGCCGATTATTCCAACTGTGCTTGGCATGCCTATCTCTGATAATAGATAGGAAATGGCTGCTAATATGTAGGCAAGGCATGAGTCATCATTGTTCTGGAAAAAAATTATAGCATCAGTTAAGCAGCCAACTGAAGAGCAGCTTGCAGCTTGCATAAATATTTAAATATTGATAGAAAACATAATACATCTGAACTCTTGTTCATAGTTTGTACAAGAACCTGAGCTGGCTTATATACAGTATCTTATCCGGCAATCTGACTATAAGGAAGTTTGGATTATGATGAACCATGGACTGGCACATCAAATTAATAACCTAACAATTTGGAGAAATCCATCTGTTCAGGGCCCTCAGGCCACCTTGGCAGTGCTGGGAAATGCATAGATGCAATAGATTTCGAAATCAAGAACCTGATATGAAGAAATTGTATACTGCAAAATTCCATCAGTCTATCCTACATTAAATGAGTTGGGTTAGAAAAGGAAACTATGGTGATTGTATTTTTCCAGGTTATGCTAGTGCTGCAACTTGGGGGCAAGGAAGTGTCAAAATTCTAAATACCAATGAAATTTGATGTGATTTCGCCATGCTACCGGGTGACATGATTTATTTGTGCAATCATATTTGTTGTGAATTATAGAATTACTTAAAACTAAACATGGAGACCATAATGTAATTTTATGCATGAAAAATCTGGTTGAAAAATAGGAAAAATTCAAAGTAACAGAACCCCACTAGAAATATCTTAACAATAGCAAAACTGACTGAAGCCTTGCTAAACTATTCAATAAACTCATTGTAACGTAAAACAAACTAAATCTCAAGTTTCTTTCAAATATGATTCTGGGTTATAGCTCATAAATATGATTTAGCGGTTACAGATGCATTACAGATGCATTGCATAGCATTGCATTACAGATGCATCGCATGAAAGTAACAGAGAAAGTGATACAGATTACAGATACGGAGTTGATGTACAGATTACAGTTACAGAGTTGATTTACAGTTTACAGTTACAAAATTAATTTACAATTTACAGTCATAAAGTGAATTTACAGCTTACAGTTCGTGAAATGGATGGCATTGCTACAGTGATGTTACTGTTTTATCGTGTGCTTGCTGAGTTTTCGGACTCACCCTTGCTTTAACGTTGTTTTTATAGGAATCTGTTGAAGACGACATGCATGGGCGGGAGTAGTACAGTCGTTCACGTGCCACAGTGATTCACAGATCATCTACAGTTGATATAGTTAGTCTCGGATAGTCTAAGTACCTTTTTGGTAATTAGGAAAGTTATATCTCTGCTGCGCTTAGTGTCAATTGTACTAGCTTTCGTCGTCTGGTTGCTATTTAAATAAAATAATTGCTTCGCAAGACCAGCGGCAAAAGTTGAAGTTGGTAGCATTATAGAGTAGGTGGTAGCACTTTGGGCTCAGGGAGGAGCCGGGGTGTTACAATTGGTATCAGAGCGGGCGTTAGGTCCGTGGTGGATAATTTGGTAACCTAGGTCGTCTTAATCAAGAATTTGACTCAGGATGGGTTATTAAATTAAGACTTGGCTTAGGTTATGTAATTGCTAAAACTTGACCCACACTGATGCACAGTACGATGGGATTGGGTCAAGCATTGCATTTTTAGTTCTGTTAGTCATGTTGTTGATTTGCAATGCTTTGAGGTTGATGCTTGTGAGTTCACAGCAAGCATCTAAAGTTATTTGTGTGTCCTACGGGACTTTGTTGTGATTGTGTCGCGTACCGATGCAATAGAGACTGAGACCGTGGCCACGGGAGAGGCCTGGTCATGTTGCCCTTTGTGACAGTGAAGTAGTGATCCTTTGTTTCAGTTTTGGGAAATTGGTTCCCTTTGATTAGCAACTCGTTGAGTTGTATGGAAATACCCGATACTGGGGAGTGCTCTAGGCAAGTCTGGTATTCGGGGGAATTTTGATTACATGAATGATTGGAGTGACTTGCGTGTTGAGATCATTGTTTTGGAGAAGGCAATATCTGATAGTGGTTGAAGTATTTGATTCAGCGTACGTGGGATAGGGTAGTTAAAGTAACAGGTTGGTAGGGTATGGAATTCTAGACAGTGAGAACCCAGGAGAGTAATTAACTTTAGTTATGTTTGTGGGATTGAAGTTGATTTGAATCCAATGAGTAGTGACATGAGTAATAGCGGCGTAAGGCATATCCATTTCTGCTCAATAGTTGGATTTGAATTATTGGTGAACCAGTCGGTGATTATGGTTGCTTAGACTATTGAGCCACATTGAATGACTGGTATTATGATGGCCCAAATCGATTAGCCCAATCGTGCAATCTAGGCATGCTAAGAAATGTGCTAATTTATTAATTTGGTGGAAAATCCCTTATGGAGTTATCCTTTCATTTGTCATTAGGTGAAGGATTATAAAGCTAAGTTTATCAATCCTGCACCGTGATTGATTATTATAATCACAACCAATGTTTTGGAAGGTTCTAATAGTTGTAATGTTGGAACTATTGGGATTAGTTGGGAGGATAAGAATGGGGATCTTGATGTCGGATAAATCTCCCAACTAAATTTGATGGAGAAGAATTATGGTATAGTTGAGTGAGACTCAAATTCTGAGGGATGAAGCTAATAATGTTCTAGTACGGAAATTATGGTATATTTGGTGGCAATATTTAATCATGAGTTGGTGGAGTTGCCACTGCATTTTGTAGGAAATCATGTGCACGCCTACGAAAGAACAGACGGATTCTATGCTTAAAAGCAATTGTGGTTTACGGAGGTACACATGAGGTGTGCTAAAACCCGGGTGATTGATCATCCTTAAAGTTGAGCTGGTGGAGATTAGTTAGCGCCTTGGAATTAGGTGCTCATGGGATTATTTATTGATAGTGGATCTTTTGATCAAAGAGTCTTGATCGCATCTTGTGGTATGCTTACTTGATAGTCGTTATGATTATGTTGTTTTGTACAGTAAGGTGACAGTGTTTGATGAATTATAGAGTAAATATGGAGGAATAAAGTATCCGGTGAACCGTGGAAAGGTTCAAGATGAGATACTAAAAGTCAATGACTTATGTATTAGCGAATTGACATTTGCTAATCTGTGTAAGCAGTACAAGAGGTACTTGCTTGTTGTTGTTATGGGGAAAATAATTTTAATTGATTTCTATGTTGGTATTTGGAAGAAATGCTCTGTGTTTTAATGTTCACTAGCATTTGGAGTTCATGATTTCGAAGGAGGTCATGCTCAGTTTCTAATAATGACGAATGCTTGGAGGTACGGTAGGAGATCCGTATGACTCACAGATTGGTTTCTGTGCATGTGTCATGAGTGCTACCTAACTTCCCTCACTTCTGCATATGAGATTTCCCGGACGAGTGGTCCGTGGCGTTCCCGAACACGTAAGTTTCGGGCGTACCTAAGAACGAAGTCCTAGGCGTACTCAGGAAAGTCCTGAGCGTTTCCCAAATGCATAATTTCGGTTGTTTTGAATTGGGAGTTTAAAGTGAGCCCGGGCGCGTCAACTAGGGTAATGTAAGATTTAGATTTTGTTGCATCTCCCTGTTCCTTGGTGTTATTTGCCTATTGTATATGGCTAATAGAAAACGAGTTAATCTTATGCCATAATCCTGGTGAGAAATTAATTAGGAATAAAAATCGGCCTTAAAGGCAAAACAGATTATGTTATCGTAACTAGTAACTTCTATGGGAGATAATGGTGACTGACGTCACATTTAAGCTGGTAAATCATGGTAGCAATGAGAGTATGAGATTTTGGTGAAAGAGCTTCCCTAACTTATGTTTTGAGGTAATCATCACTAGGTGTTAATGTTTTAGATTACTTGATTCCCATAACATAGATCAAGGATGATAATATTATCGGAGTTATTGGAGGAGTATTGCGAATCTTGGTTTATGAGCCTCATAATTGTTGACAGCTAGTAGAGGCTAAAGGATTGAGGTAAAGTTAAAGTAGAGCTATTGGAAGGTTTAGTTATTCGATGTTAAATGAAATCCTAATGGAGCTTACCTCATTTTGTGGATGTGAGAAGTTAAGAGTTGGTGTATGATTTGTTTTATCCACCATGTTTGGTGATCATTATTTAAAGAAGTAGTTAGAGGAATAATCCATTCCATGAGTTAAAGTCGACCATGATGGAATTAATCGTAAGACCAATAGAGTGTGAACTGAAACCCTAGAAATAAGGGTACTGAAGGGATTGAACTGATGGGAACCAATGCAATTTTAATGGGGGCATGAGAGACTATCTGTCGGCAAATGTGTCGTTGGTGAAGGGGATTTTGTTTAGGTACTCCTTGAGTAGTATACTAAAGCTTCCCCAGATTTATGGGAACGTTGCCCTAAGATTGAACTGGTCTTGTAGCTCAATGGGCGATGGAAGAATGAATTGTTGTATGGCCATTTAATGAGTAATTGGAATGTTTGCATATGTTGAAGTATGGGAATCTATTATTCTTGCTAAGAGAGTAAGAACTATCTTTGCGAGTTTTGTCACATGGATGTGTGGTCGATACTGATTTTTAAGGGACACGAAGTAAGATATCTTTCGTGTTATCGATTGAAATGATTGATCGATAGTCAAATGATTATTTTGGGGTCCCTTGATTTGGGAATCCGTTCATGGCCACTTTCAGGGATAGTGGAGTTAAGTGGAAAATTGCGGGATTCCCGCATTTCAATTGTGGTCTGTGGTTTTTGCTAAGGCGTTATCAATACGCCTAAAAGAATATGCTTTCTTTTCTTTGAAAAGAAAAGACTGATATGGGGAATAGAAATATTTCGCATGGTATGTGCGGCATAAAGTTGTTTGTTAGGATGAGGATTAATTTCTTATCCGATTTTCACTCTAAGTGAGTGTATTGTGATGGTAATGCTAGAGATAAGGGCTAGATATAGAAGTCCTGTACAGGTTTGTCCCTGACTGACTCTTCCGTAGAGATAAGTCTCTGTTTGTAATCTGCGGCAGATGATAAGATTGGAAAGTCCTATTAGAGATAGAATAGATTGTTTCGGTTTCCTCCTTTAGAGATATCTTCCCAGGACTTTCCTAATCTATCTCTGCAGCTTATTGTATTCTGATATGGCGGTTTAGCCATCTATAAAAACACGCAGGGATCGGTGGTGGTCCTTATCCCGCAAACCATTAGGTTTTACATGGTATCAGAGCCTCTCCTCATGGCGAGCTCTTCCACCCTAATGGCCGCCGCCACCCTAGGTCATCCTGTGACCGAGAAACTTACCAAGTCCAACTACACGCTGTGGAGAGCGCAGATTCTCCCAGCGATTCGATGTGCAAGACTTGTCGGCTACCTGGATGGATCGGCAACAGCACCAGCTGAAGAAATCGTCACCAAAGATGGCGAGAAGGAGATCAAAGTTTTCAATCCGGCGTATGACCTGTGGCTCGAGAAGGATCAACAGGTCCTGGGCTACTTGCTCTCCTCTCTTTCCCGAGAGATTCTCACCCATGTTGCCTCCAAGAAGACTGCTGCAGAAGTCTGGAAGGCTATTGAGCAGATGTTTACTGCTCAAACTCGTGCGCAAGCCGTCAACACCCGTATTGCCCTAGCCACCACAAAGAAGGGTCATATGACGGTTGCAGAGTATGTTGGGAAGATGAAGGCTCTTGGAGATGACATGGCAGCTGCCGGAAAGTCTCTAGATGATGAAGAACTTGTGTCCTACATCCTTGCTGGACTCGATCTGGAATACAACTCAGTTGTAACCAATGTCACTGGACGACCTGATACAATCTCCGTCGGTGAGCTTTACTCTCAACTCCTCAGTTTCGAACAGAGGTTGAATCTTTTGCAGAACAACCAATACCAGCCATCCATCAACTCTGTGATGCGTGGACAAAGTGGCTTCCAGCGTGGCCGTGGAGGACGCAATGGAGGCCGAGGGCGCAACAATGGCAATCGTGGTCGAGGTGCAGCATTCGGCAATACAAACCGAGGGACTGCAGACTCAAATTCCCGACCCATCTGCCAACTCTGCAAGAAGAAGGGGCACTCTGCTCCAGCCTGCTGGCACCGCTTCGACGAAAACTATGTTCCTGAAGAGAAAAGTGCAGCAGCAGCAATGAATTCCTATGGCGTTGACACAAACTGGTATACTGATACCGGTGCAACAGATCATATCACAAGTGAGCTTGATAAGCTGGCCATTCGTGAGAAGTATACTGCTGGAGATCAGATTCACACGGCAAATGGAGCAGGTATGGATATTAATCACATTGGTCATACTATTGTTCGTGCCCCCTCTCATAATCTTTATCTCAACAACATTCTTCATGTCCCTAGTGCTAAGAAGAATCTAGTTTCAGTTCATCGTCTTGCTTCAGATAACCAAGTGTTTCTTGAATTTCACCCTACTTTCTTCTTGATTAAGGACCAGATCACGAAGAAAGTTCTTCTCAAAGGCAAATGTGAGCGAGGTCTTTATCCTCTCTCATCCACACCCTCGGCTGATGTCAGCAAACAGATCTTTGGAGCAATAAAATCGCCATCCTCTTCACGGTGGCACAATCGCCTTGGCCATCCAGCATCCACAATAGTGCAGCAGGCTGTTAGGCTAAATAATCTTCCTTGTTCCCCAGAATTCAATAAAGAAACTGTGTGTAACGCTTGTCAACAAGCAAAAAGTCACCAATTACCTTTTACCAAGTCTTCTAGTGTCTCTAAGTTTCCTCTAGAACTAGTTTTCTCAGATGTTTGGGGTCCAGCATGTGAATCTGTTGGAAGAAACAAGTTCTATGTCACCTTCATTGATGATTATAGCAAATTTGTGTGGATTTACTTACTTCGTTACAAATCTGAAGTCTTCCAAAAGTTTCATGAGTTTCAGCAATTGGTTGAACGATTGTTTGATAAAAAGATCATTTCCATTCAAACAGATTGGGGTGGTGAATATGAGAAACTTAACCCCTTCTTTCGGCAAAAAGGCATATCTCATAGAGTGTCTTGTCCTCATACCCATCAACAAAACGGTGCTGCCGAAAGAAAACATCGGCACATCGTTGAAGTTGGTCTCTCTCTTTTAGCTCATGCATCTATGCCGCTCAAATTCTGGGACGAAGCTTTTGCTACAGCCACATATTTGATTAATAGAACTCCTAGCAAACTTCTGCAGTTTTCAACTCCTTTGGAACGACTCTTTCAAACCAAACCTGATTATGAAACTCTTCGTGTCTTTGGTTGTGCTTGTTGGCCTAACTTGCGACCATATAACACTCGCAAACTCCAATTCCGTTCCAAACAGTGTGCCTTTTTAGGCTATAGCAATATGCACAAAGGTTTCAAATGTCTTGATATTCAAACTGGCCGAATCTATATCTCTCGCGATGTTGTCTTTGATGAAGAGGTCTTTCCTTTTGCAAAGCTCCATCCAAATGCCGGTGCTCGTCTTCGATCTGAAATTCTTCTTTCTCCTGATCTCTTTGGCATTATTGATCATGGGGTGCGCGATCTAATGATCAATGTGATGATTATCCCGATAATATTACGCTCGTGATGATTGCCCGATAATATCTGTCTCTACTAATTCTCGACCAACGGTATGTGCGGCGAGTTGAGCAAGAGATTGCACAAAGAAGAATGAGCAGCAGATTGATCTGCGTCATCGCAGCACTGAGACTCGAGTCAACAAAGCAGCAATCGTGCAGCAAGCGATGCAAGTGCTCAAGCCACCTATCACCCTGTGTATAGTCGGCGTGTAAGAGCTTCATCACACACATATGCACCTTCTAATCCCTGGAAAGTCCGCCGCAACCCTCAAATGGTGTCACTCATGAACAAGTTATCAAGATCTCACCGATACCCCGAGTTAGTGGAAGATGTGATCTCTTCTTCTCAACATCGTCCTATTACTCGCCTTCAAAGAAGGTATTGTAAAACCGGTGATATTCACGGATGGTCGAATAAAGTACATCGATGGGAGAATCAAATATGGTTTTGTTGCTGCGAGTGGTGAACCACAAGGTTTGGAAGAAGCTATGCGATCAAAGCGGAAGAAAGCAATGGATGAAGAGTACACGGCATTGTTGAACAACAAGACATGGCATCTTGTGCCTCCTAAGAAAGGAATAAATCTAATTGATTGTAAATGGGTATACAAAGTGAAGAGGAAAGCTGATGGGACAATCGATAGATACAAAGCTCGGTTAGTGGCCAAAGGCTTTAAACAAAGGTATGGAATTGATTATGAGGACACGTTTAGTCCCGTAGTCAAAGCTGCTTCAATCAGACTTGTTTTGTCAATTGCAATCTCTAGAGGGTGGAATCTTCGCCAACTTGATGTAAAGAATGCATTCCTTCATGGCGTTCTTGAGGAGGATGTATTCATGAGGCAGCGCTGTGGTATGAAGATAAGAAAATGAAAGATCACGTATGCAAATTAGACAAATCATTATATGGATTGAAGCAAGCTCCCGAGCACGGTATTCAAGACTAAGTGAAAAGTTGCTTCAACTTGATTTTCAGCCATCAAGAGTCGATACATCTCTCTTCTTTTATAGAAAAGGTGATGTGACCATATTTATGCTCATCTATGTAGATGATATAATTGTGGCCACTCATCAACCAAAGCCACACAAGCTCTTCTCAAAGATCTCCAAGGTGAGTTTCCATTAAAAGATTTAGGAGATCTACATTACTTTCTTGGAATTGAAGTAAAGAAGATAGATAATGGAATTCTCTTGACACAAGCCAAATACATCTGCTGATTTGTTAAAAAGAGTCCAGATGCAGACATGTAAACCAATGAATACTCCTATGTCCACCATTGAGAAACTATCATTGGAAGGAGAAAAGTTAAGTCCCGAGGATAGTACAAGGCATGAAGTATAGTTGGAGCCTTGCAATATCTAACTCGACAAGACCAGACATTTCTTTCTCAATAAATAAAGTTTGTCAAGGTATCTACATGCACCAACAATCGCACATTGGACAGCAGCTAAGAGAATACTCAGTACTTGCAACACACTATGGGCTATGGTTTGAAGATTACTAAATCTCCTTCTATGTTAGTTTCAGATTCTCGATGCAGACAATGGATGTGTAGATGATAGAAAATCCACTGGAGGTTTTGCCATTTTCTAGGAACCAACCTTGTGTCTGGAATGCAAAGAAACAACCTACGTTTCAGATCTAGTCTGAAGTTGAGTACAAAGCAATGGCTAATTGTGCAACAGAGATAATGTGGATCCAAACTTTTCTAAAAGAGTTGGGAATTTCTAGTCCTCCTGCAACTCGACTATGGTGTGATAACCTTGGAGCAACTTATCTTTCTGCTAATCCAGTTTTCCATGCTCGAACTAAACATATTGAGGTTGATTATCATTTTGTTAGAGAAAGAGTAAATCAAAAATTACTTGATATTAAGCTTATCTCCACAGAGATCAGATTGCAGATGGTTTCACTAAAGCTCTACCTATTCAACGCCTCAAGGATTTGAAGCAATCTCAACTTGATAAAGTTGTGATTGAGAGGGATGTTAAAGGTAATGCTAGAGATAAGGGCTAGATATAGAAGTCCTGCATGCAGGTTTGTCCCCGATCGACTCTTCCGTAGAGATAAGTCTCTGTTTGTAATCTGCGGCAGATGATAAGATTGGAAAGTCCTATTAGAGATAGAATAGATTGTTTCGGTTTCCTCCGTTAGAGATATCTTCCCAGGACTTTCCTAATCTATCTCTG
Organism: Dendrocalamus sinicus; assembly: GCA_036346575.1. Lineage (NCBI taxonomy): Eukaryota > Viridiplantae > Streptophyta > Magnoliopsida > Poales > Poaceae > Dendrocalamus > Dendrocalamus sinicus. Next base: position 2,746,605 of record CM070658.1, read on the forward strand.
CAGCTTATTGTATTCTGATATGGCGGTTTAGCCATCTATAAAAACACGCAGGGATCGGTGGTGGTCCTTATCCCGCAAACCATTAGGTTTTACAGTATGGCCATTTAATGAGTAATTGGAATGTTTGGATATGTTGAAGTATGGGAATCTATTATTCTTGCTAAGAGAGTAAGAACTATCTTTGCGAGTTTTGTCACATGGATGTGTGGTCGATACTGATTTTTAAGGGACACGAAGTAAGATATCTTTCGTGTTATCGATTGAAATGATTGATCGATAGTCAAATGATTATTTTGGGGTCCCTTGATTTGGGAATCCGTTCATGGCCACTTTCAGGGATAGTGGAGTTAAGTGGAAAATTGCGGGATTCCCGCATTTCAATTGTGGTCTGTGGTTTTTGCTAAGGCGTTATCAATACGCCTAAAAGAATATGCTTTCTTTTCTTTGAAAAGAAAAGACTGATATGGGGAATAGAAATATTTCGCATGGTATGTGCGGCATAAAGTTGTTTGTTAGGATGAGGATTAATTTCTTATCCGATTTTCACTCTAAGTGAGTGTATTGTGATGAAATGATTTCCTAAGGGGAAATGAATTCCCTTCTTTTTTGGGAGAAGGGTTGATGTTTGTGGATGAATGAGTTAATTATCATTAGCTAGTAGAGGGCCGTCGGAGAGATAGAAACTCGCGTTCGATTTTGACCGGTATAAATGAAGTCACTACAGTGTGAACTACATGTTGGCCCAGACGAATCAAAACGCGCACTCTCAGTGGACGCAACACACACGAACACTTTTGAGCAACTCAGACACAGAGTTTTTTTGCTGCGTAATGCCATACAGCTTTTCTACTTTCTCTTCTTTATATACTACTCAACAAAACAAACGGTTACAAGACCTTGACGGTGTACTAATTACACCACTAATACTTCCATTACATGCATGCAGCCACTAATAGTTCCGTTGCATGCATGCAATCACTAACCACACCACAACTCATTGACTCAGTCGTTTTCGGACGCCCAGTGACGACTTACGACCACTGCGCTTGCTCAACCACGGTGCCTTCGACCACAGCTCTTCGACCATGGCTGCTACTCGACTTACGAGCACTTCGACCATGGCTTCTCGACCATGGTATCTTCGACCACGTTATCTTCGACCATATCTCTTCGACCACGGCTGCTACTCGACTTACGAGTACTTCAACCACAACTTCTCGACCACAGATTCTTCAACCACGATGTCTTCAACCACGGTAGCTACGACTACTGAACACTCGACTTACGAGTGGTTCACTGTAGCTTTCGACCACTGTAGCACTCGGACACACTGAATGCTACAGTACTCCACCGAGCATCGATCGCTCTGAAGACTCTTCGACTACTACTGATGGACGTGGATCGCTCTGATGAATATTCGATCACGAAGGACTCTACACACAAGTACTCTACTCCGGAGTCTCCTCTAGGATTTTTGACCACACAGTACTCGACACACAAGTACTCTGTTCTGGAGTCTCCTTCTCTGGGATCTTCGACCTCATAGCACTCGACACACAAGTACTCTACACACGACTACAACACGATACTCGACACACGAGTACCCAATACTCAAACACATGACCACACGACATACGACTACAAAGTACTCGACACTAGTACTCTACTCCTGACTACCCAGTACTCGAGCACTTATGACACAGTACTCGAACACAGACTATACACGACTCAAACATCGACCACTATCAACAACAAGATTAGTTCCAACAATCAACCCCCTAATCTTGTTGTCTTTATTTGTAAGTACCTCCTTGCCAATCTTCAAAGAAGCGTCGGTTCTTCATTCGCCACTGCGAGATGTGCCTCTTAATGCCCACATAGGCCACAGTTGAAGCACTTCACCTTCTTCCTGTTGAACTTGCGCTCACTAGTGTCAGAGTCGTTGTCGTCCTCGTCGTCGTCGTCGTCTCTACGACCATCACCTCCTTTCACGCGGCCACCGCCACGGTCACGGTTCTTCTTCACGCCACTGCCTGACCCTCCTATCTTCTCCTTGTTGAGGGTCTTCCACTGCGTGCGCGTGAGCAACAAATGCTCTCATTCACATCATCAAAACTGATTCAAGCACGCTCGTCGTAGGCTTTGTACCGCCCAACGAGATCTTCAACAATGAGGTTCTTCAACTCCACGCACTGCTCGATCGAGGTGACGAGCTGCATGTAGCGCGCCGAGGCAGCACGAAGAAACCTGCGAACAACAGCAATTTCATCCACCGTGGTATCGCCCAACGCACGAATTCTTGTGGCGACTAACGTCACCCGACCGACGAAGTCTTTAACGGACTCCTCTTCCTCCATCTTTAGCCCCTCGAAGTCTCTCTTGAGGGTCTGGAGCTTGGCTTCGTGCACGCACTCGTGCCCCATGTGTGCCGTCTTGATTGCCTACTATGCCGACTTCACCGTGTCTTAACTGGTATATAGCGTACAATGCTAACCGGTCCTTCTGATACTCCGCAGCACTAGGTTCGACTACTTTCCACACGTTCTGAGCCTGAAGAGCGACTCGCATCTTCATTGTCCAAATCGTGTAGTTGGTGCGAGTAAGCTGTAGGTACGACAACGTCACCGTGCTCTTCCTCTCCACCTCTCGCGAAGTGGACGGACCACCTCGTAGTAGGCCTCGCACAACAACAACTCGCATAGCGGTCGAAGACAAACTCCTTCCTTCTCTTGGCATCTTCTCCAACTCACGGGAATACCAAGACTTCTTCTCCGACACACAGAGAACACCAAGGCTCTGATTCTCCGACACAAGGGAATAACCTGGCTCTGATACCAATTATTGGCCCAGACAGATCAAAACGCACACTCTCAGTGGACGCAACACACACGAACACTTTTGAGCAACTCAGACACACAGAGTTCTTGCGATCAACTCAGACACACAGTTTTTTCGCGACGTAATGCTGTACAGCTTTTCTATTTTCTCTTCTTTATATACTACTCAACACAACAAATGGTTACAAGACCTTGATGGTGTACTAGCTACACCACTAATACTTCCGTTACATGCATGCAGCCACTAATACTTCCGTTACATGCATGCAGCCACTAATACTTCCGTTGCATGCATGCAGTCACTAACTACACCACGACTCATTGACTCAGCCTTTTGTCGGACGCCCAGTGACGACTAACGACCACTACGCCTACTCGACCACGGCTGCTATGATCACGGTATCTTCAACCACGGTGTCTTCGACCACGTTGACTTCTACCATGGCTCTTCGACCACTGCTGCTACTTGACTTACGAGTATTTCAACCACAGCTTCTCAACCACGGTAGATACGACTACTGAACACTCGACTTACGAGTGGTTCACTGTAGCTTACGACTACTGTAGCACTCGGACACACCGACTGCTACAGTACTCCACCGAGTACCGTATAATACAGTACTCTTTGACTATTACAGTGACGCTACGACTGCTACAGTGAATCTTCGACCACGAAGTACTCGACACATGAGTACTCTACTCCGGAGTCTCCTTTTCCGGGATCTTCGACCACACAGTACTCGACACACGAGTACTCTACTCCGAAGTCTCCTTCTCCGGGATCTTCGACCTCACAGTACTCGACACACGAGTACTCTACACACGACTACAACATGATACTCAACACATGAGTACCCAATACTCGACACATGAGTACACGATATATGACTACAAAGTATTTGACACACAAGTACTCTACTCCTGACTACCTAGTACTCGAGCACCGACCACACAATGCTCGAACACCGACTACACATGACTCAACTTGACTATCAACAACAAGATTAATTCCAACACTAAAATCGATTAGTAGACCTTATCTTGATTGAAAGTTAGATACTGTAGAAAAATATATTTTAAAAACCAATGTAAACAGGGCCTAATATCAATACTCACTAAGGTAGTGATAGCCCTTTTCATGATCCCAGATGATAGCACAAAAAGAAACTGCTTAAATGCCAAATTTTGAGTTAGCTTTTCTTCCTTGGTGATATGCTCATGGCATTCTTTTTTCTTGGTGGAGGGAAATTCTGAAAACTCTGGTGTGCCTTCTTTTTGTTCTTGTTTGGCATCTTACAAAATAATTCAACACTCCCATTAAAATCAAAGCAAAAATTATGGAGTGAGATTGGTGCATGAATTAGAGATGAAGAGCTCTCCCCAATATAGCTCTCAGCGGCTGCGGCATAACCTTGACTGTATTTGTCAAATATACCAGCTCTAACACCTATATCTGCATCCATCAAGTTGGTCATTTCCATTTCACTGTTAAAGTCCTCATCTTCTGCCAAGTCACATGCAGTGTCGGTGGAGCTACAATACACCACAAGATTTGCCAACAGATGGCAGACGTCCTCATCTTCTGCCAAGTCACATGCAGTGTCAGTGGAGCTACAATACACCACAAGATTTGCCAACAGATGGCAGACACCCTACAGGAATTTCAGCAAACATACTTAGTGCCCTAAATAACAAAAGAAACAGACACAAAATCACCAACGACAAAAGGTTATGAATGCATTGTTCAACTTGTAGCACCTCAAAAGTCATTGAATTGAAGGCAAGTATACAACAACGAAGGAAAACTCCAAGCTGGCTATTTGGATCCAGAAATACATCTTCCACATTTGCACCCTCCTCCGGTGGAGTGAGCACGCCTGGCAAAAATCATTGCAGGGTAAGCTGTCTGTTTGCTAACCTTTCTAAGTGTGAAATACCAAGGACTCAAAAGCATCCATCCAAACTGTGAATCTCACCCCGTAGCTTATCGAAAAAGTTGAACAAATCATCTGTTGAGGTAAGTGCTGACAGGGTACATGTGAGCTGCTCACAGAGCCAACCATTAACTAAATCATCTACCGCCTTCAACTGCCTTAAAACCTCTTCCAGTGGAGGTTCCAGAAAATCCTCACATGACTACAAGTCTACAAGAAGAATAAGTGAGGATATGTCTGAGTGAACTGAAAGGCAATATGGCTTGGAGAGACAAGAAAATGGCGGTTACAATGTGATATAGACATGACCACAAGTGTGCCGCTGTTACAACATATCACCATCAAAATATCAAAATAGTGGATGACTTATGTGTAGTTGATCAATAATAAGTGTATCGACAACCACTCTCTCGAGACAAGTCCAAATTGAATATAATAACACAATTGCAATTGCAAATCTATAATGATAATCAGGGTTAAATATTTTGGCCAAATTTCGCCGTTTCAGTGGGTGGCAAAATGCAAATAATTCAGCCAGATTTTAGCTGAATATTCCCATTTGAAATTTGTGTAAATTTTGTTTAATTTTTGGTTAATTTTTATCAAAATTCAGATGATATTTGAATGGTTCATCCGAAATTTCAGCCAAAATAAACGAAATTTCGGAATTTCGTTCATTTCGCCGGGCTCTGAAATTTTTTGCAGGACAAATTAATTTTCCCTGATGATAATATGGTTACACCAGCTACTAAGTTCAGAATAAAGAATATACCAGCTATTCAAACAAACACTACAGAAAACTGAGCGATCTTGGTAATAATATCGAGTACACTCACAAAGAACGGATGCTTTATCTTATACCAGATATAGAATCGCTGCTTTTTTTTTGTTTTTGCTCGACACAAAATGGATCATTCGCCCGCAGAAATTAAGTAGCTCGTTCTACATTTCGATGCCAATTAGTACGTGCAACCGGGTTTACATAAAATTACAGCGCTAATTCCCACATGCTGAAGAGCAAAATGCGGCCAATCCAAAACACAATATCACAGCACCGACGGAAGTAGTGAGCACACAACAGTGATAGGACTAGGAGTAGCATGTCAAGGGGAAGAGCGTACGTACGCGGGTGAGGGCGAGCAGAAAGAGGCCGAGGCGGTTGTGGTGGGCTACCGATTCGAAGGGGAACGGCAGCGCGGCGGCCCCCGCCTGCGCCGGCGGCGCGAAGACCTGCACGAGGTGGCACATCGCCATTTTGTGCGGCGTCAGCTCCAGCAGCGCCCCGCCTACGCCAGCGCCAGCGGATCCCGCCTTCTTCTCCGCCGATCCGCCGAAGACCCCTGCGAACACGTTGATGGCGCCGCCGCCGGAGACGAGGGTTTTGAAATTTTCGGCTCGGAAGCGGGGTGAGTAGTGGAGTGGGGTTTCGGGCGGCCGCGTCTCGTCCTCACGGGCAGAACTGGCAAAATGGGCCGCCCCCGCACAGCCCGGCAGGAGTTCAGATAGGTACGGTCCAATTAGGCCTGTTACCATTGGTCCGAATAAATTATTATGGTCTATATATCTGCTCTTTGACTTAAGCATTAATATAGAGAGAGGTCAGACTGTACTAAATCGATTTAGACACGTTTAGTCCAATAGACCATTAGTAATTTTACTATCAATCGTAATAATTTTACTAGTATTTTTATTACGAGTCACAAATAATTTTACTATCCAGTCACCCGTCCATGCTCAGAAGAATATAATAATCCTAATATAAATAATTTTACTATTATTCATAAGCAATTTTACTGACTACCACAGAGGTTATGAGCAGACCTAGTCTCCTGATATGATTAGGGGTAAATAGCGTACCATGCCGTACTGAGCTGGGGCGAATCTATGTACAATACTATGCGTATTGTGCCAGGTCATCCTACCATGCCGAGGTGCCGGTCTAAGCATGGTTAGCCCAGCTTGACACGGCTCGTTTACTGTTTGTGTTATGTCATATCTAGGTCAAGTCAATAATACTGTGTCTCGGATCGGCACAGTTGGAACGTCTCATTTTGCAAGCTCGAAACCTTCGTGGAGAAGTGGGCCATTAATTATAAATGGGCCTGGCAATCGTGGCTAGGCTTTGCGTGGGAATCTAGGCCCCATAAATGGGCCACCTTATCAGGCCAAGTTATCGTGTTGTTTCTTTTTCTCCTCTTTTTCTCTTCATTTTAATCCCTGATCGCTAGTATTGTCACCCAAGTCCAATTCATTATTCATGTTCGTCTCTCCAAAAAAAAAGGTCAAATTCATGTAACGTCTAGTTCATGTGAACTAAAGAAACAAATTCACTCTGCAAGCCATGCCAATCCACACTCGGTACTGTTTTGTGTCAGTATCGCATTGTGTGGTAGAGTTGATTTCTGACGACCATAGTGACGCCTCCCAGCCACTGGTACTACAAGTCCCAGCCAAGCGCACAGTGTCTGATGCAAAATTGCAGGCCACTCCCATGGCCGTTGGCCGCTAGTTTCTATGTAAGACGAAGGTAGACCAGTCATATATGCTTCTGCTGCTAGGAGACGGCGACCCTTGTCCATCGACAGTGGAAGCTACTATAAATTAATGGTTTCATGAGAGAATACTATCACATTAGTTCAAACCACATAAAAAATTCTCCTCTCATAATACATGGTGGTTTAAAATAGTAGCTTCAATTATGTAGTTCAGCTTCCTACCCCTTTTTTACTCGGTTGGTCCCCACTTAACCACTCCCCACCGCACTTCTCTCCCCCTTCCCGCATCCACATTCCCTCTCTCCTCCTGTCGACAATCGTCGCTACTCTATTGGGCACCTTTGCCATTGCTCCTCAACCAGATCTGATCATCCTCTGCGTGTGGTCATCACTGCCGCCATTGAGCACCCCCCTGAAATCCCCTCCTGGCCAGATCCTTATCTCGTGCGTCTTCTCGGTTGCACTCATGCCCATCTAGATCCAGACAGGTGGTTGCCACGGCCATTCTCAAGCCTCGGCGCTGTCGCCCTTGTGCCCAACATCACCCTCACCACCGCCAGGATCTAGCCAAATGCAGTCACTGCCACTGCCCTCGCTTGACACCGCCGCCGGGATTCGGCCACCAGCGTCCAGATCTGGTGGTCGTCGACGTTGTCTTCCCAATTGCTGGCAGCATCGTCGTCTCATGCGTCTTCTCGATTGTACTCATGCAGCCACCATGCGTGATTTGGGCAAAAAGACGAGGTACAATGCCCTTTTCTCTCTCTCCTCTCCATAAACCACCTTCTCTTTCCCCCAAATCACCGTAGCTTCTGCAGCCCTCTCTGACACACTGCAAGTTACCACCTTTGCTCCTTCTCCCCTCCACCGTAGCTCGGCTCTGACGTGGACCTATAAGGCCACCAGCCACGGTGGAGCGATGTGGATGCCCTAAAGCGTCCAAAGGTCTAGTGGCCACCGGACCACACCCAAATGTGGCTCTCATTCTTCAGACTTCAGAAGATGCTAGTGCCACCAAGAACATCAGCAAACTCAAGAATTTTTTAAGCTTTAGCCGATCTATAGATTTTTTGCTTTTGGTTGTCACAAGCTTACTACATGGTTAACTGACATAAACAACCGGTGCAAATTCTGGAGTAGAGTCTGGACTCTTTTTTAGCTTTCGCTGTTCAGGTCGGTATGCCTGACTTGTGGTATCTGTAACTCAGGAGAACTTGCAGAGCTGAATTTCTCTCTGTTGTTGTAACAAGAGCTTGAGTATTGTGTTGTGGGACCTGAAATCAGTCCCATGAACTGAAAACTGTGATAGGCTCATGGCATATAGACAGGTGACTATATACGACAGCCAAGAAATCTTACAGAATCAAAGGAGGGAAAAAAAGAAAATGAGGACGAAAAAACATCTGATCTAGGGATCTGTTCATGATGCAACAGCTGCTTTTGCGTATGCAACCGGTAAAGAGAGCAGCTTCTTTGCCTTGCCAACGTACGCGCGCTTGGTGAAGTTGTTGTAGTCGTTTGCCTCAATGGCATCCAGGATCTGCCTGTACAACCACAAAGATGCTAGAACCTGCGAGAAAAGAACCGTCCATATGGTAAATAACTAAATATACCGAGCCCTATAAAACACCACTTTACTGGAAATTTACGATTTTGTTGATAGAACATCAAAATGATGAATTTCTAGCCTCTCATACCGGCCATCTGCTCGCAGAGTCTAGATGGGGGACGCCCTTCTCAGCCTCATCAAAGAACAACCTGGCACGCTGGATTTGGCCCTTCATGAACCTTCTCCATTTATCGGTCACTTTCCCTCTGAATATGTCCTCTTCCGTCAGACCTGCCTCTGCCAATTCATCCATTGGAAGGTATATTCTCCCCCTCCTCGCGCTGAAATTCCATCCACAACAAACACATCACATTACAAGCCAGAAAAAAATGAATAGACACAAGTTAACCTGTTCCTTGCTGACAAATAGACTGTGTGTAAAATACAGTAAACCTATTTGCAGTTTAAATTTTAATGTGCAAGACATCTGATTGGGTACATCCTAGACTATATTTTAAAACACAGTTGTTTGACGCAAAACATATCGGGTGTCAAAATACAACTATGTCAGGTCCAAATCCACAATTTACTCAGCCAAGAATATGCTGCTTGGTGGTGGTAAACAAATTGGTACTTACTCTTCGCCTACATCTCTGAGAATATTTGTCAGCTGGTTGGCAATCCCAAGAGCTAGTGCAGCATTGTACACACTCTCGGTTGAGGCCTTTGAGTCCAGGGCAATGCCCATCACCGGTACTGTCATGAGACCAACCGTGCCAGCGACGTAGTAGCAGTAGAGGTAGAGCTCATCAAAGCTCCTGTACCTTGATTTCCACAGGTCAAGCCTCATTCCTTGAATCATATCCTTGAATGGCTGTAAAGAAAAGAAATTATGATTGTATAAACATCAGACAAATGCATAATAATAACAAGTAATAACAATTCAACTTAGCAACTCCAAATAGCGTCAGACATGCTACAGTACATCTTTCGCTGTTTTACCTGGATATCTACCGGAAACCTTGACACTGTGTCTGAGAGGGCTGCATCATACATATCATATGGGCGGCCCTCGAAGAGATCTTCTAATCTCTTCTCCCAACGATCAAGTGCCTTCGGTGTAATGTAAGATGAGTTAGGACCATCCACTAGCTCATCAGTTCTTCTGCACCATACTGCAAAGGGTAAAAATAACAACATTACATTAGGATTACTAAGGTCATTCTTCAAAAGAAAATTACTAAGGTCATGGACAATAACCGTCGGCTTAATTTTCACAAGTAGCAGTAACAAGTAAATATGCAACTCAACCGTACCATAGATTGCCCAAACAGCTTTGCGCCTTTCAGGAGTCATAAGCTGTGTACCTGAAAGGTAAATTGACGCAAACAAAAACCGTGATAAATCAAAGATGGTAAAAGTCCACTGTAGGATGCAAATCTTAGCATTAACGATCAAGCTACTGCTAGTTATAGGCTCATAGCAATTAAAAATGAGTTCTTACAAGGTCAGAGATCCAAGTGGAAACAGAAACACAAAAGAAGTTTTTTTTTAAAAAAAAAGACTGGACGGTTATATGATTAAATCAATCCCATGCATCTCCACATCACCTCAACCCCACCAACCAATCTAGCCCTGGCCCTGACACTGTTCAAGAAAGCTATACGGGTACCTTCTTGGTGTATGTACATGTACAGTTGGTGTTTAGAGAGCCATGGCCACGAGAGTTCTAGAACTGGTTCGGCACAGTGGGAATATTTTGTGTATTATAGAAATTTAGAAGTATTCATATTTTCTTCATTCAAGGATTTTACCCCTAACCCTTCTTGCAATCCTCAAAAAACAAATATGGTAAAATCTAAACGAGGTATAGTTAGTTACATAATATTGGGATTTGATCTCGTGAACTCTGTATTATCTCATACGTATTTAGTATTCGCTCTAATCAAGTCTTTGTACTCAAGAACAAGAAAGAATCTAAATGAAATGGTACTTTCGATTATACCATCCAGAATTCCAGATAGTGCTATCCAGTGGTAGCAAAATGAAATAGTTTCACTTACGATGAAGAAGAAGCAGTAATTAAGGATGATGATGAAGAAGCAGGGACCCACCTAGGTAGAAGGTCTTGGCGTACTCGGCGCAGACCTCGCCGCAGCGGTCGTAGGAGCTGCCGAGGAGGCCCCACCCGAGCAGCTCCCCCTCCCCTCTGGCGTCCTCCTCCGCCCACCGCCGCCGCGGCGCCCCCTTCCTCCCGTCCTCCACCAGCGCGGCCTGCCGCAGCACCACCTCGTACACGGCCTCCTCCGACGGCGTCCTCACAGGCGGCGGCGCCGTGGCCACGAGGCTCGCGAAGGCGCCCCTTTTGAGGGGAAGGCTCCGGCGCCCCCGCCGCCTCCTCTGCTCCGGGAGCCGGTGGCGGCCGTGGGCGTGGAACTTGCAGCCTTGGTGGTGCGCCGTCCAGAGTGCGGATGACCCCGCCATCTGGCGAGCGGTGGAGGCGAGCGGATCGTGAGATTCTTGCGGCGCTGTGCTTTGCTGTGGCTGTGTTGGGTTCTCGTCGTCGCCTCGCCGCTCGTGTCGTGGTTTTAAATGGCTCGCTGGGTCTCTGCGAAGCGACGTTGGGGGTTGGGTTCCTATTTATTTCTTTTCTCCTCGTAACTTGTGCCTTATAATTTATTTTACAGTAACTAATTTTTAAATAATATATTTTTTAAAACAGTATTAATAAAAAAATTATAATAAACAGTATACTAAATTCATCTGTACTAACTAAAATCATATATAACTATTTTTAAAATTTAAATATTTAAATCATAAATCACAGACCAAAACACCCACCAAAAAATGGCTCCGGTGGATTAGCCGCTCATTACTTCCCTTCTTTCTTGTACAAAGTGGACGTGGACCCAATCCATGCCTTTCAATTAGGGATTGATTAAGGCTAAATTATTTTGGGCCTATAATTTTTATTTTGTGTTACAGTAACTAATTTTCAAATGATGTGTTTTAAAGTAGGGCATATAAGTTAATTGTAGTAAATATTATACTAAATTCATCTATATTAGCCTAAAACACTCGTGAGTATTTTTCTCTGTACTCTCTCTTACAAGCAGACAGAATTAAAAAATTTAAGCCAAAAACTACACCCTCTTGGCAAGCCACAGAAGCACAGTGCCTTGATTTTTTATAATCTCGGTCCTTTGATCCGAGATGAATGGACTAGATCAAACGTTACAGTGCACTCGGTCCTTTGATCCGGGATGAATGGATCAGATCAAACGTTACAGTGCAATTGCTACAACACAAAATGATGCTACAGCGATCTGCGTTACAGTTTGACACTGTTCACTGGTGACTTAGCTCTGCTAGGTTAGGTTATCTGGGTCCTTTCAATGATGCTACGGTTAACATGGCAAGCTGACAAGTCTAGTCGCGAATTTGCGATTGAAGCTAACAGCAGCACTCGCGGTATGACATTAGCAAGTCTCATTAATTGCGAATTTATGATTGTACTATATGGTGATCAGTTGGGTTTTTGATGGCTTATGGCTTTTTTGATGGCTTATGGCTGAAAGCACTGTACGTCGATACTTCAAAATGTATGGCTCGCATTGTCACATTAGTTACTACTCCAAGCTTTTTTTTTTCTTTTTTGTAATAAGGGTGTACGCTCTGCCAATTCGTTAAGGAAGAAGGGAGGTGAGTAGTTGTGTCGGTCTTAGTACTTGAATCCTGGTGCACTAGACTTTTAGTTTTGGTTTATAAATAGCAAGATTTTGTAGAGAAGTTTATAGACAGACATTTGGATACGATTTTAACTGGTTTAAATAAAACCACTACAGTATGTATTATGGCCATGTTTGTTTCCACTTAAGATTATTATAATCTAGCTTATAAATCATAAGTGGAAACAAACAGCCTAGATTATAAGGTAACTTATTATAATCTAATAGCCCAGATTATTGTAATCTAATAAGCTCAAAAAGGAGCTTATTTCAGCTTATAGATCCACCTTTTATCTTAATGACCATAAAACTTTAGGAATATTACTCACCTTTGCCATTCATCCAACCCCCAACTCCCGTGCCTCTCTCTTCCAGGGCATTGTAGTCTTTAAACATTCGAATACAACAATGCATAACTCTGATAATCCAGGCTACCAAACACCTGACAGCTTATTTCTCACCAGCTTATTATAAGCTAGCTTATATAATCCCCACCTATAAGCTAGATTATAATAATCTTAAGTGAAAACAAACAGGCCTATAATCGTCTAAGAGATATTATCTTAAAAAGATACTTTCCTTAAAAACTAACGTAGAAAAACAGTTGCCCACCATCCGACCATTGACCGGATCTCGTTGCTCTCTCTCTCTAGTTGCCACCCCTAAAAATGTGTTGCATGCATGGAATCGACTAGTGTTGGATTGTTACAGAGGTCCTTTGTAAGTTTAGTTTTGTATAGTCCATTAAGCACTAGGTGAACTGAGGTTTTCGAGCAGTGAAATCCATGATCACGTGCATTTGCACATGTGTTTGTCCTTTTGGAACACATGCACCATGCTTCCCTGCAATATACTACTGTCAAAACACTAACTCAGGGGAGCCCGGGAGGGAGGTTTATCTCTAGGCTAAATAATTAATTAACAGTACGACTGGACTCAAGCTAATCACTGGCGTGATGAAGAGCCCACGCATGCATGCATGTGCCGTGTGAAGGAGAGCGCGCGCCGTCGCGGGCAGGTAAGAGTAGATCGCTAAGCAGATACGGTGCCCTGTCTAAAGTTTAGTCACTAAAGTTTAGATCTAAAGTCTTCAAACAGGTAGTCTAAAGTTAGATCTAAACTTTAGTTGACCCCTAAAAAACACTTTAGACCATTAGTCCACCAAAGTGAACTAAAGTGGTCTAAAGTTTTGGGTTCTTAGGCACAAAGACGTGTTTACCTATGCATGTTAGTCTCTCACCTCCCATTTAATGGCTGACGTGTGAAACGAGGAGAGGTAGTATGATCTTTTTGAAACTTTAGTCCTATCCATTAGTACAGGATCCAAACAGGACCTTCGACTAAAGTTTAGTGGCTAAAGTTTAGCCAACTAAAGTTTAGTCTAAAACTTTAGACAACTAAACTTTAGACCATGGGATCCAAATAGGGCCTTAATCGCATCGATAATCGCGTCTAGATCGATCACTTCCTGCAGTAATTAATATTAATTCTTTCTTCTTGCTCTCTCTCTCTTTCTTTCTGTTGAGAGAGGCCGGGTTAGATTAGATGATCAGATGACACTGTAGCAACAAGTACTTGACGCCAGAAGGCCACCTCGCAACACGTAGCAGTATCCTGAGCTCCCAAGATCCCCTAGCTAGCCCCACGACGGCGACATGTCACTGTGTACTTTGATTTACGCTATGTTCTTCTACTACTAGGCAGTGATGCCAACATGCATGTCTACCTAATATGACTAACTATAGCCTAATTCTATTAAATATTATTTAAATAATATGCTTTACTCATATTATGGGATGAAGAGAGTACTAATTAATTAAGGTTTGTCTTAATCATTGGTCACCTGCTAGTGGTAAGCGGTAAGCATGTGCTGCTGCTCTTCTTGTGCCGTAAATGCTTTGGATTAGTCGCGTTGTGTGCGTCCCCTTCGATCGATCCGTCCTTCCATTGTGCTGCTAAGTATAGTTGCTTTTGGTCCACATAGGTGGCGATGGGCCATGGGTTCTGCCACGTCGCCGTCGCCGCCGTGGCGAGGTCACAGCGGTTCAGTGCTCGCCGCCGTGTTTCCGGCGCAGGTTTCAGCTTCACTTCTCGTGGCTGATAATTTCGCACGCCCATCGACGAAATTAAGGTCAATGCTTGTGTTCTGTGACCACGATCCAGAGCTACGTGAGAGGCTTCTTCTCTGACCGCGATCGATGACGCGTTGCTTTTGACGGGCACGGTTTCTCGATGCGATCGATCGCTAGCTCTCTGATTAACTATGAGCCTGGCATTTTCGCCGAAAATTATCTCATGCATGAACGGTGCGCGTTAGTTAATTCGTTCATTAGGCCCAGTCATTTCCCCCCACTTGTTAGGCACTGTAAATGGCAGTGGCAATGATGTGAGCTTAATTGCGAATAATCAGTTCAAAGCAAGGCCTTTCAAATGGGAGCGGTAATTACTACTACCAGTTAAGCACAAGGTTGCTAGTTCAGGATTGGAAGTTTAACTGTCCTTGTAAAATTTGAGGCATATATACTCCTTCCTTGTAACCAGCTGATAAGACATCACTTCAAGTCCCACATACAGTGCCATTTAATTAATCAAACTGAGCTGCCACTAAACAAAGTCCCATATACACTGCAAGATACCCTTGGCATTGGAGCTCCTAAGCACGGCGACGAAGACAAGTCTAGAAGAGATCGAAGCCATTTAAAACTCCTCAACTAGACAGCCAGTGCATTCCTAGTTTGATGACGAGCTACTAGTGACACGAGTGCTGGCTTCTAGATCCATTCCCAACTCTGCAAGTCGACAAATAAGCTCGCATCACAATAGTAACCTGAATATATATAGTATTAGTCAGTGAGTTATCCATTCATTCAGAGAAGTCGCACTAACTCCATCGATCAGACAAAAGTTTTGGAGCGTACCGACGATGCTTTCGAGGATCTAGGAGCCATGATTCACCATTGCTACTCGCCAGAAAATGACGAGCTCAACTCTAACGATTCTAGTCATTACAAGTAGAGGCACATCATGCATCGTTTGTGTGACGAAGAAACCCATGTCATGAATTACCAACCAAATTAAGCGGTTCATGCGTATCACCATCACCGGCATCCAAGGTTGCGAGATGCCTCTTTGTGAGTCCGACCAAAAACTCCAAGCAATTTTCTGTGGACAATTTCGTTGTCGGGAAAAGAGTGTGCTTGGTACCTCTCGACTTATCTTCTCTGTTTTTCTGTCAGTATGCAAGACCGAGTTCTGGCACCATCTTTTTCTTTTTTCTTCTTCTTGTTATTCTATTTATGTTCTTAAAATAGCACTGTACTATTGTTCAATAATAGTACCTATAGCATTCATGAATCCAAGCATGGTGTACTTCTTGTCTCGTGACAGAAGCACAGTTGTCTACTTCATGCGTGCGCCCTCCTATAAAGAGGATCATTATAAACAGTTTAGAACTGTTATTACAAATGATTTTCTAAATCATCTAAATTTATGTGTCTGTGATAATCGTCTGAATTTTTTGTATTTATTTACTGTTTTGTTAATTGTAATTGTTTAAAATTGTTTTTACTCACTGAAATTAGTAGTAAAATTTATAAAAAATTCATATAGAATTATGGAACATTACGAGAATATTTAGTACCATTTATTTATCCGCGGTAAATTATTCCATGCATGTTTACCAACAGTAAATTTATTTATTCCTTTCATACACATGTAAATGACTGGCATCGCGAACCGGGAGTTCGGGGAGCTAGCCCAGCATGGTCAAAACTATCTAACGTGGGCTTCCGATGTCGAGATAGTGCTTGAAGCTAAGAAGCTCCGTGCGGCTATTGGGATTGGCGGATCGCATGACGCCCAACCCACTCCTGAGGAGAATGATTAGGCACTTCATTTTTGCAGGCACCACCTCTACCTCACTCTCAACAATGAGTACATGGCAGAGAAGAGCGCGCCAGCACTCTGGACCGCACTTAAGAAGCGGTTTGAGAGGCTAAAGTACACCATTCTTCCTCAAACAGAGCAAGAGCCGACTTCAAGATGGTCGGGGAGTACAATTCTGCCTTGCATAGGATTTGTACCAATCTTCAACATTGTGGCAAGCAGATTATAGACGAGCAGAAGATTGAGAATACCCTATCCACCTTCCACCCCAATGCAGTTCAATCCGCACACAACTATCGTCAAGACGGCTACAAGGAGTATGCCGAATTGATTGATATGATGCAGGTTGCGGAGGCTCAGGACGAACTTCTCCGTAAAAATTACGTCACTCAGCCACCGGGGAGCTCCGCTGGCCATGAGGCCAACGCCGGGAGCTACAAGGTGCGAAAGCTCTTGATGAAAAGAAGGGGGAGGAAAAGTAAAGCCGTTGCCTAGAAAGGCAGGTCAGATGCTCCGAGTGATAAAAAGACAAGCAAGGCAAAGTGGAGTGGCAAAACTTATGGCCAGCAAGACCATGGTTGCTACAAGTGTGGCAAGTGGGGGCATTGATCACGGATTTGTAAGGAGTTGCAACATGTCATTGATGCCTTCCAAGCCCAGAAGAAGAAGGATAGCAAAGGGCAGTCTGAAGCTCACTTTACATCAGTTGAGGGGGAGAGTTCTGAGCAGCTGCCCGCGTTGATGGAGGTTGAGACCATCCCGGCAGCAGTACCCCCTTTCAACTTAAAGGCAGCCACCATCATGATTTCTCTCAAAGAGCAGATCACTCCCGAGAAAATAGCCGAAGAAGTCTCTGATTTTTTAGTAGATACAATCTGATGCACAGAATGCATTAGACTTTAAATGTCATTTATTTTGTGTGAAAAGGACAAGTTATAACTTGCATGGATGGTACTTTAGCATTTATTTTCTCATGATGGTTGGATTATTTTTTGAATAATTCATTCATTTATTCAGTTTATAATGGCATGATATGTTCTTATATTGAAGTATTTTATTTATGTATTGAATGCCTTCTAATACATGTTAATAAAATACCTTATATTAGAACACGTGTGGCGCCCTATAGAGGAAGTGTGCTTAGCCGACAGCGGTACAACGAATACCATCTTAAGAGAGACAAAGTATTTTCAGTCGATTCGTAAGAATGCATACCCGAGGGCCATACCCGGCCCTCGGACCCCGGGAGATGATTGGTACCGGAGAGGGACACTGTTTTCCTTGGCTGGCGGACGGTGGTTTCACCGTGATTTTGGCCTGGCGCATGGGAATTTTTGGGGGGTCCCTCGGCACGACCCGTCGGCACTGGCGAACGGCACCGCCGGTGGCTTTTTCGGCCAAAAACCTGCCATGGCAGCCGAAACGCACCCACGGTGGGCGATTTCGCCCGCCACGCCAGCCGTTTCTTGCGCAGAACGCGTGTGGCGCCCTATGGAGGAAGTGTGCTTAGCCGACAGTGGCACAACAAATACCATCTTAAGAGAAACAAAGTATTTTCAGTCGATACGTAAGAATGTTGGCAGCTTTACGACAATCGCCGGAAGCGATGCATGTATAATTGTTTCAGGAAGAGCCACAATTGTACTCCCAATAGGCACAATTTCGGTCATTGAAAAAGCCTTATTGTATCCATAATTGACTAGAACTCTCCTAAGTTTTAAGGATATTCGCGACAATGGTTTCCACGTTGAGATTTAAGAAGAGTACGGTAAAGAATACCTGCTCATTACGAAGCGCGAAGAGAATGGAAAAAGAGTATTAGAAAAACTTCATTCACTAGAAACTGAGCTATATTATACCAACATCAAGGCATCTGCAGCCTACACTGCCCTGACGACAGTATTTAGAAGCTCTGAACTCTTCTGTCTCTGGCATGACAGATTAGGCACCCAAATCTTAGAATGATGAATGTAAAGAATTTCCCGAATCACGAAGATTTTGTGTGCCATGTATGTGCTACCGGGAAATTAATTACTAGAACCTTCACTCTGAAAGTGAAGGACGAAGTCTCTGTATTCCTGAAACGCATCCAGGGAGACATTTGCGGTCCCATTCAGCCTCTTTCAGGGCCGTTCAAGTATTTCATGGTGCTCATTGATGCTTCTTCGAAATGGTCGTATGTGGGTTTATTGTCCATAAGAAACCATACTTTCGCAAAGCTGATCTCGCAGATCACTCACATCAGAAATGTCTTCCCTGATCATCACATAAAGTCCATCAGAATGGACAACGCCGGAGAATTTACTTCAAAGGCATTTGATGATTATTGCATGGCGATGGGGATTGCAGTTGAGCATTCGGTACCGCATGTCCATACCCAGAATGATTTGGCAGAGGCATTAATCAAGAGAATTAAATTTATTGTCCGACCCCTTTTGCAGAATTGTAATTTGCCTGCTACATATTGGGGACATGCAGTCCTACATGCAGCAAATCTCATCAACTTTAGACTATCGGCCTACAATATCCATTCACCTATGTAACTAGCGCAATGATCATCACCGAAGATTTCTTATCTCAAGAGATTTAAATGCAAGATTTATGTACCTATAAATCCATGATCACGTGCATTTTGCACATGTGTTTGTCCTTTTGGTACACATGCATCTTGCTTCCCTGCAAATACTACTGTCAAAACACTAACTCAGCGGAGCCCGGGAGCTTTATCTCTAGGCTAATTAATTAATTAACAGTACGACTGGACTTAAGCTAATCACTGGCGTGATGAAGAGCCCATGCATGATTGCCTGTGCCGTGTGAAGGAGACCGCGCGCCGTCGCGGGCAGGTAAGAGTAGATCGCTAAGCAGATACGGTCCATGCATGCTTAATCGCATCGATAATCGCGTCTAGATCGATCACTTCCTGCAGTAATTAATATTAATTCTTCCTTCTTGCTCTCTCTCTCTCTCTCTCTTTCTGTTGAGAGAGGCCGGGTTAGATTAGATGAGATCAGATGATACTGTAGCAACAAGTACTTGACGCCAGAAGGCCACCTCGCAGCACGTAGCAGAATCCTGAGCTCCCAAGATCCCCTAGTTAGCTCCACGTAAATATTCTTTTTTAGGCGGTCTACGAGCTGCTGCTCAATCTATTAGTTATGAAATACCATTAACTTTTTATGTGCTAGCAATATCTCTACGTGTGATTCGTTAAAATAGGATCTTTTTCCTCTAAAATCCATTGAATATTTATCTTCCTTTTCTTATTCTATATTCGGGTTGGTAAGTTAAACTAGATAGCTATATGAGTGAAACAAAACAAGAATGCCGCGTGGAGGTGGAAGGCCTACGGGTCGTCAACTTCTTTTCTCGGAGAAGAAACAATGACGGTATCTGAGGAATAAGCATCGGCTAACTCTGTGCCAGCAGCGCGGTAAGACAGAGGATGCAAGCGTTATCCGAATGATTGGGCGTAAAGCGTCAGAGGTGGCTTTTCAAGTCCGCCGTCAAATCCCGTGGCTCAACCGACAAAGCGGTGGAAACTACCAAGCCGAGTACGGTAGGGGCAGAGGGAATTTCCGGTGGAGCGGTGAAATGCATTGAGATCGGAAAGAACACCAATGGCGAAAGCACTCACGGGCCGACACCGACACCGAGAGACGAAAGCTAGGGAGCAAATGGGATTAGAGACCCCGTAGTCCTAGCCGTAAACGATGGATACTAGGTCTTTGTGCGACTCGACCCGTGCAAAGGTCTTTGTAGCTAACGCGTTAAGTATCCCGCCCGGGAGTACGTTCGCAAGAATAAAACTCAAAGGAATTGACGGGGGCCCGCACAAGCGGTGGAGCATGTCCTCTTTCACGCTCATGTCACGTCGAGGTACTGCAGAAAAAAGAACTGCAAAATCCGATCCAATTTTTCGTAATCGATTAGTTAAAATGGTGGTTAACCGTATTATGAAAGACGGAAAAAATCATTGGCTTATCAAATTCTCTATCGAGCCCAGGAATCTATGTTCTTGGAAGCAAAGAAAGAACTCCAGTATTTCGACCTTAGATTTTTGCTCTGTAGGGGCTACACTATGGGCTGTTATCTCAAGGTCCTGGTTAGGCTCTTCTTGTTGTCTCTTAGAGGCTAAAAAGAATGGAAGGTAGAAAATAATGAAAAAATAGATAAATACCTTTTCCTGGTTAGCCAACTTCAATGAATGAATGTGGGCGGTCAACTGTAAGCTCGTGCTCAGAAAGAAAGAGAGAACTATATCCTAGCTAACGGGGGAGAGGAGAGTCTGATTCACGTGAATCAAAGTTATGGAATCCTAGGAAGAGGCTAGCCCAACTTAAATGAGATATGATAGCTTCTTTATGGTCTAACATTCTTGCCAATACATTATCCTCATTTTGTTCCGGATTGTAATCCCTAATGAAAAAAATAGCTCCATGAGCAAAAGCCCCTGTCATGATGAACCCTGCAATATATTGGTGATGAGTATATAAAGCAGCTTGAGTGGTAAAGTCTTGTGCTATGAATGCATAAGCAGGTACTGCTACCGGCGCGTATTCTCTGATGTAGAGGAGCTAAGTCACCCTGTGACTTAGCTCCTCTACGCCATCCAATCTGAGATGAGTGGCCCAGATTTTTTGTTAGTTTTGATTTTTTGATTTCTAGTTTTTAGTTTTTTATTTTTATCCTTTTCTAGTTTTTTCTTTTTTATATTATCTGTGTTAAAATAACCTATTTTTTACTGAAAATGAATGGCGTATGACTTAGCTCCTCTACGTCAGAGAATCCCGCTCGGACGGCGACATGTCACTATGTACTTTGATTTATGTATGTACTTCTACTACTAGGCAGTGATGCTAACATGTATGTCTATCTAATATAATAACAATAGTCTAATTCTATTAAATATTATTTAAATAATATACTTTCTAGTATACGTGATGGACTCATGTTGTGAGATGAAGGAGTACTAATTAAGGTTTGTCTTAATCATTGGTCACCTGCTAGTGGTAAGCGATAAGCATGTGCTGCTGCTGCTGCTCTTCTTGTGCCGTAAATGCTTTGTATTAGTCGCGTTGTGTGCGTCCCCTTCGATCGATCCGTCCTTCCATTGTGCTGCTAAGTATAGTTGCTTTTGGTCCACATAGGTGGCGATGGGCCATGGGTTCTGCCACGTCGCCGTCGCCGCCGTGGCGAGGTCACAGCGGTTCAGTGCTCGCCGCCGTGTTTCCGGCGCAGGTTTCAGCTTCACTTCTCGTGGCTGATAATTTCGCACGCCCATCGACGAAATTAAGGTCAATGCTTGTGTTCTGTGACCACGATCGAGAGCTACGTGAGAGGCTTCTTCTCTGACCGCGATCGATGACGCGTTGCTTTTGACGGGCACGGTTTCTCGATGCGATCGATCGCTAGCTCTCTGATTAACTATGAGCCTGGCATTTTCGCCGAAAATTATCTCATGCATGAACGGTGCGCGTTAGTTAATTCGTTCATTAGGCCCAGTCATTTCCCCCCACTTGTTAGGCACTGTAAATGGCAGTGGCAATGATGTGAGCTTAATTGCGAATAATCAGTTCAAAGCAAGGCCTTTCAAATGGGAGCGGTAATTACTACTACAAGGTTGCTAGTTCAGGATTGGAAGTTTAACTGTCCTTGTAAAATTTGAGGCATATATACTCCTTCCTTGTAACCAGCTGATAAGATATCACCTCAAGTCCCACATACAGTGCCATTTAATTAATCAAACTGAGCTGCCATTAAACAAAGTCCCACATACACTGCAAGATAGCCTTGGCATTGGAGCTCCTAAGCACGGCGACGAAGACAAGTCTAGAAGAGATCGAAGCCATTTAAAACTCCTCAACTAGACAACCAGTGCATTCCTAGTTTGATGACGAGCTACTAGTGACACGAGTGCTGGCTTCTAGATCCATTCCCAACTCTGCAAGTCGACAAATAAGCTCGCATCACAATAGTAACCTGAATATATATAGTATTAGTCAGTGAGTTATCCATTCATTCAGAGAAGTCGCACTAACTCCATCGATCAGACAAAAGTTTTGGAGCGTACCGACGATGCTTTCGAGGATCTAGGAGCCATGATTCACCATTGCTACTCGCCAGAAAATGACGAGCTCAACTCTAACGATTCTAGTCATTACAAGTAGAGGCACATCATGCATCGTTTGTGTGACGAAGAAACCCATGTCATGAATTACCAACCAAATTAAGCGGTTCATGCGTATCACCATCACCGGCATCCAAGGTTGCGAGATGCCTCTTTGTGAGTCTGACCAAAAACACCAAGCAATTTTCTATGGCCAATTTCGTTGTCGGGAAAAGTGTGTGCTTGGTACCTCTCGACTTTTCTTCTCTGTTTTTCTGTCCGTATGCAAGACCGAGTTCTGGCACCATCTTTTTCTTTTTTCTTCTTCTTGTTATTCTATTTATGTGGTTAAAATAGCACTGTACTATTGTTCAATAATACTATATATATTACACCCCCGCGGACTCTCCGGCCGGAGAGGATGTCCACGTGTCAGCCTCCGCGAAAAAGCCCGCAAAGATTTGGTAATTACATTTAGGTCCCTGGTTTTCACAAAAAGGTCTCTGAATTCTTGCGAAAAAGCCCTTACATATTTTTTTGCTCGGTAGTGACCCGCGGTTTCTTGTAATTACGAACGGACCCTTATTTCTTCTGAAAAGGCCATCAATTTTTTTGCGAAAAAGCCCCTCCACTCTCCTTTTATTGCGAAAAGGCCCTCGATTTTTTTGCAAAAAAACCTACGCTTTTTTTTTTTTGCGAATTTTCGTCTCTTTTACTTCGGTCCACACGGTGGCTGGCGTGGTGTGGCGCCACGCCTACGTGGCTAGTAGTACCTATATCATTCATGAATCCAATCATGGTGTACTTCTTGTCTCGTGGGAGAAGCACAATTGTCTACTTTATGTGTTGGCCCTCCTACAAAGAGGATCATTATAAATGGTTTGGAACTATCATTATAGATGGTTTTTTGAATCATCTGAATTTATATATATGTGATAATCGGAAGTTAGCACAGACGATTTGTATGCCGTCTGTGGTAATCATAACACAGACGGTTTATAACTATAACCGTCTGTGCAGACGGTTGGTATATATATAGAACCATATGTGATACTTTCCTATCACAGACGGTTGGTAAATAGAATCGTTTATGATGTGCGAGTATCATAGACAGTTTTTGGTGATAATCCTTCACACACGGTTTATACTATAAAACCGTATGTAATAGTTTATTCTATACCTAAATTTTTTCCTATATTTCAGCTAGCCTCACAAAATATTAACTATGCTATCCGAAAACAAGCAAATACAGCAACAAACACACAAACACATTCCATTCCCATTAAAATTAGAATCCATCATTACAACATCACAAGATAACGAGTAGGTTACTCATCTAGCTAACACAACAAGAACATGAAAAGAACATATCTCCTAATCCTACGAACCTAACCCTTAAACATGGAAAGAACAGAGAAAAACAGAGATTCTAATAGAGAGTAGAAGCTCAACCACGCTGATGAGGCCTCTATGACTGGGCCCTCTTGCCCCTGATGCAGCGTGCGAGTTAGATGTCCTTGATGCCCACCATCGCTGATGCCGACTCGAGTGTCACCTTGATAGCCAGCTGCTTCCGCAACATCTTGCCTTCCATAAACTTGTGCATCACCTTGGTAGCCATGCCAGCTGTTTCGCGTGGCGCCTTGCCTCCCATAGACTTGCGCGTCGTCTGCTTCATACGGGACAGCGAGGATGCTGGGTTTGGGTGAGTATTTATAGGGGAGTAGTCTCAAAAGATAAAATAGCAAAGTTTTATATGGCTTATGTATGCTCATTTGAAAGGTTTCAATGAGATCTACAACTTTACAGCTGAGGCAAACCCCAAATTCCAAAGGAAGGATAAATTTTTTTGACAAAAACTGAAACAAAAACTTGTGATTCAAATTTGAGGCTAAATATAGCCAATTTTTGGGGTCTTAGAGGGCAACTAGTGCAAGTGAGTCATTGTTTGGATCGATCTAGTTGTTAGCTTTCCAACGAGTACAAAAACATCAAAAATGGATACCGTATGCAAAAGTTATGCCCGTTTTAGTAAAGGTGTCTCGGAATGGAATCCTATTCGGACTCAAATTCATCTGGGGGAGAAGTAGGCAGGAGATTATAAAATTTTAGGGGATTGCAAGGTGAGAAACATATCACAGATGGTTTTTTGTATAAACTGTCTGTGATAAATTCATTATCACAGACGTTTTAAATAAATAACCGTTTGTGATGTCTGTCATTATCACAGATGGTTTTTATCAATAATTGTCTGTGAATTATCACACACAGGTATTAGTAAGAATCGTCTGCGATGTAAAAATCCAGTATAGCCTCTTTTACAGTACTGTGGTTTCTTGTGTGGTTGTTGCTTCATGTACTTGTACTGAGATTTTTTATAAAAAAAATCAAATTTTATTCAAAATAATAGAAATATATCCACGTGAAATTTTTTTACAAGAATAGCCTCATGTCGTCTAACCGTTGGGTGACTGAAATCTGTTGTTCAACGGTCGCGCAACATGCATTAGTCAGCGGGCCGTTGGGTGACAAGGTCCAGTCGCCCAACAGTTGAGTGACTGGAACTTGACACCGAACAGCCGGACGATTGGAAGTTCAATCGCCCAACTGATCGGTGACTGTAACTCATCTCATTTTTGTGTAATTAGCTCCTTGATTACGTATGGGGGTAAACGACAATTGTTGCGGTTGAAGCTAACAGCAGCACTCGCCGTATGACAGTAGCAAGTCTCATTAGTTGCGAATTTATGATTGTAGCTAATTAACACTAGGACTCTCCGCATGGCATTAGCGATAACTGCTATCCTTTTAGCTGTGTACGAATTACTATATTGCACTGGTCGATACGTCAAAATGTATGGCTTGCATTGTCACATTAGTTGCTACTCCAAGCTTTTTTTTTTTTTGATATAAGGGTGCACGCTCTGCCAATTCGTTAAGGAAGAAGGGAGGAGAGTAGTCGTGTCAGTCTTAGTACTTGAATCCTCGTGCACAAGGATTTTAGTTTTAGTTATGCTGATGATACCATTCTTTTTCTAGAAAATAGTTTGGAGGAGGCAAGAAACTTAAAGCTGGTACTTTGTGCGTTTGAAAAGTTATCGGGCCTCAAAATTAATTTCCATAAGAGTGAGCTTTTTTGCTTTGGGAGGGCTAAAGAGAGGAGCGTAGAGTATGCAGAGTTGTTCAGGTGTAAAGAAGGAAATTTTCCTTTTAGATATCTGGGTATCCCTATGCATTACCGTAAGATTTTGAATAAAGACTGGTTGTTAATTGAGGAAAGATTCGAAAAAGCTTAGTTGTTGGAAGGGCAAAATGTTATCGATGGGCGGGAGGCTAGTTTTGATCAATTCAGTGTTATCAAGCCTTCCTATGTTCATGATGTCTTTTCTCAAAATCCCTAAGGGAGTCCTTAAAAAATTGGATTATTTTAGATCCAGATTTTTTTGGCAGTGTGATGAACATAAAAAGAAATATAGGCTGGCTAGATGGAGCTTGCTTTGTAAGCCTAAGTGCCTAGGAGGTTTGGGAATTTTAAATTTGGAAGTCCAAAACGATTGTCTTTTGAGTAAGTGGTTGTTTAAGCTTATGAATGAAGATGGTCTTTGGCAGGATTTGATTAGAAGGAAGTACTTGAAGAACAAAACTTTGTCGCAAGTTGTTAGGCAACCGGGATTCGCAATTTTGGGTGGGCTTATGGAAGTAAAAGAGCGATTTTTGGCAAGGGTAAGTTTAGAGTCAACAATGGAAACCAAACTAGATTTTGGGAAGACCCTTGGATAGGAAATGAGTCGATGATGGTTAAATATCCTTTGTTGTATAGATTAGTTAGAAGAAAGAATGTCACGATCTCACAAGTACTAAGTACGACTCCTTTAAATGTTTCGTTTAGACGGACATTGACAGGGAAAATTTGATGAACGGCTTGAATTAGTTGCTCGGTAGTACCGGTTGTTCTGAATGAAAGTAATGACGTCTTTGTGTGGAACTTGAATAAGAGTGGCTCTTTCTCGGTTCATTCTTTATATAAGGATGTCATGAAAAGAGAAGGTATTCCAAGGAAAATTGTCTTTGGAAGACTAAGTTACCTTTAAAGATAAAGATTTTCCTTTGGTATTTGAGGAAAGGAGTGATTTTAACTAAGGATAATTTGGTTAAGCGTGGTTGGAAGGGTTGTACAAAATGTTGTTTCGTGGCTCAGAGGAAAATATTCAGCATCTCTTTTTGATTGTCATATAGCGAGATCCATTTGGAATACAATTTTTTAGCATTTAACACTCAACCACCTAATAGTGTAGCTCATTTGTTTGGATCTTGGCTTAAAAGTTTCTCTTTGAAGCTTAGACATCAAATATTAATTGGGGTTGCAGCTCTTTGTTGGGCGATATGGTTGAGTAGGAATGATGCTATTTTCAAAAAATTACATCTCACTCATTTTTGCGGTAATTTTCGGGAACGCATTGGATCAATCGGTGGTCGCAGATTATCTAAAGAGGAAGAGAGGGCTTCACCGATTGGAGGGTGTCGCATCCTGGAAAAGGTGGTGATGGAGTTCTTTTGCAAGTTTGGATGGAGTAGAAGACATAGAATTGCGAATTAAGTCTTTTGATGTAATGGTGTTTTAAAACTTGTATCACCGTTTGGTGAAGAGTGGCCTTAGTGCTATTTGTGGGTGTCGTAAATGGCTGTACTCATCCACTTGTGAATGTTGGAGGCCGGAATGTTTATTCCTTTATCTAAAAAAGTAATATTTTGTAGAGAAATTTATAGATAGATATTTGCATATAATTTTAACCGGTTTAAATAACATCACTGTAATATGTGCTATAATTATTTTAGTAAACAATGTCTTGAAAAGATTGCTTTTATGGACGAATAGCTGCCCACCATCCGACCATTGACCGGATCTCGTTGGTACTCCTCTCTCTCTCTAGTTGCCACCCTAAAAATGTGTTGCACGCATGGAATCGACTAGTGTTGGATTGTTACAGAGGTCCTTTGTAAGGCCACCTCGCGACACGTAACAGAATCCTGAGCTCCCAAGATCCCCTAGCTAGCTCCACGACAGCGACATGTTAAGGCCTATTTGGGAGAGCTCTATCACTGAAAATGTGGATCTGGAACAGCAGCTCCACCATGAAGCAGCTCCACCGTGGATCTGGGATTCCACCATAGAGTGTTTGGCTTGTACAGCAGCTCCAGATCCACGAAATTGAGGTTTTGGTGGGAATGGCCACTTTTGGTGGGATGGGGTGTGTAATCAGTGGCATTGGTGTGTAATTACCACCCAACTTCACGATGGAGCACCCCTTGAGGAGCTCTATGAAATCCATGGATCTGACTCTCAGATCCAGGATTTTGGTGGATCCAGATTTCGCGGAACTGGAGCGTTTGGGTAAAATTTCGTGGAGTGGAGCTGTTTTTTGTGGATCTGGAGCTGGTGGAGCTCTCCCAAACAGGTCCTTACTATGTTCTTCTACTACTAGGCAGTGATGCCCAGTGGCGGATCCAGGAAAATTTTTTGGAGGGGCTGAAGTACCTTCAGCTCGACCTCAGCCCCTTCTACATTATACATCTATGGCTAAAAATTTAGGGGGGGCTCCATGGGGGCTCCAAGGGTCCGGTAGCGATAGGGGGGCTCGAGCCCCCCCCGCCCCACCGCTGGATCCGCCCCTGGTGATGCCAACATGCATGTCTACCTAATATGACTAACTATTGCCTAATTCTATTAAATATTATTTAAATAGTATGCTTTACTCATACTATGGGATGAAGAGAGTACTAATTAATTAAGGTTTGTCTTAATCATTGGTCACCTGCTAGTGGTAAGCGATAAGCATGTGCTGCTGCTGCTGCTCTCCCCTTCGATCGATCCGTCCTTCCATTGTGCTGCTAAGTATAGTTGCTTTTGGTCCACATAGGTGGCGATGGGCCATGGGTTCTGCCACGTCGCCGTCGCCGCCGTGGCGAGGTCACAGCGGTTCAGTGCTCGCCGCCGTGTTTCCGGCGCAGGTTTCAGCTTCACTTCTCGTGGCTGATAATTTCGCACGCCCATCGACGAAATTAAGGTCAATGCTTGTGTTCTGTGACCACGATCGAGAGCTACGTGAGAGGCTTCTTCTCTGACCGCGATCGATGACGCGTTGCTTTTGACGGGCACGGTTTCTCGATGCGATCGATCGCTAGCTCTCTGATTAACTATGAGCCTGGCATTTTCGCCGAAAATTATCTCATGCATGAACGGTGCGCGTTAGTTAATTCGTTCATTAGGCCCAGTCATTTCCCCCCACTTGTTAGGCACTGTAAATGGCAGTGGCAATGATGTGAGCTTAATTGCGAATAATCAGTTCAAAGCAAGGCCTTTCAAATGGGAGCGGTAATTACTACTACCAGTTAAGCACAAGGTTGCTAGTTCAGGATTGGAAGTTTAACTGTACTTGTAAAATTTGAGGCATATATACTCCTTCCTTGTAACCAGCTGATAAGATATCACCTCAAGTCCCACATACGGTGCCATTTAATTAATCAAACTGAGCTGCCATTAAACAAAGTCCCACATACACTGCAAGATACCCTTGGCATTGGAGCTCCTAAGCACGGCGACGAAGACAAGTCTAGAAGAGATCGAAGCCATTTAAAACTCCTCAACTAGACAACCAGTGCATTCCTAGTTTGATGACGAGCTACTAGTGACACGAGTGCTGGCTTCTAGATCCATTCCCAACTCTGCAAGTCGACAATTAAGCTCGCATCACAATAGTAACCTGAATATATATAGTATTAGTCAGTCAGTGAGTTATCCATTCATTCAGAGAAGTCGCACTAACTCCATCGATCAGACAAAAGTTTTGGAGCGTACCGACGATGCTTTCGAGGATCTAGGAGCCATGATTCGCCATTGCTACTCGCCAGAAAATGACGAGCTCAACTCAAACGATTCTAGTCATTACAAGTAGAGGCACATCATGCATCGTTTGTGTGACGAAGAAACCCATGTCATGAATTACCAACCAAATTAAGCGGTTCATGCGTATCTCCATCACCGGCATCCAAGGTTGCGAGATGCCTCTTTGTGAGTCCGACCAAAACTCCGAGCAATTTTCTATGGCCAATTTCGTTGTCGGGAGAGGAGTGTGCTTGGCTCCTCTCGACTTTTCTTCTCCCTGTTTTTTTGTCAGTACGCAAGACCGAGTTCTGGCACCATATTTTTCTTTTTTCTTCTTCTTGTTATTCTATTTATGTGGTTAAAATAGCACTGTACTATTGTTCAATAATAGTACCTATATCATTCATGAATCCAAGCATGGTGTACTTCTTGTCTCGTGGCAGAAGCACAATTGTCTACTTCATGTGTTGGCACTACTACAAAAAAGATCATTATAAACAGTTCGAAACTATCATTATAGACGATTTTCTGAACCGTATGAATTTATGTGTTTGTGATAATCGGAGGTTAGCACAGACGGTTTATAAGCTGTCTATGATAATCACAACACAGACGGTTTGTAACTAGAACCGTCTTTCACAAACGGTTGGTGTATATATAGAACCATCTGTGATACTTTTCATCACAGACGGTTGGTAGATAGAACCGTTTGTGATGTGCGAGTATCACAGACGGCTTTTGGTTTGAGCCGTCTGTGATAATCCTTCACACACGGCTTATACCACAAAACCATCTGTGATAGTTTATTCTATACCTAAATTTTTTCTATATTTCGGCTAGCCTCAAAAAATATTAACTATGCTATCTGAAAACAAGCAAATACAACAATAAATATACCAGAACATTTCATTTCCATTAAGATTAGAATCCATTATTACAACATCACAAGATAATGAGTAAGTAACCCATCTAGCTAACACAGCAAGAACATGAAAAGAACACATCTCCTAATCTTACGAGCCTAACTCTTAAACATGGCAAGAACAGAGAAAAAACAGAGATCTTAGTAGATAGTAGAAGCTTAACCACGCTGACGAGGCCTCTATGCCTAGGCCTTCTTGCCCCTGATGCAGCGTGCGAGCTAGATGTCCTTGATACCCACCATCACTGACGCCGACTTGAGTGTTGCCTTGATAGCTAGCTGCTTCTGCAGCGTCTTGCCTTCCATAAACTTGCGCGTCGCCTTGTTAGCCATGCCAGCTGCTTCGCGTGGTGCCTTGCCTCCTATAGACTTGCACGTTGTCTGCTTCGTACGGGATGGCGAGGAGGCTGAGTTTGGGTGAGTATTTATAGGGGAGGGAGAGGTAGGAGCACGAAATTTTTTGGCGTGAGGATGGAGAGGTGGATCTACGATCCGTGGGGTAGGGGTTGATGGGTTTCTATTAGCTAGGATTGGATTGGAGAGGATCGACGGGCCCAGCAGTCAGGGACATAATTATCAGAAATAATTTGAGCCACAAACCATCTGTGATACATAATTATCACAGATGGTTTGAATTACAAACTGTTTGTGATACATAATTATCACAGACAGTTTGTGGCTCAAACCATCTGTGATACATAATTGCGATACATATATCGGTACAATGTAAATAGTTAGTCTCAAAAGATAAAATAGCAAAGTTTTATATGGCTTATATATGCTCGTTTGAAAGGTTTAGATGGGATCTACAACTTTACAGTTGAGGCAAACTCCAAATTCTAAAGGAAAGATAATTTGTTTGGCAAAAACAGAAATAAAAAACTTGTGATTCAAATTTGGGGCTAAATATGGCCGCTTTTGGGGGTCTTAGAGGGAAACTGGTGAAAGTGGGTTATTTTTTTGAATCGGGCTCATCGTTAACTTTCCAACGAGTATAAGAACATAGAAAATGGACACCGTATGCAAAAGTTATGCTCGTTTTAGTAAAGGTGTCTCAGAACGGAATCCTACTTGAACTCGAATTCATCTCGGGGAGAAGTAGGCGGGAGATTATAAAATTTTAAAATTTTAGAAGACTGCAAGGTGGAAAACATATTACAGATGGTTTTTTTGTACAAACTGCCTGTGATAACTTCATTATCACAGATAGTTTAAATAAATAACCGTTTGTGATGTCTGCCATTATCACAGATAATTTTTTATCAATAATCATCTGTAAATTATCGCAGACAGGTATTAGTAAGAACCGTCTGCGATGTAAGCATCCAGTATAGCCTCTTTTGTAGTAGTGTGGTTTCTTGTGTGATTGCTGCTTCATGCACTTGTGTTGAGAATTTTTAAAAAATAATCAATTTTTTTATTCAAAATAATAGAAATATACCCGCGTGAAATTTTTTTACAAGAATAACCTCCAGTCGCCTAACCGTTGGGTGACTAAAACCTATTGCCCAATGGCCGCATGACACGCATGTAGTCGGCGGGCCGCTGGGCGACAAGGTCCAGTCGCCCAATAGTTGGGTGACTGAAACTTGATGCCGAACAGTCGGGCGACTGGAAGTCCAGTCGCCTGACTATTGGACGACTGCAACTTAGCTCATTTTTGCGCAACTAGCCCCCCAACCTCACATAGGGGTAAATGACAATTGTTATAGATAGGTAACATTTATCAAATTTTATCTATTAGTTGTATTTTTTCAAAAATAGGAGACAATGTCAGTTGATCCATTTGTGATTTTTGTAGATTATGAATGGTGCAAAATCTATTAGATTCACAATAACATATTACAATTGTTGTACGTTGTTGTAGTGCAAGCAATTTTGTGAAATTTTTTGTGAGGACGATTGAGATAGCAACGATTGATAAGTACGAAGGTAAGTGATACTGTGATGTAACCGGGAATTCATACATGGAGGAGGACTTATTTTTCCATATTGTTGGGTGCCTTGCTACATGAAGAATTGAATGCGAAAAGATGAGTTGATGTTTTTTTGCGAATTAAAATAGACTTCATAATAAAACTGGGAATAACATGGTGTATAGGGTTTGGTTACATGCGTAAGAAAGAGCATCACGCACAGTGCAACAAATCGAAGTACTCCTACGATACATATGCGTCTTTTTGGAATGGAAGTAAATTTGACCTTCGAGGACTAGTGCGGAACGGCCCGACCTAGTGCGAGGACCAGGGCTATTTTTCCTTCCTTGCGAGCTCGGTGTTTAACTCCTCGGTGACCTCTTTGGCATTGGCCACCATTTTCCTCTTTTTCTCGTGCTCCTTCTCGCTAGTCTCATCCTCCCTGCGCGTGCACGCCTCAAGATGAGCTTTCGTATTCCAACATATATACTCGGTTTGCTCGTCATTGCGATGCTCCTCCTCTCAAATCTTGTTGGCCCTTTTGACATCCTACTCCTCTAAGTCAAGAACCCACTAGTCATATGGGTGGATCTCTAGGTCGATCCACTTGCGGTAGCCACATAGTAGTTCCGGGGACTATGGGTAGATGGGACATGTTGTTAGTGCATACTGTAAAAGAGAAATAGTATTCATAGAAAATTATGGAACATTACGAGAATCTTTTATACCATTTATTTACTTACAGTAAATTATTCCATGCATGTTTACCAGTAGTAAATTTATTTATTCCTTTCATATACATGTAGATGACCGGTATCACGAACCGGGAGTTCGAGGAGCTGGCCTAGCATGGCCAAAACTATATGACGTGGGATTCTAATGTCGAGATAATGCTTGGAACTATGAAGCTCCGCGCGGCTATTGGGATTGGCGGACCGCATGACGCCCAACCCACTCTTGAGGAGAACGATCAGGCACTTCATTTTCTCAGGCATCACCTCTGCCTCACTCTCAAGAATGAGTACATGGCAGAGAAGAGCATGCTAGCACTCTGGACAGCACTCAAGAATCAGTTTGAGAGGCTAAAGTACACCATTCTTCCTCAAGCAGAGCAAGAATAGATCAGACTGAGGTTTGCCGACTTCAAGACGGTCGGGGAGTACAATTCTGCCTTGCACAGGATTTGTACCAATCTTTAACTCTGTGGTAAGCAGATCACAGACGAGCAGAAGATTGAGAAGACCCTATCCACCTTCCACCCCAATATAGTACAATTCATACGCAACTATCGCTAAGACGCTACAAGGAGTATGCCGAATTGATTGATATGATGCAGGTTGCGGAGGTTCAGGACAAACTTCTCCGCAAGAATTACGTCACTCAGCCACCGGGGAGCTCCGCTGGTCGTGAGGCCAACGCTGGGAGCTACAAGGTGTGAAAACCCTTGATGAAGAGAAGGGGGAGAAAGGGTAAGGCCGCTGCCCAGAAAGGCAAGTCAGATGCTCCGAGTCATAAAAAGACAAGCAAGGCAAAGCGGAGTGGCAAGACCTATGGCCAGCAGGACCAAGGTTGCTACAAGTGTGGCAAGTGGGGGCAATGGTTGCGGATCTGTAAAGAGCCGTAGCATGTCATTGATGCTTTCTAAGCCCAGAAGAAGAAGGATGGCAAAGGGCAGCCTGAAGCCCACTTTGCATCGGTTGAGGGGGAGAGTTCTGAGCAGCTTCCCGCATTGATAGAGGTTGAGACCATCCCGGCAGCAGCACCCCCTTTCGACCTGGAGGCAGCCACCGCCATGATTTCTCTTGAAGAGCAGATCACTCCCGAGCAAATAGCCGAAGAAGTCTCTGATTTTCTAGTAGATTCATTCTAATGTACAGAATGCATTAGACTTTAATTCTCATTTATTTTGTGTGAAAAGGACAAGTTAGAACTTGCATGGATGGTACTTTAGCATTTGTTTTCTCGTGATGGTTGGATGATTTTGAATAATTCATTCATTTATTCAGTTTATAATGGCATGATATGTTCTGATATTGAAGTATTTTATTTATGTGTTGATTGCCTTCTAATACATGTTAATAAAATACCTTATATTAGAACGCGTGTGGCGCCCTATGGAGGAAGTGTGCTTAGCTGACAGCGGCATAATGAATACCATCTTAAGAGAGACAAAGTATTTTCAGTCAATTCGTAAGAATGCTGGCAGCCTTACAACAATCGTCGGAAGCGATGCATATATAATTGGTTCAGGAAGAGCCACAGTTGTACTCCCAATGGGCACAAATGTGGTCATTGAAGAAGGCTTATTGTACCCATAATCAACTAGAACTCTCCTAAGTTTTAAAGATATTCGCGCCAATGGTTTCCATGTTTAGACTGAAGAAGAGTACGGTAAGGAATATCTGCTCATTACGAAGCGTGAAGAGAATGAAAAAAGGGTATTAGAAAACTTTCTTTACTAGAAACTTGGCTATATTATACCAACATCAAGGCACCTGCAGCCTACACTGTCCTGAAGACAGTATTTAGAAGCTCTGAACTCTTCTGTCTCTTGCATGATAGATTAGGCCACCCATGTCTTAGAATGATGAGAAATATAATCAACAATTTCCAAGGGCCTAATATTAATGTAAAGAATTTCCTGAATCACGAAGATTTTATGTGCCCTGCATGTGCCACCGGGAAGTTAATTACTAGACCCTCCATTATGAAAGTGAAGGATGAAGTCCCTGCATTCCTGGAACGCATCCAGGGTGACATTTGCGGTCCCATTCAGCCTCTTTCAGGACCATTTAAGTATTTCATGGTGCTCATTGATGCTTTTTCGAAATGGTCGTATGTGGGTTTATTGTCCACAAGAAACCATGCTTTCGCAAAGCTGATCTCGTAGATCATTTGCATCAGAAATATCTTCCCTGATCGTCACATAAAGTCCATCAGAATGGATAACGTTGGAGAATTTACTTCAAAGGCATTTGATGATTATTGCATGGTGATGGGGATTGCAGTTGAGCATTCGGTACCACGTGTCCATAACCAGAATGGTTTGGCAAAGGCATTAATCAAGAGAATTAAATTTATTGCTTGACCTCTTTTGCAGAATTGTAATTTGCCCGCTACATGTTGGGGACATGCAGCGAATCTCATCAACTTTAGACCATTCACCTATGCAACTAGCGCAAGGGTCACCACCGAAAATTTCTCATCTCAGGAGGTTTGGATGTAAGGTTTATGTACATATACCCCTCCACAGCGTACTGCAATGAGCCCTCTCCGCAAGACTGGGATATATGTTGGTTATGAGACTGCATCCATAATCAGGTATTTGGAACCCATGTTGGGAGATTTGCATACCACCCGCTTCGTTGATTGCATTTTTGAGGAGGATAATTTTCGAACATTAGGGGAGGAAATCAACCCCTTGATGAAAAATGTCGGGAAATTACGTGATAAGCCACGGCAATCCATGTACATGACCCGCACACTAGTGAAGCAGATAAAGAGGTCCAGAAGATCATTGACTTGCAAGCATTAGCAAATTAGATACCTGATCACTTTAGTGATTTGAAGAGCGTGACTAAGTCGCATGTGCCTGCACGCAATGCACCGGAGAGGGTTGAAATACCAAAGAAAGTAGAAGGTGTCCCTAATCCCGTCCAGAGGCCTCATAATAAAAGGATGAGAACTTCGGCTCCTCGAATCCCATGTAACCGGGGATGCCCGATGAAGAAGGATAAGAAAGACTTATCACAGCCGATCACTGAAGTTCCCCAGAATGAGAAGGGGAGCCAGTTGAGACCTAGCATGTGTATGACACTTTCAAAAAAGGGCATACCGGATCTGAATATCCCCATGGAAGAAGAAAACGGCATGGATGTGTGCACACACATCGGAGCCGAAAAACTAAAGGGACTTGCCACCGCAATTGGAAGAAGCGATATGCAAAGAGAAGCTCCAGAATAAGCAATCGCTCTAGGAGAAGAAACTCATGATGAAATAGCTACAAATTATGTGCACATGGGAGAGTCCATGAATAGGACAACAACCAATATCGATATCTACTTGATAAGGAAAATTGTCACAATCATCGATCTTGATCCCAGTGCATCGCTCGTTGAATGTAAGAAAAGGTCAGATTGGGAAGATTGGAAGAAGGCAATAGAAACTGAATTACTATCTCTGAACAAAAGAGAGGTGTTTGGGCCTGTATGCTGCACACCTCCCCATGTGCGCCCTGTAGGGCATAAGTGGGTATTTGTTCAAAAGAGAAATGAAAGAAACGAAGTAGTGAGATACAAAACAAGACTGGTAGCACAAGGTTTCACTCAATGTTTTGGAGTTGATTATAAAGAAACCTACTCCCCAGTCATGAGTGGAATTAACTTTAGATATCTGATCTCAATGACAGTGAACTTGAATTTAGAAATGAAATTAATTGATGTGGTAACTGCATACCATTATGGAAACTTGGATTCGGAGATTTATATGAAGGTCCCTAAAGGAATCCCTCTCCCGAACCAAGACAGAGCAAATAGAAATCTGTATAGTGTGAAGCTCAGAAAGTCCCTGTACGGACTGAACGAATCTGGTAGAATAGGTATAATCGCTTAAGCGACTTTCTCTGCAAGAAATGCTACACGAACAATGAAGATTGTCCCTGTGTGTTTATACGACGATTCCAGAATGGATTTTGTATAATCTCAGTGTATGTAGATGATCTGAATATCATCGGGACAATGGAAGACATAAAAGAAGCAAGCTCCTACCTGGAGTCGAAATTTGAAATGAAAGATTTGGGCAAGACCAAAATCTACTTAGGCCTGCAGCTCGAGCATGTCCCTGAAGGAATATTAATACATCAGTCGGTCTACACCCAGAAGGTGTTAGAAAGGTTTGGCTTTGAGAAGGCATACCCATCAAAAGTACCAATGATCGGGAGGTCTTTACAACAAAAAAAGATCCTTTTTGACCTAGGGAAGAGAGGGAGGAAGTTCTGGGACCAGAATTCCCATACTTGAGTGCAGTAGGAGCACTTATGTATTTAGCAAACTGCACTAGACCGGATATTGCATTTGCCATGAACCTGTTAGCAAGGTACAGTGCAGAACCTACCAAAAGGCATTGGTAGGGAATAAAAGACATCTTTCGATACCTCCAAGGAAGTAAGGACCTTGGATTGTTCTACAGAAAGAATTAAGATCTGAACTTGATTGGCTATGCAGATGCCGGGTACCTGTCTGACCCGCATACCGCAAGGTCACAAACAGGCTATATATTCCTGTGTGGTGGAACTGCAATTTCCTAAAAATCGTCTAAGCAAAGTCTTGTAACGACTTCGACGAACCACTCAGAAATTATAGCACTGCATGAAGCCGCACGAGAATGCGCTTGGCTCTGATGAATGATTCACTACATCCGGCAGTCATGTGGAATGAATATTGTGCAAACCCCACAATTATCTATGAAGATAATGCAGCTTGCGTTGCACAAGTGCAGACATGGTATGTGAAGAGTCATCTCACAAAGCACATCAACCCCAAGTTCTTCTGTGCTCATGAATTGCAGAAGATGGACGAGATTAAAGTACTGCATACTAAGTCATGTTAAAATCTGGCAGATTTGTTTACTAAATCAGCATCTAGCTTTGAAAGGTCCGTGCGAGGAATTGGAATGATAAGACTTAGAGAAGTGCATAATTCAGGGGGAGAATTCTCTCAAGCCCGTTAGTAAATCTAGATCATGAAGATCAATTACCCAAAAGAATAAGTCCTGAAGACTGAATGAAATTGGGTGAATTGTACTCTTTTTCCCTTGACAAGTTTTCCTGAAGTTTCTCGACCAAGGTTTTTAATGAGGCAATTCGTGCATCGCAGCATAACATGTATCATGTACTCTTTCTCTAAATTTTTTCATTGGGTTTTTTATGGAGTTTTGACGAGGCATGAACATGTCGGATGAGTGCCCAAGGGGGAGTGTTAGGAAACCTAGGCCTTGTAGGATCGGATATGGCAACAGAGGGGGGGGGGATGAATGGTGCCTTTTAAAAAAAATCGCCCCTCAAAGTATTCACCAAAAACACTTCACTCCGGTAGCTATGAGAGCTATGAAGTTGAAGGTTCAAGCTCACTAAAAGTTCCTACTGAACACACATGAAATAAGCAGAGAAGAAATCAAGAAGGAAAGCAAGGCACAAAAGACAGCATCAAAAAGAAGGAGCTGCAGGGGGGCCGGTCAGACCGCAATAGCACAGCCGGTCTGACCGGTCCTGAAGTGCCGGTCTGACCGCCCCATGAAACCCGGTCTGACCGCCTATCAGACTCCGGTCTGACCGGTCACATGCCGCCGGTCAGACCGCCGGCTATAGCCCGGTCCAACCTCCATTGGGTGATCGGTCAGACCGGCCCTGACTCAGATAGAAGTCCAGCAGACTATTGAGAATTCAGACTTTGCTTAAATCGATGAATTTTGATGAAATCTTATGATCTTTTTAAACCAACAGAGCAAAGACTTGATTTAAATAGTAGCAGGGTCCCAAGAACCAAAAGAACTCATATAGAGAGCAAATAATCAAGGGTTGAGCAAAAATCTGAAAAGTGAAATGAGAATAAACTGATTTTCAGATTTCTCTTAAATCTTGAATCTTTTGCTCATGAGCTTCTGCCTTCATCTTAGCAATGATCTCAGGGCTAGACAAACAAAATCTCAAGCCATTTTGTGAAGGGAAA
Source organism: Dendrocalamus sinicus (assembly GCA_036346575.1). Classification (NCBI taxonomy): domain Eukaryota; kingdom Viridiplantae; phylum Streptophyta; class Magnoliopsida; order Poales; family Poaceae; genus Dendrocalamus; species Dendrocalamus sinicus. The sequence goes on from CM070658.1 coordinate 2,785,588, forward strand.
CATGAGATTCCATTATGCCCTGACTTGAAACCCTAATTTTTGGAGAACAGAGGAAATTGAGCAAAAGGGAATCTTTGGTTCTTCCATTGGATTCTTGGGAGTTTATCTGACCAAATGGTCTTGAGGCATGCTCCCAACATAGACCAAACAAGAACCAACCATTTTAGCTAGAAAATCAACTCGAAATCATTTCTTGCAAAGATGAACAGATAGACAACTGAAAAAAATTCATCACAAAATGAGCAAGAACTGGAAGCAATCCAACCCAATCAATCTCATAATGATATTGAGGAAGAGAGATGAATGATTACAAATGGATTACATCCTCTCACTATGTCCCCATACGCAATTGAGAGAAAAACACTACAAGCTCACATATGAGCTCACGTCCAGAACTCACACTTGAGAACACTACCTTGCTCACATACTTGAGTTCTCTCTACTGGAATGGATGAAATGGACACACTTCTTGCTGCACAACCCTCTCCTTTTAACACCAAGAGCACACCCTTAAGGAGAAATACAAGAAGTGCCATACCAAACACACTCCCTTGCTCCATACACACAAGAGGCAAGGGTCAAAGCAGATTTTTGGAGGGAAATCTGCCTCCACCTCCATTACTTGAGTCAAATTACCAATTTGCCCCTCAAGCACCTTCCCGGAAGCTTCCCTCAACCGGCACCTTTGACCGACTGGACCTCGACTCCTCCCTGAGTCTAGTCCGGTCCGCTCCGCTGCACACGACTGCACTCGGCATCCTGACCGTCTGGACCTCAACTCTTCCCTGAGTCTAGTCCCGATCCTCTCGCCGCTGCCCGTCGTGTCCACCCGACACCGACCGAGATCTCCGACTCCACCTGAGTCTAGTCTTGATCTGTTCCATCGCGCACGGCCGCAACCGACCTCCAAACTGTCTGGACCTTCGACTCCTCCCTGAGCCTAGTCCCGGTTCTCTCGTCGTCGTCCGTCGTGTCCGTTACCGGTAGCTCCAGCTCCGGTTCCTCGTCTCCCGACTCGCAACCTCCTCGCCAGCCTCGATCATCTTCGGCATCATCGACCGTCTGGACCTCAATACCTCCTGTGCCTAGTCCCGGTCCTCCTCGCCTCACCATGACCTAGCTTCGAAGTCTTGCAGTCACACAGACAAGCAAACCGTCACATAGCACCGCACGAAATAGCATAATCAATATTATCACAAGTAAAGGTACTTAACCCTAGAATACCCAAAACAACCTCAAACTCACTAAACCACCCGTCAATTACTCATCACCAACATAGGGATACCTCCACATGGTCTCTCAGGCCTGGGCCGGAAGTCTTGGTCTATGGTGGTCACCTAATCGGTAGACTATAAATAGGGAACCGTACCGGTAAATTTTGTACTCATGCAATCAAAAGTAATAAAGAAAGACCAGGAGTTCTCTCTACCTCTCTGTGTGTTTTCAATCTATTATTATGTCTTCTGTGATTGATCTCATTTCTATTAAGCAGAGAAATCGATCAGACTGGTCGTCTGCGACGGTTCCTCAACAGAAGTAATGCAAGCACCTTAGGCCCTGTTTGGATCCCATAATCTAAAGTTTAGTTGTCTAAAATTTTGGACTAAACTTTAGTTGGCTAAACTTTAGCCACTAAACTTTAGTCGAAGGTCCTGTTTGGATCCTGTACTAATGGATAGGACTAAAGTTTCAAAAAGACCATACTACCTTTCCTCATTTCGTGCGTCAGCCATTAAATGGGAGGTGAGAGACCAACATGCATGGGTAAACACGTCTTTGTGCCTAAGAACCTAAAACTTTAGACCACTTTAGTTCACTTTGGTGGACTAATGGTCTAAAGTGTTTTTTAGGGGTTAGCTAAAGTTTAGATCTAACTTTAGACCACCTGTTTGGAGACTTTAGATCTAAACTTTAGATGGAGGGATCCAAACAGGACCTTAATCAATTGGAAGTTGGAAAAAACAGAACTGGACGGTTAGTTCTCGTGCAATATGCATTCATGACATATCCAAGAAGCTAACGGCAATGCTTAAAATTGCAAATGCAGCATCAAGAAAGACTGTAAAAAGCAACTTACATATCTTTTGTGATAAGAAAAAAATTGAGCTTTTATGCCAGCTTAAATAAATCTTCATACACAAGAGAATACAAAACTGAGCCAAACAATCTTTGAAACCAGCGCTATCCAGTTTTGGTGGTGAAGGACAAGGTGGTTAAATCAGAAACAAGGCAAAATGTTGGAAGCATTTGTAAATTTGGGGAAACTAGATAAAGACGACAAAAACCATGGGGACTGTGAAACTAGGACACAGTTGATTCTTAATGGCCGTGCTGTTATGGCATGGATTCTGTGAATATCTAACAGGGACAGGATGAACTACATTACATATGCCAAAACGAGAGAACTTAATCCATTAATTGTCGCTGTGGTAAAATGGAACAGCGGGAACTATTTACCTTTTTACTCTGAGTAATAGCACTCCCTAAAAGCTTTGTGATCCTTAGCTTCTTGATGTATGAATCGTCGTGTCGCAGGCATCGTGTGTGCATAATCATCAAATGCTTAGCAACCTGCTTGGAAGGAGAAAAACTGTTGGAACATATATAAGAAGACACACACATAATCATCAAATGCGTTTTGCACAAGCGAAGTTGATGCGCCTTCGCACACACAGTTGATAAAATAAACACTCTCTTTGGCAATTAAGGAGAAGCTTGTAAACCATCCTATTGAATACTGATGTTGTTTTCAAATCCTAACTTTTATGCAGCAATGGAAAAGCTTGGTTTGGACGGAGGATCGATTGACCGTACAGATGACGAAGCTGAAAGGAATATGCCAGGATTATCATCTGAAGATAGTGTCTTATGTTTATTTAGATGTTTGCTAATACTTTCAAGACTTGTACTGCATCTTGTGATGTTTTATTTGTGGTTCTGGTGTTAGGATGATGTCTGAAGTAACTTAGCTTCTTTTAAAATTTACCTCCATGCAAGCAGGAGACCCCAGGGGTTATCTTTTCACCCTCTAAACTCAGCTTTCAATACAAGCTGGGCGTGTTACCCTCTGTCTAAAAAGGAACTATTGTTTTTGCCGCAGATAAGGATTCTTCTAAACCAAATGACCGGCCATAACTCGTCAGAAGAGGACCAGAAAAGATGCTAAAGTAGATCGTTCAAACTTCAATGTTTTGCGCCTGAATTAGTTGTACCATACTGCTAAAAGTGGATCTACACTTATTTTTGCCAAGTCATTGAAGAGGAGAATAAAAAGGTGTCAATTTTCGTTTGCAAGATGATTAGAAAACCAGCTCAGACAAGGCGCTTCGGCGAAAATCTAAATAAATAAAAGACGGTGATAACTGTAGCAGATCCGACAACATAAACCGCGAACACAACCAGCCAAGCTTGCGATTGAAGCTCTAAATCTCTGCGGTTATGTGTGATGTGAAAGATGAGACCAGTACTGAGAGAATCAATGACGCTCCCATCCTCCAAGTCCGCGTTGAAGGTGTGAGACCATGTGGAGGTCACCCTATGGTTGTGATGAGTAATTGACATTTGGATCAGAATTTGTGTAGAGGTTGAGTTTAGTTTTTGAGGTTTGTGCTCTTTCCGCAAAGGTCTTAAGTGTTTACGGCTTGGTTAGCAATGGCTTTTCTTCCATGTGGTCGGCAGAGGTGTTTACGACCACGTTGTCAGCTGCATGTGGTCGGCAGAACCTCTTACGGCCACGTTGTGCCGCTTACGGCCACGTTGTGTGTCGTCGTGGTCGGAAGACAGATTTACAACCATGTTGTCCGTGGTCGAAAGCTTCGACTGGCCGTGGTCGGAAGTCGGACGCCTCAACTAGCCGTGGTTGGAAGTCGGAAGCCTCAACTGGCCGTGGTCGGAAGTCGGAAGCCGGCAGACGAATTTATGACCACGTTGTCAGCGGTCGAAAGCCGGCAGACAGATTTACGACCACGTTGTGTCATTTACGACCACGTTGTTTGTGGTCAGAAGTCGGCAGACGGTCTTCAACCACGTTCGGAAGTCGGCAGACTTCGACCACGCTGTTCGTAATCGGAAGTCGGCAGTCGGGTCTTCGACCACATTCGGAAGTCGGCAGACTTCGACCACGCTGTTCGCAATCAGAAGTCAGCAGTCGAGTCTTTGACCATGTTCCGAAGTCGGCAGACTTCGACCACGTTGTATGTGGTCGGAAGGCGTGGTCATTAATCGAAGGTGGGTTTTGACCACGTTGATGGGAAACGCGGTCCGAAGGTGTGGTCGATAGTCGAAAGAGGGTTTCGACCATGTTAACGGCAAACGCGGTTGGAAGGCGTGGTCGGTAATCGAAAGTAGGTTTCAACCATGTTGATGGGAAACGCGGTCGGAAGGCGTGGTCGGTAGTCGAAAGCGGGCTTCGACCACATTGATGGGAAATGTGGTCGGAAGGCGTTTCAATCATGGCAAACCAGAAGAAGACGCTGTCGAAGGGCGATACGACCGTTGCTGAAGGAACTGAACATGGTCGGGAGGAGCTACGACCACGGTAGTACACGTTGTACGTGGTCGGAAGAGGCTTCGACCACGTTGTATGCGGTCGGAAGGCGCTTCGACCACGTTGTACGTGGTCGGAAGGGGCTTCGACCACGCTATGAAGAAATGAACGTGCTCCAAATTTCAGTACAAGATTTGCGACCTTGAAGTCGAAGCGATCAGAGGAGCTATAACGTGGTCGAAACGACTGTCTGAGTGGTCGTAAGACAGACAAAGTGGTCGTAACGCAGCAGGAGGTGACCATAGCCTCTTGTAAGTGGTCATACCGACTTCTGGGTGGTCGTATCATCTTGCAGTGCGGTCGTAGGCTATGAGCTTCTCATGTTTTGTGCATTCAACTGGTTGTGAGTTGTTTACGACCAGTTGGGGTGATTTTCGAGTACGTTCTTCTAATATAGATTGATGATCTTAGCATTTTATGCGGTGCTGTGTGATGGTTTGCTTCGGAGCTAGGTCATGGTGAGGGGTGGGAGGACCGGGACTAGGCAGTGGAGGTGTTGAGGTCCAAAATGGTCAGAGACACCGAAGATGATCGAGGTTGGTGAGGTGGTTGCAAGCCGCAACGACGTGGAACCAGAGCTGGAGCTGCCGGAGGTGGACACGACGGGCAACAGTGAGGTGGACCAGGACTAGGCTCAGAGAGGAGTCAAGATCCAATCGGTTTGATGCCGGATGCGGTCGTCTGCAACGAGTGGACTGGGACTAGGCTCAGAGAGGAGTGGAAGTCCAGTCGGTCGGAAGGCAGGTGCGGTCGTGCGAGAATAGGAAGCTTCCGGGAAGGTGCTTGAGGGGCAATTCGGTGAAGTGACTCAAGGCCTGCAAAAGGGGAGCGGTTCCTATTAAAGCAACTGTGTCTTGTCGGTGTTTACGGGTCATCGTTACGGGTTATCTCCAGTGTGGACTAATGGGTGGATCCATTAGGTCTAGGTCTCGCATGTGAGACTATAAAAGGGAGAGGGGAGGCAAGAGTTAGCTGGGTGCAAGTGGCCCAAGCCCTGGCGGCTGGCGCCTTTCTCTCCTATGGGAGTTAGATCTGAGAGTGGGTGTGTCTCTAGGGTTAGAGACTTGTCCTCCCGAGGGGAGTGGCTGTAGAAACCTCTATGAATGTAATCATCCATCTCTGTGCTTCTATTTGAGTTGTTTTGTCTGATTGATGCTTGTATGTCTTGAGTGCATTTTTTCTGTTCTTCTTCTTTCTTGTTCTTGGCCTGTTCTTGTTGATTGCTCTGAATCGCAGTGACATGTGGGATTGTGCTCCAAGCTAACTTGGCTAGTTTTGGCCCACGAGTGTTCTAATCAATGACCTCGGTTCATGAACTCGGTTCTTGTGCACTCTTGATCAAATCACAAAAAGGTCTCACTCTGGTTGATAAGTTTACAATTAAAGATCAGAGCAACTTCCTAAGACCCTAACCATGTTGTGTGCAAAGTTTCATAGCAAGTCGATCTCTTATTCAGAAGTTATTCGCATTCTGGATCTTGTGGTCGTGTGCCTCATCGCTTCCTTTGTTCTTCCGAGAAGTTACGACCGCTACCAGTATTTTGACCACGGTCAAAGACTCAGATTGATTCACGTCTGCTTTTTGTTCGCACTGGTTTTCAATTGCTTGATGGTTGTAGATCTCGTGGTCGTGTGCCCCCACTGCCTTACGAATTGTTTACGACCGTAGTTGGTTACGAGTGCTCGGCAGTCTTCAACCACGTTGATCGTTCGACCACACCATTGGCTTACGACCACGTCGGTTCTGACTGGATGCATCTTTCGATCTCATCAGTTTTGATATTGGTGGTTATCGACTACAGTGACCTCTGTTTGGTAGTCGATTTCTGACCAAGTTGTGCTTCAGACGAGCAGTCGAATTCACGATCACTGTGCATGCTATCGACAACACTGTCGGACTTATGACCATGGTGTAAGCTTCGATCACATTGTCATTCTTGATTTGATTTCTCCGTTGCTTCTGCTTGTTATGATATGTGAGTTTTCGACCATGTTGTGTTTCTGCCGAGTGGTCGTAATTTGACCACATTGTTCTCTGATAAGATCAAATGGTGGTCTGTGTTCCTCTATTTTTTAGTAGACCTCATATCCTAATCTTCATAGCTTAGTAGCTATTGGAGAAAAATGAGTATGTGATTATTTGGACCAAAAATAATCTAAAGGCACCATTCACCCCCCTTTGTTGCCTGTCCAGTCCTACAAGTGGTATCAGAGCCATGTTAGCTCTGTATTTGATCTTAATTGATCTTGAGCATGGCAATCAGTAGGGAATCTTGCGAACTTTTCTATGCATCTTGTTGGGGTGTTTTTGCCAATGATGTCCTCTGTGACAAGAGGCTCGAATTCGACTAGATAGTGATTTTATTTGCAAGAAACCACAAGTGTGAGTTTTGTGGTACATTTTTTTACCTTTGGTTGCTCAAGTGCTAGGGAGGAGAAGGTTTTGGAGACCACTGATGATGATAAGAAGGACTAGCGTCGACTCATCATGAGCAAGGTAAAACCTCATTGTGACATTGGCCTTGTCCAAGATGAATATACTTGCTCTTAGGGATAATGTGAGATGCCTAAATGTTAAAATTGCTAGATTGTTCTTGCTAGGGTGGAATCTCATTTATCATGTGTAGGTTGCGAGTCTTTTTCTTATAGATGTGAAAATTTAATTTCTCTTCTTGCATGTTAAAAATCTGAAAAATGAGAAATTAAAATTGACTCATTGCACATGTGTAGAGGAGCTTGAGTTTGCTAGGGCTGAGATTAGAAAGCTATGTTCTTCTGTTCTAGCTTCTCTTGTTTTATGTTTGTACTAGCCATGTTTCTCATGTTGCTCAATTCATTGCTTGCTTGCATTTTCATCTCTAGCATATATTGTGATTCTTTGAGAGATGATGTGAATGCTTTGAGGGGAGAGCGCGATGATGTGAGTGTCGTATCTTGTGACTTAGTCTCCTTTGTTCATTTGGATTTGGAGCCTTCTTGTAGTGAGCAGAAAACTTTCTGTATTGGCATTTGTGCCATATCCTTAATGCTCCTATTTTGGCTAATGCAATTTGTTATAGTCTTTATGACTGTTCCTAGGATCTCACGATTATGTACACCGCCTCTCGCTGCACCTCCTTCGACCGCGGTCGATCTCTGTAGTCATAGGTCCTTTTGACTACGCCAAAGGCTGTCATCGCTATAGTCGTAATGCCTTACGACCACATTTTTAGGTCCACGACTGTAGTTGTAACTTCTTGTGACCACGTCTGCTGGCGGACACCTCCACTTGTTGCTGTGGTCGTAAGTCTCTACGACCATGTTTACTGCTTCTGAGCACCTGCTACTCGATCGCCGTGGTCGTAACTCCATTACAACCACGCCTGCAATCCCCTGTTGTTGTCATAATGCTTTACGACCACGTCTCCCGGCTATAGTCATTTATGACACGCTTCTCGCGCTACGACGATGTTCATTTCTTCTCGGCCGTGGTTGTAGCATGTAACGATCACTCTTTCCTGCTGTGTGGCCGTGTGTCAAGTCTTGGGTTCCCAAGTATATACTTACTAACCCTTCGGGATCCAAGACCTGGGCACTTTGTTCTTGTCCTATGTTGGTGTCCAGACGCAGGATGGAGAACATGTGACTGATTGGGTTTTAGTCTTTTGCTTCATGTCGTGACTAGAACACTTGTTGGTTCTCCACTTCTTTTGATGGCCTCCAAGAGGCATATGCTTCCACGATTGGCGTTTCCACCTACTTTGTGAGTTATTCTATATCCTCATGCTCTTATATTCATGATTGATCATAATTGGTATGTTGTGATTGTCTATGAGCTCACGTGTACCATATTGGCATGTTCTACTCTCGGTACATTCTTATCATGCCTTTATGTGTATTCTGCTTAGGTATCCCTGTATCATGTTATATATGTTAGTTTATTGGATGCTTAAGCTTTGACTTGACTTCATGCGCATAAGAGACTTGTAGAATGTGTGTATTAGAAGTCAAGGATCATCATGACATTGTACCTTGTTGTATCTATCATGGTTTATTGCTTACATCTTGCTCCTTATATTCATTCACTATTATTTATACATGTTAGCATGCTCTTCAATGATTTTGGTTTGACATGATGTATGCCTACATGATGTATGTTTGTTTATGGACAATTTGAGCTTGATCATATCTTGGATAGTTTTCTATGTCATGATGTTATGTCTATTCATGCCTTCTTATCTTTTCGGTTCATATGTACATGCTTATACTTGTATTCATACTAGCATATGCTTCTGTGACTTTTCCTTGTCACCTGCTATGTATGCATGGTTGTGATTCAGTGATATGCATGTATATCTTGATCTTATTCATTTTCGTTCTGGCATGAAATAGTCTGTATGACATCGTGGTAGCTTTAGGTTGTGCTTATGCTTAGATATCATGAGAAATGTGGTTAGTTTACAAACTTCTTCTAGAATTGGGTGGCACTAGGCTTGTTATTCTAGATGCTTTGATGAAGGCTAGATTGAGCCTGTGTGGGGGTGTGTTCTCATGTGTTCTTTGTCATTATTACTTGTGATGCTACACTTGTTGTCATATGTCTTAGTACTGGATCCATGCTTGCATATCATTTACCCCAGTATTAGGACACCAGTTGTTCCTATGTTTGAGCGACAAGTTGTGAATATGAGGGGGATACCATGTGGATTATTTTGATGTTATGGGTCTCTCACCTCCCTTGAGCTTTTTGATGTGATGATGCAACTTCAGTCAGCCTTCACCACATCAACTACACCACACCACCGAGCGATATGACATAGGTTTGCTCTCTTGTGATCTCCAGTCTCTTGTTTTCCATCACTTGGCTTTGCATAGTATTTTTATTCTAATAGTAGGAAGGGTCTGATTAGACAGATAGAAGCCATCTCTAGGTGATATTGTCTCAGTCACACCTCTTGTTTGGGCTGTGGTTCTCTAGGATCATCTTCTACCTAGTTTGAACCTTCTTCTTGGCCACTAGTGTCTTGTGCTTTGACATGGTGTGCTTTTTGCTCAATGGTATGAGGTCATAGGCTAGAGACCATGAGGAAAGGGTGTGATTGCAAATCATCTCGTTGAGTTTGAACCCTCATTTTCTGGATTTTACGCCTATTTTCTTGGTTCTTCTCAATTTGCCTTCTTTAGGGGGAGTTGGAGCTTCTCTTTCTTTTCGGGTTGCTTTTTAGGGGAAGCTTACTTCTTGTGCATTCATTGATTTCATTATTGCATAATATTCACATGAATGCTTGTACAAATCATGGAGCCTTGACTACTATCCTTATGTGGCATGATATCATGCTTTACATCTTGCCATGACTTGTGATAGCTTGCTAGATTTATCATGTCATTCTATGTGTAGCTTAGTTTTTGTCATGCTAGCTTTATTAAATGTGAACAACTTGAATTAAATCATGTCTTGTTAGATCTTGCAACTAGTCTGGCTCTAGTGATCCTTTTATGATTCATGCTATGTCAAATAAGCTGAGTTGAGCCTTGAATCTGCATTGAGCTTTAGATTGAGCTATGTTAGTTCATTAGTGAAGCATGAGTTAGTATTAACCCTTTGTTCATGAACTAAATCAAGAAAATGCAATAAGATCTCTTTTGTGCGGAAAAAATTGATCTCACCAATTCTTTCTCATGAGACGGCTTGCCATTGTACTAGGCATGAACTTAGGGGGAGTTTTGGATGACCAAGATCATTTCCTTAAACTTTTTGCTTGGAGTGGTCGCATAAGGCTTGAGATCCAGCACATGGCTAAGAAAACAAAATCTTTTGAGAAATGGTTAAGGTCAACCATGAATTTCTGAAAATGCCAAATGTGCTAAACTTGCTCAGTTACAAGTGATATCTAGTGCTTGAACACAATGTTTCATTTGAGAACTTGTAGCACTCTAAATTGACTCAATGATAGCTTCTTGGTTCCACTTAGAATATTGACATGGCTTGACTCATTTTTGGATACCTTTAGCTAGACTAAGATCTTGAGTGACTTGACAACTAAAGAATCTATTTAATTTTAGATTATGGCTTATTTGGCTTTAGCTTGGCAATACATGGTTTGTCATGATCTAGATAACATTTTCATTATTTATGGCTCGGTGTAATATTTGGAAGGTCACTTTGGATAATCTTCATGGCTCCTGATTGTCGGACCTAGATTTTACAATCCAAAATCCTCTATGATTACACCGCACTATTCCCTAGATCAGTAGTTAGTGCTTACAGATACAGTACTGGATATCAAAATACATATCATGCGGAAGCATAAATATAATAGTAGACTTACTCATGGGCCGATTAGGCTAAAATCATTAAATTGCGGCAGCGGAAGAACGAAGCACACAGGTGGGATCCTCAGGACATGCCCACAGGCAGCCAAGTGGGTGTTCGCGACCTAGTCCTTGACATCTTCATTTTCTTCACCATTATGACCAAGTGAAATGTTGAAGCGTTGCGATCGGACTCTTGGATCTGGATTAATAGTGAGAGCTAGGGTGAGCACAAACCACTGTGCTCCGCGAGCAATACACAGGATGCAAATAGATATCATGCATGGCTTATCAAAGGAAGGCTCGGATTATTTTTATTTGCCATAAATTGCATTTGAAATATGATACATAGAAATTTTTTTGAGACTTAGCAGCTTTAACTAAAACAGATTTTATCATTGTCTGAAAGAATGCGATAATAATAGTGATCCAGATTCCATCCACCGTTACATGGTTTCTGCACCATATGCTAACTTTTTGTATTGTAACCGCTTACCATATCACTGGGATGACACCCAGGGCAATTCAAACTAGGGCATTTCCACTGCCCTCCACTTTTCCAATTCCACCCATAAAGCATTTTGAAAACAGAACTATATCTGGTTAAGTTCCCATGTCCACCCTTGACCGTGGGTACGGCTATTCGAATAGTTTTGACTCTGCAGAGTTTGTACACTTTCACCACAAGAGACAATCAGCTCATTGCCCCACACGATTCCTTAGTAATGTGGTTGAGTAGACCATCACAGTGACTTTTCAAAATACCTAGTTCCTTTTGTCATCTCACCCTATGGGCTGCTCCCACTTGCGGTGGGTCCTGTACGTTGCACGGGATGTTCACCACGGCTACTAGCGCATTTGGGCTTCACTCCCCATAACGCTAGTATGATTGGAAAACTTCACCCTCCACTCGGTGTCCCTTTAGGCCTCCCCTTGCCCTTGCAATATCCACTCCTAACCACTACTGGTGAGATGAGTTTGGGAGTTTTGACAAATTTACTTAGCCAAGTTGTATTTTACAGACTTGTGGTTGTACTGTTTTGCATAGGATATCATGACAAGATTCGGTCTTTAGGATTACCTAGGCGGTTCTACCACATTTCATAATTTGTGCTTCCGTTGCACCACATATCAACCCCCATACCATCCGCCCAGATATTCAAGCAAGTTGGGGGTTTTTGGGAGCATAAAATAATCATGTTAAAATACACCAATCATTTCCACCCTGACTTCCCAAATCAGTTATTCATGATTAAAAGTGATGCTTGGGGCATTTTGGTGCCCCTGAGTACCTAGGCAATACAAAGCAGTAGCATATGATTACAGACTTATTTTCGAAAGTCGTACCATTATAGTTTTTGCTAAGGTGACAAGGCTTAGATATTCAAAAGTCTCAAATGAGTGTAATACTAACAAGTTCATTATCGGGCATATAACTAGAAGCTTAAAATCAAATATACACTTGCACATAAAATAACAGCATGCAATTTCATAATTTTAAAATGGAAATAATTCGCAGAAAAGGTAGGTTCAATATGATCAAAGTATTGACTCGCCTTGCGGGTCTTTTGAGTTATTAGAAATTGGACCCACACAAATCCAAATAAACTCAATTTAGTTTTATTATGAGTTAATGGGGGATTCGGGTGATTTGAGGCAAGGTCGGTGGTAGAATACGATGACTTGATCTTTTTATTAATAATCTCTTTTATTATTTTTGTATTCATCATGGAAGTTCCACGAGTTAGGTTTGACCTATGAATCGGTGTACAAGTCTATCTGGGTATTATTTTGTCGAGCGCTAATATTCAGGGCATATGCTATACGCGATGTATACAATCTTTAGTTTGCTGTATTAATTTTAGAATCTGGGTTTATAGCACTTTGTGGTACGACATTTTATGTATCTTCAATTATCACTAGGCTAAATTTAATTTGAAGTAGGATCTATTTATATGGGTCCTAGCTCGTTATATACATTTATGCTTGATGTTATTATTTATTTAAATCTAATGTTAGGATTTAATTAATAGCACCATTATTATTTTGTCTATACTTTAGTTATTATTATTATTAGGCTTAGCTTTATTTTAAATTTATTTATTTGGGCCGAGCTTGTTATTTGGGTTCATATTTCAATATTGTTATTTAATAAAATATATCGCTGAGATTTGTTTAATGGTGTCATGATAAATATTAGGGCATATATTATAATTAAGGGTAATCTTTATAAAGTTTGAATATTTAACCAAAGTGGTTTTTCTTTATCTATGCCTTTAATTAATATTTAGTCTTTTAGGTAATATTCAAACCATATTAATTAATCATATATGAACTGATTCAAATTTAAATCTTAAATAATCTCATTTACATCCTAGTTAAATTTATTAGCTTCCCTAGATTATTTTCAAATTTTTCTTAATTAAAACGGGTTACAAAAGTAAAATAAAATAAAAAAAGAAATGGAGAATTGCGGCCGACGGATTCGAACTCAGGACCTCGGCTGTGAGTGTGTTAGCGCACGCTGGTGACCAACTGGGCGACAGGCGCTTTGTGAGTAGAGGAGGTGGACAAATTAGAAGAGGTGATGTAGGGGCCGGGGCAAAATAGAGGAAACGGCCGGCGCGGCCGAGCGGCGAGGGGTCCGGCGAGGGAAGGCTAGAGGGGTAGGGCAAATCGACAAAATGGGATCCCGGGGAGTCGAGGTATCCAGTAGAGGTGGTGGCGCGGCCCGAGATGGCGTAGGCTAGTTGGGGCAGCGGTTTGAGCGGCCGGCGGCGAGGTGGGAACGGGGCGCCGGCGGCCGGGAGGATGAAGAGGGGAACTAGAGCGCGCCTGGGCAGGTAGGAGTCTAAAGGATACTTACCTTGCCGTTGGTTGAGCCGGGGAGGATCCGAGGCGAGCCGACGGCGGAGACCGGGGGCGGCGCGGGCATGCGCACGACGCCGGCAAGCTAAGGTGAAGGGGAGCCACAACCGACGCTTGGGAAAGCTTCATGGCACCTCGGTGGGGCTCTGGCTGGAGGCAATTGGGGCACGGCGCCCAGGAGGAGCAACGGTGGAGATGGGGGCGGTGGCCTGCTGTCGGAACCCGGAGTAACGACTCCTGGATCCTCTGTGTAAATCGCACTAGTCCAGGATCAGCTAGTGCACACAGTACAACAAAGATAAATACCAAGCACAAATAACTTCTTATATTAAATAAAAGGTACGGCCTTATGGCCAAGTCTTACATCAACGCCCATTGGCAAATATAAATAAAGGAAAGAACCGCGGAAGCAAACTGATAAATAGCGAAGCCCAAGCACCTTACAGGCAAGCGGCGAGAAGACGCGCCTAGTCGTCCAGATCTTCACCGTAGTTGACGTCTTCCTTCTCTGTGTGGAAAAAGCAAGGTGAGTACAAACTTGTACTCCGCAAATCACCCGGGAAAAATGCAACATAATGATAAAGGCTTCAATGGAAGGCTTATAGGGTTAGTTTGCATAAAACAACATTTAATGAAATACAGTAAATAGATTGAAACTGCTGACTTTAATACAGTAAGTAAAACAATACTTGTAATTGAAAATAATACCGTCAGTGCAGGCATCGACCATACACCAACCTATCCACGGGCATCCCACCCGGACCATCTTTTCCAAAAGATCATGTATGGATTCCATCCATCCACACGCTTTCACTACGCAACTCTGATGAATTCCATCCATTCACCTGATTTCAATCTCTCACGGATTCCATCCATCCGCAAGGTTTTCATCTCTCGTGGATTCCATCCATCCACAAGGTTTTCAAAAACATTTTGAAAAACAAAGTCTAATCCATGAAAAGCTTTTACTCAGCATGCCCATGACCGTGGGCACGGCTATCCAGGATAGATTATACACTCTGCAGAGGTTGTACAGCTTTATCCACAAGACACGATCATCCCGTTGTACCACTAGATTACACACTTCCTTAGGTGTGCGGTGGGGAGTCGTGACAAGGCCTTTACAATGCAAAGCCTTCAACCTGGTCAAGTCATCTCTAAGGTTTCACCCCAGTAAGGAATCCACCAGACCGGGACCCCCTCTTGAGCCTAGACGAGACTTCTCATGGCTTAACCACGCTCGCCTAAGTGAGACTTCACGTGGCACCAACCACGCTCACTTTCAACCTACGACTTGACTCAGGTTGGGACTTCGCAAATTAATCACCTGTATGTCCCATACCACCATGTGGTAGTACGATTAGGGCTTTGCAACAGTAGCTCACAGACCGGTCCTTAATCTGACTTAGGTCCAACCACATACCCCCGTGCATGACAATCAACCGCTGCGGCACCAACCAACAGGGCATGCCTGCACCCACCACTCTAACCAATTGCCTAAGTCTAAACCAGGTTTGATATTTTGTTTGCAAAATAATTCATCAACCTCCTTGACTCACCAAAGTCAAGAGTACATAACAAAAGCATATCATTTTATGTGAAAGATATCCCAAAACAAATATTATATCTAAGCAGTCTAAGCATTTGATATAAATTCCTCTAGCCAACATTAATGTATTAACTAGAGTTTGAATCTAGGGTGACAAGGTGTTGAGGAATTCAAATTCAATGGAGGAATTAACAAGTAGGCATTAACTATATTTGAAACAGAATTGAAATACGTTGAATAAAAATATGCATGCAATATAATTTAAATCAACATAATTTTATTTTGAAAACTGGGATCAACATGATCAAGGAGGGTGACTTGCCTTGCTCTTCAACTTGGTTTGAATCTTCGTCGAAGAAATCTCCCGAATCGTCGAAGTCTACACGTGACAATAACCCACCAAATTCAAATAAAATCAAATTAAATTCAAATTGAACTCAAAAGTTGAATTGAGGCTAGAAATGGATAGAGGGGAATTTTTGATGAATTTAGAAATTTGAATGGGCTAAATCGGAGTTAGGACGAAGAAGAACGGGCTCCGGGAAGTTTGAAAAGAGAGAAAATGGAAAAAGGAAATTTCTGGAATTATTTTTCTATTGAAAAAGGGATTTATGACGTCAGCAGAGATTAAAGGAATTATTTTCCTAAAGGAAAATCATATTTATGGCGTCAGCCTTGTCTCAGAGAGACTGACAGTGGGCCCTGGTCCACATGAGCCAGGTCCACGGAGAGGGGAGGCGCTGAGGTGGCGGGGGCTTGAGGTGGCGCTGACGGGGGCGGGACGCGCCGAGGTGGCAGGGGATGTGGCGCTGCGTCACCTGCCACGCAGGCACGCTGACGGGACTGGCTGGAGGGCGCACGGGGGAGCGAGCCTCGCCGACGAACGGTGGTGCGGCGGCGGCCGGCGGCAGTCGAAACCGGGAGAGGGGCGCACGGGGAACACGGCTATACCTCCGGCGATAGGCGGAGGCGGCCGGCGTCGAGGGAGAGGCGGTGGAGCGTTCGGGTCTCCGGCAGGGACGACGTTATGGTGGTGCTCGGGCCGGGCGGAGGGTGACTGGGGCGACGCGGCGGAGCTGGAGGCGACGTCGACTGGGTGAGAGGAGGAGCAAGCGGCCGGCGATTGCTCGCCGAAGCTGGCGACGACGGCGGCGAAGGCGCACGGCGCGGGGCGCTATGGGGGCTCGGGAGCGGAGGGAAATGGAGGGGGATGAAGTGCGGAGAGAGGCCGAGCTCGGAGCGGCTTTTATAGGGGGCGGAGGGCAACGGGGAGCCGGGAATTGCTTGCCGGAGTAGACGGGGTGGCGGCGGTTGCGGGAGGATTGGGGGAGGTGGGCGCGGAGAAGGCGGGGGAGGTGGTGAGGAACGGGCACGCGGAGTGGGGGTGAGGGCGGCGCACGCGCTCGGAAGGGAGGAGGTGGCCGGGTAGGGCGGGGGAGCAGTTGCGGGAGGTGGCGGCGCTCGCGGGGAAGAAGGGGACGCGGAGAAGACGGAGCTGACGGGTGGGCCCCGTCGGCAGAGAGAGAGGGAGAGGGGCGGCTGACGGGCGGGGCCCTCGGGCAGAGAGACGGAGGCGGGGGAAAGGCGCGCCGACAAGTGGGGCCGGAGGCGCAGAGAGAGGGAGTGCGGGAGGGAGGCACGGGCGTCGGAGATGTCGCCACGCGGGGAAGAGGGGCGGATCGGGCGGCCACGTGGCGAGTGCGGAGGGAGGGTAGGCGGGATGGGGGCTACGGCCGGATGGGGGCGAGGAGGGAGGACGTGGGCGGCATCTGGCTGTCCACGTGGCGGCCGGAGGGGTGGGTTGGGGATTTATTTTTGGAAATTGATTTTGGATTTTCAGAAAAGCCTAGAAATTCCATTAAGCCTCAGAAAAATACCAAATGACCTCCAAAATTCCAGAACAATTCCTAGAACCTCCTGGAGACATTTTGGACTTAATAAAAATATTTCCAACTAATGTTGGTATTATATTTTTATATTCAAAATACTTTTTAATTTCACAAATACATTTTAAATCTCCAGAAAAATCCAGGAAACCAAATAAAATCCAAATAACTCCAAATAATTCATTTGAATTAGGAGTTTTATACAAAATCAAAATATCATTTTATTTAATATTATTTTTAGGTTTTTCTGAAAATGCTTTTCAAATCCAGCTTTTTGAAAAACAGAAATTCAGGGCAAATCCAAATTTAAACTTTAGACACAAAAATACTTATTTTAATTTAAATTTTATTTCATTCCATTTTTATTATTTATTTAATTATTTTTATTTTACTAAAAATCTGGGCTGTTACACCTGCGCACGGGCGGAAGAGTAAGGAGGTAGGGGGAATGGCACACGGGGTGGTACTTATGGTCACGGAGAGGGAGGGCTGTGGAGATGGTGGGTAGCGCAGGCAAAAACCGTGGGCGACGTCTGGAGGGTGCGGCGCATGGCTGCCACGGGGAGGTCAGGAGTTGAGCGCAGTAGAGAGAAGGTGGCGCGGGCGCACCGGGGGGGAAAAGAAAGAAGGGAGGGAGGAGTGGCCCGAGCCCGCTGGCAGAGAGAGGAGAAAGAGAAGAGAGAGAGAGAGAAGTGGCTGGGCCCACATGGAAGTGAGAGAAATAAAAGAATGAGAAAATGTGAAGCTTTAGCAGTTTTTGAAATTTTGAATCTTGAGTTTGAATTTCTATTTCCTAATTAAAATTGTTGACTTCTAATACTTGAAATTTTATTTCAAGCTTTGGTTCAATTTTCTAGATACAAAATCTAATAGTCCTCTATTTTCGATTTTATTTATTTATATATTTTTTACTATACATTGTATATATAAATTCTTGAATGTCCAAACTTGGGTTTTGTATGCTAATTAAATTAAAAGAAGAAATTTTTGGTTTCATTTTATTGACTTGAATTTAAATTCAAGATTTTGGTATTTTGAATTCAGGATCTACGTTGTCATTTTTACATGATCATGATTTGCACTTGGGAGTATTTTTGGTTATTAACTTGCATGCCACAAGATTTAAAAAGATTTCAAATAAATATTCAAAAGAATTCGAATGCCGGCAAAATGCAAGAATTTGTTTTTAAAATCCCATATTTTTGAATAACCAAATTTGGGAATGTTACACTGATGCTTAAAATGATTCAAATCCGGTCACTTCATTTCATTCATGCTCTACCTTTTTCCTTGCATCTTGATGACTCTATTGCCAAAAGGGGGAGAATGATAGAGAAAAAGGAATTAAGGAGTGCAAAAGGGAAAGAATGATAAGAATAAAAAAGAGGGGGACATTAA
This sequence comes from Dendrocalamus sinicus, assembly GCA_036346575.1. Taxonomy (NCBI): domain Eukaryota; kingdom Viridiplantae; phylum Streptophyta; class Magnoliopsida; order Poales; family Poaceae; genus Dendrocalamus; species Dendrocalamus sinicus. Next base: position 2,804,126 of record CM070658.1, read on the forward strand.
AAGGGGAGAATGCTTGGCATTAATAGGGGAGAATGCTTGGGTCATCTTGCTATGAAAATGGTCATGGTGAGCAATTGCTTTTTTCTTTGGACCATGAGCAAGATTGGATTTTTTGTGTGATTTGGAGCTTTTGTAGAAAACCTGGTCTTTCTTTGTTTGCTCTATTTCACTCTGTGTCAACATGGTCATGTGTTCCTTCTTCTCTTCTATTTGACCATGTGTGGCATTTGCAACTTCTTGCTTGTCTCTTTAAAAACAAACTCATCTTCATGCCTTTTTTGTGTTTGTCAATATACTCATCTTTGTCACATCGTGGGACTTCATCGAGCCAGGCCCCGAAGTCCACGTCACCCCGCAGGCTTCGCCGCATCGCCACCTTTGCCATGGCTTCGCTGATGTAGTCCCAAATCCTTTGGTGGAAGGCTCGGGCGGATCGAGATTTGTTGGAGCAGCCCGCCGCACTCTTCGGCGGCTGCCTGCCGCGTCTGCTCCGCGAGCGCCCAAGCGTCCGCGATCGCCGTTGCACCCTCCGTCTCGAGGAAGCAAATGTGCTAGTCCTTGGCGGCGTTCGCCTCTTCGGCGGCGTGAAGTCGATCCTCCAACGCCCCTCGCTCATGAGCCCGGGCCGCCTGTAGAGCGCGAGCAAGGGCAAGAGCCTGCACAACGCAGTTGTTAGTGAAGTCTCAAACACAAGTGTAATTCAAGAGTGGGAGAACTTACCCTCATCTCTACGGCCTCGAGCGCGCCCTCTAGGAGCTCCGGGCAACACGACGACAGTGCCCACCGGTCCAATCTTGCATCCGCACAGTCGGCGGCCCCTTGTAGAGCCTGTAGCGTCTTCGGTCGAGGGACGAAGTCGGAGACGGTCAGGCGCCGAGTCTCCACGCCGGTGACTTCCATGGCAGCGGGAGTCAACGTCACATCTAGGATGGGTACACTAGAGACACTACCACCTTGTCCGCATCCTGTAGATCGTGTTTCGGCTGATGTCGAGATGGTATCAGGGAGCAGATCGGAGAGAGCTTCGTGAAGTCACGGGGAGAAAAGGAGTTGCACCTACACCTACCTTCGTTGCGGAGAGGTGAAGACCATCGGGGTGTCCAGCCTGCCTCTGATTGAACCGCGGCGGCGCCTGCATCTTGGGCGGTGAAATCCTCTTCGGGCCTAGTGGCCTCATCTTCAGAGTCAGACTCCGACATTGCCCCCACCGCCAACTCGAAGTCCTCCGCTAGCCTTGTAGGTGAACTTGTTCGAGCGTGCTTCGCACTCGGTGCCTTTGGAGATGCCTTGTCGACCTCCACAGCTGGCATGGGCGATGAAGCTTCACCCTCCAGAGCGTCCGCGTCAGGCTCGGGGTGGTCGCGCCCTTTGTTGCCCGTGTCGCTGGCCGCGTGGAGTTTGCCTCCACCTCCAAATTAGAGTTAGCATACTCCGCCAAGTTCAAGCCGGTGACCGTTGTAGCCTCCACACCGGCAGGTTCTTCAACAGGGGCAGCTGTCGGGCTGGATCCGGCGACTGGAGACCGAGCACTGGATCCAAAAGGGGAATAAGCAGATAGATAAGGGAGAATGCCATAACGAAGGTAAGGATAGAAAGACAAGAAAAGACAAGGATAGCACATTATTAAATTTTTATTTTATAAAATAAAATTTTGAAGATCTTCTATTAACGACCATTCTAACTAGGTCACATCCTACAGTCAAATTGGCTCTAATACCACCTCTGTCGGGACCCCGGATTTCGAACCGGACCCTCGTGTATTCTTGCACTAGTCCCGGATCAAAGCTAGTGCACACGATTAAAGAAATGAATACATAACCAGCACCGCTTTATTACAATATTAAAGAGCAGACCGAAAGGTCTCATTATTACAATTGAGGTTTCAAGACCTCGCACACGAAACACAATGGAAGCAAAGATAAACTTCGGTGAAGACCCATCAATCGCCACACGCAATTGGTGGGAAGCGCGACCTAGAACTCCTGGAATCCTTCGTCGAATCCACCCGCGAAGAAGTCATAGTCGCCTTCTTGAGCTTCGTACTCCTCTGGTTATTATTTTTGAGTGTAGCATGTGAGTACATAAAGTACTCCACAAGTCTTGGAAAAAATGCAATAGATGCAAGGCTTGACAAAGAAAGGCTATATGGTTCTTTTGCACAAAGCAACATTTTCATTCAATTACTTCTAATTATTTTCGAAGGCATCAATTTAATAAAGTAAATGTTTTAGCAGAAACTATCATTAACTTTCTAGTGAAGGTTCCAACTACCAACACTAGCTAACCAATTTGATCAAGTTACTTACTGCGGGTTACATCCGCCCTCTCTGGCTCCAACTGCCAGGATACCCTTCCGAGAGTTCCCTCCACTCTCGGAATACAAAACTTTGATTTTTAAAACCAAAAACCAGAAATCTACCATGTGAATGCATTCCTTGCCCGCCCTTGACCGTGGGCACGGCTATTCGAATAGTTTTACACTCTGCAGAGGTTGTACAACTTTACCCACAAGAGATAAATTATCCTAAAAGTCAACACGCTTCCTTTGGCATGAGACCCAGATAAAATGTCACAAAGCTTTTACCTTACTCTAATCTAGCTAGATACCACCACGAGGTTTCACCGCAGTAGGCTAACCGCCGAACCAAGCCCCTCTTGCGCCATATGAGTACAAGAAATCCTGTCCCTCATTGTGAATAACCGGTCCATCCACAGCACCCACTTTCCTTGGTGGCACCTAAACTAGACTATCATGAGTTAGTCACTAGGTCGTACCCATATAGACTTGTGGTTGTATGCGGTAGTGCTCGATGCGGACAAACACAAGTGTCGGTCCTTAGTTGACTAGGTGGAACATACACTTTACAAGATCTCGTGCTTCCTACACCAATCCAAACCAACCATCCACCCTAATCTAAACCAATTTCCACATTTCATTTTATTTTAAAAGAACAGTGGCAACTCCAATTACCACTAAATTTGTAAACACAAGGGTATTACAATAAATCATAATTTCCCATTTTCAAGATTTCAAGAATATTACATAGCATGACTGAGCATTAAACTACCATTCTAATATCCACAAATAATTATGATACTCTCATTATTGAGACAAAGGAATTTCTAGGGTTACAGAGGTACATGGCATTCAAATTCAAGTGAGGGCATAACAAGGTTAGATATAACTAATGCCTTAAGATTTGAACTAATATTTTATATAAATAGCAATGCACATAATTTAAAATAATTAAAACATTTCCAAATCATAGGTTCAAGATGATCAAAGGGGACTTGCCTTGCTCGGAGACTTGATGTTGCGAATCGTCAAAATCGAACTCTCCGGATTAGTCGTAGTCTACACGCGAAGAACCAAACAAAATAAATTCAAATAAAACCCAATTAAAATCCAAAAATTATAAAATATATAATGACCGATAGATTATGATTTTAGATGAATTTAGCAGAAAGAATCAACGGATTCGGAGTTCGTATGAGGGAGATCGAATATTTAGAAGTTTTGGACATCACATGAAATGATAACAAAATACGAGGATTACTTTTTGAATAGTATGGTGTCGATTGGCTACAAGGTGGCTGGCGAATGGGCAAAATGGAATGCTGGCAATGAGGCGAAGGTGGTGACAAGGGTACGGCGACGAGGAACGGCGGCAATCACCGCGATGAGTGAAAACGCACCGATCGCACGGTAGCGACAACAGCAGGTTGGAGAGAGATAGTACCGGGTATGGAACGTGGGGTAGTACATGGCATGGTGAAGTTAGGAAAATTATTGGCTAAGCTAAAAATTAATCGGAGACGATACAATCGACATTTGAATGACGACAGTGGAGAAATAGGAAAAATTTGATATCTTGGTGCTCGGTGGAGCAAATGCAAAACCATTTGAAAGGTAACTACCTGGGATGGTTTGGCATGATATGACGCGATTGGATTGGGGAAAACACCACCGGATAGATAGGGACACGAAATGCCATTGGCGGCCATGGCGAGGTGTCGGAGGCGAAATTTTGTGGAGGCTTTTTGGGGAAAAGGAAGGAAGCACGGCGTAGAACGCAGTGAGGCAAGTCTAAGAAAAATTACAACATGGGCTAAGGCTTATCGGAGGCGACGAATCGACGTCGGGAGTCACAAACGGCCATTTTCGCGGAAAGCTCAATTCCTGACAATTGGCTCCACGAAAAATTAAACAAAATGGTAGAAAAATTTATTAGAGTCTAGAACACAATATGACGCGACCAAAAATTGAAGCGCTTACCAAAAAGGGTGTACGCGCCAAGGTACAGTTTTAGTGTCTGGACCTGACAAGGTCGACGAGGACTCGGGGGATCTTTAGGTGATGGCGATGGAAGCACGATGTAGAACGCGTCGAGGCAAACTCAACGATGCAAACGGCTCGACCAAAGGATATAGGATGGTGGTGGAGCACGACGGAGAAGACATTCAACGACCGACGGATTGACATCGGCATTCTGGGCAAACGGAGAGGAGTTAGCGGGTGAGGTTTGTGGCGAAACGAAGAGGAGAACATGAGGAACGCAGTGCTCACCTTGGTTGTGGTGGAAGATGCACGGTCGGCCTGCAGCGAGGAGAGAAGCGGCAACACGGTTTGGCCACGGTGCTCTGGCGATGCTCCGGCGAAACTCCGGCAAGGGCGAGGGAAGCACCATGTAGAACGCGCAAAGATGAAGCTAATGGTGTGGCCAAATGTGGCGGAGCTCTACTGTAGGAGGCGCAATCGGCCGAAGAACGCCGTTTTATTGGCGAGAGAAAAATGCCGATTGCGACGAGGAGAAAGGGAGAGAGGCCCTGAAATTTCAGAGGCTTGGTGAGGATGAGGAGAGGCACCCGTTGCTCCCTTTTATAGGCATGGAGGTGGACCGGATGGGGAGATCTGCGAGGGAATGTCTTTCGGTGGCATGGTATATTCCCGTGAAATGGACGCATGAAATTGGGGGCTAAGGCTGGGAATGGAAAGATCTTAATGAGAGGATTCCAATGCATTTTGTGGCGCAAGAAATGGTTGAGAAAATCACAAATTATGGAAGGTTGAAGAAGCAGCCATGGCGGCTCACGTACGCGCTCGGAACAGGCTAGTCTCGTGAAGAAGAACACTGTTGGAGGAGAGAGAAAATAATAAAAAAATAATAATTGTTTTTCTGAAAAAAAATAAAATAAATTCGAAAAAAGTTCAGAAAAATTCCATAAACAACCTTAGAACCCGAAAATACCAAATAAAATAATTTCAGATTTAATTGAAGTATATTTTGACCACTAAAAATATTTTTACTTTCTAAGATTTAATTTAATCCAAATGAATTCAAAAACTCCAAAAATTTGAAAAGAGGATAGAAATGGATAGATTGGAATTTTATATGAATTTAGAAATTTGAATGGGCTCAATCGGAATTAAAATGAAGAAATACGATCTTTTGGAAGTTTAAAAGGAGAGAAAAAGAATAAACTGATTTTCTGGAATTATTTTTGAACTGAAATGACATCATCAAGGGAAATGATATTCAGAGGAATTATTTTTCTATGGAAAAAGGAATTTATGATGTTAGGGTGATGTCAGCAGAGATTTTGATTTTCTGGCCGAATTATTTTTCAACAAGAAAAGGGTTTTATTCACTGACAGGTGGGACCGACTTTTGTGGACTAGGTCCATAAACCGGGGAGAAGGCTGAGGTGGCACGCAGTTGGCGAAGCGCTTGCGTAGCTCATGGGCTGCGAGGTGGCGCCACGGGGACCGAGGGCATCGGCGGATGGCGATCTTTGTTGGGGTCGGCGAGGTGCGCGAGAGGAGGAAGACACGGGAGTTAAGTGCACCTTGGCACGACACTCGGAAATTCTCGATGGTAGCCGATGGCGAGGATGCAGGATGGCGAAGTGAGGCGTTAGCGGCGAGGGCTCTTGGCGTGGATTCACTCGGTGGAGGGCGGGATGCGCGCATGCAGTGCCGCGAAGGTGGAGGCGATGAGCGGTTATCAGTTACACCAAAGTTAAGGACGACGCAAAGACGAGTAAAGAGGGAGAGAAGCGGGGTTTAAAGTGGGGAAATGGTGGAGGTTGAATGCGGGAGTGATTAGGCTTTCAACTGTAGCAAATGCTCAGCTAACGGGAAAAGCAGCCACATTCAAGAGCTCGAGACAGGGCATTAATGGTGGCGGTGGAAGGTTGAAGAAGGCAAGAAGAAAGAAGAAGCTGACTGGCGGGGTTGGGCTGTCAGCGAGAGGGAAGAGAGAGGAGGAAGGAGTGGACGGTCGGATGAATGCCACGAGGCGAAAGAGAAATCAGGGCCATCGGATTAAAACGAAGGGGTAAGTGAAGGCGGGTGACTGATATTAAACCGGGCGGGGATGGATTGAATCAGGGAGCGACACGTGATGGCCGAGTAGAGAGGTTGAGGATTAAATTTGATTTAGATTTTGAAATAAAATTTAGATAACTCCAAATAAAACTCAAACAATCACAGAAAATCCAAATAAAATTCAAATACTTTAAAATAATTAATTTGAAATTAAATTTTTCAGGAAGAGGATTTTTGGGATGTTACAAATAGCAACCCCCATGAGCCTCCGTGCCCGATGTTCGTCGTCGCGATCAAGCGGCACCGAGGGCAACGTGTTGAACTCCATGGGCAGACCCATCCATCGAAGGTTGCTGCTGCTCGCCACACGGTGGTAGAACCAACGTCGCATCTAGTTCGACTCCCACTTGGCACGAGTCGAGTTCGCAGGGAAGATCTTCGTGCACGGTGATTGCAGCACGAATTTGACACTGCCGAAGTTCGAATATTCCCCCTCCAGCTTCTTCGGCTGGCACCGCACGTCGTGGAGGAACGAGAACAGCGAGGCGCTGGGCCTTGCCCCTTCTGTCCGCGATGCCCAGCTGTATACAGCCAGGCGCACTAGGAATCGCCGACGGAATTCGGAGTCTGGATTCGAAGTAGGCGACAAAGACAACCGCCTCTGACTCCGTCGGATGCCTCCGTCTCATCACTGGCAGGCAGACGAATCGCACCGCGGTCCGACAGCTTCCCCTTGTGCATAAGAGACCAGATGGTCTCCTCCGTCACGAGGCTCTACCCTAGCGCATTCGAGCATACGCCGTTGAGCTTCTTCTCCGCGCTCTAGCATTTGTTGGCGAGTGACGGGTCATGCCCCACCAGGGCGTACTCCATCTTCGTTGTTGCCAGGGTGCACCGATGGAAGGAGGCGCCGTGGCTCGACAAGACGCCACCGCTGGGCCGGCGAGAGCGGTCATCACAGCGCGCCATCTTCTCAAAGTGCACGTTGAGGCGTACGGGTGTGTCAGCGAGCAGTGGCGAGAGCAGTGACACAAAAGCAGGGTGCACGGAAGCAGGGAGCGAAAAAGCACTCTTGTGGCAGCTAGTGAACGACAATGGTACAACGGCGACCGTGCTTATAAAGTCCCTTCGTCTCCCCCATGATCGGGAAACTCAACTGGCGGAAGTCGAAGCTGCACGACCACCCAATATCCTGCGAACGCGTGTCCCACAACCTTGGGAACCAACGCACAACAGCAGTCAAACCGCCGTCTGACATCGCACGACGCGCCAGTGCTGTCCCACCGCATGTCCCATTGCGCACCAGCGGACAGTTCAACTCCCGTCGTGCGCCAGCGGACAGTCCGACTCCCGGGGCCATCAGGCAACACGGTGGAGTGTGGGCTACTGAGCCGTCCTGATGGCCAGTGCCTGCGACAAGCGAGTGGGCCAAATCGACGGCATCATCCAGTTCGCCCGACCACGTCAAAGATCACAGGCCATAGGGACGCAGGGGGCCAAAGGGCTCGGCAACATGGCTTCGCCCCATGAAGCCCGTCATCATGAGAGGCTCTTGTTGTAGGGGTGACCCCTACCTAAGCTCATCTGGCCTGCTAAAGGGTTGCAAAGCCCAAAATGAGATGTATGTAATGACATAGATACCCCTATGGAGGACACATGGATGTAAGGGGAAAATTGTAAAATACGCTTCATGGAAATATATATACATACCCTGGATATAGGGAAGGGACAAGCATTGTCCATCCATCATCTTCACTACACTACTCTCCTACTTCACTGTTTGGTCAGTAGCCACAACAACGTCAAATTCGATTCTATGAAAGGTAGTGTAGTTGCATACCAGATGAAAAATAACCCCACATGTTTATTTGTCCTCAGGCATTTGAGACTACGTTATTGCCCAATCAAAGTGCGTTTGTGGTATCAAAACACTTGCAGATAACCTTATTCCCGATCAAACCATCAGGAGTACAATCACCAGCTTGCTGTCATCAAGGGCTAGCGGTTTTTCAAGTGGTACAGGGAAACCGATAAGCTCTATTGATAGCGACTTAGATGGCAAATCTCAGAGCTTCACTGCTTCTGCTGCGTTGAAAGGGGACAAGAAGCATCATATGGACAACCTGCCATCAGTTACTCCTGAAGGTAGTCACCTGATTACAGCATGAAGCAATCCGGCAGACATTCAAGAGAAATTGACACGTTCTGATCTCAAGAGCAAAACTGGAGAATCTTCAAGGTCACCAGTGAAGCAGACTGTAACAAGTGCTGATGCTTTGTAAACTGTTCCAAAACCAAGAGATCAGAGCGTGCTGGTGGGGTAAAATCAAAGAAGAAGCAAAAGAAGGCTGCACAACTGTAAGTGGCAATTCCAACTGTGCCAAATATGATTGCAGCATTCCATTTGACACATCATGTTACAACCATTCCTTCGGACTTGGAGGACTGCTTTTGGGAGCAGATCCATACATGTACGGCATGCTCAATATGCCTTACAGCGGCTACCCAATGGGTTTGTATAATGCTAATGGCATCAGTAACCTACCACTGCAGGCTCTTGGAATGCAAGGCTATCTAGCAAGTTATAACAGGTATGCAGAGTTGCAGACTTGTTGCATTAGCGAGATGGTAAACACCAGAAAACCAATTTGTAGAAGCACTGAACTTTTAAGATGAGTTCATATTATACAACAGAAATTATTTCCTGAATTATATTCATTAGTTTGTCATGCTTCAATCCAACGCCTATATCTTACCTGTGTTTCAACATTGACTATTTCTCCTGTTATTTCCTTTAGTGGGGGATTCCCAACCAGAGTTCACCAAGCTTCTGCACATGCAAGGCAAACTGAAAGCCCCAGAGATGCTGGTCTGCAATCTCATCAATCAGAGCGTTATCATTCCCCCACCTCAACTCGCAAAGGAGGGTCCGGAGCAGAACCAGATCAGGTTCGGAGATGCGGGACAGCGAGGGGCATAGCTTTGATTGCCGTGACCACGATCTATGATGCACGGACACGGATACGTCGACACGACACGACACGACACCGACACGGGAATTCGCCGTTTTCCCAAAAATACCGACACGGCGACACGGCTATATATATTTAAATAATAAATAAATTTATATATATATATATATATATATATATATATATATATATATATATATATATATATATATATATTATTTTCTATGTTTCCACATGCTTATTAAACTGAAATAATATAAATTGTAAGCTTGTAATTTGTAAAGTGTATACGGGAGATGGAGGCGGCGAGATGTGGGAGCGGCGAGGGTGCGAGCGGCGGGCGGCGGCGATATCGAGCGAGAGCGGGCCGGCGGCGCGTGAGCGTGCGATGCGGAGAAGCGCGAGTGGCCGATGGGAATGAGGCTCTCAGGAAGAATTGGTGCTTTAGCAGCCGTAGGGTTAGGGCAGGCACGGTATGGGCTGCCCTGGGTTGGCCGTGTGCTAGGCCATTTTTGGGTTGGCTGTGTCCAGGCCGTGTCCGACTCGCATGATTACTGTGTCCGATACGTGTCGAGAATTTTAATTATTAAAATTAATTCCGAAATCGGCCGATACGTCGCCGACACGTGTCGGAGATGTGTCTATGCCGTATCCGTGTCCGACACGTGTCGGACACGGATACGGCGGTTTTGACACGTGTCCGTGCTACAGAGACCACGATGAGGAGCATCATAGTAGGAAGAAGATTCGTGCATCTCCTGCAAGGAGTCCAAGAGATGGTGATCAGCATAGGAGCCAGAAGTCCAGGTACTCCAGGAGGCTGTCAGGTTTCCGAAGAGGATCTCCTGCAATGACCCGAGCACAAACCAACACACACGAACAAAGAACTGGAACACAGATTGTTTTGTGCTGCCAACAGAGCGCAGCGTTTTCTGTTGCTTTCATCTCCTTTTATTAAGCAATGTATGGTAACAATTACAAAACAAGAAACCTGGAGCGGAATGATTCTCACGCCATGATTTCAGGACGTGTGCATCCCCACGCCGCATGACGCGTTCTTCCTCCGCAAGTTCAGGCGTTATTCGGAGTAAATAACATGTAGAGAAAAAAGAACTAACTTGTCTAAGTCAGTAACCAGCTAACTAACCTGTGCACAAGGCTTAACTAACAATTCTCCTCCTAAGCCTTGTACACTTGCTTGATGTCGACGAGACCAATCTTGGACCGAAGCTCGACAAACCGATCACGGCCAAGGGCTTTCGTCAGAATATCCGCCAATTGCTCATTTGTGCCGACTGATTCGACATTCACTCTGCCTTCCTCAATGCATTCTCTAATGTAATGGTACTTCGTATCGATGTGCTTGCTTCGATCGTGAAAGACAGGATTCTTACTGAGCTGAATTGCGGATTGATTATCAATTCTCAATGTAATGTCACCGGCTTCGTCTCCTCTGAGTTCGGCAAGAAGTCGTGCCAACCATACGCCTTGGCAAGCAGCTGTTGTCGCGGCAACATACTCTGCTTCACAAGAAGATAGTGCCACCGTCTTCTGTTTTTGCGATTGCCAAGTGATCACACTGTCACCATGGAAGAAGAGAACTCCCGATGTACTCTTTCGAGTGTCAACATCTCCTGCGAAGTCGCTATCGCTGTAACCGACAAGACTCGCAGCTCGTCTCTTCTTGCGAAAGTAACAACCAAAGTTGATTGTGCCGGCAACATATCGCAGCACTCGTCTTACTGCTGACAAGTGCTCGGTAGTGGGTTTATCCATAAATCTGCTGATATATCCCACCGCAAAGGCCAAATCTGGTCTAGTGTTCACCAGATACTGCAATGCACCAACCAATCTTCTATATTCTGTAGGATCAACAGCAGGAGCAGTACTCATCTTACTCAGTTTCAGGCACGACTCCATTGGAGTATGACTGGCGTTGCATCCAGTCATAGCCGCCATCCCAAGTATCTTCTCAGCGTACGCTCCTTGGCTCACGGTGATGCCTTCTTCTGTTTGGTTCACCTCCAGACCCAAATAATAACGTAGCAGACCAAGATCGCTCATTTGAAATGTGCCCTTCATCTCCTTCTTGAAGTGATTGAGCTCATCAGTATTACCTCCGGTGATGACAAGATCATCGACATACACTCCAACCACCAGCCGATGCCCATCCTTTGCACGAGTGTAGACTGCATGCTCGGAGGCACTTCGCTGAAATCCCAGTGACAACAGAGAGGTGTCTAGTTTGGCATACCAGGCGCGTGGGGCTTGCCGGAGACCGTATAGCGCCTTGACCAAACGCAGCACCTTATGCTCTTCGCCAGCCACCTCAAACCCAGGCAGTTGCGTGACGTACACTTCTTCTTGGAGCTCACCATTGAGGAATGTGGTCTTGACGTCCTTGTGGTGGACGGGCCAGCCTTCGCTTGCAGCGTGTGCTAGCAGCAGGCGTACTGACTCAAGTCGCGCCACCGGCGCGAACACCTCGTCAAAATCAATGCCCTGCTGCTGCACGTATCCCTTCGCCACAAGCCGCGCTTTGTTCTTGGTGATGTTCCCAGCTGCATCTTTCTTGATCTTATAGACCCATTTGAGTCCGATTGGGCGCTGGCGAGGTGGGTCGACAAGCTGCCAGGTGCCGTTGGACTCGATTGATGCCAGCTCTTCAAGCATTGCCTGTCGCCAACACTCATGTTGTTGTGCTTCTTGGAAAGACGTTGGTTCCTCAGCGCTTGCCAACAGCAGGTCTTCGTCCAGCTCTCGTGCTGCCAGTCCCGGTGGTGTTGCCAGACCCAGCACGTTATCGATTCTGCGAAATCGTAGGGGGGCGTCGTCATGGTCGTCGTCGAGCACTTCATCTGCATCAGGCAGGGGCGACACAAATTCAATTGGTGACATGCTCGAGGAAGCCATCGGACTTGCCATGGGCATTTCAGCCGGTGATGATGTGGACATGTTGGCGGGTGGTGTTGATGCTTCAACTGCAGGCGTTGGTGGAGCTGTGGCCATCATGCCAGGATGGGCGACAGTGGTGTACTCGATGGTGAAGTCGTTGTCGACGTTTGCCACCCGATCGCCGGTCCACTCCCACTGTGCCAACTCGTCGAAGACCACATCACGGCTGATGTGCAGCGTCTTGACCGTGGATCATAGACGCGATACGCCTTTGATCCCGGTTCATAGCCGACGAAAATCATGGGTCGACTCCGATCATCCAGCTTCTTGATGTTGGGTGTGTTGACCTTAACATGCGCCACACATCCGGAGGTTCGAAGATGATGTACGGCCGGCTTACTCCCAGTCCAGAGCTCGTAGGGAGTCTTGCCACCGATGCTTTTGGATGAAGATCGGTTCAGAAGGTACACGGCGGTAGTGATCGCCTCCCCCCAAAACATGGCCGGCAGACCATTTGCCTTGAGCATACTGCGTGCTGTGCCCACCACCGATTGGTTGCGCCGTTCAACAACGCCATTTTGTTGCGGCGTGTAGGGCGCTGTGAGCTCACGACGCACACCCAGCTCGGCGCAGTAGTCATTGAAGCTTGCCGCCGTAAATTCTCCCCCTCTGTCCGTGCGCAGAGCCTGGAGCTTCCTGCTGCACTTGCGTTCGGCTGCCACTTGAATGCGCTTGATAGCAGTTGGTGCAGTATCCTTGGTCGGCAGCAAAGCAACCCACATATATCGACTATAGTCGTCGACAAGCAGGAGGAAGAGGCGGTTGCCGCTGGGTGTTGGTGGCGAAATCGGACTGCATAGATCACCGTGCAGCAACTCCAGAGGTTCTGTGCAGCGACTCAATGCTCGTTGCGGAAACGGTGCTCGCCGATGCTTGCCGGCAAGGCAAGTGTCGCATACTTGATCAACCTGCGTCAGTATCGGCAGACCCCGCACAAGCTCCTCCCTTCCCATCTTGCGCAGCGCGACAAAGTTGATATGCCCGAAGCGGGCATGCCAACGCCATGCGTCTTCACTGGCGCGTGCGGTCAGGCAGACCGGCCGTGCGATGGTGATGTCGAGCATGTAGAGCCGGCCCGCACTTCGGTGGACTTTGGCGAGGAGTCGTCGCTGCTCGTCACGGATCCGCATCACGCCATCTTCAATTCGGACTTGGTACCCACATTCGTCGAGCTGACCAACACTTATTATGTTGGCAGTGAGATTGGGAATGAAGTACGTGTTGGTGAGGGGGCGGTGTTCGCCATTCTTGCAGGCAAACAATACTGTACCACAGCCTTCGATCCGAGTAGTAGAGCCGTCGCCAAACCGCACAGAGCCAATGACGCCCACGTCGAGGTCAGAGAACGCCGCCCGGGACCCCATCATGTGGTTGGTGGCCCCGGTGTCCAAGATCCAACGTCGGGGATCTTGCTCCTCCGCTCCACCTAGTGCTGCGTAGGCCCCGGCGAAAGCTCCTTTTTCCTTCGGGCCTTCGGGTGCAGCAGAAACTTCCTCGGCGCCATCGACCACCGCGGAGCCCTCTCCAATCTTCGTGCCACCGAGTGCAGCGGAGACTTCCTCCGCGCCATCGAGCACTGCCGACGCTGCTTGCTGCACAAGGTCTCCCGCGTCATGAGGTGGGACAGACGACGGAGATGCAATCACCGGTCCTTGCGGAAGCGGCGAGGTTGAAGCTGCCGCCCCTCGCCCAGATTCACCGCAGCTGAAGTGGGTTGGGGAATTCTGAGTGGAGTGGTCGGGATAGTGGCGCCCGTCTCGAGGAGGAGGAGTGTCGGCTCATCGTCTTGGGCCACGTGGGCCTGGCCTTCAGCCCTTTGTTTAGTGCGGCACTCTCGGGCCCAATGGCCGGTTTTGCCGCAGCTCCGGCACCTATCTCCGTTGCGCTTCGGCGCAGTGCTCCCTCCTTCAGTGCCTCCTCCTTCAGAGCTTCCTCCTCCACCGCGGCTACGCCCTCTGCCACCCCGGCGCTTGTACTGGCTGTTTGAGCCGCTTGCGCCACGGGAGCTCATTTGGTCTTTCTTCTTGTAGCGTTCGAGCCATTCTTCCTCTGTCAGGTAGAGTTTCCCACCGCCGCTCTGGAGCGATGAATGCTCGGGCTCGTCCTCAGCCGCCTTCAACCTCCCGGTGATTTCCTCCACCGACAGGGTTGACACATCGAGCAATGTCTCAATTGAGAGAACAAGTTGCTTGTACCTTTGTCGGGCGGTGCGCAGATACTTCTCGACCACCTTCGGCTCTGGTTCGGGGTCGCCGACCGTGGCCAGCTGGTTGACGATGCTTGTCAGACGCATGGCGAAATCTTCCACCGCCTCGTCGTCGCGGAGCGTGAGTTGTTCGTACTCCCGTCAAAGCCTCTGTGCAGTAGTCTTGCGAATTCGGTCGTCACCGATCATCATCGTCTTGATGCATTCCCACGCCTCCTTCGCCGACGGCTTGGTCGCGAGCGTGGAAATCATCTCAGAGGGGACTGCGCTGCAGATGGCGTCCAACGCCATTCGATCTTCGTGGAATTTGACGTCGCCCGACTCGATGGCGTTCCAGAGACATCGCGCCTGAAGTTTGATCTTCATGAGCAGCGACCAATCATTGTAATTGGTCTTTGTCAGCACTGGATAATTCGCCGATCCGCCCGTCTCCTTGACAACACGGTGGTACACTTGGTAGCCACGGTTGTTGCTCCCGCCGCTGCCCGAGGCATGGCCGCCGGAAGGAGAAGTGTGCACCGGTGACGCCGAGCGCCGGCGCGGCGAGTGTGTGCGTCCTCGAGGCATGGCTGCTCAAGCGACGAACTCGGGTTCGAGCTCCTGACGCTCTGATACCAATTGTCAGGTTTCCGAAGAGGATCTCCTGCAATGACCCGAGCACAAACCAACACACGCGAACAAAGAACTGGAACACAGATTGTTTTGTGCTGCCAACAGAGCGCAGCGTTTTCTGTTGCTTTCATCTCCTTTTATTAAGCAATGTATGGTAACAATTACAAAACAAGAAACCTGGAGCGGAATGATTCTCACGCCATGATTTCAGGACGTGTGCATCCCCACGCCGCATGACGCGTTCTTCCTCCGCAAGTTCAGGTGTTATTCAGAGTAAAGAACATGCAGAGAAAAAGAACTAACTTGACTAAGTCAGTAACCAGCTAACTAACCTGTGCACAAGGCTTAACTAACAGAGGCTGGTGTATGATGAGGATTCAAGTGATGAGGAGAGCAACTTCAAGCGAACATGGTAATGTAGATCATCTGCTGCAGTTTGTTACAAGCTCTGTTCTGAATGTTGGAGCTTTGTGAAGCATTGTCATTGTGACTCTGGTGCTTGCTGACTGATACCGGTTACATGTGATATGATACTGTGATTGTATTCCGGAGAGGGAATGAGGACCTGCAGTTTTTTGAGCATGTCAGGATGTAATCAATCGATGGCTTGCTGAATTATTAATGCCAGTGAGCATTTCTTGCTGTTTTATCTGTAACTAGGAGTATGTTTCTGCACAGATCAATGAGTTAAATCTCTTTCCAGAACTGTAACTTTGAACCATTGAAGTGTGTCTGACGATTTGCTCCACTTTTATTTCTACTCCATTTTTTATTGGCTGACTGATAGCCCAACAACTCTGCATCTGATTAATGATTCAGACAACGGAGAGGAAGGTGAAGGGAAATGCAGAAATTACATCATTGCACAGGGTTATGTCTGGAACTTGGCTGCTCCTGTAGATCATTCTCTTGATGCAAACATATTCACCTTCAGACTTTGTAGTCGTTAGTCAAAAATCAGCATTCATGATGCAAACAGAGAATTGCAATGTTTGTTTCACTCAATTCCGAATGTGGTTCTGCAGCCCATCTTGGCGCATGCATGCATGGGATTAACAAATAGCACACACACAATAATGGGTGGGTTTTTTTTTGCTATAGCTGATGGTTTTTGGTTTTAGCGTGAGCGCTTGTGGGAGCGAACCGAATGCTAATAAATTGTTTCGAAAATGTTGCTTTGATAAGTTGCTTCGAAAAGAATACATATAAATCGTCTAGTTTATTTATTTAGAGAAAGCTATAGACGAAAAAGACAGAGAATATCTCTATTACTAGCAATCTGGAAGTGTATTATGTGATCCTACAGCTCGATTTTGTCAGAAAAAGGTATCAATCTTACCTTGCCCACCTTTCTGAGACTCGGATTCTCATTTACTTCGCTTACAAGATAAGCAGCGCCAACTAGAACAGCGATAACTTTCCATACGAAAGTCTAAAATGACACGTCGTCTAAGAGCAAGTATAATAATACTGACTTGATCGCCTCTAGCGAAATCCACGTCAACACAATCTTATGTGGAAGAGAGAAAAAAGAGGAGAGAGGCAAGCTGCCCCTTATAGCTTGCCCCTTATATAAGAGGTAACCTCTAGCACATCATACGAGGAGAGAGAGGCAAGCTGCCCCTCATGTAAGAGGTGACTCCTGATATATTTATGCAAGTATTAAATGTTTGAGTGCTTTAGTAGAGGTAACCTCTACTCAACTTATTGTATTAGCAACCTCCACCATGAGCCACGTGTACTCTTTTTGCTTATTTGGCTAGTCCTAGAGGTAGCAGCCACCTCTTCTATTAAACTTGCTCTCAAGCATTAACAAGTAGACCGGTAAGCTTTCCAACGGTATATATAATATGTCCATTGAAACAACTCTAGGTTGGCACCCCTTCTTTGTGGTTTCTTGCTCCGCGCGAGACAGTTCTAACTCGCATGCTGGCGGCCTGGGACGATCGATTGATTCAAATGTTGGGATGTTCGATCAAGTTGCTAGTAGTGGGTTTAGTAGTTAGGCATGGCTCTTTGGTCGTGCGCGTTAAACGTTCGATGTGTGCTGCGTTCACACGGGAATGATTGTTTCTTTTTCGTCGGTTTCAGTTAGTAGTCATGCGTCATGACTGGTCGTAGGATGGCACGGATCTTGTAGTTTGATGCTTAAATAGAGTTCTCAGAAAAGCTTTGGTAGTCGAGTAGCACAAATCCTCGTGTTTTCCCCTTAGTGTTGCGTGCGTATCTCAGAGTGTTTGAGTAAGTCAGAAGTTAGAAGTCGTAAGTCGTAAATCATAAGTCGTAAGTTGTAAGTCGAAAGTCATAACCGGCTATCGACGATTGACTTACTGCAATGAGACGTGGTCGTTTGACTACGTGCGTGTCCGCTATGACTCGACTATCAACTTGCTGCGACGAGGCGTGGTCGTAAACAACTTCGTGGTCGTTTGACTACATGCGTGACCACTGCGACAAGTGGTATAAGAGCCTGTGTTCGCTAATCATCTAGAAGACATGTCTTCGTTGTGGGCTCCGTTAGCAAGGGAGTCGATGACTCCTCCATGGCAAGGCCACCCAAGCTCGCCTTCACCTCCTCTACGTCGACTGCAACACCGTGACGATGGTGGCTACACGCCCGTTGTCCAGCGTGTTATCAGGGAGGCTTCATGCTCTATTGTCTACCCCATGCTCACGTGAACGAACTACAACGATTGGGCGCTAGTCATGCGAGTCAACCTCCAGGTGCAAGGTCTCTAGGAGGCCATCGAAATCGATGACACAGATTACCATGATGACCGGCTTGCGTTGTCAGCAATTCTCCGCGTCGTGCTGACCGAGATGCTATTGACTCTTGCCATCAAGCACACGGTGAAGGCTGCCTGGGAGGTCGTGAAGACCATGCATATGGGTGTTGACCGCGTGCGCGAAACCAACGCCCAGCAAATGCGCAAGGGGTTCGGCAGCATCTCCTTCAAAAACGGTGAGTACATTGATGATTTCTCAATGAGGATCTTTGGGCTTGCCAACAACCTTCACCTGCTGTAACATCCTGGATTTTTGCTAAAAAAATAATTAAATAAATAATTAAAATTGGAATAAAATAAAATTTAATTTAAAATAAGTATTTTTGTGCTCAAAGTTCAAAGTTGGATTTGCCTTGAATTTCTGTTTTTGAAAAAGCTGGATTTGAAAAGCATTTTAAGAAAAACCTTAAATAAAATGATATTTTGATTTTATATAAAAATCTTATGTCAAATTAAAATATTTGGAGTTATTTGGATTTTATTTGGTTTCTTGGATTTTCTGGAGTTTAAAAATGTATTTTTGAAATTAAAAAGTATTTTAAAGTATGAAAAATATAATACCAACATTAGTTGGAAATATTTTAATTAAGTTCCAAATGTCTCCAGGAGATTCTCTGAATTTTTCTGGGATTGTTGGAGTTTATTTCATATTTTTTTGAGCTTTATAGAATTTATTCGGGTTTTCTGAAAAAGAAAATCAAATTTAAAAACTAAAATTACCCTCCCCTCCCCTCCGGCCGCCACGTGGACGTCTGGATACCGCCCACGTCGCTGCCCATCCGGCCGTCGCCCCATCCCGCCTCCCCCTCTTCATCGGCCGCCACGCGTCGGCCGATCTCTCCGCCTCGCGCCTCGCCCATCCGCCCGTCGCGCCTCGCCCTTCCTCGGCGCCGATCCGGCCCGACCGCATGGCGCCATCTCGGCCGCCCCCTCTTCTCTTCGCTGCCGCCGGGCCGCTGTTGTCGGCGCTTCCTCCTCTCCCGCGCCGATTCCTCAGGCCACGCGGCCTCATCCCCGCCGCACACGCCCCCTCTCCCCTCTCTCTCTCTCTGCCGACGGGGCCCACCCGTCAGCACCTTCTTCCTCCCGGTCGTCTTCCTCGACGCCCGCCGCCTCATAACCGCCCGCCCGCCGACCCGGTCGCCACCCCCGCCTTCTCCTCGCCACGCCGCCACCTTCGTGGCGCCGCACGCACCGCGCCCCACCTCCCCGCCTCTCTCGCGCGTGCCGCCCCACTCGCCCCACCCTCCCGCAACTTCCGCCACGACCCCGTCCCCTCCGGTGAGGAATTTCCGGCCATTTCCCCCTCCCCGGCCCCTATAAAAGGGACCCCGAGCGCCGCCTCTCCTCGCTCCATCTCCCCCTCCGCTCCCCATCCTCTCCCGGCCACCCCATCGCCGTCGCGTCGAGTGCCGCCCGCCGCCGCCTCTGCCCTCTCGCCGCCGGCCATCTCCGGCCTCCCCAGGTAGTCGCCGCCCCCTCCCCCGAGTTCCTCCTCCTCCTCCTCTTCCCGATGCCGCCCTCGCCGCCGGCCATCTCGCCGCCGCTCGCGGCGAGCCGTGCCACCCCCCATCTCCGGCCGCGCCTGCGTGGCAGCCCAGGTGGTGCTCGGTGGCCGCCGCGTCAGCGCCACGCGGCACCCGTCTGCCACGCCACCCCCATGCGCCACCTCAGCCCCGCCCGAGTCCGTGGACTCGGTCCACAAGGACCAGGCCCGCCTGTCGGTGTCGGTCCGCCCGGTGCTGACGCCAGCATGGCGCAGTAATCCCTTTTTCCTTTGAAAAATAAATCCGGCCGAAATTAAATTCTCTGCTGATGCAATAATTCAGATTTTCCTTTAGGAAAATAATTCCAAAAATCCAGATTTTCCATTTTCTCTCTTTTCAGTCTTCCGGAGCCCGTTCTCCCTCGTTTTAACTCCGATTTGGCCCATTCAAATTTCTAAATTCATCAAAAATTCCCCTCTATCCATTTCTAGCCTCAATTCAAATATTTTAAGTCAATTTGAATTTAATTTGAATTTATTTGAATTTGGTGGGTTATTTTCACGTGTAGACTTCGACGATTCGGGAGATTTCTTCGACGAAGATTCAAACCAATTTGAAGAGCAAGGCAAGTCACCCTCATTGATCATGTTGATCCCAGTTTTCAAAATAAAATTATGTTGATTTAAATTATATTGCATGCATATTTTTATTCAACGTATTTCAATTCTGTTTCAAATATAGTTAATGCCTACTTGTTAATCCCTCCATTGAATTTGAATTCCTCAATACTTTGTCACCCTAGATTCAAACTCTAGTTAATACATTAGTGTTGGCTAGAGAGTTTATTCAAATGCTTAGCCCTGCGAAGTTATATTATTTGTTTTTGGGATGTCTTTCACATAAAATGATGACCCTTTTTACATAAAATGTTATGAACTCTTGACTTTGGTGAGTCAAGGAGGTTTATAAAATTATTTTGAAAACAAATATGAACCTGGTTTAGACTTAGGCTTTTGGTTAGAGTGGTGGGTGCAGGCATGCCCTGTTGGTTGGAGCCGCAGCGGTTGATTGTCGTGCACGGGGGTATGTGGTTGGGCCTGAGTCAATTAAGGACCGGTCTGTGAGCTACTGTTGCAAAGCCCTAATCGTACTACCACATGGCTGGTATGGGACATACGGTGAATAATTTGTGAAGTCCCAACCTGAGTCAAGTTGTAGGTTGAAAGTGAGCGTGGTTGGTGCCATGTGAAGTCTCACTTGGGCGAGCGTGGTTAAGCCATGAGAAGTCTCGTCTAGGCTCAAGAGGGGTCCCGTGCGGTGGATTCCTTACTGGGGTGAAACCTTAGAGTTGGCTCGACCAGGTTGAAGGCTTTGCATTGTAAAGGCCTTGTCACGACTCCTCGCCGCACACCTAAGGAAGTGTGTAACCCGGTGGCAATATGGGATGATCGTGTCTTGTGGGTAAAGCTGTACAACCTCTGCAGAGTGTGTAATCTATCTTGGATAGCCGTGCCCACGGTCATGGGCATGCTAAGTAAAAGTTTTCATGGATTAGACTTTGTTTTTCAAAATGTTTTTGAAAACCTTGTGGGTAGATGGAACCCATAAGAGGATGATAACTTGTGGATGGATGGAATCCGCGAGTGTTTGGAAGGCGTGTGGATGGATGGAATCCATACGTGAGCTTTTGGAAAAGATGGTCCGGGTGGGATGCCCGTGGTTAGGTTGGTGTTTGGTCGGAGCCGGCACTGACGGTATTACTTTCTACTACAAGTTATGTTTTTACTTACTGTATTAAATTCAGCAATTTCAATCTATTATTATATTTCTTAAATGTTGTTTTATGCAAACTAACCCTATAAGCCTTCCATTGAAGCCTTTATCATTATGTTGCATTTTTCCGGGTGATTTGCGGAGTACAAGTTTGTACTCACGTTGCTTTTTCCACACAGAGGAAGATGACGTCAACTACGGTGAAGGTCTGGACGAATAGGCCGCGTCTCATCGTCGTTTGCTCGTGGCGTGCTTGGGCTTCGCTATTTATCGGTTTGCTTCGCAGATTATTTCCTTTATTTATTTTGCCAATGGGCGTTGATGTAAGACTTGGCCATAAGGTCGTACCCTTTATTTAATATATTGAGTCATTTGTGCTTGGTTATTATCTTTGTTGTGACTGTGTGCACTAGCTGATCCTGGACTAGTGCGATTTACACAGAGGATCCAGGAGTTGTTACTCCGGGTTCCGACACCTGCTCAGTGATCCCATCCAGGAGGAAGAGGTGGTCAAGAAACTCCTGCAAGTGGTACCAGATCGCTACCTCTAGTGTCTATTTCCATAGAGACACTCCTCGACGTCAGCGCCCTCTCGATTGAAGAGGTTACGATCTACTTTGAGTGGTGGAATAGCGCTACTCCAACCATGACGCCGACGACAAGGGAACAAGTCTGCTCCTCACGAAGGAGGAGTGGTGGGCACGGGCGCAGGTACACGATTGGGACGGATCGACATCCAGCAACTTTTCCGTGCACTGTGGTAGACTGCGTGGTGGGCGTGGGTGAGATTCCTCTAGCAATGGGAAGGATACCCATTCTCGCGGTGGGCCCGATAACCCTGAGAGAGACGAGTGCAGTTACTGTGGTAAATTGGGGGCATTGGGCTTGCGATTGCCGCAAGAAGAAAAGGGAGGAGGCACATTTGGTGCAGAACACCGACGATGAGTCATCTCTCCTGATGGCCCAAGTAACAGTGGTAGAAGAGAACATTGCCCGAACACCCGCCAAGCCAGAACACGTCGGCAGGCAGGTCTTCCTCAACGAGGAGAGTGCCAGGTTGGTCTTCCTCAATGAAGAGCATGAGGAGACCTCCTGGTTTCTTGACACCGGAGCGTCAAATCACATGGCGGGATCTGGTCGACATGTCGTGGTCAATGCTTGCCAATCAGACCTACCAATTGGACCATCCATTCCAAGGCCGATCGGACTATCGTCCGTGGTCAAAACCTGCTGATCGCCAAACGTGGTCGACCAAAACTTTCACAAATGTAAATTTCAATGCAACCTAAAAGTCAATTATTCATCATCATTGTATTCATGACCTCCAGATGGTCTAACAATCTCCCCCATCAGAATACATTGAAAATACCTCAAAATCTTTTGAATGAGTTGAGTTTTGAAAGAATAGCAAAATTTATGAAAAGAATGTTTCAAGGTTGCAGAGAAAAGAACTTTGACAAACCACAATAGTAGGCACTCGGCAAAGGCTGCAAGCACTCAGCAAAGGTAGCAAGCACTTGGTAAAGGCAAAAACTCATAAAACTCCCCCTTAACACAAGAGAGCAATTTTGAGCCAATTTCTCCCATTCTTCTCCAAAAACAAAATCTCTCCAATTTTTCCAATTTTCTCCCCCTTTGGTAATGTAATCATGAAGAACTCCGGAGGGAGGGAAAATTCTAAGAAGGAGCAATAAGAGTAAACATTCAAAACCTTTGTAAATTATCCAAGTCACTTTGCATTGATTTAAGAATTTAACCAAGCCATCTTTCTGAGTAGAGCTACCTAAATCATATATCATATAGCAATATCAAAACAAGTCTTTAGCATGATCATGCAAATTAGATTAATGACAGACATCTTAACAATGACCAAACCGATCTATAAAGAGCACAATAGGATATCACACTGAAAAGAGTAAGACTAACAGTGAAGCAAACTTTAAGTCTAGACGAACTAGCAATTTTATAAAGCAACCTATAACTCCACACTCAATTCTTACGCATGTGGCATGCTTGTAGCGTACTTGTTTTTATGATGGCATGCTTGTGGCTTAGCATACTTCTTTTAGATGGTGGCATGAATGAAGTATAATTCTTTTCATTTATGCACTTATTGTACCTTTTCTTTTTGTTTAACCATGGCATGCTTGAAGAATACATCTTTTCAACTTTCTCTTACTCATCATTTTTTATAACATGCCAACTTGAGTGAATATAAAAAAATTACAATATGAAATATACAAGCCTCATAGGCAAGATTTAAAATAAGACTTACAATCAAGCTAATTTTTTTAGATGAACATCACAAAGTACTATCTATAATCAATCTAGTCAAAGTATTCTGCCATGTCATATTTTAGTTCAATGTAGCAAAATACTTTTAACTAGTCATGATCAAAGCTACGCAATATATGAGTAAATATGATAAAGGTAGCTCCACTACTTATTTGATTTCAATGACTTGGACTTGATGTATCATTTGACAAGTATAAGAAACAAAGCTTCTGAAAAATTTTACAATAACATGCTTCCTCTCAGAACAATCCCTTAGGACGCATCACACCCAAAACAGTTCACAAAAGAGCCAAATGAGAAAAATCAAACAGATTTGAGATAATAACAGCAATCTCAAAATGAAACTCAACAAGGTGTAGAACAACATCACCCTTTCCACATGGTCTCTCAAATGGTGAAATCTCTTGGATGCCATCAAAAAGGTGAACAACCATC
This sequence comes from Dendrocalamus sinicus, assembly GCA_036346575.1. NCBI lineage: Eukaryota > Viridiplantae > Streptophyta > Magnoliopsida > Poales > Poaceae > Dendrocalamus > Dendrocalamus sinicus. The sequence goes on from CM070658.1 coordinate 2,827,975, forward strand.
AAGTGTTCTAGTCAAGTCAATGAGGTAAATGACTGGAACCCAATAAAGCGCATGTTCTCCATCCCGTGTTAGCTGGTCTTACATCATAGAAATCATCGATATCACAGTACTGGGATTAGTGAAATAAGTTTTAGGAATTCAATACTGAGATACATGATGAATAGTAGAAAACAATAAAGATTTAAGTGAAAAATTAGCCACTGTCTCATTCCAATCAGACCATCATTGAAAAGTCGGTCTGACCACAGAGCGGTCTGACTACCTTGGTAGAGCCAGTTTGACCGCCCATGATCGGTTTGATCGAGTAGAAGATGTTGATTGATACGCTGGTCCAACCATGGGATGATCTGATCGCTGATGCAAGGCTAGTCTAACTGCCGACCGTGTGGAAAATGCTGATCCGACCATGGGGTGGTCTGGCTACCTCAACAAGGCTGGTCTGACCATTGACTGGTCTAATCATGTGAAAACACTAGTCTGACTGGTCCTATTGCAAAAGCTCCCATGCCGGTAGAAGATAGATTAGATGAAGCAAAGCGACATCCTACAGACGATTGATTAGAAGGAGCAAAGTGACAATAAGGAGCTTGCACAGACTCCACTCAAGAACGCTCCCTTAACCTATTTTTCTTCTCTTTCTTTGCTTTTCAAAATCTAAATTGATCTAAATAACCATCTCAACCACAATGAGTGCATTGATACTTGACTTGATAAGAAGTCGTATCTATTGCCTTCACAACACCCACATTGGTAGAGGTATCCGTTACAATACCAGTAGATTTAAAGATAATTTATTTTGGTTCAGATTCTACTTTAAATTTTCCATGTTCAAGAAGCTTAACAATCTTAGGAGGATTATTCTTATCATGCTCAATAAAATTAAATCCTAAACCACAATTTTTCACACTTATTTTTGACTTATCTAGAATCATATTTAGATTTTTCTTGCCAACAAACTCTCTAAAGTATCCTTAAGGAACTCATTTTCTTTAGCTAAAGCAGGACAGGTTGTGCATTTCACAGGTTCCTTCACTAAATTCTTAGAAGTACTAGATTGAACCAATATTTCTTTTTTAGCAAACTCATTTAATTGCCTTGTTAGAGCATCAATTTTAATGTTGAGTTTAGGACAGTTAGAGCAACAAAGGGTCTCATGATATAACATTTGTTGAATTGATTGCTGAGATGACTTAACTCTAGCTTTTAACAATTCACACATAGAGCAAGCTTTAGTTTGAGCATTTGAAATAATTCGCTCTAAACATATAGAGGAACTAAATTAGAGCTTTTCAATTTCATCATTTCCATGTTTTAACTTTTCATCACAAGAATCATATGAAAATTTTAATTCATCAAGTTTAGCAGTTATATTACTAAGTTGAACTAAGTCTGATGCATTAATTGATCTAGCACTCTCCAACTCATAATATAAAACTTGATAAGACTCTCATGATTCATCATTAGGAATAGAAGCTCTAAATGTATTAATCTCATAATTCAAGCTTTCAACAACAAATTATTTTGTTTCAATTTCTTTTTGGTCTTCTTTAATTCAATAGCAAGTTTAACTAAAGTATCTTCAAGCTCATCATACGATGGTCTTACCTCATCGAGATTATTGTAGTCATCATCATTGTTGTTACTTGCCATTAAGCACATGCCTGTGAACTTGTCATTCTTCTTCTTTCCTTTACCATCATCATCGCCGTAGTCGACGTCGTCGCAAATCTCATATTCCACATCGCTCAAATCAAGACACTCAAGAGTTGTTATGATCTTTTCAGCAAACTTGCAACAGAAATTGCCACCCTTGTTGTTGTTATCCTTGGATGGCCGATGATGATAGTTCTTGTGTTCCTTGAACACCTTTCCCTTGAGCTTGGGGCAATCCATCTTAATATGGCTTGCCTCGCCACACTCAAAACATCTGATGGAACCTAAAACGCCACCTTACTTTCTCATCCTCAACTTGTTGAATGTAGGACCGAACAGGCAATAGAGAGGGTGAATGGTGCCTCCAAAATCTCCCCAAGTATCCACTTAACCCTTTTCTCCAATAGCTACTGAGCTATGAAGACTAGGGTTGAAAGCTCATTGGAAAACCGAGCAGATAGACCGAACAGAGCAAGAAAAGCAAGCTGGTCAAAAACTGCTCAACGTGGTTGAAACTTACAACGTGGTCATAAGTCTTAACAACGTGGTCAAACTCTGGTAACAAGGTCGAGCGCAAACAGTGTGGTCATAAACTTGAATATATGGTCGATAACCATAGAGGCCAGGACCAATGTGACCAGAAATGATTTCAGTCGAAACTGCAGTAGTCATAGACAATGTGATCGAATGACAACTAGTGGTCGAACAATAAACGTTGTCACAACTAGTCAGCTCTGTGATCGTCACCAACGTGGTCGTAAGCCAACAAGTGGTCGAACAACCAACGTGGTCGAAATCAGACTGCAACTCAAAAGATCGTGGTCAAAATCAGTGCGGTGTGATTTGGAACTTGATCTTGTTCAAAACCAACATACTTGTAAATCCAATCGACGTTCCAGACTGGGACTGCATCGACTAAGACTGTCTCAGTTTAGGTTCGACTGAAAAAGATGAGGAAGCAACCAATTGAACGTGGTCGAAACATGAGCCAAAAAATAGAGGAAAGCTGACGAGGCACATGAGCGCAAAAACAATATCTCCAATAACTCTTGATTCAAAGATCTACTGGTCAAGAAACTTTGAGCACACGAAGGTGAGGATCACAAGAGGTTGCTCTGATCCGAAATGAGAGCTCCACAAGATTTCACCGAGATCATTTAAAACCAAATCTAAGAGTATAGAAAGACAATCCGACCATGCTAACAGGATTAGCATAGCCAAGATGGCTTTGAGTACGATTCCCAACATCAGACAAGTCAGATTATCAACAAAGCAAATGAACACAGAACTCCTAGATCAAGAACAAGAAGAACAAAAACAAAACGGGGAGAAAACACCTAGAACGACCATACTCAACTCAACTCCAACCATAAGAGCAACACAAATAGAGATAGAAAGATGATATATTGCTCTGAGAGAAGAGTCTACAGCCACTCCATCCTGGAGAACCAAGAGCACGAGTGCTCCTACACCAAAAACAAGAATGCACGCAAGAAGAACAGAAAACCCTAAAGACTCTGAATGGGTAGCCCTCCATCCCTTTTATAGCCTCTAGATAGTGGGGATAACCTGTTAACGCCCTACCTAACACTAGGTTTTCTCATGCACACCACTTACATCAACCCATTAGCTCATACAAGACAAAAGTGCTTTAACAGAACATCCTTCCTTTTTCAGGTCTTGGGCAAATCACCACAATGCCCCTCTGCACCTTCCTGGAAGCTTCTTGTTTTCTTGTCATCCAATCCTTGCAGCCACCTTGCAAGCCTCAGTCATCTTTGGCATCTCTCCAACCGTTCTAGACCTCAACACCTCCCTGTGCCTAGTCCCGGTTATTCCATGCCTCACCATGACCTAGCTCCAAAGTCCTGCAACCATCACAAACAAGCAAAGTATCACATAGCACCGCACTATAAACAAGATTCATCAATTTGTATATATCAGAATGAATCCCAGAGAGCAATCTCAACAAACCACTGGTCTTAACACAACTTACGACTACTCTGATGCACAAAACAGAGGTACTCGTAGCCCACGAGGACCTACCAACAGTCTACGACCACTCAGCAAGTCGTTACGACCATCGCAAATATAGCTACGACCATGAAACAAGTGCCACAACCACGTAGCAAATGCTACGATCATCACTCACAGTGACTACGACTTTAACAGATCTGGTCACTATGACTTACGATCACACAGATAGAACACTTCGACCATCACTCATAGCCAGTAGAATCTATGACCATCGACCACGACCAGTAGAATCTACGACCATCAACCACGGCCAGTCAGATCTACAACCATCGACCATGGCCAATCAGATCTACGACCATTGACCACGGCTAGTCAGATCTACGACCATCGACCACGTCCAGTCAGATCTATGACTATCAACCACGGCCAGTCAGATCTACAACTATCGACCACGGCCAGACCAAGTTACGACTATCAACCATGAAGTTGTAAAAACCTCTTCCGACCACCAAGTCGTAAAACCAACTACCGACCACCAAGTCTAAAACTGGCTGCCGACCGCAGAGTCGTAAAACCAACTGCCGACCACAAAGTTGTAAAACCGACTGCCGACCACTAAGTCGTAAAATTGACTGTCAACCACTAAGTCATAAATCTGGCTACTAACCACATGGTCGTAAAGACTGCTGCCGATCACAAAGACACACAACGTGGTCATAAAGAGCAAGTCATAAAAGCACTCATGACCACCATGTCGCAGGGACGCCTACAACCATAAGTCGTAACGGCGCCTACGACCACCTGGTCGTAACAGAACCTATGAGCACCTGGTCTAATAGCTCCTACGACCACCAAGTCATAAGGATGATTGTCGATCACACAGAGGTCATAAAAACAAGCAAACTTCTGCATAGACATCAAAAACCAAACTCAGCCTTTACCCGACCTCTAAAGCAGAAGTCAATTACTCATCATAACCATGGGGTGACCTCCACATGGTCTCACATTGAGTGTCTTGCATGCCTGTGAGGAGATCAACATCAAGTCTTCTTCAGGTAGCTACTCGAATTGTTCCCCGGAAAAAGAAGTCAAAGTAGACATGAAAATACAAAACAATACACTCGACGAAGCAGCCTGCACGGGGTCAATCACAAGTGCTAAAGATGAAGATTTATCAATCTTAGATGACAAAGCTTCCATCTCATAGGTTTTCAATATAGAATAAAGATCATCCATGGTCAAAGTATCTAGATCGATAGTTTGATTAATAATCATGTCAACCATCAACAGCTCAGAACCTAAAGATCTTAAAATTTTAGTTGCATTATCTTCATCAGCAGGAATAACATTAACACCATATAAATTACTCAATATCTTCTCAAAATGAGCAAAAAGATCATCAATAGAGTCACCAGGCTTCATAGCAAATCAGAGTACTCTTTTTGATACAGATTCTTGTGCACTTTCTTGATTTTAGTGGTTCCTTCATAATAATCACAAAAGTTTTCTATATAAAGTGGGCAGAATTAATATGAACTACTCGATGAAATTCTTTGTGTGAAATCCCTTGAAACAGCAAGTTACGAGGTTAAGCATTTAAATCAACATCTGCCTTATTAGAGTAGTAACAGTAACAGGAACCTCATACGGTCTAGAAACTTTATTCCAAACATCATTACCCTAAGCCTCAATGTACGCTTGCATTCGACATTTCGAAAAAGTAAAACCAGTACCATCTAGCATGGGGGCCGATTCACATACTGTCGGACCCAGATTTTACAATCCGGGATCCTCTCTGATTCCACCGCACTATTCCCTAGATCAATAGATAATGCTCATAGATATAGTACTAAACATAAAAATACATATCATGTGGAAGCGTAAATATAATAGTAGACTTACTTATGGGCTAAGCAAGCCAAAATCAATAAAATACAACAGCAAAAACGAAGCACACAGGTGGGACCCTCAGGATGTGCCCACAGGCAGCCAACTAGGGGTACGTGACCTAGTTCTTGACACCTTCATCTTCTTCACCATCATGTCCAAGTGTATTGCTGAAGCATAGCGATATGTCTCCTGATTCTGGATTAATTGAATGAGCGAGGGTGAGCACAAACTACCGTGCTCCACTAGCCAATACACAGGATGCAAATGGATAACATGCATGGCTTATCAAGGAAAGGCTCGGGTTATTTTATTTGCCATAAATTGTTTTTAAAATATGATACATAGAAATTTCCTGAGACCTAACAGTTTGAACTAAAGCATAATGTGTGAAAGAATGCAATAATAATAGCGATCTAGATACCATCCACCGTTACATGGCTTTTGCACCATATGTTAACCTTTCAGCGTTATAATCACTTACCTTATCACTGGGGTGACACCCAGGGCAACACAAATCAGGGCTTTTCACTGCCCTCCACTTTTCCAATTCCACCCACAAAGTTTTTGAAATAGAACTATATCTGGTTAAGTTCCTATGTCCGCCCTTGACCGTGGGCACGGCTATTCGGATAGTTTTGACTCTGCAGAGTTTGTACACTTTACCCACAAGAGCAATCCGCTCGTTGCTCCACATGATTCCTTAGTCATGTGTTTGAGTAGACTGTCACAGTAACTTTTCAAAATATCTAGCCCCTTTTGTCATCTCACCCTATGGGCTGCTCCCACTTGCGATGGGTCCCATATGTTGCGTGGGATGTAACCACAGCTACTAGTGCATTCAGACTCCACTCTCCACAACGCTAGCACGGCTGGTTACTTCACCCTCCTCTCGGTGTCCCTTTAGGCCTTCACTTGCCCTTGCAATATTCCACTCCTTTCCACTACCGGTAGATGAGTCCGGGGGTTTCGATAGATTTACTTAACCAAGTTGCAATTTGCAGACTTGTGGTTGTACTATTTTACATAGGAGGTCATGATAAGATTCAGTTCTTAGTGGTATTTGGGTGGTTCTACCACAATCCACACATTGTGCTTCCACTGCACCACACACCAGCCCCCATACCATCCGCCCATATATTAAGCATGTTGGGTTTTTAGGAGTATAAAATAATTATATCAAAATATACCAGTCATTTCCACTATGACTTCCCAAATCAGTTTTTCATGATTAAAAGTGATGCTTGGGGTATTTTGGTGCCCCCGAATATCTAAGCAGTACAAAGCATGACGTATAATTAAGGACTTATTTTTTAAAAAAGTTTTACCATTATAATTTTGCTAGGGTGACAAGTTTCAAAGATTCAAATGTTCCAAAGGAAGTGTAATACTAACAAGTCAAATAATGGGCATATAACTAGAATCTTAAAACAAACATATATTTGCATATGAAATAACAACATGCACTTTGATAATTTAAACAAAAGTAATTTGCAGCAAATGTAGATTCAACATGATCAACATATTGACTCGCCTTGTGCGGTTTACCGCGGTCTTGAGCTCACTTGAAGTTTTTTCATTTGAAGGTCCTGAGCTTCTGGTCTTTATCTTCACCTTAACCTTGGCCTCGCTTGATCCATTGATTCTTCAGGACTCCCATTTCTAATTACGCGTTAAACAACTGAATCAAAATAAATACAAATAACTCAAAAAGTCCAAATAAATCCAAATAAACTCAATTTAGCTTTATTATGAGTTAATAGGTGATTTGGGTGATTTGAGGCAAGGGCGATGGGGTGCGGAGTATTGATGGAGTCAAAAAGGGTTGGAAACGAAGTGATCTATAGCTAAGGGAAATCTGTTGAGATGGATGCCAAGGAAGGTTTATGGTGAAAGAATATTTATGGAAATATTCCTCTTTAGGTTCAAGTATGGCTGTGTATAGCCGATAGTAGAATGCCATAACTTGATCTTTTAATTTAATAACTTCTTTTATTATTTCATATATTTATTTAGGAAATTCCATGAATTAGGCTAGACTTATGGGCGGTGTATGCATTTAGTTGAGCATTATTTTGTCGAGTGTTAATATTCAGGGCATACGCTATGTATGCAATGTATATAATTTTTAGCTTACCAAATTAATCTTAGAGTTCAGGTTTGTAGCATTTTGTGGTACGATGTTTTATGTACCCTCAGTTATCTCTAGGCATAGTTTAATTTGAATTAGAATCTATTTATACGGGTCCTAGCTTGTTATATACAATCATGACTCCGCATTATTATTTATTGATCTAATGTTAAGATTTAATTAATAGCATCGTTAATATTTTATATACACTTTAGTTATTATTAAGCATAGCCTTATTTTTAGTTTAAATTTATTTATCTAGGACCGAGCTTGTTATACAGGGTCATATTTCAATTTATCCATAGTCATTTTAGGGGGAAGGTTAATCCAAATACCAATTCCTATTTCACTATCATTATTAACTAAGTCTATCATTGAGATTTATTTATCGGTGATGTGCTAATGGTGGGGATTACATTTTAAATCATGACTTTCTAATTTAAATATGTATTTCATGTTAAATGGTTACGGCATATCGTTTAAATAATTTTATGAAGCGGCTTGATTTTATCATTCACCTTGTTACCTTTGAGTTGGGATTATTAAATTTGGACATTTACCCAAAGACATCTTTTATTAATGCCTTTAATCAATAATTAGATTTAAAATAAATAATAAAGGCACATTAATTATTCATTATGATAACTAAGCCAATATTAAATCTTAAATAATGTTATTTACATCCTAATCAAATTTACTAGCTTCCATGGATTAATTTCTAATTTTCCTTAATTGAAATGGATTAAGGAAAATAAAATAAAAAAAGAAAAAGGTGCGGCCAACGGGATTTGAACTCAGGCCGACTATTTAGCAAATGGCTGGGCTGACCAACTGAGCACGCGCTCGCTTGTGATTGAGTGGATGCAGTTAATTAGATGAGGTGAGGGGTGTAGTGGGAACAGAACAGAGGAAGCAGTGGCTGAAATAGGGGAGAGCGGCGGCACTGGGCAGATGGCGGTGGCGTCAGTGAGGGAGCAGCCGGAGGGAGGCGGCGATGAGTGAAATGGACTCCTGGGTACATAGGGAGGCTAGGGGTGGTGGTGCATTGACCGGAGCGGCAGCGAGGCGGGCGAACGGTAGCTCGGAGCGGCCGGCGGCGAGGTAGCAATGGGGCGACGGCGCCGACGTGGTGGAGGGGGGGATTGAGGCGCGCATGAGCATGAGGGATGCCAAGGTGGGCCGATGGCAGAGACTAGGGGCGGCGCAGAGGGGGTCACCATGGGCAGCTCGTCAGGGGGAAGGAAAACCAAAGGTGGTGCCGTGGTCGGCTTCGGGCAGGCGTGGGGGTGCTCTCCCACGGAGGAATTGGACCGAGAGTTGCCAGAGATGCAATGGCTAAGGGGGAGGCACCATTGGCCGGAGTTGGGGGAGATGGCCATTTCGGTGATCTTGGTGCATGGGAATTCAATCAGGCTGGTGGGATGATAGAAGGGGCTTAGGGACACACCGTGATGTGGCTAATTTTTGGAGTGAGCAACCGGACCTGCAGGAACGACATGGAGGCGCTGGTGGGAGCGTGCAACCAAGGTGGCGGCGGGGTGAGCCTTGGCTTTGGGGGAAGAAAGAGGAGGAGATGGGAGGGCGTAGGGAGGCCTAGAGGAGGTCAGAGGCTACTTATAGCTCAAGGGGGAACGGTTGTGCAGGCGTAGGGTATGGTGGGGGCGTGGTGAGGGGATGGCCAACGCGACGAGAGTAGGCAATGAGAGGATGGGCGGCAGGGCATGGCGACAGCGATGTGGGCGCGGGCGCCGAGACGTCAGGGACGCGACGGAAGCGATGCAAACGACGTGCGCACAGTGTGAGCAGTGAGGTGCGCACAGTAGCTACGGGGCCGGGTGGTCGAGAGTGAGGCGAGCACTGTCGAAAGGAGGAGAAAAGGGGAGGAGGAAGCAAAGAGAGGGAGGTAGGGAGGAAGAGGGCCCAGCGGCAGAGAAATGACAGCGAGGGCGGTGGCAAAGGGGGAAAGAGAGAGAAAAAAGAAAAAGAATTAGGAAATTTCTGAAATTTGGATTTTTAATTTAAAGTTTAATTTACATTAGGATTTACTACTTTTGAGTTTCGCATGATTTTTGAAATCCACATTTCTGATTTTTATTTCTAATCAAGAAACTCAAAATTAAATCCAAATTTGAATTCTTGGGTCAATTTGATGGAAGATGGATTTTCATTTAATTTAATTTCTGGATTTTGGTTTTTAGAGTTTTAAACTCATATTTAAATTATTTCGTATCTTTTATCATCATGATTCTTATTTGTAATTGAGAATTATTTTAAGTCAATATTTTACTTAGCACAAAGCTCAGGAAAATCCAAATAAGATTTTGGCAAAATTTCAAATGCTAATAGGATGCAAACAAAAAGTTTTAAATTCTTCGCAATTTCAGACATTCAAAATTTAGGATGTTACAAACCTCTCTGAAGCCATAGCGATCACTAGCCAGGTATTGTAGCAATGACTACCGAGTATCGACCAGATACTGTAGCTACGACCAATGACAAGGTATTGTAGCTACGACCACCGATCAGTTACTGTAGCTCATACTATCAATCACTGATCGCGGGTGACATCTTCAACTATCGACCATGGTCGAAGTTTGCCGATCATGCAGCCCAACATAAGGCTGTGACTATTGACATGTTCATTGTAGCTCACGACCGGTTCACTGTTCTATACGACTGGTTCACTGCAGCTTACAACCGATTCTCTGATCGAGGTCGTTCTTCCATGGTTGTTTAGTCGTGGTCGATCTGCCATGGTCATTCAAATATGGTCGTTCTGCCGTGGTCGATGCCTACCAATCAGACCATCCATTCCAAGGCCGATCAGACTACTGTCCGTAGTCGAAACCTGCTGATCACCAACCGTGGTCGACTGAAACTTTCTCAAATACAAATTTCAATGCAACTCAAAAGTCAATTATTTATCATCATTGTATTCACAATCTTCACATAATCTAGCAACAGAGGATATCATAGATAAAATCCTGGTCCGACAATGCCGTAGCAGTGCAGTAGTACTAGCTGGGATATAAATGGCTCTTTGAGCTTCCGAAGGGCATCTCTAGCTAGAACTAGCTCATGCAACGATTGATACTTCGATAGTATCAGCAACACCAACAACATGTACATCAATAATGCAGGGAACAAGTTAAAATCATGAGCTAATACATAAATTCATCATTGTATATGTAACATAATTTCGAAATTTTTAGTGCATGCATGCATGGAATTAGAATAGTATTGCACAATGACCGAATTATTCGACAAGGATATGACCATCTGTAAATATTCTGCAGCAGCTTTCTTTGTCAGTAATCTGCCGTACCAAGACCAAATAGCTAGATGTGTATATAGCAAGCGCCGGAGGTTCACTTGTTGGATCTTCTCGATATCCCTACGTGCGAAACCGCCAAATGACGTGCATGAGAGTGAACTGCCCGGCCATGTCGTTGCCTGGAAAGATCATCCATTTCCAATTTCTTTGTGTGCACGAAAGCTAGCTAGCCACCAGATCTTGCTAGAGATCGAAAGATGCAGGTTGGACAATTGTGAATCCGTCCATGGAAGAAGCTGAAAATTAATCGACATGGACGTCGCTCGAGCTAGCTAGCTAGCAGGTGTCGCTTGATCAAGCATTATTTCGTCGTCGATCCTCGGTTGGATAGATTGTACCATTGCAGGGTGACTTCGACTTTCCAATTAACCAGGTCAAGTCAACTGACCAGACCAGTAGTAGTAAGCCTTGAGCAAGAGAATTCCACGAGTACACGTAGTGTTTACTAAGTTTTGCATAGTGCAACGATGTTCGTCGCTTCACCATTTGTTGCGGATTCATGCATACGCACACCCCGCAACTTTATACAAAACAGTGTAAATTTTTTCGAGAATGTAAAGAAGTGTAAAATTTTAATTGACCCACATCTTTATTGACTGTAATTTCTGGATCCGCTACTCCTCGCTGCAACATATATAGCAGGACAGATATTTTTTGGGGCTATTTATATTTGTTTTTGCTGATGACTACCATCCAAATGCTGTATTAATTGCAAGGGCATTTGATTTGCTGAAATCTATATTAAAAATGTGATTCATGTCCAAGAAAGGACAAGATGACACTACTACAGAAAGCCTAATACTAAACGCCAAATCGCAGACGGTTTGACAAAACCGTCTGTGATCGACACTAACACAGACGGTTTTAATTTGGACACCGTCTGTGTTTGTTGGACCGAAATAGCGACAGAGGGGGGTGAATGACGCTCGACACTCTCGAAAAACTCAACCCCCGACAAGCACAAGTCAGACCGTCCCTCGGGCAAAAATTCCAGAAACCTGATTTTTCAGAAGATAAGGCTTGAAGCTTCACAAAACCAAAGGAATTGAGACTTCCATTTGTTCTCTTGGTCCAGTATAACAAGGAAATGATTATACCAGCCCAAGGAACCTAAGAGACCACAAAAATCCAACTCAACAAGAGGAAATTCAGATTTGCACAAGAAACTGAAAGTTACTGGCAGCAGCTACAAAAACTTAAATTCCCACTCAATCCTTGAATCTTTGGCCACGAAACTTTGAGGATAGCTACTTAATAGCCATAGGAATCTGCATGCCAAGTTTCGTCATTTTTCGAGAAGGGAAATAAGAACAGCCCCAAAATGAAGAAAGGGCTGAAAACTGAAAATTTCATATTTTTGCTGTTTTCAAGCAAATGAGAGAAATGAATCTTTTCTTTTCAGACCCAAACACCAAGGAGCTATTCTTAACATAATAGGGACCCCAAACAACTGAAAGGCAACACAAAAATACAAGAAATTCAGAGATTGAACCAAGAACTGACAAAGTACAGAGACAACTCTAAAGATCAAATTACTCCTCCATCTTTTATCCTTTGGCTCTAAGATTTTGCAGGTATATTAGCAATAGCCAAGGGGTACTCCAGACTTATTCTTAGGTCAACTCAACAAGAAAATTGCAAGAATCATCAAAACCCTAGAAATCTCAATAAACTTCAGAGAAGAGCACATACACTCAAATTGCTCACACTTCATAAATCCTTTGCACATGAAATTTTGAGGAAATAATAGCAATAGCTCTAGGATCCTCCAGCTCAAATCTCAGGGCATCTTCTTGAAGGGAACAAGAGAACACCTCAAACCCTAGAAACTCAAAAGAAGAACAGAGGAGCACAAAATGTGAAAACTGAGATTAAACAAGGTTGGCTCTTTGGGAAATCGATCAAATGATTTTGTGGTACTAACCCATCACAGAGCAACCTATTTTGGCACTCCCCAGCAACAAACAACAAGAAACACAAAATCTCACAAATCAAGCCAAGAGAGACATCGAAGAACAGAGAGACCCAGAGAATAAAAACTTCAGATTTCATTCATTTGATCAAAGGGAAATACAAGGAGTCACGATACGCATGGACATTCAAACAAGAGGAATGATTACATGACTCTCAATCCATCTCCAACCTCTCCCTCTGAATCCCTCAACCATACATGCTTGGGAAGGAAGAACACACTCAGGCACTCACCTAGAAACCATCGATGGGGAACAGAGGGAACACTACTCTGCCTTCTCCACCAACTAAAGCCTAAAGCATAACCACTTGCCAAAGACTCTTTTGACTCAAAATGAAACCCTAAAATCCTCTCAAGTATTCAAGTGGGCATGCAGCCCCTCCACTCCTTTTATAGCCCATGGCTAACGGGTCTCCGCCCCGTTACGCCCGCTATTTCCAACGGAGCCCGCTCCCGCTTGCAGCCTTGCGAAATTCCCGTTCGCCTCCCGCACCTTCCGGAAGCTTCGCGCTTTGTCTCGCGCCTCGCAACCACCTCGACTCCACGCCGTCTTCGACACATCGACCGTTCGACCTCGGCGCCACTGCGCCTAGTCCGGTCCACCGTGTCTCACCACGACTCCACTCGACGTCCTGCAGTCACACAGACAAGAAAACACGTCAAATAGCACCGCTCGATATATGAAGGCATAAATAGCATCATACTTACCACAGATGAAGTCCAAACATGTCAAATTAAAGAATCAGCGTCCTAATCCCATATGACCAGGTTTGATCAAGTCCGACCGAGCCCGTTGCACCACGCAACGTCAAGGTCCAAAACACCCAAACCAAACTCGACTTAGCTAACCCTATGTCAATAACTCATCACACACACGGGAGGACCTCCACATGGTCTCTCAATCTCCCCCTTGATGAGTATATTGACAAACTCAGAAAAAACACGAAGTTGAGTTTGAATTTGAAGAATCCAACATGGTCCAAAGAATGAAAGTGAAGTTAATGACCATGTCGATAGAAGGAACAATAGAGCAACAACTGAAAGAGCAAATTGTTCTCCAAAGCTCTAAAAAGTTCCCCAAATGACTTTTTCTACTCTATTCTCCCCCCTTTTGGCAATAAACACATCAAGAATGCAAAGGAGAAAAATGACATGTCAATGGACGTATATGGCTGAAGTTGGATTATTTCTAAGCATTTTGAGCCATGAGAATTATCCATAACGACCATAATGAGATACACCAAGCCATAACTCAATAAAAGGCTATCTAGATCATGACAAGATATGTATAACCTAGCTAGAACACACGGATGACAATCTGAAATATAGTGCATTTTGTGAGCAAGTCAAGTCATCAATGAGCAAAGTCTAGCTAGAGATATCCAAGGATGATGCAGGCCATGTCAATAAGCTAAGCGGAACAAGGAAGCTAATATTGAGTCCAAATAGAGTGCTATAAGCTCAAGATTGATCCATTTAATGCGCGGGTCAGAACCGCATCTGTCTTCATTTTGATCCAGATCTAGCCGGTGCTGCACTCTTTCGCTCAGGAGGCAAGCTAGGCGATTTCGGCCAATTAATTTGGTGGGAGGAGGCAGAGATTGAGCTTTGAAGATTCATACCTTCCTGGTTGCTCTAGATATGGTTAGTAATGAAATTTATTTTTCTTTGCATTACAATTTAGATCTAAGTTTTGGTGAGTGTTATTAAAGATGGTTTGCATCTACTTGACCATATATGATCAGTTCCCGTCATGTGGGAGGCCAAATTTGTCAAAATTGTTGGTTATGTACCTTCAGCGATTGCTGGGGAAATAGCTGCTGTGTTTATAATATGAATTAAGCTAGCAAAGCCTCAATGCATGTGGTATATATGTAGTAATAATTAATTTATTTAATTTTTAATACTAAGTTGTTATATATATACATAACGTAGGATCGAAGCTGGATATATGCTGCAAACCGTGTGAGTGAAGAGTACATTAATGGCGTGTTTGCTTTTACAAGAGCTGCCGAGGAGTATATGTTGAATAAGGGGGTGAAATATATGTAATGTCCATGCATTGACTGCGAGAATTTAAAGATGTTTAAGAACCGAGGGCAAATTGAAACGCACTTGATTCGGAGGGGTTTCAAAAATGGTTATACGTGTTGGACCAGTCATGGCGAAGTCAACGATCATATGCCACCGGATGACATCGCCGGTGAAGTGAATGATATGCCGCCGGATGACATTGCCGGTGAAGTGAATGACATGCCGCCGGATGATGTCAATTGTTGTTCGTATTCGGATAGGTTGCACGATGACAATCTGGATCAGATGCTTCACGATGTAGAAGAGAACTATGATGAGAGAGAGTATGTTAAATTCTGGGGTTTGATGGAGGACTCGGAGAAATCTTTGTTCACGTGCTGCAGGTCAAAGTACACGAAGTTGTCGGCCGTGCTTGAACTGTTGAAATTGAAGGCAAGCAACGGTTGGTCCGATAAGAGTTTCATAGCGCTGCTAGATCTTTTAGCGGACATGCTTCCAGAGGGAAATGAGTTGCCTAAAACCACATATGAAGCCTAGAAGGTTCTTTGTCCATTGGGAATGGAAGTAGTAGAAATAATAGATGCATGTCCGAACGACTGTATCCTCTACCGTAAAGAGTATGCAAACATGCATGTATGTCCGGTGTGCAACGCATCCCGATACAAACGTAACAATCAATCAGATGACGGCGAGTGAACAGAGGTGAAGAATGGACCTCCTGCTAAGGTGGCATGGTATTTTTCTATAATTCCCCGTTTGAAAAGGTTTTTTGCAAATCCAAAGGAGGCAAAACTGTTGCATTGGCACTCGGAGGAGCGCAAGAAGGATGGAATGCTAAGACACCTTGCTGATTCCGCCCAGTGGAGAAACATCGATAGGAGTTTTGCAGACTTTGGTGCAGAACTAAGGAATATAAGGTTTGGACTGAGTACAGATGGAATGAATCATTTCAGTAGCATGAGCAGCCGACATAGCACATGGCCCGTGACTCTCTGCATCTATAACCTTCCTCCTTGGTTGTGTATGAAGCGAAAGTATATTTTGCTGTTGATACTTATCCAAGGGCCAAAACAACCTGGGAATGATATTGATGTGTACCTAGTACCGTTGGTGGAAGATCTAAAAGTACTATGGAACAAAAGGGTACAGGTATGGGATGCATACAAACGAGAGAATTTCACTTTGCGCTCCTTATTGTTCTGCACCATAAATGATTATCCTGCCCTTGCTAGCCTATCGGGCCAGAGTACAAAAGGTGCCAAAGCTTGTACCCACTGTTTAGATGGTACCGAGAGTGTGTGGCTGAAACACTCATGCAAAACCGTCTACATGCGTCACCGCCGGTTCCTCCGGAGGGCTCACCCATACCACAAGATGAAGAAACAATTTGACGGAGAGAAGGAAGACGGGTCAGCTCCAAGGCATTTAAGGGAAAAGATGTTTATAATATGGTTAAGGATTTAGATGTTGTCCTCGGAAAGAGACGTAAATTGACGGCTCATGAGAAGACCACCTGGAAGAAGAGATCAATATTTTGGGATTTACCTTATTGGGAGTACCTAGATGTTCACACTACATCGACATCATGCACATAGAAAAGAATGTATGTGATAGCTTGATTGGTCTCTTACTGAACATTCGTGATAAAACAAAGGACGGCGTCAGCGCACGGCTTGACCTGGCTGATAAGGACATCAGGTCAGAGTTAGCATCGACAAAAATAGATAATGAACAAACGTACCTTCCCCCTGCGTGTTACACTCTGTCCAAGGCTGAGAAAACAGAACTGTACCAGTGCTTGCATGGTGTCAAAGTTCCGTTTGGTTACTCCGGTAACATGAAGAAACTTGTTTCGATGCAAGACTGAAGTTAAATGGCATGAAGTCCCATGATTGTCATGTGCTGATGACACAAATGCTCTCTATTGCAATTAGAAATATTTTACCGATCAAAGTCCGAGAGACAATCATGAGGCTATGTTATTTCTTTAACACAATTGCTCGGAATGTCATCGATCCCAGAGGACTAGATGCTCTGCAGGACGAGGTGGTGATGACTCTATATCATCTTGAAATGTATTTTCCTCCTTCATTTTTCGATATCATGGTTAATCTCATTGTTCATGTTGTGTGGGAGATAAAAATGTTCGGGCCTGTATTCCTACGTAGCATGTACCTATTTGAGAGGTTCATGGGAATTCTCAAGTCCTACGTCACGAATCGATCTCACGAGGGCAGCATCGTCGAAGGTTATGCAAGCGAAGAGGTCATTGAGTTTTGTGTCGATTATATGGCTCAGATTCAACCGATAGGTGTGCCTCAATCTCGTCATGAGGGGAGGCTGAAGGGTATCGGAACTATCGGAAGGAAAGCAATCACTCCATATATGGACACGCATACTCAAGCCCATTTCACGGTCTTGCAACACATGACTTAAGTGACGCCTTATGTCGACCAGCACAAGGATGTGCTTCGGCAACAGAATTCGGAGCGACCGGATGTTTGGATCATGAGGCAACACAATAGTCGGTTCAACTAATGGTTGAAGGAGCAAATCGCTAGGAGCTCGCCAAGTGAGATGCTGACATGGTAGGCAAAAGGGCCAACATTTACAGTTATGACATGGCAAACATATGACATAAATGGGTACACAATCTATACACAGTCTCAGGATGTAAAGAGCACTAACCAGAACAGCGGTGTCCGCATAGATGCGTTCAGTACCGATGGGTTGAGAAACTCGTACTATGGGTTCGTAGAAGAGATTTGGGAGCTCGACTACGTGGTTTTCAAGATCCCCTTATTTCGCTGTCGTTGGGTGCATCTCCCACAGGTGAAGGTTGACAAGTACGGTGTCACTACCGTGGACCTCCAACGTGTCGGGTACAAAGACGAACCATTCGTACTCGCCAACCCAATTGTTCAAGTTTTCTATGTAACTGACCCGGCAAATAAGAAACGCCATGTAGTTCTTCATGGAAAAAGGAGAATTATTGGAGTAGAGAATGTAGTGCACGAGTAAGAATACAATCAATTTGATGAGTTACCTCCTTTTGGAAATGGCATAAGGTCGACGACGAACAACGTGACGAAACTAGTTACGTACGCATTGATCATCATGAAAGGCTAATTTTTAAAGGAAATAAGCAAGTAGAATGAGAATGTGCAACATATATGTGGGCATTTGCATATATGTATATAACAATGCATGTATGTGATGTATTTGTGAATTTGCATTTGTGTATATGATGCATTTGTGAATTGGCATTTATGTATACAACAATGCATGTGTGTGATGTATTTGTGAATTTGCATTTATGTATGTGATGTATTTGTGAATTGGCATTTATGTATACAACAATGCATGTGTGTGATGTATTTGTAAATTTGCATTTATGTATATGTGAAAATATGTGAAGAAATATACTGTGTGAGGTAGCTGAATGTAGCGAATTTTGAGGATGAGAAAATGTGTAAAGAAATACACTATGTGAGGTAGGTGAATTTTGAATGCTGGTTGGTGTTTATATTAATAACTACAGCCGGGGGCAAAGGCTTATCACAGATGATGTCAATCATGCACAATCCAAGTATAGCTTGTGCAGCCTGACAAGTTCGTTGATTATGGATCTATTCCTATTTTCGTAGAAATTAAATGGTTTCTTGTGAAATGTCGAACCAAGGATCATATGACTCGAAATTTTCTGTTTACTGTACTAGTCCCATGATTAATAACATTACGTGTTACCACAGACGGTTCAAAACTGTCATCATAGATGGTTTCTGAACCGTCTGTATTTATGTGTTAGTGATAATAGCTAGTTATCACAGACGGCTACTACTTCTTGATAACTTACAACACATACGGTTTTTCTAAAAAAATCGTCTGTGATATTTCTCTATCACAGATGGTTTTTTGTATCAACCGTCTATGATATCGTGTATATCATAGACGATTTTTTATTAACCGTCTGTGATATGCATGATATCATAGACGGTTTTTTGTTATTAACCGTATATGATATTGTGCATATCACAGACGGTTTAGAATACCAAAACGTCTGCAATAGTTATTTCAACAGCGATGTTAATTGCTCTTTTCCAGCTAGTCTCAGAATATGCTAGCCATGCTAACTAAAAACAAGCAAGATCACGTATATATAGCATAGGACAATCATTACATAAATCTTACAGATGAATTAAATAACACAAGCAGATCACATATACAGCATGACAATCATTAAACAGATCTCACAAATGAATTAAATTGAATGAATTGTTTGATTAAGCACAATTGAGTGATTACAATTGAATCCAATGTTTCAACATTCAATCACTATTGCCAGGTAGAACTCTCCAGTCTTGTTTATGACCTCTGCTAGCAAGAATTGGGAGAGGTTTCCTCGAATTTTGATGAGTTTGCTAAGATCAATTGCACTTTCATCGAAGTTTATACGCTGTCGCTAGGAGTAATGTTAAGTCATTAGCATGTGTGTGTATATATATACATATATATAATCAAAAATAATAATTATTAGAAGGTTGATAAACCTCTGGATCATTCATCTTAGCGTCCATGATTTCCTTCATATGATGGCAAACATAGAATCCACATACGTTGCCCTGTAGCTACTAGTGGCACTGCAAATATAGAATTACATACATAGGTATTATCAATTCTAGAGGCATTATAACGAAGTGTGATATAGAATTGTTGTATTGTAGCGGGTACCAGAAATCGCGTCCTATGTCGCAATGTGTCACTAGATTCTTTGTATCTCCCTCCCTGGGCAACATAAGAGCTAAACGACCTACGTGATTCCAAAAAAGTTAGCTTCGGCTATTGCAAACAAAGGAAAGATTACAATAGAGTTATGTATGGAGGAAATGAGTTTACATGTCAATTGCTTGTTGCACACGAGTGAAGTCATGATTGCTCCTAAGTAGGGAATCAAGGTATACTATCTTGCTCCATGTTAGTACAATCACAATCAGAATCTAGTGAGACCTAGTCATGTGTATCGCCATAGTGATTAATCTTAAGTTCATGTTGCGTATAAAGTATAAATGAAACTTGTGTGGCAACTAGTGAAGCACTTACCCTTGGTTGAAGGGTACCATGATGTACTCCTTATCACTGTGAGTAATCAATCTGCTTGTTATGTAATTTTGGACGAAGAATGCATTATCATTGGTGGATTGCTCAGAGACTAAGTGTGGGTCAAGGAAACCCACCGATTGTTGCCGTCGTTGGACTTGTTAGATCATGTATCTATACATAAGCAAAGAGTAATGACATTATTGGTATGACATGAATGTAGAACATAATTGTACAGTACACTTACAGTGTCCTGCATCGTAGAAGTGGTGTGTCGAGTTCGTCGAAGTTGAATAGTAAGAATAAGTCTTTGAAGATCACAACGAAGTAACCCGAGTCGTAGAGGAAATGCGCCTCTGTGTATCTCATAGTGAATCCACTGTGCCGGTTTGGCTTCATGTTAGACATCTGCATGCACCAGGTATGTAATGTATTGCAAATCAGTCCAAGCCTAGGTAATTGTGACTCGGGGACCAACGACACTCTGAGAATAAACTTTCATTGCCCAGGAGGAACCTTAATCATCTTTGGTTGGGTCTTAATACATTTATGATGCTGTCTCCATGGGAGCCGATGCAACAGGCTTTAGAAATGGAGCTGGAGGTGGAGCCATAGGAGCTTAAGTGACAAGTCCAAGGCGATGTCCCTCTTAGGTCACTAGATGTGGAAATCGCGACACGGACGAGTCGAGGGCAATGTCCCTCTTGGGCCACTGGATGAATGTATGGATGGCATCCCCTAACGTCATAATCTCTTCATTGGGGGCTTCTCAAGAGGGACGGTCCTAAAAACATCATTAATCATGTCTACCTGAACTTTCACGAAATTTGTCTCTAGTTGGGCACCGTGCACCAGTATCCCTGACAGCCATAGATACACCATGTCACGCCTAGTGTCAATAAGAATGGAGCTAACAAGCCTAACTCCAAGGATGCAAGGCGTGGACTCCTACATACGATACACGATGAGCTAAAGCGTCCACCAGGTAGATCTATGTAGCATTCTAAAGAGGTACATTATCTGGATGTCATCGATAGGTAAGTGGGCATCGCTATGTTGAGTAATTGGCGTGGACGCGCGGCTACTTCGACGTTGAGGGGATTGGGTACCGCGTGCGGGGTGGGATGCGATTGGTTGCGGACTTGTCTCAGTTCTTCCCTCAATGAATCTATGTCTCCTCGAAGTGAGGCAGTCTTCTCTTAAAGTGAGGTAAATAGCTGTTCCTCAAGTTGCGCACAAAAGCTACTATTTTATTTGTTCATCGTGATAGGCCTTGGATCTCTTCCTACTCCTATATGTCTTGGAGTCATTTGAGAATCCATGCCTCCAAGATACGTAAACCCCTAGACCTTGTGTGCGACCTGGGTGCTCCTTATTTCCTAAGGCCTATGATAACATATCTCTCTCCCTGTATTCTTCAAAGGAGCATCAGGAAGATTCAGTAGTCAATGATTGCTGCAAGAGGCAATCATGTTATTTTCGAACCCATGAAGTTCAAGAGGTATTAACAATATGTAGTTTAACATATCTTACCAGACGTTGGGACACTTTCTCGTCTGTGGGGTTTTTGAAAGAGGAGACACCCAAAGACGTGGTTGATGATCTTGCTCTTAACCAGTTTCAGGTGCGCTCATTTACGATTCCCGCAAATGGCGAGGAGGCCTCCGATCAAATTGCGACCTCATCCTACATCCTCCATTAGAATTTTACCCGTGTATCCAGCAGTGTCGAGTCTGTGAGGGTGAGTATTTTGTGACTGGAGAGCCTTGTGCGTTGCACTTTGTTGTTCAAATTTGGTCGTTGTCTTCATCTACACAAAGGACTCCCATGTTTCTGACAACACGAAAGGATACCTCATGAAGGGCATGAGATCCTTGGCCACATACTGCATGACAAGAGTGCTCTTGAAGTTCTTCCATGCTGTTCCCATCGTGAGAAGCGCCTGTTGTTGCATGAGTCCCTGTACTTCTACTGGGATCTCGGACGACTTTGTTATTTTCGCTCATAGCTGATTTTTCTGATCCTTTGTCACGAACTCTCAGCCGCACGTCTAAGGCAGTGTGTTAATCGCGTGGCGAAACAAGAGAACATGTGTTGTGGGTAAAGTTGTATACCTCTGCAGAGTAACAAACTATTCTAGATAGCCGTGTCCACGATCAAGGATATGCTGAGTATGGTTTTTCACATATTAGACTTTGGTTTTAATAAAATGTGGTTTATAGAAACTTGTGTAAACATTTTGGAAAGATGGTTTGGGTGGGATACCCGTGGATAGGTTAGTGTGAGGTTGGTGCCTGCACTAACGATATGATTTTAGTTAAAAAGGATTACATTTACATACTGTATTAAATTCAGCTTTCGTACTTACTTTATGATATTTACTCCAATGTTGCTTTTCGTGCAAATAACTATATTATGCCTTCCTTTGTCAATCCTTATCATGCATTAACTCTGTTAAATCTCCTGGTGTAACTTGTGGAGTACTTTATGTGCTCACCTTGTTTAATTCTGTTGCTAGAGGATGACTGCATCGACTTTGGTGAGGATTGCGATGAATAGACCATGTCTTACAGTCATTCGCCTGTGGGTAGGCAGGATGGGTTGCTCCTTTTATTTATCTTCCGCTGTTTACTTTTTTTGTTTAGCCATGAGCCATCTTACTGTGAACTTGGCCATAAGGCCCGTACACTTTGCTTTATAATAAAGTTGGTTGTTATATGTGATATGTATCCCTGTTAACTTTGTGTGCACTAACTTTTCCTGGGATAGTGCGATTAACACAGAGGGTTTCAGAGTGGTTGCTCCGGGATCAGACAGGGGTGCTATCCTCGAGGAGGTACGATGGTTGAATTGAGCTAGCAGCAGATGGTTCAAATGGCTGGATGAAGCAACAGGAATTATCTGATTTTTTGTCAAACGACAACAATGTCGACACCCATGACTTTGTTCAAGGGGCGAAGGAGACGGTAGGATGTGCGAGTTGATTTTCCAAGGGCGGAGATGAGTATTGCTTTGGGAGAAGAACCAAATGATATCAAAACTGAAAGCAATTCAATTTTTTTTGAAAATTTAAGGTCATTTTAGATTCAATGGCAATAGCAGCGGCTGGAGTTAGGGAAGATAGCATAAGCACGATGGAGAACTATAGGGCATGAGAGATTGATTGAGGGAAAGAAAAAGGAGGGAAAGGTTTGGAGCAAAGTGGCACGAACAGAAGTGTAGGAGCTCACCAGGTTGGGGCGGTTGGCTTGTGGATCACTGTTATTAAATCTGCAAAATTCGTTTTGGGTTGTTGGAAAATTAGGAAAAGCTTTCAAAAACTATCAAACTTGCTTCAAAGAATCTGAATTTTTTTTGTAGAGGCACTTTAGATTATTTATATCTCAAATAAATTATTTCCAGGTTTTAATCAAATTTTATTTATTTGCATAAATTCATTTTCATCGGGAGAAAATTAGGAAAACTTTGAATAAAAGCTGAAAATTTTTGAAAATGCTAAAAATTTCGTAGGCAAGTATTTTGAAGTTATATATACTCATCTTTAAACTTTTGGTTGTTACATGAAATTACCACAAAATATTTTTAATTCCTACATGGAACCCAAGAATTTTATAGGAATTTCATAATATGTTTTGGCAAGTTTCCCCAATTCTTATAAGAATTGAACTGTTTCATATAAAATTGTTGCGAAATATTCTTATGTTTCAAACGTTGCAGAAATGTGTAGATATCGTGTAATAAAATAACCCTATATCTTTCCATAATGTTGGTTTTAAGCATTAATCTCCAAAGATCTACACTACATATGGTTTTTTTCCCTTGATTTCATGCGAAAATTAAATTGTTTTCTCTAAAATTTCTGAGTGCCAAACATGCCATAAACCAAAATTTCTTGTTGTGTAATAAAATAAGCCCGTATTTATCCTTGGCGTCCATGTCCATCTAGAACGTGAATTTTCAAAGTTCTACAGTTGCACTCTTACCTCGGTCTGTAGTTACTTATTTTTCTATTTTATTTTTTTTAAATTTAGTTACATCAAATAAATCATCATCAGCTACAATATAATTTTAATTAACTATAATATAATTTTAGCTATAAATTAACTTATTCAATCCAACCGGCACCTAATTATCCATGGCAGAAAACGCCGTCCAGATTCAACAAACACCGTTTCTCTCCTCCTCGAACCGTGCCCAGACAAGACTTACATACACCAGAGGGCCCACGTACAGCAACACGGCTCACCATAGACCGACCTTTTCTGGTAACCAAACCCCTCCCCTTCTCCACCGTCCTCTGTTGTACTTGTATAAAGCCTCGCCTCCAGCGACCTCGAAGAGCCGCCATTTCGCGAAACCCGGAAGGATTATTTCTCCATCAAATCGGTAATAAAGCTTATCTGCCATTCTCGTCAATTGATTGGAGCAATCGCTTGATATATCTGTTCAAGGATAAAATTTTAGTTTTTTTTTCTGGGATTTTTTCAGCTTCTTGACGACGGAATGGGAGAGGCATCGCCGGCGATCGCCAAGGATGTCACTGAGGTGAGCGCATCTCCTGTCGATTCTTGCCAACATTTTTTGCGGGGTTGTACTCGCGGTTGAATGTGATTGAGAAATATTGAATTTTTGTGATGTGCAGTTGATCGGGAACACACCATTGGTGTACCTCAACAAGGTGGCCGATGGGTGCGTCGGGCGCGTCGCGGCCAAGCTCGAGTCCATGGAGCCCTGCTCCAGCGTCAAGGATAGGTGGGCCCTGCGAAAAACCACTTACTTTCCTCATCTTTTACTGTAACCTGAGGGTGGATTATGTGAGTGGAAAGTTCGGTAATCTCTGGTTGTTCCTTGGCTAAAGGTTGATCCCGTAAGGTTTTTCTTAGTTTGGATGGATGGTTTGTTAGGTCTTGTTTGGATCCCATGCTCTAAAGTTTAGTTGTCTAAAATTTTGGACTAAACTTTAGCCACTAAACTTTAGTCGAACGTCCTGTTTGGATCCTGTACTAATGGATAGGACTAAAGTTTCAAAAAGATCATACTACCTCTCCTCGTTTCGTGTGTCAGCCATTAAATGGGAGGAGAGACCAACATGAATGGGTAAACACGTCTTGTGCCTAAGAACTCAAAACTTTATACCACTTTAGTTCACTTTGGTGGACTAATGGTCTAAAGTGTTTTTTAGGGGTTAGCTAAAGTTTAGATCTAACTTTAGACCACCTGTTTGGAGACTTTAAATCTAAACTTTAGTGACTAAACTTTAGATGGAGGGATCCAAACAGGGCCTTAGTAAAGACCTGTTTTTCCCCTGTTCTATTCAATAGGTTGTTTTGGTGTGTGCATGCGCGCGCGCGTGCGTGTGCAACTTTCAGTTCTTTGTTAGCATGGTCATTTAATCCTGCGCCTAAGTCATTTATCTCCTGCATTAGATTTGTTAACTCTGGCCATGTGCAAACGTTTTCCATTGGAGTTATTCCATTGGAGTTATAGAGTGCATGGTGGAGGTTTTTCATTGGAGTTATAGCATGCATGGTGGAGGTCTTAATGGCCTTCACTAATTTTTCTTTAATTCTGCATGTAAGTTCACTATTTAAGGAGAAGATAAAATAGAAAATGTTGCAGCTTGCAAGTTCACGCAGCGCCAAACATCCTGTTTCCTGTGTTCATCAAATCCCAATCCATTCCATTTGAAGCTAGAGCTAGAAAATTGAGAGATTCACAAAGGGTGGCTGACAATTAGTATCAGAGCAAAATGTCGGCCCCCGCCTTTGCCGTAGGCCACTCCCGTACACCGCAACGACACGGCCGTGGACGCTTGCCATCCCCACCGACGCGCCGCCTGCAATGACGCTACCGCGCCGCGTGAACTCGTTGTCCGGCGGGTTGTGAAGGAGAGTAGTGGCTCCATCTCGCACTCCCACGCCACACGCCAAATTACTCCAATTGGGCGGTGTTGATGCGAGTCAACCCGCAAGCTCAAGGCACGTGGGACGCCGTCGACACCGGTGATGTGCCATACCAGAAGATCGCCAGCCCTTTCGACGATCCGCGCGCGTGCCTCGAAATGCTCCGCCGCCGCCGAGAAGGACAATGCCAAAGAAGCTCGGGACACCTCAAGGCGATGAGGGTTGGGGCGATCGAGTGTGTGAATCCAAAGCGCAGGTTACGCCGGACATTTGAGTCGATGCCATTCAAAAATGGTGAGCACGTGGAGGACTTCGATCTCGGCTGTGGTGTCGTCACGACCTTCGCCTCCTGGGGAGGAGTTGTTGGAGGAGAAGGTGGTCCGCAAGCTCCGCGTTGTTCCCGCGGTATCACCAAATCGCCTTCTCAATTGAAACCTTGGTTGACCTCAGCACTCTGTCCATCGAGGACCTCACCGGCCGGCTCCACGCTGTCGATGACCGTGGAGAGTCGGACGATGAGGAAGGAGACCAGGTTCTACTCACGGAGAAGGAATGGTCGTCGTACAACACCAAGGAGACCGGCAGGTCCGCCTCTCGCGCTACTGCGAACAGCAGGAACACGTCGCGCTCACGCCAATGTGGACGGTGCAGCTACGGGCGTGACGGGGGAGATGGGGAACCAAAGTCTGGGCCATCCCAGGCCGTGTGCCACGACATCTCCAAGGACAAATGCCGTTACTGCGGCAAACTTGGCCACTGGGCCAAGGACTGCCGAAAGGCGAAGCGGGATCATGAGAGGTTGGCTCAAGCGAATCTTCTCCAAGCCGAACCAGAGCAGGCCGAGGGCGAAGACGAGCCCACATTGTTAATGGCCCAGGTCTGCGATCTTTCCCTCGCCGTCGATTTCGAGCGCGTAAGCGCCGAACTCGTTTTAAACGAGGAGCGCACCCTTGTCACTCTCTGCGACGAGGGAGAACTAGTTGATTCAGAATGGATCCCGACACCGCGCCAATCATATGACGGCGCGACGAACGCATTCTCCGAACTCGACACGATGTCCGCGTTCCGCTGTTCGGCGACGCCTCGCGAGTCCGCATCGAGGGGTGCGGCACTGTGCTTTTCGCTTGTAAGAACGGCGATCATTGCGCGCTCACTGGCGTCTACTACATCCCGTGCCTCTACAGCAACATCGTCAGCCTCAGCCAGCTGGACGAATCTCGCTGCAAGACGGAGATCGAGAATGGCATCCTCACACTGCGCGACCCCCAACACCGGCTGCTATGCCGGGTTCAGCGGAGCGCCGGACGTCTCTATGTGCTTAACGTCAACATTGCACGGCCCATTTGCCTCGCTGCGAGGGGCAAGGAGGAGGCCTGGACATGCATGCGTGTTTTGGCCACCTCAACTTTGATTCGCTTCGCATGCTCGCTCGGCGCGGGATGGCGCGAGGCCTACCGGAGCTTGAGCGCATAAATCAGGTTTGTGACAGCTGCCTGATCGGCAAGCAGAAGTGAACGCTGTTCCCCGCCGCGGCGGCGTATCGCGCGTCGGAGCGCCTCGATCTTGTCCATGGCGATATATGCGGGCCATCACACTAGCAACCCATGGCGGCAAGAGGTACTTCCTGTTGTTGATCGATGATCTAACCCGCTACATGTGGCTCTTTCTGCTGGCGGTGAAAAGTGATGCTCTTGCAACCATCAAGCGCTTCAAGGCGCCGTCGAGGTCGAGACCGCCGCAAGTCGCGTGTACTTCGCACGACCGAGGAGGGAATTCTCCTCCGTGGAGTTTGGTCTGCATCGCGCCAACGAGGTGTCCGGCGGCACCTCACGGCGCCGCACTCCCTCGCAGAACGGGTGGTCGAACGCCGCAACTGCATTTGCCAGGCCATGGCGCGTTGCATGATGAAGGCAAAGGACATGCCGGGGGAGTTCTGGGGCGAGCCCGTGTCCACTACCGTCTTCATCCTGAACCGTTCACCGACAAAGAGTGTTCGCAACAAGACCCCGTATGAGGCATGGCACGGTCGAATACCTACCGTGCATTACTTCAAGACGTTCGGGTGCGTGGCGCACGTGAAGGTGGTGAAGCCACACCTGAAGAAGTTGGAGGATCGCAGCAAGACCATGGTGTTCCTCGGCTACGAGCCCGGTAGCAAGGCCTATCGCGTCTACGACCCCGCTGCTAAGCGCTTGTGGGTCACACGTGACGTGGTGTTCGACGAAATGAGGAAGTGGAATTGGGGGGAGCATGAGTCAGGTACGGGTGCATCGATTGATTCATTCACGGTCCATTATGAGGTGCGGCCCGTCGACGCCAACACTGCTTCACCAAGCCCACCGCCTTCCGGTGCGTTGCCGTCGGAATCAGCGGCGCCTCCCTCCGAACCGCCGAGTCCACAGGTGGAATTCGTGTCGCCCCCCACGGCGGACCCGAACCTCGATGATGATTTCGGCGCTCCACGGCGCTACAGAAGCATGGCCAACATCTTCGCCACTTCGAAGCCGGTGGAGCTCCACTCTGACGAGCTTCATTTAATCGCCACTCGGGCGCATCAGGTTTCATGAACTTCACAAGAAGGCGGACATCTTCGAGGTCGTCACACGGCAGTAGGATTAGGGGGAGAATTGTTAGCATGGTCATTTAATCCTGTGCCTAAGTCATTTATCTCCTGCATTAGATTTGTTAACTCTGGCCATGTGCAAATGTTTTCCATTGGAGTTATTCCATTGGAGTTATAGAGTGCATGGTGGAGGTTTTCCATTGGAGTTATAGCATGCATGGTGGAGGTCTTAATGGCCTTCACTAATTTTTCTTTAATTCTGCATGTAAGTTCACTATTTAAGGAGAAGATAAAATAGAAAATGCTGCAGCTTGCAAGTTCACGCAGCGCCAAACATCCTGTTTCCTGTGTTCATCAAATCCCAATCCATTCCATTTGAAGCTAGAGCTAGAAAATTGAGAGATTCGCAAAGGGCGGCTGACATTCTTTTCATGGTGTTTGTGGATAAGTTTTGTTTTTCCTTTAACTTTTGGACTCTGAAGTAAAGATTTGTGTTTTGTGATGTTGTGTTGTATTTGTGCAGGATTGGATACAGTATGATCACTGATGCAGAGGAGAAGGGGCTTATCACTCCAGGCAAGGTGGGTAAAATCAAACCTTTTGGTGCTCTCCCTGTATTATGCTAGTGAAATGTTGGGTTGAAAACCCTATTAATTCTGTGTAGGTTTTTCAGTCTACCCACTATTCCTCTGTCTTTTCCGTGGTGCCGCTCAAGCGCTCACAATTGCATTATGAGGCTAGAGGATAGGGACTTATTTATAGATTTTACTTTCAGGTGCTACAAAATGACCTATCCGTTTCCTTTACACCGTACCGTGAGACTCCTGAGCTATGTCATTGGGGTAGATGAAAGGATGTGCATGCATGTGGTTAGAGCTCAATTAAAAAAATAGATTGACCATTGTAGCATAATTCCCTAACCTTTTCTAGATAAAGAACCACTAGGCACTTTGCAATGAAGATTACCCAATGATTGATGGTTGGGTCTAACCTGGTTTAGTTGGGTTGATTTTATAGCATTTTGAGTTGATTAGAGCTAGTATGACCTTCAAAAGTGTCTGGGTAGTTTGGACCTATTATGTTAGATACAATTCCCCCCCCCCCCCCCGAGGCCCCTAGAGGTGGCTTTTATATAGGAACCGACAACAGAAACTACATTTTTTTTCCAGTCAAAATATGTTGGCTCCATTGCGTCAGTACAAAAGTTTTATTTTCTTATTCTTTTAAACAATGATTACATTATTTGTGATAGCAACATGTTTTGATGTTTCTTCTAGATTAATATATTTGATAATGTCTAGGGTTCATGTATGTGGCCTTGATTTTCGGTATTGTTCATTTTCTCCTTCACCTTTTTGTTTGATTTGTGTGCAGATTCCTGGCCCAAGCATGTTTATGTTAACCCTTCACGAGCACATTGGTTTCAGCTTTCTAATTACCATTCACGTGATCCAATTAGTATAGCGTCTTTATTTAATATTTCACAAATCACAATGCCTCTGATGAATAATGATATGTTGACCCTTATTAGCAAACTTGCCGACCCACTAGTGCACACAGGCATTTGATTCATGCTGACAACTATTAAGCTTTTATTTGGTGGCAAACACATTCTGCAAACTGCTTGTAAAGCTAGATTTATTAAAACTTTCAGACTGCCAAGATCTGATTTCACTGATATTTTGCTTTCCATGTAATGGTTGCCAGAGTGTGCTGATTGAACCAACTAGTGGCAACACAGGCATTGGACTGGCCTTCATGGCTGCTGCAAAGGGGTACAGACTTGTACTAACAATGCCTGCCTCCATGAGTATGGAGAGGAGAATCATATTGAAGGCTTTTGGCGCTGAATTGATCCTGACTGACCCACTCTTGGGAGTGAATGGAGCTATCCAAAAGGCGGAAGAGCTAGCAGCAAAGACACCCAACTCATACATCCTTCAACAATTCGAAAATCCTGCTAACCCAAAGGTGTAGCATAACTTAACATTTATATTTGGAGAACATCTTAGTGCCCATGTTGATGTTTGCTCGTGAGTTCTCGCACTGAACTATGTCGTGCAGATTCATTATGAGACAACTGGGCCTGAAATCTGGAAAGGCACAGGAGGGAAAATTGATGGCCTTGTTTCTGGCATTGGGACAGGGGGTACCATAACTGGAGCTGGAAAATACCTCAAAGAGCAAAATCCTAATATCAAGGTAAGCACTAGAAGGCCTTTTTTCGCTGCAGTATTAGCTGCTCACTTTGACTTTTATGAAAACAGTATCTGATTTTTTTTTTCCTTATGTAAGCTCTATGGTGTGGAGCCAGTAGAGAGTGCTGTCTTATCTGGTGGAAAGCCTGGTAATGTTTGCCTCTGGCATATACTCCTTCGCTTTACATACTGAGTCATCCATTAAGTCCATCTCGTGGTTTTGTGGTTGTTTTCAGTGTCTGAATATACAACAATGTAAATTATCAAGTTCACTTTAAGGTTTCCCGCGATTACCAAAACCTAAAAACATTCCTTAGGAGTTTCCCTTTTGTGATTTGCATTGCTTTGTACTTGTCATGTTAAATATCTTGTCAAGAAGGTAGATCTAACAGATGTTATCATTGGATGGCTGGAAACAAGAATTACGGATGGTTAAGCATTGTTAATGTGGCCTTGTGAGGAGGCTTTTTTGGTGGTCAAAATAAGAAAGATATCCCTTAGGAAGAAGGGACCTTGTGAACCATTTTGCACCAAGCCACCAACATATTCTGCTTTGTTTCTTGATACCTGCTTGTTTTGGACTCATGAGATTCAGTTCTTGTAAGCAGGGCCACACAAGATTCAAGGAATTGGAGCTGGTTTTATCCCTGGTGTCCTGGATGTTGACCTCGTCGATGAAGCTGTACAGGTATGTTTTCCTCCAGTATTAAGTTGAGCTGTAGAGAAGACACTATACAAACAATTTGTCACCGAATTATTTTTTGCTCACTCGGTTCATAGTTTTACTTTTCTCCTGTGCGAATAGAAGTTTGCGGTAGATCTACGTCGTTCCTGTTGTGTTTGCATTCATCTGCATCTTTTACCCTGGTGTAACCTTTTGTGCATTCAATTGTTTGCTAGGTTTCAAGTGATGAAGCTATCGAGACTGCAAAGGCTCTTGCTTTGAAAGAAGGGTTGCTGGTGGGTTTTCTGTCCGAAATTATCTATGATTTATCTATTATTAAGCAGTAGTACACACATTGTTTTTTCTGTCGAGCCTGTCCATATATGGGTGATTTGAAATTATATCGTTGCCTCAGCCATTGATGATGTAAATATTGTAGGTTGGAATATCTTCTGGTGCGGCTGCAGCTGCGCCATTAGGGTTGCTCAGAGGCCTGAAAATGCAGGAAAACTTTTTGTTGTAAGTGATACATTTCCTCCCGTTAATTTCAATGTTTGAGCTGCATGGGTCTTCCCCCAAAATCCACCTCATCTTTTAAACAATCACAAAAGAATAGATCTGCTACACATTTACACTTGAATGCCCCATAGGGAGACCAACCTCATTTGTTTTGTCAATGCAACATCTGTACTTGTCAATTCTCATATTGCAAACAATGGAGTATGAATACAATTTACATATTCCACCAAGTGAATAGAGGCTTTTAGCAACAATCTCCGCATGCATCCCAATGTTGACATTATTACCTCTATGTAGGTCGTATTCCCAAGCTACGGAGAGCGCTATCTTTCGTCGGTGCTCTTCCAGTCCATCACGAAGGAAGCTGAGAGCATGGTGGTCGAGTCCTAGAGCGCAATTTCCGGCAGCTATTTTCGAAGTCGATCTCTCCATTCCTGGGAGTCCACAGAAATAAAGCTTTGGTGTCTTTTCTTGTGTTGAGTGAAATAACGTCAATCCGCTTCTGTCATGTTTATTCTGCTTGTGTCCCTTAAAAAAAGTTTATTCTGCTTGTGTAGCAATGGAGAATACATTGTGTTAGCCCTGTGGTGTTAACAATTTGCATTTTCTCTGCTCTGTATGTTGAACTCCTTTTCTATGGTCCTTGTCAGCCAGTGTGAAATAAAGCATTAGGATGTCTTTCATGTCAGAATCTATGAACCTAAACGTCCAGTGTTCTACAAAAATTTTCACAAGACAACGGTATACTTGATAATGACAATTAGGCCCAAACCAGTGCTCCGGTCCTTGGGCCAGTGCAACTGTCCAACACCAACACAGAGAGAGAGAGAGAGAGGCTGATGAGTGGAGTACTGATGAAACATTGATGCTCCTAGTCCTTGGTTGCTGCTGTTTGCAGCAGCTAACTGGCTTTGGCAGGACGAAAGAAACGAGCATGAGTCAAAAAGGTGTAATGCAGGTTACGTTCATGTTCCAGTCACTGTACTGGCAGCACTGTTGCCAATGCCAGAATGGATTCCACACCATCATTCATTGACACCGGTCCCTCCATTTGTACAACGTTGTTTTTGTAGCCACACACACTGGACCACCGTCTATACTTGGAGGCTAGGTTAGATATAGGGAGAATTTTCTGTATACCTAATCCCTAATTTATCACTAGAAAAAGTTTGCCTCTTTGTGTACCACTGCGTTTTTTATTTGTTCTTTTTCATACCATTTCCATCACTTCGGTTAGTTGGAGTAGCCGTTAAACTCAAATAATCTCCATCTAACTGTCATCTTCTTCCTTCCCCTCTCTCTTCTCTCTCTAGCCCCCACCGGCCACCTCCTTTCCTCTCTCTCCCCTATTCTTGGCCACGTGTTGTAACCACCCATGATGAGCTTCCACTGCCCCTACTCCACCACCACGCGAGGTGCTCGCACCCCACCATCATAGCCCTCGAGGACAGCCTCCCCCTCTCTCGCCTTCCGAGCACCCCATGCACATGGCCATCAGATTGAACATGGGGATAGATTTTAAATTGAAATCAAAACTAGAAGTTGAGTAACTGCTCAAAAAGCAAACCAATTCCTTGGTTACCCTGATCTATATCAAACTTGAAATCAAGAAACAGGAACAAATCAAACTTTGCATTAGCGCAATAGTGGCATCGCCCTGACACGATCAGCTGCTACCAAGGCCGACCTCCTCGCTGCCGCAAAACTTACAATTGCGGACATGGAGCACTTTGTAACATCCCAAATTTTGGAATGTTCGAAAATTGTGAAGAATTTAAAATTCTATGTGCATCTTATTAGCATTTGACATTTTTGCCGAAACCTTATTTTATACCCTAAGTTTTGTGTTGAGCAAATAATAATTGGAGTTAATTCTCGAGCACGCAATAAGTAATCATGACAATAAAGGATACCAAATAATTTAAATGTGAGTTTAATCTCTAAAAACCTAAATTTGATTTAATTAATTAGAGCAAAGCTTTATTTAAAGATCGAGAAAAGAAAATCATTAAAATCAAGCATTTATTCAAGTTTAGATCAACCATCATACAAAAATGAGAGTATGACCTAAGAATTTAAATAAAGAATTGGTGAGTTCAAACTCGAGAACATAATTCGAAAATTCCTTTATCAATCAAAACAAGGTTTATAAAATTCATATGGGGTGAGTTCAACCATGAGGACTTAATTTGAATTTAAGTTATTAAATGGACAAAAATGCAGCTTGAGAAATAGATATATATATATATATATATATATATATATATATATATATATATATATATATATATATATATATATATATATATATATATATATATATATGTATGTATGTATGTATGTATGTATGTATGTATGTATGTATGTATGTATGTATGTATGTATTAAATGTTTAAATATATCCAAAAGTACAAACAAGGGATATCGTAAACTCATACTTAAGTAATTGAACTAGGATTCGCATTTTAAATATGATGCAAAACTTGATAAACCCTAATGTAAATTTGAATGTCAAATTTAAAAATTCCAGATTTTAAAATGCGCCTAGCCCTTCCTTTCCTTTTCTCACTTTTTCTCCTCTCCCCTCTCTCTTCCACACAGCCCCACGCTCCTACCCTCTCTCCTCTCCCTTTCCCTGCCGCTGGCCCCCCCGGCCTCTCTCCTCCCTTCCCCTTTCCTTCTTCCCCTTTCCCCTGTTTCCATTCCTCTGCTTGCGTCAGCCGCGCTCGCCCATGCCCGCTAGTCGCGCGCTCCCGCGCACCTGCTCAGCTGGCCTTGCCCCCTGGCACCAACCACCCCGCGCCACTTCTTCTGCCTCACTGCACTTGCCCCCATCGCGTCCTCACCTGCGCCCGCACGTCGCTCCACTGCGCGCGCACGTCACCCACGTCGCCCGGTCTCCGGTGGCAGCTCAGCCACAGCGCCTTCCCCTACAGCTACAAATAAGCAACCCTGCTCCCCCATTTCTCCCTGCGCCTCCTCCCCATTCCTCGTTGCCTCCTTGTGTGCCAACCGCCGTGCTCGCTCGCCGATTCTGCCGCCAGTGCCACCTCCTCCTCAGGGGACCATTCTTTGATTCCGTGCACGAAGAGCAACTCCTCGACGCCCTGAAGCCTTCCCCGCCATGGCCGGAGCCTCCCCCTCACCCCAGCTCGTCGGCGCCGAGAAGCCCCTTCGCCGCCTCCCTGTCCACGCCATCGGCTCACCTCAGTACCTCCCCAGCCAAGCCGTCGCCATTGGTGAGTCCCTCCCGACCCCCTACTGCTCATGCACCAATCAATTTATCCTTCCCTCCACCACGCCGCCGTCGCACCGTGAAGTAGGTTGGAATATCTTCTGGTGCGGCTGCAGCTGCGGCCATTAGGGTTGCTCAGAGGCCTGAAAATGCAGGAAAACTTTTTGTTGTAAGTGATACATTTCCTCCCGTTAATTTCAATGTTTGAGCTGCATGGGTCTTCCCCCAAAATCCACCTCATCTTTTAAACAATCACAAAAGAATAGATCTGCTACACACAGTGGCGGATCCAGAAAAATTTTGGAGGGCCTGAAGTACCTTCAGCTCGACCTCAACCCCTTCTACATTATACATCCATGGCTAAAAATTTTGGGGGCTCGAGCCCCCCCCCCATCACTGGATCCGCGTGGCTACACATTTACACTTGAATGCCCCATAGGGAGACCAACCTCATTTGTTTTGTCAATGCAACATCTGTACTTGTCAATTCTCATATTGCAAACAATGGAGTATGAATACAATTTACATATTCCACCAAGTGAATAGAGGCTTTTAGCAACAATCTCCGCATGCATCCCAATGTTGACATTATTACCTCTATGTAGGTCGTATTCCCAAGCTTCGGAGAGCGCTATCTTTCGTCGGTGCTCTTCCAGTCCATCACGAAGGAAGCTGAGAGCATGGTGGTCGAGTCCTAGAGCGCAATTTCTGGCAGCTATTTTCCAAGTCGATCTCTCCATTCCTGGGAGTCCACAGAAATAAAGCTTTGGTGTCTATGCTTGTGTTGAGTGAAATAACGCCAATCCGCTTCTGTCATGTTTATTCTGCTTGTGTCCCTTAAAAAAAGTTTATTCTGCTTGTGTAGCAATGGAGAATACATTGTGTTAGCCCTGTGGTGTTAACAATTTGCATTTTCTCTGCTCTGTATGTTGAACTCCTTTTCTATGGTCCTTGTCAGCCAGTGTGAAATAAAGCATTAGGATGTCTTTCATGTCAGAATCTATGAACCTAAGCGTCAAGTGTTCTACAAAAATTTTCACAAGACAACGGTATACTTGATAATGACAATTAGGCCCAAACCAGTGCTCCGGTCCTTGGGCCAGTGCAACCGTCCAACACCAACACACACAGAGAGAGAGGCTGTTGAATGGAGTACTGCACCAATGTCCCTCCATTTGTACAACGTTGTTCTTGTAGCCACACAGACTGGGCGAATTTTTTTTAGGAATATACTTTTTTTTTGAAATAACAGAAA
Source organism: Dendrocalamus sinicus (assembly GCA_036346575.1). NCBI lineage: Eukaryota > Viridiplantae > Streptophyta > Magnoliopsida > Poales > Poaceae > Dendrocalamus > Dendrocalamus sinicus. The sequence continues at coordinate 2,864,397 of CM070658.1, forward strand.
TATACCTGCGGTAACATTTTTTACAGAAATAGATTCCAGCGGAACCTGTCTTCCAATCACAGGGCGACAGCATCTAGAGTCGCCCAGCCTTAGGGCGACTGCAAACAAGATGCTACTCCAACTTATGAATTTTGTAGATTTTATAGATTATAACTAGAAGATAATCTGTTGGATTTGTAATAAAAGTTTATAATCATTGTATGTTGTTGGAGCGTTAAAAATTTGTGAATTTTTTCAGAACGATTGAACTTAAAACGATTGGTACGTACGATTGTAAGTGATATTGTGATGTTACCGGGAACTCATACACGGAGGAAACTGGTATGTTAATATTGTTGGATGACTTGCTATGAGAATAATTGAATATGAAAAGACGAAAAATAAGTTTGCCTAAATTTAAATAAACTTCATAATACAGTTGGGAGTAATATACCGCGTACGTTTTGATTACATGCATAACATAGAGCATCATGTGCGACTAACCAACCCAACTGCTCGTACGACCTACTGTGTGGACCAGAGCCATTTTCCCTTCCTTGACAGCTCAGCGTTGAACTCCTCAGCGGCCTCTTTTGCATTGGTCGTCATTTCCCCCTTTTTCTCGTGCTTCCTCTCGCGAGTCTCCCGCTCCTTACTTGTGCACGCCTCAAGATGAGCTTTAGTCTCACGTTGTATACGCAAGGTTTGCTCGTCCTTGCGGCGCTCCTCCTCTCGGATCTCGGAGGACCTTGTGATATTTTACTCCTCGAAGTCGAGGGCCCACTGGTCCTCTGGATAGATCTCAAGATCGATCCATTTGCGGTAGCCACATAGGGGTTCCGGGGACTGCGAATACAAGGGAGAGGTTGTTAGTGCGTACTTTCAAGGAGAAAAAGTAGGGGAAAACGGTGCACTTGGTTCTTACCGGCTGCCGATAGGTTGTGGTGTCTAGACGACGGTTGGGATAATCACTGGAGTAGTTGCGCAACCCTAGTAACACATACCTAGACTGAGGCGGTGCTTAGACTTGAAGAACTTGCACGGGTCCCGGCACCAACAAAGGGGAGTGTCTCTCTCTAGTGGGTATTGCGGCGAATGCTCGGTAGGAACGTTCTGGATGGGTTTGTGGCTATAGGGCGCGTCATTGCGGGGAGCTGACCTCGTAGCACGCTAGCTTGTTTTGCCTAGGCCACAGCAGCCATTGCTTTCTCATCGCAGGCGGCAGCTGACCGTGCTAGGTCACAGGTCTCCCCCCATTACTTCATCATCTTGTCCCATTGCTTCTTTTGCCTCTTGACCATCCCGGTGTGGTGAAGCAAGCGTCGATGTAGTATGGGATTTTCTTGTGCAGTGTTCTCTCAGAAATCTTTTCGACCTCCTTTTATAGAGCCCCTTGTGGCCTTCTTGGTACATGAAGAAGCCCTTTTGGTCGCGTCACTGCGCAAAGCTACCAAGTGTGGTATTGTGGGCACGCGAAATTGCCCAATAAGGTCTTCGGACTGTGAAAAGCTGCACCCTTTAGTCTTCTCACTGCACAAAGCTGGGCCGTGAGGTCTTGTCGCTGCGCAAAGGTGTCTCGTTTGGTCTCCTCACTGTGGAAAGCTAGCCCATGTGGTCATGTCGCTACACAAAGCGTGCGCGTGCGGTCTTCTCACTAATCAAACCTGGCATGTGCTGTCATGTCACTGTGAAAAGCTGGGCCGTCTTGTCATGTCACTGAGTAAAGCTGGCCCGTGCGGTCATGTCGCTAAGCTGGCGCATGTGGTCTTCTCACTGCTCAAAGCTAGCCCATGCTATTATGTCACTACGAAAATCTGGGCCGTCATGTCATGTCAATGAGCAAAGATGGCTCGTGTGGTCATGTCGCTGCTTAAAGTTGGCGTGTGTAGTCTTGTCGCTGCTCAAATCTAGCCCGTCATGTCATGTCACTACGCTAAATTGGCCTGTGTGGTCTTGTCACTGCACAAAGCTGCTCGTGTGGTCTTGTCACTGCGCAAAGCTGCCTTGTGTTATGAATAACGCCGTGACACCGCAATTACGTTATAAAATGAATGGACGAGGCATTGCTGGTACGAACAACTATTTTTTCCGTCGTAGAATAAGCCACCATGACAGATGCGGAGGGGCCAGTCAAATATGGGTCACCAAAGGGGGACCTTCCGCTCAAATGGAACAAGGACTTCGGCGTTACGTACCGCTTGTTGCCAAACAGGCACGCTCAGCCAGTGTAGCCAAAATGCAAACACATGCAGGACACGGTGGTACAGGTGGCAGAAGGCTATACGGATGTGGGTGATGTTTCTTTCGATGCCCATACTCCAGGATGCAAGTATGAACTCGTCTATTTTGTAGTACTACTAATAGAGTTTCCATGTTAATTTTTCTTTGTAGCACATGGATAAATATGACTTCGTGCAATGGATTGATCCTCCCCGTGAATGGTATGTTGCAAGGTATGTGCATATGTTATGGGAGTGAATCGCTAATTTGGAGGCATGGATTGAAAGTCTTGAAGAGCAGAACGATGACCTCTGTCAACAAATAGAGCGCGAGAGGGGCAACAAGGAGGTCATCAACATAGGGAGTTCGTATGACCCAACATACTGTTGTGCGAACCCTAGTTGTATATGTGCTTGCCACTATAACGACGGCCATCCACGTCCGAGGTGGCCCCCTCAGCAACACTCCATGTGGGTACCACAATGCTCCTTCCACCTGTAGCTAATGATGTGTATAGTTGTACCATTGTACTCTGGCCTGTTGTTCGAAATATTTTTCAATGTCATTAAGCATGTAATCGAATGGTTCGTACGTTGCTGCAATTGGCATCGATGTAGTTCGCTATTCGTTTGGTGCGGGCATTAACAAGGTAAGGATAAGTATAACTAAGCTCACCATAGTATTGTAAACATCACTATGTAAATAACAAACGTAAGCAGTACATGAACAAAAAGTTTATATTCAGCACTAATGACCCCCAATAGCATCCCCAGCCCCGCTCCATCGCCACCTTGGCCCCCTCCATCTCCACGTCCACGTCCTCCCATATGGCCCTGCTTGGCTGTCCTCCACTGCAATAGGTGACAACACCCTGACAACGTAAGATGATCAGGAGACCGTCGCACATGCCCCTGAGCTGGTGGAGTGGACTGCACCGCTGCCTGTGTGGCCACCGATGCACTGGTGAGGGCACTCCCAGAGAGAATCTCTGGTGGTGTGGCCCGAGGTATAGACCTCGACGCCTACCCAGGCCAGTCCGAAAAGTACTAGTCCGGGTCGTCCTGGCCCGGGGAGACCCCCCATCCCTAGTCGGGGAAGACAAGACCTGCAATACAAATATCGTTAGTTCGTGAGATAAAGCATTGGGATAAAACCAAAAAGAGGCGAAGTGTACCCTCAGTTGGCGCCATCGCGTCTCGAGGGATGTACGGCATGGAGTATGCCCCTGCGTGGGGAAGCTAGAGATGTATAGATGATGTGCAAACAATTGCCCTAGCGGTGCACAAGGCCGTCCCTAAGCTGACCCCCAGCCTCGTCAGGCTGAGGTGGTGTAGGACGTGCCCAAGTAAAACCCCCCGCGTGGTGCCATGCTGGTCAGGGCGGCCCCGGTGGACGAACTGTCTATGCACCGGGCGTTGGCGTGCAAACCGCCGGTAACCTCGTGCAAGAAAATAGAGATACCACACGTCTACCTCAGCCCTCCACACGACGCGAAGCGCTCACTGACTCCTCCTGTGCCACCTCCGCACCACTGGTGATCCTATCCACCATGGTGCGAGACTCCCTCCAAATCGCAGCACCGACATTAGCCTACAGGAAAAACATGAAACGGTCAATCATCTCAGTGACATTGACAGTAGGGAATATTTAAAAATTACATGTAACATACCGTGATGTGAGTGTCCCGCGTGAGGTGCGTAGGGTACGTGTCTGTCAGTACGACAACGTGTGCTTTGGGGCTGGTCAATGACATGTATGAGCCTGGTACATGTCTGAGGCTGGTACCAGCGCAGGCACTCTGCGTAGTCGCTGCTGTCATAGGGGCGCTCCTCCTCCACGTAGTCATCAAGTGCTCCCTCTCACTGCGCAGTCTAACCCTCCATCTTTGCCGTTAGGACAAACCGTCAGGAGCGCGGTTCTGCAGTGCTGTAGATGAGTACGGTTCCCAGCGCACGTCATTAGCTCTGAGGCAGTCGAACTACTCCACAAAGGGCAGATATGCCCACGTGACCTAGACATGCGTGAACTGTACCTATAAGGAACAACAACTGTTACGTACGACCATCGTTAATACGAAGGAAATAACTAATTGTCATACTACTTACCCGTCGACGATACCAGAGAGAACCCATCGTAGGATGGTCGACGTCGCCCCCAGGGTACATCTCTGCCCTATACTAACTCATGTCCTCGAGCATGGGTCGTCCGAGGCTGAAGCGCTCGAACGACTACAGCTGCAGTAGTAGCGGACACCCCGTAAGGATTGAGTTCACCTTGGTCCTGGTGCATGCGTCGCACAAGCCGTGATAGGTCATGACAAGTGCAGTCGAACCCCAACTGACCTGGGGGCCTTGCCGTCGGTGAAGGCACTAGCCTGAGTGATGAGTCGTGTGTCGACAGTGTTGCCGTGGCTGGTGGTGAAGAGCACCCAACCAAAATAGCCACAGCAAGTATGCCTCCAAGTGCCGCGAGACCTACTGCTTGTTCGCATCCAGATCCATTCGCTCCACCTGAATGCAACTGAAGAAGTTATTAGTATGTAATAGCGGAAATGAGAGCATATAGGATCGATCAGAAAGAGCACATACCTAGAACTGTGAGAGCCACCTCAGCGACGGCTCGTGTGTCTGACCTGTTGGGAAGACGTAGTACTCCTCCGCAACACCCAATAGAAGGACCCCCTCAAATCTGACGAGCAAGTCCGCGCACCACCTGACCGAGGCCTCCAGTAGGAAGGCAGCAGCTCCCGCGATCAAAAGGCCAATCAGCAGGGGCACATCCTGTAGAGTAGGCGTCATCTCCCCAAATGGGAGGTGAAAAGTGTGCGTCTCTGGCTGCCAACGATCCACCAAAGCCGCCAGTAGAGAACGGTCGAACGAAAAGCACCGCGGGCCAGGTCGGTCCGTCCTCATCGGTGGCCTGCACTACCCAGGCGAGAGGGAGTAGCCCAGCATCCCGCAGCCTGCAAAGCAAGTAAAGGTCAGCATGGAACATACTTACGGAAATAGTAAAATGTTGGCGGAGTGCACACCTAACTGTCCAGCAGGGGTCTAGTCTCCAGGCGACTTGAGGTGTGTATGTCTAGACCACTCCCAAGTCAGTTGGCTCCTTCGCACTCCCTATAGGTGGGACACGATGGGAAGCGCGATGCAGCCGATCAACATGCTCATCCAACAGCCCATAAGGCCAGTCTGATCCATGAAGATCACGAGCCATACCTGCAAACTGAATTCAAGTTAGCATTTATACGGAACCAAAAAACATCGCATGTAAAGTAACAGTAAATAGAACTTGTAAGTATACAAACAGAATAACACTATGCTACCAGCACAATACCATCTACATTACTAAAAAGGGGGAGGTAACATAGCAATTGTACAAATGGTACATGAAATGTACGATACATTTAGTACGACGTTCTGCACGTCGAAAGTGCCAACTAACAAAGTACAGTTTACAATGGAGATTTATTTGTAGTCTCCAACAACTAGTAGTACAAACCATGTCGCTCTGCCTACTGATCAGCACATACCTTGTATCGTCTAGCTGTGTTCCCCTCTTGACCGCATCGCCCACAACGTGCACCAGATGCTCTGGCTTGCACTTTGTCCATATCATTTCTAATACGCCAGCTCTGTCATCGACCCTTCCCACCCTTTAGCATGTCAACATCTGGAACCTAGGTCCTCCCTGTAATATCCAAGGTGACGAAGTTCCCACAACCCTGAACCCCCTAAGCTTCCCACACCACACATGCACTACCTTTTCCTTGAAGTACTCCGACATAAAGTTCAAAGGATCCATGCCCACGGTCCTGTATGCAGCGAGCACGTGCAGCTAGGTTCATTTGCATGATCTCCAAGGCATACCTTGTAGGTAACAAGGGAACGAGCTTGTCCCAAATCCGGCTCTATCATGGAGTACCACATCGAAACGATGCTCCCTGTTGCCCATGATGTGCACTGTGTTCAATTAGCCCTTCTATGCCTTTGTCTCCATGTATGCCATAATTTTTGATGAGTACGATGCTCGGGGGTTGGCCGCATGAAGTGCGGTATTCGTGTGCCTCTCCCTAAAGTAGCCGATTGTGCTGTGCAGAACACCTTTCACGATGGCAACGAGAGGCTGAGAACGAATGCCCTTAAAACCTAATTGTACACCTCTACAAGGTTAGTCATCATTATGTCGTACCTTGTGCCGTCCATGTTGTGCAACAACGACCACTTCTCCAATGGTTCTCCCTCGATATACTATGAGAAACATTTGATGTTCCGTGAGCTCATCCTCCTTGGACCAACTAGGTTAGGCTCAATGAGTGCTGCTAGGCATTCTGGTTGTGTCGCCCCAGGCATGACCGGCCCCTTGCTCCTCTCGTCGATATGCTTCCTGTTGTGCTCGTCCAACAATGCCCACAAAGCATCAATTTTTTCTGCTGGTTCTGCATAGCAAGCCTCTTGAATAGCTTCATCAATGGTTGTTTTGGGAACTGCTTGAAAAGTTCGCCCTAGGTGACGAATGCACCATCTGTTCCTCATTTTCGGCTAAGAAAAGGGTTCCTCGAGGTCTTCCTGAAGTTTTCTTATGGCCTTTACAATCCTAGCGAGGCAATAATAGATTACGCACACACCAGGATGAGCACCGACAACTCCAACCCTAACATGTCTGAGGAACCACAACTAGCTTTCATAATTCTGACTTTACATGAATGTGATGGCCAGCGGCAGTATTTCGTTGTTGCCGTCAACGCCTATGGCCGTCAGGATTTGCCCCTTGTATTTACCGGTCAAAAAGGTCCCGTCAATTGAGATCACTGGCAGCATGTGCCTGAATGCCTTGATGCAAGCACCAAATGCTAAGAAGGCCCTCTGCAACACCGCATATCCTGGCAGCCCTATGGAAGGCTTGTCCTGCACAGCGATATACGTGCTCGGGTTCCTATCCTGTAACACCTTAAGCATATGAAGAAGATTGTCACACACTGCCTCAAAAGACCTGAAACGTTTTTCCAACGCCTTCTGCTTCGCACGCCACGCCTTCGTGTAGCTAATCTTGTACTTGAATTTCTTCTCGAAGCTACCACAATGTGCGTAGCCTCCATGTCTTTCTTCTCAACTATCTCTACATACATCAGTTAGCTATAAAGGTGGACGTTAGGTTACGTTGCCTCGCCAAAATACTACTGAGAATACAAGAGTGCGGCTCCACCTTCGACACAATCTAGTGCATGCACTTTCCAAGGACAACTGGTTTGCTTGCACTTCACGGTGTACTACTCCAGGCTAGATTTCACGAACCAAAAAATCCGCTGCATAGGAAGGGCCCACAGCTTGATGGCATCTTGCAGCAATGCCTTGTCAGCAAACATTAAATGCAACCGAACCTCTGTCCCATGATACTCCCACAGTGATTCGTGCTCGTCATGTGCGGAAACACCCTCAGCATCAAACTGGTTCCATTCCTACGGGACGGGAGCTTCATCCTCATTCAAACTATCCTCGTCATCCTCCTGTACAGCTTCCTCTTTGGCCCATACCGTCTGGTCATCGCACTCTATCTGCTACACTATGTACTCCATATGCTTCCCTTCATTGGCTTGTCCTATTCCCTCACTATAGCGTGACCATTCTACCTCTCCTCCATGTACCGCATCGGCCTCGTCACGAGCATCTTCCTTCTCTTCACCAACATGCGGGCCGCTCGAGCTGCTCGCACCTCTCGGATGATGGTCGTACACATGACCTTGCATAGCTTCTAATGGACATGGTTGCACAAGTAGTACACACTCGTATCCATGACGTCGGCACCCTTGCACAAACCCCTTCCACGCAATAGTGCACAGCAATGTTCTCAACTCCCATCTGATGTCCACGGGAGACTGGCTCCAAAGCCCTTGTATGATGACGTTGCACACCTCAAGGTCCAACGAAAAACTCCGGGTAAGCCAATGCATCACATGTGAGATTCGAGCATTCTCACCATCAGGGTGTACCAGAGTGGCTTGCGGAAAACCACTCAAATCCACACCATTCGGACCTTCACGAACGGTTCCAGCACCGTAATACACTCTCAATATAGTGGGTATCGGCATTGCTAATGACTGCCTGCATATATGTTTCAATTTTGCAACGTGTCAAATCGCATCACACACTACGAAAGTACTGATGTACTGTAATTCATATTTCACCGATCATTCGACTGTCGTAACCAACTACACTAACCTCGTAGTATTAACTTCCTATCGGCAGCCTGCGCACCGATGCCACACTTTTCTTGCTACTCGAGCTGTTCCCTACTGCAAATAATTCCTAATGGTTTCGACAATTTACGTGGCATATCGAATTAAATGCCCATATAACAGTTATAATGGTACACATATTTTTCCAACGTACTAACGACATTACATTCATTTGTATTTAATCATCAATTTTACGTATTATTGCTTTTTACAAAGCAAATTATGAAATTCTAACATAAATATTGACTGAATTTTGTAATACCTACAAATTTCTAGGGACGATTAATTTGTACGTAACGTTGACTGAATTTTGTACAACTACAATTTTGTACACAGGCCAATTTGCTAACGATGCTAATTTTGTAAAATTATGTTCACTAAATTATACACAACTACACACTACTACGGCTGCTAATTTCCTAAAACTACATTAACTAAAATTTCTATACCAAAATTGAACTATTTCTATCTACATCTATAATTTTCTACTAACACTAACAGTAAATAATATATCTACTTCATATACGACATTTCAAATAAAGAAAAAATTACCGACAGTCATGGGGAAAGGGCGATGCTCACCGACTCAGTCAATCGTGGGGAAAGGGTGACGCTCGGCGGAGAGGCTCACTGGCTCATTCAACGGCGCGCTGCTCACCAGCGGTGAAGATGAACGGTGGAGGGAGATGAAATGGTGTTGAACATCGACGACGATGAATGGCTCGGCAGCTTTATGCTTCGACGAGAACGGCGATTGCAATAGCGGGGCAAGGTGAGGACGATGGGTGACTCAGGGACGCCAAACTCGAAGGCTCGGTGCTATTTAAGGCACAGACGCTGAGGAACCAAGACAGAGAAGCCATGGACTCTGAGTCAAGCACAGCAGGAGATGGCGCTATCCAAAGCGGACACGGCGGGCAAACTCCCAATCAGAGATGAGAAAGCTAACAAGGCAGGCCCACCTGGCGGTGAAAGAGAGAAATGGGATGGCTGTGATCGTGACGTGTGACCGCAAGGCAGATCGAATGGCTGAGGTGACACGGGCTAATGCGCTGGTGAGATTGGGCCAAGGTAGATCGGATTAGGCCGGCATGGTAGGTTGGGCCAAGGCACGTGGGTGAAGAGATGGAACATACTTGGGTTTCGGCCCAAAGGCTTTTAAGGATTTTCAACATTTCTATAATTTTAGAAAAATGAGAAGAAGAAGTTTGAGCTCTAAAAAATAGCAAATAAATTTAGAAAAATCCAACAAAATACCACAAATTCCTTGTAACACAAGGAATCCAAACAAAATAGATTTTGAATTAATTGAAGTTTAATTTAGTGACATTAATTCTTTTTTATTTATAAAAATTAAATTAATCTTTAATTAATTCAAGAAAAATCCAAATGGTGAATTTTATTTTAAAAGCTTTGAAGAGACTCTAAAACCAGGATGTTACAACCCAGCACCCATGGAACTCAAATAGATATTGGTTGGGCCAGTTATCCCTTCACCCAACACTCCACCAACGCTAATATATGCACCTTGGATTCCCCACTTCTGGACACTCTATCGGTCCTGGGTTCCTCCACTAATTATACTACTTATCCATTGTAGAGAGAAATATTAACGTAATAGGGTAGCATTTTTTGCCCCAAAAAAATAGGAATAAGACTGACACTTGAATACGTTCCCCTTTCTGATAGAGAGCTTGTTGGTTCTTATGTTATAGTCGTATGTAAAGGGCCCCACCTTTCCCTTTCTTTCCTGACCAGGGCACCCTTTACCATCCTAATATTTAACTCATACAATCTAACTGCTCCTCTCAGCTAGACTGCTCTTTTTTCCTTATCTCTTTCTTTCATCTTTTCATCCGATTTGATTTTGAAAGATATTTTTGATGTACATAAATATTATATGATACAGGAATGTAGTTTTTACCATTTAAGAATAAGCTTGCCTTTGTAATCGTAGAAAGCCTCGGTGTGAACTGTGGTTGGATCAACTTGATGGACCATGTGGAGGTGACCCTGAGTGTGTGATGAGTAATTGACATTTGTTTTAGGAAAGTCGAGTTTGGTTTGTGTGGTTCGGACCATGTCGTTGCACGGTGCAATTGGTTTCGATCGGACTTTGTCGAGCTAGGTCGAACGTGTTTAAGTCGTTTATTTTTCGTTTCGATCGGTTTGGGCTTTGAGTATTTCGTCTGATGCTATTGTATGGTTACAATATTTCGAGCGGTGCTATGTGATTTGTTTCTTGTCTGTGATGCCTGCAGGACATCGAGGTGGAGTTGTGGTGAGGCACGGGATGACCGGACTAGGCGCAGGTGGTGCTGAGGTCGGAGCGGTCGGGGTGTGCCGAAGACAGCGAGGACTCGAAGTAGCTGCGTGGCTTGGAGGGCATGGAATGAGGAAGCTTCCTGGAAGGTGCGCGAGGGGCGTTTTGGTGAATACGCAAAGCTGCACTAAAGGAAGTGGATTGTGGATAAAGCGCCATGAGTTGGTGGAGGCTTAATGGGTAAAGCGTGGTGTGAACCCATTATGGAGGCTATAAATAGAGAGGTGCTCTCTAGTGCTGACATTGAGAGAGTGGGTGTAAGAGTTAGGGTTTTATTTGGATCTCTCCATGCAATGAAATGAGCATGAAATGAGAGGATGAAAATGAGAGTGATGTAAGAACACATATTTAATCATTCATCTCTCTTTGTCTCAATCGAAGAAATTATGTGTTTGAGAAGCCATTGAGTAGTCTTTTGAGTCTTGCTTGTTTTCTCTTTTGGTCTACCATTTGCTTCTCTGTTAATGCTTATTTTCAGTTTTGCTGTTTATTTCCTACCGTGGCAGTAGTTTGCTGTTTTATCTCTGCCGTGGGAGCAGTTTTGCTGTTTTATCTCTGCCGTGGCAGTACTTTAATCAGTTCTTCTACAGCTGCGTTTACTTGTTCATTTGTTATTTCCTCCAGTCTGCAGTATCCTTCCGTGATGCCTTCGGCTGCAGCATGCAGTGCTTGTTTCGACCATATTTTCATCACCTGCTAGCTGTCCCAATTAGTGTATTTGCTGCAGCAGTAAACTCTTTTCTAGGCTGCAGGAACAGTCCGAACTTCTTTAGCATGAGCAGCAGCAGCATGTGACTGCAGTATGTACTTCTTTGATCCTTGCTTTGGCTGCAAAAACAGCTCCTTGCTTGGTTTTGTGTTTGGTTGGTACCACTTCCAGAGACCTTGTGTCGTCTATTTCATTGCTTTTCATAGCTTTCAGAGAGTCGAGATTTTCTGTGAATCTTTGGGGGCATTTTTTAAAGACGACATTCACCCCCCCTCTGTCGCCAAATTCGATCCAACAATTGGTATCAGAGCCGGTTAGCTCTTCTCAATAGATCTTAACCGATCTCTAAGAGCCATGGCGACGGACAAGTATTTCACCAAGCCGCCCGTCTTTGATGGCATCGATTACCCCTTTTGGAAGAGCTGAATGGAGACATACATCCAGGCTCAGGGGTATGCCATCTGGCGGAAGGTGAAGGTGCGATTTGTTGTTCCTGCCGATGAGAACATCAACACCGGGAACATGGCTGATGTTGAGGCGAACGCTAAGGCAGGGAACATCATAATCCAGGGGTTGAGCCGAAGCGAGTTTGATCGCATCTCTCATCTCACGTCGGCTTTCGACATCTGGGTGACCCTCGACGCATACCATGAGGGCACCACCCAGATCAAGACTGTCCGACAGGACCAATCAAGCGAGATTACAACAAATTTGAAATGCTCGCTGGTGAGTCCTTAGATGAGTGCTTTGCGCGCTTCCACAAGATCTTGACCAACCTCCGAGCGGTCGGTCTCACATACCCAGACTCGGATAACGCTTGTTAGATGCTCGCGGCTCTCGATTTGCAGGTTTGGGAGATGAAGGTGACTACCATCAAGGACACTACGGACCTCTCGACTTTGACTCTTGATGCGCTGTACTCGTGCCTCAAGACTCATGAGATTGACATTGTCTCTCGCAAGTCGAAGTCACAGTCGATGGCTCTAGTCACCGATCCCAGTTCGGCTTTAGGTCTTTCTTCTTCCGATTCGCTTTGTGATTTCTCTCTTGCTGCTCTCTGTGACGTAACTGGTGATCAGTTAGAGCAGCTTGAGGATGAGCAGCTGGCCCTCCTAGCTCGGAAGTTTTCCCATTCTTACAAGAGGAGGAGGGACAGAAAGAGATGAGGACCTGTGATTTGCTTCGAGTGTGGTGGCCCCAACCACATTTGGGCAAACTGCCCCAAGCTGGAGAAGGCCAAGAACGACTACGGCGGTTCGGGCAAGAACGACTACGGCGGTTCGGGCAAGAACGACTACATCGACAAGAACCGCAACAAGAAGCCTCCAGCGCACCCTCAAGGCAAGAAGAAGTTCCGCGACTTTGGGAAGGCCAAGAAGCTCTTCCACCGCGTCCTCACCGCCTTCGACGACCTCGACCTCAGCGAGGTGGAGGGATGGACCGACGACAACGGGACGGGTGAGCAAGAACCCAAGGGCGGTGACGACTTCTCCGGCATGTGCTTCATGGCCCTTGAGGGCGAACTGAGCGACAGCGAGCTGTACTCCGACTCCGACGAGGTATCCCCCACCTACGACCAGCTCAATCATGCTTTTCTTAAGTTAGGTGGATTTCATGCTAGAGCTAGAGCTAGGGTTAGCGAGTTGGAGAAGGAAGTAGATAGACTATCACGGGAGCTTACTTCACTTACATCTGCTCCCTCCCGTGATGATTGTGATACATGCTGTGCTCTGTTGGGTGACATGGAGAAATGAAGGACCTCGCATGATAGTTTGTCCTCCGAGCTTGATATTGTTAAGGTGGAGAATCTTAGTCTTCTTGCTGAGATCGAGATGAGTAGGGTAGCTCCTTCGTCATCTACTACTGTTGAGACTATTCCTTGCACCTCATGTGAGGATAAGGATAATGCTTTTAGAGGTCTTTATACCATGCTCCTTGATTTACCCAAGACTTGTGAAAGCTGTAATAATTTGAAGATGAACCTAAAATGGGCAGATCATAAAATTTCTAGTTGTATGCTTGGTTGCTTGAGCCAGCTGCTTCATGCTTGAACTGTCCTAGATTAACTGCTGAGCTTGAATTTGTTTCCAAACAGTTTCAAGAAATGATTGACAACAACAAGAAAATGGCTCAGTATGCGACTAAGGATCCTGTTAACTCACCATGCAATAGTTGTACTCAACTAAAACTTGAACTCGTTACTTTGAATGATAAATGTGTGAAGCTAACTAAGGACTTACTAAAGAAGCCAAAATCTTGTTGTGATGTGTGTGCTGGTGAGGGGGAGAAGCCCCAGGGTAAGATAGAGACGCCTAGTGACGTGAACCAACCTGCTAGTAGTAGGACTGTCCCCTTAGAGTCGGCTGTGCGTGCACAAGCCATTCTTTCCTCTACTGTTGGTTCTTCTTCTGCTCCCTTACCTTCTGCTGTCTCTTCTTCTCCCTTCTCTTCTTGCACCTCTCTCTTTCGGGAGTGTCAGTACCTTATGAACACTCTCGAAAGGTTTGTAGGCGGCAAAAAGAAGCTGAATCTTATTCTAGACCAGTCCAAGATTTGCAAGTTTAATCAAAGTCTAGGATATGATTTCTATGAGGACATTAGGAAGCATCCACCTGCTATTCTCAGACCCATAGTAGGAGGTGTGATCGAGGTTGAGCCCAGATCTGATGAAGTTAAATTCAAGTCTGCGGGCTTTGTCCAAGGGATTTCTGACAGTAAGGTGAGTCCACCTGCAGCTTCGGCCTCTCAGAAGGCGAAGCCATCTCATGTTACTTCTACCCCTCAAAAAGCGAAGTATCATTGCACCTTCTGTCAGAAGGATGGACAACTGATCGATCGATGCTTCAGGCGCGCCAAGATCGCACGTAGAGACCGTGTTGAGTCTCTTAGGCGTATTCAGGGTCAGCCCCAGACCTTGAGTGCACCTAAGACCAACACGAGGTCTAGGGTTGCTTCAGCTGATGGATTTGGGCAGCATCGAGGACTTGGTTTTTCTGAGTTTTCTGGTTTTCGTCCTCATGCTCCCTTTGGTCGTGACTTCCGCCGTCCTGAGGGTATATCTCGTTTCCCCCGTCGAGATAGCTACCCGCGGCGTGATCAGCATGTTGCTGGTATCTTGACTCGCTCTTCTGTAGCAGTCAAGCCCAACAACAGCTTTAGGTCTGCACACAGACCGTTTGCTTCTTTGAGTGACAGAGAGCGTAGGGTAGATAGAGGTCAGTCGTGCTTGACTACTTCATCTGCTCGACGTGTTACTCAGTATTGGGTGCCAAAATCACTCTTGATTTACCCCAGTACCGAGACTTTACTCTCTGTTTGACTTAGGTTCGCCGGGCAGGGAAGGGAAAGGTTTGGCTTGTAGACTCCGGGTGTTCACGACACATGACCGGGGACTCCCGTTGGTTTTCTTCCCTTGCCCGTGCTCCAGGTGATGAGACGATCACCTTCGGAGACGCTTCATCTGGGCGCGTCATCGCCAAAGGTACAGTGCGCGTTAATGATTCTTTCATTTTGAAAGATGTTGCTTTAGTTAGTAAGCTGCAGTATAATTTGTTTTCCGTTTCTTAGCTGACCGATGATGGTTTTGAGGTGAGCTTTAAGAAAAACGCTTGTAAAATTCTTGATTCTTCGGGTAGTCTGGTTTGCGGGATTTCTCGTTTTGGGAGGATCTTTCATGCTGATTTTTCTGAGTCTTCTGGTGATCCTCTTCGTTGTTTGGTTGCTTCTGAGTCCCGCGACCTTTTCTTTTGGCATAGGAGACTTGGTCATATTGGATTTGACCATTTGACCCGAGTTAGCGACCACGACCTCATTCGTGGTTTGCCGAAACTCAAGATGGTCAAAGACCTTGTTTGCACTCCATGCCGGCACGGCAAGATGGTTGCCGCTTCTCACCCTCCGGTCACAGTGACTATGACCGATGCACCGGGACAGCTGCTCCACATGGACACAGTTGGACCAGCTCGAGTGCAGTCAGCAGGAGGGAAGTGGTATGTTCTTGTCGTGGTCGATGACTTCTCGAGGTACTCTTGGGTGTTTTTCTTAGCCTCGAAGGATGAGACGTTTACACATTTTTGAGGTCTTTTTAGTAGGCTTTCTATTGAGCTCCCGGGTGCCTCACGAGCGATCCGCAGTGACAATGGCACGGAGTTCAAGAACTCCTACTTTGAGAGGTTCTGCGATGACACAGGTGTAGAGCACCAGTTCTCTTCTCCGCACGTCCCACAGCAAAATGGCGTCGTGGAGAGGAAGAACCGAACCTTGGTCGAGATGGCCAGGACGATGCTCGATGAGTACTCTACACCGCGGAAGTTTTGGGCTGAGGCTATAGCTACCGCGTGCCATGTCTCAAATCGAGTTTTTCTTCGGGCACACTTGCACCGCACTTCTTATGAGTTGAGATATGGGCGAAAGCCTAGTGTATCTCATTTTCGTGTATTTGGTTGTAAGGGTTTTATTCTGAAGTCCGGGAATCTAGACAAGTTCGAGTCACGTTCTTGTGATGATATCTTTCTAAGTTACTCGACTTCTTCGTGGGCTTATCGGATTTGGAACTACGAGTCTAGTAAAATGGTAGAGACCTGTGAGGTGACCTTCGACGAGGCCAGTCCAGGGACTAGGCCCGATATCTCAGGTTCTTTAGAGCAGTCCGAGCCCATCTTTGTGGATGACGAGGACGATGGAGATAAGGGTTGTCTACCCGATCCAGTCTCTCATCCACCCCTTGAGGTGCCTTCTTCCACTGCACCTCGAGGCGATCAGCCCACGCCTTCTGCTTCTTCTAGAGCTAGTGGCTCTGTTTCTACCTCGTCAGCTCACGAGGTAGAGTCCACTTCTTCATCTGATCCTGGACCTCCTAGATACATTCAAAAAGACCATCCTTCTGAGCAGATTATTGGAGACCTGTTTGAGCGAGTCACTCGTTCAAAATCTGGCATGTCTCAATTCTGTCTCCATTCTACCTTTGTTGCCTCCTTTGAGCCCAAGGATGTTTGTCATGCTCTATCTGACGAGTCTTGGGTCAATGCCATGCATGAGGAGCTAGAAAATTTTGAGAGAAACAAGGCCTGGTTGCTTGTCGAGCCCCCGCGAGGTCACAATGTCATTGGGACTAAGTGGGTGTTCAAGAACAAGTAGAGCGAGGATGGAGTGGTTATTCGAAACAAGGCTAGACAGGTAGCTCAGGGCTTCTCCCAGGTTGAGGGTCTGGATTTTGAGGAGACCTTTGCCCCTGTAGCTAGACTTGAGGCCATTAGAATCCTGCTTGCCTTTGCAGCTTCTAAGGGTTTCAAGCTGTATCAGATGGATGTCAAGAGTGCCTTCCTTAATGGCTTCATTGAGAAAGAAGTCTATGTGAGACAGCCTCCAGGTTTCGAGAACCCAAAATACTCAAACCATGTCTTCAAGCTTTCCAAAGCAGTGTATGGACTTAAACAGGCCCCTAGAGCTTGGTATGAGAGGCTTAAGTCCTACCTGTTGAGTCATGGTTTTGAGATGGGTAAAGTAGACAAGACCTTGTTGATTCGCCGGCATGGCACTGATCTTCTGCTCGTCCAGATTTATGTGGATGACATCATCTTTGGCGGCTCCTCACATGCTCTCGTTTCCCAGTTTTCCGATGTCATGAGCTCGGAGTTTGAGATGAGCATGATGGGCGAGTTAAGCTTCTTCCTTGGCTTCCAAATTAAGCAGACTCGGGAGGGTACCTTCTTGCATCAAGGCAAGTACACTCGAGATCTCCTGAAGTGCTTCGATATGAGTGATGGTAAGCTGGTGTCCACTCCGATGGCTACATCAGCTTCTCTCGACCCAGATGAGGATGGCGAGCCAGTTAATCAGAAGGAGTATAGGAGTATGATCGGGAAACGAGACTTTTGGCACCTGCTCAAATCGAGACCGGACATACACTTCTCCGTGTGTCTTTGTGTTCGGTCTCAGGCTTCTCCTCGCGTATCTCACCGCCAGGCGGTCAAACGCATTCTTCGGTACCTTCGAGCTACTATTGACTATGGTATCTGGTACTCTTCCTCTTCTTGTCTGTCCTTGAGAGCCTTCTCGGATGCAGACTTTGCTGGCTGTAGGATAGATAGGAAGAGCACTTTGGCACCTGCCAATTCATTGGCACTTCTCTCGCTTCTGGTCCTCGAGGAAGCGATCGAGTTGCACACCCACCGCAGAGGCCGAGCACGTTGCTGCAGCCGATTCTGTCAGAGCTGTGTGCTTTGATGGCTTCGACCCTGCGGGACTTTGGGTTAGTCATAGATAGTGTTCCACTCTTTGTTGATAACACTTCTGCGATTAATATTGCTAAAAACCCAGTGCAGCACTCTCAGACCAAGCACATTGATATTCGCTATCACTTCCTTAGAGACCATGTAGAGAAAGGTGACATAGTGCTCCAATTTGTGGAGAGTGATCACCAGTTGGCTGATATCTTCACCAAGCCCTTGGATAGTTCGAGGTTTTCAGCTCTGCGGGGAGAGCTTGGGGTGGTTTGTCCTTATGGGCTGTTGTGAGGGGGAGTTTTGTGCTTTACTGCTTTACTATTTTGATTATGCTCTTACTCCTTGCTGTTGCATTGCATTTTGGGTGCATTGGGGTTAATCCTAGCATAGGTTAGAGTGATCTTCTTGTCTAGCTGTTTAGACTTCCTGCTCTTATCTTGTGTTTCTAGGATGCTGCTTCTTAGCTGTTCTCTTCTTACTAGGTTGAGCTTACTCACCGCTTTTAGGTTCTAGCGAGGGTCGGGCCACCCTCGGGTAGACATGGTACGTGTTTGCTCCTTAGTCTATTTGATGACCAGTTGATAGTCCTAGAGTCATATGGGGTAGATGAGAGTCAGTTTGAGCCATAGTATCCTTTGTATCTTGTCTATGCTTTAAGGACCGCCTTTTCTGATTTTCTTGCCAGCTTCTCGATTTTATTGCTTTGGTTCAGGGGGAGTTCATTTGGGAGCTTCTAGATCTTAATATTGTCATAACTCAACTTGAACTAAAGTTGCATCACATATTGAGGGAGAGCTGGATTTTCTGTATTTCATTCTACATTGTAATATAACTACATTGAGCCTTGATTATTATCCATTTAAGACATGCTTACAATGCATTACATCGTGCCATGACTTGTGCTTATTTGCTAGATTGATCATGACTTCATATGTGTAGATGTCGAGACCCGAATATACAAATCCGGACTCTACTGTGTATTCCGCACTAGTCCAGGATCACGCTAGTGCACACAGCGCAAACAAAGACGAATATCATCCACATCACGATATTCTAAAGAAAATCCAAATTATATTATTAACCATCAGAGTACGACCTTATGGCCAAGCTTACAATTATTAGCCTGAAGGGCTTTAAAGAAACTAGCAGCGGAAATCCAAAATTTAAGCGTAGTAGCCACTCGACATGCCCACAGGCAATCGACTGGGGAGCGAAGTCCTAATCCGTGAAGTCCTCGTAGTAGCCTCCTTCTAGCAACTCCTGCTGATCTGGTCCCTCCTCCTCAACTGAGCAACATGGGCATAAAGCCGTGAGTACATTGGTACTCAGCAAGTCGTTTGTAACAAATAAATGCAATATAGTATGCAAGGTTTATCAATGGATGGCTGAAAGGTTAATTTTGCATAAAGCAACAATTTGAAGTAAATATAATAAATAGATTGTAAAGCGAATTTAACAACTGACACTAAGTAGATAACCAAAGGAACTGAATAAAACCACAAGTGAACTAACCATTCACTTCCCAGCTCAAACCAATCCAGATTTCATAAAGACTCTACCCCTCGTGTGAAATCACCGAGCATTGTCCATGACCGAGGACACGGCTATTCGAATAGTTTTACACTCTGCAGAGGTTGCACAACTGTACCCACACAATGTGATAATCCTCACGTTAAAGATAATCACAACAAGGCTTTTACAATGATCCATCTCCACCCGATCCCACTCGGTAAGGATTCGCCGTCGAGTAGGGTAACCCCCTAGTCGATAATTGCCCTCTCTTGCGCCATAACAACATCAGTAGTAAAACCAACGTGGAGACTTCACAAATTATTATGCCAGGTCCATCCCATACTAGACATGTGGTTTGCACGATTAAGCTCAGATCAATGGCGCACAAAGTTAAGTCCTTAAGAGTTACCCAGGCGAAACATCCACATCCCAATGTGCATCCAAAGCACCCACTTTACGCACGATCATTCGCCCGAGTGAAAGCCAAGTTTGTATAACCAATGCCCATGACACTACCCATGCCATGGCACACAAATTTTTATAACTGTGGTTGACCACCACGTTCAAGTATATCGTTAAGTCAAGATTAATTAACCACATGTGATGATAGACCCAACGTACTAATAATAAGCATGGCTAAGCAAAATAAGCGTACCACCCATGTGACAACTAGTATTGCATCACTAAATAATTTCCCATCCTATGGTGACAATAGAATCATGGTATTCAAATTATCAAGGAGGAAATAATCAATTAGGTCATTAACTACCAATACAAGGGTTTGATAATAAAATAGCGATGCATGATAATTTAAAACAAAGTAATACATAATAGATTTGAAAACTGGGTTCAATATGATCAAAGAATACGACTTGCCTTGGCCTTGCTCAGCTGAGGTCTCTTGGTCTTCAAATCCAACTTCCGCTCCCTCGAACACGCGATCTAACGAGAGAGAAAGCGAAAAGACAAACTAAATTCAAATAAAATTCAAATGAACTCCAAAAACTTTCAAACCTGAACCAAAAGGTAGAGCTCAATTTTAGATGAATTTAGGAAAAAGAATCGGGTCAATCGGAGCTAGGACGAGGGAGAACGGGCTCTTGGAAAATTGGATCTAAAGAAAATCGGGGAAAAAAAGAAATCGCATTGTGCTGTGGACCGGGCGCACGAGGAGCTGGGTCCACGGTGGACGCGGCGCATGGAACAAGGCGGGCGGCGGTGCCGACGCAGAGCAGCGGGCCGACACGTGGGCTGTTTTGGCCGACGTGGCGCCGACTGGCCGCGGACGGCAAGCCGCCGCGTGGCGATCGACGTGGCGTGACACGCCGCCTAGGGCCGACGTGGTCGCTATGCGTGGCTTGCCGGGCGCGGCCGCGGTGCTCACGGCTCACGGCCGACGGGTGGCCCGGCCGCGCGAGCAGCGCCACGGTGGACGGCGCCCACGGAAGGCGGCGGGTCGCGGCGGTGGCGTTAGCCGGCGACGCGGCGTGCGTGGCGCGAGGCGGCGCGGCGCGCGCGCGTCGGCGGCGCGGCGGCGAGGTCCGCCGACGGCGGTAGCAGCGGCGGCTGGCCGGGAGTTCGGACGGCGGCGACGGTTGACCGGCGGCGATCGAGGCGGCGGCGGAACTCACCGGCGACGAAGCCCGACGGCGGCGAAGGCAGCGAGCGGCGACGACGGTAGACAGCGAACGACGGCGACTAACTCCGGCGGACGGCGAACGACGCGCGGCGTCGGCGGCGGAGCGCGGCGAGGGACGAGGAGAAGCTCGGTCGCTCCCTTAAATACACGGACGCCGAGGCGCCCGGACGGAGACGGCGGAGGAGTCTCGGCGAAACGGCGAGGCGGCGCGAGTCCGGAAGGAGACGGAAGGAGACCGGTCGGGACGACGCGCCGACAGTGGGCCCCACTCGCCGATGGCGCGGCGAACGGTGGCCGGATGCGGGCGCGGCGCGACGCGCGCGGATGGCGCCACGTGGCGCGATCCGGCGGGGCAAAGCGGCGCGGCGCGGCGCGATCGGCGACGCGTGGTCGGGAGCTTGCGCGGGCGGGCCGCCGGCGGAGAGGGCGGGCGGTGGTGGTTTCGCCCACGGCGGATGGGATTTTTGAAGGGTTTTCTTTTCATAAATTCATTTAAATCCTTTTGAGCTCTAGAAAAATAGCAAATAAAACCAGAAAAAAAAATCCAATAAATT
This sequence comes from Dendrocalamus sinicus, assembly GCA_036346575.1. Taxonomy (NCBI): domain Eukaryota; kingdom Viridiplantae; phylum Streptophyta; class Magnoliopsida; order Poales; family Poaceae; genus Dendrocalamus; species Dendrocalamus sinicus. Next base: position 2,885,792 of record CM070658.1, read on the forward strand.
CCTTGAGACACAAAGAACTCAAATAAAATAATTTTGGCAAATGTTCATGTTCAAATTAATCATATTAAATCCTTTTAATTCATAAAAATTCCATTTAAGCTTTAATTAATTCCAGAAAAATTCAAATGGTGAATTTTATTTTAAAAGCTTCAAAAAGACTCTGAAAATCAGGATGTTACAAACCTCCCCCCCTTAAACGGAATCTCGACCCCGAGATTCTGGCTCTCTAAGGAATAGGTTTGGAAACTCCGCTTTGAGATCCTCCTCGCTTTCCCAGGTTGCTTCCTCCTCTGAATGATTGCTCCATTGAACCTTGCAGAAGCGAACGACTCTTCTTCTGGTGACACGCTCTGACACTTCCAAGATCTTGATGGGATGCTCTTTATAGGACAGATCCTCCTGGAGATCCACAGCCTCAATTGGCACTGCTTCCTCTGGCACTCGCAAGCACTTCTTTAATTGAGACACATGAAACACATCATGTATCTCTGATACCATCTCTGTCGAGACCCAAATATACAAATCCGGACTCTACTGTGTATTCCGCACTAGTCCAGGATCACGCTAGTGCACACAGCGCAAACAAAGACGAATATCATCCACATCACGATATTCTAAAGAAAATCCAAATTATATTAATAACCATCAGAGTACGACCTTATGGCCAAGCTTACAATTATTAGCCTGAAGGGCTTTAAAGAAACTAGCAGCGGAAATCCAAAATTTAAGCGTAGTAGCCACTCGACATGCCCACAGGCAATCGACTGGGGAGCGAAGTCCTGTTCCGTGAAGTCCTCGTGCAATGCTGGTTGACTCTCTTTGACCATAACTGTATTGCAATACACCTTCCTACTCAACGCATCTGCCACTACGTTGGCTTTTTCCTGGGTGATAGTGGATTCCGATGTCATAGTCCTTTATCAACTCCAACCATCTTCTTTGTCTTAGGTTGAGGTCTGTTTGGGTGAAGATATACTTGTGCTCTTATGATCCGTAGATCTCACATCTGTTACCCATCGTAATGTCGCCATATTTTCGTGGCATGCACAATCGCCGCTAACTCCAAATCGTGCGTAGGGTAATTCTCCTCATGTGGCCTTAACTGGCGCGATGCATAAGCTACCACTCCTTTGTCTTGCATCAATACGCACCTAAACCTTTGCGGGATGCGTCACAATAAATCTCAAAATCTTTCTTGATGTCCGCAAAATTAGGATCGTGTCTTTGTTGTCGACTTTCCTTTAGCCTCCAAAACTCTTCTCGCACTCTGGCGCCCATTCAAACTTCTTTTCCTTCTTTAATAGTGGGTGAGAGGTCGGGCTACACCGAGAATCCTTCAATGAATCTTCGATAGTAACTCGCCATTCCTAGGAAGCTTCGACTGGTCATCGACGTGGGTGCCTTCCAGGTGAGCACATCTTGTACTTTCCCTGAGTCAACGGACACTCCTTCTGCTGTCAACACATGACCCAAAAAGGCAACTTCCTTCATCCAAAATTCACACTTGCTGAACTTGGCATATAACTGATGTTCCCGCAATCTCTGCAATACCAACCTCAAATGTTCCTCATGCTCCTCCTCATTCTTGGAGTAGATCAGAATGTCATCGATAAACACAACGACAAACTTGTCCAAGTAATCCATGAACACTTTGTTCATCAGGTACATAAAGTAGGCTGGGGCATTGGTTAAGCCAAAGGACATCACGGTGAACTCATACAATCCATAACGAGTTGAGAAGGCTGTCTTGGGTATGTCCTCCGGTCGAATCCTCATTTGGTGATACCCCGATCTCAAATCAATCTTGGAGAACACTCCAGCTCCTTTTAATTGATCAAACAGGTCATCAATTCTGGGCAACGGATACTTATTCTTGATAGTAACTTCATTGAGAGCTCGGTAATCCACACACATACGCTGGCTACCATCCTTCTTTTTGACGAACAACACTGGTGCTCCCCACGGAGAGGTACTGGGTCTGACATATCCTTTATCCAGTAGTTCTTGTATTTGCTTCTTCAATTCCGCTAACTCATTGGCGGGCATCCGGTAAGGTCTCTTGGAAATTGGCGAAGTGCCTGGTGCTAACTCAATTGCGAACTCCACTTCTCTTTTTGGTGGCATCCTAGGGAGATCATCAGGAAAAACATCCGGATACTCTCTGGCAACTGACACTTCACTTAGGGCAATCCCTTTACTTTGGCACACCATCACTTTTTCTGGCTGCTTCATGTCGGCTTCAAATCTAACCTTGCTTCCACCGGGACCGTCCAAGGTGACCGCTCGGCTTCCACATTCCAACACCGCTGATGCTTCTTGAGCCAATCCATACCCAAAATTACGCCCAAGGATCGGATATTCAGCACAACCAAGTCTGCGGAGAACTCTACTCCTTGGATGGTTATCCTAACTTTGGGGCATCCTAGGTTTGTACTCATCTCTGAGCCTAGGGATTGAACCAATAAAATGGAACCAAGTGCAACGACTTCCAACTTATGCTTTAGGGCAAAACTCCGGGAAACAAACGAATGTGAAGCTCCAGAATCAAACAAAAGCGTGGCGGTCATCGAATTTATCGAAACTTACCGATCACCACATCCGCGCCGCTTGAGCTTCCTCCATGGTGACGTGGTTCACCCGCCACGTATCACGATCGCGATCCTTTGTTGGGTTGATTTGATCCTTGAGGTGCTCCGCGTCCTGACCCTGCTGCAGGGGTACGATCTAGTGTGGCTCCCAAGTTGAAACGAATTGGTGTCAATGCTGTATTCTGCGGGCATTTGTTGGCATAATGTCCCGCCTCATTGCATTTGAAACAAGTGATCGCCGACATGGGCTTGGTAATCCTCTGCTGTTGGTTTCCCACTTTGGATTTGGTTTTGCATCAAGAAAATCGACGGAGAGCGGTGCAGGAGTTTTGAACCCGTCACGAGGAACTCGAGTGGATGAAAATTACAAGCGGGCTCTCGAGCTTGGTGCATCTGCGATCCTCGCCGCATCATTCTCCTCTTGCGAGATTCTTCCAACTCGCGACGACTTTCCTCAATGAGCATTGCTTTGTCCACCATATTTTGAAATCGCATAATCATGTCCCACTACTTGAACTTTCAACCCCGGGTTCAATCCTCTCTTGAACCTCTTTTGGCGAGCATCATCCGAGGCAACATCCTCTGGAGCATAGCGGCCAACCGAGTGAACTTGTTGAGATATTCACTCACGGACATGTTCTTTCTGCGCAACTCCCGAAATTCTTCCTTCTTCATTTCGATCACCCCATCCAGATATGGGCATGACGAAAAGCTTCGCGAACTCAGCCCAAGTGATGCTCTCGGATCCTCATGAGCGGCACAATAATTTTCCCACCATTCGCCCGCCGCACCCTCAAGCCGATGGGCTGCATACAACACCTTCTCGCTCGCATACATCGCCAAAGTTAAGCTTTTTTCCATCGAACGCATCGGTCATCGGCTTCTAATGGCTCGTAAGACCGTGAATAGGTAGGAGGCCTTGTTCTCATAAATTCTGCAAATTTGGACCGCCGCGAATCGTGGAGGCATGGCAATGTCTTGATTCTCGCCGATTCATCATGGCGTTCATGTTCGCATCATGGTGTTCATCAAGCGAGTGCAGGCTGCCATGAATCGACTCAAGGTCGGATCCACCCAGCCGGTTTGCATGTTGCCCGAGTTGCTTGATCGCTCTCGTGATCCCGACTATCGACCATGTCCTGCGGAGCTCCGGGTATCAACCATCTGAAAAGAAAATTCACTTGCTTGAGAACTGGCTTCACAGGGCTTACTAGGTAAGAGGGAAAAGCAAAGATAAGTGGTAAGTTCGTCTAAGGGGGATATTCTAATGGCAATTCCTGAACTAAGCAATCACTTTAGCCGAAAAGCTAACAAAAGAACCAAATAAATCACTTCAATAAAAGATTTGATATGACTACAACATATTGCTTTTGAGGGAAAAACTGCAGCTCACATCGCACTCAATGCAAACAAAAACCACTTCCTAACCGACGCTATCCTATGCTACGGTCTACTCTTCCGGCTCCCACTCAGGTCCGGCGAGGTACGGTGTGCGTTCTTCTTCTTCTTCTGCATCACTGTATAACGTCCATCGGTTGCGGAACTGCGTTGTAGGCGCTGCTGCTAGAATGACAAGTCGAAAGTACTCTCGGCGATCATCTGCCATGCGTTGCCTTTCCTCCGGGCTGGGCGGCGTAGGCGAGGGCGGGGGTGTTGGCGTCCGCGGGGTGTACTCCTCAGGTTCATACTTCCTCTTGTACTCCTGGATGAGCTTGGTCAAACTAATCTTGTACCGCCGATGAGGTGAGTAACGGCCTTGCGTGCAGCTGCTTGTGCATTTGCACCTTTGAAGCTGTGGTGTACAACGTGTCCTCCAAGCTTGGTAGTGAAGTACAACCGTCTGAAATGGTATCCTCTTACTTCATCATCCATGGAACTATAAATTGGTGTTCTTTGAAACCAAGACTTCGAGCAAAGACTCGAAGAACTCTCTTCCATCCTCCCGACTGCTATAGTTGCTTTATGACATCTACAAAGACAAGACAAGATAAGAGTCGTTTAAAATTTTCATTTTCGCAGAAATTTTAAGGTGAGAGGCAAGAATCCTAAGAATAAGGTAAGAGAGTAAAGAATTTGCTAAATATCAGGTTTGGTTGTTTTGTCTTTAGAAAATAGGTTTTTGAATTTTTGAGACAACGACTAACTGACTAGGGTTTCGTCCTACAGTCGATATGGCTCTGATACCATCTCTGTCGAGACCCGAATATACAAATCCGGACTCTACTGTGTATTCCGCACTAGTCTAGGATCACGCTAGTGCACACAGCGCAAACAAAGACGAATATCATCCACATCACGATATTCTAAAGAAAATCCAAATTATATTAATAACCATCAGAGTACGACCTTATGGCCAAGCTTACAATTATTAGCCCAAGGGCTTTAAAGAAACTAGCAATGAAATCCAAAATTTATGTAGTAGCCACTCGACATGCCCACAGCAATCGATCGGGAGCGAAGTCCTAATCCGTGAAGTCCTCGTAGTAGCCTCCTTCTAGCAACTCCTGCTGATCTGGTCCCTCCTCCTCAACTGAGCAACATGGGCATAAAGCCGTGAGTACATTGGTACTCAGCAAGTCGTTTATAACAAATAAATGCAATATAGTATGCAAGGTTTATCAATGGATGGCTGAAAGGTTAATTTTGCATAAAGCAACAATTTGAAGTAAATATAATAAATAGATTGTAAAGCGAATTTAACAACTGACACTAAGTAGATAACCAAAGGAACTGAATAAAACCACAAGTGAACTAACCATTCACTTCCCAGCTCAAACCAATCCAGATTTCATAAAGACTCTACCCCTCGTGTGAAATCACCGAGCATTGTCCATGACCGAGGACACGGCTATTCGAATAGTTTTACACTCTGCAGAGGTTGCACAACTGTACCCACACGATGTGATAATCCTCACGTTAAAGATAATCACAACAAGGCTTTTACAATGATCCATCTCCACCCGATCCCACTCGCTAAGGATTCGCCGTCGAGTAGGGTAACCCCCTAGTCGATAATTGCCCCCTCTTGCGCCACAACAACATCGTGAGTAAAACCAACGTGGAGACTTCACAAATTATTATGCCAGTCCATCCCATACTAGACATGTGGTTTGCGATTAAGCTCGGATCAATGGCGCACAAAGTTAAGTCCTTAAGAGTTACCCAGGCGAAACATCCACATCCCAATGTGCATCCAGAACCCCCTTTACTGCACGATCATTCGCCCGAGTGAAAGCCAAGTTTGTATAACCAATGCCCATGACACTACCCATGCCATGGCACACAAATTTTATAAGCGTGGTTGACCACCACGCTCAAGTATATTGTTAAGTCAAGATTAATTAACCACATGTGATGATAGACCCAACGTACTAATAATAAGCATGGCTAAGCAAAATAAGCGCACCACCCATGTGACAACTAGTATTGCATCACTAAATAATTTCCCATCCTATGGTGACAATAGAATCATGGTATTCAAATTATCAAGGAGGAAATAATCAATTAGGTCATTAACTACCAATACAAGGGTTTGATAATAAAATAGCGATGCATGATAATTTAAAACAAAGTAATACATAATAGATTTGAAAACTGGGTTCAATATGATCAAAGAATACGACTTGCCTTGGCCTTGCTCACCTGAGGTCTCTTGGTCTTCAAATCCAACTTCCGCTCCCTCGAACACGCGATCTAACGAGAGAGAAAGCGAAAAGACAAACTAAATTCAAATAAAATTCAAATGAACTCCAAAAACTTTCAAACCTGAACCAAAAGGTAGAGCTCAATTTTAGATGAATTTAGGAAAAAGAATCGGGTCAATCGGAGCTAGGACGAGGGAGAACGGGCTCTTGGAAAATTGGATCTAAAGAAAATCGGGGAAAAAAAGAAATCGCACTGTGCTGTGGACCGGGCGCACGAGGAGCTGGGTCCACGGTGGACGCGGCGCATGGAACAGTGCGGGTAGCGGGTGCTGACGCAGACAGCGGGGCTGACACGTGGGCTGTTTTGGCTGACGTGGCGGCTGACCTGGCTGCGGACGGGGCAAGCTGACGTGGCAGACTGACGTGGCGTGACACGCCGCCTAGGGTCGACGTGGTCGCTGCGTGGCTTGCCGGGCGTGTCATGCGGTCACGGCTCACGGCCGACGGTGGCCCGGCTGGCAGCGAGAGCGGCGACGGTGGACGGCGCCCACGGAAGGCGGCGGGTCGCGCGGCGGGCGCTGGCCACGCGCGGCTTGGCGTATTGTGGCGCGCGCGGCGGCGCTGGCGCGGGCGCGCGCGCGCACCGGCGGCGCACGGCGGCGAGTCCGCCGACGGCGGTAGCAGCGGCGGCTGGCCGGGAGTTCGGACGGCGGCGACGGTTGACCGGCGGCGATCGAGGCGGCGCAGAACTCACCGGCGACGAGCTCCGACGGCGAAGGCAGCGAGCGGCGACGACGGTAGACGGCGAACGCACGGTGACTAACTCCGGCGACGGCGAACGACGGCGCGCGCGGCGGTGAGCGGCGGCGAGGGACGAGGGAGAAGCCCGGGGTCGGCTCCCCTTAAATACACGGACGTCGAGGTGTCCGGACGGGAGACGGCGGAGGAGTCCCTGGCGGAAACGGCGAGGCGGCGGCGGAGTCCGGAACGGAGACGGGGAAGGAGACCGGGTCGGGGACGACGCGCCTGACAGGTGGGCCCCACCTGTCGATGGCGCGGCGAAGCGGTGTGGCGGATGCGGGGCGCGGCGCGACGCGGCGGATGGCGCCACGTGGCGCGCATCCGGCGGGCAAGGTGGGCGCGGCGCGGACGGCGACGCGTGGTCGGGTCGCAAGCGGCCGGCGGCGAGAGGTGGGCGGTGGTGGGTTTCGCCCACCGGCGGATGGGATTTTGAAGGGTTTTCTTTTCATAAATTCATTTAAATCCTTTTGAGCTCTAGAAAAATAGCAAATAAATCCAGAAAAAAACCAGAAAAAAATCCAATAAATTCCTTGAGACACAAAGAAATCAAATAAAATAATTTTGGCAAATGTTCATGTTCAAATTAATCATATTAAATCCTTTTAATTCATAAAAATTCCATTTAAGCTTTAATTAATTCCAGAAAAATTCAAATTGTGAATTTTATTTTAAAAGCTTCAAAAAGACTCTGAAAATCAGGATGTTACAGTAGACTAGCTTATGCCATGATAAGTTAATTAAAACTGCTCAACTTGAATTAAAACTTGTCATGCTAGCTTTTGAGATTAGTTTATCTTTAGTTATCCTCTTATGATTCATGCCATGCTTCATCTTTGATACCTCTAGCTAGACTATGATCATGGATTACGTGACATACTAAGAAATTGCACTAGATTTCAGATTGTCACTTGTTTGGTTTAGCTGGCTTATATATATATCTTGTCATGATCTAGATAGCATTCTATTGAGTTATGGCTTGGTGTATTTCTTCATGGTCAAATTGGATAATCTTCATGGCTCTAAATGCTTAAAATAAACAAACTTCAGCCATTTCATCCAATTTCATGCATTATTCTCTCTCTTGCATCCTTGATGTGTTTATTGCCAAAAGGGGGAGAATAGCGGAGAAAAATCAATTTGGGAACTTTCTAGAGCTTTGGAGAACAATTTGCTCTTTCTGTTGTTGCTCTAGTGTTCTTTCTGTCGACATGGTCTTAAGCTTTCTTGATCTTCTCTAGACCATGTTTGACTTTCTTATCAAACTCAACTTTGTGCTTTTGTCTGGGTTTGTCAATATACTCATCAAGGGGGAGATTGATGGACCATGTGGAGGTGACCCTGAGTGTGTGATGAGTAATTGACATTTGTTTTAGGAAAGTCGAATTTGGTTTGTGTGGTTCGGACTATGTCGTTACACGGTGCAATTGGTTTCAGTCGGACTTTGTCGAGCTAGGTCGAACGTGCTTAAGTCGTTTATTTTTCGTTTCGATCGGTTTGGGCTTTGAGTATTTCGTCTGATGCTATTGTATGGTTACTATATTTCAAGTGGTGCTATGTGATTTGTTTCTTGTCTGTGATGGCTACAGGACATCGAGGTGGAGTCGTGGCGAGGCACGGGATGACCGGACTAGGCGCAGGTGGTGCTGAGGTCGGAGCGGTTGGGGTGTGCCGAAAACGGCGAGGACTCGAAGTAGCTGTGTGGCTTGGAGGGTAAGGAATGAGGAAGCTTCCTAGAAGGTGCGCGAGGGGCGTTTTGGTGAATACGCAAAGCTGCACTAAAGGAAGTGGATTGTGGATAAAGCGCCATGAGTTGGTGGAGGCTTAATGGGTAAAGCGTGGTGTGAACCCATTATGGAGGCTATAAATAGAGAGGTGCTCTCTAGTGCTGAAATTGAGAGAGTGGATGTAAGAGTTAGGGTTTTATTTGGATCTCTCCATGCAATGAAATGAGCATGAAATGAGAGGATGAAAATGAGAGTGATGTAAGAACACATATTTAATCATTCATCTCTCTTTGTCTCAATCGAAGAAATTATGTGTTTGAGAAGCCATTGAGTAGTCTTTTGAGTCTTGCTTGTTTTCTCTTTTGGTCTGCCATTTGCTTCTCTGTTAGTGCTTATTTTTAGTTTTGCTGTTTATTTCCTACCGTGGCAGCAGTTTCCTGTTTTATCTCTGCTGTGGCAGCAGTTTTGCTGTTTTATCTCTGCCGTGGCAGCAGTTTCATCAGTTCTTCTGCAGCTGCGTTTACTTGTTCATTTGTTATTTCCTCCAGTCTGCAGTATCCTTCTGTGATGCCTTCAGCTGCAGCATGCAGTGCTTGTTTCGACCATATTTTCATCACCTGCTAGCTGTCCCAATTAGTGTATTTGCTGCAGCAGTAAACTCTTTTCTAGGCTGCAGGAACAGTCCAAACTTCTTTAGCATGGGCAGCAGCAGCATGTGACTGCAGTATGTACTTCTTTGATCCTTGCTTTGGCTGCAAAAACAGCTCCTTGCTTGCAGCAAAAACCATCTTTCAGCAGCTGCTTTAACCTTTCTCTTTTAGTCTCTTTTCAGTCCCTTTTTGGTTGTGCTTGCAGTCCTCTTTTTGTGCAGTTTGGCAAGTGTAGAAATATGGTTTCGGCTGCAGTTGTTTTGCTATCTTGTGAAGGAATACGTGTATGCTACGAGAGCAGAAAACAAAAATTTCTACCGCGCACACCAGGACATCATGCTAAGGAGGGATCATGGATCGTTACCACTAGACGCGCAGCACAGCGGAAGAAGAGTTGGAGAAGCCGATCCAACCACGCACGTCGAGGTAGTAGTGGAAGTAGCCGATCGTCCCAAACAGATCGTCTCCTCCACGCGATCAACCACACCACGAGCAGATCCAATCTGTAGGTTGTTGATGCCGATCAACGCCGCAACAAGCAGCGCCTCCACCGGTATCCACACGTCCGGGGCTGGAACGCCGATCGCGAGTGTACCAGCACTCGCGAGCGGCTAGGGTTTGGCTCGGGAGGTGGCGGCTAGGGTTTTGCTCGGGAGGAACAGAAGCGTGCACCCCTCAGCCCCCCACCTTCATATATATATAGACCTCCTCACTTGGGCCTCGTGGACCGAGGCCCAATAGGAGTCTATCCGGATTTCTATCCGAATTGAGCCCACATTCGAATTAGTGTTCCAACCCGTTAAGTGTACGACCTTGTAGGTTCACGTATACTTGGTCGTGACCCGGAAACACCTTTCCGATCACCCTGTTAATAGCGGCCTCTAGTAAGACATATTAACCCCAAAGTATACATAAAGATCATATCGGTTAAACCTGTAATGTTCTTATGTACGAATCCCTTTGCCTCACGATATAGATTAAGCTCAAGGCGAGACCTGTGTCATCCTCTTAATAGCTCAATCACTCTCTCCATTCCGTGATGGATTATAAACTCGTGATTGACTCCTCAATCACCCTGGCATGGCCATGCACTTTCATAATCCATTACATCGAGGGGCCCAGAGATATCTCTCCCATAAGGAGGGGCAAATTCTATCTTGATCATTCACATCCCACTACATGTTTCATGGCAAACCCAAAGACTACTTTTATGACTACCCGCCATTTGAGTAGTGTTTAGTAGTCCCAAAATAAACTACTACGCATGTTGGGAACCATGATGATCTCAAGTCTAAGGATTCCACATAAACACTACTTGAGACCAACTGATGACATATGGAATCTCTGCAGTGTCTCATGGCGGGTCTATCCAACATATGTTCACTAACACATGTCCATATTATTGATTTGGTATCTCCATACCATGATCCATGAGACATGATCATCAATCAATACATATGCTGATCTTTGAATCATATTTGTTCCTCATATGATATATAATCAGGGATCATTTAGAAATAGCAACATTTTGACATTAAGAGTCTCATGAATAAGTCACATACTCATTGATCAACAATGATAATGTCTATTTCAAGGAACAAACTAATGCATCATAAACATAGTATGTGATATATATAACATCTCCATGTTGCCTCTAGGGCATATCACTAACATCTTGTACAGCTGAAACAAGAGCTCAAATTTGAACCAAGTATTGTCTACTTGCTATTTTCGGCCAACTGCAGTTTGGTTGTCGGGAGTGCTCTTATTCCCTTTCTCTGTCCAGCAGCAGCTCAAGGGTTAAGTCTTCTCTTTATTGCCTTTTTCTTGGTTAGCTGCTCTTGGCATTAAGCTTGGTTTTGTGTTTGGTTGGTAGCACTTCCAGAGACCTTGTGTCATCTATTTCATTGCTTTTCATAGCTTTCAGAGAGTCGAGAATTTCTGTGAATCTTTGGGGGCATTTTTTAAAGACGACATTCACCCCCCCTTTGTCGCCAAATTCAATCCAACACAACTACTTCTGTTTGTGTCGGTTCACCTTCTACATTATAGAGCAGCCTTACGATTTAAAATACTTAATAATTTGGGCCATTCTTAATTTTATATAGTTAGTTCCCCTTTTCAGGTGGATTTTATCGAGTTTTATTTAATTAGATTTTATCGGTCACTTGCTTAATTTCGCGGCTTCCCTACTGTTATTTCCACCCGATCGGTTAGCTCGACTCGAGTAGTCATCTAACTTATGTGTGCAATTGCTGGCTCGCACATATGCCATGTTGACTCTACCCTGCACATGCACATAAAACATCACACACCACAAAACACCACACACAAAACATGAAACACCCTAAAACACAAAACACTACTCCCACACAAAGTCCGCACACCCAAACACCAAATACCAACTTACACACACACCCTTAACCCCACACACGCACGCACACAACATAAACACACACCATGGACCACACCCTTAATTTCTAATTTTCCTTAATTGAAATGGATTAAGGAAAATAAAATAAAAAAAAGAAAAAGGTGCGGCCAACGGGATTTGAACTCAGGCCGACTGTTTAGCAAATGGCTGGGCTGACCAACTGAGCACGCGCTCGCTTGTGATTGAGTGGATGCAGTTAATTAGATGAGGTGAGGGGGTGTAGGGGGAATAGAACAGAGGAAGCAGTGGCTGAAACAGGGGAGAGCGGCGGCACTGGGCAGATGGTGGTGGCGTCAGTGAGGGAGCAGCCGGAGGGAGGCGACGATGAGTGAAATGGACTCCTGGGTAGATAGGGAGGCTAGGGGTGGTGGTGCATTGACCGGAGCGGCAGCGAGGTGGGCGGACGATAGCTCGGAGCGGCCGGCGGCGAGGTAGCAATGGGGCGACGGCACCGACGTGGTGGAGAGGGGGGATTGAGGCGCGCATGAGCATGAGGGATGCGGAGGTGGGTCGATGGCAGAGACTAGGGGCGGCGCAGAGGGGGTCACCATGGGCAGCTCGTCAGGGGGAAGGAAAACCAAAGGTGGTGCCGTGATCGGCTTCGGGCAGGCGTGGGGGTGCTCTCCCACGGAGGAATTGGACCGAGAGTTGCCAGAGATGCAATGGCTAAGGGGGAGGCACCATTGGACGGAGTTGGGGGAGATGGCCATTTCGGTGATCTGGGTGCATGGGAATTCAATTAGGTCGGTGGGACGATAGAAGGGGTTTAGGGACACACTGTGACGTGGCTAATTTTGGAGTGAGCAACCGGACCGACAGGAACGACATGGAGGCGCTGGTGGGAGCGTGCAACCAAGGTGGCGGCAGGGTGAGCCTTGGCTTTGGGGGAAGAAAGAGGAGGAGATGGGAGGGCGTAGGGAGGCCTAGAGGAGGTTAGAGGCTACTTATAGCTCAAGGGGGAACGGTTGTGCAGGCGTAGGGTATGGTGGGGGCGTGGTGAGGGGATGGCCAACGCGAGGAGAGTAGGCAATGAGAGGATGGGTGGCAGGGCATGGCGACAGCGATGTGGGCGCGGGCGCCGAGACGTCGGGGACGCGACGGAAGCGATGCGGACGACGTGCGCACAGTGTGAGCAGTGACGTGCGCACAGTAGCTACGGGGCCGGGTGGTCGAGAGTGAGGCGAGCACTGTCGAAAGGAGGAGAAAAGGGGAGGAGGAAGCAAAGAGAGGGAGGCCGGGAGGAAGAGGGCCCAGCGGCAGAGAAATGACAGGAGGGGGGCCAGTGGCAAAGGGGGAAAGAGAGAGAAAAAAGAAAAAGAATTAGGAAATTTCTGAAATTCAGATTTTTAATTTAAAGTTTAATTTACATTAGGATTTACTGCTTTTGAGTTTCGCATGATTTTTGAAATCCACATTTCTGATTTTTATTTCTAATCAAGAAACTCAAAATTAAATCTGAATTTGAATTCTTGGGTCAATTTGATGGAAGATGGATTTTCATTTAATTTAATTTCTGGATTTTGGTTTTTAGAGTTTTAAACTCATATTTAAATTATTTCGTATCTTTTATCATCATGATTCTTATTTGTAATTGAGAATTATTTTAAGTCAATATTTTACTTAGCACAAAGGTCAGCAAAATCCAAATAAGATTTTGACAAAATTTCAAATGCTAATATGATGCAAATAAAAAGTTTTAAATTCTTCGCAATTTTAGACATTCAAAATTTAGGATGTTACAAACCTCTCTGAAGCCATAGCGATCACTAGCCAGGTATTGTAGCAATGACTACCGAGTATCGACCAGGTACTGTAGCTACGACCAATGACAAGGTATTGTAGCTACGACCACCGATCAGTTACTGTAGCTCATACTATCAATCACTGATCGCGGGTGACATCTTCGACTATCGACCATGGTCGAAGTTTGCCGATCATGCAGCCCAACACAAGGCTGTGACTATTGACATGTTCATTGTAGCTCACAACCGGTTCACTATTCTATACGACTGGTTCACTGCATCTTACGACCGATTCTCTGATCGAGGTCGTTCTTCCATGGTTGTTTAGTCGTGGTCGATCTGCCATGGTCATTCAAATATGGTCGTTCTGCCGTGGTCGATGCCTACCAATCAGACCATCCATTCCAAGGCCGATCAGACTACTGTCCGTAGTCGAAACCTGCTGATCACCAACCGTGGTCGACTAAAACTTTCTCAAATACAAATTTCAATGCAACTCAAAAGTCAATTATTTATCATCATTGTATTCACAATCTTCACATAATCTAGCAACAGAGGATATCATAGATAAAATCCTGGTCCGACAATGCCGTAGCAGTGCAGTAGTACTAGCTGGGATATAAATGGCTCTTTGAGCTTCCGAAGGGCATCTCTAGCTAGAACTAGCTCATGCAACGATTGATACTTCGATAGTATCAGCAACACCAACAACATGTACATCAATAATGCAGGGAACAATTTAAAATCATGAGCTAATACATAAATTCATCATTGTATATGTAACATAATTTCGAAATTTTTAGTGCATGCATGCATGGAATTAGAATAGTATTGCACAATGACCGAATTATTCGACAAGGATATGACCATCTGTAAATATTCTGCAGCAGCTTTCTTTGTCAGTAATCTGCCGTACCAAGACCAAATAGCTAGATGTGTATATAGCAAGCGCCGGAGGTTCACTTGTTGGATCTTCTCGATATCCCTACGTGCGAAACCGCCAAATGACGTGCATGAGAGTGAACTGCCCGGCCATGTCGTTGCCTGGAAAGATCATCCATTTCCAATTTCTTTGTGTGCACGAAAGCTAGCTAGCCACCAGATCTTGCTAGAGATCGAAAGATGCAGGTTGGACAACTGTGAATCCGTCCATGGAAGAAGCTGAAAATTAATCGACATGGACGTCGCTCGAGCTAGCTAGCTAGCAGGTGTCGCTTGATCAAGCATTATTTCGTCGTCGATCCTCGGTTGGATAGATTGTACCATTGCAGGGTGACTTCGACTTTCCAATTAACCAGGTCAAGTCAACTGACCAGACCAGTAGTAGTAAGCCTTGAGCAAGAGAATTCCACGAGTACACGTAGTGTTTACTAAGTTTTGCATAGTGCAACGATGTTCGTCGCTTCACCATTTGTTGCGGATTCATGCATACGCACACCCCGCAACTTTATACAAAACAGTGTAAATTTTTTCGAGAATGTAAAGAAGTGTAAAATTTTAATTGATCCACATCTTTATTGACTGTAATTTCTGGATCCGCTACTCCTCGCTGCAACATATCTAGCAGGACAGATATTTGGGGCTATTTATATTTGTTTTTGCTGATGACTACCATCCAAATGCTGTATTAATTGCAAGGGCATTTGATTTGCTGAAATCTATATTAAAAATGTGATTCATGTCCAAGAAAGGACAAGATGACACTACTACAGAAAGCCTAATACTAGACGCCAAATCGCAGATGGTTTGACAAAACCGTCTGTGACCGACACTAACACAGACGGTTTTAATTTAGACACCGTCTATGTTGAAGGCGTCGGAGAAAACGAGTATCACAGACGGTTCTTACCGATGAACCGTCTGTGATATTTCAGTATCACTGACGGTTTTTATTAAAAACCGTATGTGATAATCTGGAATTATCACAGATGGTTTGTAATAAAAAAACCATCTGTGATAATGCCGCTAGATATTTATTGCGCGGGTCAGAACCGCATCTGTCTTCATTTTGATCCAGATCTAGCCGGTGCTGCACTCTTTCGCTCAGGAGGCAAGCTAGGCGATTTCGGCCAATTAATTTGGTGGGAGGAGGCAGAGATTGAGCTTTGAAGATTCATACCTTCCTGGTTGCTCTAGATATGGTTAGTAATGAAATTTATTTTTCTTTGCATTACAATTTAGATCTAAGTTTTGATGAGTGTTATTAAAGATGGTTTGCATCTACTTGACCATATATGATCAGTTCCCGTCATGTGGGAGGCCAAATTTGTCAAAATTGTTGGTTATATACCTTCAGCGATCGTTGGGGAAATAGTTGTTGTGTTTATAATATGAATTAAGCTAGCAAAGCCTCAATGCATGTGGTATATATGTAGTAATAATTAATTTATTTAATTTTTAATACTAAGTTGTTATATATATACATAACGTAGGATGAAATTTGGATGTATGCTGCGAACCGTGTGAGTGAAGAGTACATTAATGGTGTGTCCGCTTACAAGAGCCGCGAGGAGTATATGTTGAATAAGGGGTGAAATATATGTACCGTCCATGCAATCGATGCGAGAATTTAAAGATGTTTAAGAACCGAGGGTAAATTGAAGCGCACTTGATTCGAAGGGATTTCAAAAAGGGTTATACGTGTTGGACCAGTCATGGCGAAGTCAACGATCATATGCCACCGGATGACATTGCCGGTGAAGTGAATGATATACCGCCGGATGACATCGCCGGTGAAGTGAATGACATACCACCGGATGATGTCGATTGTTGTTCGTATTCGGATAGGTTGCACGATGACAATCTGGATCAGATGCTTCACGATGTAGAAGAGAACTATGATGAGAGAGAGTATGTTAAATTCCGGGGTTTGATGGAGGACTCGGAGAAACCTTTGTTCACGTGCTGCAGGTCAAAGTACACAAGGTAGTCGGCCGTGCTTGAACTGTTGAAATTGAAGGCAAGCAATGGTTGGTCCGATAAGAGTTTCATAACGCTGCTAGGTATTTTAGCGGACATGCTTCCGGAGGGAAATGAGTTGCCTAAAACCACATATGAAGCCAAGAAGGTTCTTTGTCCATTGGGAAAGAGTATGCAAACATACATGTATGTCCGGTGTGCAACACATCCCGATACAAATGTAACAATCAATCAGATGACGGCGAGGGAACAGAGGTGAAGAATGGACCTCCTGCTAAGGTGGCATGGTAGTTTCCTATAATTCCCTGTTTGAAAAGGTTTTTTGCAAATCCAAAGGAGGCAAAATGCTGCGTTGGCACTCTGAGGAGCGCAAGAAGGATGGAATGCTAAGACACCTTGTTGATTCCGCCGGTGGAGAAACATCGATAGGAATTTTGCAGACTTTGGTGCAGAACTAAGGAATATAAGGTTTGGGTGAGCATGATGGAATAAATCATTTCAGTAGCATGAGCGCCGACATAGCACATGGCCCGTGACTCTCTGCATCTATAACCTTCCTCCTTGGTTGTGTATGAAGCGAAAGTATATTTTGCTGTTGATACTTATCCAAAGGCCAAAGCAACCTGGGAATGATATTGATGTGTACCTAGCACCGTTGGTGGAAGATCTAAAAGTACTGTGGAACAAAAGGGTACAGGTGTGGGATGCATACAAACGAGAGAATTTCACTTTGCGCTCCTTATTATTCTGCACCATAAATGATTATCCTGCCCTTGCTAACCTATCGGGCCAGAGTACAAAAGGTGCCAAAGCTTGTACCCACTGTTTAGATGGTATCGAGAGTGTGTGGCTGAAACATTCACGCAACACCATCTACATGCGTCACCGCTGGTTCCTTCGGAGGGCTCACCCATACCACAAGATGAAGAAACAATTTGACGGAGAGAAGGAAGACGGTTCAGCTCCAAGGCATTTAAGGGGAAAAGAGGTTTATAATATGGTTAAGGATTTAGATGTTATCCTCAGAAAGGGACGTAAATTGAGAGCTCACGAGAAGACCACCTGGAAGAAGAGATCAATATTTTGGGATTTACCTTATTGGGAGTACCTAGATGTTTGACACTACATCGACATCATGCACGTAGAAAAGAATGTATGTGATAGCTTGATTGGTCTCTTACTGAACATTCGTGATAAAACAAAGGACGGCGTCAATGCACGACTTCACTTGGCTGATAAGGACATCAGGCCTGAGTTAGCACCGACAAAAATAGATAATGGACAAACGTACATTCCCCCTGCGTGTTACACTCTATCCAAGGCTAAGAAAACAGAACTGTGTCAGTGCTTGTATGGTGTCAAAGTTTCGTCTGGTTACTCCGGTAACATGAAGAAACTTGTTTCGATGCAAGACTGAAGTTAAATGGCATGAAGTCTCATGATTCTCATGTGCTGATGACACAGATGCTCCCTATTGCAATTAGAAATATTTTGCCGATCAAAGTCTGAGAGATAATCATAAGGCTATGTTATTTCTTTAACACAATTGCTCGGAATGTCATCGATCCTGAAGGACTAGATGCTCTGCAGGACGAGGTGGTGATGACTCTATGTCATCTTGAAATGTATTTCCCTCCTTCATTTTTCGATATCATGGTTCATCTCATTGTTCATGTTGTGTGGGAGATAAAAATGTTCGGACCCGTATTCCTACGTAGCATGTACATATTTGAGAGATTCATGGGAATTCTCAAGTCCTACGTACAAAATCGATCTCGGCCGGAGGGCAGCATCATCGAAGGTTATGCAAGCGAAGAGGTCATTGAGTTTTGTGTCAATTATATGGCTCAGATTCAACCGATAGGTGTGCCTCAATCTCGTCATGAGGGGAGGCTTAAGGGTATCGAAACTATCAGAAGGAAAGCAATCACTCCAGATATGGACTGGTTACAGACCAAACAGAGAGAGATGTGGTAGTGGAGAGTAGGAGAATGACCGTAATGGCCTGGCCCCTCCCCATGGCCTGTATTCCATATATATATATACATGGGGAGTGCTTTTACAATTATACCCTTACATCCGAGTATCCCTTCAGGCACTTATGTCATTACACATGGCCTATTCTCGGCTTTATAACCTTCTACCGAACTCTTTGGCTTAGGTGGGGCCACCCTACAACAGGAGCCTCTCATGGTGAAGGGCTTCACAGGCAAGCCATGTTATCGAGTCATTGGCCCCCTCCGTCCCTCGCGGCCGTGAACTTTCGGACTTGACCGAAAGTCGAGGCCGAGCCGAACCCGACGCCTTGATCGATGGTTGAGGTAGACGTGCGAGCACTCCGTTCAGCCGCGCCTAATCGAGTAGGCACGCGCGACGCCCGCCCTCTACCCTTGAACGGATGGCGCGAGCCGGGCGCCACCGGTAGACGCGCGCGCTCCGTCCCCTACCCTTCGAACGGTGGCGCGGGCGACGCCAGTCGAGGTAGACGCGCGCGGCGCTCCGTCTCTACGCCGAACGGGTGGCGCGAGCCGACGCCTGGTCGAGGTAGACGCGCGAGCGCCCGTCTCCTACCCTTGAGCGGGTGGCGGCGAGCCGCGCCCCACCGATGACGCCGCGCGCTCCGTCCCCTACCTTCGAACGGTGGCGGCGAGGCGACGCCTGGTCGAGGTAGACGCGCGCGCTCCATCCCTACCCTTGAACGGGTGGCGGCGAGCCGACGCCTAGTCAAGGTAGACGCGCGGCGCCCATCCCCTACCCTTGAACGGTGGGCGCGAGCGGGCGCCCGGCAAAGTAGACGCGCGCGCTCCTCCCTACCGCCGAACGGGTGGCGGCGAGCGACGCCGTCGTGGTAGACGCGCGTGCGCTCCGTCTCTCTACCCTTCGAGCGGGTGGCAGAGCCGGGCGCCAGCCAGTAGACGCGCGCGCTCGTCCCCTACCTTCGAACGGGTGGCAACGGAGCGACGCCAGTTGAGGTAGACGCGCGCGCGCTCCGTCTCCTACCCTTCGAGCGGGTGGCGCGAGCTGGCGCCCGGCCGAATAGACGCGGCGCGCGCGCGCTCTTCCAACCCTTCAAACGGGTGGCGCGAGCCGGGCGCCCCGGCAGAGACGCGCGCGCACTCCGTCCCCTACCCTTCGAACGGGTTGCGCAGAGCGACGCCTGGTCGAGGTAGGCGCGCGCGGCGCTCTCTCCCTACCCTTCGAGCGGGTGGCGCGAGCCGGGCGCCGGCCAAAGTAGACGCGCGCGCTCCGTCCCCTACCCTTCGAACGGGTGGCAGCGGAGCTGACGCCTAGTCGAGGTAGACGCGCGTGCGCTCCGTCCCCTACCCTTCGAACGGGTGGCAGCGGCCAATGCCGGGGTTGAGTCTTGCTGTCGGGGAGGTTGCAGACCCGCGGCCAGGTAATGCGCTTTTAATGGTGCCTGGAATCACGCCGGCCCGACTTGTCAGGGTTGGGCCTATTGCGCGGCGGCGCGCGCAGCACGCGGCGACTTACGCATCAGTGCGTCATGGGATGGGAGTGGTTGCGTGCCCCGCCGTTCGCCTTTGTGCGAAGGAAAGGGACACGGGCGGGCGAGGGTTGGCGCGTCATCGGCGCCTAGCCGCCATACTCCGCCGTCCCCGCGGTGCGGCTGTCGACATGCTCGTGTCCCCAGCGGCGATGTCTCGAGCTGCCAGTGCCCCTTTGCGCTGATGTCTCGCGGATGGCGGGTGCGCTGCGCGAGTCCGCCTCCGTTTCTCGTGTGCGCGCTTGTCGTTTCTCGACAGCGGTCTTTGGTGCGGTATTACGGTTTGCGTCGGCGCGATATCGTCCGGCGCCGGTGCCCGCTGCGGGGAAGCGTGCGGGACGGACCTGTGCGACCGTAGTCGCCTCGGGCCCGCAAACCGTCACGACCCCCCAGCTACGGCCCTTGGGAGATGTGCGGCTCGCCGTGTGCCGGTTATGATTAGGGATGGCAGGGGGTGAGCAGTCTTCAAGTACCCTTCCTTGACAGCGCCCCCGCTCTCGTGCACGCTCTTCTCGCTCGCATCGCCCTCTATACTCCTGTGGTATTCTCACCGCTGCGCTCCTTCGCCCCTCGTGAGCAGTGATGGCCTCCCGCGGCAAGCATGGCCGAGTGGCCGGCGGTCACGGAGTTTCGGCGGCCATCACGTTTGATAAAGTTCGCACTTTCGAAGAAGCGCGATCGCGGCGGCGGACAAGTGGTGGTGGCGGCGGAGAAGGGAGGTTCATTCTCCGTGACACAGGTCCCTCGATTGTGACGAAAAGCGATCCAAATCTTTGCTGCGAGGAAGTTGTCCAGCGCCCAGCGGTGCGTGCCGCCGCCGATGAGACGAACGGCGCCCGGAAAAGTGGGCGCTTGTGTTCGTACCTACTTTGATGCGCGCGTCGCATCCCGGCGGCGATTGTGGGCGGCGTCTTTGTGGACGCCGGTGGAGCTGGCGCAATTGACCCCAAGCGCCGTGGCCCGACTTGCCGTGTGTCTGGTGGTCCTGCGCGCACGCGTTGCATCGCCTGTGGCTGTTGCTCGCTTCTGCACGCAGGCACGGTGCGGCCAAAGAGATCGAAGGGCGGGACTTTGTCGAACTTTGGTAGCGTCAACTTCCTTCTTCGCCGTCGTGCGGCAAGTTTTTCCCATGACGCCACGCGCGAAGTGGAAACCCACTGGATGAAACGGTGGTTCTACCATCGTAGAGAGCGGGGCGCCTTGAGTGCAGGCGGCCGATCGCATTCAGGCCGCTGGCGGACACTTGATGGCGAAGATAAGCGAGGGTCCGTCGGCGGTGGGCGTGACGCCGCTTCAACATGCACGACCTCTCCGAGGAGTTCGTGATGTCTGGTGTGGCACCTCTTAGCGCGCATTGGCGCCGCCGCGGCGTGCTGCGGCGACAACGTTCGCCATCCGTGCATGCGCTACGGCACCCCGGCCCCGTAAGCCTCGGCCGTGCCTCCCTTGTTCGCGGTGCGTTACGTTCTAACCGCCCGCGCCTTGTCTGAAATTCACTTGGAGGGCGTGGAGCGGGCCCGCGCGTGTCTTCCTCGGGCCGTATACCGACAGGGAGCACGACCAGCATGCGCTTGCTACCGCGGAGGCGGGGCTAGGGCGGATAAACCGCGTGTGCGAGGACTTGGGCCTCGCCGTGCCGGACCGCGCCCGTCCGACCCCACAAGACCAGGACGTGGGCGCGACAAGGACGAAGGCGCCGGCTCGCAAGAGGGCCCGAGGCGGGGCGGCCGCCGTGCTCGGTATAGCGGTCGCTATTGCTGCTGCTACCGCTCCTGCCAGCACGGTGGACGCGGGGTCGGATTCGGCGAAATATGCCGACTCCGGCTTGGAGGGCGCGGACACCGGGAGCGAAGGACCCTTAGGCGGTGCCCTAGGCGGAGGGCCCGCGACCAGTGGCTGGGGGGAGGACATCACGTCGCTTACAACCGTCGTCGAGTCGGGGTCCATACCGGCCGGTGGCGCTGGGGCGGAACCGCCGGCCGCAGGCACTATTACGCCGGGGGCACCCGCCGCAGGGACGCGCGGAGCCGGGTCTTTTCCGATGACATCGGCAGAGGCCGAAGCGTCCTGCGCGGAGGTTGACAGGGTGGTGCCTTCGCCGACTGGTGCTGTGGCCGCGGGGGCTTCTCCTGCGACGGTTACTAGGGCGGGGTCGCCGCCATCCATTCCGGGTAAGCGAGCATGTCGGCGGCCGGAGCTCCATCGGACGTCGAGGGGATTCATCATGGCGACGGGTATCGGGAATTTGTGGGACTTCGACGCGCACGCCGAAGCCCCCCCAGCTCGTCAGGACACGACAACCTCCACGCCGGGCGACAAAGACCGGCCCCAGCGCGAGGCTCTGTGCCACGGGAGACGACGCCCCGCGAGGACTTGCGTTGTTGCTTTGTTCCTCCCGGGCTAGGGGCGTGCCTGCGAGGTCCTCCATCGGCTACTGAGGGTAAGATTGCCTAGCTTACCCTGTATATTTTCCATCGTGCCTCGAAGGGTTTTCACCTGTATCCCTGCCTACAGCATCGCTCATACCAGAGGAGGATCTCTTGCCGGAACATGGGGGTCCTGGCGCTGGCGACGCGGACGCCGTGCGCCCGAACCCGGCGGACTTCGTTCCTCCGTTGGAGGCGCTGAGGGCGTGGCGCAAATTTGTGGACGACGCGGCCACTAGTGTTGGCCACCAAGCGCCGCGGACATACGAGGCGGAGCGTCTGTGGGATGCCTTAGAGGTGTCGAAGTGCGGGTGGCATCCGCTTGTATGGTGCTCGTGGCCATGTTGAACTCTGCTAACCCTTTTGTCTTGCAGACACTCGTCTTTGGGCGGGCCTTGCGACGGGCTATGTCCGCGAGCGGGGTGCTCGGCAGTCGCGGGCGCGGAGGAGAGCTGCGCGCGGCCGCGGAGGCTCGTTACGCGGGACGCCCATGTCGCGGTTAGGCGAGTGTGCGAAGTGAAAGCGCACATCGAGGAACTGCGCCGCACGCCCGGAGTCACCGCGGAGGTGGCGTGGCGAGAAGGTGCGGCGGAGCGGGACAACCTCCGCAACAAATCGCCGCTAGAGAGGGAAAAGGGGGAGCTTGCCTTGACCCTAGCGGAGCGCGACCGCGTGCTTGGTGAGGCTTCAGCAATTGCATGGGATGCTATGCAAGCCTTTGGAAAGCCATCTCAAAGGGCTCGTCGCTAAGGTGCGCACCACTCTTCGCCGGAGGAGGTGTCCCGCACACTCCGCTGGATTAGTGGCGCCACCGACGCTGCACGCAGCGCCGTGACGACCTTCGGCAACCACTACGCTTACGCGGCATCCTGCATGTTGTGCGCGCTCCTGCGACACCGTGGTTGCGAGCACGCCGTCGGCCGTGGCGGATCCTCGCCGACATGCGAGCGGGCGGAGTAATGTCCGGTGCCGTCCGTGCCGTTCGCCCCGCCGTCAAGTATTTCCACGAGCGGATCTGGGATTACACCGGTGAAGCGGCGGCGCAGATCGAGCTATGGAAGTCCCTTCATGGCGAGGGGAGTCTCGGCCAATTCCTGGACGAGGTCCCGCGCGCGACGAGGTGGCGCTGGGGCTCTGGCGCTGGGATGCGAGTGTGACACCGGGGCGTGTGTGGGCGTGCATTGTAATATATCCTCCTTTCTTAAATGAAGTGCGCATCGGCTTCGCCAACTCTGACTATTCTACCCACATCACGGCGAGCTACCTGCTGGGGCGGCCGCTGCCTCGATCTTGCGACCGGCGCGCGCGACGCTAGCAAAGGGCCGAGGAGTCGCTGAGCTTTTGGGCAAGCCGGCCTTCTTCTAGCAGAGCCCCGACATTAGCGCGTGTTAAGGACGAGCTTGCCGAATAGCGGCTTCGAGCGTCGGAGATGCTTACGGTCTATGTACCTACAAAAGTTTTCCGATATATAGACTTGGTCAGTTAGGACATGCGGGATATGTTCACGCCATCCTGAGTTCACCCACTCCATGACTGTGGTATGGTGTGTTTGAGGTGGACATATTATGGGGGGCCGAGGTCCCCATCTCCGGTATCTTTGTTGGATCGAGTGGATGCGCGAGCACTTCGTGCTTCGTCGGACGGTGGCTGCAGTAGACACCTAGGTCGAAAAGCGCGCGCGTGTTCCGCCTCCGCCCTTGAGCAGGTGGGAGCGGAGTGGCGCCTAGTGAAGCGAGCAGCGCGCGCGCTCCGTCCTCCACCCTTGAAGCGGGGTAGCCTCTAGTGTGCCCTACGCCGCGCGTGCGGCGCCCTCATAGTGGCCAGCCTGCGGCGTGCTACGTCGATGGGGACCGTCCATAGATCGATGCGTCGCGGAGGTGAACCTCGACGCTTCGACTTATTTTAAAGTCCGTAGGCGATGCGTCGCGGAGATGGACCTCGGCGCTACGACTTATTTTAAAGTCCGAGACCGATGCGCGCGGAGATGGACCTCGGCGCTTCGACTTATTTTAAAGTCAGAGGCGATGCGCGCGGAGATGAACCTCGACGCCACGACTTATTTTATACTCCGCAGTGCGCGCGCCGGCGTCCCCACGCGTCTTTGTTTATACTCATACCGTGTCTTTGATTGGGAGGCGACGCGAACGCGTGTCTTTGGTTTATACTCATACCCGCGCCCTCGCCACGGAGAGTGCTGTGTGAACGCGTGTCTTTGGTTTATACTCATACCCGTGCCCCTGGCCACAAAGAGTGCGCACGCGAACGCGTGTCTTTGGTTTATACTCATACCCGTGCCCCTGGCCACAGAGAGTGCTCGCGCGAACGCGTGTCTTTGGTTTATACTCATACCCGTGCCCCTGGCCACGGAGAGTGCGCGCGCGAACGCGTGTCTTTGGTTTATACTCGTAGCCGTGCCTTTGACGGAGAGTGCACGCGCGAACGCGCGTCTTTGGTTTATACTGCGGGAGCGCGCGTGCAGGCGAGGCCTCCCCGCACTTTCCCCGCATGTATGTGCATATATATATGTGCGGATGTATACATATATAGATTTTTTGTCTCGATGATAAGTGAGCGACAAATGGTGAACTTTATTACATTCCCGTTTGCGTGGGTAGGCAATTACAAAAAGCGGAGGTATTAATCACCTGTTACTTGCGTGGCCGAAGCCTCTAGTGGTTAGGCTTACCTGCGTGGATCGCCGGTGCTCGTGGCAAGTGCGTCCGAACCCCGCAGTGCGGTGTCAATCCTGGGCACGTCGTTGAGCTTCGCGGTGCGGACCTCTGGGGCCGAGTTCGATACGCCAGGCCATGTCCTAGTCGCCACGACAGACGATAACGCGGCTGCGCCCCGGAGCTTCATGCAAAGATAGCCGTGATGTGGCACCGCTCCAAAGGAATTGAGGATTGGGCACCCTAGTATGGCATTGTAGGGGTATGGGATGTCGACAACATCGAAGGTTGCATCCTCGGTCCTCACGTTGCCGCCTTGGCCAAAGGAGACGAAGACATATCCGCCGAGTGCCCGAGGGGCTGTCCCCAAAGCCTGCAGCGGGATCCCGAAGGCCCAGCGGCCGGGAATCCCCATCTGTCGAAGGCTGCCCCGAACAGGATGTTCGCGAGCTACCGCCGTCAACTGTGGCACGCCCCACGTCGCATCTCGCTATAACGGCCGGACGACGTGGGATCTGGTGCAAAATTCCACGGCACGAGCATCGGCGGTGTGAACGTGATCTCATGCCGTGTCGGTCGGCGGTGCTGCGCTGGATATGCTTTGCTACATGGTGCGCCTCCGTGCATAGACCTTCATTTGTCGTGGCCGAGGCGAATTCCAGCGAGGAGCCCGGAGATAACATTGATGACCTGCGCGTGGCCGTCTCCGGCTTGGAGCTGTGGGAGGCCCCCGCGATTCTTTGTGACGTGGGCTTGAACTCGCAGGGGCCTCGCTGAGATGTGCCCTCGGTGCTTGGACTGCGCGGGGCTTCGTAGGGGTGCTGGGCGTGGGCGACGCGGGCGGCGTTCCTCCAAGTTTACGTCCTCGAGGCGCTTTCACGGGCGCGCGATTGAGGCGCATGCGCGGCGTATCGTGGGTGCCTCGGCGTGGACCACGCACCGCGCCCGTGATGCGAGTCGTCGTAATCTCCCAGCTTTTATCATCACGGCGCGACCACGTCCTCGACCTCGGCGCCCTTACCACTCCGGCCTGCGAGGACATTTTCTTCGAACGCCTCGATATCGAAGACATAACGGTTTTGCGCGACACGCTAGCCACGCTTGGGCCTGTGGGCGGCTCCTTGTGCGGGCGTCTTTATCTCAGGGCCCTTCGAAGACTCTCGCTACGCTTTCTTCGAGGAGCCGTCCTTCGTGAGTCTTCGCCACGAGCCGCCGCCCGGTTGGTGTCGGAGTCACCACTGTCTTCGCCGGCGTCCTCTTATACTGGCGTACTCTTCCATTTTGTCGAAGAGCCGCCACCGTCTTGATCGGCTTCACGCATTATACTCGACCATCGGGCCCGGCGAAGGCCTTGTATGGCTGCATTGACGACGGTGGTTTCGTTAACGTCTTTGACTTGGCGCGCGACCTTCGCAAGCGCCAGAAGTTGTCCTAAGCTTCTCCGAAGTCTTACGCTTCACCGTGAACAGTGGTCGCGTCGACTCGCTCGACATAGTTCCCTTGGAAGTTGTTCTAAAGGCAGTCGCGGACCTGCTCCCACGCATAAACGGAGTTTGGCTCTATGGTAAAAAACCAGGATAGCGCCACTCCTTGCAGCGCGAGGAGGAGTCCCTTCGCCTTTGTAGTGTCGTCTCCTCCGGCGGCTTTGATTGCAGTTTCGTACACACGCACAAACTCCCGAGGGTCCGTGTCGCCCTTGTACGGCACGATGACGCTGGTAAACTTGAAGTCTTCAGGCCACGCCGCTTGCTGCAGGCCCACCGAGAGTGGGGACTCCGGATCGACACGCCGCAGCTGCACGTGGCTGGACGTGGGGGCGTCGCGGCTGTCTACCCTCTCCAGCGTGGGCTCTGGTGCGACCGCGGGCGCGGTCTGCTGACTCTGAGCCTCCTGCAGATCTCGGACAACCCCGCAAAGATCCCCTAACTCCCGCCGGAATGCGTTAATGGCCGCCAGCAAGGCGCCTTCCACCGCAGGTGCGGTCGGGCCGTCGCGCGCTAGCGGACGGGTCAACGCGGCGATGGCTACCTCGAGCCCGATTTGCTGGCTACTTCCCGTGGCTAGCTCCGCCACGCAGTCGCGCCACCATCGGTCCGCTGCGGCGAGTGTGGCGGGTCGGATGTCGCCGTGGCGGTGGCGGGTCGGTCGCCGTCGTGGCGGTGGCGGGGTCGGTCGTCGTCGTGGCGATGACGGGTCGGTTGTCGTCGTGGCGGTGGCGGGTCGGTCATCGCAGCGCGAACGCCGACGTCCACGCCGCCGCGCGCGCGTCGTCACCGCGACGCGCGACACCGACGCCGCAGCCCACGTACCGACGCGACACCCCGCTCCGGCCGTCTTCTTCCCCTTCACTGCCAATGCCGACAAAGCTTTTTTCGGTGCCATCCTTCGGATTTCAGGCTTGCTCCTGTTCTCCCCACGGACGGCGCCAACTGTTGTTGTTACAGACCAAACAGAGAGAGATGTGGTAGTGGAGAGTAGGAGAATGACCGTAATGGCCTGGCCCCTCCCCATGGCATGTATTCCATATATATATACATGGGGAGTGCTTTTACAATTATACCCTTACATCTGAGTATCCCCTTCAGGGGCACTTATGTCATTACACATGGCCTATTCTGGGCTTTATAACCTTCTACCAAGCCTGCTGGGCTTAGGTGGGGGCCACCCCTACAACAGACGCGTATACTCAACCCCATTTCACGGTCTTGCAACACATGACTGAAGTGGCGCCTTATGTCGACCAGCACAAGGATGTGCTTCGGCAACAGAATCCGGAGCGGCCGGATGTTTGGATCATGAGGCAACACAACAGTCGGTTCAACCAATGGTTGAAGGAGCAAATCGCTAGGAGCTCGCCAAGTGAGATGCTGACATGGTAGGCAAAAGGGCCAACATTTACAGTTGTGACATGGCAAACATATGACATAAATGGGTACACATTCTATACACAGTCTCAGGATGTAAAGAGCACTAACCAGAACAGCGGTGTCCGCATAGATGCGTTCAGCACCGATGGGTTGAGAAACTCGTACTATGGGTTCGTAGAAGAGATTTGGGAGCTCGACTACGTGGTTTTCAAGATCCCCTTATTTCGCTGCCGTTGGGTGCATCTCCCACAGGTGAAGGTTGACAAGTACGGTGTCACTACCGTGGACCTCCAACGTGTCGGGTACAAAGACGAACCATTCGTACTCGCCAATCCAATTGTTCAAGTTTTCTATGTAACCGACCCGGCAAATAAGAAACGCCATGTAGTTCTTCATGGAAAAAGGAGAATTGTCGGAGTAGAGAATGTAGTGCATGAGTAAGAATACAATCAATTTGACGAGTTACCTCCTTTTGGAAATGGCATAAGGTCGACGACGAACAACGTGACGAAACTAGTTACGTACGCATTGATCATCATAAAAGGCTAATTTTTAAAGGAAATAAGCAAGTAGAATGAGAATGTGCAACATATATGTGGGCATTTGCATATATGTATATAACAATGCATGTATGTGATGTATTTGTGAATTTGCATTTGTGTATATGATGCATTTGTGAATTGGCATTTATGTATACAACAATGCATGTGTGTGATGTATTTGTGAATTTGCATTTATGTATGTGATGTATTTGTGAATTGGCATTTATGTATACAACAATGCATGTGTGTGATGTATTTGTGAATTTGCATTTATGTATATGTGAAAATGTGTGAAGAAATACACTGTGTGAGGTAGGTGAATGTAGTGAATTTTGAGAATGAGAAAATGTGTAAAGAAATACACTGTGTAAGGTAGGTGAATTTTAAATGCTAGTTGGTGTTTATATTAATAACTACAGCCGGGGGCAAAGGCTTATCACAGATGATGTCAATCATGCACCATCCAAGTATAGCTTGTGCAGCCTGACAAGTTCGTTGATTATGGATCTATTCCTATTTTCGTAGGAATTAAATGGTTTCTTGTGAAATGTCGAACCAAGGATCATATGACTCGAAATTTTATGTTTACTGTACTAGTCCCATGATTAATAACATTACGTGTTACCACAGACGGTTCAAAACTGTCATCATAGATGGTTTCTGAACTGTCTGTATTTATGTGTTAGTGATAATAGCTAGTTATCACAGATGGCTACTACATCTTGATAACTTACAACACATACGGTTTTTCTA
Organism: Dendrocalamus sinicus; assembly: GCA_036346575.1. Taxonomy (NCBI): domain Eukaryota; kingdom Viridiplantae; phylum Streptophyta; class Magnoliopsida; order Poales; family Poaceae; genus Dendrocalamus; species Dendrocalamus sinicus. Next base: position 2,915,056 of record CM070658.1, read on the forward strand.
AAAAACCGTCTGTGATATTTCTCTATCACAGATGGTTTTTTGTATCAACCATCTATGATATCGTGTATATCATAGACGGTTTTTTTATTAACCGTCTGTGATATGCATGATATCATAGACGGTTTTTGTTATTAACCGTATATGATATTGTGCATATCACAGACGATTTAGAATACCAAAACGTCTGCAATAGTTATTTCAACAGCGATGTTAATTGCTCTTTTCTGGCTAGCCTCAGAATATGCTAGCCATGCCTACTAAAAACAAGCAAGATCACGTATATATAGCATAGGACAATCATTACATAAATCTCACAGATGAATTAAATAACACAAGCAGATCACATATACAGCATGATAATCGTTACACAGATCTCACAAATGAATTAAATTGAATGAATTGTTTGGTTAAGCATAATTGAGTGATTACAATTGAATCCAATGTTTCAACATCCAATCACTATTGCCAGGGTAGAACTCTCCAGTCTTGTTTATGACCTCTGCTAGCAAGAATTGGGAGAGGTTTCCTCGAATTTTGATGAGTTTGCTAAGATCAATTGCACTTTAAATCGAAGTTTATACTGTTGTCGCTAGGAGTAATGTTAAGTCATTAGCATGTTTGTGTATATATATACATATATATAATCAAAAATAATAATTATTAGAAGGTTGATAAACCTCTGGATCATTCATCTTAGCGTCCATGATTTCCTTCATATGATGGCAAACATAGAATCCACATATGTTGCCTTGTAGCTACTGGTGGCACTGCAAAAATAGAATTACATACATAGGTATTATCAATTCTAGAGGCATTATAACGAAGTGTGATATAGAATTGTTGTATTGTAGCGGGTACCAGAAATCGCATCCTTTGTCGCAGTGTGTCACTAGATTCTTTGTATCTCCCTCCCTGGGCAACATAAGAGCTAAACGACCTGCGTGATTCCAAAAAAGTTAGCTTCGGCTATTGCAAACAAAGGAAAGACTACAATAGAGTTATGTATGGGGGAAATGAGTTTACATGTCAATTGCTTGTTGCACACAAATGAAGTCATGATTGCTTCTAAGTAGGGAATCAAGGTATACTATCTTGCTCCACTTTAGTACAATCACAATCGGAATCTAGTGAGACCTAGCCATGTGTGTCGCCATAGTGATTAATCTTAAGTTCATGTTGCGTATAAAGTATAAATGAAACTTGTGTGGCAACTAGTGAAGCACTTACCCTTGGTTGAAGGGTACCATGATGTACTCCTTGTCACTGTTAGCAATCAATCTGCTTGTTATGTAATCTTGGACGAAGAATGCATTATCATTGATGGATTGCTCAGAGACTAAGTGTGGGTCAAGGAAACCCACCGGTTGTCGCCGTTGTTGGACTTGTTAGATCATGTATCTATACATAAGCAAAGAGTAATGACATTATCGGTATGACGTGAATGTAGAACATAATTGTACAGTACACTTACAGTGTCCTGCATCGTAGAAGTGATGTGTCGAGTTCGTCGAGGTTGAATAGTAAGAATAAGTCTTTGAAGATCACAACGAAGTAACCCGAGTCGTAGAGGAAATGAGCCTCTGTGTATCTCACAGTGAATCCACTGTGCCGATTTGGCTTCATGTTAGACATCTGCATGTACCAGGTATGTAATGTATTGAAAATCAGTCCAAGCCTGGGTAATTGTGACTCGGGGACCAACGACACTCTGAGAATAAACTTTCATTGCCCAGGAGGCACCTTAATCTTCTTTGGTTGGGTCTTAGTGCCTTGCTTATAATACATTTATGATGCCGTCTCCATGGGAGCCGATGCAACAGGCTTTAGAAATGGAGCTGGAGGTGGAGCCACAGGTGCTTAAGTGACAAGTCCAAGTCGATGTCCCTCTTAGGTCACTAGATGTGGAGATTGCGACACGGACGAGTCGAGGGCAATGTCCTTCTTGGGCCACTGGATGAATGTGTGGATGACATCCCCTAACGTCATAATCTCTTCGTTGGGGGCTTCTCAAGAGGGATGGTCCTAAAAACATCATTAATCATGTCAACCTGAACTTTCACGAAATTTGTCTCTAGTTGGGCACCGTGCACTAGTATCCCTGACAGCCATAGATACACCATGCCACGCCCAGTGTCAATAAGAATGGAGCTAACAAGCCTAACTCCAAGGATGCAAGGCGTGGACTCCTACATACGATACACGATGAGCTAATTCGTCCACCAGGTAGATCTATGTAGCATTCTAAAGAGGTACATTATCTGGATGTCATCGATAGGTAAGTGGGCATCGCTATGTTGAGTAATTGGCGTGGACGCGCGGCTACTTCGACGTTGAGGGGGATTGGGTACCGCATTAACAGGGGTGGGATGCGATTGGTTGCGGACTTGTCTCAGTTCTTCCCTCAATGAATCTATCTCTCCTCGAAGTGAGGCAGTCTTCTCTTAAAGTGAGGTAGATAGATGTTCCTCAAGTTGCGCACAAAAGCTACTATTTTATTTGTTCATCGTGATAGGCCTTGGATCTCTTCCTACTCCTATATGTCTTGGAGTCATTTGAGAATCCATGCCTCCAAGATACGTAAACCCCTAGACCTTGCGTGCGACCTGGGTGCTCCTTATTTCCTAGGGCCTATGATAACATATCTCTTTCCCTGTATTCTTCAAAGGAGCATCAGGAAGATTCAGTAGTCAATGATTGTTGCAAGAGGCAATCATGTTATTTTCGAACCCATGAAGTTCAAGAGGTATTAGCAATATGTAGTTTAACATATCTTACCAGACGTTGGGACACTTTCTCGTCTGTGGGGTTTTTGAAAGAGGAGACACCCGAAGACGTGGTTGATGACCTTGCTCTTAACCAGTTTCGGGTGCGCTCATTTATGATTCCCGCAAATGGCGAGGAGGCCTCATATCAAATTGCGACCTCATCCTACATCCTCCATTAGAATTTTACCCGTGTACCCAGCAGTGCTGAGTCTGTGAGGGTGAGTATTTTGTGACTGGAGAGCCTTGTGCGTTGCACTTTGTTGTTCAAATTTGGTCGTTGTCTTCATCTGCACAAGGACTCCCATGTTTCTGACAACACGAAAGGATATCTCATGAAGGGCATGAGATCCTTGGCCACATACTGCATGACAAGAGTGCTCTTGAAGTTCTTCCGTGCTGTTCCCATCGTGAGAAGCGCCTGTTGTTGCATTAGTCCCTGTACTTCTACTGGGATCTCGAACGACTTTGTTATTTTCGCTCATAGCTGGTTTTTCTGATCCTTTGTCATGAACTCTCAGCCGCATGTCTAAGGCAGTGTGTTAATCGCATGGCAAAACAAGAGAACATGTGTTGTGGGTAAAGTTGTATACCTCTGCAGAGTAACAAACTATTCTAGATAGCCATGTCCACGATCAAGGACATGCTGAGTATGGTTTTTCACATATTAGACTTTGGTTTTAATAAAATGTGGTTTATAGAAACTTGTGTAAACATTTTGGAAAGATGGTCTGGGTGGGATACCCGTGGATAGGTTAGTGTGAGGTTGGTGCCTGCACTAACGACATGATTTTAGTTAAAAAGGATTACATTTACATACTATATTAAATTCAGCTTTCGTACTTACTTTATGATATTTACTCCAATGTTGCTTTTCGTGCAAATAACTACATTATGCCTTCCTTTGTCAATCCTTATGCATGCATTAACTCTGTTAAACCTCCTGGTGTAACTTGTGGAGTACTTTATGTGCTCACCTTGTTTAATTCTGTTGCTAGAGGATGACTGCATTGACTTTGGTGAGGATTGCGATGAATAGACCACGTCTTACAATCATTCGCCTGTAGGTAGGCAGGATGGGCTGCTCCTTTTATTTATCTTCCGTTGTTTACTTTTTTTGTTTAGCCATGAGCCATCTTATTGTGAACTTGGCCATAAGGCACGTACACTTTGCTTTATAATAAAGTTGGTTATTATGTGTGATATGTATCCCTGTTAACTTTGTGTGCACTAACTTTTCCTAGGATAGTGCGATTAACACAGAGGGTTTCAGAGTGGTTGCTCCGGGATCAGACAGGGGTGCTATCCTCGAGGAGGTACGGTGGTTGAATTGAGGTAGTAGCAGATGGTTCAAATGACTGGATGAAGCGATAGGAATTATCTGATTTTTGTCAAACGACAACAATGTCGACACCCATGACTTTGTTCAAGGGGCGAAGGAGACGGTAGGATGTGCGAGTTGATTTTCCAAGGGCGGAGAGGAGTATTGATTTGGGAGAAGAACCAAATGATATCAAAACTGAAAGCAATTCAAAAATTTTTGAAATTTTAAGGTCGTTTTAGATTCAATGGCAATGGCAGCGGCCGGAGTTAGGGAAGATAGCATAGGCACGATGGAGAACTATAGGGCATGAGAGATTGATTGAGGGAAAGAAAAAGGAGGGAAAGGTTTGGAGCAAAGTGGCACGAACAGAAGTATAGGAGCTCACCGGGTTGGGGCGGTTGGCTTGTGGATCACTGTTATTAAATCTGCAAAATTCGTTTTGGGTTGTTGGAAAATTAGGAAAAGCTTTCAAAAACTATCAAACTTGCTTCAAAGAATCTGAAATTTTTTTGTAGAGGCACTTTAGATTATTTATATCTCAAATAAATTATTTCCAGGTTTTAATCAAATTTTACTTATTTGCATAAATTCATTTTCATCGGGAGAAAATTAGGAAAACTTTGAATAAAAGCTGAAAATTTTTGAAAATGCTAAAAATTTTGTAGACAAGTATTTTGAAGTTATATATACTCATCTTTAAACTTTTGGTTGTTACATGAAATTACCACAAAATATTTTTAATTCCTACATGGAACCCAAGAATTTTATAGGAATTTCAAAATATGTTTTGGCAAGTTTCCCCAATTCTTATAAGAATTGAACTGTTTCATATAAAATTGTTGAGAAATATTCTTATGTTTCAAACGTTGCAGAAATGTGTAGATATCGTGTAATAAAATAACCCTATATCTTTCCATAATGTTGGTTTTAAGCATTAATCTCCAAAGATCTACACTACATATGGTTTTTTCCCTTGATTTCATGCGAAAATTAAATTGTTTTCTCTAAAATTTCTGAGTGCCAAACATGCCCTAAAACAAAATTTCTTGTTGTGTAATAAAATAATCCCGTATTTATCCTTGGCGTCCATGTCCATCTAGAACGTGAATTTTCAAAGTTCTACAGTTGCACTCTTGCCTCGGTCTGTAGTTACTTATTTTTCTATTTTATTTTTTTAAATTTAGTTACATCAAATAAGTCATCATCAGCTACAATATAATTTTAATCAACTACAATATAATTTTAGCTATAAATCAACTTATTCAATCCAACCGGCACCTAATTATCCATGGCAGAAAACGCCGTCCAGATACCGAATTTTTTCTATTTAAGCCCTTTTTTGAAAAATATTCACATTTAGACCCCGTGGTTTTAATTCCGTTTTGGACCTGGGGTGGAGCCGTGACCACGGCGCCGAGGTAACACGTCTCGGCGCCGTGGTCCATGGCTCCGAGGTCGCAGCCCACTCCAACCTGGTGGCCTGCGTGGCGCTGACGTGGCAGCACCTCGGCGCCGTAGATCATGGCGCCGACCTCGGAGCCGTGGGTCGTGGCGCCGACCTCGGAGCCGTGGGTCGTGGCGCCAACCTCGGAGCCGTGGGTCGTGGCGCCGAGCTGCCTGCCACGTGGCGCCGAGCTCCCTGCCACGTCTGGAGACACTCGGCGTCACCGATCAGGCTTTACGTTGTCGCAAAAAGAATTACTAGTTGTATTTTTTATTTTGATTATTTAATTATAGTAATATTATGTAATATATTTATTTATTTATAGAGAAAAAAATCGACATATGTTTTGAAAATTTGTTATGTTGCGATGATACATGTAGGAAATTTGTTGTAGATTTTTAAAAATATTATGGTACGTTGGTAATGGTTTTGAAACATAAAATTTTGATGTGGAAAACAATTTAATGAAAATTTTTAGCACAAATGTGATATGAACAATTAGACGAAATGAACGAAAGTGATATTGAACACGTGGGATTGAGTGCAAGAACTGTAATGATTATAAGTTTTGTTAATTTTGTAGTTGTGAATTACAAAACAATCGATAAAATTGTAAAACAAGTTTATGTTGATTGGCTCGTTGTAGATGCATAAAAAATATGGTAATTTTTAGGAACGATTGTGCGAGAACGGTCGATATATAAAATGGTAAGTGACTTTTAAGGTTTGGTATGTTTTAAGGGTTTGCAATTCCCGTGGTTTTGCAAGGTTTGGTAATTTTGTAGTTGTAATATGGGAACGAATCGATGAAGTCGTAATAAAAGTTTATGTTCATTGCAAGTTGGACATGCAAACCAAATTATGCTAAATTTTTTGCCGAAGGATTGAGCGTAGAAATATCGATGCATATAGTGGTAAGTGATATTTCGAAGGTTAGTGATATTTTGACATGGCAGGCATGTGGCATGTGTGCAACTCTGTACTTCTAATGTTCAGAATTCCACCACTAGTCCTAACATGCATGCCTTAGGGAAAATAACTTCTTGGGTCTATTACATTTTGTCTCTTTGGGTGTAGCGTGGTTGTTTCCCCTTTTTGTCACGCTCGAAGATGGCTCACGCATCCTTCTTCCTGTCACTCTTGGACTTGAGGGCTGCCTCACGAGATTGAAGCTCTTCCTCCTGACGCTTGATGGCTGCTTCACGCAGACTTAGCTGCTCCCGCCTCCTTTGCAGCTCATCCTCCTTGCCCTTCAGACGGATTTGGTCCACCCTCACGCGGCGCTCTTGCTCAAGCCGCATCTGTCGTTCCACCTCGCGAGCCTGAGTCATCTTGACAAAGTATTATCCTTTGTTTTCCACCTCCACTGCCCGGTTATTTGGCCATGCCGGCGGCACTCGATCCACCCATTCCATGAACCCGCAAGCCTATGTGTGGCATGGTAGATGTAATGGATCAAGTTGAAAACGATAACGGAAAAGAAATGATTTAGTTATGGTCGTTACCACGAAGTCGCCATCCGTGTCGACACTTGAAGAACCTACGGCGTATTTGGCTCGTTGTACTCGATCGATCCGGACTCCCAACATCGTCCTAAAGCCGCAATGGCACTTGGGCGCCATGCCACTCCCGGCACTCCAAATGGGTCGGACCTCCGGAAGACATTGTTGTGTAGTAGTATTGTGATGCCTTGAGGAGGAGATGTGGTATGGAAGACATAGGAGGAGGCCTTTATGTAGGCGGGTTATCCAGTGCGATGGGCATAGTCCATGGAGAGGATCTTTTCGCTTTTTCGATTCCATTGTAGCAATAAATGGCCCTATGTAGGCTTTTCAGAGACTATAATCTCGTAATAAATTCATAGTTTGTAGCCTTTTCAGAGATTGGACCATTCAAAGCCTAGAAGGCTGAAGACCTACGCCCCTATATGTGTACAGGCCTACAGGCCTACTCCTGTAAAGGCTAAAGACCTACGCCCTATATATGTACAAAGCAAAGGCCTACTCAGTCATCACGCAAAGGCGGCATATCTGCCCGTTTTCTCATGTCACTGAGCAAAGCTGCCCTCTTTTGTCATCCCACTGAGCAAAAACTGACCTCTTGCGTCATGTCCCTGAGCCCGTGGCGCTGTCAAAACAATGTACCTCATGTGCCTCAGCCCTAGCCTTTGCCTTTTCAAGGTGGCGCTTCGGTTTTGGCGCCCATCTCACTTGTTTACTCTGTAGCACCATTGCATGTGCGTGTCTTTCGTTGAACCAAGAAAGTTATCCTTCGTACCATCCTTACGGAGTAGATTCTCAGCAAGATGCCGAGTGCACCAACGGTGGTGCAAAGGTGGATACCCCGGTATCTGCTCTGACGGCGACAAGTATGCCCGGTGTCTATCGATATGACACCCACCTCCCTACCGGGGCCGACCACGTGCCTCCGAACGAGCCGCAAGAACCATCCCGGTGTCTTTGTTCTCCTCTCAACCAAAGCAAGCGCCAAAGGAACCAACGCGTTATCCGCCACAGAAATGGCTATCGGTGTGCCCCGGTACTTGCCAAGAAGAAGCGCACCGTCAATGGAGAAGACGGACGACAATGCCGAAAGGCCTCGATAGACTGAGCAAAGCACCAGAAAGCACGGAAGAATATCTGCATCCCATCTTGAGTCCATTCGTTTGGTTTCAGGACGTACTCATAATGCATGCCTGGATTAACCGCTTTGATTGCATTGAAGAGTGCTGGCAACTGCAAGTACCCATCTTCCCAGTCCTCATATATCATCTTCTAGATGCGTTGCTTTGCCCTCCATGCTTTTCCATACCTTATCTCGTATCCAAATTTCTCCTTAACAATCCCAGCAAGTGTCTTCACCTTCATATTGGGTTCTCCCTTTACTATGTGACACAGTGACTTGGCAATAATGGTAGAGGTCAACTGTCGATGCTTCTGTTTGAGCTCTGCTTCGGCACAAGTGTGTGGGCCAACGATTCTTGTGATCTTGAACTTTCCCGTGTCCTTCTGTTTCCTAGCACAAACCCTCCATTCACATGTTTCCTTCTCGCACACAACCTGTACCTCCGCTCCACATAAGAATGCCTCACCTTGAATGGCCTTTTACGAATCACCGAATACTCTGCAGCCACCTTCTCAATGCAGACAAGTCCTCAAACATCATGCCCTTCTCAATTGTCATGCTTGAACCGGCCTCGGGAGCATCTAGCACTCGTCATCCCTTCCTTCCGCATAAGCCCCATGAGAATGCCTAAGATCGCTGAATTCATGAACCGATGGATCCCGCCGAGGCAATAACGCCGATCGACTCAATATCACTTTCGGTCGCTCTCCAAAAGGGCGGTCATCGTCGTAATCAACGGCCCTTGCGATCTCGTAAGGCTGCAGATCATCCACAATTTGAACATCCACACCGTTGGAGTCCCCGCACTTCTTCAATGTTGCCGATGGAGCAACGGAGAAACACCAACATTATCGTGAATGTCTCACGCATCATAAGCACGAAACGATGGGATTTAGACAAAAACAGCAATGACGGAAAAGGCTAAAGTGTGGCTCGACACTTCTCGGGATGATCTGAGGGCCTCCACAACATCATCGATCCGACATTCAACTCGAATCGTTGAGAAATCGAACCTCGTTAGGCGAGATAGAGCATCGGGCACCTCGTGCACTTCTTCCACATCCACCGCAAGATCCGTAACGGAGGGTCAAGGGTGTCGATCACCTAGTTACGGTGAATAACCGTGAGTGGTGGGATCAATGGACACCTTCCGCACAACAACGTCCAAACATTTTAACTCATTCCTCATAACCAATTTGACATATTCGTCCCACTCATCCTCTGAACCAATTAAGATCAACCGCTTTGAGAATTGTGTCTTTCGAACCAAGTGAAGTAACCCTCAAGCGTGATGCTCTCCTCGTTTGCATGACAATGTAGCTTCTCCGAGCCCTAGCAACCAACTCACTAAACGACGGCCGATCACCGAATATCGAGGCACCCTTTGCATTTCAACAAATTGAACATTTCCATAATCATCACTTGTCACATCGCCTCCATGATATAGGGTCACTAGGTTGTCCATCTAGTTCATACACAAAACCAAAATTAATACCTTTAAGCGAAATTTTGGATAAATCACATGCATACTTGTTTAAGCAATAAAATATCTAAATGAACCCTTTCCCATTCAAACATCTATATAGTCACATGAGATTTTTATTTAATAGCATACTTGTCTAAATGAACCCTTTCCCATTCAAACATCTATAAATGCACTCTTGTTCAAACATCTATATATCTAATAGGATCCAGATATAGTCACATGAGATTTTCGGTTATAATATGCAGCCTACATTGTCTTTTTGAAGTCAAACACATGCGATTTGATGATGACGCATGCATGATGCCAGCCAACAAATTAGGTCCGTGCGTTCGATTACGAATGATTTCAATTAGCATTCAATCCTAGCACGGCTTCGCATACTACTCCATCATACTCTTCCAAATTTACGGATACTAATCCTAGCCTCGGCGATGAAGTAAGAAGAAGACACAACGACGAACGAAACCAAGAGACCCAAAAGGCATGGATAGTGCCTGCCTGCTGCCCCCAACCCCAACGAGTTGCGTTCTTCATATATACTACTCCGAAGACGCACGTATAGTATCTCTGTCCCTATGAGCTTGTTTCCTCCCATCCATCACTAGCTTAATTAGCTACACACGCGATCACACTCACTCCTCGCTCCCATTTCTCTCCAACCAAACCAACGCCACGAGCCCCCAACCATTCTACTTCTAAGAGAAACAACAAGACATCTTAATTGTCATTTGCTCCACGGATTGGCCATGCTCAGCAATCCAACTGCCTGATCTCGTCTCGTCTCATTCGACTGCAGTGCAGCACCCACAAGTCGTTGCTTCTTCATCCCACATATTGTCGTCTCTCTCTCTCTCTCTCTGTCTCACTCTCTCCCTGTATATATTCAGAGACAACAGGAAACCAACAATTCCTTTGACGGACCCGACAAAATAGCCAACAATGGATTTTGATCAGATTGTCTCAAGGCCGTCCCGCCAAAACCGAGGCCCTGCAAAGTCTAAAACGGGCCTCGTAGGCTAGCAAAATATGGAGTGAACATTAGCGGCATTGTGTAACATATGTGGAAAAAATTCACGATATACTAGAGATTCACCTTGAAGGCTTGCGGGGCGGGAGGCGCTGGCAAAGGCGCGAAGCGGCCGGAGGCGGCGTGGGCGGAGGCGCTAGCGGCCGAGGAGCGGCGTGGGCGGGGAGGCGGCGGGCGGCGCGGGCGGCGGAAGGCGGCGGGAGACGGCCGGCGAGGCGCGGCCGGGAGGCGGTGGCGGCCGAGGAGCGCGTGGGCGGAGGCGCCGGCCGCCGAGGAGGCGAGGCCGGAAGGCGGCGAGGCCGGCCGGAGGCGCGGGCGCGGAGCCGAGGAGGCAGATCACGCAGCGAGGCGGGCCGAGGCGACGCGAATGAATGCTCGGCCGGCCGGCCGGTAAATGCCGCTAGCTCGGCGCCAAGATCCACGGCTCCAGGTCGAGCCACGAGTCACGGCGCTGAGCTCGAGCCGTGGATCACGGCGCCGAAGCCGCCACGTCGGCACCACGCGGTCGCCACGCCGGCGCCGGCACAGGGCCTCGAGCTATGGATCATGGCGGCGAGGCGTGTTACCTCGGCGCCGTGATCCACGGCTCCGACCCCCTGGGTCCAAAAACGGAATTAAAACCACCAGGGGTCTAAATGTGAATATTTTTCAAAAAAAGGGCTTAAATAGAAAAAATTCGGGTCCAGATACAACAAACACCGTTTCTCTCCTCCTTGAACCGTGCCCAGACAAGACTTACATACACCAACCATACACCAGAGGGCCCACGTACAGCAACACGGCTCACCATAGACCGACCTTTTCTAGTAACCAAACCACTCCCCTTCTCCACCGTCCTCTGTTGTATAAAGCCTCGCCTCCAGCGACCTCGAAGAGCCGCCATTTCGCGAAACCCGGAAGGATTATTTCTCCATCAAATCGGTAATAAAGCTTATCTGCCATTCTCGTCAATTGATTGGAGCAATCGCTTGATATATCTGTTCAAGGATAAAATTTTAGTTTTTTTTTCTGGGATTTTTTCAGCTTCTTGACGACGGAATGGGAGAGGCATCGCCGGCGATCGCCAAGGATGTCACTGAGGTGAGCGCATCTCCTGTCGATTCTTGCCAACATTTTTTGCGGGGTTGTACTCGCGGTTGAATGTGATTGAGAAATATTGAATTTTTGTGATGTGCAGTTGATCGGGAACACACCATTGGTGTACCTCAACAAGGTGGCCGATGGGTGCGTCGGGCGCGTCGCGGCCAAGCTCGAGTCCATGGAGCCCTGCTCCAGCGTCAAGGATAGGTGGGCCCTGCGAAAAACCACTTACTTTCCTCGTCTTTTACTGTAACCTGAGGGTGGATTATGTGAGTGGAAAGTTAGGTAATCTCTGGTTGTTCCTTGGCTAAAGGTTGATCCCGTAAGGTTTTTCTTAGTTTGGATGGATGGTTTGTTAGTAAAGACCTGTTTTTTTCCCTGTTCTATTCAGTAGGTTGTTTTGGTGAGAGTGCGCGCACGTCTTGTGCCTAAGAACCCTTTAGGGTTAGCTAAAGTTTAGATCTAACGTGACCAAGTTTCAGTTCTTTGTTAGCATGGTCATTTAATCCTGCGCCTAAGTCATTTATCTCCTGCATTAGATTTGTTAACTCTGGCCATGTGCAAACGTTTTCCATTGGAGTTATAGAGTGCATGGTGGAGGTTTTCCATTGGAGTTATAGCATGCATGGTGGAGGTCTTAATGGCCTTCACTAATTTTTCTTTAATTCTGCATGTAAGTTCACTATTTAAGGAGAAGATAAAATAGAAAATGCTGCAGCTTGCAAGTTCACGCAGCGCCAAACATCCTGTTTCCTGTGTTCATCAAATCCCAATCCATTCCATTTGAAGCTAGAGCTAGAAAATTGAGAGATTCGCAAAGGGCGGCTGACAATTGGTATCAGAGCAAAATGTCGGCCCCCGCCTTTGCCGTAGACCACTCCCGTACACCGCAATGACACGGCCGTGGACGCTTGCCATCCCCACCGACACGCCGCCCGCAACGACGCGCTGGCGGCCAGCGTGAACTCGTTGTCCAGCGGGTTGTGAAGGAGAGTAGTGGCTCCATCTCGTACCCCACGCTCACACGCTCAAATTACTCCGATTGGGCGGTGTTGATGTGAGTCAACCTGCAAGCTCAAGGCCCGTGGGACGCCGTCGACACCGGTGATGTGCCATACCAGGAAGATCGCCAGGCCCTTTCGACGATCCTGCGCGCGGTGCCTCCGGAAATGCTCCGGCCGCTCGCCGAGAAGGACAATGCCAAAGAAGCCTGGGACACCCTCAAGGCGATGAGGGTTGGGGCGGATTGAGTGTGTGAATCCAAGGCGCAGAAGCTACGCCAGACATTTGAGTCGATGCGATTCAAAAATGGCGAGCACGTGGAGGACTTCAGTCTCCGGCTCCAGGGTGTCGTCAGCGACCTTCGCCTCCTTGGGGAGGAGTTGTTGGAGGAGAAGGTGGTCCGCAAGCTACCGCGTGTTGTTCCCCGCAGTATCGCCAAATCGCCTTGTCAATTGAAACCTTGGTTGACCTCGGACTCTGTCCATCGAGGACCTCATCGCCGGCTCCACGCCGCCGATGACCGTGGAGAGTCGGACGATGAGGAAGGAGACCGAGTTCTACTCACGGAGAAGGAATGGTCGTAGTACAACACCAAGGAGACCGGCAGTCCGCCTCGCGCCATCTGCGAACAGCGAGAACACGCCGCGCCACGCCGGCGTGGGCGCGTGCAGCTATGCGGCGTGGCGGGGAGACGGGAACCAAAGTCTGGGCCATCCCAGGCCGTGTGCCACGACATCTCCAAGGACAAATGCCGTTATTGCGGCAAACTCGGCCACTGGGCCAAGGACTGCCGAAAGGCGAAGCGGGATCATGAGAGGTTGGCTCAAGGAAATCTTCTCCAAGCCGAACCAGAGCAGGCCGAGGGCGAAGACGAGCCCACATTGTTAATGGCCCAGGTCTGCGATCTTTCCTCGCCGTCGATTTCGAGCCCGTAAGCGCCGAACTCGTTTTAAACGAGGAGCGCGCCCTTGTCACTCTCCGCGACGAGGGAGAACGAGTTGATTCAGAATGGATCCTGGACACCGGCGCTTCGAATCATATGACGGGCGCACGGAACGCATTCTCCGAACTCGACACGATGTCCGCGTTCCGCAAGTTCGCGACGCCGCGAGTTCGCATCGAGGGCGCGATCGCGCTCTTCGCTTGTAAGAACGGCGATCATTGCGCGCTCACCGGCGTCTACTACATCCCGTGCCTCTGCAGCAACATCGTCAGCCTCAGCCAGCTGGATGAATCTCGCTGCAAGACAGAGATCGAGAATGGCATCCTCACACTGCGCGACCCCCAACACCGGCTGCTATGCCGGGTTCAGCGGAGCGCCGGACATCTCTATGTGCTCAACGTCAACATTGCACGGCCCATTTGCCTCGCGGCGAGGGGCAAGGAGGAGGCCTGGACATGCATGCGTGTTTCGGCCACCTCAACTTCGATTCGCTTCGCATGCTCGCTCGGCGCGGGATGGCGCGAGGCCTACCGGAGCTTGAGCGCATAAATCGTTTGTGGCAATTTGCCGATCGGCAGCGCAGTGAACGCGTGCCCCGCCACGCGGCGTATCGCGCGTCGGAACGCCTCAATCTTGTCCACGGTGATATATGCGGGGTCATCACACTGGCAACCCATGGCGGCAAGAGGTACTTCCTGTTGTTGATCGATGATCTAACCCGCTACATGTGGCTCTTTCTGCTGGCGGTGAAAAGTGATGCTCCTGCAATCATCAAGCGCTTCAAGGCCAGCGTCGAGGTCGAGACCGGCCGCAAGCTGCGTGTACTTCGCACGGACCGAGGAGGGGAATTCTCCTCCGTGGAGTTTGGTCTATATCGCGCCAACGAGGTGTCAGCGGCACCTCCGCACTCGCCGTACGGGTCCCTAACGCCGCAACTGCAACGAGGTGGTGGCGCGCCGCATGATGAAGGCAAAGGACATGCCGGGAGTTCGGGGAGCCGTGTCCACCGCCGCCTTCATCCCGGTCACCGACAAAGAGTGTTCGCAACAAGCCATGGCACGGCGAATACCTACCGTGCATGACTTGAAAGGCACGTGAAGGAAGCCACACCGGGGAGTTGGAGGATCGGGGCAAGGCCATGGTGTTCTCGCCACGAGCCCGTAGCAAGGCCATCTTCTTGACGTGGTGTTCGAAATGAGGAAGTGGAATTGGGGGAGCACACGGTGCATCGATTGATTCATTCACGGTCCATTATAGGGGAGAATTGTTAGCATGGTCATTTAATCCTGCGCCTAAGTCATTTATCTCCTGCATTAGATTTGTTAACTCATAAGAAGGCCATGTGCAAACAGGATTAGGGGAGAATTTTAGCCATTGCGCCTAAGTCATTTATCTTGCATTAGATTTGTGCCATGTGCAAATGTTTTCCATTGGAGTTATTCCATTGGAGTTATAGAGTGCATGGTGGAGGTTTTCCATTGGAGTTATAGCATGCATGGTGGAGGTCTTAATGGCCTTCACTAATTTTTCTTTAATTCTGCATGTAAGTTCACTATTTAAGGAGAAGATAAAATAGAAAATGCTGCAGCTTGCAAGTTCACGCAGCGCCAAACATTCTGTTTCCTGTGTTCATCAAATCCCAATCCATTCCATTTGAAGCTAGAGCTAGAAAATTGAGAGATTCGCAAAGGGCGGCTGACATTCTTTTCATGGTGTTTGTGGATAAGTTTTGTTTTTCCTTTAACTTTTGGACTCTGAAGTAAAGATTTGTGCTTTGTGATGTTGTGTTGTATTTGTGCAGGATTGGATACAGTATGATCACTGATGCAGAGGAGAAGGGGCTTATCACTCCAGGCAAGGTGGGTAAAATCAAACCTTTTGGTGCTCTCCCTGTATTATGCTAGTGAAATGTTGGGTTGAAAACCCTATTAATTCTGTGTAGGTTTTTCAGTCTACCCACTATTCCTCTGTCTTTTCCGTGGTGCCGCTCAAGCGCTCACAATTGCATTATGAGGCTAGAGGATAGGGACTTATTTATAGATTTTACTTTCAAGTGATACAAAATGACCTATCTGTTTCCTTTACACCGTACCGTGAGACTCCTGAGCTATGTCATTGGGGTAGATGAAAGGATGTGCATGCATGTGGTTAGAGCTCAATTAAAAAAATAGATTGACCATTGTACCATAATTCCCTAACCTTTTCTAGATAAAGAACCACTGGGCACTTTGCAATGAAGATTACCCAATGATCGATGGTTGGGTCTAACCTGGTTTAGTTGGGTTGATTTTATAGCATTTTGAATTGATTAGAGCTAGTATGACCTTCAAAAGTGTCTGGGTAGTTTGGACCTATTATGTTAGATACAATCCCAACCCCCCAGGCCCCTAGAGGTGGTGGCTTTTACATAGGAACCGACAACAGAAACTACATTTTTTTCCAGTCAAAATATGTTGGCTCCATTGCGTCAGTACAAAAGTTTTATTTTCTTATTCTTTTAAACAATGATTACATTATTTGTGATAGCAACATGTTTTGATGTTTGATGTTTCTTCTAGATTAATATATTTGATAATGTCTAGGGTTCATGTATGTGGCCTTGATTTTCGGTATTGTTCATTTTCTCCTTCACCTTTTTGTTTGATTTGTGTGCAGATTCTTGGCCCAAGCATGTTTATGTTAACCCTTCACGGGCACATTGGTTTCAGCTTTCTAATTACCATTCACGTGATCCAATTAGTATAGCGTCTTTATTTAATATTTCACAAATCACAATGCCTCTGATGAATAATGATATGTTGACCCTTATTAGCAAACTTGCCGACCCACTAGTGCACACAGGCATTTGATTCATGCTGACAACTATTAAGCTTTTATTTGGTGGCAAACACATTCTGCAAACTGCTTGTAAAGCTAGATTTATTAAAACTTTCAGACTGCCAAGATCTGATTTCACTGATATTTTGCTTTCCATGTAATGGTTGCCAGAGTGTGCTGATTGAACCAACTAGTGGCAACACAGGCATTGGACTGGCCTTCATGGCTGCTGCAAAGGGGTACAGACTTGTACTAACAATGCCTGCCTCCATGAGTATGGAGAGGAGAATCATATTGAAGGCTTTTGGCGCTGAATTGATCCTGACTGACCCACTCTTGGGAGTGAATGGAGCTATCCAAAAGGCGGAAGAGCTAGCAGCAAAGACACCCAACTCATACATCCTTCAACAATTGAAAATCCTGCTAACCCAAAGGTGTAGCATAACTTAACATTTATATTTGGAGAACATCTTAGTGCCCATGTTGATGTTTGCTTGTGAGTTCTCGCACTGAACTATGTCGTGCAGATTCATTATGAGACAACTGGGCCTGAAATCTGGAAAGGCACAGGAGGGAAAATTGATGGCCTTGTTTCTGGCATTGGGACAGGGGGTACCATAACTGGAGCTGGAAAATACCTCAAAGAGCAAAATCCTAATATCAAGGTAAGCACTAGAAGGCCTTTTTTCGCTGCAGTATTAGCTGCTCACTTTGACTTTTATGAAAACAGTATCTGATTTTTTTCCTTATGTAAGCTCTATGGTGTGGAGCCAGTAGAGAGTGCTGTCTTATCTGGTGGAAAGCCTGGTAATGTTTGCCTCTGGCATATACTCCTTTCGTTTTACATACTGAGTCATCCATTAAGTCCATCTCGTGGTTTTGTGGTTGTTTTCAGTGTCTGAATATACAACAATGTAAATTATCAAGTTCACTTTAAGGTTTCCCGCGATTACCAAAACCTAAAAACATTCCTTAGGAGTTTCCCTTTTGTGATTTGCATTGCTTTGTACTTGTCATGTTAAATATCTTGTCAAGAAGGTAGATCTAACAGATGTTATCATTGGATGGCTGGAAACAAGAATTACGGATGGTTAAGCATTGTTAATGTGGCCTTGTGAGGAGGCTTTTTTGGTGGTCAAAATAAGAAAGATATCCCTTAGGAAGAAGGGACCTTGTGAACCATTTTGCACCAAGCCACCAACATATTCTGCTTTGTTTCTTGATACCTGCTTGTTTTGGACTCATGAGATTCAGTTCTTGTAAGCAGGGCCACACAAGATTCAAGGAATTGGAGCTGGTTTTATCCCTGGTGTCCTGGATGTTGACCTCGTCGATGAAGCTGTACAGGTATGTTTTCCTCCAGTATTAAGTTGAGCTGTAGAGAAGACACTATACAAACAATTTGTCACCGAATTATTTTTTGCTCACTCGGTTCATAGTTTTACTTTTCTCCAGTGCGAATAGAAGTTTGCGGTAGATCTACGTCGTTCCTGATTGTGTTTGCATTCATCTGCATCTTTTACCCTGGTGTAACCTTTTGTGCATTCAATTGTTTGCTAGGTTTCAAGTGATGAAGCTATCGAGACTGCAAAGGCTCTTGCTTTGAAAGAAGGGTTGCTGGTGGGTTTTCTGTCCGAAATTATCTATGATTTATCTATTATTAAGCAGTAGTACACATATTGTTTTTTCTGTCGAGCCTGTCCATATATGGGTGATTTGAAATTATATCGTTGCCTCCGCCATTGATGATGTAAATATTGTAGGTTGGAATATCTTCTGGTGCGGCTGCAGCTGCGGCCATTAGGGTTGCTCAGAGGCCTGAAAATGCAGGAAAACTTTTTGTTGTAAGTGATACATTTCCTCCCGTTAATTTCAATGTTCGAGCTGCATGGGTCTTCCCCCAAAATCCACCTCATCTTTTAAACAATCACAAATGAATAGATCTGCTACACATTTACACTTGAATGCCCCATAGGGAGACCAACCTCATTTGTTTTGTCAATGCAACATCTGTACTTGTCAATTCTCATATTGCAAACAATGGAGTATGAATACAATTTACATATTCCACCAAGTGAATAGAGGCTTTTAGCAACAATCTCCGCATGCATCCCAATGTTGACATTATTACCTCTATGTAGGTCGTATTCCCAAGCTACGGAGAGCGCTATCTTTCGTCGGTGCTCTTCCAGTCCATCACGAAGGAAGCTGAGAGCATGGTGGTCGAGTCCTAGAGCGCAATTTCCGGCAGCTATTTTCGAAGTCGATCTCTCCATTCCTGGGAGTCCACAGAAATAAAGCTTTGGTGTCTTTTCTTGTGTTGAGTGAAATAACGTCAATCCGCTTCTGTCATGTTTATTCTGCTTGTGTCCCTTAAAAAAAGTTTATTCTGCTTGTGTAGCAATGGAGAATACATTGTGTTAGCCCTGTGGTGTTAACAATTTGCATTTTCTCTGCTCTGTATGTTGAACTCCTTTTCTATGGTCCTTGTCAGCCAGTGTGAAATAAAGCATTAGGATGTCTTTCATGTCAGAATCTATGAACCTAAGCGTCCAGTGTTCTACAAAAATTTTCACAAGACAACGGTATACTTGATAATGACAATTAGGCCCAAACCAGTGCTCCGGTCCTTGGGCCAGTGCAACTGTCCAACACCAACACAGAGAGAGAGAGAGAGAGAGGCTGATGAGTGGAGTAGAGTACTGATGAAACATTGATGCTCCTAGTCCTTGGTTGCTGCTGTTTGCAGCAGCTAACTGGCTTTGGCAGGACGAAAGAAACGAGCATGAGTCAAAAAGGTGTAATGCAGGTTACGTTCATGTTCCAGTCACTGTACTGGCAGCACTGTTGCCAATGCCAGAATGGATTCCACACCATCATTCATTGACACCGGTCCCTCCATTTGTACAACGTTGTTTTTGTAGCCACACACACTGGACCACCGTCTATACTTGGAGGCTAGGTTAGATATAGGGAGAATTTTCTGTATACCTAATCCCTAATTTATCACTAGAAAAAGTTTGCCTCTTTGTGTACCACTGCGTTTTTTATTTGTTCTTTTTCATACCATTTCCAGCACTTCGGTTAGTTGGAGTAGCCGTTAAACCCAAATAATCTCTATCTAACTGTCATCTTCTTCCTTCCCCTCTCTCTTCTCTCTCCTACCCCCACCGGCCACCTCCTTTCCTCTCTCTCCCCTATTCTTGGCCACGTGTTGTAACCACCCATGATGAGCTTCCACTGCCCCTACTCCACCACCACGCGAGGTGCTCGCACCCCACCATCATAGCCCTCGAGGACAGCCTCCCCCCTCCTCTGCCCAGTCCGAGCACCCCATGCACATGGCCATCAGATTGAACATGGGGATAGATTTTAAATTGAAATCAAAACTAGAAGTTGAGTAACTGCTCAAAAAGCAAACCAATTCCTTGGTTACCCTGATCTATATCAAACTTGAAATCAAGAAACAGGAACAAATCAAACTTTGCATTAGCGCAATAGTGGCATCAGCGTCCTAGACACAGTCGCTGCTACCAAGGCCGACCTCCTCGCTGCTGCAAAACTTACAATTGCGGACATGGAGCACTTTGTAACATCCCAAATTTTGGAATGTTCGAAAATTGTGAAGAATTTAAAATTCTATGTGCATCTTATTAGCATTTGACATTTTTGCCGAAACCTTATTTTATACCCTAAGTTTTGTGTTGAGCAAATAATAATTGGAGTTGATTCTCGAGCACGCAATAAGTAATCATGACAATAAAGGATACCAAATAATTTAAATGTGAGTTTAATCTCTAAAAACCTAAATTTGATTTAATTAATTAGAGCAAAGCTTTATTTAAAGATCAGAGAAAAGAAAATCATTAAAATCAAGCATTTATTCAAGTTTAGATCAACCATCATACAAAAATGAGAGTATGACCTAAGAATTTAAATAAAGAATTGGTGAGTTCAAACTCTGAGAACATAATTCGAAAATTCCTTTACTGAATCAAAACAAGGTTTATAAAATTCATATGGGGTGAGTTCAACCATGAGGACTTAATTTGAATTTAAGTTATTAAATGGACAAAAATGCAGCTTGAGAAATAGATGTATGTATGTATGTATGTATGTATGTATGTATGTATGTATGTATGTATGTATGTATGTATGTATGTATGTATGTATGTATGTATGTATGTATGTATGTATGTATGTATGTATGTATGTATGTATGTATGTATGTATGTATGTATGTACGTATGTACGTATGTACGTATGTATGTATGTATGTATGCACATACATATCCAAAAGTACAGCAAGGGATATCAGAAACTCATACTTAAGTAATTGAACTAGGATTCGCATTTTAAATATGATGCAAAACTTGATAAACCCTAATGTAAATTTGAATGTCAAATTTAAAAATTCCAGATTTTAAAATGCGCCTAGCCCTTCCTTTCCTTTTCTCACTTTTTCTCCTCTCCCCTCTCTCTTCCACGCAGCCCCACGCTCCTACCCTCTCTCCTCTCCCTTTCCCTGCCGCCGCCCCCGCCTCTCTCCTCCCTTCCCCTTTCCTTCTTCCCCTTTCCCTATTTCCATTCTCTCTTGCGTATGCCACCGCCGCCATGCCCGCTAGTCGCGCGCCTCACAGACTGCCACTGCCTTGCCTCGGCACCAACCACCCCGCGCCACTTCTTCTGCCTCACTGCACTTGCCCCCATCGCGTCCTCACTGCGCGCCGACGTCGCTCCATCGCGCAAGACGCCACCCACGCCGCCGGTCTCCGGTGGCGGCCACCATAGCGCCTTCCCCTACTGACTACAAATAAGCAACCTCGCTCCCCATTTCTCCTGCGCTCCTCCCATTCCTCGTTGCCTCCTTGTGTGCCAACCGCCGTGCTCGCTCGCCGATTCTGCCGCCAGTGCCACCTCCTCCTTAGGGGACCATTCTTTGATTCCGTGCACGAAGAGCAACTCCTCGACGCCCTGAAGCCTTCCCCGCCATGGCCGGAGCCTCCCCCTCACCCCAGCTCGTCGGCGCCGAGAAGCCCCTTCGCCGCCTCCCTGTCCACGCCATCGGCTCACCTCAGTACCTCCCCAGCCAAGCCGTCGCCATTGGTGAGTCCCTCCCGACCCCCTACTGCTCATGCACCAATCAATTTATCCTTCCCTCCACCACGCCGCCGTCGCACCGTGACTACCTGCCGCCGGCCGCTCTGGGCTGTCGCCCGCCCGCCTCGCCGCCGTTCCAGTCCGCGCCACCTCCCCATTAGCTTCCTCGCCTCCTCGCGGTTCCATTTTGCCGGTCTGCCCAGCCTCCACAGCCACCCCTCGCCGGAGCTCCCGCCGCTCGGCCACGCTGGCCTTCTTCCTCTGTTTTGCTTAGCTGCGCCTTAGCCTCAAGTAATTCCCTGCACCTTCTCAAGTCAGCCCAGGCCGTCGGCCCACTTGGCTAACAGAGCATACGCTAAGCACTTGCAAGTTCTCAGGTTCCCTATTCGAACCCAGCCAGCTGCACTTTTCTCCCCACATTTTTATTCTATTTATTATGGCTCATTTTAATTAATAAAAATCAAGGAAAATTAAATAATAATTTAGAGAAGCTAATAAAATTTAATGAGGGTGTAAATGAGATTATTTAAGATTTATAATTGGACTAGTTCATGTATGCACAATTAATATGGTAGCAATCATCTAAAAGGCTAATTATTATTTCAAAGCAATAGTAAAGAAATATGACTTTGGTTAAATATTCAAACTTAATAAAGATTACCCTTAATTATAATATATGCCCTAACATTTAACATACCGTCGTTAAACAAAGCTCCTTGGTAGATTTAATTAAGTGGCTATATTAATATATGAACCCGTATGACAAGCCTTTCTAGATAAATAAATTTAAACTAAAAATAAAGCTAAGCTTAATAATAATAATAATAATAATAATAACAAAGATGTAGACAAAATGATAATGGTGCCAACAATTAAATCTCAACGTTAGATTTAGTAAATAATAATGTTGAGCATAATTGAATATAGCAAGCTACGACCCGTATAAATAGATCCTAATTGAAATTAAACTAAGCCTAGTAATAACTAAGGATACATAAAATGTTGAATCATAAAATGCTATAAAACCATACTCTAATATTAATTTAGTAAGCTAAAAATTATATGCATCGCCATATATATAACATATGCCCTGAAGATTAGCGCTCGACAAAAACAAAGCTCAGCTAAACTCATACACTGAATCATAGGTCTAACATAATTCATGGGACTTCCTTGATAAATACAAAAATAAATAGAGGAAGCTATTAATACAAAGATCGAGTCATCGTATTCTACCATTAGCTATACCTAGTTGTCTCCGAGCACTAAACAAAACCAATCTCGTGGATATACCTTTATCATGACCCATCCTTGATCTCCATTTTGACAAGTTTCCCTGCCATTCCCCACCTCACTCCAACTACTATGACACCGACAATACTCCGCGTCCAATCAACCTTGTCTCAAATCACCTATTTAATCATAATAAAAATTAATCAAGTTCAATTGGGTTTATTTGGATCCCTTGAGTTATTTGCTTTTATTTGGATTCAGTCGCTTATCGCGTAGTTAGAAACTGGAGTCCCGAAGAATCAATGAATCAAGCGAGATCAAGATCAAGGTGAAGATAAAGACCAGAAGCTCAAGACCATCAAATGAGATAGCTTTGAGTGAGCTCAAGACCGCGGTAAACCGCGCAAGGCGAGTCAATATTTTGATCATGTTGAACCTACATTTTCTGCAAATTACTTTTGTTTAAATTATCAAATTGTATGTTGTTTTTTATATGCAAATACATGTTTAATTAAAGATTCTAGTTATATGCCCACTATTTAACTTGATTAATATTACACCTCCTTTGGAAGATTTGAATATGTGAACCTTGTCACTCTAACAAAACTATAATAGTAACCTTTCGAAAATAAGTCCGTAATTATATGCCATGCTTAGTATTGCTTAGACACTCGAGAGCGCTGAAATGCCCCGAGTATCATTTTTAATCATGAGAAAATTTGGTTGGGCAGTCATGGTGGTAATGACTGGTATATGTTGGATATGATTATTTTATGCTCCCCCAAAAACCTCAAACTGCTTATCTATCTGGGTGGATGGTTCGGGGTATGGTGCAGTGGTGCACGAGAGTGTGGTTAGTGGTAGAACCGCCTAGATAACCCTAAGGACTAAATCTTGTCATGACCTCCGGTGTAAAACAAGTACAACCACAAATCTGTAAAATACAACATGGCTTAGTAGATTTACCGGACCCTGAAAGTCATCCTCACAGGTGGAGGAGGTGAGGTAGTGCTAGCGGCTGTCTGTGTGGGGGGCTTGAATGGGACACTTGTTGAGGGTGAAGTTCTTCTGCGGCGTGCTAGCAGTGTGGGTAGCCAGCTGCTAGACGCATAGGAGCGGAAACATCCCGCACAACGTATGGGACCCACCGCAAGTGGGAGCGACCCATAGGGTGAATGATGGAAGGGGCGATGTACTTTGAACGGTTACTGTGATAGTTTGCTCAACCATATGACTAAGGAATCGTGTGGGGTAACGAGTGAACTGTCTCTTGTGGGTAAAGTGTGCAAACTCTGCAGAGTCAAAACTATTTGAATAGCCGTGCCTACGGTCATGGGCGGACATGGGAACTTAACCTGATATAGTTCTATTTCAAAAAAAAACTTTATGGGTGAAAATGGAAAAGTGGAGGGCAGTGAAAAGCCCTGATTTTGTTGCCCTAGGTGTCGTCCCAGTGATAATGTAAGCGGCTATAATGCGGAAGGTCTAGCATATGGTCCAGAGACCATGTAACGGTGGATAGAATCTGGATCGCTATTAATATTGCATTCTCTTACACATTATGTTTTTGTTCAAAACTGCTAGGTCTCAGGAAATTTCTATGTATTATATTTTTAAATAATGGTAATACTTCTCACAAAATAAAATATCAGGAAGAATAAATAGAGTCGTAAGGAAAGAAGATGGTTGTTTGGGGTAAGTGTAACATCCTAAAAATTCAAGAATTCAAAAATATGGAGTTTTAAAAAAATTTCTTGCATTTTGCTAGCACTCCAATTTCTTCTGAATATTTACTTGAAATCTTTTTGAGTTTTGTGCCATACAAATTAATAATTAAGAATACTCCCAAATGCAAATAATAATCTTGTAAATTATAAAAACAGAAAATGTCATTACAGAGCACGAAATCAAAATGCCAACACCTTGAATTCAAATTCAGGTCAATAAAATAATATCCAAATTAAAAACGATGACGGTGTTACTAAAAGGAATAGACAACCCAATGATCTGCGCACAAATTTAAAACTCACATTTTAATGGGTTGGAAATTTAAACATAAATTTTATGCAAGAACTGAAATTAATAATCTTGAATGTGAAATAGAAACTCAATTTCCCAATTTATCATTCATTTCCCCTATTTTCCAAAACCATGGCCTCAACCTTTTTCTACCCTTTCCTTTTTCCCTTTTTCTCATACGCGCGGGCCCCCCACCCCTTCCCTCTCTCTCCCTTCCCTTTTCCCTTGCGCACGGGCCCGGTCTGCCAGCCCCCTTCTCCCTCCATACCTTTCTTCTTTTCCCCTGTGCGCCGGTCGTCCTCCTTGCGTCAGCGGCGCTTCCTCCCGCCGTCGGCCCGGCCCGCATCACCGCACGTTGCTGCTTCTGTGCACCTACGTCGCCCGTCGCGTCCCCATCAAGGTGCCAACGCCATGCCCTGCGCGCGTCACTCTGTGCACGCATGTCCGCGCGCCAGGCCGGCTATGCCGTCACCATGCCGCGCCTAGGTCGCCAGCCACAGTGGTTTCGCAGCGGCACCCCACCCCCATGCTATAAATAGCCCACCTACTCTAGCCCCCCCCGGCGCCTCTCATCTCCTCCCCTTCTTCCCCGCTCACCACACCGCCGTCGACTCCATTTCCAATCGCCGGCGCTCCCGCCTGGGCCATTCCCTCCACAAGACACCCCGGTTCAATTGCCTTCTTCAGGAGCATGCCCGAGGCGTCACGAGGCATCCCCAATCTTCGGCGGCGACTTTCCCTCACCCCAGCTCGCCGGCGCCGAGAAGCCCTTTGCCGCCTCCCCCGTCCACGTCGCCGGCCCGCTACGGGCATTCTCCGGCTCAGCAAAACGCATGGTGAGCATCCCCGTGCTCCCCTCCTACTCCCGCGCACTTCAGATTCCCCCTCCCCCACGTCTGCGCCGCCGCCCCCTTTCCACCCTCGCCGCTGGCTGCTCAAACAGCCGCCCCCGCCGACCAGCGCCGTCCCGGGCCGTGCCGCATCCCCCACCGGCTTCCACACCTCCCCGGGAACGCATTTTTCTAGCTCACCTTGCCCCTCTGGCCCCCCGCCGCCGGCCGTGCGCCCCAACTCCTCTATTTTGGCCGGCCAGCTCCTTGCTTTAGCTTGCTTCTTCAATATTTGGTTCCCCTAGTTGGTCACGAAAGACCGAAGGACAGCTGGCTAGCCGAGCGCACGCCTTACGCACTTTCTCCTCAGGTCCTGAGTTCGATCCCACCGACCGCACCATTTTTCCCATTTCATTTTATTTCAATTTTTACCCCATTTCACTTAGTAAAAATTAAGGAAAATTAGGAAATAATCTAGGAAATGTAATAAATTTAATTAGGGTATAAAATAAAGTTGCTTAAAGATTTAATATTGATTAGTTATTATATGAGTAACTAATATAGCTTAAATATTTGTTTGAGGTCTAATTGTCAATCAAAGGCATTAATAAAATGTGGTTTTATTTAAAGTCCAAATTTAATAAGGAACCTAATTAAAAATATATCCAAGTTAAAGTTAAGGGAAATGATTAAATAACATGTTAACTATAAAAGTAGGAATTTAAATTAGGATTACCCTTAATAATAACTAAAACATGTGCCCCAACATTTAACATGCCACCATTAAATAAACCCCAATGGTAAATTTAATTAAAAAGCAACATTGAGATAAGCCCCTGTATAGCAAATTGGACCCTAGGTAAATAGAAATTTAACTAAAGGTCGAACCTTGTCAAGTGCTAAGTAAAGGGCAAAAATATCAATACCAGTAACTTTCATAGCACCTCTAGATTAAAAAGTCATATTAATGTACAGGTACCAAAATATAATAGCCCTAGGTCATCAGATATTAAAATGACCTAACCAATATATATAAATAATCCGAAGTGAACATTTAATTAATAACACAAGTAATTAGGGTTGCATAAAATGCTGCATATCAAATTAATAGTAATATGAATTAATTCCATAACCTAAAAGTTGTATACGCCGTCTTGGAACCCCTGCCTTAACCCATAAGTGGCAGTATTTGACCAATACAACACTTAATACTTAACTAAGTTCATATATCTGCCCATATGTCTGTCATGATTCATGGAACCTTCTTAATAAAAATAAAAATAATAAAATAAGTTACTAATAAAAGAAGTTATTAAATAAAAGGGTCGATCCAAGGTATTCTAAAATCGGCTATGCTTAGCCATCCTCGAGTCCTAAGCAGAATATTCCTTCATTGTAAGCCATCCTTGGGTCTTCCTTTACCATTTATCACCTCGCTCCAACCCTTTGACTCCGTTAACACTCCGCACCCCCATTGAGTTTATTTGGATTTTTTTGGACTTTGAGTTATTGCATTTATTTGGATTCAGTTGCTTAGCGCATAATTAGAAATTGGAGTCCTGAAGAATCAGTGGATTAAGAGAAGCCAAGATCGAGGTGAAGATAAAGACCAGAGGCTCAGAGCCTTCAAAGAGAAAGCGTTAAGTGAGCTCAAGACCGCGGTAAAACGTGCCAAGCGAGTCAATACTTTGATCATGTTGAACCTACATTTTCTGCAAATTACTTTTGTTTAAATTATCAAATTGCATGCAGTTAATTTATATGCAAATACATGTTTAATTTAAATTCTAGTTATATCCCATTGTGTACATTGATTAATATTACACCTCCTTGGAACATTTGAATTTGTGAACCTTGTCGCCCTAGCAAAAATTATAATAGTAACATTTCAAAAATAAGTCCATAATTATATGCCATGCTTAGTATTGCTTAGATACGCATGGGCGAGAGCGCCCAAGCATCACTTTTAATCATGAGACAATTTGGTTGGGCAGCCATGGTGGTAATGACTGGTGTATGTTGGATATGGATATTTTATATTCCCAAAAACCTCAAATTGCTTAATTATCTGGGCGGATCGTTCAGGGGTATGGTGCAAGGGTGCACGAGAGTGTGGTTTGTGATAGAACCGCTCAGATAACCCTAAGGACTGAATCTTGTCATGACCTCCTATGTAAAACAAGTACAACCACAAGTCTGTAAAGTACAACTTGGCCTAGTAGATTTACCGGGCCCTGAAAGTCATCCTCATAGGTGGAGGAGGTGAGGTAGTGCAAGTGGCTATCTGGGTGACGGCTTGAACGGGGCACCCGCAGAGGGTGAAATTCTGCTGTGGCGTGATAGCAGTGTGGGTAGCCAGCTGCTAGGCGTTCAGAAGGAGAACATCCCGCACAACCTATGAGACCTGCCGCAAGTGGGCCAAGCTCATAGGGGTGAGATGATGGAAGGGGCGAGGTACTTTGAACGGTTACTATGATGGTTGGCTCAACCGCATGGCTAAGGAATCATGTGGGGCAACGAGTAAACCATCTCTTGTGGGTAAAGTGTGCAAACTCTACAGAGTCAAAACTATTCGAATAGCCGTGCCCACGGTCAAGGGCGGACATGGGAATTTAACCAGATATAGTTCTATTTCAAAAACTTTGTGGGTGGGAATGGAAAAGTGAAGGGTAGTGGAAAGCCCGGATTTGTGTTGCCCTAGGTGTCGTCCCAGTGATAGTGTAAGCGGCTATAACGCTGAAGGTCTAGCATATGGTGCAGAGACCATGTAATGGTGGATGGAATCTGGATCGATATTATTATTGCATTCTCTTACACATTATGTTTTTGTTCAAAACTGTTAGGTCTCAGGAAATTTTTATGTATTATAGTTTAAAATCATGACAATACTTCCCACAAAGTAAAATGTTAGGAAGAGTAAATAGAGTTGTAAGAAAAGAAGATGGTTGCTGGGGTAAACATATAAAGATGTTGGTGGATTCACGTCAATCATAAAAAGGATACGATAGTGTGGATTCTAGAGAAATAAATTGGTGGAGCCTAAATGAATATATAGGCTAGATAGACGATTTGAATGATTTTTGGAGAATTAGGAGGTACAAAGATAATTGCTGGATTACAACACTGATAACTAATATAAATTCTTAGGAGATGGTGCTGATAATGGGATTAATAGAATCTGATCGATTACTGGGTGGTTCAATTGAATCTTTGGGAATTTGGAGGAATGATAACAATTATTGGAGTATAATCTTGATCAATGATAATCTTGGTGGATGTATACTAAGGAATCGTAGATTTGATCACTGATATTCTTGGTGGAGGTATACTAGTGAACTAGTTAGAGTTAAATAAGAGGGATTATTGGAAGATCAAATTATGGTTTTGGATCAATAACAAAAGGATTGAATTATTAGAAAGTCCTGATACAAATGATGTCGGTGGATTAAAAAGTAATTACATTAGAGGATCAATAAAATTCAGAAGTGAAGAGTTGATGAATAGTTATTACAAGATTGGATTATTAGGAATTCATAACGCAAAAGTGAGAGACCATGTGGTTATGACCCCATGTTTATGATGAGTAATTGACATCGGTTTAGGAAAGTCGAGTTTGGTTTGAGTGGTTCAGACCATGCCGTTGCATGGTACAATCGATTTCGGTCGGACTTGGTCAAACCTGGTCAAAGTAATTAGGATGCATATTCTCTTGATTTGACAGGTTTGGGCTCTTTCATGCGTAAGTTGGTTCATTGATGCTATTAAACTGCCCCAAGCTGGAGAAGAGCAAGGGCGACTACGGCGGTGTGAGCAAGAATGACTACATCGACAAGAACCGCAACAAGAAGCCCTCAGCTCATGCCCAAGGCAAGAAGAAGCTCCACGACCTTGGCAAAGCCAAGAAGCTCTTCCATCGCGTCCTCACTGCCTTCGACGACCTCGACCTCAGCGAGGTGGAGGGGTGGAGCGACGACGCTGGAACGGACGAGCCAGACCCCAAGGGCGGCAACGACTTCTCCGGCATGTGCTTCATGGCCCTTGAGGGCGAAGTGAGCGACAACGAGCTGTACTCCGACTCCGATGAGGTATACCCTCCTACGACCAGCTTAATGATGCTTTTCTTAAGCTAGAAAAATTACATGCTAGATCTAGAGCTAGGGTTAGCGAGTTGGAGAAGGAAGTAGAGAGCTTGTCACGGAGCTTACTTCACTTAGATCTGCTCCCTCCCGTGACGAATGTGATACATGCTATGCCTTGCTGGGTGACATGGAGAAATTAAGAACCTCTCATGATAGTCTGTCCTCTGAGCTTGACTTGATTAAGGTGGAGAATGTTAGTCTTCTTGCTGAGCTAGAGATGAGTAGGGTAGCACCTCTTTCATCTGTTGTTGAGACTACATCTTGCACCTCATGTGAGGATAAGGATATGCGTTTAGAGGTCTTTATACCATGTTGCTCGATCTGCCCGAGACTTGTGAAAGTTGTAATAATTTGAAGATGAACCTAAAACGAGCAGATCATAAAATTGCTGAATTACAAGCTTTTCTACTTGAGCCTATTGCTTCATGTATGAATTGTCCCAAGCTTACTGCTGAACTTGAATCTGTCTCCAAACAGTTTCAAGATTTAGTTGATGATAACAACAGATTGGCTCAAAATGCTTCTAAGGACCCTGTTAGCTCACCATGCATTAATTGTAATAAACTAAAATCTGACTTGATTGCATTGGATGAAAAATGTGTGAAACTAACTAAGGACCTTCTATAGAAGCCACCTTCTGCTTGTAATGTGTGTGCTGCTGTGGGGGAGAAGCCCGAGGGTAAGGTAGAGACACCTAACGACGTGAACCACTTGACTAGCAGTAGGACTGTCCTTTCTGAGTCGACTGTGCATGCACAAGCCATTCGCTCTTCTGCTATTGGTTCTTCTTAAGCTTCCTTACCTTCTGTTGTCTCTTCTTCCCCCTGCTCTTCTTGCACCTCTCTCTTTCGGGAGTGTCAGTACCTTATGAACACTCTCAAGAGATTTGTAGGAGGCAAGAAGAAGCTAAATCTTATTCTAGACCAATCCAAGATTTGCAGATTCAATCAGGGTCTAGGATATGATTTCTATGAGGATATGAGGAAGCATCCACCTGCCGTGCTTAGACCCATAGCCGCAGGTGTGATCGAGGTCGAGCCCAGAACTGAGAAAGTTCAATTCAAGTCAGCGGGCTTTGTCCAAGGGATTTCTGACAGTAAGGTGATTCCACCTGCTACTTCGGCCTCTTAGAAGGTGAAGCCTCATCATGCTACTTCTACCTCTCAGAAGGTGAAGTATCATTGCACCTTCTGTCAGAAGGATGGACACTTAATCGATCGATGCTTCAGGCGCGCTAAGATCGCGCGTAGAGACCGTGTTGAGGCTCTTAGGTGTATTCAGGGTCAGCTCCAGACCTTGAGTGCACCTAAGACCAACACGAGGTCTAGGTTTGTTTCCGATGGGTTTGGGCAACATCGAGGACTTGGTTTTTCTGAATTTTCTGGTTTTCGTCCTCGTGCTCCCTTTGGTCATGACTTTCGCTGTTCTGAGGATAGATCTCGTTTCCCCCGTCGAGATGGCTACCCGCGGCGTGATCAGCATGTTGCTGGTGCTCCGACTCGCTCTTCCATAGCAGTCGGACCCAACAACAGCTCCAGGTCTGCTCGTGGACCTTCTGCCTCTTTGAGCGACCGAGAGCGTAGGGTAGTTAGAGGTCAATCGTGTTTGACTACTTCTGCTGTCAGACGTGTTACTCAGCATTGGGTGCCAAAATCACTCTTGATTTATCCCGATCGAGCCTTTACTCTGCTTGACTCAGTTCACCGCATTTGGGAAGGAGAGGTTTGGCTCGTAGACTCCGGTTGTTCCCGTCATATGACCGAGACTCACGTTGGTTTTCTTCCCTAGCCCGCGCTCCAGGTGATGAGACGATCACTTTCGGAGACGCTTCGTCTGGGCGCGTCATCGCCAAAGGTATAGTGCGCGTTAATGAGTCTTTTATTTTAAAAGATGTTGCCTTGGTTAGTAAGCTGCGGTATAACTTGCTTTCAGTCTCTCAGCTTACCGATGATGGTTATGAGGTGAGCTTTAAGAAAAACGCTTGCAAAATTCTTGATTCATCGGGTAGTCTGGTTTGCGGGATTTCTCGTTACGGGAGGATCTTTCGTGCTGATTTTTCAGAGTCTTCTGGTGATCCTCTCCGGAGTTTGGTTGCTTCTGAGTCCCGTGACCTTACTTTTTGGCATAGGAGACTTGGTCATGTTGGATTTGACCATTTGACCCGAGTTAGCAGCCACGATCTCATTCGTGGTCTGCCGAAACTCAAGATGTTCAAAGATCTTGTTTGCGCTCTATATCGGCACGGCAAGATGGTTGCCGCTTCTCACCCTCCGGTCACAGTGACTATGACCGATGCACCGGGACAGCTGCTCCATATGGACACAGTTGTACCAGCTCGAGTGCAGTCAGCAGGAGGGAAGTGGTATGTTCTTGTCGTGGTCGATGACTTCTCGAGGTTCTCTTGGGTGTTTTTCTTAGCCTCGAAGGATGAGACGTTTACACATTTTCGAGGTCTTTTCAGTAGGCTTTCTGTTGAGCTCCCGGGCGCCTTACGAGCTATCCGCAGTGATAATGGCACAGAGTTTAAGAATTCCTACTTTGAGAGGTTCTGTGATGAGACAGGTGTAGAGCACAAGTTCTCTTCTTCGCACGTCCCACAGCAGAATGGCGTCGTGGAGAGAAAGAACCGTACCTTGGTCGAGATGGCCAGGACGATGCATGATGAGTATTCTACACCTAGGAAGTTTTGGGCTGAGGCTATAGAGACCGCGTGCCATGTTTCGAACAGAGTTTTTCTTCGGGCACACTTGCATCACACTTCTTATGAGTTGAGATATGGGCGAAAACCCAGTGTCTCGCATTTTCGCGTATTTGGTTGCAAGTGTTTCATTCTGAAGTCCGGGAACCTAGACAAGTTCGAGTCACATTCTTGTGATGGTATCTTTCTAGGTTACTCGACTTCTTCATGGGCGTATAGGGTTTGGATCTGCAAGTCTAGTAAGTTGGTAGAGACCTGTGAGGTGACCTTCGACGAGGCCAGTCCGGGGACTAGGCCCAATATCTCAGGTTCTTTAGAGCAGTACGAGCCCATCTTTGTGGATGATGAGGACGATGGAGATGAGGGTTGTTTACCCGATCCAGTTCCTCATCCTCCCCTTGAGGTGCCTTCCTCTACTGCACCTCCAGGTGATCAGCCCATGCCTTCTGTTTCCTCTGGAGCTAGTGGCTCTGTTCCTACCTCATCAGCTCACGAGGTAGAGGCCACTTCTTCTCACCCAGGACCTCCTCGACATATTCAGAAAGACCATCCTTCCGAGTAGATTATTGGAGACCTTTTTGAGTGAGTCACACGTTCAAAGTCCGGCATGTCACATTTTTGTCTCCATTCTGCATTTGTCCCAAGGATGTTAGTCATGCACTATCTGATGAGTCTTGGGTCAATGCCATGCATGAGGAGTTAGAGAATTTCGAGAGAAACAAGGTCTGGTCGCTTGTCGAGCCCCCTCGAGGTCACAATGTCATTGGGACTAAGTGGATGTTCAAGAACAAGCAAAGTGAGGATGGGGTTGTCATTCGGAACAAGGCTAGACTGGTAGCTCAGGGCTTTTCTCAGGTTGAGGGTCTAGACTTCGAGGAGACCTTTGCCCCTGTAGTTAGACTTGAGGCCATTAGAATCCTGCTTGCTTTCGCAGCTTCTAAGGGTTTCAAGCTTTACTAGATGGATGTCAAGAGTACCTTCCTCAATGGGTTTATTGAGGAAGAAGTCTATGTGAGACAGCCTCCAGGTTTCGAGAACCCCAAATACCCAAACCATATTTTCAAACTTTCCAAAGCCTTGTATTGACTTAAGCAGGCCCCTAGAGCTTGGTATGAGAGGCTTAAGTCCTATTTGTTGAGTCATGGTTTTGAGATGGATAAGGTGGATAAGACCTTGTTCATTCGCCGGCATAGCACAAACCTTCTGCTCGTCCAGATTTATGTGGATGACATCACCTTTGGCGGCTCTTCTCATACTCTTGTTTCACAATTCTCGGATGTCATGAGCACCGAGTTTGAGATGAGTATGATGGGTGAGTTGACTTTCTTCCTTGGCTTCCAGATCAAGCAGACTCGGGAGGGTACCTTCTTGCATCAAGGTAAGTACACTCGTGACCTCCTAACACGGTTTGACGTGAGTGATGGCAAGCCAGTGTTGACTCCCATGGCGTCCACAGCTTCTCTTGACCCAGATGAGGACGGCGAGCCAGTTGATCAGAAGGAGTATCGCAGCATGATTGGCTCCCTCTTATACCTCACTGCATCGAGACCAGACATACATTTCGCTGTGTGTTTTTGTGCTCGGTTCCAGGCTTCTCCTCGTGTATCTCACCGCCAGGCGGTGAATCGCATCCTTCGGTACCTTCAAGCTACCATAGACTATGGTATCTGGTACTCTTCCTTGTCCTGTCTTTCCTTGAGAGCCTACTCGGATGCAGACTTTGTTGGCTATAGGATAGATAGGAAGAGCACTTCTGGCACCTGCCAATTCATTGGCACTTCTCTAGTTTCTTGGTCTTCTAGGAAGCAGTCCGGAGTTGCACAGTCCACCGCAGAGGCCAAGTACGTTGCTGCCGTTAGTTGCTGCAGCCATGTGCTTTGGATGGTCTCGACCCTGCGGGACTTTGGGTTAGTTATCGACAGTGTTCCACTCTTTTGTTATAACACTTCTGCGATTAACATTGCTAAGAACCCAGTGCAGCACTCTCGGACCAAACATATTGATATCAGATATCACTTCCTTCGAGACCATGTGGAGAAGGGTGACATATTGCTCCAGTTTATGGAGAGTGACCACCAGTTAGCCGGTATCTTTACCAAGCCTTTGGATAGCTCTAGGTTTTCAGCTCTGCGGGGAGAGCTTGGGGCGGTTTGTCCTTATGGACTGGTGTGAGGGGGAGCTTTGTGCTTTTCTGTCTTATTATATTATTATGCTCTTTCTCCTTTCTGTTGCATTGCATATGGGTTAGTCCTCCTAGCATAGATTAGAGTGCTTCTCTTGTCTAGTTGTTTAGACTTCTTACTCTTATCTTGTGATTCTAGGACGCTGCTTATTAGCTGTTTCTCTTCTCACTAGGTTGAGCTCACTCACTTCTTGTAGGATCTAGCGAGTTGGGCCACTCTCGGGTATACAGGGTACGTGTTTGCTCCTTAGTCTGTAGATGATCAGCTGATAGTCCTGGAGTCATATGGGGTAGATGAGAGTCAGTCTAAGCCATAGTATCCTCTACATCTTGCTTATGCTTTAAGGACTGCCTTTTCTGATTTTCTTGCCAGCTTCTCAATTTTATTGCTTTGGTTCAGGGGGAGTTCATTTGGGAGCTTCTAGATCTTAATGTTGACATAACTCAACTTGAACTAAAAGCTGCATCACATGTTGAGGGGGAGCTAGATTTTCTGCATTTCATTCTGCATTGTAATATAACTACATGGAGCCTTGGTTATTATCCTTTTATGACATGTTTACAATGCATTACATCTTGCCATGACTTGAGCTTACTTGCTAGACATATCATGACTTTATATGTGTAGTCAAGTCTTTGCCATGATAGGTTAATTAAAATGCTCAACTTGAACTAATCCATGTCATGTTAGCTCTTGACACTAGTCTTTCTTTAGTTACCTTTTTATGATTCATGCCATGTCAAATGAGCTGAGTTGAGTCTTGAATCTATATTGAGCTTTAGATTGAGCTATGTTAGTTCCTTGATGAAACATGAGTTAGTATAACCTTTTAAGAAAGCAAAAAGATCTCTTTTGTGCGAAACAACTGATCTCACCAATTCTTTCTCATGAGACGGCTTGTCATTGCACTAGGCATGAACTCAGGGGGAGTTTTGGATGACCAAGACTATTTTTTTAAGCTTCTCGCTTGAAGTTATCGCATAAAGCTTGAGATCTAGCACATAGCTAAAAATATTGGTTGGAGACAATCATGAGCTCTACAAGGAAAATTTATGACAAATGTGCTTCATTTGCTTAATCATACAAAAAGATCAAGTACTTGAACAATTATTTCTCTCTTGAACTAATAGCACTCTAAAATGATTCAATACTAGCTTCTTGGTTCCACTTCGCTTATTGACATGGCTTGCATCATCTATGGATACCTCTAGTTATACTAGAATCATGATTGACTTGACATGCTAAGGAATTCCACTAAATTTTCAGATTGTGACTTATTTGGCTTAGCTTGCTTATACATGTTTTGTCATGATCTTCTTAGCGTTCTTATTGATTATGGCTTGATGTAATAATCCACGGTCATTTTGGATAATCTTCATGGCTCTAAATGCTTAGAATAAACCAACTTCAGCCATTACATCCATTTTTGTGACCTTATTCTCTCTTTTGCATCCTTGATGTGTTTATTGCCAAAAGGGGGAGAATAGCGGAGAAAAAGGCATTTGGGAACCTTCTCAAGCTTTGGAGAACAATTTGCTCTTTCTTTTGTAGCTCTAGTGTTTCCTTGTCGACATGGTCATTAGCCTCTTTGATTTCTCTTGGACCATGTTTGACTCTTGTTTCTTTTCAAACTCAACTTTGCGCTTTTCTGGGTTTGTCAATATACTCATCAAGGGGGAGATTGAGAGACCCGTGGTTATGACCCCATGTTTATGATGAGTAATTGACATCGGTTTAGGAAAGTCGAGTTTGATTTGGTTGGTTCGGTCCTTGACGTTGCGTGGTGCAATCGGGCTCGGTCGAACTTTGTCAAACCTGGTCAAAGTGATTAGGATGCATACTCTTGATTTGACAGGTTTGGGTTCTTTCATGTGTAAGTTGGTTCATTGATGCTATTTATGCTTACATGTGTCGAGCAGTGCTATTTGATGTGTTTCTTGTCTGTGATGGCTGCAGGACGTCGAGGCGGAGTCGTGGCGAGACACGAGGTGACCGGACTAGGCACAGGCGGTGTCGAGGTCAGAACGGTCGGATGTGTCGAAGACGGCGGAGACTCGAGGTGGTTGCGAGGCTTGGATGACAAGGAACGCAGAAGCTTCCCAGAAGATGCAGGAGGGGCGTTTCGGTAAAAGCGCAAAGCTGCACAGGTGGAAGCGGTTCCGTTCGGGCCTAGCGGGCATAACGGGTTGGAGACCCGTTAGCCGGAGCCTATATAAGGAGGGGATGTCTCCTTATTGCTGCATGCATTCTAGGGTTTCAAGGAGTTGTTAGGGTTTGCTTTAGTCAACATGGCCTTTGGAGAGGTTGTTTTGCTTTAGGGCTTTAGTTGTTGAGAGTGGGTAGAGGAGACAGAGGGTGTTCTGCTTCCCTCCTTCGTTTGTGTTCTTGGTTGTTCATGAGTTAGTGAGAGGGAGAGATGAGTTCTTGATTTCTCTAAGCATGTATGGGATTGTAGGGATGGTATGAGTTGATACTCTATGCAATCATGTATCTCTCCTCAATATCAATCCAAGATGATTTTATTTGAGATGGACTAACTTCCTGTTCTCTGCTTCGATG
Source organism: Dendrocalamus sinicus (assembly GCA_036346575.1). NCBI lineage: Eukaryota > Viridiplantae > Streptophyta > Magnoliopsida > Poales > Poaceae > Dendrocalamus > Dendrocalamus sinicus. Next base: position 2,952,327 of record CM070658.1, read on the forward strand.
CTCTCTATACTTGATTTTTGAGTTTTTGTGTTTTGGCTCGATTCTTGCTTGGGAGTGGCAAAATGGGTTACTCTGTGATGGAATTGCATTTCTAGACCCTTTGGTCATCTAGTTCCAAGAGCAATTTGATCGATTTGCAAAAATCTCATTTTTAGCCTTCCGTGTTCATGTTCTTATTTCTAGGGTTTTGGTGTGAATCTTGTTTCCCTTTATGAGATGGCATGAAACTTGGCATGTTAAGTCCTGAGGCTATTAATTAGCGATTCTCAAAGTTTCATGAACAAAGATTCAAAGATTGGAGAGAAATTTGGATTTTGGTACTGCCTCTTTAGTTTTTCAGGTTTTTTTGCTCAAATCTGATATTATTGTCCTTGAGTTGGATTCTTTTGTTTCCCTAGCCTCTCTTACTATTTAGGATGTTATTGTGTTGCTCTGGACTGAAAAGATTGGGAGCAATTCCCCAATTTCTCAGTTTTTCAAAGAACTGAAATATCTCCCGAGTTTTCAGTTTTTCAGTCTGCTCTCGGGTTGCACTGGGATCAGGGCACCGGTCTGACCGGCTTAGGCGGTCTGACCGGCCTAGGTGCGGCGGTCTGACCGGTTCAGACACTGCGGTCAGACCGGCCTACTGCTGCTCCGCTGTTATTTCTTGTTTTGTGTTGGTTTCTTGGTGTATTCTCTGTTGTTTCTCTTCCCGTTGTCTCCTCTGGCTCATGCATTTCCAGTAAAGCTCATGAATCGACTTCATAGCTCCTTATAGCTATCGAAGGAGATTTCATCGTGGGTACTTGTGGGGAACGAATTTGTTTTAAAAGTCGACATTCACCTCCCCCCCTCTGTCGCCGATTTCGATCCAACAAAAATATATTGGTAGATTAGACAAATGATGTTGCTAGCTGTTCAGAGTTTTAGACAGCACTTGATCGGTGGATTATATAAATTATGATACTCACTATTTGGAGATTGAGGCAACATTTGATCGGTGGATTGCATAATTGATTATATTCGCTGTTTGGAGTTTTAGACAGCAATCAATTTAGAAAGTATGTGCTCGATGGATTAAATAAATAATGTCGCTCGCTGTTTGGAGTCTTAGACAGCAATCAATAAAGAAAGGGTATTTTGGTGGATTATGTCAATTATGGTAATCACTAGGTGGAGTTTAGGCAGCAACAATGACACTATGATTAAATAATAATAATGCTACTAAAAGCGATTTTTGGCAAATAAAATAACCCGAGCCTCTCCTTTGATAAGCCATGCATACTATTTATTTGCATCCTGTGTATTGGCTCGCGGAGCACGGTGGTTGTGCTCACACTCGCTTTCACCACAAATTCAGAATCATGAATCAGATCACTACACTTCAACAATACTTTTGGGTCATGATGGCGAAGAAGATGAAGATGTCAAGAGCTAGGTCGCGAACCTCCAGTTGGCTGCCTGTGGGCATGTCCTGAGGGTCCCACCTGTGTGCTTCGTTTCCGCTGCTGCATCTTATTGATTTCGACCTAATCGGCCCATGAGTAAGTTTACTATTATATTTACGCTTCCACTTGATATGTACTTTGATATTCAGAACTGTAATCTGTGAGCACTATCTACTGATCTAGGGAATAGTGCGGTGGAATCACAGAGGATGCCGGATGTTAAAATCTGGGCTCTGACAGTAAGCACATAAGTTGTTGGTGGATTCATATCGATCATAAAAAGGAAACGATAATGTGGATTCTGAGAGAAATAAATTGGTGGAGTCTAAATGAACAGATAAGCTAGATAGATGATTTGAATGATTTTTTGGAGAATTAGGAAGTGCAAAGGTACTTGCTGGATTATGACACTGATAACTAATATAAATTCTTGGGAGATATTGATGATAATGGGATTAATAGCATTTGATCGATTACTAGATGGGTCAATTGAATTTTTGGGAATTTGGGGATATGATAATTGGAGTATAGACATGATCAATAATGTTCCTGGTGGATGTGTACTAGGGAATTAGTTAGAGATGGGTAATGGAAAATAGGTTTGGTTACTTGAAGAGCAAATTATGGTTTTGGGATCAATAACCAAAAGGATTGAATTGTTAGAAAGTCCTGATATGAATGGCATCAGTGGATTTGAAAGTAATTATGTTAGAAAATCATTAGAATTCAGAAGTGAGGAGTTGATGAATAGCAATTGCAAGATTGGATTATTAGGAATTCAAAACACAAATGATATTAGTGGATTCTAAATAAATGATGACATTCGTTGTTTGGAATCTTAGACAGCAATCAATATAGAAGGTGTGTGTTCGGTGGATTAATTGAATAATGGCATTCGCTGTTTGGAGTCTTAGACAGCAATCAATAAAGAAAGTGTATTGTTGGTGGAGTAAGTCAATTATGGCAATCGCTGTGTGGAGTTTATGCAGCAATAACAACATTATGATTAAATAAAAATAATGCTACTAAAAGCAAGTTATTTCAAATAAAATAACCCGAGCCTCTCCTTTGATAAGCCATGCATACTATTTATTTGCATCCTGTGTATTGGCTCGCGGAGCACGGTGGTTTGTGCTCACACTCGCTTCCACAACAAATCCAGAATCAAGAATCAGATCACTATGCTTCAGCAACACTATTGGTCATGGTGGCAAAGAAGATGAAGATGTCAAGGGCTAGGTCGCGAATCCCCAGTCGGCTGTCTGTAGGCATGTCCTGAGGGTCCCACCTGTGTGCTTCATTTTCGCTGCTGCAATTTATTGATTTCGATCTAATCGGCCCACGAGTAAGTTTACTATTATATTTATGCTTCTGCATGATATGTATTTGATGTTCATTTCTGTATCTGTGAGCACTATCTACTGATCCACGGAATAGTGCTATGGAATCACAGAGGATTCCGGATTGTAAAATCTGGGTCTGACAATTTCTGTATCTGTGAGCACTATCTACTGATCCAGGGAATAGTACGGTGGAATCACAGAGGATTCTAGATTGTAAAAATCTGGGTCCGACACACTTGCTCGCTGTCGACAGAGACCGACATGCCGACCTCAACCAGCACGCACTCCCTTTGTCGATGGGCGCCACCGATCGAGCCACCACACCTCCCGCGTCACTGCTTGTTGGTAGGAGAGAGAAGAGAGAGGAGAGGATGAGGGCTTGGATCTTGTTGATAGGAGAGAGAAGAGAGGGAGAAGGATGGACGGCCGCTGCTGTTGTTTTTTTCTGTTGGGCAGGATGGGTGGATAGGAAGAGGAAGAGAGCGGAAGGAGGAAGGAGATGAAGAAAAAGGGTAAATGAGTCTTTTCGCATGCTAGTTGAGAGAGGAGGTAACGGAAATAGTATAGAAGGGAATAAAGAAGAAACTTGGTGGCATATAAGAAATCATATTTTTTAGTAACAGAGAAAACATATTAATTTTCAGTGACACAGAAAGAATTTTCCCTTAAATATACTACTATGCCTCACTAAACGTTGATGGTCATCTGAATCTCTGAACGCGTGATTCAAGTAACCAACATGGTTGGCATCTTCAGTGAGTTAGGTTTATGCAATTACAGCCTTACAGGACTAGCATGTCCATTGTCAACATGGCTACCCGTGTAGGTAGTAGTACAATAATTCCTACCTTCAACAGTAGGACTAGGCTGGTTTAATATACAGCTTTGGCTTTTAGTTAATGGCACTTGGGAAGGGAAGACAAACTGTACATGAGCAGAATGATTTTTTTCCGACAAGTACAGAATGAGCTTTTTCAGCACTAGAGTAAGGGGAATTTTGGATGTTTGTAGCACTGTATATCCCAAAAATTCTAAATATAGCCCTCTACGCATAAAAATTCCATTTCTGGCCCCCGTTCCGACCGCTGGACCGTCCGGCGCTAACACGTGGCGAGTCGTGCAGTACCGAACCGCACATTGCACTGTAGAGAAAACGTGCGGTCCGGGACCGCACGTCTCCACTGTAGCACGTGGACGTGCGGTCCCGAGCACACATCTCCACTGTAGCACCTGCTACCATGTGGTGTCCGAGCGCACGTTTGCTTTGTAGCACGTGCTGCCCTGTCCAATCCGTCCGCCAAAAGAGAGCCTACGCTACTCTTTTTGCATGCCGTTCGCACACGCGTCTGCAACAGGTGATATCCCCATTTTTGCTGCAACCTGAATGAGTGTGGGCAATAAAATGGTTTGGAGTGAACTCGGTGAGTAGATGCTTGCGCTGAAGACGGAGGCTCACTTGCAGTTGGAGCGAATACAGCGCGAGAGAGGGAGTAAAGGGAGGAACTAAAGAGTCGAAACACTGAATTTTGAGGTGATTTTGTTTAGAATCAGCAGATTTTGCAAATACAAAAGTTGTAGATCGGCTCATGAGCTTCAAGAAGAGGTAATTTTTCTGCTCGTGCAACTATATTTCTGTGAATGTCATTAGCCTGTAATTAGCCAAACCGTCTTTCGTTAATGTTGTTATATGGCAATCTTTTATATGGTGTGTATTTATAGCTAAACATCCGTATATGAGGCATACTTTATTTTTTGTTTATTGCAGTATAGATAATGTCATACTTTATTTTTTTGTGAAGTTATGTATTGTAATATAGTTTGTTTTTTGTGAACATATGTACTTACATTTGTGTAGGCGTTGAAAAAGTAAATATTCATGTTAGAGCATATGTAGGTGATAGCAAGAGTAGTTAGATTAGAGACAAGAATGTTAGAATTAGTAGGCTTAGTAAACCACTAGAGACAACGTGTACAATTGAAATTGGAAATAAATTAGGATGATAAGAATAGAAATACCATAAAAGTAATACGAAGGTATAGTAAAAATAAAATGAGATCATGAAATTACAAAGATTATTTTTTGATTTATGTATGATTTCATAAGTGAAAACCCGCATTAAGTGAAATATAGAAAAAAGGAAGAAAATAAGTAATTGAAATTTTGCATTAATCGGAACAAAAATGCAATTGAAATTGGTTAGTGGAAGTCGGCATTAAGTAAAATTTTACGAAAGAAATGAAGAGAAATTAGTAATTGTATTTTTTTGCATTAATTCAAACAAGCATAATACAGAACAGTAGTGAAAATAAAAGAAAGTTGTAATGTAATTTTCATACGAATTCGAAAGTAAGATCTATAAATAAGACCAATGGAAATAAACATAAAATGAATATGTAATTTGATGTATGTTAGAATTTGGAAGTAAAATAGTTAGAAATAAATTGTAGATTTACAAATACAAAACAATTACTAATCTATTTTGTAGGTGGTAGGAAGAGGTATAAAATACCGCACTATTAATCTTACACTGGGGTAGCGGGGGTTTGATGATACGATTGTTGCATGTTGTGTACTAAGATGGTTGATTATGCACTTATGTTAGGTACGCCATGGGTGACATTCAAGACTTGTTCGTATTCCACGGGAGTGATCCGGGCACCCGGCCTGAACGCCATGAGCCTGTCTGAGCTACGGAGGTGTGTCCGTTCAGCGTTCGATCGGTACACCACAAAGAAGAAGTTACAAATCGAGGCAATGTATGCGTCAGTGACGGGTGCTGCAGGGGAGACCATGTGGAAACTTCTCAAGGTGACCAGTGACACCTCATGGGCCAACTACATGGAGGTCGTGTGCAACCCTGCCACTGCGATATATGCTAGGCCAATGGTGTATGTTGATTTCGTGGAGAGGACAGAATCATTCGCCATGGTTGGTTCTAATGTCGTTAGTGGAGATGTAGTGCTTGGGTTCTTCTCCGGCGATCATGAAGACGCTAGTGCGGGAGAACATGTGGGCGAGGAAGTGGGCGATGAAGACCTCAGGAGGCGTGTGGAGAATTTCCAGGCTAACGAAGGTGTGGAGAGGTGGTGGGCCGCCCATGTTGATTGTCATGAGTACCTTGCGGACCAGGTGAAAGAAGTGGGCAGTGAGGAGGACGAGGTTGTGGAAACAGGGAGTTCTAGAGAGGACGAAGATGGCGATGCTACAATTGGAGGGGTGGTAGGTGGTGTTGTGACCACCGATATTGCGTACGTGTCATCCAGACTGGACGACAATGCAGCGACATCCCTAATTCTGCCACAGGTGGAGGAGGTAGATTGGGGGTTCAGCGAGGCCACACTCATTTTGGGGCAATGCTTCCGTAACAAGAGTGCTGCCCAGCAGGCTATTGCTAGATACGCCGTCAGCGTATCGGGTGCACAGGTCAAACCCGGACATGTACATTATGAAGTGTGTCGACGGGTCTTGTCCTGGCAAAGTTCGTGCACAGCGGTTCAAGGGCGTTGGCACGGACTTCTGGATAATGGTGCTGAAGGATCACAGTTGTGAGCTTGCGAGGCCAGTACATAGGTACCGCAACATGACATCATCGTATGTTGCGGAGCTAGTAAGCCATCTCGTCGTGGCAGACGTGTCTATTTCTCTGAAGCTTCTATTGGCAGATGTAACGAATATGGTGGGATTCGAAGTCAGCTACAAGAAGGTATGACGAGCGAAACGGAAGTTGTTGCAGCGTATGTTTGGGACGTACGGGGAGGCATACGATCTGGTCCCAAGAATGCTGCATCAAATTGCAGAATTAAACCCAGGCATGTACATTAACAGGAAGGAGAGGGTTCATCCTACGCAGGGCCCGAATTGTTTTATTCTTGACAAAGTGTTCTGGGCCTTCCGTCAGGTGATAGAAAGGTTCAGGTGGTGCGTCCAGTGCTAACGATAAACGGGATATTTCTATCCGACAAATACAAGGGTATTATCCTCACCGCAGTTGCAGCTAACGCAAATGACCAGTTACTCCCAGTGGCATTTGCAATTGTGGAGAATGAGAATACCGATAGCTGGCTGTGGTTCCTTGCCAATGTGAAGCAGGTCAAAGTGCAAGATCGCCCCAAAGTGTGTGTTATCTCGGACCGCAATGTAGGCTTGCTGTCTGCGTTGCGAACGATGCAGAATGGGATGTAGGCCCCCTTCTAGTGGAATGATCTGAAAAACCATTGGTGCATGAGGCATCTTGCAGCGAACATCCATAGAATGTTTCGTAGTAAGGACCTAATGAAGATGTTTAAGAAACTATGTATGCAAAACCAGAAGCGGAAGTTTGAGACCTTGTGGAGGCAGCTCGATCAGGAGGCTAGCAAAAGAACTTAGTGCAGTGACCACATGACGAAAGAGGCCAACTTTGTGCAGAGACTTGACAAAAGAGGGCAGCTTTGTGCAGAGACATGACAAAACATGGTAGCCTTGCAAAGTGACATGACAAAATAAGGCAACTTTGCACAGAGACATGACAAAAGATGGCGCTTTACGCAGTGACATGACAAAAGGGGCAGCTTCGTGCAATGACATGACAAAAGAAGGCAGCTTTGCACAGTTACATGACAAATGAGGGCAGCTTTGCCCAGAAACATGACAAAAGCAGGCAGCTTTGCGCAGTGACATGACAAAAGAGGGCAGTTTTGCACAGAGACATGACAAAAGAGGGCAGCTTTGCACAGAGACATGACAAAAGAGGTCAGCTTTGCGGTGACATGACAAAAGAGGATAGTTTTGCCCAAAGACATGACAAAACCGGGCAGCTTTGCGCAGCGACATGACAAAAGAGGTCAACTTTGCGCATTGACATGACAAAAAAGGACAGCTTTGAGCAGAGACATGACAAAATAGGGTATCTTTGCCAGGTGACATGACAAAAGAGGGTAGTTTTGTGCAGCAACCAAAACTAAATCACATCATGCCTACCCTTTGGCTTATAAAATGAGGTGGAATGCATCTGTGAGAGAATACTACACAACCGAACACTACACCATACCTTCCTTCGCCATGTCGGGATGGACAATGTAACAGCCCAGGTTTTTATGAAAATAAAAATAAATAAATAAATAATAAAAATTGATTAAAATAAAATTTTAAATTAAAATAAGTATTTTTGTGCCTAAATTTTATTTTTGGATTTGCCCTGGATTTTTGTTTTTGAAAAAGCTAGATAAATATTTTTAAAAAAACCTAAAAACCTTATTAAATAAAATGATATTTTGATTTTCTATGAAAATCTTATGTCAAATTAATTATCTGGATTTATTTGGCTCTTATTTGGTTTCCTGGATTTTTCTGAGTTTGAAAATGTATTTTTGAAATTAAAAAGTATTTTCAATATAAAATTATAGAGCCAACAATAGTTGGAAATAATTTTATTAAGTCCAAAATGTTACCAGGAGCTTCTGTGAATTTTCCTAGAATTGTTGGAGTTAATTTCATATTTTTCTAAGGCTTAATGCATTTTCTAGGGTTTTCTGAAAATCAAAAACTAAATTCAGAAAATATTTTCCTCTCCCCTCCCATCCGGCCGCCACGTGGACGGCCCGGATCCACCGCGCATCCTGCCTTCCCCTCTCCCCTGCCGCCACGTGGCTGGCCCCGATCCCCACCATGTCGTGCCCCAGCCCATCTGACCCGTCCGGCCGCTCTGCCCGCCCCGCTCTCCCCTTGGCCGCCCGATCTCTATCCAATGGCCCTTGCCTCCTTCCCCTCTCTCCTTCCCCGACCATCCGATCCGCCTCAGCTAATCTTGCCCGTCCCTCCCCACTTGAACCCTTGGCCGTCCGATCGAATCCGGCCGCCTGCATCTCCTTCCCTTCTCTCTCTCTCTCTGCGCGTGGGGCCCACCTGTCGGGTGCGTCTTCCCCACGCGGTACCCTCCTCCCTCACGCCGCCACCGCCCGCAACGGCCACCCCGCCCTAACCAGCCCTCCCTCTCTCCCTTCCCCGCGTGCGCCGCCCACTTCCCCACCTCCTCTTCCGCGCGACGCGCTCCATCCCGCCCCTAACCGTCGCCCACTCCCCTCGATTCGCCACAACCGCCGCCGCCCACTCCCCCACTCCGGCGAGCAATTCCCGCCACCTCTGCCCCTATAAAAGCCACCCCCAGCTCCGCCACAACCCGCTCCACCTCTCTCCGCCTTCCACTCCCTTCCCCGAGCGCTCTATCGCCGCCACCACGAAGCTCCTCTCTCCCAGGCTTTGGCCGCACTCCGGCGAGCTCCCTCCGCCGTCTCCGGTCGCCTCCAGTAAGGCCGCGCCCACCCCCGAGTTCTCCTCCTCCTCCTCCCTCGGTCCTGCCCCTCGCCGCCGGCCGCCGTGCGCCGGAGCGCCGCCGCCGTCGTAACCCCGAGAGCCTCCTCGCCGGCACCTACCACATCAGCACACCCGCACCCGCGTGGCAAGTGAGGTGGCGCCACCTCGGCCCGCTCCCGCCCCGTCAGCGCCACGTGCGCAAGAAACCACCCCCCGCACCACCTTAGCCCCGCCCGAGTCCATGGACTCGGTCCACATGGACCCGGGCCCACCTGTCTGTCGGCTTACCCCTGGGCTGACGCAATAATCTGGATTTTTCCATTGAAAAATAAATCAGCCGAAAAGAAATTCCAGTGCTGACACCATAAATCCCTTTTTCAGTAGAAAAATAATTCCATAAATTCTTCTTTTTCATTTTCTCTCTTTTTTCAAACTTCCCGAAACATGTTCTTCTTCGTCCTAACTCTGATTGAGCCCATTCAAATTTCTAAATTCATTAAAAATTCCCCTCTATCCATTTTTATCCTCAATTCAAATATTTTAAGTCAATTTGAATTTATTTTGAATTTATTTAAATTTGGTGGGTTATTTTCACGTGTAGACTTCGACGATTCGGGAAAATTCTTCGACGAAGATTCAAGCCACGTTGAAGAGGAAGGCAAGTCACACTCCTTGATCATGTTGATCCCAGTTTTCAAAATAAAACTATGTTGTTTTAAATTATTTTGCATGCATATTTTTATTCAGCGTATTTCAATTCAATTTTAAATTTAGTTATTGTCTACTTGTTAATTCCTCCATTGATATTGAATTCCTTATACCTTGTCACCTTAGATCAAACCCTAGTTAGTACATTAGTATTGACTAGAGAGATATTAAATCAAATGTTTAGACCTGCATAGTTATAATATCTGTTTTGGGATACATTTTTACATAAAATGATGAACTTTTCACATGAAATGATAAGCTTTTCAACTATACTCTTAACTTTGGTGAGTCAAGAAAGTTTATGAAATATTTTGAAAACAAAATATAAAACCTGGTTTAGACTTAGGCAATTGGTTAGATTGGTGGGTGCATGCATGCCCTGTTGGTTGGAGCCGCAGTGGTTGATTGTCATGCATAGGGGTATGTGGTTGAGCCTAAGTCAGATTAAGGACCGGTCTGTGAGCTACTGTTGCAAAGCCCTAATCGTACTACCACATGGCTGGTATGGGACAGCCCTGGCTGAATAATTTGCGAAGTCCCAGCCTGAGTCAAGTCGTAGGTTGAAAGTGAGCATGGTTGGTGCCATGTGAAGTCTCACTTGGGCGAGCGTGGTTAAGCCATGAGAAGTCTCGTCTAGGCTCAAGAGGGGTCCCGTCCGTGGATTCTCATCGGGTGAAACCTTAGAGTTGGCTTGGCCAGGTTGAAGGCTTTGCATTGTAAAGGCCTTATCACGACTCCTCGCCGCACACCTAAGGAAGTGTGTAATCGCGTGGCAATATGGGATGATCGTGTCTTGTGGGTAAAGCTGTACAACCTCTGCAGAGTGTATAATCTATCCTAGATAGCCGTGCCCACAGTCATGGGCATGCTGAGTAAAAGTTTTTCATGGATTAGACTTTGTTTTTCAAAAATAATTTTCGAAAACCTTATGGATGGATGGAATCCATGAGAGAATGAAAACCTTGTGGGTAGATGGAACCCATGAGAGAGATTGGAAGCCTGTGGATGGATGGAATCCACGGGTGATTGGAAACGTGTGGATGGATGGAATCCATACGTGATCTTTTGGAAAAGATGGTGTAGAGACCCGAATATACAAATCCGGACTCTCCTGTGTATTCTGCACTAGTCCAGGATCACGCTAGTGCACACAGTATAAACAAAGATGAAATATCGAACATATCACGATTTACTAAGAAAAGACTCAAATATTATTAATAATCATCGAGTACGACCTTATGGTCAAGCTTGCAATTAATAGCCTAAAAGGCTTAAAAGAAACTAGCAATGAAATCCAAAAGAAAGCGCAGCAACCAATCGACACACCCACAAAGCTATCGAGTGGAGAACGGCCTAATTCGCGAAGACGTCAAGTACTCTCCTTCCGCACCTTCTGCGGTGATTCTCCTCCTCCTCAATCGAGCAACAGGGCATAAAGCCGTGAGTACATAGAGTACTCAAAGAAGTCGCTTGTAACAAAGATGCAATATAGTATGCAAGGCTTACCAATGGATGGCTGAAAAGTTAATTTTGCGTAAAGCAACAATTTAAAGTAAATACAATAAGTAGATTGAAAAGCAAGCTTTGTAAATGATAATAAGTAAGTAACCAAAGGAATCGAGACCAACCACAAGTGAACCGACCATTCACCCAAGGAATCCACCATGAACCAAGATCCATGAAATGAACACCGTGAACTAACCATTCACTTCCCAACTTAACCCAACCAGGTTTTTAGGAAAACTCTACCCTCGTGTGAAATCACCGAGCATTGTCCATGACCGAGGACACGGCTATTCGAATAGTTTTACACTCTGCAGAGGTTGCACAACTGTACCCACACGATGTGATAATCCTCACGTTAAAGATAATCACAACAAGGCTTTTACAATGATCCATCTCCACCCGATCCCACTCGCTAAGGATTCGCCGTCGAGTAGGGTAACCCCCTAGTCGATAATTGCCCCCTCTTGCGCCACACAACATCAGTAGTAAAACCAAAGTTGAGACTTCACAAATTATTATGCCAGGTCTATCCCATACTAGACATGTGGTTTGCACGATCAAGCTCAGATCAATGGCGCACAAAGTTAAGTCCTTAAGAATTACCCGGGCGAAACTTCCACATCCCACGAAGTGAATCCACACTTCCCCCTTTACTGCACGATCATTCGCCCAAGTGAAAACCAATTTTGTATAACCAATGCTCATGACACTACCCATGCCATGGCAAACAAATTTTATAACTGTGGTTAACCACCACGTTCAAGTATATCATTAAGTCAAGATTAATTAACTACATGTGATGATAGATCCCAACGAACTAATGATAAGCATGGCTAAGCGATTTAGACGTCAACCCATGTGACAACTAATATTGTATCACTAAATAATTTCCCATCCTATGGTGACAATAGAATCATGGTATTCAAATTATCAAGGAGGAAATAATCAATTAGGTCATTAACTACCAATACAAGGGTTTGATAATAAAATAGCGATGCATGATAATTTAAAGCAAAATAATACATAATAGATTGAAAACTAGGTTCAACATGATCAAAGGACACGACTTGCCTTGGCCTTGCTCACTGAGGATCTTGATCTTCAAATCCAACTTCCGCTCCCTCGAACACGTGATCTAACGAGAGAAAAGCGAATCGAAAAGACAAAATAAATTCAAATAAAATTCAAATGAACTCCAAAACTTTCAAACCTGAACCAAAAGGTAGAGCTCAATTTTAGATGAATTTAGGAAAAGAATCGGTCAATCGGAGCTAGGACGAGGAGAACGGGCTCTTGGAAAATTGGATCTAAAGGAAAATCGGGAAAATCGGAAATTGCACTTGTCCGTGGACCGGCGCACGGGAGCTGGTCTACGGTGGGCTCGGTGCACGGAACAGCGCTGGGCGGCCGGTCGCCGACGCGCGGCAGAGAGGCCGAGGTGGCGCCGCGGGTCGACACGCAAGCCCTAGGGTCGACGTGGACGCCGACGGCGGCCGATCGCTCGGCCGACGCGGCAGTCCACGGATCTACGGCCGACGGCGGGTCCCACCGGGCAGACTCAGCGCATGTAGATCTGGCGCACAAGAAGGCGGCGGCGGCGACGGCCGGCATCGCGCGACGCGGCGCGTTGGAACCGAGGCGTCGCGGCGCATCGAGCGGCGACGGCGTCGCGCGGGCGGCCGCGCGCAGCGGACTGGCCGGGCGAGGACGGACGGCGCGCGGGCTCACCGGCGCGGTCGGCGACGAGGAGCGCGGCGACGGCGAACGAGGAACTCCGGCGAAGCCGCGACGGACGGCGACGGCGGTCGCGGCGTCTGGCGACGGCGGCAGCAGCAGCGGCGGCGGCTCGAGAGGTGCGGGAAGCGAGGGGTTCCGGCCCCTTTATACACGGAGGCCGAGGGGAGTCTAGACGGAGACGGCGGGCGACGGCGAGTCCGGCCTCGGGACGGACGGCGGAGATGGAAGGCGGCGGCGGAGTTCGCCCGGACACGGATGGAGTCCCGGCGAGACGGCTCGACAGTGGGCCCCACCGCCGGGCTGCATCGACGGCGGAGGCCGGATGCGGGGCGCGGCGCGGTCAGCCTCCGGCGGCCGACACTTGGCGGGCACGGCGAGCGCGCGAAGCGCGATGCGCGCCGCGTGGCTATAGGGCGCGCGCAGCCGCCGGCCGGGCGGTCGGGCGGCGCGAGGGAAGCGAGCCGGCTGGTGGGCTTCGGCCCACTGGCCGGTTTGGGGATTTCTTTTCTTTTTCTTTTTCCATAAATTCCAATAAAACCTTTTGAGCTCTAGAAAATAGCAAATAAATCCAGAAAAATCCAGAAAAATTCCAATAAATTCCTTGAGACACAAGGAACTCAAATAAAATAATTTTGGCAAATGTTCATGTTCAGATTAATCATATTAAATCCTTTTAATTCATAAAAATTCATTTAAGCTTTTAATTAATTCCAGAAAAATTCAAATGGTGAATTTTATTTTAAAGCTTCAAAAGACTCAAAATCGTGGATGTTACAAACCTCCCTTAAACGGAATCTACCCGAGATTCGTGCTCACTAAAAGAATAGGTTGCCGTGTTCGACGTTAGAGACGACGTTGTTCAAGCTTCCTCGCAACACTCGAGGTATCCGACTTCCTTGATCCGATGATGTTCCACGCTTGCCCTCGGAGTCTTGGTAGGGGTACTTCTAAGGTTGAACGAGAATTGCTCGATGCTTCGGGGTTCCGGGTCCAACCATCTTCTTGCCGCTCAAGAGAAACACTACTGACTGCTCCAGGCGAAAAGGTAAGGGGGAAAAGCATAGGTAAGATTTGGACAACTTTATTCCGGGTTAGTTGCACTGACACTTCCAAAACTCTGAACGGGTTTTAAAGATAAGTGGGAAAAGCATAGATGAGAGGTAAACTCGTCTAAGGGGAATTTCTAATGGCAACCTAAACTAAACAAACACTTAGCCGAAAAAGGCTAACAGCAAAACCGGGGAAATAACACCAATAAAAGATTGACGTGATTGCAATATAATACTTTTAAGGGCAAAATTTGCAGCTCACATCACACCCAACGGCAAATAAGAAGCAAGACGATCTACACGATGCTAAAACTATGGCAGGGTTTTAATCTAATGGCTCTCGATCTTCACGGCAGTCTTCGATCTTGTCTTGGAACATCTTGAGTGCTTCCTTGATCCAATCTTCACAGCAACGCTTGAAGAATTCTGGGTCGACCTCCTTTTTGATCTTGGGACACTCGAGACATCTATGGATATTGTAGAGATAAGAAGTTAACTTGATTTTCAAAAATAATATTCCTGAAAAGGCGAGGATTAAGAATCCTAAGAATAAGATAAGGATAGAGGATCACTAGATATTTATTTTGTTGATTTGATTTAGAAAGTAGATTTTGAAATTGGCTATAACGACCATTCTAACCAAGGCTTGTCCTCACAATGATCATACACTCACGATACCATCTCTCTGAGAGACCCGAATATACAATCCGACTCTCTGTGTATTCTCGCACTAGTCCAGATCACGCTAGTGCACACAAGATAAACAAAGATGAAATATCGAACATATCACGATTTACTAAGAAAAGACTCAAATATTATTAATAATCATCGTGAGTACGACCTTATGGTCAAGCTTGCAATTAATAGCCTAAAAGGCTTAAAAGAAACTAGCAATGAAATCCAAAAGAAAGCGCAGCAACCAATCGACACACCCACAAAGCTATCGAGTGGAGAACGGCCTAATTCGCGAAGACGCCAAGTACTCTCCTTCGCACCTTCTGCGGTGATTCTCCTCCTCCTCAATCGAGCAACAGGGCATAAAGCCGTGAGTACATAGAGTACTCAAGCAAGTCGCTTGTAACAAAGATGCAATATAGTATGCAAGGCTTACCAATGGATGGTGAAAAGTTAATTTTGCGAAAGCAACAATTTAAAGTAAATACAATAAGTAGATTGAAAAGCAAGCTTTGTAAATGATAATAAGTAAGTAACCAAAGGAATCGAGACCAACCACAAGTGAACTCGACCATTCACCCAAGGAATCCACCATGAACCAAGATCCATGAAATGAACACCCGTGAACTAACCATTCACTTCCCAACTTAACCCAACCAGGTTTTTAGGAAAACTCTACCCTCGTGTGAAATCACCGAGCATTGTCCATGACCGAGGACACGGCTATTCGAATAGTTTTACACTCGCAGAGGTTGCACAACTGTACCCACACGATGTGATAATCCTCACGTTAAAGATAATCACAACAAGGCTTTTACAATGATCCATCTCCACCCGATCCCACTCGCTAAGGATTCGCCGCCGAGTAGGGTAACCCCTAGTCGATAATTGCCCCTCTTGCGCCACACAACATCGTGAGTAAAACCAAAGTTGAGACTTCACAAATTATTATGCCAGTCTATCCCATACTAGACATGTGGTTTGCACGATCAAGCTCGGATCAATGGCGCACAAAGTTAAGTCCTTAAGAATTACCCGCGAAACTTCCACATCCCACTAAGTGAATCCACACTTCCCTTTATCGCACGATCATTCGCCCAAGTGAAAACCAATTTTGTATAACCAATGCTCATGACACTACCCATGCCATGGCAAACAAATTTTATAACTGTGGTTAACCACCACGTTCAAGTATATCATTAAGTCAAGATTAATTAACTACATGTGATGATAGATCCCAACGAACTAATGATAAGCATGGCTAAGCGATTTAGACGTCAACCCATGTGACAACTAATATTGTATCACTAAATAATTTCCCATCCTATGGTGACAATAGAATCATGGTATTCAAATTATCAAGGAGGAAATAATCAATTAGGTCATTAACTACCAATACAAGGGTTTGATAATAAAATAGCGATGCATGATAATTTAAAGCAAAATAATACATAATAGATTGAAAACTAGGTTCAACATGATCAAAGGACACGACTTGCCTTGGCCTTGCTCAGCTGAGGGATCTTGATCTTCAAATCCAACTTCCGCTCCCTCGAACACGTGATCTAACGAGAGAAAAAGCGAATCGAAAAGACAAAATAAATTCAAATAAAATTCAAATGAACTCCAAAAACTTTCAAACCTGAACCAAAAGGTAGAGCTCAATTTTAGATGAATTTAGGAAAAAGAATCGGGTCAATCGGAGCTAGGACGAGGGAGAACGGGCTCTTGGAAAATTGGATCTAAAGGAAAATCGGGAAAAATCGGAAATTGCACTGTGCTGTGGACCGGGCGCACGGGGAGCTGGGTCTACGGTGGGCTCGGTGCACGGAACAGCGCGGGCGGCTGGCTGCTGACGCGGGCGGCAGAGGCTGAGGTGGCGCTGGCGGGGCTGACACGCAAGCCCTAGGGCCGACGTGGACGCCGACGGCGGCCGATCGCTCGCCGACGCGGCAGTCCACGGATCTACGGCCGACGCGGGTCCCACGGCGCAGACTCGGCGCATGTAGACTGGCGCACAAGAAGGCGGCGCGGCGACGGCCGGCATCACGACGACGCGGCGGCGTTGGAACCGAGGCGTCGCGGCGATCGAGCGGCGACGGCGTCGCGCGGCGGCGGCCGGCGGCATGGACTGGCCGGCGAGGACGGACGGCGGCGGCGGGCTCACCGCGCGGTCGGCGACGAGGAGCGCCGGCGACGCGAACGAGGAACTCCGGCGAAGCCAGACGGACGGCGACGGCGGTCGCGCGGCGGCGGCGACGGCGCGCAGCAGCGGCGAAGGCGGCGGCTCGAGAGGTGCGGAAGCCGAGGGTTCCGGTCCCCTTTATACACGGAGGCCGAGGAGTCCTAGACGGAGACGGCGGCGACGCGCGAGTCCGGCTCTGGGACGGACGGCGGAGATGGAAGGCGGCGCGAGTTCGCCCCGACACGGATGGAGTCCCGGCGAGACGGCTCGACAGTGGGCCCCACCGCTGGCCGCACCGACGGCGAGGGCCGGATGCGGGGCGCGGCGCGGTCAGCCTCCGATGGCCGACACTTGGCGCATCGGCGAAGCGGCGCGAAGCGCGATGAGCGCGCGTGGCTATGGGGCGCGGCAGCCGCCGGCCGCGGTGGCGGGCGGCGCGAGGGAAGCGAGCCGGCTGGTGGGCTTCGGCCCACTCGCCGGTTTGGGGATTTCTTTTCTTTTTCCTTTTCCATAAATTCCAATAAAACCTTTTGAGCTCTAGAAAATAGCAAATAAATCCAGAAAAATCCAGAAAAATTCCAATAAATTCCTTGAGACACAAGGAACTCAAATAAAATAATTTTGGCAAATGTTCATGTTCAGATTAATCATATTAAATCCTTTTAATTCATAAAAATTCATTTAAGCTTTTAATTAATTCCAGAAAAATTCAAATGGTGAATTTTATTTTAAAGCTTCAAAAAGACTCTGAAAATCAGGATGTTACAGATGGTCCGGGTGCGATGCCCATGAATAGGTTGGTGTATGGTCGGAGCCTACACTGACGATAATATTTTCAACTACAAGTATGATTTCTACTTACTGTATTACATTCAGCAATTTCAATCTACTTATTATATTTCTCAAATGTTGTTTTATGCAAACTAACCCTATAAGCCTTCCATTGAAGCCTTTATCATTATGTTGCATTTCTCCGTGTGATTTGCGGAGTACAAGTTTGTACTCACCTTGCACCCCCCTACACAGAGGAAGATATCATCGACTACGGTGAAGATCTGGACGAATAGGCCACGTCTTACTGTCGTTTGCCTGTGGGCAGGCTTGGGCTTCGCCTCTTATCAATTTGCTTCCGCGGTTATTTGTTTTATTTATCTTTTGCCAATGGGCATTGATGTAAGACTTGGCCATAAGGCCGTACCCTTTATTTAATATAATTGGTCAATTGTGCTTGGTATTTATCTTTGTTGTACTGTGTGCATTAGCTGATCCTGGACTAGTGCGATTTACACAGAGGATCCAGGAGTCGTTACTCCGGGTTCCGACAGACAAGAGGCAGAAGAAGCAATGGGACACAATGATGAAACAATGGGAGAAGACCCGCAACCTAGTAAGGTATGCTGCGGCTTGCGAGGAACAAGCAAGGGCTGCTGCGGCCAGGGCCAAACAAGCGGAGCGTGCCACGAGGTCACACCCCTAATGACGCCCCTCGTAGGAGCATGTCTATACTAAACGTTCCAACTGAATGTTCGCCACAACACCCCGAGGGCGAGACGCCACCCCTCTACTGGTGCAGAGACCCATGCAAATTCTTCAAGTCTAAGCAGCGCCTTAGCCTGGGGCATGTGTTATTGGGATTGTGTGAACTACTCCTCTAACTATCCTGACCGCCGTTTCGACATGATTAGCTATTGGCAACCGGTAAGGACCACTTACAATTTGTTCCCCCACTATTTCTAACTAAAAGTATGCAATAACAAACTCTCTCATCTACCCACAGTCCCCGAAGCCGCTATGTGCCTACCGCAAGTGGATTGACCTAGAGATCCACCCACATGACCAGTGGACTCTGGACTTTGAGAAATGGAATGACAAAAGGGCATGCGAGATCCGCGAGGAGGAGCGTTGCCAAGACGAGCAAACCGAGCGTATACATCGAGAGACAAAAGCTCATCACGAAGCGTGCACGTATAGGCGGTGCGAGGCTCGTGACAGGGAGCGTGAAAAAAAGGGAAATGATGGCCAAGGCCAAAGAGGCATATGAGGATTTCAACGCCGAGCTCGCAAGAAAGGGAAAATAGCCCCGGTCTACGTAGTAGGTTGAGCCATTCCGCACTACACCCGTCATAATTTATTTCCATGGCAAGAAGGCGCATATGTATCGTACGACTACTTTACTTTGTTACATCATGCATGGTTCTGTTTCTTATGCATGTAATCAAATCATGTGTGCCATGTCATTCCTATGTTTATTATGAAGTCTATTTTAATTACCAACATCAAATCTCGTCATCTTTTCACATTCATTTCTTCACATGTTCAATATCACTTTCCTTCCTTTCGTCCAATTGTTCCTATCCTAGTTATCCTCACAAATTTTTTCCTTAAATTTCTTCCACTAAAACAACATAAGATGATCGCAAAATGTTATTGCGAGTTAACATATTTTTTATAGTTACCAATGTACGAAAATCACAAATAGATCAACCATTACTTCACACTATAACTTACCTCCATAAGTACAAGTTGTTGAGACCTCAATGACTCACACAAAATTCTTCTACAAATTTTTCGCACTGCAACAACAAACGACGATCACAATATATTACTGTCAATATAACATATTTCATATCATTAAGAATCTACGAAAACCACAAACGGGCCAGCCTACTCTTTATCTGCCCTTTTATTTTGACAATAGTCTAAAAAATACTTCCTAAATATATTATCTACATTGCGTAACAAGTTTTCAAAAATACTTTTCAGAAAATTTTCCACCTCAATTTTCATATCACAAATTTCGTTCGTACGCTACACATAAATACATTACCAAAGAAAATTCTTAATTTTTGTAATTACAAAAAAGTTACACAAACAAGTAAACAAGACTCTACATAAAAATCATATTTTTTAAAACATCATTTCATATATCCAAAAATAATTATATTTTAAATATAGCTCTATAAATACATATAAAATTTGTATTTATACCCTACAAATAACAAATATACGGAGCAACCCAAAAAAACCACCCGCTTAATCGTGCGCTCGGGCACCGCACAGTGCAATTGTGCAGTCCCCGAGCGCACGTCTCTCTAGTCATGCGGTCCCCAACCGCACGATTGAACTACAGTGCAATCGTGCGGTCCCGGACCGCACGACTCGCCACGTGTCAGCGCCAAACGGTCCCCCGGTCGGAACGGGGACCAGAAATGGAATTTTTGTGTGTAGAGGATTATATTTGGAAATTTTAGAGCACTAGTATAGTGCCCGTGCTAACGCCACGGCGGTATTTCAGGGATGCACATGAAAACAACTAAATAACGATATTTTTTTTCATAGTTTAAGTTCACGCCGCCTTGCTTGTACCTTGATGGCCTCGCCACTCCCCGCGGTCGAGGTCCCCGCTGCGGCGCCACGCCCGCCCCGTCGTGGCGGCGTCCTCCCCGCCAAGATCACGCCGCCAAGGCCAAGGCCCGCCGTGCGGCGCCCTTGTTTTGGCCGTGCATCTGCTGCTTTCCTTTTGAAGGTGGCATCTGCTTTTCAAACCTTCCCTTTTCTCTCTCGCCTCTTCCATGTGTGGAATGCCAAACGTCTTCTAAAATCTAAAGCAAAGATGCTGGCGATGAGCATCCACAATAATACATGCTTGCTTGGCCTAACTCCAGCTTCAGGCTTTGTATTAGCATCCAACAAATTTAAATCCCTCTTCAAGTAGAATCAACGAACCTTTTGCAAATTCATCTTATTTCACGAACCAGCACAGGCAACAGGAAGCGAAAAGCATCAACAGGTGTACAAAAACAATCTTATTACGTATCAGACGACATAATCACTTGCTTAGCACACAGCAATGCCAAAGCACTAATGGTACAATATCTCTCAAGATGAGTACAAACGAGTTCTTCGCACCGGTTACAATTTCTTACCCTTTCTACCATGGCAAATTGGGTCAGATCACCATGGCTTAATGAAGCAAAACTTGTCTCAGCACTGGTCATCATCATCATCAGCTACTTTCTTTACATAGTATTAATGGAAGAAATATTGCACAATGGAATCATGGCCTAACAGAAAAACACTTGACACATGACTTGTGACAAGCTCTATAGTCCGCTTGTCCGTGATGAGAGTTATCGCAGATTCGAAGACTGCAATGCTTATCATTGGCTGCATTCCTGGCGCAAGCTCAGGTCAGGACCGGCGACCTGAGGTCCTAGCCCAAGCCATGGCTGACTCTCCGGCAGCTCCTTCTTGACTGGTGTAGCATCTGAAGGAGAGCCTTGGTATGGTGCTTTCGCAGTAAGGCTGAGACAAGGAACAACACAAGTGAGATCCAAATGCTTGGCTTGTAGAATTTGGCCATATTCGTGTCATCCTCGACAAGATAAAGTAACCTACCGATCCTTTCTCTTCTCGAGGAACCGGTGAAGCGACGCCTTCCCGGCCCGAGGCGATCTGCAAGACAATGGGTTGAAGAACAATCGCGTGACAAAACTAACCATATTCATACACAAAGATCCCTTTCTTTTATTGAGGATTCTAGCAATTGATATGCTTTTGCAAATAATTGAAATGTGAGATGTTACGCACATATTCGGCTGCATCGATACAAACAATGTAAGGTGGATTGTTACCGCGCACTTGGATGAACATGCTTCGGTATTGACCGGGCAATGTAATGCAGATGTCTTTGGGTACTACCGACACCTTAATGTCGCTGCGATTGCGTTGGCTGCAGAGGATGGCAGCAAGGCAGAGCTCTGAGCTGTGGAGGCGCCCTTGCCGGCGTTCTGGGGGAAGAGCTCCATGGTCTCCTTCCTCGCTTCCCCTTCTCGCGTCAGGCCCGGAAGGAAGCTCATCGTCGCAGCGCCCCTCGGCGCATCGGCGGCTTCACCTGAAACACAGAAAGGTATACTTTTTCAGCCAAAGCTCAGAGGTTGGACACAAAAGGTGGGACTTTTAATTCCAAAATCCAAATTTTGAGAGCAGATCTCACAGAAAACTCCTACGAAAGCACCTCAAAATTACAACTTTTTACAGGAATCAAACTCCAAATTACTATCCCCCAGCAAATAGCTCTAAACTCCCAGCAGAAGAGAGAGGCTAATAAAAGATTATAATATATGAAAGCGAAAAGTAGTAGCTAATAAAAGCGATTTATAGAAATTAGAATGTTCATATTGACTTATGCTTTAAGTAGAAGTAGAGCTAATATAAACAAGTTCTAAAAACATTGCAAGGAGATGATAATTATAAAGGCCTAAGACTCTCTCAGACAAGAAACTTGAATCTACAAAGTAGTGCACCAGGCAACGAAGCCAAACAATGACTCCCAACTTACTCAAAAATGAGACTGAATGGCAATGGTGGATATGGCACAAAATGTAATAGTCATTGACCTTGGATTGGCTAAGCTAAAAGCCTTGATCCACAACATGATAGAGTCAATCAGTTCTTCTCTATCTTGTGACAAAAAGGTCTCCATGATATTTATTTACGAGTTCAATTATCAAATTTTTAGAGAGTTCAATGATAGATTTGTGTAAATAAATTAAATGGATGCATAGTACCTTTATGATCGAATCACGAGATATAAACATATCTCTTTTGCGAGAATTGAGTTGTTGCAATGAAGATAGGTGACAATTCATTGGGAATGACTCAAAAGGTTTCCTTCGGAGTTGCAACATTTAGCTTACCCTTGATTTTCTTTTGGTGTAGAGGAAGCAAATATGAGGATGCAACAATGCCAAAGATAAAAGGAGCACTTTAGTTCGTGTGCTCACCTAGTGACATGAAGATTTGAATCAGTAGTATTACTTTTAGCTTGTGGTAGGATGATTTATCATTGCCTCCTTCATCGTGTATTAAGAAATTG
The DNA here is from genome assembly GCA_036346575.1 of Dendrocalamus sinicus. Taxonomy (NCBI): domain Eukaryota; kingdom Viridiplantae; phylum Streptophyta; class Magnoliopsida; order Poales; family Poaceae; genus Dendrocalamus; species Dendrocalamus sinicus. Next base: position 2,975,130 of record CM070658.1, read on the forward strand.
AAGGATATATTCTGTGGATCATCAGAAAAAGAAAAAATTATGTTGGCTATATAAGACACAAACTCATTGAAAAAACAATTACATCATTAGTGCTATATCATTAGCATTGCAATGAGCACACAAGTAAAACTATCCAACATGGTAATACCAAAGGGGTTTATCTTTTGCAGTCATTATCATAACATGTAAATTTGAAATAACCTCGAAGGAAAAAGCACTTGTCATGCTGAACTAAATTCTTCTACATTAGTTGCAAAAATTTCTGATAGTTAAAGTTGACCATTATAGTGCCAATTTCCTCATAGTGTAATTATTGAAAGAGTATACATGAAACAGAACCTTGAGCTGAACAAACAGAACCTACGATAATCAAGTTGTTGTTCTCGTCCAACCTTGACCGGAAGCCTAATTGCCTCACCCACCCAACTTTCCCCCTCGAACAACAAAGAAAATGCATTTGAGGAAAGACATGCAATTAACTTCAACAATGATGATCTCATATGCAAAAGAGATCAGCCAAATACCACTTGCTAATCCATACGAAGAATAGAATGAGGATTTTCAATTAAGCATTACCTAATGAGCCCCGCAATACAATGGCAGTGAACTCAATGCATTTAGCACATACAATGGCCGAGTGGATTTCTATAAAACGATCGAAAGGCAAAATACATTAAACAACACGAAAGCATGTCAACATGCATGGATCAACTTTGCATTAGAGATTAATAGATCGAAACAGTAATGGGAAAAAAGGAACATGGAGTTCATAGTAGTAGACCTCACACATTAAATATGTTAATAGCATGTCTGACAAAAAAAGATGTAGGGTAGGTGTGATGCCCGTTCTCGCACAGCTATCTAAAGAAGGCAAGAAATAGCATGGTTTTTAAACGATTAACAATAAAGTAACTCAGGACGGTGTCCTGAGTCACTTAGATGGGCCAAATGGAAAGTGTGACAAACCATAAATTTCTAAAGATAGCAGTTTATGTGTTGTGCTCTATAAAACTTTCTTCTCTAATTTGTAAATTCATAAATCATAAACATTCTTGATTACTACTGGGAACTAATGAACACTGGAATCATAATTCATGAACGTGCATAACACAGGCAGCAGGACAATGTATTTGACCTTCAAATATCCGCAATAGTGCTTTGTTAAGCTCCGTCTCAGGCTCTGCTGCCAAACTTCGCAATATAGCATGGACAAACTACTAACGGGAAGTATAGCACAGTGTCTATTAAAGGGGAAAGAACCCCAGCTTTCTTCAGAAGCCAACATCAAGTAACAAAAGCAAAGTCTGTCCCCCATGTTAAAACTGAAGACATTGTCTCGAATGCTTTAGTAATTCAAAGAAATTAGATATGTTCTCAATAGTAAACAGCTCCACTCCATTCTCAGACGCTACAATGATTGAAGTCAAGCAAACATAATATGCTCAATTGCACACCGCATGCAATAGGACTACATTGGCATGCAATATCAATTATTTTCAACATTTAGTTCTTGATAATAAATGAACAGTTCAGACAGTGCACATTCAAGCAATAGGAAAATATGTATAATTAATATAGAACAAAATCTCGAGGGAATTTTAGCATAGTACTTTTCTTGTCTGTAGATGATTGTCAAGATACCCACCTTTGAAAACAAAAAGAGATGAATCTCGATGCTCGACTTTCTCTGTGTAGAAGAGTTGAAAAGAACTTCGATTAATACTTTGGTTTAACAAAATAATACATTATGGGATGCGACATCGATATATATCGAGAGATATGACCATATGTGAATATTTCTTACAACAAAATTGCGATATAGAATATTTTGCCAGATATAAATTTCCACATAATGGCACATTTTCATTAACCTATGGCAAAATGTGTCTATTATGGTTCTAATATCGCTCAGATACGAAATGTAAAAGCAAATATAAAAAATTATACTGGTTGTGTTACAAAAGCATAAGAAAACGTGTTCTCTTTCCAAAAGAAGAAAAAATAAATATGGATCAGTTAGAAAGAGCTTAAGAGCAGCACAGGACAACTCTTCAAAAGAAAAAATAAATATATTATGGATCAACTTAATAACTTCAAATACAGTGAAGCGCCATATTAGGTGAAAGGTAAAAAGGGTGAAACTGGAGTCAACTACATGGATATGTGACTTCAGACATTTCTACAATTATTTCCAAAGGGAAACTTCAATTGCAAATTGTATCGGCTAGAAATCTAAGCTATTTGAGTTGTCCAAAATTCTGTTTTTGAACAAGTTGGTGGACATGTTGGGTATAACAGACTAACAGCCAACACATTACAGGTTTGTGGTAGTGAAACATTGGAATGGATCATTGATTAGTTCCATGTGTCACTCATGCCTTCCATTAGCTGCCAAATATGTCCCAACTGCTCTGCTTTTAATAGCCCAACAGTTTACTCTGACAAGAACTTATGCATTTTGAAAAGGAAAATCCTGAAAATTTCAGTAGGAGAGGATATGAATGTCATACCTCAACATCCGTGACAACAGATTCCATCTGAAAGAATAGCATGTATCCTCCCATGGCCTGAAAACAGAAAATAAGTTTATTTGAAAAGACAAACAAATGTATACTATGCTTAAGCACCTCTTATATTTACCGAATTGACCATAAAACATAACGTTAACATGCACTTGGTTGCAGGAAACAAGTAATTAATTAAGCACTATCAAGAAATAACAAACTTAAGTAATTGGAGTAATAGAAAATGAATAGTACAAAATGGCAGCCATGAAAGATTCAAAATCAACTGCATAAGGAAAACACATCATTTTTTGGGGACAATGGACATGGAGAAATTCATTACGTCTTTGGTGCATACCAAAATTGCTAGAGATGGACTACATGTGTATCACTACTATTGCTAAGTATGTTTTGTACCAAGAGCCTTTAAGAAATCAAAACATCTTATTTATCTTGGTATCGAATCTCATGCTTTGTTAACAGTAGGCTTCAGTGGCTGCATTTTAGAGCAAGGTGTGTTCAACATATACGTAAAGATGGCCATAAGAACCAACATCATATGACTTAGCAGATATCAATACTTTAAGCACTTAAATAGAAAATAAGGGGTTTTGATCTTAGCACTTTTTGTGTACACCAGGACTTAGGTACTTAAAGTCACGAAATCTCGGCAATGGCGACGAGCATAACACACCCTAATCTCTCTAACAGCCTCTGCAGGCATTGGCCTTGAAGATCAAAGGGGGCAACTCATCTCCTCCACAAGAATTACCACACGATATGATAAAGGGCAATATCAATGCGGGAGAAAGCAAAGGGGCTTCACGCTTTCCATATCTTCAACCAAATATTGTCATGGAATTTATTTGCATCGTAAGTGGCAGCTAGGTTAAAATAAAAGGCTAAAAATAAATGCAACAGGGCAGTGAACTTTACAATGCAACACCCACAATTATTAACGATACAGAAAGTCGTTTGGACATAGTTTCCTCGGAGGAGACACTCTAAACAATGCACCATTTCTGCTCTCGTATTGTCTCAATAACCACGAAATCCGCCTCCCTTAGGATATAGGCTCGCTTAATTGGCAAAACGTGTGAAGCATTGAACCTAAGGCATTACCAAAACATATTACACAACCCGAATTCGCCACATGAAATTGGGGATAACCCAACCAACACCATATGCTAGGCAAAGATAAACCGCACATCACAATGCAACAATTCGAACAAATCATAACTCTAAATTTGCATGTATCTCGCTACCCCTAACGTAAGATCCATAGGTCAAGACCGTGGCCGTGGCTCGCTTGGGGCACCTCGCCATACGCCACCACCTTGGCCCAATCCGTCACTATCTCGCGACAAAGAATAAAACAATACAAGATCGAAACCACACGCTGCAAAATTCAACCTTTAAGACAAAATCCCGGCCGTTACCTTCTTGAGCTTGCGGATCACCTGCTCTCTCTTCTTGTCCTCCTCCCGCGGCGGACGGCCCTCATCCTTCAAGAACTGTATCCCCACAAGCGTACATGGTTGAGCACACAAATTAGTCAAACGCGATCGAATACTACATCATCCGATCAAGATTAAACTCTTGGGGCTCACCCGGCGAGGGATTGATCCGCGGTAGTCCATTTCGCGATGAAGGTGGGTGGAGCCGGAAGATGATCGGACCCGGGAGGAGGCAGGCGGTGAAGGAGAGGGTGCCCGGGAAGAGGCGGCGAGGCGGGGAGGATAGGAAGAAGGGTAGGGCTTGGGGCTCGGAGGGCCGAGGCAAAGGTCCCGATGGGGAGGTCGGCGCCATTGCCGGCGAACGCTGCCGGGAACAGGATCGGTGGTCGCGGTATGGGGAGGTGGAGGTCGCCGCGACATCGGCGGAGAAGAGGAGGAGGAGGGGAAGGAATTTTTTTCTCTCCTTTTCTCTTTTTCTTGAGAGGTTTGCTGCGTTGTTTCTCTTGTCTTCTTGGTGAAGGAGGCGGCGGCAAGTGAGAGGAGGAGGCGGGAGAGGCGGAGCAGAGGCGAGGACCAGCTCTCCATGCCGCGCCGCGCCAAACCCTAGCTCGCCGTCTCAGATGTGAGGCCCTCTCACCGGCGCGGGAGGAGGAGGAGGCGGTGGCGCAGGGGTGGGGGGAGGAGGAGGCGGCGGCGAAGCGGGCGAGGAGGCGGAGGAGGAGGAGCGGGGGAGGCGGCGGTGGAGGAGAAGCGAGGGTGGAGCGGGAGGAGTGCGGCGCCGGGGAGGGGACTTTCGCGAGGTGGGGGATCGCGAGTCGCGCGTGGGAGGTGAGGGGAGCGGCGGCGCGGGGGAGGACGGGGGGGAGCGGAGGGAGTGGAGGCGCGGGGGAGAGGTGGAGATGGAGAGCGGCGGTGCGGTGGAGGACGGGGAGCGGAGGAGTGGCGCGCGGTGGAGGACGGGGAAGCGGCGGGAGGGAGGCGCGGGGAGGAGGCGGCGGTGCGGATGGCAGGCGAGGAGGAGGGGGCGTGCGGGGTGGGAGGAAGGAGAAGGAGGCGCGCGTTGGGAGGGAAGAGGAGGAAGGAGGAGGTGCCGGCGCATGGAGGCGGAAGAGGAGGCAGTGCGGGATGGGGAGGGGTACTGCAGATCCATTGAAGGATGACCGTCGGATATGGTTGGGTAAGGAGAGAGAATGGAGGAGAGTTAATCTGGTGCGGACGTTTTTATGATGGTGTAATTATGGGTGCATATTGTGGTGTAGACGTAGTTAAGGTCATGACTGTGGAGCAGGTAATTGTTGGGTGGATGTAAAATAATTTGAACTGGTGGATTATTAGTTTAGATATAGTGCTATAATAAACGTCCAAAATCCGAGTAAGGGCTCTAACTTTCAGTATTTGTGCATAAGAAAAGGAGTAAAATTGCACTAGCAAGCATCACTCATGTTTGGGCAAATTGGCAATGGCAGGAGTGCACAAGCATGAGTAGGACGTTGCTTCAATGAGCGAGTGAATGGCGTCAGTTTCTGTGCAATTGACCGAAACGTACATGGTGGTTGTTTTCTTTTAGCTTATGGTTTAGTTTTTTGGGTAATTAATTTTTAAATGAAATATTTTTAAGATGAAATTTACAAGTTAATTATAGTAGAAACAATGCTAACTTCATCTATATCTGCTAAAATCGTACGCGAGTATCTCTTTTCTATACTTTCTCTCACGAACAACTAGAATTTAAAATTTTAAGGCAAAAGTTATAAACCACAGTCCAAAAGAAGTTTAGACTATGACTTTGATTTATGGTTTTTAAATTCTATGTATTCATAAGAGAATACGTAGAGGAAAACAATTACATGCAATTTTGACTAATATAGCTGAACTCAATACAGTGTCTACTACAATCTATTTATAGACCTCACTTTAAAAAGACATATTGGTCGGAGTTCTTTTAGACTTAAATTTGGCTTATGCTTGTACTGTCTACAGTAACTATCTTTTAAATAGTATGTTTTTTCAAGGCGGGGTTAATAAAAAATTATAGTAAAAAGTATACTAAATTTAGCTTTATCGGTCAAAATCACATGCGACTATTTTTCTCTGCATGCTGTCTCTCACGAACAACTAGAATTTAAATATGTAAACTACAAGCATAAGCCAAACTCACTCATTATTTAAAAGTTAGTGTAATAAAAAGCGACCGTGAGCCGTTCCAAACCCACCCCATAGGGGAAAAAAAAGGCCGTCCATGCGCAACAGAAAAAGCTGTATCATGATAAGAGAACAGCCGAAAGGTATTGAAGACCTTCCTTTCCTTGAGTGAACAGGAGGGAAGGACCTGCATGCACGGCTGCATCATGATTTATCATTACCAACGATAGAAAGTTGTCTCAAGTGTAAACCCTGCATCGCAGAGAGGTTTCTGAATGAGAAACCTCTGTGGCCTGAGTGTGAAACTTGCAGGTCATTGGTTCATACAGTGCATCTGGTCTGCTATTGAACAAGATTTGCTCCCAGGAAATCGATCGGTTATGACATTGCTGCAGTGCCGAGATTTGCTCTCAGAGAGATCAGTCATTTGGAAGACGATAACAATAGACCAGACGTTTGCCATGTAGCTCTGCAGTGTTCATGTGATTGACCTGAACATTAGCACAAGCAATATACACGGGCAATTGCCAAATCTATCAGGTGATTCATAGCTTGTCAAAGGATTTGATTTGCGCACATTAACAGCGTACAAGAGAGTAAACTGACAGAATGTATCACAATTGACAGGCACTCAACGAGTCCCACTTCAGAAAAGATTGGTGAATCCAATGCTATAAGAACTGTGAAAACATGGCTTCAGTTACCAGTTCTATATCTCAAAATAAGTGCTGTGATCAGCTGCTGCATGTAATCATGCAGGGTCTTGCGTATCTTGCAAGTACTGCCCAAGACATAAACGACTAGTGAAGGTTGTTTTAGTAATTTTACTAGCTAAATGAAAACTATAATAAATTTGTCTGTTTCAGAATTAAAAAATAATACCAAAGATCTGGATGAACCACTTCTGTCACTAGTGCAATTGTTTCAGGCTAGACTAGTTACCAAGATCATGTATGATGCAAAACAACAATCTAAGAGGCTGTTCAGTTTCAATCTTGCAAACACATTCAGAGAGGGTCAGAAAACACAGGATAATGCAAGATAATGGCAGAATAATATTGTAGCAACCAACCATTGGTATTGAATTGGAGATCTCAAACACCCAGCAAATTGATCTCTGAAGTAAAACACTGCTAGAGGCCAGAGCTAACAAAGAGTTGACTTGAGATCTAACCCGTTTCTGCTTTCATTTTCTCAGCATCTACAAGACTAAACCAAAGATGCTCTAAAACCGAATGCGACAGATTCATGAGATGCTCTTCACCATCAACTCACTTCCCTGAGTGCGCAACAGCCTGCCTCAGCTGCATGACCTTCTTGTGAGAATTGGAGTGCATGTAACTCACAAAGGTTGGACTGTTAGCAGGCCTATACTCCGGCAGCAGCCTGCCAGACTTGAACCTCACGCCACAGGCGTTGCATAGAGTCTTAGGCCCCAAAGGACCGGTCCTCCACTGTGGTGTCTTGTAGGACATGCAATGGGTGCACCTCTTCACTGGCTCCTCCGGTGGCAGCTCCTCGTTCACATATGCATTCTTCTTAATCTTCTTCTTATCTTGCCGTTTTCTTTGTTCTTGCTCTTTGTCAATTTCTTGGCTACAAAGCTTCTTGGAAATGGTGGTGAGCCCATTCCCTGCCTTGAGCCTCAGGCCACACGCATTGCACAACGTCTTAGGCCCTGATGGACCATCCCTCCTCCACTGTGGTGTTTGGTTCGATAAACAGCGGCTACACCTCCTTACCAGCTGCTCTTGCTGGAACTGCTTTCCTGCACTCATCTTGCACTTCTTCTCTTCCTCCTGTTCTCGTTCTTGTTGGACAAGTTCTTGGTCTTTGTCTTTCTTCGGGAGGATGAGCTCACTCTCTGCTAGCCAATGCTTCTGATCAAGAAGTAGTAGCGGTGGCTCAATAAACAACGTGAAACAGTGCTGGTCATCTTCGCCGTTTATTACAGAGGCCAGGCTCCTTTTCTTTCTTCTGGAATTGGAAGATGAAGGTGGTGGTAACTTTGGTTTTGCAGCGTTTTGATTTGTCATTGTAGTAGGTGCTTGTTCTGCGAAGACAGAATTTGTGTAGGAAGCAGAGCTAGACAAGCAGTCCTCTACATAGATGGAGAGCCATTCTACACTGCTGTCTTCACTTTCCTGTAGAGTAAAGAGTAGCATGGCATGGAACCTGTTAGATAATATTCCAATTGCCAAAGTAATCATCTACGCATCTTTTCAGAAATGAAATTACATAACTGTAAAAGGAATTTCAGTTCAACAAAGGTTTTGTTCTACATTTTTGCAAGAAACAAGCATGCAAAAATGGACAGAATTTCTAGGGAAGCCTTACTCAAATAGGGATTGCTCCTAGACATATGGCTTCCATAACAAGGAGGAGCTGAAGCATGGATTAATCAATTTCTCCAATAGATTTCTAATGGAAAAACAAAGAACAAATTCCTGTAGTCGATTTCAGGAATAAAGTTTTTCGTTTTGGGTAGTTGTGAGTCATAAAATTGTGAGTTCAGACATGAAGAACATCCACAGATTAATGGTAAATAAATTTGCCAGAATGATCCTTTTGAACAGAAAGGTCCTGCATTTACAATTGTAATTGTGCCAAAGAATAGAAACCACCACAGCAGTTTCTCTCAGTTACAATCCAATTAAACACCACAGTCAGTGGAGACAAAATAGGATGAATTTCTCGGTAAATGCTACATATGCAATAAACGAAATGAAATAGCAAACAATTTTGTAAATATAAAAGTTGTGCATTTCATATGGGGAGGAGGAAAAGGGTATTTTTCTTGAATTCTACGTGTAGAGCCTCAGAATTACACATAGAAACTGAACAGTCCTTAAAAGAAAAGGAGAAGCTGAGTGCCTCTTTGTCATGTTTGTAGTGATAAAGTTTTCGCTTGAATTGACACAACCACAATATCACTGTCACAATCTTACATACACATCATCTCACAGCGACTAGATGATATTAACAATGGATACACTTATGCAATGAGAATGACAGGAGGGAAGGGACATATGCACATCAACATTGAAGGCCACAAGAGCACACATTTTTTCCTCTACCTGACCTCACAACTAAGGAAACGACCAAAAGAACATACTTTTTCATTGGTTAAGTGCAAGAATGTCATGAACATTACATAAACCCTTGGGTGAAAAGCAAAGAACTAATTGCTATTGTGGAATTTTCCCCATGAAAGCTCTTCTGGAAAAAGGACCATTGAATTGCTCAACAAATGTAAATTTCTTCTCTCCGAACCAAAGTAATAATTTTCTAATAGATAGAAAAGTAAACAAAAGGGCAAGAAAATTCCTCCACAACAGAAGAATAAAACAGTAAAAAACACAAGAGCAAAAATTACCATTTTCTTTTCCAAACGCACCAGAGAAAAAAATTCATCCTAAAAGGGAGAACAGAAAATAAGGTCCAAGGGCAATAATCTCAAGAATCTACACAAGAAACCACCTAAAACTCATAATTCTTGAAAATATAACACCTAAACCCCATGATTCTTGAACAGTTGCAGTCCCACCAAGAGAGCATTCAAGAACCAAGAAAAAAAGATTTCTTGTAATCTCAAGAATCTACACAAGAGACCACCTAAAACCCATAATTCTTGAACAGGTAACACCTAAACCCCACGATTCTTGAAAGCATTCATTCAAGAAAGCACCCCAGAGACTCCCAAGAAAGCATGCAAGAACCAGGAAAAAGAAAAAAAAATCCCCGTTCAACTCTTTCTTCACACAGAAGAAAGAACAGCAAAAAAAATCCACGGTTCTTGGGCAAAAAACCCAGAAAAATCCTAGGAAAATAACAAAAAAGAAAAGGGGGGTAAGAAACTGACCATGGCAGGCTCATGGGGGAACAAATCCCCCAGGGGGGAGGAGGCGGGCGCATTGGGTGGGTGCACATCCATGCCCAGGCCTCCCAAACAACACAGAGGAGGAAGAAGCGACAGTAGAGAGAGAGAGAGAGAGAGAGAGAGGGAAAGCAGAGGGTTGGATTTCGCGAGCCTTTTTGTTTTGGAGCGGAGGTGTTTATGGGGAAGAGGGAGTGGAGGAGAAAGGAAAGGGCACAGCTGTGCAGAGCGCGTATGCTGTTACTATGCGCTACAAAATTCCTTGTTTTCCATTTGCTTAATCCTTAGGTTTCGAGTTACATGCTTCATCTGGTCAGTTACATGATTCACAAAATCATGAGGTGTTTGATTTTCTTTGTTTTCGTTGTTGTGGGGTTTCATCTTGTTGGATGCAGTACACATCCACTGGTTCTTGGAAATGATTTACATGCTACAAAAATATTCTTCTTAGCCGTGAAGTACCGATTTTCTCCTGTCACGCGCGAAACGGTAGATGCAAAACGATGGCTAGGTTTCATCAAAATTGGAATCCAAGCGATCCATATAAGGAACAGAGAATGTGGACTATCAGAGAACGATTTTAGAGCGCACCAGGATTCACTAAAATGAAGCATTTGATGAGAGGATATCTGCAACCTATCGTTTACAATTAATGGAGAAATCTGGCGCAAATCTCCTTTATTTATTTTCCCTTCTCCAACTTCATATTTGCATTTCATTTATTTTGTGTCGGCCGTATCATATGGAACCGAACTGAATAGCCAGGGTTGCTTTCACACTGCTCTCCCTCCCTTTCTGCTTGGTTGTACTTGTACATACGCAAGCAGGCAGAGGCCAAACATGTGTGAACTACCCTCCCGTTTTCCCCCTCTTGGGCCCCTTCCCAAAAGGACAGCACAACTTGTAAATTGTAACTGCACTGCATTCTTTTCCTTGCTGATGGAAAAAAAAGTGAAACTGATGTTGTTCATGTTGTCATGCCTTTTTGTGAACGCAAGTCACCTATTCCAGCACAGATCATGTGGCTCTTTGTTGCTTTCTAGCTTTACCTGGTGTCAAACTTGCACCACTCCTGCACTTTAACCAAGCTTTTCAACAGTGGTGTTCCATTGTTTTCCCTGAATCTGCATTCCTTCTGATCGAAAATAATGTACATCTTGGAACCGACGACACATTACAAATTTACAACAGACGTAAGTAGGCGATTTATGACATCGAGATGTGATTATACGAAGGTGGCAAACTGTGATTGCAGCAGCGCCTCACAAGCGTTACTGATTGACAGAAGATAGAAAAGAGCTGAGAGCTCATTCTCCATGGACCAGGGCAACACAGTGTCCTTCCTTGCATTATGCAAGGACGGGAGTACTGACACAAGGAAAAGGGAGGAACGCATTTCCTTTCCTATTTAGTCCATTAGTGATTAGAACAGTCCAGAAGGTTCTTTTTTAACACTGTAACATGTCAAGAAGTACATACACTACATTGCCTTTTCATCATCAGAAGCATTAAAAAAAAGACTCTAGAATCCGGGAGCAAAATTTGCTTGAGTCTTATTAGCGCTCCACAGAGCATTGCAAGTGACAACAACTATCCATGAAAGCTACTCGAATAGACCCATGATGATCAAGCATGAATGCATGATCCATCACAAATAGATTCGACTGGATTATGACAACAGGTTCTGCATCGGAGCTCATGTTGTAATAGATGGACCGTATAGTCGCCTCCAGAGGCCGGACTATATGTACACTTGGAAGTCGGAGCTGGCAGCCAGAAACAAGATCTCCCATTCTGCTTACTTCCTTGAGTCATCTGCAGAGGAAGCAACATCCATACTATTAATTTCTGAAAGTAACCTCTCATCCCGTCCAAAAATCACCGCAAACCAAAAACAAAACAAGAATCACAAGCATTGAGCAGCACAAACAAATCGCCCTTGAATAACCCCACTTATCAATGGAATGAAGTGTACATTTCGTATTTACTCATAGCATAACTATACCCAATGAAAATGTACTCAGATGCCACGTACCATTGCTGGACTTTTCTGAACTCTGTGAGGACAGGGTATATGTTTTCGAAGGCAGTATATGTCTCATCTCTCACCTGGAAAGAGAATAGTGTTAGATATAGCGCAATCAAGTTATAGACAAACCCACAGGAAATGGCCGCTAACCTTTGCTCCAGTCAGAACAATCTTGCCTGAAACAAAAATCAGGAGGACAATCTTTGGTTGCTTCATTCGATAAATCAGACCAGGAAAGAGCTCTGGCTCATACTGCAGGGCATCCGTGTAAAACATCAGTTCCAAAACAAGGGGACAGGAAAGTTCAAGAAAGAACAAAAATGTAGGGCAGAAGTGCTAAAATATCATGGAATAAAACTTACACTTGAGAAAGCACCATGAGAATATGCAAGGCCCTCAAGCCTTATAGGGAATTTGACATCACAAGACCCAACAATATTCTGAATCTTGAAGTCCTTACATTTTACAGAATTAACAAACGTTCATCAAACAACAATTTATTAAAGCATGAACACCAAGAACAATTTACACAAGTGTGGATTAGGTACCTTGAATTTAGCAGGAAAACCAAGCTTCTGGATGATACGAGCATACTGGAAAAAGGAAATAAGTACAATTCAGATATCTCTCAGCAAAATTGTTCAAATTTGCACAAAGGGAAAGAAAGCTAGACAACACCTTTCTAGCTGCAAGTTTGGATTGCTGTTCACTCTTTGCTCCAGTGCAGACCTGACAACACAGAATAATTAGATGACTGATAAGATAGTAGCTTAATGGTAAAATTATCAAAAGAAAATATCCCACTAATTAAGACAATTCTACAAGTTTCTACCAAATCTGAATGAGATCTCATGACAACCATGAAATTTTATCTGAATTCAGATATTACTCCTAATAAATCTCAGAGCACTGTCAATGCTCCTGCCACTGACCAGGAAGACTTTGTTTTACTGCCAATGGCTGCATATCATATTCGGTGAGGATTTACTGACTAAGAGGATTTAATTAAGATAGATAACCTAAGTACTGACAGGAAGATCTTGCTCATTTAGGATCACAAACAAGGGAAGGAGTCCCGAATATATCAGATATTTCACATGCCAAAGAGGTAGCTAAAAGATAGCCATTTGTGTTCATCTGTTGAGCGTTGGTATTAAATTTCAACAGCCATAAAAAACATCAACAGCTACCAATATTCACATGCTGTAACAGTTCCAAAACATTTAAGTAATCTACCATCCAAAGGACATGCACAACATCAACAGTGCAAAAAAGGGGTTAATCTTACCATTTTTCCTGATGCGAATATCAATGCTGTAGTTTTTGGTTCCCTTATCCTCATTATAACAGCAGCAAAACGCTGTTTAAAAGAGAGTTAGCAAAGCAAAGCATAAAGTATATAGATCAATGAAACGTGGAGCAATCAAATTCTTGCATCGCAGAACTGGATGTTTTTCTCTAGCACCAAACCAGACATTACTCAGTACTCACAAAAGTACACCACGAGGAATGTAGTAAGACAATCATCCCACCTTGGGGTTGTATTCTGCATTGCGCGCTTGAAGAGCGATTGCTTTCAGGTCCAATTTACAGTCCAAGTTGACCGTGGACACAATATTCCTGTCACCAGACCAAATGCCAGAAAGTAGAATAGAGCAAGGAACATCAACCTTTTGTTCTTGAGTAGAAAAAGAAAAGCACAACAGAATGCACAATTGCCCCAAAATGAAGATCACTACACAGTAAAATGCCTAGCAAATTGCCATTGATCCTACCAAGACACGCTCCGCTTTGTTCAATACATGCGGGCCTATCAAAGCAGTGCAAATTGAGCACTAGGTGTGGACCAAGTTAGTCCATTGTTACAAGGTCTCAATTTAAAACCTGAACAACAACAGCACGAATTTGCACATAATTTTTACATTCCGGTACATACATCTAGCGCTTGTTTCCACTTCTCACTGGATATTCAACCCCTCTTCTCTCGTCTACCATTCTAAACTGCATGCATTCCATCGCCTTGTAGTTCAGATTAGCCCACGGTCTTTACATGCCCCCGCAGCATTTATCTCACGCTTGCGGCATGAAATCCAAACCCAGTGATTCAACACAAATTATGTCCTGAGTTTAAGATTAGCTAATTACTGTACTTTCTAATTAGCAGGTTAAACCAAGCACCATTAATCTTGACCGTATAAGAGGATCTGTGTTTTTTCTTGACCGTATAAGAGGGTCTGTGCTTTGTCCTGATATCACCTTAGATCTATCTATCTCCAGTCCTGCAGCATGCATCCCTTCCAGCACTGGTAGAATCTAAACCCGCACCCAAATCAAATTCAGCTCATCCACCAAACAGATCAAAACCCCAAGAAACCAGCCAGATCGCACCAAACCTAGACATCAAAACCCCCCGGAACCTCAAAGATCTCACAGCCACCCCCCAACCCAAGACGGAACCTTTCGGGGCACCCAGCACTTACTGGAGCGTGGGGACGATGCCGGAGGGGTGCTTGGACAGATCCACCGGCTCGCTCCCCTCCAACGCCGCCTCCGCCATCCGATCCCCAAATCCCCCAACCAAATCTCAAATCCAACACCCCAGGAGTCAAATCGAGGCCGATTCGGGCGGGAAGGGCGGGTGGGGGAGATTCCGCGGAAAAAAAAATTCGAAATTTGCGGTCTTTTATAGAGATCGGGAGAGGAATCGTAGGATTGGTAGGGTTTCGCTCGGGTCTTGGTCGCGAGAGGGGGAGGTGGGTGGGTGGGTGTGCGCGTGCGCGTATATATTGCGACGGGGAGCAGCCGGTGCGCCGGGGGGAGAATATTTATAGCCGGGAGGGGTGACCTGCTGCTGCCGTTCGGGGCGCGGGGATATTTATATCAGGGGAGTTCGGTCACGTGGGGTATTTCGCGTGCGGTCACTGGCGGGTGGGGTAGGTGGTTTTGTGGGGTCGCGCTGTCAGGGAGAGTGCTGGGGTTTGGATTTTGGTGAGTTGGATGCGAGCGGTGGGTGCTTTTTGGGAACTGTAAGTTAGGGAAAATTGCGTATGCATCCTCGTAAAATATTCTATGTGCATATATGTCCTTGGAAAATTGCCGCGTATAGAACGGATTGCAGGAGGAATTTTAGAGGAATTTGGGTGTTTCCTGTGAAATTTTGTACACCTAAATTCGTATGTTCTCAAAATGAATCTTTGCAAGAAACATTGTGTTTCTTCCGTGTGTTGTTCCCTTGGAATAGAAAACGACTATAATGTGCCTTCTCTTATTTAATAATTTATTTTAAACTAAATTTATATTTTTATTAGTGGGTCGAACACTATTTATGAATTACATTTTTAAATATTGAAACTAATGAAATGGACCACATGTGTTGACAGTATTCTAAATCTTCAAGGTATGGCCCACATGGGTGTACATCATTTACTATTATTACTAATTGTTGTTGTTGTTATCATTACTACCTTTGCATAATAATCAAAAGAGCAATTAGCTGCTAAAAATATTGGCTTAATCTAATCACTAACCAAGGTAGAGCCCACATATTAGTGTCACTATTTCTAGTTAACCTGCATGTTACCGAAGGATTAACAAAACTAAGTAATCTAAGCTACTTTAATTATCATAAGGACCTACTTGTCAATATCTATTTCTTTATCTATCGTTCGCTTCCATCTTTATTTATAATGAATAGTGGGGTCCTTATGGCATATACTCGACATCATTTTACTAAAAATGTTAATTTTGCAATTAATATATAATGCGAGAGACATATTATAGAGCTTAACAAATTTTTAGCTAATTACTCCTGGCCCTATTTGTAAATGGCACTATTTCTAATTTACATTTTAAAATACCAACACTAATAAGCACAGGCCTGTAACACCCCCACCCAACCTCTGAGCCCAGAATACTACCACTACTGCTAAACTGTACCAATTTACCAACTATTGAAAGAAAGATATAAGTCACACATTATGAAGCGTTTCAATGAGACAATCTTAAAACTAAGGAAAATTTGTTGAGCTGAGAAGATCCTCTTTGAAATACCACTAAAACGGGGTTAGAATACCAGAAAATTCATTTTCTTGAGTTTAGCATTTTGGACAAAAATACCTCTCTCACTCACCTTTCTCCTCTTTAGCTCTTCAGCTGCTGTGAGAGGAGGAGGAGGAGGCCTGAGGAGCGGTGGGAAGAGGGAGAGGAGGCGACGGGAAGGCGCAGAGAGAGAGGAGAGGAGAGGAGAGGAGAGAGGGGTATTTTTGTCCAAAATGCTAAATCCCGAAGAAAAATGAATTTTTCGGTGGTAATTTTCGGAACCCTGTTTTTTAGTGGTATTTTCCGAAAGAGGTGATCTTTCAGTGCTACTGAACAAATTTTCCCTAAAACTAATTGCCAAAGTATGCTATCAAAATCTGATCATGACAATTAGATGTGATATGTGGATTACTTTTTCATGTTGGAATATATGTGTATTACTCCCGCCTATGCATATTGTCTTCATCATACACCTAAAAAACAACAAAACAAGGGTGAGTCCAAAGACTCAGCAAGTACATAATAAAATAGTGGCGACAACAATAACTATTCAATAAA
Organism: Dendrocalamus sinicus; assembly: GCA_036346575.1. Lineage (NCBI taxonomy): Eukaryota > Viridiplantae > Streptophyta > Magnoliopsida > Poales > Poaceae > Dendrocalamus > Dendrocalamus sinicus. The sequence goes on from CM070658.1 coordinate 2,991,735, forward strand.
CTCTACATCTAAGATCTGTAACACACATTCTCTGTAATTGTCAGTAAATCATATATTTGTAAAAATGTAACACAAACTCTGCAACTGTTCCACTGTCTCCTCTTTTTTCATGCAGTGTAATACAATGCCATGTCCACATGCATCTTCTGAGTTTATACTGGTATAGCTGAGTGTTTACCTGTCGATGAACCACCCTTGCCCCGTCCTCTTTCATACAGGTCTCAAACTCCAGTCCCATGAAGCGCCTACCGTAGTAGGTCTTACTCATGAGCACACCGAATTAGTCATATGGTTTTCTCACCGACCTAGCACATACACTCTAGACTAGCTATATGACTTTCTCACCACCCTAGCTCATATGCAACTCACATAATGCAACATCCTTTTAGTATTCCCAATCAACTCAACACAAAATCCACTCCCATGAAGTGCCTACCAAAGTAAGTCTTTATCCCACTACTGCAGGATGCCTACGCGAAGTAGGTCTTTATCCCACTACTGCGGGATGCATACACAAAGTAGGTCTTTAGTACGGGTGTGTTGCACAATGCAACTCTCTTTCAACATAACTCTCAACCATAAGCATCTCTTGTCACAGTATAGTTAACAAGCAAGCAAGGATATCATTTCATAAAATGACATAAAACATGACATAAAACAAGTACCAGGCATTAATCACAATCTACCATTCTATCATGCACTTGCCTGTTTATCTTTGTGGACGATGCGTGGATGTCTCCAAACCAGGACCTCCACTTGTAAGCAGCATTTGAACTCTTAACATTTCAATTCATGCAGCATGCAAACGATATCAGTTCTATGTGTATACACAACTGATCACGTTCCTACACGCAAACCCGATACCAATAACCTCTCTCTCATCGAACACCTTTCCGATACCCCATGCCCAAATGACATAATTTAAGATCACGTTATCACCTCTAGCGTTGCCGGTCGTCACCTCGGGCTCCGGCCGCTCGGCTCCAACTCCCGCGCCACTCAGTTATGACCGCCCCTGGCTCGGTGCTAGCCCCATCAGGGCTGCCACTCGTCCCCTATGCCATTGACCTTGTGGCCTCCCGATTGGATCCAGGGGTGCGTCTGACCCTCGGGTCGTGGGCCATCGGCCCACCGGTCACCGTGTCGTGGTCTTCCCCTCAGTCTCCTTGAACCCATCGGCCACAACGGAGGTTGCTGCTGAGCTACCCTAGTCACGATGCCTTCGGCGTCACCCGATATACTCCTGCCGCTGCCCCTCTCGAGCCTGCCAGCCACGGCTCGCCATCGGCCTGCTCGGGACCTTAGCTCTGGCTCCTAGCTCGTCACCATGGTTGGCCCTCACGACTGCCACGGTCATCCCTCGATGACCACTATCGGTGCTCAGCTCCTACGGCTCCCTGCCCTAGTTTACCATCTCTACTTCGACCTAGGATGGTCCACTCCTCCTCCCCTTAATACAAGTACTTTCGTTTTAGCTTATACTTCCACCTCGCTCTATTCATTGTTACACTCGATCTTGGGAACGCCTACGGGCATCACTGTGATGGTACTTGGTAGGGAGACATGCGTCGAGGAGCATGTTCTCCCTACCAAGGGTGCACAACGACGCCTACGGGTTTGCCGCCAATGTTGTATCATGGCTATGCTGGCTATGGCGTGCTTATGCTGTGACTGTGGCACTAGTAAGTATTCATGGATGATGGGGGAAAGGACCTACTTGCTTACTAAGCCGATTTTGGCTAGCTGTCTTGGTTGTCACCCGATTCACTCGGGGCAGTCCTGATGGTCGTTGAAGGTTCTACACCTCCATGGCTATGGTCTTCTCCCCTTTGTCTTCCTCTTCTTCTCTATGTGGCTGTGGGGTGGAGGTGGGCATTTGGCTGGTTTTTGTGGTTGTGGTCGAAGTGAAGAACTGAGGGGTGGCTTTTTTTTTGCTTTGGCTCTCGGCTGAGGAAGTAAAAATGGAATGGCCTTCTGTGAGCCCACTAATATTTTGTATGGGGCTTCGGCCATGGTGATTCTCTCTCCTTACTGTGCCATGCCAAAAATGCCCCCGCCTTACCTCTATCTCAGTCTTGGTTGACTGTTTTGCTGGGTAAATCTTTTGGACCATGGGTTCAGGGGGTTCTCGGCACTGTGCTTTGAATTTTTCTACTACAAGAGGTAAGTAGGTACAATGTAGGCGTTGGTTTGTTCTTTCTGCCGAGTGATGATGCCCACTTTAACGAGAGGCGTGGACCGGCCCCGGATAGTCTGGGAACCTCAATGAGCGCTATTTCATTCAGCATTTCTAAAGCTGAAGGTTTTTGATGGCAAAACCCCTTTTTAACACTTTTATTCTCCCTTGGATTGTTCTCAATTTTTCACCTTTTCTTTCTATATCTTTTTATGGGTATTACAGGGCCTGCATGTCAATGATTCGTAATTTAATTTCTAATTTGCTTGAAATCCTAAACTTACGTGGGTGATTCCGGTCATAAATTCATTATAGCACATTAAACTTAATTAATTAGTTACTATTTGTAAACAATGTCCTAGGGCCCACTAGTCAACGAAAGATTAACTAAATTTATATTTTCAACTAGTCATTACTTTATAATTACTTTCGATCATTTAGACATTTTATAAACATAATTATATTTTTAACAGAATCTCTAATTTAACCTGTACTTTAAATTAAGTACTAATGACATACTAAATAACTTTAATTGATATCGAATTAAGTGGGGCCTAGCTGACATGCATGATTTACATGAAATTGCATTTTCAAATGAATTACTAATGGCCTAGGCCCACATGTCATTCGAACCATGTAGAAGACCATATTTTTTTTAACAGAATAGTAATGGTTTCAGGTCCACTGCTTCAGAAATGGGGGCCACACATCTTTGGAACATATCAAGACTTTCAAATTAACTTAATTACACTGGTGGGCACTACTATCATACAAAGAGCGAGAAGCAGAGAGAGAAGAGAGAAACAAAGACAAGGGACATAGTCTCCTCTGTTTCAGAACATAGCAACGGAAGAAAAAAAAAGAGAAGAAGCGGCATTAGCATAGGCTGGCTTGCCGGCGGAGGAGGGAAGGTGACGAGGTTGCGGTGACCTAAAAAAGGCTTGCTGGAGGAGGAAACTAGGGGAGGTGGCGTTGCGGCTCGGTTAGCACCGAGATGGGCTGGCGGTGGCGTATGGCGGTCGTGTAGGGGAGAAATGAGGCGGCAACGCTAGAGGGGGAGAGGAGATTATAGGAGGTACACATGAGCATGAGATGAGTGAGGGGAGTTCACTAATGCAAACCACAGAGGCGGGGAACATTCGAGGTGGCTGGCGACATACAACCCATGGTAGCAACGTGGTTTCACGGGGGAGGAGGTGTCCTAGAGAGGGAGGCCTCAAATAAGAGGTTTGGGCAGGAAGAGGGAGATGAGGAGATGCTCTGGTAATAAGGAATTTGAGGAAGACTCATTAGAGCAAGAATGATGGCGGTGGCAGTCGGTTCAAACGGATTTGGGGAAGAAGATGGTGGCCTTGTGCTTCTATGGATGAGACCCAAAATTGGACAAGGGGAATCAAAGAGGAGTCCTGGAATGCATTTTGACATGACCTAAAAGTTTAGGAGCTCTCTGGGTCGACGGGGATGGTGAGGTTGAGGCAGTGGTCGCAAATAAAGAGGAGGAAGGACATGGTCTTGTTCTTGGTTCTCCTGCTCGGGAAAGAAGAAATGGAGGTGAGGAATGAATTTAAGGGCCCGAGACAGTACTAGAGGGTATGATGGCGCGAGCTTGAGCTTACTGGAGTGGCTGCACGAGCTACACAGAGCATGGCGGCCAAAACAGAGGAGCTCGGCTTGGTTCTTCTTCTCTAGTGTGCGAGAGGCAGGGGTAGTCCTAATATAGTTCATGGGTGTTTAGTTAAACACCAAAATTTTGGGGGGAAATATCTTGTATTTAATAGATATATTAGTTATGTATTCTGATAAATTGATCGAAATACTTCATATTTATACATCTAATAGATTCAAACCAACTCCCAAACCTCCCTCCCCAATTTGTCTAAAAAATTGTAGCCCAGTGGAAGGTTCAAGGAGGTCAAGTTGGCTATCGAGCTTAACGAGTTGTTATTGAGCTTTGTTCGAAATTGATATAGTTCAACTTCAAATCATTTTATTTATCTTTTAAGTGGTTGTTTTACATTTAAGCTAATGAGGCACTATCGAGTTGAGCCTCATTAACTTTTTTCACTCAAAATTGACTCATTTCAATTTTGAACTCATTAAATATTGTTATCACTACAATTTTGATTAAGCCTAAATGAACATTTTTGCCAATAGACTAGAGGGGGCGAATAGATGGTTTAATTTTTTTTGGGCCAAAATTGAGTTTTATGCAAAATTTAAATTCAAGATAACAAGCGAGCAGTGATGAGCACCAAGCAAAGCCTAGCTGGACCGCCTAGGAGCCAGAGTCCCGAGAGGGAGCATGTGGTGGCTGGGCCGTCGAGGACAGTAAGGCTAGTAGCCCATGTCAACAACAAGACAAGGGCATCCCCATTTCCAAGTCTCAAATGCCATATTCTTAATTCAACAATTTTTCTTAATTGTTTTATAATTTCTCTAAATTATTTGAGATGTTGTCTTTAGTACAAACAATTTGTACTTTGATTTTTGCTACTATAGATTGACCTTTAATTTCTTCATTAAAATAATATCTTATTAACTCTGAATACCTATTCTGAAAATCCTAGATCCGCCTTTGGCGAGAAGGATGGGGAAGAGAGGGGGAAGGAAGGAGGCGACAAAGCGAATCCAGTGCGTGTCTCGCCTGGGGCTTAAATGGGAGGAGCGAGGCGTGATTTCTCGCGAGATCCCAGTGGCAAGATGAGGGGGCGATGCGTGATGCTGTTGTGCTTAGTGACGTTGCAGCAGTGCGTGGTGTGGCGTGCGGGATGGTGAAGTGACGTGGTGAGAGCGGGACGTTGGGGTGATGGTCGGATGAGGACGGCGTCGACATGGGCGGCGACATGGCTACAACAACTCGACAACGGTGCCCATGATGTGTGTAGGCAGCAGCACCTGGGCTGCGGGAGGAAGAAGGGGAGCCAGGAAGGGAGGGAGTGGGCTGGCCCATGGGAAATAGAAAGAAATGAGGGGAGAAAAAAAAAGGAAAGGGAAAAGCTTTTGACTTTTGCTTTTTGGTTTCTCCAAAAGTCGAGATAAACGGAGTGGTTTCTTGACGCAAATTCTCTGAACGATTTTTAGTTTATAACCATGTGCGTCATCGACATCGACGTCTCTATTGTCTACCGCTATCTTGAAAAACATAGATAAAAGGTATTAGCCACAACCTAAAAGAACAATACCTTATCTACCTTTAATAAAAAAATCAGCATTAGCTGGAAATTTATATATTTCCTTTTTAGACTTTTCTTTCTCTCTCTTATTTCATTAATTCCCTGTGCAGTGCTGGCTGAAAACGAAAATTGAAAAGGCTTCTTCAAAGCCGCAGTTCCCTCCACTCCAATCCCCCCTAAACCCTCAAAAATCCCAAACGAGAAAAAAGAAAAAAAAGATTTCTGGGTTCTGCGCTCCCGGCAAGATCCTATCCAAAAGAGCGCTCCGAGGAGGCGAGGACAGCAACGCCCGCTCCGGTTTGTCTCTCTGATTTCTCTTCGCGTTCTTTGGTTTCTCTGCTGCAAGATTAATCGTTAGGAGTAGAGAAAAGGTTGCATCTTCCGATTTGCGGGGGAACGATTCTGATTCCGCAATAATCCTTCTTCTTGCTGTTTTTCTTGCGGGATTGATCGCTATGAGTAAGGAAAGAAATAAATGAAATCTAGGGTTCTTTGCAATTCGCAAGAGGGGTCTTTTCATCTTCCAATCCTATGGTTCCTAGCGCGAGATAGAATCGATAGATCGGTGCGATCGATGCTTCATTGCGTCTATCTTTTCCCCATTTTTTTGGTAGTGGGCAACTCTTTTCCGTTTTATAAGAACTTGCTGAAGAACTTTTACGAGATAGATTCCGCTCTGAATGGTGCAATGTCCACGAAGTGTAATTTTGCTGGTTCCGACCTTTTGATTTCTCTATGGGAGATTCAGGAAACGAAATTCTTGGAGTTGGAAGGCGCTTTATATCAAAGCCATTAGGCATTGCCTGTGATTTTTCTCTGTTCTTTTAACTGGATATTTGGCGATTTGGTGGAGAACGCAGTTAGTAACATATGATGAGAAATTAGTGTCTTCTTGACCCAAACCTTGAATTTGCCAGGCAGCATGTTAAGAATTGGGATTTTTACGAAGGAACTATAACTCTATCAGTAGTATTCTGCAATCATAGTTCTTTTGATATAACTTGGTAGTAGTATTCACACATGTGTTCTTTGAATTGAATTTTTTATTAAAAGGTGAAAATTTTGCTTTATTTATGTATAGGATGCTTCTCATGATCTTTCCTTGAACCTTCCACCAAAAGTTTGCATTGAAAAATTTTAGCATCTGGGACATATAAGACCCTGAGTGAGTGAGTGTTCAAGTCATTGTCTCTGTCTATAGCTTAGTAGTTATGCATTTTCTTTTATGACTAGTGGAGCTCTACTTCGTGTTGTATCTGTATATGCTTTAGGTAAAATGTCAGTGGGTGACAAATCAAGTGAATAACTTTGAATAAATGATGTTGTATTTGGCATGTTCTAACTGAAGAAACCATCCTATATTCATGTAGATTTGCTGATTTTATTTACCTGCTTCCAAAACTGGCTGCTAATTTTATTTTCACTCATGGATCTTCTTTTGTTTCTTGAATATATCCAGTGTATGCAATGGCTAGGAGTCTTAGAGTGGGACAACATGCAGAACTGGAAGACTGTGTGATGGATCCTGTTAACAAAAAGGCTGCCTTCAGAGGTTTGAAGTTGTATGTGAAAGATCTTGATTCGAACACACTTCCTCCATTCCTTGCCCGTGTTTGTAACACTGACAAGCCATGCTCGTTCTCTGAGGAGGAGATCATATGCATTTTTGAGACTGCTGCAGAAGTCCATGGCCGCAGCATTGTACCACATGTCAGCCAGATCGTTTCGACAGTAATTAGAATCATGTCATCAGTTACAGGGTCCTTGCATAGTGTTGGTTGCTCCAAGGTGGTTTGTACATTATCCCATTATTGCATTGATCCTCTGGCAACAGAAGAAGAGAAAGGTGGGATCATTGCCTCTATTTGTCGTCCCTTATCAGATTGCTTGATGAACACTAAGGAGAGTATGTCTTCTGGTTCTGCTCGTTGTGTCACCGCACTTATCCAGTCCAACAACTGGCAGTTTGCATGTAATGAGTTGGTTAATGATGTCTGCTTGAAAGTCTCAGGGGCCTTGGAGGAGGCACACTGCCAGACTGCTGCACACTTAAGCTTGGTGGTTGCTCTGTCAAAACAGAATCCTTTGACACTTGAGCCTTACGGGCGGTCTTTGATAAGATCAGGTTTACAGATATTGGATGAGAGTACTAGAACAAGCAATTCCCAGATGATTATATCATCCATTCAAATGGCACATTCCATAATGAAAAGTTTGGATCTGAGAATTATATCTTCTGAGATCAGTAGCATTATCCATGCTATGGAGCAATTCCATGATGATTGTATCCCAGACATCAGCACTGCAGCTTTTCAGGCAGCTGAGACTGCCAAGATACTTGGCAAGCAGAAAGAGTGCGGACAAGGCAAAAAATTGAGTCCATTGGCAAACAACAGTAGAAAGCACAGCAAGAAGGGGTCACATTCACATTCTCTTATGGATAATGTGGATATCAGAGACAACGATTCAAGTGAATCTCTTTCTTGTGAGGTGCAATCTGTTCATTTGTTTACCGATTATAATTTGCAGCCTTCAGTGGGACAATGCTTGGGTGTACCTGGAAGTGCAAGTGCAAGGCGACAACTATGGAGTAATGGATCTGACAAATCACCTGGCATGTCCAATGATGACTTCTTTCACACTGCTATACCTGATAGTAATGAGGCTTTGGGCGTGATAGCACAATCTAATTATGCTGGTCTGGTTAAGTCAGGCAGGAGGTGCTCAGATGTCCCAACAAGAGTTACTGACCAATGTCCTATGTGTTTAACAGCCCAAGCGACAAATCAATGCTCTCAGGTATATGGCAGATCTTCATTTCAATTGATGACTTCGTTGCCTTGTATGTATCAGCAATTATAGTAACTTCGATGTGCCTAACATATCAAGGTGTGGTATGTGAGTTACTGTTTGTTCTTTGGAATATTATCTGTATTTACGATATCCTGCAAATGATACGAACCACAACCATTTTGATTTTTGGTACAGAAGCAACATAAAGTTTTCATCTACACAACATATATCTTCACGTATATGTCTGTAGTTTACCTATGGTCTTGCATTGATGCATTGAAGATTTATCTTTCAGTGGTTTCAGTTTAGGCATGATTTTGGGCTGCAGAATGAAATTAAACAAAGTTCACTCCTTGCAGATATACAAATGAATTTACTTTTTTTTCCCTCTGTCATGAACTCATTTCAGATATCTAGACGACGAGCTTTATCAGGTGACATTAGGATGCAATCAACTCCAAGGAAGCAGCTCCACTCTAACACCTTTTTCAGTGATTCAGAAAGAGAAGGTCGCCAATTACCTGAAAGCCCAGCTTTGAGACAGATATGGCGCTGTTCAGGATGTACAGATGGTCTTCTGTTTGAAAAGAACGGTGAAGTTGAGGAAAGAAAAGGCTACTGGGACTCAATTCAGCATGACAATCAATGGCATGTACAAAATACTGATTTCTTGGTAGAAGATCTGAAGTTCCCCACCAATGGTGAGCGTTCTGATAGTGCAGGCAAATCTCCATTTGAAGAATGCCAAGCTGAGAATGCCAAGATGATTGGAGGCAAGAAAATAAATGCAAACTGTTTTGGCACTCCAATTTTTCTTTTTGTTTGTGTTGTAGTAATCATTGCGCTCTTGTTAGCTTGGTGCAAGGAGGATCGCACAGAGCTCTATGTTGTGCCTACATAACATCTGTCAGTATGCAGGTTGTTTTGTGATGTGCATCAAGCCATCGACTTTGAGGAATTGTATGATGTCAATCTTTTTATACAACTATAGCAGTATACACTTGGTAACTGTGAACAGTGTAAATTCTGAGATAAAGTGAGGAAACTGTTAAAAAGCTGTGGTGAATTAGGCTTGTTCTTTTCGGCTTTTCAGTAGGTTTCTTTTAGTAATCACTATTCATTAGATTAATAATTCACAGTCAAAAGACATATGCCGCAGCCAAAAAGAACGCTTTAGTGCTATTTGTGTTGGAGTGTATTTTCTGAATGTGGTTTCAAAAATCATGATTGTTTTCATGGAATTTCTAGCAAATATGTAGAGTGAATCTTCAGCAGTGTTCGTTTGACAAAAAGAACATTGCGATATACTACTTGCCGCATCTTTCTGAAGGACCAATGAATGAATTACATATGTTTTTAACACGAGCGGTCCAGATTAGGGTTGTGAATGCAATGGGCTGTACAAAATCCGTTCTCACCTTACAGGCCTCTTTTATACATGCAAAGAAATGGGTTCAAGAGCTTCAAGCGCAAGGCAATCCATTTTACTCATTTATAATCTTTTTTCTGTGTTAGAGCCTCTCGAAATATGCACTTATATGCATGGGATAATGTTACTTCAAAAGAAATTATGTATTTATTTTACACCTGATGACCGCTTGTACAGTTGTCATATAGTGACTGTGATGACATTTTTAGACAGGATATCTCTGGATGTTTTATGCGAATAGGCTGGCTGATATACAAGTTATTAATTCTTTTTTTGGAAGAAAATTCTTGTTTGTTTTCATACAGGAAACCCAAATACAGTAATGGCTCTTTCTGGGAACAAGGCTGATTTGTCAAGGTGAGGCAGGTGCCAATGGAAGGATGTAATTCTGCTTCTTAAATCCCACTTTTGACATTATATGTATGCGTTACCGTATTTTTCGTTTGGAGCTGCTGTGTCGCTGAGATGATACTTGCTATCAGCATCTTGTAATTATGCTTATTTCCTCCCCCCATTGCTTTCGCAGTAAGCATAATAGGGACCTTGCAATTTCAAATGTTGCATTTTCTCCAGTTGCATTGGATATATGGATGGTACAAAATGGTATGGTACGATAAAGAAAAGCACGAATTTAGGTTGGCTAATCTTCTGCTCTAGTTTCATGGAGAAACCACAAACCAGCTCCAAATAAATGAGAACCTGGAGCTCTCAAACTGTTCAGATACAAATTTATGCTTCTCTCTTGCAAATTGTAATAGTAGTTTTGACCCCAAAAGAAACATAAGACAATTGGCAATCTCCAAGCAGTTTGGTAGCGTCATGTAGGCAGGGAATATAAAAAGTTATGGTGCCACGGCTTGAAAGCAACAATTTTTCTCACCCCGTGGCAGCTTGTTTCCTTACTGTAGTGTTCTATTAAATAAAAAATACGATTTTGTGTGTGTGACACATGATGCTATTCTCCAAATGAAAAGGTTTCGATACCATAGTCCTCTCTACTCCCCTTATTGAATCCTTACCAAAAGCTCAATTTTGTGTGGTGCAGGAAGCAAAGACTTTCACTCAAGAGAATGGCATCTTCTTCATGCAAACATCTGCTAAAACTGCAATCAGTGTGAACGATGTATTTTACGATATCGGTGAGTATAGACTAGAAATCATCTCAGGGATGTATTTCTGAACACCAGTAGAATTTACCAGCTGTTTCTTGCATAGAAAATGTGCATTGCCTGCTCCTGCTAAGTATTTCTAAGCATAGCTGTGTTGGTATGTCTCATTTCAGCAAAGAGATGGCTTCAGCCTTCAGGGACAGCAGGCTCAAAACCCACAAGGGAGGAATGGCTTTCACCCAGAGAGCAGCTGAGAGGATGCATGGTGAGTAGTTCTTCATGCTGCTCGTAAAACCTAGTGTAGAGTGTGGACTACATATGCCATGTCCTAAACTGTGATACTCTATCCCTTGTTGTTTCCTGTTTCTTATCTTGGCATGTTCGTTCTGTAAATGTGAATAATGGAGTGTTGCTTCAGAGATTCAGAAGTGCTGCTACAGTGCATGCTCATGCTTTAAGTATTGCCTTCTAAATGAGTGAAACAGAGTGAAGCAAAGTTTAGACAGATTGCAAATTTCTTAAGTTAGCGTGAAGTGGATCAGGTCCCCAAGAGAGGAGGGTTAAATTGGGTATCTTTTTTGAATTAGGCCAAATTTAGCAAATTTAAAATAACCTCAAAACTACTTCCAACCTAATTGGCTATGGTTTGGTAGTGTCATGAACCGGGGTAAACACCACCAAGAAGATGGCCGGATGGCGTCGGCGTAGAACGAGAGGGAGAGAGACTAGAGATTTAGACGGGGAAGACTTGGTATTTCTCTGCTTGATTCCAATAGCATGCGGTAGCCCTCTTATATAGATGGGCTCCCCCTAACAGATAGAATCTAAATCCAATTATATCTCTAATAAATATAGAAACTACTACCATATCTCTAATTATATCTCTAACACAAGGAATCTAATCTCTAACTCAAATAAAAACCGATCTCTAATTCTAATAATAACCCGACTGGGCCTTGGGCCCAAGGCCTACACCCCTGACACTACACCCCTCTCGGACATGCAGCTCGTCCTTGAGCTGCTAGGCGGCGGTCATGGCATCAATGGACGACCTCTGACGCCGGTGTAGAAGACGAACGATGGCGGGGTTCTGCAGCTGATGGAGACGGCCGCCCGATCCAAGCGGAACAGGGTTAAATGATGCCTGCAAAATAATAATTTTTTGAATTTTTTTATTTTTTTATTTTTGATTTTTTTTTTTTTGGCCTTAAATAGTCAATCGGTCGGTTTCTAAACCGACCAAGACGCACAAACACATCCGGTCGAGGGGGCCGACCGAAGGCGCAGCGGCGGCAGCGGTTCCGGCGATCTATAGTGGCCGGCGGCGGCAAAGAGGCCGGCGAAGAGCGGCGGCTTGGCGAGCGCTTCGGCGCTTCGGCTGCATCGGCGACTTCGAGCGGAGACGCCCCGGCGGCGGTGGCGGCACAGCGGAGACGGCCGGCGATCGCAACCTGTGCACGTGGCGCTCAGTGAGCGGTCGGGTGACCCGAGCGGTGGCGGCGGAGGCTGCAGATGGAGGCGGTCGCCGGCGCCGGCTGCGCGGCGAGACGGCTGGCGAGGCGACGGCCGGGCGCCGGCGGCGCGGCGGCGGCGCGCGAACGCCGGATCCGGTGCCGGCCGCCACGGGTTGGTCTCTGGCTGCGGTTCCCATCAACAGCGGCGGAATCCCACAGTGATGACGACCGGCGACCGAGGGCCCCGACGGCGACGGCGACGACCGTGGGTCCCTGCGGCAACAACTGCGCAGACCCGTGGAACAGAGCAGGCGGCGGTCTGACCGCTGGAAACCCTAATTTCCCGATCTGTCCGCTGTTCCCTTCCCGGTCTGACCGCCCCTCTTCTCGATCTCGACTGAAGCGGCGAGAAAGCGGCACGCGGCAGCGGCGAGGCGGCGTGGCTGCGGCCGATCTGCAGGACCGGCGCGCGCGTAAGACGCCGGACGATGGCAGTGGGTCGAGGTGGCGCAGGGAAGCGGCGTCCCAGGCGGCGATGGACTCCGAGGTCCGTGCGGAGGCGGCGGAGCAGCGGAACGGCTCGGGCGAACGAGACGTCTCGGCAGCTTCGGGAAGCGGCAGACGGTGGAGCAGTGGCCTGGCGGCGACATCGACCGAGGACGGCGGCGCCGACGGCGATGGCTGCAAACCCTAAACTCCCGATTTAACTGCCGTTTTCCTCCCAGTCTGTCCGCCCTTCTCCTCCCGATCCGTCCGCCGAATCTACTTCTTCATTGGCAGAGGCAAGGGACCAGTCGTCGAGAGGGATGGGGAGGTCGGCGCCCTTGCCGTAGCTGGTGATCTCAGCGACGGGGGCAAGGTCAGCCTCGTCCTCCTCATCGTTAGAGGAGGGCGAGTCGACGGGGGCGAGGTCAGCCTCGTCCTCCTCTGCTCTGCGAGCGGTCTCCTGTTTCGCCTTCTCCCGATCCTTCAAGTGCTTCTCGAAAAAGGCATACATGTTAAGGAAGGAGTCCGCCCTCTCTTTGTTGTAACTGGCCATCTTTTCAGCGTTGGCTTTTATTATGGCCATTGATTCGACGAGAGGACGAGTCGCATGAACCATGGTAGTAGAAGTCGTGGGAAGGGATTAACTGCTCTGATACCAAGTTGTCATGAACCAGGGTAAACACCACCAAGAAGATGGCCGGATGGCGTCGGCGTAGAACGAGAGGGAGAGAGACTAGAGATTTAGACGGGGAAGACTTGATATTTCTCTGCTTGATTCCAATAGCATATGGTTGCCCTCTTATATAGATGGCTCCCCCTAACAGATGGAATTTAATCCCAATTATATCTCTAACCCATATCATATCTCTAACTATATCTCTAATACAAGGAAACCAATCTCTAATTCAAATAGAAGCCAATATCTAATTCCTAATAATAACCGACTGGGCCTTGGGCCCAAGGCCCACACCCCTGACAGGTAGTGTGTTCAATCAACTTCTAAATATACTAGTTAAGTTTTACAATCCTACACAAGTCTAATAGTCTAGGAATTTGCAAAACAAAAGTTTAAATGTGGAAACGTAAAAGTGACAAGAGAATCGATTTTTTTACTGAGGTCTCGAAGATACGGCGATCTTTCCTAATTCTTGTTGGAGCACTCTCACAAGAGCATAGCTTCTATTTGAACCCGTACAAGGATCCAAGCAATCAACTTATGGTAGTCCTCCTCTCTAAATAGGTAGACTCTAAACCTTCACAACCCTCCCGGTGCCTTTACAAACTCCTCCTTAGAAAGTCACCAACTTCCAATCCATCTAGGAATCATTGAATTTTAAGAGTGCTAAACTCAATGGTGTCACTTGAACCCAACAAGGTCAAGCAACTAAAAGTGATACACATTAAGACCTAATCTACTCTCTCATGCTTTCAAAATCTCAACTTTGAAGCTCTTGAGTGCCCTTGAACTTCTTAATATACAAGCCACTGTTTTGGAGTCACAATAGTACTAATTTAAACACTTATGGTCCACTAATATAGCCTCTCCATTCAAAAACTAGCCATTTGACATATTTGTTTTTTGAAAAGTGTCTGCAGACTGAATCATCCACCTCGACCCGGATAACCCACTCCAGTTCAATTTCCTTAGTTCCAATAGTTCAAAAACTAGTCGTTATGCTGACCCAACATATGCCTTGGCCAGGATAATCCGCTTGAGCTCATCCGCCTCAGTGAAATCACTCTGTGGAACCTCTCTGCAACAATGGTACGGGCCAATGGTACACCTTGATACGGATCATCAGCCTCAATGCTTTGTCTAAATATAACCCTTCTGTACCAATGGTACGCTTTGGGCCATATTATCCGCCTCTCAACTTATCCAAAAACACCCTTTCTAGACAGATGATATGCCTAAAGTCGGACAGTACACCTTTATGTAAAATACCAGAAGCACTCTAAACACACTCTCTGGACTATGGTATACCTCAATGATACGGATTGGCCCAGATTATCCGCCTCTGTGTAAAATACCATGGACACCCTAAACACCCTCTCTGGACTAATGGTATGCCTGACTTGGATAATCCGCCTCTGTTGATTTTTCTGACTTAGTTGAATTTTGATCTAAACTTTGATATATGTCAACCACAACTTGATTCTTGGCACTTATTGAAACATGCTGAAACCGCCAGCCTCTGCATCATGTTTCCCTGGACTGAAGCACTGGTCTGGAGGTACGGCTCTAGGAGTGTACTCAGTGTCAGAGTCGTCCTCAGTACTGTCACCTGCCAAGCCCTCCTCAAGGTCTGTCTCATACTCAGTATAATCAAAATCATCTTAGGCTCTCTGTGATGGATAGGCAAAGGATATCGTCGTGGAGTAGGAGCATCTTCATCATTGGGATCAAGTGGAGATGGCACTACACGCGCTTTAAGGTGCCTATCCTTAGCAGACCAAGCCAAGTAAGGAGTAAAGTAACGACCAAATCTTTACTGGTCCTTTGTCAGCCATCCCTCAACAATGAGCATGAGAGTTAGGAAAGGAGCATATAGCAAAATTCTCTTCATGGTAGTATAGATAGTATCCTCCATCTCACCAATCATGAGATCAACCACATAATCAAGTGCAACAACCAAATAACCTCTATAGTGAGCTCATCTAAGCCACCCTTTCTAGGATAAATGGAGTAGTGAGTCACACAGTAAACTGCAACAGCCAATAAAGTCAAACAACTCTGTCCCTTGGTCTTGAAGTTTTCGGCTTCAATGTCTTGATACATATGAGCGGTCTCAAGTAGAGGTGGAAGAACTGCTGAGGTGCAATGAACTGGATACGCAAGTGTGTGTTTGCGTGCACCATTTGAAGGAACAACATGAATCACTGTCATCCTCTCTTTGCTTAAGAGTTCTTTGCTCAGTTCCAAGCATGAAAGTGATATATGAGTGATCTAGAGTGATCCACAACATGGCATAGAACTAAAAAAATGAGATCGTCTCTCCAGTTGAAATCTCTATCAAGAAGCAAAGTGTCGAGCCCAGTGTAGCAGCAAACAAGGAACATACATCTCTACCGGCGGCTGCCTCTCGTACATCGTGCCAACTGTCAAGGAAGTGATGCATCCTCAAGGCACAACATGACTCATAAACTCTAGCAAGGTCTCTCTAGAGCACTGTCCAAAACCTAGGATCACTGGTGTTCTCACGCCAAGGTTAAAACCATCTCTCAAGATTAACCTTCCTGATCTTCTATGTTAGATATCTGCATACGACCATATCAACTATAGCAGGTGTACAGTAAACCAGTCATGACTACAATGAACCGGTTGTAGCTACAGTGAACCGGTCGTAGCTACAATGAACCGGTCGTAGGGTCGACCTGCCGTGGTTGACATCCCTTGGTTGTTACGTGCCATGGATCACACGTATCTTTTCAGGTATCTTCCTTCCTTATCTCCTGGGTATTGTTTCTATAAACCAGTTGTTCAGATATAGAAGGAAGGGGCCTATATATGTAACCCTTGATTAATTAATTAATTCATTGCGTGATTTCTCCAAAACACTACATGCTTTCATGGTATCAGGCGTGATCGCTCCTGTCGCTCCTGCAACTGCACATTTCCGCAAACCCTAGACATCAGCCTCCATCTTTTGGCCGATCTATCCCTCTCTCCTATGGCCGGCTCCACTGACCACTTTGCTGACCAGGTGGCTCAAACCGAGCAGGCTGCTTTGGCTGCCCACGCCGCTCAGACCGACACCGTTGCTTGGACTAGTGTGATTTACACAGAGGGTTCTGGAGTTGTTGCTTCGGGATCCAACATAATTCAAGGAGCCGGTCCAATTCGTTTGGGCTTACCTCAACGTGGATTAGGGGAAACCGGCAAGTTTTCGAAAACCATGATAAAACATCATACATCAAATTGTGGTTTGCTTTCTTGAGCCTAATTTACTCATTGCAATTTATATTCATAGGAATTGAATTGTTTGCTTGCCAACCTAGGAGTGCAAACCTTGACCTAGAATTGAATAGTTGGTGCAAAACTAAATTGATTTAATCTTCTACATTATAAACTAGGTTTTAGCCAAAGAAAAATTAAAAAAGCTGATACACTCCCCTCTAGTTGGCCTTCTCGATCTTACAAGTGGTATTTGAGCTTGGTCTCTTATTTATAAGCCTTCACCACCTAGAGAGTTAAAGGATGACAAATAGTGATATAGTGCACCTTGGTGAGACACCTCTATTCAATAGCACAAATTATGATATTTGAAAAATCCGCATGTCTTGTTATTTTAAGGCCATGAGCCCTAAAATTTTGCATGTTGTAGATGTGGTCTTTTCTCCTCCAAAAGATCCTCTTTCTTGAACTATTGAGGAAGAGAAATGCTCATATCTTGACGCTTAAGCAACTAATACTTTATTTAGTACTTTGAATATAGAGGTATTCGATGCTGTATGCAATCTCAAACGTGCTCATGAGATGTGGACAAAATTTGAAGATGAATTATAAAAAGTCCACCTCAACCAAGGCGGATTGCATAGGAAGAGGAATGCTCAATCTCTAGCTCCAACAATGAAGAATATGCAAGTCTCTTCACATCAACTCATTGCTTTATGGTTAAATGTAGTGGAAAGGAAAATAATAATGATGAACCTACCAATGATGAGTTGATGGATATGCTAGAAGAATTTATTTCTCTCAAGGTATCTTATGAAGAGTTGAGGAAGCTCATGAGACTCTTTTTCTCAAGATCTCACCAAGTCAACGGTGGATATAAGCATTACATGTGACTTGCTACATGATATGCCATGTGTAACTCCTAGTCCTTACATTTCATCTAAGGTTACCACCTCTTGTGATGATTTGCTTGATATACTTTGTTGCTCTAAAATGGATGTTCCTATTTCCTCTATGTCTTGTGTATTGACCATGTAGAGGAAAAATGAAAGGCTCAAGGCCCAAGTCACTAAATTGGAAAGTGACTTGGAGAGAAGCTACAAAGAGAAGGTCTCTCTTGACAAACTTTTGAGCAATTAAAGAAAGTCAAATGACAAGAGTGGCATTGGCTCCATCTTTGAGAAGAAAGAAAATAGCAAAACAAGGAATAATACAAGACACTCGAAGAATGTGAAGTATCATGGTTGCAACAAAAAGGGTCATTTTGCATTGGAGTGCCCCAATAAGATAGATGACAAGACAAAGTCATAAAAAAAAGGCAAATCGAAAATTTAATTTTCAAAATTGATCCAATTTAGCCAAAAGTAAAATGCTTTGTGACTATAAGTAATATTGTGAAAAACTAATTACAAAATGTACATAAAAGATTTACAATTGTTTTCTAAAGGTTTTGGCTTTGTAAATTCTAATTTTAAGCTCAAAAGATAGTTACTAGTATCTTGTTTTAGTTTTAAATTTGTATTTTGCATATAACTACTTATAAAAGGATTTGGAAGTGGATCCAAAATGAAAAATGTAGATTTGGTCATTCTTAACATTTCTTGCATTCAAAAGATTTTCAAAAGACCAATCTATCAAAAGATATTTGATTTTAAAACTCACCCTAAAACACCGTTGACCCATATTGGTCATATGATAGCACTATGTAAGTTTTGCCTCTTGGATCAGATCTTTTACTATATTTTAGTTTCAAATGGTATTTCAAATTCATATATGCTATTCCAAATTGAAAAGTTTCTTATTTGCTTCATTTGACATTTTTGGAGTGAAATTACTAATGGTATGCAAGTTTAGATTTTCAAAAAAGCCTATTTGGTCAAAAATAAAAATCTTGTTTAAAAGGCCTAAATTTATGAAAAACTAGTTAAAAGTTCTTAAATATATATTTCAAATATTTTCAATGCCTTTTGTGTAAAAAAATTTAAATTAGAAAGAAAATAACAAATTTGGCCTCAAAATGATCTTATATGATCTTGTTTTTAGATTAAATGACATATTTTCATAAATAAAAATCTATTGAGTTTTTAAGAATTTTGAATACCAAACTCATAGGTTTGGCCATTTTAAATATTTCTCTAGATCAAAGTTTTCACAAAAGACCAATCATTGAGAAGTATTGATATGAAATGACATATTCTTGTATATAGTGAGTTCAGCTATTTGAGCTAGATTTTTTTTGTGTATCTTAGCTTAAAATAGTATTTCTAACTCATATAAAGCAAAAAAAAAAAACTCCATGAACTTCAAATTGGATTGGATTTGAGCCGTTGTTGAAAAATCAATCTATCCTTATACATACAAAACGATTTTTGCCATTTCTTTTGAAAGAAAGTTCTTTTTAAAAAATTATTTTGTGAGGAAATGTTTTAAATAGTTCGAACATAAAATTTAGAAAATTTCAAAGTATTGGACCTCATTTGAAAGGTTTTTGCATTTGTCCTTTCTTTAAGCAAAACGGTTGCAAAGAAAGCACATTTTGGCATATCTTTTAATTGGAGAATTTTTTTTCAAAAATTCTTGTTGAAAAGGTTCTTAGTAGTATAAAGTTGGTTTATACCAAAATTAAAAGCTTTTCAACTTGATTTGAAAATTTTATGTCCTTTTCCCTTTTTTTATTAAAATGTTGAAAATGTAGAACTTTGCATAGTTTTGAGCAGATTTATGATTTTTGTACCTCCAAATGGGATCACATTTTGAGAAAGGCATAATAATGGTATTTGGCCCTCTATAGTTTATCTTATATACCAAATTTTGTCAGAATTTTTGAAGATCAATTAGTTAATTTTCATCCCTCTTTAGAAGCTCAAATAAATACAAAATTTCTGAAAACCTGAATTTTTAGGTTACCTGAAACCCTGGATTTTACTTTTCCTAAAAGGAATTAAGATTTTGTTGAGGCTCCCAAAACATAACTTGTGTGCATCTTTAAGGAATAGCTCTACAAGTTCATGTCAAATCATTCGGAGTATGTTTCCACATATTTTTAAAAGCATAAAGCTTTTTTTTGTTGGAAATGCACTTTTGACCTTAGATTGCTATGAATTGCTCATATCCTTTGTAGTTGAGACTCTAAGCTTGACATCTTTATGAATCTCTCTCTCTCGGATGTGTTCCTCCATAATTTCTCTCAAAATTTCTCAATTCTCTCTTGAATGAGTTTTCTCGGAAAACAAAAACCTAATTTGGTAAATACCAAATTGCAAAATGTTTTGTGAGTGTATCTTGATTGGAAATGCTCCATGTACTATTTAATTTCAATTGCATGAAAAATTAGAGAATGTACAATTTTTCCCTCAGCTCTGCCTACAAGTCCTGGCTTCAGCCTGTTCAAGTTTCCACCGGTCGACGATTGGATGTATTGGTCCAACTAGTTGGTTCCAGCGATCAGACCTCTTCTTGATTTCAGTCAGGCCGGGTACTCCTTAGTTAGCCCATATCTCTTCTCTGTCCACCCAAAAGAACTTCCTCATCTCTTTGATTAGAGCGACCACTTCCTAAAGCTTTCTCCTCTCAAGCTCCTGAAGTCTCCTCCTTCCTCGGCCACCAAGCTTTGTTCCTAGCTGCATTCCTCCTCTCCAAGGATCTCCAAGGTTCTTCTCCACTTCATCTCTCTTTTCACCAAAGGGATTTGGTTCTTGAGCTCTCATTCTCTCAACATGTCATGAAACCCTAGATGGGGATTTCATCCAAATTCGGCCAAGAACCTTCAAGTATTCAGCTTCCAAGCATCATTCCTTCTTCCCTCTAGCTGGTAATCTCTATCCCTCTACTTGGATTGCTCTCATTTCAAGTTTTTCCAACTTCTAGGATTTGTGGTAAAAGCCATGAAAATTCACCAAATCAGTGAAAAAACCTTGTTGAGCAGATAGAATGGACATAGTTAAATGATGTTCCTTTGCTCCATTGTATTGATTTGTAGGAAATTATTGTTCTAAAAATTAGTGACCTTGATACTGATGGCATGGCTACCTTGTGATCCTTTGATTAATCCTTGTATCCTTCCATTGATAGCAAAATGCTAAGAACTATGAAATCTTGTCGCAAGAATGTAATTCCCTCCTTCTTTAGATCACATCCCAGTTATCATCTAGCCCCAGGAAGTTCACCCTCTTACCAAAAATCATCTCAACCTCAACAACTCGCTCTAGAACATATTGAAAGAGGTCTCTAGGGCTAAATTTTTGAAAAAAAGCACTATACGTTCCGGTTGACCCACTCCCTAGCGGCGCCGTAGCCCGCCGCGACAACGGTGAGCAGGTTGTTGGGCATGGCCACCATCACCTCGATGCCGCTCCTGGCGAACGTGCCCATCGTGTCAGTGTCGGCGTCAAACAGCTTCACCTTCTTTGTAGGACCCAGATTTTACAATCCGGCATCCTCTGTGATTCCACTGCACTATTCCCTGGATCAGTAGATAGTGCTCACAGATATAGTACTGGACATCAAAATACATATCATGCGGAAGCATAAATATAATAGTAGGCTCACTTATGGGCCGATCAAGCCGAAATCATTAAATTGCAGCAGCAGAAGAACAAAGCACACAGTTGGGACCCTCAGGACATGCCCACAGGCAGCCGACTTGGTGTATTGCTGAAGCGTAGCGATCTGCCTCTTGATTATGAATTTATTTGAGTGAGCGAGCGTGAGCACAAACCACCGTGCTCCGCGAGCTAATTCACAGGATGAAAATAGATATCATGCATGGCTTATCAAGGAAAGGCTCGGGTTATTTTATTTGCCATAAATTGTGAGAGACCATGTGGATATGACCCCATATTTGTGATGAGTAATTGACGAGTGTTCTGGAAAGATTGAGTTTGGTTTGTGTGGTTTGTGCCAAGTCGGCATTTGGTGCAGTCGGGTTTGGTTAGACGAACTTGAGGCATATTCTTATTCCCGATTGGTCATTTGGGCCATTTCATGCTTGAGTATGATTTTCCGATGCTAACCGTAATTGCATGTTTCGAGCGGTGCTATGTAATGTGTTTCTTGTCTGTGATGACTGCAGGACATCGAGGTGGAGTCGTGGCGAGGCACGGGATGACCGGACTAGGCGTAGGTGGTGCCGAGGTTAAAGCGGTCGAGGTGTGCCGAAGACGACGAGGACTTGAGGTAGCTGCGAGGCTTGGAAGGCAAGGAATGAGGAAACTTCCCGGAAGGTGCAGGAGGGGCGTTTTGGTGAATACGCAAAGCTGCACTAAAGGAAGTGGATTTTTGGATAAAGCATTGGAGTTGTTGGAGGCTTAATGGGCAAAGCATGTTGCAAACCCATTTAGTGAGAGCCTATAAAAGGAGGAGTGTCTCTACATGTGGTAATGGCTTGTGAGAGGTTGTGAGGGCTTTAGAGGAGTTGGTTTGCTTTCTTCCTTTCAGTTTTGAAGTTGGTGGGAGATGGCAGAGGGTTGTTTTGCTTGTCTCCCGTAGGTTCTCTGTTCTTATGTGCTTCCCTATGTGTGTCCAGTCTTGTGAGCTCAAGTGGAAGCATGTAGTGTGATTCTCTTATATCAATTGTGTATGGGGACTCCTCTGTAATCATCTCCTTTCAATTTGAGAAGAATTATGTTGGGTTGATTCCATTTCTTGCTCAGTTTGTGATGGATTTTGTGTCTCTGCTATTTTTCTGTTCTTGATGCTCTTGCCTTGTGTAAGATCGTTGATAGCAATCAGAGGGGGGTGAATGATTGCAACGCACAGCGGAAACCTTTTTTTTTTTTATTTTCTACCTTTTAATATGCAAAAACCAAAAATAAAAAAAAAAATATTTTTTCTGAATTTACTGTAGCAATCACTGCAGCGAGACACTGTAGCAAAAACACTGTAGCGTACTATAGCAATTTACTGTAGCAGCGAACTTCCGATCGATCTAAACGTGCTCGTTTTTTTCTTAATCTTCTAATCAATTTTTTAATTAAAAATAATTCAAGTATGTAAGCAACAAAAATATCTCGACATAGATCAATGCATGGAGAATTTATAGGAATCAGAAAACCAAGAAAAAGGACAATAGATGCGAAATAAAAAAACTCACAAACTTTATTCAAAAACGACGAACACTGTTCATCCCGTTGGTTTTGCTCACAGCCGCCGCATCCTTCTATTTCCTCTCGTCGCTTCGTACCGCGCCTCCAAAACAACGCCTTCTTTTTCTCCACGTCGCTCCCCGGTACAACTCTTGCCATGCCGCCGCATGCATATATATACACACATAGCCCAACTCCAACTAGGCCTTAAAATCCTAATCCAACTCCGACTAGGCCTTAGAATCCTAATCCAACTTCAACTAGGACTTATAATCCTAATCCAACTCCAACTAGAACTTAGAATCCTAATCCAACTCCAACTAGGACTTAGAATCCTAATCCAACTCCAATTAGGACTTAGAATCCTAATCCAACTCCAACTAGACTTTTGGCCCACTAATTTTCAAGGGACCCGAAACCCTTCTTAACACGGGTTTTTTAATTCTTTTTACGCTTCCGATTTTTTCAGTCTTCCACGTGTCAAAGCCTCCAGGACCGCACCTCCTGTATCTTCTCCACGTATCATCCACCTTTGATCTCCATGCGCCCCAAGCATGAGCCCGATCATCTCGTGACTTCCTTGACCATCTGAACCTCAGATCTCCCCATCCTAGTTCCGGTCCACCTCGTCACCGACTATGATCGCCTCCATACTCAACCTGCACATGCAAAGACCAAAGAACATTCTTCCGGCACAAGTTCATCTCAACTTGACCAACATCAGTCCATACACACGCAACACAACTCGCATAACACCGCTAAACAAAATCACCAATTATTCATCATAACAAATTAACCATTGTCAATTATTCATCACCAAAATATCCTAAACCTAGCCACATGGTCTAACACCTTGATTCTTGTTGAGAGGTTGCAAAATTGAGAAGCTCTGTGATGGGAAATTACTCTAGACCACTTGGCCATTCCATTCCCAAGAGCAAATGAAGGATTCATTGGTTTCTGTGATTTCCCTTGCCTTCGTCATTTTCTCCCCTGTTCTTGATTTTCTAGGGTTTTGAGGCAGGGGACTCTTGAATCTTTCATTTCTCTTCACAAGATGACATAAGTTTTGGGTTCTAAAGTCCTGAGTTAATTGCTAAGTTGATTGCAAAATTTCACAAGCAAAGGATGAATAAGCCATGAGAAATCTGAAAATCACCATCTCTATCTACTCAATTTTCAGATTTTAGCATAAATCTTGATTCCTTGCTGTTGGAATGAATTCATTTGATTCCTAAGGTATTTATGCTATTTAGAACCTGTTCTTGATCTTTTGGCTTGAGGAAAACAGAACCATTTCACTAAATTCCCTGCATTTG
Source organism: Dendrocalamus sinicus (assembly GCA_036346575.1). NCBI lineage: Eukaryota > Viridiplantae > Streptophyta > Magnoliopsida > Poales > Poaceae > Dendrocalamus > Dendrocalamus sinicus. Next base: position 3,015,652 of record CM070658.1, read on the forward strand.
GCCAGATTCTGAAAGTTACAGGTTTTCAGTCGGGTGTTTGCTGAAACCTGCTTCTGTTTGCCCGAGGGCTGGTCAGACCGGTTCCCCCTTGGCGGTCAGACCGAAGGCACTGGGGCGGTCTGATCGGCATCAAGGGAGCGGTCTGACCGGTGGCATGCATGCAGTCTGACCGCCCGATGCACTGCGGTCAGACCGCCTCCTGCAGTTAGCTGTGTTCTTTGTTTCTTCTTTGATGTTTTGTGTCTCGTTTTCTCTTCTGAGTATTTGAGTACCAGTAAGCATGAACAATCTCTTCTCTTAGCTTCCATAGCTTTTAGAGAGGAGATCGACTTGTGCATACTTTGGGGGGCAAAATTTTTGAGGCATCATTCACCCCCTCCCCCCTCTGTTGCCGACTTCGATCCAACAAATTGCTTTTGAAATAAGATACATAGAAACTTCCATATCCGCCATGAATTTATATCAATGTTCCACATTTGGCACATATAGCAACTATCACATGACTGCAAGCAAATCATCCAAAACATAGCAATCAGTTCTTATTTTGCCACTACAACCTCATTTATAAATCAAGCAACCATGACTTATTACTTCAAAATACGAGAATCATGTAGATTGCAAGTAGTAAGAATAACGAATTAAACTGTAGCACAACTGCTACAATTACTTGCCTCTACCAGCGAAGCGAAGAAATCACGCGCGTTCAGGAGCAAAACCACCTGTCCAAAAGGTACCTCTCAGCACAATGCTACAGCATAGAAAACGCGACTTAAGAAGTAAAGCTATCGCTAACCCCCAAAACCCCACAACATCCCTCTCCGCTTAACGGTTCTACATTCTACCCACTACAGCAACGCTGCTTAACTGTTTTGTATCTTTAAGATTATTAAACATTTTACCAAGAGAGATATATGTCTGGATTCCTCACTTAAATACCTTCACCTTCTATGTAGATCACATATTTTTATTTTGTTCCTAGCAAGGTGTAACTTAATGTGCAAAACAGAGGACGTTCTTTGTTCTGGCAATCTGGGCAGCCAGATTCTAATGCATCCCAACCAAAGTGACAGGCTCTAAAAATTGTGATTTTTATACAGTAGTTAGATTACTGAATTCCCGACATTGCTACGCCAAATCCCGGCCAAAAATTTCTGGAAAAATACAGTAGATGGGTCTCGACGTCCTCTACAATTTTCCTATTGGGCAGACCCACAGGAAAAATCGTTTCATAGGTCTAAACGGCGCAAATAGTCGCGCTACGTGAATTGATCTACAGGCAGACAGCAGGAATTCTCTAATCGGAGAATCTAATTGCTAATCCCCACCAATTCTTAGGCTAAGATTCCTAATTATAGAAAGATCAGAGGGATTTGGGATGAGAGAGAGTTGCCTAGGGGATCCCCTTGGGATCACCCCTCTTCTTCCTCTTCTTCTCCTTCCTTGTTTTCTTCTCCTTTCCTTCCTTGTTTCTCCTTCCTTCTTGTTTTCTCCTAACACCAAGGGACAGCAATGGAGGAGGGGGAGAAAGTGGCGCACAAGGGGGGAAGAAAGGGGTGGCAGCTGTGGGAAAGAGGGAGAAGGAGGGGGGTGCAGCCAGGGTAGGGGGAGGGGCGGCTAGGGTAAGTGGGAGGGGGTGTGGCCACCCCCTTGGGCCTTTTAGCCCAAGGTGGCAAGCCCTCTCTCCCTAAAATGTTTTTTAATTATAAACATTTCCATTCATTTTTTTAATTTAATGCTATCCCACAATTTATTTATTTTTTTGTTCCTTCCCGCGCTTTACCGAAACCCCGGGCGACTCCGCGATTATTTTAAAACCCACGCCGAAACGACGTTCAGGATATTACATTCTCCCCACTTAAAAAGGATTCATCCTCGAATCCAACTCCTCAAACCACAAGCAAGAGAACAGCAAGGAAAGAGCAACCAAAGAAAACCACGAACCACAACTACGAGTACTCACCAGCCTCGAAGAGCTCGGGGTACTTCTTTCGCATTTGATCCTCAAGCTCCCACATAGCCTCCCTCTCGGACTGATTCGTCCAGAGGACCTTCACATATTTGATGGTCTTATTCCTCAAGACCCGCTCCGATGAGTCCAGGATACGCACAGGTCGACTCTCCACCGTGAGATCCTGATCCACCGTGACTTGTTCTAGGTCAATCTTGTGTTCGGGGTCCCGCAGGTACTTCCTCAGCATAGACACGTGGAAAACATTGTGCACACCACTCAACGAGCTCGACAACTCCAAACGATAAGCCAATCTGCCCACACGAGCGCCACTGGAAAAGGGCTGATGTACCGCGGGCTAAGCTTCCCGGTGGTACCAAACCGTACAATACCTTCGATTGGCGACACCCAAAGGAGCACAAGGTCACCAACCGCAAAAATCCAACTCTCGGCGTTGAACGTCCGCATAACTCTTTTGTCGGCTCTAAGCGTCCAACAGGTTCCGCCGAACCTCTCGCACTTTCTCCACAGTTTGCTGGACAAGGTCCGGGCCAAGCAAAGACCTCTCGCCCACTACATCCCAACAAAGAGGTGAAACACACCTCCGCCCATACAAAGCCTCAAAAGGAGCCATCTTGATACTCGCCTGATAACTATTGTTATATGTGAACTCTACCAAAGCCAGATGGTCCTCCCAACTGCCCTTCCAAGACAGTACACAAGCACGAAGCGTATCCTCCAAGGTCTGAATGGTCCACTCTGACTGACCATCCATCTGAGGGTGAAAAGCTGTACTGAGGGAAACTGTCATGCCCAACGCAGCCTGCAGACTCTGCCAAAACTTAGAGACAAACTTGGCGTCCCGGTCAGAAACAATTGACTTAGGTACACCATGTAGTCTCACCACCTCTCGAATGTACAATGGGGCCAGATCCTGCGTTGTATTGGTCGTCTTCATCGGAATGAAGTGTGCGGACTTGGTAAGTCTGTCCACCACAACCCAAACTGCATCTCGCCCTCGAGGCGAGCGCGGCAAACCAACCACGAAGTCCATAGTGATATGTTCCCACTTCCACTCAGGTACCTCCAGAGGCTACAACAAACCGACAGGCCGCTTATGTTCGGCCTTCACCTACTGACAAACGCCACAAGATGCAACATACTTAGCAATGTCCACTCTCATCCGTTTCCACCAGTAGACCTGCTTCAGGTCTCGGTACACATGGTCTCTCCTGGATGTACAAAATACGGAGTCCGGTGAGCCTCACGAAGAATATCATCCTTCACCTCGGATTTCTGGGGTACACACAGCCAGCCTTTGAAACGAACTGCACCACACTCATCCACACTAAAGTCTCGGGAACGACCCTCCGAGATCCTCTTCCGCACCTCCACAAGGAGTCGATCGTGCTACTGAGCCTCACGAACGCGCTCGGGAATGGCGGACTGGATGATTATCTGTGTCTCTGCCTCTGCAACTCTAGTGAAACAGAAAGAGATACCCATCCTCTCAAACTCCGAGATCAAGGACATCGCTGTATGAGGAACTCCTGTCCTGCTCAAGGCGTCAGCCACCACATTAGCCTTACCAGGGCAATACTGAATAGTCAGATCATAATCTTTGATCAACTCCAACCACCTTCGAGCTGCCTCAAATTCAGCTCTCGCTGAGTGAATATGTACTTAAGGCTCTTGTGATCGGTAAAGATATCACACTATTCCCCATACAGATAATGCCTCCAGGATTTTAGGGCAAAAACAACCGCTGCCAACTCAAGGTCGTGAGTAGGATAGTTCTGCTCATGAATCTTCAACTGTCTAGAAGCATAAGTGATAACTTGGCCTTCTTACATCAACACACAATCAAGACCAATCCGCAAAGCATCTGTGTACACCGTAAAGCGCTTGCCACTCTCGGGCAAGGATAGGATAGGTGCATCACCAGCTTATTCTACAAGGTCTGAAAGCCAGCCTCACAAGCGTCTGTCCCAAAAGGAACCCCCTTTTGAGTAAGTCGGGTCATCGGCTTAGCGATGATAGAGAAATCCTGCACAAAGCGCCGGTAGTAACCGAAACCCCGGGTGACTCCGCGATTATTTTACAACCCACGCCAAAATGACGTTCAGGATATTACAAGTTAATAGGTGATTCAGGTGATTTGAGGCAAGGTCGGTGGTAGAATACGATGACTCGATATTTTATTAATAATCTCTTTTATTATTTTTGTATTTATCAAAGAAGTTCCATGAGTTAGGTTAGACCTATGAATCGATGTATGAAATTAGCGGAGTATTACTTTGTCGAGCGCTAATATTCAGGCCATATGCTATATGTGATGTATACAATTTTTAGCTTACCGAATTAATCTTAGGGTCCGGTTTGTAGCATTTTGTGGTACGATATTTTATGTATCCTTAGTTATTACTAGGCCTAGTTTAATTCAAATTAGAATTTATTTATACGGGTCCTAGCTTCCTATATTCAATCATGCTCAACATTATTATTTACTACATCTAATGTTACGATTTGATTAATGGCACATTGTCATTTTTTCTATACTTTAGTTACTATTAGGCTTAGTTTTATTTATAATTTAATTTAAATTTAGTTGTCTGGGAAAACTTGTTATACTGGGTTCATATTTCAATATCGCTATTTATTTAAATCTACCATGGAGATTTATGTAATGTCGGCATGCTAAATGTTAGGGCATGTATTTTAATTATAATTAAGGGTAATCTTTGTTAAATTTGTACATTTAACCAAAGTCATTTTTCTTTATTATTGCTTTTAATTAATAATTAGCCTTTTAGATAATTGCTCAAACCATATCAATTATGCATACATGAACTAATCCAAATAAAAATCTTAAATAATCTCATTTACATCCTAGTTAAATTTTATTAGGTTCTCTAAATTATTCTCTAATTTTTCTTGATTTTTATTAATTAAAATGGGTTACAAAAAATGGAATAAAAATGTGAGGAAAAAGGTGCAGCTGATGGATTAGGCTTCGAACTCAGGACCTCGGCTGTGAGAGTGTTAGGCGCATGCTGGTGACCAACTAGGCGGCGGCCCGCTTTTGATTCAAAGGGGGTATTATATTAGAAGAAGCAAGTGCTGGGATCGGGCTCAAAACAAAGGACTCAGCAGCGCTCGGACAGGCGGGTTCACGGTGCCGGCGAGCTAGGGTGAAGGAAAGCCGCAACCGATGCTTGGGGAAGACTCGTGGTGCCTTGGTGATGCTCCTGAAGGAAGCAATCGAGTCGGGGTTCACCAAGGAGGGAGCGGCGCTGGCGGCGGCGGTTTTGGCCGGAGTTGGGGGAGATGGCCTTCCCAGCGAGCTTGGCACGAGGTTCTCCAATTAGGTTTGAGGGGAGGTAGATGGAGAGCGGGTGCACGCCGTGACGCGGTCCAATGGCCATGTTGTTTGCAGAGTAGCCAGGGCGGCGTGAGGCGGCAGCCGGCGCTTGGGCAGAGACGTAAGAAGAGACAGGGAGTGGCACGGGAGCAAAAGAGAGGAGCCAGCCTCCAATTTATGGCCAGAGAGATTGTGGAGTTGCTACAGCCTTGTCGGAAGAACGCGGCGACGTGGACGGCACACAGGCGCATGAATGCCACGGGGAAGAAGCGTGCAGGAGGAAGGGACAACACGGGAAGAGGAGAGGTGAGAAGGAAAAGAAAGGAGGGGGTGGGCGCTCGGTCGGCAGGGAAAGGAAGGCTGGGCCCGTTGGCAGTGAAAGGGAGTGGGAGGGGGAAAGAAAATGGAAGGAGAGAGAAAAAAGGATGGGGCCCACATGTAATAGTGACATGCGTCATTTTTATATAAATTTAGCCCTCATATTTTTCGCATTTTGGGACCATTTATCATCATTTGCATTATTTTCTATATTTAATTGCTCGAAATGGACCATTTTACATTTTTGTACTTTTCCGCAGGCCGGCGCGATCGAGGCACATAAACGACAAAATTTGCATTATGCGGCTGCTCCGTACAAATGTGCGCATCGACACGAATCCGTAGGATCTTTCTGCGATAAAATCGGAGTTTCCAAGGGCCAGAAAGGAAGGAATCAAATTGGAGAAGGACCTAAATGTAAACCCTAAAAACTGGGAGGACAAAATCGCAAGATGCCAAAAATTCCGCATCTCCTTCATCCAGCCGCCGCCGCCGCTTGTGGAAATGGAGCTCGGTTTCTCTGTCTTCGCCCCCTTCCTCCACTCTCGGCGCCGGCGAGGCCGGGCCATAACTCGCCGGTGCGCTCCCCTTTTCCTCACCGCCGCAGCTCGCCGGTGCGCCACCCCTTCTCCACTCGTGCGCCGCCTTCTCCTTCCTCGCCATCCTCTCCGCCTTCCTCTACTGCCACCGCCGTCCACCAAGCCCGTCGCCCCCCTCTACTCCATCCTCCGCAGCAAATCGTCCTCCTCTCCTCCTCCACCAGATCCGCAAGCGCCGCCACCTCTACTCCTTTCTTCTCCACATCCGGCGGCCGCCAAGCACCTCCCTCTACTCCGGCAGCCGCGCCTCCTCCCGTTGCCGCCGTCCTTCTTCCTTAGCCCCCTACTGCTTCTCCTCCGTTACCTATTCTTCTCCTCCCCTTTGCTACTCCATCGCGCCTCCTCTTCCTCTACTCCGGCCGGCGCGCCTCCGCATTGGCGCCGCCACCGCACCTCCACCAGATCGGCCTTGCTCCCCCTCTGGTGCGCCATCTCTCCCCTACAGCGCCACCCTTTCCTCACCGTCTTCTGCTCAACGGCACCGCCGACCTCTCTCCACCGGATCTTCTTCAACCCTGGTCGGCCGCCACCGATCTCCTCCACCACAGCACCGATCTTCTACGGCCACCTCAACTTCCTCGACTTCATCAACCGACGGCGACTTCTCCCTCTGCCTCCACATCACCGACAGCTTCTTCCTCGGCTGCACCCTGCTACTCCCTTCGGTTGAATCCATTCCCCCTCTCCGTTTACTATTCACTTTACTGCTCTTTTTTGCCTGTTTAATTGTGATCTATGATGGTGATTTGTGGATTCTGATTCATTGCACTGTGATGATGATCTGTGAATGTTATATGTGATGAATGTGATCAATGGATATATTCATGCGCCTGATAATTTGGGTTATGTTATTGTGATAACTGTGCAAATTGTGTTCTGTGAGTAGTATGGTCAGTATGTGTGGTTCCAGTGTATCGTTGTCCTGTGCTTGTCCTATTGTCAAGGTTAGTGTGTGTGTGTGTGTTTGGATGTCTCGTCGATTTAGCTAGCCAGCGATCGGATATCTACCCTTACTGTCTCGACCAACCTAGTGCTTCTACATCTTTCCCAGTGCTTCTCGACCTCCCTCTTTGCTTCTTTTAGCGGTCGTTAGTTAGTTAAGTCGTGGTGTTTGCCTCGCCGTCGTCGTCTAGTTAGTCATCGGCCGTCTTCCCCCTCTTTCTCTCTTGACTCCCTCCGTGCTTCTAGACTCCCTCCGTGCTTCTCGACTGCCTCTTTCTGTCTCGCGGTCGGTAGATAGTTAGATCGTCGATCGGTAGTCGTGTTCGTCCGTTTAGTCGTCGTGTCATTTGTGTCGTTGTTCGTGCGTCGTTCGTCTAGTCTTTCGTCGTTTTGTTCGTTCGGTCGTACGACGTCTATTTGTACGATCGTTCGTCCCGTTGTCGTTGGTTCGTTTGTTTAGTTAGTTTGTTCGGTCGTTTTAGTCGTTTTAGTTTATTTTTCTCCCCCGTTTCGTTTGACCTAGCTTTAGTTGAGCATTGGTAGCCTCAGTCTAGTCCCTGTGGAGAACACGACACTCGCCGCTATTTCAGTGGCAACCCGTGCACTTGCGGGTGTGCTAGTTTTGCACGATCAAATAGAGAGAAGGAATAAAAAGAGAAAGGGTTAGGCAAAATTTCAGAATTTAAACTTCTAGTTTAAACTTTAAATTTTCATTAGGGTTTACTAATATTTGGAGTTTTACATGTTATTCAAAATTTGAATTTCTATTTAAGCTTTGTATTTAATTTTTGGGTTTTGCCTGCTAATTGAATTAAAAGGAGGGATTTTTAGTTTAACTATTTAGAGATATATTTTGATATTCTTTTTGGTTTTATTTTATTAATCTTGAATTTGAATTCAAGATTTTAGTATTTTGAACTCATGATTCGGTAATGTCATTTTAAATTTTTATTAGTTACAAGGTCATTATTTGCGCTTGGGATTATTTTTGGTTGTTAAATTGCATAGTATGAAACTCAGAAAATCTTAAATAAATTTGAATACCAGCAAAGCGCAAGAAAAGGTTTTAAAAACTCTATATTTTGAATATCCAAATTTTTGGGATGTTACATTCTTGGTGCCATTGTCCTGCAGCGCCCGGACGACGGTGCCCAGCGGAAGCGGGTACGTCGCCACCGTCCCCCAGTTCATCCCAGCCCTCCGGTCGCTAGGACGGCAAGCAGCGCCATGAGGAGCAGGTGGAAGCTCCTCTCCATGGCAGTGAATCAGTCATCAAGAATGGCAAGCTGCAGCAAGGAGAAGAATCGATCGATGCGTATATTATGGAGGGTGCAATTTGGATGGAAAGATTGTTCTAGCTAGCTATTGGATGATGGTTTTCTGGACGAATTATGGAGACGGTGGATCCTTTTCGGATCGATCAACTTGTGATGACCGTGAATCACACAGGCAGATAGCTAGAGAAGATTCAAAGCCCTCTTCAGTTTTATGCTCCAAGAACAATGCGACCTTCCTTCCTTTCTGAAAATCAAGAATGATGTATGCGTGTACATGTGCTGCTCTTGAAGAAAAAACGGAAAGAAGTTTCAGATTGTTACATTGTCCTGTTTTGCCAAATCACAAATGCAAGAACACCAACAACAACAAGAAGAAGATTGTAACTTGTAAGGTTGGTCTTGATGAGGACGATCAGATGATGGGTAGTATCGCAATCTTGGGCCTTGAGTAAGCTATGTTGACTCGAAAAGAAAACAATTAAGAACACGTGGAAATTCGGCCACTCGTCTCCTGCTGCCCCAGCAAACCGATCCATGGGCTTGCTGTGTACATGGTCCATCTCTGCAGTTCTCTTCTTCTCTATTTCCTTTCCCTTTTTCTTAAAGATGTGGTAGGGTAAGACATATGCCCTATACTTTCGGTCTTTACGAATATTGAAGGAGTTAGTGATGATAGTGCCCTATGCGCGCCCAACCTCCATTGTTAAAAAATTGCGCCGTGAGATGATATAAGATGTTTGAAAATTTTCTACCAGACACACAGACAAATCTCAACAAACTTGATCTCCACTAAAACAAGCTCCATCCTATCTGTCGAGCCCATCTACATAACACAAACTCCCATGGCAATCACACTCCGTTGCTCCCTTGATAGTAGAAGTATCCAGGCTATTGGTAAAGGGCCGTAGCGGAGCTCGATCGCTGTCTGGCAGCGGAGCCAAGGGCATGACATAAGCCGAGCAGGTCACGGAGCTGCGATGTGGATCACTTAGGGCCTGTTTGGTTGCCTGCATGCGGGTGGCTCGCACCCACGTATGCAGGGAGATGATGTTTGGTTGGCTGCGGAGAGGAGAGAGCCTGCACGAGTGGATGCAAAAAAACAACTGGAGCCATACTAAGGAGAAACGCGGCTGAGGAGCTTCCCTCCTCAGCCTGGCCACGCTCATGCAGTCTGCATCAGCTCATCCGCCAACCAAACAGGCCCTTAGGCTCTGTTTGATTGAATTTTTTTACGAATAATCTATTTTTTATTTGAACTTATAAAAATATATCCGTGGAAAATAATTTTACAAAAATATGCTCCAGTCGCCTAATGAAGGGCGACTGGAGCTAATCGCCCAACCGGGAGGCGACACGTGGGGAATATGGCAACGGTTGGGCGAATTATTGCTGTCTCCTGAGCGTTGGATGATTGGAGTTTCAGTCGCTGTATGATTGGGCGACTGAAGTTACAGTCGCCTAACGCCAGAGCGACAGGGGGTTTTAAGGCAGCACACCCGGCCGCCGCCCACTACTTACTCATTTTTTTAACTCATTCTGCGCGCAGAGAAGAAAGGAGAAAAGAAGAGAAAAGAAGAGGAGAGGAAGGAGGGGAAGAAAAGGAGGGGGAGAAGAGGAAAGGGAGAAGAGGAGAGAGAGAGAGGAGGGGGAGGAGAGGAGAGGGAGGAGAGGGAGAGGAGGAGGAGAGGGAGAAGAGGACAGGATAGGAGGAGGAGGTGAGGGAGGAAGGAGAAGTGGAAACTATTCCATCCATTTAGATTCTCAGATCCATGTTTTTTTTAGTATATTGTATTTGCAGTATTATTTTTATGAAATGTTAGTGTTAGTAAAAATTGTAGATGTAGAAAATTTAGTACATTTTTAGTATAGAAATGTTAGTATAGAAAAGTTTTAGTATACATTTTTAGTATGGAATATTTTGTAGTATAGAAATTTTAGCACAATTTTTAGTATAGAAAGTTTAGTATTGTGCGATGTTATTTGACATGTCGCAAAATTGAAACATATATGCAGGCCGACATCAGCAATGGCACTAGCCACTACATTGAGAGTGCATTACGGTGCTAGAACCATTCGTGAAGGTCCAAATGGTGTGCAGCGTCGTCGTGCAAGGGCTTTGGAGCCGGTCTCCCACGGACATCAGATGGGAATTGAAGACATTGGTGCGCACTACTTCATGGAAGGGCTTTGTGCAAGGGTGCCAGTGCTGTGGATACGAGTGTGTCCTGCTTGTACAACCGTGCTCACTAAAAGCAGCTGCGCAAGGTCATGCGTCCGCCCTTACTCCGGGAGGTGCTAGCAGCTCGGGCGGGCCGCATGTTGGTGAAGATGATCAAGTTTCTCGTGATGAAACCGATGCGGTACATGGAGGAGAGGTATAATGGTCAAGCCATACAGAGGGAACTGGACAAGTTGACGAAAAGGAGCATATTGAGTACATCATGCAGCAGATGGCCGAAGATAACAACTAATCCATGACATGCTTAACAACATTGCACATTATTTTGATCAACACTCCTACATACTACGGAACAACCATACACCTCGTTGCCTATATGCCAAACAAGTCTCGTGGCACCCACATAGAGTATTTTGAGGGGCCGCCTGCGGGACGCATGGATCGCCGAACTTTATGCGGAATACTTCTTTGGGAGAGAGGTGCTGCAGGCACGGGTGGCGTCGTTGTAGTGGCACGTACATATGCAGCTAGAGTTTGCACAGCAACATGTCGGATCATACGAGCTTCCTATGTTGACAACCTCCTTGCTGCCCCTCTCGCGTTGCTCAGTGAGATGACAAAAGAGGTCAGCTTTGCGCAGTGACATGACAAAAGAGGTCAGATTTGTACAGAAATATGACATAAGAGTGCAGCTTTGCGCAGTAACATGACAAAACGGGGCAGCTTTGCTCAGTGAGATGACAAAAGAGGTCAACTTTACGCAGTGACATGACAAAAGATGCCAGCTTTGCGCAGAGAAATGACATAAGAGTGCAAATTTGCGTAGTGACATGACAAAACGGGGCAGTTTTGCTTAGTGAGATGACAAAAGAGGTCAGCTTTGCATAGTGACATGACAAAAGAGGCCAGCTTTGCTCAGAGACATGACATAAGAGTGCAACTTTGCGCAGTGACATGACAAAACGGGGTCAGCTTTGCTTAGTCACATGGCATGACGACGCAACCTTTTTGCATTGATATGGCAGCACGCCCAGCTTTACTCAGTGCTACGACCACGCGGACCAGCTTTACACGTAGGAATAGAGAGAAAACGGACCCTATAAATTGGTGTGCATTCCATTTCGCAGGGAACACTGCACTTCCAAACCTCACACTACACCGCGCTTCCTTCACCGCACCGAGATGGACAAAAGCCAGAAAAAGCAATGGGACAAGATGGTGAAGAAATGGGAGGAAACCCATGACCTAGCATGGTCACTGCCGCCCGCGATGAGAAAATAAGAGCTATTGTGGCCTGGGCAGAACAATCCCAGCGTGCTACGAGGTCAGCTCACCGCAATGAGCGACCGCGTAGCAACAACCCCATCCCAAACGTTCCCACCGAGCGTTCGCCGCAACTCCCACCTGAGGGGGAGACACCCCCTTTGTTGGTGCGGGGACACGTGCAAGTTTTTCAAGTCTAAGCACCGCATCAGCCTAGGTATACGTTACTAGGGTTACACAAATTATTCCAGTGACTACCTTGACCGACGTCTAGGCACCGCAACCTATCGACAGCTGGTAAGGACCACATGCACCATTTTCCCCTACCTTTTCTCCTTCACAGCACGCACTACCAATCTCTCCCCTGTATTTACAGTCCCCGAAACCCCTATGTGCCTACTGCAAATGGATCGATCTTGAGATCCACCCTGCGGACCAATGGGCCCTCGACTTCGAAAAGTGGAATGTCGCAAGGTTATTAGAGTTGCGGGAGGAGGAGCACCACAAGAACGAGCAAACCCTGTGTATACAATGCAAGATGAAAGCTCATCTCGAAGCATGCACACGTAAGGAGCGGGAACGCGAGAGAAAGAGGGAAATGGCGGCTAAGGCAAAAGATGCCGCGGAGGAGTTCAACACCGAGCGGGCAAGGAAGGGAGAGTGGCCCCGGTCCACACAGTAGGTCGTACGAGCAGTTGGGTGGATTAGTTGCACATGATGCTATATGTTATGCATGTAATAAAAAAGTACGTGACATGTTACTCCCAACTGTATTATGAAGTTTATTTCTATTCAGATAAGCTTATTATCTCATCCTTTCGCATTTAATGATTCACATAGCAAGTCATTTAACAATATTAACATATCGGTTCTCTCTGTACTCGAATTCTCAGTAACATCAAAATATCACTTACCATTGTATGTATCGATCGTTCTACGGTCAATCGTTCCGAAAAAAAAATTTCCAAAATTTTTTACGCACCTACAACATACAATGAACATGGGGAGGCGACTACCACCAGATTTTCCAAAAAATGTCACTACAACATACAATGAACAAAAAAAATTCCAAAATTTTTTCCCACCAGATTTTTTTTCTCAGTTTAAAACTACAAAATTGACAAAACTTAAAAAATTCACAAGGAACTGAGTGCAGTCGCCCAATGGGGGGCGACTGCATTGCAAGTCGCCCAATGGGGAGGCGACTGGTTTCAATGCCCGAGGGTAGGGCGACAGAGATTCTGTCGGCTCTCGGTTGGGCGATTAGCTCCAATCGTCCCCCCATTGGGCGACTGGAGTCTATTTTTGTAAAAAAAAAATTCGCGGGTATATTTCTGTAATTTTGAATAAAAATAGATTATTCGTACAAAAAATTCCTGTTTGATTTGGCTTCTATGAGCTGAGCTGATTTTCTACAGTAAATATCTTTTATATATTATCTAACTTTTGAATAGAATATCGTTTCAAAATAGGTTTACTAGTCGATTGTAGTATACATTATAGTGACTTTATTTATATCGACGAAAATCGCACACAAGTATTTCTTTTCTACAAGTTGTTACTATTTATAAACCAAAACCAAAAATCATCCGTAAAACCTAATATAAACACCCCTTTAGCTTGGCCGAGCTTGGCGGTGGAGCCAAGAGCGCAATGTAGATAGAGCATGACGTGGAGCAATGATGCGGACCCGATAGAGCTCAGGTGGCCGCCCTGATGGAGTAGATGGTGTGTCGTATGCCAACCCGATAGTGACTCAATATGTAGAGGTAATATGAATTATTTTATTCATAGCAACGTATTGATGTTCAGTTAGTTTAAGGTAGAAGCAAGACTTCGATAGGTGAGTTCACAGCCTTGTACACCAACTGTTGTGTTGGTAGAAGCAACAAGTGTGTGGAAATATCTTCATTTGTTTTGTCGTTGGTAGAAGCAACAAGAACCGCTGCCTCAGGGAGGATGAGAAGCAAGAAGTGACTGAACAAGTGTGTGGATGCCAAAAAAATTGCAGAAAATTTATATTAATGGGAAAGAAGAGAGAAAGAAAAATGGTTATATGTGAGTACATGGGGTAATGGTTATATGTGAGTACATGGGGTTTGTTTATATTGGTTTTTGCTGATGGTTTTTAGCTACAGTTGATGAATAGAAGTGGCTGATAGAATCGACTGATGAATAGCAATGGTTGATAAATAACAGTGTATTATGTAAGAAAGATAGTGTAACAAAATACACTATAATATTCGAACCGTCATACAATTTACGAAATTATGATATAATAAAATGTAAAATACGTTATAATATATAAAAATAAAAAATAGTAACCGATAAATAGCAAGGCCGATAGAAACGGCCTAAGCCAATACCAAGGCCCACATATTCGACAACGAATCCATGATTCATGACTAATCAAGGTGGCTGCCCTAGCTTCCTCCCCACATGTAGGGGCAGGTCCTAACTAGGAGATATATATATATATATATATATATATATATATATATATATATATATATATATATATATATATATATATATATATATATATATATATATATATATATATATATATATATATATATATATATATATATATATATATTATTCAAATCATTCCACCCGATCGAGCTAATAATTGCTGGCTGGCCAATGATTTAGAGTAAACTGCTTTTCGCGCAGAGTAATTGATCACTTACTTCATTTTATTACCAGAGGTAATTTATTCTTTTACTTCACATAGTATGGATCAAATAAAATTTTATTTTACACTAATTAATTAATTTCAATCCTAAATAAAATGATCAAAGTGAAGGGACAGAGCAACCAAAATTATGTATATCGACCTGTCATTATGTAGAGTTTGTTTGAGCCAAGTAAGATTAGTCTAGTGTAAAATAAAATTTTATTTGATTTTTCCTGGTGTAAAGTAAAATTATAGGTTAATCCTAATGTAGAGTGAAATAAACGACAACTTACTTGGCGCAAAGTATTATTTACTTTAGATAATTAATACACCGTACTATATACACAGATCCAATCGTAATCCCTGCACGCGCGCCACAATTTGTGCGTCCTGTGCGTGCACATCGCGGCAGCTAGACAGTTGCGATCGATATATGATTTGGTCAGACGACGACGAGTTGATGTGATATGTATCTCTGTGTCTCTTCTTAATTAGTTCTTAATTATATATCTGCTAGCTATAGCTAGTTTGCCTGTCACTTTAAGATGTACGACGACGATGAGTCAGGCCTACAGCCAACTTGTCGATTAAAGATGACAAATACAAGGCCATGCTTGCTTTGCGTCATCGTACATCGTCTTAGCCTGCTTCTGGCCTTCCAAATCGAAGATCCCTCGATTTTATAAGAGAAATCAGTGATCAGAACACGTGGTGTGACAGGATTACAACCAGTTATATATAGTTTATACTCCGAGCCTCCTTGACCAAACTGACACGCTCGATGAATAAGGCTATTTTTAAAACAGCCAGTCTTTTAGCATTTAGCTTTTAAGAGGCTGTTTTTAAATGAAGTAATTTTTAATATAGTTTTTAAAAGTTATTTGTAGAAGTCATTGCAGAAACCGTTTTAAATGGAGTGTCCCTTAATTTCTTTCGTAATAAATCAAAAGGTATAACACTTTTGAACATAACAAAAAAAAACTAGCTCGTTTGATTTGGTTTGGAGCTCTTCGTTGCTAAGGTTCTAAAGTGATGTAGCTTTTGGCCGAAATGACATTGTAGCGGCTGTTAGTTTTTCCTGAGTTATTCAATTAAAGAAAATGAAGAAAATAGGAAAAAAGGAGGTAGAGAAGGCGAGCGAGGTGGAGCATACTGGCTTTACGTTGTGGTATACTGGAATAGAACGAAATAGAAATGAAGTAGAGCATCTTAATCGATAAGCGCCTCAAGTGCGGAGTTGTCGACTGAGGAGACTATAAGTTCAAGCTTCATTAAGTTGGTTTTGGTGATAATAGCAAATATAATTGTAAGACTAATATATTTATTGATTATGATATTGCTTAGTTTCATTTAAATGAAAAGGTGAAAAACATAGAAGGTATGCATTCAATATCACATTCTTATCTTATTGCAATCCTCATATCCGAAATATAGAATGAACTTCACCAAGTAAGTCAAACTTGAATATGTGCATATGTTTTCACAATACATTCTTGTATACACACACTTAAGGGGAGTTCACTCTATATTTTATGGTTTCATTAGTATTGATCCATATTCCATTTCCACACAAATGATTTTTACTTCGAAACATATCCCTTTGGTATATATAGCTCTTGTAGTTCATATATACTCATAATCAGGTTGTCATCTAGTTCTTCCATTATGTGTTAATGATTGGATGATTAATAACAACGGGATAAGTAAGATTTGCTTTAAAAACTTATCTTAGAGTATACAAGTGTTGTGTACATGATGTATACTCGCAAATAAATTTTTATCTCATTATTCGTTGAGATTGTCATAAATTAGCAAAAATGGAAGATTTTAGAATCTAGTCCCTCTATTATGAGTTAACAGTGAAGTTTGGTAATTAATGACAATTGTTTTGTGCATTAATATTTGCTATTAGTTGGATGAATAGGCTAGATTCTAGAAATGAGAAAGACTTAGGATGACATCATGTGTTGAAGATCATCAAGTCAAGTAGTAGATGCATCATAAGTTGATGCATGTCCAAGAGGAGATGATCATGTGTTGATCATCAAGTCAAGTAAAGATCTATCATGTGCTGATGGAGTTGAAGTAAAAGATGTATCATGAGTTGATGCATGTCAAAACTGTGACTCAGGACAAAGGTATGACTAGTTAGGGTTAAGAACGTGTTCCTAGTATTTTACCTATCTTGATGTTAGGATGGAAGACCGGGTTGCTAGTATACGTTGTCATACTATTAAGAGGGGCTATATCTAGTAGCTTGAATTTCATCATGTGTTGATAGCTTGTCAAGATCCGAATATGCAAATTTGGACTTTCCTGTGTATTCTGCACTAGTCCAGGATCATACTAGTGCACACAATGTAAATATAGATGAAGTATCAACCATATCACGATTTACTAAGGATGTGTTTGGTTGGAGTGATGCAAGTGGAATGGGATGGGATGGAATAGGATGAGATGGTTCCACAAAAAAGGTGGAACCACATGGTCCAGCATCTAAGAAGAATATTCTCTAAATTTGCACAGGCTCATCCCACTTTGGACCATTCCATTCCATCCCACCCCATCCCTCAAACTAAACACATGGATATGCTTGGTCAAAGGAACCATCCCATTCCATCCCACCCCATCCCTCAAACCAAACACATCCTAAGAAAAGGCTCAAATATTATTAATTATCAGAGTTGTAACCTTATCGCCAAGCTTACAGATAATAGCCTGAATGGCTTAAGAAACTAGCAGTGGAAAAACAGAAATAAACATAGTAGCCACTCAACATGTCCCACAGGCAATCAACTGGGCAGCGAAGTTCTAATCCACGAAGTCGTCAAAGTATCCTCCCTCACACGGCTCTGGCTGGTATGGTCTCCTCTTTCCACTGAGCAAATATGGATATAGCCGTGAGTACAAAGAGTACTCAGCAAGCCGTTTGTAACAAAGATACAATATAGTATGCAAGGCTTACCAAAGGATGTCTGAATGGTTATTTTGAAAAAAGTAATATTTTAAAGTAAATACAATAAATAGATTAGAAATGTAGTTTTGGACAGAACGTACATAAATAATTAATGAATCAAAGGATTGAATAAACCACAAGTGAATTAACCATTCACGTCCCAATCAACCTGCTCTCAACCCAACCAAGATTTTTGTGAAAAACTTACCCCTCGTGTGAAATCACTGAGCATTGTCCATAACTAGGGATATGGCTATTCGAATAGTTTTACACTCTGCAGAGGTTGCACAACTTTACCCATAAGACATGTTAATCTCATATTGCCACACGATTAACACACTTCCTTTGGTGTGCAGCGAAGAAACCATGACAAGACCTTTACAATGTTCAATCGCAACCCAGTTCCGCTCGCTAAGGTTTCACAGCTGGGTAGGTTAAACCGCCTAGTCGGAGAGTCCCTCCTTGCGCCTCATGGAAATCAGCAACCATGCTCATCTCAATGGCAGAACCAAAATTGAAACATCACAAATTAATTAACTAGGTCTATCCCATACTAGACATGTGGTTGCACGGTAAGGTTCAGATCAATTGCACACAAAGTGAAGTCCTTAGATATTATCCAAACGAAACATCCGCATCCCAATGTGCAAACTGCACCCCTTTATTGCACGATTATTCGCCCAAGTGAAAACCATTTTATATAACCAACACTAATGACACTATCCATGTCATGGTACACAAATTTTATAATTATTGTTAACCACCACGATTCAATATCTCATTAAGTCAAAATTAATTAATTAATCATATGTGATGATGAACACAATGTACTACAGTAAGCATGGCTAAGCATACTAGATGTATAACCCAAGTGGATACTAATATTGTATCACTAGACAAATATCCATCCTATGGTGACAATGGGATCATGGTATTCAAATTTTCAAATGAGAGATTAATTAATTAGGAGAATAACTACCAATACAAAGGTTTTATAATGAAATAATGATGCATGATAATTTAAAACAATTTACATTCATAGAATTAAATTGATTGCTTGTTATCCTAGAATTGCTAATCTTGATAAATGCTTATCTTATTGGTGCACTTAGGTGAACCCGATTGTTTTAGGTATTATTTATGCTAAACTTTTCGAGTTAAGTTTTCACATTATTTGCTAAGTTTAGCCAAATAGAAATTCATAATTAATTAGAAAAAAATTTTAAACCGCATATTCACCTCCTCTAGTCGGTCTCCTCGATCTAACAGAGACAGAGGGATAGGATTATCCTAATCAAACTAATCATTTGGCAACTTGGTTTTGAATGTTGTTTGTACATATGCCCTACAAGTAAGTCTAGATGAGGCTGCTAAGAGAATTTTTGGGGAGATCTAGATGACATAGTTAGAAGTGTGCCTAATAGCGAGATGCTTTTCTTAGGAGGTGATTTCATCGATCATGTCGGTACAACTAGTAGGGGGTTTTAGAGGGTTCATGGGGTTTTGGTTATAGTGATAGGAACCAAAAAGGAGAAGATATCTTGAACTTTACCGTAGCCTATGATTTCATGATAGCTAACATATTATTTAGAAAGAGATAGTCCCATTTAGTTACCTTTAGCAGTAGTCAGTATTCTAGCCAAATCGTTTTTGTCTTTATCATGAAGGAAGACAAATGAGCCTGCATAGATTGTACGGTTATACCTAGATAGTATGTTGTCCAGCAACATAAGTTGGTAGTCTTCAACTTTCATTTTAGGATATGGTCGATAGGCTAAGGTTGCCAAAGCCACAAGAACGAAGTGGTAGAAACTCAAAAGGGACGCCTCACTTTTGTTTAAGGAAGGTGGCAACTTGTATTACGAAGGTGGCTATAGAGGTGCTTGGAGTGACCCGAGGGACAAGATACAAACCTAAAGACACTTGGTAATGGAACGAGGAAGTGCAAAAGGCTATCGAGGAGAAGAAGACATGCTACAAGCACATGCATTATGATAGGAGCGACGACAATGCACAGAAGTACAAAGCAGCAAAAAAGAATATAAAGAAAGTGGTGAATGAGGCACGAGGCAAGGCCTATGAGGAAATTTATCAGAAGCTAAGTACAAAGGAAGACGAGAAGGATGTCTACAAGATGGCTAAACTTCGAGAAAAGAAGATGACAGATTTCAATGAAGTTAAATGCATCAAAGACGACACTAATAGACTTTTGGTGAAAGACTAAAGTGCCAAGCAAGGTCATATGGTGGGCGCTCAAAGGAAAAATGTCCCAACAAAGTATGTTACCCTAATCAAGGATATGTACGAAGATATTGTGACTAACGTCGAAACATATGGTGATAATACTAATGATTTCCCTATTAAGATAGGACTACATTAAGGGATACTGTTGAGCCCATACATTTTTGTCCTAATGATGGATGAGCTCACATAGGACATACAAGGAAATATTCCTTTGTATATGCTTTTCGCTGATGATGTAGTGCTAGTTGATGAGAGTAGGATAGGTGTTGATAGGAATCTGGAGTTGTAGAGGAAGACCTTAGAATCGAAGGGCTTTAGATTTAGTAGAACTAAAACTGAGTATATGAGATGTGATTTCAGAGGTGATAGGGCAGATGATAGCAAATAGTGCCTAGGAAGGACACTTTTTGTTATTTGGGATCAATGCTACAGTGGGACGGTGAGCACTACTACAAAAAAAGGTTATACTGATGCCTCATCACAGACAATTCTAGAGAACCGTTAGTGCAGCAATTATCACAGATGGTTTTAAAAGCGTAACCGTCTATGTTACTAGCAGTGGTTAGAACCGTTTGTGATACATAATTATCATAGACAATTCTTGTTAAGAACCATTTGTGATATTATCACAGATGATTTGGATTAAAAACTATTTGTGATGTCAGCATACATCACATATAGTTTTTAATCTGAACCATCTGTGATAATGCCACATCATCGATCCATGGCATCTCTCACATGATTTCAATCTCACACATCTAGGGACACATGCTTCCTCAATTGCAAATTCAAATGAACTAAATACTCCCTTGGATTCATATTCAATTGAGCGTAAGCATCAACGTGACGTCCAACAGTATGTTGTAATGTCAAGCCAACAAAAAACGGAATACCTACATAGAAAGCGTGCTTACAAAAATAAAATAAGATACACAACAGGATGTCAAACACCAGTCGTTTCCTCATGCCATATTTATGAGAGGACTCTAATACAAGATGTTACAAATTGTCATAGTAGTAAGTGCAATAAAATTTAAATGTTTTTTGTACAGTCTACTGTAAATATCTAAACATAAAATTACATTTTACATGTCATGATATATTCATATTATGACACTGTTACATAACAGACAGTCTCATCACCACAAATGACTCAAACATGATCATTGCAGACTATAGCGATTTTGGTGTGCTCAATGGTATATTATGTTAGTTCTCTCATATTCCACCTCACAAATATAAAATTATCATGTTTAAAATTTATGTTATATTATGTTCATTACTGTTCTGTATGCAGATGTCAGATATACGTTACACCACAGTCCAAGCACTCATGATTTCGTCAAGAATACTTTATTTTTTTAGGAAAGATGAGATCAAATCAAAGAAATCATCTAACAACAACCTTCAAATCAACTGCAGTGAAGAGATCGCGTAAAGGGAAAGAGCCAACAGTCGATGGGTCGATGTCATTGAAGCTTCCTCATCCCTTGAAAGAGACTAACGAAACTAGAGTTATGATGCTTTTTTTTCTTTGCCTAGAGTTATAATAATGCTATAGTTATGATAGTAGAGTTGTCTGGAAGGGAAATAAAAGTAATATGTTGTTGGTTACTCCTTTTTTCTATGAAGAATTAAATGTATCAATGATCAATTGATGTTGTCGAAATCATCCACCGTTGCTGTTTTGGTAATCTTCGACCGTGGCTAGTGTCTAAATCTTCAACTGCTGCTAGTGTCGAAATCTTCGATCACTGTCGTTGTTGAAATCTTCAACTGTCGTCGTTGTCGAAATCTTCAACTACAGCTAGTGTTAAAACCTTTGATCCCTGCTGTTGTCTAAATCCAATAGCTTTCATTGCAACTTGGTCCTGCCATCTCTAAATCTACACCGTTTATTTAGTTCATCCAATGTTCACAGTTGCAAGTTAGTCCTACCAATCCTGATACCTCGCATGTTCGCCTGCTCGGGCACCAATGCCTCACACCGTGCCGCCCCATCCCCGGCACTCACTTGTTTCCATAAGATTATTTCCATTGCTACCACTCCTCCCCCTCTGTTCCCGCCGGGCCCCCAGCTCTACCGCTCTGCCCCCTGTCACCACCCTCAGCTCCCGCGCAGCCCCCTACTCTACTGCACTCCACCGCCCCTCCTCCAGTTCGTGCCTAGTGACCCCTCCTCCGCCGCACCGCGCACCACATGATCTGCCCCACTCAGCTCTTGTTGCACCGCTCTGCCACACCCCCCTCCACTCTTCGACCATGGTTGCTTGACCACACAACTTTGACCACGCCTTCTCGACCATGCCACTTTGCCCGCAACTCTGACCACGGCTTCTTGACCATGGCATTTCGACCGCCACTCCGATCATAGCTTCTCGACCACACCACTTCAACCGCTTCACCAACCACGGCTTTTGGACCATGGCACTTCGACCACCCCTCTGACCACGGCTTCTGGACCATGCCACTTCGACCGCAACTCCAACAATAGCTTCTTGACTACGGAACTTCGACCGCCACTCCGCCCACGGCTTCTCGACCATGCCACTTGAAGGAACGCGCGTAGGCTACGATAGCAGAAAATAAAAATTTTCTACCGCGCACACCAGGACATCATGCTAAGGAGGGATCATAGATCGTTACCACTAGACGCGTGCGCAGTGAAGAAGAGTTGGAGAAGCCGATCCAACCACGCGTCGAGGTAGTAGTGGAAGTAGCCGATCGTCCCGACAGATCGTCTCCTCCACGCGATCAACCACACCACGAGCGATCCAATCTATAGTTTGTTGATGCCGATCAACGCCGCAACGCAGCGCCTCCACCGTATCCACACGTCCGGCCGAACGCGATCGCGAGTGTACCAAAGACTTGCGAGCGGCTAGGGTTTGGCTCGGGAGGTGGCGGCTAGGGTTTTGCTCGGGAGGAACAGATGCGTACATCCTCGCCCCGCCTCCAAATATATAGACCTCCTCACTTGGGCCTCGTGGACCGAGGCCCAATAGGAGTCTATCCGATCTCTATCCGAATTGAGCCCACATCCGAATCACATTCGAATTAGTGTTCCAACCCGTTAAGTGTGCGACCTGAGGTTCACGTATACTTGGTCGCGACCGAAACACCTTTCCGGTCACCTGTTAATAGCGGCCTCTAGCAAGACATATTAACCCCAAAGTATACGTAAAGATCATATCACTGAACTGTAATGTTCTCATGTACGAATCCCTTTGCCTCACGATATAGATTAAGCACAAGGCGAGACCGTGTCATCCTCTTAATAGCTCAATCACTCTCTCGATTCCGTGATGGATTATAAACTTGTGATTGACTCCTCAATCACATTGGCATGGCTATGCACTTTCATAATCCATTACATCGAGGCCTGAGATATCTCTCCCATAAGGAGGGCAAATTCTATCTTGATCATTCACATCCCACTACATGTTTCATAGCAAACCCGAAGACTACTTTTATGACTACCCAGCCACGGAGTAGTGGTTAGTAGTCCCAAAATAGGCTACTACGCATGTTGGGAACCATGATGATCTCAAGTCTAAGGATTCTACATAAACACTACTTGAGACCAACTAATGACACATGGAATCTCTGCAGTGTCTCATGGCGGGTCTATCCAACATATGTTCACTAACACATGTCCATATTATTGATTTGGTATCTCCATACCATGATCCATGAGACATGATCATCAATCAATACATATGCTGATCTTTGAATCATATTTGTTCCTCATATGATATATGATCAGGGATCATTTAGAAATAGCAACATTTTGGCATTAAGAGTCTCATGAATAAGTCACATACTCATTGATCAATAATGATAATGTCTATTTCAAGGAACAAAGTAATGTATCATAAACATAGTATGTGGTATATTCAACATCTCCATGTTGCCTCTAGGGCATATCACCAACACCACTTCGACCGCAACTCCAGCCACAGCTTCTCGACCATGGCACTTCGACCGCTTGTCCGGTAGTGCCGCTCACACAGAGCGGTACTACCGGTCTTCGAGCACCGATCGGGTACTGTAGCTTATGAGTACCGTCTGCGATAGCTATGACTGATTCACTATGTGCATGATTAGTTCACTGTAGCTACGACTCCTACGTAGCTCAACTCACGACCTCAACCGGTTCGCTGTAGATGCGATTGTTCACTATAGCTGCAACCGGTTTATTGACTTCGACGTCTTTGACTAGATAGTACTCGAATACACAACTACATACAATTACACAGTGCTTCGACCACGGCTTTGACCATGACACTTCGACCACTGCTTCTACCACGGCGCTTTGACTGCAACTCGGTAGGCATCCACGTGGGGGTACAAAGGGGGAATTTCGCAGGAGGGGAGCAAATAGGGAATTTCTCTACCACAGGTGGCCAAAAATGACCACACTTTGCTAGAGGTGCAGTTCCTCGACCTCCGGTCTAGTATACCTATCATATTCGTTCAAGAACGTGACAAAATTTCTTGGCTGTCTGTCATAAGGTATGCCTAACTACATGACTCATGATAAATTTAGTCATGAGATATGGAACAAAATTTGTATTTTATTTTTGAACATATAATCATTATTTTTAACATGGATTCTACGTTTCCTAGTCTAGCCAAGTAAGCAAGCTTAAGCGCACCATCAAGCTCAAGTTTCGAGCTCGGTTCCTTCACATCCCTAACTACTCCTAGGACCCGTGCGTTCTAAGGGCGTCTCCAACAGCTGGCTATTTAGTTAGCTAGATCTGATGTGGCAAGGAAAAAGTAAGAGAGAGAGTAGTCACTAGCGACGAGTAAATAGATGATCTATTTCACGTAGTCCAAGAACATGAGAGAGAGCATGGGTCCAAAAGATAAAATAGTCTTTACTTTGTCTCTCACCTCCAGGACCTAGTACTAACTATTACCATTGCGGACGCCCTAAAGGATCAGAAAAACCCTAAGTAAAACCTAAGACCTTTTCTTTCTAGCTAGACAAATGCATGTACCTGTCGTAAAGGGTGACTTTTGTGGACGCGGCATCGATCCATCCATATACATATAGACGTATGCACGGCTAAAACTTTAGCTGCATCGAAGTGCCAAACTTCTCCTGCAAGCAGCTTCCGTGGCTTAGTGGTAAAGCTAGCACAAAATCGTGGTGGTAGAGGTCATGAGGTAAGATCGCCGCTCTCCTTTTAAAGTCGAAGATAGGTAGGGCCTGTTCTTTTGCAGTTTTTGGTTTTTGGTTTTGGTTTTTCTACAGTAATTAGCTTTTAAACGAAGTATCTTTTTAAGATAGGATCTGCTAGTTAATTGTAGTACGTACTGTACCGACCTCATTTATATCGGTAAAAACCGCACGTGAGTTTTTGTTACTCTATAATCTCTCGTACAAACAGCTTAAAAGCCAAAAGCCGCAGCCAAAAACCATAAGTTTCAGTCAAAAAGAATAGACCCGTAGTTCCTCCATACCAACTATTCTTGCTTTTCTCTCCTACAAACGTACATACGGATCAAGTAGGAAGGAGTAATGTGGCACTTAATTCTGTGAGGAAAATGGAGCAGATCACTTGTAGGTGATAAGATATGATCGTTATGCCTGCCCATCTCGATCAGCTTGTTGAGAAAAATAAGTTGGGGAATTGATAAGATATGCTCGATCGTTATGCACGCACGCAAGGAGACAAATAAAGGAGGGTACAAGAGGGAGGAGGAGGAGAACGGCTAACTAGTATCAAGACAGAGGCCGCAAGATGATGACGTACGACGATGCACGCGCTGCCAATAATGCAACGTGATATATCTATCCTTCCCCGCTAGGCCGGCTGGTCCATGCATGCATCCCATCACGTCTGGCGTGTACCAGCTTTTCTGTCCGGCTGTCTGCGCTCTTTGGGACCAAACTACTTTACTATGAGCCCTCCTAGCTAAGGCTGCACATACATACATACATACAACAATTCAAATGAAACGTGTAAGTTTGAAAAAATATGCTTAAATTCAAAGTTTTGAACAAATTTAGATTGCATACTTTGCTGATTTATATATATAATCAATATATATCTACAATCAAACTATCATAAAAAAAAGGCAACTAAAATTCAAAATTTAGTTCAAACTTGTTTGAACTAGTTAGTAAACTAATTAAACTTGCATCCAAGAGATTTTAAAATTTTTCGCACACGATACATACCTATTTTAGACTATGGTGCCCGGGCACCAAGAAGCACTCATTATTTTTACCTATATGTGTGTGTGTATGCGTATATACATATATGTGTATGTATGTGTATATACGTATATGTGTATGTATGCGTATATACGTATATGTGTATGTATATATGTGTATGTGTATGTGTATGTGTATGTGTACGTGTATATGTATATGTATGTATGTAGATACACATATGTATGTATGTATGTATGTATGTATGTATGTATGTATGTATGTATGTATGTATGTATGTATGTATGTATGTATGTATGTATGTATGTATGTATGTATGTATGTATAGGGAGTGACTAAAGAACATAATATTGTTGCAATGGTATAACAACAAGTTCATACAGTTTCAGCCAGTTTCAAGAAAACATTTGAAAATTGTTAGTTTCACATACTTTTAAAAGTTTCTAGAAGAGTGAGAGAGAGGGGCACAGTTAGGGAGGGCATGAGCATGAGAGGGTGGATGTGAGCTTACCGAAGTGATCGACGATGGTGGGAAGGAACCGTGGAGGGACGGCGATAAGCGATTGGGGAAGGATGAGGGAGGCGTGGAGATGCTCTAATTGGGATGAATCGACCTAAGCTTCACTGGAACAAGAATGACGGTGACGGTGACGATTTCGGTCGGACATAGGGGAGAAGACGACGCAGTGAGCTCCGGTGAAGGATAGTGAAGATTGAGTGAGGGAAAATTCAATTGGAGGAGTGGAATGCAATGTGACGCGAGTGTTTTTTGGAGTGGTTCGCCAAAGTCGCTGGAATGGTGAGGTGGACACGTTGGCCGAGACAAAGGAAGTCGCGTACAAAACTAGAAGGGAGAGGGGAAGGCTTGCTCTGACTAAGCTATTGGGGAGAAGAAGAAGAAGAAGAAGAAGCAGCAGCAGCAGCAACGCAGGGGTGGGGAGGGGGCAATGTTGTGTGCCCATCTTAAATAGGTGGCACGGCAAGGTCGGTGCTATGTGTAGCGACCATGCAGCAACATGCGGCATGGGCGTGGCATGTGAGGCGAGTAAGAGAAAAGCTGGATAGAAAAAATACATGCAAGTGAGTATATTTTCCATTTCTCTAATCCCGCTTCTCTACGATGTTACTACATGAGCTAATTTTAATTTCCTTTGAAGATATATACATATATTATTGGAAATGTAGGCAGTGTTTTAATTCCAAAATTTATTAGAATGCAAATATCACAAATAACTAATGATACATAAATCAATACTAATAGCGGCATCTTATTGTACTTAAAAATATATACAGAAACAGAATGTAAACAAGTTGATCGGTCACACAAACGACTTACAATTGGGTCTGATGAAGAATAGGAAGCAGTGCAGACTCGATGCAGTTCATAACGTACATGAAGCAATGAAGTGAGCGATCACACAGATATGCACTGCCCAGAAACCATATAGGTTAACCTGTTTTTCTATTTTTAATTTTTTTAATTTAATCATACTAAAAATGCTAATAGCAGTTACAGTATAAAATAAATTAGGTATAGTAAAAAACCTATAAACAAAAAGGACATGTTGAGTAGGACCTAGAGATTAAGATTCGGTCGATCGAGACAAGAACAACAAAGAAAAAAGGGGTAGGACGTATTTGGCTTTACATGTACACGTACGAAGATGCATGCACATACGCACCCAGGCGCACAGCTGGGGGGCGATGGATGGCAGGCAGGACAGGACCAGCTACTCTAGGCTACTCTGCTCTGCTACTCCGCTGCAGCTTTAGGGCGTCCGCAATGGTAATAGCTAGTACTAGTTATATAGTCAGCTGACGTGGAGATGAGAGACAAAAGCAAAGACTATTTTATACTGTTGGACCCACATGCTCCTCTCTCATGTTCTTAAACTACGTGAAATAGATCAGTTATTTGCTCGTCGCTAGTGACTACTCTCTCTCCTACTTTTTCTTGTCACATCAGATCTAGCTAACTAAATAGTCAGCTGTTGGAGATGAGGAGCAGAGCAAACAGTGGCATACAAGCTAGCTAATAGCTATGTGTCGTAGATGATGCAAACGCAAGCGAAATCACTCACTCCACGTGCCAGCACGCACACGGCTAATTAATCATGGGGCATCTATTAACCACTAGCAACTAACCCTGCGATACGCGCCTATTAGTTGTGCCTACACGCACGTGCTCCACTGGACAGACGTGGGATTCCCCTCACGCGACCCTGCTTCTTCAACTCTGACATATCTCTCTATCTTCTTTTTTTAACTCCGGTATTACCCTCCTCTTCTTGTAACCTTTAGATCTACCGACGATGGATAGGACCGTTCTTTAATATTTCGGAGGCCGAAAGTTGAGATCTTAGGGTGCTCATATTATTTCAAAATTTTCGCTTCTATTCAAGCCAACCAGATACTTTTATGGTTAAAATCTAATGTGTACCAATAACAAGTACAAATATTTCTAGATAATCAACATCCTACAATATGAGCAAAGTTATACATGCTAAACTTCTTTTGCAAGTTGCAAAGACACATCACTTAAAGGCTCCATTTGAATTTTATGAAATTTATGGTGTTTCTTGTGAAATTCATATGTTCCAAATATGCCCTTTAGGAATGAAACCACATAAAAAAACTATTTTATGAGATTTTTCATCAGCCACACTAAAAGGCAAAAGCACCAACCTTGAAAAAACTCTTCAATTCTTCAACTAATACAGAACTTTCTATTAGTCGCCAAACACAAACATATGCACTGAAAATCTAGAGTTCTAGACTACCAATCTTGAACCAAAAATTTTCTTTGTATACTTAAACTGAAGAATTCAAATATCTAAGAAATCACCGGTTATCAAATTCTCACTTTAATTAGCAAGTAAATAAGATGCACACTAGTTGAGCTGAGCTAGGCATCAATCTTATAAGCGAGCATTCGTTTGTTTAGTCGCCTATGACATGCCAAATGAGGTATTTCCAAATTGAGTTGGACATTTGGACTACCTAGACAAGTACTCAGTATAGTTGCTAATTGTCTTCTTTATGTTATTACTAGTGACTACCTAGAAGTTTACGATATGAGCCTGTACCCTTATATACTTCGGTTGATCCTTCTAACTATGAGTCTGAACAAATTATATATAGGTGTATATACATGGGTTGAGGCCCCTGATTTTTGTGGGCCCTAGGTGGTCGTCCATGCCCAAGACCATCCCTGACGAGGGGTTCACCGTGCTCCCCGGTCATAGAGGTAGGCTAGGGAAGCGGTTGTCCGGTGGTGGGAAACAGTGGAGGGTGGTGGACAGCGACATAGAGAGGCACGGCGATGGCGACACATTGAATATTAAGTTAGACAGGGTGGTAGCGGCAGGGAAAGGGAGATGGCGGTGTGGCCAGGTGGTAATGTCGCCATCGGCCACCGGTGATGGAGGAGGGGCAGGAGAGGCGAAGGAGGGGTGTCGAGCTGCTCCAGCGTCGAAGAAGAGAGGGGGAGGGGAGGATAGCAGTAGTGCCAGTTCAAAAAAAGAGAGAGAGAGAGAGAGGAGGGTGGAGCAGCGGTAAGAGAAAGTATGCCAACGGCATACTGTACGATAGCAGTTCTCTTTTCTTATCCATACACGTATGGGTATGGATCCATCACCTTTCTTTGCTTTGCTTAGCTGTCTCGACAGCCACGAATTGATTATCATTGCTACATCATGGATTGCCAATGAAAGGATGGAGGAGTTGGGACCAATTTGATGTGTTCTTCTCTAACTAGCTCTTATCTATCGAAGAACATTCTCGGACTGTCTAATGGTGCAGAAATTAGGCTATGGGGCCTATTTACTTTAATTCTAAAGCTAGTGTAATTTAGTATTATATTACGAAGACAAGATGAATAAGACTAATATATAAAAATAGATTCTTATTATTCTCTAAAAACTTGAAACATATGGCATAAGATAACTTTAGCTAATCACATATGTGTGTGTGCATATTTGCATATTTTCACGTGGTAAACCACGTGTTATGACCATCTTATTTTTCTAAACTGTGCATATCTCTGTTTGAATGAGATTCAAATATCTGAAATTGAGGCTTTATTTGGTATTGATGACAAGCAATTACCAGTAGGTAAATGGCTAGTTAATTGCGTTACTTACCCATGGGTAAATGGTTGGTTAATGGTATTCAATGCGTGTAATTTTGCGTCACGAAAAGTTATCACTGCCTGTTAGAAAAGTTACCACCGGCTGTGTATTGTAAGCGTTCAGCAGTAACTTCACTCGCTACCGATGGTAACTTAATTCAGAAAAGTTAGTAACTTTCCAGCACTGTGAAGGTTTTGCAATAACTTCATTCAGAACTGATGATAACTTTATTCAAAAACGTCAGTAATTTCCCCGCGTATTTTGCACCTGCGCGCTAGTTAGTGTATATATATATATATATATATATATATATATATATATATATATATATATATATATATATATATATATATATATATATATATATATATCGAGAACAAAACAAGCTGAATCACTGCCTTCTCCCTTTCTTTTTCTTCTTTCTCCTGCAAACCTGCGCTATAGTGCTACGTCACCTGAATCTCGTCAACTCTTCTTCCTAGCGTACACTGTGAAGAAGGGTGAGTGGTATCTTTGTACTATTGCCGCGGAGAGAACCTGCACAGGGCAGCTATAAGATTTCTACCTCTACGACTGCTCTTTTTTTTTTTTTTGTGTTACTTCTTTTTCTACACCAACCCAACTATAAGTTATTAACAGTTCGATGGACTCTGTTATAATATTTTTTTTATGTATTTCTGAAGTACAATGAGTTGCCATTAGCTAGTTCCGTTAATTACATCATTAGCCTTTTTATTGTATTTATCTCTTGATACAAATTAAAATTAAAATATTGTTAACATTTCTAACAAACGGTACGTGCGCACGCGTGCAGGAACAAAAGTATACACACTCGCAGATCCTCTCCAAGGAAAACAAACAAAAAAAAAAAACGCGCGCACACAAGAATGGATCTTGAAACTACTACCGCGTCTAACAAAGTCTCTTGTAGCTTCATAGAAATTAACAAGTAGTAATACTAACGCGTCTCGTTGACCTCAAAAGCTTCAATTCTTTGGTCTTTCCTTGGAAACAAAAAGGTAATTCTAGTCGTGATAGATGGGTTAAAAAAAGCCCGAGAACTTGACTCAGAAGGTAACATAGGTCCAATAGGCAGTCAGAACAGACAAAAAGACTAGCAGTACAAGTCCGTTTTTACTCGTTTTTTTATCGTGCATGCGGCTTTTTGGCGCATATAACACGTTTTAAACCGGTATTTTCAGAAATAATCTAGTTGTGTGGAATTTGAACATACGACACTTTTACCATTCGGTGGCCATGCGACAACCTTAAGAGAGCGACATGTCGCCTTTGCTGCACGACCATGGTGCAGCAGCGCGAGGCATGCAGGACCACCCGCACGGCTACCAGACCATCGTGCATGAGATGATTAGATAGGGTAATTAATCTTAATTAGTGATTTTATTTTGTTTGTTTGATTTTTTAGATATAGTAAATAAGCTGTAAAAATTACAAAATTTTGTGTGAAACCTCCCGATGCAGTGTAGTTGATCGTGTAATTTTTTTTAATAATTTTATCCATCCTGAATTTCACGATCAGTATAATTCAACGAATTTTCGAGTGAAACTCAGGATAGATAAAATTACAAAAAAATTATACAATCAAGTACGCTACGTCAAAAGGCTCCACACGAAATTTCATAATTTTTAAAGCTTATTTGCTATATCTAAAAAATCAAACAAGCGGTGCACCTAAACGAAATCACTAATTATGATCAATTACCCTACCTAATCACCTCATGCATGATGCCCATGCAACAGTCCTCTACCACACAGTGGCCATGCGTGCCTCCATGCGGCAGAGACGATGTGTCGCCCCCTTGGGACTGTTGCACGGCCACGGGATAGTAGAAATGCTATTTTTGCTATTCTCATGTGACTATAACTATTTCTGTAAATACCGGTTTAAAACGTGTCATTTGTGCCAAAAGTCCGTGCATGCATTAGTGTATGTATATGGGACAAGGAAATTATTGACAGCAACAAGCGCTATAAGCATATTAATCTGGGCAGATCGACCTCACAGCTTAATTAGCAAGTCATCTAGCTCTTACTTTGCTCTTCCAACTCCCAACTGGAGCACAAGGTAACGAGTCAGCGCCTATTGGAAAGAAGAGCACTACTTCATAACCTGCATATGCCAGTCATCTTTTAGCATTCTGAGCTAGTATTCGCTGTTAAATTGGCCTGGTCTTTAATTAAGAAATGTGCAAGTTCTTTGTATGCATCTCTACATGGCATGCTATACGAAATCTTACAAAAACAACAGTAATAATATCAATGGTAATTTTGCATGCATATCAGCGTATGTACATTTCAAAAAGACAGATTGACAAGGAATATGTAAGCTATGTAGTACATGAGTATGTGTATGCAACAATTAATCACCAGTGATAACAATAAAAAAACTAATTACACCAACCAAAATCTAATTAATCCTTGCAGCCTCAGAACCCCAATGCTGTGAGAGATCCTGATGCAGAGGAAGCAGAGGTAGATGAGCAGGAGGCCCACCCCCAGCACCCTGTCCAGCCTCATCCCCCTCGTGGGCAGCACCACCAGCGCACACACCAGCCCCGCCGCAAGGAATCCCATGGTCACGTACACGGACGCGTCCGCCGGGATCGCGTATGGCTCCGGGTAGTGGGCCCCCGCCGCCAGCGTCAGCGACAGCCCGAGCCCCACCACCGTGTTAAACGCCGGGCCCGCGTAGCAGCCGGCCACCGCCGTCTGCGCCCCGCCGTGCATGGCCATCGCCACGTCGGACACGAGGTCGCCGAGCGAGTTGCCCCACGCGAGCACGGTGACGCCGAGCACGCTCGCCTTGACGCCGACCACCACGCCGATGGCCACGAGGAGCGCCACGAGCTCGCGCGCGAGCAGGTACGACCAGAGCACGGACATCAGGAAGCCACCGGCGAGCCACGGGAGGCGGGCCCACCGGCCGTGCGGTGGGGCTGAGGCGTCCGTGGCATGGGCGGCGGCGATGGCCAGGAGGACGCCGGAGAGGGTGCCGGCGAGGAGGACGATGGGGCTGGTCGGGGAGGAGATGAAGGCGAGGAGGAGAGGGGAGAGGAGCGCGGAGGCGACCGCGTAGGGCCTCGACCAGCGGTGCGCGGCGATGTCTGGGATGGTGAGGCGGCGCGGGAGGTACAGCGGCGAGTGGAGCGCGTCCAGGAGGCGGCGGCCGAAGGTTCTTGGCGAGGTGGGCTTGGAGTTGGAGGAGACTGGGAGGGCAGGCGGGGCGTCGTCGAGGAGGAGCGGCGCGGCGAGGTCGGAGGGAGGCTTGTTGTTATCCGGCTCGGCGGCGGCGGCGGCGGTGCGGCAGTGGGAGATCCAGACGAGGAGGACGTAGGCGGCGTAGAGGGAGAGGAAGGACGCGGCGGCCCAGACGGTGACGGTGCCGGTGAGCAGCACGCCGAGGAGGTAGCAGAGCGCAACCAGAAGGAAGCACACGTCGCGCACGAACCCGTGCCGCTCGATGGTGGCGGCGGCTGCTTCGCCGCGGCGCCCAGCGACGATGGCGACGATGCCGGCGACGACCGTGGACACGAACAGCGCGCCACCGAGCACGCTGCTGAGGCCCACGTCCCCAGCATCGTCGCCGCCACCGGCGGCGAAGGCCACGACGCTGGAGAGCACGTCCGGCGCGCCGTTCCCGAGCGACAGGAGCGTGACCCCCGCGATCGCCGGCGGCAGGCGGAGCGCGGCGGAGAGACCCTCGAGGGAGGCGCAGAAGTACTCGGACGCCGTGTCGCCGAGGAGGTAGAAGAGCACGAGCAGCCACAGCACGAGCACCGCGTGCCCCAGCCATGGCCGCCGCCCAAAGCCGCAGTAGAACAGCCGGAGGTAGTCGACGTACCCCTGCGGCCCGCACGGCGGGTGCGACCGCAAATACCGGCACCTCGCGCCGTGGTCCCCCAGCGACTGCAGCTCCTGGCAGCTTCCCTGTTCCTGGTCGCCGGGGGAAGGAGACGACAACGAGGAGGAGGTAATAAAGACCCCCGCGTCGTCGTTGGGGTCGCGGCGCGTGGCCAGGGAGGCGGAGAAGACGAGCACGAGCAGCAGGAATGAGGCGCTCGCGACGGCGGCGGCGGCATTGCGCCTGCACCTGTGCAGGCTGTGCAAGAAAGCCATTGGAGACAGAGAGAGAACTAAGAGAGGGAAGAAGAGCTATGAACTTGATGGCATGGCCGCTGCAATGGATTGGGAAGAAGAAAATGTTTGGAACTAGGATCAACTTGTTGTCTTGTACTGGTATCTATGGGCCTGTTTGGGAGAGCTTCACCATTGAAAATGTGGATCTGGAGCAGCAGTTCCACCATGGAGCAGCTCCACCGTGGATCTGGGATTCCACCATGGAGTGTTTGGCTTGTACAGTAGCTCCAGATCCACGAAATTGAGGTTTTGATGGGAATTGCCACTTTTAGTGGGATGGGATGTGTAACTAGTGGCATTGGTGGGTAATTACCACCCAACTCCACGGTGGAGCACCCCTTGAGGAGCTCCATGAAATCCATGGATCTGGTCCTCAGATCCAGGATTTTGGTGAATCCAGATTTCGCGGAACTGGAGCGTTTGGGTAAAATTTCGTGAAGTGGAGCTGTTTTTCGTGGATCTGAAGCTGGTGGAGCTCTCCCAAACAGGCCCTATGTGTTCTTGGCAGGTCTAGAGATAGAGATCTAGAGAGAGAGAGAGGAGGGAGTTTTGCAGTTTTGCTTTGCTTTGTGTTTGAGCTTGCCTTGGTTGAGAGAGAGTGTGTGGAATTTGGCAGGAAAATGTGGAGGGTGGGGGAACAGGTGGCAGATCATCAGGTCCCCCTGGGATCCCTGGGGTATGCTGAATCATCACAGGGACCTTGAGACTGTTCATTTTCTTCTTTTCACTCCATTGCTTGCCGATTTTATTTTCTTCTTGATTTCTTTCTGATTTTATTTTCTTCTTGCTCTTTGGGCTGGACTGTTTATAAATTTATTTGTTTGTTTATTCTGTTGCTGTGTCAACTCATCTATCATATGTATATAGCTACTACCATCTGATAGGTCAGATGTCTGGAGTCTGGACAGAACAATTTCATGAGCTTGGACAGATGGAGCGCGGCTTATTTACTGACGAGCAACAGTGTTGTAAAAAAGTTGAAATGGATACATGCTACTCTGATGGGTATGCAATGCCATGTGGCTCATTCGTATGGAGGGATCAGCAACAGTACGAGTGTATGACACTGAGCTGATTAAGCTTTTGGTTGGTTCTGGGAATTCAACACTTTGAGTGAGATGGGGATATATATATATACAAGCTGAAAGGCTCAATCAATCGTTTTCTATGTTTTGATTTACAATCAATGATTGATTGTGCCTTGAATTAATGGCACGTCATTAATTCGCCATTTCAGTTATTGGATGCATGGTTAAAGGTATGACGAACCGGTTGCTCAAAGAGTGAAGTACATGAGGAAGAGGAGAGCACTTCGACAAAAGGACATACATGAAGTATTTTCCCAACCAGGACTGAAAGATTATCCGATTGACAGATTACATGAAGTATTTTCCCAACAAGGACTGAAAGATTATCCGACGGACAATCTGTCTAACCATAGAATGGATGACACCTGTTCACTCTAAAACACTTACACTTCTCACCATCATTTCTCTAACCATATAGCCCGTTAATTAATTCTCTGTGCTGGTAATTAGATAATGAACAGTGTTCTGCCTGACCATCGCATGGACGATCGACACGCATTGCAATTGCACACTGAACCCTCGTAATCTTTTCACTAACCAGACGATTCAGGTTATGCTTGGTTGGGCTGAAAAGCTGTGTCTTATGGCTGAAATTGCACTGTAGCTGGTTGAAATTACACTGTAGCTGAAGCTGACCTATTTGGCATAAATAAATTTAAACAAATTTAAAAAATATGAACGAATACGGAAAAAAACAGGCAAAAAAGCTCAAAAAAGCCAAAAATTCAGAAAAAGATAAAATTTATGAATAATAAAAAATAAGTCAAACTAGAAGTTCAAGCCGAATGAGCGGAGCGTCAGTCACAATGATCTGGACTGCCCTAGCCTGCGACTCAATGTAAGTGTGAAAATATTCGGAGAACTTGCGCACGTCACAAGGACGCCGGGTAATCCGGGTAATAGTCTGTATATTCAGGAGCCCGGCCGTATTTCGGACGTGTACGAGGAAGCCGATCCGTGCTGCCACACGGTGAATACTTGTGTACAGGATACTGCTACTAGCAGGCTTGCCATACACGCATACAACATGATCTGCTATATCTACATGATACGATAAGCTACCAAACATATAACAACCTTTCTATCTTAACAGTCACATCATTAGGTTAGGCAGGAAGACAAAGCAGCAGCAATATAGGGCCTCGTCTCAACGGCGAGAAGATGTCACGTTACATAAGAAAGAAGATGCTGCATTGCTATCATGCATACTGTTAGTGGCGGAGTCAGAATTTGTTATGCCTCAAGCTTATTGGTAGAATAATCTAGACTATCTAAGTTAGATCATAAAAATGTTAACCAGGTTAGACTAAATTTACCTAGACTATACACTAAATATTTTTTCACACCCTGAGCTGAAACCTACCCTACCTAGGGTGTGGATCCACCCCTGCATACTGCTACAGAAGACCAAGACAAGAGTAAAGTGCAGCAATACAATTAGGACGTGACTGTGCAGTGTTAGGACACGACCATTGTAACGACCTAGTTTTTGGAACAGGGTTATTGTATTTTCTACAACAATTTGAGAGTTAAGTTGTAGATAGAAAGAGTATCATGTCTATTCATGAATATTTAGAAAGAGTTAATTTGATTAAAATATAACCTAACAATCAACTTTATCAACTTAACAGGCGTCTAAGTCCAAAAATTAACTTACATTCAGAAGAATTGAAGAAATCTCCATATGAACGCTCGAGTGTGGTCGTAACATTAACACAAAGCTTGAAATATCATTTCTTCTTCTGGTATTTGTTTTGATGAATATAAAACAAGATTGAATACACTAGATACTCAGTAAGTTCCTATAACTGAATGCATTTATAGGGTCATAATCCATATGCAAGGCTTAAACAAAGGATGGCATTCAGTTTCTTTAGCATGAAGCCAACTTGTCAAATATTATATCATAACTAGTTTTCAAACCGTACCTGTGACTTAGCCATTTTTAATTAAAATCAAAATATCCAAAATCAATTGACTTTATGGGAGCAATTCTCCTCACATACTTACCAAGTCCAGTCCATCAACACAATTCCATATCCATTTCTATACTACCATACCATATCCATAAGCATCATTAAGTAATAACCATTTTGTGAAAACTACACACTATGGTGTTTTCACACTTTGCTCATGACCAAGGGCACGGCTATTCAAATAGATTATAATACTCTGCAGAGGTGTATAACTTTACCCAGAAGATATGATTATCTCATATGTCAGCCATTACATGCTTTCGTAGGCGTGCGACTGAGAAATAATAACAAGGCCTTTACAATACTTAGTTCCGATGCTTTCCACTGCTCTAGATGTTTAACCCTTAGCGTTGAGGAACCCCGCTGTTAGCTCATTGGTTGAGTGCACTCTTCAAGGGTAGGGACCTTTCGTGTCCTTCTTGGGTAGTGACCCTTATATGTTCACTCTTATCATTTTTATCCAAGCAATGACCCCGCGGATAATCCCTAGCTTTGTTACACTAGCGCAGGAGTCTACACCGAAACCAAGCAAATTAGTTGGCTAGATCCATCCTATACTAGACTTGTGGTTGCACGGTTGGGTGTAGAAATGAGCGCACACAGATTTGGTTCTTAATTGACTCAGGCAAGAAACTAGCATATCCAAACTTGGTGCCATCCCTGCACCGGTCTCATACCAAACACTTGTTTGAATCTCCACCATTTTATAAAGCATTCCCTGTTTCCAATTGTAACCCACATTACCACACTACTATAAAAAGGATCATTGCAGACGGTTTTCTGAACCGCATGTATTTATGTGTCAGTGATAATCGGAGGTTATTACAGATGGTTTGTGAGCCGTCTATGAAAAAAACAACACAGACGATTTATAACTAGAACCATCTGTGAAGAAAACTATTATAGA
This sequence comes from Dendrocalamus sinicus, assembly GCA_036346575.1. Lineage (NCBI taxonomy): Eukaryota > Viridiplantae > Streptophyta > Magnoliopsida > Poales > Poaceae > Dendrocalamus > Dendrocalamus sinicus. The sequence goes on from CM070658.1 coordinate 3,053,865, forward strand.
CGGCTCGAACCAAAAACCGTCTGTGATACTCATACATCAAGACGGTTCTAGTTACCAACCGTCTGTGATTAGCGAGTATCACAAACGGTTGGTATATAGAATTGAACCATCTGTGATAGTCCTTAATAGACGGTTTATAGCATAAACCGCCTGTGATAGTTCATTCTATATCTAAATTTTTTTCTATTTTTTAGCTAGTCTCAAGAAATAATGTTACCTATGCCCTTTGAAAACAAGCAAATACATTGACAAACATAATTGCACATTCTATTTCCATTAAGATTAGAATTTACCATTACAACATAATAAGATAACGAACCCAACTTTTTAACATGGCAAGAATATTAACGATGTCCTTGACGCCTGCCATCAAGGAAGAGAGGGAAGGGCATTGGATGGCAGCCGGATATCACCGGCAATGGAGAGGCAGTGGTAGCGTCACCTTTGTGTCACGACGGCGAGACTGCATAAGACACTCTTACGACAAGAGTGTGTTATGCAGTTTACCGTGGTGTAACAACGGAGGCACCAGCTCACGACAGTAATTGGCATCGTCGAGGAACAAGCTAGGATTGGATGAACTAGCTAGGAGTAGTAGTGCACCGTGGTGTCACAACAGGAGACAGAGGAGCTAGCTCAGATGGTAGTCGACGTCGTCGAGAGGATCCAAAGGATGCAGGAAACTAGTGGATGAACTCACACGTGACTGCCGGTGGAAAGGTAGAGGGGGAGTAATTAATAAGGGTCGAGCGGTGGGAGGAACCAGTGCCTGCCATTTGATGTGGAGGGAATGGACGGGTGAGATCAAAATCCTGGGGGATATGCCACGGATCGGTGATATGTCATTATTAGATACGATTTGTTATACGAACCATCTATGATAAGTCACATATCACAAACGGTTTGTTATATGAACCGTCTATGATATTAATATCAGAGACTGTTTGGTATACGAACTGTTTGTGATAACACTTAAATATGCGCACCCTAATCCAGCTCTTCTAAACTGTCCTCTCCCTCATCTTCTTCACCAGATTTCCCAATAATGACATCTAATATTTTTTTGATCTCCTTCCTCTCATCTATCCATCATGAGTTGTTCGGCCACAACCTTACATAGGCAGCCAACAATTTACGTCTAGAGAAGCTCCTCCACTCACGCCCTGCTCTCCTTTCTTGACTCGCTTCCATCCGTCAGCTGGACCTCATCATCCGTTATCAACAGAGGTGTCTCATTGCCACTCAGAAAAGGGAAATTGCCCTCAACCTCATTCTTCTCTGCAATGTGTACAAAGTGGAAGAAGCCCTTGAGACAGTGGAGAGACACATGGATAAAATGGTCGATCAAGTAGAAGCAGCCGATTCTGAGAAAGCTTATCAAGGTATCCTCTTTGAGATTGTGGGTCAAACTAATGATTTGCTCAAGCTAGAGGGAAAAGTGGAGAGGGCAAGGACAATCTTCACAGCATTCAAGAACTCAGCGGCTGATCCTCTAACTCCAAAAGTCGAAGAAGAAGCATATAAAGCCCAGAAGACTAAGATCTGGGAATCTCTTTTTTTTGGGACTTTTGTAATAAATTTCCTTGAACTTTTCTCTCATCTCAATAGCTTTTGTAGTTCATACGACAAAGGACAAAACACAGACGGTTGTAAATAAAAATCATCTGTGATAGCTTCATAGACAGTTCTAATTAAAAACCATATGTGATAATGCATATATCACAGATAGGTTTTAAACCTTACAGTCTATGATAGTTTTAGAGATGGTTTTAGCCATGAATTATCTGTAATAATTAAAGCACAGACGGCTCCACATGAATCGTCTGTGGTGAGGCGTCCAGTATAGCTTGTTTTGTAGCAGTGCCACTACCATTATCATGTTCCAAGAATCTGTTGGCAATATTTATGTTGTATTTAATTTTACCACTAGAGCACATCTAAGCACAACCATAATCTGGCGATATTACTATTATGAGTATCCTATGGTAACAAGAGAAAGGTATCAAAGAAGGGAAGTAAGAGGTATCAACTATATGGTGTAGCTAGGCAATCTACGTACACAATAGTGGCAAGCATGCACTTGCATTTGAAAGCAAAATATTATATTTGAAAACTAGGTTCAATATGATCAATTATAAGGACTTATCTCCTTCTCGAAAGTCATTGATCACTTCTTTGTAGGCTTTGTGTCTGACGCTAACTACTTTAATTTCTCCTGTAGCTCTTCCATTAACCAACTTGTTGAATCTGGATACTAGCATGGAAAACTGAATACAAGTAAGCTTCTACCTTGCAGAATACATGTTGGGAACAAAGTGCAATAAAATAACCAGAAAAGACATAAAGAAAATATGTTTGGACGGATAGGGTTCAAGCGGTGCTTGGTTTGGTTGAACGGAGTTAAAAATGGGTTAGAGGAGCTCGGAATGGTTGAAACGGATTTTTGTGAATAGTAACAGTTTTGAATAGTACTAGGCTTGGTTCAAATGTTATTTGGGCTAGCTAGGATTTTAGCAGAGTCTATTTAGGCTAAACGAAGTTGAAAATGGGCTTCACAGGGTCAAAATGGTTAAAACGGTTATATATTTGTCTAACGGATTTTGGATGAATAGTATCGGGTTTGTGCTATTCACATCAGGTCAAGCTAGGAACAGTGATGGTCCGGGTCTTAAACAGTAATGGGTTTAACTATTCACTGTGGATTGGGTTGAAAATAGTAACATATCACTAATAGTAATAGGTTAGGTCAGTATAAATAGTATGCTACAGTAATGGGCTTGCCCTAGAATAGCTTTGGTGCATGGGGCCGCTACTGTGTGGCCCATGGCCTACTGGGAATAGTTGTCTTCCTCCCTCAGTGCTACAGTGCACCGAACAGAGCAAGGATGGCCAATTACGGCAACGACGGTGGTCTCTGGTGGCAATTAAGGGCAGGGCTAGGCTCTACACGGCGAGAGGTTTTCATTTTTGGCATTCATGGAGCTCATGGATCACTATAGGTGGCCGGCAGCAAGAGAAGCTTTGTGGGACTCTTCCATGGAACAGGAGAACCTTACAGGCTAAAAGGCAAAGGAAAGAATGGTTTGGGCATCTCGGGAACATGAGGAAGGTCATGGCAATGGTGGCTTGAGCTCTAAGGCTTCATGGAAGGGTGTCCAGGGCGAGGTGGCTCGGCTGGGTGGATCCAGTCATCACCGAAGGTTTAGAGGCTTGAGAAGACTAAGGCAAGGGCACGGTGGAGTTCGTGGGGTTGCACTGGTGCTACGATTGAAGGCAATTGGGGAATAATGGAGGCTTTAATAGAATTGAGGAAAGGGGGCTTACTAGAATTTCCACAGTGGCAATGGCGTCGCGGTGGCCGTACTTGAGGGGAAAAGGCATCGATGGGTAATTGGGCGCTAAAGGAGGCTCAGGGAAGGCTGGCATGGCTTTATAGGGCTTGGGAGGCGGTAGGAGCGGTGGTGGCTTCGTTGCTTCACTGGTGCGTGGCCAGCGAGGTGGTAGAAGGGAGTCTTCGGCATTACAGTGGCATTCTTAGTTCTCGCAACCTTCTAGCGCTAGCAGCAATCAAATGGTGATGGTCAACGTTTGCGAGTGTGATTATTGGTCAGGAGAGCAGGTGGTGGCGAAATGGTGCGAGATGGCCGTGGTGCGTGGCCGTGAGATGGGATGGGATGGGCATTGAGTGGTGTAGTAAAGGTTGTCAAAGGGCTACTACGGCGAATGGGCGGTGGTGGTGGCAAGTGGGATTGAGTTGAGTGGAAGGGTGGGAACAAGGGTAAAGGCAGTGATGGAGAATGTGCCAAAGGGTGGAGGAAACGGAAAACCAAAGAAGGAAAGTAGTTTCTGGCCGGAAACATCCAATTGGGCAAGAAATTGAATTTTGGCTGAAAATTAAGAAGTTCAAAATTTTACGAATTTTTGGTTTGTTTCAACCATGACCACCCATTGCGATATTTCAGCCAAGTTGGTACTGGTGATTTTTCTAGCCCACGAGTTCGTCCGGGTGACATCAATTTTCTCTCTTCTGGAAGATGAACATATTAGCTCAAGGAGGAGCTGGCTAAGCTAGCACTTTGCTTATAGCTTAAATTACTTAAGAGAAATAAGATTCAAGGAGGGGTGATTAACGGTAGGGAGTGCCTGTGTTAGACCATGTGGATGGTCGTAAATAAAGAGATGATAAATAATTGACATTTGGTTTGCTTTGGAATTTGCGTTTGTGAAAGACTTTCGTTTGCTGTTGATGTCTTTGCTTTTGAGTGTTTTGCTTAGTTACGAGTGATTACAGTCTTCAAACACTCTTACAACTATGGCAAACCACAACACTTCAGATACTCTTACGACCACGGCAGACCACAACACTTCAGACACTCTTACGACCACAGCATGAATACGACTATGACTGGCTTCGACCACATCACTTCTAACACGACTACGACTATGGCTAGCTTCGACCACGTCTAGCTTTTGACCACGGTAGTTGTTGACTACGTCTGGCTTCGACTACGGCAGTACAATTTCAACCTTTCAACCACGACAGTACGACTACGGTTTTACAACCATAGCAGGTAATCGTAACTACAGTACTCTTTCATGGTCGTAGTTACAGTACTCGATAGTCATAGACTTTACTAGTTGTACTCGATAGTTGAAGATTTTACTGGTTGATAGTCGAGGGATTTACGGTCGATGGTCGTAGGTTTTGGAGACTGCGTCCATGGTCGTAGGCTTTGCAGACTGCCTCCATGGTCGTAGATTTTGCAGACTGCTTTTATGGTTGTAGGTTTTGCAGACTGCCTCTATGGTTGTAGTTTTGCAGACTGCTTCCATGGTCATAAGATTGCAGACTGTCTTCATGGTCGCAACTACAGTACTCGATGGTCGTAGGTCATGCAGACTACCTTCATGGTTGTAGGTTTTGTAGATTGCGTCCATGGTCGTAGGCTTTGTAGACTACCTCCATGGTCGTAGATTTTGTAGACTGCTTTCATGGTTGTAGATTTGGCAGTCTTGTTCGTAGACTTTACATTCTACTGTTCTGTCTTCGGTAGTCGGAGGCTTAGTGATCGGCTATTGTAGGCATCTCGGTCGGTACTCGTAGAACTTCACGGTCGATACGAGTGCTTCACTCTTGTGTCTTTCGAGTACGTCAAGTACACGTGTTGGACTAGTGGTTAACTGGTCGGTGAGTGGTGGTCGATGATGGATGGTCGTTGTTTGAGGTACTCATAGTTGGAAGACTCGGTACTCAGTAGAAGTGGTTTCACGATCACGGTAAGTTGTTGGGTGTCGGAGGTTTGTCTGTACTCATAGGTTTCGAGTATGTGCTGCGGTTGGCGATACTCAGTGGACGGTACTCGATAGTCGTTAGTAGCAGTGCAAGTGGTTTCCGAGTACTTATGGGTTACGAGTACTCTGTGATAGCGATCGAATGGAGTGGTCTGCGGGTCTGTTCTAGCTGGTGATATACTCTGTGTGGTCATAAACGACCTGGGAGATGGTCGTAGGAGGTTTGGATCTTGTTTGGGGATAGACAAGGATATGTTTTGCTAATATGTGTTGCCAGGAGATGGTTTCTTTGATCTTTGCATGTGCAGTTGGGCATGAAGGTAGCCATGGTTGGTGACGAGGCGAACCAGGACTAGGAGGCGGTAATTTGAGGTTTAGGCGGTCGGGATGTCACGCGAGGTGGTTGAGATCATGCTGGAGGACATGGAGGTCAAAGGTGGATGCTGCGTGGAGGCGTGGAGACGATCATGGTCGGTAACGAAGAAGACCGGGACTAGGAGGGGGTAATCTGAACTCCAGGCGGTCAGGTGTCATGCGAAGTGATCAGGCTCATGCGAGAGCACGCGGTGATGGTGCATGATGAAGATATAGGAGGGGATATCCTGGAGGCTTTGTCGTGTGTGTTGTATGGAGTTGTGGATGGAGTCCATGATCTATACGAGTTGGTTAAAACCCATGTTAGGAAGGGTTTCAAGTCCCTTGATTTGAGAAAGAGATAGAGTTTGTGTCCAGGTGGATAGGGACACGGTTTTGAGGTATTTGTGTTGGACACGCCTTGTGCGCTGGCTATAAAAGTAGGGGAGGCTATAGGCTAGCGGACGAGGAGTTTTAGGGCTTTCAAGAGAAGGTTTTTAGGGGTGCCGTGAGGCGCTTTGTAGCCAAGAACACGATGATGAAATAAGATATCAGATCTATTCGCTCTATTTTTGTCTTCATTGCATCTCGTCCAAGCGGTGGTCGAACGGCTGGGGATTTCAGGCCGAAGGAGGCCACGACTTCGTGCGGTCTTGTCGTATCGAGCGATCAGAACGAGCAGGCTATCAATCTGTTGTCGTACGGAGCAATCGGAATGAGCAGGCGGTAGATCTGTTGTCGCGTCGAGTGATTGGAATGAGCAGACGATCGATCCGAGCGGTCGTAAGCGAGCGATCGTAAGCAAGCAGTCATAAGCGAACATTCGGGACGAGCGGCTGCAAAGAGTGGTCGTAACGAGCGTTCGGGACAAGCGATCGTAACGCCCGGTCGATCGAGCGATTAGCGGCAGATCCTTACGACCACGCATACAAGCGATTGTGTTCGTTCGTAATTGAGCGATCGGCGAAAGAAGCTTACGACCATGTTTGAGCTGGCAGTTGTGGTCGTAATTATCATCCGGTAATTCGGATTGCTTCTTTTTGTTCCTCTGCGTGTGTTGTGATTTCAGGTGGTAAAAAGCGGAGATAATCATTCATCCCTCTCTTATTATGCCATATGATCCTACAGCCTGTCAACCTAGAAGAATCAATGGTGGGCGGTTGTGATCACTAGACTTGCTTTTAGGTGAACTGTAGGTCAAAAAGATGCTGTCTAAGACTGTTGAGTTGTCCTAGGTTGGGGTTCTACAAGACTGTTGATTCGTGCCTCTTGAGTTGTCATTGTTGAATATATAAGCACATGTAGGTTTAATTTATTCCATAAATAAATCATGACATCATGCACGCAAAATAACAGAACCATCACAAGCATAAAAGATCTAGACATGTAAACCAGAAAGCGCGCATGAGCAGATCTAATACGGAGAACATGACTGTTACGCATCGATGGTTCTGTTTCGATCGGTTTGCCGATGTAGACGCCGCAGCACGGTGAGGATGACACGGTCGATGACGATTCGCCGGCCGAACGAGCGAGGAAGACGAGCGAGCTACAGTGGCGGCCGCGCGAGCGCTTCCCAAAACCTTATTCGCCTCTCCGGTGCAGACTTGGCGGCGGTTCCGAGACCGCTCTCCCGAACGAGCGATGCACGCCGGCGGGACGGGACGGAGTAGACTACGTGGGACGGCGCAAAGACAATGGATGGAGGAGGCAAAACCTAGATTGATTTTCGTTTCATTGTATGGAGGCGGCGACTCGTATTTATAGAAAACCGGGACGCGTGATCAAGACGCTGACGTTCTCCATAACTCAGAATCGAACCGGATTAGCAACCGTAATCGATCCGGATTCACCGCCACACAAAAAAGAAAAGATAAAGCGCAAAAGGAAGCGCGTCACGCAAGCACTGGAGCGGATTTTGGCGACCATTCACGCAGTGCCGTGCGCCGCGCCGCGCGCCGCCCGCCCGGCCGGCCCGCCCGCCCGGCGAGGCGAGCGAGCGCGCGCGTGTTATCCTCTAGTTCTCTCCCACACATGCCTCAAGTGACTAGGAGTGCACCATCCCTTTTAAGGTGGTCTTCCTCTCCTAGAACTAGCAATATGGTACTAAAGGTCACATGCATGCCTCCTTTGCATGAGTGGGCCTTTGAGATTTAATAGGAATTATTCTTATTATATGGGCTTGGCCCACATAATCCAACAGTCATCACCTGGTGTTGTGTATTTCTGAGTACGCAAACACGACTTTTACTGTTTCAGCTGCTTCAGCAAGATGATTAGTTCAAGGAAGAGCACTTCACAACATAGTGAACAATAACAAGAAGGATTAAGAGGCACTTGTAGGAATGCACTGTACTTTTAGGGGACTTGTAAGACACTTGATTGGAGTCCCTTGGAGTTGTAAAATTTGGTCATGCCCTTGGCAATTCCTGCCAAATTGCTGGCAAAACTAGGGAGTAGAAATTTCTTGCCCTAACCTTGACAAAATTTGGTGGGGGCTAACTAGGGCATAAACGGATAAACCAAACTTACCCTAAGACTATCGTTTGGAGTCCCTTAATACGCAGATTCTGTTGTTTACGTGATCTTGTTTGTTACTTCAGATCTAGTTATGGGCTGTTTTTTTCCTTCGAAGCTGGTGGCTTTTGACTTTTGCTACAGTACCTAACTTTCAAACGGAGTATTTTTTTCTACAAGTTAAGCGATGTACACGTTAAAAACCCAACATCTGTACCATCCAAAATCGCAGATGAGTATGTATCTCTCTGTAATCTGTACCGTAAACAGCCAAAATTCAAAAATTTCTGCCAAAAGTCATAACCCGCAGCTGTTGCCAAACAGGCCCTATATCATTAGAAACCATTTTTCAGTTGCAAATTAACCACTGCAACTGTCATGTGCATCCGATTGGTACCTACACCACTGCAACTCGCATGCATTTTACAGCGTCTTGAACACGATTTCCCCTCGTTAAGTGCATTATATGCAAGGTACTCTTGTCTTGCAAGTTGTTAGGATGGTGAGGGCAATCATCCATGCAAGGAACAATATCTTCAGGGGAGGTGACAACTGAGGTGTGAACAAATCAGCAGATTGTACCACGGGGAGGATCGATAGTACTCAATTATCAGCAGCAAAATCTGCAAAAGGTGATCAGCCCAAGCTGTAAGGATTCTTCATGTTTGCCTATCGCCTTCTCGATCTGCAAACATACACTTGACTCGAATGAGGTCAAAAAAGGTGGCGCAGAGGGAGGCCTCTTCGGTCGCGTGCGTCTTCTCTCTGCATACTAGTACTACTTTGCAGGCATGGCGTCTCAGATGGATGGCTTTCTGGTACAAATCGCCGCGTCCTTCTGTTTTGAGCTTCTGTTAGAACAGACAAGGACGTTAACTGAAAAAAGCATGGCCAATTATGATTTTTCTCCTGTACCCAAAAATTCCCTGCCTAATTTACTGACAATGGTGAGGTGTTGCTTTTTCACCGGTTGGCGCCGTGAGTGACTACTTAAGGGCCTGTTTGGTTGGTGTCTAAGTTTGCTATGCCTAAGCTTAGGCAATATGTGGCTGCCACAGATAGTGTGGCTAACAAAATCGAAGCCATACTTGTGGCAAAGTTTGGCAAGAAACTGAGTCTATGACGTGTGGGGCCAGGTGTTAAGAAAGTGTGGCATGCCACAGTTACATCAGTGAACCAAACAACTACCTAAAAACTGTGGCACGTCTAACTTGTGGCTAGGCAACTTCTGGTCATGAACCAAACAGGCTCTAAGTCTCAGTGTGGCTGAAATAAGTTTGTTTATAATTTATCTTGTCCTGTAGTTGGACTATTTTGTAACTGTAATTACTAGTGGCTTTTTATGTGATTAAATTTAAAAGTTAAAAATAGAAAAAAAATATATTAGCTCATCACGGACAATATAAACGAATACTTAAAAAAAGAAAAGGTAAAAAAGCCCTCAAAAAATCAGAAAAAGACGAGATTAATGAATAGTGAACTAGAAGCCAAAAGTCAGAAACTGAAACCGAAAAAAAATCATTTGAGCTTTACCACTAAGGCCCTGTTTGGACGTTACAGTATTTTAAAACTACAATATTCGAAAACCACAGTTTACAATGTACCATGCACCAGACAGTAAATACCACAGCTTGTAAATACTACAGTTTTTACAGTATTGATGAAAACAATGATGTGTTTGGATGTTACAGTATTTTGTTTTACAAAATGCTATGTTAATACAAAAAAATTAACCAAGCTATATTATATATGCAAGATAGATACTGTCCGCGTCAGTGGCAGAGGGTCATTAGAGCCAAACAGGGTGGTAGCCTCCCTTTGCTAATGAGACCCCTTTAATATATAACATAGTGTGCATTTATGCTTCGGGTGCACCCCAACTAAAAAGAGTTACGAAAAATTTTAAGAAAATCAAACTTAGTCTACTTATGTAATAAAAAAAGAAAATTTTGATAAATTTGAACTCTTAACATTTGACAAAATTTTTCTCTTTTTTGTTAACATATAATGAATCCGAACTTGAAATTTCATACATAGGTGAAGTAAATTTAAAAGTACATATAAAAATTTTCTCGCAATTTGTTACATGAAGTCAAAATAAGGGAGAAGTCTCCCTTATTTTGACTTAATGTCCCGTGGAATTGAAGGGCAATATCGATCATGCGCTCTCTGGACAGACTGACATATCTCATGGAACATACTCGATGCAAAACTTTTAGGCGCATGCGAACATAGCCACAGCAAGCAGAGAGTACTAGCTCATATGAGTATGCTGTTGTAGGGGTGGCCCCCACCTAAACCCAGCAGGCCTGGTAGGAGGTTATAAGGTCCAGAATGGGCCATGTGTAACGACATAAGTGCCCCTGGAAAGGATACTCAAATGTAAGGGTATAATTGTGAAAACACTCCCCATGTATATATATAGAATACAGGCCATGGGGAGGACCCAGGCCATTACTCATCTCCCTCACTCTCCACTACCATCTCTCTCTGTTTGGTCTGTAACCACAACATATGCCATATTGTATCCCGTGTTATGGAACTCTCTGTGGCGAGGTGATTGAACACACGTGTGTTTGTCTTTTGGTTGCTTCAACTGGGCATGACATACTCTACGTATAAATGAGTGTCACTTACGTAAAGTAGTCATGTGTTACTAAAATTTATACATTCCAAGTCACATGAAATTATGAAACACAATAACACATACCTCCGAAACCTAAATCATAATTTTTGAGATATAAACCCTTACTTTTGGAGATAATTTTTATAAAGGATAAAATTCTAGAAAAATTATAGAATCAAGCCCACTGTATAAGGATCACTCATAAAAAAATTCATAACTTTTTGAGCTCGTTTACTATATTAGAAAATTTCTACAAACAGTACAATTACATGAATTTTCTTGTAAAATTCGGAATGAATAAAATTATAAAAAATATACAAATAAGTATGATGCGTCACAAGGATCTACAAAAAATTTCATAAGTATTTAAGCTCGTTTGCTATATTTAATATTCCTGTAAACACGAGATGTAAATTAATTCGCTTAATTGCCGCGGTCTAATGCATCACCGTATGGTGACCATGCAGCAATGCCACGTATGCATCAGCGCCACGTATTCAGCAGCGCCACGTGTGGTGGTGTTGTCGGTCCTTCCGTGTGATGGCCGTGTAGTCCCAACTTTATTTTTGCAAATTACGGTAAGAGGTGCTATTTTTGTTAATGCAATGTCAAATTCCGCTGAGAGTGCCAAAAAAACTCAAAGCTATCGAGCTCATCTGCATCGAAAGAACAAAACGCAGATAAAGCTACAGTGCTCTGTGTCAAACAGTAGCATCTACGGCCGTGGCCTTCGATTATGGATCCGATTTTTCGGATGCACCTGTAGCATCCTCGTAACTGCAGAGGATCCGTTCCGTGAGTTAGAACATGCATCTAGTGGCGGATTCAGATCTAGGACTGTCTAGACTTCAGTCATACGTTTAAGATCAAAGATCTATTGTAAAATTTAAAAAAATATCTCATATATAGTGAATGTTCCAATCTAGCTCCGCCCCTGACACTACCAGTCTGTTTAGAAAGCATGAGAACACGGTTCAATTTCCGCACAAAATGAGAGAAATTTCCGCACAAAATGGGAGAGATTTCCGCGGTCCAAGAGACGACTAACACATACACGCAATGCAGGTCACACATACATGCCACAAGCGGAGCAAAGCAAGCAAGCAAGGAACCATGTCCTTGCCCAAGCAAGGAGGTGACCCAAGCCATAAAATTAATCTTGCATCTCCACTAAGCAATCTTGAGTGCCTCTCGAACCCATGCATTGCATATATGCATTCCTCCTCTCTGAGAATATATATATACATTAACAAAACGTTGCTATCACACGCATTCAGCTTACGTATGATCCATACAACCAATTAATCTTGCAGCTGGCTTGTTAGTTACTGTCTCCGGCGACCGGCGACCATGGACCCGTGGCGGGGCACCGCGCGGACGTACGAGGACTTCGACCCCGTCGTCGAGTGGAAGGTGGGCGACCACGACCAGGACATCGTCGAGATCACCCTCCAGGGGTTCAGGAAGGAGCACGTGAGGGTGCAGGTGGACAACCAGCGCGTCCTCCGGGCGACCGGCGAGCGGCCGGTGAGGGGCGGCAAGTGGGTCCGCTTCACCAAGGACCTCCGCCTCCCCGACAACTGCGACGCCGACGGCGTCCGCGCCAATTTCCAGGACGAGAAGCTCATCATCACGCTCCCCATCGTCTCCCCAGATGGAGAATTGCTGCCGGCGACGTCGCCCGTCCACGAGACGCCACCGTCATCCCCGCCACGTCCGTCATCACCGTCACCGTCACGTCCGGAGCAGGAGCAGGACACCATTGTCACGCCGGAGCCAAAGCCGTCGTCGCCTACTAAGGAAGCTACAGCTATTGCCCCTGAGACTGAGGTGCCGAAAAGGGAAATTGGCGTCTCACCTCCTTCTCCGCCACCTCCGCCGCCTCATCCTCCTATTGAACAGGAGGAGACGAAGAAGGAAGACAGTAAGGTACAAGAGGAAGTAGATGAGAAGAAGGATGATATGGAGCTGCCGACGGTGCCTGAGGCTCCGATGGTGGCGACGGCAAAGACGATGAGGGAGCTGCTGGTGAACATGGCGGCCGCGGTGGTGGTGCTTGTGGGGATCGCATTGTCCGTGTGGCACTCCATGAGGAGCAAGCAGTACTAGGTGGTATCAATCTCTGAAGCATGATAGGATGTGACAAACTTGCGAAGTGTGCTTGTAATGATGTGGTGTAAACTACTAATTGCATATGTAAATTAAGTAACACCTGAAATATTGTACAGTCAAGACCAGATTGGCCAAACAGATCGGGGAGATTGCTGCATTGCACCAGTTTTGTTTCATTTCGATCGATTGCATCTCCTGGTTAAGTTGCCGCGTTTTGCCTGTTGCTACCAATGGATGTCACTGTAGAAGAGACATAGGCATATTGTGCTCAAAGCAAAACATCCTTGTGCCAGGAGAAGCAAAACTAGCAAAGAGAAGAGTTGCCTCATGAGTCACATGCTGAAGCCATTCGATAGGAAAACCAACATGTTGCAGTCCCAACGGCAAAGCAAGCATCGATTTCTATCGCAGGCAAAAGCTTTTGGAATTTGACACCGGATCTGCAAGCCCAAACTCGAATAAGTGCACTGTTGTCGGACGGTGAACAGTGTGCCTCCAATTGGTTTCTACGACTACAATGGAGAAACAGAGGACTGGAAGAACTAAGTCGTAAGGAGGCGGAGAGTGTTTGGGAGCAATTTTCTTCCTTTTTCTTCACTCTCAATTTACACAAGGATTACAGGGTATATATAGACAGTTCCGCTGCTCAGAGCACTCAATTGCTCCGTCGCTTGCCCATGCTCGCATTCGATCGCTAACGATCGCTCTGAGCCGCACGACCGGCCGCCGCCCCATGCCGCTTCGCCGCCGCCGATCGCTATCGCGACGGTCGATTCATCGACCACGATGGCTAACTGCGTCACCCACGACGACTGCGGCCGACGCCGCATAAGATTACTACGGTGGCTTGATCGCCGAGAGAGAGCAGCCGCACAACCTTAGCTACTGGCTTCAACTTCAGCTGCTCCTTGACCGCTTCTCTGATCTGAGCTTGGCTTCGACTGCAGTGCTGTAGTTATGACCACTGCAGACACAGGCGACATGACCCCAGCGCTTACGACTACCATACTGGTCATTACGATCACACACAACATAGTCGTAACTGACCAAGCACAACCTGGTCATAACCGACTACGCACACCGTGGTCACCTACGACTTCATACAGATTGGTCGTCACACTGGTCGTAACTGACCACTCACACAAGCATCTCTCACTGGTCGTTACGACCACACACAACGTGGTCGTAATCGACCACACACAGCGTGGTCGTAATTGACCACAGACAATGTAGTCATGACCGACCACACACATCGTGGTCATAACGACCACTTATAACGTGGTCGTTACCGACCACACATAGCGACTCGAAGCTTCAACCACGGTGCATCATCTCGATGCTTCGACCACAGGCACTCGACCACGGCCACTCCAACTATAGTACTCCTCCGAGTATGCACTGATGACTACGACTGTCGACTATCAACCATCAATCATGACCATCGACTATCGACCACGACTATCGACTATTGACTATCGACCACGACTGCCGACTATCGACTATCGACCACAACTATCGACTGTTATTGTCAACCACGACTGTGGACTATCGACTATCGACCATGACTATCGACTATCGATTATCGACCACATACAAGCACCACGACCACGGTGCTATTCCGACCACGGTCACTTTGACATGGCCACTACGACCATGCCTTCTCACGTGTGGTTTCGACCATGGTACTGACGACCACGTACAAATCATCAAGATTAATTCCAATATTCTCCCCCATAATCTTGATGGTTTGACTTACTGATATGGATCACCCGCATCTTCTTGCCACACGCAGAAGCTTCTTGTCATTAGCATTGTTGTCGGTTTCACACCAACTTGTCATTGCAGCGGCATTGCGCCAGTTCTCCAGCGACGATGGCTTCACACGTCCATCTTCGAAAACAAGTCGAGTGCAGCAATATCACACTGCCATCAACCACATGTCAAAACGACCACCTGGTAGCTTCACACAACCATCGACCACACAGTAGCTTCGCACTGCTATGGGCGTTCTCAGTCTCACACCGACATTGCTTCGACCATGGTCGTCGACTTCACACGCGACTCTTCTGTTGTCAGCTTCACACTGACCACCAGCGACAATGGCTTCACACCACCGTCTTTGACCACAAGTTGAGTGCAGCGGTCTCACACTGCCATCGACCACACGTCGAAACGACCACCTGGCAGCTTCACACCGCCATCAACCACACAGTAACTTTGCACTGTTGTGGGTGTTCTCGGTCTCACACCGACACTACTTCGACCATAGTTGTCGACTTCACGCTGACTCTTCTGTTGTCGACTTCGCACTGACCTCCAGCAACAATGGCTTCACACCACCATCTTCGACCACAAGTTGAGTGCAGCGGTCTCACACCGCCATCGACCACATGTCGAAACGACCACCTAGCAGCTTCACACCGCTATCGACCACACAGTAGCTTCACACTGCTGTGGGCGTTGTCGAAATGACTACCTAGCAGCTTCACACCGCCATCGACCACACAGTAGCTTCGCATTGCTGTGGGCGTTGTCGGTCTCACACCGACACTGCTTCGACCATGGTCATCGACTTCATGCCAACTCTTCTATTGTCGGCTTCACACTGACCTCTAGTGACGATGGCTTCACACCACCGTATTCGACCATATGTCAAAGCTTCACACAGCAGCTTCGCACTATTGTGGCATTGTCGGTCTCACACCGACTTCTCTTGCAGCGGCCTCACACCGCCACTGCTCGACCTCACACCGAGGCGTGGTCTTCGACTTCACATCGACTTCTGTTGTCGGTTTCACACCGACCTCTAGTGACAATGGCTTCACACCACCATTGACCTTCTCGAATCTTCACATAAGGGTGGCTTATCATCACCCTTGTCATAGAGTAATGCCTTCTCCTCCTTTCTTTTCTCAGGACACTCGTATGCAAAGTGTCCTAGTTCTTGGCAGTTGTAGCATATGACCTTGGTTTTGTAGAACTTCCTTCGACCACGGTCATTGCTTTTGTTGTTGGAGTGGGCCTTGCTTGCCGACGACTTCCTGCCGTTGCCTTTCTGCTACTTCAACCACTCGGCGTGGGTGAGGAGAAGTTGTCCATCGGTGTTGCTGTTATCGGTACGATGACGAATCCTCTTCTCATACGCCTTCAGCCGCCCTCCTCAAAAGGCATCATCTCCAAATTGGAGTATTGCTCAATTGAGGTGACCATCGGGAGGAACTCGTCAGGCGCTGAGTCGAGGAGCTTCTTCACGAGCACTGGGTCATCTAGGGTTGTGCCGAGCACACTGTACTTGCTCACCATCCCGCTCAACTTCCCAGCAAAGTTGTCGATGGACTCTCCCTCCTTCATGCGCAACGCCGCAAACTCATTTCACAGAGTTTGCAGGCACGCCTTCTGCACCAGATCAGCCCCGAGATACCTGGTCTTGAGAGACTCCCAGACCTCCTTGGCTATCTTCTTCTTCGCCACTTGTAGAAGAAGGTCTTCGGGTATGGCCTGGAAGATAAAGGCTTGTGCTGACTTGTCCTTCTTCCCCTCCACGACCACTCTGGTCGGTGGAGCGATGGCCTCCTAGATCCCCTGGGCATCCATCAGCGCCTCCATCTTGATCACCCACATGGTGTATTGGAGGAAGTCAGCAGCGGGTAGTGGAAGGGCACACCGCCGCTCTCCCTCGTCGCTTGCTGTGCGCTGGTCACCATTGACTCTGGTTGTAAGTGCTTGGGCGTACACCATGCTCTGATACCAAGTGTTGGAATCGACACCGGATCTGCATGCCCAAACTCGAACGAGTGCACTGTTGTCGAATGGTGAACAGTGTGCCTCCGATCGGTTTCTATGACTACGGTGGAGAAACAGGGACTAGAAGAACTAAATCGTAAGAGGTGGAGAGTGTTTGGGGGCAATTTTCTTACTTTTTCTTCACTCTCAATTTACACAAGGATTATAGGGTATATATAGACAGTTCCACCGCTTAGAGCACTTAACTGCTCCGTCCCTCGCCCATGCTCTGTTCTGATAACTGACGATCGCTACAGCTTCGCACGACCAGTCGCCTGCCCCATGCCGCTTCACTCAGCCGCCGACTGCTACTGTGACCAGTCAGTTCACTAACCATGGTATGGCCTGCGTCACCCACGATGACCCGTGCTGACGTCTACTACAGTTACTACCAACTGCGCTAACTGCTTGAGAGACAGGCCACACGACCTCAGCTACTGGCTCCAACTTCAACTGCTCCTTAACCGCATCTCTGATCTAAGCTTGGCTTCAACCGCGGTACTACAGTTGTGACCACTGCAGACACAGATGCCATGACCACAGTGCTTACGATTACCATACTGGTCATTATGACCACACACAGCATGATCATAACCGACCACGCACACCGTGGTAGTCTATGACTTCATACAGACTGTCGTATACGACCACACTGGTCGTAACCGACCACTCACACAAGCACCTCGTACTGGTCGTTACGACCACACACAACGTGGCCATAGCCAACCATAATCAATGTGGTTGTAACCGACCACATAGAACGTGGTCGTGACCGACCACACACAGCGTGGTCGTAACGACCACGCACAGTGACTCGAAGCTTCAACCACGGTGCATCATCTCGATGCTTCGACCACGGCCACTCAGACCATGGTACTCCTCTGAGTATACACTGACGACTACGACTGTCAACTATCGACCATCGACTATCGACCACGACTGCTGACTATCAACTATCGACCACGACTGCCAACTATCGACTGTCGACAACGATTGTCAACTGCCGATTATCTACCACATACAAGTACCACGACCACAGCGCTGCTCGGACCACGATCACTTCAACCATGGCCACTACGATCATGCCTTCTCGCGTGTGGCTTCGACCATAGCACTGACGATCACATACAAATTATCAAGATTAATTTCAACAAAAGCAAGACATCTGACACTTGTCTTGCCGCCAAGCCATGTTCCTTGAGAGTTCGCAGTTCGAGCAGCGACAACTCAGATGCAGATTTCCACTCAGTTTACAACACAAGTACACCGACAACTGCCTCAAAACCACCAAGCTCATGCAAAGTAAAGCGGGTATGAGCAATCGTTACGCCAAGAAACTGACTAAACTAACCAGACAGTGGATACACGAGATCCAGATTATTCAGAACAAATGGCTACGATGACATCCTCCTTGCAATTGAAGGAGAGAGCTCCTGCACGGAGGCGGCTCACTTCACGCTGGCGAGCTGGGTGCGGATGAGCTTGGCGGCGGAAACCATGTTAGTAAGGGCGGGCTTAACCTCGGCGTACTTGCGGGTCTTGAGGCCGCAGTCGGGGTTTACCCAGAGGATGTTCGTGTCGAGCACCGCAAGCATCTTGTTGATGCGGTCAGCAATCTCCTCTGTGGACGGGATCCTGGGAGAGTGGATGTCGTAGACACCGGGGCCAATGCCGGCGACGTACTTCACACCCTCGCGGAAGACGGAGAGCAGCTTCTCATCGGACCGTGAGTTCTCGATGGTGATCACATCGGCATCCATGTCGATGATGGATTGGATGATTTCGTTGAAGTTAGAGTAGCACATGTGGGTGTGGATCTGTCAAAGAGAATGTTGTCAGTTGCGATTGCTAGAAGAAAGGTAGTTTTTTTTTTGGCGACGAAAGAAATGCGGATTTGATGTTAGCCTACAAGGCTCCAACATAGTCCAATAAGGTTTACCTGGGTGGTGTCCTGGACACCGCAGTTGGTGATCCTGAAGGAGTGCACAGCCCAGTCTACGTAGAAAGCATGCTCTGCCTTGCGGAGTGGCAGACCTTCTCTCAAAGCAGCCTCATCGATTTGGATGACCTGCAAACAATCATGAAGAAAAGTATAGGCAATATGATTAATTGACCCATGTTGTACATGAATCCTCTTGATTAAATGAGAAACCAATACAAGGAACAATGCCAACCTGAATACCAGCAGCCTCAAGATCCTCAACCTCCTTCTTGATTGCAAGAGCAATCTGGTAGCAAGTCTCAAACCTGACACAATATGAGCCTACATGTCAGCCCCTAAATGGAAGTGCTAAATGGTATCCTGAACATTTTACACTACATTCTTCATGGCAGCTACTGACCTCGGTTGGTCATTTCTGACAAAGGACCAGTTAAGGATTGTGACAGGGCCGGTCAACATTCCCTTCATTGGGCGAGAGGTCATGCTCTGTGCCGTCTTGGACCAGAACACTGTCATGGGGTTGGGCCGGCTCACATCACCATAGATAATTGGTGGCTTGACACACCGAGATCCATAAGATTGCACCCATCCATTGGCAGTGAATGCAAAACCAGAGAGCTGCTCACCGAAGTACTCGACCATATCGTTTCTCTGTAAAATATGTACCAATTAACTCCAATGCAGAATAAAACAATGTCGAAATACCAAAAAATCCTCACTTTGTTAATGCTTCATAAAATATAATAATTTCATTTGCTTAACACAGGGCACAGCAAAGTTTAGTGAACACTAAACACCAATAACACACAAGGATACCGACCTCAGGCTCGCCGTGCACAAGCACATCAATGTCAAGCTCTTCCTGGATCTTAACAACCTTGTTAATTTCCTCCTTGATGGCACTGACGTACTCGTCCTCAGAGATCCTGCAACACGATTTTTTTATGAGCAATATAGACAGTATAACAACTAAGTGAAAACTTCATTATGAACTGTTACTCACTTGTTTGCCTTGTACTCACGGCGGACTCTTCTGAGCTCCACAGTCTGTGGGAATGAACCAATTGTGGTCGTGGGAAGAACTGGAAGGTTGAGCTTCTTCTGCTGTGCGTCCAGCCTAGCACTAACATTAGTAGCACGGCGGTGATCAGAGCCCTTTAGAGCTGCCGCCTGCAGGAAATATGTGGTTAAGAATTGGAGCATGCCATTTCAATATGGAATTAGCATGTGTAGCCACAAAGCCCAAGGTACTTACAGCATTTTGGACTTCCTCATTTGTCACACGAGGTGATGACCTTCTTGAGGCCTGAGCAGCAGCATTTGCGGCAAAGTAAGCCTGTAGATGATGTCGTGTACAAATGTACAGGTCAGAGAAGTTGTCTGAATGGTACAAAGGAAAACAAGGCTCTAGTAGAGAGGACTGAGAATAAAGTGTATCAAGAGTCATACCTCATCCTTTTGACCAGCCAATGCCTTGGCAAGGGCATTCACCTCAACCACCTTTTGGGCAGCGAAAGCAAGCCATGACTTAATCTCGGTGTCAAGCTTAGTCTCATTTACAAGATCCACAGCTGTGTGCATGAGTGAGCAAGAAGTCGACACCACAAGCTTGTCTGCACAAATGATAGACATTATTGGATACCGTGAGTTGTAGCTATAAGCCTATAAGAGGTAAATAGCACAGCATGCTTACCCTTCCCAACAACAGCCTCAAGAGACTGGAGAGTGCTGAGAGATGCGGCGAGATCATCAGCCCAAATATTGCGTCCATCCACAACACCAGCAAAGAGGTACTTTCCAGAAGGGAAGCCCGCATTCTTGACAAGATCAAGAGTCTTGGTTCCACGGACAAGGTCAAAACCATAAGCAGTCACGCTGCTCAAGGATGTAAGGGTCCTGCAGTTGCAAAAAAACTATAAGTGTTCTGTGACTTGTGTCCCTACAAAAAGTATATGAAAGGAACAGTGGGTGTAAAAATGATACACTAGCTCATTAAATAAACATACTTGTATGATTCTGCAGGAATGTCAGCAAAGTATGTCTCAACGAGCACGTTCAATCCAGAAAGTGCTGACTCAAGTTCCGTGTATGCTGTTGAGAATGCAGCCAATTGGTGAGAGTCGAGGTCGAGGACAAGGGTGGGCTCATCAAACTGGATCCATGAAGCCCCAGCTGCCTTCAACTCAGCGATAACCTCCCTACAAATGATCATACATCAAATTATCAACTGAAGATTCAGAATGAACAGTAGTCATTAACTTGTTTATATGCTTACCTGTAGACAGGAAGGATGCTGCTAAGAAGGGAAAGAAGGGGGAATGATTTTTCTACACCCTTGGCAGGCTTTGAGAGCAACAAGTATGAGACTGGTCCAATAAGTATTGGCACGGTATCAATGCCAAGCTGCATGAGAAGCAACTATGCGTAAGATACGCAAGCAAGCAAACATCATCTTTACAAGAAAACACACACATGTTTCATTTCTGAGTGGACATCATAAAATTCAGAAAATCACTGCTAAACTCTGAAATCCTAGTTATATACTGATATCAGTCATATCACTATTCCCACGTGCCATGGATTACAGAATCAGATAATAATTTTTTTTGAATCCTTGTCATATAAAATCCCCAATCGACAATCGAGCATCAAAATATATATATATATATATATATATATATATATATATATATATATATATATATATATATATATATATATATATATATACACACACACACACTTGTCACAAATCAACCACGTTAATAACTTCTTTAAAAAATACAACATAAAGGTGCTTTCAGGGGGTCAAAGTCATTCTTTCATTCCCTTCAGAACTCATCTTTGTTAATCTAGGATTGCTAAATTCAAAACTATCAGCAAGGGACAAAAACTGGTTTGGTAATGGAGTATCAACTTCAAATACGAGATATGAATTTCAAAGTTACTTTATCATTTACGACCAATTTATCCTGACAAAGTGACAAACTGACAACCTTCCAAAATATCATGGCAAACTTGCCCCTTAATGTACATTGCAGCTTCTTTGCTAATCGAAGATTGTTAAGCAAATGCAGGATTAAGAAATGCTTGATCACTACTACAAACTTGAGATTTTAATAGCAGAAAGCAACATGCTTAACTAATGAATGACTTTATTAGCTAATTAAGATGTTGATTTTAATAAGCATGTGTTAGCAACTCTTATGTAATCATGTATCACTAATATAAAAAAAGATCATCATAGACGGTTCGGAACTGTCATTACAAACGGTTTTCTGAACTGTCTGTATTTATGTGTCAGTGATAATCAGAGGTTATCACAGACAGTTTGTAAGCCGTCTGTGGTAAATACAACACAGAAAGAAAACTATTACAGACGGCTTGAACCAAAAACCGTCTGTGATACTTACATATCACAGATGGTTCTAGTTACCAACCGTCTATGATTGGCAAGTATCACAAACAGTTGGTATATAGAACTGTCTGTGATAGGTCTTTATGGACGGTTTATAGCACAAACCGTCTATGATAATTCATTCTATACCTAAAATTTTTTCTTTATTTTGACTGGCCTTAAGAAATAATATTACCTATGCCCTTTGAAAACAAGCAAATACATTGGCGCACACAACAGCACATTCCATTTCTATTAATATTAGAATCCACTATTACATCATAACAAGATAATGAACTCAACTCTTTAACACGGCAAGAATATATAAGAAGTAGAGATCCTAGCAAACAGTACAAACTGGATGCAACATGCGATGTCCTTGATGCCTACTATCAAGGAAGAGAGGGGAGGGCATTGAATGGCGGCCAGATATCACCTTGCGCCACCTTTGTGGCATGACGGTGAGACTGTACAAGACACTCTTACGACACTTACGATAAGAGTGTGTTGTGCAGTCGACCGTGATGTTATAACGGAGGTGCTAGCTCACGACGGTTATCGATGTTGTCGAGAAACAAGCTAGGAGTGGATGAACTAGCTAGGAGCAACAATGCACCGTGGTGTCACAACAGGAGGCGGAGGAGCTAGCTCACGATGGTAGATTGGCGTCGTCGAGGGGAGGATACAGGAAGCTAGTGGATGAACTCGCGCATGACTGCCAGTAGAAAGGTAGAGGGGGAGTAATTAATAAGGGCCGAGTAGTGGGAGGAACTAGTACCTGTCATTCGATGTGGAGAGCATGGATGGGTGAAATCAAAATCCTGGGGGATACGCGACGGATCGGTGACATGTCATTACCAGAGACGGTTTGTTATATAAACCGTCTGTAATAATGGACATATCAGAGATGGTTTGTTATACGAACCATCTGTGATAATGGATATATCAAAGATGGTTTATTATACGAACCGTCTATGATATTAATATTAAAGACGATTTGGTATACAAACCGTCTGTGATAACACTTAAATATGCGCACCCTAATCAAGCTCTCTAAACCGTCATCTCTCTCATCTTCTTCATTAGATTTATTAGTAATGGCATTTAATATTCTTTTGATCTCCTTCTTTTTATCTATCCATCATGAGTTGTTTGACCGCAACCTTACACAGGCAGCCAACAATTTACGTCTGGAGAAGCTCCTCCGCTCACACCCTGCTCTCCTTCCTTACTCGCTTCCATCCGTCAGCTGGACCTCATCATCCGCTGTCGATGGAGGTGTCTCGTTGCCGCACAGGAAAAAGAAACCGCCCTTAGCCTCGTTCTTCTTTGCAATGTGCACAAAGCAAAAGAAACTCTTGCGGCAATGGAGAGACATATGGATAACATTACCGATCAAGCAGAAGCGGCCGATTTTGAAGAAACTTATCATGGCATCCTCTTTGAGATTATGGAGCATGCTAATGATTTGCCTAGGCTAGAGGAGGAAGTGGAGAGGGCAAAAACAATCTTCATGGCATTCGAGAATTCAGCGGCTGATTCTCTAACTCCAAAAGTCGAAGAAGAAGCATATGAAACCCAGAAGACTAAGATATAAGAATCTCTTATTTTGGGACTTTTGTAATAAATTTGCCTTGAATTTGTCTTTCGTCTCAGTAGCTTCTGTAGTTCATATGACAAAGGACAAAATACAGACGGTTGTAAATAAAAACCGTCTATGATAATTTCATAGACAGTTCTAATTAAAAACCGTCTGTGATAATGTGTATATCATATACAGCTTTTAAACCTAGCTGCCTGTGATAGTTTCATAAACGATTTTAGCCATGAATCGTCTGTAATAATCAAAGCATCGTCTGTAATAATCAAAGCACAGTCAGCTCCACCTGAACCGTCTATGGTAAGGCGTTCAGTATAACTTGTTTTGTAGTAGTGTATTCAAGTAGAGAGATTAAGAGCAAAAGGAAATAAATTCATGAAATAAATGGAGACAGCTAAGATATAATTCTAGTATCATACCGCCTTTGCCTCCTTGTATTCATTCACAGCCTTGTGAGAAGAGTAGGAGAACTTGGTGTTAGGACCCAGTTCAGGGACAATAAAGTGGCTGAAAAGGTACAACAGTAGTTAGCGAATATATTGAATACCAAGTGAACTACAAATTACCCTCGGTAGAAGATGATGGACTTACTAGTTGGTGTCAAACCACTTGGTCATCTCCATAGCAGGGACAGTGGCATTTCCCCTAGCCATCGAGAAGTAGGTGCTGAACGCAATCTCTCCTCCAGTCCATGAGTAGCGTTCTGGGACAACGCCGAGCATGGCGGTCATGTCAAGAACCTGGTCGTAGTACGAGAAGGTGTTGCTGGGAATGTACTTGATCCCAGCATCAGCCATTTGCTTCCAGATGCTGGCCCTGAGGTCGGTGGCAACCTTCTCCAAATCCTCAGCGCTGCTCTTCCCATCCCAGAAGGACTCCAAGGCAAACTTGAGCTCCCTCTTGGGGCCCATGCGGGGGTATCCAACAATGTGAGACGCCATCTTTCTATACCAATAATAAGCTACAATCAGCTTGATTCACAGAGGTCTAAACATGAATAGTAAAGAATGATCTTGCAAATGAGATTATGAATTTGAATGTTAATCATGAAATTAAGATTCATTTGATTAAAAATATAATAACCTTGGATTTATTTCCCAAGCGGATGGCTGACTACTAACTACATACCATTTGTTATACCAATCCACCAAATATTGCAATGTACTATTGTACTCATCAGAGAACTAAATTTTACTGTTCTACAAAACTTGTGATTCCTATCAAATCCTATGCACGGGATTGTACCATCATAGATCCACTGATGTGGAAAGAAGAACACTAAACTAAACTACTAATACTATTAGGTAGCTTAGGTATACCACCACCAACCTCCACCTAACATGTAGGCTCAGGGGTTGATACATAAGACGGCCTAACCAAGATTGGTGGGAGGCACTGTCCCTCTCATACCAGTAGTCACTAGCCAGTAGGCGGATCTTGGACATATATACAAGTAAAAATCCATAAACATAACATAGTGTAATCCAAAGTTGCCGAAACGTCAGTCAAAATGACAGTTAATGCAAGAGTACTAGTAGCACAATTTACATGTACAGATCGCAAGGACTACTACAACATGCATTAAAAACTCAACAAACTAAATAAGAAGGAAAAAATTGATCCACGACAATCGTTGAAGTCAACAACGAGAAAACCTCAGTCGGATCCAAAACCCCTGGAATATACCAAGCAAACCCACGCATACATATATCCAATCGGGCAAAAAAAACGAAACTTTCCAACGAAAAACACCAGATCCAATCCTAAATCACCAAAACGACATACTAAAAACCCAATCTTTGGCACAGCTCTTTGGACAAGAACTCAGATCTAAAGCACGAAATCCGTTCAGATCGGAACCCCGGAGACCCAAAGATCCGCAGAACAATCCATTCCCACGCCCACCCGCGACACCAACCGAATTAACAAGGACGGATCAACCGACCTATCCAACACCACCAAACCAATCAAACAAACAACTTTCGACGCATAGACGCGCGGAACTGGATCGAAGCAACGCAATGAGCACGGATCCGGGACACCCACCCGAGGCAGGCGATCCAAGAACAGGAAACTGATCAAAGTAAGCGGCTCCCTGAGCGAGGCCGATACGGGGGTGGATCAAGGCGAGGGAGCCGGGGGCATGCATGCGTGCGTGCGAATTTATAGGGACACGGAGCGGCGGAGGTTCGCGGTTGCTTACCCTGGAGCGCGTAGAAGGTGCCGAGGGACGAGGAGGAACGAGGAGAGGAGGAGCACGGGAGGACGAAGGGTTTAGGGGTGCCTATTTATAGTTCCTCGCACATTTTTTCTTTCTGTTGGTCTGGTTTGCTTGGCGAGATCTGAATTCTGAAAGGGGAACAAAGTTTTGTTTTTCTCCGTGATTTTTATTTTGCTTTTCGTTTTGCGATTGCTATTTTTTCTTGATTTTTATTCTTTTTGGGGATTAGCTGCGGCTTTTGAAATAATGTTTATTTATTGTGTTTTAAAAACGGAAGTTATAGTAATTGAACAATAACACATCTATGAAAATATATACACTTATGAACTTGTGTCATTACAGCCTATGTACTTTTATACATTCATACAGCATCAGTTTTGCCAAAGATTATACCCTTATCCACACAGCATCAAAGATGCCAAATGTTTCACAATACAAGCATAAGGTTGTGACATACAAGCACAAACAAAAAATTTTGGTATCATAAGATTCTGGAGCTCTACCAAACATTTTTTCATCAGAGTATTGCAGTACATAAACATGTACTGCGGCGGTGCTAAGAGGCGTCGGCGGTCTTGAGGCGGCGCGATAGTGAGATGTGGTTTTGGATTTATGTGACATGTATTGCGTGGTGGCATTTTGCGGGTAAATCCTTTTATTGACTAGAATCCACCTCAACCCGGCCTTCTCTGAATGTCCGTGTTTTGCTCTGATTTTTTAAAATTTATCATACTACATATTTTAAAACTCATGGGTGGTAAAGTTTTTTTATGTGAATATGCATACAAATATGTTCTAAAAGTTTTTAAATCATGGGTGGTAAAGATTTTAGAATATGCATCAAGTAGTAAGTCGAAAGCCATCGATCACACCTCGTGATCATAAGTTGGAAGACATCGATCACACCTTGTGATCGTAGGTCGGGAGCATTCGAGCACACCTCGTCATCGTAAGTCGGAAGCCGTCGACCATCGCGTGTGATCGTAGGTCGAGCGGTCGACATCGCTAGTGGTCATAAGTTGGTAGCGGTCGACGATCGATCGTGGTTCTAAATCGGGAGCCTTCGACAATGGCTCGTGATCGTACGTCGGAAGTCGATGACCATCGTTGGTGGTTATAAGTCAGAAGCCATCGAGGACACCTCATGGTCGTAAATCGGAATACATCGACCAGCGCTCGTGATCATAAGTCAGAAGACATCAACCACACCTCGTGGTTGTAAGTCGAAACACATCGATCAGTGCTCGTGGTCGTAAATCAGAAGCCGTCAATCACACTTCGTGGTCGTAAGTTAGAAGCTGTCGACCATCGCGCGTGATCGTAGGTCGGGAGCGGTCGACCATCGCTGGTGGTCATACATTGGCAAGCCTCTGGTGCGCTTGTGCCCTGTCATCTAACTGCCGGCACCAGCCTACTTGGCCCGCCCGACTTGCTCGGTCTCGACTTCGACCACGGCCCCCTTCGACCATGGCCCCCTTCGACCACAGTCCCGTCTTCGACCACGGCGTCGACTTCGATCACGGCCCTGACTTCGACTACTACCCCTTCGACTTCGACCGCTGCCTCCTTCAACCACTGTCCCCTTCGATCACGACCCTCTTCGACCACGGCTTCGACTTTGACCAAGAATCTTCGACTTTGACCATGGATCATCGACTTCGACAATTACCCCCTTCGACCACTGTCCCCTTCGACCACGACCCTTTGACGTTGACCACTTCCCCTTCGACCACTGCCCCATTTGACCACGGCTTCGACTTCGACCACGAATCTTTGACTTCAACCACAGATCTGCGACTTCGACCACTTCCCATTTCCACCACGGCCCTTCGACGAACACGGCCCTTCAACGTCAACCACTTCTCCTTTCGACCACGACCCCCATCGACCACAGATTTGGCTTTGACCACAGATCTTCAACTTCGACCACGGATCTTCAACTTCGACCATAGTCCCCTTCGACCACTGTCCCCCTTCAACCACGACCCTTCGATGACCACGGCCCTTCAATGTCGATCACTTCCCCATTCGACCACCATCACCTTTGACCATGGTCCTTCGACATCGGCCATTGTCCCTTTCAACCATGGCACTTTGACGTCGACTACGGCTTCAACTTCGACCACTGTCCCCTTCAACCACGGCCCTTCGATGACCACGACCCTTCGACGTCGATCACTTCCCCCTTCGACCACCGCCCCCCTCGACCACAGCTTCGAGTTCGACCATGGATCTTCAACTTCGGCTAAGGCCCCTCAACCATGGCCCCTTTGACCATGGCCCCAACGTCAACCACGGCCCCCTTTGATCATGGCCCCGACGTTGACCACGGTCCTTTGACTTCGACTGCAGATCGACTTCGTCTACAGCCCTTTGACTTCAACCACTACCCCCTTCGACCATTGTCTCCTTCGACCACGGCTTGGACTTCGACCATGGCCCTTCGACTTCGACCGCAGACCAACTTCGTCCACGGCCCTTCGTCTTCGACTACTATCCTCTTCAACCACGACCCTTCGACTTCGACTATGGCCTAACTTCGACCATGACCCTTTGACTTCTACCACAAACTGACTTCGTCCATGGCCCTTCGACTTCGACCACTGCCCCCTTCGACCATATTCCCTTCGATCATGGCTTGGACTTTGACCATGACCCTTCGACTTTGACCATGGCTTGACTTCGACCACGACCCCTTCGATCACGACTTCGACTTCGACCACAGATCTTTTACTTCGGCCACGGCCCCCTTCGACCACGGCTTCAACTTTGACCACGGCCCGTCGACTTCGGCCACAACCCCTCGACTATGGCCCCTTTGACCATGACACCGACTTCGATGACCAACTTGGGAGACCAAAATCGCCAGACAGCATGGCGGGCTCGTGCAAAGAGCAGGAGGAGGTAGAGAGGCTCACAGGGCAAGCGATACCTAGGCGACGGCTGCGAGGGGAGAGCCACGTGGGTGGGTGTAGGAAGAGAAAGCCACCGCCATCGCAGAGTGCCCTTTTCTTTGATCCACCGGCCGCTGTCATTGAGTGTCCATCTCTCCGATCCACCGACTGTTGTCGTCGAGCATCATGCCATTGGTTAGAGGGGCGATGGGAGATGAAATTGGTGGCGGCGCCGAGGAGGAGGAGGAGGCATGACACAAGGGTTCGGGGAGAGAAGGAGGTGGCGATTGCAGGAGGTGGAGGTGGGGAGGCAGCGACGGGCAGATGAAGAGAGGAGGCGGTAGGCGAATGTGTTGCGGAGGCGGCGATGGGGGATGCGGCGCTGCTGGGGGGAAGTTAGGGGACTATGACTAGATGCTGCCGCGCGGGGAAGGAATTGGTGGTGACGACGAGGAGGAGGACGAGGTGCGGCACGAGTGTTCGGGGGAGAGAAAGAGTCGGCGGTTGCGGGAGGTGGAGGTGGGGAGGCGGCGGCGGGCAGATGGGGTGAGAAGGCGGTGGGCGAATGTGTTGGGGAGGCGGCGACGGGGGATACGGCGCTGTCGAGGGAAGTTAGGGGACTGCAACCAGACACCACCGCGCGGAGAAGAAATTGGTGGCGGCGCTAAGGAGGAAGAGGAGGCACCACACGAGGGTTCGGGGGAGAGAAGGAGATGGCAGTTGCGAGAGGTGAAATGGTTGCGGGAGGCAGAGGATACGGAGGAAGAGAAGAGGAGTAGTGCGGCCCACGCGTCAGCCTGACCTTTTCTACGAGGAGCGGAAGAACTACCTACATGTGAATCTGGACAGCTGATCTTTGATCAGACTGATGAGAAGAGAGGAGGAAGAATGAATCGACGACCACTAACTCATATTTTTAAGGAGTAGAGATTTCACAATGAGGTCAGGGAAAAAAAAGGTTGTGCGGGCTTAGGGCATGTCCAACTTATTTCTGCTCTGTAATTAGGTGTGATATGTAAAACTCTTTGGGTTGCATTTTCATGACCTGCTTTAACCATTTTTTGACAATGGTCACCTCGACTGTCATGTTAACCTATCTATGAATTGTGACACCTCAATGCCTAAAATATTCATTGTGTAACAGAAGTTTTAAATTACCATCTGTACATGGGAACTGGGGTGCTTTGGGGTTTTTTTAGAAAGCTAGCTCTATTTGTTGTGTAAAAAAACTGCTCGATCTATTTGCCCGATATTATTGCTTAGCTATCATAGGAGCATTTGTTTTATGTGCTTTAAAATATCTTTTGTACAAGTTGTCTATAATATTATTGATGGAGAACGGGTAGGCTACGCTAGCTACAACATTTGATTTTCTACCGCATTCAACCGAAAACATGCGTGTAAGGGAGTCATGGATAGTTACCACTAGATGCGCTGCGTGATGAAGAAGAGTTGGAGCAGCCCGGTCCAACGTAGATGCGCGTTGATGAAGAAGAAGCGATCGATCGTTTCACGAACTGAATGTCTCCTCCTCGTGTCCTAGCAATAGCCTTGCGCTTCGCCGATCAAAGACAAAGCAGAACAGCAGAATGGCGCCTCCACGGAGTCCACACGTTCAGGATGGAACGCCGTGCGCTGGTGTGCTAGCACCGCGCTCCCGGCTAGAGTTTCGGGATACGGCCGAGGGGAGGTGGCGGCTAGGGTCTTCAGCACAGTAGTCTAT
Organism: Dendrocalamus sinicus; assembly: GCA_036346575.1. Classification (NCBI taxonomy): domain Eukaryota; kingdom Viridiplantae; phylum Streptophyta; class Magnoliopsida; order Poales; family Poaceae; genus Dendrocalamus; species Dendrocalamus sinicus. The sequence goes on from CM070658.1 coordinate 3,084,326, forward strand.
CTAACCTGCAGCCCCGCCTCCACATATTTATAGAGCATGCTAATGGGCTTCCACGTTGTAGGCCCATTAGAACCCTAGTCCCATATGGATCAATATCCCTTTTGGCCTATAAAACCGAATTATTTATGATTGCCTCTTGGGCACATCACTAACAATCTCCCACTTGCACTAGAGACAATCATATAGGCAAGCTTTCCAATTCCAACCCCTTAAGTGTGTGACCGTTAGGTTCATGTGTAGACGACCATGACCAAAACCCTTTTCAAGCCATAAGTCAATAGTGGCACCTAGCGGGCATATTGACTCCGAATACACATAAAGATCATATCGGCTAACCCTTGATATACACACACTTGGATCCCTTTGCCACACGATACCGATCGAACTTAAGGCGAGATTCGTGCCACCCTTGTGATAGCTCAACCATTCACTCGATCTTGTGGTGGATTACAACTCATGACTAACCCTTTAGTCACATTGTGATTAACTCTTTAATCACCTTGGCATGGCCATGCATTTCTCTAATCCAACCACATCGAGGCCCGAGAGATATCTCTCTGTTATGTAGGAGGGCAAAATCCATCTTAATCCGCTCACATCCCATTCCATGTTTCATGATACACCAAGACCACTTTTATAGCTACCCGATTCTGGAGTAGTGTTTGGCAACCCCAAAGCGCACCACTACACATAGTGAGAAACAATGGCGATTTCAGGTCGAAGGATCGATGAGGTATACCACTCGAGATCGCTTGATGGCACATATTAACATAACAATCCCAGCAACGTCTCGGAGTGGGTCAATCCAACACCATGTTCTCTAACATGTGTCCACATTATTGATTTGATATTCCTATATCCATGATCCGTGAAACATGATCATCAATCAATACATGTGCTAGTCCATAAATCATTGTTGTCCCACGTAATGACATAAGACTAGGGATCTTTGGAATAACATTAAATAAAACACAGAATTTCACGAACAAGTCACATACTTGCCAATCAATGCATACAATTATTATTCAAGGAACCAAATAACACCTTATTCAAAATTTCATAAACATAGACTTGATGCAATTATCTCCCACTCACACTAGAGTCAATCATGTAAGTATCTAATACCCATTGCACTCGTGTGTGCCTCATGCTTGGTTGTGGGAGAGGCTTCGTCAACGGATCAGCAACATTCAAATCCGTGTGCACCTTGCAAATCTTCACTTTACCTCTATCAATGATCTCACGGATAAGGTGATAGCGCCGAAGTATATGTTTGGACTTTTGGTGTGACCTAGGCTCCTTTGCTTGCGCAATGGCTCCACTATTATCACAATAGAGATCCACTGGACTAGACACACTAGGGATCACACTCAACTCAAAAACAAATTTTCTGATCCAAACAGCTTCCTTTGCAGCTTCAGAAGCTGCAATATACTCGGCCTCAGTTGTCGAATCAGCTACCGTCTCTTGCTTGGAACTTTTCCAGCTCACTGCCCCTCCATTGAGGCAGAACACAAAACTAGACTGCGATCTGCTATCATCTTTATCAGTTTGGAAACTAGCATCGATGTAACCTTTTACAACGAGCTCTTCTTCACCTCCAAAAATAAGGAACATATCCTTAGTCCTTCTAAAGTACTTAAGAATATTCTTTACAGCCACCCAGTGAGCTAGACCGGGGCTAGATTGATACCTGCTCATAACACTTAGAGCATATGAAACATCTGGGTGCGTACAAAGCATAGCATACATGATGGATCCGATGGCTGAGGCATACGAAATCGCACTCATCTTCTTTTGCTCATCAATGTTGAAGCACACTGAGTCTTGCTAAGACTAATGCCATGTGACATAGGCAATAAACCTTTCTTGGAATCTTGCATATTGAACCATTTCAATATCTTGTCAATGTATGTACTTTGGCTTAATCCAATTAGCCTCTTCGATCTATCTCTATAGATCTTTATGCCCAACATGTAAGCTGCCTCTCCGAGATCTTTCATTGAGAAACTTTTTCTCAAAGAAGACTTCACAACTTCTAGCATTGGAATATCATTTCCGATCAATAATATGTCATCTACATACAAGACCAGAAAAACAAGTGCGCTCCCACTAGCCTTCTTGTAAACACAAGGCTCTTCTTCATTCTTGATGAAGCCAAACCCTTTGACTACTTCATCAAAACAAAGATTCCAACTCGAGATGCTTGCTTCAATCCATAAATGGACTTTGAAGCTTGCATATTCTCCCGACATTTTGGATCAACAAAACCCTCAGTGTGTCATGTACACATCCTCGCTTAGGTTTCCATTTAGGAAAGCGTTTTGATATCCATCGCCAAATCTCGTAGTCGAAATAGGCAGCAATCGCTAGGAGGATCCGAATAGACTTTAGCATAGCGACGGTAAAAACGTTTCATCATAATCAACACCTTGAATTTGCTTGAAACCTTTCGCCACCAATCGTGCCTTATAGATGTGAACATTTCCATCCATGTCTATCTTTTTCTTAAAAACCCATTTACACTCAATAGTTTTTACACCATCAGGTGGATCCACCAAGTTCCAAACTTGATTACCATGCATGGATTCTATTTTGGACCTCATGGCTCCAAGCCATTTTTCAGAGTCGGGTCCCATCATTGCTTCCGTGTAGCTCTTGGGCTCATCATTGTCCAACAACAATATGTCGCGCTGTCCAATGGTTAGGAGCGTGAACTTTTCAGTTGCGCGACGTGCCCTTGTAGACCTACGTGGGGGCGGTGCCTCCATAACCGGTTGTACAACATCTTGTACATCCTGTTGAGGTTCAATTGGAGCTGAAACATTTTCAGGTGTTTCCCGAATTTCTTCAAGCTGCACCTTGCTCCCACTAACACCCTTTGAAAGAAACTCTTTTTTCAAAAAGACACCGTTCCGAGCGACAAACACTTTGCCTTCTTCCCGATTGTAAAAATAATATCCTTTGGTTTCTCTAGGATACCTAACAAAGAAGCATTTATAAGATTTAGGATGGAGCTTATCAGATGTCAAACATTTCACATAAGTCTCACATCCCCATATCTTAAGGAAAGACAATCCAGGACGTTTCCCGGTCCATTTCTCGTATGGTGTCTTTTCCACTGATTTAGATGGGACTCTGTTTAGTGTAAACGCAGCAATTTCTAGAGCATATCCCTAGAAGGACAATGGAAGATCAGATTGGCTCATCATAGACCGAACCATGTCTAACAAGGTCCGGTTCCTCCGTTCAGATACCCCGTTCCACTGAGGCGTGCCAGGCGGAGTTAGCTGTGGAATAATTCCACACTGTTTTAGATGTTCACCAAATTCATGGCTCAAATATTCACCTCCACGATCAGATCGCAGAATTTTAATTGTCTTGCCTAGCTGATTTTGTACTTCATTCTGAAATTCTTTGAACTTTTCAAACGATTCAGACTTGTGCCTCATTAAGTAGATGTATCCATATCTACTAAAGTCATCAGTAAAAGTAATGAAATACTGAAAACCACCTCAGCTCTGAGCTCATTGGTCCACATACATCGGTATGTACAAGTCCCAACAAGTCACTTGCCCTCTCACTATGACCGGTGAAAGGCGCCTTTGTCATCTTGCCAAGTAAACAAGACTCGCATGTCTCAAATGATTCAAAATCAAATGAGTTGAGTAGACCATCTTTATGGAGCTTCTCTATGCGTTTCTCATTTATATGACCTAAGCAACAATGCCAAATAAAAGCGGGATTCAAATCATTAGGCCGTAGCCTCTTTGCATTAATATTATAGACAGATTTATCCTCAAGATCAAGAACATATAACCCATTCATCAATGGACAATGTGCATAGAGTATATCATTCAAATAAATAGAACAACGTTTGTTCTTTATTACGAACTCATAACCACCATCTTCCTCCAAACATGAAGAAGAGATGATGTTCTTACTCAATGCTGGAATGTAATAACAATTATTTAATTCTGAAACTAATCCTGAAGGTAACGACAAGTGATAAGTGCCGACAGCCAGTATAGAAACCTTTGCTCCATTGCCGACACGCACGTCCAACTCGTCTCTCGCAAAACTTCTAGTTCTTCTTAGACCCTGCAACGATTTGCAAGTATGAATCATCGATCCGGTATCAAATACTCAAGATTCACCAGAAGAAATTGCAAGATTAATTTCTATAACATTTATACAAGCGTAAGTCTCGCTTCCATTCTTCTTTCAGATCCTCCAAGTATTTCTTACAATTCCTAGACCAATGCCCCTTGACATGGCGGTGGTAGCATTCATCATCGGGAGAAGGGCGATTTGACCTTCCCATTTGGCTTTGGCTTAGAGCTAGGGTGCTCATTAGGAACCTTTCCTTTGCCTTTGCCTTTGGGCGTCCAACGTTTCCTCTTTTTATTCTCCTTCTGAACCATCATCACATGATTAGTGTTTTTCTTAATGCTTTCCTCTGCTGTCTTAAGCATCCCATGCAATTCAGTTAATGATTTCTCTATGCTATTCATATGAAAGTTCATAATGAACTGCTCATAGTTCGGAGGGAGAGATTGGAGAACAACATCCGTAGCCAGATCAGGATTAAGGGGAGAACCAAGCTTCTCCAAGCTCTCAATGTAACCAATCATCTTGATCACATCATGAGGACTGACTGGACTACCTTCCGCCAGCTTGCACGCAAACAAGGACTTTGAAATGTTAAACCTCTCAGTCCTAGCTTGGTTCTCAAACATGTCACGCAGTCCTTCAATCATAGTGTGAGCATCTGCATTCTCATAATGCTTCTGAAGCTCAGAGGACATGGTAGCAAGCATGAGACAGCTAACGTCGAGTGAATCATTGCAGTGCTTCTCATAAGCTTTGCGGGTGGCAACATTTGCACCCTCAGGGAGTTCATCAGGGTAGGGTTGCTCAAGAACGTATTCCCTTTTTTCTTGTCTGAGAACAATTCTCAGGTTGCGGTACCAATCAATAAAATTCGTTTCATTAAGTTTTTCTTTCTCAAGAATAGATCGCAAGTTAAAACCGGAATTGTTACTAGAAGCAGCCATGATCTACAACAGAAAGTAAACAAGCAAAGTTCAGCACTATGTTCATGTTTGATCTTCCATTAAACAATTTAACAAAAGACACTCCCACTATATGTTTTGTAATCGTCTTCCCTCTAACGACATATAGTGGTCAAGATCCATGTTCATCTAAGTTCTAGTGAGATTTGGCATCACCGCTAGAAACCTAGTGACGTAGGTAAGCAACGCTTGCTAATCACATCTTATGTGACTCTTGTTTGTTGGGTGGCATCCAATGCCCCAGTTCCCAACACCATACCCCAAGGCCCAAATCCAATTTGATAGCCTTGTCAAGTAAACCAGCACTATGCATGTGGATGTCCGACATCCACCCTATTTGATCAAGATAGTTGATGGTACTCTACTTTGGTAGACCTACCAAACAATGATCGTAATTCTTATAGGCGCAGCAATTGGAAGGGCATCAAATAAATTCTTAACTTTTCTAGAAAGCTAGCTCTATTTGTTGTGTAAAAAAACTGCTCGATCTATTTGCCCGATATTATTGCTTAGCTATCATAGGAGCATTTGTTTTATGTGCTTTAAAATATCTTTTGTACAAGTTGTCTATAATATTATTGATGGAGAACGGGTAGGCTACGCTAGCTACAACATTTGATTTTCTACCGCGTTCAACCAGAAAACATGCGTGTAAGGGAGTCATGGATAGTTACCACTAGATGCATTGCAGTGAAGAAGAGTTGGAGCAGCCCGGTCCAACGTAGATGCGCTTTGATGAAGAAGAAGCAGTCGATCGTTTCATGAACTGAATGTCTCCTCCTCGCGTCCTAGCAATAGCCTTGCACTTCTCGCCGATCAGCACAGCAGCAACAGCAGCGGCGCCTCCACGGAGTCCACACGTTCAGGATGGAACGCCGTGCGCTGGTGTGCTAGCACCGCGCTCCCGGCTAGAGTTTCGGGATACGGCCGAGGGGAGGTGGCGGCTAGGGTCTTCAGCACAGTAGTCTATCTAACCTGCAGCCCCGCCTCCACATATTTATAGAGCATGCTAATGGGCTTCCACGTTGTAGGCCCATTAGAACCCTAATCCCATATGGATCAATATCCCTTTTGACCTATAAAACCGAATTGTTTATGATTGCCTCTTGGGCACATCACTAACAATTATCTATTAATTGTTAGCTAAGATCTGCATACCACTCTTTTTAGAAAAAAGGGGAAATTATTTGTAGGATATAATTATGTATCCAACCCAAAGCCAATTGTGTTTCCACCGAACAAAGATGCTTTTTAGAAAGCTTGTCTCTCTTTCTATGGTTATGCATGATGCATGATGAAGCATGGCAATTAGATACTCAAATACTTAAGTAGTGCTAACACTCATCATTCCTAATGAAACATGTGGCAAAATGTTAGTAGCTAGGAGATCATATGCTACAATATTTCTTAGCGCCGAATGACACATACTTACTGAATAGACAAATGTCTAGCTAGTGAACTAATCAAGAGTATCGTTTGTTTGTTTGTTTGTTTGTTTTGCAGCAGAACTACTGGTCAAAATATGATATTATGGGAGCTATACTAGCAGTTGAATTAAATTAAGAAATGGAATGAAAAGAACGCGCATGAGGGTAGTAGGTGAGAGAAACACAAAAATGGCGAGGCTGTGGTGAGATAGTGGCTGGCTACTGCACTCTTCTTTTGCTTAGTTCAAAATGCATACTTTTCATTTGAAAAATAAATAAGAAAAACTCAGTGGCGGAGCTGCATTGTAGCATAGGGGTGCAATTGCATCTCCAAAATTTTTGCGCAAAAATTCGATATATATCTCCCTTAATATAAAAAGTATATGCTATACATACTAACATACTCTGGTAGCCTATTAGGCCCAATAGATAATACGTCAAGCCTATTAGTCCAAATGCCCAAGCTATTCTCACTTCCTCAATCGATTATCGATTGGCCAAAAAGTGCTAGAAGCTCTCCAAGCAGCTCTCCTACACACACCTCACTAAGTCCCCTACATTCCTAACTTATTGTGCCTTATTTTTTACCGCTCTCTCTTTTATGCACTTGAGTCACCGATGTCGATTATCTTCTTGAATGCTGGTAGATCGTTTCCTAATGTTTATGTGTCAACTAGCTGCCAATTCGATGGTACTAATAATGCTTCTAAATCCTTGTAAATTGTCCAAATTAAGGTATAATTAGAACGTTATGGGGCTGCAAGATGCACCTTTGAAGAGTTATTTAGTGTTAATTTGAGTCTCGGTATCCAATTTGTAAACTTGTATTTAACTTTTGTACTATGTCATTTGAACTTATGTTAACATACTCCTGGTAGCCTATTAGATCCAATAGGTAATAAGTCAAGCCTATTAGCCTAAGTGTCCAAGCCATCCTCACTTACTCAATCGATCGGCTAGAAAGTGCTATAAGCTCTCCAATCAACTCTTCTACACCCGCCTCACCAAGTCCCCTATGCTCCTGACTTATTATGCCTTTTTTTTTACCGTACAGCTCTTTTATGCACCTGAATCCTTGATGTCGATTAGCTTCTTGAATGCTGGTAGATCGTTTCCTAATGTTTATGTGTCAACTAGCTGCCAATTCGATGGTACTAATAATGCTTTTAAATTCTTGTGAATTGTCCAAATTAAGGTATGATTAGAACGTTATAGAGCTGCAAGATACACCTTTGAAGAGTTATTTAGTGTTAATTTGAGTCTCGGTATCCAATTTGTAAACTTGTATTTAACTTTTGTACTATATCATTTGAACTTATGTTAGAACGGACGTACCTTAAGTTCGCACCCTATCATCCAGATCCTGACTCCGCTCCTAAAAAAACTGCTATTTTTCTCATTTTTCTACCTATCTAGATACACTCTTGGACTATATATACTTCTATCTAGTTGGTTATAGTATATGAATGTCATATGTATAGCACAAGTAACCATTTCACAATGATACTCATGTAACAATGGTGGAAAAGGTAAAATTTCCGATTTCTCAGAAAAGGAGGCGACCGACGACACCCAATAGAGCTTTGAAATTTGCCCAAACAATAATGCGCGCTGCTTTAAATAATTCAGGAGAAAGATAATGGAGAGCACTCGATCCTATACCGAAAGGGACAAGTGGCTGTGAGTGCTGACTGTGCATGCACGTGTGACATGGTTGCTGTCCATGCTGTCGTGCAATATACAATAGGGTGAGATATTTCTTTCACTCATGTATGTACTCTAATGTACTGTCACATCCTATGGCTTTACGCCTGGCAACAAATTAGCGATCGCTAATTACAGTTACCGATGTGGAACACTGGCAGTAATTAGGCAGAGGCAGCACAGCATGGGCCAAAACAAAGAACTTAAAAGGAAATAACCATGAATTTGGTTCGAGTTTTCTAAAATGTTTTCCCGTTTGCTTGAAAAAAGATGCGTTAGTTCACACCTCATAGGTCAGCTGATAGGTTGCTCTTTTAAGCTGCAGCATATGTCTTTTGGTCCTAGTGCAAGTACGAGTGCGAACGAATCAAAAACCAACAAACCACTTTTTAAAGATTGTTCCGATAAGCCGTTTCAAAACAATAATGAAGAAAATATCTCATTTGTTTATTCGAGAAAAGTGATAAATTACAAGTTAAAATAAACTAAAAATAAGCTTAGTTGATGATTAATCCAATTGGTATGCCACCTCTGTGTTATGTGGCTAAAGGTCATAGGCCCACTTCAACTATACAGTTAGATACGTTCATTTGTGAATATTCATATACTAGCTGAATGCCTGTGCATTATAATGAAAATAAAATATTATACTATGTGAAGCTTACAAAAGAATTAAAACACTACATTATAATATCTTCTTCATGAAAGCAAGATTGCAACGAATGATGCAAATGTTATAGCGAATGAAGTTGAAACTACACAAGGAAAGAATTCCATGGCTGACACTATATCGTATTTTTCTTGGATGCAATCACGAGTTTATACTTGAAAGAAAATTAATTCTATCAATACTGTGAGATGTAAACAAATAAAAATCATATATGCTTCACTTGCCCTGCATTTGATATACCAGTTTTCAGTATTTTGCATACAACAAAGTAGCTTAGTTCTTATCATATCTTATATGCAACTTTAAATAACTGAAACAATACATACGAAAGAAAGAAAAATGTGGGCCTTCAGTAGTAGACGGGTCGGGAAGTCTATATCAACATATGCCAACTAAAATATTACGGATATGCCTCACACACATTTCTTATATAGTATATCAATATTTTTCTCTTCTCCCAAGCACTGAACAAGCTCAAAGGACTTGTGAACCTAAAGCATCTGCATCTTGAATCTACACATAGGCCTTGAAAAAGCAAAATTAACTGGCTATAAAATGTTCAGGAAATAAAAGTTGGGTAATATCAATATGAATTTGTACAACACCAATGAAAATTTTGAAAAAAAACAGCTTACTTTATGTGAAGTATTACTACATGATTGAATGGCTAAATGTTTTGCCCTCATGTAGTGACACTCGACAATAGAACTGCGAAAGCCTACTTATAGAAATAAACTAATCTCTCATATTAGTTTTGCACCGACAGGTGGACCAACTAATTCGATCGCCAAAAGCAGATAACAAAAAGAATCAGTTACGTGCATGCATGTGCTGAAATTAAGATAAAATCGATGGTGATGATAAACTAATTACACACGGCGGCATCACTGTTGATGACAGACAAGGTTGAGAAGAAGGATTGGAGCTCAACCTTGGAAAGGAATGAATGGGCTGCGAATCAGTTATGTGCATGCATGTGTAGAAATTAGTAAAATCGATGGAAATGATAAACTAATTATACACGACAGCGGCGCCGTTGATGACAAACGAGGTTGAGAAGAAGGATCGAAGATCAGCCTAGGAAAGGAATGAATGGGCTGCAGGCCTGATCAGATCAACTAGGCTAGGGCCCACCTGTCGGCGCAAAATTAATGTGAGAGGTGGTGGAATGGCAGATGAACCATTAGGAGATCATGGTGAACCACCACCAACAAGTCCATCTTTTAAGTAGTAGAGATTTGATCACATGGCCTCTAAACTGTTTTCTTGTGTTAATCAACAACATTCTTCCTAAAAGTGTGTAAGCTCACATGCATAACTTAACGTGTCTAGCTTTGGGTCCTATAAATTTAGCGTGGGTTCTTTTAAACTGTGGCTTATGGATGTTGGTTGTAATTATGACTTTTGGTTGAAACAACTGTATTCTTTAGGGCTGCTGGCTTATGGTTTAAGGCTGAAGCTATTGCATTCTTTAAGGCTTATGGCTTATGGCTTTCTGTTGATTTTGGTACGTATAGCATGGACTTGAATCGGTAAACTACAAAGCATTTGTGCCGAAAGTAAGCATATTTTGCAACATAGAGAAAGCAAGAAAAAACCCAGTACGCACAAGCAAATGGAACCAAGTGGTTTGAAACGTAGGTTAACATGTACATCAATGACAAACTCATGCATCCTGCTATTGAACGTATATGACCCATGACCAGCAGAAAATACAAACTATAACGTCTTGCACTCCTACATAGATCCTACAACAAGATTATAAAAGATGGCATCTCATATGTGATCCATTTATGCCTCCCTATGCGCCTTTGCCTTTGTTGGTGCTGTCATGCTATCAGGTTCATTAGATATGTAATCTGGCCCTAGGGCAGGATCATTGAAATCAGGATCACCCAACTCCTCGTCAATGATGAAATTGTGCAGCGCCATAGTGATAGCAATTATCTTCGCCTGCCGCTCAACTAAATATGCAGCTATGTTCTGTAGTATGCGCCACTTCCTCTTTCACATGTTGAATGCCCGTTCGATAACGCTGCAGAGCAATGAATGGTGGAAGTTGAACGTCTCTTACCTACCATGCGATGCAGGGCCATTGCTGAAGTCGGACACATGGTACCAAGTGTTTCTGTATGGGGCAAGGTACCCCATCTAGTTCGATACCTAGAGTCGACTAGGTAGTATTTACTTGCAACAACGACGAAGCAGGAAAATTGGTCAGCATTGCATTATGGCACACTAATTAGAAAAAATACTAAGCCAGGTGTACTTAGGGAAGGCTTCGAGAACAAATGGCCAAAGCTGACCAACGTATCCATTAGGATATGGGTGTCGTGGGCTGAGCCTGGCCATCTGACGGTGACCCATGTGAACCTCATATCGAAGTCACACACAGCCAAGACATTCTGACTCGTGTATCCATGTCAGTTTGTATGCACGACACGCAAGGCCTCAGAAACAATTACAGGAATGTGAGTGCCATCTATTGCTCCAATGGAACACAAGCAAGAACTTGAAAGAACACAGCTCAAAGAAGTGCAGATGTATGAAATAGCGATGTTACAGATTGATCTCGCAAACCCGATCCCTAATGGTGGGGTGGCAGCTGGAGCGACGGGTGGTGAAATGTGGATCTTGTGGCCTAACGTTGTAATGTGCGGAGTCTGTATGCGTCCTGGGCGTCCGTTTTACTGCATGCAATCGAGCACCTCATCAAACTTGGTGCTATTCTACTATGAAAATGATCGTAAAAACGAGGAGGACGACTCGGGTCATTGACCTTGCGGTTGGAGGAAATGATTGCTCACAAAGATCTGTGAGGAGTGGTGAAATGTGGATCTCGTGGCTATTGCTCGCTCTTATGTGCAGCCACGGTCCATAGGAACATCCCCAAAACCTCTTTGGAGGAAATCTCTGCAGTGGATTGCAAGCCATGGTGGTTGACAAGGCAGGTGTGCAAGCTCTCGAAACAAGCAGCATCCATCCTAAACATTTTGTGACAGTGGTTTTGGGTCAGCTAGGTGCTCGTCGAGCCACTTCGACCTAGTCTGCATGAGTTCTCTACAAGGCCTGTGTGACGCCCTATGTGCTTGCCTCCTAAGCATTTTGAGGACCACTAATTCAATGGGTGGTGGAGGTACTTCACTACCATCATCATCGGAGCCGCCGTGGTTTGCCATGGCAACCGCGCGTGATATAGAGTAAGTACACAAGTATAATCAAAAGTAAACTCAAATGGGGCTTCAAGCATACCTGTGAACAACTCTTGAATGCAAAGACCAATCATTGTAACGAGAAGCAAGAGAGAGAAAACTGCGATATGGGGGCATGTATTGCGCATTTTGGCATTTGTAGGTGAGAGCACGCACTGAAATAAATCATTTTTGGACTGTATAAATCCTTGCATGTATTGTCGTAACGTGAAAATAGCCTAAAGTTACGCTGAAGATTTCTTCACTGTTGGGGCTGGTCATGCATAGATTCCCGGTTATATCATGAACCAACAAACGATCCTAGAATAGTAGTAGCAAGCAGCAGTAGTTTTATAAGATCAGGCTCAACAGAAGTTTTACCTTCACTCAGAGATAGACATGCACAGAGCAACATGTACTAGTAGTTTAGGCTCTTCTACATGCACAACACAGAGAAACATCACTGATTGATCCAAATCCAAGGACTGTCGCTGAGGGCACCTGTTACCAGTAACATAGCCTAAAGTTACACTGAGGATTCCTTCATTGCTGGCGCTGGTCATGCTTAGATTCTCGGTCATGTCGTGAACCAATAATCGATCGTGGAAGTAGTGAGCAAGAGGGGAAATCAAAGTTCTGCCCCAACTCATAGCATGTACCAATAATCAATGCACAAATATAGCAGCATGCACCAATAATTGATACGCAAAATAGGAACAATTGCATGTAATGCGCACAGAGGGCAAATCAAAGTATGTAGACCATGCTATGTTACTGGCAACCCAAGACATGCAATTGAATCAATGAAACTTCTAGTTTAACTACAAAATAGCTCATGCTACGTTACTAGTAACGAAATACATGCAACTGAATCAATGAAGAGTAATAAGTAATCAGCTTGTTTGTCACTGGTAACTACAAAATAGTTCATCCTTCTCATTTTTGAATACTAATAAGCTTGTTTGTCACTAGAACAAGCAACAAGAGGTCCTTGCATTTGTCACTGGACACAACACACTACTACAATGACATGAAATGAGCAATCAAAGACATGGCCACATTTAACTTAATGAAATATACAAACAGCTACGCAAAAGAAATAATGGTAATAACAGCACATAGGCTTCTGAGCAATGTGACATTCATCGCGATGGCAAGAAAATCAAAGATTCAGTACAATAACGAATAGTGTGCTGACAGTTACATGGCCAGTGCACAATATGAACACATCATATAGTTTAGTACAATAAGAAATGAACCTGACATGATCGAGGACATAGCCATGGTCAAAACCACTCATAGGAAATGTGGGATGACATCCCGGCTTATTGAACGACAACATAAATTAAATGAGAGATAGGGTACTAACCGCCTCGATGAAGGGCCTCTTGCCTCTATTATGTACTACTTGTACTGGTTGAATGCCCAAGCACACTGAAGCCACTCACCTCGGAGCTCCAGGGTATTGATCATGCGAAACATTTCGCGGTTCCCCTTCTTCCGCAGCAGCATTGTGGTGTAGAACCACTCCTCCGAGCCCTCGAGGTACCCGTCAGCAATGACCTTCTTAATGAGGTCCTCGCACTCCATGCACATGTTGTCTTGCTTTGCCATAGCTTCATAGTAGTTGCACATGTGCTCCATGCAATCCATTGCATGGTTACTCTTGGAGCACTTGTTGGAGCATGAGTCTTCGGAGTGGTCTCCAATAGGCTTCTTGCCAACCCTTTTGCTGATGAAGCTAGGGGACCTTATTAGAGGCTTGTCATCTTTATCCAAGCCAACTTGATGTGCAATCGTGTACCTGCAGATGTGGTGGTGTGCTTGTTTGTGTAGAGCGCACCTTCAAACACATCGGCCATAAATGCCTCGTGTGGTATTGGCACTTTCTAGAATCTTTTGACCGAACTAATTGCCTATAAAGAAAGAATGGGGTGGTGTTAAGGCACTTACAATAGAAGCATACATCATTGCAAAAATAAGATAGCCATTTGCATACCAGCTCTTACTACGGACACCAAGAAGAGTCCACGATGATGCAGCTAGTCTCCGGATCGATGCCAACCCCGAGACATTATGCTTCAACGTGCGCTACTTTCTATACAGCTGTTTATGGTTATCCTAGTAGTTTTTGAATTGCTTATGAGTGTAGCACCTACTAGTGTGCACCTTGAACTTTTGAATGAGGTTCAAGTACCCTCGCCGATTGAGACAACTAGTATTGCGGTTGTTGGCTAGCACCTCCTCACGACATATCTCAAGGAAGGCCAACAATGCTTTGTTGTCCCAAATCTTCATATTGCCGCGGTGGATCCATCTGCAAAGGAACGAGGAAAACGATAGTGTGCCATAGAATGTCACACAATTGACAATCGTTGCTGGATTCCAGATGAGTGAATACATATAGAAAGTATAAAAGAGTTCACAACAACCAAATGGACACAACCCAATCAAATAAGTGGCTACTAAGTAGGATACAGAATTGGTCGACAAAGCATGTCATTGCATACACCAATATTTTGATCGGCAGAACTGGCCTCATGACCACTTGAGTGCCAACATCTTAATCAGTAGAGCATGTCCTCTTAGCCTCACCGGTAGTCTTCCTATAGCATTACCATGTTTATTGCACAGAGCTCTTTCATGATGTTAGACAACAAAAGTCAAGCAGTGGTCATCGGACTAGCTACACAGGACATAGAGCTCACCTAAGTAGCAATGCGCAAGGGGTTAGTGACGGTGGTGGGGAAGCCCTGCAGTAGAGCTTGAAAGAAGACCGCCGTCATGGCATGGATGAAAGCTTGAGCGATGGTCGGGTATGCAGCAACTGCTTTGGGCAGGGCACAAGCCATGCTACATACCTCGGATAGGCTTACTTTGGTGGTGTCATTGTCGGAGGTCGAGTCGGTGTGCGACTACAGGAGGGAGGCAATGGGCTTAGATGAGGGCGTTGTTGTCTGCCCAGAAGGGGACATAGGAGCATGCTCATGGGGGACACCGGGCCATGCTTTGAGGGGATTGCCGCTGGGTCCACAGACGGGGTCCACAGTGCAGCTGAGTTCCCTCCAGGGAGGTGACAAGGGCAGATGAGACAGATAGCCCAAGGGCATCCGGCCTCGAGGAGCGGAGATCGGAGGACCTATGATTAGATCTCTGGGGGTAGCTAGAGTGGCGAGGTGTGGCGGTCCAGATGGGATGTCAGGTTGGATTTGGCTATCGACGAGGGGGAACGCTAGGGGGAGCAACGACAGGTGGAACAAACCCATAGAGAGGGGAGCTAAGAGGGGGGAGATAGGGTGAGTGGGAGGGGGCCCGGTGAGGGAGTGAGGGGGAGCAGGGGGCCCGATGAGGTGGATTGAGGGGGACCTGAGGGGGACCAACGAGGGAGGAGTGTGAGTGGGGAAATGTCTCTTTCGTGAGGTAGCAAATAGATTTGGCAGTGCAGTCGCTTGCGTTTGTGGCTACCCCGTTTGGCACGGCTTATGGCTTCAGGGGACGAAAGCCAAAGCCATAAGCCACGTGATAAGCCCATTCGACATAATTTTAGAAAAAGTAGTAGGGGAGAGCCTTACTACAATAACATCGCAAAAAGCCCTACTACAATAATATATTAATAAAAATTAATCATGCATAAAAAAGTACAGACGGGAAAGGCAAAAAATAACTATCTCAGCTGCGGAGAGATATCAAAACTAACTTTTTTAGAAACTCTAACTCTCAGCAAATCTATATTAATAAGGATAGACCTCCTTCATCTAAACTTATTTAAGGGCACCACGTCAAAGATTCACCGATTCCTCTACAACCAAATACGCCAACATCCAAGAGTTATTAGTTCCTTGAAAAAGCTTCTTCTTCTTCTCTCTTTTAATAATTTTGCTTGTTGCCACATACTTATAAGTCCCAAAGATATCCCAAATAATGTTGATCAAAGCTCAACAGTCCTTACTAAAGTTGTAAGTGAAAAATAAGTGAAACCAACCTTCATGACAATTCTGATCACAAAGAGTACACAAATTTTGATTCAACAAAAGATTGCTTTTTCCTTAGCATTACTCTAGTATTTAGTTTCCCTTGCATTACAATCCAAAGAAAAATTTTATGTTTCAACATGCATTTGTTTCTCCAAACCCATATGTAAATAGGTGATTATTGATTATTTGTTGTAAAAACATTATAAACCTTTGAAGTGCTGAAATCATTTGTTACCCATATGTATGACCCATGAGATGAGACATGGGACTGAATAAACCCTTGGAATTAAAGTGTAAGGTGATAGCTTTTCCATAGAGTTTCAAAAAGACAAAGAGAATCACCACCACTCACTGATTATAATTCTAGCCATTCACAAGTTGGATATGCGTGTTGCAACTACATCTAGATTCGATGAACTTGAAATAGTGTAACACCCTAAAATTTAGATGTTTAAAGATATGAAAATTTTAAAACTTTTAATGTGCTTTGGTGTTACTTGAATTTTCCTATTTTTATCCAAGAATCTTCATTGGAGTTTGTGCTTGAAACAACACAATTAATAAAAATAAATACAATCAAAATCTAGGATTAAAAGATACATAATACATAGCAATAATAATAATAAAATAATAGAAAATTTTAAATCTAGGGTAAATTCCCTCAGAAACTGAAAGCAACAGGAAGAATGAAATTCAAATTCAAAATTCCAATCAAAAGAAAAAATTCCAAACTCGATCAGGCTCGCCCCATCCTTCCTTTCCTCCTTGGCCCAACTCCCGTCCTAGCTGCCTTCATTCTTTCTTTCTTTCTTCCTTTCTTTTCTCGGTCCAACCCACTTCTTTTCTCCTTTTTTTTCTTTTCCTCCTCGACCCAATCCATCTCTCTTATCTCTTTCCTTCTCTCTCTACTATTGGCCGCACACCCCAACCTGACTCGCCTTGGGACCGTATCGCCCACGTGCGCATGTGCATACCACGCCCATGCTGTGCACTATGCCTGTGTCACCCCATCCTCGCCACCATGTCATGCTCTCCCTACCATACCACACTGCACTGCAGAGCACATAACAATCGCCGCCACCACCTGTAGCCATATATGCTACCCCACAACACTACTGTCCTTGCTACTACTTTGGCCACAACAACCTCTTCCACCCACGCCCTACACTAGCACCTCGTCGCCATGCACAACTTCTCACGTGTCATTCCATCACATATAAAAGCTGCCCCAGCTCACCTCCATCCCTCCTCCATCTTCTTCCTTCCCGTGCCAAACCAAGCACGAAACCACACCGTACATGCGCTGGTTGCCGCCTTCGCCTCACCGTTTCGACCAATTCAGTGCGTCCTTCCCCCAATCCATTCGTGTCACGTTGTGTTCTACCCATCCAATCGCAAAGCCTTTGAATTATTTTTTGCTTTCCTCACCAGAGCTCGCTGCAATGCCTTCTTCCCCACTTCCAGCCGGATGCCACCATCGCTGCTGCCCCCTCCTCTCCAGTGAACTCTAATCAAATTCTTCCATACTCTCAACCCCCTCATCCTTCCCTAATCTCTAATTTAAGCTCCCCTTGCCCCAAGTCACCGGCGTTGTAGTACTCGCCACGCCATCACTGGCTCTCATCGTCGGCCTTCTATGGTTCCTCCCCACCATCGTCGATCACTTAGGTAAGCTCCTGTCCACCCCTTTATGCTCATGCCTTCCTTAATTGTGCCTCTCTCCCTCTTGGCCAACGCCACCCCCTTCTCCTCCCTTGTCCCGCCCGTCATGTGCCGCCCCAAGCCACTGCGGTGCATGCCTAGTAGCGATGTCACCTCCCTAGACCTCCTCCTCCCTCTAGTGATCCATTTTTGAGGTCTCTATAGCTCCACCCCCATCCCTCCACCATCAGGGAGCCAGCCCGTTGCCACTGCTACTCTTTCTCTCCTCCTATGTTCCTATTTTGAATCAAGCACCCCCTCTATATCTTTGTTTCCCCCTCTTATAATGATAGGTGGGCCCAATTTAATTAGGGATTAACTTAAGATGATTAATTTAATTTAATTATCATTTAAATTAAAGTATAAAATTTTAACTAAAGACTATATAAAACTTACTTATTTATATATTTCAAGTGTCATGAGGACTTTTTTATTAGAAATTGCAATTAAGTTAAATTAAGGTAATTAATTTGCATAGTATGCCACTAGTATTTAATTGGAAATACAAAATTTAAAGGATTACCTTGAAATATAATTGATGTTTTTCAAACATAATTAGTATTTAATTTAAATTAAAACTTTAAACAAGATATCATTAATATTTATTGTAAAATTGAAATACTAATTAAAGACACTATTAAAATATAACATTGTGTAAATAAGAATGATAATAAAGATCATTAGCATGTATTAGGACTTGATTTAGAAAACACCAATTCAAGTAAAGATAATGTTGGAATATAGTTTGAAGGATGTCTAAATACTAATGAGCCTTGGACCGTAAATAGTTCCTTTGCAAAACAATGTATGGAGAAATTGGTATCGTATCTAGTCCATGTAATTAGAGTATAAATCAAAGTCAGTTAGAAGATAACTAAGGATAATTATAGTACCAACAACATTTAATTTAAAGTGCAACATTAAAAAGGGAGTAATGCTAAGATACAACTCTATTAAAATATAATTAATTGTCCCAATAACCCGTGGATCATTGGTCATTAATAATAATTTTGCTAAATTGCAATTTGATGAACTACATAGTAGCAGGGCTGATTAATTAGACTTTAATTAAAATAATCCACCAACATACAAGCATTAGTACCCAGGTTAATATAGAGTTGCATTTTGTCCAAATGCTTGTGACCTTATGTTACTAATCATTAAATATAATCAAAAATATAAAACTAGTAGAGCTGATATTTGGATCGCATTGGGGTTGGTAAACCAAGTTAAATTTTCGATGGTGGACCTACATTGATTGTTAATGAGCTAAGATAATTATCTTAGGAAAGATTTCATCCAGTAATAGACCTAAGACCATTATTTATGAATAATAACTGAAAGATTAAGTCTAATATGCTATAATAAACTAATAACCAATAGGACCCACATAAGTTGAAGTTTAAAATAGGTTATTAAATAGAAGTTGTGAGGGGTTAAGTTAGAACTGTTGATAAAATGTAACCAAGTTGATAATTAAATCAAGGATAAGTCAAATGACAAACAACCCCCCTATCTATCTTTCCAACTTATCAAACTAATAATTCCCAAGAAGTATATTCCTAACAATGTTCTGTCTTCTTCCTCCTTTACCCGTATTTCCTCCTTGGCAAAATCTCCTAGCAACAGGTTATCCTTTACCGGATTCAGATTAAACCAATCCCTTCATCCTATATTAATCTAAAATTAGAGTCCACACCCTTGTATCAAATATTTCAATTTTGATGTTTATTTATGTTGATTCGAGTTATTTTGAATTTATTTGGATACCTTTGGATTTATTGGATTCAGTTGAATTCGCGTAATTAGTATTGGAGCATCGTAGAAGCAATAGTTCAAGCGAAATTAGAGTCCAGATAAAGAAGAAGACCAAGATCTTAAACAAGAGCAAGACCCATAGACCAAGATCTTAAACAAGAACAATATCCATAGTAATTGAGCAAGGCAAGTCATCACTTTGATCATATTACACCTACCTTTTGAATGCAAATTAGTTTACTTTTAATTATCAAATTGCATGCTTTACTTTAACTAAAATTATATTGTCATTAGTTCTTAGTTAATGATGTACTATTAATTTGTTATTACACCCCACTCCTTGGTTTGGATATAATCCCTTGTCGCCCTAGAATTAATGGTATACATACTAGTTGATAAGTCTATATCTAGGTGCCATGTTTAGCCTCGCTTAGATACTTGTGGACATTAAGTTGCTCGACACCATTTCAAATATGAAAACGTGGTTTAGGAAGTCACTAGAGGGAAGCAATTGATATTTGAATTAGAAAGAATATTATGGAGTCAAAAACTCTAAACTTACTTCGTACATTAGCGGATGGTAAGTTGGGCTAGTGCGGATAAGAGCACGAGAGCTTGGTTTGTGGTAGAACTACCCAAGTAATCTTAAATATTGAATCTTATGATGACCTCCCAAGATAAAACAGTACAACTATAAGTCTATAATGGGTATGACTTGGCTAATTAATTTGTATTGACTCAACGTTGGGTGCACCATCCGTGGAACACAGGCAAGAGTGTCAGATAAGGCCTTGATGTGTGGCTTAAGAGGGGGCTTTTGAAGCAGGTGAATAGAACCCCAGGATGCTGGGAATCTTAGTGGGTAGAGCCACATTGAGAAGGTGCACTGTAAAGGCCTTATGATGACCATCTACAGAGTGAAAACTATTTGAATAGTCGTGCCCACGGTCAAGGGCGGGTATGAGAACTTACTCGAGTTAGTGTCTATTTTACAAAATAATCTTTGTGGTTGGGATAAAAATATGATGAGTGAATAGAACCCTAAGTTTGATTTCCTATAGATGGATGGAACCCTAATAACAAAAATAGCATATGATAGAACCATATTCTGTAATAGATGAATGAAATCTGCACTACTATTATTATTTCATACTCTTATACTCTTTAAAATATGGTCTAGTTAAAATGCTAAACCTCGGGATTTCTACTTACTATAATTCAACTTTGGCCTTTTGCAAATAAAAGAATCTCAAGTCTCACTTTTGTTCAGCCTTACATCTATTATAATTGCATTATATGTGGTGGCTTGCAGAGTATCTTTATACTCACTGTTGTTCAATTACTATCATTCAGTATGTAAGGAGAAAGACAAACCCTGTGGTCATCTAAAAGCGTTGATAAGACTAGAAGATGAAAAAGCCAAGAACTAGATCGCGGGTCCCAATTAATTGACTGTGGACATGTCTTGAGGGTCTCACATGTGTATTATTTTTGCTTCCTCTGCTGCTCTTTAAATGTTTTGGTTTGATCGGCCCATGTGTAAGTCAAGAACCATTATGTCTATTTATGTATTATCCACTACTATTGTATTACGATTTATTAGTCTAATAAATAGTGATTGCTGAGAGAAGTTCAAATCGTTAAAAAGTCAAAAAGAATAGGCCATAATCAGGTGCCATACAGGGTGCAACCATCGCTTCTAAACCCAATGACGCCTACTGGTTTTACACCATGTTTGAGGATGGCTTGATGATACAGAATTTTTCTCAGGACACTTCAATAAATATATGCTTTAATTTAAATGAACTATTCTTAGCAACCGTGCTTGGGTTCCTGTAGATGTTTATGTTGAGAGATGACTCATATTTTAATCTGTTAGGACTTGTGGAGGTGTGCTACAAGAATTTCTATATGAATCATAATGAGATTAGTATTCTTACTTTCTTTAGAGTAGAACTAGTTGGGCACTATATAAAACCATGATGGGTGGTCATAGAGAACACAAGCCACAAATCAACTCATCCAAAGCAATAGATGCATGAGAGGATTTGATGTTAGGTTATTCTTTAGCACTAGATTTTTGTATAAGGCAAAGATTTGAGAGTCCTGAAAGATTTGAGGGAAGTTTTGAGAGAGCAACAATCCCTTATATTTTTAAGGTCGTACTTAAAAATTACTATTGGCTTCATCAAATTTTCTCTCTCGTCATGATTGTTTCGTCGCCGTTATTAGGTTCTCTCCATAGATTCATCTACTTTGTTCTTGATACTGTATATGTTTATGTCATATCTCATAACTCGATTCATCCTAAGAGTGTTGCGCATAAAGAGGGGTATCAAAGTATAACAATTTACTTCTCTGCATGTAAATTGACTTAAAGCTTAAGTAAAAAAAAGTGTGATTCTCATATCCATTCTCATTGCCTCCTCTTTTTTTATGTCATTTTCTTTATCCTATTCCATCTCCAAATTAAAAGCTTGGCCAACACTTTTGCACGACGTAAAATGCTGTCAGAGTCAACAATCTAAAATCCCATTGATTCAGCTCATGTGGTGCAGTAGGAGTAGTGGAAAATCAAACTGTCCTTTTGGGAATCTTGATTAGATCATAGCACTTGGTAAGTCTTAACACACAATTAAAGGCTTGTTTGGTAAGCTAAAAACCCCGGTCCATCCACTTCCAAACAAGGGTCTATTCTTTTTAACTTCGACTTTTGGCTTTTAGTTATAATTTTATTTTTTAGACTGTTTATGTGAGAGAGTATAGAGTAACAAAAACTTACGTACGGTTTTTTTCCGATATAAATAAAGTCGCTACAATCAACTTATAGACATCGTCTTAAAAAGACACTTCGTTTGAAAGCTAGTTACTACAGAAAAGTTAAAATGCTTTTAGAAACTGAAAAAAAGAGATCCAAACCTAATTACTAGGTCTGCAATTTTGCGATATCTGCATATGTGGTTTCCTCCTATTTCAACAACCATACGCATGATGATTCACTTTAGCTACCTCTCTCCTCTTTTGCTTCCATCATACTCACCATCACTTCGCATGCAGCTAAGGTTTTGGATCATGGGCACCCCATTTTCTTCGGTGGATTACGGAGTTCTTTGTTTTTGGAAGAGAGGTGAGTGAATCAATGATGCAGGCCATTTGCTAGTTTTGTGGGGGTTCATGATAGAAGAAAAGAAACAACATTTGGTGTTCCTACCTTCTAAAAGGTTGGTGGATGTCAAATGGTGGTGTGCTTATTTTTCTTGTACCCCTTATGAGATGAATGGTATAATGAATTGATGCATGCCCTTCATTTCAAGGTAATTGATGCATGCCCTTCATTTCAAGGTAATTTCATGCCCAGGTTCAGGGTAGTTTATACTGACTTGTAAAACTAGGACAGTGTAGTCACAGAATTCAGGCCTGAGGAATAAACGTTTATGGTTCTGATTCGCCAAGGCTGGCAAAGAAACAAATCATTTTATGTAGGGATCATAAACTGGCCCATAATTTCTACTTGATCAGATCAAATTTCTAACTGGACATCGCTTTCTAGGTGTGATTTTGTTTTTTTGAAACCAAGGGCATAATATCTGCCATTTATTTCAAAGAGAAGAAAATTACACCGGCCCACAAAAAGGAAACAATAGGACACCAACAGTCTCAGTAGAGGAGGGACGCCAACACCAAAGGCCCCAACTGGGACTCTTACCAAGTACCCACTGCATCTAGAAGGTGAGCACATTGTGAAGCAACAACAACGACGATCTCTAGAAAGGGAGAGCGGTGGCTCCTCCACTTATACCAGTAGCAACCACCACCGTGCAAGCACCACCATGTGCCGCCCGATGTGTACCATCCACCGACGATGCATGACACGAATCATCGTCGCCACTCGTCATGCCCATGATGCGACATGCCTAGTCGATGCACAAGATACACCACCCAACGCGCCGACCACGCTGGTCCCGAGTTTGCCCCCAGTCGTCGAAGCCATTGTCACCTACAAGCCCCAAAGCCCTACCACGACGCTCATCGGGTGTTGTTGTCATCACCTGTCACACACTTGTGACGCGGCAGCTCTGACTTCGCCGCAACAAGCATCGTCGATGCTTCTAAAGTGATGCCTTAGCCAAGTCGTCGGTGATGCCCAAGCCCAGGCCAGGCCTGAGCTCACCTGAGAGCACTGATGTCGGACCCAGATTTTACAATCCGGAATCCTCTGTGATTCCACCGCACTATTCTCTGGATCAGTAGATAGTGCTCACAGATACAGTGCTGGACATAAAAATACATATCATACGGAAGTATAATTATAATAGTAGACTTACTCATGGGCCGATTAGGCCGAAATCATTAAATTGCAGTAGCGGAAGAACGAAGCACACAGATGGAACTTTCAGACATGCCCACAAGCAGCTAACTGGAGGTTTGCAATCTAGTTCTTGACATCTTCATCTTCTTCCTCCTTATGACCAAGTGAAATGTTGAAGCATTGTGATCTAACTCCTGGTTCTGGATTAATTGTGAGAGCAAGGGTGAGCACAAACCACCGTGCTCTACGAGCCAATACACAGGATGCAAATAGATATCATGCAAGGCTTATCAAAGGAAGGCTCGGGTTATTTTATTTGCCATAAATTGCATTTGAAATATGATACATAAAAATTTCCTGAGACCTAGCAGCTTTAACTAAAATAGATTTTTATCATTATTTGAAAGAATGCAATAATAATAGTGATCCGATTCCATCCACCGTTACATGGCATCCGCACCATATACTAGCTTTCAGCGTTATAGCCACTTACCTTATCACTGAGACAACACCTAGGGCAATTCAAACTAGGGCCTTCCACTGCCCTCCACTTTTCCAATCAACCCATAAAGTATTTTGAAACAGAACTATATCCAGTAAGGTTCCCATGTCCGCCCTTGACCGTAGGCACGACTATTCGAATAATTTTCTACTCTGCAGAGTTTGCACACTTTACCCACAAGAGATAATCTACTTGTTGCTCCACATGATACCTTAGACATGCGGTTGAGTAAATTATCACAGAACCTTTACGATGCATAGTCCTATTGTGGTTACGCCCGCTGGGTTCTGCCTTCTGTAGGATATGTGCATCCCTCGAGAAGGGTCCCCCGTGAGCCATCATGGGCAAAGGCGGGGATGTGACCATCCATCCCTTTGCTCGTGTTCACACCTTCACGTAACCACCCTAGAGCTACACAAATTAGTTAGCCATGCCTACATTTTGCCAGCTTGTGGTTGTACTGTTGTACACCGGGAGGTCATCACAAGATTCGGTCCTTAGGGTTATCTGGGCGGTTCTACCACTTATCCACTTTGTGCTTTCACCGCACCAGTCACACTCCCATACCATCTGCCCAAATATTCAAACAAGTTGGGGTTTTTTGGGAACATGAAATAATCATACCAACATATACTAGTCATTACCATCATGACTTCCCAAACCAGTTCTCCATAATTGAAAGTGATGTTTTGGGGCATTTTTGCTGCCCCCGAAATATCTGAGCCATACTAAGCAAAGCGAATAGTGTAGACTTATTTTCAAAAGTTATAACATTATAATTTCGCTAGGGTGACAAGGCTCATAAATCCAGGGTTTCAAGGAGAGTAATATTAACAAGTGCAATAATAGGTGTATAACTAGCATCATGAAATCGAACATAAATTGTCACATAAAATAACAGCATGCAAGTTGATAGTTTAAATCGGAATTAAATTTGCATAAATGTAGGTTCAAATATGATCAAATTATTGACTCGCCTTACGCGGTTTACCGCGGTCTTGAGCTCACACAATGCTTTCTCTTGAGTTTATGGTCTTTATCTTCACTTCGCTCTTGATCATGCTTGATCCATTGATTCTTCAGGACTCCAATTTCTAATTACGCGCTAAACAACTGAATACAAATAAAGGCGAATAACATAAAAGACCCACATAAATCCAAATAAACTCAATTTAGTCTTATTATGAGTTAATGGGTGATTCGGGTGATTTGAGGCAAGGTCGATGGTAAAATACGATGACTCGATCTTTTTATTAATAATCTATTTTATTATTTTTGTATTTATCAAGGAAGTTCCATGAGTTAGGTTAGACCTATGAATTGGGGTACAAGTCTAGCTGGGTATCATTTTGTCGAGCGTTAATATTCAGGGCATATGTGATATATAAGCAATATATACAATTTTTAGCCTACTGAGTTAGTCTTATAGTCTGTGTATATAGCATTTTGTGGTATGATATTTTATATACCCTTGGTTATTACTTGTCATAGCTTAATTGGATTTAGGACCTATTGTTATGGGGTCCTAGCTTGTTATTCCATGCTCAACATTATTATTTATTAAGCCTAACGTTAGGATTTAATTACTGGCACCATTATCATTTTGTCTACACTTTTGTTATTATTAGGCTTAGCTTTATTTTTAATTTAAATTTATTTATCTAGCATGGCTTGTTATATGGGTTCATATTTTAATATAGCTATTTAATTAAATCTACCAAGGAGATTTGTTTAATGATGGTATGCTAAATGTTAGGGCATATATTATAATTAAGGGTAATCTTTATTAAGCTTGAACATTTAACCAAAGTCATTTTTCTTTGTTAATGCCTTTAATTAATAATTAGTCTTTTAGATAATTATTCAAACCATATTAATTAATCATATATGAACTAATTCAAATTTAAATCTTTAAATAATCTCATTTACATCCTAGTTAAATTTTATTAGCTTCTCTAAATTATTCTCTAATTTTCCTTCATTTTTATTAATTAAAATGAGTTACAAAAATAGAATAAAAAGGTGGGGATAAAGGTGCAGCCAATGGAATCGAGCTCGGACCTGAGGGGCTGCTGGTTTTTAACGCACGCGCTGTTAGCCAAATGGGCCGAAGGCCTGGGTTGATAGGGGAGGCGCAGGAAATGAGAAGAGCTGTGGGAAAGGGGGGGTCAAAACAGAGGAGATCCGGCGGCGCTCGGTGCTGGCGTTGTCGGCGGCAGGCAACGGCCGGGGAGGCTGGCGCAACAAGTAAAATGGGTTGCCGGAGCAGGAGGTAACTAGGGGTGGTAGCGCGGTGGTCGGAGCGGCGGTGAGGCGGGTGGGCGGCAGCGCAAAGCGGCGGCGGTGAGGTGAGCTCGGGGCGGCGCCGTGGGAGAAGAGGGAGGGAAATGGAGGGAGCTTGAGCAGGAGGGAGTGGAGGGGGAGCATACCGAGCCAACGGCCGAGCCGGAGAGGCATCAGGGAGGGCTGGCGGCGCGCGCG
Organism: Dendrocalamus sinicus; assembly: GCA_036346575.1. Classification (NCBI taxonomy): domain Eukaryota; kingdom Viridiplantae; phylum Streptophyta; class Magnoliopsida; order Poales; family Poaceae; genus Dendrocalamus; species Dendrocalamus sinicus. The sequence goes on from CM070658.1 coordinate 3,111,118, forward strand.
GTGGAGCTCACGGTGGAGAGAGGACTCGGGCGACGGGAGCCTCAATTGGTGGTTGGGGCGGGTTGAGGGCACCGAGAAGGTGCTCCCCGTCGAGGAATCGATGGGAGGTTGACCGAGGAGAAGGCGGCGTTGGGAATGGCGGCGACGGCCGGTTTCGGGGAAGAGGGCCGCTCCGGCGAGCATGGGGCTTTTGGGGTGATTCGCCGCGGCGGGAGGGCCAGCTGGGTGCAAGGGAGGTTACGACGTTCGTCTACTGCTTTTGTAGGCCCCGAGTGAGGCGTGCGGCGACAGAAAGCTACGGCAGTGGAGACGGTGGGTGGCGGCGGAAAGACTGTGGGCGACTAGCACGCGAAGGGGACGTGACGGGACGGGACGGGGCAGCGTGATGATGAGCAGCATGCTCTGGCGGAGGCGGGCGCATGGGCGCCACGGGGAGGAAGGAGCATGACGCTGCAGAGAGAAGAAGATGGTGGCGTGGGCGCACGGGGGAGAAAAGAAAGAGGAGGGGCCCGGGCCCACTGGGCAGAGAGGGGAACGGGAAAAGGAGAGGAGCAAGAAAAGGAAAAGTGTGTAGCAAGCCATTGCTTCAACAGAGAGGAGCAAGGCATTCCTGCGCAGGACAGAGGAAAAAAAGGACAAAGAGCAACACAGTGTGAAGAGGCAAGACGGAGAGAGAAGACAAAATTTTTTTGTTTCCAGTTCAGCTTGTTTATTTGTTTTTTTTCGATCTGCTGTCTCCTTTGTCAAGCGCAAGACAGATGCATCCGAGCGAGGAGAGATCCAATCGGTATGGTGTCCGGTTCCATGTCAAAGTATGAGATTAGTAAGTCATAGTTAAGTCCGACTGCCTCAATGTTTTTAGAATCTTTGCATCTGGTGGACCCGTACTAGTTGAGTTGAGTTCCTACATGCAGGTTATATGTAGAACGCTTCATGTGGAGGTGTGGCTGGTAGTTCATAATGCATTGAGACTAAAACTAGAGTTTGTCAAGTCAAGATTAAGGGGGAGATTGTTACAATTAATCTTGACTTAGAGTTCTAGACGTAGTAGAGTCCGTCTCCGAATGTAACTCAAGTTGAAATTGAGTCCAATTTGAAGTCCGAATCGGAATAGGAGTAGGAGAGCATTAGCCTATATATTCACGAGGCTTGTACCCAGTTTTGTGAGAAAGAAGAAAAAGCAAGAGAAAATCAAGAAAGAGGGGGAGCAAATAAGAGAATAAAGAAATTCAGAAATTTCTTCTGTGTTCTCTTAGTTTATTTGCGATGTGCGCGTTTTCTCCTGGGATCAAAGTTGTAACACTAGGAAATCTCTCACGGTTGCCCGGGCAGTCATCCACAATGCGTGGATCACCGACATTCAGGGCGCCTTAACTGCCCAGATCCTGGCAGACTTCTTTCAACTTTGGGCTTATCTACGCACTATGACCTTACAACCGGAGAATGCTGACAAGGTCCTCTGGAGATTTCATTCTTCAAAGCAATACTCAACAAAATCGGCATATACTGCGTTCTTCACTGGGAGAACCAGTTTTCTGGGCTATAACCATATTTAGAAGAATTCTGCACCATTGAAATGTAAACTCTTCGTGTGGCTAGCCTAAACAATCGTTGTTGGACGTCTGATCGTCTCGTGCGCGCGCGGCTGTCGGTCAGTCCAATATGTGTCTTCTGCAAACAACATCAGGAAACCATTACATATCTTCTAGCGAGTTGCCAATGGGTGAAACAAGTTTAGACACAACTCTTGACCCATATCAACTTCCAGGTGCTGCTCGCCTGCCTAAATGCTAAATTCATAGACGATTGGACGGCTTGGCGAAAGTGTCTTCCAAAGACCTGCAGAAAAGGATTTGATTCGTTAGTCCTTCTCTTCCCGTGGATGATCTGGAAGGAACGAAACGCTCAAATCTTCGATGCCTCGGAAAGGGACATCACCGATGTGCTGACCACAATCCTTGATAAGCAACATGTTGGCACCGAGCGGGCGTTGGGTCACAGTTTTTACACACAGAGCTTCCTGCCAGTCATTTTTAGCTTGCACTTCAGCAGCGCGTTGATGCGGCTCCCGTCTTGCTGCCCCCGCTCAGAAGTGTTTATGGCCAGCCCTCCTTTCCTTTCTGTTTTTCTGTTGGGAGTGACTATTGCATAGGCGACTGTTTTTTCTCTTTATCTTCAGTCACTTCTTTACACTGCAATTTTAGATGATTGAGAGTGCAATTTCAGGAAGAGGTGAATTAGTACACTGTAATTTTAGGTGATTAAGAGTGCAACTTCAGGTGACTGAGAGATAAAAAATTTTCAATCGACTGTGCAATAGTAAAACTGTTTTCTTTTTGTTGTAAGCTCTTGTTTCTCTGGTCTGTAAGTATTCCGCACTCATGTGTTACCGTCAATCCTTCTTAATACAAAGGCGGGCAATCTTTTTGCGCGTTCCCGAAAAAATGGTTCACAAACCACTCTGGTATGACCTTTAGAAGCAATGGTGAACAGTGTCATTTGCACCAAGCCTCAAACGAAGCAAACTCTACAAAGTTCAAGTAACCCATGGAACTAGAAAAGATATTACCATGCTATGTTTAAAGTTGCCATTTATCTGCCTGATGAACTTTTATCTTACCCTTGCACCACTCGCAAGGATTGCTCATCTCGGAGCCGTCCTGTAAAATGAATCATAAATCATGTCAGATGGCAGCATTCAAGAAATAAAGAAACAGAGTTCATGCTCACCTTCTTCACCAAATTTGACAGAATCAGCCTACTCTGAAGTCTGGAATCACTCCAGTCATGCGACTTACAGTAACAGTAAAAGCTGTACCTTCCTACAGAAAATTTATAGAAGGTTCCTTTCCCTATAAACAAAACCTTAATGAATCTAGCAATACAGATGTGTATTGAACCAAATAACTCCAACTCTATAGAAAAACTTTTCTTTGTTTAGAAACAACAACAGCAACAAAAAGAAAAACACTACAAAACTAATGCTGCCCTAAAATCTGGCACGATTACCATGTAAACAGAAAACAAATCAAAGCTAAATGGAAACAATATGTTTGTAGTTAAAGAATCACAAAGACACATGACCAAACTGCAAACAAAGCAAAGGACTTGGCAGAAGAAGCTGACTGCTGTGCTGCAAGAGACTGAAACGGCCACAACACTGAAGCAATGGTCTTCGACAAGACGTTCAGGGGTTATATATCTGGATAGGAAAATGAAGGGAACGGCGGCCCAAAGATTTTTAAGTTAAATGCCGTTAGCTTTGCATTAAGAGTAAAGGCACCCTTCATGCTTGCTGCTTCCAAAGTCCAAACACTTCCAACTCAGATCAAAGTGAAAAAGTTGGAAAAAAAAACACTACTCCCTCAATGTTACTCGCTGGATTCTTGCTGTTGGTGATAGCAAGATCCTCACTCTCATCGAGAGGATGACACTTGGAGATGGGGCAATTTTTCTTGTTTATTTCTCACACAATGCCATGCCAACCTGAGGGGTTGGGGATACATATTTATAGGCTGCTAATCAGCTAAGCATATGCCAAGATGCTAGTCCTAGATGCTAGTCAAAAGCTGTCCTAAAGCTAGTCTAAGATGCTAGTCTAAAGCTGTCCTAAAGCTCAAGATGCTGTCCTTGACACAAAGACTTATCCATCATTCTCCCCCTAAGTCTTGTGTGTCTCCTTGTGAGGGAGGTTGAACCAGCCCGATCCTAGAGCAGAGCTCGAGGAATTTGACCCTCCCAAGAGGCTTGGTGAGCAGGTCCGCAAGCTGATCCGTGGTGTTGATGTAGCTCGCCTTGATGCTGCCTTCATCCAAACAGCCTCGGATGAAGTGGTACTTCACCCGGATGTGCTTGCTCCGTTCGTGGAAAACGGGGTTCTTTGCCAGAGCCAGAGCGGACTTGCTGTCCACCCTGAGCGCCACCGCTTCAGTGTCTCTGCCAAGGAGATCACCAAGCAGTCGAGCGAGCCAGAGCGCCTGAGTCGAAGCGGTGGAAGCCGCTATGTACTCGGCCTCACAGCTGGACAGGGCCACCACCTGCTGCTTGACTGACTGCCAGCTAACGAGGCACTTGCCGAGGAAGAAGAGAATCCCGCTTGTGCTCTTGCTGGTGTCGATGTCGCCTGCGTGGTCGCTGTACCCGATGAAGTGCGCCGCGCCGGGACACCTCGGGTAGTGCAAGCCGTAGTCGGAGGTGCCCGCAACGTAGCGGAGGATCCTCTTCACGGCCTGCTGATGCTCCGTCGTCGGTCGCTGCATGAACCGATTGACGAGCCGACGGCGAACGCCAACCGACGCGCGTGGACGAGGTAGCGAAGGCGCCACAATGCGCCAGATCGCGTCGCGTCCACCTCCTCCGCCGTGCTCTCACGACTCGGCTTCAGCCTCTTCTCCATAGGAGTGTGGGCTGGGTTGCGATCGGTGAGCCCGCCCACTTCGACGGTGCACTTGGCGTGGCGGTCCGACGAAGGAGATACGGAGCTCTCTGGTGGACCTCAATCCCGGTAGAAGGAGACGAGCCCCAAGTCGCTCATCTGGAAGGCGGTCTTCATCTCCGCCTTGAACGCCTCGACCTCGACCTCCTTGGAGCGGTGATCACCAAGTCGTTGACGTGACGCCACCGCCAGGCGTTGCCGCTTTGCCCCGCCGGAGACCGCGGCCTCGTGTGCGCTCGCTGGAAGCCCATTTGCTTGAGGTGGAGTCCAGCTTAGTGTTCCAGGCTCGTGGTGCCTGCCGCAAGCCGTAGAGGGCCTTGCGCGCAGCGAGAACCTGCCCTCCTTGCCGGGATGACGAATCCCGGCGCCGACGGACGTAGACCTCCTCCTTCAAGTCGCCGTTGAGGAAGGCGGACTTGACGTCCATGTGATGGACGCGCCAATCCTCCTGGGCTGCAAGTGCGAGGAGAAGACGAACGGACTCCATGCGCGCGACGGGTGCGAAGGCGTCATCAAAGTCGACCCCCTCCTGCTGCACGAAGCCTCGTGCCACCAAGCGAGCCTTGTGCTTGACGATGGCGCCGGCTTCATCCCGCTTCAGCTTGAACACCCACTTAAGGGTGATCGCGCGATGACCGGCAGGGAGATCCGCAAGCTCCCACGTCTGGTTCCGCACAACGGCGTCCATCTCCTGCTTCATCGCGACACGCCACGCCGCGTCTCCCTCCGCCTCAGTGAAGGAGCGGGGCTCGCCGTCGTCGCACGCCAAGTGCAGCTCCGCCTCGAAGTCGTGCTGCGCCAGTCCAGGGATGGGCAGCTTGCCGAGGATGTTGTCCATGGTACGATAGCGCAGAGGCTCGTTGTTGTGGTTGGCGTCGACGCGTCCTCGTCGTGAGACAATGAGTAGCGAACTCCACCATGCGCCGCTCGTCGTGGACCGGCTGTTGGGGCCGATCACGGTGGTGTGGCGCGGTGCGGGAGAGTGGTGAGCCGGTGCGGGAGCGTGGAGTGGCGGTGGTGAAGAGTGGGCGTGGCGGTGCCGAAGGTGGTGGAGCACTCGCCGAGCTGGTGGCGAGCAAGGTGTCGAGGTGGACGAGCTCGGTGAAGACAGCCGCTAGCTCCCGCTCTCTCGAAGTGGGACGTGTCGACAACAAAGTCCCCGAGTCGAAGTCGAACCGTCGTCCACCGCCTTGTCCCACGTCCAGCCTCGCCCTTCGTCGAACACAATGTCACGTGAGATGCGGACGCGCTGTGTGACAGGGTCGAGGATGCGGTAGGCCTTCGAGCCCTCCGCGTAACCGATGAACACTCCCGGAGTGCTCCTGTCGTCGAGCTTACCGATGTGGCCAAGCTCCTTGGCGAACGCGAGGGAGCCGAAGACCCACAAGTGGGAGACCGCCGGCTTGCGCCCATGCCAAGCCTCGTACGGCGTCCTGCCGTTGAGCGCCTTGGTAGGCGAGCGGTTGAGGATGTAGACGGCTGTCACCACCGCCTCTCCCCAGAAGACAGCCGGCATCCCCCTCTGCTTGAGGAGGGCCCGAGCCATCCCCACAACCATCTAGTTGCGCCGCTCGACGACGTCGTTCTGCTGCGGGCTGTACGGCGCGGAGTAGTGGCGCTGAATGCCCTCATCAGCGCAATACGACGCGAATTCAGCCGCCGTGAATTCGCCGCCGTTGTCTGTGCACAGCACGCGCAGCTTGCGACCGCACTCCGCCTCCGCAGCAGCCTGCGTGTGCCTGATGGCGTCCGCAGCCTCTCCCTTGCTGCCGAGGACCATCACCCACATGTAGCGGGAGAGGTCGTCGATGAGCAGCAGGAAGTAGCGTCGTCCTCCCGGTGTGGCTGGTGTCACCGGGCCACACAAGTCCCCGTGCACGAGCTCGAGCCTCTCCTTGGCTCGGAAACTCGCCCGCTGGGGAAAGGGGAGTCGCCTCTGCTTCATCAACACGCAGACGTCGCAGAGCTGCTCCACATGGTCAAGGCACGGCAGGCCTCGCACTATTTTCGTGGCACCGAGCCGCCTGGGGCCTCGGTGAAGGTGCCCAAAGCGCTGCGTGCCATCGCCACGCCTCGTCGTCCCGACGAGCGGCGAGACAAAGGGTTGTGCCACTGCATGTGAAGAATGTAGAGTCGATTTGCGCCTCTGGTTACCTTGGCAAGAAGGCGACGGCGAAGATCCCAAATACGCAGCACCCCATGCTCGATCTCGACACGCGAGCCGTTCTCATCCAGCTGTCCCAAGCTGATGATGGAGTTCCGCAGATCGGGGATGTAGTAGACATCGGTGAGCAGCCTGTGCTCACCAGACACGGTGGTGAAGATGACGGAGCCGATGCCCTTGATTTCCACGCCGGAGGCGTCCCCAAACTTGACGGAGCCTCGGACACTAGAGTCAAACTCGGCGAAGAACTCCCGTCGACCGGTCATGTGATGGGTGGCGCCGGTGTCGAGGCACCACCCGTCAGTCTTGTCGTTGCCGGAGCCGTAGCCGAGGAGGGTGTGTGCTTTTGGCTCGTCAAGGTGGAGGAGAGCCACTGCGGCCGGTGCCGCTGGAGGTAGTTCGATGCTCGCATGAGCAATGAACAGAGCCGGCTGCTCCTCCTCCTCCGCCTGCGCGACGTGGGCCTGGCCGCGTCATGGCTGTCGACAATCCCTGGCCCAATGACCAAGCTTGCCGTAGTTGTGGCAAGAGTCGTCTCGTGCCGGCTTTTGCTTGCCAGCGGTGCCGCCCTGGGCGCTTCCACGGTCATCACCCTCGGCACATCCTCGCGCCCCTGCCTGGGCGTCTTTGCGCGGCTTGCCGCGCTTGCGACCGCCTGTCGTGGAAGAAGACTCCCCCTTCTTCCTGTCACCTTGGCCAGCAGCCCACTGCTCCCGAGTGAGGAGGAGCTTCCCGCCAATGGTGACGGGTCCCGAGAGGCGCTGTGGCTCATCGCTGTCAATGACCTTGAGGCGACCCAACGCCTCCTCGATCGCCATCATGGAGAGGTCCAGCAGAGACTCGATCGAGCGAGCCACCTGCTTGTACTTCTCGGGGACGCAGCGGAAGAGCTTTTTGAAGGAACGCGCGTAGGCTACGATAGCAGAAAATAAAAAATTTCTACCGCGCACACCAGGACATCATGCTAAGGAGGGATCATAGATCGTTACCACTAGACGCCGCAGCACAGCGGAAGAAGAGTTGAGAAGCCGATCCAATCACGCGCGCCGAGGTAGTAGTGGAAGTAGCCGATCGTCCCGACGGATCGTCTCCTCCACGCGATCAACCACACCACGAGCGATCCAATCTGTAGTTTGTTGATGCCGATCAACGCCGCAACGAGCAGCGCCTCCACCGGTATCCACACGTCCCGGTGGAACGCCGATCGCGAGTGTACCAAAGACTCGCGAGCGGCTAGGGTTTGGCTCGGGAGGTGGCGGCTGAGGTTTTGCTCGGGAGGAACGAGCGTACATCCTCGGCCCGCCTCCAAATATATAGACCTCCTCACTTGGGCCTCGTGGACCGAGGCCCAATAGGAGTCTATCCGGATCTCTATCCGAATTGAGCCCACATCCGAATCACATTCGAATTAGTGTTCACCCGCTAAGTGTGCGACCAGAGGTTCACGTATACTTGGTCGCGACCCGAAACACCTTTCGGTCACCCTCTAATAGCGGCCTCTAGCAAGACATATTAACCCCAAAGTATACGTAAAGATCATATCAATTGAACACGTAATGTTCTCATGTACGAATCCTTTGCCTCACGATATAGATTAAGCTCAAGGCGAGACCTGTGTCATCCTCTTAATAGCTCAATCACTCTCTCGATTCCGTGATAGATTATAAACTTGTGATTGACTCCTGTGACATCCCAATTTTTTTTCCTTTATTTTTAATTTCTTTTTCTGGAATTTAAAGTCCTTCTTTTGTTTTTGCTTTGTTTTAAAAAAAAGTTAGTAAGTTTGGGAGATTTTGTGATCAAAATAAGTTTATTTGCTTTTATTTGGGTTCCTTGCATTTTTCAAGACTTATAGGATTTTTCTGGGATTTATTTGGATTTTTCTGCTATTTTCTAAGCCCAAAAGTCTTTATTCGGGTTTTTAGAAAATCAAAAAGAGAAAAGAAAATTCAACCCTCTCTCCGCCGCCACGTGGACGGCCAGATGCCGCCCACGTCGCCACCTCCATCCCGCCTCCTCCTCCTCCGCGCCACGCGTGCGCGCCCGATAACGACCACGCGGCCCATCTCGCCCGGCCCTCTCCTCCTTCTCCCACCGCCGCCCGATCCCAGCGATCGCATCGTGGCCGCTCCCTTCCACTTAACGCCTCGCGTTCTTTTCCCGCCGTCCGATTTCCCCCGCCCCGCGATCTCACCCGCTCCTGCCCCTCTCTCTCTGCCGCCCCACTTGTCATCCCCGACCCCATCCTCACGCGGCCTCACGCGGACGCCGCCATGGCCGTTGGTCGCTCCGCCTAACCGGACCTCTCCCCCTTATCTCTTCCGCACACCGCCTCTCCCTTCTTGCGCCGCAAGCCCGCGCCCCGTCCTCCCCGTTTTCCGCGCACGACGCCCACGTCTCCCACGCGGCCGAGGCCACTTCCGTTGCAACCGCCGCCCACCTCCCCGCTTTCTCCGGCGAGAGATTCCGCAGCGCCTCCACCCCCTCGGCCCTATAAAAGCCACCCCCGAGCACCACCCTTCCCCACTCCACCTCGCTCCACCTTCCGTTTGCTCTCTTCGGCGTCCGAGAGCTCCCCCTCCGAGCGTCTTCGCTCCGCCGCCGCTTCTCCTCCGGCGAGGAATCGCCGGCGAGGAGAGCCGCCGAAGCCGCCGAGGCCGCCGAGCCCGCCGCCACGCCGAGCCTCCTCCGCTTTTCTCCGTGCCCGAGCACCGCCGGAGAGCCCTGCCCGCCGGAACCCGAGCACTCGCCGCCTCCACCTCGCCGCCGGCCACCCCGACCGCCGCTGAAGCCACGAGGTATAGACCTGCTCCCGCGCGCCCTCTCCGCTTCCGCTCGCTGTCCTCCGCTGGTGGCCGCTACCGCGGCGACCCTGAACCGTGCACCGCCGGTGGTCGAGCCACATCAGCCAGCCCAGGCCGCGTGGCGCCCACGCCGGCGCCACCCGCGCACTAAGTCGCCGTCGCCGCCACCCGCACCTCCTCGCCACGCCGCCATCGCCGCCTCGTGGACCCGGCCCATAGACCGAGGCCCACATGTCGGCCGGTCCAATCCCGAGATGACGTGCGCCGACGCAAAACTCAGGTTTTTCCGTAGAAAATTAATTCGCCGAAATTAATTTTGGTGCTGACGTCATAATTCTCAATTTTCTATACAAAAATAATTCCAGAAATTCCTTTTATTCTTTTTCCCTGAATTTAAACTTCCCGAGCCCGTTCTCCTTCGTTCTAACTCCGATTTAACCTGCTCAAATTTCTAAATTCATCAAAAATTCCCCTCTACCCATTCCTAGCCTCAATTTGGGTTTTTGAGTTTATTTGATTTTGATTTGAATTTATTTTGAGTTTGGAGGGTTATTTTCACGTGTAGATTACTTAGCGATTCTCAAGATTTCCTCGACGACGGATCTCACCATTCAAGAGCAAGGCAAGTCACCCTCCTTGATCACGTTGATCCCAGAATTGCAAATAAAATTATGTTGATTTAAATTACATTGCATGCGTATTTCTATTCAATGTATCTCAATTCAGTTTTAAATTTAGTTATTGCCTACTTGTTAATTCCCCTTTGAATTTGAATTCCTTAACACCTTGTGACCCTAGATTAAAAAAACTCTGGTTAGTTCGATAGAATGGCTAGAGAAAATATTATAGTATATGCTTAGCCATGCATAGATGAAACTTAGGCTTGGGGACCCTTTTTTACATAAAATGACAAGCTGTTGGATAGTATTCTTGACTTTGGAGAGTCAAGGAAGTTTACAAAACCATTTCAAAATAAAATATAAAATCTGGTTTAGACTTAGGTTAATGGTTAGAGTGGTGGGTGCGGCATGCCCTGTTGGTTGGAGCATGATGGTTGGTGTCGTGCACGGGGTATGTGGTTGAGCCTAAGTCAATTAAGGACCGGTCTTTGAGCTCACTGTTGCAAAGCCCTAATCGTACTACCACATGGCTGGTATGGGACACCCGCCAAATAATTTATGAGTCCAAACTCGAGTCAAGTCGTAGGTTGAAAGTGGCGTGGTTGGTGCCATGCGAAGTCCCACTTGGGTGAGCGTGGTTGTAGCCATGAGAAGTCTCACCAAGGCTCAAGAGGGGTCCCGATGCCGTGGATTCCTTACTTGGGTGAAACCTTAGAGTTGGCTTGGCCGAGTTGACGATTTCGCATTGTAAAGGCCTTGTTATGATTACTCGCCGCACGCCTAAGGAAGCGTGCATCGCCGACATTATGAGGACATCATATCTTGTGGGTAAAGCCGCATAACCTCTGCAGAGTGTAAATCTATCTCGATAGCCGTGCCCACGGTCACGGGCATGCTAAGCAAAAGTTTTCATAGATTAGACTTGGTTTTACAAAAATGTTTTCAAAACCTTATGGATGGTTGGAGTCCATGAGTGTATGTTTACAGATGTGGATGGATGGAATTCACATGGATTGTTTTGAAAATTGGTCCGGAGGGATTCCGTGGTTAGGTTGGTGGATGGTCGAGCTCGCACTAACGTTATGAATTTCACTCAAGTATGGTTTTTACTTACTGTATTAAATTCAGCAATTCCAATCTATTTATTGTATTTCTTAATGCTTGTTTTTGCAAATTAACCCTAAAAGCCTTCCTTCAAGCCTTTATCATTATGTTGCATTTTCCCGGGTGACTTGCGGAGTACAAGTTTGTACTCATCTTGCTGCATCTTAACAGAGGAGGATGTCTACGACTACGGTGAGGACCAGGACGAGTAGGACGTGTCTTGCGATGTCCGCACGTGGGAGGCAGCTATTGGGCCGCGATTATCTTATTATTTTCCGCTGTTATTTCCCTTTTTATTTGATTTATCAATGTAAGACTTGGCCATAAGGCCGTACCCATTTGCTTAATATATATTTGGCCATTTGCGTTCGATATGTATCTTTGTTTGGCTGTGTGCACTAGCTGTTCCTGGACTAGTGCGATTTACACAGAGGGTTTCGGAGTCGTTACTCCGGGATCCGACAAAGGTGGTATCAGAGCCGCGATGACTCCAAGACGCGACCGTAGGTAGAATAGAATGGGAACCACTAAGGACATAATTTCTTTAAAATAATATTTGAAAGATCTTGTAAAATCTTGTCTGTTCTCTTCCTTTACTCAACATCCTTCTACTCGCTTTCTAACCCCTTTCCTCCTTCAAATTGTAGATGTCCGAGACCCCTACCCAAGTCACTTTTGGCACTCAAGCCGGTCACTTAGCCTCCTGCCTTCAGAGTCTTCTGCTAGAAATAGGCTTCAAGGGCCGCCCAATTTATCAGGGGTACCATCAAACCGTTGGAGAGCAAGAGTACTGGCGTGTTGAGGTTCGGATTTTCGCCAACGTGGGAGATACAGCCGCCTTCCACATCTTCGATGCCCCACAGAGGCGAGACACCTTCCTTGCCGGTATCCAGGATGCAGCCCGGGAGGCCATTCGACGATTGAGAGAGATGTATTCACTCGAACTCAAGGACTCCGCATTCCGGTACTACCCCCGCAGATACCCGGCGAGTTCACGCAGCATCTATGCATCCACCGAGACCGAAGATGACTCCCGACTCAAGCAGCAGGTAGAGCTCACTCAGCTTTGGATGGAGCTTATGAGATGGCTATGGATGAGTTGAGCTACCTCGCCACAAGCTTGGAGGGCGAGGAGGAGCTAGCCATGTTCCGAGGGGCGGAAGATTGCGCTTCTTCCGTCGGCGGGATTAGCGTTGAGTCGCACCTAAGAGGCGCCGACCGCATCAAGAAGCATTACTTAGCTGGGCCAAGCCAGCCCAGAGGGAGGTTCTTTAGAGTTAGGCCTTAGGTTAAATTAGAACGCATTTGTGAGTCAGATTTCCTTGTCATCACCACAAAATTATTAGGTTGAAATAAATTAATAAAGGAAGTGTATTGTTACTTTTCTTTGGAAATTTGCCTTATTTGCTTGTTTTTGTGTGTGGGATGGAACAAATAGAACCCCTGGTAATATCTCTCTTCTCTTCTAAAACCTTGGAGGAAAACAGATGGTGAGCACAAGGAGCAACAGCAATGGTAATCTCAATGAGACGCAAGAGAGGCAGGCCACTCCGCCACCCCCGCCAGCTAATGGACCCGACTGGACTCAAATGATGGCCAACCAAAACCAACTGATTCAGCTGCTGGTCCAGGTCGTCTCCAACCTGCGCACTGCTCCTCACCCAAAGCAAGCCCAGCGCCTCGGTCCGCTGTCGGAGTTCATGAGGATGCGCCACCGACCTTTTCGAGCAGCCCGAGCCCATGGATGCTGACGACTGGCTTCGAGGCATCGGCAAGAAACTGGACTTACTGCAGTGCACTGATCGGGAGCGAGTCCTCTTTGCCTCCTACCACCTGCATGGACTGCCGCGAGTGGTGGGATGTTTTCATCACCTCGCAATCTGATGCTCAAGCCGTCACCTGGAAAGAATTCTCTCGGCAATTTCGCAAGGCCCACGTCCCAACTGGTCTTGTCACCTTGAAGAAGAAGGAGTTTCGAGCTTTGCGCCAGGGAGGTCGTACTGTGAGTGAGTACCTCCAAAAGTTCAACCAGCTGGCACGTCATGCACCTGAGGACGTTGCCACAGATGAGGCTAAGCAGGAGAGATTTTTGGAGGGCCTCAATGACAATATCTCAGTTCAGCTCCTTTCGAGTGACTACTCCGACTTCCACCAGTTGGTCAGTAAGGCGATCCGCCAAGAGGGCAAGTACGTAGAGATGGAGAATCGCAAGCGGAGGATGGCTACCCAGAAGGCCAATACTGGAGGATTCCCTAAGCCTCGCCACACCCAACCATCCCCTGGCAGTTTCAAGCCAACTTTTCAGCGCCCAATTTTCCAAGCCAATCGCCCTTCATCACAGCCAGTGAGGGCTCCTATTTCCGGTGGATCGGCACAGAAGACCCCCGCTCAGCCCGATGGGACGACACCGCTTCTCGCAGGAGGCAGGGCACTTTGCCAGGCAGTGCCCCAAGAAGATTCAAGCCAATACGAAGTGCGGGGACATAACTCAGAGCAGCTTTTAAGAAGCCTCAAAGTTTTATCAAGGGCAGAGTGAACCACGCATCGCAGAAGAAGCCCAAGCCTCACGGATGTTGTCCGGGTAAGTTTTTGTAAACTCAATCCCAAAGATCTGTTTTGTTCGATTCCGAGCTTCCCATTCGCTTATTTCAAACTTTTGTGGTTCAAAATGGGATGAAACCTGCTCCCTTAGTATCCCCATGATAGTCCGGTCTCCTGGAATTGAGATGAGAGCCGCACCCTATGCCCGAGAGTAGAGTTACTCGTGGAAGGAGTACCATTCCTAGCCGAGTTGATCGTCCTAGACTCTCGCGGGTTGGACGTCATCCTTGGTATGGATTGGTTGTCCAAGAATAAAGGCAAGATAGATTGTGCTTCCCGGTCCATCACCATCACCAATGATCATGGAGTAAAAGTGAACTTTGTACCCAAGATACCCAACCAGTGTACCCTTTCTCATCTTCAAGTCTTGGAAGAAGTGCCAATAGTACAGGAGTACCCGGATGTGTTTCCGGAGGATCTACCTGGGATGCCCCCGGACAGGGAAGTTGAATTTATAATTGACTTAGTCCCTGGCACTGCCCCTATCTCCAAGAGGCCGTACCGAATGCCCGCTAATGAGTTAGCCGAACTTAAGAAGCAGATTCAGGAATTGGAAGATAAGGGCTATGTTCGGCCTAGCTCATCACCATGGGGTGCACCCGTCCTTTTTGTCAAGAAGAAGGATGGTAGCATGAGGATGTGTGTGGACTATAGGGCACTTAATGAAGCCACCATCAAGAATAAGTACCCACTACCTAGGATCGACGATCTTTTTGATCAGTTGAAAGGAGCAAGAGTTTTCTCTAAGATAGATCTGAGATCCGGGTACCATCAACTGAAGATCCGGGAAGAGGACATACCCAAGACTGCCTTCACGACTCGTTATGGTCAATATGAGTTTACAGTCATGTCGTTTGGGTTGACAAATGCCCCGGCATATTTCATGACCATGATGAACAAGGTGTTTCTGAAGTATTTGGATAAGTTTGTGGTAATCTTCATTGATGACATTCTCATCTACTCCAAAAGTGAGGAGGATCATGAAGAACATCTCAGAATAATCCTAGGGGAGCTAAGAGCCCACCAACTTTATGCCAAATTCAGTAAATGCGAATTTTGGCTAAAGGAGGTAGCTTTCCTTGGTCATATTGTGACGGCTGAAGGAATCGCCGTGGATCCCTCTAAGGTTGAAGCAGTAATGGATTGGAAGCGACCTCACGACGAATGTAAGTCGAAGTTTTCTTGGACTTGCTTGGATATTATCGCCGCTTCATACCGAGTTCTCCAAGCTAGCTGCACCTTGACCCAACTCCTAAAGAAAGAAAAGAAGTTTGAATGGACAAAGGCGTGAGCAGAGTTTCCAGTACTCAAGAGCAAATTAGTGTCAGCTCCAGACTCACCCTACCGGATATTCATAAGGACTTTGAGGTGTAATCGTGATGCCTCCGCAAGGGCTTGCTGTGTGTTGATGCAAGAGGAAGAGTGGTAGCTTATGCTTCGCCGATTAAGGCCTCATGAAGGAAATTACCCACTCATGACCGGAGTTAGCCATGAGAGTTCATGCTTTGAAGATCTGGCGGCACTACCTCATCGGTAACCGTTGTGAGGTATACACGGACCATAAGAGTTTAAAATATATCTTCACCCAGGCAGAGCTCAATCTGAGACAGCGACGATGGTTAGAGTTGATCAAGGATTACAACCTTGGGATTCATTACCATCCAGGCAAGGCCAATGTTGTGGCCGATGCATTGAGTAGAAAGGTTTATGCAAACTGCACTTTGTCAGCGGAAGTTCAAACCCGACTTCAAGGAGGAATTACCCGTCTTAGTTTGGAGCCCAGGAACCAGGGTAACCTAACGACCTTGGAAATCCAACCTACCCTGCCCGAGCTAATCCGAGAAGCTCAGAAGATAGATGAGGATATTAAGGAGATACAGAAGAACATGAGAAGAGGCAAGGCCCCCGGGTTCAGCGAGGATGAACATGGAGCCGTCTGGTATGGGAGCCGTATCTGCGTACCAAGCAATAAGGAGATCAAGGATATGATTCTGAAAGAAGCTCATGATACCCCATACTCCATACACCGGTCGTACCAAGATGTATCAAGACCTCGAGGAAAAGTATTGGTGGGTCAAGATGAAGAGAGAAATTTTGAGTACATTGACGCATGTGACACTGCCGAGGGTCAAGGCGGAATATCGAAACTCTTTGGACTTTTGCAACCCCTACCTATACCCGATTGGAAGTGGGAAGAGATTGGCATGGACTTCATCACCGGACTACCCAGGACTCAGTCCGGATACGACTCTATATGGGTAATAATAGACCGTTTGACCAAGGTTGCACATTTCATACCGGTCAAGACTACTTATACTGGAAGTAAGTTGGCAGAATTGTACATGTCTAAGATTGTGTGTCTCCATGGAGTTCCCAGTAAGATTGTGTCAGATCGAGGGAGCCAGTTCACTTCCCGGTTCTGGCAGAAGCTACACGAAGAGTTAGGGAGTAAGCTAAATTTCAGCACGACTTATCACCCCCAAACTGATGGCCAAACGGAGCGGATCAATCAAGTGTTGGAAGACATGTTGAGAGCTTGTGCCTTAGACCTTGGTGATAGTTGGGACCGAGCCCTACACTATGCGGAGTTCTCCTACAACAACAGCTATCAATCCAGCCTGCAGATGGCCCCTTTGAAGCCTTGTATGGAAGAAAGTGCGAGAACACCGCTTTTGGGATCAACCAGAGGATCCTCAAGACCCTAGGCCCACTCTCCTACAAGACGCAGAAGAGAAGGTCGAGACAGATCAAAGAAAGGCTAAAGATAGCCTCGGTCTCGGCGTAAGAGTTACGCGGATAATCGTCGACGAGACCTGGCCTTCGCAGTGGATGATTATGTGTACCTGAGAGTGTCCCCACTTAGAGGAGTCAAGAGGTTCCACACCAAGGGAAAGCTTGCACCAAGGTTCGTGGGACCCTTTAAGATATTGAGTCGCAGAGGTGAGGTAGCATACCAGTTGGAATTACCATCCACCATGGTTGGGATCCACGATGTTTTCCATGTCTCCCAGTTGAAGAAGTGCCTTCGAGTACCCACTGAGCAGGCAGCACTTGAGACTCTCGATCTTCAAGAAGACCTCACCTATAGAGAGGAGCCAATCAAGATCCTTGAGATGAGCGAACGACGCACTGCAGGAAGACCATCCGTTTCTCGCCGAGTGCAATGGAGCAACCATACAGAGGATGAAGCCACAGGAAAGAGAGGAAGATTTGAAGTCCAATCACCCCACCTCTTTTGCTAGCTTTGCTCGAATCTCGGGTCGAGATTCCCTTAAGGGGTAGGTTTGTGACATCCCAATTTTTTCCTTTATTTTTAATTTCTTTTCTGGAATTTAAAGTCCTTCTTTTGTTTTTGCTTTGTTTTAAAAAAGTTAGTAAGTTTGGGAGATTTTGTGATCAAAATAAGTTTATTTGCTTTTATTTGGGTTCCTTGCATTTTTCAAGACTTATAGGATTTTTCTGGATTTATTTGGATTTTTCGCTATTTTCTAAGCCCAAAAGTCTTTATTCGGGTTTTAGAAAATCAAAAGAGAAAAGAAAATTCAACCTCTCTCCCCGCCACGTGGACGGCCAGATGCCACCCACGCCGCCACCTCCATCCCGCCTCCCCTCCTCCGCGCCACGCGTGCGCCCGATATCGCACCACGCGGCCCATCTCGCCCCCTCCTCTCCTCCTTCTCCCACCGCCGCTCGATCCGCGATCGCGATCGTGGCGCTCCCTTCCACTTAACGCCTCGCGTTCTTTTCCGCCGTCCGATTTCCCCGCCCGCGATCTCACCCGCTCCTCGCCCCTCTCTCTGCCGCCCACTTGTCATCCCCGCCCCCATCCTCACGCGGCCCTCACGCGGGCGCCGCCGCCATGGCCGTTGGTCGCTCCGCCTAACCGGACCTCTCCCCTTATCTCTTCCGCACACCGCTCCCTTCTTGCGCCGCAAGCCCGCGCCCGCTCTCCTCCCGTTTCGCGCACGACGCCACGTCTCCCACGCGGCCGAGGCCACTCGTTGCAACCGCGCCCACCTCCCCGCTTTCTCCGGCGAGATTCAGGCGCTCCACCCCTCGGCCCTATAAAAGCCACCCCGAGCACCACCTTCCCACTCCACCTCGCTCCACCTTCCGTTTGCTCTCTTGGCCCGAGAGCTCCCCTCCGAGCGTCTTCGCCCGCAAGGCTGCCTTCTCCTCCCGGCGAGAATCGCCGGCGGAGAGCCGCCGAAGCCGCGAGGCCGCCCAGCTCCCCGCCACGCCGAGCCTCCGCCTTTTCTCCGTGCGAGCACCGCCGAGAGCCTCGCCCGCCGGAACCGAGCACGCCGCCGCCTCCACCTCGCCGCCGGCCACCCCAGGCGCTGAAGCCGCGGAGGTATAGACCGCTCCCCGCGCGCCTCTCCGTTTCGCCTCGCCGTCCTCCGCGTGGCCGCTACCGCCGGCGACCCTCGGACCCGTGCACCCGCGCGGTGGTCGAGCCACATCGCCAGCCAGGCCCGCGTGGTGTCCACGTCGGCGCCACCCGCGCACTGTCGTCGCGCCCGCCGCCACCCGCACCTCCTCGCCACGCCGCCCACCGCCCGTCCGTGGACCCGGTCCATAGACCGAGGCCCACATGTCAGTCGGTCCAATCCCGAGATGACGTCATGTTGACGCAAAAACTCAGGTTTTTCCGTAGAAAATTAATTCGGCCGAAATTAATTTTGGTGCTGACGTCATAATTCTCAATTTTCTATACAAAAATAATTCCAGAAATTCCTTTTATTCTTTTTCCTGAATTTAAACTTCCCGAGCCCGTTCTCCTTCGTTCTAACTCCGATTTAACCTGTTCAAATTTCTAAATTCATCAAAAATTCCCTCTACCCATTCCTAGCCTCAATTTGGGTTTTGAGTTTATTTGATTTCGATTTGAATTTATTTTGAGTTTGGAGGGTTATTTTCACGTGTAGATTACGACGATTCTGAAGATTTCCTCGACGACGGATCTCACCAGTTCGAAGAGCAAGGCAAGTCACCCTCCTTGATCACGTTGATCCCAGAATTGCAAATAAAATTATGTTGATTTAAATTACATTGCATGCGTATTTCTATTCAATGTATTTCAATTCAGTTTTAAATTTAGTTATTGCCTACTTGTTAATTCCCCTTTGAATTTGAATTCCTTAACACCTTGTGACCCTAGATTAAAAAAACTCTGGTTAGTTCAATAGAATGGCTAGAGAAAACATTATAGTATATGCTTAGCCATGCATAGATGAAACTTAGGCTTGGGGACCCTTTTTTACATAAAATGACAAGCTGTTGGATAGTATTCTTGACTTTGGAGAGTCAAGGAAGTTTACAAATCCGCTGTTATTTCCCTTTTTATTTGATTTATCAATGTAAGACTTGGCCATAAGGCCGTACCCATTTGCTTAATATATATTTGGCCATTTGCGTTCGATATGTATCTTTGTTTGGCTGTGTGCACTAGCTGTTCCTGGACTAGTGCGATTTACACAGAGGGTTTCGGAGTCGTTACTCCGGGATCCGACAACTCCTCAATCACATTGACATGGCCATGCACTTTCATAATCCATTACATCGAGGGGCCCGGAGATATCTCTCCCATAAGGAGGGCAAATTCTATCTTGATCATTCACATCCCACTACATGTTTCATAGCAAACCGAAGACTACTTTTATGACTACCCGATTCTGAGTAGTGGTTAGTAGTCCCAAAATAGGCTACTACGCATATTGGGAACCATGATGATCTCAAGTCTAAGGATTCTACATAAACACTACTTGAGACCAACTAATGACACATGGAATCTCCGGAGTGTCTCATGGCGGGTCTATCCAACATATGTTCACTAACACATGTCCATATTATTGATTTGGTATCTCCATACCATGATCCATGAGACATGATCATCAATCAATACATATCTTGATCTTTGAATCATATTTGTTCCTCATATGATATATGATCGGGATCATTTAGAAATAGCAACATTTTGGCATTAAGAGTCTCATGAATAAGTCACATACTCATTGATCAATAATGATAATGTCTATTTCAAGGAACAAAGCAATGTATCATAAACATAGTATGTGATATATTCAACATCTCCATGTTGCCTCTAGGGCATATCACCAACACTTTTCCACGCTCTCTCTCGCCGTAGGTGTCGTCACCGAACCGCACCAACCTGCAGCGAGTGTTGAGACGAGAGCAAAGTCATCAACGTCCTCACCGGCTTGAAGGCGGTGTTCTCCCACTCGCGTGCGTAGTGCACGCAATGTAGACTTGCGGCGCGGTCGCTGCCGATGCGTCTTTGCGGCGATGGCGTCCCAAGCCTCTTTGGCGATCCGCTTGTTGGTAGCGAAGCGCATCTCGGCGGATCTGCAGCGATGAGAGCATCCAGCGCCACAATCCTGGTCATAGTCGGCGTCGCCGTACTGCATCGCATCCCACATATTCCGCACTGGAGCTTTACCCTCATCACCGCAGCCCACTCGACATAGTTGGTCTTGGTGAGGGTAGGCCACCCGCCGGGCCGGCGTCCTCGACGGATACCGGTACTCGTGGTGACCACGGTGCGAACCGGGAGAGAGCGCGTTACTGTGAAGGCCGCGCTCCGTCGACCCGTCACGCCGCCGTGCATGCCTCCTCCAAGAGCGCCACGGCGCGTCGCGCTATCTGGCTGCCGCCGCCGTGGCGTGGCGGCTGCCCCGCCTTCGCGCCGCCGCTGCCTCCTCTCCGGCCGTTCAAGATCGCGTCGCTGTCATCGCAGAGATGGAGCGCCGTTCTTTGCCGCGCAGAACCTTGACCTCGCCGCCGCCGCACGCGCCGCATCTGCCGCCGCCGCCGCCACCTCGCTCGCTCGCTGCCGCGGCTCCCGCTGCCGATCTTGGCGCCCTTTCGCGCGCGCGGCGTCTCTGCCGCCGCTTCGCTCGCGGCTGCTGCCGCGCGCGAGCTCGATCGTCTGGCGACGCCGCGTGCTCGAGGCGGCCGAAGCGCCGAGATCGCCTGCGGACATGGCGCGCATCGGGGCTGTTGCGTGGAGAGGGCTGCCGACGCAGCCGCTGCCGCCTCCGGAGAGGAGTGAGCGGGACAGCCGAGTCGCTGCTTTGCTACTCATTGGGCTGCTGCGAGGCGGAGAAGGAGATGAGCAAGAGATGCTCAAAGCTACTGAGGATAGTATGGCTCTGATACCACTTGTTACTCGTTGGATTCTTGCTGTTGGTGATATCAAGATCCTCACTCTCATCGAGAGGATGACACTTGGAGATGGGGCAATTTTTCTTGTTTATTTCTCACACAATGTCATGCCAACCTGAGGGGTTGGGGATACATATTTATAGGCTGCTAATCAATCAAGCATATGCTAAGATGCTAGTCCTAGATGCTAGTCAAAAGTTGTCCTAAAGCTAGTCTAAGATGCTAGTCTAAAGCTGTCTTAAAGCTCAAGATGCTGTCCTTGACATAAAGACTTATCCATCACTCAAGGGGACACTTTGATCATTAATTTCTATAAAATTATGTTGTTTCAAATAAAAATAATTATACATTATGAAAGTGTATTTCATGATGAATCTAGTAATACCAATTTCGTGTTGTGAATCTTGATGTTTCCTTACATTTCGATGGTGAAATAAAAAAATGTTTGACCGGCATAAATTTGAAAACAACTTACATTTGGAATTGGAGGTAGTAATACCGTAGCTAAAATTTTTCTGGGATGAAGACTTCTCATCAATGCATGTTTCCCGTTCCAATGAAAAGACGGCAAGAGCTCTCATCTCAGTACACACGAGTCGCAACGCATAACTTAATGTTTCCACAATTTTAACAACTCATTTCAATTTGTAGTACTACATGTAAATCACCTGCAGCTGTCGACTAGTATCTGTATAGTATTAACGTGCAAAGCACAAGCAATACCAGTCTTTGACCATATAACCATGAACCATGTCGTTCCTGCACGGCTGTACCACAAGCCTTAGTAGTACATGCTAATGCAACAACAAATACTACTCCCTGCGTCCCACGATACAATCCAAGCCCACCACATGCATAAACTAAGAAAGCACTAAATCAAAAAAAAAAGTTAACCGGAACCAGAAGAAATCCCGGTCGACGGCCGGTAACGGTAACCGGTCAGTTACCGGAAAAATCGGTCACATTTTGAAAATCAAAATTTGAATTTTGAGATATTTTGAAACCGGTAACCGGAAAAACTGCCGATAACCGAAAAAACCGGAAAAAACCGACCAAAATTCGAAAATCAAAAATTCATACCGGCCGGTTTTTTCGGTTACCGGTCCCCACCGGTAAAAACGGTAACCAGTGGTTACCGACCAGTAACCGCCGGGATTTTGATCCCTGGTACATACCCTTATTTAAGAGCACATCACTACCAAACCACTTTTTCTATATTAAAGCAAAGGCATAGAGTGAAAATGTTACAATAACTACTTTTGATTCCTTTAATGGACTTGTATTGTGGAACACTCCGTTATATTGCGGGATGGCGGGTAGTCGAGAACTTATCATGCATAAAACCTGAGAAACACACTTTCAAGTGGGTCTTAACTCTGAAGTAGAGAACTTATCATGTACACAAAGCTACCACCAAACTTACAAATTACTAGGTCCTCTCAGGAAACAGTAGGTTTTGTCCTATTGGAGATTAGGCATAATCGATACCCATAGTTTGATTCAGAGTACAAAACAAGCAAAAGAACCACAAAGTACCAGCAGAAAGAGCAGGGGGCATCGTTCTCTTCTACTACAAACTAAAACTGCTCACTGAAAATGATATCGACCGTCATGGTAAGCTTCCTCTCGTTCTTTTTCAGTTCGAATAGACAGATATCTCCAACTCGCAGACGGTTGTCACGAACGAATTTGCACCAACCTCCAACAAGGAACCACCTCTTACCGTTCCTGATCTGCATCTTGGTGCGCCATATCTCCCCCATCCACTGGAGCAACATAGTTTGATTTCTGTCTGGAAGATGTTCAGCAGCATATCGTGCACCAATTTCCTAGTATTTTACAGATATAAACACGTTACAATGACATGTCGACCAATTCTGTCGGCAAAATAAACAACCCTCGAATTGAGAGCTGTATTATAGGGTTTATTTCGGTTTGACTATATAGGTACACATAGTTATCCAGTTCGGGAAAATGTCATTTCTGTTATCAGTGATGTAACTGTAAAAGTAAAATTCAAGCCAAATAGCTTGCTGATATTTAGGGTAGATTGGAGCCACTTGACGATGAAAATCGTGTCCACTTCAACAAAGCACAGGTTGACAAAACAAGAACCAAAACCTATAATCTCTACTATTATAAAGATCATATTCCGTCTCGTTCCTTGGTCCACACCCTCACACCTCCCACACAAAACCCCTAAAAAAGACCAGAAAAAAGCAGACTTAGGATCCCACTGCTAATAAAAAAAAACCTCCCCCAAACAAACTCATGTCCTTATCTCTGAATCACTAAAATTAGTTTATTATGGCAGGTCACAATGACATGGAGGCTTTTGACTAATACTTCCTCCGTTGATTTTTATAAGGCCTATTTATTTTGTGATCTTGTCAAAAATGATAAGGCGTGCTTGTTTATTTAATGCTATTTTACCTCTTTTCTCCTTATTTGTTTCATTCTCTTTCTTTAGCATTTATGAATGACTAACCACACAAATTATTTTATCTCATTTTTCCAAAGCACTTAATGGAAGGGTATTTTAGTCATTCTCCTTTGTGACTTTGTCAATCTTAGAGCTTTCGTAGTCTACATGCCTGATCAAAATAAGCTTTATAAAAATCAACGGAGTAATAATTATAATAAAAAGAAAGAATTGAGCTTACTAGGATAGCTTGTTGATTAGCACGAACGCTGCTCTTTTTCATGATTGCTACATAAAGGGGAGCTTCGGATTGGATGGCTTGCGCTTTCTCTTCAACTATCTTCTTTTGCAATGGAGATAGACTGCTCTTGGATGGTATAATGTAGGGCGGCTTAGAAGGACGACCATGAGAGACCTCGCACTCCAGTGATTCGTGAGAAATTTCATGCCTGTTTATCTCTGAGGAAACATTTTCTCCTGCAGAAGTGCAGAAAATTTACATTATAAGAAAGAAAAGTCTAAAAATGTGTCAATTTGTTGAAGTCTAGCTATGATTTTCTAAGATACCAATATACCATTGGTGGGTTCCTCCTTAATATGGACCGCCGAAGCTATCTTTGTATTTGTTCTACCATGCCTTGAGCCAACCTTTTGAACACCAGTTCCTACCCTCGAATGAGTTGTTTCTCCGTGAAGTAGATGGACTGTAAATTTGGATCTTCTCCCATCCTTTGCTGGTACAAAGATGCAGATATCTCCCTCCTGCACACGATTGTCATGGACAAAGTCTAACCAATGCCCCCTAAGAATGTGCATACTTCTATCTTTTCTCATGTAGAATTTGGGATGCCACTTCTTGCTCTTGCCAGGCCTTTGAAGTGTGACAGTGGCACTTTCATGTGGAAAGTGTACAACTGCGTATTCTTTAGAAATGATCTGATTACAGATGAAACAGGATTTGATGCCATTAACAAACAAATAATAATAATAACTCAGGCCAAACCAAAGAACAAATGTGATTTCAATTGTCAAGCAAGGAAAAAACATTTATCCAAGTGTTCAGAAGGTTCATGAGAACATGAAGATAACAGAATTTTCCCCCTATAATATTAAAACATAAATGTACAGGATCAGCAAGCAACAAACAGTTCATATTGAAAGCAATGAGTTGCCCTTTCAACAGAAAAGAAGGGTAAATTTACCAGATAAGGACTGTTCCTAATAATAGCCACAAAAACAGGAATTTCAGGTTGAATTTCCTGGATAAGCGCAACTACTTTCTCCTTTTGTGCTTCAGATAGATAATTCCTACGTGATAGCACATAATCAGGCCATGGAGTTGTCTGAAGATCATCCGAATCAAGAGATCTGTATTCAGAAGGACTGTCTTTTCCTGTACAAAATTTCACAAGTAAAAGAAAGTATAGGAATAAGTAATCTAACATTTGAAGCACATGTGCAAATAACATAGCATTATAACCTGATTCCTCAGATGAAGAGGACGTTGCAGCCAACTTTGCAGTTTTTCTTCGATGACTGGAGTCACCCCTTTGACATCGACCAAATCTTTTACTTCCTGATGTTTTTATGGTATCATCACGAGAGCTGCTTGAAATATCAACAGAATATGCATTTCTTTCTTGAATACCAGAAGTGCTATTTATGCCAGCACAGGAAAATACTTTCTCACAATCATCAGAATCGAGGATGAGAACCTTAAAATGAGAGTTCTCAGTGTGACGGAACAGCAAGGAATCATTCTCTTCTATGTGATGGGCATCAACAAATGCTTCCCATCCACATCGCAGGACTGTCTTATTCATGTGCTTGGTGACTTCAACAACATATAGAATACCATTAGGAGATTCTAGTTTAATGGTTCCTGATATCTTTCCTCCGAAATGGTTCAGAAATCTGTTTGGCACAATCTGTAGCAAAAATATTTTAAAGTATTCAATATAAACAGAGTAATTCTCGTAATAGCCAGAGCAACAGAAAATATGAAGCAATGTAAAAGGTGTGTGCTACAGCGAGGAAATACATTTATAGATAGAGCTTGCTTTTTATGGTTATGTTTAATACTGCCAAAACTACAACCAAAAAAAATATTCATATCACCATATGAAATTCACTAATCAAAGATTGTGGAACAGGCCAATGTCAACTTCGTCATTCAGAAAACAATAAAAAACAGTAAATACATTTATTTTTTTGTTGAAAACATGCTGGGAGCTGCACTTACAGGTGGGCCCCGCTTCGAATTTCTTTTCCCTTTCTTTTAATTTGGAATTGAGGGAAATTACCATATTGCCAAATAGAAGCCACCCTTCTCCCATCGCCTTTCTCTCTTACATGGGCCTCACAAAAGTTTTTTTCTTTTTAATCCATAAATTAGAGAAATTCCCAAATTGCCCAACATATATATTGGCCCGTTGAGACAGAATATTAACACATTATTGTTTTCTAGCTAAACATAATAATGATTATGTATGGTCATTCTCCGCATGCTTTGCAAACATGAGGATTTGCTTACCGAACCATATGGGTAGGTATGTATATTCTCCAAACGATTACACATAGGGGGGTTTGCCTAGAGGCTAGAGGACTATGCAAGTGAAGTCACAAGCAAAAATGGTTATGGTCTTCCCACTTGACCTCTATGGATTTACAAATATTAACTCTAAAAGAATCTGTGAATTTATCATTTTTTTGTCAGAAAATATTTACAAGACCATAGTAGAAAAACAGATCATGATCGATGTAGAACACAAAGTATGCCAATCATCTACAGTTAGAAGTCCCTACACTCCTTTCTCTTGAATCTACTTTAACGAATGTAGTGTAACGCAGGAGTCTAACTATTGAATTCTCATCAAAACCCCAAGATACCAAAGTTTCTCTTGTTATGATGCCTGAAATCTTAGGGATATTTTCACATTCCTACAGAGCAGGAGAAAGGGGCAGAGCTCCTGCCCTTGTTTAAAAAAAGAAAAGGAAAAGAGATAGCTTGGTATAAATAAGCCACTTCTTGGTCTTCGACCCCAAAGTGACGGCGAGCACCACCAATCCATGCAATGGGATGTGGCTGGCCATTCATCCATCTCTTGATTCAAAATAGGAACAGAGCAGGTTTGGAAAAGGATCTAGTGCCTAGGGTTGGCCATTCAGTTAGCACCGTTCATTTCTTGCTAGCCCAAATCAAGTTTACAAATTCTGACCAGTTTTCCATGTAAAATCAAGTGCTAAAGACAACGTATGCAGGCACAGAAGACAGTGAACCAGTGAAGGGATTACCATGCTATGCTTAGAATTGGCAGTCATACGCCTGACAAAACAGTTCATCTTTCCACCCAAATGGTCTATGTATCTTTTGCAACAGTCGCATGATTTCTTTATCTGGGAACCCCTTCCAGCCATGTGAGCTGAAATTTGCAGCTTATGTCAGATGCAAAATCAATGAATAAACAAATTTCCCAGAGAAATGCTATGCCATGCCAGTGTTATGTGGTCCTAAAACTACCATGCAAAGGATTGAACACATCAGAGCAAGGAAAGGTGATATTATTTTCAACAAACAAATAAAAACACAGCAGTGAAGAATTGCTCTCGCCTCTTATCACTTTCTTGCTGCAAGTAAGACAAGGCGGTCACGCCCTAACCTTTCCCAGGAAGCTCAACAAGGCTAATGGTTTTGCGGAGAAGACGGCTAAAAGCTTCAGACGTACATACCAGAGATATATAATATACAGGCCAGCCCACATGACATGAACAGACACCTGAGTACCTGACAGAGTTGCATTAATCAAATGCACCATGGAGCATCAAATGTAGGTTTCGCCAGTCCGCCACTAGGCACTGCTTAACCTAGGCTTCTTTAGTATAATTTATGGTTTTTTTAGTTGATTTATTTTATATTATAGTTGTTAGTAGCTTTTTGATATAATTAAATTTGAAAATATAAAAAATATATTATCCTATCATAGACAATACAAAGAAACACTGAACAAATTAAAAAAGTAAAAAACCTAAAACCAAAAAAATTAAAAAAATATAATTAAAGAATAATAAATTAGAACTTGGAAGTTAGAAACCGGTGCCACTCGGTTGGACTGAAATAAACTATCTTACGGCTAAAATTGCACTGTAACTAGCTAAAATTATACTATACGATAATAGCTTATTTGGTGTAACTTAGGTGGTGATCATTTGGGCTTTTTTGTGGCTTATAGCTGAAAAGTACTGTAGCTGACTGAAAAAAACACTGTAGCTGACAGAGGCTTATTTAGCATAATTAAATTTAAAAAATTAAAAAATATAAAATATATGTTAGCCCATTACGTATAATACAAACAAATACAGGAAAAAAAGAACCGGCAAAAAAGCTCAACAAAAAGCCAAAAGTTCAGAAAAAGATGAAATTTATAAATAGTAAAAAATAAGCCGAAAGCTAAAAGCTGAAACCAAAACGATCACAGCCTAAATTTTACAAAAAAAATTTAAAATAGAAAAAATAGATTAATCTATGACGGACAACGCAAACGAATACAGAAAAAAAAAGAACCGGTAAAAAACTCACAAAAAGTTAAAACCAAAAACTAAATTTAGAAATAGTAAAAAATAAATTAAAAGTTAAAGACTTAAGCTAAAATGAGTGTAACCTTAAGGATGAAATGCGCGGGGCTTACAATGACCACTGATAAGTTTTGTATCTGCAGGAGCTGTCGCCAGATAACTAGAAGAACACTAGAATCTATTATTTAAGGACTAGATTCTGAAGTACTGTACTCTTTTAGCATAAGAAATCGAGCGGAAGAGGATGACCTGACTTTACAGAGCACTGTAGCACATAGTTGGGGCATCAGCACCATTCGATGGACCTTGTGGGTGTTGAATTATATCACGAGATATTCAATTCTCGTGTGGTATGATTTACGTCCACTTCATTTCGGTTTGAGTTTCTAATTTCTAATTTATTTTTTATTATTTATAAATTTTATCTTTTCTAAATTTTTTGATTTTTTAGCTTTTTTGCCGGTTCTTTTTTTCTATATTCGTTTGCATTGTCCGTAATGAATTAGCATATTTTTAATTTTAATTTTTTTTAAATTTAATTACGCCAAATAAGCCACCTTTAACTACAGTGTAATTTCAACTATAAACCACTATTTTTCAGCCCAACCGAGCGGCACCTTAGACCATTTGATATCGATCCAATGGCCTACAAAGGTCTTGTTTGTTTAGGTTTCAGCTTTTGATTTATAGTTTCTATTTTTTTTAATTTCATTATTTTGTATTTTTTGATTTTTTTGGGTTTTTTCTTTTCTTTTCTCGTATTCCTTTACCTTGTCCGTGATGGACTAACATGTTTCTTCTATTTTTAAATATTTTAAATCTAATTACGTCAAAAAAAATACCAGCAACTATAGTACAACATAAGCCGCAAACAGTGCCAAATAGTAAAAACACCAAAATGAGCAGCACCAAAAACATGCAGTGATAACTTACTGTTGTAAAGGCAGAGGATCCAGATCCAAAATAGGGCATGGATTCTTTATATATATATATATATATATATATATATATATATATATATATATATATATATATATATATATATATATATATATATATATATATATATATATATATATATATATATATATATATATAGACTGAGTGTTTCATGCACCATGGTGCCTAGGCACCCATATCAATACCCGTTGATTTGCTTTGAGATTCATAACGTTTGATGTGGGTATCTTCATATACCCATAAAAAGTATATTTGAGATGTCAAACTCAAAAAAATTAAATTCAACTTCAGTTTAATTATTTTGAACTATTTTTATGGTATATACTCACTTTGTAGTCGCATTGAATTCAAAAGTAGTTCAAACTAGTTTGAACTGAGTTCAAAACTTACTTACCATAAATATATTAAGGGTATAAAACATTTTCATACCCAAACTCAAAAAATTATCAATCATACACGTGTATCGGATGTGGGTGCCTAGACACCATGGTGTCTTCACGTAATTTTCTATATATATATATATATATATATATATATATATATATATATATATATATATATATATATATATATATATATATATATATATATATATATATATATATATATATATATATATATATATATATATATATATATATATATATATATATATATATATATATATATATATATATATATATATATATATATATATATATAGGATTGAAATGGGACACCTAGGTGCCTGAGACACCTAGGCTCCCTAGTTAGATTGCTTTTAGATATGTGCTAGAGCAATGGTATGTATGGTATGTAATATATTAGGCATGCTAACTCAATCATGGAAGGAAAGTCTTAATCATAGATGGAAAGTCTCAATCACACTAGCACGCATCTAAAAGCAATCCAAAGGTAGGAGACTAAGTGTCAGACACCTAGGTGCCCTCATTATTTATACTATATATATATATATATATATATATATATATATATATATATATATATATATATATATATATATATATGACACGAAATGGGACACTATGGTGCCTGGGCACCATACCCCGCTACCTTTAGATTGCTTTATGATGTGTGCCATTGGAATGGGTACAAGAAATAACGGGTCAACCCAATTGCATTCCCTGATATAGAAAGAAAAGGGTGCCGTGGTATTTAATTTGGCAGGTCTTCTTGCTTTGCTACCGCATTAATGTTGATTAGTTGAACCAACTGGCAAGGCAATAAACAACTGATTTGTATTAATTCCAAAATCATGTGGGTATCTACTTATTGTATGAAGATATTTTTGCATAAATTATTTTTAAGTCTTTGACTTTAGAGTTTTATTTTTGAAATTAAACTCAATTGATGACTTAGTCTCATTTAAGACTCCATTGCAATATATAGACATCTTACTAATTACTCTTAAACTCTTGATGCCTCTACTAAAACTTTCATATCTCTTAGTATTAGCTCAATAGATGACTTAGTACATTCTGATGGCAGTAAAAACAGTAAAAAAAATCTCTTGAAAGCCCTCCTCTCAACACAGTAAAAATAAAAAGCCCACTGAGCAGACAATAAAGGGTATTAATTTGGGACACGTGGGAAGAGAATCGAAGAAAGACACAAAAAAAATAAATCAAGTATACTCTGCCATGAGTTAACCTGGCACTTCAGAATCTATTGGAAGATTTCGTGCACCTCTAGTTGGGGCTACGATGCAGAGCTAGACATGTACCGTGGCCTCTCGAAGTTCCCCGGTGACGTACTTTCTCCGTTCTTTTCAACTCATAGGATCTTCTTCCGAACGTAGATTTTTTTTTAAAAAAAAAGCAAAAGTATGCTTAGTAAATCTCTTTTTAGAAAAATTACGAACCTTAAAACAAAGATGAAGGCAAATATGAATAACTAGAAACTAAAGTTGAAGATTTGTCCTACGTGATATTTAAGTCTACGACTATATCTAATCTTCAATTAGATTTGTATTTTACAAGTTGATACAAATTTGTCGTTATCTAATATTAACTATTTTATTTTAAGATTCGTAAACTTTTATAAAAGGTATGTTCTTTTTTTTACTACGGTTGATACCTTTTAGCCCTAACGCGAACGCTTATACAAATAAAACGAATGCCGATAAAGAGATTTGAAAAAGTTATCATGATAAACCGTTTCAAAAAAAGCAGTGGAGAAGCCATCACATTTATTTGTTTAGAGAAATTCATAAACCATAAAATATAAGCCATAAGCTGAATAAAAGTGGCCGAAAGAGGTGTACTGAGCAAAACCCCAGGAACAGAAATTTCCTATAGCCCTTCGAAACAAATGATTGAGCTTCTAACATTCCTATAAGATGGCTTAATCTATAGGAGTTTGGGAAGAATTCTAATATAAGGTTAGACCTCCTGGAAAAAAATTATTTGTCTTGCATGGACCTCTCTTTTTAAATTCCTATAAAATTCATGTGGAGCATTCAAACACTTCCCAAAAACAATTCTTCTGTTTTAGATTCCTATATGCTTGCTGTCTGACCCAGATTTTACAATTGAAACATTTGCCTTGCTTCTTCTGAGGGCACTTTCTAGAGCGGTGTCCGGTATTTCTGCAATAGAAATAAGTGGAATCCTTTTGAGGTTTACTTAGTGTAGTACTACTATTATTTCCACTGTGATGGTTTTCCTTTAACATTCCGTGCAGAATGGGTTTATGTGATAGCTTGTATGGATGGTTAGGGTTATAGCGAGCATCAACTATTAGTCTTCTTCTCTTACTTCTGGCAGTGGTAGTTATCTTGCTTCCATCCATTGAGTTTGATTAGCAAGGATTTGATCTATAGGTCTTCCGGGTAGGTATGGAGAGAATAACAACAAACTAGTGATTCGAATCTTGACTCTTGATGCGAGTTGAGACTTCTAGTCATTGTTTTCTTGGTAAGATTGTTTCTCTAACTATTAGAAGGTCGAGAGGTGTTCACTTGTCCTTGATTGTCTTTGTTTTGGTTATTTGCAACTTGAATCCTTGGACGTGGTGGGGTTTTCAGAAAAAAGAGTGAGAGGGAATAGCATGAGATACGAATAGAATCGTGGAGATAAGGTAATTGTTGTAGGGGTGGCCCCACCTAAACCCAGCAGGCTTGGTAGGAGGTTATAAAGTCCAGAATAGGCCATGTGTAACGACATAAGTGCCCCTGGAAGGGATACTCAAATGTAAGGGTATAATTGTAAAAACACTCCCCATGTATATATATGGAATACAGGCCATGGGGAGGACCCAGGCCATTACTCATCTCCCTCACTCTCCACTACCATCTCTCTCTGTTTGGTCTGTAACCACAACAGTAATCTAAGCCCATTATGATTTTTTTGAAAAAGCATACCCCAGAAGCTAGGGTGGCACCCAAATCACACAAGTTTTTAAAAAATATTTTCTTGTGACTGCGAAATATAACGCCCAAGGGTAAGAAGGCAGTGCACAACGTCTATTCGGGGGAGCACACATAAGAGGGTGCAGGGTTCAACATACATAATCCATTTTAGAACGAAACCATCTTATCTTTATGAACATTTTCAACGTTCCTAACCTTAAATTTTGGAGTAGGGGTAAGAGAAGGGGAACAAAATTTTCCTTTGAAATCAATAGAAGGAAGAGGAAAGTATTCGGAGGTAATTTGATTGGTATGAGTACTCACTCTTGTATTATCATTTTTTTGCAAATGAAACTTTGTGGTAAAAATTGATTTTTTTAGTAGTTGTTTTGAAATACTCTTTTTTTACAAGAGAGTTCTTTTCTCTTTTTTTTTGCCAGGGTATTCTAACCTCTTCCAATATTCAAATATCAATCAATGAACTAATTCATTCCCATATTATTTCTATACATAGAGTTTAGAATCTAATGACCTTGATAATTTAACTTCCACTTTTGCAAATTATACCTAGGCTATCTTCCTTCATTACTCAATCATAGTATTATTGCTGTCTAAAACTCCAAACAGTGAGTGCGATTATTTATTTTGATCCACCGATCATATGATTTCTATTGCATCGTCCATAATATTATTAATCGAATCAGGGTTACCAAATTCTTAAATGAGTCTGAATTTCCACCACAAATTTATAAATCCATCTCAGGTTCGTTATTTGCCAATTTAATCAGTCTTCATTCTACTAAAAATCTAGTATCCTTTATTTTATATCCACCAATATCTTTTGTATCATAACTTCCTAATAATCCAATCTTGTGTTATTGATTCAAAATCATAATTTTCTCCTCCAGTAACCAACCTAAATCTTTACTACCTACCTCCAAACTAATTCATTATTATGAACATCCTCCGACAATAATTTTATTAATCAAGTCTATATTCCGCTAGTTGTTATCACATCTCCAATTTCTCAAAAATTCAATTAATTCATCCAGTAATCGATCATATTCTATTATTCCACTATTGTAAACATCTCTTAGGAATTATACAATTTATCAGTATTGTAATCCATTAATTATTTTCACAATTCGTATTCTCCAAGAATCAATTAATTCATCTATCTAGTCAATCTATTCATTTAGGCTCCACCCTTTTTATTCATCCAGAATTCACACTACTATTATTTCCTTTTGATGATTGACACGAAACCCGCCAACATTTTTGCGTGTTCACGACAAACATCTATCTTCTTACCTTGTGATTCTATATATTCTTCTCCATTCATTTTTTTTTTGAAAATGAGCTTCCAATTTAAGCTTTGTGATTTTGACCCAATGTACATTTTCAAAGAGAGTTTACAAGAGGAGTCCTAAATTTTTATCATTTTGAATTTGGGATAAGAGAGCTTTAAAGCAAAAACAATGGCTAGGGCAGCATATAAGTGAGGGGGGAATTATCTAAGAGAGATGCGAATGAGCAATAGTACCTATATTTTGCAAATAGATTTTGAAGAAATAACTTTAATTATGAAACTAATGACCAAGCTAACTAGATCACGACCTACAATTGATATGCTTTGATACCAGCCCTGCTAGACCCGGATTTTACAATCCAGAATCCTCTGTGATTCCACCATGCTATTCCCTAGATCAGTAGATAGTGCTCACAAATACAATATGGAACATCAAAATACATATAATGCAAAAGCGTAAATATGATAGTAGACTTACACATGGGCCAATCAAGCCGAAACCAATAAAATACAGCAGCTGAAACGGAACACACAGGTGGACCCTTAGGACGTGCCCACAGGCAGCTAACTAGGTTCGCAACCAAGTTCTTGACCTCTTCATCTTCTTCACCATCATGACCAGGTGTATTGCTAAAGCGTAGCAACTGGATTAATTGAGTGAGCGAGTGTGAGTATAAACCACCATACTCCGTGAGCCAATACACAGGATGCAAATAGATAATATGCATAGCTTATCAAGGGAAGGCTCGGGTTATTTTATTGCCATAAATTGCTTTTAAAATGCGATACATAGAAATTTCCTGAGACCTAGTAGTTTTAATTAAAACAGATTTTATCAATGTACAAAAGAATGCAATAATAATAGTGATCCAGATTCCATCCATCGTTACATGGTTTCTACATCATATGCTAATCTTTCAGTGTTATAACCGCTTACCTTATCACTGGGCCGACACCCAGGGCAACACAAATCAGGGCTTTTTATTGCCCACCACTTTTCCTATTTCACCCACAAAGTTTTTGAAATAGAACTATATCTAGTTAAGTTCTCATATTTGCCAATGATCGTGGGCACGACTATTCGAATAGTTTTTGACTCCGCAGAGTTTGTATACTTTCACCACAAGAGACAATCTGCCTGTTGCTCTACATGATTCCTTAGTCATGTGGTTGAGTAGATCATCACAGTAATTTTTCAAAATATTTGACCCCTTTTGTCATCTTACCCTATGGGCTGCTCCCACTTGCGATGGGTCCCATACGTTGCGCGGGATGTTAACCACTGATACTAGCGCATTCGGACTCCACTCTCCACAACGCTAGCATGACAGGAAAACTTCACCCTCCGCTCGGTGTCCCTTTAGGCCTCTCCTTGCCCTTACAATATTCCACTCCTTTCCTCTATCGTTGAGATAAATCCGGAGGTTCGATAGATTTACTTAGCCAAGTTGCAATTTGCAGACTTGTG
The DNA here is from genome assembly GCA_036346575.1 of Dendrocalamus sinicus. Taxonomy (NCBI): domain Eukaryota; kingdom Viridiplantae; phylum Streptophyta; class Magnoliopsida; order Poales; family Poaceae; genus Dendrocalamus; species Dendrocalamus sinicus. The sequence continues at coordinate 3,146,111 of CM070658.1, forward strand.
GTTGTACTATTTTATATAGGAGGCCATGGCAAGATTCAGTCCTTCGAGCTATCTGGGTGGTTCTACCACAATCCACACTCTCGTACTTCCACAGCACCATACCCCCATATCATCTGCCCAGATATTTAAGCAAGTTGGGGTTTTTGGAGCATAAAATATCCATGTCAAAATATACCATCCATTTTCACCCATGACTTCCTAAATCAGTTTCTCATGATTGAAAGTAATGCTTGAGACATTTTAGTGCCCCCTGTGTATCTAAGTAGTACTAAGCATAGCATATAATGAAGGACTTATTTTTGAAAGTTTTACCATTATAATTTTGCTAGGATGACAAGGCTTAAATACTCAAATATTCCAAAAGAGTGTAATATTAACAAGTTAAATAATGGCATGTAACTAGAATTCTTAAAACAAACATAGATTTACATATGAAATAACAACATGCAATTTGATAATTTAAAACAGAAATAATTTGCAGAAAATGTAAGTTCAACATGATCAAAATATTGACTCACCTTGCGTGGTTTTGAGCTCACTCAAAGCTTTCTCATTTGATAGTCTTAAGCTCTTGGTCTTTATTTTAAAAATGGATCTTGGTCTCGCTTTATTCGTTGATTCTTCAAGACTCCAATTTCTAATTACACGCTAAACAACTGAATCCAAATAAATATAAATAACTCAAAAGGTTCAAATAAATCCAAATAAACTCAATTTAGCTTTATTATGAGTTAATGGGTGCTTTGAGGTAAGGTTGATTGGGCGCGGAGTACTGACGGAGTCAAATTGGGTTGGAGCGAAGTGATGAATGGCTGAGGGAAATTCACCCAAATGGATATTAAGGAAGGTTCATGATAAAGGAATATTCACAAGAATATTCCGCTTAGAACTCGAAGATGGCTTGGCATAGCCAATGATAGAATGTCATATCTCGATCTTTTAATTTAACAACTTCTTTTGAGTATTTTTATATTTATTAAAGAAGTTCCAAGAGTCGAGCTAGATATATGGACAAGTGTATGAATTTAGTTGGGTATTAAGTATTGTATTGGTCGAGTGTTGCCATTTATAAATTAGGGCAGGGGTTCCATAGGCGATGTATACAACTTTTAGTTTATCGAATTAATTAATATTGCTAGTGATTTGATATGTAGAATTTTATACGGTCCTAATTATCAATTAAGTGTATAATTGGCTAAATATTTATTTTAGAATATATATTTGTGAGATCATTTCAATGTCTGATGACCTAGGGCTACTATATTATAGTACCTATATGCTAATATGACCTTTTAATTGGAGGCACTCTAAGAATCAATTGACATTGATATTTTATTCCTTTACTTAGCATGTAGCATAATTTAATCTTAATTAAATTTTATTTACATAGGGCTAAGCTTGTTATACATAACTATATTTCACTATCATTATTAACTAAATTTACTGTTAAGATTTAATTATCAACGTTAGATTAACAACATGGTTTATAATTTTATTAGGGCCTACGGAGAACATAAGAATTTCCTAAAATGTTAGGCTTTATAGATATTTCCTCTGTTTTTAACTATTTTTAGAAAAGTCCTTAATTAAGGTGGACACTTCAATTTAAATCTTTTAATGGCATACTATTTATAGTTGGGACTTATTTAATTATGTGCAAAGCAATATTTAATTCTAAGTAGCATCGTCATAGTTTATGTATTTGTGGCTTAATACTTCAGATCATTGTTCGAAAAGGATTCTCATAGGAAGGACGATCATATTTTATAGGGTTAAATTTTGTATTACTTAATTTTATAGTTCTTTTGCCATGCAAGCAATTTTAGGATTTATTCTTTAGGAATTTTCCAAATTATCAACCATTATTTCATGTGGGATGTTAGTCGAAACATAAGCTCTCATTTCACCTTCCTACTTATTTTGTTAATTAGCCAATTAATCTCTTAATTGCTCATATATATATATATATATATATATATATATATATATATATATATATATATATATATATATATATATATATATATATATATATATATATATATATATTATTTGAGCCCAAATCAATTATCTTAGCTTCCTTGGTTTATTTTCTAAGTATTTCCTAATTAAAATGGGCTAATAAAAATAAAAAAGAGGGGACTCGAACCCAGATCTCCTGAAGCCTTCAACATGCTTCTACTGACCAACTAGGCAGCTGCCCTTTTGTGATTCGGAGGGGGGCACAAACTAAAAGAGGTAGGCCACGAGCGGGCTCAAAACAGAGCACCCAGGCGACGCTCAGTGCTGGCTTTGCCACTGCGGCTGCTAGCCGGAGAGAGAATGGAAACCACCAAAATGGGTCATCGGGAGGACGTAAAAGCAAGAAATGGTGAGGCTTTGGCTTGGGGCAGCACCGAGCATGGGCGGCAGCCGACGCAGGGAGGCTGCAAGGGTGGCGGCGCCAGAGTGGAGAGAGGGAAAAGTGGCGAGCGCATGAGCGTGAGAGAGGCCAGTGGAACTTACCCGGGCAGTTGGCACGGTCGAAGGGATGTCGACGTGTGTTGGCGTTGTGTGTGGGCGGTGGCGTAGAGGGGCTGCTGTGGGCAGTGAGCTGGGGTGGAGGAGGAGGCCAAGATGCTTCCACATGAAGGAATCGAGCCGAGGTGCCTTGTGGAGGAAATGGCCTTAGTGGGAGCGCCGATGGCCGGAATCAGGGAAAATGGAGACTCCGACAAACTCCACGCAGGAGAGAAAACCTCCCAAAAATATACCCAGTACCACAGAAATGGTCATGACAGACGGTCCTGAATAGTTATCGCAGACGGTTTTCTGAACCATCTGAATTTATGCGTCTGTGATAATATACGATTATCATAGACGGTTTGTGCGTCTGCATCCTCTCCTCAGCTCATTCTTTGGTTCTTATCAATGGGATCCCTGGTAGCTCTTTTTGATGCAAAAGAGGTGTTAGACAAGGTGACCCACTCTCACCACTATTTTTTGTGCTAGGAGTCGATCTTCTTCAATCAATTATCAATGAGGCAGCAAGAAGGGACCTCCTTAAGCATCCGATTTAACCCCTAGGCAATCAAGACTTCCCAGTGGTTTAGTACACAGATGATACTTTAGTCATTCTCCCAACCTGCTCCAGACAGCTCCTTTTACTTAGAGGTCTCCTGCATACTTTCTCAATGTCTACCGAACTGAAAGTCAATAATCACAAATCAGTTATGATTCCAATCAATGTTTCTCTAGAAAAAATAGACAATCTGGCAGGAGTGTTTGGTTGTAAAATTGGAACTTTGCCTTTTACTTATCTAGGACTTCCAGCTGGCATGACCAAACCAAGGGTAAAAGACTTCCTTTGGTGGACAGAGTGGAAAGATGTCTGGCAAGCTTAACAAACTTATTGTCCTATGGAGGAAGACTCATGATTGTTAATATACCCTCTCCCTTCAATCAATCTATCACATGTGCATGTTTAGAATACCAAAAGAGTTATTGATCACATTGATAAAGTATGAATGCACTATCTATGGAGGGTTCCATGACCCTCCAATCTTGGGACAAAGTGTGTAAGCCGAAAAGCAAAGGTGGGCTACGGGTTTTGAATCTTCAAGTCCTAAATGAGGGTCCTTTACTTAAACACCTACATAAATTCTACATGAGAAGTGATATTCCTTGGGTCCAACATCTTTGGCTCAAATATTATTCTAACTCGGTGTCTCATGCATTGAAAGCATATGGATCATTCTAGCGAAAAGACGTAATGAAAGGCATCACCCAATTTCGAGGCATAGCTATGGAAAGATTGGGAATGGGCAAGATATTCTATTCTGAAAGGATTGCTGGGAAGACCTTCTCCTTTGTGCAAAATTCCTGAGATTATTTTTGTTTGCCATCAACCAGGCATCTCCATCAAGAATTACTTGAGCTCCCTAGAGCTTCAATCTTTATATCACTTGTCTCTGTCTGAAGAAGCCTTTCAGGAACTCTCTCAATTGTTAAATACTCACAATGGAGTCGCTCTATGATAGCATTCCCTAGATCAATGGATATTCATTTGGGGTAACTCCCTTTACCCCTAACGAAAAATGGTATGCCCATTAGTATTGATAGTTTCTCCAGCATTTCCTCTCATATGGAAGAGTAGATGTATGCCTAAGCATCAAGTCTTCATTTGGTTACTCCTAAAAGATCAGCTGAACACAAAAGAAATGCTAATGTGGAGGAATCTTAATGTGAATGGGGACAACCTACGTGTTCTTTCTGCGGCCAATAGGATGGAAACCCTTGCACACCTCTTCTTTGAGTGCCCTTTCATCGTGCAATGCTGGAATGTTATTGGGATTCAATGGAGGAGGTGGCAAATATTGGTACACTAAAGAGGATTCTCTTTGCAAGATCAATGTACTCTAGTTCTTCCTTCGTGGAGAAGTTTATCATAACTGCTTGGCACATTTGGAAAGTTCAAAATAAGTTTATTTTTCACCAGCAGCTGCTCTATCTAAATGACTGGAAGGCAAATATGAAATCTAAAGCTACTTTGCTCCTCAATAGAAGTAGACTGGATGATCATCCTTTGATTTGCTCCTGGCTTCGGTCCTTTCAGCTTTTTCATTTCTTTTCTTAATTCCTCCCCCTCTCTCTTTTTCTCCTGTACATTATTCTTTATCAATATAACACAGTAGGAGCTTCTCCCACTATTTTCCCTAAAAAACATTTTTGTGTATTCTTAGTGCCCTCCTTAATTTAAATGACAATCAACATTAGTTGTCCTTTCTAGCTCTGGGCAAGATGAGTCTCATGGTAGTTTGGAGACTTATCCATTGTATTTCGTTCCTTGGTCATCAAGAGGCTCATGAAGCAATATTTGGGGCAGTGGTCTTGTCCTTCGTAAAGAAAACATGTGACCTTACTCATTAGGCACTCTTCAGGTTGGTGGTCTTCATCACAGTTAGGGTAGCTCACGAAACATTAGTTTGCCTAATGCCATTTTTCTCCACAACACGTACATCCTATTAGATTCATAAGGTGGTCTTCTGGCTGTTGGTGCTCCTTGCAGCGGGGGTAGTAGGGAACTGAGTACACATGGCAGTAGTGGCTTCTTTGCCAACATGTGAAGCATGCTCCTCCTGTAACATGGTATTGGAGTACATAATTGGGAGGTATGTCCTGCTTTACCACACTCGAAGCATGTACCACTTGGTTAAGCTTCCAGGTCTAGGGCACGCGCATATGGCACATGGCATGTGTGGGCCTAGATGAGTAGACATATGGCATGCATGTTCTGGACTGCACGCGTGGACATGTGCCAAGAGAGGAGGTTTTGGTCATTCGCCCTAGTCTAGGGTATGTTGGGCCGACGAGGACGTTGGGTTCTTTGATAGGGTGTGTGATAGCCTGCCCGGCCCATATGTGGCTCATGTATGTGTGTGTGTGTGTGTGTGTGCATGAGTGTTGAGTATAGTACCACCTGCTAGGCGATGGGAAGAATGACCAACATATAAACCCTTACTGTGCAACGATAACACCACTTGGTTAACCATTTTGCATGAGTGGATTAAGAAAAATGCAAATATGTTGTTGTGTGTGCATGGTTGGAGTGGGAGCCGATTTGGACCTTAGAGCATTACAAAGTTATGTTTGTAAACATAAAAAAGGGGCAAATTGTTTGGTTACACTACAAAGATTATATGATTTAGAAAATAACATCCATAGGTCACTGATATGTGGCCCCTAGCCTCATCTGTCATTCTCAATTGGATGCCATTTTTTTTATCTTATACATGCTTACAAATGTTATTAGCGAATTTTCCATAAATATAATGGTTTTGTGAATTATCAACGGCATGATTTTTCAAAGTCAAATTGAATTTTCTAGCCATTACAACTGATTTGGGGATATGTGTTAGGTGTTGGTTTGATAGACAAAATTTTGAATTACCTTAACGAAAAGATCCTGGTAGTCACGGTGGCAATGTTGTTCATCGGAAGTAAATTAGATGAGATTTATTTATAAATCACCTTGAACTCGATGGCAATGTTGTTCATCGGAAGTAGATCAGATGAGATTTATTTATGAATCACCTTGAACTGGTGTAAATCTTTGATGTATATATCATCAACGTCGTCCAAGTGAGTCGGTACAGCCAAACCCTCATGGTAAAAAAATTCGACAAAGAACTCACCTAAGAAAATCTAGAGCAACTTGATCTAGAAAAAGATACAAAAGAAATTAAAACATAAAATTATAGTTGAAAAAAGTCATCCAGCCACTCGACACCGAGAAGAAAGCCGAAGGGGAGAAGGGCTGGTGGCAGTCTAGTGGCGAAGCTCCTGGCAGATGCTAGCACACCGCCTTAGGAAGATGTGCACGGAGAATCTAATTACAATGTGACTATACCTTAACAAAATTACAATGGAACTAATTAACATGTTAGCTCTCAGAAAGATGTTAGCACCAAACCCATCGATCCTCCGATTTCAAGTACATGTATAAGTAGGCTATATGTACACTACTACGAGATTGTATACAAAGGATGAATTGAACCCAAATATGACTAGGGATGGAAACGGATCGGATAGAATCTAATAGTCTCAAATACGAATATGAATCCATATTTTTAAAATAAATATGAATACGGATTCGAATATTCTCGAATACAAATATGAATCGAATGTTGTAATGGATACGATTTTGAATCGAATATATACTTAATTTGGTCAAATATAAATATCATTCTACAACTTCTATAACAAATCTTAGTAGAACAAATTCCTAACGATTTTGTCGATTTTTCACCAGTTTTTAACTGCCTACAGGAATGGTTACCGGTTTCAAATCGTCCAAATTCAAATTTTGAATCACAAAATTCATCCGGGTTTTTCCCGGGTTCCAAAAATGGATCGAATACGAATATGAATATTCTCGAATACGAATGTGAATATTCTCAAATACGGATACAAATATTCTCGAATATGAATACAAATATTTTCAAGCACAGATTTTGTTTACCATATTCATGTTTTCTCGATATGAATATTGGATAAAATGGATTATCCATTACCATTTTTCACCCCTAAGTATGACCTACGTAGCAAGGGTGAAGCCAAGGGGGGCTTAGTAAGGCTTGAGCCTTACCTCCCTCGGTGGCAACCCCTGCGATGGTTGGTGACCAGCAAGACCCACGGTGACGTCGACCCATGGAGAGAGGCAGCTATAAAGAAAAACACAAAAAAAAGCCTAGTCAGCCCACTACCCTTAAGAAGCCCAACAAATTCATCTCATCAGCCCACCAAGACACCCACTCCAACTCACAAACCTAGCAATAGCAATTGGATTTCCGGGACCAAGAGAGGCGCGTCGGTGCACGACACAACACAGAGGGGGCTGGGGGCGACTAGGCGAGGGTGTGCGGTCGCGCATAGAAGGGGGTGCCGTCGGAGCTGGACTGAAGCTGGGGAAGCCAGATCTAGTGGCGAGCCAGCCGAGGGGAAGGTTGATTCAGCCTTCGGGGTCAAGGCCTTGAGGGGAGTCAGACCGGGGCGGCAAGGGGGCCGAGCCGGGGCAGGAGGAGCCAAACTAGGGCGGTGAGGGAGCATGACCAAAGCTAGGGGAGCTAGATCAGGAAGCAAGTCGGCCGAGGGGAGGCTAATTCAGCCTCCAGGGTCGGGGCCGCAGGGGAGTTATACCAGGCCTATGAGGGGGCGAGCTGGCGCAGGGGAGCCGGATCAGGGCGACGAGGCCAAGCCGCCACCAGTGAGTGTGGGCGGCGCCGAGGAGCACTGGGCCTTCTACGTGGCCTCACCCTACGCTGCTATGCGCTGCCTACCTGGTCGCTTGGAGAAGACAAGGACTAGAGACCTGACCGAGTGAGTGTTTTTGTGAGAGTGAGAGATTGAGAGAGCCAAGAGGTGAGAGGCCAGAGGATAGTGAAATAGGGGAGTCAGCAGTCACCCATCGGGGATCCAAATCTAGATCCAGTGAAAGCTAAGTGCCAGTGACTCACTGGCTGAGTGGTCATGCGCCTGTGCGAATTAAATGAAGTAGTGATCGGCATTTCGGTCCGTCCGCTGTCGGCCGGGTCTGGACCGACCGAGTGAGACACAGAGTTTCCTTCCTTATCAATTTAGTATTTTAGAGTTTAGATTTTAGAATTTTGCATTCAATGTATATAGATAGTTTAGTCCTTATAATTAATTTATATATTGATATATTTGTTTTGATAGAAATTAATAATTTATTTATAGATTTTGCTGTAATGGAGAAATAAACTTTGTGTAACTATTTTGCAAGTAATTCAAGTAGTTTTCGTCCAACCAACGAGAGTACAACTCAACCAAAGAAGCTTTGATTAGATAAAAAGAGCTTTAGTTATTGGATTGGTCGATGTGCTTAAGCTTGTAAGTGAAGATGCTTGTCAAAACTCAAGTCATGGTGGAGAAACAGGTTTGCTGAAAAAGATGGAATGCTTTAAATTTTTATTCATCATAAATTTCTTAATAACCATGTTGAGCATTACAAATGAGCTATCACTTGCTTTGCAAGAGAAGCATCAAGGATTGTCGAAGCTATGTGCTTGTTACAGGATGTGAAACAACGCTTCAAGATATGAGGGACAATGGGTGGGAGCCATTATTCAACCAAGTCAAAAGCTTTTATGAAACATATGAGATTGATGTGCCAAATATGGAATATCATATTGGAGTTATGGGTAAATCAGTTTGTTGGAAGCATAAAGTGAGTCAACATCATTATTAGAAAGTTGGCATTTTTAATGTTGTTATTGATGCAATTATGAATGAGATCAATCATTGATTCAATGAAGTTTCATCGGAGTTATTGGTATGCATGTCTTGTCTTGATCCAAATGACTTATTTTCTTAGTTTGATTTGATAAATTTGTTCAACTTGCTGAAATTTATGCTAATGATTTCACGGAAGTTGATTGGTTCTTATTAAGGAATCAACTTCAAACCTTTGTTCTCAACATTAGAAGAAGTGAAGACATCAATGGATGTTGTGATATATCAAAACGTGCTCAATTGATGGTTCAAACAAGAAAAGATAGAACTTTTCCGTTGGTATATCACCTCATCGAGTTGACATTGATACTTCCGATAGCAATGACATCTGTTGAGAGAATATTTTTGGCAATGAATATTATCAAAACAGATTTGCTCAATAAAGTAGCGGATGAGTGGCTCAATGACTTAATGGTGTGCTACACGAGCGAGAGATCTTTAGAAATATTAGTGATGATAAAATCATAAACCACTTCAAGGCATGAAGTAGCATGGAATGAATTTGCCCTATGATTCAAATTTGTCTCCTGATTCAAATTAGCTTAATTTGGTATGTTTCATAATATCTAAATTTTTATTGCCATTAACAATTTTCTATTATATCACTAATTTTGATATGTTGCATACATAGGTGCCTTATCGCTACTCCACACTCATGGTAGAATAATTATATATTTTTGGATATGCGCTTTCTATTATCGAGATACCTACTTTGTATTTTTTTCATTGTTTGTCTGCATCTAATTGTGTAATTTCTGTATGAATTTGAAATTTCATAAGAGCAAAAGACTAAATTTGTATCAACTTAGTTTATACCTATAAATAGTTCATCTCACTCTTAATTTTATTCCTGACTTCATCACTGCTACACAGGGGGTATGAGCTCAAGTTTCAGGAGGATAGTCTCGTAATGCTAGTTAGAAGCGAGGTTCACTAACACATACCTATTGTCAAATGCGTTCTAATTCTCCTGCGTTCTAATCCTCCGATTAACCTTTTTATGCAAAGCAGGGATGAAATCATAACTGAGGTGGGTGCGAGTGCGTATTTTGGCCCCGTTTATTTTAGCTTGAGCTTCTGGTTTATTTTTCACTATTCCTAAATTTCGCCTTTTTCTAGCTTTTTGAGCTTTTTTGCTGGTTCTTTTTTATCGTATTCGTTTGCATTGTCTGTGATGGTTAACATGTTTTTTCTATTTTTAATTTTTTTAAATTTAAGTACACCAAATAAGTCACCATCAGCTACAGTATAATTTTAGTCAGCTATAGTAAAATTTTAGTTATAAATTATTTTTAGTCTAAATAAGTGGCACATCTGATGTGTGGATAGACCTGATCCTTTTGGACCCTTGAGCGTACGCAGACGTACACGGCTAAGAGCTGCTACTAGATCACTTGATCCGGTCGGTCGTCCGTCATGACCGCATGAATGAGTTGTCCTTGTCACGGCCAGAGCATGCAGGCAATTCGTAAGCTACACAGGCTGATACATCATACATTTATCTACGTGAAAGAACATATGGGCACCCCGGCCGGTATGCATATACACATGATGCATGAACCATCTCTTTCGTATGCTGGCAGCCTGGCATCTAGAATGAAAATTTTATAGCAGCCTTGAACGAGAATTTCTGTACGTTCTAAACGAGCCCTGCTGTTTGATGGTCGGTACAAAATGCATATAGACTACTTATCTTACTAGCATAGTAGCACACTACCCCTCTGTTTATGCCTTTAGCTAGCAACCGCTCGCACATTGAGTCATTGTGTCTACGTTAGTGGCACCGCCGCGCGTAGCTGCTGCCTGACTGGCTACCTAGGTGCCGTTTAGTTAGAATGAAAAAATAGTTTATGGTTAAAATTTTATTGTAGCTGGTTGAAATTATATTGTATCTGATGATGGCTTATTTGGCCTAACTAAATTGTAAAAATTTAAAAATACAAAACAGGTTAGCCTATCATAGATAATACAAATGAATACAGAAAAAAAGAACGGACAAAAAGTTTTAAAAAGTCAAAAATCAGAAAAAGATGAAATATATAAATAATAAAAAAATAAGATAGAAATCGAAAGTTTAAGCTGAAATAAGCAAGCCACTAGTACCTCACACTTTCCCAGGCCTGCAGATCATGCATGTTCAGAGTTCAAAACAAACATAGATCAGGGCTCGGTTGAATGGTACATGCTAGCTAGCTAGAGGCAGAGCTATGCTTAAGCTCGGGCCCTGCATCCAGTGCGCATGTACGCTTTCCATAGAAACTTATCACGTCTAATTGAAGAAACATGTGAGAAGATTCTGTTTAATATTATGATGAATTATTATAATATTTATAGATTAGTTGATTGATTTTGTAAAAATTGCATTTGATTTGGACTGTTTTCTGAAAGTGTCTGGGAAATCGAAAATACCACGGTGTTTATGTGGTAGTACCGTTAAACGGTAATACCGACGTTGTGAGCAGAAGAAGAATGTTTTTTCCACTCGAATAGTAGTTCCGGTCTGAGCAGCAGAATGTTTTTTCCAGAGAGGTTCAATCCGAGGTTGCAGGGTGCGGTAGTACTGCTTTGGGGAGTGGTAGTACCGCAGTGTGGTAGTACCAGTATTGTAGGTGTGGTACTACCGATCTTCGCAAAAAAAGAGTTTTAGGGATTTGAGTCGTAGATTGAGTTGGGATGACTTGAGTCATTGAATTAAAGTTGCATGATGTATGTCTTAACTAATATAGATCAAGCTGTGAAGAACTTATGTCTGAAAATGATTTCTTTGTCTTTGGATGTGCAAGGTTGCTTAGAGTCAACTATGGTCAACGGCAATGATCGGGGTTAGGCTCATAGAGAACTTGAGGCCCAAAACGATCGAGGATGTTGGGAGAGACGGTGAGCTCAAACATAGCATGAAAAAGGCAGGAAATTGTAACAGACCAGCTGTTTATTTCAAAATTTTCAGTAGAAATTAATTTGATTTAAAATAAAATAAAGTGTTATTTGGTTGCTTGAATTTTGGAGATTTTATTTGCCTATTTTCAGATTTTAAAAAGAATTTTCTTAAAAGTAATTTAATTGAAAACATAAAAATATTACTAAATAAAAGGGTATTTTGAATTTTTGAAACATTCTATTTCAAATTAGTTATTTTAAAGCATTTGGCGTTTATCTAGATTTTCAGTGTTTTCTGGATTTTAAACATCAATTTCAAAGCTAAAAAGTATTTTTGTAAAAATGAAAAGACTAAATTTAAGTTGGAAATATTTTCCCTAAGTCTAAAACATCTCCAAGAATTTCTGTGAATTTTTCTAGAATTTTTAGACTTTATTTGCTATTTTCTAAGTATTTTTGAACCTACCTAATATTTCTGAAAATCAAAAATAGAATTTTAATCCAAACTCTCCCTGGGTTAACACGTGTCAAACCCAGGTTCAATCCGTGCTTGATCTCACTTACCCCTTCATTTCTTAGCTGACGGTCTGGATTAAATCCACTGCCGCTAGATTTAATCTCGGCCCTCCATCTTCACTTATTCCCCATCTCTTTCATCCGACACCTGAGATCTATTCCTTGGCCACGCGTCGCTCATCCGACCATGCCCGATCACCGCCTCACTCCTCTTTTCTCTCTTGCTGACACACGGGCCCTGTCTGTCAGATCCCTCTTCCTCCCCTTTCTTCAACCTCGCGCCGCCGACATTGCCGCGCAATCGAGCTCTTCAATGTGTTGGTCTTCTTCTTCTCACCGTCGTCACCTATGTCTTCCACCCCTCGGCTGAGCGAAGTCGCCGCCAGAGAGTCCCGTCGCCGACGCCGTGCACCGTCGCTGTTCCTCCCTCGTCGCTGGCTGCCACCGAGCATTCCCGAGCATCGCGCCAAGGTGCGCTGAGTTCCCCGTCGTCTCCTCTCTCCCTTCCACCCCTCACTGGCCAACGCCGCGCTGCCGTCTGCCAGTGACCATTCGGTCTAGAGCGCCACCTCCGACGGCGCGGCCATGTCAGCGCCCGAGCCTGCGTAGCAGCCATGTGGTGACCACATTGGCTCCGGTTATCCAGTCAGCTGAAACCCCTACCACATTAGTAATGGACTGAGTCCATGGTGAACCAAGCCAATGCATGGACCTAGTTTACCATAGACCCGGGCCCACCTGTTAGCCAAATATAATCATTTTTCCTTTTGAAAAATAAATCGGTGGAAAAAGCATTTCTCCTGCTGACGTCATAAATCTCTTTTCCATAGAAAAATAATTCAACCAAAATCATTTCCTCTGCTGACGTCATAATATTCCTTTTTTAACATAAAAATAATTCCAGAAATCTAATTTATTCGTTTTCTCTTTTTTTTTCAAACTTTCATATGCCCGTTCTCTTTCATCCTAACTCCAATTGAGCCCATTTAAATTTATAAATTCTTCAAAAATTCTAATCTATCCATTTCTATCCTCTTTTTAAATTTTTGGAGTCTGTTTGAATTTATGTAGATTAAATTAACGCTTAGAAAATGAAAATATTTTAAATAGTTAAAATAAACTTCAATTAAATCCGAAATTATTTTATTTGATCTTTTCAGATTCCAAGGATTTTTGTGGAATTTTCTTGAATTTTTAAATTTATTTTTTCTGAATTTTGCTAGATTTTTTCCTTCCATTTTCTCTCTCCTGTCTTTCTTCTTCCTCGAACCATGCTGTCCCGAGCAAACACAACCGCCATGGAAGTGCTTCGAAGCTTTTCAAAACCCGTGATTTCCTTTGTGATTTTTTGCGCAATCAAGAGCATTCAATCCCTCTCATCAAGACTCCTCCATTCCGGCCTTAGTCCTCAATTCATGTGTCCATTTCGTCGGAATGAGCCATACCACCGAAAGACACGCCGCGTGGATCTCCTCATCCCCCACCTCTACCCCTATAAAAGAGAGCCCCAGGAGCCCTTCCTTATCCTTATCCATCCCCAAAAATATCGGCATTTTTCTCTCGCCAACCAAACGGTGTTCCTCGGTCATTTGCGCTGCCTACAATGGAGTCTACCACCATTGACCACATCACCGCCTTCGCCTTCACGCGTTCTACATAGTGCTTCCCTCGCCTTCACTGGAAATTCACCGAAACATCACCGGAGCACCGTGTGCCAAATCACGCCATGGTGTCTCTCGTCACCGTTGGCCGACCATGCTTTTTCCACCACAACCGAGGTGAGCATTGTGTTCCCCGAGTTCTCCTCTTCGTTTTGCCGTAAACCTCACCCGCTATCCCCTCTCCGTTTGCCCGAAATGCCGACGTCAACCCGCCGGTCACCAAAGGTCTTCTCCACCATATTCCGCCACCATTCGATGTCCTTTGGCCAAGCCATTTATACTATTGAGTTCACCTCGATGCGTTCTATGTCGTGCTTCCATCGCCATGACCTGAAGATTCCGAGTCCTCGCCGACCTTGTCGAGCCATGACACTAAAACTGTTTCTTCACGTACACCGCTTTTTCGGCGAGTTATTTGATTTTTGTTCGTGTCATATCGTGTCCTAGCTTCTAAGAAATTTATCTACCATTTTTACTTAATTTTTTGTGGAGCCAATCGATAGAAATTGAGCTTTTTGTGGAGCCAATCGACAGAAACTCATCATTCAAATGTCGATTGTATCATCTCCGATGAATTTTCAGCTTAGCCAATAATTTTCCTAGCTTCACCATACCGTGTTCTAGCCCGTGCTCATCCTACATCTTCATATTACATACCTTGGTACTATCTCTCTCCAACCTGTCGTTGTCGATACCGCGCCATCATTGTCATTGTTCTCTCACCGCCGGTGATTGCCGCCATTCCTCGCCGCTGTACCCGCGTCACCACCTTTGCCTTGTCACCGGGGCTCCTTTTTGCCCGTTCACCGGCCACTTCACTGCTCTGCTCATCACACACAAATTCCAATCATAATTCTTGGTTTTTTCATCATTTCATGTGATATCCAAAAATATCCAAAACTTCCAGTTATTCGTTCTTTCTCATACGAACTCTAAATCCATTGATTCTTTTTCCTAAATTCATATAAAATCATAATCTATCCCTCAATATATACTTTATAATTTTTGGATTTTTATTTGGATTTTATTTGAATTTATTCACTTTGATTCTTTGCGTGTAGACTGCGACGATTCAGAAGAATTTGACGATGACCCATATCAGAATGCAGAGCAAGGCAAGTCACACACCTTGAATATGTTGATCCCAGTTTGCGAAATAAAATTATGTTGTTTTAAATTATTCTGCATGTATATCTGTATTCAACGTATTTCAATTCAGTTTTAAATTTAGTTATTGCCTACTTGTTAATTCCTCCTTTGACATTACAAATCATTATACCTTGTTACCCTAGAATCAAACTCTAGTTAGTACACTAGTATTGGCTAGAGAGTTTTATATCAAATGCTTAGACCTGCTTATACATAATATTTGTTTTGTGATACCTTTTCATATAAAATGATAAAGTTTTCAAATGTATTCTTGACTTTGGTGAGTCAAGAAGGATTATGAAATAGAGAGTGTCTAGGCATCACCTAGGTGTTTTTTCTTAACTATCATCTAAATTTGTGATCCTTGGATTAGAGATCAAGGGGTCCTTGTTTTTGAAGGGGGGAGATTTTTTCAAATGGGAAGAGATAGAATTCAAGGGGAGGGGGAGAATTCATGGCCATTGGATCTCTAATCCAACAGTTCTAAAAATGGATGATAGTTAGGAAGAAAATATTCAGATGATATTTAACAAAACCCTATGAAATATTTTGAAATAAAATATAAAATCTGGTTTAGACTTAGGCTGATGGTTAGGTGGTGGGTGCAGGCATGCACTGTTATTCGGTGACACAGTGTTGATTGTCGGGCACATGGGGTATGTGGTTGAGCCTAAGTCAATTAAGAACCGGTCTGTGAGCTACTATTGTAAAGCCCTAACGTACTACCACAAGGCTGGTATGGGACAGTCCTGACTGATTAATTTGTGGGACCCAACCTGAGTCATGTTGTAGGTTGAAAGTGAGTGTGGCGTAGGCCATGAGAAGTCTCACTCGGCTCAAGAGTGGGCCCCGGTCTGGTGAATTCCTTACTAGGGTGAAACCTTAGTGTTGGCTTGGCCAGGTTGAAGTCTTTGCATTGTAAAGGCCTTGTCATGATCTCCTCGCCACACACCTAAGGCAGTGTGTTAATCCGGTGGTAATATGGGATGATCATATCTTGTGGGTAAACTGTATAACCTCTGTAGAGTGTATAATCTATCCTAGATAGCCGTGCCCACGATCATGGGCAAGCCGAGTAAAATTTTTTTCACGGATTAGACTTTGATTTTCAAAATGATTTATGAAAAACTTATGGATGGATGAAATCTATGAGAAATTGAAAGCTTATGGATGGATGGAATCCATGAGTAATTGAAAGCTTGTGGAGTAGCTAATCCTTGACTAGTGTGAGTAACACAGAGGGTTTCGGAGTTATTGCTCCGGGATCCGACAAAAATGTTGAAGGCGAGTTCGAACAACGAGATGACGCCATGTAGCTTGCATGGGTCAAGTGACCCATGG
Organism: Dendrocalamus sinicus; assembly: GCA_036346575.1. Lineage (NCBI taxonomy): Eukaryota > Viridiplantae > Streptophyta > Magnoliopsida > Poales > Poaceae > Dendrocalamus > Dendrocalamus sinicus. The sequence goes on from CM070658.1 coordinate 3,162,445, forward strand.
TTCAGAACTGGGACAGGAAAGACTTGGCGGCACGTGGCAAGCTAATGGTGCACCTACACGTGGTAAGCATGGTGATTGTTTGCAGTGGTTGGTGATGACCAGGTCAAGGAAGGGTATTTTGGCAATTTAATCAAAATACCATAAACCATTTTGGATCAAAACTGCGGGCGCATGGGCGATGCATTAGAAAGTGATTTAGGTCAAGGTGGAGCTGAGTGGATCAAGACTAAAGATTAGTGGATGCACACTTATGTGTTTTGAAAAGTGTGCATAAGTGAACTTATGAGAGTAAAACCCATGTATGTGGGGTTAACAAGTTCCCCCATTGTAATAGTAAATAGTATTCATTAAGGTGAATAGGTGGCTAGTTGTCCACCTATAAAAGGGGGTTGAGATGGAGATATGTAAAGTTAACCATCCAGCTCATCTCTTGTGCTCTCTTCTCTAGGTTTAGAGTTAGGATTTGAGAGTAAGTACCTTGAGTGTTTTTTGTCTTCCAAGGTGAAGTGGCTGTAAAACTTACGTTCTTAAGTAAGCAATACATCAATCTTTGTGCAACTCTTGAATCCCTCTTGTTTTTTATTGATGCGCTTGACTTTTGGTTGGTTTTAATCTCTCTTCTTTTCTTCTTGTGATCTTGTTGTGCCAAGCATGTGTAAGAGATAGAGATAAGTATTGGAAATACATTTTCACCCATCTAGACACTTTGATAACAATACTCACAAGAAAACTCGGTTTTGCTTGACTTTAGCCTCTTTGGTCCATCTTTTGATCCGACGGTTTTTAGCATGGTCTCTATGGTGATTTAACTTGCTATGACATGTAGAATACATCTAGACCCTTCTTGGTCATCATTATCCAACGAGCAAGTTGTATTCACTGTTCGAGGTTTAGCTCAGTTTTGGTGCACCTCTCCTTCAAACTAAAAAATATCTCAACGTTGGCTCTATTTTTTTACGATCGTTTATTGAAATAGGTTCACAGTCCCCTAGAGAAGATGCCTACAAAATTTCATATCATTTGGATCAAAAGTTATCTCGTTTTTTGTTTTTGAAATTGAGTTAAAAATACTATTCATTACCCTGATTTTACTATAGCAGCGGTAAGTTATCTCGTTTTTTGTTTTTGAAATCGAGTTAAGAAGCTACACAGGAGCCGAGCCCGTTTTGCCCATCATGTGCAAAGCGTCCATTGGGAAGCTCCTCTGGCTCCTGGCTCTTGGGATATGTGCATGGGCGCACGATTGCAGCCAAATTACCAAATATTTGCCCCTCCTCTCTTCAAGTCATTCCCCTCAACCCTATCCATTCTCCGTAGAAGGTCACACGAGGGCGCTGGCTCCTCTCTACAAAATCTTTGCCCGGCGACGGTGCCCTCTCTTTGCCACTCCTCCCTACAAATCTTTGCCTGGCGATGGCACCCCTACCCAGCCCCCTCCCCGACGCCGACTTCCAAGCCCCTCCCCTCACCTCCCCTCCCCGACGCCGACGGTCACCCAACCCCTAGTCCCCTAATGGTGCCCCCTTATGCCCCCTGTTCCTCACCGACCCCTACCCCCTTTCCCATTTGAATTATTCCCCACCGAAGCAAGGTTAGTCCCGAAACAAATGGCTAATCTGTTGAATGATACTTGTTGAATGTTGCCCTGGTACTTGTTGGTTAATCCCGAAACAAATGGCTAATCTGTTGAATGATACTTGTTGAATGTTGCCCTGATACTTGTTGAATGTTCCCCTGATACATGTTGTCTAATCCTCAAACAAATGGCTAATTTGTTTGAATGTTGCCCTGATACACGAGTGTAGGTTATGCTGGAAGTAGAACGATGGTAGATCATGCATGTCTATTATTTCCTTTTAAAAAAATGTCAGATGTGCATGGGTTCTACATGTCAAATGAGAATCGAATGTAGATTAGATGAAACAACAAACAAATAACTAATCCATGCGATGTGCAGATGGCTGAGTGGAATGATAAAAATACTAGAATTATGTGTGAACTCTTTGCCGAACAACTACAAGCTGGAAACCGACCAAGTACCCATCTCAATAACGTGAGTTATAATGAAGTTGCTGCAAAGTTTGAAGAGAGAACGAGCACTATTACAATATAGATGGGCAACCAGTCACCTATTATCCTTAGTGGATCATATCCACTATTACAATAGGGGGAACTAGTTAACCCCATATACACGGATTTTACACACACATTCACTTATGCACGTTTTTCAAAGCATATAGCATAGATCTGTCTTGGTAAAACCAACTCCACCTTGACTTAAATTGTACTCCAACGCATCGCTCATGCACCATGGTTTTAATCCAAGATGGTTTCTGGTATTTTGGTGAAACTACCAAAATATCTTCCGTTGACCTGGTCTTCATCTCCCATTGCAAGAATCACTATGTTTGCCATGTGTAGGTACACCACTAGCTTACCACGTGCCACCAAGTCTCTTCCATCCTAGTTCTACCGCCATGCTTGAGCTTCCTATCTCACCTGACATCCTTGATCGTTCTGGGCCTCAACTCCATGAGTCTAGCCCCGATCCTCATTGTTGACCACAGTTGACTCTAAGCGACCCTGTATATCCAAAGAAAAAGAAATCATTACAGGTACATGGTCTTCACAACTTGACCCATGTTAGCTGTAACATAGCTCATGCATCATAAAACCACTTACCATACTCACCAATACCCCTTCCTCAACTCAAAATCTACAAATATGAATTCTAGCAGAAAGTTCCCATCTAGACAAACTTCAGCTGGTCAAACCGCCAACCCTCGGGCGGTCAAACTGCTGTACCAACCGGTCAGACCGGTGGCACACTACTGGTCTGACCGGCCTCCCCATGATTGACTAGCAACATTGTCAATCAAATTTCCAAATCTCACAAATTGCAATAGTTCATCGTAAACTAGGATCTTCTCATACGGTCCTTCACTTGGTCTCGATAAACAAAGGTAGAATAGTTAACTTACAAGTCTCAATCCTAACTCGTTAAATAGATAGACAATCTCAGCACCTATCTAACTCTAATAGATACTATCTACTACAACAAATGGGGGAACCCGTTAGACCCACACAACATAGGTTTTACTTGCACACTACACTCATGCATATTTTTTCAAAGTACATGAGCACAAATCCACTAAGTCCTTAGTCTTTGATCTAACTTGATCTTCTCAATTTCTCCTCAATCTAAACTGCTTTTCTAGCATCACTCATGTGTCGTGATTTTGATCAAAGGTAGTTTTTGATATTTTGGTCAACTTACCAAAATACCATTTCTTGACCCAGTCTTCAATTTGTATTGCAAGCATTCGCTATGCTTCCCACGTGTAGGTGCTCTATTGGCTTACCATGTGTCAAGTTTCTCCCATTTCGGTTCCACCAGACCACGCCTTACTTGGATCGACTAAGGCACATAGTGCAACCTGTAGCTCGAACTTCCCTTCAATGTTTCTTGCATTCCTTATGTCATGCTTAAGCTCAACCATCTCACTCGGTATCCTAGATCATTCTAGGCCTCAGCTCTTCCATGAGCGTAGCACTGATCCCCGTCGTTGATCACGGTTGACTCCAAGCCTCCTTGCATATCCAAAGGCAAAGAAATCATTTTCGGACACAAGTTCTTTAAAACTTGACTCACATTAGTTGAAACATATATCATACAACGCATATGCATTGACCTAGGTCAAACCAAATCAACCTATAACCAAAATAACTAAAACTCCAATTTTCAGTCAAAGTATCCTGCCCTGCCGGTCAGACCACCAACCCTGACCAGTCTGACCGCTGCTGACTGCCGATTAGACCATTGGTGCCAGCCAGTTAAATCACCTCCATTGGGCGGTCAGTCTGCCTGATCTGCAACCTATCCAAAAGAACTGCAAATTTGTAAAATCCTAATTTTAACTCGAAAATTGCAATAGTTCATCACAACAAAACTATACACCTTCTTACATGGTCCTTCATAGAGGTACATAGTTAATGGCAAGGGAAGTGACAGTGAGGTGTATGGAGGAGGGTATGCATGAATCTTCAGGGGATCCATGGGGGCAAGAATTGATTAATTGATTACTAGGGGAAATATAGTTTTTTTAGTGAGCAAGCAATAATATTGGTATTGTACCAAAACTCATTGTAGCAGTACTTATTTGTTAGCAATGTAGCAAATCAATGCCACAATTAATATAGGTCTTTTTTTGGTTTTGTTGAAATATAAGCGAATTGCCTGTCTTTCCACATCAACTTAAGCTTTTGGGTGAACTAGCTGATACATGCAACTCAATATGGTATCAGATCCAAGAGGTCTTAAGTTTAAGATCTGGTTGATGCAATTAAAAAATAGTTGTAGTCCATTTTTTATTCTACATCAGCATGTGATCGAGAGCCTAGACATGAAACGAGTGTTAAAATATAAGTAAATTACTTATCTTTTTTTTTATTAATTTAAACTTTTAGATGAACTACATGACTCAGGAGGTTTAAGTATCGGGTACTTGCACCTTGTGTTTCTACTTGAAAATCAAGAACATATTCAATTGTCCGGTCACTTTGAGAATCGTTCTGTCAAATAACTAACTCTCCTCCCCTCACTGCCACCGCCCGCCAACAGCCATCCCCAACACCGCACGTCTCCTACCGTGCATCTTAGGACATCCTTTTTTTTCTATCGGTTGCCTATGATAATCAAAATTGAAACGTTGGTACATTGGTACTGTCCACGATCTGCTTTCGTCTTATACTTGCGCGTACTTGTCGACATGTACATCGCTAACTGTTGATCGGAGAACAAGCGCACAACGAGACGCCGAAATTTGGCATTATTTGCTACGTACGGACACGAATGAATTTATATGTGGCATGTTTAGGGCCCAAGCTGGGAGGAAACGAAGCAAATAATTAGCGTCAGATCATACCAGCAAGTTAGCAAACTAAATAAGGAACAGATAAACCTGTGAATTTATCGATTTTGGAATTCATTTTGGATTAGCACTTCATCGATCGATCTGTGGCTTACAAGAGCTAGCTAGCTAGCTCAAACTTCTGAGCTAGCTAGTTTCTAGCATATAGCGTACAGTACGCAGCACAGCACATACTCGTACGTGCTACAGTGAATGTCCTATGTTAGTACTGTACCACTGTTAAGGCGTGCAGGCTAGCGGCGTGCCGAGCATATGGAAGGAACAGTATGCAGTTCCAAGCGTAAGGCGCCATGGCGGCCTCGCCTCGCATGGCGACCGGACCGGTCGGCCGTCGGCTGGCGACATGCAGGAGGGCCCTTGCGCTGGAATACTTGTCCGTGTCAGAATGCGTGATCCATCGAGATGGCAAATTGGCGACTACGACCAGCCTGCAGCATGCATCGGAGTCGGCGGCCGGCCGGCGCGCGGATGCTGGCCTTGTCACGGCGTGGCGTGGCCTGACAGAGAGAGAGAGAGAGAGAGGAGGGGAGGGAGACGTCAGATGTGATTGGCCGCGCCAAAGGCTGCGCACTGCTGGTGCTGCTGGGCCTGCATGCGATGCGAGAGACGGAGCATGGCATGGCAGTGACAAGAACACATCAAGTGAGCCCGATTCAGTGGGTGCCATTGATGGGACAGGGCTATATTATGGATTCAGATAGGCGCCTATTTGCCGCTCCTCGATCGCTGAACCGGCCCCTGTCCTCTTGTTACGTCTGCTCGTTTCCCGAGGTTATCACATCATCTTCTTTCCGTTCATGCCATAGAACCAGCTTATCCTACGATTCTAGTCTGTGAGGGAGTATTAAGCATATCTGACATGCAATCTTAACTTGTATTAGTGATGGAGCTAAAAAATTTATAATAGATATGTACATTTCATATGTACAATTTTACCAAAAGTATAATACAAATAGTTCAAATAAAGTCTTACATGAATGAGAGATTACAAATATGTAATAAAAATTAGAATACTACTTTACGCGTTTTCATCCCTTGGAAACACTTGATTATATCTTCTTCACTAACCTTCACGAAAATATTACACTCAATAAATGTAACTAAATGATCATTCAAGAATTGATCTCTAATGCTATTTCTCAACTTGTTCTTCACACGAGTCTTTGTAGAAAATACTCTTTTAACACTCGCCGTTACCACCGGTAGGAGCAATACTAATATGAGAAGCAAATACACCAACATGTAGATTTCATTCTTTCTTGTTACAACAAGCTTAATAGAAAGCTCACCAAGATTCCTAAGGCCCTTAATCCTATCATCTTCGCATGTCATTAATGAAGTTATCAAGTTTGAAAGAAAGTCTCATGAAATCTGTACTTGAAAATTCATTGGGATAAAATTTGGCAAAGCTAAGTACTTTCTCCTTATCAAAGGCTTCAAATGAGTTGAGAGGATCCAAAGCATGCAAACAAGCAACTCCATGTTAACTTTATCAAACGGACTGTTAAGTTCTTAAAGAACACTATCAATAATGCACAGATATACTTCTCTTCTAAAACGATCATCATTTGTTTGTTTAGGAAGAAACGCTTTGATCTTCCAAAAGGTACAAATCTCTTATTGGCTTAGGAACTTTAATGCGATGTTTCACACAAAATGATATTACTTTTTCTTGAAGAAATTCTCCGTACCCATGACTCCTTATATGTTGCAATCTATCCTTAGCCAAATTAACAAGTGACAAGTATTAATGATATCTTGGTCCCTCTTTTGCAAAGATTGGCACAAATCATCTGTGTACCCAAGTATGATTAGCATCAAGTTTACCATGAAAACAAAATCAAATGACTCAAAGATTGCCACCATAGCATGCCCATTCATTCTTTAGGGAGGGATCTTTTCCAATCTTTATGAGTACTTTTTGGATTATAGAATACATATCAATAATGTGCAGAAGAATTTTATAATGAGAACCCCAACGAGTGTCACTGAGCTTAGCGAACCCCATCTCTTGATTCAACCCTTGTCACTTTCAATTTCACCCCATTCTAGTCCTTTCTAAACTTCCTGAGCTCTAGTGTTTCGAAGCATTTCATGGTCAGTGGTGGACCTAGGAATTTCAGAGTGGGTATACGAAGTTTCCTACTTGGTTGGCCTCATCATTTGATGATTTTGGGCAATTCATCTCAGGTTCCATGCTTGCGCCTACCTCAGCTTCTATGCCACTGTCATCGTGTATGTACACTACCAACTGCATCTCAGTGTTATTGGTCTGATTCATAATCCCATCTTGGCTTTCATTATAAATCGGTGTTGGCATTGAGTTAGAAGCTACTTTCTGCATCTTTCCAGCTCTCTCCCATAAAGATTTCAAATTTACAGACTTTTTCATTTTTTAAATCTCAAAGATCTACAAAATAAAACACATGAAAGATCATATTAGCAAAGCAATACTAGAGCAGACATGTTGCACAAGTAATAAAATAATGTGGAAAAGTTTAACTTATATCAGAACTGTAGAAGCATATTCCATAAGAGTCTTGGCAAGAGTATGGTTTAGTCTTCACACAATTCTTCACATTGTGTGCATGAACAATATATACCTACAATAATTCAAGTTATATAACCACTGTTTTGTCTACAAATAGCAACAAGAATCTAACAACATATTTGCAGAACAAGCACGGTACATGAATCATCAACATTCAACACATGAATCATGAACTAACTTTTCAGTACATTGAAGTTGTTAGGATAGTAGCTTGATACCATCAGGTGATCAGGAACAGGAATGGCATTATTAGCCTATTCAGAGCCTTTGACACCTAACATAATGTGAGGTCTAATTACAATTTGTAACAACTTTGTCTATTGCAATCATTAGAGACAAGATGCATCACGCATGTCTTGTAAAGACAAGGCATATGGCTGGAAATTATCATCTTTGCATAAGTGCATATCAATTTTGGAAATGCCATAAATGGAAACTGGCACTAACATAGACGCATTGCAAAAGCCAGAAAGAAAAGAGAATAACTAGAACCGCCTGTAATAGTTCTCTTCACAGACGGTTCTAGTTACAAATCGTCTGTGTTGTCTTTATCACAGACGGTTCACAAACCATTAGTGATAACCTTCGATTATCACTGACACAGAAATACAGACGATTCACAAAACCGTCTGTGATGACTATTCCGAACAGTCTGTGATGACCCATTTTGTAGTAGTGCATGAAGCAATGGAGCCTGTCTCCATCTTGTCATTGGTTCTTGACTGTTGCCTGATTCCCTCCCCACCCAACGTTGCCTCATTCCTCCCCACCCATTGTTTTTCTGGTCTCTGGTGCCTAGCCAACACACCGTCCTCACACACACTCTCTCTCAACCCCCTTTGCCTAGACCGCCTCTCCGTGCGGTGTGTGGCCGGAGGTGGCGAGTCGAAGGAGGTGGCAAGGCGGTGGGCAATAGCGGAGGGAGGCGCGGTGAGGCGAGGTGGGCGGTGGTGGAGGGAGGCGAGGCATAGGAGACGGTGAGCCGAAGGAGGCGAAGGCGGGCAGCAACACTAGGCAGGAGGTGGCCCACTGACGGGTGAGTTTTGTCGCCATCGGCCAGTGGATCCAACCACTCAGACTACGGCGTGCCCCGCCTCCACCACCACCATGCCCTCACTACTACAGAAAGTGTGAGACCATGTGGAGGTTACCCTATGGTTGTGATGAGTAATTGACTCTTGATCTAGAAAGATTGAGTTTGACTTTTGAGGTTTGAGCTGACTCTACAAAGTCGTAAGCCTTGAGATAGGTTGGCAGACCATTTACGACCACGTTGTCCTTGGTCGAAACCTGGTAGATGCGTTTTCGAGTGGTCGGAAGGCTTTACGACCACGTGGGTCGTGGTCAGAAAACATGTGCACTGTTTTACGATCACGTTGTGGCGTTTACGACCACTTTGGGCGTAATCGAAGGTCCCAGGAAGCTTTACGACCACGTTGGTTGTGGTCGAAGGCCATCAGGCATGTTTACGACCACTTTGTTGAAAGTCGAAGGCCAGCCAGAAGGTTTATGACCACGTTGTCGCTGGTCGAAAGTCGACAGGGCATTTACGAGTGGTCAGAAGTCGAACGCATCTCTTTGACCGTGGTCGGAAGTTCCTAGACTAGTCTACGACCACGTTATCCATTACCGGTAGCGAAACACGATCGTGGTCGGTAGTCGGCAGACGAGCCACGACCACATTGGGAAGTCGATACTTCGACCGCTGCGGTCGGTAGTCGGCGCTCGAGCTTGCAACCACGTTGAGAAGTCGCCACCACGCTGTCGCGAGTCAAGCGGTTGGAAGTTGTAAGTCGGCTATGACCACGTTGTAGCGGCTGTTGTCGAAGTCGGATCTCAAGTCTACGACCACGTAAGAAGTCGACAGACTTCGACCACGTTGCGAGGCAGTCGAACGTGGTCGTAGCTCAGTCGTATGTGGTCGTAAGTGGTCGAAAGGCCTTTGACCACGATGATATCCGGTGTACGTGGTCTGAACGGGGTTCGACCACGATGGAACCTCTGGTTTTGGTCGTAGCCTCTTTGAATCGGTCGTGTGGACTGCTGGCGCGGTCGTTTTAGCCGGTAATCGGTCGTATGGTCTTCTGGGCTAGTCGTATTTATCTGAGATGTGGTCGTAGGACTTAAGCAAGTCTTGATCTATGGTTTCGACCAGTCGTAAGTTGGTACGACTTGGTTGGGTAAGTTGGAGCTGAAACTTGCGATGGTCGTAGCAGAGCTATGTGTGGTTGTGGGCCACTGGAAGGGTCTTGTAGGCTGCAAAAAGGCTCTTGTGAGCTCGAAGGTTTCTTTGTTCTGTGCAACAGAGTGGTCGTATGGGGTATAGTCCTTATGCGATAATACCACAGCGGCTAGCGATGGGCGTGGAATGTGTCCGCATGGTCGTAGTGAGCTGTGAGGCGGTCGTAACGACATGTTGTGTGGTCGAAGGAAGCAGGGAAGTCTTCCAGGGCTTTGACCATTTCTTGACTTGTGCATTCGAGTGGTCGTAGGGGGTTTACGATCAGGTTTTGTGCTGTGACACTTGTTGGTTGTACCGATGGTTTGTCTGTTGTCTAGTGCGATGCTATGTGACAGTTTGCTTGTCTGTGTGGCTGCAGAACTTTGGAGCTATTTCATGGTGAGGCGTGGGAGGACCGGGACTAGGCACAGGAGGTGTTGAGGTCCAGACGGTCGGAGACGCTGAAGATGATCGAGGCTGGTGAGGTGGTTGCAAGCTGAGGAGATGAGGAACCGGAGCTGGAGCTGCCAGAGGATTTGGGGACAAGTCTTGGTGAGGCTTGGAGTGGTCGGGACTAGCATGGGTGATGTTGAGGTCTAGAACGACTGGGTGAAGCCGAAGAAGATTTGGGGCTCAAGGTGGTTGCATGCGTGGACAGAAAGGTAGGAGGAAGCTTCCAGGGAAATGCGGGGATGATATTTTGGTGAAATGCGCAAAGCCTGCAAGGTGGAAGTGGATTCTGTTGGTTCTATCAGCTAAAGTGCGGGTAAAGCATCGAGTTAACTGCAAAGCACTGGGATGGTCAGTGTTGTTGGGTAAAGCAGTGGAAAACCCGGTGTTAGGTGGGGTTTACGGGTTAGCCCCAGTGTGGACTAATGGATGGATCCATTAGGTCAAGGTTCGCGTGTGAGCCTATAAAAGGGAGAGGGGAGGCAAGTGTTAGACTTGAGTTGGCCGGCTGGGCCTTGGAGGCAGCCGCCTCTCCCACCCATGGGAGTCTGTGTGCGTGTGTTCGCTCTAGGGTTAGAGCTTGTCCTCCCGAGGGGAGTGACTGTTGGGAGTGGCTGTAGAAACCTCCTTTGTAATCATTCATCTCTCTGTATCGATCTATCTGAGAAGTGTTTTGTCTGAGATGTCTTGATTACTCGTGTCTTTCTTTGTCGGTTTTGTCGATTCTTCTCGGGTGTTCTAGTTGGCTTTTCTCTTTTGTGTTGAGTTGTTCCTCAAGACTGCCTTGGTCTCTTCTGCTCTGATCTGGGGAATCAATCTCAAGGCCATTTGGCTAGTTCTTCCCAAGAGCAGCAAGTGGTCGGAGAAGGTATCTTTGCCGAATGGTCGTGTGCCCCAAGTCCTCTGTTCTCTGTTCAACCATGTCGTTCTATCCGACCGTAGCAAAGACTTCTGATTTTCTTGGTAATTTCTCTTTTAGAGGATGTTGACTCTCTGTGGTTAAAATCTCACATTCATCTGAATCGCGAGTCAAAAGTTCTGGTTTCTTTGCAAATCATCTTACAGAGGATGAGTTCTTGATTTGTTCAAAGTCTCGTGACCAAAAGATCTATGAGTCAAAAGTTAATCGGAAATTAGATCTTGCGGTTGAGCTCTGAGTGACTCCTCTGTATTCAGTATCAACCATGCTGTTCTTCTCGGTTGCAACAGAGAGACTTCGACCGCTCTCTGTGATTTCTCAACTTAAGGTCATTCCGTTGCTGTGGTTGAAGTCTCCTGGTTATTTGACCCAAGACTATCAAGTTATTCATTTTTGAGTCTTGTCGGTCGTGCGTGCTTTCTCTGTTTTCGGTCATTACAATACAACCTCTATTGTCGGTCAGATCTCCAGTTTTCAGTGGATCGTCTGTCTTGACCGAGTGACTCGATCGACCATGAGTTGGCGTTCGATTTCTCTGTCACAGACAGTCTATCTCTTGGTCAGATCTATCACGATAGAACAATTCGTCTGTTTTGTTTTGTCCTCGGCCAGCGGCAATTCTAGTTCGGGTGTCGGTCTGGTTTACGGTTCTCCAGTGAACATTCGATCTTCGTCTTCATAGCTTTGTAGCTATTGGAGAAGAAGATTGTGTGAATACTTGAAAAGTTTTTAAGGCACCATTCCCGCCCCCCTCTAGTTGCCAATTCGGTCCTACAGAAAGCCTAATACTAGACGGCCAATCACAGACGGTTTAACAAAACTGTCTGTGACTGACACTAACACAGACGGTTTTAATTTGGACACCGTCTGTGTTGGCAGCGTCGGAGAAAACAAGTATCACAGATGGTTCTTACCGATGAACCATCTGTGATACTTTAGTATCACAGACGGTCTGTATTAAAAACCGTCTGTGATAATTTGGGATTATCACAGACAGTTTTACATATATTCCACCCCTTATTAAAAATCGTCTGTGATAGTGGCACTCGGCATTTATTGCGCTGCTCAGACCGCATCTGTCTTCATTTTGATCCAGATCTAGTCGCTGCTGCGCACTCTTTCACTCAGGAGGCAAGGTAGGCGATTTCAGGCCAGTTAATTTGGTGGGAGGAGGCAGAGATTGAGCTTTGAAGATTCATACTTTCCTGGTTGCTCTGGATATGGTTAGTAATGAAATTTATTTTTTCTTTGCATGCATTACAATTTAGATCTAAGTAATTGGTGAGTGTTATTGAAGATGGTTTGCAAAATTATTGGTCATATAATAGCTGTTGTGTTTATAATATGAATTGAGCTAGCAAATTAAGCCTCAATATAATACATGTGGCCGGTATATATGTAGTAATAATTAGTGAATTTAATTTTTAATACTAAGTTGTTATATATGTACGTAACGTAGGACCGAAGCTGGATGTATGCCGCAAGCCGTGTGAGTGAAGAGTATATTAATGGCGTGTCTACTTTTACAAGAGCTGCCGATGAGGATATGTTGAATAAGGGGGTGGAATATATGTACTGTCTATGCACTGACTGCGAGAATTTAAAGATGTTTAAGAACCGAGGGCAAATTGAAGCGCACTTGATTCGGAGGGGTTTCAAAAAGGGTTATACGTGTTGGACCAGTCATGGCGAAGTGAATGATCATATGCCGCCGGATGACATCGCTAGTGAAATGAATGATATGCCGCGGGATGACATCGCTGGTGAAGTGAATGACATGCCGCCGGATGATGTCGATTGTGGTTCGAATTCGGATAGGTTGCACGATGATAATCTGGATCAGATGCTTCGCGATGTAGAAGAGAACTATGATGAGAGAGAGTATGTCAAATTCCGGGGCTTGATGGAGGACTCGGAGAAACCTTTGTTCACGTGCTGCAAGTACACGAGGTTGTCGGCCGTCTTGAACTGTTGAAATTAAAGGCAAGCAACGGTTGGTCCGACAAGAGCTTCACGGCGCTGCTAGGTCTTTTAGCGGACATGCTTCTGGAGGGAAATGAGTTGCCTAAAACCACGTATAAAGGTAAGAAGGTTCTTTGTCCGTTGGGAATAGAAGTAGAAAGAATACATGCATGTCCGAATGACTGTATCCTCTACCGTAAAGAGTATACAAACATGCATGTATGTCCGGTGTGCAACGCATCCCGATATAAACGTAACAATCAATCAGATGATGGCGAGGGAACAGAGGCGAAGAAAGGACCCCCTGCTAAGGTGGCATGGTATTTTCCTATAATTCCCCGTTTGAAAAGGTTTTTTGCAAATCCAAAGGAGGCAAAACTGCTGCGTTAGCACTCGGAGGAGCGCAAGAAGGATGGAATGCTGAGACACCTTGCTGATTCCGCGCAGTGGAGAAATATCGATAAGAGTTTTGCAGACTTCGGTGCAAAACCAAGGAATATAAGGTTTGGACTGAGTATAGATGGAATGAATCCTTTCAGTAGTATGAGCAACTGACATAGTACATGGCCCGTGACTCTCTGCATCTATAACCTTCCTCCTTGGTTGTGTATGAAGCGAAAGTATATTTTGCTATCGATACTTATCCAAGGGCCAAAACAACCTGGGAATGATATTGATGTATTCCTAGCACCGTTGGTGGAAGATCTAAAAGTACTGTGGAACGAAGGGGTACAGGTATGGGATGCATACAAATGAGAGAACCTCACTCTGCGCTCCTTATTGTTGTGCACCATAAATGATTATCCTGCTCTTGGTAACCTATCCGGCCATAGTACAAAAGGTGCCAAAGCTTGTACTCACTGTTTAGATGGTACCGAGAGTGTGTGGCTGAAACACTTACGCAAAACCTTCTACATGCGTCGCCGCCGGTTCCTTCGGAGGGCTCACCCATACCGCAAGATGAAGAAACAATTTGACGGAGAGAAGGAAGACGGTTCAACTCCAAGGCATTTAAGGGGACACGAGGTTTATGATATGGTTAAGGATTTAGAAGTTGTCCTTGGAAATGGACGTAAATTGAGGGCTCATGAGAAGAACACCTGGAAGAAGAGATCAATATTTTTGGACTTACCTTATTGGGAGTACCTAGATGTTCGACACTGTATCGACGTCATGCACGTAGAAAAGAATGTATGCGACAGCTTGATTGGTCTTTTACTGAACATTTGTGATAAAACAAAGGACGGCGTCAACGCACAGCTTGACTTGGCTGATATGGACATCAGGCCTGAGTTAGCACCGACATGCAGCTACTAGCTACTTGCATTGTACAACTCATTTTGTCAGTTACTAGCTACTTGCAGCTTCATAGCAAATATGCAAAGTTACTAGCTACTTGCAGACTCATTTTGTCAGTTACTAGCTACTTGCAGCTTCATAGCAAATATGCAAAGTTACTAGCTACTTGCAGCTTCATTTTGTCAGTTACTAGCTACTTGCAGCTTGTATACATGTATATATATAATGTTAATGTATAATGTAGCTTTAGTCAGCTTGTATTCATGTATATGTATAATGTCAAATATGCAAAGTCTTGTCCAAGTATGCATCTCAAATATGCATCTTAAATATGTTAATGTATAATGTAGCTTTAGTCAGCTTGTATTCATGTATATGTATAATGTTAATGTATAATGTAGCTTTAGTCAGCATGTTAATGTATATTAACTCTACTCTATCTATATATCTATAAACAACTGATGATATTTAAGGTACCTCATTCGCTTTGGAGGTTTAATCAAGAGAAAATATAAGATCTACATCATATATTGAGCATCTACTCCTCTCCTCCTTCCTAACATTGAGCCTCTCTTCCTCTCTTCCTCATCGTCCTCTCTTCCTATCATAAGCACAGTCCTCCCTTCCCCCTCCCTTCTACTCCTCTCCTCTCTTCCTAACATTGAGCATCAAATGTATGTTCTTTGTTCTAACCAATCAATGTATAAACATCTATTTTTATGTAAACTATCTGGCTAAAGGTTATAGTTGGAACCAATCAATATGATCAATTTATTATCTTATGGTATAGCACTTTCTTATCTTATTCTAATAGAGCCACAAATTGAGCAACATGTCTTCCGCGCATTCTTTAACACCATCGCCGAAGGCGTCCGCTCTAACATCAAGACGCCAAGGAAGAGGGCTATCGAAGAAGCCTGAGGGCCAATTTACCATCACACAGGTCGATGTATCTGGGGTCCCTCTCCTTCCTCGCAAAGCAGTAAGCGCATGGAGAAGAACAATCGGAATAGTTGCACGAGAACGAATTGAGATCACATTCAATTCGTGGAAGAGCATGCCTGCGACTCGGAAACGTGAGCTGCTGATAGAAATTTTGGCATCGTTCGAGATCCCAAAAGAACACCAAGACGCCGTGCAACGACAAGCCTTGCTAGGGGCGTGCAAAGCATGGAAGAACTTCAAGAGCACGCTTGTCAAGGACTACGTGGAGAAGGACGAACGCTCTTTCAAAAATACCCATTCCTGGAACCACAATGGGAAGAGTTCAAGGCGATGAAAACGACCGAAGAGTTCAAAAGTACAAGTGCGGCGCACAAGGCCCTCCAGGCAAAAAACTCACACCCCCACAGACTTGGCACAGCTGGGTATGCGGGTAAAATCCCGAAGTGGAGGAGCGAGGACGAACAGGCAGCCCTGCAGGACACCGCTCTGCCATTTGCCAATATCCCGGATGACCGCGCTCGAAATTGGATTAGAGAAAGGTCATCTACAACGACATCGGGGGAGGTCTCCTTTCGAAACTCTGCAGACCAGTAAGTGTCTTAGCGCCTGGTAAGATATCGATCGAACTACGTAGCTTGTAACTACTCCACAACTTCGTACGAAGTGAAATGACATGTCGTGTTCTTGCAGGAAGCGCTGAGTGTTGAATCTTCCCAGGGATCATTCCATGGAACAAGGGAGAAAGATATACTCTCCGCGGCCCTGGGAAACAAGGAGCACCCGGGTCGTACGAGAGGTCTTGGGCTTTACGTTCCTTGGAAACATGATTTCCAATATGACTCTGAAATGTATCGGTGCAGGAAGAGAAACAAATCCGAGCGTGACACACGGCTACGAGAAGAGATCAAGGCATCTCTTAGAGAGGAGCTAATGGGTGAGTTGGCTGATGTAGTCAGAGATGAGGTGCGAAAACATACGGAAAGTCAGCAGGCCGCCACCGACGCTCCTGTGCTAGCTAGCCCGCACAACCGTCCGAGTAGTTACGCATCCAATCCGACGCAAACCGATGCCAGATTTCCTGTGGACGACATCCTGGTAATAATTATTATCTCTCGAATACTTGCTCCATTGATAGGCCTATTCGAGTAGCTAATTCTGTATCGTTATGTAGCACCTCACAGTGCGTGCTCCAAGTGAGATATGCATCCGTTCCCTTGCACGCTTGGGGCCGAGCATATCCGTCAGTATCGGGGCCATGCTGCACGGTCAAGCTTTACCGCCAGGCTTCGCAAAAGTTAATGTGGATGGTGTGCATGTCAATTTTGAGGTCGTCCGCTACCGAAGCCCCCCAACGGCGAGATCATGACTCTAGGGCAGGCCATTGGAACATTCATCCATTGGCCCAAAAGCGACATCTCGCTGGAGGCTTCTTCACCGGTGGCAGGACCAGAAGGGCAGTGCGAACCAGAGCTACTTGCACTGGTGCCATCTCCAATACAAGACTTGTCTCCACCACCGCTAGCTGCACCGGTGCTATCTCCACGGGTGCTATTCTCGCCAGAGCAACTTGCACCGCTCCTACCTTTACAGTCGATTGCCATTAAGTCGACCTACAGCAAGGGCAAAGCAAAGAAGACCAATGATGATATCCCATACCTGCCATTGGCCCGCAAATTCTTGCTTGGTCAGCCGTTGCTCGAGCACAAGGTCCTCCAACCCCTAGCATATAGTTGCCTGCAATTGCACAAGTGGTATATGGAGCAGTCCAATAAGCCAGAGGGAGAACGGATCTCAAGCGTCACTGTCAAATTCACACCGGATGATTTACATCATAGTCTTCAAGAGTGTGTCTTCGTGGTCGCCTTTGAGGATTTATTTGATCTTTTCACACTCAACGCTCTTGACGTCTCACTCATTCGATGCTGGACGCTGTAAGTGTGTACAAGCACAATCTCCGTTCATGTCATACCGATAAATGTCATATATAATTTGTTGCTTTCGTGTGTATATGTATAGACACATGCTGACTAACGCTAGAACATCCAAATCATCATCGGTTGGTTTCTTGGACCCACACTTGGTCGCCAAGACTACCATCAACGAGGAGTCATCCATCGTCGAGAGGTACATTGCAGCAACACTTCTGAAATGCCGTAATAAGGAATATGTACTTATGCCCTTCAATCAGAACTATCATTGGATTTTAATAGTAATTGTACCAAAATGGAACAAGGTATATTACCTTGATTCCCTAAGTAAGAATAAAATGGACTTCACAGTTGTCAGCCAAGTAATCGATAGGTAAGTATATTTTCTCCATACATACCTATATTGTACTTTTTCTTTCCTTCCGAATGACTAAGGTTAACTTTTTCGAATCACGTAGGGCGTTCGCGATGTACATTGAAATAGGAGGTGTCTCGAAGCAAGGGGCCAAAGGCCTGACACATGCTCGAGATTTTAAGGTATTCGCTATTACACATTAATTAATCCTATGCAACAGTTGGTAGTAATGCCTCTTGAATTAACACATTGCATTTTTTGCAGTGCCACCAGCAGTCGTCGGGCAACACATGTGGATTCTACGTTTGCCACCATATGGAACTACTCCTCGATTCCTCGAGGATCACCAATTCCAAGGTTTGTCAATCTTCCGATAATCACTTCATACTTATCACGTTATATATATACGCACATTGATATTTCTATCGACAGGCTGCGTTCATCCCGTCAACTACATTGAAACAGCCCGACCTTTCACACATTCGAGGAGAGATGGCGTACTTTCTGGTGGCTAACGTCATAAACCCAGCTGGAAAGTTCCACTGCGCACCATGATTTTTTATTGCTCTATCACTCCGGAATCGACATCTCGCGAAAGGAACAGTGCATAATCAACGAACTTTGTCAGGCTGCACAAGCAATACTTGAATGGCAATCATGCACCATCCAAGTATTGCTTGTACAGCCTGACAAAGTTCGTTGATTATGGCTCTGTTCCTTTCGCGAGACCTCGATTCCGGAGTGATAGAGCAATAAAAAATGCAATGTTACCATCTAAGTGGAAATGCAACGTACATCTTTTGTAATTGTATATTTGTTAATGGATATTTTATTTTATTTCAATTAATTGATTTGCGAAATTGATGTTTTATGTTTGTCAAATGAAGTGCGATGTGAATTGGATGTTGTATATTTGTATGTGAATTGGATGTTGTATGTTTGTCAGAAATTGTATGTATATCTACTTGTTTCAGAGGGTATGGCTAGCATTTCCTGAGGCTAGCCAATAAACAGAAATAGATTTAGGGGTTGAAAGGAATATCACAGACGATTTTTAAGTAAAAACCGTCTGTGATATATCAATATCACAGACGGTTTTTAATTGCAAACCGTCTGTGATATCTGATAATAACAGACGGTTTTTACTCAAAAACCGTCTATGATTATCAAATATCACAGACGGTTTTTAAGTAAAAACCGTCTGTGATATTTATGCCACAGACGGTTCGAAAACCGTATGTGATAACCTTCCATTATCACTGATCCATAAATTCAGACGGTTCAGAAAACCGTCTGTGATGACGTTTCTGAACCGTCTGTAATACTGTTTTCTGTAGTAGTGCCTCTGTGTCGGGCCGGGCCGAGCACGACACGCTTTGCTTGGCAAGGCCGTGCCGCTTGATGGGTAGGCCCGGTCCAATCCTCGTCTGTGCCTTGCTAGCCCGGCCCTTCACGTGGTAGGCCTGTGCCGTGCCTGGGCTGTCCTGGGCCTTAGGCTGGCCAAGAAAGCTTGGCCCGACTCACATCACTAACGGAGATAACAACTCTGCATGATCTGGCCTCTAGTTCCATTGGAATTTTGGACTATTGTTGTGCCTTTTGGCTTACGGTATTTGAATTCTGACTATTTATGAGTGATAGTACGCGGATGAAAATAGTCGTATACGATTTTGCCCGGTATAATTGAATTCGGTATAGTGTCTACTATAATCTACTTGTAGACCCCATCTTAAAAAGATGTACCGTTTAAAAATGAGTTACTACAGTAAAAGATAATAAGCCAAAGTCAAAACCTAACCGAATCCACCCTAGGTAACCAAAGTTTAGCCAGATAACAGTTCAAACATTACAGCACAACTCTAAAGGCAAAAAGAAAACAGCGACGCAGAAGAACTGTTTTGCTTTCAGCACCGCGAATTTTTACAATTTCATCTATGTTTTCTTTCTCACGCTAGCTAGTGCAATAGTAGAGCTTTTGCATGCTTAATTCGATGGTCTTCATCAAGAGGGGAAAAATTAAGAGTACATTAGTGCATATACAAATAATAACATGATGTAGCAAATCTGTCAGGTGTGGCATGTGAGACCGAAAGATGCATGTATAATGGATGGGATCGATATATAGTTCCTGCATAAAGACAGATCAGCATTCCTCCTGCCAAAGAAAGCTACTCCACATAGGCAGGTGTAAGAGAGAGAGAGAGGCCTGCTGCACCCTACGTACTCATCTTAGGGCACGTACAACGGGCGTGGCAGCCGTCGTCTCACGACAGAAGTTTTGCAAAATCCCCCCGTTCGCTGCAGTGAATGAAGAGAGAGAGGGAAGCCGTCGCGTGGGGAGACGACGGCAAGCGCTCGTGCTCCCAGGCGAAGACGACGGCTGGCCGCGCGTTGTACGGAGCGTCACCTCCTCGTCGACGCCGCGCGGATCCTGCTGCGCGCACGCTAGGTGAAGATTGCGTGCGCGCCAAATCTCCCGATTGCGCGCCAAATCTCCCACCATATATGTTTTGCCTTTGCCATTTTTCCCCATCTCCACAGTCTCCGCCGCCCCTGCGTGCCATCGCCGAGAGCCGCCCCTTCCATCTCCAGCGATGTCTAGCAGGATGGCATCGAAGAGGAAGGCCACGGTACCTTCGAAGAGCAAGGCCACGGCAGCAGCGACGACGACGCGGGCGGTTGCGGCGGCGTCGGGTGCAGCTGCGAGCAGAGTTCCTCATGGAAGCGGCTCGGCCCCGGCACCTAACCTCGTCGGTCTCAAAGAACGGTAGCGGCGGCGGCGTTCGTCGGACGCGGAAGCAGCTCATCCCCAGCACCCAACCCCTCTGCAACTTCGATTCATCCTCAATCCATGGGAGACGGCTTTAATTCTTCACCAATCCATGGCAGACAAGGCTACCCAGTCGGATTTGGCGTTGGTGGCTCCATCAGTCCAAGTTCCCCTCCGTTTGGGCATCAATCCAGTTGGGATCCTACATGGTAATTCCAAAAATATTTGCTAATTTTCTAATTCATAAGTTTTCATGTGTTGCTGCTTGTTGTTTTGCTGAAAGTCGAATTGGGTATGCACTGCAATTATATTTTTCAGTTACTGATAGTGCTAATGTATTTTGGGATAGGAACTGCAAGATCTTTGTGTTCATTCAATAGAATTGATAACTAAATTACTGAATGTGTAGTCAGTAATCAATGATTTTTTTTCTAGCTACTAAATGTTTCCAGTTCAATAGAATTGATGGCTGCATGTGTTCAGTGATGATCACTGAATTGATAACTGAATGTGTTCAGTCAATCAGGAGGTTACTTGTATTTTTGGTGTACTATTATTTCTACTTGTGTTCAGTCAGTCAAATTAGAATGGTTGCTTATTTTCAGTGTGCTAGAACAGTGGTACTAAAGTTATGTTAGATGTTCAGATAGTCATTTTTTGTTAAAAGGAGATGACAATTTATACTCCGACAAGACAGCTGCATGTTTCTTGTGCATTACAACAAAGCTGAATCTATATCTTCTTAGTTTCCTATGAATATTACTGAGTTCATGTATACAATCTTGCAGGGACAACAACACACATCCCCCTGGTGGATTTATGGGTTTATTCAACAACCAACCTCATTTATCACAGAATTCACATTTTGTTGGTGCTCCATCTCATTATACACCTTTGAAGGCACCAAGGCCTGTCGATGTTGGCATCAGTTTTGCCTCAATGGACGCACCACAGCCTAACAACTGTGGAAGTTCGTCTCAAGAAGTGGAAGTTTTATCTGACCAGGAGGCTATTGAAGTTGATTGCGATATTGAGAATGTCAGGACTGAGAAGCGGATCATGTGGACACCAGAAGAAGACGAGAAATTGATGAGTGCTTGGTTGAAAAATTCAACAGACTCATCCGTTGGAGCCGATAGGAACAACGAGCACTATTGGGGTGATGTTGTTAAGTCATACAACATGACTATCCCGTCACAGAGGAAAAGAAATTCAAAGCAAGCCAAGGATCGATGGCACAAGATTAATCGGTGGACTGATCTATATGAATGTGCATATTTGAAGGCTCGCAGAGTATTCACTAGTGGATACTCCGATCAGATGTGGATTGATGCAGCAGACAAGTTCTATTTGGAGGACAATAAAAAGGCAAAGCTAGGTCCCTTTGTGTTAAAGAATGTTTGGAAAATATGCAGAGACGTGGCAAAGTGGAAAACATACAATGAAGACCTCAAGAATGCGCGTAAAAGGAAGTCATATCACATTGGAGGAGAAGAGGATGAAAATGATGATATTGAAGAACTTCTAGAGCGACCTACTGGACAAAAGGCAGCTAAAAAGAATGCTCTTGCTGCAAAAAGGAAGTCTAAAGGATCAAACCTGGATGATGATGGAAAATCAAAGGAATCAGCCATTGATGTGGAGAAGCTCGACAAATTTAGTAAAATTCAGGAAGATTTAAATGCAAACCGCATGAAGGTGCTAGAACTACAGCAGAAGTTATCCACTGAGAAGCTTGAAACCACTAGACTGGCCCATCTTACTGCTCAGGAGAATAAAGAGGCAAAAAGGCTTGAGAAGGAATCACAGATGATGCAAGCTTACAACTCTCTTATCTCTCAAGATACTAGTTCAATGTCTGATGAAGAAAAAGCTGAACGTGTTGCTGCTATGAAGTGTCTTAGGAAGACTTTATTTCCTGAAATGATCTAGTCAGGTATGCACACATTATGTAATTCTATTTTTTCAGTTATAGAATAGCTGATAACTAATGCCTGAATGTTTTCAGTTCACTAAAGCTGATAGCTACTGAATGTTCCTATTAACTGAATGTTTCTACTACCAGGGTAAAGGAGGTTGAAGAAGGAAGCCATCGTGAGTTTGTGGACAGCAAGGAACCTACTGTTAGTTGGAACTACTGTTATGTTGAACATGTTAGTTCGAACCTATTGTCTCCCTGTGTGAATGTGTCAAACGCTTGATTTTTCAGTTACATGCATGTCATGATTTTTCAGTTACCTTTTCAGTTAGACATAAATGTTTCAATTATATTTGATTTATGAGGAATAAGATTTATGTTATATTTGATTTATGAAATATATTATATTATATAATACATGATTTACTTCGAAGAATTTATTTTCCATCCATTAGCAACACAATGGTATATACAAATACTATTCATGATTGATCATGGCTACATACAAGCATTAAATGTTTTATAGACAGCCAAAACAGACAGCAGCTTGTCTGTGGGTTGTACGAGCTGTCTGTTTAGCCGTCTGTGTTGTAAATTCCAAGAACTTGTAGACAGCAGCTGTCTCACTGTTATACATGCCCTTATCAGTCTTCTGTCACTTTCCGTACCATCACCTACAACACCTCTTCAGACTCCACACAACCTCTGCCTCTCTCTATAAAGAGAAATAGAGAGAATAGAAAAATATGAGCATTCATGCATCTATATATATACCACACTTGCACTTCCAATCCTAAAATAGCAACTCAGACATCAACTCACAGATATCTAAGGGCCTGTTTGGTTGGTGCCTAAGTTTGCCATGCCTAAACTTAGGCAATATGTGGCTGCCACAGAAAGTGTGGCTAACAAAATTGAAGCCACACTTGTGGCAAAGTTTGACAAGAAACTGAGTCTATGACATGTGGGGCCGGGTGCTAAGAAAGTGTGGCATGCCACAGTTATGTCAGTGAACCAAACAGCTACCTAAAAACTGTGGCACGCCTAACTTGTGGTTAGGCAACTTCTGATCATGAACCAAACATGCCCTAAGCTTCCCACTGCCATACAAGAACAAGAAGCCCGTAGATTGTTGCAGGCCACCAAGAACACGAAGAGAAGCCCGAACCTGAAATGCCAGGACAGGTCATGGAAGCTCCCCTGTATCAGCAGCTGCCCCCATTGCCAGTAGCGCGCCCATTCCTCCCAACTGCAAGCACGACGCCACGACGACGGAGATGGCCGCCGCCA
The DNA here is from genome assembly GCA_036346575.1 of Dendrocalamus sinicus. Lineage (NCBI taxonomy): Eukaryota > Viridiplantae > Streptophyta > Magnoliopsida > Poales > Poaceae > Dendrocalamus > Dendrocalamus sinicus. Next base: position 3,185,984 of record CM070658.1, read on the forward strand.
CAGCCGCGGCGGACGTGTCGTGCCTCCAGCAGCCGCTCCCGGCGAGCGCGAGCGCGAACGCGGCCGCGGCCATCGGCGGGCGGGAGCAGTGCCCTCGGTGCGCGTCGCACGACACCAAGTTCTGCTACTACAACAATTACAACACATCGCAACCGCGGCACTTCTGCCGCGCCTGCCGCCGCTACTGGACGCTCGGGGGATCCCTCCGCAACGTCCCCATCGGCGGCTCCACCCGCAAGCGCCCGCGCATGGCGCCGCCGGCGGTTCGCCGACCTCCCGTCCACTTCGGCGCCCCGCCGTCCCAGCAGGGCCTCCTCGGCTCGCTGTTCGCGCTCGGCACGGCGCCGCTGCTCGAGGGGCGCGTCGAGTTCGACCTCGGCCTCGGGTTACCCGGGTCGGGCCAGGTGGGGCACGCCGGCGCGGGCGAGGTTGGCCTGCACGGCCTCGGGCTCAGGGGCTGCTCTGCAGGGACGTCAACGCCGCTGCTCTGGCCCACCGGGCTGTTGGAGAACGACAGTGTGGACACGTGGAAAGCGCCGGAAGCCGGGGCGGGTGCAATATGGCCGGAGTTCTCCGCCGCGGCGATGGCAGCACAGGCCGGCGGCCTGCTGCATGGTGGGGCCCAGATGCTGTGACCTGTGAGAGGGTGGTATACGTACGTCGTACCAGTGGTGTCACTGTGCGTGTGTGTTGGCGTTAATTAATCTGTGCAAAGTGCATGGCTCGTGTCGTGGCTGTGCTGCGTGTGCATGCAGATGCAGTGTTGGAGTACGTACAAGAGGAGGCCGGTCCGGTGTAGTTTGCAGTTTTGTTTTCAAGGGCACGTAGAAATTCATGTCGGATGGTCTTGTGTGTTACCACAAGATCGTACGTGTGCCTAGTGCTGCTCGTACGTGTAGGTTACATGCATGTTAATGTCCAGAATACCCTGTTCGTGACGCGCTCGACCATACCTAGGGGTGGAAACGGATCAGATACGGTCGAATAGTCTCAAATACGAATACGAATCTATATTTTTAAAACGAATACGGATACGAATTCGAATATTTTCAAATACGGATACGAATATTCTCGAATACGAATACAAATATTTTCGAATACGGATTTTCTCGGATACGAATATCGGATAAAACGGATTCTAACAGTTTGCGATTTTCATCGTTTTGACCGTTACGTTTTAAACCGCCTAAATTCAAGTTTTGAATCACAAAATTTGTACGGATTTTTCATGGGCTCTAGAAACAGATCGAATACGAATCGAATAGTCTTGAATACGGATACGGATACGAATATTCTCGAATACGAATGCGAATACGAATACTCTCAAATACGGATACGAATATTCTCGAATACGAATACGAATATTTTCGAATACGGATTTTGCTTACCATATTCGGATTTTTCTCGGATACGAATATCGGATAAAACGAATTATCCGTTACCGTTTTCCACCCCTAACCATACCCTAGGACGGCCATGGACGGATCACGGGCGGCTATGGTTAATCGTTGCCTGTCTGTTCTGTCTGTCAGTTTGCGCTAGCTGCGTCCACGTCGTAGCTCAAGGCATCTGAAACGGACGTTGCAACACCCACCCTTGGCGCTAAGGCGGTGCAACTACCTCCTCTTTCATAGTGGATTTCGAAAAAAAATATATAGAAATATTGGAATACGCCTACAGTGGCAAATCTCAGATATTTAGAGCTTAGTAGTGCTACGGGTGTTAATGGGTTGGGTTCAAATGGATTTAATGGTTGGGTCCATTAGGTTGGCTTTGGTTAGATGGAAATGGGTTGAAAGAATAAATGTGTTAGATCGGGTTGGGGTTGCCTCATAAAAAGGCTTAGGCAGGGTTAAAATGGGTTTTAAGATTTAGGGTTGAAATTGGGCTGGTGTTGCAATGTGGCTCACCCATGGGTTGGCTTTACCCATAGGGCCCATTTGAGCATCTAGACTAATAATTTGCACAAAGTAGCATATCTATACTCAAAATCATCTGTAGTAAATTTCAGGAAATGTCAAGAAATGTTTATGGTATGAACACAAGTTATAAATTTAAATATCGAACTTTTTCAAAGTTTCCTATAAAAGTCTATTGGTCCCACCTTTGTGTCTAAGCAACTAAGCCTAAAAATTTGCACAAACTAACATCCCTAAACCCTAAGTCATCTATTGTAAATTTTAGATAATTTTGTAAAACTTCTATAGTGTGAACACGAGTTAGAAATTCCAAATACCGAACCTTTTTCAAAAAATTTGTATAAAAACCTATAAGTCCCACCTATGTATCTAGTCCTAATAATTTGCACAAAAGTAGCGCCTCTATACCTGAAATCATCTGTAGTAAATTTTAGAAAATTTCATAAAATTTTTATGGTGTAAACGTGAGTTATAAATTTTAAATATCAAACTTTTTCAAAGTTTCCTTTAAAAGCCTATTGGTCCCACCTATTTGTTTGGGCCTAAAAATTTGCACAAAGTAGCGTCTCTATACTCTAAATTATCTATAGTAAATTTTAGGTAATTTTGTGAAACTTTTATAGTATGAATGTGAGTTAGAAATTTCAAATACCGAACCTTTTGAAAAAAATCCTATAAAAACCTATTAGTTCCACCTAGATGCCTAGGCCTAATAATTTACACAAAGTAGCGTCTCTATATCCGAAATCATCTATAATAAATTTCAAGAAATTTTGTGAAATATTTATGTTGTGAACGTGAGTTATAAATTTTAAATACCGAACTTTTTCAAAACTTCCTTATAAAAACATGTTTGTCCCATCTTTATGTTTGTGCCTAAAAATTTGTACAAAGTAGCGTATCTACACTCCAAATCATCTATAGAAATTTCAGACAATTTCATGAAACTTTTATAGTGTGAATGCTAGTTAGAAACACTAAATACCGAACTTTTTCAAAAGTTTCTTATAAATGCACTTGGACTTTCATGTAATAGATTATTAAAGAGTGGGTTGGCAACGGATTTGAAATAAGTTGAAAATGGGTTTCAACACATTTCAACAATTTGGATTGGGTTCGGTTGGGTGGAAATACCATATGGGTTGGGTTGGGTGATGGAAGGTGTTCTTTGGGTTAGGTGGGGTGGGATTTTGAGCTTCTTTTAAGTGAGGGTTGAGTTGATTTCAGGTTGGGTTTTAACCCATTACCACCTCTAAATAGTGCTACTTTATTAAGAAGAAACTTAAAGGTGGTAAATATTATAAAAGAACGTCTCATGAGTGACAAATCTTCAAATTTTCCCAGGAAAAACTTACCTGAAATTTACCATGTCCAACACAGGCCCTAATTATACGTTGCCAGTCCAACATCGTAGATCACTCGTTACGTCACGAGCATAGCACACACCGAATAGCCACCACATGGCCCTGTTCTTTTCAGCTTCTAAAAGTTGCTTTTTGGCTTTTCTAGAGTAACTAGCTTTTAAACGGGGTATCTTTTTAAAATAGAGTCTACTAGTTAATTGTAGTACATACTGTACTGACTTTATTTATATCTGCAAAAACCGCACGTGAGTTTCTGTTACTCTGTAATCTCTCATATGAATAACTCAAAAGTTACAAGCCGCATTCAAAAGCCATAAGCCGCAACTAAAAAGAACAAGCCGAAAACAGAAAGCGCTTCAGTACAAACATCGCCTTCTGTACCCGGACATGTCAGCTCCAAAGATGCAAACAAATTCACCTTAACCCATCCAGACCTTCTTTCGAGAAGAAAACCCATCCAGACTCATTGAATCCAACCTACCAAAAGCCCCCATTTAATCCCCTCATCATCCACGCGCTTAGAGCTAAGCCACACACAACTCTCGCCACCCCCAAGAACGCAATCATCGCCATTGGTGGCCTCTCTTCGTGCAGGTCCGCGAGCACCATCCCAAGGCGGTCGTCTCCGAGGTGGCCCGCATCCCGGTCATCGACCTGTCGCCTCTCGCCACGGGCAACAAGGCCGGGGTGGACGCGCTCATGACAGAAGTGAGAAAGGTGAGCCGGGACTGGGCCTTCTTCGTGGTGGTGCGCCACGGTGTGCCGGTGGAGGCGATGATGCGGGTGGTAGAGACGCAGAGGGCGTTCTTGGTGCTGCCGGTGGAGCGAAAGGTAGCCGCACAGAGGAGCGAGCGGCGCCGTTGGGGTACTATGAGTCGGAGCCAGGGTTTTCAAAATCGGCCGAACATCAACCGAAACGGTAAACGGGTAATTGGATGGTTTGCCGGATGAGAAATGCTGAAAAAGAGAGAGGAAGGAATATTCCTTTTAGCTGTAAAATAAATAAAAAAAAGAAGCTGACATGGGGGCCCGGCTGTCATTGACTCAGAGAGAGAACAGAGAGTTGGTGAAGGACAGATAAACAAAACAGGGGAGGTGCAGGCGGCTTGGTGTAGGCGACCGTGCCGGCGAGGGGAGGCACAGGCCGGAGGCTCATTTGACCAGGAAAATGGGTCGTGGGAACCCCAAGGAAGGGATGGGAGGCAGCGGCTCAGCAAACGACGTCGGCCAGATGCGGGCGCACGACGATGGTGGTGTTCCGGCGGCAAGCACCAGGAAGCAGTGTGAGCACCGGCACAGCGTGGGAGTGTGGAGTGCTCTGGAGTAGTCGGCTCAGCCAGAGGATGCCCGGAGAGGCGGGGTGATGGTGATCGACAGTGGAAATAGAGGTGGTGGCGGTGGTGGCTCTCCACGGCGATGCGTTGGTCGAATTGAGGCATGGCATAGGTAGAGGAGGTGGTAGAGATGGTGTTGGTGCGAGGAATTGAAGAATAGCTCACCGGAGACGATGAATCGATGGCGAGGAGCGAATTCAGACAGTTTGCGGAAGACTCTATTTTGGGCGATTGGCTGCACAAAAATTAAATTAATTTGAGATGAAGGTTAATGAGACTTGGGAACAGGATATGACATGAATGGATTTTTGGAAAACTTCACCGGAGAGAGATGGTGACAGCAGGGGTAACGACCGTTGTTTGGGAAGAAGACTCTCGCGGTGGCTACGGCGCACAGGAGGTTGTGGTGCTTGAGCAAGGCGAAGACGGGGATGAGGAGGTCATGGTGCTCCAATTTATAGAGCCGAAGAGGGGACGAAACTAACATGGCCACGGCGGGATTGATGACATCCGTTTTAGTTTGGGGCTTCAATGCACAAGAACGTGAGTGAAAATAGCCCATTGAGGTGTTGATGGCGCTATGAATGAGGCTTGATGACGAGCATTTCCAGAGATGGGGGGCTCAGCTGGAGCTTGGCACACGTGCTGGCCATGGCTCGGTCAACTCGATTGTGAGCAGAATAGAGCACTAGCAGAGAAGAAGGAAAGGGGCTTCGTTCGGCCGAGAGAGAGAAAGAGGAAGGAGCACGGACGACGTTGAAATTGATATCAGTTTCGGTTTGTAATATTTGGAAACAGAAAAACAAAAGGCATAATTGAGGGGGGCAACCATAAAGGGATTTAATTTTGGTAGTGATGGCATACATTTTCCATACTTGCGGAGTGAATTTTGATTGGAAACGATTGTGGCTAGTGCAACAGCATGGGCGTCTCGGTTGGAGCTCAGCCATGTAGCACTGTAGGGGAAGTGCAGAGCGAATAGCAAAGTAGGGAAAATAGAGTGACAGGAAGGAGAGATGGGCTAGGCTAGGCTGAATTTGGGCTAGGCCCAGGGCAAAGGAAAGAATGACCTCAACCAGGAAGCTAGAAATTGATTTGAAATTATAATTGAGATATTATTTTGAGATTTCAAATAGAATCAAGAGTCAGACTCTGAGCTGATATTTGGATTTAGATTTTAAGATTCTCAGGATATTGGATTTGGAATTTGAATCCTAGAATATGGATTTTGAGATTTTCTAGAATTTCAATTGGAATTTGAAGTTTAAAGTTTGGATTTTGAATTTGAAATTTAGATTTTGAATTTGGGATTGGAGTTGAATTTCGAATTTGAATCTAAAATTAGATATATTCTGTAGGAATTTGATTTTGATATTAAGGATCCATTGAAAAACCAAATAAAATCCAAATCTTTGAAATAATTAATTTTAAAGATAATTTTTTTTAAAGAAATCCAAATTTTAGGATGTTACAGGGGGCTCTTACACCAAAGACTAATACCCTAGTCATTTGGTGACTAGTTTCTGAAGTTAATGAATCTAGCTCTGCAAGGATGCAGGTTGATTCAAGTACTTTTCTGACCAGTGTTGGGTATAGTGACTTTCGAGGAACTTCTAAATTTTTATAATCAGGTGACATCTATTTCCTACTATTTTTTTACTTTAAGCAAGGAAACAAAGATATAACTAATTGTTAAAACAAATGCAGAAAACTAGCCAAATGCTTATCAAGACTGACACATTTATGACAAGCAACAAGGCTATAGGAAATAGAAATTGGAAAGCTGAAAAGTTAAACACCAACTCAACAAATATTAAACAATGCTACTTGTTATTTTCTTATTTTCTTTTGTCTTTCAGACAACTTAAAGAAACAAGGGCGTTTTCGGTTCAAAAGACCAACAAGTTTGAGTATAAATTGCTTTCTACTGAAAACAAGATCAAGGAGCTAGAATTCAAACTCATTGAAAACTCTGAACGCTCAAAAGAGAGTGAAGAATGCTTTGGTCTTCAAAATTGGAATGTTAAAATGTATGAAGATTGGCAAGAGAAGACTCAAGAATGCATTGAATATTAACAGAAGTATAATGGGTTCTTTGTCAAACATGAAGGAGAAATAACAGGTGATATTTCTATTCTGTTGTTTAACTTATTTTAATAGAAGTAGATATTTCTATTAGTTTCTCTCTTTTTGTTAGACCATGTGGATGGTTATAAATAAAGAGATGATAAATAATTGACGTTTGGTTTGTTTTGGATTTTGCATTTGTGAAAGACTTGGTTGTTTGCAATTGAATTTGTTGTCCTTGAGTGGTCGTGCATAGTTTCAGCTTACCTTCCCCGAGCGAATCCTCCGCCAGAGAACCCTCGCCATCAATGCCCTTGCTCCGCCACCGCCAAAACTCGTTGTCGACCCATCTTCGAGCCCCCTCGAACTCTGTGCCAAGGTAAGCTCGCCTCCCCGTCTCCCCTTCTTGCTATTGTGCACCTCAACCGCCACCGCCAGGAGTCGGATTGCCAGCGAACCCTCGGGCCCAGAGCGCCGCCGCGCCAACCATGCCACGTCAGCAACAGGTGACGTGGCCGCCACCTGGTAGCCACGTGTGTGCCACCTCAGTAGCCGTGAGCCACGCAAGCACCACGCCACCTCCCCAGTCCATGGACCCAGTCCACCAAAAGCTGGGCCCATTTGTCAGCCTCTGCCAGAAATTTAAAAATCCAGTTGACGTTAGCATTGCATCATAAAAACATTTTACCTTCAAAAAATATTTCAACCAAAATTCTAAATCCCCTGCTGACATCATGAATTGAATTTCTAGTACAAAATTAATTCCAGAAAAACCTATTTGTCCTTTTCCTCTCTTTTCAAGCTTCTAGAAGCCTGTATTTATTCATTTTAACTCCGATTGGACCCGTTCAAATTTCTAAATTCATCTAAAATCCTAAGCTACCCATTTCTAGACTTATTTTGAATTTTAAAATTTTATTTGAATTTTGCTTTCTTTGTGGATTGATTCTTCGCGTGTAGACTACGACGAATCAGGAGTGTTCAATTTCGATGATTCGCACCATCAAGACTTCGAGCAATGCAAATTACACTTTTGATCATGTTGTTCTTGGTAATTTAAATTATTATGTTGTTTTAATTATTATGCATGCATACTTTTATTCAAGTTAGTTCAAATCTGATTTAAACTTTAGTTACACCAAATTCCTTTGTATATGGCCAAATTTGATATTGAACATCAACATGCCTTATCACCTTAGATAAAACTCTAGTTAATACACTAGTATGGACTAGAAAAATTTTGTATCAAATACTTAGACCTTCTTAGACATAAATTTTTTTGCTTTGGCATAACCTTTTCCACATAAAATGATAAGCTTTTGAAATGTACTCTTGACTTTAGTGAGTCAAGAATGTCTATAAATTATTTCAAAATAACATATATAAACTTAATCAAATGGTTAGGTGGTGTGTGTTTGCTGGCATGCATTGCTGTTTGGTGATACAATGTTGATTGTTAGGCACAAGGGGTATGTGGTTTGAACCTAAGTCAAGTTAAGGACCGGTCTGTGAGCTACTGCTACAAAACCCTATTGTACTACCACAAGGCTGGTATAGGACAGTCCTAACTGATTAATTTGCAAGTCCCAACCTAAGTCTCGCTGTAGGTTAAAAGTGAGCATGGCGTAGGCCATGAGAAGTCTCACTCGGCTCAAGAAGGGGTCTTGGTCTGGTGAATTCCTTACTGAGGTGAAACCTTAGTGTTGGCTTAGCCAGGTTGAAGGCTTTGCATTGTAAAGGCCTTGTTATGATCTTCTCAGTCGCACAACTTCGGAAGTGTGTAATGGCCAACATTATGAGATTATCCTATCTTGTGGGTAAAGTTGTACAACCTTTGCATAGTGTATAATCTATCCTGGATAGCCATGCCCATGATCATGGGCAAGCTGAGTAAAGTTTTTCATGGATTAGACTTTGTTTTCAAAATAATTTTACAAAATGCTTATGGATGGATAAAATCCATATGAGATCTTTTTGAGAAGAGATGTGTAGGTGGGATACTTGTGGATAGGTTAGTGTTTGGTTGGAACCTACACTAATGATATTGTTTTGTTAAAATCTTGTTTCTATCTATGTATCAAATTCAGCTTTTAAATCTACTTACGATATTTACTTTAATTCTACTTTTCACTCAATTAACCTTATTATGCCTTCCTTTGTCAATCCTTATGCATGCATTAACTCTGTTAAACCTCTTGGTGTAACTTGTGGAGTACTTTATGTGCTCATGTTGCTCAATTAATCATTTTTCAAAGGACGACTTCGACTTCGATGAGGAACAGAACGAATAGGCCGTGTCTTACTGTCATTTGCCTGTGGGTAGGCTCAGTAGGCTTCTTCCGCTTTGGTTTTATCTTCTGCTGCTTATATTTATTTTTTATTTATGGACCATTGATGTAAACTCTGGCCATCAGGCCCATTCAGTTAAATAAAGTTTGTCATTGTGCTTGATATGTATCCCTGTTGTCAGTATGTGCACCAGCTGATCCTGTACTAGTGTGATTTACATAGTGGGTTATGGAGTTGTTGCTCCGGGATCCGACATACGGTGTGACTTTGTAATAGTAGCTCACAGACCAATCCTTAACCTGACTTAGACTCTAACCACAAGCCCCTTGTGCCTGACAATCAACATTGTGTTACTGAACAACAATGCAGGTCAGCACCCACCATCTAACCATTAGTCTTAGCCTAAATTAGATTTCATAATTTTATTTGATCATAATTTCATATACTTTCTTGACTCACCAAAGTCAAGAATAGATTTTAGAAACCATCACTTTGCGAAAAAATATTCCCACCTAAAATCATTTTTAGCATGGCTAAGCAATTCTATAAAATTTTCAGTTAATACTAATGTACTAACTAGTTTTTTATCTAGGGTAACAAGGTATGTTGATGTTCAAGGTCAAATTTTGGCCATATACAAAGGACATAGGTATAACTCGAATTTAAATCCAATTTAAACTATGTTTGAATAAAAGTACACATGCATAATACTTTAAAAACAACATAAATAATTTTAATTACTAGGAGCAACATGATCAAAAGTGTAACTTGTCTTGCTCAAAGCCTTGGTGCTGTGAATCGTCAAAATCATACTCTCTAGAGTCGTCGTAGTCTACGCGTACAAAACCAAGGCAAATAAATACAAACAAAACAAATAACACTTGAGAATTCAAAAGAAATTTAGAAATAGATAGTTTAGGATTTTAGAAGAATTTAGCAATTTGAATGGGTCCAAACGGAGTTAAGACGAAGAAATACGAGCTTCCGAAAGTTAAAACTAAACAAAAAGGAAAAAGGGAGATTTCCTGGAATGCTTTGGAATAGTTTGAAGTAGTCTGATCGGCCAGAGAAGACATTCGAAATGGTCTAAAAGCTATATAGTGGTCGATAGGCTTTGAGTGGTCAAACAGCCGTGGTTGTATGTGGTCGTGATCGGTAAACCGTGGTCGCACCGAACAGTGGTCGAACACAAGTGCGGTCAAAAGTGGAGGGGGTCGAATAGACTGGCATGGTCAGATGGCTGGAGTGCTTGAAGGCGGTTGTGGTCGGATGGCTGGATGCTACAGTGTTATTGTGTGGTCGAAGCTGCAGAGTGGTTGGAAGTTTAGAGTTTTTAAAGTGGTTGAAAGCTTCGGTAACCGGTCGGTAGTCGAAGCTATAGGAACTAATCAATACTCGAAAGCTACAATATCTGGTTGATACTTACATAGTGGTTGAATCTTGGTGGTCGGAAGGCTTACAGTGGCCAAAAACGGCAATGTGGTCAGGAGTGGTAGTGTGGTCGAAAGAAGTGTCAGAAGGCCGTGATCAGAAAGCGCCATGTGGGCGGATAGTTGTGGCCGTGAGCGATCATGGTTGGATGGCTGAGGTGGTCGAAGAGTCGTGATAGGATGGTTGAACGTGGTCGACATTCTATACGTGGTCGGTGGTCGAAGTGACTGTAAGTGGTTGGTGTTCAAAACGTTGTTGGAAGGAGTGTTCGAAAGAATTGAAGTGGTTAAACCCAGGCGCGGTCAAAAATGGCATTGATTGAAAGCGAAAGCGGCAGAAGTCAAAAGCAGCTATGGTCGAATGCTATAAAGTGGTCGAAGGGGTTGGAAACAAGGGCGGTTGAAACCTTTGAGATGTCAAACTGTTGGAAGCAGTCGTATCCGACCAGAGTGGCCATAAGTGACCAGAGTAGTCGAAGGATGCTTCTGTGGCAGTGCGTGGTTGCGGTCAAGTGTGACCATGGTCGTGCGCAGTTGAGCACTGGGACGGCGATCGCCGACGCTCTGATGCTCTATGGTGGTTGGTGAGGGGCGCAAAAGAGAGAGGAGATGACGGGGAGTTTGGTTATACCTAGTGCGGAGGCTGAAGATGAATGGAGGCGGCCGGTGGTGTGAATGAAGCAGTGGCAGCGGTGATCGGCTCTCGGTGCGGTGGCGCTCCGGTGGTGGCTTCAGTCATTGGATGGGTGTAACATCCCAAAAATTTGATATTCAAAATTTTGAAATTCCTTTTAAAACTTTTCTTAAATTTTGCTAGTGTTCAAATTTTCTTTTGAATATTTAAATCTTTTGAGTTTTGGGTGGCATGCAGATTAATAAATAAGGATTATATCCAATAAAAAAAAGGTCATGTACATAATAAAAACAGAAATTCAAATATACCAAAATCTTGAATTCAATCACGAGACAATAAAATGAAACCAAAAACATTCCTTCTTTCAATTTAATTAGCATACAAAAACCCAAGTCTGGACATTAAAATTTTATACATGCATTTAAAGTAAGAAATGGAAATTTAAATTAAGGATCCAAATTCTAAAATTTTGACTAAGTCTTACTCTCTTTTTCTTCATTTCCTCCATCCTCTCTATTACATGTGGGCACCTTCTTTTTCTCTCACTTCCCCCCTCTTTCCTTCTTTTTCCTCCTGTCGCTGGGCCCTTCTTCCTCTCCCCATTACAGCGCGTGGCCCACCTCCTCTCCCTCAGCTCTCTGCCCGAGCGGCCCAGCTCTTCCCCCTGGGCACTGTTTTTCTTCTCCACCCCATCCCGCTATCTCTCTCTCTCTCTCTCTCCGGGCCGTAGCTTTCTCGCTCCATCCCGCAGCCCGGCCCGCGCAGCGCCCCCTCCCTTCGGACCGACAGTCAGCGCGCTCAGACCAGCGGGTTCCCCGCTCCGACCGTTGGTCACCGCCGCTCGGACTAGCCACAAGCGCTGCCGCCGCTTCCTCTTTTTCTTTCCCGCGCTGCCTGACCCGTCTACTCTGCGCGCGGCTCAAGACCTCTGTCAAATCCTCGAGCAGCGCAGGCCATCATGCCGTATCCACGCGCGAGATCCCCTGCTGCACCATCTGCATCCGCCGCCTGCTCCGCCGTTCACCGATGGGACTACACGGAGTCTCCTGATGCTGGTCCTCCTCGCGCGCCTATGGGCCTGTTTGGTTGCCTGCATGAGCTGATGCAGCTGCATGAGCGGCTGTGCCGAGAGGAAGCTCCTCGGCCGCGTTCCTCCTCGGCTGGCTCCAGTTGTTTTTGCATCCGCTCGTGCAGGCTCTCTCCTCTCCGCAGCCAACCAAACACCATCTCCCTGCATGTGCTGGTGCGAGCCACCCGCATGCAGGCAACCAAACAGGCCCTATAAGAACCACCAAGCATGCACCTGTCTTCCCCACACCCCCAGCTCCCTCTCCCTTCGAGTAATTGCAGTGAAAAGCCCCCTCCACCACCGGCATCGCCTTTCGTCCCCAATTCCGGCCATCAGCCTCCCCGCTAAATCTCCCCGCCAGATTTTGATTCCATCTTCCCACGCCCTCTCCGAAGCCCCACGGTTCTAACCCCGGCCTCCCCCGCGCCTCCCGAAGACCGTACGTCGCTGGCACCGGAGCTCCCTTCCGAGTCGTCGCCGCCGCACGCCGCCGGCCTGCCACCGTGCTCCTCGGTCCTCACTGGCACATCCACCGGATTCCACTTGGCGCAAGCATCCCATTTTGGTCATCCTCGGCTCCTCTCCGACCGCCCCTCGCCGGCGCCACCGTCGGTCGTACCGCCACCGAGTTTCCTCTGTTCCAGCGCCTGCACCCTTGGCTTAACTGTTTTCGCTGCCTTCGTTAGTCAGGTAACACCCGAGATCAATTGGCTAGCAATGCGTGCGTCCGTCTGAGCGACCCGAGTTCGATCCCCTGTGCCGCAATATTAGTCACTTGGTTAAACCTTTTTGCTAGCACATGCAATGAAGGAAAAAAGGCAAATAAAAATCTGAAAATAATTAATATAAGATACTAATATTTTATTAGAATATAAATGAGATTGTTTAAAATTTAAATATGGATCAGTTATCATATATGAATAATTAACTCAAAGACTAAATACTAATTAAAGGAATTAATAAAGAAAATTTTCTTTGGTTAGGTATTCAAATTTAGTAAAGATCTTAATTGAAAAGAAATTCTAAATAGAGTTTAAGGTTTGGATATTATGTTTAGATAGAAAATCAAAGCTCTAAATTAAGGACTACCCTTAATTATAATTAAAATTTATGACCAAAAATTTAACATGCCTCCATTAAATTGTAATGGTAGCTTTTGCTAAATAGCAAATATTGAAAATATAACCTTGTAAAACAAGCCTTGCCAGATAAATAGATTTTAATTAGAGCTAATGGCAACTAAGATGTAGAGGCTTTCTAAGTAAGATATAAATATGAGCATCTATATGTATATATAAATAGGTGGTTAGAGAAATACAGATAGCATGTATGCAACCCACTAGTAAATATAGCAGTACGACTCTTGCGTTCACTGTAGACCCTATTGAAAAAATATATATACATGTAAATATATCATTAGAATACTACTAATCATGAAATCTTAAATGGTAGCCTTAGTTAATAATATCATCGTATATAGCAGGCTCGAGTTACAAAGGGATAAAAATATACGTGTCAGTAATTTTCAGAGAGCACACAAGTTAAAAAGTTACAATAATATACAGATACTAAATTGTAATAGCCCTAGGTTATCAAGCATCCAAACAATCTCACAGACATATAGATACTTTAAAGTAAACATGTAACCATTAACACGAAGTAATTAGGGTCACATAAAATGATACATACTTTTATACTAAGCACCGCTCAGATAACAAAGTTTAAACTAAAATTAGGAGTAAAAATAAGCCAAATGGTAGCTAAAGTAAATGCAATATAATAAAAGTGACATTAAATGAATTCTAATGTAAGTTTTAAATGAATAATGATACTGAACATAAATTTAAATAACTAGCTAGGACCCATATAAATAAACCCTAGTCCTGATTAAACTTAGCCTAGCGATAAAGGAAGTACATAAAATATCATATCATAAAATGCTACAAACATAGATTATAAGATTAACCTTACTTATATATGTATATTGTATGCCCTCAACACTAGCACTCGACAAAATACACCAATTAATAGGTTTAACCTAGCTCCTGGAACTTCCTTGATAAATACCAAAAATAGTAAAAGAGACTGTTAATAAAAAGATCAAGTCATCGTATTCTACCACCGACTTTGCCCAAATCACTCGAATCACCCATGAACTCATAATAAAACTAAATTGAGTTTATTCGGATTTATTTGGATCTTTTGAGTTATTTGCTTTTATTTGGATTCAGTCATCTATCGCGTAATTAGAAATTGGAAGTCGTGAAGACTCATGGGATCAAGTGAGGTCAAGCTCGAAGTGAAGATAAACGCCAAAAACTAAAGAGAAAGCATCGTGTGAGCTCAAGACCACGGTAAACCGCGCCAGGCGAGTCAATACTTTGATCATGTTGAACCTACATTTTCTGCAAATTACTTTTGTTTAAATTATCAAATTGCATGCTGTTATTTTATATGCAAATACATGATAATTTAAGATTCTAGTTATATGCCTATTGTTTACCTTGAATAATATTACACCTCCTTTGGAATATTTGAATGTGTGAACTTTGTCGCCCTAGCAAAAATTATAATAGTATCCTTTCGAAAATAAGTCCCTAAATATATGCCATGCTTAATATTGTTTAGGTACTCATGGGCGCGAGAGCGCCCAAGCATCACTTTTAATCCTGAGAAAAATTGGTTGGACAGTTATGGTGGTAATGACTGGTGTATATTGGATATGGTTATTTTTATATTACCAAAAACCTCAAATTGCTTATTTATCTAGGCGGATGGTTCGGGGGTGTGGTGCAGATGTGCACGAGAGTGTGGTTTTGTGGTAGAACCGCCCAGATAACCCTAAGGACCGAATCTTGTCATGACCTCCTGTGTAAAATAAGTACAACCACAAGTCTGTAAAGTACAACTTAGCCTAGTAAATTTACCGGACCCTGAAAGTCATCATCATCGGTGGAGGAGTGAAGTGGTGCAAGCGGCTGTCTGTGTGTCAGGCTTGAATGGGACACCCGCGGAGGGTGAGGTTCTGCTGTGGCGCGCTAGCAGTGTGGGTAGCCAGTTGCTAGGCGTTCAGAAGGAGAACATCCCGCACAACGTATGGGACCCACCGCAAGTGGGAACGGCCCATAGGGTGAGATGATGGAAGGGGCGAGGTACTTTGAACGGTTACTGTGATGGTTCACTCAATCGCACTACTAAGGAATCGTGCGGGGCAACGAGTGAACTGTCTCTTGTGGGTAAAGTGTGTAAACTCTGCAGAGTCAAAACTATTCGAATAGCCGTGCCCACGGTTAAGGGCGGACATGGGAACTTAACTAGATATAGATCTATTTCAAAAATCTTGGCAATGGCAATGATAAAGGGAGGGCTGTGGGAAGCCCTCTATGGTGTTGTCCTGGGCGTTGTCCTAGTGGTAATGTAAGCGGTTATAACGCTGAAATGTTAGCATATGGTGCGGATACCATGTAATGGTGGATGGAATCTGGATCGCTATTATTATTGCATTCCTTTACACATTATGTTTTTGGTGCAAATCTGCTAGGTCTCAGGAAATTTTTATGTATTGTATTTTTAAATAATGATGGCACTTTTCACAAAATAAAATGTCAGGAAATATAGATGGAGTCATAAGAAAAGAAGATGGTTGTTGGGTTAACCGCATCAAGTTGTTGGTGGATTCATGTCAATTATAGTTGTGAAAATGATAGTGTGGATTCTGGGGGAAATAAATTGGTGGAGCCTAAATGAATATATAGGCTAGATAGATGATTTAAATGATTTTTGGAGATTTAGGGAGTGCAAAGGTAATTGCTGAATTACTACACTGATGATTAATATAAATTCTTGGAAGATATTGGCGATAGTGGGAATTAATAGGATTGGATTAAATACTACATGGATGAATTGAATTTCTGAGAATATTGGAGGATTCATAACAATCAATGGATTATAATCTTGATAAAGTGTATTCTCGGTGGATGTATACTAGTGAGTTGTAGATTTGATCATTGATGTTTTTGGTGGAGGTATACTTGTGGATTAGTTAGTGATAGATAATGGAAAATGAGATTGATTATTGGAAGAATGAATTATGGTTTTGAATCAATAACAAAAGGATTGAATACGAATGATTTCGGTGGATTTAAAAGCAATGGTGTTAGTTAATCACTGGAATTTAGAAATGAAGAGTAGATGATTAATAACCACAAGATTGGATGGTTAGGAATTTAGAATACAAAAGATATTGGCAGATCTAAAATAAAGGATGACACTCACTGCTTGGAGTCTTACGCAGCAATTGATTGGTGGATTGTATAATGGATGATATATGCTGTTTGGAGCTTTGACAGCACGGAATATAGAAAGTGTGGGTTTGGTGGATCAATTAAAATGATGTCGCTCCCTGTTAGAATCTTAGATAGCAATTAATATAGAAAGAGTAAGATCGGTGGACTAGTCAAATGATGTCACTCGCTGTTTGGAGTTTTAGACAGCAGTCAATAAAGAAAGTGCATTTTCGGTGGATTAAGTCAATTATGGCAATTGTTGTGTGGAGGTTTAGGTAGCAATAATAACACTATGGTTAAATAACAATAATGCTGTTAAAAGCGATTTTGGCAAATAAAATGACCCGAGCCTCTCCTTTGACAAGCCATGCATACTATTTATTTGCATTCTGTGTATTGGCTCGCGGAGCACGGTGGTTTGTGCTCACACTCGCTTTCGCGACAAATTCATAATCAGGAATCAGATCACCTCGCCTCAGCAACACGATTGGACATGCTGGCAGAGAAGATGAAGATGTCAAGGGCTAGGTTGCGAACCTCCAGTTGGCTGGCTGTGGGCATGTCCTGAAGGTCTCACCTGTGTGCTTCATTCCGCTGCTGCAATTTATTGATTTCGGCCTAATCGGCCCATGAGTAAGTCTATTAATTTACTTTAGCTTCCGCATGATATGAAATTTGATATCCATTACTATAACTGTGAGCACTATCTACTGATCCAGGGAATAGTGTGCGGTGGAATCACAGAGGAATCCGGATTGAAAAATCTGGGTGCCTAACAATGGGTGGAATGGGTTCGCACTGTTGCTGTGAAGATGAAGACGGTATCGGCGACGAGCGAAGAGGTCCTCGGCCTTTGGGATTGCTCGCCGGAGTTTCGGGTGCACGACAACTAGAATTGAGGGGCAGGAGAGGAGCAGTGTGAGCAGGAGATGCTCGGGGAGATATTTATAGACTTGGGGAAAGAGGAATGGCCAAAAGGGGGCTCACTGGATTTATGGTCGGTGCAGTGGCACATGATCGTGGTTGATGACAAGGTTTTAAGGCGGGAGTAACCGGCGGAGGAAGTGGGAATTGAAGAGGGCTTTCATTGGCTGTATTTGCTTCGAGGAGTAACGGTTGGCCAAAAAGAACTCAGAGGGCACCAATGGTGGCGGTTGGAGATGGAAGAAGGGAAGAAAGGATATGACAGGTGGCTCCACCGGTGGGTGAGATTGAGAAGAGATGGAGAGATCTAGGAGAACTCAGGAAAAATAAAATAAACTATTTTTGGCTTTTAGAAATAAACAAATTAAGCCTTCTTGCCCTAAGCTCTAGAATAAAATCTAGACAGAAAAAATCCAAATAAATCCAAGAAAAAGCAAATAAAATTTTGGGATGTTACACTGCACTTGAAGGCATATGGTGGTTACATGCTAAAATGGGAGTCAAGGCACAAAATTGGGGGTGCATACCGTCGGACTACAGTCAATCGCTGATCGCCACTCCGAAAGTGGATGTCTACAGCTTCGGTGTCGTCCTGCTGGAACTTCTCATCAGTAGAGGGCATGTGGATGTGTCCAAAGCCAAGGGACTTGTTCTCCTGTGCTCTTCAGATGAAATCTAAGAAGGAAGAGCAGACATTTGATAGCCTCTTATGAAGCAAAGCACATGACAAACGACTGTCGTGAGCGCAGGCTACGCACCACTAGCCTACCATTCGCTTAGCCTCTGCACTTCATCGCTTGCTAGCATCAGAGTTAGCACCGCACGTGCATACAGTCGAGCCTATCGACTGTGCACGCGAGCCACAGGATCACGTCGTCTGTTAACTTAGCCCCTCTTATTTCCATGGATCAGAATTTGATGGCTCGGCCTCGACATGGTTTAATTTGGCCTTGACGGCTTTGTTTCGGCCGAACTTTGCTTCCCGTTGATGACGTCTCCTCGATTAGGGGCTTCCTTAGCTTGACGGACTAACTTCGGTGAGCTCCAACATGTCTCGATAGCTTGGCTTCGGTGTGGTTCATCTTAGCCTCAACAGCTTTGCCTCAGTGGGCATTTGCTTCTCCTCGATGGCGTCTCCTTGACTAGGACCTCCCCTAGCTCAATGGATTCGCCTCAGTGAGCTCTAACATGCCTCGATAGTTTGGCCTCGGTATGGTTCGACTCTTGGCTGAACTTTGCTTTGCCTCGATGGCATCTCCTCGACAAGGTTCACCCTAGCTCGACGGATTCACCTCAGCGAGATCCAACATGCCTCGATGGATTGGCTTCTGTGTGATTTAGCTCGTCCTCAATGGTTTTGCCTCGGCCAAATTTCACTTTGCCTCGATGGTATCTCCTCGACTAGGGGCTCTCCCTAGCTCGCCGGATTCACCTCAGTAAACTTCAATATGCCTCGATGGCTTGGCCTCTACGCGATTCAGCTCAGCCTCAAAGGCTTTTGCCTCGGCTGAATTTTGCTTCACCTCGATGGCATCTTCTCGGCTAGGGGTTCACCCTAGTTTAACGGATTCACCTTGGTGAGCTCCAACACACCTCAATGCTTGGCCTATTCATGGTTCAGCTCGGTCTTGAAGGCTTTGCCTTAGCTGAACTTTGCTTTGTCTCAATGGTGTCTCCCCAGCTAAGGGCTCAGCCTAACTCGACAGAATCACCTTGGTGAGCTCCAACACACCTCAATGGCTTGGCTTTGACATGGTTCAACTCAGCCTCAATAGCTTTGCCTCGATCGAACTTCATTTCACCTCGAAGGCGTTTCCTCGACTAGGAGCTCCCCCTAGCTCAACGAATTCACTTCGGTGAGCTTCAACACACCTCGATGGCTTAGCCTCGGCGTGGTTCAGCTCGGCCTCGAGAACTTTGCCTTAACTAAGCTTTGCTTCACTTTGATGGCATCTCCTCAACTAGGAGCTCACCCTAGCCTGACGGATTCACCTCGGCGAGCTCCAACACACCTCGATGGCTTGGCCTCGATGTGGTTCATCTCGGCCTCGACGGCTTTGCCATGGTTGAACTTCACTTTGCCTCAATGGAAAAACTCACCCATTGGGGTCGAGCCTCCAAACACTCACCTTCTGGGGTTGAGTCAATGACAACTCACCCTCCAGGGCTAAGTCAGTGACAACTCACCCTTCAGGGTTGAGTCACCAAACACGCACCCTCTGGGGTCGGGTCAGCGATAACTCACCCTCCGGTCGCCAAACACTCACCCTCTAGGGCTGGGTCAGCGACAACTCACCCTTTGAGGTCGAGTCACCAAACATCCACCCTCCACAGTTCGGTCAACGACAACTGGCCCTCCGGGGTCAAGTCGCCAAACACTCACCCTCTGAGGTCGGGTCAGTGACAACTCAGCCTCTAGGGTCAAGTCGCCAAACACTCACCCTCTGAGGTCGGGTCAGTGACAACTCAGCCTCTGAGGTCAAGTCACCAAACACTCACCCTTTGCGGTCACGTTAGCAACACCTCACCATTGCTGTTTGGGCCTATCAAGATAGCTCAACCCGTGCAAACTCCAAATCTATGAGAGGGAGTGGACGTGCTCGATGATTGCTTTCTAGCCCCCTCTAGGTCAGCACAGGTCGATGCCTCATACGTGGGTACCCCAAAAATAGTGAAGTGCTGCCAGCCTGCCAGCCGAAGGGAAGTAAGGAGGACATCAGTGGAAGCCTTCATGTAGTAGCGTTGAGAGCCCGATACTGACGCCCTAGTCACCTCACTGGACACACCCATCTAGGTGAGCTAAGACTTGGCTAGAACCTCTGATGAGCCATGGTGAAGTCTCGGCCTCTCCCCAACCACGAAGCACTCTCGAGCCTTGTCTTGAGTGCCAAGATTTTTCAGAAGCACTCTTGAGACTAGTCTCAAGCGCTAAGTTTTTCTGATGGCGCCACACGCCATTGTCTGGGCTTGACGCCCACCACATGCCACCATCCCAACTCAAACTGACTCCACCACCACCACTACTATTTGGGCTTGACCAGGTGGGATCCACCTGCGATGGTCTCAGGCACCACCTCTGCTTCAATCCTGCCATGCATCGGGTGTGAGTCTATGCTAGGGACAATAGACCTAGCCTTGGTGTCATCGTCTTCCCTATCCTCCAAGGCACTGCCCCCTAGACCAGATTCACACTGTGCCAAAGACAAGGTCTGCATCATTCCTGTGAAGGTGGTTCACTACGCCCACTAATGAAGCTTTTCAAGCATCCTAAGAGCGATGGCTTGACCTCGACGTGGTTTGATCGGTCTTGATGGCTTAGCCTCAACCGAACTTCGTTTTGTCTTGATTGTGTCTGTAGAGACCCGAATATGCAAATCCGGACTCTCCTGTGTATTCTGCACTAGTCCAGGATCACGCTAGTGCACACAGTGTGAACAAAGATAAATATCATCTATATCACGATATTCTAAGGAAAAACCAAATTATATTGATAATCATCAGAGTACGACCTTATGGCCAAGCTTACAATAGACTAGCCCGAAGGGCTTAACAAAACTAGCAATGAAATCCAAAAGAAAGCGCGACCAATCGACACGCCCACAGGCTATCGAGTGGAGAACGAAGCCTAATCCGCGAAGACGTCGAAGTACTCTCCTTCTGGAACCTCCCGCTGGTGATACTCCTCCTCAACTAAGCAACAGGGGGCATAAAGCCGTGAGTACATTGGTACTCAGCAAGCCGTTTGTAACAAATGAATGCAATATAATATGCAAGGCTTACCAATGGAAGGCTAAAAGGTTAATTTGCATAAAACGGCATTTGAAAATACAATAAATAGATTGAAGGCGCATTTGAAGTAAAACAATAATAAATAATAATCAAAGGAATTGAAGTAACCACTTATGGATCTCCCATCCATAAGCTAAACCAACCACTTATGGACCTCCCATCCACAAGTTAAACCAACAGTGAATTAACCATCCACTGTCCAAAACTTTTTAGAAATAACTATACCTCGTGTGAAATCACCGAGCATTGTCCATGACCGAGGACGCGGCTATTCGAATAGTTTTACACTCTGCATAGGTTGCACAACTGTACCCACACGATGTGATTAGCCTCGTGCTAAGGAAATCACAACAAGGCCTTTACAATGTTCAATTCCAACCCAGTCCCGCCCGCTAGGGTTTCGCATCACACCCCCCCTTGCGCCTCATGGAAATCAGCAACCATGTTCATCCCAGCGAGATTGAAATTGAAACATCCCAAATTAATCAGCCAGGTCTGTCCCATACCAGACATGTGGTTTGCACGGTAAGACTCAGATCAATGGCGCACAAAGTTAAGTCCTTAAGTGTACCCGAGCGAGACTTCCACATCCCACGAAGTGAATCCACACTTCCCCCTTTACTGCACGATCATTCGCCCGAGTGAAAACCAAGTTTGTATAACCACGCCAATGACACACCAATGCCATGGCACAAATTTTATAACAGTGGCACCAACCACGATTCGATATCTCATTAAGTCAAATTAATTAATCACATGTGATGATGAACCCAAACGATACTAAAAGCATGGCTAAGCATACTAATCGTACCATCCCAGATGTGATCGTAACAGTGTCTCTCTAACTATGGGCTCTGTCTAGCTCTACGGGTAGCCAAATTATAACCAAATCATCTCCTTCCATCGAAGGCCATGCCCCAGTTTGTCTAGTACTCCTTTCCTCGTAGTCAATGTATCGATGAGTCAAACATGCAAGCCTTGACGAATCGACTACCTTGCGTTCGGGTGCATACCTACACCTCTCAAAGTCAATGAGTCAAGAACTCGCTTCACGAGGCACTTCATCGGCTAGGTCCTACCTCTGCGCCTCCACGTAACTTTAGCATTTAGGTGGTAGAAGCTTGACTCCATAGTTGTATGTGACCCACATCCTATTTTGCTATGGTGAATAGGGGTGGAAAACGGTAACGGATAATTCGTTTTATCCGATATTCGTATCCGAAAAAATCCGAATATGGTAAGCAAAATTCGTATTCGAAAATATTCGTATTCGTATTCGAGAATATTCGTATCCGTATTTGAGAGTATTCGTATTCGCATTCGTATTCGAGAATATTCGTATCCGTATCCGTATTCGAGACTATTCGATTTGTATTCGATCCGTTTCTAGAACCCATGAAAAATCCGTACAAATTTTGTGATTCAAAACTTGAATTTAGGCGGTTTAAAATCGTAATCGGTCAAAACCGATGAAAAATCGGCAAAACCGTTAGGAATCCGTTTTATCCGATATTCGTATCCGAGAAAATCCGTATTCGAAAATATCCGTATTCGTATTCGAGAATATTCGTATCCGTATTTGAAAATATTCGAATTCGTATTCGTATTCGTTTTAAAAATGTGGATTCGTATTCGTATTTGAGACTATTCGACCGTATCCGATCCGTTTCCACCCCTAATGGTGAACACCCCGATACGACCTAAAATCGGCCAAGTGGAGCAGTAACCCTTTAATGAACACCAAGGGAACCCAACTCAGAAGCACGAGCATGACCTATTATCTAAAGTTCATGCAAGAACTAAGGTATTTTAACGTGTTGTCAGAATGCAACGCAAATTACCAGTGGTATCGTTGACCCGAGGCTGCGCGCTGACCCCTTTTGTAATTCGATGTGCTTGCCTAGGCGGGCAGTTGATGACCACCCGATCCATGAGGGGCTACTCTTGAGTGAGAGTCCCTGAGCTACCTTGGGCTCATGACAACTTCGCGCGTGATGACACACATGAGGGAATCTATCCCAGACAAGGTCTACGGACCAACCCCAGGCGAATTCTAGAGTCCACCTTGGATGGGTTCGCGTCACCCCGGACGGGGTCCAAGAAACCAAGATGAGTCAAAAGACCGACCTTGGCCAAGATCCGAAGTCCACCTCAAATGATGTTTGGAGTCCCCCCCCATCCTGGAGGCCAACCTTAGATGGAGTCTAGAGGCCAACCCCGAGCAAAGTCCATAGACCGACCCCAGAATCCCTTGGACACGGTGGGACCCACTTGGCGTGAAGGACAAAAATACCCTTAGGAGTACAGGGTCCAAAAGCAACCCTAAGCAAGATCTATGGGCCAGTCCCTAGATTCCCTCGCACGTGGTAGGACCCACTTGGTATGAAGGATAAAACTACCTTTAGAAATAAGTTAGGCCCTGAGGGCATACTTGTATCTTCACTTGTCTCCTCCTCCCACTTTATAAATAGGACCTTTGTAAGTGGAGAGGGGAGGCTATTTTGTAACCTTAGACACTCATATGAGTTACACTGTCCATCCATTCGTGTATGATTCTCATTGTGCCCCTTCGCATCCTCAGCGGTCTTCGAATCCAACTAGAGGTGCTTATAAGTGTACTGTCCGATCTCGCAATTGATGACAAATAGGACACAAGAATTCTCTCAATTTTTTTTTGTAAAGATCCACTATTTTACATTAATAATAGAAGGATGAAGTACAAGAATACCCACCTTTTACGTCATAAACCCTGAAGGCTGAAGAGCATGTTAAAGGGCTCTGGTTTGGTGCAAAATTGTTTCAAATTTTCAATTATGCTCATTAATTAGTTTAAAATTGAAATGATCTGGTCTCAAATGAAACTCTATTATGCTTAGGCTCGGCTTGTCTCGTCTTGTTAGCTTGATTCTAAAATTGCCAGTGAACTATAAATAAGATGACATGAAATCAAAATTAGCGGGATTTCTTATGCAATTATGCGCTAGATATTACAAGACATTGTATGTGCTATACAACTTTAATGCTTATGAAAAATACATTTATACAATCATTACTATTATAAAAGAATGACTTGGTGGTTGTACGTCCATTCTTCTCCAACCGCTCTATTCCTTTAACTTCTCATCATTCTCCGTTTTCCAACGGATCAGAGCAACTCTCTTCTATAGCACGATTCTTTATATATTCAATGAGTTCCGTTGCAACGCACGGATATGTAACTAGTTGTGATACAAATGTAACGATTGTATTGTCTATATCCAATTAGGAATTGTGAGTGTTGTGGACTTGCCGTTGCCTCTTCTCCGTTAGATTTAACACGGATGGACAAAATCAGCCACCACACAGATTTTTTTTTGCGAGAAAAGAGAGCTTTATAAATTACTCAAGATGAAAATTACAATCCTGAGCGACTAAATGCTAAACACAAGAGAGACATTCCTCCCACTAAACCGCACATTGATTCGTACACTTTGCCCATTGTGCGAGCTCATGAGCAACGCAATTTAGCTCCCTTCGTATGCCGGACCAAAAACGTTGGTAATTGCTTAGCCAATTCTAAAACTTCAGAAATGATGAAAGTAAGTTGGGACCGATGCGTTATAGCCTAAGATAGCAGATTTGCCACCAAAGCACAATCTGTTTTCAGAATAGCAGGCTTCAGAATCCATTCCACAGCCAAATTAATACCTTTTCAGCAAGCAGAAACTTCCACTTCCTCTGCATCTACAATGTTCTTCAGCACACGCCAAAAAGCTAACAAGACACTACCTTTGTCATCTCGGATGATAATCCCTACTCCACAGATGGATATGGTTCCATCCAATTAATCCGTACATTTATTGTCTGGCTTCACCAAAATATGTAGTCTTAGACCATTCACTTTTTTATCAATTAACATAGAATTTCTAGGTTTTTCCTTTCTTTGGATTTACGTTCAAAGCAACAGAGGTGCCTTGAATTTTACTAACTGTTTATATTTATAGAGATGAGTCAATTTGGAATAAAGCTTGATTATACTCGAAATTGGCTCGATTTCCACTCCTAGTTACTATGAGTTTGTGAGTCAATGAACATGTTGTGCTTCTTCGTCTTGATAGCGACAAGATTTTTTCACCATCAAGGCAGCGTGAAGTTGATTATTGATCAAGGATCATCATGGATGCATAGGATCTACCCCTCAAGTACATGTTGTTTGTTGGAAGAAATTAGAGATTTATTATTTGTACCCAACTCAGTCTGGTGGCGATTTTGGTTGTAGATGCCACCACCGTTGTTGTCAAACTAATGACCCGTTTGGAACTGAATGAAAACATAGGAAAACTGAGAAAGTGTAAAGTACATGTTGTAGGGGTGGCCCCCACCTAAACCTATCCGGCCTGCTAAAGGATTGTAAAACCCAAAGTAGGATGTGTGTAATGACATAAATACCCGTATGGAGGGCACATGAGTGTAAGAGTAGGATTGTAAAATACGCTTCATGGAAATATATATTCAGACCCGAGACATGGGGAAGGGGCAAGCATTGTTCATCCATCATCTCCACCGCACTACTCTCCTACTTTACTGTTTGGTCAGTAGCCACAACAGTTGGCACCGTCCGTGGGGACGACGGAGAGCAAGCCTTGAAATTCGAGAAGTGATGGCACCCAAGAAAGCTTCATCGGCATCAAGGAAGAAGAGGAGCATGACGGCAGCGCTCGCGAACGTTAGGGCCTCGGTCGGCGCACCATCGGCATCTACGTCAGTGGCTGGCACGGATGGTAGCGCTGGTGCTGCAAACGCCGACGTCGACATCCGTGGCGCGGCGGCTGACCGGGTTTGTGTCCTCTGTCTCGAGGAAGCGGATGCGCTTGTCCTTAGCGGCGTTGGCCTCTTCGTCAGCGTAAAGTCGGTCCTCCAACACCCCCCGCTCACGAGCGCGGGCCACTTGCAGAGCGCGAGCGAGGGCAAGAGCCTGCACAACAAAGTTGTTAGCAAAGCCTAAAACGCAACTATGACTCAAGAGTGGGAACACTTACCCTCATCTCCGTGGCCTCGAGCGCGCCCTCTAGTAGCTCCGAGCCGCACGATGCCAGCGCCCACCGGTCTAATCCGGTGTCCGCAGAGTTGGCGGCCCCTTGTAGAACCCGCAGCATCTCCAGTCGAGGGACGAAATCGGAGACGGTCAGGCGCCGAGTCTCCACGTCTACGACTTCCATGGTGGCAGGGGTCGAAATCACATCTGGGGTGGGTGCGCTAGAGATTTCGCAGCTGCTCCCGTTGCTGGAACCTTGTCCGCGTCTTGGAGACTGTGTTTCGGCTGATGTCGACGATGGTATCAGGGAGCAGATCGGAGAGAGCTTCGCGAAGTCGTAGCGAGAAAAGGAGTTGCGCCTACCTTCGTCGCGGAGCGATGAAGACCGTTGGGGTGTCCGGCTTGCATCTGATCGAACCGCGGTGGCGTCGCCTGCATCTTGGGCGGCGGGGTCCTCTTCGGGCCTGGCAGCTTCTGTGTCGGAGTCTGCCTCCGACATAGCCCCAACCGCCAGCTCGAACTCCTCCTCTAGCCTCGCAGGCGAGTGTGTCCGAGCAGGCTTCGCGCTCGGTGCCTTCGGGGACACCTCCTCGACCTCTGCGGCTGGCGCGGGCGATGAAGCTTCGCCCTCCAGAATGTCTGTGTCACGCCCCTTATCGCTCGTGCCACCTGAGGGCTCCTTATCGCAGGCGTCGGGTGATCCGCCTCCGCCTCCAAGTCCGAGTTGGCGTACTCCGCCAAATCGGAGCTGGTGACCGTCGTACCTTTGGCTCCGGTAGGATCTCCAAGAGGCGGCGCGGGCTAGATCCGGCGGCAGGTGACCGAGCCCTCCGGTGAGAGGGGAGGCTTCCCCCTTGTCGTTGCCGTCGCGGGGGCGAGCCCGGCTAGCGGTCAGCATGGCGCGCTCTGACACAGGGATGCCTAGGGCTTCGCATACACGGTTTATCCACCAAGCTTCACTGTTACGGACTCACGAAGGCTATGTTCTTGGCCACGTACGGCCCAAGGAACTAAACCGCAGCACGCTCCACGTCCTCAAGAAGGAGTTCTACCCATAAAACAAAGAGACAAGGTTACAACAAAATATGAAGATAATCTTGTGCACAGTGTGCAGTTGAAGAACTTACGAGGATTGAAGGGCTTTGGCAGCGAAGATACGGAAGGGCAAACCCCGTCAGGGCGGATGGGGCCAGGCTGGATGTGCCATTGTCGAGCAAGTGGGGCCATGCCGTGCTTCCGTGAGGTCCCGCATGTTGAAGCGGAGGGCAATTTCCACAAGCCTCCGCGCCCGGTGTTCGTCGTCGCGGTCAAGGGACACTGTGGGTGACGTGTTGAACGACATGGGCCGACCCGTCCACCGGAGATTTCTGCTGCTCGCCACGCGATGGTAGAACCAGCGTCGCATCCAGTTCGACTCCCACTTGGCTCGAGTCGAATTTGTGGGGAAGATCTTCGTGCACGGCGATCGCAGCACGAAGTTTATGATGCCAAAGTTTGAGTACTCCCCTCCGTCAAGCTTCTTCAGCTGCCACCGTGTGTCGTGGAGGAAGGCGACCAAAGAGGCGCTGGGCTAGACCCCCTCTTTGTTGGAAATAATCTTGTTTAGAAGTCGTACACAAGTTTTGGAAGTAATCGAATCCAAAACGAGTAACAAATCAGAAGTCGAAGATAGAGACCAAGTCCTAGACGAAGTCGGAAACAAAGTAGAAGTCGTGTTAGAATCGGAGTCGAAGTCGTAGTTGGAAACAAGTCGAAGTCGTATTAGACTCGGAGTAGGAGTTGAGAACCCGTGTTGAAGTAGGACAGCCGGGTATAAAAGGAGGCTTAGAGCCATATATTCATATGAACCAAGCAATTGAGAAAAGACCAAAAAGAGGGAGAAACACAGAGCATTGTTTTGTTGTGTGTTTGCGCAAGACGTGGTCGGAAGGACTCACGATCACCACAAGCGTGATCGGGAGGAGCTACGACCACGGCAAAGGAACAGTGATTTTACGACTACGTCGAGAAGGTTAGTACATGATTGAAAGCGACTCCGATCACGTTGAAGGAAGTGAACGTAGTCAAAAGGGTGTTCGACTACGGTGAACAGTGATCGCCAGCATCACTGCGTGATCGTAGAAGGCTTCGATCACGGTATCTCGAGCGGCTGAAGGAAGGCAGCGGCAGCGATATCACGGAGCAGTCGTAAATTGCTACAGTAAATCTACGACCACGTTGAAAAGGCGATCGGAGGAGATTGAAGCATTCGGAATTGGTCGTAAGTACTCTAAACCGATCGTATTTGATTCTCACCGGTCATAAACGACTCTAATCGGTCGTAAAGGTCCGGGAGGTCGTAAGACCTTTACAACAGATTGGTATCGAGCGGTGGTTAAACATGGCTGACACGGCGGCGAGCGTGTCGCTGCGATGCCGATCCTCGTTCGGACAACTATCCGGTGCAGGCGATGAAGATGAAGGTCAACATGATCGCGCAAGGCGTGCGGGGCCCGATTGAACCGAAAGAGAAAGACAAGGTCGTTGATGAGCGACTAGACAAGATGGCTATGGCGGCGATCTATCAAGCGTCCCGATTCAATGATGCGACAATTGATTGGGAAGGAGACTGCTCGAGATGTCTGGACTACTCTGAAAACTATGCATGAAGGAGTAGACCGAGTGAAGGAAGTTCGACTTCAAACCTTAAGAAGTGAGTTTGAAGCCATGAAGATGGGGAAAAGTCGGCCGTGGAAGAGTTCTCTAGTCGATTCAACGAAGTCGTGAGCGAGATCAAATCTCTCGGCGACGACTTGAAAGATGAGGTAGCGGTGAAGAAGTATTTGAGAGTGCTACCAGAGAAGTTTCTTCCGGTCGTGACCACGCTTATGTACTCGCAAGACCTCTCGAAGATGAAGATTGAGGAGGTAACCGGAGCGCTCAAAGCACACGAGCAGCTCCTGAAGAGTTACCAAGCCGACAACGAAGGGCAAGGATCTTACAATCAACAAGCCTTGCTCGTGAGAGAAGACACGAGGAACCAATACAAGCCGGACCAGACAGACTCATATGGCCAGCAAGGTCATGGAACTGGTCGAGGTGGAAGATCTCAAGATAAGTCTCATATTCAATGCTCAATGTGAAAAATTCGGTCATGACCTGCTGAATGCGAAGCCACATCCATGCCATACCTGCAAGAAGTATGGTCATTATCTTTGGATTGTCGAAGTCACATACAATGCCACAATTGCAAAAGGTATGGACACTATGCTGCAAAATGCAGGAGCAAGAAGAAAGTCGAAGAAGTCAACATAGCTCAAACCTCGAATATATAGAACCAACTTTGCTACTATCCCCTTTGCAATGTTGAAGAACCAATAATGGTATTTTTAAATGAAGGGAAGGTGTTCCCTAGTTTGATGGAGAAGGAGAGGAGACTCGGGACCAGTCAACAAATTGGTATCTTGACAACGGAGCAAGTAACCACATGAGCAGAGCACAGCGCGTTGTTTCATAAGTTGGATGAAAAGGTGGTCGGTAAGGTGAAGTTTGGAGATGACTCAACCGTTCGGATAAAGGGAGAGGCACAATCCTATTGAAGTGCAAGGATGGAAGTCAAAGACCAGCATCGGATGTGTATTACATACCAAGTCTTTGCAGCAATGTCATAAGTCTTGGACAATCGATGAAGATGGTTGTCGAATCGAACTCAAAGATGTTTACACGAGTTTTCGACAACAGAGAGCGATCGCTAATGAAGGTGCAAAAGTCGACAAATCGGTTGTACAAGCTACCATTGAAAACTGGAAACCGGATGGCATGGAGAAAGTTCGGAGGAACGAGCATGAAAGACTTCATCTCCGGTGGTCGAAAAACAGCATGAAGTCGTGAACAACAAGTCGAAAGAGTTGGAAGTCGTAACGAGAAGGTTGGCGAAGGTTTTGGTGTAGTCGAGAAGAAATTCGACCACGACAAATGGAGATCGAGCGTGGTCGGAGTCACCACGACCACGGCAAAGATGATCGAGCACGGTCGGCAAGTGTTACGACCATGGCAAACAAGAGTTGAGCGTGGTGAAACACATTACGACCGCAGACAAACCAGAGGTGCGCGAGTAGTCGATTTCGAACGACTACCTGCACGAACAGGTCCCAGGATCGGCCAGAGCGGTCGAAGCATCGGCCCGAGTAGTCGACACGGACCACATGTAGCAAACGCAGCCGAGAAAAGAAGGCGTGGCCCAGGTGGTCGACATCGACCACACACAGCAGGCGAACTCGTAGCAAACGACACAGGAGGTGCTTACTCGCATGCAGATGGAGGAAAGCAAGGCCACACACTAGTGAAACGAGTTGCTGGTGGAGGAAGCGCGAACCAGAGTTGCAGGAAGAAAAAGGCGAGAGCAAAGGCTGTGAGAGCAGGTGCTCCAGCCCAGAAAGACCGGTCAAGGAAGAAGCAGAAGCAGGAGAACGTCAAAGTGACCAAGGAAGAAGATCGACATGATGGAAGTTACTAAAAACAAGATTAGGGAGAGAATGTTGGAAATAATCTTGTTTAGAAGTCGTACACAAGTTTTGGAAGTAATCGAATCCAAAACGAGTAACAAATCAGAAGTCGAAGATAGAGACCAAGTCCTAGACGAAGTCGGAAACAAAGTAGAAGTCGTGTTAGAATCGGAGTCGAAGTCGTAGTTGGAAACAAGTCGAAGTCGTATTAGACTCGGAGTAGGAGTTGAGAACCCGTGTTGAAGTAGGACAGCCGGGTATAAAAGGAGGCTTAGAGCCATGTATTCATATGAACCAAGCAATTGAGAAAAGACCAAAAAGAG
Source organism: Dendrocalamus sinicus (assembly GCA_036346575.1). Lineage (NCBI taxonomy): Eukaryota > Viridiplantae > Streptophyta > Magnoliopsida > Poales > Poaceae > Dendrocalamus > Dendrocalamus sinicus. The sequence goes on from CM070658.1 coordinate 3,216,910, forward strand.
GGAGAAACACAGATCATTGTTTTGTTGTGTGTTTGCGCAAGACGTGGTCGGAAGGACTCACGATCACCACAAGCGTGATCGGGAGGAGCTACGACCACGGCAAAGGAACAGTGATTTTACGACTACGCCGAGAAGGTTAGTACATGATTGAAAGCGACTCCGATCACGTTGAAGGAAGTGAACGTAGTCGAAAGGGTGTTCGACTACGGTGAGCGTGATCGCCAAGCATCACTGCGTGATCGTAGAAGGCTTCGATCACGGTACCTCGGCGGTGAAGGAAGGCAGCGGCGGCGATATCACGAGGCGATCGTAAATTGCTACGATAAATCTCGACCACGTTGAAAAGGCGATCGGAGGAGATTGAAGCATTCGGAATTGGTCGTAAGTACTCTGAACCGATCGTATTTGATTCTCACCGGTCATAAACGACTCTAATCGGTCGTAAAAGGTCCTAGGAGGTCGTAAGACCTTTACAACACTCTGCCCACGATGCCCAGCTGTACACAGCCAGGCGTGCTAGCACGTTCAGAGTTAGCTGCGCCAACTCTAGCCCGTATGTCCGAAGAACGTCGCCGACGAGCATGGCCGACAGGATTCGGAGCCTGGCTTCGAAATACTCAACGAAGATGACCGCCTCTAACTCCTCCGGGTGCGGCTCCGTCTCATCACTGGTGGGCAGACGAACCGTGCTGCGGTCCGCCAGCTTCCCCTCGCGCAGAAGAGATCGGATGGTCTCCTCCAAGGCTCTGCCCTAACATGTTCGAACAGACGCCGTTGAGCTTCTTCTCGGTACTCCACTGTTTGTTGGCCAGCGACGGGTTATTTCTTGTGCTTCAACTCTGCAGATAGATAATATTGTGAAGGGATAATCTGGTCAGGCCGTGCAGAACCTCAATCTGATGGTGGGACTGCCTGAGAACACGGGACAATATCAGCCCCTATTTCCTTGATCCTTTGTGCCAGTATTTCATGTGTTTTGTCTGGATGATGCTTTGGAGTTCATCTACCCATCTCCCTCATGTTTACTGTTGAGAGGCAAGAAGCTCAAGTTTAAAGTGTAACATAGCCAAAATTGTTCAAATGCATAGCTTGGTTTGTGCTGTTCTAGTTTTAGAGATGGGGTGTCCTAATTATTTATTTCTTACAATTTTTTAACTCACTAGTCACTACCGCTGTACTTTGTGAAGTTTTGAAGCATCTCCTAGTATTAATGTTTTTCGTCAAATTTTATCTTGTGTGAAGTGCCCAGATCCTAAACTCTGCCACAATAATGCATGTGACTGGTTGTAGTGTTTTTGTCTTTTCTAGCCTATACAAAATACCATGATTTTTGTCTAAGTCAACTTTGAATTTCTCTAATTAGGTCCCATATCCTTTTGGAATGATTTGATAAAGCCCAAATGGTTAGTTTTGTTGATGTAAATGGGCTAACTATAGGCTTGACTTAGCGTGTCCCTTATGGCAATTGTCACTTGAGGAGACGTGGCAATAAAAAATTTTGGAATTGTTTCTGTTTATTTGATTCCAAATGAGCATGGTGAGCATGTTAGTACCTAGCCCCCCATCAAATTTCAAATATCCCTGTATAGATGCATCGAAAGAATTTCCTGTATATAGTAATGCCTGGGAATTAATTTTTATTTCCCCTTGTTCTTATGATGTCTGGGTAGTGCTTTCTCGTGTTGGGTGCTATCCTACATACCAGATCTTTGATATTGGGATAAAGTACATGAGTAGTTACATTATAGTAGTTCTTCACTTATAATTCTTTTCTTTCATTGGAGTCATGATTACAAATACCGTTTAAATTGCTATAAATTTTGGATCATATTATTTGTTTTGTCATTTTTGTTTTTACCCGTCAATCTGTTGTGAATATTGCAAAATTTGAGCAAAACTTAATATTTTGATACAACTGTATAAGTCTGTCAAAGACATAGCCACATGTATCGATCTTCTAACTAAATCTTCTAACCAAATATCAAGTGGTACATATATGGCTAGGAGGAGGCTGTAATGAGCAGTCAAAGCTGCGCATTGTATTACGATTAGTCAACCCTAGATACCTGAGAGGCAATTGTCAAGAAACTGATGTTATAAGCAAGTAGATTTGAAGCCTGATAATAAAATGGGCATAATGTGTGGTCCTTAGGTATTGTTCTCCAAGGGGCTCTTCACTAATATTTCTTTTTAAAAATTTGCTATTGAATCTACTTAGGGGATGCATCTAGCAGCTTTTTCAGTTAAAATCAACTGTTGATACTTTCTTTCTGATTGTGCTAATGGAAGATGATACCTGCTATTTGACTTGAAATTGCTGTAGGCTTGGAAATGCTTTCGCAATAATTTATCAGCCTTTGACTTTCAGTTGTTTATGTATAATCTCTGACTTCTAGTTCATTCTCTAGTTTCTTAAAGTGTTTTTGGTTTAGTTTGACTTCTTGCATTTATTGATGCATGTGAATTCTTCAAAGTATGATACATGTTTTTCTTTTTTTAGTCATCTCACTTGGGGGTACTTTAGGTAGTGCTGAATTGTTGATGGGCTTTGGGATGGCGAAGATCATGCTAAGTCTTGATAGTCTGTATTTTACACAGATTCTACCTGTAAGATAAAAAAAACAAGCTGTTGTACCTGTTATTCTACTTTCATGATAATAGCATATTTGTGGGAGAAAAAATAGCTTAATTGGTAAGTTGACCATAATAACATTGATACTGTAACATTCCAAAATTATCCTTGTTTAAATTCATAAAATATGTAGAATCCTTGTTCTGAAAGAAAAATTGAGATATTTAAGTCAAAGTCGGACTGTAAGAAGTCAGTCAGCAGATTTACTGTCGTTGTGGTTATCATCTTGGCAATAACCTGGCAGTAATGAATATAATTCCTTTCCACCATATGCAGTTTTAGCGTGGCCTTACTTAATACTTATACAATGACATAGAAAGAATACATTATACATGACAAATCTTCATTCGTCCATGCAGTATTTGCAGAGGTGTAATTCTGATGGATTACAGCAACCCCAGATGCATTTCATCTTGTACAGATCAATTATGCAGCAACACATATAATATTTCTATTTGTTGTCGAAATGTTCACAGACTTCTACCATCGTCTCAACCGACAAGTCTATCATGGGCATGTTCTTAAAAGAGGTTGTCTTTCCCACATGAGCTTCGATAGGCGAAGAATGTTTTATGCAGTTATTTTTAAGTTCATTTATTGAGAATATTTATATTGTCGGGAGCATGTTAGGTGTAAATGTTAGCTACAGCAGAACCTACTGGAATATTTGTAGTTCATGATAGTATGCATGTTGCTTTTACTTTCCTCTTTGACTTTATTTGTCTTTTTTGTGGTTTGTATCTCACTCTAGATACATTGCTGTACTAGTTAGCATTCCTGTAGCATTGCTGCAATGCAAGTACCAGTTCACAGTTCGGTAAATTAGTATTTAGTAGTAAAAACTTTCATGAATCAAAAGTCTTAGGTGCTGTTGTCTGACAAGTCGATTAGAAGGCTGACAATGAAAATAGTAGATAATTAGTTGTGCTATAAATATTCATTAAATAATTTTGAAATATATTGGATCAGATATTAATTCATGCGCATTCCATCATATTGACATTTGTGTTGAAGTCAATCAATAAAATTCTAATATTAAATCAGATTTGCCATTTCTTTTGTCAATTGAAAGTGATATATAACTTTCGAAAACTGAAAGTGACACAACGGAAAAGATAACATTGCAATTTTTTCAGCAAAACAATAAGTGAATTCAACCTGCAAATATAATTAGCTTTATTAGTGTTCTTAATAAGACAACAGCAAGGTTATCTCTCCATACATAATGTATTAGTGGTAGTCGCTTGGTTTATGAGCTAAGGCGAATTTCATGTCTGTCCCTTAAGATATTAAGAGCTTCAAGGGGAACAATTTCGATACAATTTGGCTTCCTCATGATGCAATTGGACCTCTTGTAGAAGTCAGATAGATATACAAAGTGCTTTTGCACTTTTGGGTATGATCTATAACTTTATATTCTTCATTGCTATGCTTATCAGTGATACATGATTGCTATTTAGGTATTCCATAATTCACGTTCTGTAATTTGGCTGTATAATATTTGAAAATTGCCAATTCTTTCATACATCTAAAAGAGTAACAATGGATGAATAAAATAGGGTTATAAACAAAGCACATCTTCTTGCTCCCTTTAATTCATTTTTCTTGCCGGCATCTTAGCTGTCATTGTTTATTCCCCTCCTTGATCCTTTGTGTGGAACAAAGAGGCAAGAAGAATTAGTCCTTTTTTGGAGGTGAAGGGGCATTACAAAAGTACAGCTCATTTCTTGCACTACTGGTAGATCTGAGTCATGTGCAGTTCCTAATTTACTGAATATATGCAAATCAGTTGCCAATTGATCAGGAGATCAGCATCAGATCACCCATGGACTCAGATTGTCGGGTCATTGCAAGACCCATACTGTGCAGAGTCATTTTGATTTCACATGCTATCTGATTTTTAAGATATGCCATAATCTGGAAATAAGATTGGAAGTGTTCTGCAACTCTCTGGTAATCTTGCCTGAAACTATTACATAGTTGACCATCAGACAAATGTCATATTATCTGACAGTTACATCTAGGAATAGGTTTGCAGCTTTTACTGTGTCTAGATCTGTTATGAGCACTGCACGTTATTTCTTCTATACACTTAGTTCAGAAAAGGTCTATGGATTGGTGCCATTTTTGCGTGCCAGTGGTCTTCCTTTCAATGAAGCAATGTGGTCTTAGAAGTATCAAACAACAATGAGGCTGTGGGCAGATGCTGATGAAAAGCTGTACATTTGTGACGACAAGCATCGGGATTTGCAGAGGCACTGTCCAATCCTTTTTTAGCTCTTAAGAATGTTTAGATTCCCTCCACCATGTTCGTGCAAGCCTCTCTGTGGAGCTCTCCAGTTTATTTGTTAAATTATTTCATTCCAACAACATTCTCTACAATCTCATAATGACCGATCCTGCATTAATTGCAAAGATAAGCCCATGATTGTCCTGGTTTGGAACATCATTGACTTGTTTTTCTTTGTCCTTGATGCATCAACGCTGAGGGAGATTTCTCTGCAATCACTGAAACCGTCCTTCAGACACTGGCCGCTCAAGCTTTGATTGGTTTGACTTCTGAACTGTGATCTTGGATAAATTACTTTCTTGTCTACCAAATGGTACCAACTAGCAGTTGAACTTTTCTTTCTAATCTCATAATGTGCACATCTCCAGGCCCCACCTGGAGAGGTTATTGTCACCACAGTTCATCCCCAGCTTTGGGCATCCATTTCTTTAAGCATGATCACATTTATTAATTCTGCATTTGCTTTGTTTCCCTTCAGCCTTCTCATCAGTATAAATGCACCTTTCATAACCCTCATTTTTTCTTCACCAAGCACAAGTATATCAAACAGCACTGTCCTCGCAGTACCTCTAACATCTCTCACATCCTAAACTTATATCAGAATGGAGTCTGGAGGAGTGATTGCAGAGGCGGGCTGGGGCTCGCTTGACTTGTCATCACCAGCCGAGTCGGAGATAATGGAGCAGCTGCTTGTTACCTTCCCCTCCAATGGCGAGGAAGATCACCAAGAGCTTCCTTGGTCTGTTCAGAATTCAAATGCATACTATGTCCATTGTAATGCTAGCTCTAATGCATATAGTTCCAGTAGTAGCAACGTTGTTGGTAGTCTCATTCTTGATGCACCATCTGAGTATGAGGGCTTCTATTTGAGTGACTCAAAGGAGGTGCCGAGGATCAGCTCCTGCACTGCAGCGCTGGACCTGAGCATGGTTCAGGAGCAAGGTGCAACTCAGTTTATGGATGCCATTCTGAACCCTTCCTGTGGGAATGCGGAATCAAGCTGTGAGGATCTTGGGGACTCGAGCATGAATCTGCTCGGCTCCATCGACACTTCTAACAAGAGAAAGCGCCAGGAGCAAGGCAAACTAGATGACCAAACAAGAGTGAGTGCTTTTTTTTTTTTCCAAAAACAGTGCATAAGAGTTGTTTAAAGTGCCCAGTGTGAATGCTGATTGATTGAAATGGACGAAATGCAGAGTCGGAAATGCTCAAGGAAGGCTGACTCAAAGCGGGCAAAGAAGGCCATGCAACGTGAAGGCGAGGATGGCAGCGTTGCTGTCACAAACGGGCAAAGCTTGATCAGCTGCACGTCTGAATGTAACTCAAAAGCTTCTAAAGAATCTCCTGTTGCTGCTAACCCGAATGGCAAGGCTCAGGCTGGCCGTCGGTCAGCAATCGATCCCCAGAGCCTTTATGCAAGGGTACACTACAGATGATCTTCTGATTTTATTATCGAAGAATGATCTATCCTTAACTAAATCAACACTTTTTATGCTCATGTCGATTGGATACAGAAAAGAAGAGAAAGGATCAATGAGAGGCTGAAGATACTGCAGAACCTTGTTCCAAATGGAACCAAAGTAAGCATCTGAGCAAAACATCACAGTAAGTAGTAACTATAAATCACAAAAGAAGACCGACAACTCAAACAACGGCATTTGTGTGTTCTTGCAGGTAGATATCAGCACTATGCTTGAAGAAGCAGCGCATTATGTGAAGTTCTTGCAACTTCAAATCAAGGTGAGACTTTTCGTGGTTCAGTTCAGAACTTCAAAAGTTCAGATCATTCTGAATGCTTTGTGTCAACGTTACTTAACAGTAGTTGGTTTTAACTATTCGCAGCTCCTCAGTTCTGATGAAATGTGGATGTATGCACCGATTGCATACAATGGGATGAACATCGGAATCAATCTGAACCACCCTCAACATTGATAGACACCTCTAGCAGTCTTAGGTTGCTGAAAAGGCAGCGGTTCTGATTACAACACGATTTGGGTTAGTTAGCTCAAAGAGTTTGTTACTAACAAGCAATTGGTTTCTGATCAATAAGCTATTATGGGCTGTATGATCTTTCAGACATAAATAAAGGTGGAATACAATGTTCTACAGAAGCTTTTTTGTAACTAGTCATCAGTGACTGAAGGAATGGCTTGTATGGCCGAAAGGATACGGTAAAAACATAGATACTGAATACGGGAAGAGGCTCTGAAACTTGTGAAGACAAGAAAGGGCAACTTGCTCTTTTTCTTCTTTAGAAGCAAGTTTACATAAGAAAGCGGTCTCATTGAAATACAGTGTATGAGGTTTAGTAAAATATAATGTGGTTAGCTGGAACTTGGCAATTGTCATATGATGCAATGCAAGATCGTGAAATGTTGTGAAAGTCTCAGATTTTTTGGAGCCATCCTCTTTCTTTTCTAATGATTTATGTGATCCATCATCACCTGCCATTACTTTCTTTTGAAACCTTAATTCTTGCTATTATCAAGATAAAAGCGTGGCATACCTTGCAAGTATTATTTTCATAACTGGATGTTAGTGGAATATTTCTATATTACCTTCATCATTGATCTTATATTGGGGTCGTCAAATCATTGGTCCAGAAATGTTTAGTCCACTTATTGGTTCCGGTTTCTTTATTCCATCAAATCTTCCAGTCTTTTAACCCTATTTTGATAGGTGTAGCAGGGGTGGCCCCCACCTGAGCCCATCTGGCCTGTTAGGGAATTGTAAAGTCCAATACGATATATGTAATGACATATGTACCTTTATGGAAGACATATGCCTGTAAAGGCAGGATTGTAATTATGCTTCATGGGAAAATATATACACGCTCCAAACATGGAGAAGAGGCAAGCATTGTTCATCCATCACAACACTCCACTACTCTCCTACTTACTCTTTGGTCAATAGTCACAACAGTTGGCTTCGTCCGTGGGGACGACAGAGAGTAAGCTGTGGATTTCGAGAAGTGATGGAACCCAAGAAAGGATCGTCGGCAACGAAAAGGATGTGGAGCACGACGGCGGCGGTCGCGAATGCCAGGGCCTCGGTTGGTGGGCCGCCTGCATCGGCATCAGGGTCCGGCGCTGAAGGTGACGTTGGCATGGTGAGCGCCGACAACGATGTTTGCGGCGGTTCGGTCGGCCATCACGGGGATCGCCGTGGTGCAGCGGCCGGCCCTACCGATGGTGCAGTGGTAGACTTCGCCGATGGTGCCCAGGTCAGTGGGAGCACTGATGCCGACGTCCACGCCAGCATGCCCAGTGATCCGAGGTCCGACGCGGGGGCGACGGGTGGTCCCGACGGTCGTGTCAGTCTCGTCGTCGACCGTGGTACCAGCCACGCCAGCACGCCGAATAGCTCCACCGAGCAGGCAGTAGTACCAACAACCCTACAGCGTGCACAGGCGCTCAGGCAAGTGCGACCGCCCCAACGATGGAGAACGCTCTGTTGGCGGCCCTCAGGACGTTGTAGCGCGAGCTAGCAGATCTTCGAGGGGCCGTGCGGGAGATGTAAGAGGCTCGCAGCCAGCAGCGGTGGCAGAAGCCACACCTGATCGGCGGACAGCCGCGATGCCCCCACCTCCAGTCGCGCTACGCTCCGACGTGTAGATCCGGAGTCTCCACTTTCCATCAGTCTACAGCACTCGGTGTGGCCAGGAGACTTCAAGTTCCCCACTATCGAGTCGTACAAGAGCGATACGGACCCTAGGGAGTTCGTTTGCGTGCACGAGACGACCATCGAAGCCACCAGCGGGGACGACTCCACCAAAGCGAAGGGGCTGCTGCTCGCTCTGCAAGGAGTAGCACTCTCCTAATTCTTCACCATGGAACCAAACTCCATTTATGCATGGGAGCAAATTTGCGACCACCTATACAACAACTTTTAGGGTAACTACGTCGAACGGGTCGACGCGGATCAACTCTTCGCTATCAAGCGAAGCCCTTAGAAAAGCTTCGGGAGTACTTCAAATGCTTCACTAAGGTTCACTGACAAGTCAATGACGTTAATGAGACTACGATCATCAACGCAGCGATCCGAGGCCTTTGCCAGGGGCCGCTAGCTGAGTACAACTCACGTAAGCCGATAAAGACGATTGCCAAGCTCTTCGACAAGATGGAGGAGTATGCTAGGGTAGAAGAAGACGCGCAACGACATTGGGATGACACCTCCAACACCAAGTAGGTGCAGGACTCCTTGAAGCGACATAGGGGAGATACCTCCGACACCAAAGAGGCGCAGGACTCCTTGAAGCGACATAGGGGAGATACCTCCGACACCAAAGAGGCACAGGACTCCCCGAAAGACACCTCCAATCGCAAACAACACAAGGCCCAAAGGGCGGTATGTCTTCGACATCGAAGTTGGCTTCGATGACAATGCCCCCGCTGGTCGAGGATGAGGTCATAGAGGTCACGGGCCTGAGCAAGGCCAGGGCCGTAAAGATGGATCGCGAGGCGAAGGGGAGCGCCAGCACACGGGCTTTGGTGCGAGGTGCATGGCCGCGGCGACCACCTCACTCGAACATGCTCAACCATCGCGACACTTTGCTAGAGTGTCGTTAGGGACAAAGCCTTGGAAGCGGGGGGCCCCAGCGGTGGCCCATGTGCAGTAGCTCCCTGAGGGCCTTCTACGGATACAAGCTGCTGAGGGAGGCCAGTGCCGCATCATAAGCATCATATCCGGAGGCTCGTCGCTCGAATTTTCATTTGCGCGACAATAGAGGGCTTATGCTCATTGACTGCATCACGTCACGGCGTACCCTGCCCAGGTGTCGCCGACCTGGGCGCAAAATGACATCACCTTCACAGCCGCCGACGTGGACGGTGTTGACTTTTCTCACTAGGATCCTCTAGTGATCCAGGCTGCCATCGCAAGGTGCGATGTTAAGTGTGTTCTGGTAGACGGTGGCAACTCCACTGACATTTTATTCATGGCAGCCTTTGACCAAATAGGAATCCCTTGAAGTAGGCTAGGGCCACTGGGGATCCCGCTCCAGGGCTTCGGGGGTCAACCACTGAAAGCCCTAGGACAAATATGGCTATAGGTCTCCTTCAGGTAGGGAGATCACGCAAGGAGCGAGGTGTCACCTTTGACGTCGTCTATCTTCCCTACTCGTACAACGCAATCTTGGGACGTCTGACCCTCAATGCTTTCGGAGCGGTCCTGCATCATAACTTCTTACTCCAACATTTCTACACTCCCCAAGTCGTTTGACAAGCTCACACTTCTCATTTCTTACTTCTCATTTCATAAGCCTATTTCCTACGTTTGTACTCCTTATTTATTCACTAATCACCATCCATCCACCATGTTACCAAGGAATCGCAGTTCCAAGGAGCTCTCAAGCAGTATGCAGAGGAGTTGAAGCTCGAAAAGGGCAGCAGAATGACTGTGTAAGCCCTCACCGTCGCTCCCCTAGTCCTCCTCAGGCTCCGACTCCCATTGTTGCTCATCAGCTCTCACCAAGCATGGGAGACTATGGCATGGATGATCATCATATGGACAGTACGGAGGGCTACGAGGAGTACCATGGCGGTTTGGAGCCAACGGGAACAACATAATTTTCTCCCCCGTCCACAGACGCCAACATTGGCGGGTCTGGATGAAGTGCGAATTGCTAGAAGCACATGACCTGGAGCTAGAAAATCCGAGATAGTGAAACGGTAGACATCACAACTTGTAATTTTTGCAATGCTAAATTAAGTGCTCGTACAACTGTAGGGACAGGGCACTTGAACCGGCACTACAAAGCATGCTTACACAAGATGGCGGCACAGGGCCGAGGGGGAGGAGGAGTACAAACATAGCTAAACTTCGAGGGCGATGACTCTATAAGTATTTGGGTATACAACCTGCTTTCCGCGTGAGGAAATTGCTGATATATTATTTCAAAAGATCAACCAATTAGGATGGGTGAAAGTCGCGCGTTTGAAAGAATGATACAACGCGGCTTTTGCCTACAATACCATCATGTTAGTAGGAAAACTACTACATCTAATATTTTACGGATGTATCAAAAGGAACTGGTAGAGTTGAAAGAACTATTCCAACAAGTTCAGCATTCTTTTGCCATAACCTTAGATATTTGGACATCATCACACCAAAGAAGTGCCTACTTTAGTGTTGTAGCCCATTATTTAGATGATAATTATAAGCTAAACAAGAGAGTTATAGGATTTAAAGTAATAAATGAATCACACACAGAAGAGGCCATTGCCTCCGTACTTGATGATTTTAAGATAGATAACAAAATTGCTTCTATAACTCTTAATAACGCATCGGTAAACACAATAACTATGAACATCCTCACCCTAAGATTGCAAACATATATTGGTAGTTATGTCCTCCACCAAAGATGTGTATGCCACATCTTGAATCTTATTGTTTAAGATGGTATGCAAGCAATTGGTCCATATTTGAACAGTATCTGTGATGCCATTCGTTACCTCACAAGTTCCCCACAAGTGGTAGCCAGGTTCGTGGAGTACTACGCAGCCAATGGAAAAGAGCCAAGAAAATTTGGTCTTTGAAGGTGAGGTGGAACTCCACATATATCATGTTAAACAAGATACAAGGGTACGAACATGTTATGTCCGTTTTTGTCAATGCTAACTCTCAAAATAATGAATTGGTAGTTACTAATTCAGATTGGCAGATTGCTAGTCATTTTCGAGAGTTTCTAAGACCTTTTTATAAAGCAACAAAGATTTTATCTGATGTTTATTATCGTACCTCTTGCTTAGTTATAGAATTTATTTGGTTAATTACAGACAAAATTGCCAAATCTAGGGAGGATCCTCTTTTAGGAAAAATTTATTAAATATTTGGTTCTATTTCACATTTGTATTGATTTGTTATTATTTTCGATCCTACAAAAAAGTTGAAAGGTTTACAGGTTGGCATGGAGGGAATAGGTGAATGCCTTGGCCTTGATTATTCAAAAACTTTCGTACATGTCAAAGAGGAGCTTTTAATAGCATCAACGGGAGGATCCCAAAATTATACAGGCATATGCTGACCTTGAACGTATGAACGACCTAGACATTGATGAGTCGATACTATGTACACATGTTGTTATAGTTAGTATGTACATATATTGTTACGGTACTCTTTTCCTTACTCGGGGAACCCCACTCTGGGGTGAAAGGTTTTTAACGAGCAGTAACAATGTATTTTTAAAATATCAAAGAAATTACATTTTTTTCCGAAATATTTACGCCATTGTGTGCCCATGTTTTTATGCAATTAATTCAATTTTAACTAGTTTTAAACGAAACGGGTACGAGAGAAAGGAAGATGACGACCGTTGCCACCATCGTCGCCACTGCCTTCATCGTGTATAGTTTCTTCGGGCTGGGTTTGGGCTGGCACGGCGGGCTTTGGGCCATGCTTGGACCTGGCTGGAGGCGAGGCGGGCCGGCACGGTACTGGCACGGCACGACCCAACTCCTGGCTCTGAACATGGGAATCTTCAAGCTCACCACCAAAGGCGAGAAACTCTTCTGTGTAGGCTCCTATTCAACACTTTTTAGTTGACCCCAACATTTTTTAGTGGACTAATGTTTAGCAACTCGACTCACTTCAAAAAAACAAGCTTTGGAAGGTAAGCTCTGAGGAGAGCACAAGGGACTCAATGTGGAGAGCGTACCCTATGCTCCCAGTCTCTTTGGCAACAACTCCAAAAACCAAAATGTCTGGGCGGACGTGAGGTTTGAAACCGGGCCTTGCCAGTCCAGCAAGGCATGGGCCGTAGGCCTGGGCCGTAGCGTGCCGTGATGCCCTCACCCGGCAAGTTGGCCTGTCCAAAGTCAAAAGCATTACCAACTTATTATATAACTCCTGTTGAGGATACATGTGTTGCCGCATTATTTTAGCAGGCAAAATAGTCTGCCACGTCAGCACATAATTGGGGGAAAGTTTGGAAGACCAAGTCAGCACAGAAGGTTCCGGAAGTGCGAAATTCGGCCATGGATCGACCAGTAAGAAAGGAAAGCCGATTTTTGCAAGACTACAAAAGGTTTATCTGATATCCATCGATTGAAGGAAAGACCTGACATGGAAGACAAGGGTATTGATAAACATCATTCGGATATTTTCTTTCTAACTATCATCTAAATTTGTGACCGTTGGATTAGAGATCAAAGGGTTACAAATTCTCCCCACCCCCTCTAAAAAAAATTCACCCCCTCTCAAAAATTCCCCCTCCAAAAAAAAAAGAGACCGTTGGATCTCTAATCTAACGGTCCAAAATTTAGATGATTGTTGAGAAGAAAACATCCGAATAATACCTATACACACCCAGAAGACAAAGGCAGAGGCAAGAAGATCGAGACAGATGGAAAGAGGTCTTCTTGGAGTTGGGCCGATACTATATTGAGTCGGTCGTTTTTAGGAGTCATAGTGTATGCTATTTATACCGTATCTTAGGAGTAGTTTTGTAGCTAGTAGATCCAATCCTTAATCTATAATTTGACCTTTGGTATCTATTAAATCGATCTCGAGTTACTCTACCATCTATAATCGACTTCGCTGATTTGCTAGAAAATCACGTCGCATATGTCAAGGGGCATCCTCCAGAGGGACGCGGTGTCGCCGTACCTGGAACTCTTTTCCAGTGGCAACATCATGTTCTCCTCAGAATCCACGGATGGGAAATTAAAGCATACATGTTGAGAAGGAAGGCATCTGCACCAATCAAGAATCAAGGTGGACTGGTTGATGATGCCACCGGTAAACAGGATTTTTCTTCAGCATCTTTCCATGGTTTCTTTACAAAAGGGCTCTGCTAGCTTGGAACTCAACTCATATTACTTTTCTCGTGTGACCAAAAGTATCTCTCTCATTCACTCTATGTATGAATGTATGTATGTATCTTTCTTTCAGGCCGCACTATGAATACTTGTTCCTCGGCATCTCTCATTCGTCGTTTGTTGGAAGAAACCTTAGGTTTGCTTCATTTGTGTGACCCATTCATTGGTCTTGTGTGCACAGTTGCTCTGTTCGTACGCTCATCCCTGATGTCATATTGTCATGGTCAGCTGTTCAGAGCATTTGATACGATGAACTGTTTATGAGTAGGCTTTCAGGGAACAAATAGAAGACTGCTACTATCTTGTACTCCGTATCTTATAAATGACAATGATGATGAGACCTGAACTAGATGTGAGATGGAATTTTGAGTACAAGACTTGGTAATGCGAAAACTGAAAATGTTTGGTTATGAATTTTTCAGGCCAACATATGTGGTACCCTTATTGCTTTGTGTGCAGAAGAGATTCCTGAAGAGTTGACGCCCCAACACCATGGCAGGAGTCAAGCTGGTCCAGACAAACAATTGGGCCTCTGTCTGCAAGTACTAGATAACACACTGGGTTATTCAAACATCTGCTGCATCATTTTCAGCTGCAATTGATCATGTTCTTGACTCAATTCTGACACCTTTGCTAGCCTTTCCCTGGAACATCTACCACATTTTATCCATTCTTCTGATGGACGGTGATGAGTCATCAGGCAAGACATGATTTAACCTGTGTTGCCCGGATACTCCAATACCGATACGGATACACGGTACGGTGATACCATGATTTGCCATTTTTTTTCAAAAATACCGATACGGCGATACGTTCATATATATAACAAAGATTAAGAAAATAAGAAATTAATGAATTCTTATAAGGAACTGAGAATATATTCATATTGATGTAGCAAATTGCTTGATTCTCCGGTGATCCTAAATATTATCTACTTGCTATGCATAAAGCTTGTGCACTATCATCTAGAAGGGGAGATTTACCAGGACAGCATGCATTCCGATTTGCTTTGCAGCTTGGATGTTCTTGATGCTGTCATCAAACAATGTCTAACAGATTTTTCAAGCAAGACAACCTGTTAGTACTTAGTATATCATTTGAGGCACTCATCAATTTGTGAGCATGCAAATGAGTAGTTAGGTTCTTACAGTTGTCTGTGGATTGATGGAGGCTACTTTGAGGGCATGTAGCATGGCATCTATTCATGGCTTGCACAGGATTGGTGATTTTGGTGGTTTAACCCCATGCTCTGGATGAGCCAGATGTTTCATTATATCAAAGATTTCAACCTCATCGGCTGGTACAGGAGCAGGAGATGTTGGGTTTAATGTCTCAAAGCACACAACTCCTTCGAAGCAGTCTTCAATTCCCAGCCTCTTTAGGATTTTATCACCATTTTTGCACACCGAGTCACACAGTTACAAAATTATAATTAAAATCAAATACTTGTGTTTGGTATATAAATTTGAGTTTGCGATACATACAACTTTGCGGATCAGTAAGCTTGGGAGCGTGTGTTACAAATGTGGGCAATATTTTAATTCTAAATTTTATGAGGAGACAAATACAATAAACTAGTGATGCAAAACTTACTACTAACAGCAGACTACTCATCATACATCAGAAAATACTCAAGAATAAATGTAGTAACAAAGTCGTACGTGCGCGCGAACGACTTACTTGTTAGCCTGAAGAAGAACAGGAAGTCACACATGCTTGACGCAGGGCAAAACGTAGATGACGCAGTGCAGGAGCGGTCGCGCAAATGCGCTGCCTAGAAACCTTATTGCCACCCCGTGCAGGTACTCGCTGCGGCAATGGTTCGGAGATAACCGTTCTCCCACCTTCCAGGTGCACGCTGAGAAGAAAGGTTAGCGAAGTCCAGACAGCGTAGTATAACAGCACAAAATGGTAGAAGTGAGAGATGCTGGCAGTGAGAGATTCTAACCTCTATACCTTAGACGTCTCCAGGTATATAAAGATATGCAAATTACTCTCTAGTAACTGCCCCATTGAACTGAAATAATTCACTGGTAACTGCTCACTACTCAATAATTCACTGGTAATTGATAATATTTAACCAGTGATTTACTTACTAGTAACTGCCTGTCATCAAAACCCAATTAAGCCTCAAATTCAAAAGTTTGAATCTCATTCAAACAGAGAGAGTGAGGTGCAGGGTTCAGCAAAAAATAAAGATGGACTTGGTCTGCCAAGTGGCGTGCCACGTCACGTCACAAGTCACACGATTTTCACGCGAAAATACGTGAAAACGCGCGCGCGTGAGTGCGCGCGCATGTGACTAGATAGAACCTTTCTCACACCATCTCTATCCATATTCAAAGAGTAGTGAGGACTCTACCTTATAAATCGGTCTTCCTCACATTTCCTTAGCAATATAGTACTAAACCATGCATTGGAATTAAGAAAATGGGCCATAAATAAATGTGCCAATTTCTAACAATCCCCCACCAATTCCAAAGCAAGAACTAAACAGATGACAAAGATATTATGCTGAAGTACTGTTAATATACCAGTCTTTTAGTGTAAGTCCCGTATGGGTTGAACTTGCACCTAGAATGACAAGATTCATCTTTTCACAGCTGATGAATGGACTATGCCATGAATTCACAGCTTTTTGTGATCAGATTTCACTTGAAATCTCAACTGGTACTAGGCTGCCGATGAACCACGCCTAAACGAAGCGTTATATGGTCATGCTCCCTTATCTGCTCATGAGATTTCTAGAGAATGCCCATTCTCGTGAATTGCGACCGCACAATGAAGCTCAAGTAGGTGTATTATTTCTAGGTATCCTGCAGGCTAATACATTTTCCTTATTTGGACAACAAAATACATTAAGGCTTTATGCCAACCTTCCATACATTCGAAAGTACATTGTTTATTAGGACATGGGTACAATAAATATGTACTCTCTTGTTACAACATCAATTTGTTTTTCCCATTGCGTAAGTCACGGGATCTCTGATCAAGAAGGTATGGATTGCCATTGTGATGTAACTTAAATGGGCCTCATTCCCATGTCTATAGATGCAATGGAAATCGCTTTCCGTGCTAACTCCTTTGTAAAAGGTGCCAGATTTTTCTCAGTTTGAATATAGTTTACAGTAATCACTCTGGAGTTTCTCAATTTTCTGACAGATTTAAGCCTACGCTTCACATGTCTAGAGGACTTCATATTATCTTTTGTACTTGTGACTTTGGCCAACACTGTTTGATTATCACAGTACATCAAGATTGCTGGTATTGGTTTCTCAACCAATGGCAAGTCCAATAGAAGCTCTCTCAGCCATTCATCCTCGATTGTGGCTGTGTCAAGTGCTACAAGTTCTGCTTCTTTGGTTGACCTCGTCAATATAGTCTGTTTGCAAGACCTCCACAAAACTGCAGCACCAACTAAAGTGAATACATAACCACTTGTAGCTTTGATCTCATCCGCATCAGAGATCTAATTAGAGTCACTGTATCCTTGTAATACAGAGGGATGTCCAGTATAATGTATTCCAAAAGATGTTGTGCCTCTCAAGTAGCGCAATACTCTTTCAAGTGCCTCCTAGTGATCATCTTCTGGGTTAGAAGTAAATCGACTTAATTTGCTCACAACAAATGAAATGTCAGGTCTTGTGGCACCAGCTAAATACATTAGTGACCCAATAATTTGTGAATATCTTAATTGATCTTTTCCTAACCCCTGGTTCTTTCAAAGCTTAATGCTCGCATAATAGGGTGTCGGAGAAACTTTACAATTTTCAAAACTGAACCGGCTTAATATTTTCTCAGCATAATGGGATTGATTCAAAGTGATCCCATCCTTGCTTTTGATCAATTTAATATTCAGAATGACATCTGCCTCTCCCAAATCTTTCATATCAAAACACCGAGATAAGAAAGATTTGACCTCGTCAATTATGGCAGAGTTTATTCCAAATATGAGTATGTCATCTACATACATATATAAGATAACTCCTTGACCCCCACCATAATGATAATACACACATTCATTAGCTTCATTCACAAAAAAGTCAGCGGATGTCAAAGTTTTGTAAAACTTCTCGTGCCATTGTTTAGGTGCTTGTTTTAGGCCATACAAAGATTTCAATAATCTGCATACTTTATTTTCCTATCCAGAAATCACAAAATCATATGGTTGATCCATATAGATTTCTTCCTCCAACTCTCCATTAAGGAAAGCTGTCTTCACGTCCATTTGATGAACATGTAGACCATAGGAAGATGCTAACGCAAGGAGCACTCTGATGGTAGTTAGTCTGGCGGCAAGAGAATAGGTATCAAAGAAATCTTCTCCCTTTCTCTAGGTGTAACCCTTGGCCACAAGTCTTATCTTGTACTTCTCAATAGTTCCATCAGACCTTAGTTTCTTTTTAAAGATCCACTTACATCCTATAGGTTTACACCCGATAGGATGATCTGTGATCTCCCAAGTCCTATTAGCCATGATAGAGTCCATCTCGCTATGGACTGCCTCTTTCCAATACTCAGCATCAGAAGATGCATAAGTCTCCGAAAGAATCTTTGGCATATCATCCACAAGGTATACAATAAAGTCGTCACCAAAGGTTTTCTCAACCCTTTTTCTCTTGCTCTTGTAAGGAGCTTCTGCGACTAGATTGTTATCCTCCTCAGGGATATCATATATTGGTTCAGAAATGGTGGAAAGTTCAGAAGTTTGATTATTCTCACTTTCAATATTATCAGTTTGAACATTCTTTGTTCCTGAAGTAATGCCTGCTATTCTCATAGGAAAGATATTCTCAAAGAATGAAGCATCTCTAGACTCCATTATTGTATTAGCAATAATCTCAGGAGTTTCTGATTTAACTACTAAAAATCTATAGACCATGCTATTTTGAGCATATCCTAGAAAAATACAATCGACTGTTTTTGGTCCAAGTTTTCTCTTTTTCTATAATGGTATATTGACTTTTGCTAAACACCCCTAAGATCGCAGAAATTAACATTATGTTTTCTCCCCTTCCATCCCTCATACGGAGCAATCTCACTCTTTTTAGTTATTACTCTGTTTAGGGCGAAAGTTTCTATTAGAATAGCTTCCCCCCACTATGCCTTAAGCATACCGGCACTCTCTAACATAGCATTAACTAAGTCTGTTAGTGTCCGGTTTTTCCTCTCAGCTACCCCGTTTGATTGGGGGTGAATATGGTGGTGTAAATTCATGGACTATTCCATGCTCAGAACAGAATTGGGAGAATTCATGAGAGACATACTCTCCTCCACGATCAGACCTCAGTCTTTTTATTTTCTTTTCTAGTTGGTTCTCAACCTCGACCTTATAAGTTTTAAAGTAGTTTAAAGTTTCATCTTTAGTTTTCAGCAAATACACGTAGCAGTAGTGTGTTTCATCATCAATAAAAGTTAGAAAATATCTTTTGCCTCCTTTTATCAATAATCAATTCATTTCACACAAATCTGAATGAATAAGATCTAAAGGTGCCAAGTTCTTTTCATCCTCTAATCCCTTAAAGGGTTTTCGATGTTGCTTTGCTTGCACACATGATTGACACTTTAATCCTTTGACAATTTCATATTTTGAAATTAAATCTAATCTGGACATTCTAGCAATACTATCAAAACCAATATGACAGAAACGAGAATGCCAAATATTTGCCTCACATTTATTTAAACCAGTTGCAATATTCAGATTATAACAAGACTCTAAAATGCTTAGGCGAAACAAGCCTCCGCTCTCATAGCCTTTACCAACAAATTTTCCGAACTTAGATATTACAACATTATTTGACTCAAAAACTAGCTTATAACCGTCTCTGCATAGGAGAGAACCACTAGCGAGGTTCTTCTTTATTGTAGGAGCATGCTGCACGTTCTTCAAGTGGACAATCTTCCATGAAGTAAGCTTCAGATCCACCGTGCCAATACCAAGAACAGAAGCATGCGACCCGTTTCCCATTAGAACAGAGGAAACCCCTGCTGCCTGATAAGAAGAAAACAAGGAAATATCAGAATATACGTGAATATTAGCTCCAGTATCAACCCACCAATCAGTGGATTGACAAGCTGAAAAGACAACAGGTGAATTACCATACCCTCCTGAAGTCGAGGCCTCGCCTATGGTCATGTTAACAGCCTTCTTCTTAGGCTGTTCACCATCTCTGATCTTGCGGAAACGACAGTCCTTCGCCATATGATTTCCTTCAAATCATTTTTCTCGGTTTTCTTCTTAAAGCTAGTTGTCTTGTTCGGTTTGTTGGATTTGTACATCTTAGTAATAGACTTTTTCTGTATGACATTTGCATTATTCTGGCCAGATGTGCTAGGTGCATCTTTTGCTCTTGCTTTTTCTTCCACATCGAGGGCTGCAATGCGATCCTCAACAGAAATCTCTTCCCTCTTATGTTTCAAGCTAGTAGCAAAATCCCGCTAAGAGGCAGGGAGTTTAGGAACAATGCCCACAACCACAAACTTTGGAGGCAACACACAGCCCAGATGCACAATCTCACCGACTAGTAGCTGGAGGTCATGAGCTTATCCAACTATGGACTTAGCCTCATCCATGCTAAAGTCGAAAAATTGCTCACATATGTAGAGCCAGCGACCTGCCTCTGCCTCTGCATGTGCTCTAGTGCATCCCACAACTCTGTGGCGGCCTTGTAGTCCATGTACACATCATAGAGCTGATCTGCCAGAACAGTCAGAATACAGCCAAGAGCAGTATTGTTCGCAGTTTCAAACTGCATGTACTACTCAATCGTAAATGGATACTACGGGTGGATAACCCACCACAGCCCCAAAGACATGAGCAAAAACTTGACTCTAGTTTGCCATCTACGAAGGTTCTGACCAGAAAACCTCTCAGGTTTCATTGCATCAGAAGCACACTAACCATTGTTGTATTGCAACAAAATTCACAATAAGGTTTCTGGATTGTTACAAATGTGAGCAATATTTTAATTCTAAATTTTATGAGGAGACAAAAATAATAAACTAGTGATGCAAAATTTACTACTAACAGTAGGCTACTCATCATACTTCAGAAAATACTTAAGAAAAAATGTAGTAACAAAGTCGTACATGTTAGCCTGAAGAAGAACAAGAAGCCGCGCAGGCTTACTTGTTAGCCTGAAGAAGAACAAGAAGCTGCGCAGGCTTGATGCAGTGTAGAACGTAGATGACGCAGTGCACGAGCGGTCGCGCAAATGCGCTGCCCAGAAATCTTATTGCCACGCCGTGCAGGTACTCTCTGCGGCAATGGTTCAGAGATAACCGCTCTCCCTCCTTCTAGGTGCATGCCGAGAAGAAAGGTTGGCGAAGTCCAGACGGCGCAGTACAACAGCACAAGTTGGCAGAAGTAAGACATGCTGGCAGTGAGAGATTCTAACCTCTATACCTTGGACGTCTCTAGGTATATAAAGATATGCAAATTACTCTCTAGTAACTGCCCCATTGAACTGAAATAATTTACTGGTAACTGCTCACTACTCGATAATTCACTGGTAACTGATAATATTTAACCGGTGATTTACCCACTGGTAACTGCCTGTCATCAAAACCCAATTAAGCCTCAAATTCAAAAGTTTGAATCTCATTCAAACAGAGAGAGTGAGGTGCAGGGTTCAGCAAAAAATAAAGATGGACTTGGTCTGCCAAGTGGCGCGCCATGTCACGTCACAAGTCAGACGATTTTCACGCAAAAATACGCGAATACGTGCACGCGCGTGCATGCGCATGTGTGAATAGACAGAACCCTCCTCATACCATTTCTATCCATATTCAAGGAGTGGTGAGGACTCCACCTTATAAATCGGTCTTCCTCACCTTTCTTAGCAATATGGTACTAAACTATACATGCTTTGGAATTAAGGAAATGGGCCATAAATAAATGGGCCAATTTCTAACAATGTGGTTATGGAGGCGTCCTTATATCAGCGATATATCGTCACCATATCATCATGGTGGACAGAAGGGCCATGCTGTCCAGACGGCATGGAGCTATAGCATATGGTACCACTAGATCCACCGTCGTCGCCACCAGATCCGGTCTCCTCTGCTAGGTCAAGCCTCCTGCTTCGCCGGGGGCGAGTTCTCCGCCGGCTCCTTCGCTGCTCTGCCGGCTCCGGTCTCCACCGCAGCACCGCCTCCAGTCCACCGCCGCCTCTTGCTTCACTGGTTGGCTCTCCACCGCCTCCTTCGGTTTCCCGGCTGCCGCTTGGGGGTAGTGGAGAGTGACAGACCGGCGAGCTGGCTCGGCCTCGCCAACACCGGAGGTGGAGATGGGGGAAGGAGAGAGGGAGAGAAGCAATGGGGGGGCGAGGGAAGAGAAATGCCGAGCTCAAGAAAGTTGCAGGCGGTGGCTAGGGTTATGAGGGGTTGACATTTTTGTGATTTAGCCCTCTCAACTTTAATATATTGCAATAAAGTCCTTCCCTCTTTGTATTTCTTCTGTTTGGGCCCTTCGGAAGTCCGATATTGTTGTATGTATGGTGTCGTTACGCCGCACACCATAAGTGATATTGTTGTATGAAGATAGTGAGTCGTCGTGCCTCACTGCACCGCCTTAATAACCATGCTGGAGAGAATGTTCCTAAGTACAAGGTCAGGCTGATTTTCTCATAAGCCAACCTTCCATGAACAAATCTGTAAAACAAATAAATCCATTAAGAATCTGGCATTCCTTTTCCCAAATTACTAGCAAAAATGACAGACACCAACTTTGGAGAGAAGCTAGTACATGTGGTAATCATCATAATCAAGTTGTTACCCAATAGCCTACATCACAGGATCATAAGAAATAGACAGAATTAAGACTAGAAAGCGTCATGGAGCATATAAAAAAGAAATGAACTTTATTTGGCATTTAGTAATACACACCCTCAAACCAGGCATGGTGGTTCCATATTGCTTGTAGAGGAGGATGCATAGCTCCTATGCTCTCCTATCGTAGACTCACCGGGGCCGCGGGCGCTGGACGGACCGGCTGACTGGCGGACAGGGTGACGGGCGGATAGGTATATCAACCAACCCAAGTCATAGATCTATCATAATCAACAAATCAGAGAAGGGATCAAAGCGGAAGGGGAGAGGGCTCACCGAGGGGACGACGTGGAGGCAGCGGCATGGAGGGAAGGGCGTGGCCAGGTGGCGTGGAGGGGAGGGTGTGGCTGGGCGGTGTGGAGGCGGCGGCGCCGAGGGGATAGCGTGGAGGCACGCGACTTGGGGGCAGGGGGCAACTCGTTCTGGATCTGAATCTGGGTAGCTGACTGTAGGGGGCTCAAATTAGGGTATACCGTATCAGGGGCATCCAAGAAGTATAGGCAAAGTATCAGAATTATTTTTTTTGAAAATTCAAAAAATAATGGATACAGGCAGGATACGTATTGAAACATATCGAAGAAGTATATGTATCTAATACGGTATCTAATACTAACACGTGACTTTTGGGAAGTATCAGCTTAACGTAGGATTTACTTACGAAGTGCAAAGTCCTACTGGCAGGGAGTAGTCTGTTAGGTACCTAAAGGTTACACAATTTCTATTTTTTTGACGGAAATACGTAATTTCTATGTTATTGCAAAATTTGTGTCATTTTTTCCTCCTATACAACTATACCATGAACATCATAAACAACTGCATTGGTAAAAAAGATTGCTCATTTAAGGTGCAAAAAAAAGTTTCTGAATTCATTTTGTGCTTTATGCTGAGATCATGAGCCATTGCATTGCACCCGTTACATTGCATGCGTTGCCTCCATTTGTCATAACGGTGAACAGTTCGGCAAGTTTCAGAGATACATCCAGCGTGCAAAACAGAGAAGAAACAGAGAGGTTTTTGCGGTGCAAAACCGCCGCACCTTTTCGTGGTTTTCTTCTATATATCAGCACACAGTTTCCTAAACAAAGTCTCCTAGATTTTAGGCTTACACGGATAGAATACCAAAAACTGTAGAAATATCTTAACAATCCTAAACAGCACCGAGACATGTTTGGTACTTAACAAAATAAGAGATAAGATAAAGATAGCATGATACAGCAAGCTTACAGCTAACACCAGATACTTTTCTAAAACTGAAATTCATGGAATCAATTCTTCAGACAAACCGAACTTTTCAGTTCATGTAACTCATGCATTTTAAACTGGTTTAGGTATTGCCCATGCTGATCCTGTCACCGATACTCGCACGCTACATTCCAAGGATACACATACACATGTATAGTCGTATAGATGCATACAAATATCACATTGACATCTGTGCCAAAAGCTGATAGGCCTTCCCCAAAATAGTGTTCTTGGCGCTGTCCAATTCCGGTATTCACTCAGTTCATTAAGCAACTAGTAGTGTGACCGTGCTAACGCTACGGTAAAATATAAAACAAGATAAAATTTGTAAAAAATAAAACGAACAATCAGATTCATTAAGATTCACGTCTCATATATTGTATAACCATAGTAGTCAAAATACGGATTTATCTATAAGCACCGAGCAAGTCAAAAGAAGGATATTCACGTTCATGCATTTAGAAAAGAGCTAAACTTGTTCACATGGATGCATCGTTGCAAATCAAAATAGAAGCTTGTGAATAAGAATAACAAATCTGCGACTCACCGTTACCAAAATACCGCTACAAACATATTGCACAGTCTCATAGAAAACACAACCGTTCTTGTTATCATTCTCTCCATCTGGAATCAAACGGGAGATACAGAATCACAACTCGCAAGAAATGCAGTCTGCGTATTTCTGAAAACTAAAGAAACCAATACGCTCCGATCCATGCAATGGCTGCGAGCCTAACCGAGAACGACGAATCCTCCTGTCTCTCTCGGTGATGACGTGGTTGCGTGTGATCTCCTTCAGCGACGTGCAAACGCTCAGCGTCATGGTGATCTCCAGCTCGTCCTCAGCATCTGCAGCGCCTTCCTCACGCCCGCCTCGCCGTCCACGGCCAGCGAGAACAGCACCGATTTGCCAATCTGCAAGACGAATTCGCAGTTCAAGCCGCACTTGTGTCAAGAAATATGCTGCATCGTGGATTTGTGAAATCATGCGCACCATATCATAGTGCTCTAGTACACAGATGCTTCATTGGATGGGTGGCACTGTGAAATTCCACAGAAGAGAAACATGAAGGGGGGTTTTTTTTTGTCAAGAAATACTGAACATTGTTCGGACAAATACTCACATGCTGGCATGTGTGGGTGTTGTTCTACTCTTGGAAGTTACAAATACTCCTGAAGCTCCCAATGCCGAGGCCTCCAACACGTCAGTGCCACGGCGGACACGGCTGTCAAGGAACACCGGTACATGCCACTTCGCTTCTCTGACAACCTGAATTTTCCATACCACTTTCAGTTTAAATGCGTGTAAACATACCTGTGATTGGTTAGCATACCTCTTCTAGGCGGCTGATAGTTGCAGGAAGGTAGTCCAGCCGGCAGCCACCGTGATTGGACATGACGATACCAGCAGCAGCACATTCCATAGCAATCCTGGCTGCCCTTTACAGACATACTCATTAAGTTGTAGCTCAGAACAGGTGGCATGCCATTGCAGAAGTAAGTTGGCATGCCATTGCAGAAGCAACTCAAACCATGTACTTACTGTCTTCTGCTGTTATGATTCCCTTCACTAAGATCGGCAGCGAGGTAATTGTTTGTAGCCACTTGATATCCTGCATTGTATCGTGAGTCATCAGTAGTTCATTCTCACCGAGATTTATCCGTGAGAAATGTCTTCTCTGACGGTTCAAAGTCTTTCACAATAGCTAGTTGGCATATGAAATCTTGACACATTACAAATAATGCCTTCCAAGAAAAAGAGCGGACGATCTGGCTAGTGGCATATGCTGCAATGGAAGAACCATTCGTCTGAAATATCACAAAAATATATGGTAAAAGGAAAAGGAAAATATAATTATCTCAACCTTTTTGTCATAAATTGGGATCAGTTCAGTTTTCAGACAACCTTGTCCATGTTGCCAATGTCCAATCCCTCAAAGTTCTTTAATACCACATTTTGAGGCAAGGTGAATCTAGAACATAACATATAGCAGAATGCGTAATTCAGATAATGAGCTCCTGATGAAATGGATGCGTAATTCAGATAATGAGCTCCTGATGAAATGGAATACACATTTTTCTATAAAGAATGTATAATTCAGATACTGAACTCCTCATGAAACGAAAAATTTGTAAAGGATCACACTGTGTATAGTTGCTAGATGAGAACCTGTTCTTAACATCAGCTTCCCTGCGGCCGAGCCATGGAGCATCAACAGTCAATGCAATTGCCTTATAGGCAGCCTTTTCAGCCCTTCTGATGAGTTGTTGTACTAATTTCCTGTCCTTGCATACCTGAAAAAGGCAATGATAGGAAGTAATGGAAGATCAAACCACACGAGCATAAGTTAAGAATTTAAGAAAGGGTATGGATGTAATACTGTAAGTTGGAAGAAATGGATTCCAGGTCCTGTAGAGTTAACCTCTTCAATACTACAAGACGACCACGAAGACAATGTCCAAAACATGACCAGGCAGGA
This sequence comes from Dendrocalamus sinicus, assembly GCA_036346575.1. Lineage (NCBI taxonomy): Eukaryota > Viridiplantae > Streptophyta > Magnoliopsida > Poales > Poaceae > Dendrocalamus > Dendrocalamus sinicus. The sequence goes on from CM070658.1 coordinate 3,243,199, forward strand.
ATGAACATATCGAATATAGATAGCAAATATATCCAATTTGATATGATGTTTCAAACCATAATAGTTCCTGCGGCAGCTGCAGCTCTGGCAGAAGCAACCTCTCCATGGTACCTCCTGATACTGCTGGCTCCATGGTGGTTTACCAGTAGCCATTTCAATGAATGTGCATCCCACACTCCAGATATCTGCAGAGCTGAGATATTGGAAGGGTAAGGATAAGGATCAACTCACAAAATAAGAACAAATAGAGAAATGGCATGATTCTAAAATATATTTTTTCAACTCACAATAGATTAATTCCCTACTTGGTACAAATTAGACATCCATAGAATCAATTGAAGACAGGGAGGCAGGGTTTCGACCTGGACGGTGTGGGACTGGATGCTAAGCACGCGTCCCGTGTCGGACGGCAAGGCGACGGAGAGGATCGGCGGCCGCGACATCGCCGGATGCACCGCCCCTCCTGCACTCCTCCGCGCGCGCGGCGCAAACCACCATCCCCCTCCTCCCTACACTCGCGATCCACAAAGACAACGCAAGCGGCGCCGCCGAGACGACGGCGCGAGGACGTCTTCGGATGCTGCGGGAGGCGCGCGGCGGCGGTGGTGGAGACGGTGGAGGCGCCGCGGTGGGTTTTGGTGGTGGTCGTAACGGGGCCAAGGTGAAGACGGCGAACCAGCGGCGCGCGCGCGCGCGGCGGCCTCGGCGGCGCAGCGCGCGATCTCGGGCGCTGGAGACGGCCGGATCCGGCGAGGAGTGGGCGACGGCCACGGGAGGCGGTCGGAAGTCGGCGGAGAGCGCCGATTCCGGCGGCGGAGAGGCTGGATCCGGCGGCGAAGAGCCTGGATCTGAGCTTGCGAGGAAACGTGGTTCACTGCACCGGAGGCGAGGAGGCGGAGGGGTGGGGGGAGGAGGAGGCGGCCGCGTTGGGTGGGGTGGGGAGGAGGAGGCGGCCGCGTTGGGTGGGGTGGGGAGGAGAAGACGGCGGCGCGGGGTGGGGTGGGGAGGAGGAGGAGGCGGTGGCGCAGGGGGTGGGGGGAGGAGGAGGAGCGGGGGAGGACGCGGAGGAGGAGGAGCGGGGGAGGCGGCGGTTGGAGGAGGAGCGAGGGCGGAGCGGGAGGAGGGACGCGGCGCGGGGGGTGGGGGAGCAGCGTCCGGGCGGAAATTTCGCGATTAAGACGCGTCAGGACGCGGGAGGGGTACTGCAGATCCATTGAAGGATGACCGTCGGATATGGTTGGGTAAGGAGAGAGAATGGAGGAGAGTTAATCTGGTGCGGACGTTTTTATGATGGTGTAATTATGGGTGCATATTTTGGTGTGGACGTAGTTAAGGTCATGACTGTGGAGCAGGTAATTGTTGGGTGGATGTAAAATAATTTGAACTGGTGGATTATTAGTTTAGATGAGGCAGTGGTCCATTCACAAGCACTGATATCACTCCTAAACATAGCAAATTAATTACTCTGTATAGTATTAGCTATCTTATCAGCATGTATTTACTACATTATCATGCAGTAGCACTGACACAGAGACACATTACCATGCACATCAGTTTGGTTTTCTGAGACCAGAGACAGGTCATTTTCTGGTTCCCTTTCCCTGCCCCCTTGTTGCTCACTACATTTGCTACAACGTAGGAGTATTGTATCGCATTGTGTATTTGTGCTGTGATCTCATCTTCAAAGCCATTGTCTCTTACCTGTCCTGTGAAGGGGACAAGAGAACAGCAAAGGAGCTTGGAGGAAGAAAAGGCAAGCGAATCACATTGCGTATATATGCACGTGCATGTGGATTTGCATGTGCTCCTCTCTCGTTTGCTAGCTGCAGTCGCTTAGCCCCATGCCGGTCAAACGTTGGAAACGGAAAACCCATCTACCTGCAGTAGATTAAAGCTGAAGAAGAAAGGTAAGGAAAGGATTAGGCTTTTTGATTAGCCGCTTTAGTTACCACTGTTGAGGTCGGCATATGCATGCTGCATCCTGCATGCATGTAAAATGTAAAGCCTGCGTGGCTGCTTGTGCTTGCAACCTTCAGTCACCCAACGTGCAGGTCCTTTGCACCTTTTCAGCAAGCCATATGGTCAAGGCTCAAAGGCTACCCAAGAGATCATCTTCATCATCATATTCTGAAAACCATGGACGCATACGGCTGAGACGCTCATAGAGAGAGCTGTGGAGATCCCTGATTACAATTAAACCACATTCATTACGTGTTATATATCTGGAACTTATTTAAACTTTAATAATAAAGGGAAAAAATCGTGAGTCATGAAAACACATTTCATGATACATACTAGTGAAATTTGTGCTGAGAAATATTAGGTGTCTATCTAATCCATGTTGCACAAAGCAGTCCACCTAGTCCAGGTTGTGAGTATCGCAATCTATACCGTACAACCCTGTCAGACCATTCTGATCCAAGTCCGAAGTAGGATCGTAATCGGCTTGTACCATACAAAATTTAATAGTGGCCTAGGCCTTATAATCCTTAGAATAGTTCTTTTAGGTATGTTTCTAGGATCTGATATTATGACCTAATCCTATTAATACGAAAGTGTAATCCTAGCAACCTCGCAACTAGTAATTACCGGGCTGAAGCCACGTGTGTCCCATACGGACACGGTGACATGGCCAGGGTTTTGAATACTGTTTTTAATTTTTTACCCGTGGTCACCGATAGAACCAATTGTAGCAATTTTCAGAAAATTTCGGTAGTTTTCGTGCCAAAATTATCAAATAAAATTTAAAATTCAAATATAAATCAGCCAAAAATCGGTGAAAATCGGCCGAAAATTACTTGAAAATATAGGAGGAATTTTGGACCATATTCTCAGACACATACACATACATTCATAAACCCTAAACAAAATTGGTTGTAAACATGTTCCTTGACAACAATAAGCAAGTTATGAGCTATTGTATAAATTCTTCGATGATCTAGTAATAGGAATTCACAGGGCGGTGATTGAGTTCGCCTGATATACCATCGCCAAACCATTGCTATGCTTTGGTCACATCACTGTGCATGTCGATCCGCTACTCGCAACTACTCCGCGCCTAGCCATTAGCGTCACTGTGGCCACCTCCACCTCCTAAGCCTTCTCCTGCCCTCTCCCAGACAGCCTCATCGTCATAGCTCCCCACCGTCGATCTCTTTGGTGCCACCACAGGCGTCACCGCCGCTAGCCCATCTAGGACCACATCGGACTAGGCCACCACCACAAGATTCCTTATGTCCACACCATGGTCATGCACCGCAAATTGGCCGAGGGACCGCCAGATTTAGCCTCCGATGAGCCCACCTCTGCTCCACCCCGTTGCCATCTCCGCACCTCGTGTCTCCCCGCAGGACCTTGAGAGCTTGAGGAGAAGTTCGGGATGGGTCATCGGTGTCGCCCTACACCTCCATCCGCTCCCGCCGATTTGGGTGAGAAGAGAATGGATTAGAGGAAGAGCCGAAGAGGAGCTCACTTGCATGCAGCCGCCAAGAGGAGATAGGAGTGAGATTGAAGACTCCATCAGCTAGGCTAGCATTAAGAGGATATGGAGTGGGCTAGTTGGGCCGCTTTTGTTTTCAAATTGGGCCAAAAGTTTTGGACCCGGTTTATAAATTAAAAACCAGTTTTCGCCGAAAATCGGAAAATATTGACCGGTAAAAATGGCTACGCCACTGTACTCATCTTGGATGGAGCGAAATGAAACATGGAAGACCTCTGTAGCTTGCTTGTCTTGCAGTCAGATGATGACAGCGAGGGCAAAAGCAACAGGACTGGTTCACGTTTGGAACTATTTCGGCCATGACTTGAGAGACGGTGGTGGTGGACAGGACTTGCTCCCAGTGCCAGGGTGCCACCTTTGCTTCATTCTCACAAGCCAAGGGCCCCCTGCCATTGGAGGCAGCTACCGGCCTTCATTCAAGCTTGGAGACTGCTGTGGTTACAGACCAAACAGAGAGAGAATATAGTAGTAGAGAGTTAGGTGAGCAAGTGCTTAGGGTTTTCCCCATGGCCGGTATCGTGTGTGTGTATATATATATATATCCATATGGGGAATGTTTTTACAATACTACCCTTACAATTGAGTATTCCCTCAGGGGCACTTATGTTATTATACATGTCCTATTTTGGGTCTTACAACCTTCTAACAGGCCTGCTGGGCTTAGGTGGGGCCACCCCTACAACAGAGACACTGACATTTACATGACCAAACATAGGTTTGATTTATTCTGCATTTTGTTCACTTGCTTATTCAGGTATTTGGGTTGGTTTGGGGAAGATTATGTGGACTGTTGAGGCGTCAAAAGTAGAGTAACATGAGTGGGGAAAAATATACATTAGATGGCACAGTACCATGAAGATCAAGTGTCACTTCGGCAAAAAAAAAGATACTCCGGTCTTTATAGCAACATATTAATTTTGCAGAATTTTTTATGAATTATAATATTTAGTGCAAAGTTTCAGCAAAATCTCGCATTCCAAACACCCTCTGAGTTTAATTCCAGCATAACTAATGTTATTGTGTTCAAGATTTTAGTGTGTATTAGGTTTTCTACCGTGTTTCGTCACCATCCCATGTCCTTTGGTCATGCTATAATTTTTCTTAGACTTGCCTCACCGCGTTCTACGCCATGCTTCCTTCCGTTTCCCCGAAAAGCCTCCACAAATTTTCGTCTCCGACACCTCGCCATGGCATCCAATGACATCTCGTGTCCCCATCTATCCGGTGGTGTTTTCCCCAATCCGTTCACGTCATATCATGCCAAACCATCTCAGGTAGCTACCTTTCAAATGATTTTGGATTCGCTTCACCGAGCACCAAGATATCAAGTTTTTCTTGTTTCTCCAATGTCGTCGTTCAAACGTCGATTGTATCAACTCCGATGAATTTTCAGCTTAGCCAATAATTTTCCTAGCTTCACCACACCATGTTTTATCCCATACTCACCCTACATCTCCACGTTCCATATCCGGTACTATATCTCTCCAACCTGCCGTTGTCGCTACCATGCCGTCACTACCGTTTTTCCCTCACCGTCAGTGATTGCCGCCATTCCTCGCTACCATACCTGTGTCACCACATTCGCCTCATTGCCAGCATTCCATTTTGCCCATTTGCTAGCCACCTTGCAGCCAACTGGCACCGTACTATTCAAAAGATAATTCTCAGATTTGGTTATCATTTCATGTGATGTTCAAAACTTCCATATATTCGTTCTCTCTCATACGAACTCCAATCCATTGATTCTTTCACCTAAATTCATCTAAAATCATTATCTATCCGTCAATATATATTTTATAATTTTTGGATTTTATTTGAATTTAGTGGGTTATTTCCATGTGTAGACTTCGACGATTCAGGAGAATTCAAGGATGAAGATTTGCATCAATTTGAAGAGCAAGGCAAGTCACACTCCTTGATCATGTTGATCCCAGATTTCAAAATAAAATTATGTTGTTTTAAATTATTCTTCATGCATATTTTTATTCAACGTATTTCAATTCAGTTTTAAATTTAGTTATTGCCTACTTGTTAATTCCTCCATTGATATTGAATTCCTTGATACCTTGTCACCCTAGAATCAAAATCTAGTTAATACATTAGTGTTGGCTAGAGAGTTTAAATCAAATGCTTAGACTTGCTTAGATATAATCTTGGTTTTGAGGTACCTTTTCACATAAAATGGTGACCTTTTTACATAAAATGATAAGCTTTTCAAAGCTACTCTTGACTTTGGTGAGTCAAGGAGGTTTATTAAATATTTTGAAAACAAAATATAAAAATTGGTTTAGACTTAGGCAATTGGTTAGTTGGTGGGTGCAGGCATGCCCTGTTGGTCGGAGCCACAGGGTTGATTGTCGTGCACAGGGGTATGTGGTTGGGCCTAAGTCATATTAAGGACCGGTCTGTGAGCTACTATTTCAAAGCCCTATCGTATTACCACATGACTGGTATGGGACAACCCTGGCTGAATAATTTGTGAAGTCCCAACCTGAGTCAAGTTGTAGGTTGAAAGTGAGCGTGGTTGGTGCCATGAGAAGTCTCACTTGGCGAGCGTGGTTAAGCCATGTGAAGTCTCGCTCAGGCTCAAGAGGGGGTCTCGGTCTGGTGGATTCCTTACTTGGGTGAAACCTTAGAGTTGGCTTGGCCAGGTTGAAGGCTTTGCATTGTAAAGGTCTTGTCACGACTCCTCGGCCGCACACCTAAGGAAGTGTGTAATCCGGTGGCAATATGGGATGATCGTGTCTTGTGGGTAAAGCTGTACAATCTCTGCAGAGTGTATAATCTATCCTGGATAGCCGTGCCCACGGTCATAGGTATGCTGAGTAAAAGTTTTTCAAGGATTAGATTTTGTTTTTCAAAATGATTTATGAAAACCTTGTGGATGAATGGAATCCACGAGAGATGAAAACCTTGCGGATGGATGGAATCCGTGAGAGATTGAAACCTGGTGGATGGATAGAATCCATCAGAGTTGCGCAGTGGAAGCGTGTGGATGGATGGAATCCATACGTGGCTTTTTTTGAAAAGATGGTCCTGGTGGGATGCCCGTGGATAGATTGGTGTATGGTCGGAGCCTTCACTGACGGTACTGTTTTCAATTACAAATTCTGTTTTTACTTACTATATTAAATTCAGCAATTTCAATCTATCTACTGTATTTCATCAAATGTTGTTTTATGCAAACTAACCCTATAAGCCTTCCATTGAAGCTTTTATCATTATGTTGCATTTCTCCGTATGATTTGCGGAGTGCAAGTTTGTACTCACCTTGCAATCTCCATACAGAGGAAGATGTCATCGACAACGGTGAAGATCAGGACAAGTAGGCCGCGTCTTTCTGTCGTTTGCCTGTGGGCAGGTTTGGGCTTCACTTCTTATCAGTTTGCTTCCGCAGTTATTTGCTTTATTTATCTTTGCCAATGGGCGTTGATGTAAGACTTGGCCATAAGGCCATACTCTTTTATTTAATATAAGAAGTCATTTTGTGCTTGGTATTTATCTTTGTTGTCACTGTGTGCACTAGCTGATCCTGGACTAGTGCGATTTACACAGAGGATCCAGGAGTCATTACTCCGGGTTCCGACACTATACTGGACGCTTACATCACAGACGGTTCTTAGAAACCATTTATGTTGTAATTATCACAAACGATTCATACGAATAACCGTCTGTGATATTTTCACAGATGGTTATTCATACAAACTATCTATAATAATGGTAGACATCATAGACGATTATTTATTTAAATCGTCTGTGATACTTCACAGATGATTTGTATTAAAAACCGTCTGTGATAATGAAGTTATCATAGATAGTTTGTATTAAAAATAGTCTTTGACATGTTTCCCATCTCGTAATCCCTCAAAATTTCATAATTTCCCACCTGAGTCCGAGTAGGATTCCGTTCCGAGACACCTTTAGTAAAAAGAGCATAACTTTTGCATACGCTGTCCGTTTTCAACGTTTTTGTACTCATTGGAAAGCTAACAATGAGACCGATCCAAAACAATAACCTACATGCACTAGTTGCCCTTTAAGACTCCTAAAATTGGACATCTTTGGTTCTGAATTTGCGTTGCAAGTTTTCATTTTCTATTTTTGCCCTTTTTCTCTGTCTTTCCTTTGGAATTTGGGTTTCACCTTAACTGTAAAGTTGTAGATATTGTCGAAACCTTTCAAATGAGTATATATAAGCCATACAAAATTTTGTTATTTCATCTTTGGAGACAAACTATTTATATTGCACTGATATATTGTCTTTGTGATATACCGTTTGGCCATTATTACTGATGGATTTAATAAGAACTGTTTGTGATATCTTCCGTTATTATAGATGGTTTTTGTTACAAACTGTCTGTGATACCTCTATCATAGGCGGTTTGTAATCCAAATTGTCTGTGATGCCCCACCACGTCACCAATCTGTAGCATCCTGATTTTCAGAGCCTTTTTGAAGCTTTTAAAATAAAACTCACCATTTGGATTTTCTGGAATTAATTAAAGCTTAATTAAAATTTTTATTAATTAAAAATATTTAATATGATTAAATTAAACATTAACATTTGCCAAAAGTATTTTATTTGTGTCCCTTGTGTCACAAGGAATTTTTCTGTATTTTCTTGGATTTTTCGAAGTTTGTTTGAGCTCAATTTTAAATTTCCAAAAAAAAAAGAAAGAGGAGAGAGAATGAACCGTACCCGCACGGTACTGTTCATGCATCTTGAACCTCGCGTTCGATCCTACGATATCAGTGCAATATAAACGGAAGTGAGCATATCTTTGAAAATTTGTGGAGGCTTTTTTCTCTCTCTTCATAACTTCCAATCCAGATCATATTTGAATGTCCTCCCAAAAGGAAAGTTGTGCCAAATCACGTAAGGAATCCATCCCAATTGACCTCTTTCCATTTCGTTCATCTGTTTCCCTTTTATCTCCTATTTTTCAAAACGGACTCTAACCGAAATCCGCGAATTGGAGCCGGTTTCTACCCCTTCCAAGCCTATAAATACGACCCCTTGACCCTCTAAACCAATCCCAAGCCGTGGCAAGTCCCCTCAAAGCTCAGGACGCCGTCGGCATCGAGGCCCTTCGGTCCCGAATTTTCTCGCCGCGTCTCGAGCTATTCGGTGAGTTTTTCCATGATCCTTTCGCGTCACATTGTGCCACCATGTGCCATCTACCTTCTTGTCAAGTTAATTTGGTTTTGGTGCAGCCAATCTCCCGGAATCGAGTTTTCCCCAATCTAGGTCAAGATCGCTTCCCGACATCGATTCGTCGCCTCCGGTAAGCTTCAGTCCTTGCCGTAATTTTTCTTAGATTTGCCTCGCCGCGTTCTACGATATGCTCACTTCCGTTTCCCCAAAAAGCCTCCACAAATTTTCGCCTCCGAACCTCGCCATGGCCGCCAATGGCATCTCGTGTCCCCATCTATCCGGTGATGTTTTCTCCCAATCCGTTCACGTCACATTGTGCCAAACCATCCCAGGTAGCTACCCTCCAAATGGTTTTAGATTTCGTTCACCGAGCACCAAGATATCAAGATTTTGCTTTTTTCCTTCCCGACGACATTCAAACGTCAATTGCGCCGTCTCCGGTGGGTTTTCGGCCGAGCCGACAATTTTCCTAGCTTCGCCAAGCCGCGTTCTAGCCCATGCTCACCCTACTTCTTCATATTCCATGCCCGGGTTTTATTCCTCTCTTCTACCCATGTTGTTGTAGCCGCCCGTGCCGTCAACGGTCTTCGTTTGGCGTGCCGTCGCTTCCTATGTGTGCCTTAGATCCCTAACAACCCATTTTGCTAGTTAGATTCACCTCCTATGCCTCCTCTCGCCAGCGCTAGCCTCCTTTCCAAAAATTGCTCTCGGGTGAACAGTAGCATCTGTTATTTTCCAGCATTTTCTCACCCCGGCAAACTTTAGATCGCTTGTTCTCCTTCATCCGAACTCCGATTGACCCGATTCTTTGTCCTAAATTCATCTAAAATTGAGCTCTATCTTTTGGTTCTAGTTTTAATGTTTTTGGAGTTCATTTGAATTTTATTTGAATTTATTTTGTTTGCTTTGTCGTTTCGCGCGTAGCATCCGACGTCGCCGAAGAGTTTGTCGAACCGCAGCAAGAGGGACCAACCAGTGCACAAGAAGGCAAGTCTCCTTTGATCATATTGAACCTATGATTTTGAAATGTTTTAATTATTTTAAATTATACGCATTGCTATTTACATAAAATATTAGTTCAAATCTTAAGGCATTAGTTATATCCAGCCTTGTTATGCCCTCACTTGAAGTTGATTGCCATGTACATCTGTAACCCTAGAAATTTCTTTGTCTCAATAATGAGAGTATCATAATTATTTGTGGATATTAGAATGGTAGTTTAATGCTCAGTTATGCTATGTAATATTCTTGAAATCTTGAAAATGGGAAATTATGATTTATTGTAATACCCTTGTGTTTACAAATTTAGTGGTAATTGGAGTTGCCACTGTTCTTTTAAAATAAAATGAAATGTGAAAATTGGTTTAGATTAGGGTGGATGGTTGGTTTGGATTGGTGCAGGAAGCACGAGATCTTGTAAAGTGTATGTTCCACCCTAGTCAACTAAGGACCGACGCTTGTGTTTGTCCAGACTGAGCACTACCGTACAACCACAAGTCTATATGGGTACGACCTAGCTGACTAACTTATGATAGTCTAGTTTAGGTGCCACCATGGAAAGTGGGTGTCGTGGATGGACCGTTATTCACAGTGAGGGACAGGGATTTACTGTACTCATATGGCGCAAGAGGGGGCTTCGGTTCGAGCAGTTAGCCTACCTGTGGTGAAACCTCAGCGGGTGGTATCTAGCTAGATTAGAGTAAGGTAAAGGCTTTGTGATATTTTATCTGGGTCTCATGCCAAAGGAAGCGTGTTGACTTTTAGGATAATTTATCTCTTGTGGGTAAAGTTGTACAACCTCTGCAGAGTGTCAAACTATTCGAATAGCCGTGCCCACGGTCAAGGGCGGGCAAGGAATGCATTCACATGGTAGATTTTTGATTTTGGTTTTAAAATCAAAGTTTTGGTATTCCGAGAGTGGAGGGAACTCTCGGAAGGGTATCCTGGCAGTTGGAGCCAGAGAGGGTGGATGGAACCCATAGTTTTAAACTTGGTCAGATAGACTGGATTATCTAGTGTTGGTAGATGGAACCTTCACTATAGAAGTAATGATAGTTCTGTTAAACATTTACTTTATTAAATTGATGCCTTAGAAAATAATTAGAAGTAATTAAATAAAAATGTTGCTTTGTGCAGAGAACCATATAGCCTTCCTTTGTCAAGCCTTGCATCTATTGCATTTTTCCCAAGACTTGCGGAGTACTTTATGTACTCACATGCTGCACTCAAAAATAATATTCAGAGGAATACGAAGCCCAAGAAGGAGACTACGACTACTTCGCTTGTGGATTCGACGAAGGATTCCTGGAGTACTAGGTCGCGCTTCCCCAGTCAATTGCCTGTGGCGTATTGATGGGTCTTCATCGAGTTTATCTTTTGCTTCCGCTTTATTTCATGTGTGCGAGGTCTTGAAACCTCAATTGTAGTAATGAGACCTTTTGGTCAGTACTCTCACTTATTGTAATAACGCGATGCTGGTGATGTATTCATTTCTGTTTAACTGTGTGCACTAGCTTTGATCTGGGACTAGTGCAATAATACACAGAGGGTCCGGGTTCGGAAATCCGGGGTCCCGACACAATCCGTGGCATATCTCCTAGAATCCGATCTCACCCATTCATTCTCTCCACATCGAACAGTAGGCACTAGCCTCCTCTGCACCTCTCACCCCTTATTAACTCCCCTCTCCCTACTCGAAGAACCAACACCACCAATACTACTCCAACTCATTTGTGTGCCGCAAGGGTGAGAAGGGGTTTGGCAAGGGCAGCTGAAATTTCCCTTGAAGCAAGATGGAAGGAAGAAGGCAATGGAAAATCTATACTATTCCAAATCGCCGGCATAGAAGCTATTGATTTTGGTATAGAAGCTGAAAATGGTGTTCCTTGCCTTTTTGTTTATGCTACCTGTAAATTTTCCCACACCACTTGCTTAATGAAGGTGAGTAAATCTAGCTTATATTAGCCAAAAGTTTCTTGTAGTGTAAGCATCTTTCTGAATTTGTAACTGTGCAGCTTATATTTGTAAAATTGTATCCTCTTGTGTATGCTAGTGCTATAGGTAACCTACTTGTTATCTTGTAATGTTGTAATGGTGGATTCTAATCTTAATAGAAATGAAATGTGTTGTTGTGTTTATCGCTGTATTTGCTTATTTTCAGATGGCATAGTTAATATTTCCTAAGGCTATCTAAAAAATAGAAAAAAATTTAGGTATAGAATAAACTATCACAGACAGATTTGTGGTATAAACCATCTATTAAGGATTATCACAGATGGCTTGAACCAAAAACCATCTATGATACTCACACATCACAAACGGTTCCATCTACCAACCGTCTGTTATAGGGAAATATTATAGACGGTTCTATATACCAACCGTCTGCGATACTCCCCCATCACAAATGGTTGGTACCTAGAACCGTCTGTGATGTGTGGTATCATAGACGGTTTTTGATTCAAGCCGTCTGTGATAGTGTTCTTTACAGACGGTTCTAGTTACAAACCGTCTATGTTGTATTTATTACAGATGGCTCACAAATTGTCTGTGATAATCTCTGATTAGTGAACGCATAGATTCAGAATCGTCTGTGATAATAGTTTCGAACCATCTGTGATGACCCTTTTTGTAGCAGTGAAGGATAAAACTCATGCGCCAGTATGCTAGAACCAGTGTGCATGGTAGGGGTTTTGAGAGATGACGGCTAGGGTTTTGATGGGTGTATTTGGGATCTCCTCTAATCCTCAGTTTTTCATGTAACCCTTAGGCCCACACCTCTCTCAATATATAGCCTCCTATCAGATCCTCATCCAATACTATTAGAGATCATATCCAACTTGAGAGCCTCCAATCGAATCCTTATTTAATACATGTAGAAATCATATCTAATTTGGAGTCTATCATCCAGACCCTTATTGTTCTTACCTGTTAAGTATGTGACCTTGTAGATTCATGTATGCTTGGTTGTAACATAGAATACATTTTTGATCACTGGTCAGTAGTGGTCCCTAGTATGATATATCGACCCAAAAATATACACAAAGATCAATAGAGATGAATCTTAAGCAATATGATTTGTAACCAGGTCTTAGTCACTCATGATCAACTCATAACTCCTTATGACTAGATCATATATGGTCACAACCAGTTCATATCCACATACAACCAGTTCATAGACCAGTCTGTGATATGTCTGACTAGGTTACGACCAGTCAGTATACTTATATTACTAGTTCGTAGCTAGTTGAACATATCGATCTATTTATGTATTCTCTTTTTGCCTCATGATTTTTGATCAAACTCCAGGTGAGAAACGTGTTATCCATGGATGATTCAATCTTTTCTAGATCTAGTGATGGATAACTTTATGTGATCGATTCTTTAACCAATCATGGCATGGCCATGCACTTTCTCATCTGACCATGTCTAGGGGCCCAGTAATATCTCTCCTATTATATAGGAGGGGCAAATCTCATATCCAACCAGTCACTTTCCTCTGCATATTTTAAGTATACCCAAAAGTAATCTTTATAACTATGCAGTTATGGAGTAGCGTTTCACAATCCCTAAGTGCACTATTACACATGTAGGATCAAACTACGCTAATCTCATGTACAAGGGTTATATATCATTATTGCTTGAGACCAAATGATAACCCATAAAACATAACAATCTCAACAATGTCTCAAGGTGGATTAATATAGCATTATGTTTGATAATACATATTTACATTATTGATTTGATATTTTCATATGTATGACCGGTGAAACGTGGTTACCAATCAATACATGTGCTGGCCTATAAGTCACTAGTGTCCTAATCAGTGACATCTGACTAGGGATCCTTTTAGAACGATATCATATAACAAATAAAAAACTTCACCATCAAGTTTCATACTTGCCAAGAGCTTCACCATCAAGTCATATTCCTGCCAATATTTATAAATGATAATTCATTCAAGGAATATAATAATATTTATTAAAAAGATCATAAATATAGAAGTGATACAATCATCCCTATGATTGCCTCTGTGGCATATCGCAAACAATCTTTCACTTACACTAGAGTCAATCATACAAGTATCTAATACCCTTAGCTCTTGTGTGCACCACATGCTTTGGCTGCAGAAGAGATTTGGTCAATGGATCAGCAATGCTTAAATCTATGTGCACTTTATATATCTTTACATCACCTCTATCAACAAACTTGCGAATGAGGTGATAACGCCGAAGTATGTGTTTGGACTTTTGATGCAATCTAGGCTCCTCAACTTACGCAATAGCTCCACTATTATCACAATAGAGATCCATTGGACTAGAAGCACTAGAGACCACACCTAGTTCAGCGATGAGCTTCCTTATCCAAATAGCTTCTTTTGCAGCTTCAGAAGCTGTAATATACTCAGCTTTTGTTGTAGAATTAGTACCTGTCTTTTGCTTGGAACTTTCTAGCTCACTACTCCTCCATTTAGGAAAAAACACAATCCCAGATTGTGATAAAAAAATCCACTTTATCAGATTGGATGGTAGCATCGGTGTAACCATTAATGACCAACTCTTCCTCACCTTTATAAACAAGGAACACATACTATTCCTTTTCAAGTATTTTAAGATATTCTTTACAGCTATCCAGTGACTTTCACCCAGATCCAATTGATATCTACTCATAACACTTAGAGCATATAACATATATGGTCATATACAAAGTATGACATACATGATAGACCCAATGGTAGAAGTGTATGAAAGTTTGTTGATAAGAAACCCTTATTCAAATCTTGCATGTTGAACCGCTTTAACAACTTGTCAATGTACATATTTTAGCTTAATCCAATTAGTCCTTTTTTGTTCTATCTCAATATATCTTTATGCTCAAGATGTATGCTGCCTCTCCTAAGTCTTTCATATAAAAATTATTTCTTAATGAAGGCTTGACATATTCAAACATAGGAATATTATTGCCAATCAGTAATATCATCTACATACAAAACAAGAAAAACAAGTGCACTCCCACTAACCCTTTTTGTAAACAAAAGGCTCTTTTTTATTCTGGATGAAACCAAACCCTTTGACTAGTTCATCAAAACGAATGTTCCAAATTGGTGAAGCTTACTTCAATCAATTAATAGATTTCTAAAGGTTGCATATCTTTCTAGCATTTTGTGGATCAAGAAAGTCCTTAGGTTGTGTCATGTACACATCCTCATTAAGGTTTCCATTTAGGAAAGATATTTTGACATCCATCTGACACATCTCATAATCGAAATATGTAGCAATAGCTAGAATGATCCAGATAGATTTAAGCATAGCAATGGCCAAGAAAGTTTAATCATAATAACACCTCGAATTTGTTTGAAACCCTTCGCCACCAATTATTCCTTATAGGTATGAATATTTCTATTCATGTCTATCTTTTTCTTAAAAACCCACTTGCACTCAATGGTTTTTACACCATCGATGAATCAACCAAATTCCAAACTTAATTATCATACATAGATTGTACTTTGGATATCATGTCTCCAAGCCATTTCTAGAGTTCGGGCCCATCATCACTTCCTTATAAGTCTTACGCTTATCATTGTCTAACAAAAAAAAGGTCATATCGGTACTTTATCGGTAATTGATGTGGCCTTTTAGACCTACATAGGGCTGGTACGTCTTTCATAGGTTCTACAACATCTTGTATATCCTGTGGAGTAGTAAGAGCTGAAATATTTTCTAAATGTTTTATATATGCCTCACAACCCATATTTTGAGAAAAGACAACCTGAGACACTTCCCTATCAATATCTCATATAGTATCTTCTTTATGGATTTTGATGGAACCCTATTTAATGTGAATGTGATTGTTCTAAAGTATACCCCAAAAAGATAATGGTAGATTAGGTTGGCTCATCATGGACCGAACCATGTCTAACAAGGTCCAATTATATCATTCAGACACCCCTTTCCACCAAGGTGTTCCAGGTGGAGTTAGTTGTGGAACAATTCTACATTGCTTTAGATGATCACCAAACTCATGGCTCAAATATTCACCTCCACAATCTAATCGTACGGCTTTAATTATCTTGCTAAGTTAATTTTGCACCTCATTCTGAAACTCCTTCAACTTTTCAAAGGATTTAGACTTATGCCTTATTAAGTGCATGTAACAATATCTACTAAAGTCATTGGTAAAAATAATGAAGTACTGAAAACTACTTCTAGCTATTGAGCTCATTGGTCCACATACATCTGAATGCACTAATGCCAACAAATCATTTGCCCTCTCACCTAGACTAGCGAAAGGTGTCTTAGTCATTTTGCCAAGTAAATAAGACTTGCATGTTTCACATGATTCAAAATCAAATGTTTAGAAGACCATCTTTATGGAGCTTTATCATGCGCTTCTTATTTATGTGACCCAAATGATAATGCCAAATATAAGTGGAATTCAAATCATTAGGCCGAAGCCTCTTAGCATTAAAATTGTAGATAGGCACATCATCAAGATTTAGAACAAATAATCCATTCACCAATAGAGCATGACCATCAAGTATATTATTCAAATAAATTGAACAACAATTGTTCTCTATTCGAGCTCATAACCTTCTGCTCCCAAATATGAAATAGAAATTATGTTTTTGCTTAAGATAGGAACATAATAATAATTATTTAATTCCAAAACTATTCTTGAAGATAAAGATAATATTAAGTGCTAATAGCCTACGCAACAACTCTTGCTCCATTGCCCATGCAAAAGATCAATGTCACCTCTTGACAAACTCATGCTCCTTATCAGCCCTATATCGAGTTGCAAATATGAGCAACCGATCTGGTATAAAATACCTGAGAACTAATATGAAAAGTATCAAGATTTATTTCTGTAATATTTATATCTGAAGTAGAAGTCTTTCTTCCCTTCTTTTCCAATTCTGCCAAGTATTTCTTGAAGTTCCTCTTCCAATGTCTAGTCACTTGGCAAGCATGAGATAGCTAACTTCAAGTGAGTTATTACTGTGCTTCTCATACCCATTCTTTTTAGCACGAGTAGCATCTTCAACTGGTTCATCAAGATATGGAACCTCTAGAACATATTCTTTCTTTTCTTGCTTGAGAACAATTCTCAAGTTACGATACTAGTCAATGAAGTTTGTTCAACTTAGTTTTCTTTCTTAAGAATAGATTGTAAGTTAAAACTGGGTGCGGAGTAAGTAGGTGGTGGCATTATCTACAACATAAAATGTGTATGCAAATTTCAGCACTATGTTTATGTAAAAATCTTTCATTAAGTAATTTAATAAAAGATACTTTCACTATATGTTCAAAAATCATGTTCATCTAATAACATATAGTGAGTTAAAATCTATATTTCACCAAGTCCTAGTGAGCTATGGCAACACTGCTAGAAACCTAGCGATGTAGATAAGTAACCCCTTGCTAATTACATCACATGTAAGTCTTGTTTATTGAGTGACATCCACATATCCTAGCCTCAATAGTATGCCCCTAGACCCAAAACTATTTTGATAGCCTAGTCAAGTTAAACTAATATTGTGCATGAATGTGTCCAACGCTTCCCATCTTAATAAGATAATTAATGGCACTCTACTTTGGTAGACCTACCATTTATTAATCAAAATCTTGATTGGTGCAACAATTGCAAGGGCATCAAGTTTTACATATAATCTTAATTTTCTAGAGGGATACTATTCTTACATGTTAAAAACACCCAAAATAATAACATGAACAATAGTATAATAGAAAAATGAAAATATTTACATATAATCATATTAAACTGTGAGATAATATGGCCCTTAGCATAGCAATCTTCATTATCATGCTTCCTGTTCACTGAGCCATCACGCTTGAAGTCATAACATACATCTACTAAGCTATTTCTTCTAATAGCTAGTAATGAATTACATATAATAATATCAAGCATCATAAGTTGGCACACAGGCCATTATACAATAATAGGTAGCCTATGGCTATAATTTAGTATGACACGTAGGTCATGATAAAATCATACATATATCACATACATATTGGGCCATACTATTCACATTAATATCTACAAAAGCAAGTTATGTAAAGAATCTAATTCTATCATGTGATATGAACACATAATACTTATATCGTGCCAATGATTACCTAGCATAGCAGTCCCCATTCATGAAATCACCCTTGAAAATTTTAGCGGATTAATCATATTAAGCAAATTTTGAACTAATCTGATCAGCCTAATTTCCTTTGATCAATCGCAATGGTCGATTAGCCGGATGGCAGCCCCAAACAGCTGTGCATCATGGCTTACCCGATGGCAGAATCTTGACTGGTTGGGGTAACATGCAATGCGATCATGAATTGGCATAGCCAAAACTGATCGATCTCTCACGAACCCATCTTCTAATGCTGAAGTCGATTGATCCCATCAACTGGTGCCCAAACCAGTCCATCTATATGAATGAATCTAGGTTATCGTACCAGACTAGTAATAGATCTAATGTACTGCTACCACATATCGACTATATATGACCAATCCAGATCAGGAGCTACACATGATGGCTCTAATACCACAATTGGGTTATGGGGTTAGCTACACCAGTGCAAATTAAAATTCTAGCACATAAAACAAGAAATCATGTAAGTAAGAGATCATAAATTGCTACCACTAGATGCACATTGCAGCAAAAGAAGAGTTGAAGTAGCCTGGTTCAACATAGCGAGCATCGATGTAGTGGAAGTAATCGATTGGTCATGAGTAGTAGTCGATCTTCACGAACCAACTGTCTCCTCCTCATGATCATCTTGATCAGCACCACAGTTGCTGCAACGCCTTTACTGAAGTCCATACGTCCAAGGATGGAACACTGTGCGTCGGTGTGCTAGCACCAATGAGCATGGTAGGGGTTTCAAGAGGTGGTGGCTAGGTTTTTGATGGGTGTATTTTAGGATCTCCTCTAATCCTCGGTTTTTCATGTAACCCTTAGCCCACACCTCTCTCAATATGTAGCCTCCTATTGGATCCTCATCTGATACTATTAGAGATCGTATTCAACTCGGAGAGCCTCCGACTGGATTCTCATCTAATACGAGTAGAGATTGTATCTAACTCAATGTCTACCATCTGGACTCTTATTATTCTAACCCATTATGTGTGTGACCTTGTAGGTTCATGTATACTTGGTTGTAACTTGGAAACACATTTTTGATCACTGGTCGGTAGCGGTCTCTAGCCGGACATATCGACCCCCCAAATATATGCAAAGATAAATCTAGATGAACCTGACGCAATATGATTTGTAACCAGTGTTAGTCACTTATGATCCGCTTATAACACTTTATGACAAGATCGTATATGGTCATGACTAGTTCATATCCCTACACGATCAGTTCATAGACCGGTCTGTGATATGTCTGACCAGGTCACGACCAGTCAGTATACTCATACTACCAATTCACATCTAGTTGGACCTATCAACATGTCACTTTCGTCTGCATGTTTCATAGTATACCCGAAAGTTACCTTTATAACTATCCAGTTATAGAGTAGTGTTTGGAAACCCCTAAGTGCACTATTACATTGTTGGGGAACTATGGTGATGTTAGATACAAGGATTATACATCATCATTGCTTGAGACCAACTAATAACACATAAAATATAACAATCCCAATAATATCTCAAGGTGGGTCAATCTAACACTACGTTTTCTAAAATGTGTCCACATTATTGATTTGATATCTCTATATTTATGACCGGTGAAACATGATCGTTAATCGATACATGTGTTGTCTATAAATCATTAGTGTACTGACCAATGGCATTCGACCAGGAATCTTTTTAGAATAATATCATATAACAAATAAAAAGTTTCACCAGCAGATCACATACTTACCAACCTTTATAAATGATAATTTATTCAAAATATATAATAATATTTATTTAAAAGATTATAAACATGAAATCGACACAATTATCCTATGGTTTGCTCTCTACACTTCAGAAAGATCTCAATTGTAGTTTTCCATCGGAGGATTGCGGAGCCAATGTTGTACATTGCTAAACGAACATGCAGCTTGTAGCACCAGCTGATAAACAAAATTTTTTATAGGGACGAGACGACCCCGCATGGGCACTGGTAGAGGTGGGAGACGGGCCGTGCTTTTTCAGGCCAGCCCGAAGCATGGCCGGCTCGGCACGGCCCAAGCACGGCCCGACCCAACACGTGGTGGGTCGGGCTCGGCCTGGATAGCCGGCGTGCCGTGCTGTGCTCGATCCGGCCTGGCCCAGTGAGCACGATCGACATGGGGGCACGCCCGGCCCAGTGAGTACCGTCGGCGCGGGGGCAGTGTCGGTGAAGGAGGACCGGAGGCGGTGACGGCGGCGGGGGAGGTGGGGGACGAGGCGGTGGCACCAGGGGAGGTGGGGGAGGAGGCGGCGGGGCCGGGGGAGGTGGGGGAGGAGGCAACGGGATGGGGGAGGTGGGGGGGTGAGGCGACGGTGCCAGGAGAGGTGGGGGAGGAGGCTGTTGGGCTAGGGGAGGTGGGGGATGAGGCGGTGGTGCCGGGGGAGGTGGGGGACAAGGCGGTGGCACCGGGAGAGGTCGGGGAGGAGGCAGCAGCGCAGGGGGAGGTGGGGGAGGAGGCGGCGGTGGCGCTGAGGGAGTTGGGGGAGGAGGCGGTGGGGCCGGGGGAGGTGGGGGAGGAGGCGGCTACGCCGGGGGAGGTGGGGGAGGAGGCGGCAGGGGCCGGGGGAGGTAAGGGACGAGGCGGTGGCGTTGAGGTAGGGGGAGGAGGAGGAGGCGGCGGCAAGCAAAGGCCAAAGGAGCCAGGCGCCGGGCACGCCGCTTGGGTGGGAAGACCCAGAGGAGAAACCAAGGGCGCCTGGGCAAGGAGAAAAGAAGAGGATGGGAGGGATTTGACGCGCACGCGAGGGACTGAGGGAGTGGGTGGCCGGGCGATGTGGCATCGTGGGAGTGGTGGGATGTTGGAAAAAAGGAGGAGGACGGCCGGACGGGGGAAGAAAGACGAGAGGACGGCCGGATGGAAAAAAGGTAAGTAGGTCAGTAGGAGATGTTGGGAGCTGGAAAAGCTTGCTGATTCTTTGAGAGCAGATGACAACGGTCACTTAAAACGGTCATATAACGTATAGAACGCAGAGATAATGTTTGTATTATAGTTATATAAATCCACTTTGCTCTACCATTTCTTCACAGAATCACAGAGCATTTCACTCTGCTCTACCATTTCTTCACAGAATCACATAGCCTTTCACTCTGTTCCACCATTTCTTCACAGAGCCTTCTCATTTCTTCTCATTTCACAAGCTTATTTCCTGCATTTGTGCCACTCATTTATTCATTTCTTGCTTCTCATTTCACAAGCACATTTTCTACATTTGTACTCTTTAGTTATTCATTTCTTCTCATTTCACAAGCACATTTACTGTATTTGTACTTCTTATTTATTAAATAATCACCATGTTACCAAGAAGTCATAGTACCAAGGAGCTCTCAAGCAGTATGCAGAGGAGTCGAAGCTCGAAAAGGACAGCAGAGCGACTTAGTATAAGCTCCTGCCGTCGCTCTCCTTGTCCTCCTCCAGCTTCGACTCCCATTGATGCTCGTCGGCTCACGCCGAGCATGGGAGACTACGGCATGCATGACCGTCATATGGACGGTATAGAGGGCTACGATGAGTACCAGGGCGGTCCAGAACCAACGGGGACAACAGAATTCTCTCCCCCGTCCACGGACGCCAACACTGGCGGGTCTGGACGAAGGGCGAATTGCTGGAAGCACATGACCTGGAGCCAGGAAATCTGAGACTGTGAAAAGGTAGATATCGTAACTTGTAATTATTACAATGCTAAATTAAGTGCTCGTACAATTGTAGGGACAGGGCACTTGAATCGGCACTACAAAGCATGCTTACGCAAGATGGCGGCACAGGGCCGAGGGTGAGGAGGAGTACAAACACAACTAAACTTCGAGGCCAATGGCTCTGTAAGTACTTGGGTATACAATCCGCTTTTTGCTCATGAAGAAATTGCTAGATATATTGTTTTATAAGATCAACCGATTAGGATGGGTGAAAGTCACGCGTTCGAAAGAATGATCCAACACGGTTTTTGTCCACAATACCAACATGTTAGTCAGAGAACTACTACATCTAATATTTTACGGATGTATCAAAAGGAACTGGTAGAGCTTAAAGAACTATTCCAATAAGTTCAATTTTGTTTTGCCATAACCTCAGATATTTGGAAATCATCACACCAAAGAAGTGCCTATCTTAGTGTTGTAGCCCATTATTTAGATGATAATTATAAACTAAACAAGACAGTCATAGGATTTAAAGTAATAAATGAATCACATACGGGAGAGGCCATTATTGAGCATATACTACACATACTTGATGATTTTATGATAGATAATAAAATTGCTTCTATAACTCTTGATAACGCATCGACAAACATAGCGGCTATGAACATTCTCACCCCAAGATTGCAAACATATATTGGTGGTTATGTCTTCCACCAGAGATGTGTATGCCACATCTTGAATCTTGTTGTTCAAGATGGTATGCAAGTAATTGGTCCATTCTGAACAGTATCCGTGATGCTATTCGTTACCTCATAAGTTCTCCACAAGTGGTAGCCAGGTTCACGGAGTACTGTGCAGCTAATGGGAAAGAGCCAAGAAAATTTTGGTCTTGATATGAAGGTGAGGTGGAACTCAACATATATTATGTTAAAAAAGATACAAGGTTACGAACATGTCATATCCGTTTTTGTCAATGCCAACTCTCAAAATAATGAATTAGTAGTTACTAATTCAGAATGGCAGATTGCTAGTCGTTTTCAAGAGTTTTTAAGACCTTTTTATAAAGCAACAAAGGTTTTATCTAGTGTTTATTATCCTACTTCTAGCTTAGTTATAAAGTTTATTTGGTTAATTGCAGACAAAATTGTTAAATCTAGAGACGATTCTCTTTTAGGATATGCCGTCGTAGCAATGGAATAAAAATTTATTAAATATTTTGGTTCTATTTCACACTTGTATTGCTTTGCTATTATTTTTGATTCTACAAAAAAGTTGGCAGGTTTACAGATAAGTATGGAGGGAACAGGTGAATGCCTTGGCCTAGATTATTCAGAAGCTTTCGTACATATCAAAGAGAAGCTTTTTTGTGTTTTCTGTATGTATCATGATAAGTTTGACAACAGCGGAAGATCGGAGGCCTCACAGCAGACGCAACAGGGAAAGACAAGCTTGACGTCACACTTGTGGAAGAAGTTAAAGGGCAAGTCTACTTCTTCATTCTCTCAGTCTCAGGCGGCCTCCAAGTGGAATTCTGTCTCGGAGTTGAACCACTATTTGGAGTATGATTTTGCAAATATTGATCCTGATCTTACTGGTGGAGGTAAGATAGACTTACTCGAGTGGTGGAAGAACAACAAGTGGATCTTTCCTGTGCTGTCATATTTCGCATGGGATGTTCTCCTGTACCAGTGTCCACCGTCTCTTCAAAAGCGACGTTCAGTACGGTAGGGAGAATAATAGAAGAGAGAAGATCATCCCTTACGCTCAGGATGGTGGAGGCAATCACATGCTTCAAAGACTGGGAATTAGCTAAAGAGCGGCAACAGCATCAACTGGAGGATCCCGAAATCGTACAGGTGTATGCTGACATCGAACATGAACGACCTAAACATCGACGAGTAGATATTATGTATGGAGTAAAGTCCATTACCGGTCCTTAAACTTTTTATGTTGTGTCATCCCGGTCCATATACTTTCAAAGTGTATCATCCCGGTGCCTAAACACTCTTTGGGTCTCAAAATTAGCCCGTTACGGGTCTTGGCCGTGTCATCCCGGTCCTTAAACTTTTTATGCTGTGTCATCCCGGTCCATGGTTGTTACCACAGTAATGGCACACTTTGAAAGTCTATGGACCGGGATGATACAGCATAAAAAGTTTAAGGACCGGTAATGGACTTTACTCTTATGTATGCATGTTGTTATAGTTAGTATATACATATATTATTACTATACTCTTTTCCTTACTTCGGAAACCCCACTCTGGGGCGTAAGGTTTTTAACGAGGCAGTAACATTGTATTTTTAAAATATCAAAGAAATTTGAATTTTCCCCAAAATATTTACGTCATTGTGTGCCTATGTTTTTATGCAATTAATTCAATTTCAACTAGTTTTTAACGAGGCGGGTACGAGAGAAAGGAAGATGACGACCGTCGCCACCGCCTTCGCGTATAGTTACTTCGGACTGGGTTTGGGCTGGCACGGCACGAATGCTGGCACGATGGGCTTTGGGCCGTGCTTCGGCCTGGCCGGAGGCGATGCAGGCTAGTACGGTATGACACGGCACGGCACAGTGAGATGACTGGGCCGAGCCGGCACGGCACGAAGCACGATGGGCCCGGGCCATGCCGGCACGGTACGGTCCAGCTCCCAGCTCTAGGCACTGGCCATATATAGCCGTTGGGTTGTATCTCGAGATTTACATGATATTGACCGGACAATAACGAGATGTGTATCTACTACCTAGGTTGCGCAGAAGATTTTTTCCCTGGCTACAAGTCAGTATTTTTAGATGCGGAGACAAGTGACTAGCATGCCTTCAGTGTAGGAAACAAGGAGGCGGATGGTCTTTCCCTCTCTTGGCACTGCCACACTGGCTAGGTAATCAACCTGAATTCAAAGCTGAGTTCCAATCAAAATTAACTTGATTTGATGCATGCCTCTCTCTCTAGGACATGATGGGTATTACTCCTTGATTTGTGACCCATATCTAACTCTTGCAGCTTATCAATGTGCTTGCTTATACGTGGAAGAACAGGGGAAATGTGGAAGAAGTTTGTGTGAACTTCTGTTCTCGGCACGGCGAGATTTATTGGACGGGATCAAAGGTTCTTTTCTTGCTGTATTTAATGCGTTCGTCGTCGGTCACAGTGCATCGACATGACCGCTCTCAAGTCTCAGCTCAACAAAATTTCTTCCCTGATGAAAGATGGAAGAAAATCTACTCGTCACAGCCTGCACGAGTAAAGGTTCTTCAGTTCTGTTGGAGACCGAAGTAATTGCCTCTGCAAAGTTGATCGATCTTGATATGAGGTCTGTACTCCTGTGACGATGATCTGGCCTGTCTTGGTTTTCCGTTTTTCAGCACGGGTTAGCTGAGTTGCTCGATCAATACTGTTATGTGTGTTTTATTAATCATGGTTTGATATTTTTGAGTTGGAAGAGTTCATTAGAGCATATACTCAACTACCATCAATAGTGGGGTAACTGGACAATGGTATCGTCAAATAAACTACACAACTTGCATTCGAAAGGTCTTAAACCCTAACATTAACCAGATAGGCGCCAGTTACACTATCTACTGTTGGCATCTCATCGTCTTCTCTTTCTTTCTTTCCACCAGCTGGCTAGACAAAACAAATGGATTTTCCGGGCCCGATTTCCCGCTTGTCCGTTTGTCCAAAGCCCTAAGTAGGTACCCACGTACAAGAAAGATCACTAGTGTGGTCCCGTTGATCCTGACTGAATTCTTGATGTGTTCCAGGCCAAGTCTCCCAATTCAAATGCCACTGTCAGATGATGACGGGAAAATAGTGGCTATCCCTCTCCATGTCATTAGCGACAAATTGATTAAATTTAATTGAAAATGAGTGACAAAGAAATTAGTTATTACAGGACCATTACTTTCAGAATTATTATATTTACATAAAAATTATATTAATTACATCTTTTGCTAGAAAACTCCTGATTAAAAATTCCAACATAAATACTGCAACAAAATACAACATACGACGATTATAAAAGATGTGTAAGAAATGGTCTTCAATCTTAGCGTCGCTGATGAATATTTACTTGGGTATTTAGTTGTATTTATATCATTTTTGCTAACATGGTATAGTATTTGTTTTTTTAGCAAATCTATGTGTATTTATGACCACAACCATGGCTGAAAGGCTGCGGTCAAACAACCATGGATGGTCGGAGTTACAGTGTATGGTGGATAGTTGTGGCTACGATGCATGGTTTGGTGATCGTAGCTATAGTATTTGGTCGGCGGTCTTAGCTATAGTATTTGAAGATGGTCGTAGCTATGGTATTTGGAGATGGTTGTAACTAGAGTGCATGCAGATATCTAGCATTACATAGTGCTCACGAATATCGAGAATTTGCATGCACATAACCGCAGTGAAAGTATTTCCTTTGTTCCATCATTTATGTTTTACTTTGCCTTATATTACTACTAGCACTACATAAGATTTGCAGATGTTAAGCGCTTGCACGTAACGTAACTTATGCGAAGGTTGTGTTTTATATTTTTTTTTTGGTAGCATATACCCGCTCCTAACTCCTATCCATTTGAGAGGACCAAATTGGGGAGGTGAGATCTTATTGCCTCTTACCCTGGGTTTGTATCCATTTGTAGAGGACCGAACCTAAGATATGAGGGATCAAGCATTCATTCTTTGGGTTTGTATCCACTGACGAGACCAACAATGGGGAGGGGGCAAAATCATAAAATAAAATGAAGAATCTTGATTCGTACCACGATGGTCAAATCGAATGGTAAAAAGGGGGAATAAGAAGAATGCCCATTGATTCATATTGCAATGGCCGAACAGAAGGGCGAAGGAGAAGAGGCAGAAGAAAAGCAAGGAATTCACCTTCTTCCTTGGCTTGGCTCCTTCTCTTCTTTTCAAGTGTGTTTTGTGTTAGACCATGTGATGGTCCAGCATTTAATGATGATAAATAATTGACATTTGGGTTTTATTAGAATTTGCGTTTATAAAAGTTCTGGTTAATGCGCTCGTGTTGCTAGAGTTTTCAGGGCAGCATTTCGACCACAGCAGTCGCTCAAGGAATTTGGACCATGGCAGTCGCTCAAGGCAGATCGACCATGGCGATCACTCAAGGCATATCGACCATGGTAGTCACTCAATGCATGTCGACAAAGGCATTTCGACCATGATAGACTTCGACCATGGACGGTAGTCCGATCATCCTTGTGATGGCTGGTACAATCGGCCTTGTGATGGATGGTTCGATCAATAGGTCCGAATGACAAACTTTGACCATCGTACACTTAGATAACAGTACTTCGACCATGTTAGACTTTGACCACGTCCGATTTTGACCACGTCCAACTTCGACCATGTCTGGCTTCGACCACATCCGACCTTGACATGTCCGGCTTCGACCATATCTGGCTTCGACCATGTTTGGTTTTGATAATGCAATATTGAATACGGCAAAACGACCATACCTGGTCGAAGATGGCAAGTTACAATACTTTTTGATGGTCGTAGCTACAGTGCTTTTGTTAATGGCCGTAGCTACAATACCTTGTCTGTGGTTGTAGCTACAGTAACTGGTCGGTACTCGATAGTCATGGACTTTACTGGTACTCGATAGTTGAAGGCTTTGTGATCGGTAGGCGTAGACTTTTCTGGTTAGTAGTCTTAGACTTTGTGGTTGATAGTTGTAGGCTTTACTGGTCGATGGTCTTAGACTTTGTGATTGATATTCGTAGACTTTACGGTCTGCTGTTGTTGTCTTAGGCTTTCCAGTCAGTAGTCATTGACTTTGTGGTCATAATTCGAATACTTTATGATCAATTGTCGTAGGCTTCATGGTTGGTACTCTTAGACTTCATGGTTGAGTGCTTCAACTCTTGTGATCTTCGTGTACTTCGAGTACTAGTTAGGCCAGTGGTATGACTGGCTGGTGCATGATAATTGGTGATCGATGAATAGTGCTCAAAGGAACAACACTCAAAGGATTCGGTACTTAGAAGATGGAATTACTCGGTGGTCAGATGGTCATGGTAATCAGTAGTTAGAAGGACTCAGTACTTGATAGTCGTTGTTTTTGTGATCATGGTCAACGATCAGTTATCAGAGATTTGTGATTGGTGCTTCGGTACTCATGGATGGTAGTCTATACAGTATTCGGTGATCAATGGTGCAATGAATGGTTGGGGATCGTAGTCATAGACTTAGTGATCGGTACTCGGTAGTTGGTACTCGATGGTTCAGTGATGGTCGGTAATTGTAGACTGGAGTGCTATGATGCGTATGTCATTCCCCAGTGTTTTGAGCGGAGTGATGGTAATTTCTGAGTACATGGTGTTTTCAAGTACTCGATGAGCTAGCGATCGTAATGAGTGGTTTGAAGTTGGTGTTTTGGAAAGCGATGGAATTGGTGGTCATAATGAGTAGTCTAAGAGTGATTTCTTGATAGCGATGATATTTGTGGTTGTGGATGACCTAGTTGGTGTTGATGGTTGGTTGAGGTTGTGTTTATATGTGTGTGCACTGATGTTGGTCAAGTTGGTAAGAACTTGTGCCGGGAAAATGTTTCTTTGGTCTTTGCATGTGCAGGTGGGAATGGAGATGATCATGGTCGGTGACGAGGAGGAACGGGACTAGGATGGGGAGATCTGAGGTCCAGACAGTTGAGGATGTCATGCGAGGTGGTTGGTCTCACACTGGAGCACGTGGAGATCAAAGGTGGTGATACGTGAAGAAGCTGCAGGCAGTGCGATCCTGGAGGCTTTGACACAGAAGTTGATAAGGTATGATTTAGATACAGGAGGTGTGATTCTGGAGGCTTCATCACATGGTGATTTAGGAGTTATGGATGGAGTCCATAACATGGAAGAGATAGAGATTGGTTAAAACCTGTGTTTGGAAGGGTTTCAGGGCCCTTGATTTGAGGAAGAGATAGGATTTCGTGTTCGTGTTTGAGTCGAACACGGTTTAGAGCTCTAGCATATAAAAGCGGGTAGTGGCTAAGGGTTTTAACTGTGGCTTTGAGAAGGCTTTTTGTGCTAGAGATTTTAGGGGTGCCGTGAGGGCGCTTTGTAGCCATAGAACATGATCTAGAAATAATAGATCTAATCTATTTCGGAAAAGTTAGTCAGCGTCAGTGACATGTTTTCTAAGCATTATTTTCTTGTGTCTTTGGCGGGGCTCTAACATATCATTATCTTGTCTGCCACAAGCTTGGTGTCTACGGTCATCGGTTCAATCCAACCAAGCAAAGTAATGTGTTGTCTTCGGCGTGTTCTTGTTCGAGCGGTCAAAGTGTTTGAGTGGCTGAAGCTTTTGAGCGGAGAGAGATTTTGACCACGTGCAAAGGCGGTCATAGCGAGCGGTTGGAGCAAGTGGCTGAATGATCAAAGCGTTCTAGTAGTCGGAGCACTAGAGTTGTTGAAGAAGTTGAGTGGTTAAGGTGTGGTCAAACACTGAGCAGTCAGAACCTCCATCGAGCACGTGCACACGATCGAGCATCTTGCAGTCGAATTCCACATTGTAGTTAGATTGCTTTTCTTCTGGTTTGATATTTATTTTTAGGTATCATAAAGTGAAGGCAATCATTCACCCCTTTGATTGCGCCATACGATCCTACAAGTGGTAATAGAGTAAGTTGCAATGGCATCAGATTAGTATCAGTTTTCTAGTAAGCCACTATTTTCGATGGAACATATTATCTCTACTGGAAAACATGCTTGGAGGTCTTTCTACAAGCACAAGGTAATGCTATTTGGCAAACAAATTGAAAATTCGTATGAAGTGCCTTCTGTCGTTACCATTGAAAATACTGCTAATGTAGAAGCTAATGCTAAGGCTAGAAATATTTATTTGTAAGGTTTGTATAGAATCGAGTTTGTCAGAATTGCTCATATTAAATCTGCAAATAAAATTTGGACTACTCTAGCTGATTACCATGAAGGATCAAATTCTGTTAAGGGTGTGCATCATAATCAATTAAAAAAGGAGTATTCTAAATTTGAGATGAAACTTGGAGAATCAGTAGATGTTCTCTTTTTGATCACTTCAACAAGATTATTAGTGATTTGCAATCTGTTGGTGTTACATATACTGATTCTAATAATGCTCGACAAATTTGGAATTCTCTGGACATGTCTGTTTGGAATGTTTTAGTCACTACCAGCAATCATTATATTAGCATGAAAACACTTACCTTGAATGATCTTTATTCCAAGTTGAAAACACATGAGATTGATGTTTTGGCCAGGATAAACAACACTCATTCTTTGGGCTTAGTGACTAACCAAGCTGACAGTTCATCTAGTTCTTCTAGTATCTCTTTGTCTGCTTTCTGCTCTATTTCAGAAGAACAGTTAGAGGAGATGCCGGAAGAGCAGCTTGTACTTCTCTCTCAGGGTGACAAAGGCAATCAATAACATTAGAATGAGGTGGAGAGAAGGTCTTGTCAGATGCTATGAATGTGGTGAGCTTAATCACATTAAGTTTAATTGTCCCAAACTGATGAAGTGCAAGGAGGTCAATGATGATAAGGGACCAACCCGTCGACTTTGGATCATGATTGCCTCAAAGCAAGAAGCACAACTATCACAAGGCGGTCAATAAGGTACTCTCAACACTTGAGGAGATTGATTTGAGTGATGTTGAATCTGCAAGTGATGAGGAGGACAATGGCAAGAAGGCAAAGGAGGCGGATTTCACAGGAATGTGTTTTATAGCAAGAAGTAAGGAATTCAACAATAATGATTTCTATAGTGATCCTAATGAGGTAAAACTTTTTATGATGTGCTTAGATTGATAGAGGAGCTTAAGAAATATAAAAAGAAAATTAAAAATTATGATTCCATAATTGAGAGCTTAAATTCTGAAATTCGTAGTCTTAGAGCTTCTATTCCTGATGATGAATCTTGTGAGTCTTGTCAAGTTTTACATTTTGAGTTAAAGTCTACTAGAAAAAATAATGCATCAAACTTAGTACAAATTGGTGATGTAACTGCTAAACTTGATGAATTAAAATTGGCACACGACTCTTGTGATGAAAAGTTAAAACTTACTAATGATATAATTGAAAAGCTCAAGTCTATTTCTTCTACTCAATCTAAAGTTGCTCAAAGTGTGATTTGCTTCAAGCTAGACTTAACTCATCTCAGGAATCAATCTAACAAATGCTTTATCATGAGACTCTTTCTTGCTCAAATTGTCCTAAACTTAACACTGAAATAGAAGTATTGACTAGACAACTTAATAATTTTGCTAATAAGGAGAAATTGATTTAGTCTAGTGCTTCTAAGGAGATTGCAAATGAATCTATTATGTGCTCATCTTGTCCCACATTGGCTAAAGAGAATGAGTATCTTAAGGACACCTTAAAGACATTTTCTTTTGGCAAAAAGAACTTAAATATGATCCTAGACAAATTAAAAACAAGTGTGAAGAATCGTGGTTTAGGATTTAATTTTGTTGAGCACACCAAGAATAATCCTTCTAAGATTGTTAAGCTTCTTGAACCTTGGAAATGTGAAGTAGAATTTGAACCAAAATAGATTATCTTTAAATCTGCTAGTATTACAAAGGAATTCTCTACCAGAGTAGATATGGTAAAGTAGAAAGATATGACTCCTCATCAAGTCAAGTATCAATGCACTCATTGTGGTACATATGGTCATTTGGCTCAATTTTTTTTGGAAAGCTAAGAAAGAAAAGAGAGAAGACTAAGAAAGCGTTCTTGAATGGGATTTGTGCAGTCTCCTTGTCATCACTCTGCTCCCTCTAATCAGTCTTCTGCATATTCAAAAGCTTATTATCTCTTTGCTCTCACTAAACAATCATCCACAGGTTGTCATTCTGCTCTCTCTAATCATCCTTTTGTTGGGTCAGGAGTGTTTGCACCATGACCAGTTAGATCAGCTTTTACCCATGGTCAAAATAGTGTGGTCGGAACAACATTACGACCAGTGTTTGAACCAGTGTCCTCTACTCGCTCAAACTTGTCGAGGGTTAGACTAGCCTTGCAGACGCAGTCAGACCGATCTTGCGCAATCAGATCAAATGGTTCTCATGGTCAGACCAGAGTAGTCGAATGAGATCTTCGACTAGCTGTTTCCCGTGGTAAGACCAGAATTTTGACCAGCATTCCAATGACTAGTGTTTTGACCTGTGAGTTGTACTCAATTAGACTGGTTCTCGATCAGACCAGGTTTACAGATGCAATCGAACCATGCTATGGTCGAATCGGCTTTTCAACAACTATCTGGTGGGAAACTTGCAAAGGCTAATTCTTCACTTAAATCTTTGTCATTACCTATTGCTTCTCCTGTTCATCGTGTGTCATAGAACTGGATCCCTAAATCTTATTTTACTAACCCCAGTATTGTGAGACCGACGCTTTCTATAATGTAAGACTAGCTAACATAGGATGGAGAACATGCACTTCATTGGGTTCCAGTCTTTTTACATCAACTTGACTGAAATATTTGATGGTTCTTTAGTCCCTTTGATGGTGTCCAAGAGTTTCATTTATTTGTTAGACCATGTGCAAAAGGTGATGTTATCTTACAAGTGGTCTTTGTGAAGTGGTCTTTAAGTTCCTTTCTTAGATTGCTCGTTTTTCTCTCTTAACTGCTTGTTTCTTCCCAATTTTCTCTTTTGTTAAGTGAGATGGGATTATTATGAGGGAGAGCTTGGTGTTTAAATGTTTCAAAAGATTTTTTTATTATACTTGTCAAATAATACATTAAATCTAAGTCTTTGAAATCAAATGATTTGTAGTAGAGCTCTCTTTATCATACTTACTCATATGCTATATAGCTTTGATTATGACTAGTTATAATAAATTTACTATATTTTAATTAAAAGCTAACATGGTAGAATATTTTGATTAGATTAATTATAGATAGTACTTTGTAATGTTCATCTAAAAGGATTAGCTAGATTGTAAGTCTTATTTTAAATCTTGGCTATGAGGCTAGTCTGTTTCATATTGCAATCTTTTTATGATTACTCAATTGACATGTTATTATAAAAAATGTATAAATGAAAAAAGTATACTTCAAGCATGTTGAAGTATGCTTCAAGCATGCCATGGTCAAACAAAAAGAAAAGGCACAGAAAGTGTATAAATGAAAAGAAATATGCTTTGAGCATGCCACCATGAAAAATAAAAAATCACTACAAAGGAGGCATTATGAAAAGAAGCATGCTACAAGTATGCCACATGCTTAAATTTTTTTTTGAGTATGGAGCAATAGGTTGCTTTATACGACTACCAGCTCATCTAGATTTAAAGTTTGCTTTACTTTTAGGCTTTGACTTTTCATTGTGACATCTCATTATGCTCTCAGTAACCGGTTTGGCCATCATGTTAAGGACTAGTATTGATAGTGCTGTATGATATACGAGTTTGTATGATCTAGGGAGCTCTACATAAAAAGATGACTTGCTTAAATTCTTAAATCAATGCAAAGTGACTTGGATAATCTATAAAGTTTCGGGATGTTTACTCTCATTTCTCCTTCTTAGAAATTTTCTTTTCTTTGAAGTTCTTGATGATTACATTACCAAAGGGGGAGAAATAGAAAAACTGGGGAGAAATAGGATAAAAATGGGAGATATTAAAAAAAGGGAGAAATTGAAAAAAAAATTGGAGCAATTTGTTAAAATTGTTCTCTTGTGTTGAGGGGGAGTTTTCAGGAGTCTTCTAAGCTGTTGCATTTCTGCAGCGTCTACAACATTGAATTTTTTGTTTCACAAATTCTCTCATTCAAAGAGTTTTTGAGGTGCTATCAATGTATTCATGAAGGGGGAGATTGTTAGACCATGTGGTGGTCAAGTATTTAATGATGATGAATAATTGACATTTGGGTTTCATTGGAATTTGTGTTTGTAAAAGTTCTGGTCGATGCGCTTGTGTTGCTAGAGTTTTCAGGGTAACATTTCGACCATGATAGTTGCTCAAGGCATTTCGACCATGCCAGTCGCTCAAGGCATTTTGAACATGTCAGTTACTCAAGGCAAATTGACTATGGCAGTCGCCCAATGCATGTCGACCAAGGCTTTTCGACCACGACAAACTTTGACCAGAATGGTAATCCTATTGGCCTTATAATGGCTGGTCTGATTGGCCTTGTGATGGATGGTCCAATCGGCAGGTCCGAACGGCAAACTTTGACCATGGCAGACTTCGACCATGGTACTTGGACCACAACAGACTTTGACCACATCAGACTTCGACCACATTTGATTTTGAGCATGTTCGACTTTGAGCACGTCCAACTTCGACCATGTCCAGTTTTGACCACATCTGACTTCGACCACGTCCAACTTCGACCATATTTTGTTTCGACCATGCAACATCGAATATGATAGAATGACCATACCTGGTCAAAGATAGTAATTTATAGTACATTTTGATGGTTGTAGCTCTAGTACTTTTTGTTGGTCATAGCTATAGTGCTTTTGTCAGTGGTCATAGCTATAGTACCCTGTCTGTGGTCGTAGCTACAGTAACTGGTCGATAGTCATAGACTTTATAGGTCGATACTCGATATTCGTCGACTTTATTGGTCGATACTTGATAGTCATGGACTTTACTAGTACTCGATAGTTGAAGACTTTGTAATCGGTAGTCGTAGACTTTACTTGTCGGTAGTCTTAGACTTTGTGGTTGGTAGTCGTAGACTTTATTAGTCGATGGTCTTAGACTTTGTGATCGGTACTCATAGACTTTGTGGTTTGCTATTGTTGTCTTAGGCTTCTCGGTCGGTAGTCGTAGACTTTGCGGTTGTAAGTCGAAGACTTTGTGATCAGTTGCTGTAGGCATCACGGTCGGTACTTGTAGACTTCATGGTCAAGTGCTTCAACTCTTGGGATCTTTGAGCACTTCTTGTACTCATTAGGCTAGCGGTATGATTGGCTGGTGCATGGTGGTCGATGATTGGTGAACAGTGCTTGGAGGAACAACACTAGAAGGATTTAGTACTCGGAAGATGGAAGTATTTGGTGGTTAGATGGTCATGGTACTCAGTAGTCGAAATTACTCAGTACTCGATAGTTGTGGTTTTTGTGATCACGGTTAGCGATCGGTTGTCAGAGGTTTGTGATTGGTGCTTTGATACTCGTGGTTGGTAGCCTGTGCAGTACTCGGTGATCAATGGTGCAGCGAATAGTTGGGGGATCAGTAGTCATAGACATAGCGATCGGTACTCAGTAGTCGGTACTCGATGGTTCAGTGATGGTCGGTAATCGTAGATCAAAGTGCTATGATGCATATATTATTCCCGAGTGTTTTGAGCGGAGTGATGGTAATTTCCGAGTACTTGGTGCTTTCGAGTACTCAATGAGATAGCGGTCGTAGTGAGTGGTCTGAAGTTGGTTTTTCCAAAAGCGATGGAATTGGTGGTCGTAATTAGTAGTCTGAGGGTGATTTCTAGATAGCGAGAAGATTTGTGGTTGTGGATGTGGTTGGTGTTGATGGTTGGTTGAGATTGTGTTACGTGTGTGTGCTAATGACGATCAAATTGGAAAGAACTTGTGCCGAAAAAATGTTTCTTTTGTCTTTCCATGTGCTGATTGGCGTGGAGACGAACATGGTCGGTGACGAGGAGGACTAAGACTAGGATAGGGAAATCTGAGGTCCAGACAGTTGAGGATGTCATGCGAGATGGTCGAGCTCACGCTGGAGCACGTGGAGATCAAAGGTGGTGATACGTAGAGAAGCTACATGCGATGCGATCCTGGAGGCTTCGACATGGAAGTTGATAAGCCGTGATGAAGATACAGGAGGTGTGATCCTGGAGGATTCATTACATGGTGAGTTAGGATTTATGGATGTAGTCCATAACTTGGAAGAGGTAGAGATTGGTTAAAACCCGTGTTTGGAAGGGTTTTAGGTCTCTTAATTTGAGGAAGATATAGGATTTCTTATTCATGTTTGAGTCAAACATGTTTTAGGGCCCTAGCATATAAAAGCGGGTAGTGGATAAGGGTTTTAGCCATGGCTTTGAGGAGGCTTTTTGTGCTATAGCTTTTGAGGGTGCTATGAGGGGTGCTTTGTAGCCATAGAACATGATCTAGAAATAATAGATCTGAACTATTCTGCGAAAAGTTAGTCAGCGTCGGTGACATGTTTTCTGGGCATTGTTTTCTTATGTCTTCGGTGGGGTTTTAACATATCGCGATCTTGTGTGACACGAGCTTGGTGTCTATAGTTGTCGGTTCAATGCAACCAAGTAGAGTAAGATGTTGTCTTCCACATGTTCTCATTCGAGCGGTCAAAGCGTTCAAGTGGCTGAAGTGAAGGGAGATTTCAACCGCGTGCAAAGGCGATCATAGCGAGTGGTTGGAGTGAGTGGTCGAATGATGAAAGCGTTCGAGCGGTCGGAGTGCTAGAGCTATCAAAGCAGTTGAGTGGTTGAGGTGCGGTCGAACGTCGAGACGTTAGAACCTCCATCGAGCATGTGCACATGGTCGAGCGTCTTGCTGTCAAATTCCACATCTGTATGTTAGATTGCTTTTCTTCTAGTTTGGTATTTGTCTCAAGTATCATAAAGCAGA
The DNA here is from genome assembly GCA_036346575.1 of Dendrocalamus sinicus. Taxonomy (NCBI): domain Eukaryota; kingdom Viridiplantae; phylum Streptophyta; class Magnoliopsida; order Poales; family Poaceae; genus Dendrocalamus; species Dendrocalamus sinicus. The sequence continues at coordinate 3,279,217 of CM070658.1, forward strand.
GGTAATCATTCACCCCCTCTGATCCTACATTTTGTGTGTTTTCTTTTCTCCTAGTGTTTGCCCAGCATTTCTTTCTGCCAAATGTTCTCCGTGCCCCTCTTCTCTACTCTTCACCCCTATTGATAGAGCAAGGATCAGAGGGTGGTTCATGGAGGGAAGTTATGGCAACTCCTCTCTTTTATTTTCTTTCCACTGAATTTTCTTTTCAAAACTGTCGATGCAGTCCACACAGGCATACAGATGTGTACGATGTGGGCAGTTTGAGCACCGTAGCCAATTTCACTTGCAGTCGTGCAGGTTCCTTTATTGGTCAGTTATTTGACTGAGCACGCCGCAAGTCAGCCATGGTTGCTGGACATGAATTATCTAGGGCTTCTAGGTGTTCTTTTGATTTGCGTGTGCTATGGCTGAAACACGACCCAATTAGTGATTACTATTAATCACTACTAATTATTTAGTTGGAGAGTGCTTAACTTTTGCATGGCTGTAGTTATGGCACCACTTTTCTATATCGACACGCGAAAGGTATCCATGCATGCATTTGGTTGACCAGTGCGTCATTTAGTGCGCGTCGAAGAAAACAACATGGTCGACCCACATGGTCGAAATATCATGGTCGACCGACGTGGTCGAAATATCATGGTCAACCAACATGGTCGACATAACGTGGTCAACCAATATGGTCGAAATATCATGGTCGACCAACGTAGTCGATATAACATGGTCAACACCGCGTGGTTGATACTACATGGTCAACACCGCGTGGTCGATACTATGTGGTCAAAACCAACACCGTCGAAACCACCGTATTCAAGACCCACGTATGTTGTAGTTGATTTAAACTTTTTGTTAGATATCTATGTACAATCATTGACCAGTCGTAGCTACCGTTAACCATCATAGATTTAGTGAACCGGTTGTAGGGTCGGCCTGTCATGGTCGACTTGCCATGGTCGGTGCCACTGACCACATGTATCTCTTCAGTCTCTTCCTTCCTTACCTCCTGTGTATTGTTTCTTTAAACTAGTTGTGGTTGTTCTGGAAGAGGTATATATTGTAACGGATTTTAGCCATCAACATAATCTATTAACTTGATGACATCAGGACAAAATTGGAGTCAACAGATGCCCCCTCGAGGTTCAGGTGTGAAAAGTATTTGTTTTCGGATCCGGAGCTCGACATGTATATACGCATCATGTGTATTTTTTTAGTATATTTTGAATACCTCCAATGTATGTATTTGGCTGCGGATATATGAACACGCTTCAAGGTCGTGAATATACATGGGCCATACAACCATGCATGTAGAAAATCTGAGTTATACGCCCTCTTGTCATCAGTGCTTATCCTAATTGAATCACTCTTAGCTGATCTATAGGAGATGTAAGTTTCTGTCATGCCATTTGACTGACTTGCACGTGATCTACAGACCAATCGAACGCTCACGTTATCAACCTCTATCTTCGTGGTCATCTATTCTTTCCTTTTGATTTCCTCCTGAGTCAAATATCTGGAGTCTTCTTCTCCTTCTACTGAGTCATCAATACTTCTTTATCACTCGGTATGCATGTTTATTACTTAGTCGACCTCTGCCTTCTTTGCCAATGCAGGATTGGATGCTGCATGGAATCAATGAACTATCTTTTAACTGGGTTTAGTGCATTAGCCTCTGGGAAATGTGTAGCCCTTGAAATATTTTGAAATGTATCTTCTCGATATTTGGACTTTAGTGGATTTCCTTTGGATTTTGGTTGAGGTTCCAACAATTGAAGAAAATCATGAAAAATAAAATTAATAGAAAATCATGAAGAAAATGTGAAAATAATAGAAATTTATAAATTGAAATCAAATCTTAAAAGATGATCCATCAATTAGGGTAGGATAATAGAAAAAGAGGAAGGGTATAATTTGAATCAAAAACCTGAATTTTTGCTTTGGGCCTAATAATAATAATAATAATAATAATAATAATAATAATAATAATAATAATAATAATAATAATAAAAGGGGTGAATGAATATGTATACATGCACATACACCATAATCATAAATAAATAAATACAATAATAATAGTAACAAAGAAATAGATATAAATAAATAAATAAATAAAAACATATATATATATATATATATATATATGAATAGATATGTATATATAAAAAGAAAAAGAAAAAGAGGCCTTCTCGGCCTAGCCCGAGCTGGCCAGGCCAGCCCACCTCCCTTCCTTCATAAATAAATAAATGAATGGCTTATATAATAAAATCAATTCTTGGAGGCACACCGTGAGTAGACAACTCAATAAGGTAAACAAACGCCATATCTAAAAAAGCGATGAATGCCTTGCTTGGAACCACAATGAAGAGAACCAACACAAGCACTAAAAGAATGCACAACTCCTCCTCACCATGGGTGCGCACCTCGATGGGGATAACGAGGTCCACCACTTGAGAAACGATGAAAATCTTTCCTCGAGACAATACATGGACTAAAACCAAAATCATAAAAACTAAGTCCACGACGCTATCCAACACCACTAGAAAAGGTGTCAAAGAAGCCATCAACAAAGCGAGCCCTCACGTTAGGCTCACGAGTGTTCATGCCATGATAATGGCTATGCACACTCAGAGACTTATAAGCATTGGCTCGATGTATGCATTTTGCACATTGAAAGTAAAAGTCTACATGATGTCCATCCTTTCCACAAAATAAACAATAGTGCAAAGGTGTAATAACCTCAAAATCAGGGCACTTGAAAATGTGTAAAATTTTAAACTTTTTGTTTTGCATCTTTCTGGCATTTGATTTTCTAGCTTTTGATTGATGTTCCTAAGAAATAAAATACATAAAAATAAAATTTAGAGGAAAAGGTGAAATTGATGAAATTAACTTGAGTTAGAATTTAATTCCATAAAAAAAATTTGGACTTTAAATTCAAAGAATAAGAATGAACAACTCAACCCTAGAAATCCCAAATGTGAATAAGCTTCAAAAATTCGACCTAAATTAAACTCGAGAACTAATAACATAAATGCCATCCAAAAGTAGTAAATGGAGCCATGAAGAATTGAAATTCTTAATGCAAGGTGGAATCATGTTTAAGTGCGAATAGGATTCAAAAATTAGTCATTCTTCAAATTGAACTCAAAATTTAAAACTTAAACTCAACTTTGAAACTTGAAGGAAAATCAGGAATTGGAAATCAAACTTTGGGCTTGGCCCATTCCCTCCAGCCCATTTAGCCCATGGACCTTTTTCCATACCCTCCTATCTTGGCTTGGCCCAACCACACCAGTATGCGCATGATGTGTTTTGCACATGTGCCAACCGCATCCACGCTGTGCCACCCTAGCACCTCTTATTGCATCACGCTCGAGCCAAGATAGCATGCACATGGGATTCGCCTGACCTTCACCGACCCTTTGCCATGCACGGTCGCACCAGTGCCGTCCTTCCCATGCACCGCACTGTGCGAGCACCCTATGCCGGTCTACCACCATTTTTCACCTATGTTTAGACCATTGTACCACCATCATTGTGTGCATTCAACCACATCACGATGTTGGCTCCACTGCGCTAGAACCCCGACTGCCATGCCATCACATCGGCTCATGTTGCCCTAGCAACTAACCAAGAGAGTGAGCCCACCAATTGCACTGCCAAGCTTCATCCAGTTGCCTCATCACCCATGCACTATCGCCTCTATGCTCTTGTGGCCATGCCTAAGCTAGCGTTGGTCATGAAAGCCCATCGAGCCACCTCACTACCACGACCATGTGCAGACCATGTCGCCTAGTCGTGTGGTTGCCTATAAGAACCCTATCATGCCCCTCTGAGCTTCGCTAACCCTCACTCCTCTCTCTCTCTATGGAATTGCCTTCTCATTGCCCTTAGTTCGCGAGAGCTACTTCTTCTTCAACTCTGACCAATATTGGGATCAGCCGATTAGCACCTCTTCCAGTCGATTCCTCTTGATTGTAGTACCACTAGGAATTTGGATTGCCATCACTCGTACAATGCTGGTGTTATGCTCCACCTAGCGTCGCCTCGAGTCCACGTTGTTGTGCTTCCTCAGTCTTCCTCTAGCCTCGCCAACCCTTGTAGCACCCTGTTGCCTTGTAGATGTTTCCAGCATGAGGAATTTGTCTATCTCCTCACCGTTAGCTATAGTACTATGCTCCGGCCATCGTCACTGCCTGAACTCATTGCTGGTCACCACGCAAGACAAATTAGGCCATGAGACTTAGCCTAAAGGTGTGTGCTGAGGTTAGGGTTCCATTTTCAGCCTTCCCTTTGACCGTCGTCCTTCCCCTCGTCAGTGATGAGCACCGCCCTCCTCGGTAGGAGGAAGAAGATCATAGTGTGCGTAATTAATTTAAACATGTAATTAGCTTAAAGTTAATGACTGTTGTGTAATTAGTTAACAACTAACCCACTAACATGCAGCCCTCCCCATTTTAATTAAAGCTTAGTCTACGACATCTGGGCCCCCGACCGTTTAAAAACTCTTAAAACTAGTTAAATGAATTGTGGGCCACTAACAAGTGGGCCCAATCCAGTATGGCTATAGTAAATGAGTCCCACTTGTTAGCCTCTGGTGATTTCCTCATAGAAATTGATTCAAACAGGAAATAAAATCATGTGGACTCCATCTATCATACACTATGGCTTTTTCAATAAGAAATAAATAGAAAACAAAATTTAAAATCCCTAGGCCCCACTTGTCAGTGAGAGGAATTATCTCTCTAATTATTTTTTGGAATTAAATTCAAACTCAAACTTCGAATGCTCCATTCTCATTCATCTTAAGTCCAAATTTAGTAAAATTTGATTCTAAATTTGTTTAAATTTGATATATTTTTAATGAACTGAAATAATGAATTTTTGAGTTAATTTTCATTTGTATTTAATTCTATTTTGCTAGTATTTATTCAAATTTATGCACAAACATTTAATAGCTTACAAAGCTCAAGAAGAACAAGAGTTCGGACAAGCCAAGACCCTCAAGACCAAGCAACTAGTGAGTAATGTGAATCAATACTTTGATTATATTGAACTTATATTTTATACAAGTTATTTTTGTTTAAATTGTCAAATTGGATGTTGTTAATTATTAAGCAAATTTTGTTCATCTTAAGATTATAGTTACATGCCTGTTAATCAATGTGTTACTATTGTATCATATCCCTTGGAACAATTGAACACTTATTCCTTGTCACACTAGAAATTTAATGGTAATTCTACTAGTTATAAGTTGTATCTAAGTGCCATGCTTAGCTTTGCTTAGATACTCAGGGCATTAAATTGCCCTAACATCAATTCAAAATATGATACTGGTTTGGGCAGTTATTGGAGGGCAATGACTGATATATTGAAATAACCTAATTTGATACTTCTCAAAACTCTAAAACTTGTTTTACATATCTAGACGGATGGTAAGAGTGGCTGGCACAGATGGAGCATGAGAGCGTGGTTTGTGGTAGAATCGCCCAATGTAAAAAGTGCAACCATAAGTCTATAATAGATACAACTTGGGTAAATAATTTACCAAACCTTGGAGTCATATCGTATGGTGAAGTGGAGAAGACGCATGCGGATTATGATCCGTCTTGAATGGGAGACCGAGTGAAGGGTAATGTTTGCCTGTTGTGCTAGTTGTTGGAGGAGTTCTCATACTCCCGTTGCACTAGTCGTTGGGGTAAAACTTCCTGCATAACTATGAGTCCTTCCTTAGAAGGAGTAAACCTATGGGTCAAGACGATAAAGGGGTGCGGTATTAGAAAGGCCTCGTAATGGTCTCCTCAATCTGCATGTCTAAGGAAACACATGGAACATAACGAGTTGATTCTCTTGTAGGGAAAGGGTACAACCTTTGTAGAGAATAAACTATTCGAACAATCATGTCCACAGTCATAGGCAGGTATGGGAACTTACCCAAATTAGTATTTATTTTTAAAACTTTGTTGGTGGAATGTAAACCTGTCAGGTGGATGTAACCCTAAATTTGAATTACCCTGGGTGGATGTAACCTAGTGATGATAATGGGTAGTTGTAACCCTAGTAACAAAAACTAGCATATGGTGAAAGGAACCACATAACAGGTGGGTGGAACCTACACTATTATTATTGCATATTCTTACAATATCTAAAAACATGGTTTAGTTGAGAATGCTAAGTCTTCCGAGTTTCTATTTACTGTAACCTTCAACCGTAGCCTTGGCAAATAAAATAGCCCTAGCCATTCTTTCATAAGCCATGCATCTACATAATTGCATTCTCTGTGTTGGCTCATGGAGCACGGTGGTTTGTGTTCACACTCACTCACTAAATTAAGTTAGACCAGGAGAGCTAGATCACTACGCTTATGATGATGCTCTTGGAAATTATAGGGATGAAGATGGAAGAAATTAGGGTGATCCTTAGTAACCGTAGTCCCAGCCAAGCAGGCTAGAAAGGAGATTGTGTTCACATATATTATCTTAGCTTGGATAATATCTATTGTAAACATTTTACCCCTAGTCACTTCCTTGTGGTAATTTATGGCCCTATCGTTTGTTCACTACTTTCGCTATTGTTATGCATTGTAAATATTTGGCCTAATGGCCCTTTACGTAACTATACCTGATGTGGAATATTTAAACTATGATGTGTAATATTAATGATTGGTATGGTCTATGCATTGTATGAAATGATTCATCTATGTATCTGTGAGCACTATCTACTAATCTAGGGAATAGTGTGATAAAATCACAGAGGATACTGGATTGGCAAAATCTAAGTTTGGCAAAAAGTCTACTAGGAGACATGATCTGAGAGGACAAAACACTATCCTTGCTCAAAGGAGAGGTCCTTTGGGATAAACATGAAGATCTCATGTCGGTAGTAGGTCCACATATGTCATGAGATGGCGATGTGTGTTCCTAAAAGCTCGATGATGGATTCGACGCTCATGCTTGATACGGCGAAAGTAAAACTCAACAGTATGTCTATCATTTGTACAGAAGGTGCAATGGAACTTCTCTTTGAGAAATATTGTACCATGTGAGGAAGAAGCATCCTTGTCATTGGAAGTCCCTTGGACAACATCAGAAGAGCTACAAGAAGCATTACAAGCCAAGCAAGAGATATCCAAAGTAATGACATAAGTTCCAATGTCAAACAACTCAAGGAAAGCACTAGAAGAATCCAAATCTGATAGAGAAACACAAGAGTAACATGACTTGTTGCTCATATTATCGTGCATTCTCTTCATAGAGTCAAGCTCATTCTTTAAGGCAATGCAAGACGTGCAATAAAAGGAAGATGCATTGTGAAGATGCATGGAATGCAAAGCATCAATATCATTTAGCAACCTGCACAATTCTTGCAATAGAGTAAATCATCATCAAGCAGTTTTTCACATTTCAAGAACATGCTAGGAGGACTAGATTTAAGCTCAACAATTTCAGCCCTGGTATGCTCAAGTTACTCTAGATGAGTAAGATGAGTCAATTTTATCTTCTCTAATTCAGCAAGTGTGCCTACACATGAATCACATTCATTTCTAGTAGAGGACCTAAAATTGTCTACTTCGAACTTAGCATAATCAAACTCATAATGTAAGGAAATACAAGAATCACATGGCATAGAAGTATTTAATTTCCATAATTTATTTTGAGATTTTAGGCATGCAAGAGAAGTTCTCAAATTTTCATTATCCACATGTAAGGACTCAAATAACTCATATGGCATAGGAGACTTCAACTAGCAATCACACTAAGCAAGTTTCTATTTTCCATCTCTAGTCTACTCACTAACTTGTCAACAATATAAACTCGTGAATCTAGAGAGACAATGTCCTCAATGAGACCATCCCTGAAGAGCTCCTCATGATCATCCTTCATGGTTGCTCCACACAAGCCATCGAGTTCCTTCTCCTCCTTGGGCTCCAAAGGCTTCTCACCCTGTCAATAGGACAAGATCAAAAGAAATGGCCAGCCATGTCACACACAACTCAAATATTTGCCATCCTCTTCACCAAATCATCTAAGGAAAATATAGGTCTCTCTATGCCATCAACAAAAGAGTCACAAGAAGATGAATCAAAAGACTCACAAGGCCACACACTAGCTACCATATTAATGATCAGTTAAGATCAATCAAAGAGCGAACCTCGCTCGCTCTTTTACCACTTATAGGACCGAGAATAGCGATTAAAAGAGGCTGAATAGGAGCCAACCGATTAAAAGTTTTTCCAAAACTTTTCAAAAGGAGAAAGCAAAGATCTTCACTTCAATAGCTATGAGAAGCTATAAAAATCAGAGAGCAACCACCCACAAGGAAAGCTCCAAGAAAACTAAGCCAAAAGAGTCAAATCTTCCCAAGATGATATGTATGTAGTGCACAGGCTGTATGACTAGAGGAGCGGTCTGACCACAGTTCACATTTCGAATCTAAAAGTTGATGAAACTTTTGATCCATAGCTCCAAAAGACTTGGAACTTAGGATGCACCTTCTATAGGATTAGGAACCTATTCCATGCATGGATCGTGAAGATCAATACCAAATTTTCTACCTTTACCCAAAATAAGGAAGGCTGCACCAAAATCGGGCAAAAGAGGGAAATCTCAATCTGCTCTGGCTCATGTGTTCTTGATAATCTAGATGACCTTGGATAGATTTTCATATGTCATAGTAAGTAAGATCACAGCACGAACTCAAGCTAAAATGCCCACAAAACTAAAACCCCAAATCAGCTCTTCTTGAGGCAAAATAGGGCAATCACAAGAACTTACAAATACATGTGCATAGATGGATGAGAGCTGGTCTCAAAGACATATCTTCATCACTTGCACATTCTTGGCACACAACAAGAACAAGAGGGGAAGAGGAAATACCAAAAGCAAAGATATCAAAAAATTGGATGAATTTTGATCTCTATTGATAATTGGAGATGATAGCCATTCTCTAGCCATACAGAAAGTCTAAGAATGATAAAGAGTTCACCACAAGAGCCTCTCACATCTCCCACAAAATTCTCTTCAAGAACCCTAACTCTCCTCTACTTGGTATGGATGGCTTAACCCTAAGCCACCCCTCTTCACCCTTTTATATTGGAGGCACACAAGAAACCATAAGCAATTTCTCTAGTTGAGTTCCATCTACTTATATGGACTAACTTGTTAACCCAACATCATATTAGGTTTTACACTTACACATGTACGCTTTACAAAGTGCACTCGTTCTTTAACCCATTAGTGAATCAACACTTGATCTACTTTATATTTTCAACACAACCATGGCCTAAACCACTAAGGCCAAACCACAGTTTCACACATCGTCACTTTTCTAGTATTTAGAAATTTACAAAAAAAAATACCCCTCTACCGCCATCCATGGAGCTTCCAGCTTCCTTCACCATGAAACATCAGCCATGTTTCGCCATCTTCCATGTGGCCCCGGTGACTTATCACCAATCCTCTCACATGTCTGGATCCCACTGAATTTTCCTCGCTTGCAAATGACCAAGTCACTTAGTGCACCACACGCTTCACCTCGTACATAACGACACCTGGATTCCTTGACCGTGCAGGACCTCGGCTCCTCCTTGAGCCTAGTTTGGACCTCAACTCCTCCCTAAGTCTAGTCACAATATATCTTGCCCTTATCCGTCATATACACCACTAGTAGCTTCTGCTCTGGCACCTTATCTTGTCAGCTTGTAACCATCCTATAGACCTCAATCATCTTCCAGCAGCTCCTTGATCCCATGGGACACCATGTGCTCCCTATGCTTAGTCTGGGCCTCGCTTCCTTCCTGAGGTAGTCTAGATCCTGGACCTCAGTGCCCTTGCCTAGTCCAGTACTATCCATCTCACCATGACCTAGCTCCGAAGTCCTACAACCAACAACAATAAGCAAACCATCATGTAACACCGCATGACACAAAATCATCAGTATGCCTAATTGATGACACAAGAACACTTACTTCCAAAGCTTCCATCCCTGAAGAACCACCACAAAGCATAACATGCATCTTCAATGCATCATGGTCTTTGCTCAAACTTCACCTTTCATGATCCTTGCCCATCTTGTGCCTTAGTTGAGCTCAACTATCTCACACGACATCCACGACTGTTATGGACCTCAGTTATCCCCAACCTAGTGTCGGTCTCCCCTTCATTGACCATAGTTGCCTCCTAGCCATCTGCATAATAATAGACCAATCAACTATTTTTGGTCTAAAGTTCTTTGCAATTTAACCCACATTAGTCCACAGAATGCACCATACAACATGTATGCACCTACCACTGATCGTACCCCCTAGGACCAAACCTTCAAGCATAGAGAGCATACACCCAACACACAACACCAGAGACCGGTCGGACTGCATCCACCACACCAGTCAAACTGCCTCTGCTCACACCAGTCATACTGTTAACCTTCAATCAGTCTGATTGCCCCTGCTAACCGTGGAACAGGGGAGCGGTCTGACCGTAGTATCCATGCCGGTTAGACCGTCAGGACCTTGCCAGTATGACCTCCAACCCAAGGCAGATCATACCACCACCTCCTTGTGTCACTCAAAAATATGCTCTCTAAAAAATAGTTACAACCAACTACAATTCGGTCGTACCACAACCTCGATCCAACCGCCATTCAAGTTCGATACTACCATAGCTAGCCACTTAGACCGTGGCTCCCAAGCTTGTCTAAACACTACTTCACCGCCGGTCTGACCACTAGCTCTAGGCCTATCAAACCACTCCTGGTCGGTATGATCACGGCCCCAATGTCGATCATACCCATCAACAGTATGCAATCAAAAAAATCACAAACTCTCAAAAACTAAACTCAAACTCCATAAACTCTCTGATCCAATAGTTAATTACTCGTCACAAACATAGAGTGACCACTACATGGTCTCACAATCTATAGGAGTACTCAAAAATCCCCCTGTTAGTAACACAAATTAGAGCATCCAAGTTACAGTTTCTTTTGGCAGTCTTGGGCGATGGTGACTAGTGTTCATCCCCATCAATTTCACCGACATCCCTATCCTTCACCTCCATCTTAGGCAAGTCCAGGAGAAATGGAGGCCTTAGGCGATAGTGATGGAAGTCTAGCAGCTCCTTAGTTCAGTGGTGATCAATGCCTCCCTCTAGTTCTTGGCAGTCGATTGGCAGGTCAGTTTTCTGGTGGAGTGCGGCACCCATCCCTGCCTCTAGTTTTTGGTGGTATGACGGCTCAGTCAGTAGAGCTATGCCTCCCATAGCTTTGGCAACATAGGATCTTGCCGTCCTCAACATCGATCATCGGTGATCTTCAATGCCTTGGCCATACCAACATCAATTCCTCTGCTGTCCTCGGTGACAATCTCAGTGGACGAAGTGGCATTGTTCCATGTAACATGTGTTCCCAGTGGTTGCGGCAAGTAGAAGCACACGCACATGATCACCAGGACTCTACACATACGTGGATGCCTGGACTCGATTACGACCACGAAGGCACTCGTATACGACCACAAAGGCACTCGTATATGACTACGAAGGAACTCATATACGACTACGAAGGAACTCGTATATGACCATGAAGGAACTTGTATATGACCATGAATGCACTCGTATACGACCACAAAGAACATACTTGAAGTGAGCTATGATCACGAAGGAACGTACTCGAAGTAAGCTACAACCACGAAGGAACATACTCGAAGTGAGCTATGACCACGAAGGAACGTACTCGAAGTGAGTTACAACCACGAAGGAACATACTTGAAGTGAGCTACGACCACGAAGGAATGTACTCACGCAGATGTCTAGACTCACTTGAGAACGATGAACTCAAGAGACAACAGTATTTGTGCCTCCCTGAATTGGTTTGTGGCATTTTTCTTCATTGATCTTTATATTGCTAAAACAAAGTAACCGACCCGACTTTCACACCACGTTCAGCTCTCCACGACATGCCATCCCATATCCGAGCTATTCATGACATTCACTAATTGTCTTAACGCATGCACTAATTCACTTTACGCATACACTAATTCACTTAACACATGCACTAACTCAGTACGACTTGGTACGATGTGGTTAGGTCCAACAAATCACCCCCTAACCATGACGTACCGGCTTCACCTCGACCACCCCGATCTTCTACCTCAGTCCGATAAACTTGATGTGACCGAGAGCCTTCGTAAGAATGTCAGCCAGTTGCTCATTTTTACCAATGTGCTCCACATCTACTTTTCCATCTTCGATGTAGTCGTGAATGAAATGATACCTCATATCAATGTGTTTGCTGCGATCATGAAGCATGAGGTTCTTGCACAAAATGATTGCTAACTTATTATCCACGAGTAGCTTTGCCTTCTTTGGCGCCACACCCATCAGGTCTCAGAGGAGCCAACTTAACTAGATAGCCTAGCATGCTACTGTTGTAGCCACAACGTACTCGGCTTCACACAAGGACAGAGCTGCAATCTTCTGCTTCTATGACACCCAAGTGATCAAACTTGTACCAAAGAAAAATGTTGTACCTGTGGTGCTCTTGTGGTTGTTAGTGTCGCCCATCAAGTCACTGTCACTATAGCCGACAAGTTCATGATCCAGCATGCTTGCCCTCATGTATCGACACCCAAATCTAATCATGCCACTTACGTAGTGAAGAATGTGCTTCACTGCAGCCAAGTGCTGTGACATTGGTTCCTTCATATACCTGCTAATAATGCCCACGACATAAGCAATGTCCGGCCTCATGTTCACAAGATAGCAAAGACTTCCAATGATGCTGCGGTACTCAATGGTGTTGATGGTAGAACTACCATCTTTCTTGATAAATTTCAATCGGTTCTCCATTGACGTCGAGCACAGATTGCACCGTGCCATTCCCGCTACTTCCAAAATCTTGCATGCATAGCTACTCTGTGACAGCTTGATCATCCTGTCTTCTTGCTTGACCTCGATGCCCAAATAATAACTTAGCAAACTAAGATTAGTCATGCTAAAGAGATCCTTCAACTAGGCCTTGAACTCATTGATGTCATTAATGCTTGAGCCGGTGATGATGAGGTCGTCGACGTACACCCCCACGAGCAAGAATGTGTTGTCTTCTTCCTGCCGGCACACCGCATGCTCGAGTGGACTTGTCGTGAACCCAAGTGACACCAAAGTAATGTCCAGCTTTGAGTTCTAGGCTCACAACGCCTTCCGTAGCTCATACAAGGCCTTTCGTAGCCTTAGTACTTTATTCTTGTGCGTGTCATTGACGTACCCTAGAGGTTGTTGGACATACACCTCCTCGACCAGATCACCATTCAAGAATGCGAACTTAACATCCATATGATGTATTTGCTAGCTGTCGTGTCCACTAGTGCTCTCAGCACCCACACCATCTCCATGCGAGCCACTAGTGCAAATACCTCGTCGATGTCTACCCCTGTCATTGTGCATATCCTTTTGCAACCAAGCAAGCTTTATGCTCAACAATGTTACCTTGAGGATCTTTTTTCACCTTGAAGACCCATTTGAGCTCAATTGCTCAATGACCAGTAGGGAGTGCGATGAACTCCCAACTATTATTGTCGTAGATGGACTTTAACTCTTCATCCATGGTTTGCTTCCATGATGTGTCCAAGAGCGCCTCCTGTACGCTCGCAGGCTCCTCAGCACCAAGGAAACAGAGGTTGCCGTACTCCACTACTTCATCAGCGGTCTCGGTGTCATCCATCTGTACTGCTTAGTTGTGCTATAGATATTTGACATTGTGTTATACCTTAGCAGCACATCTTTAGAATCATACAATGTGCTAGTTAGTGGTGTTGCCAATTACACTGCAGCTCTAGGCGATGTTGTGGACTGATGTGGCTCCGCCACCTATGGTGTTATAGGCGTATCCGTCGTTGATGAAAATGTGGTGCGATGGGCATCCACTGGAGTGTCATCCGACACGTTGGTGTACTCGACGGTGATCGTGTCAAGTCCGTTGGCTCCAGTTGATGAAGATGACATTGTACAGTCCCATTTCTGCTCTTCTTCAAACACAACATCCCGTGTCACATGGAGCGGATCGTAGACACGGTAAGCCTTTGAGCCCTCATCATACTTGATGAACACCATCGGTGTGGAGCAGTCGAAAAGCTTGGTGATGCCTGGGCCAGCCTTCTTGACGTGCACTACACATCTAAATGTACCGTTTGGTTTCGTTGCTCCACGATGCCATTTTGTTGCAACGAGTATGGCGCAGTTATATAGCGCTTGATGCCCATTTCATCATAGTAGTCATTGAAGTCGATGGAGTTAAACTCCCCACTATGATCGGTTCAAAACACTTCAGCTTGGAACCAATTTCATTCTCAGTGATAGCCTCGATCTTATTGAAGAATTTGAATGCCTCATCCTTTGACTTGATCACCTCTAGCCACATGAAGTGACTGTGATCATTAATGATCAGCAGGAAGTAACGTCCACTGTACTCGTGCTAGTAATGCTCGCTACTGGTCAAAGATGCTAAGCTCGCCATCCTCGAGTGCAATCTTGCAGCCACCCTCCTCGAGTTGGTCAAGACTAATGATGTTAGACCATACTTGAGGGATGTAGTATACCTCTATGAGTACTTGATGCTCCTGGTTTTTGCATTAAAACAGTATGGAGCCTTTTTTTTGTAGATGTCCACCGTTAAGCCATCTCCACATTTCACCTTGCCTTTCACCTGATCATCCAGCTAGTTGAACATGTTCTTATCATCGATCATGTGATTACTCACACCTGTGTCGAGGCACCACTCATTGTTGCTTGCATCGACCGATATCACCTTCACTTCATTGATGTACATAGCATGCGTTGTGTCGACGGCCAACTGAGCAACCTCACAATACTTAGCCATTAGCAGTGCTAGTGCATCGTCCTACACCTAGGCTAGATTCGGCGTTTCCTTACGCTTGCGACATGGTTTGTGGCAGTCCTTCGAGAAGTGACTGTAGTTGTTACAATTGTAACACTTGACCTTAGTCATGTCACGGCCACCAGCAGACATCGTAGAATCTCTGCCGTCATGGCTACTGCTGCCATACCCATGACCATGTTGCTTGCCACATTGTCGATCAACGCCGCAACCTCTATTCTTCTCTCCACTAGAAAAGCTTTCGTCGTACTCCTTCTTTTGGCACGTGAGCCACTCCTCCTTCGTGAGGAGTAGTCGCCCTCCATGGATACTGGCTTCACCCTCCAGGTCATCGCATTCCTCCACGACCTTGAGCCATCGCATCAGCTCTTTGATGAAGATTGTCTTGAGGTCAACAAGCATCTCAATGAAAATTGTGACCTATGAGTACTGTGAGGGAATGACACAAAGGAACTTCCTCACCACCCTTTCATCATTGATATTGTCATCGAGCAAATTAAGGTTGTTGACAAACCTGGTGAGCCACATCATGAAGTCGTCGACAGTTTCGCTATCCTTGAACTTCATGGACTCGAACTTTGAGTGCAACATTTGCGCTTTGGCTTTGCACACATGCTCAGCGCCCATGCGCATCACCTTCACAGCATCCCATGCTTGTTTCATCGTGTCCTTGATAGCAAGGGTTGCCAACATCTCAGATGTCACAATGTGGAGAATGGCCGACAGTGCTAGTCGGTGATCACGGTAGTTGACAACATCTTTAGGCTCGATCGCCTCCCAGAGCCCTTGTGCCTATAGGTTCACCCTCATCAAGAGGGACCATTCACCATAGTTTGTGCACGTTAAGATGGGGGTATACTACTATGCCACCCATCTCCTTCACCACGCATTGCACCACGATCTTTTGACTACCGTTGCCGTTGCCTTCTTCACGGATTCCAGACCTCCATGGAGACCTCAGTTCATGCTCTTTCTCTGACATTGTGGCAGGATCAAACACAACGCTCTAATACCACTTGTTACGACAAGTCGAAGCACACGCATGCGATCACGAGGACTCTACACACACATGGATGTTTGGACTTGATTATGACGATGAAGGCACTCGTATACGACCATGAAGGCGCTCGTATACAACAACGAAGAAACTCGTATATAACTAGGAAGGCACTCATATAGGACCACGAAGGAACTCGTATATGACCTTGAAGGTACTCATATACGACCACGAAGAAACTCGTATATGACCACAAAGGCACTCGTATATGACCATGAAGGCACTCGTATACGATCATGAAGGAACATACTCGAAGTGAGCTACGACTATGAAAGAACGTACTCGAAGTAAGCTACGATCATGAAGGAATGTACCCAAAGTGAGCTACGACCATGAAGGAATGTACTCGAAGTGAGCTACGACCACGAAGGAATGTACTCGAAGTAAGCTACGACCACGAAGAAACGTACTTGAAGTAAGCTACAACCACGAAGGAACGTACTTGAAGTAAGCTACGACCACAAAGGAACGTACTTGAAGTGAGTTACGACCACGAAGGAATGTACTCATGCAGATGTTTGGACTCACTAGAGAACGATGAACTCAAGAGACAACAATATTTGTGCCGCCTTGAATTGGTTTGTGGCGTTTTTCTTTGTTGATCTTTATACTACTAAAACAAAGTAACTGGCCTGACTTTTATGCCACGTCCAGCTCTCCACGACATGACATCACACGTCCTAACTATTCATGACATTCACTAATTGTCTTAACACATGTACTAATTCACTTAATGCACACACTAATTCACTTAACGCATGTACTAACTTAGCTAACGCATGCACTAATTCAGTACGACTAGGTGCGATGTGGTTAAGTTCAACACCAGTGGCAAAAGTGTATTTTCTTCTCAGTTCAGGGGCTATGAAAGAGTTGAGCTAGATGTACTCTTTAGCATCTAAGAAAACATGGTGTAATTTGCTTGACAAAAAAGATTTGCAATGTTGAGATGCGAGAAACGTGGGCCCACATGGATGACACGGTAGGCAACTGGCTCTGTCTCACGCTGACGATACTTGCACAAGAAATGTTGCCACACTTGGTCGCATTAAGAGAATTTGAGGATCTCATGGATGAAATGAAAGGGATGAATTGAACGATAGATGCAAAAGGGGAGGAGAGATGCTACAAAAGTGGTGGTTGGGATTACACTCTCACTTATCCCTTTTATATGCGCTCCTTGATGGCGCATTGGATCACGTTCTCTTGTGCATTAGAATAACCTTGACCATGGTGTGTGTGTTTTTTCTTTCTTTCTAGTGATACAACGTGTATGCCAAATTGCCAATATATATCGGAAGTATAAAGCTAAAATATTCAACTGGATGCGGATTTGAATAAGAGTTTTGTGTAAATTTTGTCATCTGTTCATTTCAAATGAAAAAAAAGAACTTCTGGTTTTGTTATTAAGTTGGTTGGAGTCTTGAAATTTTAGTAGGGACACCCGTCGATCTATGTTTGGTGAAACTTGATCCATACCGACGTATAATCTGTGCAAAGACATCATTCCACTCATTGACACCATTGCCTCGAAATACATGTATTTACAGCAAAGAATTTGAAGCTCCATTGCCAAAGAGTTGTCTGGTTGGTATCCATACTTTGCGACATATTTTTGTGGCAGTGTGTGTTTGCTATGGTCTATTGAGAGAGAGCGATTTCATAGTGACAGGATGAATTTGCTCGAAGCGTAAGGAATAGAGTTTTGGTTCAGTCCATATGGAGGTGTTGGAGGTGCTAACACCTCCACCACATCTAGCCGTTCAATTGATAGGGGCAAAATTGTATTTTCAGTTTTTCACGTAAAACCGAACGGTTTCTATCTCGACCGATTCACGGATGACCTCCTTCCAAATCGCGACGATGGACCCAACCACATCTCGAGGGACGCGGCGGGGGCGGTGAGGCGCGGGCTGTACGGCGGCCGAAGGCGTCCGTCCCGCCGCTAGGGCTGAAGGCGCGGCGCCGAACGGCGAGACCGAGATCCTCATCCCGCCGTGAGCGCTGCGGCGCGCGGCGATCTTGCCGCGCCACACGAGGCTGGCGCATCGGTGGGTGCACGTCGGGCGGCGTGGTCGGCTCGAGGCCTGCGGCGGGCGGCGCATCGGTGGCGAGGCGGTGTGCGTGTGCCTGCTGCACTGCACCAGCAGTCGTTCCCCTCCTCTCCCCTCTCCTTTCCTCTTCCTACCTGCATATTTCCCCCAATCGTCTCCTTTCCTCTTCCTACTACTTTTACCAATTTCTTTCATTCTGTTTTCCACAGATACACCTGTACCTAGAATGCTTAAATAGATGCAAATATGAAATTGATATTGTTCATCTGATGGGCCACTCTAGTTTCTACTGGCCTTTGCTCTTTATGTAATCTCAGATCATCACATTTTCTTATTATGTCATTATTGGTACCGGTGTATTTGTCTCCACTGACTGTCATGTTGCATATGCATCAAAGTAGATGATTTGTGATAATATATATTGAAGCCCATGTAAATGGTCGAATCAATGATGTTCAGAACGCATAAAGGAGCAATTCAGTCGCAACTCCTAGTTAGATCTGATCTTCTAAAATCTGTTATATAAGATTTACTTTCTCCTGTAATGGTACAATATAATATCTGCTTGGCCAATGATTTTTAATGTCGTAATAATTCTGGTTGGTTAGCTAAATAGGTAATTTGACTAATTGCCCCGTAAATGGCTTATATTTGTGGAATGGGGGGCAGCCACGGGATGGGAGTGGGGGAGGAGGAATGGCAAAGCTCCATGGTGTGCCCCCCGGACCGCCACGACGCCTAGGCAGTGAATTGGCGACGTCATAACAACCATGCTTGAGTGCCCATCTTTTCTTAATGGCTTTTAGAGAACATTTAGTAGGTTCTAACTAAAACAGGAATGCGATATTACAAAACAGACTAAACAGTATTCTATAACTTGGGAGTATGTTGCCACAAGGTTTAAAAACTGAAAATATGCAAGTCAAGCTGTGTATCTTTATTTTTAAGGAGCATCCGGCTTTGAACTCACATTCTCAATCTGTCAATCATCACAGCTTGTGCTACTACTAGGCTATGTGGCCAGCCCTGCCACAAGGTTAAACAAAATCTAGTTCAGTTAGAATATTTTATCTTTACTCTGGGGATGTTTGTGGTAATAATCTTTAATAGGAATGGTCCAAATTTGAAAAGAGAACAAGTTAATTGAATCCTCAAGCCAACCCATCCTATTTGTAATATACTGCATAGCCATATGCATAAAATGGCTATCCGCATGTCTGCTACTAAGAAAACTTAGCAACTGCGTACACATGTCCATTATGTTGAGCTGGAGACAACATTACCGAAAATGAGAATATATGCATGCATGAAACCATAATTAACAAGGGAGTACAATAAACCTAGAACATTTGTTGAATCTTCAAGCTAAAGCTTGAAAAAGTGGAGAAAGCTAAACCAAATATAATGAGGAATTAAACAAAAGTGCAAGAGATCAAACAAGGTAAAACAAATGTAATGCGGAAAGATGTAGATATATCAAGTCATACTGTTCAGACCATTTATAGCTGCCTGCTTGACTTCCTTTGCCTCCTTTATTTGAGAAATGAGATTATCTGTTTCTTCAATGCTAGGAGTTTCTCCTTCTTTTCTCAAAAGCATGCCATTCTTTAGTCTTTCTTTAAGCTCCTTTTCCTATGAAACCAGAGAAAAGTGTTGTTGATTACTGTAAATTGTAAAACCAAGTGACTAGACCCAAAAAAAAAAAGGCTTCCCCAGCTCACCTTCTCGTTTGCAGCACAGATTTTTTCTGCAGCAGCACTCTTTCTTTCAGCTGCCATTTCATTTTTTTTGTCAATCCAGTTCCTCAACTTTCCGAACGAAGTTAAAAGATAATTTATACATAAGTACAGTAGTGAAGTCCGGAGTGAACTATTCCAGCAAATGTGGTAGGCAATACTTACGCAGTAGAGAGGGTCTCATCACACAGAAAATTCAGCACAAGCAGCTTACAAGAAGGGTTCAAATTTTTATATCCCAACAATCCCTGATTTAAAAAGTCAAGAGGCAATTCTTTTAAGACACACGTTGATTCACTGATATATTTGCCAACATCAATTATCCATGCATCTCCATCTCTCGAATAATTCAAAGGCCTAGGAACACAATAACCTCAGTAAGTCATTTATTAGTTACATTTGAACAAAACTACAAGGAAATATCGATTTAGAATGTATTTACTTCTCCCCCCTGTCTTCTTGGATGACAGACAACAAATTTATGTGAAGCTCAGCAATAAGTGAAGACACCACTCGAAGTTCACGACCTCCAGTTATATCTTGAAGAATTTTTTGTGGTTGTCCCTTCCTTATTTGAAAAATCTGTTCTATCAGGACAATAGCTGCTTGCTTTATATCTATAAAATAAAATAATGAAGGCATTGTTTAAAAAAATCACAATATATCAACTAACATATTATTCTTGTATACTTTTTAATGTAAAAAAGAGTATATCTTCAGTACGAATACATTTTTGGTTTCCATATGACCCATTGTTGCATATTCTAGCATTCTTCCAGTTTTAGTTCTTTATTTAAGATGTGAGATGGGCCAACCAACAAGTTATGACACAATGTACGTTAATGTCAGCAAAAGACGAAGAGAAAATTGCAAGACCAAATGCTCCACAAGGACAAATAAGGATGAATAAACTAGATTTTGGCTCACCATCTTTATTGATAATGCTCCACAAGGACAAATAAGGATGAATAAACCAGATTCGGCTATCATGTCAGTGTCATGCCAATGATAAAGATCCAATTTCCTAATTTGCCAGGGCTCAGTGTTGAGTTGAAGATAGTTGATAGTTGATACCATGGCCATAGTCTAAATGTCTTAAGACTTCTAGGACAGAGTACAACCCGTCATTTGCGTCAATATGTTCCTTGGTTCCTTGTAATTAATGTTGATTCCTTATATTATTTTCCACTCTGGCTTCTTTGTACTTTTGGAATATCAGGTGGGGCAAGATGTTGCTCAGTGCTTGAATGAAGCCCTTGTCATTATTTAATATAGTTCTTTTGTGCCTAATGTAGAGATGTGTAAATTGCAGGATTATATTATGGAAGGTAAAAAACCCACCAAGGTCACCATTGAGGATTTGGAAGAGTATAATTTGATAGTACTAAAGGAGTTTGGTAGCGAGGAGGAAGGTTTTAGATTCTATAATAGTTATGCGGAGGGGAAAGGCTTTAGTGTCAGAAAAGATATTGTGAAACGTGATCCAACCACTGGAAGGATAGTCCGTAGGCGGTATTCTCGCTCTAGAGAAGGTTATCGAAGAATACAATTCTTTGACTTACCTAATAGACAGAAAGAGCCAAGACCACTTACTCGTTGTGGATGTGAAGCAGAGTTTGAGATAGAGCTTAATGAGGAAACCGGTCGGTGGTTTGTGAAAAATTTCAAGGATGAACACAAGCACTCGCTAGCGAGGCCTGGTGAAGTTGCATTTCTACGATCACATCGAGGGCTCAGTGATTCACAGAAAGCAGATGCTATTGAATTTCAGGTCGGTGGCATCCGTAAATATCAAATAATGGAAGTTATGGAGAAACAACATGGTGGCTATGAAAAGGTTGGGTTTATACCAGCTGATTTGTACAACTTCTTCAAAAGATACAAGAAAAGAACCATTATCGGGTATGATGCTGAAACTGTGATCAGTCATATGAGAGCACGACAGGAAAAGGATTCTGAGTTCTTTTATCAGTATAACACAGATGACTTGGGTCACTTAAGAAATTTATTCTGGTCAGATTCGCAATCGCGCATTGATTATGATGTTTTTGGTGACGTTGTAGTGTTTGATAGTACATATCGTGTGAATCGGTATAATCTGCCATTTGTTCCATTCATTGGTGTTAACCATCATCGGAGCACAGTTGTTTTCGGGTGTGGTGTTGTATCAGATGAATCAACTGGTTCTTATGAGTGGTTGCTTCACGCATTTTTGAAAGCTATGTACCAGAAAGAACCACGATCATTGATCACAGATGGCGATTCTGCAATGCGGCAAGCAATAAGAACAGTGATGCCCCGGTCCGAACACCGTTTATGCACTTGGCATATCGAGCAAAATATGATTCGCCACCTCCGCCAACCCATGCTTTCTGAGTTTAGAGCTTTTATATATGCTCCAATGAGTGTTGAAAACTTTGAGAAAAATTGGAATCTTTTTAAGCAAAGGCACGAAATTTCTGACGAAAACAAATGGATATGCAGGATGTATGAGTTGAGAAAGATGTGGGCAGCGGCATATTTGCAAGGAAAGTATTATTTGGGTATGAAAAGTAATCAACGTAGTGAGAGTCTCAACTCAAGGCTTCATAGGCACCTAGATCGCAAAATGACCCTTTATGATCTGGTGGACCACTATGAGCATTGTTTGTCACGAATGCGCCGGAATGAGGCTGAACTAGATTCCAGGGCTTCACAATCTATTCCATTCACTAAATTAGATGCTGAGGAACTTGAAAAAAGTGCATCAGTTATGTACACGCCTAATATTTTTAAGTTAGTGAAGGTACAGATTGAGAACACAAAGAGATGGTACATTGGAGATATCATATATTTAGGTGAGTATGTAAAGTTCTTTGTTGTGCTAAAAGAGAGCGTACACAATGGAGTTTATGTGGACTGCAATTTTGAAGGGAATTGTGTGAGTAGCATTACTGCTCTGTCATAAAATGGAATGTGAATCCATCCCATGTGAACATATTTTTGTTGTTTTGAAACATATAGAGTAAACGGCATTCCTCGGTGTTGTGTATTGCGGAGGTGGACAATGGGTGCTAAGGTTGCATTTCCTTGAGATAGAAGAGGCGGAATGCACTGTGGTCTGACCAAATGGATCGTTATCGTGAGCTCTGCAATAAGGGAAAGGAGGCCTTCTTAATAGCGTCAAGGAATGAAGAAATGTTGGTGGAGGTGTTAAATTATTTACAGCACATTATAGATGATAATGATGATAGTAATAGCTTCAAAGAGGCAATGCAATATGGTCCTACAATTGCGCAAGGTTCAAATTGTATCCAGTCCTCGGTAGAAAGAGTTCATGATCCTGTTTGTGTTAATCCAAGAGGTGCTCCGCGCAAGAGATACAAGAATTTCACTGAGAAGACATCAATTCATTGTGGGTATTGTGGGAAGCCAAATCACACACGACGAACATGCCCACTTCTTCAAAGGCAAGTACATGTTTACCCAGTTTATATTGTGTTTGTGTTTGTTATATGAACAATGTGGTAGTGAAAGGTAGTAGTAATCTTGTGTTGTCATCACACGCAGGGACAATTGAGAGACAAGATGGGATGCACGCAGCAGCTGAAGTATTATATGATCTTGTTGATCCTACGCAGCAACTTTTACTTGTTAATGTTGTTTTTTGCTCAATTTTTGACAGACATTTAGTTGTTAATGTTGTCTTTGGCTCAATTTATGACAGACATGTAATTCATTAAATTTTACTATTTAAATGCACATTCGTCGGTTGCAGAATTATCTTTTTACAGTATGGCCTACCACTGAAAAAAGTATTGGCCCAGAAGTTATCTTTATATTTGTTTCATTTCCTGATTGCACAGTGCTCAAATACAGAAGTCTTTAACATGTAGTGACCATTGATCATTGCAAAACCTCAAACCATTAAGAATTGCTAGATTGACTGTTTTTTAACATGTTTCACATGATGAATTAATGCCTTATTGTCTCTGCAGGGTCATAGTATCCTTGCAGATTCTGGCACAGAGCAACTTGAATTTATAGCTTTGTCTCAGAGGACTGGGGATCCCAAGTATCGCAGAAGGTTTTGTTACCGCTTACTCATATTTCATAAATCCTACCAATTTTACGTAATTAGTGGTAGATTCGGTGTAACCAGTCAAAACATAGCTAGCACTCTTGTATTATAGTGTGGTCATTTCCTTCTTAGTCAATGTTTATATGTGCACTCTTTTATGAATATTGGGAGTTCATTGGATGCTTGGATGATTTTAGTCCCAACCGATGACTATATTTTGCTAGTTAAACTCCATGTAGTTTAGCATGTTTACACATTCAAATCCTACTGCTATATTTTTTGGCTCCTTTGCTTTATATAAAACTCTCGGTTGAGCTCTGCAATACAATTTTAGGCGGAAAATGTCATCGAGCATGACTTGAAGATATATCCAAGCGATGGCTTACTTCCTATCTACATAAATCCTCATTCAGAACTGCATCATACTCCACAATTACATTCGGTGCTATGGGAGATAGGTAATGCCGTTGTCCTCGTGGTGTAATTGTGGTGAAGTTATGAAGTTATTTTCTTCCGAAATTGTGGTCTTTGGATCGTTGCTCCGTTTTATGTTGCAGACCTAGTTGCTATCATCCCCAAAAGATAAAAATGAACTAACTGTTTTTTGGTCATTTCACTTCTATGAGTACTTGCTCAAGGTCCGGATTCAGGAATAAAACCGAGTGAGTAAAACATTACGAGTTCGGTCTATTAGCACTGGCTTCACAATTTGTCATATTCCCTTCACCGATTTTTAGTGAAAAGTTTATACATGCTCTGTATCATGATTAATAATTCCATTTGTGGTGCTTAACGCAGACAAATGTGGGAGACATCAATGGAAGGCCTAATAAGCTTGACTAGGAAAACGACATCGTCTAGTTACTACTACATCTGTGAGAAGAATGGTGGTGGCTCATTGTCTGACAAGGTAAATAATCCCCATTCGTTCTAACTATTGTCAGCAGGATGTTTGCTGAAGCTTATCTAACATTGTCTCTTTAAAGTTATGGTGGTTCAACTTGTGACTAACACGGATGGATGAGCTTGCTCGCTTTGCCCCTGGTATCTTCGGCTTTGGGAGCCTCTGGTTATGGGCCTGAAAAGGCTGAACAAATCATGAATCTTGCAAAAGAGGTATATCCTCTAGAGAATTTGCATTTCGTATGGTTTTACTCCTAAATTTAGCTTAGCTCCCCTTGTACCAAGGTTATCTGATCTCCTTGGCATACAGGTATTCTTTTTTCTCTTACATTGTTGATACTTCTAATGTAAGCTTGTGTATTAGCACTTAGTTATGCTGATCATACCCAACCATGTTTGCATGCACGAACAGTGCAAAAGCAGATGATGTTATTGGCCCGAGTTGAGAAATTGGTGTCTCAGACCGCCAAGCGGCGGCGTTTTGCTCCTCGAAAATGTCGATTTTACAAGAAGGAAGAGAAGAATGACCCGAGTTTGCGAAAAAGGAAGAACGGCACTTAGTTTTGCTTTGAATCTTCATATGTACCGTTGGAAACTTGTAGCAATATTGTTCACCTTCGTACATTTGTTCAACTACTGAGTCATATAAGAGTCAATGTTTGCATGCTGCTTTGGGAATTGTTTGGATAACTTCCGAATACTAGTCATATGCCCGTGCATTGCAACGGATAATAAATACAATGCAAATAGCACATCTCTAATGACTATAGTCTATGGAAACATAGTAGAAAATAACAAGTCACAATACTAACATTTACTGACAAGCAACCCATGCACTCGTATGCCATCCGAACACATTGGAAGATATCGTTCACATATATATTATTGCAATGAGCTTTGCTACTTGATATGATAATTAAGAAAGTGCAAGTTGCATTGTGAAAGATGTAGCAAAGACTCGCATAAATAGGATGTTTCTCGCTTCACCCTGATGAGAAGAAATAGAACTAGATTTAAAATCTTTCGTTGCTGAACTTCCTCGACGTGCACCTACAGGATGAATAGAAAGCTATTCTTTTCTTTCCTTCTTCTATTCGTTTCTCAAACTGGTGATCTCACGTCTCGGCGAATCTTGGTGGCCAAGGGGCATTACATAGTGTTATATGATACAAGCCCAAGTGTCAAGAATGTATCCTCACCGATTGACAAAGAGACGCCATTTTCATTTGTTTCAAGTAAAAATGATACAAAAACAAGGGTATAAAAATCCTCCACGATTATCGCAACACGTTGGTAAGCCTTGGTTTTCTATATCTCCTCAACAACAAGTGAGGAACATACTACACTAACGGACGAGAATGCCATGTAAGCGCCCGGCCGACCAAGGCGGCATTTGGAGTCGGTAATGGGAATAGTGTGCCGGCAGCAATAGGGATGGCAACGATGTTGTATGCCATGGCGAAGAAGTAGTCCGCCGCCTCGATGGCAATGTCGGTGCTCGCACCAATGGCCATCCCGACATCGGTCGCTGCTAGGGCTAGGAGTCATTGATGCCGTCTCCAATCATTGCAACGACGCTCCCATCCTTTTGGAGAGAGCGAACGGCATCGGCTTTTCGCGGGCATAATCTCGGCTCTCACATCTTCAATGCCAACTGCGGAAGAAACACTTAAGATTTCCAGACTCGGACATCTCATATGAGCAGATTGACAAATGAAGTTGTTATCATGAAATCACATAGGCAGCAAAGTTAAGCTCACATTTATTCATATGAGGTTGTGTGAAAGGATCAAACGCAGATGCTAGCACTCGCAACATGTGAATTCCAACCAACCTCCTTCGCAATCGCCATGCAGTCCTCCAATTGTCCCCGTGACCATAATCGGATAAACACCCATCTTTTTAGGCCTTCTACAACTACTGCAGCCTCCCTCTTCAAGGGATCTGTTATCCCCATTAAGCCAATGAAGTCGCTATCATATGCTACAAGAATGCTGTCTTTGCGTTCAGTTCGAGTCTACCAAGAAACTTTCAGCCTCTTCAGGAATGCTTACCCCATTTTCAGTTATCAAAGTACGGTTGCCCACCTACATAAACATGTAAGCGTCAAATAATCAGAATTACTCAGGCATAACAACATATAAATAAACTTTCAGACACAGTCAAGGTTAGCTAACCAAAATTTTCTAAAATATGTTTTCCAAACAAGCTCCACTAATCAAAGTACAGTCAAAACTAATATCAAGAAAAATTTCAAACTGCAAGTGTATGGCATGCCAAATGACACCAGCGATCACAATGGATAATTGATCAGGAGGCGGCGAGAAGGGGATCGTCGGCGGCGTCGACGGACGCCATCTTGCCGGGGTGGCGGCGCCTCGAACTTCGCCACCGCGTGGGGTGGCGACGGCGGAGTGGGTTGGGGAACGTGGGATTGGGACCGAGTTCAAAAATCGAAACGGAGCGGGGCGGGGGGAGGTAGCGTTGGATTTGGGAGGTGATAACATCGGAGCGGAGATGCGGTTTGGGCGGGCGGAGCGGTTGGGGGGAGGAGCAGTTTTGGCGGAAGTTGGCGAGAAGTTTTTGACAGCGGAAGGAGGCCCACGAGTCGGCGCAAAGTTTTTCTGATAAGGGACAGTGGAGATCGAATCAACCACTAAGAGCAACTCCAGCAGTACTACTCAAAATAGGGCCTCTACTTTTCATTTGAGGGCTCCCCCTACTTTTGAGGGCCCTGTTTTTTTGCATCTACTCCAACAGCACCCCTCAAATTTAAGCCCTCAAATCCATTTCACTGCAATTGACACATGGGACCCACTCCTCATTCTCTCCCTCACCCCACCGTCTCCAGGCGTCTCCGTCGTCTTCATCCCCGTGAGCTCGCCGAGGAGTCCCCTGCAACTGTCCACGAGCGCCGCAACGCCTTCGGCCGTGAGCCCCGCCCCCACCGCCGACGTCGTCATCCCCGTGCCGGATTCGGGGTTCTACGCCCCAGATCCGGTGGCGGAGCTGCCGGATCTGAGGCCCAGCGGCCGGATCCGAGGTGGCGTCGGAGGTGTCGGCGGCTCTCGGGGGAGCGGCTCTCGGGCGACGACGAAAGAGGCGGGGAGGGGAAAGAGGCGGGCGGGGAGGAATCTGGCGGCCCGACGGGCATGGCGGCGGGCGAGCCGAGGAACCGGGCGAGTGGAGGCGGCGGACGAGCGGAGGAGCCGGGCATGGCGGCGGCGAGCCGAGGAGCTAGGCGAGGCGGGCGGCGAAGCGAGGAGGCGGGCGCGAGGGAGGCGGCGGCGAGCGAACGAGGCGGCGGGCAGCGGAGACGAGAGGCGGCGGCGAGCCGAGGAGCTGGCGAGGCGCGGCGAGCGGAGGCGAGACGGAGAGGCGAGGCGGCGGGCATTGACGTAATGGAACGACACGTTTGGCAAGTCGAATAGAGAAGCTGAGGACTAGCATTGCTGCCGACCGCGCCAATGTTGGCAACAAGTCTCTCGAGAGACACGGGCAAGGCAAGAGCACGCGGTCAGTCTCGGCCCTGTCACAAAGTCTGTTTTCTTACTAGATGTTTTTTGTCTTCGAGATGCAATTTTAACCATGAATTTTTATTAACGTTAAGTAAAAAGAACGGATAGAATACTATTGCTTTTGTTTTTTGTTCATGAATTTTAGTTGACTTTTGGTTGAAATAAGACTATAGTAGTTGTTAGTTTTTATGAAGTATTTAATTAAAGGAAAATAAAGAAAAATAGTGAAGGACCATGTGAGAATATTCTAGTTTATTATGAACTATTACACTTTGAGAGATTTAGAAATTTATCTGACAGTGTTGCTGGTCAGTTAGGGGAAGGGCAGTCAGACTAGCAGTGTGCCACCGGTTTGACCGGTTGGATATATCAACCTATGCGGGCCTGTGCAAGCAAACAGTCCTACTCTGAATGAGCTGAAATTTTCACGTTTGACTCCAATCTGTACCGTTGACATGCCATTGGAATTCGCCGCCAAAGTTCATTTTGTAATGCACATGAGAAATCGTAGAAAGCAATACGTACGCTGTTTGGCTATATCAACCCATGCGGACAAGCAATTGTTCTCTGAATGAGTTCGAAATTTCACGCTGGACTCCCACCTACACAGCTGACACGCCATTGCAACTCGCCACCATAGTTCATTCTCAACTGTGCATGAGAAATTGTAGAAGGCATTGCGTACACGGTTTGTCTGTATCAACCTAAACAAGCGAGCAGTCGTTTTCCGAATGAGCTCAAAATTTCATGTTAGACTCCCACTTGCACCACTGACGTGCCATTGGAATTCGCCGCCAAAGTTCATTTCGTACTGCGCATGAGAAATCGTACAAGGCAATACGTACGCCGTTTGTCTATATCAACCTATGCGGGCGAGCAATCGTTCTCTGAATGAGTTCGAAATTCCACGCTAGACTCCAACCTACATCGTTGACACGCCAGTGCAATTCGCCGCCAAAGCTCGTTTCGTACTGCACATGAGAAATCGTACAAGGCAGTACGTACGCCGTTTGTGTATATCAACCTATGCGGGCGAGCAATCGTTCTCTGAATGAGTTCAAAATTCCACGCTAGACTCCCACCTACATCGTTGACACGCCAGTGCAATTCGCCGCCATAGTTCATTCTGTACTGCACATGAGAAATTGTAGAATGCAGTGCGTATACCGTTTGGCTATATCAACCTATACAAGCGAACAGTCGTTCTTTAAATGAGCTCAAAATTTCATGTTAGACTTCCACTTGCACCGCTGATATACAATTGCAGTTCACCATCGAAGTTCATTCTGTACTGTGAATATGAAATCTTGTAATGCAATACGTACACGGTTGGTCTAGAGATAAATCTGATTTTTGAATCGTAAAATCTGATGTTTGAATCGGTAGCACGGTTAGTTGTCACCTAATATTCGGGGATAGTTGGAAGATTTGGAAGTTTTAAATGGCGAATGCAGGTAAGCAAAGAGAAGCGGCCATTGATGGAAAGTTAGATCTGATATGAAGGAATTCGCGACAGAGTTCAACACCGAGACGGCAAAGGATATATAAGCAGGAGAAGAGACACTGGGAAGATTTGCAGATGCCATCAGTAAGAATTCTCTTATCTATTTTGGAAGGATCCATGATTGTTTTCATAGTACAACCAGTTGAACAATTATGAAGGAAAGTAGGTGAATACTAATAGAAGAATTCCCCCTTTAGTTGATAAGTTCTGTAACTGGTGTAACTGGTGTCCCTGTGATCGGTTTACTAGGTATTTTCTTTTATGATTCATATTCGAATCTAATGCTATAGCTGCTATCAAAAACACAGTAGCCTCGATAAAATTCTCAGTTGCATGTTCGAGTCTTAATTTTGTTTGGAATTTAGGAACATCATTTCTGTACGACTATTCGGTTGTTGGCCGCAACAAAAACTTCAGAATCGTATGGCTTTCAACAGCCCAACACAAAGATAACTTCAGAATCGGAAGTTGTTATTAGCCCCATCGTATGCTTTTGCCGGCTATATAAAACAGTAAGCACATTCCTTCCAAGCTTTTTCCAGTCGGCGGAGGGTGAACACAACATATGCCGATGCCTACACAACATAAGACAAGATTCTCTTATCCTCAACTTAGAAAATGAGAAGTTCCTATTTTTACAACTGTGACATTTCGTCTTTGAACCAAACAATATCATGCAATAGCAAATCAACTAGAAACTAGAAACAGTATCATGAAAAGAAGTATTATACCCTTCTAATCCCAAAACATATGTTGTCACCACACCAGGCCATTGATTTCACTATCTGGTCCTATAAAAGCTGATATCAGTATGTGTACTGAAGAAAGCAGCATCTGGTCTTATAAAAACAGATAATTTGTGCAATGACCACTTGCAAGTCTAATCTTGGATATTTGGGTGATCTATTGAACAATACATATCTGTATCAGAATTTTTTAGTTTTCAATTTAATTTTACATCATATACTTATTTAGAGTATTTTCAATTGTGTTAATACCTTTTTCATGCACTATTTAAGTTACAGCTCAATATTTTGTATTTATATTGGTCAGTTCAATTTAAAAATTGTAAACTTTGACAGTTAAGTATTTGCATGATTTCTTCCAAGATGTAGTTACACATTCTGACATTACAGCTCATATGTTAGGAAGCAAATACAGTGTACCTGAGTACCATTTGACCATCCATATCACTATATCAGATGGTATGCCAATGGCATGATTGTTTTCAGATATTTGCACTCCACAGATCTATCTTGCGTTCTTTTAGATGCCACAACAAAGACATTTGAGGGTTGATCTCTCTAGCACCAAAATGTAGTTCTAGATATTTCTATGACTAGAAACTTCTTTCAGTGGGAGTATGGGGCGGCATTATTCTCCATATAACCATTTTAATGCTGAGAACCCCCTACATCATTAATTATAAGGTTCGAAAATGCTTTTTTATTAAATGGATATTAGATTTATTTTTCCTAAAAACAGCCACGACTATTGGGGTATCCTACCACTTGAGCCATAAGAGAGCAATGGTACATCACCCTACCAAACATTATGAATTTACAACTAGCTTACAGGAAGGGCAATATACCTGGCTCTGCACTGCACGCTGCAGTGCTGGACTGACCTTCTCCCACACAATTCGTCCACTGAAGAGGCTAGAGATGATATCAAGCTGAAAGAACCAACACAGAACATCAGAAGAAATAAAACTCAAATATGGCTAAAATTACAACAGATCAATTTTCTTATTACCAATTTCATCAAGCGAAAGTCTACAACTTCAGAAGCTTTTCCAATTTTCAAATATGGTTATATTTGCACATGTACTGATCTCTGTTTTTCAATTTATGACAGACGCCAGGCATGCGGAGTAGAGATTTGAATATAGTATGCTCAGCGAGGAAATTCGTTGACATAGCACAGAGAATCAGCATTGCACAAAAGCTATTCATCGAGAATCTTGGATTTGCTGGCCTCTTATGCATGCAGCATATGAATATCCACCGCAAGCTTTGCATGTGGATAGCAGATCAGTACGATCCTACAAATAAAACTGTGCATATCAATGGGAAGAAACTCTCCATCACTATGTGGGATGTCAAATGTATCATGGACCTACCAGACAAAGGAGAGGAAATAACATGCATCCCAGACGACGTAGAATATTCTATGTTTAAGCTCTATGCAGGGGACGGCAAAGCTAGCATTTCACTGGAAAGTTTGGAAGAAGCCATTTTGGGTAGCAAATTTGCAGATGATCATTTCATACGTAGATTCATTTTACTTTTAATTGGGCATGTTTTATGCCCCACAACCAATAGGTATGTAAGTGCTGCCTACCTGGGCCTCCTAAACAAGGTTGAAGACATAAGTAAAATAAATTGGGCCAGCTTGACCTTATGGTTCTTGCACGATAGCTTTGATCGCATACAAAAATGGTCAAAAACATTTGCAGGGTAATCTAATATTGCTCCAGGTAAATCAAAATTTCATTTTCAAGTTAATAGTGTCATGTATGAACAATATCTAAATCTTCATTGTTTATTGTGACAATTTATAGGTTTGGTATTGGGAGCATTGTCAGGTGGATCAGGATGCACATATGTACACTAAACGGAAATACCCTTTGATATTGAATTGGAACCTGACAATATGCAGACAAAGGGATGCCATTGAGGGCAAAACGGGTTATGGAAGATCGACAGTAAGTTCAAGGTTACATATTGTTATTAACTACGAAATCATCCAATTGAAAAAAACTCTTTGTTTGCAATAGATTGTTGAAGAGCTCCCACCTCCAGATAACGAGGATAGAACATCGAAACCTCAATTTTACAATTTGGATCAATCAGATGATAATGAGGTTGAAGTACATGTGCACCAGGGCAATGAGAGTTGTAAAAATTATGGTGGCCATATTATGAAGGTATCTCATTTTCTTAACAGAAGTAAAGTACATATCATACCTTTTTTCTTCTCTTATTCAGCACAGCTTGGAAATGTGACATCATATCATACCTGGTATACATATTTCAATTACTTGTGATGTTTCTTTAAATCATTTAGCATTTTTTCTAATTATATTTAATATATTTCAAATTTTACAGATATTTCTCCCATTGAATCACATGAGAGTGCATTGGTATTTAGTCGTTATCAATACCAAGAAGGAAGAGATACAAGTTTTGGATTCAATGGCTGTTTCTAAGTATGATAATCGCACTGTACTAATAAATACAGTAAGTATACTCTCTACTTTTCTATCTTTCTATCGTGTAGCATGTACATATATTCATCAAAATATTTTGGTTTTTTATTGTAAAATAGATCAAAGGTGTGCAAATATATCTTGATTTGGCAATATCAAATGGAACAGCCATTGCCAGATGGGGCAGCTTGCTTCTCACATCATGGCCTATCCGTGTTATGGATATTCCACAACAAAATGACAGGTACTAATAGTTATCAGAGTTGTGCTATATTTATACATTTTGCAACCAAATCATGTTTCATTGTTGTTTTATAACACAGTTCGTCATGTGGATTATTTGTACTAAAGTTCATGGAATACTGGGATGGAACAAGCTTGGCAAACATTGTCACAATGGTAATTACTACCCACATTCCTCTCTCTAATTCTTTTTTGTTAGTGGTTCAGATTTGAAGTCATATTTTACCATTGTTTCACAGGATAATATACACATCTTTAGAAAAAAATTAGCCTCGGAATTAATAAATTCCAAGTTGAATGAAGCAGATGAAGTCAAGAAGGAGATACAAGAATTAATGAAGTGGCATAATTCCAAATGATGAGTGTTTCAGTGCCATAGCCGTTCAGCTGTGTCATTGCATGAACTTCTACCTACTATATTTCCTTGTTAGTTTCCATAAACCTAGAGCACATGTGTAACAGTGCCATGGCCTCGTTTCTACATAACTTTTAGTTCACCTTTGTTGTTGGATGAACTTTATCCTATTACATTTTCTTGTTATTTTCCATCAAACTAGAGCAGATATACACCACTGTTGTTTGATTTACTTTTCATACATGCACATTAAACAAGCTAGAAAAAAGATACAAGGAAATTGGCAAAAGAAGGGCCAGTTGTCCAGATGCATATGCATCTGAAAAAAATGCACAACTTCTATATATCAGCAGCTGCATGCCCCATTGTGCACAACGCCACAACCTTTTAAGAGTACATACCATCTCAATAGAATTATGTCTCCATGGGCTATAGGTATTGTGAACGCTTTACCAATAAAAGATGATGTTATATCTTTGGTCTATCCTTATCGCAAATTATTGTAGTCTTGTTATTTAAGGTTCAAAGCTGTCGAATACACCGTACAGGCCCCAGTCCAAATTTTAAAAATTCAACAGCAGTTGGTGGTGCTAATGATCATGGTCGAAGTACTAGAGTTATAGTTGACCAGAGGCTTCTGTACCTTGTCACTAGGAGACTGATGGGCAGGAAGTATATTGCGAGCAGGAGAAGATTTCAAATGGACTTGCAGCACATAAGGTTGGAGATGTGGATGCTTGAGTAGTTCAGCTGCCTGCACAAAACAATGATGCAAAGATTCTTATTGGAGGGAAAACATATTTAACTAGTAATTGATTCTACATAACGGGGTTATCGAGAAATTACACTTGGCCTATGATCTGGACTTTTTCGTAGCATACTCTTAATAAGTCCCCTACTGCATGAGGGAATAAAGCTTTCAGAAACATGCTCCAGTCAAGTTACAAGCGAAATTAAGTGGACAACAAAAGTGTAACTCTCAGAAACTCACAATGCACCGGAATATCTTGTTGGCAATGGTGATACGATTGACTTGATCTTACTGATAAGAGCTTGCATATCCTATAAAAAATGATGAAATCATAATTTGTCAAATCAATTGAAGGGTGCCCTGCCATTAGGTGAGATCAGCAGTCTAAATTTATCTTTCAATTTGAGAGTAAAATGTGCACTTGAATGAGTCAAGTGACTAACACAAAACATCTGTGTAAGTAGTGACAATTGCTGGGGAAAAGCTATTAAATTCAGTAAGGTAAGACAAAGAAAAGACCAACATGAACTAAGTACAATCAGCAAAAGTAAAGCATATACGAAGTCATTTATTAGTTCAGCAATCAACTTGCACAAATTTATAATTGACTACATAAGAAGCTAATAAAAGTAAGCTCAGAACTTACAAAAGCTTTAAATGCCGGTCTGAGAGCAGTCATTTCATATATACAACATCCTGAAACAGAGTGATTTAAGCATTACGATCCAAGGAATATATGTCTAAGTGAGCGCGTATGGTTTCTTACATTTGAATGATGCATTACCTAGTGACCAAATATCAGATTTGGAACCATAAGGTATATCAGCAAGAAGTTCTGGGCACATATAACTTGGTGTTCCTACCACCTTCATCAGGCGCATAAAAGTTGTTACTACCAATATAATGGAATGTGTACGAGAGAAATGAAATGTTTAAGTACTAACAGAGGATGCCAGATCATCAGGGGTCAATATTTTTGCAAGCCCAAAGTCACCTGCATGTGTTTAGAATGGAAATTACAGTGCACCCAAAATTATCTAACTTATTATGAAGCATGCACTTGTACATGAAAAGTGACGTACCAAGTCTTATACTTTGATCCTTAGTAAGAAAAATATTGGAGCACTGAAACGTTTCAGATAAAAGAGCAATTCAGCAAACATATTTCCATGTTGTAGATGTGCTATTCAAACATAGCAACATTACTGACCTTCACATCACGGTGAAGAATGTGATTTGCATGCAAATAGTCAAGGGCCATGAGAAGTTGCACGAGCCACTTGCAAAGCTTCTGCGAAACGAGAGAAGAGTTGATGGTGCATGCTTTGGTATCAAGGAACAAGCTAAAAATGTACAAATGAAAACAAAGCCATGAACTATCATGTCTCTGCCTCTTACAAATATCTGAATGCATCCATCCATAAACGCTAAGAGTAAGCATCTAAGAAATGAAGAACAGTTTAGTGAATACTTTCTGCAAACTTGCTCCCTATGTTCAGTAAAATTCTACAGCAGAGTATCTATATCCCACTGTCTAAGACCACTCAGGTTTCACATATTTCAAATGGTAATAGTGGCTCAGGTTATTGCTGCTGTCCAACCAACTGAAAAGTAATCATGGTCAAGCTATCAAAACAATGTAGATATGCTGATTTGAGAAACAAACTCCTGGCATAATCTACATAAACCTCTATTTATTTGTACAGCCTAATTGTATTCTAGTCAGTGAAAAGTATGGGGGTATTGATGAAATGACAAGTGACAAACAAGGATTTTTTTTCACTAACCCAAATTGTAACTCCTAACTTGGGGACACCTCGAGAAAGAGGCAGTTCTGGATCACAATGGCACATGGGGACATGAAACTTACCCAGCCAGTAATCTCATTAACTCTGAAAGTTCATTATTTGCCTGTTCCCTTAGCACTATCTGAATCTGAGTCACTAGCATTGTATCCTACAACAAAAACAATCTGTTAGGTCCAGCAAACAGAAGAAGTACAAATGCATTTTTTTACATTAGTAAGTTGAAGATACCGAAGGGCCATTCTCGAAAAAAAAAAAGAGATACTGAAGGGCCCTTGAATTGTAGGCAGGGTATATATCAGACAGCAGATCGCTAACCTGGGCGTTTATTGCTGACTTTCCAGACTGTAGATAGTTATCTTGATGCTTTCTCCATCCAAATTCTAGCCTATATAATGAAGGTGTTATTGGTTAATCAATTAAAGTTCTGTAGCAACACAACAGAAAGAAGAAGAATGCATGAAATCCAATAGAAATAAGAAACAGAAACCCCGGTAAGAACACTCAATGACTGGCTTTTCACTAATTACTTTTTTTTTCAGAACAGCTTGTATTTTCCATCAATTTAACTCAAAACAAATTCTATGCTGTTGTAAAACCTGCTGCCAAGATCCAACAACATAAATTTGACGCGTTCATACAGTTAATTCAATCTTATATGTTTTAAACTTCAGTTTTTCCATAGGCATCTATTTGTGCTCCAGGTATTTACTTTTCTATTACAGGGTCCTGGGCAATCAAAGAAGGTGTTCCACATTTTCACTCTCTAAGAATATTCTTCTTTGCAATGTACTTTTGTAGCTCTAGAATGTTAATGTCAATCACCGAAATTCGCCTATATGATATGACTGGACCAAAAATATTACTACCAGACAGTTGCTGTCAGTATCTTAACCATGAGAACACAATTGCACAAGAAAACATAAAACTCCAAAAAAATCCTCCTCCCCATCGCCCCTCTCCCAGAGGACCCAGACTACATTGGAATTTTCCCCTTCCAACAAAACCAAGAACAGTATAAAAACGGGAAAACCCTCTTCATAAACTGCATTTCACCCCCAAGAAACCATCATTTTCCCACGGGAAGCAAAAATTGGGACCAAGAAACAATCTTGGGTGAGGACGCTCGCCGGTGGAGACGAGCAGACGTACGCCCACCCCCCGCGTTCCTTCCACACCACATCGCACGGCCTGCGCCCGCAAATGCACGGCTTCGCGAAAGGGGGCGGCGCCTGCGTGCGCGGCGCTGGCATCGTGGTCGTCGCCGCCCGTGCCGCCGTCGCCGGTTAAGTCGACCCGCCGCCTCACGGGAGGCGGGCGGGCGCGGCCCCGAGGTGGGGAGAGAAGGAGGGGAGTCGGAGGAGGCAGGAGGCGGCGCTCTCGCGTAGGTGCTGGTGGCGCTTCTCATTCTTGACTCCCTCGCTCTCCTCCGCGAACAAGAACAACCACACTTCTCTTCTCGTGCCAACAACAACCACCCATGCTCGCGCCGGCTCTGGAGGAGGAGGGGGGTCCGCCAGCGATGGAGCTCGGGCGGCCGCCCGACCATGCCCGGCGGGCGGTCCGCCCGGTCGTGATGATGGCGGCGCGAGGTGTTCTTCATGACGCCGGGTACGGGGAAATCCCATCCTCCACTCGCCGTCACCGCGCGCCCGTGGGAGGAGGGACGGACGCGTCTCCTCCGCCGGCGAGGTGTTCGTCGCCGCTACCATCGCCGACGGCGAAGTCGTCGAGAGATCGCCTCGCCGCCCGACTCCCGAAACTCTCTCTCTCGCTTTGTGCTTGGCGTGAGGGAGGAGGAAAGTGGTGCGCGTGCGGGGCGGTTCCAAGACACAGTTTCCAGGCGAGGGAGGGAGGGAGTGGTGCGCGTACCGGACAGTTTCAAGACAGTGAGTTTCCACGCGAAATTACTCTTTTACCCATTTCACTAACACCATTTCTATGCACCACTTATAAACATTGGAGGTGTCAAAGCCATGATAACCATTGGATGAGTTTCATTGAACGGTTGAGAATCATCTGAGTGTATGGAACCATTTCTCTAAGGAATACAGTTTGACGAAGTGAGAGGCTTATTAAGGTGGTCGAAAAAAAATCTAAGACAAGAGTGTAGTGAAGTGAGACTGCTAGAGCCACTTAAGTAGAAAGGGAACTTCAAGGCGCAGCCGCCACCTCGCTTGTCTTCTCTCTCCTCCTCTCCCTTCCACGGCCAGCTCCGGCGGCCTTACTCCGGCCGGGTCGAAGCACTCATGGTACTTTGACTAACTCGCCAGTACTACTAGGCCAAGTGTGTATAACGTGGGGGATCGAGGATGGAAGCAGAGGACTACACGGCCGACGGGTGCTCCCTCTCCCTCATGTGCCAAGAGGACGGCACCGACCTCGACGACGGCTTCACCGACGACGACGAGGGCAAGCTGCTTTTGCTGTACAATGCCACCGAGGACGATGACCACGAGGAAGACGAGGAGGAGTACATGGACCACCTGGTGTCCAAGGAGAGCAGCTTCTGCTGCTCGTCGTCGTCCTCCTCGCCGTGCTTCCCCGACGGCGCCGCAGAGTCGTCGCCGTCGATGGCCTCCGAGGACTGGTTCCAGCGCGCGCGCCGCGCTACCGTCAAGTGGATCCTTGAGGTGACCGATCGAACTGGCGCATCTATCTATCTATATCCATTTGGTCTTGGTTTCTTGATGCAACGGAGCTACTAATTAAG
This sequence comes from Dendrocalamus sinicus, assembly GCA_036346575.1. Classification (NCBI taxonomy): domain Eukaryota; kingdom Viridiplantae; phylum Streptophyta; class Magnoliopsida; order Poales; family Poaceae; genus Dendrocalamus; species Dendrocalamus sinicus. The sequence continues at coordinate 3,318,004 of CM070658.1, forward strand.
CTTTTGATCTCTCGCCGGCTCGCCGTCATTGCAGACTCGGGGGTACTTCGGGTTCTGCCACCGCACGGCGTACCTGGCGATCACCTACTTCGACCGCTTCTGCCTCCGGCGGTGCATCGACGTGCGTAACAATCAGCATCCATGAATCTCGTCTCAGATAGCTAGACAGCTTCCTCCTCTGTTTCTTGAACGGTGCGGCCATTGATTGATGTGCGTGCGTGCGTGCTTGCAGAGGTCGGTGATGCCGTGGGCGGCGCGGCTGCTGGCCGTGGCGTGCGTGTCACTGGCGGCGAAGATGGAGGAGTACCGCGCACCGGCGCTGTCGGAGTTCCGCGCCGCCGACGACTACGAATTCAGCTGCGTCTCCATCCGCCGCATGGAGCTGCTCGTGCTATCCACGCTCGGGTGGAGCATGGGCGCTGTGACACCCCTCGACTACCTCCCCTGCCTCTCCTCCAGGCTCCGTCGAGGCAACGGCGGAGGCGGCGGCTCGTTCGTCGCCGTCAAGGCCGCCGCCCTCGTCTTCTCCGCCGCCGAAGGTCAGGTTCTTGACAAGTACATCGATCCTTTGATGCTTCCTGGCTTTTTTGCCAAATGATCCGTCCTCTCTTCTTGCAGCGGCGACCGTGGTCGACTACCGGCCGTCCACAGTGGCCGCCGCCGCCGTCCTGGCGGTAACCCATGGCACGCTGACGAGAGAGGCGCTGGAGTCCAAGATGAGCAGTCTCTCTCCGTCTTGCCTCCTTGAGAAGGTCACCGTCCACCACTTGCTCATCCTACACAGTATTCGGACGCGTCTCAATGTATCAAACATTCTTTGTCAACCACGATCTTCTCGTTTGGTGATCGATGCTGTGTGACTCTGATCAGGAGGATGTATACGCCTGCTACAGCTTGATGCTGAGCGAGTCATCGTCGACGGCGATGAACAAGACGGCCAAGAGATCGTCGTCGTCGTCATGCTCCGACTCCATCGACGCCGCCAGTACATACGACTTCGTCGACGCCGCCTCCTTCGTGGTGGTGGCGGCGGCGAGCAATAACAATAAGAGGACGCGGCTGGAGCTGCCAGGCATCCACCGATGAGAAGCGCCGCCGGGACACGCATGTTTTTTGTCAGTTGTCTTGGGCATGCAGCTCATTTTCTTCACCATTTTTAACCTCTCTCTTTTCTTTTCTTTTTCCCCTTAGATTTTTTAGTTCTCTGATCGATGCATTGCCAAATAAATGGTTATTGGCAGTGCGGCCGGATTGGATTGGTTTGGTTCCTGTGTGAGATTGAGAGGAGAAAACAAAACAAAACCCCCCCGAAAAAATTAAAAAAAATAGTTCAATAAAGTTGTGAGCTTGAGCCTGAGCTTTCCTAAGGAGAGGAGAGCTCAACTCGATCAAAAGCATGCATGTGATTGTGCTGCTTCCCTTTGATCAAAAGCTTCCCTTTCCTGCTGAAGAAAGTGGTGGATGTCTACATGTATGTGATTCAGTGAGCTGTGGCTCCTCAGAGCTGCACTGCAGTGCACTTGCATGTGATTGTGCTGCTCTTGCTGCTAGCCGCTACTACTACTACTCTTGGCTTGTAACTTGTAATCTGTAACCTTACATGTTCTTGTGAGAGAGATGCATGGGATGATCATCATCAGAGTTCTTCAGATTGCATCTTTTTGTGTGTGTGTGTGTGTGTGTGTGTGTGTAATGTGATGTGGTAGTCTTTGCTCTCTTTGGGGCCTTGGAATCAAATCGATTGCGCTGCAGGGACTGCAGGGAGTAGTGTGCACGCCATTGCCGTCCAGCTGAGGAGGACCAGTTGTTCACGCAGAGCTCCTCCTTCCTCCATTCGTTGGCAGGCAGAATCCAAGGCGACTTTTCCCTCTGAACCTCCACGTTTCTCTCCTCTAAGCCCCTGCCACTTCTTCCACTGATCCCTACTACTACTGCCACTGTTGTTACATGCGACCCGATCCGTGCATAGTCCCTTGGTCAGTAGTACTTGATTGCTTGCTTGCTTCCACCGAGTCGCATCGCAACCTTTAATGGAACAGTGGAATGCCAACGCTTTCAGCTGTACTTTCGGCTCCATGGGGACGGGCCTCACGTGGCCAACTGTTATGTAATGCCCGATCGAGTGGATTTGCTGTAATCTGACGGCCAAGAACTGGATCAAATTAGCGTGTCCCTCAAGACAGGGAAACTTGAGGCTAACGGGTGTTTGTATTGACTGTGGCTGATAGCTTTTAGTTATGATGGATAGCATTTAGTTAAAAATAAATAGTAATGACTGAAAGGAATAGCTTTTAGAAATAGTAAATGAGCGGTTGAAAAATTAAGAGAGAGATACGTACGCGAGACAGGAGCAAGAGAAGTGGGGTGTGTAATATGTCCGTAACTCTCCTATCTTATACTTGGATTGAGATGTAAGCGAGAGGAGTAGAGAAGTTGTTTTAAGAAACTAGATATTCATATTGGTTTCTGATTTCTTAAAGAGAAATAAATACGAACACTGCCTAAGTGAGATTGAGACGTGCCAATAGGATGGTTGAGAACTGCCTAGCTTGATCATCTCTTGATAGGATGGTTAAAAATTGGGTTGATGATAGTTGGACTGATTGAGTGGACTATCCTAGCTTAAGGGATTGATTTGAGGTAATAGACAAAAATATATTAATATAGGTAGTGCTGTGCAAAAATAGTACATGAATGGAAGTTGATAAGTACACACTTATTTGTAAATTACTACAGGCATTGACATTTGGAGGCAGGTTATATGTGAATTAAGATCGGGCAGTTCTCTTACCCCGTTTTCAAAAGAATATATGTTAGGTCAATAATTGGCAATAGATTAGCAAGGGATGGTGTGACTTTTGACCAGTCTTTGCTGGGTTTTTTCAACTTTTGAGCTTGAGATTTCTAGCCCAGTTGAGCAGAGCACACATGAAGATTGGGTGGACGGTGCAAACAAAGAGAAAGTGAAGTGTTGGATAATGAAAGGCATGTTACAGGAACAAGTCCATAGGTTGTGGTAAGGCTCCACAAGTCTTATGCTTTGATTTGTGGACACCATATGCTTTGAATTGTGGTATCGTCCCCACTTTGGTGCATTTCATGTGCTTACACCATGGCCCCACTCAGAATCATATATATTTCCAGGATATAGGAGGTATATAAATTCACTCGATCGGATTAGATTTGAGTTTAAAAAAAAACGAATTAGATTTGAGTCAATCGTTTGAGTTCCAATATTTTTGAGAGTAGTCATATAATTTCAAGAAAAAAAAGTATTTTCACTTGGTATTAGACTTCAACCTTGAACGTTAACCGTAGCATAGTTTAGTGGCGTGATACATTGTCTCTCTGGTTGATGACCGGAGTTCGAATCCTAGCTTCAAGGATTCCACTTTAAGGTTATTTGTGTACATTACCACTTTAAGGCCCTATTTGTTTGGGTTTAGGATTTTTGTCTTATAGCTCAGAGCCAGTTTTTTTGTTTAAACGGCTTAAAAGTAGTCCGCTTTTAAGCTAAGCTAGACTATTTGGTAGTCTTTTTTTTGTTTGCTTTTAAGCCATGGATTATTTTTGACATCTGTGAGATAGCTTTGGTTCTAATGTCATTAATGAGTTCTATTACAATCCAACAATTCCAAAGTTATGGCCTGATGGGATTTGACGAACAAGGACATGAATCATTCGAAGAAAAATCAGCTGAACTATGATTGTGATGTTCGCTGGTTATCTTTTTATTTGTTCAATCATCCATATGGATGTGTATCATCCTTTTTGAGATAGGGTTTTGGTGGTTTCCGCCAAAACAATCCCCAATTGCACACTGTTGCGGCTACAGACCAAACAGAGAGATGGTAGTGAAGAGTTAGGAGTAAGTGACAGTAAATGGCTTGGCCCTCCCCCGTGGCCTGTATTCCATATATACACACACATAGGGAGTGCTTTTACAATTATACCTTTACATCTGAGTTTCCCCTTCAGGGGCACTTATGTCATTACACATGGCCTATTCTGGGCCTTATAACCTTCTACCAGCCTCGCTGGGTTTAGGTGGGGTCACCCTACAACAGAGCCTCTCATGGTAAAGGGCTTCACAGGCCGGGCCATGTTGCCGAGTCCTTTGGCCCTCCGCCCTCGCGGCTCGTGAACTTTTCCGAACTTGACGGAGGGTTGGGGCCGCAGTCGAGGCTGATGGCTAGATTACAGTTGAGGTAGACGTGCACGTGTGTCCCCTCCTGCCGGCACTGGCCGGTAGGCGCGCGCGCTCCGCCCCTACCATTCGAACGGGTGGCGCGAGCCGCGCGCCGCCAAAGTAGACGCGCGCCCGTCCCCTACCCTTCGAGCGGTGGCAGCGGTGGCGCTGGCCGTAGACGCTGAAAGATGCAATTGGGGCCGCTGGCGAGGTCAAGCCGCTGGCCGTGGTGCGGCGTTGGGGCCGAGTCGGTTGTGGTCGACGCAGAGCGGCGGGCCTTGCACCGCCGACGTCGTTGCACTTCAGGGCCGTTGTGACCCCGCAGCCTAGTAGTGCGCTTTTATTGGTGGCTGGAATCGTGCCAGCACCTGACCTGTCAGGGGGCGGGTTATCGTGTCGTGCAGTCTACCTTCCGTGGGTGGGGCACACAGCGGTTTATGCCTGGTGCGTCGTGGGATGCGAGCGGTTGCGTGAGCGCGGCCGTTCGCCTCTTCCATAGGCAAGTGGGACGCGTGTCGGGCGCGCGCTGGCGTTATGCGCTGCTTGGCCACCTACCAGGCACGCTCCTCCAGATGCCGGCTGTTCTTCTTTCCAGTCATGGGTAGTCGAACCGTTGGTGGTTTTAATCTGGCTGCGCTTCTGGTCGTGGAGGAGGCGAGCGGGCTTTATAAAGCGCCATCGTTGTGGTAGGGGCGCTTTATTTCGCCTGCCTCCCAGCTCTGCTTATTTCGTGCTGATAGCCCTTTTTCCCTAATCTTAGAGACCAATGGCCGGTCACGATGGTGCCTCCTGCCATCCCGGTGGCGGCTCCTCGTCTAGCCGGGACGAGTTGTCCTTCCCTTCTGAGGACTACGAGCTGGTGCTGCGGGGGCGTTCACGTGGCGACAAGCGGTGGGACGCCATGGAATATTCGGGGGGTCGCTGCTCCCGTGTGCTAGGAAGGAGCCGCGTGACCGAAGAGACGCTGCAGCGGCTTGTACGGGAAGGGAAGATCGAGGAGCGCGATGGGGCTCGCCTACCCCGCCGAGACGAGACAGAGCCGAAGCCCCAGGAGACGGAGGTGATCGTTTTTGTCGCGTTCTTCGATGCTGGCCTTCGAATGCCCTCAACGATGTTTGTGGGTGAATTCCTGCAGACCTACGGGCTGGAGCTGGCGCAGTTGACGCCAAACGCCATAGTCCGCCTGGCTGTCTTCACATGGGCTACACGGACGGAAGGCCGACGTCCCAGCGCGAGCCTGTTCGCCACCCTGCACGACGCGTGCTGTTGACCCAAGAAGGTTGAGGGGGCTGTATGCAATTTTGGCAGCATGGATTTCGTGCTGCGAGGGTCCTGCACGACGCTATTCCCCGCACCGGCCAATTTGGAGAGGTAGGAATCCGGCTGGACGCGCCAGTGGTTTTATTACGTCGTGACCAGCACGAGTGGCCTGCTGTGCCGAGGTGGGCCAATCTCGTTCAATAGCTCGCCGAGTGTGAAGCCGGAGGCTGATGACGCATAGAGGCTGTGGAGGCTTACTGGCGTTGCACGTCAGCTGAATATGCGCGACTTGGCTGAAGAGTTTACGATGTACGGGGTGGCGCCACTCTCCGCCCGGTGGAAGTACGGGCGACGGGGCGACGACCGAGAGGACGGGGTGCGCCCATCGCTGTCTTGCCTGCATCCGCCCTCCGCTCCTTGTAAGTCGCGCAATGCGTTGGTGCGCATCCCTTTGTGCCTGCGTAGTCCCCGGCTGACCAACTTGTTGCCTTTTGTGCAGTGGCTCGGCTGGAAGATGCGGAGCGCGCGGTTGCGACGTTCTTGGGCCCGTACACACTCAAGGAGCACAAGCTGCGCGAGGCTGCGACCAAGACGGCGAAGCAGGGGCGGATAAACCGCACGTGCGAGGTTCTGTGCATTGCTGTGCCCGAGCGCGCGGTGCCAACGGAGACTCCCGCACGGGCACGGGCTTCGAGCCGTCGTGGTGGCGGTAGCTGCCGGGCTTGCTCGAGGTTGCCGTATCGATCCGCCCGACCTCCTCGACGGCCGCACCGGGCCGCACCGGCGGGACAAGTCGTGCCGGTGATGGATCCGGCTAAACCAGCTCGGGAGGGCACGTCGCCCCGAGCCCATTGGCGGCCTCCTCCGCGGCCGTTGACCCGTGAGTACGCCTCGTTGTGCGTAACCGCCAACCCGGGAGGACACTACTCGTGGCGGTGCTTTGCCACCCACGCGCCGCCGAGGAGGCGCGGGGTGGTAGTGACCAAAGCGCGCGTAAGCCGCAGCCGCTAACGTCGCGGAAGAATCGCTGTGGAGCCACAGCAACGCCTCGAGTCCGCCTCCTTCGCCCGGGGTCGGTACATCGCTGCCGACCACGTGCTTGAGCCGCGGCACCCGACGTGGTCGGTGCGGCCGAAGGTCTTTCGACCGCCACCGAGGTACTCGCCCCAATCGGCGGTTGAACAAGCACCTCTGTCGCGGCGGGGATGCAGGTGTAGGCGCAGCCTCCTTTCCTTGCACGACTTCGCGAAACTCTCCCTGATTTGCTCGCTCATTCCGTCGACATCAGGCGAGACAAAGTCTCCCGGCCGTGGTGAAGGATCGAGCAACGGGGGTGTGCGCGACGTGGCGGACCCCGTACGGGGTATCCTGCAGGCGGCTGCCGCCGTCGACGTGGCCGAAGCCTCCGTAGCCACTGACGTGGCGGGGGCGGGGCTCGTCCTCTCCGACTTCCTCCCGCGCCCGGAGACGCTTCGCGCTTTTAATGCAGCCGCGGAGCGCGCCCGCGACGGCTTTGACCAACAGATGCCGCCGCGCGGCGCTGGGACCTCTGGCGCGCGCCGCCGCGCCTCAAGATAAGGGTAGGATGTGCGCCGCGGCCGCTAGCGCACCGCCGGCGTCTCACGACTTTTTTACGCTATTTCGGACGCTTGCCCTTGGCCACGCGCTAGATGAGGCCCGCATCCGGGAGCGGAGAGCCCTGGAGGTCGATCTTCGTGCTGCGGATGACGTCCATGCCACGAAGGACAAACAGCTTCACGTGCTGGAGGGCGCCCTGGCGGCCACGCAGCAGGAGACCGAGGAAGTCCAGCGCGCCGCGGCGGAGGAACGCACCTCCTTTTTGCAGCAGATCGCCACTCTGCAGGAGGAGAAGGCCCAGCTGGTGGAGTCCCTTGCGGAGAAGGATGGCGCCTTGGACAATGCGTCCATGTCGCCGTGGAGGGCAATGGAGTCTCTGAAGCAGGCCCTCCGAGACCTGTGTGTCGATGTGCCGGACGCTACCCATGGGCCGAGGGACTTGGTGGAGACGCTTGGGCTGGTCGAGGAAGGTGCCGGCGTTGCTCTCCGCAGCGCGAAGACCTTCGGCGAGCATTGCAGCTTCCTCGGTGTGTGCCTCGCCTTGCCATGCTTCACACTCATGGGTGCGACATGTCCACGAGTGGCGAACCCTCGCTTGATCTTCCGCCGGCGGAGGCGCGCGGACACTATCCGCTTCATCGATCCTGGCCTCCGAAACTTCCACCAATGGATCTGGGGCTATGTCGGGGAGGACGCGGCCAGGGTCGCGGTGCAGCACATGCTACACGGGGGCGGGGACCTCCTCCACCGGCTCGAAGAAGTTCCCAGGCGTCCCAACAGCGGCGCGGGCCCATCGGGACCGCGCGAAGGGTGAGCGGTTGGTTAGGGGAGCGGTGTGCTACACGCTCCTGCTTGTGGTCATGTAACCCCAGCATTTTTGTGGAAAACCGAATGTAACATCCCAAAATTTGGCTTTCTGGAAAAATTTAAATTCAAATTAACTATTTTAAAGTAATTGGATTTTACTCGGCTTTTATTTGATTTTCTGGGTTTTATTTCAAAATTTAAAGCAAGAAAATGTATTTTAAATATTTTATTAAATCCAAAAAGGGAAAATTATATTTTTCCTAGCCTTTCCTAAATTTTTAAATATTATTTGAGAATTTTCTGAAATTTAAAATCAATTTTCAAAATTAAAAAGTATTTTATAAAATTATTAAATTCAAATCTGAAATTAAAAATATTTTTTTATAAGTCTAAAATGCTTCCAGGAATATTTTATGATTTTTTTGGAATTTTTAGACATTAAATATTAATTTTCCAAGCTTTTATAAAGTTTCTAGTATTTGCTAAAATTTATTCCGAAAATAAAAATCAAATTAATCCTATTCCGCCACGTGTCGCTCTCAGATTAAATCAACCTCTCTCCACGTTTTAATCCTAGCCATCCACCACAACTTATCCCTTCATAAAATCTAAAGGCCATCATCCATTCACTTGCCATGTGTCAAGAATCCAACGGCCCGTACGCCTTCACTAACTCTCACTCTCTATGACACATGGGACCCATATGTCATATCCTTCTTCAACCTCACAAACTTCCTCCTCCCACCCTCTCTCTCCTCCACCATTAAAACCGAAAATGAGCTCTTAATTCCCGCGTTTTCCTCTCATAAAATCCCGATTAAAGCGTGGAAACGGATGCCTTATTACTCCCCTCCATTCCTCCGGCCGTTTCCCCTCTTTTATTTCCTTTAATCGCGGTTTACATTAACTCCGGCGAGGCTCCAAAATCCGGCCGCCCCTCCTCCCCTTGCCTATAAATACCGCCCTCCCCTCGGCCTCCTTCACCCCGCCATCCCACCGCCCTCCTCCTCCTCCTCTTCGCGGCCGTCTCCCGGCGCTCCACCGCCGCCTCCCGTCGCCTCTTCGCCGCCCCCAACCGGCCTCACCGCCGCCGCCTCCTAGCGCCGCCACGCGCGCGCCCTCATCCGCCGCCGCCGATGAGTGCCGCCGCCGTCGTTCGCCGCCCTCCCGGCCGTCGGCCACGGCAAGGCCACCGGCCGCCATCTCCCGAAGCCGCCATGCGCGTGCGCCGCGTGCCTCCACGTCGGCCGGCCCTATCCGCGTGGCCACCCGCGTGGCCGCCACCTCGCGCCCGCGTGGCGCCATATGGCCGGCGCGCCACGTCGGCAAGGCCGTGGTCCGTGGATCCAGTCCACGGTAGACCGGACCCACCGGTCATTCAAATATGTTTTCCCGCTCAGAAAATTCGAAAATTGATGACGTCATAAATAGCATTTTTCAGTGCAAAAATAATTCTCGAAAGTCAGCCTTTTCCTTTTTCCCTCCTGTTAATCTTCCGAAAGCCATAACTTTCTCATTTTAACTCCGATTTGAGCCGTTCAAATTTCTAAATTTTTCTAAAATCATAAACTATCCAAATTTCTCATTTTAAATTTTTGAATTTTATTTTATTTTATTTTATTTTATTTGTTTTGCTTGTCTGTCTTTTCGCGCGTAGATTCCGCTGTCGCTGAGGATTTCGTCGAGTCGCAGCAAGAAGACCCAAACAGCACTCAAGAAGGCAAGTCTCCTTTGATCATTTTGAACCTATGATTTTGAAATGTTTTAATTATTTCAAATTATGTGCATTGCTATTTATATAAAATATTAGTTCAAATCTTAAGGCATTAGTTATATCCAACCTTGTTATGCCCTCATTTGAATTCGAATGCCATGTACCTTTGCAACCCTAGAAATTCCTTTGACTCACTAATGAGAATAATATATTAAATTGTTGGTATTAGAATGGTAGAACCATGCTTAGCCATGCTATTGAATACCTCACAAATCTTGCAAATGGGAAATTATGAATTATTGTAATACCTCTGTGTTTATGAAAATTTGTGGTAATTGGAGTTGCCACTGTTCTTTTAAAATAAACTAAAATGTGAAAATTGGTTTAGATTAGGTGGATGGTTAGTTTGGATTGGTGCAGAAGCACGAGATCTTGTAATGTGTATGTTCCACCCTAGTCAATTAAGGACCGACGCTTGTGTTTGTCCAAACTGAGCATTAACCGTACAACCACAAGTCTATATGGGTACGACCTAGCTGACTAACTTACGATAGTCTAGTTTAGGTGCCACCAGTGGAAAGTGGATGCCGTGGATGGGTGGTTATTCACAAGTGAGGGACAGAGATTTATCGTACTCATATGGCGCAAGAGGGGCTTGGTTCGGCGGTTAGCCTACTGCGGTGAAACCTCGTGGTGGTATCTAGCTAGATTAGAGTAAGGTAAATGCTTTGTGATATTTTATCTGGGTCTCATGCCAAAGGAAGCGTGTTGACCTTTAGGATAATTTATCTCTTGTGGGTAAAGTTGTACAACCTCTGCAGAGTGTTAAACTATTCGAATAGCCGTGCCCACGGTCAAGGGCGGGCAAGGAATGAATTCACATGGTAGATTTCTGGTTTTGTTTTAAAATCAAAAGTTTTGTATTTCGAGAGTGGAGGGAACTCTCGGAAGGGTATCCTGGCGGTTGAAGCTAGAGAGGGTGGATGTAACCCGCAGTATTAAACTTGTTCAAGTTGTTAGCTAGTGTTGGTAGATGGAACCTTCACTAGAGAGTTAATGATGGTTTCTGCTAAAACATTTACTTTATTAACTTGATGCCTTCAAAAATAATTAGTAGTAATTGAATTTTAAAATGTTGCTTTGTGCAAAAGAACCATATAGCCTTCCTTTGTTAAGCCTTGCATCTATGCATTTTTCCCAAGACTTATGGAGTACTTTATGTACTCACGTTCTACACTTAAAATAATACTCGTAAGAACATGAAGCTCAAGAAGGTGTTTACGACTCATCGCTTCGCTTGTGGTCGTGATGGATTCTTCCCGAGGACTAGGTCGCGCTTCCTCACCAATCGCTCGTGGCATCTTAATGGGTCTACCTTGATTATTCCTTGCTTCCGCTGTGTTTTGATTGTGCGAGGTCTCGAAACCTCTATTGTAATAATGAGACCTTTCGGTCTGTACTCTTTATAATTGTAATAAATACGTTGTTGGTCATGAATCATTTCGCTTAATCGTGTGCACTAGCTATGATATGGGACTAGTGCAGAATACACGAGGGTCCGGTTTAGAAACCGTGGTCCCGACACCAAGCACCCGCCTAACATTGTATGCTCGTTTTTATACTCGAGTACGCACAGAGTAACGCCAGCGCGCGCGCGCAGATTCGCGTCTTGTTTATACTCCGAGAGTGCGCGCAGGCGCCTCCGCTGCGTCTCATTTAGAGTCCGTGAGATCGGCGCGTGCGAGGCGACTCGATGCTACGACTTCATTTAAAGTCCGAGATCGCGCGCGCGAGGCGGACTCGACGCTACGACTTCATTTAGAGTTCGAGATCGGCGCGCGGCGAGGCGACTCGACGCTACGACTTCATTTAGAGTCCGTGAGATCGGCGCGTGCGAGGCGACTCGACGCCACGACTTCATTTAAAGTCCGTAGACCGCGCGCGCGAGGCGGATCTCGATGCTACGACTTCATTTAAAGTCCAGATCGGCGCGCGCGAGGCGACTCGACGCCACGACTTCATTTAAAGTCCGAGATCGAGTGCGTGCGAGGCGACCTCGACGCCACGCCTTATTTATAATCCGTAGACTGTCGCGTGTGGAGGCGGACCTCGACGCTACGTCTTATTTAGAGTCTCAGATCGCGTACTGCGCGCTGGGTGATCCTTTGCACATTGCGGCCAGACAATGTTATTTGTGGAAACAGCGAGCTTTATTGAACTCCCATTTGCGCGGGCGAGCATCGTACAAGGAGGGGCTGATGCCGTTATAATTTTCATCCTGCTTCTAGGCGTAAAATCGCCGCAATTTGTCCGCGTTCCATGTGTGGCGGAGAGTTTGTCCCTCGAGCGTGGCAAGGCGGTAGGCTCCCTTCTGCAATGCTTCAGCCACAATGTATGGACCTTCCCACTTGGACTCCAGTTTGCCAACGGTCTCGCGTGGAGTGCCGTTCGAGGACAAGATCCCCGCCTTGAACCTTCGCGGATATACGGACCGGTCTCGAGCACGCATCGTCGCGCGCTGCATTTTCGACATGTTGGGCTGCGCCGCCGCGCTCGCCGAGGAGGTCAGGACACGCGACGCTCTTCGTCGGGCGCTGGACGAGGACCTTCGCGATCCAGCCACGATTTCTTCAGCGCCACCGCTCATCACCAAAAAGAAGCTTGAAGGGCGTGAACCCGTCGGGCGTGTTACCGCAGCAGCGGGATCGAGGACGCCGTGAAGCTCGCCGCCACGCGCCTTCGGCAGCCCGACTAGGCGTTTTTGATGGCGATAGAGATGGCACCGTCGCCCTTTCGATCGCTCCGTTGGATCGGGGTGCCCACCGAGGCAAACCGAATCGTGATGCCCATGTCGCCACGTAACTCCTTGAACGGGCGCATCAAATCGCAGCCGTTGTCGACGGTGAGTTCCCTGGGCACGCCGAAGCGACATATGATGTTCTGCCAGAGGAAGCGCTGCATGGCCGCCGAGGTTATCTTGGCTAGGGCTACCGTCTCCGGCCATCTGGAAAAGTATTCCAGCGCGACTACCACGAACCGCAGGTCTCCTGGGGCTCGGGGGAGCGATCCCACTATGTCGACACCCCAGCGTGCCAACGGCCACACTAGGGGAATAGGGTTGAGGTTCGTCGGGGGCCTGCAGATGATGCGCCCCATCCACTGGCACCCCTGGCACCGACGCACGAGGTCCTGGGCGTCTGTAATAGCAGTCGGCCAGTAAAAGCCTTGCCTGAACGCCTTGCTGACCAATGACCTCGATGCGAGGTGAGACCCGCATGCCCCCGCGTGGATCTCCGCGAGGAGCTTCTTCCCTTCTTCGCGGGAGAGGCAGCGCAGGAGTGGTGCACAGACTCCCTGCTTGTAGAGCGTCCCTTCAAACACCGAGAAGGATCTGGCACGGTGTTGCAGACGTTGGAGCTTGGTGTGGTCCTCTGGCTCGGCGATGCCCTGCAGGAAATTGAAGATGGGCTCTCGCCAGTCGCCCTGCTGGACGACGTGGTGAACGAGAGCCGCATCCCGGTTGTCTGCGGCGATGGCCGCCAGGCAATACTCGAAACGCCCGCCGTGGAGTGGCACCGCTGGCTAGCCACCTCGCGAGCGCGGCACCGCTCGTTTTCCGCGCGAGGGATGGCCTTGACTGTGACGCCCAAGAAATGTCTTTCCCTTGCTCTTACGGCGGCGATGTATTTAGCCAGCTCAGGGTCCTTGGCTTGATATGACTTGTCTATGTGGCTGGCCACCAAACGCAAATCCGTGCGGACGAGCACTCGCCGCGCACCGATTGCCTTGAGCTTGGTCAGGCCAAAGAGTAGCGCTTCATACTCAGCTGTGTTGTTGGTGGCCGAAACGCGAGCGCGCCGAGTACAATAAGCGCTGCCCGGGTGTGACAATTACTACGCCTACACCGCGCGCGACGCCGTAAGCCCCATCTATGGTGAGGGTCCAGACCGGGTCGTTGTGCTTCTCAGCGGGCTGAGCCGGCGGAGTCCATTCTGCGAGGAAGTCGGCGAGGACTTGAGATTTGATTGCCGTCCGCGAGGCGTATGTTAGGGAGAACGGGGCGAGCTCGGCAGCCCACTTGCCGATGCGCCCCGTGGACTCCTTATTGTGTAACATCTCCGCCAGGGGAAATGAGGAAGGCACTGTGATCGGGTGGGCCAAAAAATAATGTCAAAGCTTCCTGGAGGCCATGACCAACGCGTAAGCTAGCTTTTCAAGCTCCGTATATCTTGTCTTGGCGCCTTGCAGGGCTTCGGAGACAAAGTACACGGGCCGCTGTACGGCGCCTTCCTCTGAGATGATGACGGCACTGATCGCCGTAACCGACGCGGCCAGATAGAGCAAGAGGGGAGCCTCTGGTGCTGGGGCGACCAGAGTAGGGAGGCTCTCCAGGTGTTTCTTGAGCTCGTTGAAGGCCTCCGCGCAGTCGCTATCCCACCGAAATCCGCCGCACCCGCGAGTGTCTTGAAGAACGGCACCCGCCCGCCGCCCTAGACAGAAGCGGCTTAGGCCGCCATGCGCCCGCCACTCTGGACCTCCTCGCCGCCTTGGGCGGCTCCATGCCCAGAATGGCCTCAACCTTGTCGGGATTCGCCTGGATGCCTCGTTCGGATACGAGGAAGCCTAGTAGTTTGCCCGCCTGGACGCCGAAGATGCATTTGTCGAGGTTGAGCTTGATGCCGGCCCTCCTGAGGTTGTCGAAGGTCTCCTGGAGGTCCCGGCCGTGCAAAGCAAGCTGCCGGGTTTTGACTACCACGTCGTCGACGTAGGCCTCCACATTCCTCCCGAGCTGGGCGGCGAGGGCAAGCACGACGAGGCGGGTAAACGTAGCACCCGCGTTCTTCAAGCCGAAGGGCATTCTGACGAAACAGAAGGTCCCAATCGGTGTGATGAAACTGGTCTTGTCCTCGTCGCCTTTGGCCATGTATACCTGATGATAGCCGGAGTAAGCATCCAGGAAACTCATTAGCTCGCATCCAGCGGTAGCATCGACCAATTGGTCGATGCGTGGCAGGGGGTAGTTGTCCTTTAGGCACGCCTTGTTGAGCGCCGTGAAGTCGATGCACATACGCCAGGCCCCGCTGGCCTTTTTGACCAGTACGGGGTTGGCAAGCCACTCTGGGTGATGGACCTCGCGAATGACCCCGGCCCGGAGAAGCTTCGCTACCTCCACCTTGGCCGCCTGCTACCGATCTATGGACATACGGCGAAGCTTCTGCCTGACCGGCTTGATGTCAGGGCGGACCGCCAAGCGGTGCTCGATTACTGCGCGGTCTACGCCCTTGATGTCCTTTGGCGACCATGCAAAAATGTCGGCGTTGTCCTGGAGTACTTGGAGGAGATCTCGCTCAACCTCCGCAGGGAGCCCCTCGCCAATGGACACAAACTGCCCCTCCGTCTGGAGTGGCACCTTCTTGACCCCACCTTCGGGTCGAGGCTTAGGCGTCCACCCCGGAGCGGAGGGGGTGTCACCGGGCGTACCCGAGAGGGCGTGCATCGGGCGGTGCAAACTTCGGCTGCTGAGTTCGATGCGCCTAGCGAGGTCCTGGTCGCCGAAGACAGTGATCACGCCCTCCGGGCCTGGGAGCTTCATGCATAGGAAGGCGTGGTGCGGGATCGCTTCGAGGGAATTGATGGCAGGTCGTCCCAATATGACGTTGTAGGGGTGCGGGATGTCTACGACGTCGAAGATGACGTGCACGCTTCGGGTGTTGCTCCCCTGGCGGAACGTAACTGGAAGGGACACGTGTCCTATGGCCTCCAGCTGTTGGCCTCCGAAGCCTTGAAGTGGAGCCCCTGACTGCTCCAGGCGGCTTCGGGGATTCCCATACGCTTGAGGGCCCCTGCAAACAGAATATTCGCAGAGCTTCCCCCGTCGTCGAGGACGCGCCTGACGTCATGGCCTGCGATGTGAGCCTGAATGACTAGAGGGTCTTGGTGACGGAACGCCACACCCCTGGCGTCATTCAAGGTAAAGGTGATGTTGCAGGGCGGCACCCACGGTAGCGACCGCTCCACGGGGGCCCCCAATAGGGAACCTCCGGTGATGACGCTGATAGTACGGTGCTGCGTGTCTTCCCTGTCGGAGGCTTGCAGGGGACCACCTCTTGGATGCCGCTCATGGACTTCGGCAAGGGGCCGAGGGGACGAGGCCCGAGACTCGGCCATCACCCGTCGCAGCCGTGGATCGTGGTGCATGCCTTCGTGTAGTGATCGCCGTAACCATGTACCTCGCACCACTTGCCGCAGTCCCGAAGCTCTTGCTCCGCGCGAGGTTGCTCGCCACGACTTGGTCCGCCCCCGCATCCTCGGCCCCCTTCCCACGATATGGGGGCCAGTCCTTGAAGGGAATTTCCGATACCAAGGACATGGCGGACCTTGCGTGGTCTGCGTTGGTGACGCCGGGGCTTGCGCCTGTCCCCTGGCGAGCCTTCCTGCTTCCGGGGGCCATTGCTTCCGGGAGTGGCCTCCCGGGATTGTCGACTGCGGTCCTGCTGCGGGGAATCACCACCCACCTCCTCGCATGGCGAGCGCTTCGCTTGGGTGAGGTCGGGGGCGGGGGTGTTGCATCTTTGCGCAACTTCCTCGGCCCGCGCATACCCTTCCATCTTGTCGAAGAGCTTGGCGACCGTCTTGATAGGCTTGCGTGCGTTGTACTCGGCCATCGGGCCCGGGCGAAGGCCCTGTATGGCTGCATTGACAACGGTGGTTTCATTGACGTCTTTGACTTGACAACGATCTTCGCGGCGCTTGAAGTAGTCCCGAGCTTCCGGTTTCGCTTCACGACGAAGAGCTGGTCCGCGTCGACCCGCCGACATAATTTCCTTGAAAGTTGTTGTGAAGGCGGTCGCGATCGCTCCACGCGTAGATGGAGTTCGCTCTATGGTAAAAACCAGAGAGCGCCACTCCTTGCAACGCGAGGGGAGTCCTTCGCTTTGTGGTGTCATCTCCGCCGCGCCTCGATTGCGGTTTCAGACACGCCGCACGAACTCGCGGGGTCCGTGTCGCCTTTGTAGGGCTCGGCGACACCGGGAATTTGAAGTCTTCGCCACGCCGCTGCTGTAGTCCCGCCAAAGGGGACTCGATCGATGCGCCGCAGCGGCATGCGGCTGGATATGGGGCGCCGCGCCGCCCGCTTTTCCGGCGTGGGCTCGACGCGACCATCGGCGCGCTCGCTGGCTCCGAGCCTCTTGTATGTCTCGGACAGCCCCACGAAGATCCCTAGCTCCCGCCGAACGCTCTGGGGCCGCCCAGGCGTTTCACCGCTCGGGCGGCGAGGTTGGTTGTCGCCGCGCCGCGGGTCGGTCGCCGCGCGCCGGTGGCGGGTTGGTCGCCACAGCGCTAGCGCGGGTTGGTCGTGGTCGCGCCGGGTCGGTCGCCGCGCGCGCCGTGGCGGGTTGGTCGCCGCAGCCGCCCGCGGGTTGGTCGCCGCCGCCGGGCGGGTCGGTCGCCGCGCGCCGTGGCGGGTTGGTCGCCGCCGCGGCGGGTCGGTCGTCGCGGTGCGAAGCGCCGACATCCTCGACCACCGCGCCGCGTCGCCACCGCGCCGCAACACCGATGCCGGCCCCGTACCCATGCGACGCTCGATCCGCCGCCGTTCCCTTCGCCGTCGACGAAGCTTTTTTCGGTGCCATCCTTCTTCGGACTTCAGGCTTGCTCCCGTCCTCCCCACGGACGGCGCCAACTGTTGTGGCTACAGACCAAACAGAGAGAGATGGTAGTGGAGAGTTGGGAGTAAGTGATAGTAAATGGCTTGGCCTCCCCCGTGGCCTGTATTCCATATATATACACACATGGGGAGTGCTTTTACAATTATACACTTACATTTGAGTTTCTCCTTCAGGGGCACTTATGTCATTACACATGGCCTATTCTGGGTCTTATAACCTTCTACCAGGCCTGCTGGGTTTAGGTGGGGGCCACCCCTACAACACACACAATCAAAATTCTTACCATTGATTCTCTCCAAATACATTTCCCCCAACGAGTCCACTAAATCATGGCAAAGGATATAAAAAAATTTACTGCCGTTAGCATTTACTTGGAGTAAATATATGTTGCTTTTACATTAAAACTCATGATTTTTGTCGTTGTTGTGCCTCTCACAGTAAATGAGGACATCCAATGAGATACCCTAGAAGGTGAGGAAGATCACTATTGCTAACAAGCAAAAGGCGCTGGAGATTTATGTGGATGATAGTCAGCCCGACCCCGTCGTAGCACTAACATATGATGTGCCAGCATCAGATCCACCTGCGGCTATTAGTCAGAAGAAACTGGTGGGCAGGGAGGGGAAGCCCGTCGAACTTGTGTCCCACCCATGATGTCAAAGATGTCGATAGAGATTTTGAAGCTCCTAGCATCACCGAGGTGCAGAAGAAGCGGCTACCCTCCGAATGCTTAGGCAACACCTGGATCACCTGGCAGTTTGCGAATGCATAGGTTTTTTT
Source organism: Dendrocalamus sinicus (assembly GCA_036346575.1). Taxonomy (NCBI): domain Eukaryota; kingdom Viridiplantae; phylum Streptophyta; class Magnoliopsida; order Poales; family Poaceae; genus Dendrocalamus; species Dendrocalamus sinicus. The sequence continues at coordinate 3,336,002 of CM070658.1, forward strand.
TTTTTTTTTGCACCATCCCTTTTGTTACTTCGCAGTGCATGCTATAGTCATAGCTAGTAAATTATATGTCAGGTTCCAGTAATTCTATGTTTTCATGGCAAGAGCACAAAATTTATTGATGTGGTAAATCGTATAGGATCACGCTGTAGGATTTCTTCATTGTGTCAGTAAAAACGATGGCCGTACCTAGTAATTTCCATATAATTGCCTTGTCCAGTAATTGCTGTCAATCCTATTTGTCTTATAATTTTTGACATCTATGCTCTGTTTTAAGTAGGATTGGCGCGAGAAGGAAGCAAGGTTGGCACACAGCTACCTGCAAGTGCACCCTACCCTCGTTGTGGTGACCATCAGCAAGCTCACAATAGATTAGTGGAATGATGTGCTGAAGCTTGGTTTCAATGACTTCTAGAAGTTCAACCTTGAGGGTCTAGAGACCCTAACGACATGTTGCTCCATGTCAACGGCGGTAGGAGCCTCCCAGTCATCCCTCACGCTGCTTACTAAGAAATAATCTTTATAAGATAACACTATTTCTTACATTGCCAGCTTAGGAGCAGGGAGGGAACATGCCATTGGGCCAGCTCGATGGCACAGGCAGAGCTACCGAGGGAAGTGCTCCATGCCGCCACTGGCTACACTACTACAAAAAGCCTAATATTAGACAGCCAATCACAGACGATTTTGTGACCAACACTAGCACAGACGGTTTTAATTTGGACACCGTCTGTGTTGGCGGCGTTGGAGAAAATGAGTATCACAGACGGTTCTTACCGATGAACCGTCTGTGATACTGAAGTATGATACTGAAGTATCACAGACGGTCTGCATTAAAAACCGTCTGTGATAATCCCAGATTATCACAGACGGTTTTAAAAAAAACCGTCTGTGATGAGCTGGTTATCACAGACGGTTTTTAATAAAAAATAAAAAACCATATGTGATAATGGTCACTAGGCATTTATTGCGCTGCTCAGACCGTATCTGTCTTCATTTCAATCCAGATCTAGCCGCTGATGCGCACGCTTTCGCTCAGGAGGCAAGCTAGGCGATTTCAGGCCAGTTAATTTGGTGAGAGGAGGCAGAGATTGAGCTTTGAAGATTCATACTTTCCTGGTTGCTCTAGATATGGTTAGTAATGAAATTTATTTTTATGAAATTTATTTTTTCTTTGCATTACAATTTAGATCTAAGTAATTGGTGAGTGTTATTGAAGATGGTTTGCAAAATTGTTTGTTATATAATACCTGTTGTGTTTATAATATGAATTGAGCTAGCAAATTAAGCCTCAATACATGTGGCCGGTATATATATAGTAATAATTAATCAATTTAATTTTTAATACTAAGTTGTTATATATGTACGTAACGTAGGACCGAAGCTGGATGTATGCCGCGAGCCGTGTGAGTGAAGAGTACATTAATGGCGTGTCTGCTTTTACAAGAGCTGCCGAGGAGGATATGTTGAATAAGGGGGTGGAATATATGTATTGTCCATGCACTGACTACGAGAATTTAAAGATGTTTAAGAACCGAGGGCAAATTGAAGCGTACTTGATTCGGAGGGGTTTCAAAAAGGGTTATACATGTTGGAGCAGTCATGGCGAAGTGAATGATCATATACCGCCGGTTGACATCGCCGGTGAAGTGAATGATATGCCGCCGGATGACATTGCCGGTGAAGTGAATGACATACCGCCGGATGATGTCGATTGTGGTTCAGATTCGGATAGGTTGCACAATGATAATCTGGATCAGATGCTTCGCGATGTAGAAGAGAACTATGATGACAAAGAGTATATTAAATTCCGGGGCTTGATGGAGGACTCGGAGAAACCTTTGTTCACGTGCTGCAAGTACACGAGGTTGTCAGCCGTGCTTGAACTGTTGAAATTGAAGGCAAGCAACGGTTGATCCGACAAGAGTTTCACGGCGCTGCTAGGTCTTTTAGCGGACATGCTTCCAGAGGGAAATGAGTTGCCTAAAACCACGTATAAAGCCAAGAAGGTTCTTTGTTTGTTGGGAATGGAAGTAGAAAGAATACATGCATGTCCGAACGATTGTATCCTCTACCATAAAGAGTATGCAAACATGCATGTATGTCCGGTGTGCAACGCATCTCGATACAAATGCAACAATCATTTAGATGATGGCGAGGGAACAGAGGCGAAGAAAGGACCTCCTGCTAAGGTGGCATGGTATTTTCCTATAATTCCCCGTTTGAAAAGGTTTTTTGCAAATCCAAAGGAGGCAAAACTGCTGTGTTGGCACCCGGAGGAGCGCAAAAAGGATGGAATGCTAAGACACCTTGCTGATTCCGCGCAGTGGAGAAACATCGATAGGAGTTTTACGGACTTCGGTGCAGAACCAAGGAATATAAGGTTTGGACTAAGTACAAATGGAATGAATCCTTTCAGTAGGATGAGCAGGCGACATAGCACATGGCCCGTGACTCTCTGCATCTATAACCTTTCTCCTTGGTTGTGTATGAAGCGAAAGTATATTTTGTTGTCAATACTTATCCAAGGGCCAAAACAACCTTGGAATGATATTGATGTGTTCCTAGCACCGCTGGTGGAAGATCTAAAAATACTGTGGAACGAAGGGGTACAGGTATGGGATGCATACAAACGAGAGAACTTCACTCTGCGCTCCTTATTGTTCTGCACCATAAATGATTATCCTGCCCTTGGTAACCTATCGGACCATAGTACAAAAGGTGACAAAGCTTGTACTCACTGTTTAGATGGTACCGAGAGTGTGTGGCTGAAACACTCACGCAAAATCGTCTACATGCGTCACCGCCGGTTCCTTCGGAGGCTCACCCATACCACAAGATGAAGAAACAATTTGATGGAGAGAAGGAAGACAGTTTAGCTCCAAGGCATTTAAGGGGACACGAGGTTTATGATATGGTTAAGGATTTAGATGTTGTCCTCGGAAAGGGACGTAAATTGAGGGTTCATGAGAAGAACACCTGGAAGAAGAGATCAATATTTTGGGACTTACCTTATTGGGAGTACCTAGATGTTTGACACTGCATCGACGTCATGCACGTAGAAAAGAATGTATGTGACAGCTTGATTGGTCTCTTACTAAACATTCGTGATAAAACAAAGGACGGCCAACGCACGCTTGACTTGGTGATATGGACATCGGGCCCGAGTTAGCACCGACATGCACCGATAATGGACGAACGATCTCCCCCGCGTGTTACACTCGCCCAAGGTGAGAAAACAGAATCGTGCGCTGCTTGCATGGTGTCAAAGTTTCATCCGTTACTCCGCAACGTGAAGAAACTTATTTCGATGCAAGATTTGAAGTTAAATGGCATAAAGTCTCATGATTGTCATATGCTGATGACACAGATGCTCCCTATTGCAATTAGAAATATTTTGCCGATCAAAGTCCGAGAGACAATCATAAGGCTATGTTATTTATTTAACACAATTGCGCAGAAGGTCATCGATCCCGAAGGACTAGATGCTCTGCAGGACGAGGTGGTCATGACTCTATGTCACCTTGAAATGTATTTCCCTGCTTCGTTTTTCGATATCATGGTCCATCTCATTGTTCACGTTGTGTGGCAGATAAAAATGTGCGGGCCCGTATTTCTACGTAGCATGTACCTATTTGAGTGGTTCATGGGAATTCTCAAGTCGTACGTACGGAATCGATCTCGGCCGGAGGGCAGCATCGTCGAAGGTTATGCAAGAGAAGAGGTCATTGAGTTTTGTGTCGATTATATGGCTCAGATTCAACCGATAGGTGTGCCTCAATCTCGTCATGAGGGGAGGCTGAAGGGTATCGGAACTATCGGAAGGAAAGCAATCATTGCAGATATGGACACGTATACTCAAGCCCATTTCACAATCTTACAACATATGACTGAAGTGGCGCCTTATGTCGACCAGCACAAGGATGTGCTTCGCAATGTAACTGAGCGCCGATGTTTGGATCATGAGGCAACACAACAGTCAGTTCAACCAATGGTTGAAGGAGCAAATCGCTAGGAGCTCACCAAGTGAGAAGCTGACATGGTTGAGAAAAGGGCCAACATTTACAGTTGTGACATAGCAAGGATATGACATAAATGGGGTACACATTCTATACGCAGTCTCAGGATGTAAAGAGCACAAACCAAAACAGCGGTGTCTGCATAGATGCGTTCAATACCAATGGGTGGAGAAACTCGTACTATGGGTTCATAGAAGAGATTTGGGAGCTCGACTACGTGGTTTTCAAGATCCCATTATTTCGCTACCGTTGGGGGCATCTCCCACAGGTGAAGGTTGACAAGTACGGTGTCACTACCGTGGACCTCCAACGTGTCGAGTACAAAGACGAACCATTAGTACTCGCCAACCAAGTTGTTCAAGTTTTCTATGTAACCGACCCGGCAAATAAGAAACGCCATGTAGTTCTTCATGGAAAAAGGAGAATTGTCGGAGTAGAGAATGTAGTGGACGAGGAAGAATACAATCAATTTGACGAGTTACCTCCTTTTGGAAATGGCATAAGGGTCGACGACGAACAACGTGACGAAACTAGTTACGTACGCATTGATCATCATGAAGGGCTCATTTTTAAAGGAAATAAGCAAGTAGAATGAGAATGTGCGACATATATGTGGGCATTTGCATATATGTATATAACAATGTATGTGTGTGATGTATATGTGAATTGGCATTTATGTATATGTGAATTGGCATATATGTATATAACAATGCATGTGTGTGATGTATGTGGCAAATGTGTGAAGAAATACATTGTGTTGTATATTGGTTAGTGTTGTATATGAATGCAGCTGGTTGGTGTTGTATATAAATGCAGCTGGTTGGTGTTTGTCTTAATAACTACAGTTGGGGGCAAGGGCTTATCACAGACGGTTCTACACTTAGAACCATCTGTGATACTAATATCACAGACGGTTCTAAGTGTAGAACCGTCTGTGATAACCTTACTATCACAGACGGTTCTAAGTGTAGAACCGTCTGTCATAAGCCTCCCTATATATACCCTCTGGCTAGAGTTTTCCGTGTATGCTGCAGTTATTCTAGATCTAAATCCCGATCGATCTATCTCCTCGGACCCCGCTGCCTCCTCGCACCTCCGTCGCCGCCGTCGCCGAGCCCTCGCCGGCCGCCTCCCTCAGGTAATTAAACCCCTTTCTACATAGCATGGATTTGGTGTAAATCTTTTATGTGAGTATGTGCTTCACATTATTCATCAATGATCAATTTTGTTTGGTGTAAATCTTTAGGACAGATGAGAAATTTAGAATGGATTTGGTGTAAATCTTGTATGTGAGTATGTGCTTCACATTATTCATCAATGATCACATTGTCACTAATTTTGTTTGGTGTAAATCTTTAGGACAGATGAGAAATTTAGAATGGATTTGGTGTAAATCTTGTATGTGAGTATGTGTTGAAATGATCAATGCTTGTATGTGAGTATGTGCTTCACATTATTCATCAATGATCACATTGTCGGCCATCCAACTAATATTTTTAATGGAAAATCATGTTTACTCTGATTGATACATACAAGTGCAAGTGTTGAGAGATTCTTTTCTTCCATGAATTATATCAAGAATTATATCGCTTCTAAGGAGCATGTCTTTTGCATGTTGTGAGTGTTAGTATATAGTATTAGCAACTAAAGTAGGTGCTAAGATAGGCACATCACCCCCTCTCTCTGTCCACATCACCCCCTCCCTTCTCCCCCTCCCCTCTACTCCTCTCCTCTCTTCCTAACATTGAGCATAATGTTTCACTTTCTTATCTTATGGTATGGCACTTTCTTATCTTATTCTAATAGACCCACAAATTGAGCAACATGTCATCCGCGCATTCTTCAACACCATCGCCGGAGGCGTCCGCTCCAAAATCAAGACGCCAAGGAAGAGGGCTATCGAAGAAGCTTGAGGGCCGATTTACCATCACACAGGTCGATGTATCTGGGGTCCCTCTCCTTCCTCCCAAAGCAGTAAGCGCATGGAGAACAACGATCGGAATAGTTGCACGAGAACGAATTGAGATCACATTCAATTCGTGGAAGAGCGTGCCTGCGACTCGGAAACGTGAGTTGCTGACAGAAATTTTGGCATCATTCGAGATCCCAGAAGAACACCTAGACATCGTGCAACGACAAGCCTTGCTAGGGCGTACAAAGCATGGAAGAACTTCAAGAGCACGCTTGTCAAGGACTACGTGGAGAAGGACGAAACGCCCTTTCAAAAATACCCATTCCTAGAACCACAATGGGAAGAGTTCAAGGTGATGAAGATGACCAAAGAGTTCAAAAGTACAAGTGCGGCGCACAAGGCCCTCTAGGCAAAAAACACACACCTCCACAGACTTGGCATAGCTGGGTATGCGGGTAAAATCCCGCAGTGGAGGAGCGAGGACGAACAGGCAGCCCTGCAGGACACCGCCCCGCCATTTGCCAATATCCCGGATGACCGCGCTCGAAATTGAATTAGAGCAAGGTCATCTACAATGACATCGGGGGAGGTCTCCTTTCGAAACTCTGCAGACCAACAAGTGTCTTAGTGCCTGGTAAGATATTAATCGAACTACGTAGCTTGTAACTACTCCACAACTTCGTACGAAGTGAAATGACATGTCGTGCTCTTGTAGGAAGCGCTGAGTGTTGAATCTTCCTAGGGATCATTCCATGGAACAAGGGAGAAAGATATACTCTCCGCGGCCCTGGGAAACAAGGAGCACCCGGGTCGTACGAGAGGCCTTGGGCTTTACGTTTCTTGGAAACATGGTTTCCAAGATGACTCCGAAATGTATCGTGTCAGAACCTGAAGCAGCAACTCCTGGATCCTCTGTGTAAATCGCACTAGTCCAGGATCAGCTAGTGCACACAATGAACAACAAAGATAAATATCAACCATAATGATATTTATTAATTAAATATGGGTAGAATTGCCAAAGTTTACATCCACGGCACATAAGCCAAAATTAAACATAAGCAGCGGAAGAAAAACCGAAGCGGAAGAAGCCCACTGAGCCTGCCCACAGGCAAACGATAGTAAGATGCGGCCTACTCATCCAAGTCTTCACCGTAGTCGAAGTCGTCTTTCTCTGTATGGAGATAGCAAGGTGAGTACAAACTTGTACTCCGCAAGGCACACGAAGAAAATGCATCATAATGATAAAGGTTTCAATGGAAGGCTTATAGGGTTAGTTTGCATAAACAACATTTAAGGAAATATGGTAAATAGATTGAAAATGCTGAATTTAATACAGTAAATAAAAAACAATACTTGTAATCGAAAATAATACCTTAAGTGTAGGCTCCGACCAAACACCAACCTATCTACAGGCATCCCACCCAGACCATCTTTTCCGAAAGTTCTCGTATGGATTTCATCCATCCACACGCTTCCACTTCGCAACTCTGATGGATTCCATCCATCCACCAGGTTTCAATCTCTCACGGATTTCATCCATCCGCAAGGTTTTCATCTCTCGTGGATTCTATCCACAAGATTTTCAAAAACATTTTTGAAAAACAAAGTCTAATCCATGAAAAACTTTTACTCAACATGCCCATGACAGTGGGCACAACTATCCAGGATAGTTTATACACTCTGCAGAGGTTGTACAGCTTTACCCACAAGACACGATCATCCCGTTTTGCCACGCGAGTTACACACTTCCTTAGGTGTGCGGCGAGGAGATTGTGACAAGGCCTTTACAATGCAAAGCCTTCAACCTGGCCAAGCCAACACTAAAGTTTCACCCCAGTAAGGAATCCACCAGACTGGGGCCCCCTCTTGAGCCAACTGAGACTTCTCATGGCCTACGCCACGCTCACTTTCAACCTACAAAATGACTCAGGTTGGGACCCGCAAATTATTCAGCCAGGGCTGTCCCATACCAGCCTTGTGGTAGTGCGATAGGGCTTTGCAACAGTAGCTCACACACCGGTCCTTAATTGACTTAGGCCCAACCACGTACCCCTGTGCATGACAGTCAACCACTGCGGCTCCGACCAACAGGGCATGACTGCACCCACCATCTAACCAATTGCCTAAGTCTAAACCAATTTTTATATTTTGCTTTCAAAATATTTTATAAACCTCCTTAACTCACCAAAGTCAAGAGTAGCTTCGAAAAGCTTATCATTTTATGTAAAAAGGTCATCATTTTATGTGAAAAGGTATCTCAAAACCAAGATTATATCTAAGCAGTCTAAGCATTTAATATAAAATCTCTCTAGCCAATACTAATGTACTAATTAGGTTTTGATCTAGGGTGACAAGGTATAAGTAATTCAATATCAATGGAGAAATTAACAAGTAGGCATTAACAATATTTAAAACTGAATTGAAATACATTGAGTAAAAATATGCATGCCGAAAACTTTAAAACAACATAATTTTATTTTGAAATCTGGGATAAACATGATCAAAGAGTGTGACTTGCCTTGCTCTTCAACTTGGTTTGAATCTTCGTCGAAGAAATTTCCCGAATCGTCGAAGTCTACACGTGAAAATAACCCACTAAATTCAAATAAATTCAAAAATAAATTCAAATTGACTTCAAATATTTTAATTGAGGCTAGAAATGGATAGAGGGGAATTTTTTATGAATTTAGAAATTTTAATGGGCTAAATCGGAGTTAGGACGAAAGAGAACGGGCTCTGGGAAATTTGAAAAGAGGGAAAATGGAAAAAGAGGATTTTTGGAATTATTTTTATTGAAAAAGGGATTTATGGCATCAGCATTGCATCAGCCCTGGAATTTTCTTTTTGGGCCGAATTATTTTTGAACGGGCAAAGAGGGGGAGGGGCTGACATGTGGGCCTGGTCCATGTGGACCATGTCCACGGACCCGGGAAGACGCTGAGGTGGCACGAGTGGAGGGACTTGCGCACGTGGTGCTGTAACATCCTAAAGTTTGGATGTTTGAAATTTGGAGTAATTTAAAACTTTTATTTGCATCTAATTGGCATTTGAATTTTTGGCTCAAAATCTTATTTGGGTTTTCCTGAATTTTGTGTTGAGCAAAATAAAAACTGGGAATAAATTTCAAATACAAATAAGAATTTTGACGATAAAAGATAAGAAATAATTTTGGAGACTTTAAAACTCTAAGAATCAAAATACCAAAAATCTTGGATTCAAATCCAAGTCAATAAAATGAAACCAAGAATTCCATCTTTTAATTTAAATAACATACAAAAACCTAAGGCTGTGTATTCAAAAATCAATAAATTTTAATGCAAATTAAAGATCAAGTTAAAAATCAAAGTTTCAGAGGAGTGCCCTGGCATTTCTTTTTCACTTCTAGTGGGCTCCCACCCTTTCCTTCTTTCCTCCCTTTATTTTCTCTTGCGTGTGGGCCCTGGCTCCTGCCCCCGCTTTCTCCCCTTCCTTTTCCCTACGCAGCACGCCTGCTGCTCCTTCCTTTCTTTTTCTCCTTCCTCCCCTTCCTCTGTGGATGAGCTTCCTCCACGTCGTCTCCTCCCCCCGCGTCTCTCTCGTCTGCTCACTGCTCTGCTGCGTCTGCTCCCGAGCCATTCCATCACCGTTGCAGCAGCCTGCGCTCGCGTCCCCTCGCGCGTCGAGCCCCGCCCCGCGCCTGCACACCGAGCCCCGCGCCACCGGTCCTTACCCGGTGGTTTTCCACGCCCGTTCCTCCGCCCGGTCCTCCGCCCGCGCCTCTTCCGCCCCCTCGGCGCCTACAAAGTAGGCCCGGCCCTCTCCCCTTTACCCGAGCCATTCTTTCCTCTTTTCCCCATCCTCCTCTTTCTTCCCCGAAAGCACCGCCTCCACCGCCGTTCTTCCCTCGGTGCGCAATAGCTCAATTCCTCGCCGTTGGAGCTACTCACCGCCACCACGGACTTCCTCCAACCGCCACCGGAGGCCCTCCCTTTCCCCAGCTCGCCGGCGACATGAACCTCCCTGCGCCGCCCATGGCCTCCGCCGCCCACCCACCACGGCCTCTTCCCCGTTCGGCCAACCCCATGGTGAGCTCCCCATAGCTTAATCTCGCTCATGCGCGCCTCAGTTCTCTTCTCCCCCCCTCCGGCGTCGTCGCCCCTTTCCACCCTCGCCGCCGACCGCCCATGCCGTCGCCCGCTCCTTTCGCCACCGCTACAGTCAAAGCGCCACCACCCTCGTCTTCCCTAAATGCCCTGGAACCCATCTCACAGGTCGCCGTCACCCTCCAGCCGTCTCCTCGCCGGTGACATCCCTTCTTCCCCTGCGCTGCCATCTCCTCTGTTCGGCCTGTGGCTCCTCAGGTAGTCCCCAGCAACCGCTTCCTTTATCAAAACTGATAACCGCCTGTTGGTCACGAAACATCAGGGGGCCAGGTGGTTAGCCGAGCTAGTGTAGATCATGGAGACCCGAGTTCGACTCCCCTCTGCGACATTAGATTAGGATTTTTGTTGATGTTTTGCCGAAGTAATAGTAGGGAAGAGGAATTCAGTAGAAAACTTAATAAACACATTGATGAGTAATGACCACCCCCAATAAATAAAATGCTAAAAACATACATAAGCTTATTCGATGCTCAATCATGGATCAATTATCATATGTTATTAACTAATATGCTGGAATATTTGTTTTAAAGCCTAACTAATAATTAAATGCATGTTAAGAAAGAATCTTGTTTATGTTATGCTCTCATAAAATGATGATTTAGCAAATGAGGATGGTCTAAGGAATATATTATAAGCCATTGCATATTAGCAAAAGATATAGAATTAACCATTGCAAAGTTTAGACTCTAAGCCATTATCTTTATGTACTAGCAATTAGGATCCTTTCTCGACTATTAAGTGGTTTGAATAAATATCTAAAAGACTAATTACTAGTTAAAGACATTAAAAAAAAGAGAGATTTTCGTTAACTATTCAAATTTAATAAAGATTAAAATATATGTCCTAATATTTAACGTACCATCATTAAATAAACCTCGATAGACGAATTAATTAAATAGTAATATCAAATTACGACCCTATATAACAAGTCTTGCCAGATAAATAAAAAAATTAAACACAAAGCTAAGCCCAGTAGTAACAAAAATATAGGCAAATTAAGGGTGGTGCCACTAATTATATTTTAACACAAGATTTAGTAAATAATAATGTCAGGCATGATTAAATATAGCAAGCTACGACCCGTATAAATATATCCTAATTCAAATTAAACTAAGCCTAGTAATAACCGATGATACATAAAATGTTGAGCCATAAAATGCTATAAAACCGGACTCTAATATTTATTTGGTAAGCTAAAAATTATATACATCTCTATATGTAACATATGCCCTGAAGATTAACGCTCGACAAAAACAAAGCTCAGCTAAAAAAAACTTGTACACCGAATCATAGGTCTAACCTAGCTCATGGAACTTCCTTGATAAATATAAAAATAATAAAAAGAAGTTATTAAATAAAATAGAGTAAGCTATAGTATTCAATGGCCGGCTCAACCTAGCCCTCCCCAAATCTAAAACAAGATAAACTCATTAATATTTCTGTGTCATAAACCCTCCTTCATTGAATGCCCTGCTACTGATCATCGCTAGTTCGACTCCGACAATACTCCGTGTCCAATTAACCTCATCTCAAATCGCCTATTTAATCGTAATAAAAATTAATCAAGTTCAATTGGGTTTATTTGGATTTATTTGGATCTCTTGAGTTATTTTGTTTTTATTTGGATTCAGTCGCTTATCGCATAGTTAGAAATGGGAGTCCTGAAGAATCGATGGATCAAGTGAGATCCAGATCAAGGTGGAGATAAAGACCAGAAGCCCAAGACCATCAAATGAGATAGTTTTGAGTGAGCTCAAGACTGCGGTAAACCGCGCAAGGCGAGTCAACACTTTGATCATGTTGAACCTACATTTTCTGCAAATTATTTTGCTTTAAATTATCAAATTGCATGCTGTTATGTTATATGCAAATACATGTTAATTTAAGATTTTAGTTACATGCCTATTGTTTACCTTGAATAATATTACACCTCCTTTGGAATATTTGAATGTGTGAATCTTGTCGCCCTAGCAAAATTATAATAGTAACCTTTCGTAAATAAGTCTCTAAATATATGCCATGCTTAGTATTGTTTAGATACTCATGGGCGCGAGAGCGCCCAAGCATCACTTTTAATCCTGAGAAAAAAATTGGTTGGGCAGTCATGGTGGTAATGACTGGTGTATGTTGGATATGGCTATTTTATATTCCCAAAAACCTCGGATTGCTTATTTATCCGGGCGGATGGTTCGGGGTATGGTGCGGTGTGCACGAGTGTGGTTTGTGGTAGAACCGCCGATAACCCTAAGGACTGAATCTTGTCATGACCTCCTATGTAAACAAGACAACCACAAGTCTGTAAAGTACAACTTGGCTAAGTAAATTTATCGAAACCCCCGGACTCATCTCACTGGTAGTGGATGGAAGTGGATACGCAAAGGGCAATGAGAGGCCTAAAGGGACACCGAGTTGGAGGGTGAGGTAACTAGCCGTACTAGTGTTGCTGGAAGTGGAGCCTGTGTCTTCGCTAGTAGACGTGGTTACATCCCGTGCATAGATGGGACTCACCGCAAGTGGGCAGGTTCCCATAAGGTGAGATGACAAAAGGGGCTAGATACTTTGAAAAGTCACTGTGATGGTCTACTCAACCACGTGGCTAAGGAATCATGTGGGGCAGCGAGCAGATTGTCTCTTGTGGTGAAAGTGTACAAACTCTGCAGAGTCAAAACTATTCGAATAGCTGTGCCCACTGTCAAGGGCGAACATGGGAACTTAACCAGATATAGTTCTATTTCAAAATGTTTTGTGGGTGGGATGGAAAAGTGGAGGGCAGCGGAAAGCCCTGATTTGAGTTGTCCTGGGTGTTGTCCCAGTGGTAAGTTAAGCGGCTATAACGCTAAAAGATGTTATGCGGTGTGATGCCATATGTATGGAAAAATTACGGTGATATTAGGCATATGGTGTGATGCCATATGTATGAAAAATCATGTTAATATTCCTTGAATATTATGTTTTGTTCCAAAGCTGCTAGGTCTCAGGAAATTTTATGTATTGTATTTCAAATAGTGGCATTCCTGTTCTTATACAATAAAATATGGAAGGAATAAACAGGGTCGTGAGTAAAGGAGATGGATGTTTGTAGTATACACATAAAGATGTTGGTGGATTTATGTCAATTATAGTGGTGAAAATGATAGTATGGATTCTGGGAGAAATAAATTGGTGGAACCTAAATGAATATATAGGCTAGATAGATGATTTAAATGATTTTTGGAGATTTAGGGAGTGCAAAGGTAATTGCTGGATTACTACACTGATGATTAATATAAATTCTTGGAAGATATTGGTGATAATGGGAATTAATAGGCTTGGATTAAATACTACATGCATGAATTGAATTTCTGAGAATATTGGAGGATTCATAACAATTAGTGGATTATAATCTTGATAAAGTGTATTCTCGGTGGATGTATACTAGTGAGTCGTAGATTTGATCATTGCTGTTTTTGGTGGAGATATACTTGTGGATTAGTTAGTGATAGATAATGGAAAATGAGATTGATTATTGGAAGAATGAATTACGGTTTTGAATCAATAACAAAAGGATTGAATACGAATGATTTCGGTGGATTTCAAAGCAATGGTGTTAGTTAATCACTGGAATTTAGAAATGAAGAGTAGATGATTAATAACCACAAGATTGGATGGTTAGGAAATTTAGAATACAAAATATATTGGCAGATCTAAAATGAAGGATGACACTCACTGCTTGGAGTCTTAGGCAGCAATTGATTGGTGGATTGTATAATGGATGATATATGCTGTTTGAAGCTTTGACAGCACGGAATATAGAAAGTGTGGATTCGGTGGATGAATTAAATGATGTCGTTCCCTGTTAGAATCTTAGATAGCAATCAATATAGAAAGAGTAAGATCGGTGGACTAGTCAAATGATGTCACTCGCTGTTTGGAGTTTTAGACAGCAGTCAATAAAGAAAGTGCATTTTCGGTGGATTAAGTCAATTATGGTAATTGTCGTGTGGAGGTTTAGGTAGCAATAATAACACTATGGTTAAATAACAATAATGCTGCTAAAATCGATTTTTGGCAAATAAAATAACCCGAGCCTCTCCTTTGACAAGCCATGCATACTATTTATTTGCATTCGGTGTATTGGCTCGCGGAGCACGGGGTTGGAGTGCTCACACTCGCTTTTGCGACAAAATTCAGAATCAGGAATCAAATCACCTCGCCTCAGCAACAAGATTGTACAAGCTGGCCGAGAAGATGAAGATGTCAAGAGGTAGGTCGCGAACCTCCAGTTGGCTGCATGTGGGCATGTCCTGAAGGTCCCACCTGTGTGCTTCGTTCTTCCGCTGCTGCAATTTATTGATTTCGGCCTAATCGGCCCATGAGTAAGTTTACTATTATATTTACGCTTCCGTATGATATGTACTTTACTATTCAGAACTGTAATCTGTGAGCACTATCTACTGATCCAGGGAATAGTGCGGTGGAATCACAGGAGAGTCCGGATTGAAAATTTGGGCTCCTACAGCACTAACGGGGCGGCTGGCGCGGAGGTGGCGCCGACGTGGTTGCCACGCCACCGGCCACGTGTGCACGGTGGCAACTCCGGCCGAGGCGCTCGGGGACGGTGCGCTCGCCGGCGTACGGTAGCGTGGTTGCCGGTGGCGAGGGTGGCAACGGAGAGAGAGGAGCGAGGGGATCACGCGGGGGGTGTGGCGGTAACCGAGGGCGGCCAGAAGGTGGTCGGCAACGGCGAGGGGCGGCGGCAACTTCGGGTTCCATGGTGCGGCGGCGCTCCGGCGACGTTCGAGACTGGGGAAGGGGTGGAGGAGTTGCGCACGGCGATGGGGAAGCTCGGGGCGGTCTCGGAGGGGCTCGGGCTACGCTCCTTTGCCGGTAATTGCTCGCCGGAGGGAAGGGCATCGCGGCGGGGCAAAGGCGCACGGTGGGGGAAGCTCTCGGGCGCTCGGGGAACGACGGGAGGAGTGGCAGGAGGTGGGGTGAGTCGAGATTGAGGTCGGGGTGGGCTTATATAGGGGCGAGGGGGAGGGCGGGGCGGGGATTCTCGCCGGAGGTGGGCAGCGGTTGCGGCGGATGTGGGGCGTGGCGCGGAATTAGGGGGGTTAGGTGCGCGACGTGGGGAGGAAGAAGGAAAGGGCGCGGGACGCACGGGCGGCGGAAAAAGGAAAGAAACCGGGCGGGGCGAGGGGTGGCGGAGATGGCGGCGGAGATGGTGTGGCCGAGTGGGAGGAAGGAGACGGGCCTGACAGCGGGCCCGGCTGTCAGCGGGAGAGAGGGAGAGGCGAGCGGGTAGTGGCCGGATCACGGGGGCGGGGATCGGACGGCCGAGGGGGGGCCAAGGCAGGCGGTGGGATGGGCCGGCGCGTGGGGCAATCGGGCCATCTGGGCCGTACGCGTGGCAAGCGCGGAGGAGCGGGAGGCGGAATCGGATGGGCGACGTGGCCGGCATTTGGCCGTCCACGTGGCGGCCAGTGGGGATTTTTCAGATTTTGATTTTTATTTTTCTGATTTTGATTTTTCAGAAAACCCCAAAAAATCCATTAAGCCTCAGAAAAATATGATAGAACTTCCAAAAATTCCAGAAAAATTCACAGAAGCTCCTGGTGACATTTTGGACTTAACAAAAACATTTCCAACTAATGTTGGTATTTAATTTTCATACTTAAAATACTTTTTAATTTCAAAAATAGACTTTTAAACTCCAGAAAATCCAGGAAACCAAATAAGAGCCAAATAAATTCAAATAATTAATTTGACATAATATTTTTATAGAAAATAAAAATATTATTTTATTTAATAATATTTTTAGGTTTTACTTAAAATACTTTTCAAGTCTAGCTTTTTCAAAAACAGAAATTCAAGGCAAATCCAAGTTTAAACTTTAGGCACAAAAATACTTATTTTAATTTAAATTTTATTTATTTATTTATTTATTTTTATTTTAATAAAAACCTGGGCTGTTAGATATCGCCGCAGGAAGAGAAACAAAGCCGAGCGTGACGCACGGCTACGAGAAGACATCAAGGCATCTCTTAGAGAGGAGCTAATGGGTGAGCTGGCTGATGGGAAACATACAGAAAGTGCCGCTCCTGTGCTAGCTAGCCCACACAACTATCTGAGTAGTTGCGCGTCCAATCCGACGCAAACCGATGCCAGATTTCCTATGGACGACATCCTGGTAATAATTATTATCTCTCGAATGCTTGCTCCATTGATAGGCCTATTTGAGTAGGTAATTCAGATCGTTATGTAGGAGCCACGGCAGGCTCTAAGTGAGATATGCCTCCGTTCCCTTGCACGCTTGGGGCTGCATATCCGTCGCAGTATCGGCCATCCGCACGGTCAAGCTTTAGTGCCAGCCGCAAAAGTTAATGTGGATGGTGTGCATGTCAATTTTGAGGTCGTCCCGCTACTGAAGCCCCCCAACAACGAGATCGTGACTCTAGGGCAGGCCATTGGAACATTCATTCAGTGGCCCAAAAGCGACATCTCCCTGGAGGCTTCTTCACCGGTGGCAGGACCAGAAGGGCAGTGCGAATCAGAGCTATATGCACTGGTGCCATCTCCACTACAAGACTTGTCTCCACCACCACTAGCTGCACCGGTGGTATCTCCACGGGTGCTATTCTCGCCAGAGCGACTTGCAGAGCTGCTACCTTTACATTCGACTGTCATTAAGTCGACCTACAGCCGAGGCAGCAAGAGCAAAGCAAAGAAGACCAATAATGATATCCCGTACCTGCTATTGGCCCGCAAATTCATGCTTGGCCAGCCGTTGCTCGAGCACAAGGTCCTCCAACCCCTAGCATATAGTTGCCTGCAATTGCACAAGTGGTATATGGAGCAATCCAATAAGCCAAAGGG
The DNA here is from genome assembly GCA_036346575.1 of Dendrocalamus sinicus. Lineage (NCBI taxonomy): Eukaryota > Viridiplantae > Streptophyta > Magnoliopsida > Poales > Poaceae > Dendrocalamus > Dendrocalamus sinicus. The sequence goes on from CM070658.1 coordinate 3,352,927, forward strand.
AGAACGGATCTCAAGTGTCACTGTCAAATTCATGATGGATGATTTACATCACAGTCTTAAAGAGTGTGTCTTCGTGATCGCCTTTGAGGATTTATTCGATCTTTTCACACTCAACGCTCTTGACGTCTCACTAATTCGATGCTGGACGCTGTAAGTGTGTACAATCACAGTCTCCGTTCATATCATACCGATAAATGTCATATATAATTTGTTGCTTTCGTGTGTATATGTATAGACACATGCTGACTAGAGCTAGAACATCCAAATCATCATCGGTTGGTTTCTTGGACCCACACTTGGTCGCCAAGACTACCATCGACGAAGAGTCATCCATCGTCGAGAGGTACATTGCAGCAGCACTACTGAAATGCCGCAATAAGGAATATGTACTTATGCCCTTCAATCAGAACTATGATTGGATTTTAATAGTAATTGTACCAAAATGGAACAAGGTATATTACCTTGATTCCCTAAGTAAGAATAAAATGGACTTCACAGTTGTCAACCAAGTAATCGATAGATAAGTATATTTTCTCCCTATATACCTATATTGTACTTTTTCTTTCCTTCCGAATGACTAAGGTTAACTTTTTCGAATCATGTAGGGCGTTCGAGATGTACATTGCAATGAGAGGTGTCTCGAAGCAAGGGGCCAAAGGCCTGACACATGCTTGAGATTTTAAGGTATTCGCTAGTACACATTAATTAATCCTATGCAACAGTTGGTAGTAATGCCTCTTGAATTAACGCATTGCATTTTTTGCAGTGCCACCAGCAGTCGCCGGGCAACACATGTGGATTCTACGTTTGCCACCATATGGAACTACTCCTCGATTCCTCGAGGATCACCAATTCCAAGGTTTGTCAATCTTCCCATAATTACTTCATACTTATCACGTTATATATATACGCACATTGATATTCCTATCGACAGGCTGCGTTCATCCCGTCAACTGCATTGAAACAGCCCGACTTTTCACACATTGGAGGAGAGATAGCGTACTTTCTGGTGGCTAACATCATAAACCCGGCTGGAAAGTTCCACTGCGCACCATGATTTCTTATTGCTTTATCACTCTGGAATCGAGGTCTCGCGAAAGGAACAGTGCATAATCAACGAATTTTATCAGGCTGCACAAGCAATACTTGAATGGCAATCATGCACCATCCAAGTATTGCTTGTGCAGCCTGACAAAGTTTGTTGATTATGGCTCTGTTCCTTTTGCGAGACCTCAATTCCGGAGTGATAGAGCAATAAAAAATGCAATGTTACCATCTAAGTGGAAATGCAACGTACATCTTTTGTAATTGTATATTTGTTAATGGATATTTTATTTTATTTCAATTAATTGATTAAAGAAATTGATGTTTTATGTTTGTCAAATAGATGTTTTATGTTTGTCAAATGAAGTGCGATGTGAATTGGATGTTGTATGTTTGTATGTGAATTGGATGTTGTATGTTTGTCAGAAATTGTATGTATATTAGCTTGTTTCAGAGGGCATGGCTAGCATTTCCTGAGGCTAGCCAATAAAAAGAAATAGATTTAGGGGTTGAAAGATATTTTCACCACAGACGGTTCGAAAACCGTCTGTGATAACCTTCCATTATCACTGACCTATAAATTCAGACGGTTCAGAAAACCGTCTGTGATGATATTTCTGAACCGTCTGTAATACTGTTTTCTGTAGTAGTGCTAGTTCTTGAGCATTGGTGCCTTGCTCGGTGACTCCCTTCGATCCTTGAGTATGGCTAAGCAACAGGTTGTGATGGAGGCTCTTGAAAAGTTTGACAACGAGGTAGGAAATTACACTATAGTTGTTGTTAACTTTTTTTCTAAGAAAAAAAGAGAGAAAATAAAAAAATTGAGAAAAAAAATAAAAACCGTTATATCATAAAGGACAATGCAAAGGAATATGGGAAAAAAGAAAAGTGAAAAAATCCGAAAAAAGCTAAAATAAGACGAAATTAGAAGCTAATGTGTTCCAAATGGCTTCTGATTTAAATAAGCTGAAAGCTTAAAAAGTCAAAAGCTGAAACTGTTTGGAGCGGGGAGCTTAGCAAACACAGGATATAGGACTTTACCCCTCATAGATATAGTGAAGGCTGACTGCTTGTTCATCTTTCCTCACTTATGGTAGGTGGTTAACTTTGGTTAACCCTTTCTTCTCGCACCTACGTACTTATTACATGTGTACTCTTTAGCTGTCACTGGCAGACGTAGAAACGATTGATCATGCGCGTAGGCAGTGGCGGAACTAGGTCTCGGGCTACCTGAGCTGTAGCCCGAGGGTTGGCAATTAAACCCATGTAAAATACAGAAAAATCACACACAAAAAACAGAGTTAGCTTAAGAGTTGGTCTAAAAGCAGCTGGCCCAGGCTGAGATTGGGCTGGTTCCGCTCCTACGCGTAGGCATTGTATTTTGAGGAGATCTGACATCAATGCAAAAGGAATGTCACTTGCAGCTTGGAATAAGATGTGTCGGCCAAAATCTAAGGGTGGACTCAGGGTACTCAGCTCGAGATAGCAGAATGAGCCTTTACTTCTCAAAATTTTTGTACAAGTTCTATAGCACTCATGACTCACTAGGGGTTTACTTAATCTGAGAGCTCTTTTACCGTATCTTAAAATAAATATAAGTCATTCAATCTTTACGATCTAATGGTTCAGATTAGTTAGAATTTAGTAATACTATCACTCACACTACTAGCAGTAAAATCTTTAAAAGGGTAAAATTACAAAGGAGTCACCAATGGACAGAAGCTAAGGGACGGCTATCAGCACCGCCGGTTCCTCCTCCTCCACCGTCAAATGACACAGTGCCACCATCACCACAATGCAGCCCTCCGTCAGAGGTTCACGGAATTGTTAGATGTATTCCGCGATCGCTCGCTTGTCTAGCCCCTCCTCCTGGATGATGCCGACACTCGCCATGAGCTTCTGCTGCGCCCTCTCGACTCCTGCGACCAGTGCTCCTCCTTGCCGCCGGGGTGACATCTTCTTAATTTGTAGCAGTAGAAAGACACACCCCGATTGTGTACTCGAGTGAGCTCTTGCTTCACGGTCTCAACAGTGGACTCGAAATGGGGAGTGAACGATTCCAAGCATTCGAGTACAACCCCAGTTAAATCAGTGCTTTCTGAAACACGGACAAGAATTCCCGAAACGAAAATTTTCTCAGGCATGTCGTGGTCTTGGCAGCGAAGCAGCACCCTGGCCTCTAATCCTCCTCGCGCTGCGAAACGCCAGGGCCGCGCCGCCAAGTAGTACTGGCTTCCCTGAGGCATTTCATACAGAAGAGCTTTCCCTGCAAGAAGGTGCCCGACAAGAGGATCAAGGAACATGTGATTCATCCGGCAATTCCATGAACGTCAGATACTGCATATCCGTAGCTACCGCGAAAATAGGATTTATAAAGAAAAGTCTATTATGCCCTCAGAAACCAACGGTTAAATTTAATTTCTACTATCACGCTTTTATTACCAGTAAAATATGGTATAAAAATTTCCTAATCTGGAGCAGTTATCACAATGATCAAGTGCCGCATGTGGCAAAGGAGGTTGGTTCTTTTTGGTGGAAGGATGTTCTAAGGCTACCAAATTATTTCAGGGGCATTGCTTCTTGTACAGTGGGGGAAGGTAACAAAGTTCTTTTTTTTGGGATGATTTATGGAATGGTCTGATTTATTCACTCAAATACCCAAGACTATACTCTTTTGCAAAGCATAAGGAATGCTCGGTTCAGGCTTTCTTTTCAAACATGGCAGTTGCGGATCAGTTTCATATACTTTTATCAACGCAGGCTTTTCAAGAGTACTATTGTGAGCTCATGCTTGATCTAGAGGAAGTTTCCATATCCCTCATTGATCAAGATTCTTGGAGCTACATTTGGGGAAATGGAATTTACTCCTCCTTTAAATTCTACAATTTTCGTTTCCAAGGGATACAATTAGACATGTCGTTCAAGCTTATTTGGCAAAGCAGATGTGTCATGAAGCTCAAAGTTTTTGCATGGTTATTACTAATGGACAGGCTAAACACCAAACAAAGTCACCTTCGAAGAAGGCACGTTTACCCAGGAAATGATGTACATTGTGTGCTCTAACAGAATATACATCCTGGTCTGGTAACGCGTCTATTGACAACATGATCCTGCATGCTAAGCAGCAATTTCCACACCCCTTTTCCATGCAAGTTTTCATTATTGGGGCTTGGCATATCTGGAAGCAAAGAAATGAAAAAAAAAATTAACAACAGCAACCTTCTTTCCAGCGTTGGAAAATTCTTTTCAAGCAAGAATTAGCTCTTGATGTGTGTAGAGTTAATGAAATTCTTAAGGACCTCATCATTTCCTGGCTAGAGTCGTTGGCATCTTAATTTCTCGTCATGTACAGGGTTTTGTACGTTCTTTTGCTTCGGCTTGCAAATCTCCTGCTTTATATTTAATTTAATTATACTGTAGGGACCTCCCCTACTGTTTTCTTTGTCAAAGAAAACAAGATCTACACCTTCCCGGGTATCTTGGAGAAGTATAGGCTGCGCAGCATGCATTAGTAATTTTGTATTAACATTACAGTAATTTTTGTAAACTTTCCTGGTTGCTATAGATGAAATGATCACTACTACAGAAAGCCTAATACTAGAAGCCAAATCACAGACGGTTTGACAAAACTGTCTGTAACCGACACTAACACAGACAGTTTTAATTTGGACACCGTCTGTGTTGATGGCGTCGGAGAAAGCGAGTATCACAGACGGTTCTTATCGATGAACCGTCTGTGATATTCCAGTATCACATACGGTTTTTATTTAAAACTGTCTGGGATAATCTGGGATTATCACAGACATTTTTTTTTATTAAAAACCGTCTGTGATAAGCTGATTATCATAGACGATTCGTATTAAAAACTGTCTGTGATAAGTTGATTATCACAAACGGTTTGTATTAAAAACCGTCTGTGATATGTTTCCCGCCTTGCAATTCTCCAAAATTTCATAATTTCCCGCCTGAGTTTAAGTAGGATTCAGTTTTGAGACACCTTCAGTAAAACGGGCATAACTTTTGCATACGGTGTCCGTTTTTACATTCTTGTACTCGTTGGAATGCCAACGACAAGCCCGATCCAAAAACAACCAACCGACTTGCGCCCGTCGCCCTGCAAGACCTCAAAAATCGGCCATCTTTAGACCCAAACCTGCGTCGCAAGTTTTTGGTTTCTGTTTTTGCCCTTTTTCTTGGTCTTCCTTTCGGAATTTGGATTTTGCTTCAACTGAAAAGTTGTAGATATCATCGAAACCTTTCAAATGAGTATATATAAGCCATATAAAACTTTGCTATTTTATCTTTTCAGACTAGTTGTTTATATGCATCGGTATATAAAATTTTGTACTCTAATTCACAGACTGTTGGCATATAGAACTGTCTGTGATATTCATTCATCACAGACGGTTCTAGCTACCAACCGTCTATGATAACCTAACCGCTGGGCCCGTGATCCTCCTCAACCCAATCCTAGCCAATAGAAATCCACCAATCCTCACCCCACGAATCGTAGCTCCGCCTCTCTGTCCCCGCGCCAAAAAATTTTGCACTCCCTCCACTATAAATAATCACCAGAACCCAGCCTCCTTTCTGTTCTCCTTGCTGTTCTCCTCCTCTTTGCTGTTTTCCTCCTCCTTGCTGTTCTCCTCCTCCTTGCTGTTCTTCTCCTCCACCTCCTCCTTGACCCATACCATAATAGCCCCACGAAGCAGACGATGCACAAGGCAGTGCTCAATCAACGCCGACGATGGTGGGCGTCAAAGACATCCAACTCGTGCGCTGCATCAGGGGCGAGAAGACCTAGGCATAGAGGATCTTTACTTTTCTCTGTTCTTGTTGTGTTAGCTAGATGGGCAACCTGTTTATTGTTCTCCTCCTCCTCCTTGTTTGTTGTGTGTCTATCTGTTCTTGTAATGGTAGGCTGTAATCTTAATAAAAAATAAAATGTGTACTCTGTTTCATACTATATTTGTTTGTTTTCATTCCAATTAATTGATTTGCGAAATGGATGTTTTATATTTGTGAAATGAATTGAGATGTGAATTGGATGTATACATGTACATGTTGATCTGCTTGTTTCAGAGGGCATGACTAGCATTTTCTGAGGCTAGCCAATAAACAGAAATAGATTTAGGGGTAGAAGAGAATAGCACAGACGATTTTTAACTAAAAACCGTCTGTGATATTTAGATATCACAGATAGTTTTTAGTTACTAGAACCGTCTGTGATATATAGATATCATAGACGGTTCTAGTTAAAAAATCGTCTGTGATATTTACACCACAGACGGTTCGAAAGCCGTCTGTGATAAACTCGTATCATTACTGATTCATAAATTCAGACGGTTCACAAAACTGCTTGTGATGATGTTTCTGAACCGTCTATAATACAGTTTTGTGTAGTAGTGGATGGTGCTTAATTTTGACCTTGTAATTCGCGGTTGTACATATGAGAAATCTTGTGGTCTCTCTTCGTAAAAGTTTTTGGCATGCATAACAAACAATCCTAAATGAAACAGCAAGTAATTCTGTATTTTTTTGAAAATATAACCCTAGGTAGCTGATTATGTACTTAGTCAGCATCATTCCATGTCTTACATGTGCCATCAGTAAATTACATCATTACAGGAAGTAAATGTTCATGTTTTTGGCAATGTGTAATCGGTCAATGTAATGCACCTATCAACATGTTGGATTCAAAAAATTAATCCTGAACCCTTATGTGTATACCATACTAGTCCCATTATTCATGGCTATTACACACATTCAACCTCCTTAGTATCACATCCATACATGTATTAATAAATAGAATAGCATATAATAACAAACAAGTGAACATAGGTTTATACAGCTAAACTTTTGATAAAAGGACCAACCATCCAAATAGTTTGCATAACAAGTGAATAACAGCAGAATAAATGATAAATAAGACAAAAAAAAATCCAGCAAGCATGCCATGGCCCACCACAGGCAACTGGCTGAAGTTAAAACTTAGTAAACATAGAATGCTTCATTCCAAACCCATGGCGTGAAAGTAATCGATCAGAAAACACCTTCTACTTGCTCTAATAGTGTCCAAAAAGAAATTCTGAGGACAAAAATACACTATGCAATACTTTATAGCAGAGTTATATAGTATACAAGGCTACGTCAACAGATATGGCTATCCTACCAAGTTGTCCATTTTTCTGCAGAAAGCAAACTATCATTTGCAATAATGTGTAATAGCTTGCAATCAAAAGTTGTAAAAGCAATTGATATTTGATACAAAGTAACAAGTAGGTAATGTAAGCATAAATCACAAATGGCTCTCCATAGCCATGAGCAATGACATTCACATAATCGTGATCAAGTTTCAAATAAATGGATACCTTCCATTCTCAGCCAAGTTTTGAAAACATAATACTAACTTTAGTGATATCACTAAGCTTTGCCCATAAACGGAGGAAGGTCTATTCAAATAGATTTTACACTCTATAGATGTTGTACACTTTATCCACAAGATACGAACAATGTGGCCAATGCTAGATCATAACAAGGTCTTTATATTGCTTGACTCCAATCTTGCCCTGCTAGATGAATTTTAGCCCTTAGGGGTTAAAATAACATTTAACACCGAGGAATCCACTGTTGTGTCAACAGTTTTGACCCATACTCCACTGTGACAAGAATCACCTCAAGCCATTGTCTTGGGACTCGCACAACTCTGATCTACCATAAGTACAATATTAGACCCCAAACAACTTATTATGTCAAGGCCTTCCCGCAAAGGCGCTTGCGGTTGTATGAAAGGCTTAAATTATCAACATATAAGTTTACGGTCCTTAATCAACTTGGGCGAGAGTCTCCAACAACATATAACTGCATGCGAGTTCCCTCTCATACCACAAGTTATATAAATATCTTGCCCAAGTCAAAACCATAGTTTTTCAGGTTTGTTTCCTATGTTAAGTATCAAGGGAGACTCCATTGGTCCAGCAACTATGTATGGCTAAACATCTACTACCTCTGTCTAACTTTATAAGGTGTATTTTCTCCTAGCATATAGACTAAGGAAATATTAGAAATGACTAGACCACCCCTAATTATTATCTCTAAACACTATATTCAATGTATGCATATAAAGAATATAAAGTAAAGCTGAATATTTATTAGGGGTATAGAGAAAACCTCACACTAATTTTGTGTTGGAATATGAAATATGCCTTATATTTATGAACATGACCATTAAAAAATATGCCTTATAAACTTAGATGGAGAAATTATATCTTATAGTTATTATAAAATTCCATAATGAATTATACAAGCTGTGAATATCATTACTAAGGTGACAACATTAAGTATAGAAACTTTTCAAGGTAGGATCAATTCAAGAAATTGCTATAATTACCAACCTTACCAACATAGCGATTTTTATTGAAAATGCGCATGCATAATAGTTTCTGCAAAGAAAAAAATATAATTGAATTATGGAATCCACATGGTCAAAGGGGGTTCTTGCCTTGCTGTCGATAACTTGTCTCTTGCTCTCAATCAATCTCGAAGCATTCCCGAAATGCCAATCTCTATCGCATAAAGACAAATAATGCAAATAAATACCAAATAAATTTAAATAGATATAATAATGAATTATTTTTTATAGATTATGAAATTTCATAATTTTATGAAAATTTACAAACAAGTTTCACTCAATTTGAAGTCTGTATGCAAAAGTTATGAGCATTCAAAGTTTTGTCGTAAGAGAAAATCCAAGAAAAGAGAAGGAATATAGTGCGCCAAAATGATGACATCTAAGGCGTCCTCTTGAAATATGCTAACCTACTAATAAATCATATTTTATTATAACCGAAGGAGTCTTTTCTATTTTCTAGATTTACAAATCGATTTAAAGGGTAGGGCCCACATGTCACATACTCATTAATCTTAGCACTAATGAGAACTAATGAGATAGATTATTGTGCTCTGCATCATGCAGAGCATAGCGCGGCTAGCTTGGGTGAGCTCGCTGAAGGCGAAGGAGGGTTGGAGGGGCATGGGGGAGCTCACAAATGGAACGAGGATACCACGGCAAAGCTCTGGGAAGTGTCGGTGGCTGGAGAGGTGGACGGAGGCAACAACACAACAGTGTTGAGCAGTGAAGCACCTCAAGTAGGGGATGGGCTTCATGTGGGCAATAAATAATGTAAGAATTTGGGTGCTAAGATAGAACCAAGGATCTTCACAAAGCTAATGGAGGTGGCACAGGGACATAAGGTCATCGGAGGCGAGCCGACGGTGACAAAATGTGATGGTGCAAAACAAAGCTACGTCGGTGACTTCACAAACTACTATCTCAGGCTAAAATAAGAAGCAGGTTAGCTTTAGGAGCTTACCACTATCTTGTAAATTGGTATGTATCTAGCCATAAATTGACCCTAATTTGGATTTTATTTTTAGTACCACCATTGCATAGGGGATGGCAGAGGTACAGTGGAGGCAAAACTACATGACAAGGAAGACGGTGATAGATTACTGCCCAGTCGGTGGTCTACCATGGGATTTTACTGTCGATTCCACCTATCAGTGGGTGGCTTGCACTATTTTACCATCGATTATGTTAACGCGCCACCACGTGGCATAGTGGAAGATGGGATGGGGATAGGGGGTAGTGAGAGCAGTGGAAACATGGTCGTGTGGTTTTATTGGTGGTTGCCCGGAGGATGCATGGATGTGGTGGGTCATGGTCGAGCTCGTGGGGCATCGTCGGGTCATGCGGATTTTGTTATGCTCGGAGGATAGAATAACTTATTCTACAATCCAGCTGTAATGGGAGCCGTGTGATTCCATGTCTCCTACACACCGCACAATTCTAGGCAACTGCATGTAAAATAGCTCCGGCTTCCACCCCCTATCTGCCTCCACCCTACCCCCTGTCTTCCACCGTGCCACACAGTGGTGCCACGTGGAATCGACTGTAAAATAGCGCGAAGCTGTCCACACATTGACGTGGTAGCCCACCGATTGACATTAATTGATCACAGTCCCCCATGATGTGCAGTTTTGCCACCGCCTCCCGTAATGACACCATAGCTGTGTGATGGGACAGTAAAATGGAAATCACATTTAGGACCAGATACATACCAAAATTATCGCTAGATGAAATCACTTTACTATACTGACAAATTTATCGCATGGGTCGTTACATATTACTGCGACACCAAGCTATGGTTCATGGGGCCATTTGATGGCAGCAGTAAAATTGGAAACCACAAATTTGTGGCCAAATGAAACCATTTTTACCGTACCGACAAATTTACTGGACATGTTGTTAGATGTTACTGCCGCACCTAACCATGGCGCACACTGGCCATGTGATGGCGGTAGTAAAATTGGAAATCACAATTACAACCAAATGCATATCAATTTACGGCCAGATGAAACTATTTTTACTATATTGACGAATTTACTAGACGTGTCGTTAGAGTTTACCGACACACCTGCCGTGGTCTACGCTGGGTATATGATAGCGGAAGTAAAAAAAGATACTATATTTATGACTAGATGCATACTAATTTACTGTCAAAGTTGAACCATGAGTGGGTGGGCATAGGCGAGACGTGGGTTCATGGCCCGTGAATGTTGCAAGCTGGTGGGAACCAATTGGTGGGATGGGCTTGGCCAGGGCGGTGGAGACTGGCTGGGGCGTAGACGCTCCTGCACAGAATTGTGTTTATATATTATGTTTTTCTCCTCACTCCATAGGTATTACTATTTTCTAATGAAAGCATGGACAACGGCAATATTTGCTCCTATTGTTTAAATCAATGTTGTAACATCCCAAATTTGCTTTCTGAAAAATTTAAATTCAAATTAATTATTTTAAAGTAATTGGATTTTATTTGGCTTTTATTTGATTTTTTGGAGTTTAAAACCTATTTTTAAAATTTAAAAAGTATTTTAAAGTATGAAAATTAAATATCAAAAATAGTTGGAAATAATTTTATTAAGTCCAAAATATCTCCAGGAGCTTCTGTGAATTTTTTGGAATTTTTGGAGGTATTTTCATATTTTTCTGAGGCCTAAATAATTTCCTAGCCTTTTCTGAAAAATATAAATCAATTTCTAAAAAAATAAATCCCTCCCCTCCCGCACTAGCCGACGCGTGGACGGCCCAGATTTACCCATGTTGCCGCCTGGCCCATCCAGGCCGCACTCCCCTCTCCCTTCGCCAAGCGGGCCCGGCCCGTAGGCCTCCCTGCGCCCGCCCGCTCCTTTCTTTCTCTGCCCCGCGGGCCCCGCCCGTCAGCTGCCCGCGCCCCTCTCCCGCTGCCGCCTGGCCCCGCCTGTCAGAGCCTTCCCCTTCCTTGCGCCACCACCTTCCTTCCTCTCCTCCTCTTTCCTTTCTTGCGCCGGCGACCGATTCCCCTGCGAATCCCATCTTTCCTTCTCCGGCTCTCCCCAGTTTTGGAAACCCCAAGCACCGGGGACAAAAATCCCCAAAACCCCACACTCTCCTTCCTTCTCTGCCCCCCTCCTTCCTTAATCCCTCCGTCGTATACGCGCCGGTCGAGAAATCCGACGAGCAATTACACGCCGTGCCCCCCCTCTGGCCCCTATAAAAGGCACCCCGGGCAGCCCCGTTCTCCGCACCACCTCGCCCCGCAGTCCTCTGCCCCTCTCAAGCTCCCCACCGCTGTCACAGCATGCGCCCCATCTCCGAGCGCCGCCGCCTTCCTCCGGCGAGCAATCCCCACCGCCTCGGACCTCCCCGGAGCCCGCCACCGCCACTCCGAGCACCCCCGTGCCGTGCGAACCTCTCCGACACCTTGGCCGCCCCTCCCGCCGCCGGAGCACCGTCGCACCGGAGGACCCGTGCTGCGCCGCCGCTCTTCCTTGTCGCCGGCCATCCCCGCTTGTCGCCGGACCCCGCTGACCCCACCGCCATAACCACCTTCGCACCAGAACCCCATTTCGGGCTTCACCCGAACCTCTCTGGCCTCCCCTCGCCACCGGCAACCCCACCTCCGGCCATCTCTGCCCGGCCTCTCCAGCAGGTACCCCTCAAAGGGATTGCCTACCCTTTATGGGTAGGCAACGCCTCCCCGACCGACTGGTTACCAGCGCTATTCCTTTCCCCCCTGGTTCCCTCGGCGCGCGTTCGAGCCCCCGGCTCCGCACGCTGAGGTTGAGCCATTCTTTTAATTTCCATGCTGACAGATGGGCCCCGCACGTCAGCGGCTGCCGTCTGCGCTGGCCACTGCCGCCTGGGCCCCACCCGTCTGCGCTCTCCACTGACATTTGGGCCCAGAGCCCAGAGGGGCCCACATGTCAGAGGCAGGGCCAGTGGGCTCACTGTCAAGTGGGTCCCACCTGTCAGAGACACATAGATTAATCCATAAAAATTAAAATTAAAATGAAATTTCTCCAGTGGGCCCCACCTGTCAGAAATTTCATAATTTCTGGGTTTATTCAAACTGAGAATTTCAAATGAGCATAACTTTCTCATTTTAAATCCAAATTCAGCCATTCAAATTTCTAAATTCATCTAAAATCATAATCTATCTAAATATGGCCTCTATTTGAATTTTTGATTTTATTTGAATTTGTTTTGTATTTATTTGCTTTGTTTGCTTCGTCTTTTCTCGCGTAGATTCCAACGTTGTCGAAGATCTCTCCGCTCCGCAGCAGGAAGACCCTGAGAGCGTGCAAGAAGGCAAGTCTCTTTTGATCATCTTGAACCTATAATTTTTAAATGTTTTAATTATTTTAAATTATGTGCATTGCTATTTACATACAACAGTAGTTGAAATCTTAGGGTATTAGTTAATCCAACTTTGTTATGCCCTCAATTGAAGTTGAATGCCATGTACCTTTGTAACCCTAGAATTCCTTTGTCTCAATAATGAGAGTATTATAATCATTTGTGAATAATAGAATGGTAGTATAATGCTTAGTCACGCTATTTAATATCTTTGAAATCTTGAAAATGGGAAAATTATGATTTGTTGTAATAACCTTGTGTTTATAAGTCTAGTGGTGATTGGAGTTGCCACTAATCTTTTAAAATAAAATAAAATGTGGAAATTGGTTTAGATTAGGGCGGATGGTTGGTTTGGGTTGGTGCGGCAAGCATGAGATCTTGTAAAGTGTATATTCCACCCTAGTCAACTAAGGACCGACGCTTGTGTTTGTCCAGACTAAGCACTACCTTACAACCCTAAGTCTATATGGGTACGACCTAGCTGATTAACTCATGATAGTCTAGTTTAGGTGCCACCAGTGGAAAGTGGTTGCCAGGGATTTACTGGTTATTCACAGTGAGGGACGGGATTTATCAGACTCATATGGCGCAAGAGGGGCTTGGATTGGGCAGATTTAACCCTTCTGCGGTGAAACCTCAGCCGGTGGTGTCTAGCTAGTCTAGAGTGAGGTAAAGGCTTTGTGATAATTTATCTGTGTCTCATGCCAAAGGAAGCATGGTGACTGTTAAGATAATTTATCTCTTGGGGGTAAAGTTGTACAACCTCTACAGAGTGTCAAACTATTCGAATAGTCGTGCCCACGGTCAAGGGCGGGCAAGGAATGCATTCACATGGTAGATTTTTGGTTTTGATTTTAAAATCAGTTTTTGTATTCCGAGAGTGGAGGGAACTCTCGGAAGGGTATCCTGGCAGTTGGAGCCAGAGAGGGTGGATGGAACCCGCAGTTTTAAACTTGATCAATTGTAATTGGTTAGCTAGTGTTGGTAGATGGAACCTTCACTATAAAGTTAATGATAGTTCTGTTAAAGCATTTACTTTATTAAATTGATGCCTTCGAAAATAATTAGTAGTAATTGGAATTAAAACATTGCTTTGTGCAAAAGAACCATATAGCCTTCCTTTGTCAAGCCTTGCATCTATTGTATTTTTCCCAAGACTTGCGGAGTACTTTATGTACTCACATGCTGCACTCAAAAATAATACTCAGAGGAATACGAAGCCCAAGAAGGAGATTACCACTACTTCGCGGGTGGATTCGACGAAGGATTCCAGGAGTTCTAGGTCGTGCTTCCCAGTCAATTACCTGTAGCGTATTGATGGGTCTCCGCTGAATTTATCTTGCTTCCGCTGTGTTTTATGATTGTGCGAGGTCTTGACACCTCAAATGTAGTAAGGAGACCTGTTGGTCGGTACTCTTTAATATTGTATTAAGACGTTGTTGGTTATGAATCATTTCTGTTTAACTGTGTGCACTAGTTTTGATCTGGGACTAGTGCTGTAATACACAGAGGGTCCGGGTTTGGAAATCCGGGGTCCCGACAAATATTGCCATAATCGGGATCCTATGTTGGATGATAACTTTTGTGTTGACATGATCAGAATCGTAAGATCATGGTAGAAGAACTGCCCGTCTGCACCTCAAAATTTTTGATTTTAAAGACTATGAGATCCAGACCATTATTTCATTAGTTCTACCTAATTTCAATAGACCGGATTGGTCTCTCAAGATTGACAACGTTGTTTAAATTGTAAACTAGGATATTGACATTACTAGGTTGCGGCTGCCTATTCTTCCAAAGTTAGCCAACTCTTTCCATTTTATTTAATCCATGTTTATTAGCTTACAAAAGGAAGATATATGTAAGAGGAAGATATAGGTAAGATTAGATTATGTTTTCATTCATCATGTCCAATATTAGACCTGGTGGGTTTTTTTCTTGCGGCTGAAGGTTTTTGACCCTAGTGCAAATATTTGTGTGAACGAACCGGATACCGATAAGCCGTTTCGAATAAACCATCCCAAAAAATCATTTTAAAAAGATGGTAAAGAAATCATCCAATTTATCTATTAAAAAAGTATAAGTCATAAATTATATGTTGAAAAGAAGGGCTAGAGCTGTAGCTGGCACTCTCCTCTAGTCCTATGGCTTTACCGACCCAAGCGTGTGCAGTCACGCAGGTGTTACCTAGTGCTGCCTGCCTTACAGCTGGGAAAAAAGTGAAGGCTTTTACTTTCCCTCCTGCACTGCGAGGTTGCACGCACTGCGGCATGCAATGAAAAATGCTCAATCGATTCGAGTGAGCGATCTTCTGCGGCACCAAAATTTCTCAAATTTTCTTTCTACCTCCTGCTAAGATTAGGGGAAATATTGCTAGATACATACAGTAAATTTTTTATGACACACATGTAAGTAATTTCATCAACAACATCGGTGAAATGCCAGTATTTTTCTTCTTTAGTAGGGGATGAAATGTTAATATTCGTTTCATCACCTTTACTGGTCAATGATTCTATCAAACTTAAGACTGAGTAAACTTAAAAAAAGAATCACATTTTGAGGTAAATACATGAATACATTTCTTGTAAAATAAGTAGACAAACGCGAAGTGGCTCTCGAAAGAAATGGGTAAGGAATGGCAGTTGGAATTTTATACTGCTGTGTTCTCAAGTATCTCAACTGAAAGCCTGAACCAAGGGATGGCTTGCTTTCATCAACAGCAGGGTTAGCCGAATGTAGCTTCCCTGTTCTCTTCTCTCTGTTCCCTTCGTGTTTCCGTTGACGTGGTAAAGATCCAGAGTATTCTCTCTGTTCCCCTCATATTCCTCTGGTGCTTTGGATCTCCGCCACATCGACGAAAACACGAGAGAAATAGAAAGAAGGAACAAGGGAAGCTGCGTTCGGGTCAGCCAGGGTGTGGCCCTTGCAAGGAGCACACACTGCCTGCACTAGCTGGCAAAGGATTTGCAGTAGTAGTCAAGATTTTAAGCCTGCAAGGACCTCACCTGCTGCACAAAGACAAGGGAGCAAACAAAAATACACAGAGATAGCTAGCCCTAGCCCTAGCCCTAGCCCTAGCCTAGCCATTCATTCATCACATGCATCACACTGTCACGTACACATTGTACACACATATATAGTATATAGAACCTCTGACATTGGTCAAAGAATGATTTGGCTTGCTAGTTTTTTTTTCATTTATCTGCAGTGGCACCTGTGAATGATGAACTGTCTCTTGTGGCGTAGCTGTGTAGTAGTCCTTGAAAGCTGCTTTCATGGGAATAGCCAGGTAAGTCGTGGTGCGTCCTGCGACTTTTACGAGTGTTGCAGGCGTTTGATTGGGTATAATTTCCCTTTTCTTTGCTTGGTCGGTTGGAAAGGCTTCCTTGTGGTATCTATGCTGGGCCATTATGTTTTTCTATTCTTTTTTAAGGGTAGAATAAGATAATTTAAAGGTAACCTGCTTGTCAGCCCTGATCAATTCGGCTTGAGCTTCTGACTTCTGACTTATTTTTTACTATTCATAAATTTCGTCTTTTTCTGATCTTTTGGCTTTTTGTTGAGCTTTTTTGCCGGTTCTTTTTTTCCCGTATTCGTTTGTATTATACGTAATGGGCTAACATATTTTTTATATTTTTAAATTTTTTTAAATTTAATTATGCTAAATAAGCCTCTGTCAGCTACAGTGTTTTTTTCAGCCATAAGCCACGAGCTTTTCAGCCGAACCGATCACCACCTAGTGACACCACAAATGTCTCTATTAATTGAGTTGAGTGTATTGCTCTAGCTTGAGAAAAACTATAGTAATATGTTAGTTCAAAGTATAAAAATATTATATTTCAAAGTCCTCTCGTAACAAATGTAATAAAACTATTTTTATATGATCAATCTAAATAGTTTTATAAAAAACACTTCAATTTTTAGAGAATACCATGTGGATGCTAGAGCCGACCAATGCTGTTTTTAGATTTTTTCAGTCCTAGGCTTCAATATATATATATCCATACGCTCGCGAGGTAGGCGATCAAACTCAAGATCGACCTTGCGTTAGCACGTGTTCACCCACCGTTTTTCTGTAATACTCTGGCCAAAAATTCGTTCAAAGCCTAGCCTACCGTGTGGGGATCTATACATACATAGCATCCTGTTTACACTTTTGTTCTCGTTTTGTATAAAAGAATTAATTTGAAAGTAATACGTTTAGATCCCACAGATACTATATGCTACTACAATTCTCTTTTCTTTCTTTCCTATTATAAAAATGTGAGTTGGTGGTCGTCAGTCCGTTCTCCCTCCTCTCTTCTCAGCCGTCCGATCAAAGATCAGTCGTCCAGATCTACATGTAGATAATTCTTCTGCTCCTTGTAGAAAAGGTCACGCCGACGCGTGGGCTGCTCTCCTCTTTTCTTCCCCCGCATCCTTTGCCTCCCACAACCACTCCACCTCCCGCAACCGCCGCCTCCTTCTCTCCCCCAAACCCTCATGTCGTGCCTCCACCTCCTCAGCGCCGCCACCAATTCCTTCCCCGTACAGCAGCATCTGGTCGTAGTCCTCCAACTTCCCCCAACAGCGTCGCATCCCCTCGTCGTGACCTCCCTAATGCATTTGCTCGCTGTCTCCTCTCCCCATCTACTCGCCACCGACTCCTCCCCTGAACCCTCATGTCGCTCATCCTCCTCCTCGGCGTCGCCACCAACTTCTTCCTAGCGCGGCAGCGTCTGGTCGCAGTCCCCCAACTTTCCCCAGGGCACCGCCACCAATTCCATCTCCCATCGCCCCTCCAACCAGCAGCACAACATTCGGCGATAGCGGCCGGTGGATCGGAGAGAATGGCGCTCGGTGACAGCGGCCGATGGATCAAAGAGAAGGGCACTCGGCGATGGCAGCGGCTTTCTCTTACTACGCTCGCCCACGTGGCTCTCCCCCCGCCGCTACCACCTAGCGGTTGTGATCGTGCAAAATAGCACACCCGCAAGTGCACGGGTTGCCACTGAAATAGCGACGAGTGTCATATTCTCCACAGGGACTAGACTGAGGTTACCAATGCTCAGCAAAAGTTAGGTCAAACAAAATAGGGGAGAAAACTAAACCTAAAACAACTACTAAATTGACTGAACAAACTAATTATTGAACAAACTCTAATTCGTACAGACGAAATGACCGAACGAACTACATGACAACTGACTACACGAATGATGCACGGACGATAATGACAACTATACGAACGAACACGACTACCGACCGACGACCTAACTAACTACCGATTGCGAGACAGAAGGAGGAAGTAGAGAAGCACTGGGGAGTCTAGAAGCATAGAGGGAATCAAGAGAGAACGAGGGAGAATACGATCGATAGCTAACTAGATGATGGTGGCAGGACAACACAAAACACAGAACTACGAATGCACACACAACTTAACTACCGACCGACCACGAGTAGAAGAAAAGGTGAAGGTCGAGAAGTACAAGGAAGGATCTAGAAGCAAGGAGAGGGTCGAGACAGCAAGGGGAAGGGAATGGTGCTGAATAGCTAATTTGCGTAACTTGACCACACGCAGATCCACAGAAACAACTCACACTGACATAAATGACAAATACTAACACAAATTACTAACATCAAATTTAATTAACACAAAGATCACAACACCAACACAGATAACAATTAGCATTACTGAAAATACTACTAAATTACTAACAGAACACAAATTGCACAATTATCACATAACATAGCTCACGGTCACAGCTTACAAATCACATAGCACAAATTAGCAGGGAACAATTCTAGAATTAAACTACTGATAATATGAACATTGAGCAAATCTGGAACAAATTAACATAGTACTACACATTCACAGATCACATGCATACATCATAGTTCACATCTCACAAACACATATCACAATAGTAATCAACAGTGATTAACTACAGCTAAGGTAAACATTAATTGTAAAAACTAGGAAGGCGGGAGGAATTGGGGATTGGAGTGAACCGAGGGGAGTAGAAGTAGCAGAGGAGAGGTGTCGGTGGCGCCGTGGAGTAGCAGCAGTTGGGGATGGTGAAGAAGACGGGGTCGCAGTCACTGGTGACGCAGTGGCAATGCAGAGGAGGGAGATGACGCCGGTGATGTCGATGAAGTGATGGCGGCTGGCGACGGTGCTGAAGGGGAAGCAGTGGAGAGGTCGTCGTCGGTGGAGAGGTGATGCACCGGTGGATGGAGCAGATGAGGACAGTGGCATCTCTTGCTGGTGGAGGAATTCAGTGCTGTGGTGGCGGAGACAGGCGGCGGCCGACGATGCAGAGGGGAGCCGGTGGTGAAGAAGAAGGGAGATCCAAAGAAGAAAAGCATCGGGGTGGAAGAAGATCTGATCAGAGGTGCTTGGTGGTAAGCAGCAGAGAGAAGGTCGAGGCAATGGCAGCGGCTCTGATGTGGAGGAGCTGCGGAGGACGGTTGTCGGACGGAGTTGAGGCTAGGGCATGGCGATGGCAGGAGAGGTGGCACGATGACTTTAATGGCTCATGCCAGCATGGGCATGGTCATAGGAATGATGAGTTGATAGTACACACACGACAAGGCGATTGATTAAGGCGTGGCAAAGCAAATGGTGGGATGGCTCTCATAGCCCATCACTAGAGTGGGTGTCAACCTGATTTGATGGCATGGCAGAGGTGAGCCAGTGAAGTAGTCGATGTCGCGGCGCAATTGAATGCAGAGGATGACTAGGCTATGGTGGTATGAACACAGGCAAAGATGGTGGTACTCCAGTCAAACCTTACGGTGAAGGGTGAAGCTTGGTGTGGCATGGCCGGCGTGGGGTAGAGCATGGTGTGGCACATGGGGAGAGTAGCGTGGGCACGAGCATTCATGGCGTATTGTTGGCATAGGTCAAGCGATTCTTGTGCACGTGTTGGTGCAGGCCAGGCACTTCTGGAACATCGTGAAGCATCAAGCATGTCAGCGCTGGCATGGCGAAGACATGGCCAGTACGCGAGCTGAGCGAGCTGGGCGCGTCCTTGTGCCATTAGGTCGAGCCAAGAAAAGAGGGAATAATGGGCCAGGGCCAAATGGGCCAAGACCAAACATAGTTCCTATTTTTCATTTCCTAATTTAAAATATGATTTAAATCTTAAATGTAAATTTGAGTTAAAAATGAATTTTATTAGACTTTGAGTTTGAACACGACTCTAATTTGTACTAAGAATTCCAATTTTTTCAAAGCTCCAATTATTGCTTTTGGATGACAATTGAATTATAAGTTTCAAGTTTTTAAATTGGGCTCCTATTTGATCAAGTTTGAATTGGAAATGATTCTAAATTTATGGTTTCATTATTGGACTTTTGATTTTAATTTCTCTCGTTTTCACATTTCTTTCTTTTAGCTCATACTTATTTTAATGACTTATTTCTTGAATTAAATTTCAACTTTTCCTCTAATGCATTTAATTAAATTTGTTGTAAATTCTCCTACACTATTTTCTGGATCATCTTTTGAAATTTGAGTTTTAATTTAGTTTAGTCTCATCAATTGTACATTTTCTTCTAAATTTCATGTTGATGAATTTTGTTTCCCAAGAACCAATGAAAAGCCAGGAAAATCAAATGCCAATAAAATGCAAGCCAAAAAGTTTAAAATTTTACACATTTTTAGGCTTCCTGATTTTAAGGATGTTACACTTGTGACCTAGCAATTTTTAACTAAAACCAAATGTCTTTAGTCAAGTTTACCATAAGGGAGAGATCCATTTGCTTCCGCATTCCATGTCCATACCAAGATTAACAGTAGTCCATACTAGGATACCACATTTCCAAGGTAACCAATGAATTCCATTTCCATACCAGAATACCATATCCATAACCACCAGTAACTAGTAACTGTTTTGTCAAAACTATGCAAGTGTCAACTTTCTACACTTTGTCCATGTCCAGGGGCATGACTATTCAAATAGGTTTTCAACACTCTACATGGGTTATATAACTTTACCCATAAGATATAATTAACTCATAATATCGGCTACTACAAGCTTTCGTAGGTGTGCAACTGAGAAAATTATAACAAGGCTTTTACAATGCATAGCTTTGATGCTTACTCCTGCTCCAAGGTAGAGTCCTCAATAATAGTGATAGTGACCACTTCCATCTCGAGTTACACCTCACCCCCTGAACATTCCCATCAGTAGGCTACATTTTCAATGAGGGACGCTATTGTTAGGGAGTCTACATCCCTTCTTGATAAAATCCACAAGGGTCGTAATTGTTATAGGTCACTCCCACCAATCACAACAGAAACTCATAGACCAACATTTGCATAGGATTCACACCAGAGCTAAGCAAATTAATAGGCTAGGTCTGTCCCATAACCATAATAGTGGTTGTATGATTTGTGTGTAAAAAAGATGAGTATAAGAATTCGGTCTGTAAACAACTCAGGCAAGACCAACCACAAACCCAAAGCTCATGCAATCCCTATATAGCTATTCAAGAAAGGACATATAAAAATCCTGCATGACCCATCCAAAAATGACATGTGCAATGCCTACACGGCCTATCCAAAAATGACATGTGCAATCCTACACAGCTAATCCAGAAATGACATATGCAATCCCTGCACAACCAATCCAGAAATAACATGTGCAATCTCACACAGCCAATCTAATATGCAATCCCTGCACCAGTCTCCAACTAACCACTTGCCCAAGTCTCCATCATTTTATAAAACATCTTCTTGTCTTCAATGGTAACCCACATTCAATTTCCATTATCACATCTTCGAATGTTGGTCGACAATGTTCATGTTGTATTCGATTTCACTACTAGCACATTTCCAAGCAAAACCATAATCTAGTATGGTTTAACTAAGGGTGGAGTTATTAGTTTCATAAAGTATTCTAGGGTGACATGGGGAGAATGTTACCAACAGTCGAGGAAGAGGGCATAATAGGTATCAATGGGATGGTGTAGTTATGCAGTCAACATTTAACATAACAAGTAAATAATAATAATAATAATAATAATAATAATAATAATAATAATAATAATAATAATAATAATAATAATAATAATAATAATAATAATAATAATAATAATAATAATAATAATAATAATAATAATAATAATAATAAGCATTTACTTGTATTTGAAAGTAAAATATTTGCATTTGAAAACTAGATTCAACATGATCGATTATAAGGACTTGTCTTACTCAATTTACTGTGGCCTTAATCTTGCTCAAAGCCTCCTCAGTCAATAGTCTTGAATTCTTGGTCTTTACCTCTATCTTGACCTCACTTGATCTATTACTCTTTCGCGACCCCAAATTCTAGTTACGCGATAAGCAACCGAATCCAAATAACTCCAAAAATCCAAATAAATCTGACTGAACTCAACCAAGCATTCTTAGGGTTAAGTTGATGATATGAGATACGATTTTAGTGAGTGCGAGATGTAGATGGAGTCATCAAAGTTTGAGCTAAGGGAAGATGGCAGTAAGAGAATCTGCCGAGAAGGATGCCAAGGATTGATCAATGATGATGAAGGAATATTCATGAGAATATTCCACTCTAGGTTTGACGGTAGTTAGGCATAGCAGACCAGAGTATATTATTTCTTGATACTAACTTGATTTATTTTATTATTTCCTATTTATTAAGGAAGTTCTGAGTTAGGTGAGACCTACGGACAGATATGAGGGTCTACACGCGATAGGTATAATTCTAATTAGCTATATTAATATTATATCTCACATTGCTAGGAAGCTTAGAACACATTATTTTATGGGGTTCAATTGCTAATTAACCGAATGATTAATTAGCGTAAAATGTAGGGGTCAGCTATCTAATTAATAGCTACTCTACATAAAATTTACCGGACCGCCATTTAGCAAAATTGTTACTAATTAGTGTATGTTTTTGGGACAATGAGATATATTTTAACAGAATACTCTATTAAAGTTGTGTTCTAAATTAAATCCTACCAGTACACTAATTATTTTTAAATATCAATTGCAATTTAAAATCTAGGGATAATGACATGATAATTAGAATTTAGACAATATTATGTTTTAATAGGATCTCCAATTGATATTTGAGTTTCCATAACAAATTTCGATGGCTTCAACATTAACCTCTATTTCTATCTAACTATTTTCTAGGAAATCATTAATTAAGGTGGATACTTCAAGTAGCATTTTACGAAATTCATTCGCCCTAATAGTCATTATTCACCCTAACTAACTTTAATTATTATTTTCACAGACTTATATTTTAGCACCACCTTTAATTTAAATGTATATTTTAACTTAAGTGGCAATGATATATTGGCTAATTACCAGAATAGAGTGGCTTACTTTACTTATTCATTTAACTATGTTTGGTTTTGAATTATTTTGCAGGTTGTGGTAGGATTTTAAATCTTGTTTTATTATCAAATAGAATTGTCTCAGGTTACAAGATCAACTTTATCATGTTTTTATAATCTATTCATACAATAGTTATTACTAGCTTCTAATTAATTTACTAACCCTTGTTGTCATTTAATTAATCATGAACTCATTATAAACCCTTATTGGAAGTTTGATATTTTCATTTAAATATCAATTGATACACTATTTAAACTATTATCATAACAAACATAATTATTTATTTAAAAAAGGGCCTTCGTGATATTTGGAATATATAATCAATTGCATTTTACTAAATCTTTAATTAAATCTTCAACTTTAATTTAAATGATGATCTAATTTAAATTAATTGCCTAAAATTAATCTCTAATTCGATTGGGCCCACATGCAGTTAATAAGAGAGATAGAACTACAGAGACAGCGAGGGCACATCATAGGAGAACAAAGGAGGGAGTCGGACTAAGGAGGGTGGTGTGCCAGACAGGGTGAGCTTGCAAGTGGTGTGGCGACCTCGCCAAGGCCAGGGCAACCATAAAAATGGACAGTGGGGATGTAAAGATAGCTAGGGGATGTGGCAGTGAGGCCAGAGGTGGGCTATGGGTGGCGCGGTTGTGCATGGCGGCGACGATGACAAGGGCAGTGTCCAGGCGGCAACTGCCTCAGAAATTGGAGTGTGTCACAAGCTTCTACAAGTGGTGGAGTCTTACCAGAGCGAATGGTAGAGGTGGAGGCGAACTGAGATGAGTTGGTGGTGAAGAACTAGGAAGGCGCAGCGACCTTGTCGTGGCGGCAACAACCTGGGCAAAATCAACCCAAATAGATGGTGAGGAAGGATAGAGGGAGGTGAGGAGATGCCCCCTTGAGGAGGAATTGAAGGGAAACTCACCGTGGATGAAATGGCACCAGTGGAAGTGGGTTTGGCTATACGTGGGGTAGAAGACAGGGCCAGCAAGCTGTAGGTGAGGAAACCCAAATTAATCAAAGGGGAACATAGATGAGGGCCAGGAACGTGATGTGATGTGAAAGATTTGGGAAGGGGGTCACTGGAGTGTCGGGAACTGCGCAAGGAAGCTCAGTGGCACTCGATGGTGGCATCCGGGCGGCCAAATGGAGGAGAGGACGAGGAGCAAGAGGGAGAAATGGAGAGGAGGTAAAGAACATGGCACGCTTGGCTTGGCTTATAATGCAGTAGAGCCCATCATTTTCTCGTGGGGTTGTGACTTCATGCGTGAGTTCTTGTGAGCTACTGCAGCTCTTGCTTACGCATGCTCTGGTAGGGATGGGACAATGGCACGGCGGCATGAGAGAGGGCAGAGGGCTCCAGGTGGCAGTGTTTTCTTGTCACTTCTACTATGAGAGAGAAAGAGGGAGGGAGATGCACGAGAGAGAGAGGAGACTCGATGAGTAAGAAGAATAGGAGGGCTGCTCGGCTGGGTTGGGCTGGGACGAGAAAGGAGGTTGGGGATTTACGATTTTGCATTAATAGTCTTGATTCAAATTTGAATTCAAATTTTTGAATGGTGTAAAATTTAAATTCCAGTTTTGGAATGGTTTTGCACACCAGGAAAGTCTAAATTTGATGTGAATTTAAACTTAAATACTTTTGCATTTAAAATTTATCTTGAGATTTTTCACATAGGGGTTTCAGGATATTTTGGGGAGCATAGAAATGAGTTTTTTCAAATTTGCTGTTTAAGCTATGGATTTTTTCTTTTAAATTTCAAATTCAAGGCAAATGTAACATCCTGATTTTTAGAGCTTTTTGAAGCTTTTAAAATAAAATTCACCATTTGGATTTTTTGGAATTAATTAAAGCTTAATTGGAATTTTTATTAATTAAAAGGATTTAATATTTCTAAATTAAACTTTAACATTTGGTGAAAGTATTTTACTTGGGTTCCTTGTGTTCCAAGGAATTTTCTAGATTTATTGCTATTTTCTAGAGCTCAAAAGTATTTACTTGAATTTCTGGAAAAAGAAAAATCTCAATAATCCCTAAAAGGCCTAGTGGGTCGAAGACCAGCCCACCTTCTCCCTCCAGCCCGCTCCACCCACCGCCCGGCCTGCCCGCACTTGCCACGTGTCGGCCATCCACCGCTAGCCCACCCGCATTCGAGCCATCCGCACCGCCACCCTCCGTCGCCGTCCAATCCTTGTGATGTCACATGTCACGCATTAGTGCACGAGTGCACTGTTCATCTTCGTTTTCTTCTTGGTTCCCACCACTGTGTTCGTCTCGGTCTCGCGGTCGTAATGAGTTGTCTAAGGCTAATTTATAGAAAGCAGTAGATTTTGTGGTCCAAGTGGTCGAGGATGTCACAAGGTGGTCGTGCTCACGCTAGAGCATGTGGAGATCAAAGGTGGTGATGCGTGGAGAAGCTATGGGAGGTGCAGTCCTAAAGGATTTGACATGGGATGGGTGATGCGTGGAGAGGCTATGGGAGGTGCTGTCCTAGAGGCTTCGAGATGTGATGAGTTAGGAGTTGTGGAAGGAGTCGATAACTGGGAAGACTTAGAGAATGGTCAAAACTCGTGTTCAGAAGGGTTTCAGGTCCCTTGATTTTCGGAAGAGATAAAGTTTTGTGTTCGTGTTAGAGGTGGACATGGTTTGGGACATTAGCCTATAAAAGTAGGAGAGGCTAAGGAATAACGTGAGGTTTTGATAAGATTAGAAAAGATTTTTTAGGGCTTTTCGATCGGAAGGCCACTAGAGGTGCTTGTGATGGCACTTTGTAAATCCACCAAAATTCAGCAATAAAGATCATCTTGAATCAATTTGATTCATGATTTGCTTGAGAGTGCTAGTGATTGCAGGTGCATTGAAGCTTGGAGATCCTATAGGTTGAAGCAGTCGAGCAATCAAACTCTGAGCGTCGAAATCATCTCAAAGTGTTTGATGCAAGAAATCACTCTCAGATTTCTTGCCACGGGGTATAAGGTGCGGGCGTGCCAGTATACTAAAGTACACAAAATAAATAAAAGAAAAGATAGGCAAAACATATATTTTATTCATTTATTTAAGAATAACAAAATTATAGATTCCCTTTATATAAGTGCGCCCCATGGCCTACTTTACATAGTAGATACAACATAGGTGACATGTTCTTCTGGTTCCCGAGGCCTTAGAAGTCTCCTAGTTAATTACATCTGCGGGGTAAACCCACATAATACCTCTGATTAAGCTGCATATTGGTCATCATCTTCAGTCTTCACTTCACGTTCTCCATATGTGTGATGAATGGTTTATGTTGATGTGTGCGTTGGCATGATCCATAGCCTCATCGGTCTATGGGGCCGTTGATAGCGTAACCCTTCATTGGGCATGCCCGCCTGTGCCGTTCGGCCTTGTCGATATCGAACGACATGTGGGAATGAGGTGGTTGAAAACATGCATAGTTTACACCAAGCTTGACCAATTTGATGACGTAGTGGTAGAATCAGGGTAGTAGATATGCTCCGAGAAGTGAGGTTAACAGAGAAGAATTCTAGGGTCATTGCTGACATGGTCAAAAGTGACCACTGGGAAGGACTCCTAAGAAGCCGGAAGCCATCGGCACTCAGAAGTGGTTGAAGGTCAAAAGCTGAAGGCCAATAGCATCGGATGTAGTCAGTGGTTGAAAGCCAGAAGCCATCAGTAACCAAACGTAGTCGCTAGTCAAAAGCCAGAAATCATCGGCAATTGGAAGTAGTCGAAGGTCAAAAGACAGAAGCTATCAGCAATGGAACGTAGTCGGTGATCGAAAGCCAGAAACCATTGGCAATTGGAGGTAGTCACAGGTCTAGAGCTGGAAGCTGATGGCATCGAAAGTAGTCAGTTGTCAAAAGCCGGAAGCCATCGGCAATCAAAAGTAGTCGAAAACCAAAAGCCATCAGCAATCGAACGTACTCAAAGGTCGAAAGCTGAAAGCCATCAGCAATCAATAGTAGTCAGTGGTCGAAAGATGAAAGCCATCAACATCGGAAGTAGTCGAAGGTCAAAAGCTGAAAGCCACCAGCAATCAAAAGTAGTCTAAGGTCATAGGCGGAAAGCCATCAGTAATTGAAAGCAGTCGGTGGTCCAAAGCTAGAAGTCATCAACATCGGAAGTGGTCGATAGTCAAAAGCCAAAAGCCATCAGCAATCGAAAGTAGTAGAAGGTCGAAAGCTAGAAACCATTAGCAATTAAAAGCAGTCCATGGTCAAAAGCTAAAATCCATTGGCATGAGAAGTAGTCGAAGGTCAAAAGCCAAAAGCCATCGACAAAAGATCTAAAGATCCGAGAAGAGAAAATATTTGAACTAAGAAACTTACCTTGGAACTAAAATCTAAAAATGTTGAACTCTCTAAAATATCGACAAGAGGAAATTTAAATTTAAATTCAAGTTGATTTCCAAAAATCTAAACTATAAATGTCCTATTCGGGCTCACTCATTCAGCCTTCCAACTTAAACTCCTAATCCATTTTCCTTCCCCTCAGCGCACCAACCAGACTCCTCCCCTCCTCTTTGTTCTCGTAACTCAGCCGTGTGCCACACTGATGCCTATCGCCTCTGCTCGCATGACCTGCTCCCGTCACCCTCACCACGCCATGCCTGTCCTCGTCCACGTCTGCCATAGCCCTTGCCTGCCTCGCCTCGGCACGCATGTGACCTCCCTTCCCCTCCCCTAGCCCCTTCCTCTCTCCTCTCCTTTTCATAGCTATGCACAGCACCAGCACGCCATTCCCCACCATGCTATAGCCACACTGCTCCCCCTACTGCCTAACACCATGACACCACCCCCTGCTTCTGGCCATGCGCCACTTGCACCATCGTCCATGTCCGCCGTGGTCCAGCCCTACACCCTGCCTGCACGCCGTGCAAATCCCGGTTGTTTCCACACCCAACGACAATGATTGCCTCACCATCACTTCACCCTGCACCCGCATGGCCCTGCCGCCCCCACGTCGGTGCCATGCCCTACGATAGTGGTCGTCTCGACACCAAAGCGGCCATGCCTTGACTTGTGCTTTGGTCAACCCCAATAGCACCAGCACAGCTCCTCTCCTCCGTGCTAGAAAGGCCCCTGTCCTCCTCTACCTCCCCTTGCAGTCCCCTCCTCCATTTCTCCCTCAAGCTGAAACCGACTTCGCCCATGCTCTAGCCGTCATCTCCCCTCCAGCATTTCGGCCACCTCAGCCTTTCTTCTCCAAGTGCGATTGAGTCACAGCGTGTTCCCAAAGATCTTCTACCTCCCCTCCGACTTAATTAGAAAACCCTGCATCATGCTCACCGAAGCGGCATTTCTTCTCCATCGCCTGCCAATGGCGCCTCCACCTTAGCCATTGCTTCTCCGATGCCTCTCGGTCCAATTCCCCGCTATTGGAGCATCTCCTCGGCACCCTGGAGCTCCCCCAACTTTTGGCCTAGACGCTTGACCACCCAAGGCCACCAACCGTGTGAAGCTCCTCGTGCCGCCCATAGCCACCACCGCTAGTCTACTCCAGCCTTCCCCTAACCACATGTCCACCACAGGTAAGTTCCTTGGTGTCCCCTCCCAGTCATGCTCACACCATTTTCTCCCTCCTCCCCTCTAGCCACTGCCGCCCTCGCAACCCCCTGCGCTAACCACCCAAGCACCACTGACCCCTCCTAGCGCCATCCCGGCCCATGCTACCACCTGCACTAGCTTCCCCTCCTCCCTATCCTTCTATTTTGCCACTCTCCACCCCTTTCCTAGCCGCTGCCCACTGTCGGCGAGGGCACCCACCGAGTGTTGCCCCTGCTCCCCTGCTTTCTCTGTGTTCATGTTATTCCCCTATGCCTCTCTCTCCCAATGACTTGTGGGCCCAATTCAAGTCAGTGGCTACTAGTGCAAGTATCTCTCTGTCTATAGCATCCAACTCTCATGTGGTCAATTTTTGGAGTTCAATGATCAGAAGATGTTCAAATAGAAATTTGATAGCATGTGTTTTATAATCAAGTAGGAATGAAATTGAATTAGGGTGTTAAAATAAAATCTAGGCAAGATAAAAATGTTAGGGAATTAATCTTGGTTGAATATATATTAATGTGGTTTACCATGGTAAATATAATTAGTGTAAGTTAAGCCATGTAAAAATAGTTAGATTAATTCTATGACCTGCAAATCATAAGGATTAAATGGTCTGAGCATTAAGCTAGTAGAGTTTAAACTATGAATGCATCGACTTAAAATAAAGATTGCCTTGCAGATAACCAAGGAAATCTCAAAAGTAATTCATACACCATTAATGTTCATTTCAAACTCAAATTCTAGTTAAGGACAAGATTAGCATACAACTCTATATACGCATCCGGATATTATCTGAACCCTATCTAGGAAGACTACTAAATTAAAATTTAGATGCTTGGTCCATTTGTGTTTACTGTCCAAATTTAAAAATCCATGTTTTTTACTTTAAGGTGAGGATAAAACATAACTAGGTGCAAATGTAAAACCGAAGGTGCCCAGTGTAAATAACAACCAAAGGAGATAAAAAAATAGCTAGTTAAAACAGAGGATAGACATATAAAGCCCATGAAGGATTATTTTAGGAAATTTGTCATAGGCCTTGTTAAAACTATAAATCCTATCAGTAACATGCCACCAGTGATTAAAGCGTAACGAGAGATTTAATTAATAATAATGTTTTAAATATAATGGGAGATGTACATAAAGCTAGGTCGTATAAATAGATATTAATTAAAATTAAAGTTAACTATTTAAATAATAGTGACTAAATAAATAATCCTATGCGATAATAGATTATGGACCTAGTCATTTAAGTAATCAATTGCTTAATTAACAATTAAAATCACATCAAATGTCGCATCGTGAAAAGCCACAAACATGAACTCTAAGATTGATTTGATAAGTTTAATTGATACATCACATGTGGAACTTCTGCCTAAGTTCTTAAAAGATAATACTTGATAAATAATACTCGACACCCCCAGCTAAGCTCATCTATCTGTTCATAGGTCTAACTTAACTCATGTAACATCCTTAATAAATATAAAATTGTAAAAGAGGATATTAAATTAAAAGATCGAACCATGGTGTCCAGAGTTGGCTATGTCTAGCCATGTTCAAATCTGAAGTGGAATGTTCTTGTGGATACTCCTTTATTATGAACCTTCCTTGATTATCTTACTCGGCAAACTATTCCTTTGTCTTCCCCCACTTCGGTCAAACCTTGTTCCACTCCACCAATACTTTGCACCCAGTAAACATTGTCTCAGATCACCCAATTAATCACAGTAAAACTAAATTGAGTTTATTCGGATTTATTTGGACCTTTTGAGTTATTTGCATTATTTGGATTCAGTTGTTTAGCACATAATTAGAAATTGGAGTCCTAAAGAATCAATGGATCAAGTGAGACCAAGATCTAGATGAAGATGAAAACCAGGAGCTCAACACCATCGAATGAGAAGTAAACCGCGCAAGGCGACTCAATACTTTGATCATGTTGAACCTACATTTTATGCAATCTATTTCTGTTTAAATTATCAAATTGCATTGCGTTAATTTATATATAAATCTATGATTGTTTTAAGATTCTAGTTATATGCCTATTATTTATCTTGTGAGTATTACATTCCCTTGGAACATTTGAGCATAAGAACCTTGTCGCCCTAGGGAAACTATAATAGTAACTTTTGGAAATAAGTCTACATTTATATGCTCTACTTAGTACTGCTTAGATACTCGAGGGTATTAAGTTGCCCTGGCATCATTTCAACATGAAAACTTGGTTTGGGTAGTCATTGACGGAAGTTGGCTGGTATGTTGTAACATGGATATTTTATACTCTCAAAAACCTCAAATTGCTTAAATATCTAGGCGTATGGTTGGGGGGTATGGTGCAGTGGATGCACGAGAGTGTGGAGTATGGTAGAACCACCTAGATAACCTTAAAGACTGAATCTTGTGATGACCTCCCAGTGCAAAACAGTACAACCATAAGCTGGCAAATTGTAGGCAGGGCTAACTAATTTGAATCAACCTAGTGTGGGTTGCACTGGTGTGACCACAGGCAGGTAGACGATAGCCACATCATCTGATGTGACAGCGCAAGAGGGCCTTCTGAAAGGGTGGTCGTACCCTTAAGAGAGTGAAACCTCAGCGGACGTAGCCCTACTGGGAAGATGCATTGTAACAACATTGTTATGATTACTCAGTCGCACGCCTACGGAAGCATGTAATGGTCGACACTGTGAGATAATCATATCTTGTGGGTAAAGTGTACACCCTCTGCAGAGTAAAAACTATTCGAATAGTCGTACCCACGGTCAAGGGAGGACATGAGAACTTAACTAGATATAGTTCTATTTCAAAAACTTTGTGGGTAGAATTAGAAAATGGTGGGCTACATAAAGCCCTGATTTGTGTTACCGTAGGTGTCACCCTAGTGATAAGGTAGGTGGTTATAACACTGAAATGTTAGCGTATGGTACAGAAGCCATGTAACGGTAGATGGAATCTATATTACTACTAATATTGCACTCTTTTACCCAAATATCATGTTTTACTTCAAACTACTAGGTCTTATGGAATTTCTATGTATCGTATTTTAAAAGCAATTTATGACAAATAAAACAACCCAATCCTTCCCTTAATAAGCCATGCATGTTATCTATTTGCATCCTGCGTATTGGCTCGTGGAGTACAGTTGGTTTGTGCTCACCCTCGCTCACTTAATTAATCTAGAATTAGGAGAGTTAGATCACTATGCCTTGGAATCCAACTGGTAAAGAAGATGAAGAGGCCAAGAACTAGGTCGCGAACCCTAGTTGGCTGCCTGTGGGCACATCCTGTGGGTCTCACCTGTGTGTTTCGTTTACGTTACACATTGTATTGATTCAACCTGATCGGCCCATGTGTAAGTCTACTATTATATTTATGTTTCTGCATGATATGAATTTTGATATTCTGTAGGATCGGAAATGGCAACAGAAGGGGGGTGAATGGTGCCCATTTTAAAAATCGCCCCTCAAAAGTATTCACGAAGAACTCTTCTCTCCGATAGTTATGGAAAACTATGAAGAGTAAGGTTCAGCTCTCTAGAACCACATACTAGCCAACCACGAGAGAAAGAAGCGAGAAGAAATCAAATACTAAAGAGAAACTACAAGAAACAGGGAGACAACCATGGGGCGGTCGATCGCAGCTTGAAGCCGTCGGACATCAGCCATAAGAAGCCGCCGATCAGACCAACGGCCGGTCAGACCACCGGCAAAGAACCGGTCTGACCGGCCCCTCTGTCCAAACAGCAGCACAGTTCGACAGAAAAGTGAACTTTCGGATTTTTTGCCAAATTTAAGGAAATTTGAGTAATGCTGCAAATCCTTGTGGCCCAAAGGTGCTAGAGGTTGTTCTAAATAGCAAGGAGACTCGAGGAAACAAGAATCCTCACCACAA
The DNA here is from genome assembly GCA_036346575.1 of Dendrocalamus sinicus. Classification (NCBI taxonomy): domain Eukaryota; kingdom Viridiplantae; phylum Streptophyta; class Magnoliopsida; order Poales; family Poaceae; genus Dendrocalamus; species Dendrocalamus sinicus. Next base: position 3,385,506 of record CM070658.1, read on the forward strand.
GAGCAAGAATCAAGGATTTAAGCAAAAATCTGAAAATGGGATAGACAATGAGGGTAATTTCAAGATTGCTCACCATTCTCAAATCCTTTGCTCAAGACCTTTTGAAATCAGTTTAGCAATGACAAGGGGACTTGAAAACACAAATCTTGAGCCATCTTATAAAGGGAATCAAAAGATTCAACTATCCCCTGACATGAAACCCAAGAAAATCCCAAACAGAGGAAATCTTGAGCTGAGCTAAAAAGAGAATCTTTGATATAACTAGTTGTCTCTTGGGAACTAATTGACCAAATGGTCTTGTGACACATTCCCATCATAGAGCACACCAAAAACCATTTCTCCAAACAAGATTTGCTCAAAATCCAGAGAATCAACCGAGTGAAGCAGTAAACTGAAACGAACAGAAAACTGGAGATAACTCAAATGGATTCATTTGCAAAGACATGAATGATTACATAGTAATTACAAGCATCCCACTACGTCCCCATACGCAGTTGGATGAAGGAAATGCTACCTCCCCACTACATGTTTGAGAGAGGTGCTCACACACGCAGAGAACACACAGGAGCTCACACACACTTCTTCTCCACTAGAAAATGAGCTCTCTCAACTGAATACTTGCTTTGCTACTGCCTTCTCCTCTCCATATGAAGGCCAAGGGCTCACCTCAAAGAAGCAAAACAAGAAATGTCATACCACATGCACTCCTCCACCTCACACACCATATGAGGCAAGGCTCAAACCAGATGTTTGGAGGGAAATCTGCCTCCACCTCCATTGCTTGAGTCAAATTACCAATTTGCCCCTCAATCACCTTCCCGGAAGCTTCCCGCAACTGGCACCTTTGACCGACTGGACCTCGACTCCTCCCTAAGTCTAGTCCATCCCGCGCCACGCACACGCACCGCACTCGCATCCCCGACCATCTGGACCTCCGACTCCTCCCTGAGCCTAGTCCCGATCCACTCGCCGCTGCCTGTCGTGTCCACCCGACACCGACCGAGACCTCTAACTCTACCTGAGTCTAGTCCGGGTCTGTTCCGTAGCACCCGACTGCAACCGACCTCCGAACCGTCTGGACCTCTGACTCCTCCCTAAGTCTAGTCCCGGTCCTCTCGTCGTTGCCAGTCGTGTCCGTCACCGGTAGCTCCAGCTCCGGTTCCTCGTCTCCCGACTCGCAACCACCTCACCAGCCTCGATCATCTTCGGCATCACCGACCGTCTGGACCTCAACACCTCCTGTGCCTAGTCCCGGTCCTCCTCGCCTCACCATGACCTAGCTCCGAAGTCCTGCAGCCACACAGACAAGCAAACCGTCACATAGCACCGCACGAAACAACATAATCAATATTAGCACAAGTAAAAGTACTCAATCCTAGAATACCCAAAACAAACTCAAACTCACTAAACCAACCGTCAATTACTCATCACCAACATGGGGATACCTCCACATGGTCTCTCAATCTCTCCCTTGATGAGTATATTGACAAATACAGAAAAAGTGCATAAAGTTGAGTTTGTTTAAAATCAAATATGGTCCAAGAGAAAAAGAATGATGCTAATGACCATGTTGATACAAGAAGCAAAAGAAAGAGCAATTTTTCCTCAAAGCTGCCAAGGCTCCCAAAATGTGGCTTTTTCTCCACTATTCTCCCCCTTTTGGCAATAAAGTCATCAAGGTTCTTTGGAGGAAAATAATGCATGGTGTGGCTGAATTTTATTCAATGCTAAGCAAATAGAGCCATGAAGATTATCCAAAGAGACCATTTAGTATTACACCAAGCCATAATTCATATGAATACTATCAAAATCATGACAAGATATGCATAAGCAAGCCAAGCCACATAAGTATGAATCTGAATATTAGATGAAATTTTGAGCATGTCAAGCCATTAAAGATCAAAGTGTAACTAGAGGTATCCAAGGATGATGCAAGCCATGTCAATAATCTAAGTGGAACCAAGAAGCTAGTATTGAGTCAATTTAGAGTGCTGCAAGTTCAAGAATGAATCATTTGTTCAAGCACTTTAGTATTTTTGTAAGCAAGCAAATTTAGCACAATGGACATATTTTTCTTTAAAACCCATGGTCGTTTCCAACCAAAATTTTAGTCATGTGCTAGATCTCAAGCGATATGCGACCATTCCAAGCAAGAAGCTTAAGGAGATGATCTTGGTCATCCAAAACTCCTCCTGAGTTCATGCCTAGTGCAATGGCAAGCAGTCTCATGAGAAAGAATTAGTGAGATCAGTTTTTTCGCACATAAAAAGAGATTTTTTTGCTTTAAACAGTTGTACTAACTCATGATTTATCAAGAAACTATCATAGCTCATTCTAAAGCTCAATTAAAGATTCAAAGTTCAACTTAGCCTATTTGACATGGTATGAATCATAAGAGGATAACTAAAGACAGACTTGTCTTAAGAAGTAACATGACCTGTCTTGATGCAAGTTATGCAATTTTAATTAACTTATCAATGGCAAAGGCTTGACGACACATATAAAGTAATGATCAAGCTAGCAATTAAGCACAAATCTTGGCAAGATGTAAAGCATTGTGATCATATCAACTAAGGATAATTATCAAGGCTCCATGAAATTATATTACAATGCAGAATGTTGAAATGCAAGAAAATCCAGCTCCCCCTCAACATGTGATGCACTTTTTAGTTCAAGTTGAGTTATGTCAATATTAAGCTCCAGAAGCTCCCAAATGAACTCCCCTAAACCAAAGCTAGAAACTGAGAAGCTGGGAAAGAAATCAGAAAGGGCAGTCCTTAAAGCATAGAGAAGATATAGAGGATACTATGGCTCAGACTGACTCTTATCTACCCCATATGACACTAGGACTATCAACTGCTCAACTGATCCACTAAGGAGCAAACACGTTCTCTGTCTACCCAAGGGTGGCCCAACCCTTGCTAGAACCTATAAGAAGTGAGTGAGCTCAACCTAGTGAGAAAAGAAGCAGCTAATAAGCAGCATCCTAGATCACAAGATGAGAGAAAGAAATCTAACCAGCTAGACGAGAAAAACACTCTAATCTATGCTAGGAGGACTAACTCAAATGCACCCAAATGCAATGCAGCAAAAGTGAGAACAGGAGCATAATATACATGATAAAGCAGTAAAGCGCAGAAACTCCCCCTCACTACAATCCATAAGGACAAACCACCCCAAGCTCTCCTCGCAAGGCTGAAAACCTAGAGCTATCCAAAGGCTTGGTAAAGATATCAGCCAACTGGTGGTCACTCTCCACAAACTGGAGCACTATGTCACCCTTCTCCACATGGTCTCTAAGGAAGTGATATCGAATATCAATGTGCTTGGTCCGAGAGTGCTGCACTAGGTTCGTAGCAATGTTAATAGCAGAAGTGTTATCACTAAAGAGTGGAACACTGTCTATAACTAACCCAAAGTCCCGCAGGGTCGAAACCATCCAAAGCACCTGGCTGCAGCAACGTACTCGGCCTCTGCAGTGGACTGTGCAACACCAGACTGCTTCCTAGAGGACCAAGAGATGAGAGAAGTGCCAATAAATTGGCAGGTGCCAGAAGTGCTCTTCCTATCTATCCTACAGCCAGCAAAGTCTGTATCCGAGTAGGCTCTAAGGGAAAGACAAGAAGAGGAAGAGTACCCGATACCATAGTCAATGGTAGCTCGAAGGTACCGAAGGATGCGCTTCACCGCCTGGCAATGAGATACGTGAGGAGAAGCCTGAAATCGAGCACAAAGACACACAGAGAAGTGTATGTTCGGTCTCGAGGTAGTGAGGTACAAGAGGGAGCCAATCATACTTCTGTACTCTTTTTGGTCAACTGGCTTGCCATCCTCATCTGGGTCAAGTGAAGCTATGAATGCCATGGGAGTTGACACAGGCTTACCATTACTCATGTCAAAGCGTCTTAGGAGGTCATGAGTATACTTGCCCTGATGCAAGAAGATACCTTCCCGAGTCTGCTTAATTTGGAAACCAAGGAAGAAGGTCAACTCACCCATCATGCTCATCTCAAACTCGGTGCTCATGACATCCGAGAACTGTGAAACAGAGCATGTGAAGAGCCGCCAAATTAAAGATGATGTCATCCACATAAATTTGGACGAGCAGAAGATCAGTGCCATGCCTATGAATGAACAAGATCTTATCCACCTTATCCATCTCAAAACCATGACTCAACAGATAGGACTTAAGCCTCTCATACCAAGCTCTAGGGGCCTGCTTAAGTCCATGCAATGCTTTGGAAAGCTTGTAGACATGGTTTGGGTATTTAGGGTTCTCGAAACTGGGAAGCTGTCTCACATAGACTTCTTCCTCAATAAACCCATTAAGGAAGGCACTCTTGACATCCATCTGGTAAAGCATGAAACCCTTAGAAGATGCAAAAGCAAGCAGGATTCTAATGGCCTCAAGTCTAGCTACAGGCCAGGGGCAAAGGTCTCCTCAAAATTGAGACCCTCAACCTGAGAGAAACCCTGAGCTACCAGTCTAGCCTTGTTTCGAATGACTACCCCATCCTCACTCTGCTTGTTCTTGAACACCCACTTAGTCCCAATGACATTGTGACCTCGAGGGGCTCAACAAGCGACCAGACCTTGTTTCTTTCGAAATTTTCTAACTCCTCATGCATGACATTGACCCAAGACTCATCAGAAAGGGCATGACAGACATCCTTGGGCTCAAAGGTGGCAACAAAGGCAGAATGGAGACAGAAATGTGACATGCCAGACTTCAAGCGAGTGACTCGCTCAAAGAGGTCTCCAATGATCTGCTCTGAAGGATGATCTTTTTGGATATTTCGGAGAGGTCCTGGATGAGATGAAGAAGTGGCCTCTACCTCATGAGCTGATAAGGTAGGAACAGAGCCACTAGCTCCAGAGAAAGCAGAAGGCATGGGCTGATCTCCTCGAGGTGCAGTGGAAGAAGGCACCTCAAGGGGAGGATGAGGAACTGGATCATGTAGACAACCCCCATCTCCATCGTCCTCATCATCCACAAAGATGGTCTCGGACTACTCTAAAGAACCTGAGATATCAGGCCTAGTCCCCGGACTGGCCTCATCAAAGGTCACCTCGCAGGTCTCTACCATTTTACTAGTTTCGCAGTTCCAGACCCTATAAACCCACGAAGAAGGCGAATAACCTAGAAAGATCCCATCACAAGAGCGTGACTCGAACTTATCTAGGTTCCCGGACTTCAGAATGAAACACTTGCAACTAAACACACAAAAATGAGATACACTGGGCTTTCACCCATATCTCAACTCATAAGAGGTGCGATGCAAGTGTGCCCTGAGAAAAACTCGATTTGAAACATGGCACGCGGTGGCTATAGTTTCAGCCCAAAACTTCCTCGGTGTAGAGTACTCATCAAGCATCGTCCTGGCCATCTCAACTATGGTACGGTTCTTCCTCTCCACAACGCCATTTTGCTGAGGGACGTATGGAGAAGAGAACTGGTGCTCTACACCGGTCTCATCGCAAAACCTCTCAAAGTAAGAATTCTTGAACTCCGTGCCATTGTCACTACGGATCGCTCGTAAGGCACCCGGAAGCTCAACAGAAAGCTTACTAAACAAACCCCAAAAATGGGTATATGTCTCATCCATCGAGGCTAAGAAAAACACCCAAGAATACCTCGAGAAGTCATCGACCACAACAAGAACGTACCACTTCCCTCCTGCTGACTACACTCGAGCTGGTCCAACTGTGTCCATATGGAGCAGCTGTCCTGGTGCATCAGTCATAGTCACTGTGACCGAAGGGTGAGAAGCGGCAACTATCTTGCCGTTCTGGCATGGAGCACAAACTAGATCTTTGACCATCTTGAGTTTCGGCAGACCACGAATGAGATCATGGCCGCTAACTCGGGTCAAATGGTCAAATCCAATATGACCAAGTCTCCTATGCCAGAAGGTAAGGTCGCGGGACTCAGAAGCAACTAAACACCTGAGAGGATCACCAGAAGACTCAACAAAAACAGTATGAAAGATCCTCCCATAACGAGAAATCCTGCAAACCAGACTACCCAAAGAATCAAGAATTTTGCTATTCTTTTTCTTGAAGCTCACCTCATAACCGCCATTGGTAAGCTGAGAGACTGAAAGCAAATTATACTGCAGCTTACTCACTAAGGCAACATCTTTTAAAATAAATGAATCATTAACGCGCACAGTACCTTTAGCGATGACGCGCCTAGACGAAGCGTCTCCAAAGGTGATCGTCTCATCACCTGGAGTACGGGCTAGGGAAGAGAACCAACGGGAATCTCCGGTCATATGACGAGAACAACCGGAGTCTACAAGCCAAACCTCTCCCTTCCCAGCCCGGCGAACCTGAGTCAAACAGAGAGTAAAGGCTCAGTACTAAGATAAATCAAAAGAGATTTTGGCACACAATACTGAGTCACACGCCGAGTAGAAGAAGTAGCCACACATGACTGACCTCTATCTACCCTACGCTCTCCGTCGCTCAAAGAAGCAGAAGGTCTATGTGCAGATTTGAAGCTGTTACTGGGTTCGACTGCTACGGGAGAGCGAGTCGGAGCACCGGCAGCATGCTGATCACGCCGCGGGTAGCCATCTCGACGGGGGAAACGAGATCTACCCTTAGAACGGCGGAAGTCACAACCAGGGGCATATCGAGGACGAAAACCAGAAAACTCAGTAAAATCAAGTCCTCGATGCTGCCCAAGCCCATCAAGCTGAACAGTCCTAGACCTCGTGTTGGTCTTAGGTGCACTCAAGGTCTGGGGCTGACCCTGAATACGCCTAAGTGCCTCAACACGGTCTCTATGCGCGATCTTGGCACGCCTGAAGCATCTCTCTATTGAGTGTTCATCCTTCTACCAGTTGGTACAATGGTACTTCACCTTCTGAGAGGTAGAAGTAGCATGATGAGGCTTCGCCTTCTGAGAAGTCGAAGCAACAGGTGGAACCACCTTACTGTCAGAGATCCCTTGGACAAAGACCGCTGATTTGAAATGAACTTTCTCAGATCTGGGCTCAATCTCAATCACACCTGCTACTATGGGTCTAACTTCCTCATATCCTCAGAAAAATCGTATCCTAGATCTTGATTGAATTTGCAAATCTTGGACGGGTCTAGAATAAGATTTAGCTTCTTCTTACCTCCTGCAAACCTCTCGAGAGTGTTCATAAGATACTAACACTCCCGAAAGAGAGAGGTGCAAGAAGAGCAGGGGGAAGAAGAGACAGCAAAAGGTAAGGGAGTAGAAGAAGAACCAATAGCAGAGGAACGGATGGCTTGTGCATGCACAGCCGACTCAGAAGGGACAGTCCTACTGCTAGCCAATTGGTTCACGTCGCTAGGCATCTCTACCAAACCCTCATGCTTCTTACCAACAGCACACACATTACAAGCAGATGGTTGCTTATCTAGAAGGTCCTTAGTTAGCTTCACACATTTTTCATCCAATGCCATCAAATCAGATTTTAGTTTGTCACAATTATTGTATGGTGAGCTAACAAGGTCCTTAGAAGCATATTGAGCCAATTTATTATTGTGATCAACTAATTCTTGAAACTGTTTAGAGATAGATTCAAGCTCAGCATTCAGCTTAGGACAATTCACATATGAAGCAATAGGCTCAAGTAGAAAAGCTTGTAACTCAGCAATTTTATGATCTGCCCTTTTTAGGTTCATCTTCAAATTATTACAACTTTCACAAGTCTCAGGCAGATCGAGAAGCATGGTATAAAGAACTCTAAATGCATTATCCTTATCCTCACATGAGGTGCAAGAAATAGTCTTGACAGTAGTAGATGAAAGAGAAGCTACCCTACTCATCTCTAGTTCAGCAAGAAGACTAATATTCTCCACCTTAATCATGTCAAGCTCAGAGGACAGACTATCATGAGAGGTCCTTAATTTCTCCATGTCACCAAGCAAAGCACAGCATGTATCACATTAGTCACAGGAGGGAGCAGATATAAGTGAAGTAAGCTCTCGTGACAATCTATCTACTTCCTTCTCCAACTCGTTACACCTAGCTCTAGATCTAGCATGAAATTTACTTAGCTTAAGAAAAGCATAATTAAGCTGGTCATAAGAGGGGTATACCTCGTCGGAGTCAGAGTAGAGCTCGCTGTCGCTCACGTCGCCCTCAAGGGCCATGAAGCACATGCCAGAGAAGTCGTCGCCACCCTTGGGGTCTTGCTCGTCCTTCCCATCATCATCACTCCACCCCTCCACCTCGCTGAGGTCGAGGTCGTTGAAGGCGGTGAGGACGCGATGGAAGAGCTTCTTGGCTTTGCCAAGGTTGCGGAACTTCTTGTCTTTGCTTGCGGCTTCTTGTTGCGGTTCTTGTCGGTGTAGACGTTCTTGCTCGAACCGCCAAAGTCATTCTTGCCCTCCAGCTTGGGGCAGTTTGCTCGAATGTGGTGGGGCCACCACACTCAAAGCAAATCACTCGACCTCCTCCTCTCTTTCTCTCCCTAACCCTCTTGTAAGCATGGGAAAATTTTCTGGCTAAGAGGGCTAGCTGGATTTCTGGAAGCTGTTCTAGTAGGCCATCACTCATCTCACAAATAGCAGCAAGAGAAAAACCAGAAACACCATCGGAGGGAAACTCAGAAGTCAAACTGGGATCAGTGACCAAGGCCATCGATTGTGACTTTGACTTACGAGAGACAATGTCAATCTCGTGAGTCTTGAGGCGTGAGTACAACACATCAAGAGTCAAAGTCGAGAGGTCCGTGGTGTCCTTGATGGTGGTCACTTTCATCTCCCACACACGCAAGTCCAAGGCTGCAAGCATCTGACGAGCGTTGTCCAAGTCGGGGTATGTGAGACCGACCGCTCGGAGGTTACTCAAGATCTTGTGGAATCTCGCGAAGCATTCATCAAGGGACTTGCCAGCGAGCATTTCAAACTTGTTGTAATCTCGCTTGAACTGGTCATGTCGTACCGTCTTTATTTGGGTGGTGCCCTCATGGTAAGCATCGAGGGTCTCCCAAATATCGAAGACCGACGAAGGATAATGATGTTCCTTGCCTTAGCATTCGCCTCAACATCAGCCATGTTTTCGGCATTTATGTTCTCATCGGCAGGAACAGCAAAGCGAACTTTGACCTTGCGCCAAATTGCATAGCCCTGGGCCTGAATGTAGGTCTCCATTCGACTCTTCCAAAAGGGATAGTCGATCCCATCAAAGATCGGGGGATCTTTAACTAGCTCACAGGCCAGTTAAAGATCTATTAGGAAGAGCTAACCAGCTCTGATACCAATTGTAGGATCGGAAATGGCAACAGAGGGGGGGTGAATGGTGCCCTTTTTAAAAATCACCCCTCAAAAGCATCCACGAAGAACTCTTCTCTCCGATAGCTATGGAAAACTATGAAGAGTAAGGTTCAGCTCTATGGAACCACATACTAGCCAACCACGAGAGAAAGAAGCGAGAAGAAATCAAATACTAAAGAGAAACTGCAAGAAACAGGGAGACAACCATGGGCGGTCAGACCGCAGGCTTGAAGCTGGTAAGACCGCTCCCAGGCAGCCGGTCAGACCGCTCACTATAAGCCGGTCAAACCGGTGACCAACGGCCGGTCAGACCGCCGGCAAAGAACCGATCGATCGCCCTCTCGTCGCACAAAGAAGATTGATGTAAAATCGAACTTTCATATTTTTTGCCAAATTTAAGGAAATTTGAGTAATGCTGCAGATCCTTGTGGCTCAAAGGTGCTAGAGGTTGTTCTAAATAGCAAGGAGACTCTAGGAAACAAGAATCCTCACCACAAGAGCAAGAATCAAGGATTTAAGCAAAAATCTGAAAATGGGATAGAGAATGAGGGTAATTTCAAGATTGCTCACCATTCTCAAATCCTTTGCTCAAGACCTTTTGAAATCAGTTTAGCAATGACAAGGGGACTTGAAAACACAAATCTTGAGCCATCTTATAAAGGGAATCAAAAGATTCAACTATCCCCTGACATGAAACCCTAGAAAATCCCAAACAAAGGAAATCTTGAGCTGAGCTAAAAAGAGAATCTTTGATTTAACTAGTTGTCTCTTGGGAACTAATTGACCAAATGGTCTTGTGACACATTCCCATCATAGGGCACACCAAAAACCATTTCTCCAAACAAGATTTGCTCAAAATCCAGAGAATCAACCGAGTGAAGCAGTAAACTAAAACAAACAGAAAACTGGAGATAACTCAAATGGATTCATTTGCAAAGACATGAATTATTACATAGTGATTACAAGCATCCCACTACGTCCCCATACGTAGTTGGATGAAGGAAATGCTACCTCCTCACTACATGCTTGAGAGAGGTGCTCACACACGTAGAGAACACACAGGAGCTCACACACACTCCTTCTCCACTAGAAAATGAGCTCTCTCAACTGAATACTTGCTTTGCTACTGCCTTCTCCTCTCCATATGAAGGCCCAGGGCTCACCCCAAAGAAGCAAAACAAGAAATGTCATACCACATCCACTCCTCCACCTCACACACCATATGAGGCAAGGGTCAAACCAGATTTTTGGAGGAAAATCTGCCTCCACCTCCATTGCTTGAGTCAAATTACCAATTTGCCCCTCAAGCACCTTCCCGGCAGCTTCCCGCAACCGCACCTTTGACCGACTGGACCTCGACTCCTCCCTGAGTCTAGTCCAATCCGCTTCGCTGCACACGACCGTACCCGGCATCCTGATCGCCTGGACCTCCGACTCCTCCCTGAGCCTAGTCCCGATCCACTCGCCGCTGCCCGTCGTGTCCACCCGACACCGACCAAGACCTTCGACTCTACCTGAGTCTAGTCCGGGTCTGTTCCGTCGCACCCGACTGCAACCGACCTCCGAACCGTCTGGACCTCCGACTCCTCCCTGAGTCTAGTCCCGATCCTCTCATCATTGCCTGTCGTGTCCGTCACCGGTAGCTCTAGCTCCGGTTCCTCGTCTCCCGACTCGCAACCACCGCACCAGCCTCGATCATCTTCGGCATCACCGACCGTCTGGACCTCAACACCTCCTGTGCCTAGTCCCGGTCCTCCTCGCCTCACCATGACCTAGCTCTGAAGTCCTGCAGTCACACAGACAAGCAAACCGTCACATAGCACCGCACGAAACAGCATAATCAATATTAGCACAAGTAAAAGTACTCAACCCTAGAATACCCAAAACAAACTCAAACTCACTAAACCAACCGTCAATTACTCATCACTAACATGGGGATACCTCCACATGGTCTCTCATGTTCTGTACTGTATCTGTGAGCACTATCTACTGATCTAGGGAATAGTATAGCAGAATCACAAAGAATTCTAGATTGTCAAATCTAGGTCCGACAAGATACAACTTAGAGCTTGCTCTCATGGCGGTTGAGACAGAGGAGGAGACGATGGCACCAGATTCAGTGACAATGATGGCGGACGATGGCGAGCGGTGGTGATGCAGCAACTATCAGGGCCGGTCCTGGGATTTTAGAGGCCCAGGGCGAAACTAGAAATAGGGGCCCTAGTATAAATATCTAAATATAAATCTACATGCACACACACACACACACACACACACACACACACACACACACACACACACACACATATATATATATATATATATATATATATATATATATATATATATATATATATATATATATATATATATATATATATATATATCTAATTTTACTAACAAACACTTAAAATATGTTATGTATTAAAGAAAAATTCATATAAAAGAGTTTATAGATATTACCTTAAAAATTTCTTCTAACACTTCTAGATGCGAAGTCATTGATGATGGTATTGATATCAATCTCATCCAATAATTTCTTCTCAATACATAAAGTTGCCAAACCGTTTAACCTCTCTTGAGACATTGTTGACATTAAATGATTCTTCAACAATTTCAACTTTGAAAAGCTTCTTTCAGCTGATGCCACAGTCACAGGCATAGTAAATAAAATCCGATAAGCAATAGAAATATTAGGATAACAATCCGCTTCTCTGACAAACTCAAAGATCTCCATAGCAGACATTGGTTTATCTGATAAAGTCAATTGCATAACACTTAACTCAGAAATTAGATGTGGACACTAATTAACAAAGCACTAATTATTTACAAATAACAGTCGATCTGTATTCTGTACTTCTGTAGATGTGGACACGCGATGCAAATATGCAATCAATTATCAATCGACAACGGACAATCATTCATGCAGAGCATGCAGGCCATGCAATGAAGCTTACCGGCTGCGCGTACGTAGTCACGTACGTAGACGGACAGACGGTAGACCGTAGACGTAGCGGTAGCGCGGCGGGCGCGCGGCTGGCCGGCTGCGCGGCGGAGACGCGGAGTCACGGAGAGACGTCTAGAGAGTACAGACGGGCAGACGGGTCACGGGCGACGGCCACTCGGCCAGGCCAACCTCGGCGGCTCGGCGCCTCGGCCGCGCGGCGTGATTGGCTGATTGCGTGAATCGCGTGATGGTGCTGGCGCGGCGCCGCCCTAGGGAACGTCCGAACGTAAAAATAAGATCTTCTGAAATCTGAAGATAAGAAGTGGAGCCGGATCCGGATCGTATACTTATACATATACCATGTATGCTAGTGTATGGGGGCCCCTGGGATTTGGGGGCCCAGGGCGGCCGCCCCGCTCGCCCCCCCTGGGCCGGCCCTGCAACTATGGGACTCGAGCAACCCATTTTGGGCACACGCACCAATGGTTGCGGCTTGGAGATAGCTGGCGACAGCGGAACTCAACCAGTTAAAGGGCATGGCATGTTGGTGCTACAATGATGCTTTAGTCAAATTGGTGGTTGTTTGAGTATCTGGGAGGTGACTGGAATTCGGCGGTGGTGATGGCTCAGCTCGGGGAGGTCTATGGAAGGGTGGCCATAGTGACCATGGTGACGTGGTGATGCACACGACGGCAACGACCTAGGGACGATGAGGCTAGGTGGAAAGCTAGGGTATAGCTTTGTGGTGATAAGGAGATGCTAAGAATGCAAGTAAATGGATTAGAAAGGAGACAGTGGTGAGGAATCAAATCTGGGGCTTACCGGTGAAGAATTGGGCATTGATGGTTACGGCACAATGTGGCCGAAGTGGAGGAAGGAGGGGTTCAGCAAGCCTGAGGTGGTGTGGAAAGAGATGGAGATAGTCGACGGGCTCGGCTAAAAAGGCGAGGAGAGGCGGCGGCGACAGCAGTGGTGCGGCAGCATGCTTGGCGCGTGGATGGTCACATGGTTTCAGCACCAAGACAACGACGTGGTGACAGTGTGGGAGTCGTTGGTCCTCCCTAGAGTAGGTGCATGAGATGGTGATGAAGAATAGTGATAGCGTGGTGTGTCGAGCAGTGGGCGATCAGGTTTGGCGGTGGTGTGAATTAACTGCGAGGATAGCACAACGCTGGTGTGGGCTATATTTAATGTTGAGTGAGGTGGCGAGCGAGGTGATGTGGGTGCTAGCGTAGCTTGGCATGAGCGAAGGCGACGACGAATCGAGGTGGCTCGGGCATGTGTGAACACCGGCAAGATGCAAGGCAATGAGGGAGAAAACGATTTGCATGAATATATTTCCTTAAGGATGAAAGCGTATTTTTGAAATAGGAAAGTGAATTTTTTATTGGGTTTTCTAGATTTGGCAAAAACTTCTAATTCAAATGAAATTTGCTCAAATTCAAAATTTTCAAAATTTTGGGTTATTTCAGCTATGCTTACAAAATAGGGCTAGAGATTGCTTCAGAATCTAGAGTCCTTGTGTGCATGGGTGCTACGAGCCAAGTATTTTTCCGGGTGGTAATGTGTTACATGCTCAAGCTAAAGCTGGAATGTCTTATGCGTGGAGAAGCATCCTGAAGGGGATCGAGCTGCAGAATAAAGGCATCATTTAGAGAGTTCGACATGGGCAGTGCATTAACATCTGAAATGATCCATGGTTAACGAGGGGATGGACTATTGGGATACAGGTATGCTACACTAGTATAGATTAAAATTTTCTATTATGTAAATTAGGAAGTTATGTAAGTAAGAGATTATAGATTGTTACCACTAGACACGCAATACAGTGGAAGTAGAGTTGAAGCGGTCGGTTTAACGTAGCGCGCGTTGGTGTAGTCGAAGTAGTCAATCATTACTTGGCCAACTGTCTCCTCCTTATGATCATTCCAATCAGCGTCGCAATCGTAGCAATGCTTATATTGAGATCCACACATTCAAGGATAAATGTCATGCGTTGGTGTGCTAGCACCAATGTGCAAAACAGGGGTTTTAAGAGGGGGAGGCTACGGTTCAGATGGGTGTGACATAGTTGCCCCTCAGCTCTGCACCTCTCTTAATATATAGCCTCCAATCGGATCTTTATGCGATACGATTAGATATCGTATCTAACTCAGAAAGCCTCTGATTAGATCTTTAACCAATATGAGTAGAGATCGTATCCCACTCGGAGAGCTTCTGATCGGATCGAATACGAGTAGAGATCGTATCTCAATCAGAGTTTATCATCCGGACCCTTATCATTCCAACCCATTAAGTGTATAATCCTGTAGGTTCATGTATATTCAGACATGGGCTGAAAACTTCTTTTCGATCCATAAGTCAGTAGTGGTCTCTAATAGTATATAACGGCTCCCAAATATACATAAAGATTATATTGAAAAACCTATATAGTGCTTATATATCGATTCTTTTGCCTCACGATACCAAATTGAACTCAAAGTGAGAAGTATGTCATCATATGATAGCTCGATTCTTTACTTGAACCTATAATGGATTACTCAGTTTGTGATTGACTCCTTAACCATATTCAGTATGGTTATGCACTTTCTTAATCCAACTATATCGAGGGGACTAGAGATATCTCTCCCGTTAAATAGGAGGGCAAATTCCATATTAATCGCTTACATTCCTCCGCATATTTCATAGTAAACCAGAAAACTAACATTATGACTATCAAGTTACGGAGTAGCGTTTGGCAATCTCTAAGAAAACTACTCCCTCTGTCTAATTTCATGTGGCATATTTTTTGAATAGCCTTGTCCATAAATATAGGACGTATTTCATGTTCCAATGCAAAATTAGTGTTATATTTTCTTTATACCCCTCATAAATATGCAGCTTTATTTGCTATTCTCTATAAGTTTACATTGAATATAGTGCTTAGAAATAACAATTAAGGGTAATATAGGCATTTTCATTATCTGCCTAGTGTATGTGCGAAGAGGAAATACGGCCTATAAATTTGGACAGAGTGAGTATTACATATCTAGAAAACTATGACTATATCAGGTCTAAGGATCACACATGTACTATGTATGATATCAACTAAGGATACTTAAGAATATAACAATTCTCGCAATGTCTCATGGTTGGTCAATCTAACACCATATTCTCTAACATATGTCCACATTATTGATTTGATACCCACATATCTATGGTCTATGAAACATGATCATCAATCAATATATGTACTGATTTATAAATCATAATTATTCCACATAATAATATAAGATCAGAGATAATTTAGAATAATATCAAAACATGAATAAAAATGTTCTACGAACAAGTCATATATTTATTGATCAATATAAAAGATATTTATTTAAGTAACAAAATAATATATTATTTAAAATATTATGAATATAGAAGTGATATAATCATCTTTATGATCGTCTTAGGGCATATTACTTACACGGACAAGGAGACCTATCACATCCCGTGGACAGAATGCCAATGTGAAGGTTTCAGAGCTAATTGACCCCGCAACGGGAGGCTGGGATGGTGCACTTGCCAATCAAACCTTCTGCCCAGAGGATTCGGCCATCATCCTTCCATTACCAACTGAGGATCAGATTGAGGATTTCACTGCATGGCATTATGATTCTAAAGGGCTATTTTCAGTCAAATCAGCCTACAAGCTGTTCACTGAAAATTCAGAGCAGACTGTGAGTAGGGGAGCAGGTAGTGGCAGTATTCATGTTCCGACAAACGGTTCAGGCTTTTAGTGGAGCAAAATTTGGCGGATCGGATGCCTCAACAAGGTGCGAATGTTGCCCTCCGAGTTAATCTGGAATGGAGGAGGGTTGATTTGGACTCACTGTGCCCGTTGTGTCGGAGGCTCGACGAAGATGGGGGACATCTTTTCTTCAAGCGCAAGGAGGCGAAAAATTGCTGGCGCATTATGCGAATGGAGGATGTTCATTTGCTGTTGAGTGAGTGCAACACAACAGAAGATGTTGTTGCAGCAATTCTGAACGAGAAGGAAGAAATGTGTGTTCGCATTACTACCTTTATGTGGAGTCTGTGGTTGAAAGAAATGTCGTGTACACCAAGGAGAGACCAAGGAGCGTTTCAGATATTTGTGCTATGGCCAGATACATACTTTTGAGTTGTTGGAGCAGCTTTCCAAAGCCCAAGTGAAGATTGAGAAACTGTTGCCGTTGGCTGCCAGACTGTTTGACATTCTAGTTTTTTTGGCTTTTGAGCAATGGCTTACTGTTGAAATATCAAAAATACCCTTGTTATAATGTCAGAGATGAATTTTATTACGATCCAATAATTCCGAAGTTTGCCATGGCATCATGAGATTTGACAAACAACGGTATGAATCATTCAAAGAAAAATAAGTCAGATCACATCAATAATTGGTATAATACACACCAATCAGTGATAATTCAATTCATGACCAAGCCCTAGAGTGTGCGGTTTGGTTTGGCGGAACACGGAAGGGGAAAACATGAGGAGAAAAAGAGAAAGGTTGAGACTATATAAACAATGGTATTAGTGGGTAAGGCATATTTCCAACCCACAAATGCTAAAATAAGCATCTCTTTTTTGCTTTTAGCTTATAGTTGTAAAGTAGCTTATGGCTTTTTAAAAACTTAGCTAAAAAGCCATTCATATTTGTTTGCTTTGAAAGCCAAGGAAAACCTAAACATACGGTCCTCATACATTTGCAGGATGCTCTGCACTGAAGCGGAAGCTCGTCTCCAGGCCCTACGTTATGCAATGGAAAGAGGCATTGTATTCGAAACTGATGAACTCAATCTGGAAGGGTCAGAACATGATCTAGCTGCCCAGGGTGTCTTATTTCGGGAGGCCAAATTCCTTGTGCTCTGTTTTTTGGGTGAGTTCAAAGTTTCGTTTTGTCTCCGTGGCTGTAATATTGCAGCAAGCACATGAACTCGCTAGGTCATGTGGTGGCACGGCACGATTCGTTCAGACCGATGTAATCCCTTTCGCGGCCAGCGATTTGGCTGAGCCTCAAGTTTCATGGAAGGGAAGGGAAGGGAAGCGAATCTGACGAGTTCCAGCTTAAAAACAAAAACATAGTCCACCGCGGAGAAGCGAGACACTGAGACACGTCGCATGAGAGAGAAAAGATTCAACTTTTAAGACCAACAACGCGTAAGAAAACCAACCAGATCTTTCTTCCCTTAAACCCAGAACCCAAAAATGATTGTGGCATAGCTACGATAGTGGATACAAGGTACTCTTCTTCATAGGAGGCATAGTACTAAAAGAGAGAGAGAGAGAGAGCTGGTCAGTAAGAATGAGAGGATCTGGTCTCTTCATATCTTTCTTGGGGTTTATATACATGAGTAGAGTACGATAAGAAATTTTCATGATACCCTTTAGTAATTACAAAATATGAGAGTACATTGGTACATTCCTCTATACTATTGAAACTATTATATATTAGACCAGTTGCAAGGCCCAGTCACGAGGTTGGGCCACCCCTGCTACAACAGTACTCCCTCGATAGTAAACGCCGAGGTCCTGATGGGCAAGCTGACGTGACCAACTATCCTAACCCCCGTCCTCTGCCAGCAAGCATGAAGATCTCGGTGAGCGAGCTGATGCAATAGGTAGCTCCAGCCCCTTCGATACCGAGGTTGTGGCCATATCGTTGAGGTTGTATTCCAACATGGGCAGTACGCAAAGGTGTAGTCGTTGGTCGGGCCACCCCTCCGAGGCGGTGCCTACGAGGAGTGCGGTGAAGTCCCACAACAGCCGATGGCACCCCGTCAAGGTTGAGCTTTCGAAGCGGAGTCGTGGGTCGGGCCGCCTCACCGAGGCAATGGCTACGAGGAGGGCGGCAAAGTCCCGTGATGTAGCCGGAGGCACGCCGTCGAGGTGGCACTTTCGAAGCGAAGTCATCGGAGTCTCGGTCGCGAAGTGGTTAAACGAAGTCACGCCCACGACATGATCAGACAAAGCATCTACGACCACCAGGTGGGTGGACAAGGTGATGACTACAAGGCGGTCGGGTGAGGTCACGACTGTGAGACAGTCAGACAAAGTGTCAACGACCACAAGATAGTCGGACAAGGTCATGACCGCGAGGCCGTCAGACAAAGTGTCAACAACCACAAGGTGGTGGAACGACGTCAGTACAACAAGACGGTCGGACCAAACATCAATGACCATGAGGTGGTTGGACAATATCATGACCACGAGGCAGTCGAACAAGGTCACGACCACGAGACAGTCTGACAAAGCGTCAACGACCACGAGGTGGTCGGATGATGTCACGACCACAAGACAGTCAGAGCAAGTGTTAAAGACCACGAGGTGGTCGGACGATGTCACAACTGCGAGGCGATCAGATGAGGTCACGGCTGTGAGGCAGTCGGACCAAGCGTTAATGACCACGAGGTGGTCAGACGATGTCACGACCACGAGGCAAAGCTCTAATGTGCACATTCCATCTCGCACCCTTCAGACTTGGGGTTAGCAAAGGCAGCGACGAGATGAAACTCTAACGCGCTCAGCCTGTCCCCCACCCTTCGGACTTTGGGTCGATGAAGCAGTGGCGAGACAAAGCTCTGACGTGCGCGGCCCGTCCCCCACCCTTTGGACTCGGGGTTGATGAAGGCAGCTGCAAGACAAATCTCTAAGGCACGCATTTCATCCCGCACCCTTCAAACTCACGGTCGACGAAGGCGGCGGTGAGACAAACTACTGGCGCGCAGCCCGTCCCCACCCTTCGGACTCAGAGTTGACGAAGGCAATGGTGAGAGGAAGATCTGAGGCACGCGTTCCGTCCCGCACCCTTCGGACTCATGGTCAATGAAGGCAACGATGAGACGAACCTCTGGCACGCCACCTATCCCCCACCCATTGGACTCGAGGTATATGAAGGTTGCAGTGAGATGAATCTCTAATGTGCGCAGCCCATCCCCCACCCATTGGACTCGTGGTCAATGAAGGCAATGGCGAGACAAAGCTCTCAGGCTCACGTTCCGTCCCGTACCTTTTAGACTCATGGTCAACGAAGGCGGCGGCGGGACAAACCTCTGGTGTGTGGCTTGTCCCCTACCCTTCGAACTTGGGCTCAACGAAGGCAATGGTGAGACGAAGCTCTGAGGCACATGTTCCATCCCACACCCTTCAAACTCACAGTCGACAAAGGCGGCAGTGAGATGAATCTCTGGCATGTGGCCAGACGCCCACCCTTTGGGCTTGGGGTCAACAAAGGCGATGACAAGACGAAACTCTAACACGCGCAGCCCGTGCCCCACCCTTCAGACTAGGGGTTGATGAAGGTGGCGGACGGAGTCACGACTGTGAGGTGATCGGGCAACGCATCTACGACCAAGAGGTGGTTGGATGAAGTCACGACCATGGGACTATTAGACGAAGTCGCAACCACGAGATGGTCGGATAGGGTCTCGACCGCGAGGCTGTCGGACAAAGCGTCTATGACCACGAGATGGTCAGACAAAGTCACAACCGCAAAGTGGTCAGATGAAGTCTGGACCACAAGGTGGTCGGACAAAATGTCTATGACCATGAGATGATTAGACAAAACATCAATGACCACGAGGTAGTCAGACAACATCACGACCGCGAGATGGTCAGACCAAGCATCAATGATCATGAGCTGGTTAGATGAAGTCACAACTATGAGGTGGTTGAACAAAGCATCAGTGACCATGAGGCGATCGGAGTTGATAGCGAGACGGCCAGACAGGGTCATGATCGCGAGGTAGTTAGATGAAGTATCTACGATCATGAGTTGGTCAGATGAAGTCTGGACCACGAGGTGGTCGATGAAGGTGGCGGACGGAGTCATGACTGTGAGCCGGTTAGACGAAGCATCTACGACCACAAGGTGGTCGGACGAAGTCATGACCGTTAGGCGATCGGACAAAACATCAATGGCCATGAGGTGGTCGGACAAGGTCACAACCACGAGGCAGTCAAACAAAATGTCAATGACCACGAGGTGGTCGAACGAGGTCTTGACCGCAAGGCGGCCGGACAAAACGTCAATAACCATGAGGTGGTCGAACGACGTTATGACCGCAAGATGGTCGGACCAAGCGTCAACGACCACAAGATGATCGGAAGAGGTCATGACCGCGAGGAAGTTAGACAAAATGTCAATGACCACAAGGCGGTTGGAGTCGCGACCACGAGACGATCGAACAGGCTCTCGACTACGAGGCAATCAGACAAAGCGTCTATGATCACGAGGTGTTCAGACAAGCGTCTATTAGCATGGTCCACTCCCTGGTGAGGTGCTTTCGGACAAGTATGTGGATACTTTGGGGCAATTTTTTAAGGCGCCATTCACCCCCCCTCTGTTGCCATTTTCGATCCTACAGTTGGTATCAGAGCCGGTTAGTTCTTCTCGATAGATCTTAACCGGTCTGTGAGCCATGGAAATGGACAAGTATTCCACCAAGCCCCTTTCTTTGATGGGATTGACTATCCCTTCTGGAAGAGTAGGATGGAGATCTACATTCAAGCTCAGGGCTATGCTATCTGGAGGAAAGTCAAAACGCGCTATGTTGTTCCTGCCGATGAGAACATCAATGTGGCGAACATGCCCGATGTTGAGGTAAATGCAAAGGCAAGGAACATCATAATCCAAGGTCTTAGCAGAAGCGAATTTGATCGTATTTCTCATCTTACGTCGGCCTACGACATTTCAGTGACTCTCAATGCTTACCATGAGGGCACCACCCAAATCAAGACGGTACGACAGGACCAGTATAAGAGAGATTACAACAAGTTTGAAATGCTCACTGGAGAGTCCCTTGATGAGTGCTTTGCGAGGTTTCACAAGATCTTGAGTAACCTCCGAGCGGTCAGTCTCACAAACCCCGACTCGGACAACGTTCGACAGATGCTTGCAGCCTTGGATTTGCGAGTTTGGGAGATGAAAGTGACCACCATCAAGGACACAACAGATCTTTCGACTTTGACTCTTGATGTGTTGTATTCATGCCTCAAGACTCATGAGATTGACATTGTCTCTTGCAAGTCGAAGTCACAGTCGATGACATTGGTCACCGATCCTAGTCCTGCCTCTAGATCTTCTTCTGACACTGTTTCTGAATTCTCTCTTGCTGCTCTGTGTGAAATTGACAATGATCAACTAGAGCAGCTCCCAGAAAACCAACTAGTCCTCTTAGCCAGAAAATTTTCTCATGCATACAAGAGGGTGAGGGACAGAAAGAGAGGAGGGCCCGTGATTTGCTTTGAGTGTGGTGGCCCCAACCACATTCGAGCGAATTGCCCCAAGCTGGAGAATGGCAAGAATGACTATGGCAGTGTGAGTAAGAACGACTACATCAATAAGAACTGCAACAAGAAGCCCCCAGCTCATGCCTAAGGCAAAGAGAAGAAGTACCACAACCTTAGCAAAGCCAAGAATCTATTCCATCGCGTCCTCACCGCCTTCGGTGACATGGACTTCAGCGACTTGGAAGGGTGGAGTGACAACAACGGCAAGGATGATCAAGACCCCAAGGATGGCGATGACTTCATCGACATGTGCTTCATGGCCCACGAGAACGACGTCAGCGACAGCGAGCTTTACAGCGACTCCGATGAGGTATGTTCCTCCTATGACCAGCTCAATGATGCATTTCTGAAGCTAGGAAAATTTTATGCTAGATCTAGAGTTAGGGTTGTTGATCTTGAGAAGGAAGTAGAGCTAGGGTTGTTGATCTTGAGAAGGAAGTAGAGATATTGTCACGGGAGCTTGCTTCACTTATATCTGCTCCCTCCCGTGACGAATGTGATACTATGACTTCTCATGATACTATGACTTCTGAGCTAGACTTACTTAAGGTGGAGAATGTTAACTAAATTAGAGATGACTAGGGCTGCTGCTCTTTTATCTACTATTGTTGAGACTACTTCTTGCACCTCATGTGAGGATAAGGATAACGCTTTTAGAGGTCTTTACACTATGCTTCTCAATCTGTCTAAGACATGTGAAAATTGCAATAACTTAAAAATGAACTTAAAGAAGGCAAATCATAAAATTGTTGAACTGCATGCTTCCTTACTAGAGCCCATTGTTTCTTGTACCAACTGTCCCAAATTAACCTTTGAACTTGAGTCTGTTTCCAAATAATTTCAAGAAATGGTTGATCATAACAAGAAATTGGCTCAGTATGCTTAGGGGTGAAAACGGATCGGATTCGAACAGATATTGCTGTTACCATATCCTAACCCATATTTTTTTCTCCGGATTCGGTACCAATCGGATTCGGTGTCAGATCGGTCGGGATTAACCCAATTCGTTTGCACCCCTACTTGTTTGTAAGGAATGCATATAGTGCAGTAAATGGAGTAGGACGCACTGACTTGATGTTACTATTTAATAGCTGATGTGGAAGATTTTATTTTACCATTACAAAAGAAAATGAAACGTCAAATAGTAGCACTAACCTGAAATCATACTTGAAGACGATCGATTCGGACGGATATTCGGACGGATATTGCTGTTACCATATCCTAACCCATATTTTTTTTCTCCGGATTCGGTACTAGTCGGATTCGGTACCAATCGGATTCGGTGCCGGATCGGTCGGGATTAACCCGACCCGTTTTCACCCCTAAGTATGCTTCTAAGGACCCTGTTAGCTCACCATGCAATAACTTTGAAAAACTAAAATCTAATTTGATTGCATTGGATGAAAAATGTATGAAGCTAACTAAGGGCCTTCTAGTGAAGCCACAATCTGCTTGTGTTGTGTGTGCTGGTGTGGGGGAGAAGCCTAAAGAAGTGGTAGAGACGCTTAGGCACGAGGACCAAACTGCAGAAGTAGGACTATCCCTCCTGTTCCTTGCGAAGACCTCAAAGTTGAGGCGGCTGTGCATGCACATGCCATCCGTTCTTCTGCTATTGGTTCCTCTCCCTCTCCTTCTACTGTCTCTTCTTCCCCCTGCTCTTCTTGCACCTCTCTCTTTCAGGAGTGTCAGTATCTTATGAACACTCTCGAGAGATTTGTTGGAGGCAAGAAGAAGCTGAATCTTATTTTAGATCAATCCAAGATTTGCAAGTTCAATCAAGGTCTAGGAAATGATTTTCTAGAGTATGTTAGGAAGCATCCACCTGCTGTTCTCAGACCCATAGCAGCAGGTGTGATCGAGATCAAGCTCAGAACCAAGAAAATTGAGTTCAAATCTATGGGCTTTGTCCAAGGGATCTCTGATAGTAAGGTGGTAACACCTGTCGCTCCGACCTTCCAGAAGGCGAAGTTTCATTATACCATCTGTCAGAAGGATGGACATATGATCGAGAGATGTTTCAGGCGCACCAGGATCGCACGGATAGACCAAGTTCAGGCTCTTAGGCATATTCAGGGTCAGCCCCAGACCTTGAGTGCACCTAAGACCAACACGAGGTCTAGAGTTGATCAACTTGATGTGTTTGGGCAGCATCGAGGACTTGGTTTTTCTGAGTTTTCTGGTTTTCATCCTCGATTTTCCTTTGGTCGTGATATCCGCCATCCTAAGGGTAGATCTCGTTTCCCCCGTCAAGATAGCTACCCGTGGCGAGATCAGCATGTTGTTGGTGCCTTGACTCGCTCCTCCATAGCAGTCAAGCCCAACAACAGTTTCAGGTCTGCTCATAGACCTTCTAGCTTTCAGAGCGACAGAGAGCATAGGGTAGTTAGAGGTCAGTCATGTGTGACTACTTCTTCTGTTCGTCGTGTGACTCAGTATTGGGTGCCAAAATCACGTTTGATTTATCCCAGTACTGAGACATCCCTTTCTTGTTGACTCAAGTTCGTCGGGCGGGGAAGGGAGAGGTTTAGCTTGTGGACTCCGGGTGTTCTCAACACATGACCGGAAATTCTTGTTGGTTCTCTTCCCTAGCCCGAGCTCCATGTGATGAGACGATCACCTTCGGAGATGCCTCTTTTGGGCGCGTCATCGCCAAAGGTACAATGCGCGTTAATGATTCTTTCATTTTAAAAGATGTTGCCTTAGTGAGTAAGCTGCAGTACAATTTGATTTTTGTTTCCCAGCTTACCAATGACGGTTTCGAGGTGAGCTTTAAGAAAAATGCTTGCAAAATTCTTGATTCTTCTGGGAGTCTGGTTTGCGGGATTTCTAGATATGGGAGGATCTTTCGTGCTGATTTTGTTGAGTCTTCTGGTGATCCTCTCAGGTGTTTAGTTACTTCTGAGTCCGTGATCTCACTTTCTGGCATAGGAGACTTGGTCATATATTCATATTGGATTTGACCATTTGACTCGAGTTAGCGGCCACGATCTCATTCGTGGTCTACCTAAACTCAAGATGGTCAGAGATCTAGTTTGCGCTCCTTGCCGGCACGGCAAGATGGTTGCCGCTTCTCATCCTCCGGTCACAGTGACTATGACTGATGCACTAGGATAGCTGCTCCATATGGACACAGTTGGACCAGCTAGAGTGCAGTCAGCAGGAGGGAAGTGGTATGTTCTTGTTATGGTCGATGACTTCTCGAGGTACTCTTGGGTATTTTTCGTAGCCTCGAAGGATAAGACATTTACCCACTTTCGGGGCCTTTTTAGTAGGTTTTCCATTGAGCTCCCAGGTGCCTTACGAGCGATCCACAGTGACAATAGCACGGAGTTCAAGATTCCTACTTTGAGAGGTTTTGCGATGAGACAGGTGTAGAGCACCAGTTCTCTTCTCCTCACGTCCCCCAGCAGAATGGCGTCGTGGAGAGGAAGAATTGAACCTTGGTCGAGATGGCCAGGACGATGCTTGATGAGTACTCTACACTTAGGAAGTTTTGGGCTGAGGCGATAGCCACCGCATGCCATGTTTCAAACAGAGTTTTTCTGAGGGCACACTTGCATCACACCTCTTATGAGTTGAGATATGGGTAAAAGCCCAGTGTATCTCATTTTCGCGTGTTTGGTTGCAAGTGCTTTATTCTGAAGTCTAGGAATCTAGATAAGTTCGAGTCACGACCTTGTGATGGGATTTTTCTAGGGTACTCGACTTCTTCGCGGGCGTATATTGTCTGGAACTGCGAGTCTAGCAAGGTGTTAGAAACCTGTGAGGTGACCTTCGATGATGCCAGTCCGAGGACTAGGCCCGATATCTCAAGTTTATTAGAGCAGTCCGAGCCCATCTTTGTGGACAATGAGGAGGATGGAGATGAGGGTTGTCTACCCGATCCAGTTCCTCCTCCCTTGAGGTGCATGCTTCTACCACTGCACCTTGAGGAGATCAGCCCATTTCTTCTATTTCTTCTGGAGCTAGTAGCTCTGTTCCTACCTCGTCAGCTCATGAGGTTGAGGCCACTTCTTCCTCTCATCTAGGACCCTCTCGTCATATCCAAAAAGATCATCCTTCAAAGCAAATGATTGGAGATCTCTTTGAGCGTGTCACACGCTCAAAGTCTGGCATGTTTCACTTCTGTCTTCATTCTGCTTTCGTCGCCTCTTTCGAGCCCAAGGATGTTAGTCATGCTCTTTCTGATGAGTCTTGGGTCAGAGCCATGCATGAGGAGTTAGAGAATTTTGAGAGAAACAAGGTCTGGTCGCTTGTTGAGCCCCCTAGAGGTCATAATGTCATAGGTACTAAGTGGGTGTTCAAAAACAAGCAGAGTGAGGATAGGGTAGTCATTCGAAATAAGGCTAGATCAGTAGCTCAGGGTTTCTCTCAGGTTGACGGTCTAGATTTTGAGGAGACCTTTGCCCCTGTAGCTAGGCTAGAGGCCATTAGGATCTTGCTTGCATTTGTAGCGTCTAAGGGCTTCAAACTTTACCAGATGGATGTAAAGAGTGCCTTCCTCAATGGGTTTATTGAGGAAGAGGTCTATGTTAGGCAGCCTCCAGGTTTCGAGAACTCCAAATACCCAAACCATGTCTACAAGCTTTCCAAAGCCCTGTATGGACTTAAACAAGCCCCTAGAGCTTGGTATGAGAAGCTTAAGTCCTATCTGTTGAGTTATGGGTTTGAGATGGGTAAGGTAGATAAGACCTTGTTCATTCGCAGGCATGGCAATGACATTCTACTCGTCCAGATTTATGTAGATGATATCATCTTTGGCGGCTCCTCTCATGCTTTTGTCTCACAGTTCTCCGATGTCATGAGCACAGAGTTTGAGATGAGCATGATGGGCGAGTTGAGCTTCTTCCTTGGATTCCAGATCAAGCAAACTCGGGAGGGTACCTTCTTGCATCAAGGCAAGTACACTCGAGACCTCCTGAGACGCTTTGACATGAGTGATGGCAAGCCGGTGTCAACTAAAATGGCATCAATAGCTTCCCTTGATCCAGATGAGGATGGCGAGCCAGTTGATCAAAAAGAGTACAGAAGCATGATTGGTTCCCTCTTGTACCTCACGGCCTCGACACCGGACATACACTTCTCCGTATGTCTGTGTGCTCGATTTCAGGCTTCTCCTCGCGTATCTTACCGCCAGGCGGTGAAGCGCATCCTTCGGTACCTCTGAGCTACCATAGACTATGGTATCTGGTACTCTTCCTCTTCCTATCTTTCTTTTAGAGTCTACTCCGATGCAGACTTTGCTGATTGTAGGATAGATAGGAAGAGCACTTCAGTCACCAGCCAATTCATTGGCACTTCTCTTGTTTCTTGGTCTTCTAGGAAGCAGTCCGGTGTTGCACAGTCCACCGCAAAGGCCGAGTATGTTGCTGTTGTCAGTTGCTGCAGCTAGGTACTTTGGATGGCTTCGACCCTGCGGGACTTTGGTTAGTTATAGACAGTGTTCCACTCTTTTGTGATAACACTTCTGTTATTAATATTGCCAAGAACCCAGTGCAGCACTCCCGGACCAAGCACATCGATATCAGATATCACTTACTTAGAGACTATGTGGAGAAAGGTGACATAGTGCTCCAGTTTGTGGAGAGTGACCACTAGTTGGCCGATATCTTTACCAAGCCTTTGGATAGCTCTAGGTTTTCAGCCTTGCGGGGGGAGCTTGGGGTGGTCTGTCCTTATGGATTGTTGTGAGGGGGAGCTTTGTGCTTTATGCTTTACTTGTTTATATGCTTCTGTCTCTCTTTGTTGCATTGCATGTGGGTGCATTTGGGTTAGTCCTTCTAGCATAAATTAGAGTGGTTCTCTTGTCTAGTTGCTTAGACTTCTTCATCTCATCTTGTGGTTTCAGGATGCTGCTTATTAGTTGTCTCTCTTCTCACTAGGTTGAGTTCACTCACTTCTTATAGGTTCTAGCAAGGGTTGGGCCACCCTTAGGTAGACAGGGAATGTGTTTAACTCCTTAGTGTGTTAGAAGACCAGCTAATAGTCCTAGTGTCATATGGGGTAGATGAGAGTCAGTCTGAGCCATAGTATCCTCTATATCTTGTCTATGCTTTAAGGACTACCTTTTCTGATTTTCTTGCCAGCTTCTTGTTTTTATTGCTTTGGTTCAGGGGAGTTCATTTGGGAGTTTCTAGATCTTAATGCTGATATAACTCAACTTGAACTAAAGGTGCATCTATTGTTGAGGGGGAGCTGGATTTTCCTGCATCTCATGTCATTCTGCATTGTAATATAACTACATGGAGCCTTGATTATTATCCTTTTATGACCAGTTTACAATGCATTACATCTTGCCATGATATGTGCTTAATTGCTAGATTTATCATGACTTTATATGTGTAGTCTAGTCTTTGACATGATAAGTTGATTAAAAATGCACAACTAGAATTAAATCATGTCATGTTAGCTCTTGGGACTAGTCTGTCTTTAGTTATCCTCTTATGCTTCATGCTATGTCAAATAGGCTAAGTCGAGTCTTGAATCTTTATTGAGCTTTAGATTGAGCTATACTAGTTCTTTTATGAAGCATGAGTTATTATTAACTTCTTGTTCTTACACTAAAATTCAGCAAAAGCAAAAAGATCTCTTTGGTGCGAAAGAACTGATCTCACCAATTTTTTCTCATGAGACTGCTTGCCATTGCACTAGGCATGAACTTAGGGGGAGTTTTGGATGACCAAGATCATCTCCTTAAGCTTCGAGCTTGAAGTGGTCGCATAAGGCTTGAGATCTAGCACATGACTAAACAAAGATTTTGGTTGGAAACAACCATGGGCTTTTAAAAAGTAAAATCATGTCAATTGTGCTAAATTTGCTTAATTACAAAAGGACCCAGTAGTACTTGAACAAATGATTCATTCTTGAACTTGTAGCACTCTAAATTGACTCAATTCTAGCTTCTTGGCTCCACTTATATTATTGAAATGGTTTGCATCATCTTTGGATACCTCTAGCTAGATTATAATCTTGGATAACTTAACATGTTAAGAAATTCAACTAATTTCTTATTGTGACTTATTTGGTTTAGCTTGATTATACATGTTTTGTCATGATCTAGATAGCATTCTTATGTGTTATGGCTTAGTGTAATACTTCAAAAGTCATTTTGGATAATCTTCATGGCTCTAATTGCTTAGATTGCATAAAATTTAGCCATTTCATCCATCTCATGATTTACTTTCCTCCGTGCATCTTGATGATTCTATTGCCAAAAGGGGGAGAATAGTGGAGAAAAAGACATAAAAGGGAGCTTTTGAGGAAAACTTGCTCTTTCTTTTGCTCCTTTGTCAACATGGTCATAAGTTTCCTTGTCATTCCTTTTAGGCCATGTGTGACTCCTTTTCTTTTTCAAACAAACTCAACTTTATGTTTTTCTGTGTTTGTCAATATACTCATCAAGGGGGAGATTGAGAGACCATGTGGAGGTGTCCCCATATTTGTGATGAGTAATTGACGCTTGTGTTAGAGAATTTGAGTTTGTTTTGGGTATTTCATGCTGTAGTACCTTCTTTTAATGCTAATGTATGTGTATACTGTTTCAAGCGGCGCTATGTGATGTTTTCTTGTCTGTGATGTCTTCAGGACTTTGAGGTGGAGTCGTGGTGAGGCATGGGATGACCGGACTAGGCACGGGCAGTGCTGAGGTCAAAGCGGTCTAGAGATGCCAGACCGAAGATGGCGAGGACTCGAAGTGGTTGCGAGGCATTGACAGCAAGAAAGGAGGAAGCTTCCAGGAAGGTGTAGCAGGGGCATTTCGGTAAAATGTGCAAGGCTACAAAATGGAAGCGGATTCAGTTGAGACTGATGGGTAAAGGGTTGTAGCAAACGGGTCGGAGACCCGGTAGTGAAGGCTAAATAGAGAGGGTTTAGGGTTTGAAGGGTATGCTTGTTTTCCTTCCATCCTGGTTCCCTCTTTCTCTTTTGTGAAAGAGCCATGCAGTGGGTGTTGGACTGCACTTCTTCATTTTCCATTTTGAGGGTGTGAAGTCATGGAGTGGGTCTTAGCTGCCACTTCTTGGTTTTCCTCTTGTGGATCACTCAGGAGGGGAGTGTTGTTATATAGCCTGGCAGCTGAGGGTGTGAGGTGTGTGGCCATGACATGAGTTCTGCATGTGAGCTTAGTGTGCGTGTGTTCATCTCAGTTGTGTGGTAGCTCAAAATATTAAATCATGTATGGGGTGGCTGTAGAACTCTTGAGTAATGTAATCATTCATCTCTTTGCATCTATTTCAGTTTCTGATGTTAAGTATTGTTTTGGATGATTTCCCTGCGATGCCTCTATTCATCTTTGTTGATTTTCATTTGAGATGAATTCTTGCTTGTGGTTTTGTCAAATCCTTGTTGCTCTGAACTAGGAACCTTCTCAAAGCCCCTTGGCTGCTATATTCCTGAGAGCAATCCTTTTATCAGCTGGATTCTTCCCAAGAGTTGGTTCAATGCTTTTCCTCTGTTTACAAAATCTAGGGTTTCGGAGGCAGAGCATTATCGCCTTCTTGATCTTTTAGCAATTTGTTGGCTCAAGCTTGTGTTTTTCCCTCTATGGATGCTTCTCAGCTGTAATCCAAAGTTTCATGAGCAAAGGATTGTTGAATCATGAGAAATATGGATTTTGTCCCTTCCTGCTAAATCTTTTTGGCAAAAATAGCATTCTCCATTTTCAAGTGGCCTGAGTCTGGATCTTCTTCACCCTAAGATGGATATGTTGTTTAGTTTGTAGTCCTAATGGTTTGTCCTGGGAAGAGCAGCACATTTTCATGAATTCTCTATTTTTTGGTGCCCTTCAGTATTCTCTGTTCAGTTTTTCGGCCTGCGTAGTTTTCTGCTGTTTGTGCTCTTTCGCTGGAGGTTTGCCCAGTCAGACCGGCCGTTCAATGGCGGTCAGACCAGAGGCCAACCGGCGGTCAGACCACTAACCCTAGTGGTCAGACCGGCCTAGACACGGCGGTCTGACCGGCCAAAGCATTGCGGTCTGATCGGTTTGGCCGTAATCTGGTCTGTCCTGTTTTCCTTTCGTTTCAGTGGTTTTGTGATCTGTTCATTTCTCCAGTGAGTGTTCACTCTTTTTCTTCATAGCTACTATAGCTATCAGAGAAGAAGTATGTGAATACTTTGTGGCGATTTTTAAAGGCACCATTCACCCCCCCCTCTGTTGCCATTTCCGATCCTACAGACCATATGGATGGTTGTAAATAAAGTGATATTGAATAATTGATATTTGGATTGCTTTGGATTTTGCGTTTGTGAAAGTTTTGATCGATCGCGGTTGATGGTCTCAAGTTCAATTGGTTTCAGTCTGCTCTAAGTGGTTTTTTGTCTTCTTAGAGTCTTTTTAGTTGCTCTGAGTAGTTTTGGACTAGTTTGATCAGGTCCGAGTGGCATCAGATGGCGTTCAAGTATCAATGGAGTATCGGACGGTATTCAAGTAGCTCTGGAGCATCAGACGGCTTTTGAGATGCATCAGTACATTGAACTGCACTCGAGTGACATTAGAGGATCGCACGGCTGAATGACCATAGTAGATTTCGACCACGGTGGCTTTCGATCATAACAGACTTCAACCGCATTGGTTATGCCTCAGAGTCATTTACAATCACATTCGACTACGTCCATGTTCTACTTCGACCATATCCAGTGTCGACCACGGAATATCGACTACGGTAGTTCGACCACATTCGACTTCAACCATGACAGAATGGCCACTAAAGGTAATCATAGCTACAATACTTTTTTATGGTCGTAGCTACAGTACTTGGTCGGTACTCGATAGTCGTAGATTTTACTGGTCGATAGTCGAAGGCTTTGCGGTCGATGGTCGTAGACTTTGCAGATTACTGTTATAATTGTAGACTTTACGGACTACTATTATAGTCATAGACTTTGTAGTCTTGTTTTCATAGTTGTAAACTTTGCAGTTTGCTATCATTGTCTTTGGTAGTTGAAGGCTTTGTGATCAGTTGCTATAGGCTTCATGGTCGGTACTCGTAGACTTCATGGTCGGTACAAGTACTTTAATTCTTGTGATCTTCGAGTATATTGAGTACTCATGTGCGGGTCAGTAGTTGACTGATCTGGTCAGAGCGGTTATCAGTGATACTCAGTGATCGATGGTGCGGTGTTTGGTTGATGATCGGTAGTCATAGACTTGGTGCTCGATACTCGATGGTTTTGGTCGGTAGCGATGTTTGGTATCCCTAAGTGTTTGGAGAGGAGCTGTAGTATTTCCTAAGTACTTGTGGTTTTCATGTACTCGTTGAGCTAACAGTCGTAAGAAGTTGTATGGAGCTGATTGTGGTAAGCGATGGAATGTGTGGTCGTAGACGACCTGGTTGATGACCGTGGATGGTTTTGTTCTTGTCTATGGATGGACAAGGGTGGTGTGAGTGTGTTTATGTGTTCTGATGACGGTCAAGTTGTGGATAAATTGTGCTAAGAAATGTTTCTTTGGTCTTTGCATGTGTAGGATGGCGTAGAGATGATTATGGTCTGTGACAAGGAGGACCGAGACTAGGGTGGGGAGATATGAGGTCTAGATAGTTAAGGATGTCACATGAGATGGTCGGGCTAACACTGGAGTACATGGAGATCAAAGGTGGTAATGTGTGGAGAAGCTACAGGCCTAGAGGCTTCTACACAGAGGTTGATGATGCGAGATGAAGTTACAGGAGGTGCGTTCCTGGATGCTTCATTACACGGTGAGATTGGAAACATTATGGAAGGAGTCAGTAATGGGAAGAGTTAGAGATTTGGTAAAACCTGTGTCAAGAAGAGTTTCAGGTCCCTTGATTTAAGAAATAGGATTTCGTGTTTGTGTTTGAGTCGAACATAGTTTAGGGCTCTTGCATATAAAAGCAGAGGTAGGTCAAGTGTTTTGGTCGTGGCTTTGCAAGGATTTTTGTGCGAGAGTTTTTGGGGTACTGTGAGGGCGCTTTGTAGCCACAAATATGGTACAAAAATAATAGATCAGATCTATTCAAAGAAAAGTTCATCAGCGGTGTGTTTTTTAGCATCGCTTTTCTATGTTCTTGGCGATGTGCTAACGCATTGTGATCTGGCGTGCTATGAACATGATGTTGTCTTTGACTTGTACTCATTTGAGCAATCGAAATGTTCAAGCGATGAAACGATCGAAGCCAATGACCCTATCGAGTTCATAGAAAGGCGTACAATCATGTGGTGGTCATGATAAGGCACATGGCCATAGCATGTTCGTACAAGGGGCCTACGACCTCCCGGAGGTTGTGGTAAGGCTTACAACCATATTATGGTCGAAGGAAGGGTCTACGATGCCATGACTACTAGGTGGTTAGGCAGTTGTCGACGACAAAGTCAAGATGAGAAAGTGGTCGTAGAATACCCAGCAGGGCTGAGGTTGATGAAGTCGGAGGCATGGAGCCTAGGTCGATGGAGACCGGAGGGCGTGGAGGCCGGCGAAGGCCATGCAATGTTCGGTGGAGGCTAGCGGAGGCCACGTGAGGTTCAACAGAGACCAACAGAGGCCATGCGAAGTTCAACTGAGCCAAGGCTGATGAAGTCGAAGGTGTGGAGCCGAGACCAACAGAGTCGGAGGGCGCGAAGGCTAGCGAAGGCAATGCAATGTTTGGTAGAGGCCAGCGGAGGCCACGCGAAGTCCAACAAAGGCCAGTGGAGGCCATGCAAAGTCCAACGAAGTTGAGGCTAATGAGGACACGACCACAGAGAGTCGATCGAGGGCTGACAAAGTCACGGCTCGGACGAGCATCGACAAAGTCACGACCATGAGGTGGTCAAACGAGCGTAATGAAGCTTCGACCCCAAGGGGTCAGACAACATCGCTGAAGGTGCGATAGGTGTCGATGAAGTCGGCGATGGAATGAAGGCTTCGGAGTAGGCGCTCTATCCCTACGCTTCGGACTAGCATCGACGAAGTCTCGACC
The DNA here is from genome assembly GCA_036346575.1 of Dendrocalamus sinicus. Lineage (NCBI taxonomy): Eukaryota > Viridiplantae > Streptophyta > Magnoliopsida > Poales > Poaceae > Dendrocalamus > Dendrocalamus sinicus. Next base: position 3,418,926 of record CM070658.1, read on the forward strand.
GTGAGAAGGTCGTAGCTATCGGTGAAGAGTTGACCATGACACGATCATAGATGAAGACTTACGTGTCTACGACTAAAGTGTGGTCGGACAAAAATCTTTGATCATAAGGTGGTCGGACGGGCGTCTACAACCACTAGGTGGTCAGACAGAGTCGCAGAGGCTCGATAAGCTATGGCTGACGGCCAGAGCCTGTCTTTGCCATGCGCGGAGGTCGACTCCCTGGTGTTCGGCGACGAGAAACGCCGCTCTACCTCTGCAGCTTGGAGCCGATCTACGTCACGCACAAAGATCGACTCCCTGGTGTTCAGCGACGAGAAATGCTGCTCCACCTCAGCAGGTGTGATGGGGCAGCCATCGAAAGTAGCTCTGGATATAGCAGCATTTGGGGTGCTTGCGGCACGAACACTCTAGTGGTAGCCTTCTCTAGTACCTTTCCTTGTGTGGTCTCCATGAACAATGCCAACTGTTGTGGCATAGCTACAACAGTAGATACAGAGTACCTTCTCTATGAGAGACATAGTACTAAGAGAGCTGGTGAATAAGACTAAAAAAAATCTAGCTACTTTATACCTCTTTTAGGGATTTATATATATAAGTAGAGTATGATAGAAAATTTTAATCATAGCCTTTAATAATTACAAAATACAAAGGCACTTTACTATATTTCTCTATACTATATTAGGGTAGTACAGTCACGGCCGTCGGGCCACCCTTCTACAACAGGCGCGGTGTCTCCGCCGGCTCCGTGGCGGCGGGCGGCCTCGGCGTCCTACCACCACACGGTCCAGGCGGTGCCGCGGGAGACGGCTGGCCCGCACGCGGTCCTCGCCGGCGCCGGCCCCGGGGAAGGGGTCGCCCACCGGAAGCTCCTCAGCGCCGACAGGAGGCAGCTCGGAGAGATGCTGAAGTAGTCGCCGTACTTCCTCTCCACCCCCGTCCGCCTCCAGGTCCGCGCCGGCGAGCGATCCACCGCCGCCCTGCGCTCCGGCACCGTCCTCCCCATCAAGGTATTCCAGCGTTTCTCGACTTCCCTTCAAAGATTGCATCCATTCGTTGAGCACGCATCGAAGAATTTCTTCTTTGGGCACGTTTAGGGTGGGGCTCGTCTTGTGTTCGACTAAATGCACATTAGTGCAATTGCTGCTCTGAATTGCTGGTTGCTTGATGGTAGGATAGTTATAGCCACTGCCTGGTTCTTATGCTACCTTCGGAGAAATTGCTCGGACATACCAATCCTCCTGATCATCGTTTGTCTCCTTTATTGGTTCGGTAGCCCAAAGAACGATTCCATTTTTACGTGCTTGTTTCCTGCTTGTCATGTAGTTCGTCTGTGTACTTCATCTGTGTAGTTCTATGTTGCAAAGTTCCGGTGAATCAGTTGTGGAAAATAATTTTTGGCTTTTAGCGATTATATGTCTAGCACCTTTGGAGAAATTGGTTGAATATGCTGTGAGTCGAGGAGGTCTGTACTTTGCACCGCTTGGCATGCCATGTGTTGTGGATGATCTGTTGTGCTCTTGTGTGTGCAGGTGCATAGAGATGAAACAACAGGGAATACATTGAACTTGGTGATGGTGCAGGCAGATGAAGGAACAATGCTGAAGGTGAATTTGCCTGGAGAGTTCAAGGGGGAAGATGTCTGCCCTGGGTTGAAGAAAGGTATCATGTTGTTCTTTTCTTTTTTTTTTGGCAACATTCCGTTGGTATACTCAGTAGTGATGATAGCTTAGAAATTTAGATGGCATACCAACATAGAAATGCGCATTTCTCAGTACTGAAGCACATGCTAAGAATTGCCCTCTGGGGTAACTAGTGTTGTATAACATGCGGTTTTAGCATAAATTCAGAATTAATTCCAGCATAATTAATAAGACTTTGAATGTAAATGATTGCTCTCAGAAGGCTAATTGCACAAGATTTAATCTTGGCCCTCACAACCATGACAAAAGTTCAATCTTGATTATATATGACAGCCTATAGATTTGATCTTAAGCTTAAATCAAATCTTGCTATTAAAGAAATTAACAGATCATGAATATAACTTGTTGGACATCAAATAAGATCACAATAATCAATCTAACATTCACTTGACAGGAACAATATTGATTATTTCAGCATAACAAAGCTACGAAATCAACTACAGTGAATGAACAAATGTGCACAGAGCACAGGACTGACACAATGTGCAGCAAGTAATACACAATAATATCAATGATCAGAGTATGGCAAATAAAGCCAGTCGAATACTCTCAAGACCTGATCTATACTCGAGATCATATATAATTTCAGTTTCATGTCTTTTCATCACCGAGCAATCAACCTATAGAGACTCTTTGCAATTACCAATCAGTGATAACTGAAAGATACATGAAATAGATCATGCAAATTGCAAAGAGTAAACAACCGAAATACTCACAACACCGGTGATACTTGAAATCACCGAGAAGAAATCAGATAGGGCAAGGCAAGCGCTTGGCGCTGTCCCAGAAAACCAAACGACTCGTTATGCCGTGCACGGAGGCGAGGTAGACGGAGATACAATGCCATCCTCCAAGCTTCGGATCACCAAAGCTTGAAGTCGAGGGTCAGGGAAGATGCCACACAAGACCGACGAGCGCTCCGGCCAAAAGCACTCGAGAACACAAAGATCAAGCCTCGATTTCTCCTTTTCAACTCAGCAAAAACCGAATCCTGCCCTCAATGGAAAATTCCTAAAGTTTCTCTGTGTCAAATCTCAAAAGAAATGGCACAAGGAAACCGCACAGGAGAGGAGGTGATTCGGACTGCACAACCACCGGCGCCGGGGAAGAGCTTGGCCAGCTGCCCTCAAAAGCTCAAATCGAGACACAGCCGAGAGGAATAGGAGATCGAGAAGGAGAAGAGGACTCACTGCTTTCAGTGCCGAAAGGAAGAGAGGGGAGGTCACCTTAAATAGGGACGTGAAGAGGCGGTGGTGCCTCCGGCTCCGCCGCCATCTCCATACAAATCGGTCGCCTAACGAAAAGGTCAAGCCGAGCTCCCCTTTGGCGCACGCGAGAGAGACGGCCGAAGGCCTTATCTCTTCCTCCGTCTCACTGAGAGGGGACCGTCTCTCCTTTTTTTTTTTTTTTCCTTTTACAAATTGGGAAATTACCCAATTGCCCTCAGGAGTCCAACAACTAGATGCCCAAATTGTCTTTGTGAAACATATTAGTCATGGTAGTAAGCACTTGGTGTAGTTTTAAAAAGGCAGTCATTGTTGTGTGGTTACATTAATAAACTGTCTGCGCTTTCCATGCCTTCATGCTGAGGTGCAGTGAAGAGTTAGGAGTTAGGACTGGGGGATATATCCTCGCATCTATTGAATATGTCAAAGTAATATTGCATGTGAGTTAAAAGGTATATGCTTCTGAATAGGATCTTTTGTAGTGAATATTGTATATTGAGCAAGAGAATATCCAAAACCTTTATCTTGAAATATAGTGATGTAGGATTCCTCACCAAGTCATTTAAAGCTGAAGAGATTTTCTGATTATAGCTTTACTCTACCTATCCACAGTTATTTGAAATTTGTGTATCAGACCTCTTGAAATTTGTGTATCAGACCTCTTTAATGACATCAAAACCTATATTTCAGGTAGACAAATATTTCAGCTTGCTTATCGATAGACAATAATTATAAATAAAAATGAGATGCAGGTTGTCGGCATGGTTGAATATCTTGCAGTCCAAAGATGGGGTAGGCAAGTCTGGATTATGGGGGGTGTTGCTGGGGTGTGGGCCTGCATGTTGGGCTGGGAAGTGGGTACTGAACAGGAAAATAGAGAAATTTTAAAACATGGAGGTTTTTTTTTTGGTTGAGGCTTGTGCTTGTGCACGAGCCTATAAGTGTGTGGGAGGAAGCGTGGGCTTCTTACCAGGAAGTTGGCATAAGCCTATCGAAGTGGTCGCTTGAAAAATACCTTGTTTTCTGATGTTTAAGCTTGTGGAGGTTTTAAGCTTTATAAAGCAGTTAGGTCCCTTCAAGAAAGTGTAGTGCTCATGTATTTCGTTTGTGTGGTTTTACCTACATCCGTTAGTCTTAATTAAGACATAAAACAACAAAACTAGCTAATAATTTTCTCATGAGACATTGCTACATCATAAATTGAACCTACTTTGTATTCTACCATAACCAGGCAAAGCTCAATCTCAGCATATCTAGCAGAACACAAATAGACTATTTCCCTTTGTCTGAGCAGGTGCATATGTAAACTACTATTCCACTGTAGATAATATCTGGTATCCTTTCCTCTATTTTCTTTTTGTTTTGTTAAGATATTGGCCTTATAAATATCAAATTACTCCCTTTTTTTCCATATAAATGTCGTTTAGGACATCGCCACAGTCTCCAGGGCACACATTTGACCACTGCCTTTTCTAAGTATATGTTATTAATAATTATGAAAATTTAATCGTATGAAAAAGTTCTGTTGATGACAAATCTATTAATATCATTTCTAGGTGAAAAGTATTTTTTTGTGTGTGTATATTAGTGTACGGCTTTGGGTTTTAGCATTGTAGGTTTTATTTTTTTTTCTCGAACACGCAGGAGAGCTGCGTATCTTTGCATTATAGGGAAAGGAAAAAGGTCCAAACAAGCACCCATCTTACTAGGACCAAGGTAAGGGGGTGAGATACAACAACAAACTTAGAAACGACCCAACTGAACCACAAGGCTAGCCTAGAGATCTAACCGGTTTAGCCCAAGACCCTGAAGCTTGGAAGCCCCAGCGAGAGACCAGAGATGAGCTTCTAATTTCAGGTTTCTTAGTGTATTAGGGACACTTGGAGAATCTCCTCAAAACACACGCATTTTTTGCTTCCATAACATCCAGGCACCCAAAATGATGAGGGTGTTGACCCCTTTTTTCTGAGCTTTGCAAACTCTTTTGCTAGCTCTCCGCCACCAATTAGCGAAACAATGTTCAGTAATGCTAGGCACTAGCTGCTGCAAGTTAAGTGCATTGAGCAACCTATACCAAAACTGTCTTGCAAAGACGCAGGTTGTAAGGATGTGCTGAACAGTTTCTTCCTCTTGATCACAAAGTAGGCATTTATCCGGATGAGACAACCCACGCTTTGCAAGCTGATCAGCAGTCCAACATTTATCTTTCATGGCAAGCCAGAGGAACATTTTGCACTTCGGGGGAGCCCATGATTTCCAAAGCCGACGCCATGGTTCAAAAGTGACGGAACCATAGAAGAAAGCTTTATATGCCGACTTAGAGGAGAAGGAGCCTGAGGTCTCATGTTTCCAAACATGCTGGTCATTATCTGTGGTTAAGACAAAGGTGTCAAGAAAATCCCAAATCTGAAAGAATTCCATCAGACCAATCAGAGTCAAGCCGCCCTGAATGTCCTTCAACCATGTACGATTGTCAAATGCCTGCTCCACTGTGCGAGATTTCAGAATTTTTGCCGGCACTGTAGCAGCAACAGCAGGGGCGATATCCACTAATGTGCAGCCATAAAGCCATCGGTCAGTCCAAAATAAAGTGCTTCTACCATTTCCCACATTTGTGATCACCGAGATGGCAAACATGGCTTGGACATTTGGATGTGTAGGGATGTCCAAACCATGCCAAGCTCTATCAGTTGTGGTTTTCTGCAACCAAATCCATTTCATTTGAAGAGCCCATCCCATTATCTCCAAGTTTCGCAAACCTAATCCACCGAGCTCCAATGGCCTTTGCACTTTTTCCCATGCAACCAAGCAGCAACCTCCATTGACCTCCTTCCGGCCTTTCCAAAGAAAACCTCGTCGAATCTTGTCTATGGCCTTGATGACTCCTTTCGGCACATTGATCGCAACAAGAAGGTAGACAGGGATAGCTGAAAGGACAAACCTTACAAGAGCAGCTCGGCCTGCTTTGTTCAAGAGAGCCGCCTTCCAGGTAGGTAATTTATTTGCCACCTTTTCTATCCACGGCATAAGGTCTCTCATACACAATTTCTTGTTAGACAAAGGTAAACCCAAATATGTGCAAGGAAAACCTTTAGCAGGACGAGAGAGTGTTTTCAACAGCCTGAACCACTTCTGTCTCACATCTCATTGGTATGACATAGCTCTTGTTCAGATTAGTGCGCAGGCCAGAAGCTTTACCAAAGCATTCAAGAATTCCTTTTGTAATTCGCATCTCATTTTCCACAGGCCGAATGAAGAGGGCTACATCATCCGCATAAAGAGAGACGCGTTGCCCCAAAGCATGACGAGACAGCGGCTGTAGCAGACCCTCCTCTTCAGCCTTGGAAAATAAGCTATTAAGAACATCCATGATGATGATGAATAGCATGGGTGAGAGAGGGTCTCCCTGCCGAAGGCCCCGCTGGTGAGATATGGAAACACTAGGCTCACCATTTACCAAGATTTGAGTGGTAGCAGAAGCAAGAAGACCCGAGACCAGATTACACCACCGCTGACCAAAACCAAGGTGAGAAAACACCTCCATAAGAAAGGACCAAGAAACTGAATCAAACGCCTTAGAGATATCCAATTTAAGGAAGAGGCTCGGAACTTTATGTCGGTGCAGCAATTTGATAGTTTGCTGCACAAGGATGAAATTATCATGGATGCACCGACCCTTCACAAAAGCACTTTGATTGGAAGCAATCATTGTGTTTAGTTTAGGTGCCAATCTGTTAGCCATGATTTTTGTAACCAGTTTTGCAAAGCTATGCACTAGACTTATGGGTCTGAAATCTGATGGCAGAATAGCATCCGGCTTCTTTGGAATTAAAGTCAAATAAGCCGAATTCAGCAGCCCCAACTTGACCATGTTCCCCTGCTGCAGCACCAAGAAAGCCGCCAAGAAATCTGTTTTGATAATATGCCAACAAGCCTTATAGAACCTCCCTGTGAAGCCATCTGGACCCGGTGCACGATCTGCTGGAACCATCTTGATGGTTACCCAAACTTCATCTTCAGTTATTGGGAGCTCTAGGTCGAAAAGGTTATAATCACCTCTATGAAAATATCCCAAGTCAAGCGTTTGAGTCCGGGGAGGTGCTGTGCCGAGAAGGTTTCCATAGTAATCTACCAACACTTGCTGTTTCTCATTTTGCACTGTGACAATCTGCTCTCCAACTTGCAGATTTGAGATAAAGTTCTTTCGCTTTCGAAAACCCGCTTGGAGATGGAAGAAGGACGTATTAGCGTCACCATCCTTCAAATATCTGATTCGAGAACGCAGTCTTGCTATGGTTCTGTCCAAAGAAGCTAGGACAAGACAATGTCGTTTTAACTCACATCTCAACCAATCCTCCACTGGTGTTAGGGGCCGGCTGTCTCGGGCAATCTCCAACCGGTGGAGAACTTCACGAGCAAGAGCCAACTGAATTTTAATATGACCCACCTCCTTTTGGCTCCAAGATTGTAGCTCCTTTGTGAGACGCTTGAGTTTCAGCGAAACTCTTTCAACTGGACAGGTGGTGGTGACTGGTTTGGCCCAAGAATTGGCTACAAGATTCTGAAAACCAGGAAACTTGGTCCAATAACTTTCGAAATGAAACCTCTTCTTTACTTGAATCCCATCCTTGAGCCCCAGAACTAGCGGACAGTGATCAGAAATCTCCGTTGCTTGGCTTTGAAGGATACAGCTGGGATAAATATTCTCCCAATCTGTTGTACACAGGACCCGATCGAGTTTAACCAAAGTTGGCGACTCTCGCTCATTCGACCAAGTGTATCTTCTACCCAAGAGTGGAATCTCCTTAAGCTCCATCTCATTTACAAAGCGCCTAAAACGGCCCATCATAGCTCTGTTGATGTTGACATTACTTTTATCTTTTGAGGAGAAGATTAAGTTGAAGTCACCTGCCACACACCAAGGTCCGGGATAGAGACTCCGGACTTCCCGCAATTCAACAAGAAATGCAATCTTGTCAGCATCACTTTGCGGTCCATAGACGCCCGTGAACCACCACTCAGGTTCATCTACACCCTGGAACTGAACCGAGACGGAATGCCTATGAATGCGGTGGGAAATAGCAGAGAAACCACCATCCCTCCAGGCCACCAGAATACCACCTCTAGTATGCTGCGCTGACAGAAAAACGAAGGAGCTGAAATCACGCCCAAGAAAGGAGAGAATATCTTGATCTGAGATGTAATTCAGTTTAGTCTCTTGGAGACAAACTATGGCTGGCCGACACGCATCAACTACTTTCCTCACTGTATCCCGCCTTGCTTTGTCATTGAGACCTCGAGCATTCCAAATCAAAATTTTTGAACTAGCCATAGAAAAACTAGAACACAGCGACCATCAACAAACCCCCAGCAAACTGAACATCAGGAGGGCACGAAAGCGTTCGCATTGCGAACTTGATCCTCCGTAGGCGCGTTCCATCCAAAAAGGGCTGTGAGAGCAAGCAAATGTTCCCTGCTTAGGGGCCTAGAGAACACTTGTGTGTAGCGCTCCATAGCCTCCTCGAGAGCTTCGCCATCGGTGAGTAGGCTCACTTGCGACATACCGTAGCGATGATTTCCGATCAATTTCGGCGACAAGTGCGCTACACGCTTACTGCGTCTAGGAACAAAGCCTGGAGGCAAGGTCTTTTTTCGACGTTTCTGAACCACCGGAACAGGCAGCAAGGAATTCAAGGTCATCGACACTCGTTAGGTAAAACCACTAGTTGGTGACAATATACCACATCTCGGCGATCCTTCCTGATTTTGCGTCCTTGGCATGCTCACTCTGTTCCTCTCAGCATGAGTCGAGAGGTCATCAGCCAGAGGCGAGGCATTGCGAGCGGGACATCGGAAGTTCCTCCAATAGCAAGGCGGGCGATGGCGGCGTCACCGGCGATAGGCTTGCGCCTACCACCTGATGGGCTGCGTCGGGAGGCGAGAGGTATCGACCACGGCGGATCCGGATTAGATACTTGGCCTTGGTCTAGATTTCCGCGAAACATCCACCAATGGGAGGCATGGGCCATCAACCATCGGCGGGCCAATCACGCCCATGGTCGGAGACGGAACCGGCTACCACGTCTACGACACTGGGCTAAGATATCTTGTTTTGGCGTGGCGTCGCCGACGAAAGAAAATCTTGGAGGGTCCGTGGACTCTAACTTTCTGTAGAGTGCAATCGGGAGGACTAGCGGGTTGAGCAGACGTTGGTAAATTCAGAATTGAGCCAGGAGTCTCGGAGGAGCGTGGGAGGCGGCATGCATGGCAAAGACCCCAAGCTGTTGCCTCCGTCGAGCACGTTCCACGGTCTCACCGGCAGAATTCAAGGGGTCGCACAATTATCTTGAGATGTCGGTATGAGCTCGGTGTATTGGGAAACCCCATCTGTTGAGAGATACTCGAAGGCCCACCTTGTCTCGGCAACCGGCAACCATCAAAAGCTGCCGTTGAGAGCCCGAGACCCATCATCAATACGCACCGAGCCGCCACGGGAGAAATCGAAGCAATCCTTGTTGCATGGATTAACCGCTCACCATCAAGATCTGCTGAGATCGAGAGGCGGAGAGGAACCGTCGGCGTCTGCTGGCTGCCCGAGGTTGCGGTGGAGAGTGGGACCCAACCTTTCACTGACCGGCCGCCGCGCCGAGCCACCATGGCCCGAAGTGTCACCACCAGCGTGGCCGGAATTGGACGGCGGGGAAACGGCCGGTTAGCCGTGACCACCGCTTGCACAGCAAACTGAACAACGAAGTACTTGAACGTAGGGGCTGTTGTAAACCCACCAGGCGATCGACTGAGGTGGAGCTGGGGAGGAAGAGAAGGTAGCTTAAGGAGGAAGCTCGACGAATAACCAGGGAGTCTGCCTCGACGTCCAAACTGGCCGCGAGCACCGCCGCTACGTCCCCGACGGAGACCAGAGGATCTTCAGCAATGATCGACACTACGACCGCCTTTGAGAGGTCCTCCTCGGCCCGAGCAACACGATCTGACCAGTCGATGATGCAAGACGGCATCGAAGTAGGGTCGGCCAGCGAGTTCGAGGGTGCCACCGTGTCAAGATCAGGCCGGGGATCAGAAGCTGGAGGAGATCCCGAACAGTCTTGAGCAGATTGCCGGCGAAAGCGTGACCGCCGCCGCCGCCGACGCGGCCGCCCGGCGCCTTCAGCGCCGGATCCCGAAGCCTCCTCACCGGCCGTGATCATAGGAGTTTGCTGCTGAGCGGGGGCGGGGCCTTCAGCAGGGTCCTGCGTAGGTGTGATGCGCCGCCAGACCTGGGAGCGAGGCCGGGACACAACTCGCTCCACCGCAGGCGAGAGACGACGCCAAACCGAGACGCGCGCCGGAAGGCCACCAGCGCCGCTTTCGCCGCCAGCCGTCGATCTAGGGTATTTTAAGGCTCTCATCTCTTTGATTTTGAGAAGGTTATATTCCTAATCTACCCTAACTTGTTTGGGACAAGGCTTTATTGTTGTTATTGCTGCATATATTTGGAAACAAGGGGAGTATCGTTTTGCCCACTTAAGATACAAAAGAACCATGTCGTCATAATTCAGGATAGTGAGGAATGGCTATCAAAGTTTCGTAATAACTGTTATTTACTATTCTGTAGGCATTCCAATAGTTTGGTCATAATTTAGGAAAAATGAATTATGGACAGTTTGAAAGTTCCATAACAATGTATTGCTATGCTGTAGGCATTCTAATAGTTCTGTACACTAGGTTCGATGCATTTTGGAAGTTCATTCGTTTCTATTACAAGGGGCATGTGTTTTCTCTATTATTTACTTCCACATCAACTATGCGTGTGTGGTCCAGACCTGTCACTAGTCATTGTTTGTATCGAACATTCTCGTATAAAGAATCAACCATGACTTTGGTACTTCTGCAATGATAAATCGTAATCAATAGGTCCCAAATATGCTTCTGATTAGGAAAGCCAGGTCGATTTATGAGAGGGACAAGTTCTGACACTTAATTGCCACTGGCCTACATGCCGACTTTAATGAGCTTATCGTCTTTCAGAATTCACATAAGCTAGCTTCTCGGAAAAGCTTGGTGTGAGGGGGCTTACACTGAATACAGATGTGGTTTAAGCTTTTCTGAGAAGCCATGGCAGTAGCACCCTTTTTATGATATCGTAAGCTTATGCTCAAGATCTCCCAAGCATGCCCTTAAGTTGTTTAAGCAGTTTTTGGGTTAGTGCCACAGTGAGCGTAGTTGAAGAAAACATGTCAGAAAGCATACAGCTCATGGTATGTGTATCAAGTCAACACTCTGAGCAAGGGAGGACATGTTGGTTGGCCCATCTGTTCAAAATTTAACTTGCCGCTCTGTCCTTGTGTTTGCATGTTTGTTGTTATTCGGGGTTTACTGGCAGTCCTTTTACATCTAATTCTGGGGTTTAGAATGACTTCTTATTAAAGATTTATTTAACGTTTTGATGGCCCATTACCTGACAAACATGATGTCTACTACCACCGATCACAAAAAAAAATGTGTCGTTATTTACTTTCGAAGTCTTCATGATGTAACTTTGACCGTTGATTTCTACAAATCATATAGTTGTGATATAAGATTATAAAGTATTTTTATGAGAAATATACCTATGTTAATTTGATATGGCCAATCAATATATTTACAAAGACATTCTTGATCAAAGTTGCATGGTTTGATAGCATGCTACAAACAGTGGCACGCTATAATTACTGTTTGATGAAGCATCATACGTTGCAGCTTGGATGGGAGTGACTATTCATCTACCTTCACTACTCGATGAGTCATTTGGTACTCTCGAAGTCTAGCTGGCTCAAGATACATGACATGCTAACATGATGCATCCATTATGCCACCGAAGATCTGCCTGTATATGTGGAACTTGGATATCTGTTTCATTTCATCAGCTTTTTCTTCTTTCTTAGATATCATTGTATTGTAACCATGTTACTATGCAAACCTGTGGAAAACCAATATAACTAGTTATACTGGAGTATTATGGCATGTTCAGTCTCCGCAGCAATCTATACCTTTTTTATGTGGATTATCTAGCTCTTGCTTTGGTGTTCTTTGATGTAATTTTCTACTTTCTGAATTATTCTCTTGCTGCGCTTGACCTGACTCTCGAATTCAATCGAGAAAGCAGGTGGCTTTTTGCAGAAAATAAGGACCAGCTGGTTGTATCTCTGCCCAGCTGAGCACATCCCTCCAAAAATTGAGGTGGACCTGACAAATCTTGCGATTGGAGATAGGTTATTAATGAATGACATCCCCGTCAATCCATTGCTCAAGTTACCGAGTAAAAACGAGACCATGCTTGTCTGCAAGATCTTGTCCCCGAAGCCAGTTGAGTAGGAAGCCATGCAAACTTTCAGAGTTGAAGATGATGTACCTGAGGTGGTATCTCTTGCTCTGGGCTTGCTTTTGGTATCTCTTTGCTAGGTTCCAATGTGCTAGTAGATTCACACAAGTTATCGTGTTCAAGATATGAACGAACCAAGTGAAGAACAATGGCAAGAGCAATCTTGGCTGTAATATCATAAAATGATATTGGTTTTCTCAGTTGAGGGACATGTGAGACGTTGTGGGTCCTTGGTTGTTGTGGCCTTGGTGAACTGACACACCGGGCTGATGATTTTGCACTTTAAACTACAATTCTTGGGGTGGCATGCTCTGCTTACTGTTAATCATTACTATTGCAATTCACTGTCATGATCAACAGCGTGTCGCACGTATTGAATGCTGAATGCATACACTGGAGAGGAAAGATCATCAGCACAGCAAGCTCATGGTGTCATGGGATCATGGCTGTGGCGTTTTGTCCTGTACGGGGAACCTTTACATATTTAACCGTTTCTGGAATTTAATGGGCTGCGTTCTCAAGCGGGCCAGCTCCAGCTTCATATTTAACCTTTACATATCAAGTCCTACGTGACAATATTGGTGAAAACGGATCGGATAATGTCTAAATCATACTCGTATTTATATTTATAAATGAATATGAATATAAGTCTGAATATTTTTTAATACAAATATAAATTGAATATTATAACAAATTCGAACAAATATTTATTCAATTCGGTCAGATCCGGATATCCTTATAACTTATGTAGTATGAAGACATAAATGACATTTTATCCTCGTACAATCACGTTTAATCATTCTAATTCATTTACTTCACCTAAAGAAACAAAAATTCATGTTAAATTAAAAAACTTCTCCAACTAATTAGTCATATTGTAATAAAATATGCATGTTATTTTGTTGAATACAAATATAGATAATCCGGATAAAATAACATTTTGGATGGTAAAAATCCATACCATATTCGCATCCATATTTTTTTATACGAATTCAAATACGAATACGATAGAAACTGTTAATCCGATGAAAAAATTATACCATATTTGCATCCTATCGAATACGATAACTAAATAATACAGATAATTCGTATTTATTTTTCAGCCTAGATGGCAGTACATTGCATCGCATCACAGTAACACTGGTCTCTTTGGGTCCAGGCCACAATGCTCTACTGTAAAAGGCCAGGATGAACAAAAGAGCACTTGTCGTTTTGGACGAGTCCAATGATTGACAAGCACTGATCTTTGCTTGGGGCATCATCGATCTATAACCTCAGCACAGGGTCTCAAATTGCAACAAGACAAGGGGAAGAAAGCAAGACAAAAGGACTAGGGGAGGAATAGTAGCAATAACTCCAAACCGCGCTCAGGAACAAACTGCTACGGACTAAATTCAGGGGGTCCCCATTGTTAGATGGGGCTACGCTGCCCCATCGGTGTCCGCATTCATGTCATCGAATTCCTCAGCTTGTACGAAAGAACACTACATCTCTCACTAGATTTCCCCTACAAACCATTCGTTGGCCGCCCCACTTGTCGGTGTAAATTCAGGGCCGGTGCACAATTAACGCCTTACATGCCCCGGCAGCATAAAATCGCTGCCATCTTGGAAAGGAGGCCCCACACACCAACATCACGATGGCATCGGCGGCACAGCACTTTGTTTTTACCCCCCCTGCAAAGCCAAGGGAGCAGTACGGTCACGTTTGAGCTGTTGTTCTCATTAGTTTTTAAAAACTATTTTTTTTATAGTAAATAGCTTTTTTAGTATCTATCCTTTAAATATAGTTGTTTTTTAAAAATGAGATCTATTAGTCGATTGTAATATACCCTGCAGCGACTTCATTTATATCGGTTAAAATAGCATACGAGTGTCTCTCTCTACAAGCTGTTACTATTCAAAAGTCAAAGCCAAAAGCCTACATGAACATGCCATATGCCTATTCTTCTGCAGATTTTAGCTTTTGACTATGCTTTATTAATCTGATAAATAATGAGTGTTGAAAGTAGTTATAGACAAAAGTAAACTCAAAAACCGAAAAGGACATCATCCTCCTCCGATCCCACTACTACCACCACAGTTCACCGCTTGGCAATGGCATTGATGGATTGACGCTGTGCTGCTACACCAGCCTTTTTTCCTTCAGAGTTCTGAGATTACTGATACTATCTAGTACAGCATGAACACAACACTACAATGGGTCAATGTAACATCCCAATTTTTGCTTTATTTGGAAGAAATAATTTTAAATTAATTATCTCAATTTATTTGAATTTTTCAGAATATAAAGTTCTGTTTAAAAATAAAAATTTAATATCAAAATAGGTTGGAAATATTTTTCATATGTTCAAAACATTATCAGTGAATTATGTGAATTTTTCTGCAATTTTTGGAATTTATTTGGTATTTTTCGACTATTTTAAAGCCTCCTACTGATTTCTGAAATATATAAAAAATTTAAATATCAAAACCCTTCCTCGGTGACACTTGTCAGCCATCCATCCGTCCATCTCCGCCGGATCGATCCCGCCGTCGCGCCATCCCGCCTCCTCTCCCTCTCCGTGCGCCACGTGTCGTACATCCGCCGGCTTCCGCAGCTAATCCTCAAAGGGATTACCTACCCTTATTGGGTAGGCAGTGCCTCCCCGCCCGACTGGTTTACACCGCCGCTCTCTTCCCTCCCCGCTCCCTCGGCGCGCGTTCGAGCCCCGCTCCGCGCGCGAGGTTGAGTTTCTTTTTGTTTTTGCGCTGACAAGCGGGCCCCACCCGTCAGAGACCGCCGGTCTGCGTAGGTCACTGCCAGTGGTTCCCACCTGTCAGGCCGTCATCTCCACGGCCGTTTCTTCCTCCTGGCGTCACCGCCATTATTGTGCCGTTGCCGAGCTCCGACCCTTCGTCCCCGTCCGTTACTTCTCGCCATTCATGAACCCCGGAGAGCCGTCTTGTCGTGCGCATTCAACCGCCGCCGTTACCCCTCGATTTAACGCCCCACTCCGCCGTGTGCGCCGGAAACCGCCGTCTTAACTCGCCGGCGAGGTTCGCGCGGCCGTTTCCATCTCCGCCGTGTATAAAACGAGCCCCGGCCACCACTCTCACCCCTTCGCACTCTCCCTCTCTCTTCCTCTCTCGCGTGCGTGTCGTCGCCGTTCAAACCGTCGCCGCCGTGGGATTTGGTCGCCGCCGGTGAGTCCTCCGCCGCGCCCTCCGTTTCGCGCCGCCCCTCGGTCCGCGCGCCAGGGAGACGCTCCCGCACGCCCGTCCCTCGGTCGCGCCGCCCGCGTCCGCAGCCGCCGCACGCGCTCGCGTCCGCGCGGCGCCGCGCGCGAGCCCGACCACGCGTCGATGATCGGTCGGTTTCCGCCTCGCGCGCGCGATCTCACCGCTCATCCCTCGGCGACTTCGGATGCACCTACGCGTCCTCATCTCGGCCGCCCGCGTCTGCGCCGCCTCGGTTTCGCCGCCGCGTCGCGTCGCCGCCTTCAAGCGCGCCGCGGCGAAGCTTCGCCACGCGCCCGAGATCGGACGATCGCTGCGCGCGCCGCCGTCCAATCTTAGCTGTTCATCAGATTTGTTTCGCGGCGAATCGCCACGTGTCCGGCGTAGGCCATCCGATCCGCGCCGCTGCGCTCGCGCCGAGCCACGTCGGCCGCCGATCACGAGCACGTCGGCCCTAGGCGGCGTGTCGAGAACGTTCATGCCACGAGTAGCCACGTCAGCCGCCACGTCAGCAAAACCCGATCCGGGTGCCATGTCAGCGCCACATCGGATGCCACGTATCATGCCACGTGTCGCATTTCCGCGTGCCACGTCAGCATTTGTAATGGTCCGTGGACTCGGTCCACCGTAGACCGGGCCCACATGTCGGCTTCTGTATTTTTATTTTAATTCCCTTGCTGACGTCATAATTAGAATTTACTTTTGTAAAATAGTTCCAAGAAAATCCGTGCTGACGTCATAATTCATTTTCAGTTAAAAGATAATTCCAGAAATTATCTTTTCCATTTCTCTGATTTCAAACTTCCAACAGCCATATCTTGCCCATTTTAGCTCCAAATTGATCCATTCAAATTTCTAAATTCATCTAAAATTCTAATCTTTCAATTGGTATATTTAGTTTCAATTTTTGAATTTTTATTTTATTTATTTGGATTTCTTGATTTACGTGTAGAGACCGATTTGTCCGAGGAACTTCAAGAGCAAGCCCCGGAAAATTTCAACCCAGCACAGGAAGGCAAGTCTCCTTTGATCATTTTGATCCTATGTTTTGCAAGTTTTCTTTGATCAACTTGCTGAAATGATTTATAAAATGATTAGGTAGTTATTTTAAATTATTGCATGCTTATGTTATATCAAGTGATAATTTGATTTAGAAAATTTAGTTAAATACCCAATTTGTTATACCTTCCATTGAAAATTGTTTACCTTGTACCATTGTCAACTTAGGATATCCCTTTGACTCAATAATGAGTTAGTATTACATCTGTTGAATTTTTAAATTCTAGCAAATGCTTAGCGTAGCAAATCAATGTAATAATGCTCAAATGAGTAGCATGTTTGCTAAATGTTTTGATGAATGATTTGTTTGAACATTGGTAATGGATGTCACCATTGTTAAATGATTTGTTTGAAAAGTGGTAATGGATGTTACCACTGTTAATTTAAAAGTAAAAATGAATTTAAAAGGGAAAAGTTGACAAGGGTGGATGGAAGGTTTGGTACAGTGCGATTAGCACGAGAATTTTTGGAATTGTGAATGAACCACCACAGTCGTTTAAGGACCGACGCTTGTGTTTGTCCAAACCGAGCAAAACAGTGCAACCACAAGTCTATATGGAGTGCGACCTAGCTAACTAACCTATAAAGGTGTAGTTTAGATATCACCAGTGGTGTATTGAGTGCCGTGGTGTCTTGGTTACTCATAGTGAGGACGGGGTTTCTTTGTACTCATACGGCGCAAGAGGGGCTCCACTCGTGGATTCGAGTTGTGGTGAAACCTTAGCGGGTGGTATCTAGCTATCTTGGAGTAGGTGAAAGGCTTTGTGATATTTTATCCGGGTCTCATGCCAAAGGAAGCATGTTGACTATTAAGATAATTTATCTCTTGTGGGTAAAGTGTACAAACTCTGCGAGTAAAAACTATTCGAATAGCCGTGCCCACGGTCAAGGGTGGGCAAGGAATGCATTCACATGGTAGAAGTTTGATTTTGATTTCAAAATAAAATGGTTTGTCAAACTCGGGAGTGGTGTAACTCTCGTGATTTAAATTTGGTGGTGTAACTGATCGGGTGGCTTAACTTTGAGTTTTGAAAGTTAGCAGATAGCCTAAGATTTTAGTGTTGGTGGTTTAACCTTCACTAAGTTATTTATCTAAATTCATTTATGAAAAACAAGATGTTTATCAAATGGCCTTTGAAGTAATTATGTAGATTTGAAATAAAATGCTGATTTTTGCAAAAGAACCATATAGCCTTCCTTTGTGAAGCCTTGCATCTATGCATCTTTCCCAAGACTTACGGAGTACAATTTTGTACTCACATGTTGCTCTACAAATACATTAGCAGAGGATGACGAAGCTCAAGTGGAGAATACGACTTACGTGCGAGTGTGGATACGGTGGTTTCTTCGGATGCTTAGGACTCGTTTCCCATCAATTGCACGTGGCGATTGATGGGTCGATTAATTACTTTTGCTTCCGCTGTGTTTATTTTCGTTTTAAGGTTACGTGAACCTTTGTAAGGCAATGACCAATGTAAACTTCAGTTATTATTGTAATAAATCGTGGATGACAATGTACCGTTTTTTCTGGTTATCTGTGTGTACTAGCATTGATCTGGGACTAGTACTGTAATGCACAGAGGTGTCCGGAAGTTTCTACTCCGGGTCCCACAGAAGTGGTATCAGAGCCATCTTGACTGTAGGACGAACCCTAGGTTTTGGGAAGTTTTAAGGACTTATGTTTAAAAAGAATATATTAAAAATATATAAGCTTCTTTGCTTCTACTCTTCTCTTACTTAGTAACTTGTTTCGTCCTCCCTTTTCACTATTTAAAAATCTTTCTTGATCTCTCCTCTTTTCAAACTTGTAGATGGCGGGTTCATCGTCATCGGCCCGTGGGATCACCATTCTCATGGCGAGGCGAGGAGCTTTGCGACCCTTCTACGGCGGCTAATGCAGCATCGAAGTACACCCAACGACCTATTTTCAGAGGCGGAACACGCGAGTGATGAGCATGGACTCTGGAGCATGGAGGTGTTCATTTACGCTCGAGGCGGGAGGATTGACCCGATTGGCGTCATATTGAGTATCCACGGACCTTACGCTCGAGATGCGATCCAGGATGCGGCACGATTGGCTATCTCGGAGTTGTGCGGGAGGCACAAGGAGGAGCTACGACGATCACCTTTTGCTTCTTCCCGACGGCGAGAGCGGGGCGGACTCATCGAGCTTTTCCGGTGGTGGTGGATGACCGCGCTTGTCTCACAGTGCGGCACACTCTGGCTTCAGCGACTTATGCGAGCTCGGCAGAGATCGGACTTCTTGGAGGCTGCTTTCGTCGAGCTCGACCACTCCGACACTCTCGAGCCCAGCTCTCGCAGAGTGAGGCTGCCCACGCCGACGCCGTTCAGCGAGGATCGCTGCTGGGAGGTAGAGCGTCTTCGAGCCGCTACCACTACACCGACTCCACCAGCCCCTGTTGCTGCTCCGATCCGATTTACGGGACCTCGCACTAGGCTTACTGCGAGGAAGAGTGTGCGGCGCTCGATCCGCCACCCGGCGTTGATATTGGAGGATCTAGCCGAGGGCGCCACTATCTCGCTCCGGTTTTCCGATTTGATCGAGTCGATCACGGTCGCGTTCGCGAACAAGCTGCCGTGGTTGTGGGCGAGACACTCATCGGTTGAGAGGAGGACCCGAGGAGGAGCAGAGGAGCGCATCATCGTTGAGGATGATTAGATGTTAGCCTATAGTTTACCTTTTGAGTTGTCGGCATTAGAACGTTTTATTATATTTTGGTGTGTTAGATGGGTGTACCAAGCCTATGTGCACTTGTGGTGCAGCCATTCATAAAATTATCTTGATTTCAATAAAGTTTTCCCTAAGTGGTTCTGGTTTCTTCTTGTGTGTTGGCTTGGGATGTTATTTAGTTTCCCTAACCTCTTATCTATGCTAGTTTCCTCTTACCTTTTGCTAACCACAGAAACCGCTTGGATGGTGAACACAAGGAGCAACCCGGCAAGTGTCAGTAACCCCAATGCTCAACCGAAGACAACATTCCACCTCCTCCTGCTCAAGCTCCCAACATGGAGCAGATGATGGCCATGCGGTTGCAACTACTTCAAGCTTTGGCCCAAAATCAAGTCCAACAAGTCCAGCAAGCACCAGTTCAATGACCACAGTCTAAACTTGGGAATTTATGAGAACCCGACCTCAGACCTTTGCGAGGATCTGCTGACCCTTTGGAGGCGGATGATTGGATTAAAGAAATAGAAAGGAAACTCAATTTGGCTCAATGTGCGAGCATGAGAAGGTTTTGTCGCGCCCACCAACTCAAGGGAGTTCTTTGCTAATTGGTGGGATAACTATTGTGCCGCACATCAAGATGCTCAGAATATTGCATGGGTAGAATTTTTGGAAGCCTTCCGTACTGCTCATATTCCTATGAGTATTATGGAAATGAAGAGGAAGGAGTTTCATCAGCTACAACAAGGAAACCTTAGTGTTTCCGCATATCCGAAATAAATTTATCCAATTATCAAGATATGCACCGGAAGATGTGGCGACTGATGCCGCAAGGATCTGGAGGTTCATGGGAGGAATGGACCCCAACCTCAAAGTTCAGTTAGTCTCCAATGACTACCCTACTTTTCAACATCTGGTGAACAAAGCTTTAGTACAAGAAGATGCCCAGCGTCAGCTTTTTGATGCTAGGAAAAGGAAGTTTCAAGCCCAACAGTTTGCTAGCAGTTCCCGTCAACGCCCTACTCAACAACAGTACAACCGGCCTCCAGTGCATAATCATCCAAGTACACCCATTTCTGCACCTCGCCCTTTGCCTCAAACTCCTAGAACTGGAAATGCAACCCAACAACGAGAATAGAAATGTAGCTGCAGGAGTGCAATGCTACAATTGTAAAAATATGGGACACTATGCCGCGATTGCCACGAAGCGTCAGCGGTAACCGGTCCGCTTCAACTGGATCCTACACCGGCAAGAGCTCCAACTACCGGTCAGGGCGTGGAAGCCCTCGGACACCTCGAGACTCCACAACCATTCAACAGAGGGCGTATCAATCATGTCACCGTAGAAGCGGCGGAAGATGCACGGGCGTAGTTCGGGTAAGTTCTGGTTAATTCAGTACCAAACAATTATATTATTTGATTACGGAGCTACACATTCATTCGTAACAAAAGCTTTTGCTGAAAGAAATAATTGGAATATTTGTTTGCTAAAGAACCCTATGATAGTCAATCTCTGGAAAAGAATTGAGGACTAAATTGGTTAGCCCTAGTGCAACCATAATTATAAATGGAGTAAAGTTCCTAGCGAACCTTATTATAATAGACTCGATGGCATAGATATAATCTGGGTATGGATTGGTTGATCAAGTATAAAGGAGAGATAGATTGTGCCAATCGTGCCATTAGTCTTACCAATTCGACGAATTCGGATAAGACATGAGGCGATTATGCGCTCAAAGAAGAACATTATGTTAACCAACTTAAAAGGGAAAAAGTTGGAGGATGTGTCGGTAGCTTGCGAATACCCGATGTTTTCCACGAGGAATTGCAGGATCGCCACGGATCGAGAGATTGAATTTGTTATAAATCGGTACACAGTACAGCCCCAATATCAAAAGACCTTATCGGATGTCGGTGATGATTTAGTGAAGTCAAGAGGCGATTCAAGAATTACAAGAGAAAAGCTTCATTAGACCAAGTTCTTCACCTTGGGGAGCCCCAGTGCTTTTGGTAAACAAGAAGGATGGTAGTCAGCGTATGTGCGTGGACTATAGAGCTTTAAATGAAGTAACTATAAAGAATAAGTATCCCTTACCCCGGATCGACGATTTGTTCGATCAACTCAAAGGATCAAGTGTCTTCTCCAAGATTGATCTTCGGTCAGGATATCACCAGTTGAAGATTAGACCAGAAGATATACCAAAGACAGCCTTCGCCACAAGATATGGACTATATGAGTATACGGTGATGTCTTTCGGTCTGACAAATGCCCCGGCATACTTCATGAATTTGATGAATAAAGTATTTATGGATTATTTAGATAAGTTTGTTGTTGTCTTTATAGATGACATTCTTATCTATTCGAAAAACGATAAAGAACATGAGGATCATCTAAGGATAGTATTGCAAAGACTCCGTGAACACCAGTTATATGCCAAGTTTAGCAAGTGTGCGTTTTGGTTAAAGAAAATTGAGTTTTTGGGACACGTAATTTCAGCAGAAGGAGTATCTGTAGATCCTGGAAAAGTTAAGGATGTATTAAATTGGACTCCACCCAAGACGAAGAATCGAGATCGAAGTTTTCTGGTTTAGTGGTTACTATCGTCGATTCATTGAAGGCTTTTCCAAGATTGCGGACCTTTAACCCATTTGTTAAAGAAAGAGAAGAAATTTGAATGGAGTAAATCCTGTGAGGATAGTTTTCAAGAGTTAAAGAAGTGGTTAACTTCAGCACCGATTCTGCGGATTCTAGGATATTAGAAAAGATTTTGAAGTTTATTGTGACGCATCAAAACAAGGTCTTGGAAGTGTACTAATGCAAGAGGGAAAGGTTGTTGCTTATGCATCAAGGCAGTTAAGACCTCATGAAGAAAATTACCCCACTCATGATTTAGAGCTAGCTGTAGTGCATGCTCTAAAGTTGTGGAGGCATTATCTAATTAGTAATCGGTGTGAAATATATACGGATCACAAAAGTCTAAAGTATATATTCACTCAACCCGATCTTAATCTAAGACAAAAAAGATGGCTTGAACTGATAAAGGATTATGATGTGGGAATACACTATCATCCAGGAAAGGCCAATGTAGTTGCAGATGCTTTAAGTCGGAAGATCCATGTTAGCAATATGTTGATTCAAGACAGTCAGTCAACTCTTCGTGAAGAATTTCAGCGCCTCAATTTGGGAGTGATAAATGAAGGAATTCTGTCTACATTAAAGGTCCAACCCACTTTAGAAGATCAGATCAAGGTAGCTCAGAAAGAAGATGAGTATGTTAAAGAAATAAAAGATAACATGAAGAAAGGCAAGCCACTGGATTCTCAGAAGACGAAGAAGGAATTCTTTGGTTTGGAAAAAGGATTTTAGTACCGGAGAGAAAGGAAATAAAAGATTTAATTCTTAAGGAAGCTCATGAATCAGGATATTCCATTCATCCCGGAAGTACAAAGATGTACCAAGATCTAAAGGAAAGTTACTGGTGGACCAGTATGAAACGAGAAATTGCAGAATATGTAGCTTTATGTGATATATGTCAAAGGGTTAAAGCGAGCACCAACGACTGCCGGTCTTTTGCAACCTCTGCAGATACAGAATGGAAATGGGAGGAAATCGGAATGGATTTCATAACAGACTACCAAGAACCAAGTCGGTATGATTCAATCAGGTTATAGTGGATCGCTTAACAAAGGTTGCACATTTCATACTGTAAAGACTACCTATTCGGAGATAGATTGGCGAGCTCTATATGTCAAGAATTGTATGTCCGCATGGAGTTCCAAAGAAGATCGTATCGGATAGAGGCATAATTTACCTCAAGATTTTGGCGAAACTTCATGAAATTTTGGGCACCAATTTAAATTTCAGATCGCTTATCATCCTCAAGCAGATGGCGGTGAGCGAGTGAATCAGATATTGGAAGATATGCTAAGAGCGTGTGCTTTAGCCAACAAAGCTAGTTGGGATCAAAGTTTACCCTACGCGAATTTTCCTATAATAACGATTACAGTCTAGTCGAAGATGTCTCCGTTTGAAGCCTTGTATGGCGAAATGCGAACACCATTATATTGGTCGAGAGGCGGAGAAAGTCAAGTATTCGGACCCGATGTCTTGAAGCTAGCGAAGAGCAAGTTCGATTATCTGAGACCGATTGAAAATAGCACGAGACCGGACAAAAGAGTTATGCGAGATAATCATCGCGAGAATGTTGGAATTCGCACGAGGATCATGTGTATTTGAAGGTGTCACCTTTAAAAGGGATGCGACGTTTCAAGGTCGGTGGAAAGCTTGCTCCAAGATATATCGGACCATTTCTAGTTATAGCGAGAAGAGGTGAAGTTGCGTATCGATTAGAGCTTCCTCCTCGGTTGTCGATGTACATGATGTATTTCATGTATCACGATTGAAGAAGTGCTTAAGAGTACCAGAGGAGTTAATATCTTTAGAAGAGGTGGATTTAAAGAAGACTTGACATATCCGAATTTCTGTCAAGATTTTAGAAGAGCGAGCGCTGTACAAGAAACAAGACTATCAAATTTTGCAAGGTGCGGTGGAATAATCATCAGAATGGAAGCAACACAGGCGCGTGAAGAGGATCTTGAGCGAGTTCCCGATCTTTTCCCAGTCTTTCCGAATCTCGGGGTCGAGATTCTTTCTAAGGGGGGTAGGTTTGTAACATCCCAATTTTTGCTTTATTTGGAAGAAATAATTTTAAATTAATTATCTCAATTTATTTGAATTTTTCAGAATATAAAGTTCTGTTTAAAAATAAAAATTTAATATCAAAATAGGTTGGAAATATTTTTCATATTTTCAAAACATTATCAGTGAATTATGTGAATTTTTCTGCAATTTTTGGAATTTATTTGGTATTTTTCTAACTATTTTAAAGCCTCCTACTGATTTCTGAAATATATAAAAAAAATTTAAATATCAAAACCCTTCCTCAGTGACACTTGTCAGCCATCCATCAAATCCATCTCCGCCGGACCGATCCCCGCCGTCCGCGCCATCCCGCCTCTCTCTCCTCTCCGTGCGCCACGTGTCGTACATCCGCCGGCTTCGCAGCTAATCCTCAAAGGGATTACCTACCCTTATTGGGTGGCGGTGCCTCCTCGCCCGATCGGTTTACACCGCGCTCTCTTCCTCCCGCTCCTCGGCGCGCGTTCGAGCCCGCTCGCGCGCGGTTGAGTTTCTTTTGTTTTTGCGACAAGCGGGCCCACCCGTCGAGACCGCCGGTCTGCGTAGGTCACTGCCGATGGTTCCCACTGTCAGGCCGTCGTCTCCACGGCCGTTTCTTCCTCTGGCGTCACCGCCATTATTGTGCCGTTGCGAGCTCAGACCCCGTCCCGTCGTTACTTCTCACCATTCATGAACCCCGAGAGCCGTCTTGTCGTGCGCATTCAACCGCCGCCGTTACCCCTCGATTGCGCCCACTCCGCCGTGTGCGCCGGAAACCGCCGTCTTAACTCGCGGCGAGGTTCGCGCGGCCGTTCCATCTCGCCGTGTATAAAACGAGCCCGGCCACCACTCTCACCCTTCGCACTCTCCCTCTCTCTTCTCTCTCGCGTGCGTGTCGTCGCCGTTCAAACGTCGCCGCCGTGGGATTTGGTCGCCGCCGGTGAGTCGTCGCCGCGCCCTCCGTTCGCGCCGCCCCTCGGTCGGTCGCGCGCGTGGAGACGCTCCCGACGCGCCGTCCCTCGGTCGCGCCGCCGCGTCGCAGCCGCCGCGCGCGCTCGCGTCGCGCGGCGCTTCACGCGGCGAGCCCGACCACGCGTCGATGATCGGTCGGTTTCGGCCTCCGCGCGCGCGATCTCACCGCTCATCCTCGATGGCTCGGATGCACCTCGCGTCCTCATCTCGGCCGTCCGCGTCTGCGCCCGCCTCGGTTCGCCGCCGCGTCGCGTCGCCGCAGGCAGCGTCGCGTCCGCGCGACACTTCACGCGGCGAGCTCACCACGCGTCCGAGATCGGACGATCGCCTGCGCACTGCCGTCCAATCTTGGCTGTTCATCCAGATTTGTTTTCGCGGCCCAGATGCGCCCACGTGTCCGGGCGTAGGCCGTCCGGTCCCGCGCCGCTGCGCTCGCCGAGCCACGTCGGCCCGCCCGATCACGAGCACGTCGGCCCTAGGCGGCGTGTCAAGAACGTTCATGCCACGAGTAGCCACGTCAGCCGCCACGTCAGCAAAACCCGATCCGGGTGCCATGTCAGCGCCACGTCGGATGCCACGTGTCATGCCACGTGTCGCATTTCCGCGTGCCACGTCAGCATTTGTAATGGTCAGTGGACTCGGTCCACCGTGAGACCGGGCCCATGTGTCGGCCGTATTTTTATTTTAATTCCCTTGCTGACGTCATAATTAGAATTTACTTTTGTAAAATAGTTCCAAGAAAATCCGTGCTGACGTCATAATTCATTTTCAGTTAAAAGATAATTCCAGAAATTATCTTTTCCATTTTCTCGATTTCAAACTTCCATGACCATATCTTGCCCATTTTAGCTCCAAATTGATCCATTCAAATTTCTAAATTCATCTAAAATTCTAATCTTTCAATTGGTATATTTAGTTTCAATTTTTGAATTTTTATTTTATTTATTTGGATTTCTTGATTTACGTGTAGAGACCAGATTTGTCGAGGAACTTCAAGAGCAAGCCGGAAAATTTCAACCCAGCACAGGAAGGCAAGTCTCCTTTGATCATTTTGATCCTATGTTTTGCAAGTTTTCTTTGATCAACTTGCTCAAATGATTTATAAAATGATTAGGTAGTTATTTTAAATTATTGCATGCTTATGTTATATCAAGTGATAATTTGATTTAGAAAATTTAGTTAAATACCCAATTTGTTATACCTTCCATTGAAAATTGTTTACCTTGTACCATTGTCAACTTAGGATATCCCTTTGACTCAATAATGAGTTAGTATTACATCTGTTGAATTTTTAAATTCTAGCAAATGCTTAGCGTAGCAAATCAATGTAATAATGCTCAAATGAGTAGCATGTTTGCTAAATGTTTGATGAATGATTTGTTTGAACATTGGTAATGGATGTCACCATTGTTAAATGATTTGTTTGAAAAGTGGTAATGGATGTTACCCTTTGTTAATTTAAAAGTAAAAATGAATTTAAAAGGAAAAGTTGACAAGGGTGGATGGAAGGTTTGGTGGTGCGATTAGCACGAGAATTTTGGAATTGTGAATGAACCACCACAGTCGTTTAAGGACCGGCGCTTGTGTTTGTCCAAACTGAGCAAAGCAGTGCAACCACAAGTCTATATGGGTGCGACCTAGCTAACTAACCTATAAAGGTGTAGTTTAGATATCACCAGTGGTGTATTGAGTGCCAGGGTGTCTGGTTACTCATAGTGAGGGACAGGGTTTACTGTACTCATACGGCGCAAGAGGGGGCTCCGACTCGTGGATTCGAGTTGTGGTGAAACCTTAGCGGGTGGTATCTAGCTATACTGGAGTAGGTGAAAGGCTTTGTGATATTTTATCTGGGTCTCATGCCAAAGGAAGCATGTTGACTATTAAGATAATTTATCTCTTGTGGGTAAAGTGTACAAACTCTGCGAGTAAAAACTATTCGAATAGCCGTGCCCACGGTCAAGGGCGGGCAAGGAATGCATTCACATGGTAGAAGTTTGATTTTGATTTCAAAATAAAATGGTTTGTCAAACTCGGGAGTGGTGTAACTCTCGTGATTTAAATTTGGTGGTGTAACCAGATCAGGTGGCTTAACCTGAGTTTTGAAAGTTAGCAGATAGCCTAAGATTTTAGTGTTGGTGGTTTAACCTTCACTAAGTTATTTATCTAAATTCATTTATGAAAAACAAGATGTTTATCAAATGGCCTTTGAAGTAATTATGTAGATTTGAAATAAAATGCTGATTTTTGCAAAAGAACCATATAGCCTTCCTTTGTGAAGCCTTGCATCTATGCATCTTTCCCAAGACTTGCGGAGTACAATTTTGTACTCACATGTTGCTCTACAAATACATTAGCAGAGGATGACGAAGCTCAAGCTGGAGAATCGACTTACGTGCGAGTGTGGATACGGTGGTTTCTTCCGGATGCTTAGGACTCGTTTCCCGATCAATTGCACGTGGCGATTGATGGGTCGATTAATTTACTTTTTGCTTCCGCTGTGTTTATTTTCGTTTTAAGGTTCTGTGAACCTTTGTAAGGCAATGACCAATGTAAACTTCAGTTATTATTGTAATAAATTGTGGATGACAATGTACCGTTTTTTCTGGTTATCTGTGTGTACTAGCATTGATCTGGGACTAGTACTGTAATGCACAGGGGGGTCCGGAAGTTTCTACTCCGGGTCCCACAGTCAAGCCAGGTCACCTATCACAGCTGATGGCTTTACGTCGGGACAACTGCTTTTAATTTAGCCCCCTAGCTTGATTGCACGAACACGAAGAACCTTGGTCTGCACTAGATTAGAAATTGCACACATGCGAGGAGATTTAAGAAATGTGCATGAGTAGACCTAGTTGGATAGCTCACGGTTTTATATGGGATTACTCAATGGAACTAGCCATGGGATATCAAAAGAAACTGTTGGTCAGGTTGGGGAGACGGGAGGTCAGCCCTAGTGGTTAGCCAATGCATAGATTTTAGTATAATCCACGTAAGCCATCTGCAATAATGCTATGTTTCAGGGTTTATTTGGATGCAAGGGGATTATACACAATCCCTTCCGAATAGTAGGGAAAGTGAAATCCCTTTCCGAAATGATTGCCCTAGTCTTGACTTAACCAAGCCCTCAGCTATATCTAAGCCCATGGCACCTCGAATTTTACATTATGTGGAGGAGAGAGGGTGAAGAGACAGAAGTTATATCTTGCACGAGATACAGTAATACAACCTCTTTTTAAGCAACCAAGAAGCTAATATGGGTAGATAAAACCATCTTGGAAGCGACCCCTCTAGATACAACCTACATGCAACATTGAAGTGGTTGCTTTTATGTATTCATTTAAGGGTTGAAGAGGATATAACAATCACCAAATTGTTATTTATCTGTAAATAATATTATTACATGATTATACTCCTTCAGTATATGCCTTATCTATGAGGGAGAGATTTCATAAGGTAATCGTAAACTATTCTACGACAACTCCTTAGTCGTAAACTCTTCTACAATAACATTTTAGTCGTAAACTCTTCTACGACAACTCCTTAGTCGTAAGGCTTTCCTATGACATCCTCATAGTCATAAGTTCTACGACCATGATATAGTCGTAAGTTATCCTGCAACCATGATATAGTCGTAAATTATCCTGCGACCACCTTATGGTCGTAGATCCTCCTACGACTAAGCCAAACATTGATTGAACTGTCTATGACAACCCATTGCACCGTAGGCCTATCTGATGAGGTGGTTGGCACATGCATTTATTCTCTAGAATAAATGCACATAACTTCTCTCTGACAGAATCCGCCGCACGATGATTGAGATACCACGTCTCTAATAACTCCCGTCGAACGGTTATCATTCAAGATGTTAAGGCGTCTCTTGGCAAGGAAAAACTGTCGCCACCTTGCATGCTATATAAATGTGGATGTTAGGGAGGAGAAGGAAAGACTCGAGACAAGACCCGAGGGAGAATAGAAGTAGAGCATAATATTCCGCATTACTTTCTCCGTTGTAATCAGTTCATTGAGCAATAGCACACAGGAGTAGGGTTGTTACTATCCCAGGAGAAAGCCCGAACCTGTATAAAAATCCCTATGTTTTTTCTCTGTGTGATTATAGCCAGGTCTTCAAGATTTCCTCGAACTCAAATAAATCATACGTAAGATCGATATTAAAACATCGACAGTTGACACTGTCCATGGGGAACATCTTCACCAAAACTCAGGTAATTCCTTGTCAGCAAGTTCTCTTCTTTCTGATGCCCTCATGGCAGGAGAATGGAATGAGGAGAATTAGTTCGACTTGGTCGACTACGTAGATCCCGACATGTATGTCTGCTACGACAACGAGCAGATCATACTGTTATCCTATGGTGAGGCTATCTCTAGATATCCATCACGAGATCCCAGAGATTGCACCACGGATAAGGTTGAGGAGGGATCCTTATCCCCCACAACATTACGCTCAATGGAGGAACTACTTTTCCCATTGGGCAAGGGTCAATCTGACCACAAACAGGATTGCATCAAGATGGGTCTGCAACATGAGGAGGGATTCACCTGTATGTGTTCAAGTACCTCACCGACCACTCGATCTGGGTCAACAAGCCCTGAAATCTGCCATTCCGGGAATCCATCAACATTCGGTGGTCGTGACCCTTCAGTTATCCCTGCAGAGAATGTGGGTGGGCTCCCTGCAAGTCCATCCATATTCTTGCAGGGTTCAACTCCGGTCGAAGACGGTTATAACCTAGAGTTCCCCTTTCTGGAGAGGCCTATTCCATGCCATGAGGCTCTATTGTTTGATGACTCCTCCTGCCAGGAGGCGTCTGACATGAGTGAAGATCATGTTCGGGTGGTTTTCGCCCTCTCCTCATATACTAATCACTCCTTGGAGGAAGGCTTGACAACGCTCTTCACCGCTCACACACTACGACCCCTCGTAGTGATGGCAAGAAGACCTCTAGTGATGAGCCAGCTAAGTACTACAATGAGCGTGGGAGAAATCCTCAAAATAATTGCTCTTCTTTAAGGTGGTCTCAACCAGCCTTAGACATTGAGGATCTTGGGACCATACGGAGGAGAAGATTGGCTGCCCAGAGGTTTTTGCATGGGCACATCCAGTTCCAATATGAGGAAGCTCGAGATCTTTAACGCATAAACGACTTTCTTGAAAATCCAAATCAAGAGCTTGGTCGAGCACCAGGCTATGATCACTTTGTTGAAGGGGTCGCGTGAAGACTACGAAGCATGATGGCCAAACTCGAGCGACCTCGCCGACACAACTCTGGGAGCCGAGCAGGTGTGACTGTGTCTAGTCATTCACAAAACTCGCCTCGTGAAAATCGACATGATGATAGGTCATGTCATTCTCCAGATCATAACCCTTGTCCGAGGAGAGTACTTCGAGCATCACTAGATAGAAAAGCTTTTGGAGTTGATGATCAATCACCACTTCGAGCAAGAAATCTGCAGTGGCAGATGGAATACGAGGATTATTACTCTCGTATGGACGAGACCTATTATAGTTTGGGTCCATCGACTACCGAGCATCGTCAAGCACGATCGCCTAGAGATGCCAATCATCCTTTCTCACAAAGAAGGCATTATGATCTTGTTACCAGATGTTGGACATTCATGCCTAAACTCCAAGTAGTATGGTGGCCACCACGGTTTCAACAAGTAAACATGGAGAAATTTGATGGGTCTCAAAATCCCATCGAATTCCATCAAATTTACACAACTACAGTTCAAGTAGTAGTAGAAGGAGATCACGTCATGGCAAACTATCTTTCGACTATGCTGAAGGGATCCGCTCAATCATGGTTGTTGAATCAGTCACAAGTTGATCCATTCATGACAACATCTCTATAACCTTCTAGCCAATTTCTAGGGCACATACAACCACCCTAGGAAGGAAGATGACTTGCACCAGATGAGGCAGAATAGCAACGAGACCCTATGACAATTCATGAGACGTTTCACTCAAGTTCATAATTCCATTCAGGAGGTTTTTGATACTTCCACAATAGAAGGTTCACAGAAGATATCGCCTTAAATCCTCTGACCGTAGTCGCCGAGCTCTTCGAAATGGCTGATCGTTATGTGACAATTGTTGAAGTAGTCAAATGGAGCAAAATCATCGACCAAGCTGATTGAAGTACCAAATAGGTAAGCGAGGGTAGTAAAAGAAGGAAGGTCAAGAAATCCAAGAACAAGGTAATAGGTCAAAAACCTCAAGCCGGAAGTTCCAAGGAGGTCTTGACCATGAGCGATAAGGAGCAACAGAATTCCAAACAGTACCCCGATTAGAGAAAGGGCAAAATCCTCATGCAGAAGGACAACAAGCCTAGGTGGTGTCCTCCCCATAAAAACGAAGGACATGACCTTTGCAATTGCCGAGTTTTCCAACAAAAACTCAAGAATTACTACTCAAGTAAAAGACCACTCCCTATACTCAAGCAGTTAGGACAAATGAGTGGTCGGAAGCAGTCGAGCACATCTATGGAGAATCATTGGCATACGAGTCAAAATGACAATATAAAGTTGTCGAACGAGAGGTAAACTCTATTGACCCTCCTCTTATCAATTACCTTCCTAAATGGTCAGAAGTCACAATTGTAGGATCGGAAATGGCAACAGAGGGGGGGGGTGAATGGTGCCTGTTTTAAAAATTGTCCCCTCAAAGTATCCACTAATGAATCCCCTCCGATAGTTACAAAAACTATGAAGAGAAGTTCATAAGCTCACTGGAAACCTAAGCCTTTTAGAAGAAAAGGCAGGGCAGAAACACAGAAGCACAGCAAGCAAAGAGAATCAGCAAGCAGGGAGAGACAATAGCCAAAACAGCCAGCCGGTCTGATCGCTTCTCTTAGGCCGGTCAGACTGCCACTCTAAGGCCGGTCAGACCACCTTGAGCTGGCCGGTCAGACCGCCTAGAGAGGGCCGGTCAGACCGCCTAAAGGGGACCGGTCAGACCGCCCTTGTCCCACCAGTCTGATCGCCGGTATGGAACCGGTCAGACCGCCCTTCGGGACAGACAGGGGCAGAGAATTCAGAACTGCAGACTGAAAAGCTGAAAATGAATATCTTGTAGATTTCAAAGAAAAGTGAGCAATGCCTCAGTTCTTTTTATCCCAACAGAACAAGGTCTTATTCTAAACAACATTTGAAACTCTAAAAACCTAAGAAATCATCAAGGAAGCTTGGAATCAAGATTTTGACAAAAAAATCTGAAACTTGACAGAGAATGAGATGTTTCTTAAATTTCTCATTTTCTCACATCCTTTGCTCATGAATTTTTGCAATTAGCTTAGCAATGATCTCAGATCTTCAACACCCAAACCTCAAGCCATCTCTGAAGGGAAATGAGAGAATCCATCATCCCTTGCCTAGAAACCCTAGAAACAGTAGAAAACAGAGGAATGGGGTTGCAAGGAATCTTTGAGAGAAATCATGGCTATTGAGTTTTGCTCTCAGAGATATACTAGCCAAAAGGCTTGGATGATAATCCCTAGTTCAAAGCAAAACAATTCCATAGCCATCCAACCCAAAAACTCAAGAAATCAACTCAAACACAAAAACCCATGAAGAACACAGAGCAAGAACACATAAGGAAATTAATGCAGCTCAACCAACCCTCCTTCTCATATTGATAAAAAGATTACATAGGAGTCCCCATACACGATTGATACAAGGAAATGACACTATATGCTTGAGAACACACACAGGAGCTCACTCCCTCTCCTACTGCTCAAGCAAGCTAAACATACAGACTCACTCTATTGGGCACTCACCACACGAATGCTCACTCTACAGGAATGAATACATTCCAGGATACACACACATCTCCTTTTAACTCCAACCTCACACCAAAGGAGAAAATCAAGAAGTGTCATACCCCCTCCACTCCATGCCTCTCACACAATTGAGGCAATAAGTCAACAACCACATTTTTGGAGGGAAAACCACCCCCTCCACTCATTTGCTTGAGTCAATTCACCAATTTGCCCCTCAAGTACCTTCCCAGAAGCTTCCGCCTCCAATACCTTGACCGTCAGGACCTCGACTCCTCCCTGAGTCCGGTCCGGTCCGCTCCGCTGCACACGACCGCACCCCGCATCCTGACCGTCTGGACCTCAACTCCTCCTTGAGTCTAGTCCCGATCCTCTCGCCGCTGCCCGTCGTGTCCACCCGACACCGACCGAGACTTCCGACTCCACCTGAGTCTACTCCTGGTCTGTTCCATCGCTCACGAACACAACTGACCTCCTAACCGTCTGGACCTCCGACTCCTCCCTGAGCCTAGTCTCAGTTCTCTCGTCGTTGCCCGTCGTGTTCGTCACCGGTAACTCCAGCTCCGGTTCCTCGTCTCCCGACTCGCAACCACCTCACCAGCCTTGATCATCTTCGGCATCACCGACCGTTTGGACCTCAACACCTCCTGTGCCTAGTCCTGGTCCTCCTCGCCTCACCATGACCTAGCTTCAAAGTTCTGCAGTCACACAGACAAGCAAACCGTCACATAGCACCGCACGAAACAGCATAATCATTATAAGCAGAAAATGTACTCAACCCTAGAATACCCAAAACAAACTCAAACTCACTAAACCAACCATCAATTACTCATCACCAACATGGGAATACCTCCACATGGTCTCTCAACAATCTCCTTTGAGAAAAGTGACTATCCGATTCCTTCGACTCGACCAAGTCAGTTTTCGAGCATGGTCAAGCCCACCATCAACAACTGTTGAAAAAATCAAGTGTTGATCGATGGTGATAGTTCTTTAAATATTATATTTATAAGTTTTGAGTAAATCCAGTGTTGACTTTACTGCTGGTTGTGAAACATTAAGTTTTTAGGACGCATACTCTGGTTATCATCAGATTAGTATATCTCTAAAAGATAAATAGAAGACCATGTTTATTATGCAATTTGGAATATTTTGCTATGTCAAAATGCCATTTGGTTTGACAAATGCTGGTCCAACTTTTCAATGCTTGATGTAGTTAACTTTTTTCCTTCAACTAGGCCGAAATTTGAAAGCCTATGTTGATGATCTAGTTGTAAAAAGTATCAAATGACTTAATCATATTTTAGACCTGCAGAAAACGTTTGACAACCTCAAAAAACACTACTTGAAACACAATCATGAGAAGTGTGTGTTCAGAGTTTCTTTGAGTAAATTGCCAGGATTTCTTGTTTCGGCAAGAGATATCGAAGAAAATCCTGAACAGATAAAGGCCATTGAGCAAATGCGTCCTCCAACCACTAAGAAAGAAGTCCAGAAACTCACAGGGTGCATGGCAGCTTTAAGTTGTTTCATCTTACGACTAGAGGGGAAAAGGACTTCATTTCTTTATACTTCTAAGGAAACATGAGGTATTCAAGTGGTCGAAGGAGGCTAACAATGCCTTCAAGGGTGTTAAGAGGTATCTCACAAGTGCTCACTTTCTGGTTTCTCCAAAACCAAGAGAGATGCTCTTAATATACCTAGCTACCATGTCATAAGCAGTAAGCACAATATTGGTCACAGAGCGTGAGTATGTCCAATAATCAGTCTACTATGTAAGTGAAGTCTTACACAGGCCTAAGGAGAGCTATCCTTAGATTCAAAAACTCTTATATGCCCTCCTCATGTCTTCGAGGAAATTGAGGCGTTATTTCCAGGTGCACAAAATTATTATGACGTTTGACTTTTCCTTAGGAGAGGTCCTCTAGAATAGGGAAACAAAAATTGCTTACCGTTACCTGTAATTATTCAACTTGGTACTTCAAATCGAGTAATCATGCTTCTCATCATGAACCTTTTTGCGGCTTCCGTTGTGATCCCTGTCATAGGTTCAGCCTCGATCCATTTTGTTAATGTGTCAATAGCTACAAAAAGGAACTCGAAGCCCCCTAGAGCTTGTGGGAACAATCCTAGGATGTCAAGCCCCCAAGTCACAAAAGGCCATGAGAGAGGGATTGTTTGAAGAGCCTAAGCCGATTGGTGTATTTGTTTGCTATGAAACTGGTATTGTACACACTTCTTAACCAACTCTTTGGCATCATTGAGGGCTGTTAGTCAGTAGAAACCTTGTCGAAATACCTTTCTGATCAGTGTTATGTAAGAGGTGTGTGCTCCACAAAAACCTCCATGTATGTCATTAAGGAGTAGTAATCTTTCTTTCTGCGATATGCATCACATGAGAACTCCTTGAGTACTCCATCGGCCAAAGTATACGTTTTGGCCTTATAGGATAGACGATCAACTTTGAGATCGTTGTCGGGTACTGAACCCTTCTGAAGATACTTGTATATGGGAGCCATCCATGTATCCTTGTACTCAAGGGATGTTGTCTCATTAGGAGTTGTCTCTAGTGCATCAACTAGAGACAACTTCTGGAGCTACTCCAAGAAAACTCCTAGTGGTAGTCATGATCAGGAAGAAGCTACTCGAGCCAACTCGTTTGTGAGAAAGTTATCCTTTCGAGGAATGTATTGTAACTCGAAACCAAAAAAAGTGCTTCTCAAGCTTTTAGAATTCTGACAAGTACTAAGACCTGGTCGAACTCGAGCATTGATACTTTGTGCCACCTTAATTCATGACTAGTTAAGAGTCTCCTCTCATGAGTAGTCGACAAATCCCAAGTGCTTTAGCGGCTCGTATGCCAGCCAACAAACCTTCGTAATCGGCCACATTATTAGTGGCCAGAAAGTATAGTTGAATGACATACTTTAAGGCCTCTCACACGGAAAATTCCAAGACCACCCCAGCCCCTAAGCTACTTAGAGTAAGCAACCCATCGAAGTACATCGTCCACTGGTCGTGATAATCATACTATTGGGGATCCTGAACGGGTTCGGAATTTGTCCATTTGGTGATAAGTCTGCCAAGATTTGGGATTTAATGGCCGTTCGGGACACAAAATGGAGGTCAAACTCACCAAGTTCAACAAACCATTTTGCCATGCGCCCCGCTATTTCCCTGTTCTGGAGGACCACTCCTACTCAAATGGCACAACAATTTTGTGTGCCTAAAAATAATGCCTTAGCTTCCTCGAAGGCATGAGGAGGACATATAAGAGTTTTTAGACCTGAGGGTAGTGCTCCTTAGGACCATGTAAAACCTCACTTAAATAGTATACTCCAACCAGTACAACACTTACTGCCTGTGGCATGGCGAAAAGATATATTAAGAGTGTCTTGTCTGGCTTCAGAGAAACTGGAACAAGAGCACTCGTAAGATATCTCTTGACATTCTCAAAAGCATCATTAGCCTCTTTTGACCACTTAAAACCCTCATGCTTCCTTAGAAGTTTGAAAAAAAAGGAAGCCCTTTCTTTCCCAAACATGCAATGAAATGACTCAGAGCTGCTATGCAGCCAGTGAGTTTTTGAACTTCTTTCTTCATGGTTGGAGGATGCATCTGCACGATGGCCTTGATCTTTTTAGGGTTTGCTTTGATACGTCTTGCTGAAACGAGGAATCCAAGTAACTTCCCTAAAGAAACTTCGAACACTCACTTCTCAGGATTGAGTTTTAAGCAGTGCTTTCTGAGGTTATTGAAAGTTGTTTGATGCTCTTTATGACCATATCATCAATATAGGCTTCCAAATTTTGGCCGATTTGATGTATAAAGGTCAGTTGCATCAAACGCTAAAAAGTTGGACTTGCATTTTTCAAACCAAAAGGCATTTTGACATAGCAAAATACTCCAAATGGCGTGATAAATGTGGTCTTCTCTTCATCTTCCAAAGACATACTAATCTGGTGATAACTAGAGTATGCGTCTAGAAAACTTAACATTTCCCAACCAGCAGTGGAGTCAACCAATTGATCAATACGAGGAAACAGGAAATCATCTTTTAGACAAGATTTATTTAAATCAGTATAGTCTATACACATGCGCCACTTACCATTAGACTTCTTCAATATTACAGGGTTAGCTAACCACTCTGAGTGATCGACTTCTCTTATAAAGCCTGCTTTGAGCTTGTCTAATTCTAATTTGATAGTTTCCCTTTGATCTAGTGCAAATCTCCGTAATTTTTGGTTTATGGGCTTCTTATCAAACTGTAGGGCTAGCCTGTGCTTTATCACCTCCATGGGGACTCCAGGCATATTAGATGGCTACCACATAAACACATCTGTGTTTGCCTTGAGGAAAGTGACAAGAGCGTCTTCCTATGCAGGGTTGAGGGCAACTCCAATGTGAACAGTCTTGGAAGGCTCTGTTGGGTCTGCTAGGTCCAGAGGGACCTCCTTGACTTCTTCATTTGGCTTCGGAGCGGCTTTAGACTTCGAGTGCTTGCGCGAAGGCAGTACCTTGGTATTTTCTGGAGTTGGTAGTTGGCCGACTATCTTGAGGGACTTGCGGTCACATGTCAGCGCTATTTTCTTATCACAGCAAACTGTGATGACTTCCTTGGGACCTGGCAACTTAAGACATTGATATGCATAGTGAGCAACTATTAGAAAATGTGCAGAGTTGGTCACCCGAGTATGGCGTTATACACTGTGTCAAAGTCGACCATGTCAAAGGAGATTTTCTCTATCCTGAAGTTGCCGAAGGTCTGAATGTAACCAGCAAAGAAACTTGGCCAATAGGCTTGGCCGAAGATCCCGGTAAGATTCCATAAAATGAACATCGTACTGATTTTATTCTAGTACAAGGAACTTGCATCTTGTCCAAATAAATAACAAATAAAATATTCAAAGAATTACCACCATCAATTAACATGCAATTTACTCAACAATTGTTAATGGTGGGCTCAACCACGATCAGAAACCGACCAAGTCGAGTCAAAGGGATCAGACAGTCACTCTTCCCAAAAGAGATGGTGACTTCAAACCACTTAGAAAAATTATTGACAGGGGATGGGTCGATAGAGTTTACCTCTTGTTTGACAGCCTTATACTACCGCTTTGACTCGTATGTGGATGAACCTCTACAGATATGCTCGATCGTGTGCTTTGTATCCTGGAAAGGCATGTCCTTGTCTGAATGCTTTCAACCACTCGACTACCCCACGTCATCGAATATGGGAAGCGGTCCCCTGCCAGAATAATAATCCTCGAGTTTTCGTTAGAAAACTCGGCTATTGCGTAGGTCATCCCCTTCCTTTTTGTGAAATGGACACCACATAGGCTTGTAGTCCTTCCGAGCGGGTGCTGCTGTTGGACCGAAATGGCGACAGAGGGGGGGATGACGCTCAATTTAAAAACGACCCCTCAAAAGTACCCTTAAAAATCTCCAAACCAATAGCTATGAAGGCTATGAAATGAAGCTGAAAGGCTTACTGGAACCTCAAGCTGACTGAAAGAAGAGCAGAGCAAAAAGACTAAACCAAGGCATGAAGCGTAACTTGAAAAATCAGAGTACTCAAGTGCTCAAACATCTCTGGCCGGTCTGACCGGAATGAAACGCCCGGTCTGACCGCTTTGCAAGCGCCGGTCTGACCGCTTTGAAAGCGCCGGTCTGACCGCGTCACGGGTTCTGGTCTGACCACCAAAAGTACACCGGTCTGACCGGCTAGATGAAAATGGGGCAGGCAGAGGGTAGATTGCTGAACCCGACTAGACAAAGAATACAGCAAATGGAGACTTTGGCCAAAAGGAAGAATTGTCACTATTTTCCTCTGGCCAAAGAAACACTAGCCTATTCTAAATAGATGAAAGACCTCTGGAAATGAAATTGCACATCTGAGAAACAAGAATTCAAATATTTAGCTAAAACCTGAAAATGAGTACAAGATGAAGCTATTTTCAGATTACTCAACATCCTTCAACTCTTTGCTCAAGAAACTTTGCAATCACTTTAGGAATTAACTTAGGACTCCAAAGCTCAAATCTCATGCCATCTCATAAAGGGAAATGGAAGATTCCAACATGCCCGTCAAGGAAACCCTAGAAATGGTAAACTTGCAGAGAGCTACCCCAAATCACAAATTCCCAGCTAACCTTTGATCCTTTGCACATGAAACCTTGAGAATAGCTAATTAATAGCCTTAGGACTCAAGATACCAAGTTTCATGCCATCTCATGAAGGGAATCAAGATTTAGACCAAAACCCTAGAAATGGAAATGAAGAACAGAGGAGTCCAAAAACAAAATCTGAAATCAAGAATGGGCTCTTGGGATTTTAATTGATCAAATGATCTTGAGGCATCATCCCAACATAGAGCAACCCCATTTTGGCACTCCTCAGCAAGAATCAAGCCAAAAATGAGAAACTCAAAAATCAAGCCAAAAGAGCATCGAAGGCAAAGAAAACAACAGAGTGCTAGGAACTCAATCAAACTCAAATAAAATCATCTTGGATTGATAATGAGGAAGAGAGATAAATGATTGCATAGAGTATCAACTCATACCATCCCTACAACCCCATACATGCTTGGGAAATCAAGAACCCAGCACTCTGTTCCTCGAGAACACACAGAGGGAGGAGACAAACGAGGGAGACACATACTGCTGCCCTCAACCACTAAAGCCTCAAAGCAAAACAACCTCCCAAAGGCTCTTTTAACTAAAACAAACCCTAACTCTCTCCCAAAGCCATGGGAATACATGTAGCCACTCACTCCTATTTATAGCCTTTGGCTAACGAGTCTTCAACCCGTTACGCCCACTAAATCCGACGGAACCCGCTCCCGCTTGTGCAGCCTTGCGAAATGACCAATTCGCCCCTCCTACACCTTCCGGGAAGCTTCCGCGTCTCTTGTCGTCCAAGCCTCGCAACCACCTCGAGTCACCGCCGTCTTCGACACATCCCGACCGTTCTGACCTCAGCGCCACCTGTGCCTAGTCTGGTCACCTCATGTCTTGCCACTACTCCGCCTCGACGTCCTGCAGCCATCACAAACAAGAAACACATCAAATAGCACCGTTCGATACATGAAAGCATAATAGCATCAACAAATCATACTTACGCATGAAGAAGTCCAAACATGTCGAATCATCAGAGTATGTATCCTAACCACTTTGACCAGGTTTGACCAAGTTCGACTGAGTCTGTTGCACCATGTAACGACATGGTCCGACCACACAAACCAAACTCGACTTTCCTAAACCGATGTCAATTACTCATCATACACATGGGATCACAACCACATGGTCTCTCAATCTCCCCTTGATGAGTATATTGACAAACCCAGAAAAAGCGCAAAGTTGAGTTTGAAAAGAAAGTCAAACATGGTCCAAAGGAAGAAAATGAAGCTAATGACCATGTCGACATAAGGAGCAAAAGAAAGAGCAAGTTTTCCTCAAAGCTCCCAAAATGGCTTTTTCTATGACTATTCTCCCCCTTTTGGCAATAAACACATCAAGGATGTAAAAGAGAGAATAAGATCACAAGAATGGATGAAATGGCTGAAGTTTGTTTATTTTAAGCATTTAGAGCCATGAAGATTATCCAAAATAACCATATGAGAATTACATTAAGCCATAACACATAAACATGCTATCTAGATCATGACAAGATATATATATAAGCCAGCTAAACCAATGAAGTCACAATCTTAAATTTTAGTGCAAATTCTTAGCATATCAAGTCATTCATGATCACAGTCTAGCTAGAGGTATCCAAGGATGATGCAAACCATGTCAATAAGCTAAGCGAAACCAAGAAGCTAGTATTGAGTCAAATTAGAGTGCTACAAGTTCTAGGATGAAACATTTGTTTAAGTACTTGTAACCTTTGTAATTTTAGCAAATTGAGCACATTTGACAAGTTTTTCTTTAGAAATCTCATGATTGATGCCAACCAGATTTTTGTTTTTATCATGTGCTAGATCTCAAGCCTTATGCGACCACTCCAAGCAAGAAGCTTAAGAAGATGGTCTAGGTCATCCAAAACTCCCCCTGAGTTCATGCCGAGTGCAATGGCAAGCCGTCTCATGAAAAAGAATTGGTGAGATCAGTTTTTTTTGCACAAAAGAGATCTTTTGCTTTTTCATGAACATAAGACTTGTACTAACTCATGTGTCATCAAGAAACTAGAATAGCTCAATCTAAAGCTCAATATAGACTCAAGACTCAACTCGGCCTATTTGACATGGCATGAATCATAAAAGGATAACTAGAGAAAGACTAGTCTCGAGAACTAACATGACAAGTTTTAATTCAAGTTGAGCAATTTTAATTGAGCAATTTTAATTAACTCATTATGGCAAAAGCTAGTCTACACATATGAAGTCATGATCAATCTAGCAAATAGGCACAAGTTATGGCAAGGTGTAATGCATTGTAATCATGTCATGAAAGGATAATAATCAAGGCTCCATGCAATTATATTACAATGCAGAATGCTGAAATGCAAGAAAGTCCAGCTCCCCCTCAACATGTGATGCAGCTTTTAGTTCAAGTTGAGTTATGTCAATATTAAGCTCCAGAAGCTCCCAAATGAACTCCCCCTAACCAAAACAATAAAATCAAGAAGCTGGCA
This sequence comes from Dendrocalamus sinicus, assembly GCA_036346575.1. Taxonomy (NCBI): domain Eukaryota; kingdom Viridiplantae; phylum Streptophyta; class Magnoliopsida; order Poales; family Poaceae; genus Dendrocalamus; species Dendrocalamus sinicus. The sequence goes on from CM070658.1 coordinate 3,460,250, forward strand.
AAGAAAATCCGAAAAGAGCAGTCCTTAAAGCATAGATAAGATATAGAGGAAACTAAGGCTTAGACTGACTCTCATCTACCCCATACGACTCTAGGACTATCAACTGATCATCTACCTCACTAAGGAGCAAACATGTACCCCGTCCACCCGAGAGTGGCCCAACCCTCGCTAGAACCTATAAGAAGTGAGTGAGCTCAACCTAGTGAGAAGAGGAACAACTAATAAGCAGTATCCTAGAATCATAAGATGAGAGTAAGAAATCTAAACAACTAGACGATAGAAGCACTCTAACCTATGCTAGAAGGACAAAACCCAATGCACCCATATGCAGTGCAGCAGAAAAGAGTAAGAGCATAATCAATATAACAAAGCAGTAAAGCACAAAGCTCCCCCTCACAACAGTCCATAAGGACAAACCACCCCAAGCTCTCCCCACAAGGCTGAAAACCTAGAGCTATCCAAAGGCTTGGTAAAGATGTCAGCCAACTGGTGGTCACTCTCCACAAACTGGAGCACAATGTCACCCTTTTCCACATGGTGTCGAAGGAAGTGATAGCGAATATCGATATGCTTGGTCCGACAATGCTGCACTGGGTTCTAAGCAATGTTAATCGCAGAAGTGTTATCACAAAAGAGTGTTACACTGTCGATAACTAACCCAAAGTCCCGCAGTGTCGAGACCATCCAAAGCACATGGCTGTAGCAACTGGCAGCAGCAACGTACTCGGCCTCTGCAGTGGACTGTGCAACACCGGACTGCTTCCTCGAAGACCAGGAAATGAGAGAAGTGCCAATGAATTGGCAGGTGCCAGAAGTGCTCTTCCTATCTATCCTACAACCAGCAAAGTCTGCATCCGAGTAGGCTCTCAAGGAAAGACAGGACGAGGAAGAGTACCAGATACCATAGTCAATGGTAGCTCGAAGGTACCGAAGGATGCGCTTCACTGCCTGGCGGTGAGACACGCGAGGAGAAGCTTGAAACTGAGCACAGAGACACACAGCAAAGTGTATATCCGGTCTCGAGGCAGTGAGGTACAAGAGAGAGCCAATCATGCTGCGATACTCCTTCCGATCGACTGGCTCGCCGTCCTCATCTGGCTTGAGTGTGGCAGAAGATGCCATGGGAGTTGACACGGGCTTACCATCACTCATGTCAAAGCGTCTCAGGAGGTCACGAGTGTATTTGCCTTGATGCAAGAAAGTATCCTCCCGAGTCTGCTTGATCTGGAAGCCGAGGAAAAAGGTCAACTCGCCCATCATACTCATCTCAAACTCGATGCTCATGACATCTGAGAACTGTGAAACAAGAGTATGAGAAGAGCCGCCAAAGATGATGTCATCCACATAAATCGGGACGAGCAGAAGATCAGTGCCATGCCGGCGAATGAACAAGGTCTTGTCTACCTTACCCATCTCAAATCCATGGCTCAACAAGTAGGACTTAAGCCTCTCATACCAAGCTCTAGAGGCCTACTTAAGTCCATACAGCGCTTTGGAAAGCTTTAAGACATGGTTTGGTTATTTGGGGTTCTCGAAACCTGGAGGTTGTCTCACATAGACTTCTTCCTCAATAAAGTCATTGAGGAAGGCACTCTTGACATCCATCTGGTAGAGCTTGAAACCCTTAGAAGCTGCAAAGGCAAGCGGGATTCTAATGGCCTCAAGTCTAGCTACAGGGGCAAAGGTCTCCTCGAAATCTAGACCCTCAACCTGGGAGAAGCCCTGAGCTACCAGTCTAGCCTTGTTCCGAATGACAACCCCATCCTCACTCTGCTTGTTCTTGAACACCCACTTAGTCCCAATGATATTGTGACCTCGAGGGGGCTCAACAAGCGACCAGACCTTGTTTCTCTCGAAATTCTCTAGCTCCTCATGCATGGCATTGACCCAAGACTTGTCAGACCCAGATTTTTACAATCCGGATTCCTCTGTGATTCCACCGCACTATTCCCTGGATCAGTAGATAGTGCTCACAGATTACAGTTCTGAATATCAAAGTACATATCATGCGGAAACGTAAATACAATAATAAACTTACTCATGGGCCGATTAGGCCGAAATCATTAAATTGCAGCAGCGGAAGAACGAAGCACACAGGTGGGACCTTCAGGGCATGCCCACAGGCAGCCAACTGGAGGTTCGCGACCTAGCCCTTGACATCTTCATCTTCTTTGCTACCATGACCAATAATGTTGCTGAAGCATAGTGATCTGATTCCTGATTCTGGATTTGTTATGAGAGCGAGTGTGAGCACAAACCACCGTGCTCCATGAGCCAATACACAGGATGCAATTAAATAATATGCATGGCTTATCAAGGGAAGGCTTGGGTTATTTTATTTGCCATAAATTGCTTTTGAAATATGATACATACAAATTTCCTGAGACCTAGCAGTTTGGACAGAAACATAAGGTGTGAAAGAATGCAATAATATTAGCGAGCCAGATTCCATCTACCGTTACATGGCCTCTGCACCATATGCTTAATCCTTCAGCGTTATAACCGCTTAACTTATCACTGGGGCGACACCCAGGGCAACACAAATAAGGGCCTTTCTCTGCCCTCCACTTTAGCATTTCCACCCACAAAGTTTTTGAAACAGAACTATATCTAGTTAAGTTCCCATGTCCGCCCTTGACTGTGGGCACGACTATTCGAATAGTTTTTGACTCTGCAGAGTTTGCACACTTTACCCACAAGAGATAAATCCACTCGTTGCCCCACATGATTCCTTAGCCATGCGGTTGAGTAGACTATCACAGGACCTATACAATGCATTTTTCCTAGCAGGGTTACGTCCACTAAGGTTTCCACTTCCTTCGAGGTACGACCACCCTTCTAGAAGCCCTCCTCTTGCGCCGTCACGTCGGAGGATGTGGCCACCCTCTACCCGCCCGTGGTCACACCGGCGCAACCCTTACTAAGTCGATGCAAATTAGTCAGCCCTGCCTACACTTTGTCAGCTTGTGGTTGTACTTGTTGTACATCGGGAGGTCATCACAAGATTCGGTCCTTAGGGCTATCAGGCGGTTCTACCACTATCCCTTTGTGCTTCCATTGCACCACACATTCACACCCTCGAACCATCCGCCCAGATAATTAAGCAACTTGAGGTTTTTGGGAGCATAAAATATCCATAACCAAATATACCAGTCATTTCCACCATGACTGCCCAAACCAATTTCTCATGATTCAAAGTGATGCTTTGGGGCATTTTTTTGTGCCCCCGATTATCTAAGCAGTATTAAGCATGGCGTATAGTTATGGACTTATTTTCAAAAAGTTACCATTATAATTTTGTTAGGGTGACAAGGCTCAGATATTCAAATGTTTCAAAGGAGGTATAATACTAGCAAGTCGAATAATGGGTATGTAACTAGAATCTTCAAACAAACATATATTTGCATATGAAATAACAGCATGCAATTTGATAATTTAAACAAAAGTAGATTTGCAGAAAATGTAGGTTCAACTTGATCAAAGTATGGACTCGCCTTGCGCGGTTTACCGTGGTCTTGAGCTCACACAATGCTTTTTCTTGAGCTTCTGGTCTTTATCTTCACTTTGCTCCGATCACGCTTGATCCCTTGATTCTTCAAAACTCCAATTTCTAAGTACACGCTAAACAACTGAATCCAAATAAATGCAAATAACTCAACAGATCTAAATAAATCCAAATAGAGTCAATTTAGCTTTATTATGAGTTAATGGGTGTTTGAGACAAGGTTAATTAGGCGTGGAGTTTTGATGGAGTCAAATGAGATTGGAGTGAAGGGAAGGATGAAGGAGAGAAATCTCCTGAGACAGATGTCAATAAGCCTTCATGACAAGAGGAACATTCACGAGAATATTCTGCTTTGGACTGGAGGTTGGCCAGGCATAGCCGATTTTTAGAATATCATGGATCTATCTTTTATTTAATAACTTCTTTTATTATTTCTATATTTATTTAGGAAGTTCCATGAGCCAGGTTAGACCTATGTGTTGATATATAATATTAGCTTGTTATTTCTTGAATGATACTAGCTTGTACACCGTAAGAGCATTAACCACGACCTAGGGGTTCATATTGGTCTTTAATATAACTTGCATTCGAGCTACGAGTTAGTCGATATGTTGATAATTTTTCAGCATTATGTTCTGATTGTTATATTTATTACGTCTTTTATACAAGCCACGTACTTATAGTTTAAATATTAACACTTAACCTCCCCGGTTTATTTAATGGTTGTGCGTGAAAGTATTTTCATGACTTCTTAAAGATATAGGAACGACAGCCATACTTTAGATGGTTGATTTTGTATCTCTTGATTATATACTACTTTTGTTGTGCAATTAGTTTTTACAATACATTCTATAGTCACTTTATGTGAAATGTTAATCTAAATACCAACTGTCATTGTTACTTTATCCTTTGCATTAGCATCTTGCATACTTTAATTAAACTTCTATTTACATAGGACCAAGCTCGCTATACCCAAAATTTACTCCACTAATTTCATCGTTGAGATTTATTTATCGGTGAAGTGCTAATGGCGAGGATTTTATTAGGGCCTTCTAATTTAAATGTCTATGGTCACGTCCTATCGTTTAATTAATTTTATGAAGAGGCCTAATTTAATTAAACCTACCATTCAGATTTATTTAATGGCAACATATTAAATGTTAGGGCATTTAATTATGGTCCAGGGTAATCTTTTTTATTTAAAACCTTGCTTTTATAGTTATCAATTTTATTCCCCTTAAATTTAACTTGGATGTATATATATAGTTTAATTAGGATTTTTATTAAATTTGGACATTAAGCAAAACCATATCTTATTGATGTCTTTTATTGGTAATTAGACCTCAAATAGATATTTATGCTATATTAGTTGCTCATATAGTAAATAATCAATATTAAGTCTTTATTAACCTTATTTTATATCCTAATTAAATTAATTGGCTTCCATGTATTAGTTCCTAGTTTTTCCCTAATTTTTATTAATTAGAATATATTAACAAAACAAAATAAAAAACATGAAAAGGGTCCGGCCGACAGGGATCGAACCGAAGACCTGAGGGCTGTGATTCTTAAACGCGCTGAGTTAGCCAAGTGGGCCAAAGGCCTGGGCTGATAATCCAAAGGCAGGAAAATAGAAGAGCTAACGGTCGGGCAGGGTCTAAACAGAGGAGCTAGCCGGCGCTCGGTTTTGGCGTCGCCGGCGGCAGACGGGGCCAGGGAGGCGGCGGTAATCGGGAAAATGGAGTCCGCTGGAGGTGGGGAGGCTAATGGGGGAGGTGGCGCGGCCCGAAACGGTGGTGAGGCGGGCGGGCGGCAGCCCGGGGCGGCCGACGGCGGGGTGGACTCGGGGCGGCGACGGCTGGGAGGAGGAAGGGGGAATTCCGTGTGCGCACGAGCTGCAGGAGGTCTACTTACCGAGGGCTTGGCCGTGCCGGTGCAAGGCCGAGGTGAGCCGGTGGCATTGGCCAGTGGTGGCGCAAGGGAGCCCTTGTCGCCGGCGAGGTACAGGCAGTGCGAGGGCCGGCTGACGGTGGAGAAAGCTTCGCGGAGGCTTGGTGGTGCTCTTGTTCCAAGGAATCGAGGAGGGATTCGCCGGGGAGAGAGCGGCGCGGTGGCGGCGATTTTGGCCGTCAATGGGGAAGAAGGGCAGCGTAGTGAGTTTCGGCATGGCATCTTCCAATTAATTTGGGGAGGGAGTAAAGGGGAAGTAGTGACACGGCATGACATGGTCGTCTCGGCCGGAACGGGGTGGTGCGGCGGCGGCGCATACAGGGCAGCTCGAGCTGCGCTCGGCCCAAAGGGGGAAAGACAGGGGAGAGCTAGGGGGAAGAAGAGGGGCGGTACTGGCAGCAATGGGAGGAGGCAGCTCAGGGCTTCTTAAAAGCGAGCACGCGCGTGGGGGAACAGGGCCAGGGCGTGGGCAACGGCGACGTGCAGCCGTGCTAAGGCGCGACAGGGCATGGGGAACTCAGGGGCAGGTGGGGACACGACGGGAGCACGGGCGTGACGCAGGGGCAAGGTGCGGCGATGTGCGTGCAGGCGACGTGACGCGCACACAGGTGCTGCGGGGCTGGCTGATGCAAGGGGAAGGACGCGCGCAGGACAGAGAAAAAGCAGAGAACAGGAGTGGGAAGAAGATAGGGAGAAGGCGCCGGGCCCGGCTTGCAGTGAAATAAGAGAGAGGGAGGGGAAGAAGAAAAAGAAGAGGAGGGGGCCCACATGGCATAGAGAGGAGAAGTAAGAGAAAAGGGAAGAAAAAGAGAAAGAAAGTCTCAAATCAACCTTTGTAATCTGGACTTTTAATTTAGATTTTTATCTTACATTAGTATTTATTGACTTTGATTTTTGCTAGATTCTAAAATGTGAATCTTTAATTTAAAGTTCTATTTTAGGCTTAAGATTATTGATTTCAATTTTTGAACTTTTAATTCAAATCTTGGTTCAAATATCTCGATACAAAATCTAATATTTTTCTATTTTCCACTTTATTTAATTTTTGCCCTTGGATTCTAATTTTGTTATAATTGCACATATAAATTTTGAATATTTGACTTTGGATTTTTATTTTGTTTTGAATTGTACATAAATATTTTTAACCTTGGGCTTTGTGTTCAAAATCTTCCCCTTGCATTTTAGCTCTAATGTCACCACTAGGTCTAGAATTTAGTTGTATAAAATATGTATATATACATATGTATTTTTGAGTTGCACTTTTAATTAAACTCTTTCTCTTTAATTAATCCATGTTTTGGTTCAATAGATTAATTTTGAATTAAGCTCTCAGAGCTTAAACCCCATTTAAATTATTTTGTATCATTATCACTATTTTTTGTCATAATTGCTATTTTGTGTTTGAAAATTATTTCTAGTTATTATTTGCTCAGCACAAAACTCAGAAAAACCCAAATAAGATTTTGAACAAAATTCAAATGCCAGTAAGATGCAAATAAAAGTTTTAAATTTCTCAAAATTTCAAACATCTAAAATTTAGGATGTTACAAGACTCGTCAGAGAGCATGAGAAAGATCCTTGGGCTCAAAGGAGGCAACAAAGGCAGAATAGAGACAGAAATGAGACATGCCGGATCTTGAGCGGGTGACTGGCTCAAAAAGATCTCCAATAATCTGCTCAGAAGGATGGTCTTTTTGGATGTGTCTAGGAGGTCCTGGATGAGAAGAAGAAGTGGCCTCTACCTCATGAGCTGACAAGGTAGGAACAGAGCCACTAACTCCAGAGAAAGCAGAAGGCATGGGTTGATCACCTCGAGGTGCGGTGGAAGACGGTACCTCGGGTGGAGGATGAGGAATTGGATTGGATAAACAACCCTCATCTCCATCATCCACAAAGATGGGCTCGAACTACTCTATAGAACCTGAGATATCGGGCCTAGTCCCCGGACTGGCCTCGTCGAAGGTCACCTCACAGGTCTCTGCCATTTTGCTAGACTCGCGGTTCCAAACCCTATACGCTTGCGAAGAAGTCGAGTAACCTAGAAAGATACCGTTACAAGAACGTGACTCAAACTTGTCTAGGTTCCCGGACTTCAGAATGAAACACTTGCAACCAAACACGCGAAAATGCGAGACACCGGGCTTTCGTCCATATCTCAACTCATAAGAAGTGTGATGCAAGTGTGCCCAAAGAAAAACTCTGTTCGAAACACGGCACGCGGTCGCAATAGCTTCAGCCCAAAATTTCCTAGGTGTAGAATACTCATCAAGCATCGTCCTGGCCATCTCGACCAAGGTACGGTTCTTCCTCTCCACGACGCCATTCTGCTGTGGGACGTGCGGAGAAGAGAACTGGTGCTCTACACCTGTCTCATCGCAAAACCTCTCAAAGTAGGAATTCTTGAACTCCGTGACATTGTCACTGCGGATCACTCGTAAGGCACCCGGGAGCTCAACAGAAAGCCTACTGAAAAGTCCTCGGAAATGTGTAAACATCTCATCCTTCGAGGCTAAGAAAAACACCCAAGAGAACCTCGAGAAGTCATCGACCACAACGAGAACATACCACTTCCCTCCTGCTGACTGCACTCGAGCTGGTCCAACTGTGTCCATATAGAGCAGCTGTCCTATTGCATCAGTCATAGTCACTGTGACCGGAGGGTGAGAAGCGGCAACCATCTTGCCGTGCCGGCAAGGAGCACAAACTAGATCTTTGACCATCTTGAGTTTCGGCATACCACGAATGAGATCGTGGCCGCTAACTCGGGTCAAATGGTCAAATCCAATATGACCAAGTCTCCTATGCCAGAAAGAAAGATCACAGGACTCCGAAGCAACTAAACACCGGAGAGGATCACCAAAAGACTCAGAAAAATTAGCACGAAAGATCCTCCCAAAACGAGAAATCCCGCAAACCAGACTACCCGAAGAATCAAGAATTTTGCAATTGTTTTTCTTAAAGCTCACCTCAAAGCCGTCATCGGTAAGCTGAGAAACAGAAAGCAAATTATATTGCAGCTTACTAACCAAAGCAACATCTTTTAAAATAAAAGACTCATTAACGTGCACTGTACCTTTGGCGATGACGCACCCAGATGAAGCGTCTCCGAAGGTGATCGTCTCATCACCTAGAGCACGGGTAAGGGAAGAAAACCAACGGGAGTCTCCGGTCATGTGACGAGAACAACCGGAGTCTACAAGCCAAATCTTTCCCTTCCCTGCCCAGCGAACCTGAGTCAAACAGAGAGTGAAGTCTTAGTACTGGGATAAATCAACATAGATTTTGGCACCCGATACTGAGTAACACGTCGAGCAGCAGAAGTAGTCAAGCACGATTGACCTCTAACTACCCTACGCTCTCTATCGCTCAAAGAAGCAGAAGGTCTGTGAGCAGACCTGAAGCTGTTGCTGGGACCGACTGCTACGGGAGAGCGAGTTGGAGTACCTGCAACACGTTGATCTCGCCGCGGGTAGCCATCTCGACGGGGAAAGCGAGATCTACCCTCAGAACAGCGAAAGTCACGACCAAAGGGAGCATGAAGACGAAAACCAGAAAACTCGGAAAAACCAAGTCCTCGATGCTGCCCAAACCCATCAGAAACAGCTGGAGCAAACCTAGACCTCGTGTTGGTCTTAGGTGCACTCAAGGTCTGGGGCTGACCCTAAATACGCCTAAGAGCTGGAACACGGTCTCTTCGCGCGATCTTGACGTGCCTGAAGCATCGCTCAATCAAGTGTCCATCCTTCTGACAGAAGGTGCAGTGGTACTTCACCTTCTGAGAGGTAGAAGTAACACGGTGAGACTTCGCCTTCTGAGAGGCCAAAGCAATAGGTGGACTCACCTTACTGTCAGAAATCCCTTGGACAAAGCCCGCTGATTTAAATTGGACTTTCTCGGTCCTGGGCTCAACCTCGATCACACCTGGTGCTATGGGTCTGAGCACGGCAGGTGGATGCTTCCTCAAGTTCTCATAGAAATCGTATCCTAGACTTTGATTAAATTTACAAATCTTGGACTGGTCTAGAATAAGATTCAGCTTCTTCTTACGTCCTACAAATCTCTCGAGAGTGCTCATAAGATACTGACACTCCCGAAAGAGAGAGGTGCAAGAAGAGCAGGGGGAAGAAGGAGTAGCAGAAGGTAAGGGAATAGAAGAAGAAGAACCAACAGCAGAGGAATGAATGGTTTGTGCATGCACAGCCGACTCAGAATGGACAGTCCTACTGCTAGCCAATTGGTTCATGTCGCTAGGCGTCTCTACCTTACCCTAGGGCTTCTCCCCCTCAGCAGCACACACATTATAAGCAGAAGGTTGCTTCTCTAGTAGGTCCTTAGTCAGCTGCACACATTTCTCATCCAATGCAATCAAATCAGATTTTAGTTTGTTACAATTAATGCATGGTGAGCTAACAGGGTCCTTAGAAGCATTTTGAGCCAATTTGTTATTATCATCAACTAATTTTTGAAACTATTTGGAGACAGAATCAAGTTCAGCAGTAAGCTTGGGACAATTCACACATGAAGCAATAGGCTCAAGAAGAAAAGCTTGTAATTAAGCAATTTTATGATCTGCCCGTTTTAGGTAATGATCAGCAGTACATCATAAGAAAGAGAACTTACTGACAAGGAAATTACTAGAATCTTAGAAGAAAGTGTCCCCACAGACGACGCCAACTGTCGATGTTCTAATATCGATCTTAAGTATGATTTGTTTGGATTTGGGAAAACTCTAGAAGACTCGGTGTATGCACATGCATAATAGAGACACGAGAATTTTTATATAGGTTCAGGTCTTCTCCTAGGAGCAGGGGCAGAATTGGGCCCATGGCAACATGGGCTCTAGCCTGGGGCATGAAAAAAATACAGTGTATAGCCCAGGTATTTTTAGCCCAGCCCAGGATAATATTATTAGCATTCAGCCCAGGTAGCCCAATAACCCATATCATCTCGCGAGGCTGTCAGCCTATTGCTTCTCCGCGCCGGCGGCCCATCACGCGCTCGGCCCATCGCTTCACGGCTCACGCGCAAGGCCTCACCCTCGCCTCAGTCACCTACGCTACTCACTCTCCTCAGAACCCTAACCCCCAAAGCCGAAAAAGCCGCAGTCCGCAGAGAGAAGGCCGAAGCCAAAACAGCGATGTCGACGCCGCCGTTCATTACCTCGCCAGCTCGTCGACGCCGCTGCTCGTCGCCTCGTCCCGACGCCGCCCCTCTTCCCGGCCCGCCCCGCCTCTCGGCGCTGCCCCTCTTCGGCTCTTTGGATCTTCCCAGCCCGCCTCGCCTCCCGACGCCGCCCCTCTTCGGATCTTCCTGGCCCGCCCCGCCTCCTGGTGCCGCCCCTCTTCGGATCTTCCCGGCGCCTCCCCGCCTCCTAGCGCTGTCCCGCCTCTCGTTGCCGCCCCGTAAGATTTCCAATTTTTTTCATGCTGTGTATGATAGAATGACTGGAAGAAGCCGTGGATTTGGATTCGTGACAATGTCAACTGAAACTCTGATTTGATTTGATTATGGGAAGAACTGAAGTGGTGTACTGCATGGTTTTAAATTGTTGTTCAAGTTGATGTTGTATTAGATTAAAAGGATTCAAAAAGTTCAAGGTAATAATCACTTTCAAAAATCTTGAGCAAGCGATCCATATATATTGTAGTTGTGAACATCGAACAACTAAAAACTAATCCATACATATTGTACTGATCGATACCCTAACATACATATTGCAAACTTTGCCTATACATCATCAATACTTACGATGTATTAAAAGGATAATGTTTTCAATTCAAAATATGAGTTTTGTTTAGTGTGTAGTATATATAATATAGGCCAATATAGTGTTGGCCGATTTGGCCCATGTAAAGATGTATATACTCTTCTATTACCAATGAATGTACTAGCTCTTTTGCTCAATTCACAAATTTATCATGGACATTAAACTGATTGATTTTTTACTCTTCTATTACCAATGAATGTACTAGGAGTTATTAGTCAATACAAAATGAAGCAGACGAAGACATTGTCATCTTATTTTTCAACTGAAGCACAATCCCACGAAACACCAGAAACAGGAGCTAGTATCACGCATCAAAATAATCCTCATATTGTACTTAGTCTGGATGACATTGTTGCTGATCCTCGGCTTCGGAAACCAATTGAGGACTTGGATGTGGATATCAGAGATGTTGCTAGAAGAGAGTATTTGCAAATAGGCCCATGCCAACCAATTGGTTATAAATTTCCACATAAAGAATATGGGAACCAGAGGAGGAGCTTTCAACAATAAAGAATTTCCACATAAAGAATATGATGATAAGATTTTAAAGCGTTTTCAAGGGATGAGGTCACGTAAGAAACAATTATCTCGTGTTAGTGGTAAGTTAGCTTCTTATAAATGTAAACTTTATGTTGTTCGTATTTATTTATACACATGTTTGATTTACTCTCATATGTTGTCTTTACAGGTTCTGGTTCATGTCCAACTATCAATGAAGAAATGGCAGGATAGGATAGAGAGCAAATCTTCGTAATTTAGGTACTCAAATTGTATCTCTGTCATATTACATTTTTTATATTTTGATATTATGCCATGTTTTTCTTATTATGCTTTATGTGCTTTATGTTTACTTGTTTAGTATTGAACTCAAGTTTCATATCAGTAATGCAATTAGCCAATTATGATATATTGCTGTTATATCGTGGTATGGGTACAAATTGGTGTTAGTTTTAGGTTGTTAGAGTTCAGTTTGGGGCGTAGCTAAATCCTGGTTCCGCCACTGCCTAGGAGAATAATAACCCTACATACTGTGTAGCTATTACCCATAGAGACTTACTACCGAGTGTAATGTGAAATGCCTAGCACTATCTCCTGCTCTAATGTCTTCCCCCTCCTCTCTGACGTCAACCTTTACATAATTGACGAAGCGATGGCCATTATCCCGTGCGAAAAGATGCCTCAATGCTTCACGTGATAACCGTCTAATGGAAGTTACTGTCAAAGAGACGTAGTGGCCCATTTGCCATGCGATAATTGTTATCAGAGAGAGATCGTGTGCGGTTATTAGGAATAAGCCACTACTACAAAAAGGGTCATCACAGACGGTTCGGAACCATCATCACAGACGGTTTTCGAACCATCTGAATTTATGGGTCAGTGATAATCGGAGGTTATCACATACAGTTTGTGAGCCGTCTATGATAATCACAACTCAGACGATTTGTAACTAGAACTGTCTGTGAAGAACACTATCACAAACGGTTTGAATCAAAAACCGTCTGTGATACTCACACATCACAGATGATTCTAGCTACCAACCGTCTGTAATGGATGAGTATCACAGGCGGTTGGTAGCTAGAACCATCTGTGATATTTTTTCATCACAGACGGTTGGTAGATAGAACTGTCTGTGATGTGCTAGTATCACATATGATTTTTTGTTTGAGCTGTCTGTGATAATCCTTCATAGATAGTTTATATCACAAAATTGTCTGTGATAGTTCATTCTATACCTAATTTTTTTCTTTTTTTCGGCTAGCCTCAGGAAATGTTAACTATGCCATTTGAAAACAAGCAAATATAGTAAGAAACACAGTACACATTCTATTTTTATTAAGATTAGAGCCTACCATTACAATATCCCAAAATAACGAGCAGGTTACCCATCTAGCTAACACAACAAGAACAGAGAAAAAGCAAAGATCCTCTATGCCTAGGCCTTCTTGCCATTGATGCAGCGCACGAGCTGGATGCCTTTGACGTCCACCATCGTCGGTGTTGATTGAGCTTCACCTTGGTAGCTAGTTGCTTCTGTGGTGTCTTGCCTCTCGTAGACTTGTGCGTCGTCTGCTTTGTGTAGGCTATTATGGTAAAGGTCAAGGAGGAGGAGAACAGCAAGGCGGCTGGGTTTGGGTGATTATTTATAGGGGAGGGAGAGGCGGGAGTGCAAAAAATTTTGGCGCGGGGATGGAGAGGTGGAGCTACGATCCGTGGGGTGAGGGTTGGTGGATATCTATTGGCTAGGACAGGATTGGAGAGGATCGATGGGCTCAACAGTCAAATTATCACAAACGGTTCTACATACAAACCGTCTATGATGCTCTCTATCATAGACAGTTGGTAGCTAGAACTGTCTATGATGAATGAATATCACAGACGGTTCTATATACCAACCGTCTATGAATTAGAGCACAAAGTTTTGTACTGATGCAATATAAATAACTAGTCTCAAAAGATAAAATAGCAAAATTTTATATAGCTTATATATACTCATTTGAAATGTTTCGATGAGATCTACAACTTTTCAGTTGAAGCAAAATCCAAATTCCGAAGGGAAGACCAAGAAAAGGGGCAAAAATAGAAACCAAAAACTTGTAACACAAATTTGGGGCTAAAGATGGCCAATTTTGAGGGTCTTAGAGGGCAACTGGTGCAAGCATGTCATTTTTTGGATCGGGCTCGTCGTTAGCTTTCCAACGAGTACAAAAACGTCGAAAACGGACACCGTATGCAAAAATTATGCCTGTTTTACTAAAGATATCTCGGAACAGAATCCTACTCGAACTCAGCGGGAGATTATGAAATTTTGGAGGATTATCAGATAGGAAACATATTATAGACGGTTTTCAATACAAGCCGTCTATGATAACTTCATTATCAAAGACGGTTCTTATCTAGAACCATCTGTGATACTTCACAGATGGTTTGTATTAAAAACTATCTGTGAAAATACCACGGACGGTTATTCGTATGAACCGTCTATGATACTTGCAGCACAGATGGTTCCTAGGAACTGTCTGTGATGTAAGCGTCCGGTTTAGCCTTTGTTGTAGTAGTGAACGTACGTTCTAACCGCCTTGTTAAACAACCCCATGATGAAGTAGGTCGCCATAAACAAGCTAGTCGGGAATATGTTGGTTGCAGAAAGACCCACAACCACGAGGTGTTCGTAGGATATCTTACGACTACATAGCCGTAGAAAGACTTACGACCAACGAGTAGTCGCAGTAAGACTTATGGCTATGTGATTGTAGAAATACTTACAACCAAGAAGTAGTCGTAATAAGACTTATGACTATGTGGTCGTAGAAAGACTTACGACCAAGAAATAGTCGCAGTAAGACTTACGACTATGTGGTTGTAGAAAGACTTATAACCAAGGAGTAGTCATAGTAATATATACGACTATGTGGCCTTAGAAAAACTTACGACCAATGAGTAGTCGCAGTACTTACAACTATGTGGTCATAGAAAGACTCACGACCATGAGGTGTTCGTAGGGTATTTTACGACTATATGGCCGTAGAAAGATTTACAACCAAAGAGTAATCGCAGTAAGACTTACAATTATGTGGTTGTAGAAAGACTTATGACGAAGGAGTAGTCGTAGAAAGACTTACGACGAAACTATGTTATAATTAGTCGAATCATACCAGATTTGAAATTTTATGAATTATCCAAAATAAATGTTTGCATGCTCTGCATGAAAATGATATAGGAAATTTGAAGGGAAAGTATCTTATTAGAATAGAGAGAAGAGGGTAGGGAAAAAGAGATATTGCCTCGGACTTCTGTGAAAAGTGGAGGAAAGGAAGTATTCCTATGAAAATTTTCAAAGCTATTCGTACGATTCAAAAGGCTTGGAAAAATTCCTATAGTATTCCAATCCTTTGAAATTATTTAAGAAATCCTATGTAATGTTCCAAATAAGCCCCTAGTGAGATTGCAATGTTTTAAGGTTTGCGAGGGGGAGAAAGATGTTTGGGGTGTGGAGTAGTTGATGTGTATTGGTGAATGAACACTGCTAGGGTCATGTGTAATGAAAGGGATAGGACCATGAGTAGGTTGGACTGTGGCGAGAGGGCTACAGTGGTACACATGCATGTGAGATTGTGAAGCTTATGGAAGTATGACATTGATTCCACTTGCATTGCAGTTGGCGACCCGCGTTCTGAAATAAAAACATGCATGCAACACCTGAACATGTTGATGATTTCAACAGCACCAGTAGAGATATATAGAGTTGCCAGGCATACACACTTTTTGTTTTTTGTACCTTTCTGAAGAAACGACACACCTTAAGAATCATGGCATGCATAAGAACTGTGCTTACGATATTGAAAGTCCACTATAACATTTTTATGATGAAGGGAGCCTCAGGTTTTGTCTCTTTGCATAGAAATAAGGCTACATTTTTTTACTAAGATTCAAGGCTACTAAATAGTATACTCCACACAACAGGTGTAAATAACAAGAGAAAATGACTAACTAATTAATTCCACACATTTATTTCAGATAATTCCATAATGGCTTTTATTTCTTTGTACACAAGATATATACTAGCTAGAACGAATATAACAAGGAAAACAAAGGAGCAAAACAAACAGCAAAAAAAAATAAAGATTATGTTTAAAAACAAATGCAGAAGAACAAAATTCTTTTGCTTGCTTTTTTAATGCAGAAGATAAAATCCCTTTTTCTAGCTTTTTCTTCTTCTTTTCCATTCTGTTCTTTTTTATGCTTGCTGCTCCCTGTTCCTCAGCTTCTGCTTGTATCACTTCACCAATCACCATTTGCCCCCTTCTGCACGCACCTTGCATGTTTCTCTCCCACACTCTTCTGTCTACCTCTCTCTCAACCTCCCCTTCATAAATTCTTCTTTGTTTACAAGATCTACGATGAGTGTCTGTCTCTCTACCTCTCTGATCTGAATCTGGCTTGCGTTATTTGGCTCTCACTCTTGAGGGAAAAGGCAACTCATGAAGAGCCTGGCAAAGCATATTTCCAGGAGTATGATATGTCAGTGAGTGAAATTGATAGGGTTCAAGAACTGCATATATCATATGTGTGATGCCAAGAGTACGCATATGCCTATTGTCAAAATCTGAGATGTGCAGCAGGCGTCAGCTGCGCATAGCTACAGCTACAAACGGGCCCAGAGATAGAGAGAGATGCATATGCACACATGTCCATGTCCAAATATCATTGTTTGCTACATCAGAAGTGCAGTTTATACTATTATTTTACTAAAACATCAAGAGTGTAGTTTTATACTATTATTTCTTATTTAAGGATAGTACAATAGCATATCAATAACTGCAACACTAGTCAGTCAACAGTATATAATTAAGCCAACAACCCTAAGGAGCAATGCTAACAGAACAAACCAATATACTTTTCAGTTTTTAAAATTATTTTTTTTTGATTTTTTACAATAACTAATTTTTAAACAGAATATCTTTTTAAGATAAAGTCTACAAAATAATTATAGTATATACTGTAATGATTTCATTTATATTGGCCAAAACCGCATGTCCATATGCATAAACAGCTCAAAAACCAAAACCTACAACCAAAATCTATAAATCAAAACAAAAAAACATATCCATATGCATACACATCCTTGTCAGTCTAAAAGAGAGAATGATTTACTTGTCATTTTATATTCCTTTATCTTAATTAATTTAGCCACTCGTTGACAGAAACCCACAAGCCTATGGCAGGCCTGTAAAAGCAGGACATCTGAATTCAGCTCACTTGCAGTTCCTGTCACATGCTGGCTTAGGCATATAGGTAACTACACTATGCGAGAGTCTAAAATATAGCGTATATATTCTAGTACACTATCGGTTCTTTTTTTTTACTTAATGTTTTTATTTTATGGTATCTAAAATATAATTTTGTATGTTATTTTTATAAATTTATATTGAATTTACTAATAAAATATAATATTATAAAACTATTTTTAATGATGAATCCAATAATATAATTTTTTATATAGTCAATCAAGACAGTTTTAAATATACTGACAGTTAAACTTTAGAAGTTTGATAGGACCGGTTCTACGTCATCAACTAAAGAAAGAACAGAGAAAGTACTTAGCTAAAACAAAGTTATGCATATTATAAAGCAAACCAAGAGCTCAGAAGCTGATTCTCATGCAAATGCAAGCGAGCATGCATCATCCATTCCATGGAATAAATATAAATAGGGATAGACTATTGCAAAGGCGACTGCTATTTTTTTTATCTTTCAGTCACCTAAAGTTGCACTTTGAATCACCTGAAGTTGCACATATTTTTTTAAGGGGGCTGCAATTTTAGTTGATTGATAGTGCAATTTCAGGTCACTTGAAGTTGCACTCTGAATCACCTAAAGTTGCACCTGTTTTTTTGGAGGCGGGCTGCAATTTTAGTTCATTGAGAGTGCAATTTCAGGTGACTGAAATATAAAAAAATTTCAGTCGCCTGTGCAATAGCAAAACTGTATTATTAAACTTTTTAATTACACTTCCAACTTCTTCACTCAAGACTCCTGGATGCTATTAAGGATTCTATGCTCTATATGTGTAAGTCTAGCTATACTATGCTTCTTGTATTTTGTTAAACGAGAGGTTCGTCTTGTTAATTTCCTAAAACACGGATATATATACCTTTTTTAAAGAGGTCTGGTTAGGATAACAACATTGTTATGATCAATGACGTACTCTGTAAATCACAAGTACATACATTGGCATGTAGAAAGAAATAAATCTCACAAAAATGAAACAAGTATTTCCAACTATACTACTCGAACGTACCTAGCTTGCAACTATACATTCATTAGTGATCTAAATAAGTTATATTTTCAATCTCAAATTTCCTGTCATCTTGTAGAGTTCAGTAGAGTAGGCACCATGTACAAGTCAGAGCAGTAGTTTGAGAATATGCGCCAAGTTAGCAAACACGTGATTAGAAAGTAATTGGCAAACATACACACACAAACAACTTGGCACTTCCATGTTTATTTAATACACATTCACGCACAACAACAACAAAAAATTCGAAGAAAATAAAACAAGGAGGTAAATATACAAATTAAGATATTAACATTTCCTTCTCTATCTTTTAAGAATCCATAAACATTTCTTTGGACAATTTTTATGCACTAATTAACCGTTTGAAAGAACAAAACTAAAGATTTACAATGCAAACGCAACACTGGAATCAAGGAGAGACCGATCGGGTACTGTGAAATATGAAGAATACCTTGAGCAAGATCACCAGTTCACCACCTTGTCCGCCTCGGAGAGCCATGGATGCCAGTTTGATATCATATGATGATGAAGACGAAAAGACTCGTAGCCAACGAAGGAACAGCAAAGAAACCGTGAAAAACCAGAGAAAAAGATCGAACGCGCGCGCACACACGGTGACGGAGGCGGGCGCGCGGCCGTCTCAGGCCGGCGGCACGGAGCCCCCGCTCCCCTCGTCGCTGCCGTCCGTGTGGTGCTGCTGCGCGTGCGACTGCCCCGAGGACTGCGGCGGCGGGGACGACTCCATGTTGTACGTCAGGGCGACCGTCGTCTGCGCCGACGGCGGCGGTTGCTGCTGGAGGAGGAACGGCGCGCCCTCGTAGGCCGACCCCGGCGGCATGACCGCCACCGTCGCCGCGCCGCCCCCGGGCACGGCGGCGTGCGAGTAGGCCTGGCGCATCATCATGTCCTGCTCCCGCGCCACCTCGACCGCGGCGGCCATGTGCTGCGCCTCCACCATATGCTGCTGGTGGTGGTGCGGGTGCGGCATCGCCATCTGCGCCTGGTGCGCGTGCGGCGGCGCGACGCCGAAGCCGAGACCCATGCCTGCGGCGTACTGCGCGGCGGCGGGATGGTGGAGCGGCGGGGGTACGATGGGCGAGAAGGCGGCGGGGCCGATGTAGGCGGCGAGCTCCTTTCGCGCGGCGGCGATCTCGTCGCGCACCTGCTTGATCTTGAGCTGGAGGACGGAGATGTACGCGACGCAGCCGTAGACGGGGTCGCGGATGCGCGCGTCGGCCTCGTAGGCGAGCGAGTTGACGGCGTCCTCCCGCTGCGCCTGCGGCAGGTCGTTGAGCAGCTTGGAGACGTTGCTGGCGCCGAACACCTTGTGCACGTTGGCGAACCTCGACGGCTGGTCCGGCGGGAAGTAGGGCGCCAACACGCACCCCTGCGTGCACTTGCGCCGCAGCAACTTGCACGCGGCGCAAGGCGAGCTCGACGAAGACATCCTCCTCTCTCGCCGGCCTTTCTTTTCCTCTTCCTCTTCACAAGAGATCAACAATCTCTCAAACAAACCCTAACCATATCTTCTCCCGCTTGCCATGTTTGAAAAAGAAAACAAAACCAAAACTGCATCTGTTAACAAATATGTATCCTAACGGAATGCAAATTTCAGGGAAAAGATATGAACCGATATATACAACTATACATACATAGGATTATTAGGGTTATTTGAATTAACTCATTTTTACTTTCCTGTACACTCCATGGTTGGTGGCTCAGTGCATATATGATGATATCATGTAATACGCATACACGCACACACATACAAGAACACATAATATCTATGTACCTGCAGTATAGCGCCAGCCGGAGGGGATCAGATCCGACGGCGTCGCGGTCGCGGGCGCACGGATCTGGCCGGCGCATGGGACGACGACGGCGCCGCTCTCTGGTATCAATCGGCAATGCTGCGTCAGAGGAAGTAGGAGGTGTAATTAGCATTTGTGCGCGCATACTAGAACCAGCTGAACCAAGAACGCATGCTAACATGTCTGCTTCTTGGTGCTCATGAGGTTAGCGAGAAAGATGGGGAAAAAGCAAAAGAAAGAATTTTGATTTGGTCTTGGAGTTCTTGTTTTCAGAGAGGCAGGTGTGGGGAATTTAGAAATGGCATGCACCTCGTCCGGTGTGTTGGATCTCGGAGATGGATTTGCGCCGGTTTGGGGGGAGGGGAGGAGAGAGAGAGGGGTGGTGGTGCTCAAAATACTCAGATCCCAATGAGAGAGGGAGGGAGAAAACAGAGCAAGGAAGGAATTGTTTAGAGGGAGAGATCTCTCGGCTTGCCATGCCTTTCAGAAAGGAATTTTACTATTGCAGGAGGCCACGGCGAGGAGAAGGGATTAATTGAGCGGGCACGTGTAATGGTTTATCAATACCCCTAAAAAAATATTACGGCGGTTGTTTATAATACTATTGTATATACTCTAAGAAAATATCGATATATCTGCTGCAAGAAGTTTGGATCAAACTCGGTTGGGGCCGGTTCTTGACCATACAGGTTCCACCCCATTCTCACCTTTTTTTTTTGAGACCCATCCTATTCTCACCTATGAGTAGGGGTGAAAAACGATAACGGATAATTCGTATCTGAGAAAATGTGAATGTGGTAAGCAAAATCCGTATTCGAAAATGTTCGTATTCGAGAATATTCGTATCCATATTTGAGAATATTCGTATTTGCATTCGTATTCGATAATATTTGTATGCGTATTCGTATTCGAGACTATTTGATTCGTATTCGATCCGTTTCTAGAACCCATAAAAAATCCGTACGAATTTTGTGATTCAAAATTTGAATTTAGGCGGTTTAAAACTGGTGAAAAATCGGCAAAACCATTAGGAATTTGTTTTATCCGATATTCGTATCTGAGAAAATCTGTATTCGAAAATATCCGTATTCGTATTCCACAATATTCGTATCCATATTTAAGAATATTTGAATTTCTATTCATTTTAAAAATATAGATTTGTATTCGTATCGTATTTAAGATCGTATTTGATCCGTGTCCACCCCTACGTGAAAAAAAACAGTTTTTCCATCTCGTTGTTAGTGCATAATCATGTGTGCATGTATGTGGCTGCAGACAGTGAGTTGTGTTTGACCAGTTCTCCGGTTTGGCAAAACCCTGAAACTCGGTTGTGAAAACCCCTACCTATGAGGTCTTGATCGGACGAGAATATTGGCAATTTTTTTAGGAACTTCGCTTCTTTTTTTCTTTTGTTAATAACCCAACATACATGTATATATATATATATATATATATATATATATATATATATATATATATATATATATATATATATATATATATATATATATATATATAGGACAGTGTTTAATGCACCATGGTGCCTAGGCACCAATATCAATACCATTGATTTGCTTGAGATTATAACGTTTGATGTGGGTATCTTCATATACCCATAAAAAGTATATTTGAGATGTCAAACTCAAAAATTTAAATTCAACTTCAGTTTAATTAGTTTGAACTATTTTTATGGTATATACTCATCAGTAGTTGCATTGAACTCAAAAGTAGTTCAAACTAATTTGAACTGAGTTCAAAACTTACTTACCATAAATATATCAAGGGTATAAAACATTTTTATACCCAAACTCAAAAATTATCAATCATACACGTGTATCGGATGTTGGTGCCTAGGCACCATGGTGCCTTATGTAATTTTCCTATATATATATATATATATATATATATATATATATATATATATATATATATATATATATATATATATAGGTGGATTCCTTTGGACTGATAGGTTATGACTTATGGCTTAAATATTTGAATTTGTCTATTCGCAACTCGCAAGAGGTAGTACATACAGAAAAATAGTTACATATGATTTTGGTCGATACAGCTGAACTCAACATACTTTTTACTACAATCTTCCTATTGACTCCGCTTGAAAAATGCATCATTTAAAAACTAGTTACTATAGACAGTACGAGCATAAACCACGAGTAAGCTAAAACGAACCCAGTTGTTTTTATTTGCTCAACTAGCTAGCATGATAAATATTTTTCAGGGACTTGTAGCTTTTAGTTAATAACTTACCAAGAAAGATATTCAGACTGTCTCTGATATGTGCATTATCACAGATAGTTAGTATAACAAACCGTCTATAATAATGACACGTCACCGATCTGTAGCATATCCCCTCATATTTCAATCTCATCTGTCAATTCTCTCCATATCAAATGGCAGGCACCAGTTCCTCCCACCGCTCAACCCTTATTAATTACTCCCCCTATCCCTTTCCACCAGTAGTCACGCGTGAGTTCATCCAACTAGCTTCCTGCATCCTCCCCTCGACGATGCCGACTACCACCGTGAGCTAGCTGCTCCGCCTCCTGTTGTGATACCACGGTACACTACTACTCCTGGCTAGTTCATCCACTCCTAGCTTGTTCCTCGACGACGTCGACTACTGTCGTGAGTTAGCGCCTCCGTTGTGCCACCACAGTCGATTGCACAACACACTCATGATGTAAGTGTCGTAAGAGTATCTTATGCAGTCTTACCGTCGTGACACAAAGGTGACGCTACCACCGCCTCTCCATTGTCGGTGATATCCGGCCGCCATCTGATGCCCTCCCCTCTCTTCCTTGATGGTAGGTGTCAAGGACATCACGTGCTACATCCAACTTCTACTGCCTGCCAGGATCTCTGCTTCTTATATATTCTTGTCGTGTTAAAGAGTTGGGTTCGTTATCTTATTATGCTATAATGGTGGATTCTAATATTAATGGAAATGAAATGTGTTGTTATATTTACCATTGTATTTGCTTATTTTCAAAGGGCATGCATGGTTACATTATTTCTTGAGGCTAGCCAAAAAACAGAAGAAAAAAAATTAAAGTATAGAACGAACTATCACGGACGGTTTGTGCTATAAACCATCTATGAAGTACTATCATAGATGGTTCTATATACCAACTGTCTGTGATACTCACCAATCATAGATGGTTGGTAACTAAAACCGTCTGTGATGTGTGAGTATCACAAACGGTTTTTGATTCGAGCCATCTGTAATAGTTTTCTTCACAAACGGTTCTAGTTACAAATCGTCTGTGTTGTTTCTATCACAAACGACTCACAAACCATCTGTGATAACCTCAGATTATCACTGATACATAAATTCAGGCAGTTCAGAAAATCGTCTGCGATGACAGTTCCAAACCATCTGTGATGACTATTTTTGTAGTAGTGTCAACTCAAACCAGAGCAAACTTAATCAGTCAAAAAGATACATAAAAGGTAGATCAAAGATTAATGTATTGCTCACTTGAGATAATTCATTTTACAGTCACTCCACTTAGGAAGACAGGACTCTAAGCTTAGAGTATACACACTGTTTAACCTATCTCCCATATGAGGGAGGAGGAGCTAGCCACGAAAAGGCTTATCTAACTTTATCACCTTCGTCGATGACGGATGATGAGGTCCAGCTGACGGATGGAAGCGAGTCGAGAAAGGAGAGCAGGGCGTGAGCGGAGGAGCTGCTCCAAACATAAATTGTTGGCCACATGTGTAAGGTTATGGCCGAACAACTCATGATAGATAGATGAGAGGAAGGAGATCAAAAGAATATTACATGCCATTATTAAGAAATCTGGTGAAGAAGATGAGGAAGAGGACAGTTTAGAAGAGCTAGATTAGGGCACGCATATTTAAGCGTTATCACAGACGGTTCGTATATCAAACTGTCTCTGATATTAATATCATAGATGGTTCATATAACAAACCATCTCTAATAATGACACATCACCGATCTGTGACGTATCCCCTAGGATCTCGATCTCACAAGTTCATTCTCTCCATATCGAATAGTAAGCACTGGTTTTTTCCACCGCTCGACCCTTATTAATTACTCCCTATCTACCTTTCCACCGGCAGTCACGCGTGAGTTCATCCACTATATAGGTTCCTGCATCCTCCTGTCGACAACGCCGACTACCACCGTGAGCTAGCGCCTCCATTATGACACCATGATCGACTGCACAACACACTCTTGTTGTAAATATCATAAAAGTGTCTTGTGCAATTTCACCGTCGTGCCACAAAGGTGGCGCCATCGCCGCTCTCCATTGCCGGCGATATTCGCCGCCATCCATGTTAAAGAGTTGGGTTCATTATCTTGTTATGTTGTAATAGTGGATTCTAATCTTAATAGAAATGAAATGTGCTGTTATGTTTGTCATTGTATTTTCTTGTTTTCAAAGGGCATACATAGGTAACATTATTTCTTAAGACTAGCAAAAAAATAGAAAAAATTTTAGATATAGAATAAACTATCACAGACGGTTTGTGTTATAAACCGTCTATAAAGGACTATCACAGATGGTTCTATATATCAACTGTCTGTGATACTTGCCAATCATAGACAGTTGGTAACTAAAACCGTCTGTGATGTGTCAGTATCACAGACGGTTTTTTGGTTCGAGTCGTCTATAATAGTTTTTTCACAGATGGTTCTAGTTACAAACCGTCTGTGTTGTCTTTATCACAGATGGCTCAAAAATCGTCTGTAATAATTGAAAAAAAGGTTACAAACTGTCTAACACATAAATTTAGATAGTTTAGAAAGTTATCTATGATGACAGTTCTTATTGTAAATGTCATAAGAGTGTCTTCTGCAGTTTCACAATCGTGCCACAAAAGTGGTGTTACCACCGCTCTCCATTGATGGTGATATCCGGCCACCATCTAATGCCCTACTCTCTCTTCCTTGATGGTAGGTGTCAAGGACATCAAACGCTGCATCCATTTTGTTCCTCGACGACGCCGACTACCGCTGTGAGCTAGCACCTTCGTTTGGATACCACAGTCGACTGCACAACACACTCTTGTTGTAAGTGTCGTAAGAGTGTCTTGTGCAGTCTCACCGTTGTACCACAAAGGTGGTGCTACCGCTGCCTCTCCATTGCCGATGATATTTAGCCGCCATCCATGTTAAAGAGTTGGGTTCGTTATCTTGTTATGCTGTAATGGTAAATTCTAATTTTAATGGAAATGGAATGTGCTGTTATATTTGTCATTGTATTTGCTTGTTTTCAAATGGCATACATAGATAACATTATTTCTTAAGACTAGCAAAAAAACAGAAAAAATTTTAGGTATAGAATAAACTATCATAGACGGTTTGTGTTATAAACCGTCTATAAAGAACTATCACAGATGGTTCTATATATCAATCGTCTATGATATTCGCCAATCATAGATGGTTGGTAACTAGAACCGTCTGTGATGTGTCAGTATCACAAACGGTTTTTGGTTCGAGCCGTCTATAATAGTTTTCTTCACATGTGGTTCTAGTTACGAATCGTCTGTGTTGTCTTTATCACAAATGGCTTAGAAACCATCAGTAATAATCGGAAAAAATGTTACAAACTATGTGACATATAAATTTAGACGGTTCAGAAAAATCTATGATGATTCTTTTTATAGCAGTGAAGAAAAGGTCACTGTGATGTGATGTCTTCGTTGGGTCATGTACGTAATCCTTTGTGGCATGCTACCTGTCATTGTGCCGAAGCTGGGGGCCGGTGTCATGTATGATTGCTCATGTGGCTTCGATTTATGCCACCGTATCATCATTACCGATTTGACAAGTTGGGTGTATACGTGCAGGCCGGCCTTGGCAATGATCGAGTAGCTAGCCAATTAAAATTTCGCCTTAATTGTTTGTACAATTGCATAAATTAAAGAAGCTCTTATTAGTAACTTGTTGTTGGTATATTTTGATCACGTTAGTACAATTGCATAAAGAAGCCTAACTGTTAATATTTTGGTAAAATTGTTGGTATATTTTGTTCACGTTAATTACTCAGCTCTGCTTGCTATGGATGATGGCTACGTAAGACAATCAATGGCCCCCATCGATTAGTTGCAACCTAGATCGACTTATCGCCATTGGCTCTAGCTAATTTGGCCGTTAATTCGACCGGTCCAAATGTATGTTCATTTTGACATGCGTGAAGTTAATTGGGTTTCAATAAACTTCGTATGGAATTAATACTACTGTTTGGGGACGTTCGTGAGTAATTCTAGATAAGTTCATTTTAAAGTTCAGGTTATATTAAATTGGTTTACTCGAGTACCTTTTTCATTTTGGTTTTGCTCTTCGCCCCCTCTTTTGGTGTTTTCATTTATTTGGTAACTCAAGTATTAATATCGCTTTTCTTTGTGGAGAATATCGCTTTTATATCTAACCAGTCATGCCTTTTTTTTAATCCTTCATCATTGATATATATCTTTAAAGTGCTTCTAATTGTTACCTATAAAAATCAAAACTAATGGTCGAATTTGTACCCTGGAGACCGCACTAAGTCAAAAACACATTTTTTTAAAAACAGAGATGAGGTATCTCTTATTTAATTATGAGCCTTTTGTAAAATAGATAATCAAACTATAAACATGAAGTATACGTATGTTCCATTGGGAGCACACACATCCCACACACATATATGCATGCAACACGAGAACCCCATGAAGGGCACACAAGAAAATAGAGAATCAGGAATTGAACTTTCTGTAGCCCTTTGGTTCCACATCCATGTGAGTACAATATTAGCTGCTTTTTAGGAGGGGGTATTAAACATATATACTGGCCTTTTTGTTATTTTCAAGTATTCAGATTAATGAATATTTGAAAAATGTTATCATAGTTTTATTCTAACGAGTGATCAATAATATAATTTTTTTTGAAAGGTAATGTTGCTTACAGATAAAAAATTTTGACCGCATGTTTTCCATGTTGACGAGCATTCGTGAATGGGTGCTATATTAGGGCCTCTTTGGAACGCAAGAATAAAAAAAATGCAGGATTAAAATACCATGACTTGTTGAATCCCGTAGGAAACAAAACTACATGCGGGACTCAAAATATATGTTTGAATGCCTCACAAGAAAATTGCATTTTGAGATTAAATGTTAATTGATTAGACAGAGAATGGAGAGAGGAATTATAATTCCTCCAAAATTTGTAGAAAATTTTTTTCTATCCTATGAAATTTCTTTGAAGCAATTCTACAAATCAAACACCTCTCATAGGAATTTTTCCTTTGGATTGAATCTCTCAATTTTTCCTTTGACTTTAAGTATTGAATGCTTGTCGCAACAATTGGAATGAATGGTGACGAGGATCCTTAACTAGTTAAGATCAATATTTTTAGTCAAGAGAAGTCAAAATCGAATTTTATTTGGGCTTATTCAGCCAAAGCCCACCTATTACTTTAATAGGGCCCATTAAATCTAGTTACGCTTCCAATGATATATATATATATAATTTATTTAACATAACTGGTCGCTGACCAGTTATACCTATTGTTGATCAGTAAGAGGTAATAATTAACTTCCACGAGCGGTGACTATAGATATAAATGGTTGAAGTCATGACAGTTTACTGTGTGAAAGTTTAACTGACACTACTACAGAAAGCCTAATAGTAGACGGCCAATCACAGACAGTTTGACAAAATCGTCTGTGACCAACACTAACACAGACGGTTTTAATTTGGACACTGTCTGTGTTGGCGGCGTCGGGGAAAACGCGTATCACAGACAGTTCTTAACTATGAACCGTCTGTGATAATTTAGTATCACAGACGGTCTGTATTAAAAACTGTCTGTGATGATCCCAGGTTATCACAGATGGTTTTTAATTAAAAACCGTCTGTGATAATGGTAGTGGGTATTTATTGCGCTGCTCAGATCGCATCTGACTTTATTTTGATCCAGATCTAGCTGGTGCTTTACTCTTTCACTGAGGAGGCAAGCTTGGCGATTTCAGGCCACTTAATTTGGTGGGAGGAGGCACATATTGAGCTTTGAAGATTTATACTTTCCTGGTTGCTCTAGATATGGTTAGTAATGAATTTTATTTTTTCTTTGCATGCATTACAATTTAGGTCTAAGTAATTGGTGAGTGTTATTAATTGAAGATGGTTTGCAAAATTGTTGGTTATATAATAGTTGTTGTGTTTATAATTGTTGGTTATATAATACATGTGGCCGGTATATATGTAGTAATAATTAGTTAATTTAATTTTTAATACTAAGTTGTTATATATGTACGTAACGTAGGACCGAAGCTGGATGTATGCCGCGAGCCGTGTGAGTGAAGAGTACATTAATGGAGTGTCTGCTTTTACAAGAGCTGACGAGGAGGATATGTTGAATAAGGGGGTGGAATATATGTACTGTCCATGCACTGACTGTGAGAATTTAAAGATGTTTAAGAACCGAGGGCAAATTGAAGCGCACTTGATTCGGAGGGGTTTCAAAAAGAGTTATACGTGTTGGACCAGTCATGGCGAAGTGAATGATCAAATGCCGTCGGATGACATCGCCGGTGAAGTGAATGATATGCCGCCGGATGACATCGCCGGTGAAGTGAATGACATGCCGCCGGCTGATGTTGATTGTGATTCGGATTAGGATAGGTTGTACGATGATAATCTGGATCAGATGCTTCGCGATGTAGAAGAGAACTATGATGAGAGAGGGTACGTTAAATTCCGAGGCTTGATGGAGGACTCGGAGAAACCTTTGTACACATGCTGCAAGTACACGAGGTTGTCGACCGTGCTTGAACTCTTGAAATTGAAGGCAAGCAACGGTTGGTCCAACAAGAGTTTCACGGCGCTGCTAGGTCTTTTAGCGGACGTACTTCCGGAGGGAAATGAGTTGCCTAAAACCACGTATAAAGCCAAGAAGGTTCTTTGTCCGTTGGGAATGGAAGTAGAAAGAATACATGCATATCCGAACGACTGTATCCTCTACCGTAAAGAGTATGCAAACATGCATGTATGTCCGGTGTGCAACGCATTCCGATACAAACGTAACAATCAATCAGATGATGGCGAGGGAACAGAGGTAAAGAAAGGACCTCCTGCTAAGGTGGCATGGTATTTTCCTATAATTCCCCATTTGAAAAGGTTTTTTGCAAATCCAAAGGAGGCAAAACTGCTGCGTTGGCACTCGGAGGAGCGCAAGAAGGATGGAATGCTAAGACACCTTGCTGATTCCGTGCAATGGAGAAACATCGATAGGAGTTTTGCAGAGTTCGGTGCAGAACCAAGGAATATAAGGTTTGAACTGAGTACAGATGGAATAAATCTTTTCGGTAGCATGAGCAGCCGACATAGCACATGGCCCGTGACTCTCTGCATCTATAACCTTCCTCCTTGGTTGTGTATGAAGCGAAAGTACATTTTGCTGTCGATACTTATCCAAGGGCCAAAACAACTCGGGAATGATATCGATGTGTTTCTAGCACCGTTGGTGGAAGATCTAAAAGTCTTGTGGAACGAAGGGTACAGGTATGGGATGCATACAACCGAGAGAACTTCACTCTGCGCTCCTTATTGTTCTCGCACCATAAATGATTATCCCGCCTTGGTAACCTATCGGGCCATAGTACAAAAGGTGCCAAAGCTTGTACTCACTGTTTAGATGGTACCAAGAGTGTTTGGCTGAGACACTCACGTAAAATCGTCTACATGCGTCACCGCCGGTTCCTTCGGAGGGCTCACCCATACCGCAAGATGAAGAAACAATTTGACGGAGAGAAGGAAGGCGGTTCAGCTCCAAGGCATTTAAGGGGACACGAGGTTTATGATATGGTTAAGGATTTAGATGTTGTCCTCGGAAAGGGACGTAAATTGAGGGCTCATGAGAAGAACACCTGAAAGAAGAGATCAATATTTTGGGACTTACCTTATTGGGAGTACCTAGATGTTCGACACTGCATCGACGTCATGCACGTAGAAAAGAATGTATGCAACAGCTTGATTGGTCTCTTGCTGAACATTCGTGATAAAACAAAGGACGACGTCAACGCACGGCTTGACTTGGCTGATATGGACATCAGGCCTGAGTTAGCACCGACACGCACCGATAATGGACGAACGTACCTTCCCCTGCGTGTTACACTCTATCCAAGGTGAGAAAACGAAGCGTGCGCTGCTTGCATGGTGTCAAAGTTCGTCTCGTTACTCGGCAACATGAAGAAACTTGTTTCGATGCAAGATTTGAAGTTAAATGGCATGAAGTCTCACGATTGTCATGTGTCGATGACACGATGCTCCCTATTGCAATTAGAAATATTTTGCCGATCAAAGTCCGAGAGACAATCATGAGGCTATGTTATTTCTTTAACACAATTGCTCAGAAGGTCATCGATCCGGAAGGACTAGATGCTCTGTAGGACGAGGTGGTGATGACTCTATGTCATCTTGAAATGTATTTCCCTCCTTCGTTTTTCGATATCATGGTCCATCTCATTGTTCACGTTGTGTGGGAGATAAAAATGTGCGGGACCGTATTCCTACGTAGCATGTACCCATTTGAGAGGTTCATGGGAATTCTCAAGTTCTATGTACGGAATCGATCTCAGCCGGAGGGCAGCATCGTCGAAGGTTATGCAAGCGAAGAGGTCATTGAGTTTTGTGTCGATTATATGGCTCAGACTCAACCGATAGGTGTGCCTCAATCTCGTCATGAAGGGAGGCTGAAGGGTATTGGAACTATCGGAAGGAAAGCAATCACTGCAGATATTGACACGTATATTCAAACCCATTTCACGGTCTTGCAACACATGACTGAAGTGGCGCCTTATGTCGACCAGCACCAGGATGTGCTTCGGCAACAGAATCCGGAGCGGCCGAATGTTTGGATCATGAGGCAACACAACAGTCGGTTCAACCAATGGTTGAAGGAGCAAATCGCTAGGAGCTCGCCAAGTGAGATGCTGACATGGTTGGCAAAAGGGCCAACATTACAGTTGTGACATGGCAAGGATATGACATAAATGGGTACACATTCTATACGCGGTCTCAGGATGTAAAGAGCACTAACCAGAACAGCGGTGTCTGCATAGATGCGTTCAGTGCTGATGGGTCGAGAAACTCATACTATGGGTTCATAGAAGAGATGTGGGAGCTCGACTACGTACTTTTCAAGATCCCCTTATTTCGTTGCCGTTGGGTGCATCTCCCACAGGTGAAGGTTGACAAGTACGGTGTCACTACCGTGGACCTTCAACGTGTCGGGTATAAAGACGGACCATTCATACTCGCCAACCAAGTTGTTCAAGTTTTCTATGTAACTGACCCGGCAAATAAGAAACGCCATGTAGTTCTTCATGGAAGAGAATTGTTGGAGTAGAGAATGTAGTGGACGAGGAAGAATACAATCAATTTGACGAGTTACATCATTTTGGAAAAGGCATAAGGGTCGACGACGTCGAACAACGTGACGAAACTAGTTATGTATGCATTGATTATCATGAAGAGCTAGTTTTTAAAGGAAATAAGTAAGTAGAATGAGAAATATGCATGTGTGTGATGTATTTGTGAATTTACATTTATGTATACAACAATGCATGTGTGTGATGTATTTATGAATTTACATTTATGTAACATCCTGATTTTCAGAGCCTTTTTGAAGCTTTTAAAATAAAATTCACCATTTGAATTTTTCTGGAATTAATTAAAGCTTAATTGGAATTTTCATTAATCAAAAAGATTTAATATGATTAAATTAAACATTAATATTTGCCAAAAATATTTTATTTGTGTTCCTTGTGTCACAAGGAATTTTTCCGTATTTTCTGGGATTTTTTGGAGTTTGTTTGAGCTCAATTTGAAATTTCCAAAAAAAAAGAAAGAGGAGAGAGAATGAACAGTACCCCGAGGGTACTGTTCACGCGTCGTTTCCAGCGCGCGAGCCCGATCGATCTGTTCGCCATGTACAGATTTTTTCCGATTTTCTCTCTCTTCATAACTTTCAATCCGGATCTTATCTCAATGTCTTCTCAAAAGGAAAGTTGTGCCAAATCACGCAAGGAATCCATCCCAACTGGCCTCTTTCCGTTTCGTTCATCCGTTTGCCTTTTATCTCCAATTTTCTGAAACGGACTCTAAACCAAAATCCGCGAATTGGAGTCGGTTTCTACCTCTTCCAAGCCTATAAATACGACCCCTTGGCTCCTCTAAACCCATACCAAGCCGTGCCAAGTCCCCCCAAAGCCCAGGACGCCGTCGGCACCGAGCCCCTCCGGTCCCGAATTTGCTCGTCGTGTCTCGATCTATTCGGTGAGTTTCTCCGTGATCCTTTCGCGTCACATTGTGCCTTCATGTCCCATCTACCTTCTAGCCAAGTTAATTTGGTTTTGGTGCAGCCAAACTCCCGGAATCGAGTTTTCCCCAATCTAGGTCAAGAGCGCTTCCCGACGTCGATTCGTCGCCTCCGGTAAGCTTTAGCCCTTGCCGTAATTTTTCTTAGACTTGCCTCGCCGCGTTCTACGCCGTGCTCACTTCCGTTTCCCCAAAAAGCCTCCACAAATTTTTGCCTCCGAACCTCGCCATGGCCGTCAATGGCATCCCGTGTCCCCCATCTGTCCGGTGGTGTTTTCGCCGATCCGTTCGCGTCACTTTGTGCCAAACCATCCCAGGTAGCTACCCTCCAAGTGGTTTTAGATTTCGTTCACCGAGCACCAAGATATTAAGTTTTTCCTTTTTCCTTCCCGACGTCGTTCAATCGTCGATTGCGCCGTCTCCGGTGGGTTTCTGGCCGAGCCGACAATTTTCCTAGCTTCGCCAAGCTGCGTTCTAGCCCGTGCTCACCCTACTTCTCCATGTCCTATGCCCGGATTTTATTCCTCTCTCCTACCAATGTCGTTGTAGCCGCCCGTGCCGTCAACGGTCTCCGTTTGGCGTGCCGTCGCTTCCTATATGTGCCTTAGGTCCCTAACAACCCATGTTGCTAGTTAGATTCATCTCCCATGCCTCCTCTCGCCAGCGCTAGCCTTCTCGCCAAAAGAATTGCTCTCGGGTGAACAGTAACATCTGTGAATTTCCAGCCTTTTCTCGCCCCGGCAAACTTTAGATCGCTCGTTCTCCTTCGTCCGAACTCCGATCAACCCGATTCTTCTTCCTAAATTCATATAAAATTGAGCTCTATCTTTTGGTTCTGGTTTTTCAGTTTTTGGAGTTTATTTGAGTTTTATTTGAATTTGTTCTTGTGTTTTGTCTCGTTCTCTCTCCCGTTAGATCGCGCGTTCGAAGGAGCTGAAGCAGGATTTGAAGATCAAGAATTCCTAACTGAGCAAGGCCAAGGCAAGTCGTGTCCTTTGATCATGTTGAACCCAGTTTGCAATCTATTATTTAATTATTTTGTTTTAAATTATCTTGCATCGCTATTTTTATTCAAACCCTTGTATTAGTAGTTATCGTCCCAATTGGTTATTTCCCTCCTTGATATTTTGGAATACCTTGATGCTATTGTCACCTTAGGTTGGGAATTTTATTAGTGATGCTATGTTATTTGTCACATTGAGTTGGTACGATTAGAATGCTTAGCCTTGCTTATTCTTGCGAAAGGGTTCATCATTACATGTGATTAATTAATTTGACTTAATGAGATATTGAATCGTGGTTGGTGCCACTGTTATAAAATTTGTGCCGTGACGTTGGTGCGTCATTGGCGGTGGTTATACAAAATTGGTTTTCACTTGGGCGATTGATCGTGAAGTAAAGGGGGTGCGAGAGGCACATGGGATGTGGATGTTTCGCCCGGGTAATTCCTAAGGACTTAACTTTGTGCGCCATTGATCTGAGCCTTACCGTGCAAACCACATGTCTGGTATGGGACAGACCTGGCTGATTAATTTGGGATGTTTCAATTTCAATCTCGCTGGGATGAACATGGTTGCTGATTTCCATGAGGCGCAAGGGGGGGTGTGATGCGAAACCCTAGCGGGCGGGATTGGGTTGGAATTGAACATTGTAAAGGCCTTGTTGTGATTATCTTTAACGTGAGGATTATCACATCGTGTGGGTACAGATTGTGCAACCTCTGCAGAGTGTAAAACTATTCGAATAGCGCGTCCTCGGTTATGGACAATGCTCGTGATTTCACACGAGGTATAGTTATTTCAAAAGTTTTGGACGGTGGATGGTTAATTCATCGTTGGTTTAGCTTGTGGATGGGAGGTCCATAAGTGGTTGGTTTAGCTTATGGATGGGGATCCATAAGTGGTTACTTCAATTCCTTTGATTATTATTTATTATTATTTTTACTTCAAATGCGCCTTCAATCTATTTATTGTATCTTCAAATGCCGTTTTATGCAAATTAACCTTTCAGCCTTCCATTGGTAAGCCTTGCATATTATATTGCATTCATTTGTTACAAACGACTTGCTGAGTACCAATGTACTCACGGCTTTATGCCCCTGTTGCTCAGTTGAGGAGGAGGAGTATCACCAGCAGGAGGTTCCAGAAGGAGAGTACTTCGACGTCTTCGCGGATTAGGCTTCGTTCTCCACTCGATAGCCTGTGGGTGTGTCGATTGGTTGCTGCGCTTTCTTTTGGATTTCCGCTGCTAGTTTCTTTTAAGCCTTTTTAGGCTATTAATTGTAAGCTTGACCATAAGGTCGTACTCTGATGATTATTAATAATATTTGAGTCTTTTCTTAGTAAATCGTGATATGTTCGATATTTCATCTTTGTTTATACTGTGTGCACTAGCGTGATCCTGGACTAGTGCAGAATACACAGGAGAGTCCGGATTTGTATATTCGGGTCTCTACAATTTATGTATATGTGAAAATGTGTGAAGAAATACATTGTGTATATGTGAATTTGCATTTATGCTGGTTGGTGTTGTATATGAATGCATCTGGTTAATTTGTGTTGTGTATATGAATGCGCAAACACTGGTTGGTGTTGTCTTAATTACTACGATCGGGGCTTATCACGCGGTTCTAAAGTAAGAACCGCTCGTGATAGTATGACTATCATGACGGTTATAAACGCATCGTCTGTGATATTGAATATCACAGACGGTTCTTACTTTAGAACCGTCTGTAATAAACCTCCTACATATACCCCCTGTCTAGGGTTTTCCGTGTATCCTGCATTTACTAAATCTCGCCGCCTCCTCGCTCCTCCGTCGCCTCCCCCGAGCGCGTCGCCGCCTCCCTCGAGCGCGTCGCCGCCTCCCCGAGCTCGCGCCGCCTCCCTCAAGCCCGTCGCCTCCCCGAGCGCGTCGTCGCCTCCCCGAGCGTGGCACCGCCTCCTCGAGCCCATCGCCGCCTCCCCGAGTTGCCTCCCCCGAGCGCGTCGCTGCCTCCCCGAGCGCGGCACCGCCTCCCTCGAGCCCGTTGCTGCCTCCCCCGAGCCCGTCGCCTCCCCGAGCCCTCGCCGGCCACCTCCCCTGTGCAAGTTTGTTAATCTTCCATATACTGAGATTGCCTGTGGGATTTACAGTTGCTCGATGATGATAAATTCATATACTGAGATTGGTTCATTCGGTCTTTGAGCTCTAATAGCTGTCGGTTCATGCAGTTTTCAGGTTATAGACTGAATTATTGGGCAAAGATATTAAATTGATCTGTTAGGATTTAATCTTGACAAGTT
Organism: Dendrocalamus sinicus; assembly: GCA_036346575.1. Taxonomy (NCBI): domain Eukaryota; kingdom Viridiplantae; phylum Streptophyta; class Magnoliopsida; order Poales; family Poaceae; genus Dendrocalamus; species Dendrocalamus sinicus. The sequence goes on from CM070658.1 coordinate 3,495,715, forward strand.
AAAAGACTGAATTATTGGGTAAAGATAACTTGTATGGTCTTGATCTGTATGAATCTGCTGTCTGAATATATGCATTTGAATATATCTTGATCTTGAGATTGTAGAGTTTGTATCTAGAGCTCAAAAGACTGAATTCATTATTTGACATAACCAATCAAGGAAGAGTATATGATTTAGTAGCGGGACGGCCAAGATTAATCTTATGCAACCCTACAATTTGAGAGCACAAATTAATCAATTAAAACTTGAGCTTATTGCTAGTCTTAATTGATACATGCCTTTTACATTGTCATACATATTCATGTTTAGACTGTTATTGATTCTATTATTTATGCTTGTTGCTTCATATATATGCCACATAGACCTTCAAAGGGCATGAAGCAAGTAACACATTCTAGTGTATCTTGTTCAATGAACCTGATACACTAGTTTGTGTCATTTGCTTCATAGAACTTTGTTTAGAGACCTTGTAGTAATAGTATATGCCACATAGATCTTCAAGGGGCATGAAGCAAGTGACACACTCTATTGTTCCCTGTTCAATGAACTGGGTACACTAGTTTGTGTCATTTGCTTCATAGATGAGGTGCCAATATCCTGCATGACACCGCCCCGCCATTTGCTAATATCCCGGATGACCGCGCTCGAAATTGGATTAGAGCAAGGTCATCCACAACGACATCGGGGGACATATCCTTTCGAAACCCTGCAGACCAGCAAGTGTCCGAGCGCCTGGTAAGATATCGATCGAACTATGTAGCTTGTAATTACTCCACAACGTGCATTTAAGTGAAATGACATGTCGTGCTCTTGCAGAAGAGCTGAGTTTTGAAACTACCCAGGATCATTCCGGAGAACAAGGAGAATGATATACTCTCCGCGCCCTGGAAACAAGGAGCACCTGTGCCGCATTGAGAGGCCTTAGGTTTACGTTCCTTGGAAACATGGTTTCAAGATGACTCGATATGTATCGGCGCAGAAGAGAAACAAAGCCGAGCGTGACGCACGGCTACGAGAAGAGATCAAGGCATCTCTTAGAGAGGAGCTAATGGATGAGCTGGCTGGTGTAGTCAAAGATGAGGTGCGGAAACAGACAGAAAGTCAGCAGGCCGCTGCCACCGCTCCTGTGCTAGCTAGCCCGCACAACCGTCCGAGTAGTTGCACGTCCAATCCGATGCAAACCGATGCTAGATTTTCTGTGGACGACATCCTGGTAATAATTATTATCTCTCGAATGCTTGCTCTATTGATAGGCCTATTTGACTAGCTAATTCAGTATGGTTGTGTAGGAGCCCACGGCGTGTGCTCCAAGTGAGATATGCCTCCATTCCCTTGCACGCCCAGGGCCAGCTGCATATCCGTCGATATTGGGGCCATGCCGCACGGTCAAGCTTTAGCGCCAGGCTTCGCAAAAGTTAATGCGGATGGTGTGCATGTCAATTTTGAGGTTGTCCTGCTACCGAAGCCCCCTAACGACGAGATCGTGACTCTAGGGCAGGCCATTGGAACATTCATCCAGTGGCCCAAAAGCGACATCTCCCTGGAGGCTTCTTCACCGGTGGTAGGACCAGAAGGGCAATGCGAACCAGACCAACATGCATTGGTGCCATCTCCAAAAGGGCAGTGCGAACCAGAGCAACATGCACTGGTGCCATCTCCAAAAGGGCAGTGCGAAGTAGAGCTACCTGCACCGGTGCTATCTCCACGGTGCTATTCTCGGCAAAGCAACTTGCACCGTCTCAGACTATTACGATCGACTACCACAAAGTCGACCTACAATGAGGCAAGGCCATGGCAAATCAAAGACGAAAGATGATGACGATATCCCGTATTCGCCATTGGCCCGCAAATTGCGTGCTAGGCGAGCCGATGATATTCCCGTAAGAGCACCTCTTAAAATTAGGACTTGTTGCCAAAGATTCCACGCTTGGTATATGGAATACCCAATAGGCCGAGGCGTAACGCGCTCAGTATCATCACAAATTCAAGCGAACATTTCGTGCACAAAGCTCACGAATGTGTCTTCGCGGTGACCTTTGACGATATATTTGAACTTTTCATGCTCAACGCCTCGACGCCTCACTCGCTCGATCTTTGGGACGCTGTAAGTCTGTACAATCACGCTTCGCTCACGTAATACCGATATATGTCACAATTTGTTGCTTTTCTCGTATATATATATATAGATTCATGCCGACCAAGCTAGATCATCGAAATCACCAATTGGTTTCTGGACCCACGCTTGGTCGCCATTGATACCATCAACGAGGATGCATCCTTCGCCGAGAACTATATTACACAAGCATCGCTGCTCACCAAGATAAGGAATTTGTTCTTATGCCATACAATGAGCACTTCCATTGGATTTTAATTGTAATTATACCAAAATGGAACAAGGCTATATACCTTGATTCTCTAAGTAAGAACAAATCTAAGTACACAGCTATCGCCCAAATACTCGATAGGTAAGTAAATTGTACATTGTACTCTTTCTTTCCTTCTGAATGACTAATCTAACTTTTTCGAATAACAAAGGTCGTTCGTCACATACGTTGAACAAACACGTGGCTCGACGACAGGGGCCAAGCCCTTGAAACATACTCGCAATTTTCGGGTATTCGCTAGCTACACATTAATTAATCATATACAACACTTAGTAGTAATGCCTCTTGATTTAACACATTCTATTTTTGCAAGTGCCAAAGAAAGAATGGCAACACGTGTGGATACTACGTGTGCCACCATATGAGACTACTCTCGATTCCACCAAGATCACCAATTCTAAGGTTTGTCAATCTTCCCACATTTATTTCATACATGTCAGGTTTTATATGTACGCGCGTTGATATTCCTATCGACAGGCTGTGCCCATCTCTGCATCTGCATTGACACAGCCGGACTTTGCAAAAATTCGAGGAGAGTTAGTTTGGTTTTTGTGGACTAAAGTCATAAGATCAGATGGAGAGTTCTATTGTGCAGAATGATTTTTTATTGTAATTCTAAGTGCAAATGCAGTGTAAATCTTTTGTAATTGTGTATTTGTTAATGGATATTTTATTTCAATTCAATTAATTGATTTGCGAAATGGATGCTTTATGTTTGTGAAATGAAGTGTGTTGTCAATTGGATGTTTTATGTCTGTGAAATGAATTGAGATGTGAAATGTATCTGAAATGAAATAAGATGTGTGAATTGTATATGTTTTATGTCCGTGATTATCGCTTGTTTCAGAGGGCATGGCTAGCATTTCGAGGCTAGCCAAAAAAAGTAATTATATTTAGGTTGAAGGAATATCACAGATGGTTTTGAGTAAAACCGCTCGTGATAGCCGATAATCATGACGGTTTTAGTTAAAAACCGTCGTGATTATAGCTATCACGACGATTTTTGCTGTGATTATCGAGATCACGCACGGTTTTAACTAAAACCGCTCAGGATTACAGCTATCACGCATTTTTACTCAAAACCCGCTCGTGATAGCCGATAATCACGATGGTTCGAAACCGCTCGTGATGACCTTCGATTATCACTAACCCATAATACAGACGGTTCACAAAACCGCTCGTGATGACGTTGAACCGCTCGTGATAACCTTTTTCGTAGTAGTGTGAACATGTGAGAGCAGTTAACGGCTATTACGACCAGACATGCATGATGGTTGATAAAGGATGCATCAATTCAAGACACAAGAAAGACATGTGTGAAGTCAGGAGACATCTATTACATTATTAAGTGTTACCCTTAGAGCAGGTACAATAAGGCTTACTCAGCAGGCTATAGCAAATATAATATTAACCAAATCTTACGTGGCAGAGAGAGAAAGGAAGAGAGAGAAGGAAGCTGGCTACTAAATTACAGCTAGCTATAGCACATAAAAATATGCATTTCACTCTCTTACACGTGGGGCCAAATAGTTATTGTAATAGCTACCTTATTGTATAAACTATTTTTTTGAAGGCTATAGATGAAATGGACAAGTGTTATAGCCACTAGTTGGCTATACTATTGTACTTGCTCTTAGATAGATATAAATTAGAGGGCCTGTGTGCCCCCAATTACAAGAACATTCCTTTCCGCACTTTTTGTAACTAACAATAATAAAGTCTTTGGGTGTGTTATTGTCCCCTTTATTATTTTCGTATGTTTGATAGAAGGACTAAGTCTTGTGCATCGGCAAGTGGTTGTAATAGTTCAATTGAAATGTTATTGTAATTATCTAAAAATACCGCAGTATAAAAAGTAAAAAATTATGTTGCAATACTATATGAATAATATTAAAACATCCCGTTCAAATCAACTAAAAAAATACATATGGTGGTCCGTGGTCCGATGCCTAGCAATTTCCAACTATATATTAACAATATTGATCCCTTGCTTAAGAAATGTTGATCATCCACACGGTTATCGAGTGAAAAGGAAAACCAGCTCTATTTATCCCAGCATCCACACGGTTCCTCCTCCAAACTAGATCAGCTTTATATCATGGGCATGTTTTGAATTTAGTAATTCGCAGTGATTTAGTCGGAATTTTTAAAGAAAAACAATTCAATTTCCGCACAAGTATAAAAACTCTGGTGTTTTAAACGGGGCTAAATTTTTTTCGTATATGAGTCCAGATCGTGGCCGTATACGAGTTCGGGTCATGGTCGTATACGAGTCCGCTCCATAGTCGTAGTCGAGTTCGAGTCTGTTTCGTAGTTGTAGCCGAGTTCGAATAGTAGTTGTGGTCGTAGCCGAGTTCGAATAGTAGTCGTGGTCATAACCGAGTCGGAGTCGTAGAGTAGGGTATAAAAGGCGGAGCCATGTAACCGAGAGAGCAAGGTGAGAGGGCAAGAGAGGCCAAGGTGATCTGTGTGATTGAGAGGCAAGAGAGAGAGAGAGGACGATCAAGGTGATCGTAGAGATTTGTGTGATCGAGGTAAGAAATAAAGAGGAGAAGAGCGGTTTGGCTCTCGAAATCTATCGAGTTCATTGTGTTCTCAGACGTAGTCGTAAACGACTTACAACCATAGTGAGAAGGGGATCACAGGCGTGGTCGTAAAGGAGTTACGACCACAGCGATCGAGCGGCGGCATGCGCAGGAGCAGTATACGTGGTCGTAAGGAGTTACGACCACAGTGACGAGCGGAGGTGTTCACAGGTGACGTGGTCTTAAGGAGTTACGACCACGGTTGTGGAGCTAAAGTTGTGGTTGTAAGGCGTTACACTGCAGCGGTGACATAGCCTTCGGCGTGGTCGATAGAATTACTACGTGGTCGTAAGGAGCTACGACTACGGTGATCGGCTGTGGTCGAAGGATGTGCAGCGAGACGCAGTGAACGTGGTCATAACTTCTGCTGAAGGTTATGACTACATGGTCGGAGCAGCGAGGCGTGATCGGAGAGATCACAGTGTGATCGTAATGATTGTATGTGTGGTCGGAGGACCAACAGAGCGGTCGTAGCGACACAGGAGGTGGTCGTAGCCACTACAACGTGGTCGTACGGCTACAGGAGGTGGTCGTAGCAGCCAGAACATGATTGTAAGGTCCCGGGCACAGTTGTGAAGGTTGTAACAAGTGGTATCAGAGCATGGGTGACAAGGCAAAGGCTCAGGGTGGGCTAATCTCTCTCCAGTACCCTCTCCTAATGATCGATAACTACCTGGTGTGGGCAATGAAGATGAAGGTGAACATGCATACCTAGGAAGTCTGGGGCGCAGTCAATCCGAAGGGGAATAACAAGGAGGTGGACGACAAGGTAGATTAGGCAGCTTTGGCCCTCATCTACTAGGCAGTGCCAGACGCGATGATGCATTAGCTCATCGGCAAGGACACGGCATGGGAAGCGTGGGAGGCACTTCAGACGATGCATGAAGGAGTTGATCGTGTCAAGGAGGTGCGGCTCCAGAATTTGTGGAGCAAGTTCGAGAATCTGAAGATGGAAGAGACCCAGTCGGTCGATGAGTTTGCCAACAAGCTAAGTTCGTTGTACAATCAGATTAACTCTCTTGGCGACAAGATGAAGGAATCTGTGGTGGTAAAGAAGTACCTGCGTGTGCTTCCAGAGAAGTACATACCTGTTATCACAACACTTATGTACTCCCCCGATCTAGATAAGAAGAAGACAGAGGAGATCACTGGATCTCTCAAGGCGCATGAGGAGTTACTGAAGGGGTTTCAGTTGCGCAGGGAGCAAGGATCTCACAACGAGCAGGCATTGCTAGTAAGGGGAGACCCAAGAGACGGTTGTGGCTCATCATACAACCGCGGGAGGTGGCGCAGTCGTGGTGGCCAGAGTGGTCGAGGCGACAGGGGAGGCCGTGGAGACAAGGCTGGGCATGGCAGTGGTGAGAGATCCCATGATACATCACATGTCAAGTGCTTTGAATGTGGCAAATACGGGCACTATGCGATAAAATACCGCAACAATAAAAAATGTTTCAACTGTAACGAGTTTGGGTACTTTGCTTTGGATTGCAAGAATAAGAAGGACAGGGAGGTGAACCTTACCAAAGATGAAGAAGAAGATGATGGAGAGCTAGTACTTATCTCCTCATATATTGAGAAGGAGTCGGTCCTAGTAGAACTGAATGAGGAGAACGTAGTTTCAAAACTACGCACAAAGGAAGGAAGCTATGATCACACGGATCAATGGTACTTGGATAATGGACAAAGCAACCACATGACGGGAGATCGCTCCATGTTCCACAAGCTCGATGAGAAGGTTTGGGGCAAGGTCAAGTTTGGCGATGGCTCCACAGTGGAGATAAAAGGCAAAGGGATGATGATGTTGCAATGCAAGAACGGGGATAAGAAGTTGTTGGCAGGAATCTATTATATACCAAGTCTATGCAACAACATACTAAGTCTCCGGCAGATAACAGAGAGAGGGTGCAAGGTGGTGCTACAGGATGAGTTCTTGTGAGTGTATGACAAGAATAGAGATTTGGTGATGAAGGAGAAAAGGTCTCCGAATCGGTTGTACAAGATTCCCTTGAAAACTTATAGATCGGTTTGTGAGAAGAGCGGTTTGGAGGAGCCAGAAGATGGAGGTCTTCACCATCGGGCGACAGAAGGCATGGTTGTAACAACCGAGTTAGTGAGAAGTGAGAAGGCAGGAAAGAGCACATGGTCATAATGAGCAGTGGCTCCGGAAGAGCATGCAACGAGCACCCCATGGTCGTAGCAAGCAGCGCAGGAGGTGCGCACATGCATGCAGCTGACTCTGGATGAGCGCATGCAGGCAGAGAGGAGTGAAGGGTTGGCACGGGTGGTCGAAGTGTTGGTCGTAGCGAGCAGGGGTTCGGGAGGAGCTCTCACATGTGCAACAGAAGTGTAACATCCCAATTTTTGCTTTATTTGGAAGAAATAATTTTAAATTAATTATCTCAATTTATTTGGATTTTTCAGAATATAAAGATCTGTTTAAAAATAAAAATTTAATATCAAAATAGGTTGGGAATATTTTTCATATGTTCAAAACATTATCGATGAATTATGTGAATTTTTCTGCAATTTTTGGAATTTGTTTGGTATTTTTCGACTATTTTAAAGCCTCCTATTGATTTCTGAAATCTATAAAAGATTTAAATTTAAATCCTCCCGCCGCCACGTGGCGCCCATCCATCCGTCCATCTCCGCCCGACCGATCCCCGCCGTCTCGCGCCATCCCGCCTCCTCCTCTCCGTGCGCCACGTGTCGTACATCCGTCGGCTTCCGCAGCCTAATCCTCAAAGGGATTACCTACCCTTATTGGGTAGGCAATGCCTCCCGCCCGATCGTTTACACCGCCGCTCTCTTCCCTCCCGCCTCCTGCTCGCGTTGAGCCCGCTCGCGCGAGGTTGAGTTTCTTTTGTTTTTGCGACAAGCGGCCCCACTGCCGAGACCGCAGTTCGCGAGGTCACCGCCGATGGGTCCCACCTGTCGCCTTCGCCCCGCGCGACCGTTTCCTACTCTCGCGCCGTCGCCATTATTGCGCGCCGCGAGCTCGCCCGCCGCCTCTCGACCGTTTCGCCGCCATTCATGAACCCGGAGCTCCGCGCCGCGGCGCACTCACTCCATCACTCCGCCGTTTCGCCGCCACCGTAAACCGTCAGATAACTCGCCGCGAACGCGCGGCGTTTCTTCCTCCGCCGCGTATAAAACCGACTCGCCATCCTCTCACCCTTTGCGCTCTCCTCTCTCCGCGTTCGCGGCGTGTCGCCGCTGCTCAAACCGCCGCCGCCGGGGATTTGGTCGCCCGGTGAGTCCTCCGCCGTCCTCCGTTCGCGCGCCGCCGGTCCGCGCGCTGTGGAGACGCTCCCGCACGCCTCGCCTCGGTCGCGCGCGCGCGCCCGCCGCCAAGCGCGCGCGCGTCGCGACGCTCGGCGACACGCTCGACACGCGCTGCCGATCGCTCGAACTCCCGCCGCACCGCGCCATCTCCACCGTTATTTCTCGATGGCTCGGATGCGCCACACGCCTCATCTCGGCCGCCCACGCCCGCGCCGCGCCGCCGCCGCCGCCGCGCGCCACGGCATCCATCCACCGGACGCCGCGTCTCGCGCCTCATCACCGCCGCCATTCGATTCGAGCCAACGCCGATCGAGCCACGCGTTCAAATCCCACCGTCCGATCCACCTCCGCCGACACCGCGCGCGCGCCGCGTCGGCTCCGCCACCTCGCCTCCACGTCGGTCCTATCCGACGTGTCAAGCCACGCGGCGACACGTGTTTGCCACGTCGGCGCCATGTCACCAAACCCTTCGCCCCATGCCACGCCAAGATCGCCACGCCAAGATGCCACGTGTCACTCTCGGCCCGCCACGCCAAGAATCGAAGTTGTCCGTGGACGCGGTCCACCGTGAGACCGCCCACATGTCACCTCGTAATTTATTTTTAATTCCCTTGCTGACGTCATAATTAGAATTTACTTTTGTAAAATAATTCCAAGAAAATCCATGCTGACGTCATAATTCATTTTCGTTAAAAGATAATTCCGAAATTATCTTTTCCATTTTCTCGATTTCAAACTTCCAATGACCATATCTTGCCCATTTTAGCTCCAAATTGATCCATTCAAATTTCTAAATTCATCTAAAATTCTAATCTTTCAATTGGTATATTTAGTTTCAATTTTTGAATTTTTATTTTATTTTATTTATTTGGATTTCTTGATTTACGTGTAGAGACCGATTTGTCCGAGGAACTTCAAGAGCAAGCCGGAAAATTTCAACCCAGCACAGGAAGGCAAGTCTCCTTTGATCATTTTGATCCTATGTTTTGCAAGTTTTCTTTGATCAACTTGCTCAAATGATTTATAAAATGATTAGGTAGTTATTTTAAATTATTGCATGCTTATGTTATATCAAGTGATAATTTGATTTGGAAAATTTAGTTAAATACCCAATTTGTTATACCTTCCATTGAAAATTGTTTAACTTGTACCATTGTCAACTTAGGATATCCCTTTGACTTAATAATGAGTTAGTATTACATCTGTTGAATTTGTAAATATTAGCAAATGCTTAGCGTAGCAAATCAATGTAATAATGCTCAAATGAGTAGCATGTTTACTAAATGTTTTGATGAATGATTTGTTTGAACATTGGTAATGGATGTTACCATTGTTAAATGATCTGTTTGAAAAGTGGTAATGGATGTTACCACTGTTAATTTGAAAATAAAAATGAAGTTCAAAGGAAAAGTTGACAAGGGTGGATGGAAGGTTTACCGTGCATTAGCACGAGAATTTTTGAATTGTGAATGAACCACCCGGTCGCTTAAGGACCGACGCTTGTGTTTGTCCAAACTGAGCAAAACAAGGCAACCACAAGTCTATATGGGTACGACCTAGCTAACTAACCTATTAAGGTGTAGTTTAGATATCACCAGTGGTGTATTGAGTGCCGTGGTACTTGGTTACTCATAGTGAGGGACAGGTTTCATCTGCACTCATACGGCGCAAGAGGGCTCCACTGTGGATTCGAGTTGTGGTGAAACCTTAGCGGGTGGTATCTAGCTATACCGAGTAGGTGAAAGGCTTTGTGATATTTTATCTGGGTCTCATGCCAAAGGAAGCATGTTGACTATTAAGATAATTTATCTCTTGTGGGTAAAGTGTACAAACTCGCAGAGTAATAAACTATTCGAATAGCCGTGCTTACGGTCAAGGGCGGGCAAGGAATGCATTCACATGGTAGAAGTTTGATTTTGATTTCAAAATAAAATGGTTTGTCAAAATTGAGAGTGGTATAACTCTCATGATTTAAATCGTGGTGTAACTGCATCGTGGTTTAACCGAGTTTTGAAAGTTGGCGATAGCCCGAGATTTAGTGTGGGTGGTTTAACCTTCACTAAGTTATTTATCTAATTTCATTTATGAAAAACAAGATGTTTGTCAAATGGCCTTTGAAGTAATTATGTAGATTTGAAATAAAATGCTGATTTTTGCAAAGAACCATATAGCCTTCCTTCGTGAAGCCTTGCATCTATGCATTTTTCCCAAGACTTCATGAGTACAATTTTTGTACTCACATGTTGCTCTACAAATACCTTAGCAGAGAATGAAGAAGCTCTGTCGAGAATTCGACTTGTGTCGAGTGTGGATACTGTGGATTCTTCCTGATGCTTAGGACTCGTTTCCTACCAATTGCTGTGGCGTATTGATGGGTCTTGCTTTAGTTTCTTTGCTTCGCTGTAATTTTCTGCTTGGTGTGAGGTCTTAAAACCTCATTTGTAATAAAGGCTTCGAGGTCTGTAATCTCGACTATGATAATAAAGCGTTGTTGGCAATGTATCATCTTTTCTGCTTGAACTGCTATGCGCACTAGCGTTGATCCGGGACTAGTATCTTGTAATGCACAGAGGTCTAGGAGTTTCTACTCCGGGTCTCACGTATGGTATCAGAGCCATCTTGATGAGGACGAACCCTAGGTTTTGGGAAGTTTTAAGGACTTATGTTTAAAAGAATATATTAAAAATATATAAGCTTCTTTGCTTCTACTCTCCTCTTACTTAGTGTCTTGTTTCTGTCCTCCCTTTTCACTATTTAAAAACCTTTATCGATCTCTCCTCTTTTCCAACTTGTAGATGGCGTGTTCGTCGTCATCACCCCGTGGGATCACCATTCTCATGGCGAGAGTGAGGAGCTTTGCGACTCTTCTTCGACGATAAGCTAATGCAGATCTCAAGTACACCCAACACCTATCTTCAGAGGGCGGAACACACGAGTGATGAGCACGGACTCTGGAGCATGGAGGTGTTCATTTACGCCCAGACGGAGGATTGACCCGATTGAGCGTCATATTGAGTATCCACGGACCTTCCGCGAGATGCGATCCAGATGCAGCACATTGGCTATCTCTGAGTTGTGCAGAGGCACAAGGAGGAGCTATGACATCACCTTTTGCTTCTTCCGACGACGAGAGCAGACAGACTCATCCGAGCTTTTCCGGCTGGTGGTGGACGACCCGCGCTTGTCTCACCAGTGCAAGACACTGGCAGCCTTCAATGACTTACGCGAGCTCAGCAGAGATCGGACTTCTTGGAGGTCGCTACGCCGAGCCACGACCACCCGACACTCTCCGAGCCCAGCCATCGCAGAGTGAGGTTGCCCACGCCGACGCCGCTCAGGCTAGGATCGCCGCCGAGGCGCAGGTAGAACGTCTTCGAGCCGCTACCACTACACCGACTCCACCAGCCCCGTTGCTGCTCCGGCCCGCACGGGACCTCGCACTAGGCTTATCTGCGAGGAAGAGTGTGCGGCGCCCAGTCCGCCACCCGACGTTGATATTGGAGGATCTAGCCGAGGACGCCAGCTATCTCGCTCCGGTTTTTCCGATTTCGGTCGAGTCGATCACGGCCGCGTTCACCGAACAACCGCCGTGGTTGTGGACAGAGACACTTATCGGATTCGAGGAGGACCCGAGGAGGATCCGAGGAGCGATCATCGTGGAGGATGAGTAGTTAGTTGAGTCAATAGTACCCAAATAATTGTCCACGTTTTAGAACGCTTTATCATATTTTGGTGTGTTGATGGATGCATTAAGCCTATGTGCACTTGTGGTGCAGCCATTCATAAAATTATCTTGATTTCAATAAAGTTTTCCTAAGTGGTTGCTGGTTTCTTCTTGTGTGTTGGCTTGGGATGTTATTTAGTTTCCCTAACCTCTTATCTATGCTAGTTCCTCTTACCTTTGCTAACCCCGAAACTGTTTGGATGGTGAACACAAGGAACAACCCGGCAAGAGTCAGAACCCTAATGTTCAACCGTAAGACAACATTCCACCTCCGCCACTCAAGCTCCCAACATGGAACAAATGATGGCCATGCGATTGCAACTACTTCAAGCTTTGGCCCAAAATCAAGTCCAACAAGCCCAAGAAGCACCAGTTCAACAAACCACAGTCTAAACTTGGGGAATTTATGAGAACCCGACCTCCACCTTTGCAGGATCTGCTGACCCTTTGGAGGCGGATGATTGGATAAAAGAAATAGAAAGGAAACTCAGTTTGGCTCAATGTGCGAGCATGAGAAGGTTCTTTACGCGCCCACCAACTCAAGGGAGTTCTGCTAATTGGTGGGATAACTCATCTGTGCCGCACATCAAGATGCCCGAATATTGCATGGGAAGAATTTTTGGAAGCCTTCCGCATCGCTCATATTCCTATGAGTATAATGGAAATGAAGAGGAAGGAGTTTCATCGGCTACAACAAGGAAACCTTAGTGTTTCCGCATATCCGAGTAAATTTATCCAATTATCAAGATATGCACCGGAAGATGTGGCGATCGATGCCGCAAGGATCCGGAGGTTTATGGGAGGAATGGACCCCAACCTCAAAGTTCGTTAGTCTCCAATGACTACCCTACTTTTCAACATCCGTGAACAAAGCTTTAGTACAAGAAGATGCTCAGCTAGCTTTTGATGCTAGGAAAAGGAAGTTTCAAGCCCAACGGTTTGCTAGCAGCTTCCGCCAACGCCCTACTCAACAACAAGATAACCGCCTCCCAGCATAATCATCCAAGGACACCCATTTCGCGCTCGCCTTTGCCTCAAACTCCTAGAACTGGAAATGCAGCCCAACAACAGCAGAATAGAAATGTAGCTGCAGGAGTGCAATGCTACAATTGCAAAAATATGGGACACTATGCCGGCAGCTGCCACGAAGCGTCAAGCGGTAACCCGGTCCGCTTCAACCTGGATCCTACACCAAAGAAGAGCTCCAACTACGGCCAAGGACGTGGAAGCCCTCGGACACCTCGCACTCCACACCATTCAACAGAGGGCGATCAATCATGTCACCGTAGAAGCGGCGGAAGATGCACCGACGTAGTTCGGGTAAGTTCTCGGTTAATTCAGCATCAGCAATTATATTATTTGATTTCGAGCTACACATTCATTCGTAATAAAAGCTTTTGCTGAAAGAAATAATTGGAATATTTGTTTGCTAAAGAACCCTATGATAGTCCAATCTCCGGAAAAGAATTGAGGACTAAATTGGTTAGCCCCAAAGGCAACCATAATTATAAATGGAGTAAAGTTCCTAGCTTAACCTTATTATAATAGACTCGATGGCATAGATATAATACTTGGTATGGATTGGTTGATCAAGTATAAAGGATGATAGATTGTGCCAATCGTGCCATTAGTCTTACCAATTTTGACGGAATTCGATAAGACATGAGGCGCTTATGCGCCAAAGAAGAACATTATGTTAACCAACTTAAAAGGGAAAAAGTTGGAGGATGTGTCAGTAGCTTGTGAATACCTCCGATGTTTTCCCCGAGGAATTGCCAGATTGCCACAGATCGAGAGATTGAATTTGTTATAAACCGCACTGCACACCCCAATATCAAAAGACCTTATCGGATGTCACCGACGATTTAGCTGAAATCAAGAGGCGATTCAAGAATTACAAGAGAAAAGCTTCATTAGACCAAGTTCTTCACCTTGGGAGCCCTGCTTTTGGTAAACAAGAAGGATGGTAGTCACAGATGTGCGTGGACTATAGAGCTTTAAATGAAGTAACTATAAAGAATAAGTATCCCTTACCCGGATCGACGATCCGCTCGATCAACTCAAAGGATCAAGTGTCTTCTCCAAGATTGATCTTCGGTCGATATCACCAGCTGAAGATTAGACCGTAAGATATACCAAAGACGACTTTCGCCACAAGATATGGACTATATGAGTATACGGTGATGTCTTTGATTCGACAAATGCCCCCAGATACTTCATGAATTTGATGAATAAAGTATTTATGGATTATTTAGATAAGTTTGTTGTTGTCTTTATAGATGACATTCTTATCTATTCGAGAAACGATAAAGAACATGAGGATCATCTAAGGATAGTATTGCAAAGACTCCGTGAACACCAGTTATATGCCAAGTTTAGCAAGTGTGCGTTTTGGTTAAAGGAAATTGAGTTTTGGGACACGTAATTTCAGCGTATGAGTATCTGTAGATCCTGGAAAAGTTAAGGATGTATTAAATTGGACTCCACCCAAGACAGTAACCGAGATCAGAAGTTTTCTGGGTTTAGCTGGTTACTATCGTCGATTCATTGAAGGCTTTTCCAAGATTGCCAGACCTTTAACTCAGTTGTTAAAGAAAGAAAGAAAATTTGAATGGAACAAATTTTGTGAGGATAGTTTTCAAGAGTTAAAGAGGAGATTAACTTCAGCACCAGCTTCTGGACACGGATATTAGAAAAGATTTTGAAGTTTATTGTGACGCATCCAAACAAGGTCTTGATGTGTACTAATGCAAGAAGGAAAGGTTGTTGCTTATGCATCAAGGCGATTAAGACCTCATGAAGAAAATTACCCCACTCATGATTTAGAGCTAGCTCAGAGTGCATGCTCTAAAGTTGTGGAGGCATTATCTAATTAGTAATCGGTGTGAAATATATACGGATCATAAAAGTCTAAAGTATATATTCACTCAACCCGATCTTAACTGAGACAAAGAAGATGGCTTGAATCGATAAAGGATTATGATGTGGGAATACACTATCATCCAGAAAGGCCAATGTAGTGGCAGATGCTTTAAGTCGGAAGATCCATGTTAGCAATATGTTGATTCAAGACAATACCAACTCTTCGTGAAGAATTTCAGCGTCTCAATTTGGGAGTGGTAAATGAAGGAATTCTGTCTACATTAAAGGTCCAACCCACTTTAGAAGATCGATCAAGGCACTGTAAAGAAGATGAGTATGTTAAAGAAATAAAAGATAACATGAAGAAAGGCAAAGCACATGGATTCTCGTAAGATGAAGAAGGAATTCTTTGGTTTGGAAAAGGATTTTAGTACCGAGAGAAAGGAAATAAAAGATTTAATTCTAAAGGAAGCTCATGAATCAGATATTCCATTCATCCCGAAGTACAAAGATGTACCAAGATCTAAAGGAAAGTTATGGTGGACCAAGATGAAACGAGAAATTGCGAATATGTAGCTTTATGTGATATATGTCAAAGGGTTAAAGCAGAGCACCAACGACTGCGGTCTTTTGCAACCTCTGCAGATACTGAATGGAAATGGGAGGAAATCGAATGGATTTCATAACAGACTACCAAGAACCAAGTCGTGGTATGATTCAATCTGGTTATAGTGGATCGATTAACAAAGGTTGCACATTTCATACTGTAAAGACTACCTATTCAGAGATAGATTGGCGAGCTCTATATGTCAAGAATTGTATGTCCGCATGGAGTTCCAAAGAAGATCGACGGATAGAGGAACGCAATTTACCTCAAGATTTTGGCGAAGCTTCATGAAGTTTTGGGCACCAATTTAAATTTCAGATCGCTATCATCCTCAAACAGATGGCGATCGAACGAGTGAATCGATATTGGAAGATATGCTAAGAGCGTGTGCTTTAGCCAACAAAGCTAGTTGGGATCAAAGTTTACCCTACGCGAATTTTCCTATAATAACGCTACCGCCTAGTCTCAAGATGTCTCCGCTTGAAGCCTTGTATGGCGTGAAATGCGAACGCCATTATATTGGTCGAGATCGAGAAAGTCAAGTATTCGGACCGATGTCTTGAAGTTAGCCAAGAGCAAGTTCGATTAATACGAGACCGATTGAAAATAGCACGCACTGCATAAAAGAGTTATGCAGATAATCGCCGCAGAATGTTGGAATTCGCACTGAGGATCATGTGTATTTGAAGGTGTCACCTTTAAAAGGGATGCGACGCTTCAAGGTCAAGTGGAAAGCTTGCTCCAAGGTATATCGGACCATTTCTAGTTATAGCCGTAAGAGGTGAAGTCGCATATCAATTAGAGCTTCCTCCTCGCTTGTCGATGTACATGATGTATTTCATGTATCACAGCTTGAAGAAGTGCTTAAGAGTACCAGAGGAATTAATATCTTTAGAAGAGGTGGATTTAAAAGAAGACTTGACGTATCCGCACTTCTGTCAAGATTTTAGAAGAAGCAGAGTACTGCACAAGAAACAAGACTATCAAATTTTGCAAAGTGCAAGTGGAATAATCATCCGAATCGGAAGCAACTCGGGAGCGTGAAGAGGATCTTTGAGCGAGTTCCCGATCTATTCTTCATCCTTCCGAATCTCGGGCCGAGATTCCTTCTAAGGGGGTAGGTTTGTAACATCCCAATTTTTGCTTTATTTGGAAGAAATAATTTTAAATTAATTATCTCAATTTATTTGGATTTTTCAGAATATAAAGATCTGTTTAAAAATAAAAATTTAATATCAAAATAGGTTGGGAATATTTTTCATATGTTCAAAACATTATCGTGAATTATGTGAATTTTTCTGCAATTTTTGGAATTTGTTTGGTATTTTTCGACTATTTTAAAGCCTCCTATTGATTTCTGAAATCTATAAAAGATTTAAATTTAAATCCTCCCCGCCGCCACGTGGCGCCCATCCATCCGTCCATCTCCGCCCGACCGATCCCCACCGCTCGCGCCATCCCGCCTCCCCTCCTCTCCGTGCGCCACGTGTCGTACATCGTCGCTTCCCCGCAGCTAATCCTCAAAGGGATTACCTACCCTTATTGGGTAGGCAATGCCTCCCGCCCGATGGTTTACACCGCCGCTCTCTTCCTCCCCGCTCCTCGCGCCTGCTCGAGCCCGCTCCGCGCGAGGTTGAGTTTCTTTTGTTTTTGCGCCGACAAGCGGCCCCACTGCCGAGACCGCAGTTCGCGAGGTCACCGATGGGTCCCACTGCCGCCTTCTTCCCCCCGCGACCGCTTCCTACTCTCGCCGCCGCCATTATTGCGCGCCGCCGAGCTCGCCCGCCGCTCTCGACCGTTTCGCGCCGCCATTCATGAACCCCGAGCTCCCCGCGCCGCGGCGCACTCACCCATCACTCCGCCGCCGCCACCGTAAACCGTCGATAACTCGCCGCGAACGCGCGCCGTTTCTTCCTCCGCCGCATATAAACCGACCCCGCCATCCTCTCACCCCTTTGCGCTCTCTCTCTCCGCTTCGCGGCGTGTCGCCGCTGCTCAAACCGCCGCCGTGGGATTTGGTCGCCGCCGGTGAGTCCTCCGCCCGCTCCTCCGTTCGCGCCGCCTCGGTCCGCGCGCTGGAGACGCCTCCGCACGCCGCCTTGCCGCGCGCCGCGTCAAGCGCGCCGCCAGGCAAGGCGTCGCGTCGCGACGCCTCGGCGACACGCCGACACGCGCTCGCCGATCGCTCGAACTCCCGCCGCACCGCGCCATCTCCACCGTTATTTCCTCGATGGCTCGGATGCGCCTACACGCCTCATCTCGGCCGCCCACGCCCGCACCGCCGCCGCCGCCGCTCGCCGCGCCACACGGCATCCATCCACCGGACGCCGCGTCTCGCCGCCTCATCACCGCCGCCATCTCGATCGAGCCAACGCCGGATCGAGCCACGCGCTCAAATCCCACCGCCCGATCCACCTCCGCCGATACCGCGCACTCGCCGCGTCGGCTCCGCCACCTCGCCTCCACGCCGGCCCTATCCGACGTGTCAAGCCACGTGGCGAACACGTGTTTGCCACGCGGCGCCATGTCACCAAACCCTTCGCCCCATGCCACGCCAAGATCGCCACGCCAAGATGCCACGTGTCACTCTCGCCCGCCACGCCAAGAATCGAAGTTGTCCGTGGACGCGGTCCACCGTAGACCGGGCCCACATGTCAGCCTCTGTAATTTATTTTTAATTCCCTTGCTGACGTCATAATTAGAATTTACTTTTGTAAAATAATTCCAAGAAAATCCATGCTGACGTCATAATTCATTTTCAGTTAAAAGATAATTCCAGAAATTATCTTTTCCATTTTCTCGATTTCAAACTTCCAACAGCCATATCTTGCCCATTTTAGCTCCAAATTGATCCATTCAAATTTCTAAATTCATCTAAAATTCTAATCTTTCAATTGGTATATTTAGTTTCAATTTTTGAATTTTTTATTTTATTTTATTTATTTGGATTTCTTGATTTACGTGTAGAGACCGATTTGTCGAGGAACTTCAAGAGCAAGCCCGGAAAATTTCAACCCAAAGACAGAAGGCAAGTCTCCTTTGATCATTTTGATCCTATGTTTTGCAAGTTTTCTTTGATCAACTTGCTCAAATGATTTATAAAATGATTAGGTAGTTATTTTAAATTATTGCATGCTTATGTTATATCAAGTGATAATTTGATTTGGAAAATTTAGTTAAATACCCAATTTGTTATACCTTCCATTGAAAATTGTTTAACTTGTACCATTGTCAACTTAGGATATCCCTTTGACTTAATAATGAGTTAGTATTACATCCGTTGAATTTGTAAATATTAGCAAATGCTTAGCGTAGCAAATCAATGTAATAATGCTCAAATGAGTAGCATGTTTACTAAATGTTTTGATGAATGATTTGTTTGAACATTGGTAATGGATGTTACCATTGTTAAATGATCTGCTTGAAAAGTGGTAATGGATGTTACCACCGTTAATTTGAAAATAAAAATGAAGTTCAAAGGAAAAGTTGACAAGGGTGGATGGAAGGTTTGGCCGGTGCGATTAGCACGAGAATTTTGGAATTGTGAATGAACCACCCCGTCGCTTAAGGACCGACGCTTGTGTTTGTCCAAACCGAGCAAAACAAGGCAACCACAAGTCTATATGGGTACGACCTAGCTAACTAACCTATTAAGGTGTAGTTTAGATATCACCAGTGGTGTATTGAGTGCCGGGTGTCTGGTTACTCATAGTGAGGACGTGGTTTCATCGTACTCATACGGCGCAAGAGGGGCTCCACTCGTGGATTCGAGTTGTGGTGAAACCTTAGCGGGTGGTATCTAGCTATACCGAGTAGGTGAAAGGCTTTGTGATATTTTATCCGGGTCTCATGCCAAAGGAAGCATGTTGACTATTAAGATAATTTATCTCTTGTGGGTAAAGTGTACAAACTCGCAGAGTAATAAACTATTCGAATAGCCGTGCCCACGGTCAAGGGCGGC
This sequence comes from Dendrocalamus sinicus, assembly GCA_036346575.1. NCBI lineage: Eukaryota > Viridiplantae > Streptophyta > Magnoliopsida > Poales > Poaceae > Dendrocalamus > Dendrocalamus sinicus. The sequence continues at coordinate 3,515,123 of CM070658.1, forward strand.
AAGGAATGCATTCACATGGTAGAAGTTTGATTTTGATTTCAAAATAAAATGGTTTGTCAAACTTGAGAGTGGTATAACTCTCATGATTTAAATCGTGGTGTAACTGATCGTGGTTTAACTCGAGTTTTGAAAGTTGGCGATAGCCCGAGATTTAGTGTGGGTGGTTTAACCTTCACTAAGTTATTTATCTAATTTCATTTATGAAAAACAAGATGTTTGTCAAATGGCCTTTGAAGTAATTATGCAGATTTGAAATAAAATGCTGATTTTTGCAAAAGAACCATATAGCCTTCCTTCGTGAAGCCTTGCATCTATGCATTTTTCCCAAGACTTATGAGTACAATTTTTGTACTCACATGTTGCTCTACAAATACCTTAGCAGAGAATGAAGAAGCTCAAGCCGAGAATTCGACTTGTGCCGAGTGTGGATACGGTGGATTCTTCCTGATGCTTAGGACTCGCTTTCCCTACCAATTGCCCGTGGCGTATTGATGGGTCTTGCTTTAGTTTCTTTGCTTCCGCTGTAATTTTCTGCTTGGTGTGAGGTCTTAAAACCTCATTTGTAATAAAGGCTTTGAGGTCTGTAATCTCGACTATGATAATAAAGCGTTGTTGGCAATGTATCATCTTTTCTGTTTGAACTGTGTGTACTAGCGTTGATCTGGGACTAGTACTGTAATGCACAGGAGGTCCAGGAGTTTCTACTCCGGGGTCTCACAAGAAGGAAGTCATAGATGGGTCCTGAGGTGGTGGGAGGAAGCACGGCGTGCAGGGCAGTGGTTGAAAGCAAGGGCACACGATAGTGAGAGTAGGTGCTGGTGGAGAAAGCATGAGCAAGGGTTGCAGGAGGAAGACGACCAGACATATGGCTATGCGAGCAGGTGCTCCAGCCCAGGCAGACATGCAAAGAAGCAACAGCAAGAGAGAAGTTTAATGTGATCAAGAAGGAAAATCAAGATTAAGGAGGTGATTGTTAGAGTTGTAATCTTGTTTTTTTAGTCGTGGTCGTTGTCCTAGCCGTGTACGAGTGGTCGGAGTCGTGTAAGAGTTTGGCCGTGGTTGTATATGAGTCCAAATCGTGGTCGTATACGAGTTCGGGTCATTGTCGTATACGAGTCCGCTCCATAGTCGTAGTCAAGTTCGAGTCTGTTTCGTAGTCGTAGCCGAGTTCGAATAGTAGCCGTGGTCGTAACCGAGTCGGAGTTGTAGAGTAGGGTATAAAAGGTGGAGCCATGTAACCGAGAGAGCAAGGCGAGAAGGGCGAGAGTGGCCAAGGCAATCGGTGTGATCGAGAGGCAAGAGAGAGAGAGAGAGAGAGGACGATCAGGGTGATTGTAGAGATTTGTGTTATCGAGAGTAAGAAATAAAGAGGAGAAGAGCGGTTTGGCTCTGAAAATCTATCGAGATCATTGTGTTCTCAAACGTGGTCGTAAACGACTTACGACCACGGTGAGCAGGGGATCGTAGGCGTGATTGTAAAGGAGTTATGACCACAGCGATCGAGCGGCGGCATGCGCAGGAGCAGCATACGTGGTCGTAAGGAGTTACGACCACAGTGACGAGTGGAGGTGTTCGCAGGTAGACATGGTTGTAAGGAGTTCCGATCACGGTCGTGGAGCTGAAGCTGTGGTTCTAAGGCGTTACGACTGCAGTGGTGACATAGCTTTCGGCGTGGTTGATAGAATCACTGCGTGGTCGTTAGGAGCTACGACTACGGTGATCGGCCGTGGTCGAAGGAGGTGCAGCGAGAGGCAGTGAATGTGGTCGTAACTTCTGCTAAATGTTACGACTATGTGGCCGGAGCAGTGAGGCGTGATCGGAGAGATCGTAGTGTGGTCGTAACGATTGTTTGTGTGGTTGGAGGACCAACAGAGCAGTCGTAACGACACAGGAGGTGGTTGTAGCCACTACAACGTGGTCATACGGCTACAGGAGGTGGTTGTAGCAGCCAGAACATGGTCGTAAGGTCCTGGGCACAGTCGTGAAGGCTGTAACAATATTAACTCTTACCGAGCTTACTCGAGCCGAATTCGAGCTCGAGCTTTTCTTATTGTTGAAAATTAGTGTATATTTGAATTATTTTAACTATTATCGAATTTATTCGAGCTGAGTTTGAACTTTTTTTATTGTTAAAAATTAGTGGGTAATAAATTATTTTAATTGTTATTAAGTTTCAATGACTGACCTCGAGCATACTCAAGCTTAGGCTGAGCCGAGCTTGAGCCCAGATTCAGGCTCGGACTCCAACTCGAGTTCGGCTCGAGCCTGGAAGGCTAGGCTTGCTCAAGCTTAGCTTATTTATAACCCTAGTCACCGATACTCAATCTTCATTCTCATAAATGGAGGAGGTCCTCAGTACTTTGTCTGACAAGAGGCACAAGAACAAGAAGTACTCTACAACATGCATGCATGCATGAGACCCTGACTTGCAAAGTCAGATGCTCTCACTTGCCAGATAATGCAATTTTGTCTGTCAGGCAGGCCAGCCAAACAGACAAGAGCTTTGTGCAATGCAGCACATCCTGAATTTGTTTGGAGATATCTCTGGACTTGGGGGGAAGTTCCAACAACTGTTCTATATATGGCGCCGATAAGATGCGGTGAGGACGGACAAGCCGGATGCAGCAACACATGTGCTTCATTGTGACTTCAGGCCTACCTTGGCTCCCCTTATCAGTGTGCACTGCAGTCTGCAGAGACTGAAAAAGGTTACTAGCATCCATTGAGCCAATCATCGATAACTTCACAGCCAAACTTGCTGGATGGAAAGAAAAAGACTGGCTCTAGGAGGAATCTAACAATTTTGTTCAATGGTCAACATCCGGTCCTCTCGGCTACACCATTGTTCCAAATGCTTGGCATGGACATGCATGCATGCTGAAACTGGAAGGCATGGGCAAAACGGGATCGGAGTCGGACTCAGGCATGGAGAGGCCGGTGTCTACCGTGACCCCGCAGCCATATATTCCGCTTCCCTGGCTGCGTTAACGCCTTGACCGGCCCACTCCATTTAGACGGGTGTGAGATCGATCCAACAAGAGATGGCGGAAGTAAAGGAGAAGGAGAAGGAGGAGAGGAAGAGGTGAGGAGAGATGCTCGATGAGCTCGGCGCCCAGTGTTAGGAGCAGGGTTTTTTTACCGGTCGGTATAGGCTGATTTTGGACGGTTTTCACTTTTACCGGCCTAGTCCGGTTGGTTTGCAAACCGGGCTTAAAATATTAAGCCCAGTTTAAATGAATTCCTGGCCTGCACTGGCCCATTCGGCCACCGCATTGGCTTGACCTAGCTGACGGTGCCTCGCAGTTGCTCTATGGCGGTAGTCACGCTGGTCGGTCGCTCTGTCCTAGTGGTGCTCCTATAGTCCCCTCTACTTCGCCGTCCTCTGCCTCTACCATCGTGAATAACTTCAGATATTTATTTTATTTTATGAAAAAATAATTATTAAATTAAATTAATTTGATTTAAAATAAAAATAAGTGTTGGTGCCTAAATTTTAATTTTGAATTGTCCTGATTTTCTGTTTTAAAAAGGCTGGATTTGAAAAGTAATTTGAGTAAAAACATAAAAATATTATTAATAAGATGATATTTTGATTTTCTATAAAAAATCCTATTTCAAATTAATTATTTGGATTCATTTGGCTTTTATTTGGTTTTTCCAGAGTTTTAAAATCTAGTTTGAAATTAAAAATTATTTTAAGTATAAAAATATAATACCAAATTAAGTTGGAAATATTTTATATAAGTCCAAAATATCTCTAGTAACTTCTGTGAATTTTTCTAGAATTTTAGAAACTTATATTTTTCTGAGCCTTTTTGATTTTCTGGGCATTTCTGGAAAATCAAAATCGAAAAAGAAAATAAAATGTCTCTCTCTCCCTCCTGGGCCGACACGAGGATGCCCGATCTTGCCCACAACGCCGCCCCAGCCCATCCCGCCGTTCCCTCCCACTTAACTTCCCTGGCCGCTCGATTTCCTCCCCTTCCCCGCGGCGTAATCCCAGCTGCCCGCTCTTCCCCTCTCTCTCTTCTCTCTCTCTGTGCTCAGGCCCTGCTTGTTAGTCACCACGCTCATCGTCTTCCCCACCTCCTTCTTCTTCCTTTCACTGCAACTGCCTCCGCCGAAATCGCCGCCGTCCTTCTGGCCCTTCCCTTCCCGAGTGCCTCCTCACCTTCATGTGCCACACTCTCCATGCTACGGGGTCGCCCGATCTTCTCGACGTAGGATGGATACTCACGGGAGTCTTGATGAATCGTAATAATCCTCCAATGCCAATGCAAGGGACGAACACTCTTTAATCTGCCAAAACACACTCGTGTTGATTTTGCCGACCACCAAGCGAAGATCTATCGTGCACCCAATTCCCAGCGGAAAGGCTAAACGATCTTGATTGAAGAAGATACTCCTAATTCCATAAGGAATTTCAGCAACAATGCTAAACTCGAAAACTTTAGTAGATTGATTTTTCTCAAAACGTGGTCTCCCCCTAAAGGCTGCCAATACAAGGCTTATATAGCCCCTTGGGACATCCATATGGTCCCCAAACCAAGTACAGCTCAACCCTATATGGTTTTAGATACAAACTCTCATAAAAAGAAAACTATATTTTTCACCCGTCATATTGTTTCTGTCATAACTTTTTATCCGTGATGAATTTGAAGGTGGGACTAGATCCATTGCGTAGCCCATGAAATTAGCTTTCCAACGAGTACAAGAACACCTGAATCGAACTCCGTTTGGGAAAGTTATGACCTTTTTAGTAACTGCCTGTCAGGCTGTCCCGAACCGAATCTGAATTGATTTCTGAGTTGAATCTGAGTTTGAATTGGGTTGAGCACATGGGAGGTCCGAATTTGGCTTCAAAATCTTATCCAAAACTTGTAGTTTAAGTCATTAGGCTCCTCCCTTTTTGCTCCCCCACTGCATGGGCTTATTTCCTCCTTGATCAGCTGCATGGGATGCTTGGCTTTCTCCGTTCCATTCCCATGGGCTTTGAGCTTTTTGTTCTTGGTAGCAAATATGATTACCCTCCTTGTGCTTCTCCATTGCTTTGGCCCCGAAATCATCATAATATTCAAACCTAATAATAAATATGAATTTGGCATAAGGTAGTATATCGTTCCCACGAATAGAAGGAAATTCATTAAGAAACCAATTCACCTGACAATATTTAGTACGGCTCAATACTTCTTTCCAGTGAAATAATGTATTTGACTGAAAAGTGCTAAGCATGTGCGTATCCGCATCATCCTCTCCTTCTTCAAGAAAAGCCGTCCTCGGCTTTTGGTAGCCTGAAATTGTACTAAGCAAAGAATACAACGTATATGCATGGTATATATATTTGTCATCAACACTTCTTTTGCTTAACATATCAAGAACATCTGAAGGCGTAGTAGATAAAAAGAAAAACACATATGCATGGTATATGTATGAATCAATTATTGTGTTATTCTCGTTGTTCCACACAAACCAGTTAATATAACAACAACCATAAGATGTATACATTGCAATATTGTCTTTTATATCATTCTCCCTCGCATGAGAAAAAGTCATCCTCGACTTTGCTAAGCACATGGACAAGTCATTAATGGGCCAAACCAAATTAAGTTGTTCAAATATGGGGAGAAAATTTTTAGTTCCTTCCATGCTTCAATCAGGCTACTCGATTATTTGTACATGATTGTACATTAAAGGATGAATAAGTAGGCTTAAGAAATTTTTTAAAACATGAAGCACTATTGTTGAAACTTATCTCATTGTGATCATGATATGGCACAAAAGTTTGTTTATCCAAAATATGCAATTTCAATTCAGCAAGTTTATCACATGAAATGCATATTCGGTAAACATAAAACATATCATCTATACCATAATTTCCAATCAAATTAAACTTATATGTATATGCATAGGTACTAACTAGTGATTTTAAACACGAAATTTCAGCAACATTCTCAATCACACTAGATAGCTCTCTAGGATCATCAAACATGATATAGCACAAAGAATCACTAGGAGATATTCGAGTAAGGACTTCCTTATGAGTAATCAATTCCACATTATGTAAATTGAGCAAAGAAATTTCAGAACATGGAATTTTCATTCGCACATATGAGTTCTCACAAGTACTCACCGTTTCACAATTGATTTCAGTGCCAATATTGTTACCTTTATTGTTCTCCTCAGTTGATATAGGTGTTGTAGGTATTAAATCATCATGATGTAACAATGAGACAACAAGTACTTCATCTTCAACCGTGGTTATCTCCTCATCTTTGACTTCCAATGATGCCGGTTGTTGAATGTTTAATTCCTCTTCTTCAATTTCAAGCTGCACAATGTGAGAAATAACACTAGAAGTAGACATTAATGTGTTAGTTTCAAAATCAACCTCACTTTGTCCATCATCTACCTCTTTCTTCTCTTTTGGTGTTCCTCTCACACTCTCAATTTGGATGCCCTCAAACTCACATATGGTGGGATCACACAGCGCACTCTTTTTATCACTCTCTCATTTGGCTATATGGCTCTCATTCTCACATGGGTTTTGACGCATCTCAAATATTGTATGTGTCATTGGGGTGGCACAAGATGTCTCCTTGACCGAAGGGAAAGTCCCATGCTCGGTCATCTTCTCCTCCTCATTAGCACAATTCACAAGATCATGCACACTACTAAAATATTTATGTTGAAGTGCAGCGGCGATCTTAGAATTTAAGCCACCCCTGAAGTATGCCTTCTCCCTTGATGGAGTAGTGGCACCAGCACGACGCATTGCATCTTGCAGTTCAAAATAGTAATATTGGATAGTATTACTCCCTTGTGTGATATTCTCCAGATGGTGAAGCAATTCCTGCACATAATAGGATGGCACAAACTCGCTTCTCATGAACGCCTTCAAATCTGACCAAGATTTAATGAATTATTTTCTAATTAGTTGTTGCTACCAACTATAAGCACAGTCTTCAAACTCACTCGTGGCATGCATCACCTCTTGGTCTTTGGAAAGTTTCTGAAATCTAAACACTTTCTCCATTCGCCATTCCCACTCAAGATACTCATCTGGATCATCACTGCCATAGAAAGGAACAAAGCTATCTCCTTCTTGTTGGGGACGAAGTGCTTGCACAATATCATTCACGGTGTTTTTGTGTAACACCTTCATTTGTTGATTGAGCTCAATACGGAAATCCTGCATATCCGCCTTAAGTTGTACATGCTTAGCAGTGGTGCCTGATTGGAGCTCTTGTTGCAATGTACTTTTTGATGCCTGATGTTGAAAACGAGTCACCGGGGTATTAAGATTAACTTCATACTCCTCACCATAGTTATCTTCTCCACCTGACATGGTTAGATTGTGCAAAGAAAACACAAAGTAACAACAAGATATATGGATGATTAGTATAAATCACTCGGTCTCACTTTTTTCTCTCACAAGTAAAGTTCTCACCTTTCCGAAGTGAATTGAGCCCAAAGAAACTTACACTTGGTGGTGGCTTCAATAACAAGTGATGATCAAGTGGATTTAAAAGTGACTCACAATTGCACGGCAAAGGATATTTAATGGAGCTTGGTTAGGAAATATTTATCCTACACGATCTGAATTTCACGATGTTGTAAAATTAAGTAATAATCCAAGCTATAAAATATTGCCTATGTGTTGATCTAATAGATATAAGTGATGTGTATGAACACACACGCAATGATCAATGTGACTCAATACAACAAAGGAATGAGCTAAATAGAAACAATTAGGAACAATAGCTCGTTTACATCAAGTACTAGGAGAGACGCTAGCCAATTGCAATAACAAGAATAGAGGGCACATGATTGCTCAAGAATTTTAGACACTCAAACTGAAAATATGAACTAGAACCACTCACCCAAATCAGCCTCCTCACCTTTTTTTCGCTCTCTTTTTTTTGCTACCTTGCCAATCACCCAAATATGTTCAACTCACTGTTCTGAGTCTATTGAGGTATATGGGTCACAAACTTTTTGTGGAAGGTAGGGGTATAAAGGTAATTAAAAGATACTCTCTCTCTCTCTAAACTTTGAATTTTTTTATCAGCCGGGATGAGTGATGCACAAGCCCAATGTTCAGCTAGGAGTATTCAGGAGCAGCCCTCAATGCAATATCAATGACTAGTCTCAAGTATTCAAAGGATATAAGTGAAGCTCGTATGTATGGTGTTCAACCGATGGTGTTCAAGAAAGCCAACGTGAACACTAACACCTCCCTAGAATTGGTTTCGGATGGCAACTTCCACACGGATTTGGACGTGGACAGCTAGCCAAAACCGACTTGGATTCTAGGGTTGTACTCGGATTGATCTGGAAGGAGTTATGGTCACGGACTCAACTTCAAGAGTAAATTGAATATACTTTTTTTTGTTTTATGGGGACACAAGATCAAGTTACGCAAAGGAACACAAAGACCAGCACGTAAACAAAATTTCTAACGGATCAAGACTTAATAAAACTCACGAAAATAACAGATGCGAAACTAGGGTTTAGATTTTTTTTTGTGTTTTCGGTTTATGGACTATAGGAAAGAAAGTAATAAACTGAAATTTAAAGGATAAGATCCTACCGAGTAAACCGCGCTCTGATACCAAGATGATACGGGGTCGCCCGATCTTCTCGACGTAGGATGGATACTCACGGGAGTCTTGATGAATCGTAATGATCCTCCAATGCCAATACAAGGGGCGAACACTCTTCAATCCGCCAAAACACACTTGTGTTGATTTCGCTGACCACCAAGCGAAGATCTATCGTACACCCAATTCCCAGCGGAAAGGCTGAACGATCTTGATTGAAGAAGATACTCCTAATTCCATAAGGACATTCGGCAACAATGCTAAACTTGAAAACTTTAGTAGATTGATTTTTTTTCTCAAAACGTGGTCTCCCCCAAAAGGCTGCCAATACAAGGCTTATATAGCCCCTTGGGACATCCATATGGTCCCTAAACCAAGTACAACTCAACCCTATATGGTTTTACATACGAACTCTCATAAAAAGGAAACTATATTTTTTACTCATCATATTGTTTTGGTCATAACTTTTTATCTGTGATGAATTTGGAGGTGGGACCATATCCATTGCATATCCCTTGAAATTATCTTTCCAACGAGTACAAGAACACCTGAATCGAACTCCGTTTGTGAAAGTTATGACCTTTTTAGTAACTGCCTGTCAGGCTATCACGAACCGAATCCGAATTGAATTCTGAGTTGAATCCGAGTTTAAATTGGGTTGAGCACGTGGGAGGTCTGAATTTGGCTTCAAAATTTTATCCAAAACTTGTAGTTTAAGTCCTTGGGCTCCTCCCTTTTTGCTCCCCCACTGCATGGGCTTCTTTCCTCCTTGATCAGCTGCGTGGGCTGCTTGGCTTTCTCCTTTCAATTGCCGTGGGCTTTGAGTTTTTTGTTCTTGGTAGCAAATATGATTACCCTCCTTGTGCTTCTCCATTGCTTTGGCCCTGGAATCATCATAATATTCAAACATAATAATAAACATGAATTTGGCATAAGGTAGTATATCGTTCCCACAAATAATAAACATGAATTTGGCCGCCGACCACTCTCCGGCCGTCCTCGGTAAATATCACAAGTACCGTCGCACTCCCCTCACTCTCCTCTCTCTGTTGCACCCCTCGCCGACCGCCGCCGTGCCGCCGTTCGCCGGCGACCCTCGAGTCCCGAGCGCCCTCCCGGCTGGCAAGCCATGTCAGCACCCGAGACCCATACGACTACCAGATACTCATGGTTGTAGCTCTGAGTGGTCGTAAATGACTGCATGTTCGTAAGTTCAACTACGTGGTCGTAAGCTCAACTGCGTGGTCGTAAGCTCGACTGCGTGGTCATAAGCTCGACTGCGTGGTCATAAGTTCGACTGCCTGTGTGGTCGTAAGTTCGACTGCGTGGTTGTAACGAGTACCAGGTACTCGTAGTCGTGCTGATGTTATGCTGATGTCATAAATCCGATTTTTTAGTACAAAATAATTCGGTTGAAAAAGAAATTCCCTGCTGATGTCATAATTCCAATTTCATTTAGAAAATTAATTCCAGAAAATCCAAATTATTCTCTTTCTCTGAATTTAAACTTCTGAAATCCCGTTCTCCTCCGTCCTAGCTCCAATTGAACTGGTTCAAATTCCTATATTCATAAAAAAAATTCCCTCTATCCATTTCTGCTCTTAATTTAAATATTTTGAGTTTATTTAAATTTATTTGAGTTTGGTGGGTTATTTTCATGTGTAGACACGATGAGAGCTTAGGCGGTAGGGGGAGGGCCCAAGACGGCAGCTGGGGTGGTAGGCGGAGGGGCCAAGACAGTAGTGGTGCCGACACTTCGGGCTGGCTAGCTAGTTCAGTGTCGCCATCGGTAACCACGGGAGGTACGGACTATTGGACTGTCCAAATTAGCAAGCTTCTGTTGTAGCTTTGTAGCTTTTTTATTTTTGTGTTGTTGGATTGGTTGAAGGTGCTCAGAAGCTGATACATTGATTGGGCTACTTAAGTTGTTGTGATGTGGGACAAAATTCCTTAGTTCATGATTTTGGAACCTTTATTATCTGGTTTTCACCAACTAATTTGCCTTTTGAGCTGTTGATTGTCCACTATTGCCCTTGTAAATGATTACTATCTTATGGAAGGTCTAATCGTGTCATTGTATGAGCAATTCTTCTACCTGCTGTATAGGCAACTATGCAATTATTTTTGGAAATTAGGTGGTTTTAGCAACATTTCCAATTTAATTCCAATTATAATTAAGCATATTAAAGCATAAGGACAGCAATATGAATATGACATGAACATATATGTATTATCTCTCAAAGTAGATAAACATTTCAGAACATTAACATATTGCAATATACTCAATAGAACACATAAGTGGGCATTTAAAATATGCATAATGCACATATTTGAGAAATATAGTATTTCTCTTAGGAGGAGTTGTACAAGTTGAAGAAAACTTGGACTTCTACCACTCTTGTCAGTTTTTAGTTATTACAGTGACAATCCTTCAAAATTCTGCTAGTCTAACTAATTAAACATTACCTTAGTGCAGTATCATTGTCAAAAGCATGGAGGAGCAACAGATTTCAGTAGAAATAAGTTACTAGTATTAGAGTAAAGTTACTGCAGAAACAACATATACATTCAGCAATTGTAGAATCTACATATATATGTTTTCGACAAATGCTAACAACAGCAGTAAGCTATACTGAGTAGTGAACCGATGAAAAGCAATTGACAGAGCTATTGACTACACATCACAGAAGTAATCAACTAGCCAAAGATAAATCAAACTAGCAGATTCTATCTAGATTGTCATTGAGATTTGAACTTTGACACATGTCCTCATCGAGCAATGAAAAGCCCACAAATTATCATGCAATCATTCTCCCAGTGCTAATCAATAATCAAATATCAAAGACAATAAACAGATGATATAGCACTGCACACGAATGCACAATAGATGTAAAAGGATTAGAGAGATGCTCATACAGCAGTGGCACTCCAAGCCATCGTGTCGGCCGAAAGAGGCTAGGATTATCAGAGACATTGTCCCAGAAAACCAATCATCGGTGAATACTAGCGAACCATTGGAGAGGCAATCGGAGATACAAAGCCCCACTACATAAATTAGTCCTCACCAATTCGTGGAGCCAAGATACAAGTCGATGCCATACAAGGCCAACAAGAAGGTGAAATCCCGTCGCACATCTCTTGGCCACAGCCGAGCTGAGAAACCAAAGAACCACACCGCTCAAGCCCACAGCCCATAGAGGGGATCTACCAGCAGAGAGCACAAGAGCCACAACTCGGTGACTAGAAGCATAGTCACCGCCGAGCTCTCCAACCAAATCCCCAAAACCGAATAGCCCACGAATGGTTGGATCTAGTGGTGAACACTTATCTTCTTCAAACCCCGACTCACATCTCTGATTTAAGCTGAAGGGTCGAACCGATCAGAAGGATTCGGTAGCGCCACGATCAGTAGAAGCCGAAGCCACCACCGGAAGAAAAGGAAGGAGACGAGGAGATAAGAGAGAGCTCGGTCAGATCTAGTTCCGTCCAAATGGCTCGTCCGAATGGATCGTCTGATCGGGTTGTCTGAACATTTCATCCAAATGTTTCATCCGAACGGCTTGTTTCGTCCGAAGATTTCGTCCGGATGTTTCACCTCCTCTTTGTCCTTTCCTCACTCCCTCTTTTACATGTGGACCCCATGGGTATTTCCTTTCTTTCCTGAAAATGAGGTAAATTATAAAATAGCCCAACAATTATTTCTGGTGAGAAACATTAGAAATTTAGAAGGAATTAGGAATTCCATCCAAAGTGAATGACCCCCAAAATAACTAATTATTTCAGCAAATTTTTGTTGAAATTTATTTGAAATTGAAATTTTGTTTGAAATTTTTGGTCCAAAAAACTCTGAAATTTTCCGATTATCGTGATTATCACTACTATCAACCATCTCTGATAAAAATTACAAACCGATATTGAAAACCCAGTTAGAAGCTAACTCTTCTCAGTCTCGTACTCCTCTTGGATTGCTCTCAGCGCTGGACCATGGGACTTATACTCGGATTGCTTGAAGATGTGGACTAGTATATTGATGTAGTCAATGCCACGGGCGATGGAGTACTTTTGTATCCAGTTACTGACGTAGTACGTACTCAGTGCCGACCCGATTATCCAAGTTACTAGTACTGGTACAATTTGATTCAGCCAAAGCAACAGCGGTGTATGCGCTCATGCACTAGCATCTCTATATTCTGCCATCGATCTATTAACTCCTTGTAATTTCTCAAATCAAAGGAGCTCATTCCTTTGTATAGCATCAACATCTGTATGTCGGTTTTTTTTACTACATAAACACTATCAAAAGTTGATTGTTACTTCTTCTATAGGTCCCTAGACATGCTCTGCCACTGATAGCAGTTTGTTTTTCAACAAATCGGCCATCCTACTGTGGACATGCATGTTTTGCAGCCCATCTAGGCCCAACAGGCAAGAGCGTTAACATGCAGGCTGACCTTTCCAATCAGACTGGTGGGACAATAGAATAGTAATTTAACGTGAAGGTCTAGAATATATTTATGCTGAATAATTGACACTTTGATTGAGTTGAATTTGAATTTTACAAAAATTTCAGAAAATTTAGATATTAGATTATGGTGTCAGGATTCAAGTGGTATGACTACCATGAAGTTGACGGTTTGACCGGCTAATGACTAGCAGTGTGACCATCATTGGGCAAGCGGCATGATGCATAAGTTTGACTAACGTAAGTCAAGTGCATGTAACTTTGCTCGAGATGGTTTCTTGGTCTTTGGAAGTGTAGGTGGCTTAGAGAAATTTAGCGATCGACGGTAATGGACTCCGACTAGGTGGGGGAGTTGAGGTCCGAGCTATCATGTAAATTCAAGTGAGACTACATGACTCAAGCGGGAATCACAGAGAAAACAAGGATCGTGAAGAGATGAGTTGGTGCATATGGTGCACCAAGTGACGAGGATGATGCACGTAGAGATGGTTCAGGGGGAACTGAATAAGTGAAGATGTGATGGCTAGTCGTTGGGCACTACGGGCTATGAGTCAAAGTATGCGGAGATGCTTTGAGGTGAAGGTGAAGACGGAGTCAAAGGAAGGTACCTAAAAGTTTCATCGGGGTATTTTGCTAGTTGGCCAAATGGCCAAATACCAGGTTGGTGTCTTGATCAAAACCGTGGTGTAGGGAGGCACAAAGGAGAAATAATTTAGGGTAAGTAGAGCTCGAATTGCTAAGTAGATTAATTACTAAGGTGTTAGTAGGTTGAGTCTTGTAAATGCTTTGGCAAGCATGTGTGAGTCTATAAAACCCATGTTAGTGAGGTTAACATGTTTCTGGATGCCTTAATGGGTTGGACCCATTAGAGTTATTGCTGGTTATTAAGGGAGGATAGGAGGTGCTAGATCCAAGGATTCTAGGGTTTAGGTTTTTGTTCTATCGCCTTATCTCCTTTTATGGCTGTGAGAGAGAGAGAACTTGAGAGAGGAAAGAGTAGTACTTTGGCTGCACTTTAGAATCATCTATGAGTTTGTAAACTACATCCTCTACTAGAAATATATCAATGCTTTATCTCGATCATATTCTTGTTTGGATTCTTACTTGGTTTTTTTTATTTTTGAGCTAGATTTGTGATTTTGTATTTGTAGGAGTTCTAGTCTGACCTCTTACTTAAATTAGCTTACTAGGACATGTGGGTATAGATTTGGAAGAGCTCATGCCTCAAATCCTCATGAGCAAGAAGTAATTTGAGTCTTAGGGTTTTTGGTATTCTTGTGACCTAGATTCGATTATCTTCAATTTAGTGAACTCAACCCCAAGAACCTTATGATTCTCATTTGGCTTAGATTCCTAATGCCTTAAACAAGAACCTTATGATTCTCATTTGGTTTAGATTCCTAATGCCTTAAACAAGTCTCATATAAAATTTGAAAGTGTTGGGATGAGAATTGAGTAAGATCATGAGATTTGAGTTTTGTCTCGAGAGACTTTCAGGTCTAGGAATAGGGACTAGTCAGACCGGCCCTAGACATGCTGTTAGACTGGCCTTGCTCCTACAGTCAAATCGGCCCATCCGTGGCAATTTGACTTACCTTGGGCAGAATGTTGCTGATTTTGGCTTAGGCCTCTAGCCTTACTTTGTGAAGCTTAGTTGGTGCAATCTAAAATTGATGACTCCACTTGAGTGAAGATTTTGAATAGCACTGGGAAAAGTTTGAACAACCATTCACCCCTGTCAGACTCGAATTTAGCTCATTTAGAATCCTCTATGAAAGCACTACAATGTACTATTCTCTGGATCAGTAGGTAGTGCTCATAGGTACATCACTAAACATTTCATATACAATATGAACCATATCATTCATTAACATTACATATTAGAGTATAAATAAACCACATTGGGCCAAGTTTATATAATGGGCTGATCGAGCCAAACATATACACTACAAAGCGGAAGCGGAAGTGATACCAAAAGGGGAGGGCACATCTTGCCACAAGCAAGTGACTAACTGAGGGTAAAAGAATACCTTATTACTTTCCAAGAATTTGGATAATAGATGTGCACACTGTCACAAACAAAGTCTACATAGCTGAGGTAAGAACTATCCTACTATAGAAAGTCCTAATGTTCTCCATCTTCTCCTCCATCACTCACAGGGCATCGTAGTAAGCATAGTGATCTTGATCCAATGGTTCTAACGTATTTTAGTTAGTGAGAGTAAGCACAAAAATAGTACTCCGTGAGCCCACACATAATGCGATATTATAGATGCATGGTACAACAAAGGTAGGCTTGATTTCTTTTAATTAAAAATTACAATAAGTAGAAAATTCCTATGAATTAGCATTTGTAACTAAACCATGTTTTAATTAAATAGAGTAAAAGTATGCAATATTAAATGTAGTAAAGGTTCCATCTATCATTACCTAGTTCCATCCACCATATACTAGTTTTTGTTACCATGGCTACATCCACCCATTATAATCATGGGCTACATCCACCTAGGGCAAATCGAAATTGGGGCTACATCCACCGATGAGTTTTCATTCTACCAAAAAGTCTCGAGAAATAGACACTAATTCAAGTAAGTTCCCATGCTCGTCCATCACTATGGGGCATGGATGTTGAACAGATTTACACACTATAGAGGTTGTACATTTTACCCATAAGAGGTAGTCAATTTGTTATGTTTCACATATTTCTTTAGACATGTGAATCAAGAAGATCGCCACAAGGCCATTACAATATATCTCTCCAGCGAGGACATACCCACTAAGTTTCCACTGCTGTGGAGCTGTCCACCTGCACCAGAAGCCCCTTCTTGCGCCGCATGGAGGCTTAAACCAGCACTCATCCCATCCCATGTTCCACTTAATGGTGCAATCCACACTAGGTCGATACAAATTAGTTGACCAGATCATACTATTATAGAATTATGGTTGCACTATCTTACATTAGGAGGTCATCACCAGATTTGGTCCTTAAAGTTATCTGGACGGTGTTACCATAAATCACACATTCTCATGCTATATCTGCACCAACACCTCTTATCATTCGCCCAGATAGGTAAAGCAAGTTATAGGGTTTTAAAGAAGCATAAAATTAAGTTATCTCAATATACCAGTCATTTCCCTCCAATAGCTGTCCAAAACTATTTTCATATTTTGAAATGATGATAGGGAAATTTAATATATCTGGGTATCTAAGCAAGAATAAGCATGGCGCTTAGACACAACTTATAACTAGTATAATTACCATTAGATTTCTAGGGTGGCAAGGATTATGTGTTCAAATGTACAAAAGGTGAGGTTTAAAAATAATATGATTGATAGGCATGTATCTACAAACTTAAGACGAACATAATTTTCATGACATATAAAAGCACGCACTTGATAATTTAAACAAAAATAATTTGCATAAAATATAGGTTCAACATGATCAAAATAATGTCTCGCTTAGCTCACAAGTGGGTTGGTCTTGAAAGTCTTGGTTTGGTGCGAACTGCTGCTCTTCCACGCCCTCATACTCTATTTGGACGATCACGACGAAAACAAATACATATGCAAGCAAATAAATAAATTCAAATAAAAATCCAAATAAACTCCAAGTTGATGATTTTACTGCCATTAGAAAGATCTTCAATTTAGATGAATTTATAAACAAGTTTTACTCAAATTGAAGTTAAAATGAGTGAGAACAAGCCCTCCAAAGTTTAAATAAGGATTAAATGCCAAATAAACATAGGGGAGAGATTCTCTCTTGTTGACAGGTGGGGTCCACTGAATTTAATTTCATTTTTGATTTATTTCTTTACTGGAAAATGCAACAATGGCTAACAGGTGGTGTCCTCGGGTCTTAATTTCTTTTTGAATTAATTTATTAAAGAAAAAGGTGTAGAGACTAACAGCTAGGGTTGAGTACTGTGCATGACATAGTAACAAGAGCCCACACATCAGTGGCTCAACTTCATTAAAACATTTTTAAAAGAATTCTTAAATAGGCTGGACCCACTTGTTAGAGACTAATTACTTAATCTAATGACGGGGCCCACTGGTCAAAGGCTCATTAAGTTTAAACTAATGATTTTCATTAACTTAATTAAGTTTCAAAATAAACTAATAGTGCACTATAGTGGCGTGTTCTCTTGCCAAGCAAGGCACGGCTCATCACAAACAAGGGAGGCCATGATGGCTGCCTCTGAGGGCAGAAACGGGATGTCTAAGCCAAACCGCACCTAGGGGTAGCGATGGAATCGCTAGAGAAGCACTAGAGGGGTGGCACGACGATGAGAGGCACAGCAGAGGCCCGCCACGTGGACGGCCGGGATTATTCCACGCATCCCGCCGGATCCGCCTTCCCCTCCACCGGCGCGCCACGCGTGCGCCCGGATCGGCCACATCCGCGCGCCGGCCCATCCACCGTCCGCGCCTCCCCTCCTCTTTCCCTCTCTTCGACCCCACCTGTCGGCGCCCTCTTCTCCCCCTTCTCCCTGCGCCGCGGTCCCGCCGTCGGCCGCGCCTCCGCTCTCTCTCGCCACCCGGCCCACGGCCGGCACCTTCTTCCTCCCCGCCCCTTCTTCCTCCTCCGCGCACCGCCCGCTGCCGCCGTCTCCGCCCTAGCCAGCTTTCCTCGCTCTCCCGCACGCGGCCCACCTCCCTTTCTTCCCCCGCAAGTCGCGCACAGACTCCCTCCGCCATCCCCGCGCCTGAATCCCGCCGTCCCCGCGCCGCTGCCCCCCTAATCCCGCCATCTCCGCCGCCGCCCCGCGCCATCTCCGGCGAGAAATCCGGCCCGCCTCCCCTCCCGACCCCTATAAAAGCACCCACCGGCCTCCCCTCCTTTCGCACTCCCTCCCCCTCCACTCCCCTCTCCCTCCCGGCCGCCCTACCGCCGCCGCGCCGAAACCCGAGCGCCTCCGCCGCCCTATGCTCGCTGCCGGCCATCTCCCGCGCCCGCCGAGCTCCGCGACAAGGTGAGTCGCTTCCCCGTCGCCCCCTCTCCCCTCCGCCGCTCTCGCCGCCGCCCGCCGGAGCGCCGGCGAGCACCGGCCGAGCCTCCGGCCGGCGGCCATGCCCACGCCCGCGCGCCCACGTGGCGCCACAGTGCGCGTCACCGCCACTCGGCACCTCCTTGCCCCGTCGGCCGCCACGCCACCGCCCGCCACCTCAGCACCTTCCCCCTCCCGTGGGCTTGGTCCATGGACCAAGGCCCCACCAGTCAGCAGGTTCCCCTCGGGCTGACGTTATGCTGGCGTCATTAATCCGAATTTCCCGTAGAAAAATAATTTGGCCGAAAAAGGAAATTCAGTGCTGACACAATAATTCCAATTTCCTTTAGAAAAATAATTCCAGAAATTTCTCCTTTTCTTTTTCCCTGAATTTAAACTTCCCGGAGTCCGTTCTTCTTCATCCTAACTCCGATTTGGCCCATTCAAATTTCTAAATTCATCAAAAATTCCCATCTATCCATTTCTA
Source organism: Dendrocalamus sinicus (assembly GCA_036346575.1). Classification (NCBI taxonomy): domain Eukaryota; kingdom Viridiplantae; phylum Streptophyta; class Magnoliopsida; order Poales; family Poaceae; genus Dendrocalamus; species Dendrocalamus sinicus. The sequence continues at coordinate 3,533,663 of CM070658.1, forward strand.
GTCTCAATTAAAATATTTGAAATCAGTTTGAATTTAATTTGAATTTGGTGGGTTATTTCCACGTGTAGACTTCAACGATTCGGGAGATTTCTTCGACGAAGATTCAAACCAAGTTGAAGAGCGCGGGGACGGCGGGATTCAAGCGCAGGGATGGCAGATGGAGTCCGTGCGTGACTTGCGGGGGAAGAAAGGGAGGTGGGCCGCGTGCGGGAGAGCGGGGAAAGCTGGCTAGGGCGGAGACAACGGCGGCGGGCGGTGCGCGGAGGAGGAAGAAGGTGCCGACCGGTGGGCTCGGGGTGGCAGAGAGAGAGCGGAGGCGCGCGGCGACGCAGGCGGGACCCGGCCGCGAGAGAAGAGGGGAGAAGAGGCGCCGGCAGTGGGGGAGAGAGAGAAAGAGGAGGGAGGCGCGGACGGTGGATGGGCCGCGCGCGGATGTGGTCGATCTGGCGCACGCGCGGCGCCGGGTGGAGGGAAGGCGGGATCCGGCGGGATGCGTGGAATAATCCCGCCGCCCACGTGGCGGCGGAGGAGAGGTTGGAATTTATTTTTTGGAAATTGATTTAGGATTTTGAAAAGCCAGAAAATTCAATTGGCCTCGAAAAATACCAAATAACTTCCAAAATTCCAGGAAAATTCACGAAGCTCTGGTGACATTTTGGACTTAGTAAAATACTTAGACTAATGTTGGTATTTAATTTTCATACTTTAAAATACTTTATTTTCAAAATACATTTTTGAACTCCAGAAAATCTAGCAAACCAAATAAAGGCCAATAAAATCCAAATAATTAATTTGACATAGGATTTTTTATAGAAAATCAAAATATCACTTTATTTAATAATATTTTTAGGTTTTTCTGAAAATGCTTTTCAAATCCAGCTTTTTCAAAACAGAAATTCAGGGCAAATCCAAATTTAAAACTTAGGCACAAAAATACTTATTTTAATTTAAAATTTTTTTATTCCATTTTTATTATTTATTTATTTATTTATTTTTTTATTTTACCAAAATTTTGGGATGTTACAGGCACGACCAACATGGCGGCCATAGCACAACAGTGAGAGGCCAAGGTGGCATAGGGAAAGAGCATGGCACTGGCATGCAAGAGTTACCATGTCCAAATTGGCTTTGGGTATCACCAAAGGAGATGGCGAGGATGATTGTGTCGAGAGGAATCGACTAGAGATGCTCAGAGCCAGCGGGTTGTGGTGGTGGCCGAAGTTGGGGAAAACGATGGCTGTGACAAGCTACTAAGGCCGAGGGGCTAGTTAGGTGTGGTGAGAGAGAGAAGAGAGTAAGGCAAAGGCAATGATGTGCTAGATAGGGCACAGAACTCACTAGAGAAGGTTGGCGATGGCAAGACCCGAGTGGAGATGGGCGGTGGTGACAACAAGCTCAAAGGGAGCTTGGCGCAGTCAAGGTGAGGAAAGGGAGAGAAATAGTGGGGTGTGAGAAGGCTCAGGAGACCATGGCTTTGTCTTAAATACCATGGGGGCAATGGTCACCAAATAGGCAAATAGGAGGGTGTGATGCAACACTGCTCGTACAAAGGGGAAGGCACGACGGTCAAGCGCAGCACGTATCAGTGTGCGGCATAGGACAAGGAAGGCATTGTTGGCGTGGGTGCAATGGAGACACAATGTCAAACCACAGAGGCAATGGGCACGACACAAGGGCGAGCAACACTGGTGGCTTGCATAGCAGGCACAAGCCTGGCATGTGATAGGGGGAGAGGAGAGGCCAAGGGGGGTTCAGCAAGATGAGGATGTGGTGATGATGTGGTTCAAGAGGGTGGTGCAATGTTGTAGCAGCACAGCGCTGGTTGGGGAGACACATGGCTTGGCACGCACGGCGCATGTCTATCACAACGCCAGTGCAGGGAGGGGAGAGAGAAGGAGAGGGAATGGGCTGGGCTAAGGACCAAATGAGAAGGGGTTGGGCTTGGCCCAAACCATGACTTGGACTTTAGAATTCAAAATGAATTTGAATTTGGTTTGAATTCCATATTGAAAATTTAATTCATGCACTTGAATTCCCAAAAATGGGATTAATAATTTGAAGATGAACCTAAAAAGGGCAGATCATAAAATTGCTGAACTACAAGCTTCATTACTTGAGCCCATTGTTTCTTGTACCAACTGTCCCAAATTAACTGCTGAACTTGAATCCGTTTCTAAGCAATTTCAAGAAGTAGTTGATCATGATAAGAAAATGGCTCAGTATGCTTTTAAGGATCCTGTTAGCTCACCATGCAATAATTGTGAAAAACTAAAATCTGATTTGATTGCATTAAATGAAAAATGTATGAAGCTAACTAAGGATCTTCTAGAAAAGTCACCATCTTCTTGTGATGTGTGTGCTTGTGTTGGGAAGAAGCATGAGGGTTTGGTAGAGACGCCTAGCAACGTGAACCAAATGGCTAGCAGTAGGACTGTCCCTTCTGAGGCGGCTGTGTGTGCACATGCCTTCCGTTCTTCTGCTATTGGTTCTTCTTCTACTCCCTTACCTTCTGCTGTCTCTTCTTCCCTCTGCTCTTCTTGCACCTCTCTCTTTCGGGGGTGTCAGCATCTTATGAACACTCTCGAGAGGTTTGTAGGAGGCAAGAAGAAGCTGAATCGTATTCTAGACCATTCCAAAATTTACAAATTCAATCAAGGTCTAGGATACGATTTTTCTGAGGATATGAGGAAGCATCCACCTGCTGTTCTTAGACCCATAGCAGTAGGTGTGATTGAGATTGAGCCCAGAACTGATAAAGTTAAATTCAAATCAGCGGGCTTTGTCCAAGGGATTTATGACAGTAAGGTGGCTCCACCTGTTGCTTCGACTTCTCAGAAGGCGAAGCCTCATCATGCTACTTCTACCTCTCAGGAGGTGAAGTATCATTGTACCTTCTGTCAGAAGGATGGACACTCGGTCGAGAGATGCTTCAGGCACGCCAAGATCGTGCGTAGAGACCGTGTTGAGGCTCTTAGGCGTATTCAGGGTCAGCCCTAGACCTTGAGTGCACCTAAGACCAACACGAGGTCGAGAGTTGCTTCAGCTGGTGGGTTTGGGCAGCATCGATGACTTGGCTTTTCTGGTTTTACTGATTTTCGTTCTCGATATGCCTTTGGTCGTGACTTCCGCTGTTTTGAGGGTAGATCTCGTTTCCCCCGTCGAGATGGCTACGCACGGCATGATCAGCATGTTGCCGGTGCTCCGACTCGCTCTCCCATAGCAGTCGGACCCAGCAACAACTTCAGGTCTGCACATAGACCTTCTGCTTCTTTGAGCGACAGAGAGCGTAGGGTAGATAGAGGTCAGTCGTGTGTGGCTACTTCTTTTGCTCAACGTGTGACTCAGTATTGGGTTCCAAAATCTCTTTTGATTTATCCCAGTACTGAGCCTTCACTCTCTTGTTGACTCAGGTTCGCCGGGCAGGGAAGGGAGAGGTTTGGCTTGTAGACTCCAGTTGTTCTCGACATATGACCGGAGACTCCGGTTGGTTCTCTTCCCTAGCTCGTGCTCCAGGTGATGAGACTATCACTTTTGGAGACGCTTCGTTTGGGCGCGTCATCGCGAAAGGTATTGTGCACATTAATGATTCTTTTATTTTAAAAGATGTTGCTGTAGTGAGTAAGCTGCAGTACAATTTGCTTTTAGTCTCTCAGCTTACCGATGATGGTTTCGAGGTGAGCTTCAAGAAAAACGCTTGCAAAATTCTTGATTCTTCGGGTAGTCTGGTTTCTCGATATGGGAGGAACTTTCATGCTGATTTTGTTGCGTCTTCTGGTGATCCTCTCAGGTGTTTAGTTGCTTCTGAGTCCTGTGACCTTACTTTCTGGCATAGGAGACTTGGTCATATTGGATTTGACCATTTGACTCGAGTTAGCGGCCACGACCTCATTCGTGGTCTGCCAAAACTCAAGATTGTCAAAGATCTTGTTTGCGCTCCATGCCGGCACGGCAAGATGATTGCTACTTCTCATCCTCCGGTCACAGTGACTATGACCGATGCACCAGGACAGCTGCTCCATATGGACACAGTTGAACCAGCTCGAGTGCAGTCAGTAGGAGGGAAGTGGTATGTTCTTGTCGTGGTCGATGACTTCTTGAGGTACTCTTGGGTGTTTTTCTTAGCCTCGAAGGATGAGACATATACCCATTTTTGGGGTTTGTTTAGTAAGCTTTCTGTTGAGCTCCCGGGTGTCTTACGAGCGATTCGCAGTGACAATGGCACGGAGTTCAATAATTCTTACTTTGAGAGGTTTTGCAATGAGACAGGTGTAGAGCACCAGTTCTCTTCTCCATACGTTCCTCAGCAGAATGGCGTTGTGGAGAGGAAGAACCGTACCCTGGTCGAGATGGCCAAGACGATGCTTGATGAGTACTCTACACAGAGAAAGTTTTAGGCTGAGGCTATAGCCACCGCGTGCCATGTTTCGAACAGAGTTTTTCTCAGGGCACTCTTGAATCGCACCTCTTATGAGTTGAGATATAGGCAAAATCCCAGCGTCTCGCATTTTTGTGTGTTTAGTTGTAAGTGTTTTATTCTGAAGTCCAGGAACCTAGATAAGTTCGAGTCACATTCTTGTGATGGTATCTTTCTAGGTTACTCGACTTCTTCGTGGGCTTATAGGGTCTGAAACTATGAGACTAGTAAAATGGTAGAAACTTGTGAGGTGACCTTCGATGAGGCTAGTTCGGGGACTAAGCCCGATATCTTAGGTTCTTTAGAGCAGTCTGAGACCATCTTTGTGGATGATGAAGAGGATGGAGATGAGGGTTGTCTACCCGATCTAGTTCCTCATCCTCCCCTTGAGGTGCCTGCTTCCACCACTGCACCTCGAGGAGATCAGCCCATGCCTTCTGCTTCTTCTGGAGCTAGTGGCTCTGTTCCTATCTCATCTGTTCATGAGGTAGAGCCCACTTCTTCATCTCATCTAGGACCTCCCCGAAATATCCAAAAAGACCATCCTTTTGAGCAGATGATTGGAGACCTTTTTGAGCGAGTCACTCGCTCAAAATCTGGCATGTCACATTTCTGTCTCCACTCTACCTTTGTTGCCACCTTTGAGCCCAAGGATGTTTGTCATGCCCTTTCTGATGAGTCTTGGGTCAATGCCATGCATGAGGAGTTAGAGAATTTCGAGAGAAATAAGGTCTGGTCACTTGTTGAGCCTCCTCGAGGTCACAATGTCATTAGGACTAAGTGAGTGTTCAAAAACAAGCAGAGTGAGGATGGAGTAGTCATTCAAAACAAGGCTAGACTGGTAGCTCAGGGCTTCTCCCAGGTTGAGGGTCTAGATTTTGAGGAGACCTTTGCCCGTGTAGCTAGACTTGAGGCCATTAGAATCCTGCTTGCTTTCGCAGCTTCTAAGGGTTTCAAGCTTTACCAGATGGATGTCAAGAGTGCCTTCCTCAATGGGTTTATTGAGGAAGAGGTCTATGTGAGACAGCCTCTAGGTTTCGAGAACCCCAAATACCCAAACCATGTCTACAAGCTTTCCAAAGCGTTGTATGGACTTAAGCAGGCCCCTAGAGCATGGTATGAGAGGCTTAAGTCCTATTTGTTGAGTCATGGTTTTGAGATGGGTAAGGTGGATAAGACCTTGTTCATTCATAGGCATGGCACTGACCTTCTGCTCGTCCAGATTTATGTGGATGACATCATCTTTGGTGGCTCTTCTCATGCTCTTGTTTCACAGTTCTCGGATGTCATGAACACCGAGTTTGAGATGAGCATGATGGGTGAGTTAACTTTCTTCCTTGGCTTCCAGATCAAGCAGACTCGGGAGGGTACTTTCTTGCATCAGGGCAAGTACACTCGTGACCTCCTGAGACGCTTTGACATGAGTGATGGTAAGCCAGTGTCAACTCCCATGGCATCCACAGCTTCACTTGACCCAGATGAGGATAGCGAGCCAGTTGACCAAAAAGAGTACAGAAGTATGATCGGCTCCCTCTTGTACCTCACTACCTCGAGACCGGACATACACTTTTCTGTGTGTCTTGTGATTGGTTTCAGGCTTCTCGCGTATCTCACCGCCAGGCGGTGAAGCGCATCCTTCGGTACCTTCGAGCTACCATTGACTATGGTATCTGGTACTCTTCCTCTTCCTATCTTTCCCTTAGAGCCTACTCGGACGCAGACTTTGCCGGCTGTAGGATAGATAGGAAGAGTACCTCTGGCACCTACCAATTCATTGGCACTTCTCTCATCTCTTGGTCTTCTAGGAAGCAGTCCGGTGTTGCACAGTCCACTGCAGAGGCCGAGTACGTTGCTGACGCCAGTTGCTGTAGCCATGTACTTTGGATGGCTTCGACCCTGCAGGACTTTGGGTTAGTTATAGACAGTGTTCCACTCTTTTGTGATAACACTTCTACTATTAACATTGCCAAGAACCTAGTGCAGCATTCCCGGACCAAGCACATTGATATTCGATATCACTTCTTTAGAGACCATGTAGAGAAAGGTGACATAGTGCTCCAGTTTGTGGAGAGTGACCACCAGTTGGCTGATATCTTTACCAAGCCTTTGGATAGCTCTAGGTTTTCAGCCTTGCGGGGAGAGCTTGGGGTGGTTTGTCCTTATGGACTGTAGAGAGGAGGAGCTTTGTGCTTTACTATTTTATCCTGTATATTTTGCTCCTATTCTTATTTTGTTGCATTGCATCGGGGTATATTTGGGTTAGTCCTCCTAGCATAGATTAGAGTGTTTTTCTCGTCTATTTGCTTAGATTTCTTCCTCTCATCTTGTGATCTAGGATGCTGCTTATTAGCTGTCTCTCTTCTCATTAGGTTGAGGTCACTCACTTCTTATAGGTTCTAGCAAGGGTTGGGCCACCCTTGGGTAGACAGGGAACGTGTTTGCTCCTTAGTGTGTTAGACGGACAGTTGATAGTCCTAGTGTCATATGGGGTAGATGAGAGTCAGTCTGAGCCATAGTATCCTCTATATCTTGTCTATGCTTTAAGGACTGCCTTTTCTGATTTCTTTGCCAGCTTCTTAGTTTCTAGCTTTGGTTCAGGGGGAGTTCATTTGGGAGCTTCTAGAGCTTAATATTGACATAACTCAACTTGAACTAAAAATGCATCACATGTTGAGGGGGAGCTGGATTTTCTTGCATTTCATATCATTCTGCATTGTAATATAATTACATGGAGCCTTGACTATTATCCTTATATAACATGTTTACAATGCTTTACATCTTGCCATGATCTGTGCTTAATTGCTAGATTTATCATGTCTTTATATGTGTCGTCAAGCCTTTGCCATTGATATGTTAATTAAAATTGCTCAACTTGAATTAAGACATGTCATGTTAAGTTCTTGAGACTAGTCTGTCTTTAATTATCCTCGTATGATACATGCCATGTCAAATAGGCTAAGTTGAGCTTTGAATCTTTATTGAACTTTAGATTGAGCTATGCTAGTTTCTTGATAAATCATCAGTTAGCACAACTGTTTAAAAAGCAAAAAGATCTCTTTATGTGCGAAAAAAACTGGTCTCACCAATTCTTTCTCATGAGACTGCTTGCCATTGCACTAGATATGAACTCAGGGGGAGTTTTGGATGACCAAGATCATCTCCTTAAGCTTCTTGCTTGGAATGGTCGCATAAGGCTTGAGATCTAGCACATGACTAAAATTTTGGTTGGAAACGACCATGAGTTTTTAAAGAACAATATGTCCATTGTGCTAAATTTGCTTAACTTCCAAAAGAATCAAGTACTTGAACAAATGATTCGTCCTTGAACTTATAGCGCTCTAAATTGACTCAATTCTAGCTTCTTGGTTCCACTTAGATTATTGACATGGCTTGCATCATCCTTAGATACCTTTTGCTAGACTATTATCTTGAATGGTTTGACATGCTAAGAAATTCATCTAATATTCAGATTGTTACTTATGTGGCTTGGCTTGATTATGCATATCTTGTCATGATCTTGATAGCATTTCTATGAATTATGGCTTGGTGTAATACTTAATGGTCATTTTGGATAATCTTCATAGCTCTAATTGCTTAAGCATTGAATAAAATTCAGCCACACCATGTTTTATTTTCCTCCAAAGAATCTTGATGATTTTATTGCCAAAAGGGGGAGAATATTTGGAGAAAAAGCCACATTTTGGGAGCTTTTGAGGAAAACTTGCTCTTTCTTTTGCTCCTTTGTCAACATGGTCATTAGCTTCATTCTCTTTCTCTTGGACCATGTATGACTTTCAAACAAACTCAATCTTATGCTTTTTCTGTGTTTGTCAATATACTCATCAAGGGGGAGATTGAGAGACCATGTGGAGGTATCTCCATGTTTGTGATGAGTAATTGACGGTTTTGTTAGCGAGTCTGAGTTTGTTTTGGGTATTCTAGGTTTGAGTACCTTTCATTTATGCTATTGTTGATATGCTGTTTCGTACGGTGCTATATAACGGTTTGCTTGTCTGTGTGACTGCAGGACTTCGGAGCTACGTCATGGTGAGGTGAGGAGGACCAGGACTAGACACAGGAGGTGTTGAGGTCCAAACGGTCGGTGATGCTGAAGATGATCGAGGCTGGTGAGGTGGTTGCGAGTCGGGAGACAAGAACCGGAACTGGAGCTACCAGTGATGGACACGACATGCGACGATGAGAGAACCGGGACTAGGCTCAGAGAGGAGTTGGAGGTCCAGACGGTTGGAGGTTGGTTGCGGTCGTGCACGATGGAACAGACCGGGACTAGACTCAGGGAGGAGTCGAGATCCAGACGGTCGAGGTACTGGTTGCGGGAAGCTTTCGGGAAGGTGCTTGAGGGCAATTTGGACAATTGACTCAAGTGTGGAGGTGGAGGCTGCTTTCCCTCCAAAATTGTGTTGACTTGACTTCCTGCCTCTTTTGTATGTGGAGCAAGGGAGTGGAAGTAGGCTGACCTTTCTTGATTTGCCACTAGAAGCATGAGCTTTTGCCTTCATAAGGTGAGATGCATGCAGTGGCAAAGGTGCAAGAAATGAGCTTGAGCATGGAGTGAGTTCTGGAGAGTAGAGACAGTGTGTGTTTTGCATGTGGTGTGTGTTCATCTCTCAAGTCAAGCATGTAGTGAGATGTGAGCGAAACTCTTTGTAATCATTCATCTCTCTTCGTCAATTTCATTATGAGAAAGTATGTTCTAAGATGAAATGGTTGCCTATTCCCTTTTTAGTGTTTTGCTCTTCTCTGTTGAGAATGTGAATGAGTTGAATCTTTTAGCTTAGACTTTGAATCCTTTTTGCTCTAAGCTAGGAAATCCTCAAGACCCCTTGGGCATGCTATTTCCAAGAGCAAAAGGATGATTCAATCTCTCATTTCATTTTTCTACTCATCGCTCAACTTCCTCTATTTTACTCAAAACTAGGGTTTACTGTTCATTGTTAACAGAGGATTCTATTTCTTTGTGTCTTAGCAACAAATCTGTGTTAGATGAGTGTGGTTCTTGCCTCTAAGGATGTTTCCAGCTGAATTTCAAAGCATCAAGATCAATGGATATGAAAATCTCAAGAAGCTTGGATTTTGGTGCTCTCTGCAGATTTTTCAGTTTTTGGCTCAACTGCTCAATCTCTAGTTGTTTGATTGCAATTTCCTTTCTCTAAGGTCTTCTTGCTATTTAGATCAAAGTCTTGCTCTTATGGCCTGAAAAGAACAGCTGCTATTCATCGAATTTCCCTGGAATCCTCAATTTCAGTTTTTACTGCTTGCTGTTTTTCAGCAGCAAATTCAGCAAGACTGCAGTCAGTTTTCAGCCAAATTGTAGTGCAGTTTTCTGCCATATTAGATGCAGATTTCAGCCAAGAATTTCATTGTACCGAGCATTGTCTATTTGCTGTTTTCAGCAGCTATCGGTACTGCTGTTGTGCCTCTATTTTTTGTTTACCTTTTGTCAGATTTCAGCAATAAGTTGTGGTTAGATCTGCTGCAATATTTTCTCTAGTTCCATCAGCAAAATAGTCACTATTTCAGTCCATTTTCAGATTCTCTGCAGTCTGTTTTCTTCAAGTTGGTTATTCACTCTTGGCATGGAAATTGAGCTTTGTTTGCAGTTTTTTTGGCAGATGCTCTCAATGTTCTTGGTCACTTTGCTTCAGTCAGCCTTTGACCAAGTGAGCTTCTTTAGTGAAGACTTTGTCGGCCAAGTGGTTGTTTGCACCTTCAGTGAAGTCCGTGTCTTGTTTGTCTTTGTTTCTTCAGAAAAGAACTTTGTCAGTCTGTTTTAGCTTCCAGTGAGCAATTCTTTTTCATTGCTATTGTAGCTATCGGAGAAGAAGTATGTGGATACTTCGTGGCTATTTTTGAAGGCACCATTCACCCCCCTCTGTTGCCATTTCCGATCCTACACAACAATAATCTATGACTTTGACCAGGAGCTATGACTTATGACTTTCAACCATGGTGAATGTGCTGGATTATTCAACATTCTCCCCCCTAATCCTTACCACGTTCTCCTGTGATCTTGACGATGCCAATCCTTGTGCGCTATTCCTAGAACTTGACACGCTCAAGTGGCTTCGTGAGAATGTCTGCGAGCTACTCCTCTATGTGAGCATGCTTGAGGATGGTCTTCCCTCCATCAACACACTCTCGGGTGAAGTGAAAGCAAGTGTCGATGTGCTTACTCCGGTCATAGAAGAAAGGATTCTTGGTTAAAGCAATGGCGGACTTGTTGTCTACCTTGAGCACTGGTGCTATGGGATCTAAGCAGATAAGTTCGCCCATAAGCTGAGCTAGCTAGATGCCATGACATGCTGTAGTCATTGCGGTGATGTACTTCGCCTCGTAGGATGACAACGTCACCACCCTCTGCTTTTGCAACTACCAGGTGATGGGGTTGCTTCTAGGGAAGAAGAGCACTCCAGTGGTGCTTCTCCGGTTGTTGACATCATCAACCATGTCGCTATTACTGAATCCCAATAGCAGTGGCCGATCATCTATCTTCCTCGTATAGCAGATGTTATGGTTGCACGTTCTAGCGATGTAGTGCAATATGTGCTTGACTACGACCAGGTGGTCCTCGTGCAGTTCCTCCATGAACTGGCATGCGTAGCCCACTGCATAGGCTATATCTGGCCACGTGTTCACCAAATACCAAAGGCAAGAGCTTAATTTGCTCAGCTTAAAGTGAGCTTCCATTGGTGCTTGATAGCTATTGCAGTCCTTCATGCCGCTCTTCTCGAGTAGCTTGAGCACATAGGCCGATTGGCACAAGGAGATGCCACTTGACCCTTGGCTCTCTTCGATGCTGAGGTAGTAGGAGAGCAACCCAAGGTCATTCATCTAAAACATTTTCTTCATCTTGGCCTTGAACACATGAATGTCGATGACTTCAATGCCGGTGATGATCAGGTCATCAACGTACACTCCAACGATCAGCCGATACGCTATATCCCCGCGTGTGTACACAGCATGCTCAAAGATGTTCTTGTGAAACCCCATCATCAACAGGCTGGCATCGAGCTTGGTGTTCCACTCTCTAGGTGCTTGGTAAAGGTCGTAGAGTGCCTTTTGGAGCTGGAGTACCTTGCGCTTACTGTTGTCGATGATGAACCCAAGCGGCTAGGCCACATACACCTTGAGGAATGCAGACTTGATGTCCATGCGATGGACTTGCCACCCCTTGTGCACTACCACAGCAAGCAGCAACTAGATTGACTCCATGCGTAACACGAGAGCGAACACTTCCTTGAAGTCGATACCGGTCTGCTGTACATAGCCTTTTGCGACCAGTCGTGCCTTGTACTTGGTGATGGTGCCGTGTTTGTCATGCTTTTCCTTGTAGACCCACATGAGCCCAATGGGTTGGTGGCCAGCGAGGAGATCGACGAGCTCCCAAGTGTTGTTGTCCTCGATCGACTTTATTTCCTCAAGCATCGCCTTGCGCTAGTACTCAAGCTACTTTGCTTTGCCAAAGGATGTTGGCTCATCAGTAGTGGTGAAGAGTAGCCCAACAGAATCGAGGTCATGTGGTGCGAGACTGCAGGGTGAGGCCGGGTAACATCCTGAAAATTTGAATTTGAAAATGTGAAGCCTTTGAATCATTATTGCAATATATTTTTATCTGAATTTGGAGTTTATGGTATTTTTCTGAAAATTGGTTAAGGTTCCAAAAGTTAGAAGGATCAAGAAGAAACAAACATATTTAAAAAGCCGCGTTGCTCTGATCAAAAAAGCCGCGCGACACGGCCATCGAATCTTGCTGCCATACTTCCGCTGCCCGCTACCGCCACTAACACCACCGCCTGCCATCGCCGCTGTCCCCGATTGCGCCAGGCCGTTCCCCACCGTCGCTGCCTCTTTTCTCACCCCGCTCTGCCCGACCTCTTCACACGTGCAGCCCTAGCCCTCTGCCCCAGCACGTGCGGCGCGGGCCATCATAACCAAATCCCGGCCGAATTCCTTCTGCTCTAACCCGCCGCCTGCTCCGCAGCTCGCCGATGGGACTACACGGGCAACCTCCCGATGCCAGCCCTCCTCACGCATCTATAAAAGCCACAGAACTCGCTCCCATCTTCTCCACACTCCGAACTTCCTCCTTCTCCAGGCAATTGAGTTTTTAAGCCTCCTCCACCGCTGGCGCCGCTTTTCTCCCTCAACTCGGGCGACCACCCTCCCCGTCACATTCCACCGCCAGAACCCAATCCACTCCTCCCACACCACCTCCATAACCCCACGGTTCTAAACCCGGCCTCCCCCGCGCCTTCCGTGGATGGTACATTGTCGGCACCGGAGCTCCCTCCCGAACCGCCGCCGCCGCACGCCGCCGGCCCACCACAGTGCACCCCGATCCCCATCAACCCCAATGCTGGCATCCCCTTCGCATCGAGGACGCATTTTCGAGCCTCCCTGAACCTCCCCGACTTCCTCTGCCCGACCCCCTCTGCCCGACCCCCTCTGTAGGTTGGTGTAAAGGTATACTTACCCTATATGGGTAAGCAACACCCGAGTGACCGACTGGCTAGCAGCGTTAATTCTCTTCCCCCCGACTCCCTTGGCCATGCGCGTTCGAGCCCCCGGCTCCGCAGCACCGAGGTTGAGTCTTTCTTTTAATTTTTGGACTGTCAGTCGGTCCCCACTTGTCAACAGCTGCCAGTCTGAGTGACCCACTCACAACCGGGTCCCACTTGTCAGGGTTGACCACTGACATGTGGGTCCAGAGCCCGAAGGGTCCCACCTGTCAGTGGCCGTTGGCATGTGTGGCCACTGACAGAGGGGTCCCACTTGTCAAAGACCGTGAGTAATGGGTCTCACTGCTATGAGGGCCCCACCTGTCATAGATACAGCACATGGAAATAAAAATAAAAAGAATGAATTAAAAATACCCAGTGGGACCCACCTGTCAGGATTTTGACAATTTCTGGATTAAATCAAACTTAGTACTTTGAACAGGCATAACTTATTCATTTTAATTCCAAATTGAGTGAAACAAATTTCTAAATTCATCTAAATTCAAGATCTATCCAATGGAACTAAAACCATGATTTGTAAAGTTCATTTGATTTTTGGTGATATTCTATTTGATTTGCTGCTTTTCTTTCTATTCGAATTTCGCGCACGATAAAATAGCGTACGAGGCTCAGGAGGAAGAAGCTGAGGCAGCAACTCTAGAAGCTCAAGACAACCAAGACCCAGACCACTGTGACCAAGGCGAGTTAACACTTTGACCATGTTGAACCCATGATTATGCAAATTTAATTTCTTTTAAATTATCAATATGCATGCTGTTATTTTATGTGGTAAATTACCTTGGCTTTTTAAAGGTGTTAGTTATGCACCGAATATCATGCTTGTTAATAATACTCCATTGAAATTTTGGACATGTGGACCTTGTCGCCGTAGCAAAAAGTATAATGATGTAGCTTTTGCACGTAAGTCCATATAAATATTGCGTTGCTTAGTATGGCTAGATAACCGGGGGTATGTAAATGCCCCAAAATCATCACTTGTAATGATAAAATAATTTGGGCAGTCATGGTGGTAATGACTGGAGCATGTTGATATGATATTTTATGTTCCCGAAAAACCCCAAAATGTGAAATATGGTAGAACCATCCAGGTAACCCTAAGGACTGAATCTTGTCATGTTAGCCCGTGTAACACAAGTACAACCACAAGTATGTAAAGTACAACATGGCTTAGTAGATTTAACGGACCCCGAAAGTCATCCTCACAGGAGGAGGAGGTGAGGTAGTGCAAGTGGCTGTCTGGGTGACGGCTTGAATGGGACACTCGTAGAGAGTGAAGTTTTGCTGTGGCGTGCTAGCAGTATTCATAGCAAGCTGCTAGACGTTCAGAAGGAGAACATCCCACACAATGTATGGGACCCACTGCATGTGGGAGCGACCCATAGGGTGAATTGATGGACGGGGCGAGGTATTTTGAACGGTTAATGTGACAGCTTACTCAACCGCATGACTAAGGAATCACGCGGGGCATCGAGTGAACTATCTGTTGTGGGTAAAGTGTGCAAACTCTGCAGAGTCAAAATATTCGAATAGCCGTGCCCACGGTCAAGGGCAGACATGGGGACTTAACTAGATATAGTTCTATTTGAAAATAGTTGGAAATTGGGAATGGTACTATGAAGGGCAACGGACTGCCCTGGTTTGAATTGTCCTGGGTGTCGTCCCTGTGGTAAGTTAAGCGGCTATAACGCTAAAAGATACTATAGGGTGCAGATGCCATGTAACGGTGGATGGAATCTGTGTCGATTATAAGATAGTCTTACTTCACAAATTTAAGTCATGAGTTTAAAATTGCTAGGTCTTAGGGATTTTTAAGTAATTGTATTCAAAAGCACTCTACGCAAAATAAAATAAGCCCAAGCCTTCCTTTGATAAGCTGGGCATGTTAAGTATTGCATTCTGTGTGTTGACTTGTTGAGCACGGTGGATTTGTGCTCACACTCGCATTACCCAAAACAGAGACGCAGGATCACTATGCCCATGAAGACACTCCTGCAACTGAAGGGAGAAGCAACGAAGGAAACTAGGGCGTAGCCTACGCTTTTCTTGAGCCTAAACAAGTTGACCTAAGGCTTTGTGTGCTCATATATTGTCGGAGTTTTGGTAATATATAATGCACACATTACCCATCAGTCGCTTGCCTGTGGTTGTGGTTTCACTTTTGCTTTCGTTCTCCGATGCTTACTTGTTGTAATGGTAACATTCGGCCTAGGTGGCCCTTTGGAAACTCTCACCCGATGTGGTGTATTTTAATTCTGTAATATTATTAATGTTCATGCGGTGTATGATGTGATTCAGCAATGTACCTGTGCGCACTATCTACTGATCCAGGGAATAGTGCAGTAAACACAGTAGATTCTGGATTGAAAAATCCGGGTATGACAGAGCTGATATCAGAGCATACGGCTATAGGGTAAAAGCCTTAGAATTGTACTAGGATGAGTATAGGATCACAATATTTGAAGAACTTATAAAAATGAATTTGAAAATATAGCATACTACTTCTTTTCGTATCCTTCATAGATCTACTCTACTCTACCTTTCATTAATATTTTTGAAAAATTACTAACACTATAATTTAATCTACAGATGGCAGGGATGACAGATGAGGCCAACTGGGATTTCCTAGCCCATGGAGTTTATGAGGGGGAGTTCGCCAGTATCTTACGCAAGCTCCTGTACTATTTGGGCTATAAGGAGCAGCCCATATACCGCGGCCTTAAGACCACTGAAGGAGGAGAAGAATCATGGATGATGGAGATATTCATCTACACCAATAGTGAACAAGATCCCCCCACGTTTTTAGGACAGAGCATCAGAGAAGCACTCTGTCAGCGGCACTACAGGACGCTACACGCTTAGCCGCAGTGCGGCTATGCGATGTCTACAAGAGAACCCTGCGGCGTACCCCCTACTGCTACTATCCATCGTGCCGAGATGGAGCGCGATACAATGAGACCTTTATGCCGACCACAGAGAATGACCCGATGCTCACGCATCAGGTCGACCTTACCAAGGTGATGGGGGCTGCTCATATCGCCGCCTTGGAGGAGATCACGGCCCTTTGGAAGCATCTGGTCGCCAGCCACACTAAGATGGTGGGCCTTGGCAGAGGCCAAGGCAGAGGCTGCCACCGCCTAGGCCCAGCTTCAGCAGGCACCTATCCCCATTGCAGCTCTAGCACCACCCCTGCCAAGGTCGGGGCCACGTACGCGACTGACCCCTCGCAAGAGCGTGCGGCCCCCAGGACCTCAGTCTGCGCTTTGACGGGGAGAGCGTCACCGTGGCCGCAGCAGATCCCGCTCCCACTCTGACACCGATCCATCAGAGTTCAGCGCAGTAGGTCCTGCTCTCAGTCTCCGAACTACAGCCCCTCGTGCACTGGTGCCGGTTGTATGGAGGAGTAGGTAGGATAGTGTTGTACTTGCCATATGTAGCGCAAGTACTAGCCCCTGTAGCCGTAGTATGATGTATTAGACCTTTAGTACTGTAGCTGTTGTCATGTTGAACTTTAACTATATTCTGTAACCGTGAAGTCCAGCATAAAAGCTGGCTATAAAGGTGTTTGTGTGCTTAATTGTGCGGCCAGACATAGGCCTTATGTTGAAAGTTTCCTTGTCGTTTGTCTTACTGTTTTCTTTTATGACGTGGGTTGGTACCCTTCTTTTTATCCGCCTAGCATTAGTACTAAATTGCGAAGTGTCAGGACCCCGGATTTCCAAACCCGGACCCTCTGTGTATTACTGCACTAGTCCCAGATCAAAGCTAGTGCACACAGCTAAATGAAATGATTCATGACCAACAACGCATTTATTACAATTATAAAGAGTACAGCATCGAAAGGTCTCATTATTACATTGGAGGTTCCAAGACCTCACACAACCAGAATACAGCGGAAGCAAGGTAAATTCAAAGTAGACCCATCAATCTGCCATAGGTAGTTGACTGGGGAAGCGGGACCTAGGCCTCCGGGAAAAATCCATCACAGCCGCAAGCGAAGCAGAGTCGCAGCCTCCTCTTGAGCTTCGATTCCTCGGTTATTATTTTTGAGTGTAGCATATGAGTACATAAAGTACTCCGCAAGTCTTGGGAAAATGCAATAGATGCAAGGCTTGACAAAGGAAGGCTATATGGTTCTTTTGCAAAAGCAATGTTTTAATTTCAATTACTACTAATTACTTTCAAAGGCATCATTTTAATAAAGTAATTGTTTTAACAGAACTAACATTAACTTTCTAGTGAAGGTTCCAACTACCAACACTAGCTAACTAATTACAATTGGTCAAGTTTTAAATCATGGGTTCCATCCACCCTCTCTGCTCCAACCGCCAGATACCCTTCCAAGAGTTCCTCCACTCTCGGAATACAAAAACTTTGATTTTAAAACCAAAAACCAGAAATCTACCATGTGAATGCATTCCTTGCCCACCCTTGACCGTAGGCACGGCTATTCGAATAGTTTTACACTCTGCAGAGGTTGTACAACTTTACCCACAAGAGATAAATTATCCTAGAAGTCAACACGCTTCCTTTGGCATGAGACCTAGATAAAATATCACAAAGCCTTTTCCTTACTCTAATCTAGCTAGATACCACCCGCTGAGGTTTCATCGCAGTAGGCTAATTGCCCGAACCAAGCTCCTCTTGCGCCATATGAGTACAAGAAATCCTTGTCCTCACCGTGAATAACCGGCCCATCCTCGGCACCCACTTTCCATCGGTGGCACCTAAACTAGACTATCATAAGTTAGTCACTAGGTCGCACTCCATATAGACTTGTGGTTGTACGGTTAATGCTCACCGACAAACACAAGCGTCGGTCCTTAATTGACTAGGTGGAACATACACTTTACAAGATCTCGTGCTTCTGCACCAATCCAAACCAACCATCCACCCTAATCTAAACCCATTTCCACATTTCATTTTATTTTAAAAGAACATGGCAACTCCAATTACCACTAAGTTTATAAAAACAAGGGTATTACAATAATTCATAATTTCCCATTTGCAAGATTTATGAGGTATTCAATAGCATGGCTAAGCATTGTTCTACCATTCTAATATCAACAATTAAATATATTACTCTCATTACTGAGTCAAAGGAATTTCTAGGGTTGCAAAGGTACATGGCAATCAACTTCAAGTGAGGGCATAACAAGGTTGGATTAACTATTATCTTAAGATTTGAACTAATCTTGTATATAAATAGCAATGCACATAATTTAAAATAAGTAAAACATTTCAAAATCATAGGTTCAAGATGATCAAAGGAGACTTGCCTTCTTGCAGGTTCTCTGGGTCTTCCTGCTGCTGGGTGGAGAGATCGTCGACAACATTGGAATCTACGCGAGAAAAGGCGGAGCAAACAAGGCAAATAAATACAAACAAAAATCAAATAAACTCAAAAACTCAAATAGAGGCCATATTTGGATAGATTATGATTTTAGATGAATTTATAAATTTGAATGGCTCAATTTGGAGTTAAAATGAGAAAGTTATGCTTGTTTGAAGTTTTCAGTTTGAATAAATCCAGAAATTAGAAATTTCTGATGTGTGGGCCCACCGAAGGATTAAATTTTAATCTTTTATTTTATTTATTTATTCTGAGTTCGTGACATGTGGGACCCATGGTCGCTGAGCCCACGGATCGCTTTTCGACATGTGGGACCCATCGGACGCTGAGCCCATCGCTCACCTCCGACATGGGGACCCACCGACTCGCCCATATGTCAATGACCGTAATAGACGGTGGGGCTCAGACGACGCCGCCCGCGACAGACGGGCGGCGCCGATCGTGGGACCCACTTGTCGGCATGAAAATGAAAGAAAGGCTCAACTCGCGTGCATGAGCGCGGCTCGAACGCGCGCCGAGGAGCCGGGAAGGGAAGAGTAGCGCTGTAACTGGCCAAGCGGGAGGCTTTGCCATCGAATAAGGGTAGGTAATCCCTTTGAGGGTTACTCGCTGGAGGGCCGCAATGGATGGCGGCGAGGAGGCCGGAGTGGCTCGCGGCGACAAATGCAATCCGGCGCGAGTGGGTTCGTGTCGGGACCCGGATTTCCAAACCCGACCTTCAGGTATTACCGCACTAGTCCCGCATCAAAGCTAGTGCACACAGCTAAACGTAAATAAGTACATCACCAAAGATCGATTAATACAATAATTGAGAGCATCGACCGAAAGGTCTCATTATTACAACCGAGGTTTTAAGACCTCACACACTCACAAAACACAATGAAGCGTAAATAAACCGCGAAGACCCATCAATACGCCACGTGCAATTGATCGGGAAGCGCGACCTAGAACTCCGGAAGCCTTTATCGAATCCACACGCCAAGTAGTCGTAGTCTCCTCTTGAGCTTCATATTCCTCGAGAATTATTTTTGAGTGCAACGCGTGAGTACATAAAGTACTCCGCAAGTCTTGGGAAAATGCAATAGATGCAAGGCTTGACAAAGGAAGGCTATATGTTTCTTTTGCACAAAGCAATATTTGAAATCTCAATTACTACTAATTATTTTCAAGGCATCCATTTAATAAAGTAAATGTTTTAATGAAACTATCAATAATTCTATAGTGAAGGTTCCATCTACCAACACTAGCTTAAACAACTTGAACAAGTTTAATATTGCGGTTACATCCACCCTCTCTGCTCCAATCGCCAGATTCCTTCCGAGAGTTCCTCCACTCTCGAATACAAAACTTTGATTTTAAAACCAAAACCAGAAATCTACCATGTGAATGCATTCTTGTTCGCCCTTGACCGTGGGCACGGCTATTCGAATAGTTTACACTCTGCAGAGGTTGTACAACTTTACCCACAAGAGATAAATTATCCTAAAAGTCAACACGCTTCCTTTGGCATGAGACCCAGATAAAATATCACAAAGCCTTTACCTTACTCTAATCTAGCTAGATACCACCACGAGGTTTCACCGCAGTAGGCTAACCGCCCAAACCGAAGCCCTCTTGCGCCATATGAGTACAAGAAATCCTCGCCCTCACCGTGAATAACTACCCATCCTCGGCACCCACTTTCCACTGGTGGCACCTAAACTAGACTATCATAAGTTAGTCACTAGGTCGCACCCATATAGACTTGTGGTTGTACTACACGCTCACCGACAAACACAAGCGCGGTCCTTAATTGACTAGGTGGAACATACACTTAACAAGATCTCGTGCGAATCTGCGCCAAGCCAAACCAACCATCCACCCTAATCTAAACCAACTTTCACATTTTATTTTATTTTAAAAGATCAGTGGCAACTCCAATTACCACTACATTTATAAACACAAAGGTTTCATAAACCATAATTTCCCATTTTCAAGAATTTCCAATGTATTAGATAGCATGACTAAGCATTATACTACCAGACTACTATTCACAAGTGGTTATAATAATCTCATTAATGAGACAAAGGAAACTTCTAGGGTTACAATGGTACATGGCATTCAATCTCAAAGGAGGGCATAGCAAGTTGGAATAACTAGTTCCTAAAGATTTGAACTAATATTTTATGTAAATAGCAATGCACATAATTTAAAATAATTTGAAAAAATTTCAAATCATGGGTTCAAGATGATCAAAGGAGACTTGCCTTCTTGCGCACTGGTTGGTCCCTCTTGCTGTGGCTCGACAAACTCTTCGGCGACGTCGGGTTCTACGCGCGAAACGACAAAACAAACAAAACAAATTCAAATAAAATTCAAATGAACTTCAAAACTACAAAACCAGAACCAAAAGATATATCTCAATTTTAGATGAATTTAGAAGAAGAATCGGTCGATCGGAGTTCGGACGAAGGAGAACGAGCGATCTAAAGTTTGCGGGCGAGAAAATGCTGAAATTACAGATGTTACTGTTCATCCGAGAACAGTACTTTTGGCAGAAGGCTAGCGCTGGTGAGAGAAGGCATGGGAGATGAATCTAACTAGCAAAATGGGTTGCTAGGGACCCAAGGCACACATAGGAACCGACGCACGCTAAACGGAGACCGCTGACGGCACGCGCTACAACGACATGGGTAGGAGAGAGGAATAAAATCCGGTATGGAACATAGAGAAGTAGGGTGAGCACGGGCTAGAACGCGCTTGGTGAAGCTAGAAAATTATGGGCTCGGCCAGAAACCCATCGGAGACGCGCAATCGATGTTTGAACGACGCCGGAAGGAAAAAGGAAAACTTAATATCTTCATGCTCGTGAACGAAATCTAAAACTTTTGGAGGGTAGCTACCAGGATGGTTTGGCACAAAGTGACGCGAACGGATTGGTGAAAACATCACCGGTAGATGGGGAACACGAGATGCCATTGACGGCCATGGCGAGGTTCGAGGCGAAAATTTGTGGAGGCTTTTGGGGAAAAGGAAGTGAGAACAACGAGAACGCGACGAGGCAAGTCTAAGAAAATTACGGCAAGGGCTAAAGCTACCGGAGATGACGAATCGACGCCGGAAGCGCTCTTGACCTAGATTGGGGAAAACTCGATTCCGGAGATTGGCTACACCAAAACCAAATTAACTTGGCAAGAAGGTAGATGGCACATGATGGCACAATGTGACGCGAAGGATCACGGAAAAACTCACCGGATTGCTCGAGACGTGACGAGCAAATCCGAGACCGAGGGCCTCGATGCCGACGGCGCCCGACCTTTGAGGAACTTGCCACGGCTTGGGATGGGTTTAGGGGTGCCATGGGGTCCTATTTATAGGCTTGGGAGGGGTAGAAACCGACTCTAATTCGTGGATTTCGGTTTAGAGTCCGTTTCAGAAAATTGGAGATAAAAGGCAAACGGATGAACGAAATGGAAGGAGGCCAGTTGGGATAGATTCCTTGCGTGATTTGGCACAACTTTTCTTTTGGGAAGACATTGAGATAAGGTCCGGATTGGAAGTTATGAAGAGAGAGAAAACAGAAAGAACCGAAAGCGGAGAGAACAGATCGATCGAGCCTCTCCGCCGTGGAGATGATGGATGAACAGCATTCGCGTACTGCTCATTCTCTCTCCTTTTTTGGAAATTTCAAATTGAGCTTAAACAAACTCCGAAAAATCCTAAAAATTCACGAAGCTTCGGAGATATTTTGGACTTAATAAAAATATTTCCAACTATGTTGGTATTTAATTTTCATACTTGAAATACTTTTAATTTCAAACATACATTTTTTTGTACTCTAAAATTCAGAAAATCAATAAAAGCCAAATAAACTTCAAATAATTATTTTGAACTAGGATTTTCATATAAAACCAAAATATCTTTTTATTTAATAATAATTTTAGGTTTTACTTAAAATACTTTTCAAATCTAGTTTTTTCAAAACCAAAAATTCAGGCAAATCTAAATAAAACTCAAATACTTTAAAATAATTAATTTGAAATTACATTTTTCCGTAAAGCAAATTTTGGGATGTGACAAATCTACCCCCTTAGAAAGAATCTCGCCCCGAGATTCGGACGAACTAGGAAAAAGATAGGAGAGGAAAACGCAGATCTTGGTTTCTTCTTTGTGCTCTCAAGCCGCTTCTTGCTTTGAACCAAATTGAAACTTACTACATGATTGCTGCCCTGGGCACCTTTTGTGGTAATGTTGTTAACTTGTCCTCTTCCTTGTGATTGCGGAGTTCTTGGAGTTTTTCCTGTAGTTGGAGATACTCCCGCCCTTGTCCTACAACCGGAGTTCGCACGTGTATTTCCCAAGTTGAAAGGAATTGGAGTGGTGACTGAGGCTTCGTGGGCAATTGCTTGCATAATGCCCCATCTCGTGACATCGAAAACATTGCACTCCTGCGGTGAGGTGTTGCTTTTCGAGGTCGGACTCGTGAAGATGCGGGTTCTTGCATCTCCGAACGAGGTGCGATCCCGGAGTTCCCGTGCATCTGCTGCTGCTGGAGCTTTGTTGAATCGGGTGGATTTACTGAGGCCTTGAACCGCTTGCATTACTCGTGGTTCAAAAGCCATCTTTCTCTTACGAGTCCCGCAATTGATATTGAGCATCTTCTGGACAAGGGCCTTATTTATCATGTGCTGAAATGTCGAAAAATCTTTGGACACCAATTGCACTTGAGGTTGGGATCAAGTCCCCGCATGAACCGCCAAATCTTTGTTGCCTCTCGATGTGATCTCTTCGGATACATACCAGTACATCGGGTGAACTTGTTCAGTATTCGAAACGCTGAGATTTCCTTGCTGCAGTTGGTAGAATTCTCTTTTCTTCATGTCCATTATTCCCGTAGGAATATGCGCGATATGGAATGCCTCCACAAATTCATGCCATGTGATAGCTTGTGCATTTTGATGAGCGCGCGGTAATTTTCCCACCGCTAGCAAATGATCCTTTGAGTTGGTGAGCCGATACAACACCTTTTCATTGTCATTGCACCGGCTAGGACCAACTTCCTCTCCACATCGTTAATCCAATCATCCGCCTCCATGGGATCTACGGATCCAGAAAAGTAGGAGGCCTTGTCCTCATAAATTCTCCCATCTTAGACCGAGGAGCTTGATTGGGTGCTGTGGAGCTTGTTGCATTTGGTTCGGGCTAAGGCCTCAAGAAGCTGAAGTTGCATGGCCATCATTTGTTCCAAGTCAGCTTGAGGAGGGTGGCGAATGTTGTTCTCTGGCCGAGGTTGGCATCACGGTGTTGTCGTGGTTGCTCCTTGTGTTCACCATCCAAGCGGTTTTAGGTTAGCATAAGGTAAGAGGGAATTAGCAAAGGTAAGAGATTGAGGAGACTAAGTCACATCCCAAGCCAACACACAAGGAAGAAGCAAGCAAATTAACTTTTAGCAAAAGAACTTTTATTGAAATCAACCTAGTTTTAAGAATGGTCGTACCACAATTGCACTTAGGCTTAGTACACCCATCTAGCACACAAATAAGTAATATATAAGCGTTCTAAAATTGTAAGACTTTACTTGGGTACTACAACTAAAGAACTAGTCCTCGCTTCTTCATGATTCTATCTTGTTCTTTGGTACTCTGAAACCTTCCTTTAATCGAGAAATACGGAAGACAATAAACAAATCTGAGGGTACATCTTTAGTCGCCGCAAGCTTTGGATTAACTTCATTTGCCCTCATCATAACGATTAATTCAGAATTCCACCAAATAGGGCTTAACTTCCGCAAGTGTTCATCCGAGAAAGACATAATTATTTCAACTCTTCAAAATTCTTGATTCCAAAATCATATACCACAAATGCACCTTATTGATTTCAACAAATACTCTCCTAAACTTTTATTCTCTCTCTAATTTGAATCGACGACCAACCATAGAATTTTTCTAGCAAGAATCCAATAACATTGTAATTGTGATTTCCACCAATTGTTCTATGATCATTATCTAATCCAACAGATCCATAACTCTGATAAGACAATATAAGATTAATCCAAACTTTTAGTAATCATCAATCAAGTTTAAGATCATCTAAGCCATAATTTAATATTCATTAATCCACCAACATCAATCTCTTGATAACTATCATTTTGGTTCCACCAAATTTGAATGAACTCAATTAATCCTTATCGGACAATCTCTCAATTAATTCTCATTGGACCATCTATCTCCCATAAGTAATTTAAATCCTCCAAAGTTGATCATCCTTAAACGACCTAGTTAATCCCATTAGTTAAAATCCAATTATCTAACATTGATCTATTAAATCCACCAAACTCAAATTGTCATATCAATTCAATGTCCACTTTGCAATGGTAAATTAATCCACCAAGATATCTAAGTGTATTATCTTCTAGGAATTCCACTAGCATCCACTCATCATCAATAGGTCCACCAAACTCTGATAATCAATTAACTCCACAAAATTCATCTACTCTTCATGATTCAACCAAATCATCCAAAATTGATATCATGAATTGTTTATGACAATTCAACTTCTTAATCTTTTAATCCCTCTCTTTATCGGATCAATCTCTTAATACTAATTCTCCAATAATCACAAATAATCCGCTCAACAAAATCTTGTTTTACATCCAACCACTCCTTTCAATCCTAGATAATAAATCCAAGGTATCAAATTTAGACACTTCCCATGATTTAATTAGTCCCACCAAGCTTACTACTGTACTCATTCTCCATGATCTATTCAATCCACAAGTTTTACTTTCTTCACATTTATTCATAATCAATTGGTATCTACAAATATACCTTTGTTTTTCTCAATTCACTAATATTATTCAATCTTGTCAATTATATATCCAAGATATATCACTCTAGCAACAATTCTCCAAATTACCTAACTTGATATGCACTGATTATGACGGCTTTCCGACAAGAGTATTTTCCATAAATTTGTTGTCTTTCAGATACTCTAGGTCTCCAAGGATTCTCCAAGTGCTTTTAGACGAACCTCATCGATCCATCTATAGAAATTACAGAGGGAAGGGGATACAATTACCATTCCAAAAGGAAATAAGCAGATAGATAAGGGAGAATGCCATGACGAAGGTAAGGATAGAAAGACAAGAAAAGACAAGGATAGCACATTATTAACTTTTTATTTTAAAAATAAATTTTGAAGTTCTTCTTTAACGACCATTCTAACTAGGTCACGTCCCCCATACCAAATTGGCTCGATACCATCTCTGCCGGGACCCGGATTTCCAAACCCGACCCTCAGGTATTATCGCACTAGTCCCGCATCAAAGCTAGTGCACACGCTAAATGTAAATAAGTACATCACCAAAGATCGTATTAATACAATAATTGAGAGTACCGACCAAAGGTCTCATTATTACAACCGAGGTTTTAAGACCTCACACACTCACAAAAACACAGCGAAGCGTAAATAACCGCGAAGACCCATCAATACGCCACAGCAATTGATCGGGAAGCGCGACCTAGAACTCCGGGAAGCCTTTATCGAATCCACACGCCAAGTAGTCGTAGTCTCCTCTTGAGCTTCATATTCCTCCGAGAATTATTTTTGAGTGCAACGCGTGAGTACATAAAGTACTCGCAAGTCTTGGGAAAATGCAATAGATGCAAGGCTTGACAAAGGAAGGCTATATGGTTCTTTTGCACAAAGCAATATTTGAAATCTCAATTACTACTAATTATTTTCAAGGCATCCATTTAATAAAGTAAATGTTTTAATGAAACTATCAATAATTCTATAGTGAAGGTTCCATCTACCAACACTAGCTTAAACAACTTGAACAAGTTTAATATTGCGGGTTACATCCACCCTCTCTGGCTCCAATCGCCAGATTCCCTTCCGAGAGTTCCTCCACTCTCGGAATACAAAACTTTGATTTTAAAACCAAAACCAGAAATCTACCATGTGAATGCATTCCTTGCCCGCCCTTGACCGTGGGCACGGCTATTCGAATAGTTTACACTGCAGAGGTTGTACAACTTTACCCACAAGAGATAAATTATCCTAAAAGTCAACACGCTTCCTTTGGCATGAGACCCGGATAAAATATCACAAAGCCTTTACCTTACTCTAATCTAGCTAGATACCACCCACGAGGTTTCACCGCAGTAGGCTAACCGCCCAACCAAGCCCTCTGCGCCATATGAGTACAAGAAACTGTCCCTCATCGTGAATAACTACCCATCCTCGCACCCACTTTCCATCGGTGGCACCTAAACTAGACTATCATAAGTTAGTCACCTAGGTTGTACCCATATAGACTTGTGGTTGTACGGTTAATGCTCACCGACAAACACAAGCGCCGGATTTGGCCGAGCGTGACGTGGCGGTCTTGGGCCGCCCACGCTGGCTGGAGGGAGGAGGGATTTTAATTTTAGAATTTGATTTTTATTTTCAGAAAAGGCTTGGAATTTATTTAGGCCTCAGAAAAATATGAAAATACCTCCAAAAATTCCAGAAAAATTCACAGAAGCTCCTGGACATATCTTGGACTAAATAAAATTATTTCCAACTAATGTTGGTATTTAATTTTCATATTTTAAAATACCTTTTAACTTCTAAAAATAGGTTTTAACCTCCAGAAAATCCAGAAAACCAAATAAAAGCCAAGAAAAATCCAACTGCTTTAAAATAATTAATTTGAATTTAAATTTCTCCAGAAAGCCTAACTTGGGATGTTACAAACCTACCCCCCTTAGAAAGAATCTCAACCCCAAGATTCGACTGGGGAAAAGGTCGTGAACTCGCTCTTAAATCCTCTTCACGCTCCCATGTCGCTTCGACTGTAATGGTTGCTCCATCGCACTTTACAAAACTTGATGACCTTGCTTCGCGATGACGCCTCGCTTCTTCCAATATTTTGACTGGATACTGGTATGTCAAGTCCTCCTTTAAGTTCACTTCATCCAGAGGCATATGTTCTTCTGGCACTCTGAGACACTTTCTTAACTGGGACACATGGAAGACGTCATGCACCTTCGACAACTGAGGTGGAAGCTCTAGCTGGTAAGCAACTTCTCCCCTTTTCGCTACAACAGGAAAGGGTCCAATGAATCTAGGAGCAAGATTTCCACTAACTCCAAAACGTCGCATTCCCTTGAGAGGCGAAACTTTCAGATAAACATGATCTCCAGGTACAAACTCTAATGTTCTTCGACGATTGTCCGCATAGCTTTTCTGCCTGGTTTGAGCTATTTTTAACCTGTCCTGGATCAGACAAACTTGTTCCTTTGCCTGCTTCAACACATCTGGTCCAAACACTTGTCCTTCTCCGATTTCTTTCGAATACAACGGTGTCCTGCATTTTCTGCCATACAAAGCTTCAAACGGAGACATCTGCAAACTGGATTGATAGCTGTTGTTATAGGAAAACTCCGCATAGGGCAAACTTTGATCCCACTTAGCCTTGTTTGCTAGAGCACAAGCCCTCAACATATCTTCCAAAATATGATTTACTCTTTCTGTTTGACCATCTGTCGGTGGATGATATGCTGTGCTAAAATTCAGATTCGTGCCCAAAAGTCCATGTAACTTATGCCAAAACCTTGAGGTGAATTGAGTCCCGCGATCTCACACAATTTTCTTTGGAACTCCATGCAAACACACGATTCTGGACATGTACGACTCTGCGAGTATATCCCCAGAGTATGTGGTCTTCATTGGGATGAAGTGGGCAACTTTTGTCAGACGATCCACAATAACCCAAATGGAGTCATGTCCTGACTTTGTTCTTGGTAACCCGGTTATAAAATCCATTCCAATTTCTTCCCATTTCCACTCAGGTATCTGCAAGGGTTGTAGAAGCCCGGCAGGTCTCTGATGTTCCGCTTTAATTCGCTGGCACACATCACACAAAGCTACATACTCTGCAATCTCTCTTTTCATACTTGACCACCAATACCTTTCTTTGAGATCTTGGTACATCTTTGTACTTCCAGGATGGATTGAGTATGCAGATTCATGGGCTTCCTTTAGAATTAACTCCTTTATCTCTTTCTTTTCAGGTACGATAATTCTTTCCCAAACCAAACGATACCTTCTTCATCCTCCAAAATCTCGGTGCTTTCCTTTCTCATGTTTTCTTTAATTTCATTGACATACTTATCCTCTCCTTGAGCTGCCTCGATCTGGTCCTTTAGAGTGGGTTGAACCTCTAAAGTTGCCAGGAATCATTCCTCTACTACTTCCAAGTTGAGCTGCTGAAATTATGCTTGAAGTGCAGGCATACTGTCCTTTATCCACAACTTACTACAGTAACTCTTTCTGCTCAATGCATCAGCTACTACATTGGCCTTTCCTGGATGATAATGTATCCCAACATCATAATCCTTTATTAGCTCAAGCCATCTTCTTTGTCGATATTGAGATCAAAGTTGAGTAAATATGTACTTCAAACTTTTGTGATCTGTATGGGGATTTGCTTCGGCTGGCTGGGGTTTCCAAACCGAGGAGAGGTGGAAGGCAAGGCTGATCTCGCTCTGATTCGGCCACGGCCGAAGAAAGGAAAGAGGGGAGGAAGAAAGGAAGGTGGCGCTCCGCGGGGACGAAGGACATGACAGGTGGGGCCGGGGTGGCAGTGGGAGCGGGGCGCAAGCGACTGGAGGACGGGGCCCGTGGGGCAGTGAGAAGGGAGGGCTGGATGGCCGCGAGGTGACGCAAGCACGACGGGCCAGCCACGCGTCGGCCGAGGGGAGGGAAGGCGGGTCTGGGCCGATGTGCCGGCCCGCGAGGTAGAGAGAGAAGGAGAGAGGGGGCGACCTGGATTTGGCCGAGCGGTGACGTGGGCGGTCTTGGGCCGTCCACGCGTCGGCTGGAGGGAGGGGAGGGATTTTTAATTTTAGAATTTGATTTTTATTTTCAGAAAAGGCTAGGAATTTATTTAGGCCTCAGAAAAATATGAAAATACCTCCAAAAATTCCAGAAAAATTCACAGAAGCTCCTGGACATATCTTGAACTAAATAAAATTATTTCCAGCTAATGTTGGTATTTAATTTTCATATTTTAAAATACCTTTTAACTTCTAAAAATAGGTTTTAACCTCCAGAAAATCCAGAAAACCAAATAAAAGCCAAGAAAAATCCAACTACTTTAAAATAATTAATTTGAAATTAAATTTCTCCAAAAAGCCAAATTTGGGATGTTACACGAAGTTCTAACTGCATATGGCCAATCAAAGGATCACAAGGGCTCAGGCCAATGCTAACCTCAACCAAACTGAGGTAGACTCAACCCAAGGAGCCTTGCCTGAAAGGTGCGGTAGGAACCAGAATCAAGGCGATAACCTTCCATCCCCTCCAGTTAACCCCACTATGGCTCAAGTTATGGTGCAGCAGACTCAGCTGTTGCAGGCCATTTATGCTGGACAACAAGGAAGCTCCAGTGGGTATAGAGCAGATTTGGCTAACTTCCAAAGAACGCGGCCACTTACCTTTTCATCGGCAGACGAGCCACTCGAAGCCGAAGATTGGCTTCGAGACACGGAAAGGAAGCTGCGATTGGCCAAATGCGCAGATCAAGACAAAGTTATATTCGCCACACATCAGCTTCAAGGAGCTGCGGCGGCATGGTGGGAGAACTATCTGGCCGCCAGAGGCCAAGAAGATGCCACTACAGGAAATGGCACGGAAGCCATTCCCTGGTCGGAATTCAAGACAGCTTTCAAAACTAATTTTGTCCGTACAGGAGTAATGAGAATGAAGAATAATGAATTTCGCACCCTCAAGCAAGGGAATATGTCAATAAATGAATACCTTACCAAGTTTACACAACTGACCCGCTATGCCCCAAAGGATGTAGCGGATGAAGAGGAAAAGATTGATAGATTCTTCGAAGGGATGAGCGAAGAATTAAGGGTACAATTTATAATCCAAGACTTCACTAGTTTCCATCAGCTGGTGAACAAAGCCTTAATTTTGGAGAATGAGAAGAAGAATTTAGAAGCCAGTCGCAAGCGCAGAATGGCAGTGCAGCGGCCACAAGGGAGATTTGTTCAGAAACTCTTCAACAACCCCTCATTCTCAAGTCCCAATCAATCTAGGACTCCGTCTCCAGCACCCCGTTCAAGTGGTGGTTCCTTCCAAACGCCTCGCTCAGCAGGCCAGTCCACTAGGGCGATCCCCGCCACCAACAGGAGCTGTTTCGGGTGTGGAGAGAAGGGACACTTTATCAGCTACTGCCCGCAACGGCAGACAAATCCAGTGAGATTCAATCTAGGGACCACCTCTACCCGCATCCAAGCCTCAGCACCCAGCAAGGGGCATCAGAGTTCGCAAGCCAGCAAGAATACTTCAGCACCAAACCACAGCCGAGTTAATCACATTATAGCTGAGGAAGCCCAGGAGGCCGTTGGAGTTCTTATGGGTACGTTCTCTGTCAAGTCCATACCAGCACAAGTATTATTTGATTCAGGAGCTTCACATTCATTTATATCTAAGGGGTATGCTGATAAGTTGTGGTTACCTATCTGTACTCTAAAGAAACAATTGGTGCTTAACTCACCAGCTGGTATAATCACTGCTACCCTAGTATGCCCGGGGGTGACAGTTACCATGGAAAGATGTGATTTTCTAGCAGACCTGATAGTACTAAGCTCCCAGACCCTGGATATTATATTCGGAATGGATTGGTTAGCTAGATACCAGGGAGTCATAGAGTGTGCCACCAGGACAGTGAAACTGACCAAGTGTCTCGGAATGACCATAAATGTAAAAGTGGACCGACCGTATCGGTGGGGACATGCAGTATATTATTGTGAGGACATACCCCTAGAGGGAATGATAGTAGTTCAGGACTATCCCGAAGTGTTTCCTGAAGAACTGCCAGGCATGCCCCCAGATAGAAACCTGGAGTTTGTTATCAACTTGAAGCTGGGAGCTGCTCCAGTTTCCAAGAGGCCTTATAGGATGACAGTCGAGGAGTTGGAGGAATTAAAGAAACAACTTCAGGAATTGCAGGAAAAAGGATTCATCAGACCTAGTTCCTCACCTTGGGGATCTCCGGTATTGTTCGTAAAGAAGAAGGATGGCACTGCTAGGATGTGTGTGGATTACCGAGCCCTGAATGAGATGACCATTAAGAATAAGTACCCCCTTCCCAGAATTGATGATTTGTTTGATCAACTTGGTGGAGCCACCATATTCTCTAAAATAGACCTGAGGTCGGGTTATCCCCAGTTGAAGATTAGAGCTGAGGATATACCCAAAACAACTTTCACCACTAGATATGGGTTGTATGAGTTTATAGTCATGTCTTTTGGATTAACCAATGCCCAGCCTATTTCATGAATCTAATGAACAAGGTATTCATGGAATATTTGGACAAATTTGTCGTGGTCTTTATCGACGACATCCTTATATACTCCAAGAATGTAGAAGAACATGCGGAACATCTACGCCTAGTGTTGGAGAAGCTAAAGGAGCATCAGCTATATGCCAAATATAGCAAGTGCGAATTCTAGTTGAGTGATATCAGCTTCTTGTTACATATAGTGTCAGCAGGAGGAGTATCTGTTGACCCCGCGAAGATAGCAGCAGTAACTGAATGGAAACAGCCTACCTTTATCACAGAAGTAAGGAGTTTCCTTGGATTGGCTGGGTATTACAGAAGATTTATAGAGGGATTCTCCCGCATTGCCAGGCCAATGACTCAGCTACTAAAGAATGAGCAAAAGTTCGAATGGACCAAGGCCTGTGGAGAAAGCTTTCAGGAGCTGAAGAAGAGATTGACTACCACCCCTGTACTAGTCTTACCTGATGTACGCAAAGACTTTGAGGTATACTGTGATGCCTCACATCAAGGACTTGGATGCGTACTTATGCAAGGAGGCAAGGTTGTGGCATATGCATCTAGACAGCTTCGCCCTCATGAAGCTAACTACCCCACCCACGACCTGGAATTAGCATCAGTGGTGCATGCATTGAAGATTTGGCAAAGATTATCGATTGGTAACCACTGTGATATATACACAGATCACAAGAGCCTCAAGTATTTCTTTACTCAGTCACACCTTAATCTGAGGCAGAGAAGATGGCTAGAATTGATTAAGGATTATGACCTGAGTGTACACTACCACCCTGGGAAAGCTAATGTGGTACCAGATGCTTTAAGCCGTAAGGCCTATTGCAATAACCTCACGGTTCAAGAACATCAACCCAAGCTTTACAAAGAGTTGGAAGCCTTGAATTTGGAAATAGTAGAGGAAGGCACCTTAGCCGCAATGGAAATACAACCAAGTATAGAAGAGCGGATCATAGCAGCACAAAAGGAAGATTCAACCGCTAAGAGGATGAAGAGGCTAATGGAAGAACAAAAGGCTCCTACGATGAGAATGGACCAACAAGGAGTGTTGAGATATGGGACTCGCATTTTTGTGCCTCATCAAAAGGACCTTAAAGACCTGATACTCAAGGAGGCTCACAGCTCTGCATATTCCCTCCACCCTGGGAGTACCAAGATGTACCAGGATTTGAAGCAGTGTTATTGGTGGCCACGAATGAAGAGGGACATAGCAGAATATGTGGCATGTTGTGATGTGTGTCAGAAAGTGAAGGCTGAACACCAGAGGCCAGCAGGTTTGCTACAGCCATTGCAAGTACCTCAGTGGACGTGGGAAGAAGTCGGGATGGACTTTATCACAGGACTTCCACGAACCAAATCAGGATATGACTCCGTATGGGTCGTAATTGACAGGTTGACTAAGGTTGCACACTTTATTCCAGCCAAGACAACCTACAAGGAAGACAAATTGGCAGAATTATACATGTCACGCATCGTGTGCTTGCATGGTGTACCGAAACGGATAGTCTCAGATCGAGGTTCCCAGTTTACCTCGCATTTCTGGGCTAGCCTACATGAAGCCCTCGGTACTCACTTGGATTTCAGCACCGCCTATCACCCCCAGACAGATGGTCAAACAGAGAGAGTGAATCAGATATTAGAAGACATGCTTAGGGCTTGTGCCCTAGATTTCTCCAAAGATTGGGATCGGTGCTTACCATATGCCGAGTTTGCATATAACAATAGCTATCAAGCTAGTCTTCAAATGTCACCATTTGAAGCCCTGTATGGAAGAAAATGCCGAACCCCTCTACACTGGTCAGAAGTAGGGGAGAGCTACATATTTGGGCCAGACACTCTAAAACAAGTCGAAGAAAAAGTTCGCCTGATCAGGGATTGATTGTTAGCAGCCCAGTCTAGGCAGAAGAGTTATGCAGACAAGAGAAGAAGACCGCTGAGTTTTGAGGTAGGGGATTATGTCTATCTGAAGGTATCACCTTGTGAGGAGTTAAGCGATTTAAGGTCAAAGGCAAGCTTACCCCACGATATGTTGGACCATTCCCAATCGTAGCTAAGAAAGGGGAAGTTGCATATCAGCTGGAATTGCCCTCAAGCCTATCCGATGTGCACGATGTCTTCCATGTATCCCAACTCAAGAAGTGTCTACGAGTACCAGAAGACCAAACTCCGTTGGAGGCAATCGAGCTTGAAGAGGATCTGACCTAAAGGAGCGTCCGATTAAAATCTTGCACACCGTAGAGAAGAAGACAAGGAACCAGACCATTCGCATGTGCAGAGTACAATGGAGTCATCATTCAAAGAAAGAAGCTGCTTGGGAACGCGAACATCAACTGCGAAAAGATTACCCTAGCTTGTTCACTAGCTAGGCTGAATCTCGGGGTCGAGATTCTTTTTAAGGGGGGTAGGTTTGTAACATCCTGAAAATTTGAATTTGAAAATGTGAAGCCTTTGAATCATTCTTGCAATATATTTTTATCTGAATTTGGAGTTTATGGTATTTTTCTGAAAATTGGTTAAGGTTCCAAAAGTTAAAAGGATCAAGAAGAAACAAACATATTTAAATAATAGAGAATTAAAAATTAAAATAAGAATCTGAAAAGATGATCCATAAAAGGGAGGGAGATAATTGGTTTAAACATAAGACCCCATTTTTGAAAATAATGGTATGAATAACAAGGAAGCAAACAAAAAGGGAAAAGGAAAATAAAAAGAAAAAGGAAGAGATGGAGCCAGGCCGGCCACCAACCCGGCCCAGCTCCCCTCTCTCCGCTTCCCTCTCGCTACGGCCTAGTGGCCCAACCGCTTCCGCACGCCCCGCCGGCCTAGCTCACCCTCGCCCCGCCACTGTCACGCGGGCCCCGCTCCCTCACCGCCCCCTCTCTCTGGCCAATGGGCCCGAACCGCCAGCGCCCCTCTCCTTCCACCTTCCTCTTCCCCGCACGCCCGGACCCCCCTCCTCCTCCACGTTGCTCCGGTCAAAAAAGCCGTGCAACCCAGCCAAAGCCGCGCGACACGGCCACCGAATCTTGCTGCCATACTTCCGCAGCTCGCTGCCGCCGCTGACACCGCCGCCTGCCATCGCCGCCGTCCTCGATTGTGCCAGGCTGTTCCCCACCGTCGCTGCCTCTTTTTCTATCCCCGCTCCGCCCGGCCTCTTCACGCGCGCAACCCTAGCCCTCTGCCCCAGCACACGTGGCGCGGGCCACCATAACCAAATCCCAGCCGGATCCCCTCTGCTCTGACCCACCGCCTGCTCCGCAGCTCGCCGATGGGACTACACGGGCAACCTCCCGATGCCGGCCCTCCTCATGCATCTATAAAAGCCACCGAACCTGCTCCCATCTTCTCCACGCTCCGAACTTCCTCCTCCTCCAAGCAATTGAGTTTTTAAGCCTCCTCCACCTCCGGCGCCGCTTTTCTCCCTCAACTCCGGCGACCACCCTGCCCGTCACATTCCACCGCCAAAACCTAATCCACTCCTCCCACACCATGTCCAGAACCCCATGGTTCTAAACCTAGCCTCCCTCGCGCCTTCCGTGGATGGTACATCATCGGCACCGGAGCTCCCTCCCGAACCGCCACCGCCGCACGCCGTCGGCCCATCACAGTGCACCCCGATCCCCATCGACCCCACCGCCGGCATCCCCTTCGCATCGAGGATGCATTTTTGAGCCTCCCCAAACCTCCCCGGCCGTCTCTCGCCGTCGGCACCGCAGTCCCACCACCGCCCCCGACTTCCTCTGCCCGACCCCCTCTGTAGGTTGGTGTAAAAGGTATACTTACCATATATGGGTAACCAACACCCGAGTGACCGACTGGCTAGCAACGTTAATTCTCTTCCCCGACTCCTGGGCGTGCTGCTCGAGCCCCGGCCTCCAGCCAGCCGAGGTTGAGTCTTTCTTTAATTTTTGATCGACACCGGGCCCCATTGTCAACGCATCGCCGATCTGAGAGACTCGCCACAGCGGGTCCCACTGCCGTGGTTGACCACCGACATGTGGGTCCAGAGTTCGAAGGGTCCCACTGTCGGTGGTCGTTGGCATGTATGGCCACCGAGCAGAGGGTCCCACTTGTCAGAGACCGTGAGTAATGGGTCTCACTGCCATGAGGGCCCCACCTGTCATAGACACAGCACGTGGAAATAAAAATAAAAAGAATGAATTAAAAATACCAGTGGGACCCACCTGTCAGGATTTTGACAATTTCTGGATTAAATCAAACTGAGGACTTTGAACAAGCATAACTTATTCATTTTAACTCCAAATTGAGTGAAACAAATTTCTAAATTCATCTAAATTCAAGATCTAGCCAATGGAACTAAAACCATGATTTTTAGATTTCATTTTAATTTCTGGTAATATTTTGTTTGATTTGCTGCTTTTCTTTCTATTCGAATTTTGCGCACGATAAAATAGCGTACGAGGCTCAGGAGGAAGAAGCCGAGGTAGAAACTCTAGAAGCTCAAGACAACCAAGACCCAGACCACTGTGTCCAAGGAGAGTTAACACTTTGACCACATGTTGAACCCATGATTATGCAAATTTAATTTCTTTTAAATTATCAACATGCATGCTGTTATTTTATGTGGTAAATTACCTTGGCTTTTTAAAGGTGTTAGTTATGCACCTAATATCATGCTTGTTAATAATACTCCGTTGAAATTTTGGACATGTGGACCTTGTTGCCATAGCAAAAAGTATAATGATGTAGCTTTTGCAAGTAAGTCCATACTAATATTGCGTTGCTTAGTATGGCTAGATAACCGGGGGTATGTAAATGCCCCAAAATCATCACTTGTAATGATAAAATAATTTGGGCAGTCATGGTGGTAATGACTGGAGCATGTTGGTATGATATTTTATGTTCCCGAAAAACCCCAAAATTAATTAAATACCTGGGTGGATGGTTTGAGGGCTGGTATGTGGTGCAGTGGGTGCACAAAATGTGAAATATGGTAGAACCATCCAGGTAACCCTAAGGACTGAATCTTGTCATGTTAGCCCATGTAACACAAATACAACTACAAGTCTGTAAAGTACAATGTGGCTTAGTAGATTTAACGGACCCCGAAAGTCATCCTCACAGGAGGAGGTGAGGTAGTACAAGTGGCTGTCTGGGTGACGGCTTGAATGGGACACTCGCAGAGAGTGAAGTTTTGCTGTGGCGTGCTAGCAGTATGCGTAGCAAGCTGCTAGACGTTCAGAAGGAGAACATCCCGCACAGTGTATGGGACCCACTGCAAGTGGGAGAGACCCATAGGGTGAATTGATGGACAGGGCGAGGTATTTTGAACGGTTAATGTGACAGCTTACTCAACCGCATGACTAAGGAATCACGCGGGGCATCGAGTGAACTATCTGTTATGGGTAAAGTGTGCAAACTCTGCAGAGTCAAAACTATTCGAATAGCCGTGCCCACGGTCAAGGGCAGACATGGGGACTTAACTAGATATAGTTCTATTTGAAAATAGTTGGAAATTGGGAATGGTACTATGAAGGGCAACGGACTGCCCTGGTTTGAATTGTCCTGGGTGTCATCCCAGTGGTAAGTTAAGCGGTTATAACGCTGAAAGATACTATAGGGTGCAGATGCCATGTAACGGTGGATGGAATCTGTGTGGATTATAAGATAGTCTTACTTCACAAATTTAAGTCATGAGTTTAAAACTCCTAGGTCTTAGGGATTTTTAAGTAATTGTATTCAAAAGCACTCTACGCAAAATAAAATAAGCCCAAGCCTTCCTTTGATAAGCTAAGCATGTTAAATATTGCATTCTGTGTGTTGGCTCGCTGAGCACGGTGGATTTGTGCTCACACTCGCATTACCCAAAACAGAGACGCAGGATCACTATGCCCATGAAGACACTCCTGCAACTGAAGGGAGAAGCAACGAAGGAAACTAGGGCGTATCCTACGCTTTTCTTGAGCCTAAACAAGTTGACCTAAGGCTTTGTGTGCTCATATATTGTCGGAGTCTCGGTAATATATAATGCACACATTACCCATCAGTCGCTTGCCTATGGTTGTGGTTTCACTTTTGCTTTCGTTCTCCGATGCTTACTTGTTGTAATGGTAACATTCGGCCTAGGTGTCCCTTTTGTAAACTCTCACCCGATGTGGTGTATTTTAATTCTGTAATATTATTATTGTTCATGCGGTGTATGATGTGATTCAGCAATGTACCTGTGCGCACTATCTACTGATCCAGGGAATAGTGCAGTAAACACAGTAGATTCTGGATTGAAAAATTCGGGTCTGACAGGCCGTCCCAATGACGTTGTTGATGGTGCGGTACCAAAGTGGTATGTTATCGTGGTCGACATCGAGTGCCCCTCCTAGGTTCTTTGGTGGTGAGGCAAACTCCACTGTGCCTGGTATCGTGTTGTTGCCCATGCCCACACCAGTGGGTATGCGTGGTGATCCCTGATCTCCATCCATGCCAATGGCCCCTGCTATTCCTGGTTCA
Source organism: Dendrocalamus sinicus (assembly GCA_036346575.1). Lineage (NCBI taxonomy): Eukaryota > Viridiplantae > Streptophyta > Magnoliopsida > Poales > Poaceae > Dendrocalamus > Dendrocalamus sinicus. The sequence goes on from CM070658.1 coordinate 3,571,765, forward strand.
TACTCGATAGTATAGTCCACAATGAAAAGCTCGAGTCTTCTCATCATACCTTCCTCACCATGAGCGCCCCAATCCAACTATGCAGTTTTGTCAAAGATGACATCATGGGTTACGTGCATGCGCTGGATGACAAGATTGAACATGCAGTATGCCTTGAACCCGGACTCATACCCAACGAAGATCATCAGTGAGCTCTGGTCATCTAGCTTCCTCATGTGTGGCTTGGTGTTCTTGACATGCGCTACATAGTCGAAGGTGTGAAGAAAGTGCACCGCCGGCTGCTTGCCATGCAAAGCCTCATACGGCATCTTCCCATTGACGCTTCATGTCGGTGCACGATTGAGGATGAAGATGGCGATGGAGACGACTTCACCCTAGAACCTCCTAGGGAGCCCCTTTGCCTTCATCATGCTGCGTGCCATGGCGACCACCGTCTGGTTGCGGCGCTCAACGACCCCATTCTGCTGCAGGGAATATGGTGACGTGAGCTACCGTTGCACACTATGCTCAACGTTGTGCTCATCGAATTCCACCGATGTGAATTCCCCATTGCGATCAGTTCAGAGCACCTTGAGCTTGTGCCCTGACTCCACCGCCACCATGGCCTAAAAGCGCTTGATCGATCCTAGAGCTTGGTCCTTGCTCACAAGGAGACTAAGTCACATGAAGCGGCTCAGGTCATCCACAAGCAGCAAGAAGTAGCTGTTGCCGCTCGGTGTTGTTGGCGTAATCGGCCCACAGAGATCACCGTGGATGAGGTTGAGAACATCCCACGCATGGTCCTTTCCCTACTCCTAGAAAGGAGCCCACCACTATTTACTAGCAAGGCAACCATCGCAGAATTGATCCACCTGATCAATCCATGGTAGCCCTTGTACCATGTCGCACTGTGTGAGCTTGCACAAAGCCTAGAAATTTAGATGACCATACCTTGCGTGCACTGCCATGCCACCTCTGAGCTCCTTACTGATAGGCACACTGGTTGCATGATCTTGAGCCAAAGTGGGTACAGTCGGTTGGATCCTCAAGATCCCGTTGTCAATTAGCACTTGGTAGCTTGTCTCATCAAGCTGCTCGATGCTAATGAGGTTGGTGGTGAGCCGGGGAATATAGTACACCCCCGTAAGGGTCGATGTTCCCCAGATTTGCACACGAAGAGGATCATCCTACGCCCCTCGATGTTGACGATGGAGCTATCGCTGAACTTCATTGTGCCGACCTCCTCGGAGCTCAGCTTGGAGAATTCTTTGCGAGAGCCGGTCATGTGGTTGGTGCTCTAGTATCAAGGTACCAAAGAACATCATCGCGTGCCTCCTCCTGATCTAGCTGTGCAAAGACCTCCACCTCGACCAGTCAAAGGGACCTGCTTTGCGGTGATGGGGATGAGTGGTCAAACCCATGGTCAAAGGAGCAGTTGAAGGCATGATCGAAGGAGCAGTCGATGTAGTGGTCGAAGATGCGGTTGAACCCATGGTCGAAGCCACTGTGAGTAGTCATAGGGATGGTGGCTTGCCGTGTCGAGGACTCAGCCCTGGCCATCAGGAGTGTGGCCTCATTGTCATCGCTTACGTCAGATGAGCCTCATCCCGCTGCTGCCGGCTGCGATAATCCTTGGCCTAATGACCCATTTTTCTACAGTTGAGGCACTTGTCCTTTGAGAAGTTGCATCTGCCACTAGATCCAAGCCTTTCCCTACTTTCGTCCATGCCACCGCTATCAGCCCATCATTGTCAGACTTGGAACTGCTAGGGGATCCCTCGCCTGCTGTCACTCCCTCATCTAGTAGACCACTCCTCCGTGAGGAGTAGCTTCCCGCTAGCTCTAGCGATATGCGCCGGGTCTAGATGATCTTCTGCCACCTTCAATCTCCCGGTCACCTCCTCCACCGAGAGTGTCGAGATATCAAGTTGAGTTTCAATTGATAGAGCAATTTGGGAGAACCTGAGGGGGACAACATGCAGGTACTTCTCGACGACCTTGTGCGGCGGCTCTGGGTCGCCGAGAGTGCTAAGCTGGTTTACTAGCCTGGTGAGCTGCAATGTGAAGTCATCGATAGACTCCGTGTCATGGAATGCAACGCTCTCGAACTCCTTACGGAGCTTCAGAGCATCGGCCTTGCGCAGTCGATCAATGTCGACACACATGGTCTTTAGGGTATCCCATGCCTCCTTGGTGGTTGCCTTGACGGCAAGCATGGAGATCATCTCAGGCGGAACGGCACACAGGATGGCCTCTAGTGCCATACTGTCCTCCTGGAATTCATCGCCACTGGTGTTGATGGCATCCGAGAGCCCATGCGCCTAGAGCATGACCTTCATCATCAAGGCCCAATCACCATAGTTCATCTTCGTGAGTGTCGGATACGCCGCCAATTCTTGACCTCATTCACCACCCTTTGTACCACCAGAGCACCGTCGCTGCTGTCGGCATGGTCTCTGCGACATGGCAATGAAGACTGGGAGCACCGGTTGATGCAGAATCACTTAGCCTAATCATGGATCAGCGTTCCCTGGCTCTATTACTAAATGTCAGGAACTTCGGCCGATCAACACGCTTGAGCTCACACTCGAACACACATGAAGTTGGGAGAACAGAGCAAGAACACAAGAGTTTTTGTGCTGCTGGAAATCTGGCAGTGTTTTTAGTTGTATTAGACTACTATTTAAAGAAAATCCTAGTCTAACTCTGGTGATTAAGCCACCCTTATTAGTTGCCATTACTCGCACAATCCCACAGATCTAGGCCATGATGCACACGACGCTAAAAAAGTAGAGAACATGCTCTCGCGTGGACTGAGCACACGTCGAGCACTTTCGATTGTTACAACAACTCTTTGACCACAACCGCTATGACTACGACCACAGCCACTGTGACTATGACCATAACCACTACAACTATGACCATGGCCACTACGACTACGACCATGGCCACTATGACTACGACCATGGCCACTATGACTATGACCACGACCACTATGACTTATGACCCCAGAAGTCATCTCGCTGGTGGGGGAGTGAAGGAGTGCATGTGTGACAAGATTTGGCATGAATGGGATACCAAGTGGAGGGTGAAGTTGCCAGCTGTGCTAGCCATGGTGGAAAGTTATAGTCCAGTTGTGCTAGTCATTGTGGTGAACATCCCACATAACTTATGAGACCTACTGTGTGTGGCAGAAGCTCGTATGGGTGAGATGAACAAAGGAGCGAGGTATTTCTGAACAGCTGCATGGTGATTTCCTTGATCTACATGATCAAGGAATCATATGGGTGAAACAGGCTGACGTCTCTTGTCGATAAAGTGTACAACCTCTATAAAGTGTAAATTGTTCAAACAACCATGCCCACGGTCATGGGCGGGCATGGAAACTTAACTTGATACAGTTCTATTTTAAAATTTTTGTGGGTGAAATGGAATGTGTCGGGCAGTAAAGGCGCTGATTTGTGTTGCCCTAGGTGGTCGGTCCCAGTGATGATAATAAGTAGATATGACACTGGAAAACTAGCATATGATGCTAGTAACCATGTAATAGTGGATGGAATTTCCTTATATTTGTATCTCAAAATGGTGGCATTTTCGCAAATAAAAGAATCATAAGCCTCCTTTGCTCAACCTTTCATATATTATTACTGCATTATGTGTGGTGGCTTGCTAAGTACCTTTGTACTCACTGTTGCTAAATTACTATTATTCAGTAAGTCAGCAAGAAGAAATGCAAGCCATGTGATCATCCAAGGGTGTCAACAAGACAGGATGGAAATGGGCCAAGAACTAGGTTACGAACCCTAGTTAGCTGCCTATGGGCATGTCCTGAGGGTCCCACCTATTTGAAGTCTCTGTTCCATTGTTGCTTTTTAATGATTTCGGCCTGATTGGCCCATGAGTAAGTTTAATAATATATTTATACTTTTGCATGATATGTACTTTGATGTTCAATACTGTATCTATGAGCACATCCTTGTTGCTTCTTAATGATTTCGGCCTGATTGGCCCATGAGTAAGTTTTATAATAGTACGGTGGAATCACAGAGGATTATGAATTACAAAATTTGGGCACAACAACTACCGCTTGAATCCTAACAACAACTTAAATTTTCAGGAAATTGCAAACTCTTTGCAAAATCTTAGATTCAACTCAACCCAAATGCCAATTTTTCATCACAAATTGACCTAGACCTTCCCACATGGTCTCTCATCCCCCCTTAATGAACATATTGTCAACAACCTCAAAAGTGCAAATGAGTTGATTTTTGGAAATGAGAGCGAGGTTTTGCAAAGACAAGCTCTCCTTAGTCTAGAATTAAGCTTAAAGCATGAAGATGACAAAGAGAGAACATAAATAGATTGAGGGTACAAGACAGAGCAAGTTTTCATAAAACACTCAAATCCAAGGAAAATTGAAAATTCTCATCAGAGGTTCGTATAAAAGAACAATTGTTCATTTTGACCTCGATCATGGTGAGAAGAAGCTAAAGAAATTCAGAATTTGCAATGAGGCTCAAAACTCTAACACTTCCCTCATTAACTCCCCCTCAGCCCAACACATGCATGTTTGTCCAAATTCGCCTCCCCGACCCCCCCCCCCCTTGACAATGAATTCATCAAGATAGGCAAGGATGGGACTAAATGAGGCTAAAAAAAGAGAAATGCCAACATGGATAATTTTATTTATGTTTTAGTGACATTAGGAGTTTTAAAAATTATTTAGGTCAATTGACAAAGTATTTCACCAAGCCATGCTATGAATGAAGCTTGAAATATCACATGAACACATATATATAGCAAAGCAAACCAAAAACTAGCCAATTGTGATTAAATTATGTCAAGTTGTTTCAAAATCACTAGTAAAGCTAGAGGTATCACAAGCTAGGCCATGCTTGATCAAGATGACAAAGTGGAGCCTACAAGCTAAACAAAGTAGGGAAAATGCTAAAAGCTCCAAAATAAATCACTCCAGCTCAAGGCCTATTTGAACATTACATTTGACCATCATAGATATTCATGACCTATCTTAGTAGAGCAAGTACTAGACTAGAAGCCATCTACCACTACCCTCCGAGGTTCTCAGAACATCCCGGCTTTTAGTGCCTTTTGAAGTTTCTAAAATAAAAATAACCATTTGAATTTTTCTTGAATTAATTACATCTTAATTTAAATTTTTGGGAATTTAAAAGATTTAATATGAATAAAATAAACATCAATTAAATTAAAATCCCATATGAAGCAAGGAATTTTTCTATATTTTTTGGATTTATTTGCTATTTTTCTAGAGCTCAATTTGATTTAGTCTTTTTTTTGAAATTCCAAAATCCTTGGAAAATCCCAAAAGCCTCCGTGGACCGAAATCCTTTTTCCCAGCCCACTTCTCCTTTTTCTTGCCTATCCACTTTTCTTCTCAGCCTAGCCCAACCTCGTTGCCGCGTGGCGCATCTCCCACTCAGCCCACCCGCTAGCCTGGTTTGCTCCACGCCGCCACACTTCGCCTCTGTGTCTCCATCTTCATGCGTAGCCACTGATCGGTGGGACCCCTTATCAGTTGTCTTCCTCCCTATCATCTTCCTCCCTGTCCAGCCCAACCTTCTCGCTGTAGCTGCGGCAAACTTCTCCTTGGCCATGCTATTTAAAGGCATGTCGTTACCCCAAAATCCTTGCCTCGAGCTGCCAATCTCTTCACCTTGCATGCCGTTGAGTTTGCCATCTAGCGCTGCAATTCAAGTCACACCAACGAGCTCTGACGAGAAATTGTGCTCACGTCGGTGCGTCTCGAGCCTTACCGACTCCTCTGTAAGCTTTGTCATGCTTCCCCCTCTCCCTTCTACATCTCACCAAAACCAAGGAACCACCAGAGCACCGACCTCGTTGTGAAGCCCCTCCATGCCCCTGCTCTAAGCTATTGAAATGTGGTGGTCAACCACAATTAATTAATTAATTGATTTTGACTTAATGAGCTATTGAAATGACATGGCGGTCATCACATGTTGATTAATTAATTAATTAATTTTGACTTAATGAGCTATTGAAATGTGGTGGTCAACCACAATTATAAAATTTGTGTGGCATGACATGAGTAGTGTCATTGGTGTTGGTTATATAAAATGGCTTTCACTTGGATGAGTTATCATGTAGTAAAAGAGAAAGTGTGATCAGCACTTTTTGAGATATGGATGTTTTGCCTCGATAATGTGTAAGACTTAACTTTGTGCATTGTTGATATGAGCCTCACCGTGCAACCAAATATTTAGTATAGGATGGACCTCGCTAATTAATTTGAAATATTTCAATTTTGGTTTTACCATTGAGATGAAAGTAGGTGTCAGTTAGACATTTCTATGGGGTGCAAGGGGGACTCTTCAACTCGATGGTTAGCCTACATGGTCGTGAAACCTCAATGGGCGGAACTAGGTTGAGATTGAACATTGTAAAGGCCTTGTGAAAATCACTTAGTCACACACCTTTAGAAGCGTGTTGGATAGACATTATAAGATGATTATCTCTTATAGATAAAATTGTACAACCTCTACAGAGTGTAAAACTTTTCGAATAGCTGTGTCCTCGATTATGGACAATGCTTGGTGATTTCACATGAGGGGGTAGAGTTTTCATAAAACCTTTGATTGGTTAAGTTTGAAAAATGAATGATTAGTTCACTAGTGGTTCATTGGGTAAATGGTCAGCTCATTTGTGGTTTAGTCAATTCCTTTGATTATCTACTTATTAATCATTTTAAAGTGTGCTTTCAATCTATTTATTGTATTTACTCTAAATTGTTGCTTTCTACAAAATAACCTCTTAGCCATCATTTGATAAACCTTGCATAGTTATATTGCATCTTGTTTCAAATGACTTGCTGAGTACTCTATGTATTCATGGCTATATCCATTGTTGCTCAGTTGCTAAAGAAAAGCTATATCAGTCAAAGGTACCTGAGGATGGATTCTTCGACGACTTTGTGGATTAGGACTTCACTCCCAAATTGATTGCATGTGGGCATGTCGAGTGGCCACTGTGCTTATATTTATTTTCTACTACTTGTCTTTATTAAAGCCCTGCATGCTAGTATTTGTAAGCTTGGTCATAAGGTCGCAACTCTGACAATTAATAATATTTGCGTCTTTCTTAGTTATTCGTCATCATGGTTGATATTTCATCTACATTTCTACTCTGTGCACTAGCATGATCCTGGACTAGTGTAAAATACACAAAGAGTTCGGATTTGCATATTCGAGTCTCGACAAGTTCAGCCCAATTTTAATTCACAACTATATGGTGTATCTTAGGAAAGCACATCCTAGACTAGGAGCCATCTACAATGATCTTTCGAGCTTCAACCAAGTTTTAATTCACAAATGTATGGTCTATCTTAGTAAAGCATATCCTAGATTAGGAGCCATCTACAATAGCCTTTTGAGCTTCAACCGATGGAATTTAGTTCATTTTGCCAAGTTAAAGCATCTCAAGCCATTATGACGATCACAAGTATTACACTTAAAAGATTAGTCTTGGTCATACAAAACTTCGCATGAGTTCACACCAAGTGCAATGGAAGGCTATTTTATGAGAAAGAATTATTGAGATGCAATTATCAGCACAACTGAGATTTTAAAGCAATGCTTTCTAAAGCAACAGCTGACTTGTGATTTAAGGTTGAAACTAAAATAGCCCTAGTGAGGCTTGACTCAGATTCAAAACTCAACTAAGCAGATAGATGCGGTAGAAATAAAAAAATAATCACTAGAGCTAAACTAGTCAAAAGATTTAGCCTTAACCTTTTCAAAACAAGTTGACCAGATTAAAATTTAGTTATGGCACAAACTGAGCTACACATGTAAACATATGATGGACAAAGCTTGGTAAAGAAAGCATGAATGAATACAAGCATGGACTAGGATAATGGACAAAACTCTAGAATATATTATAATGATAGAAAGTAAAAATGTATTATATCACATATGAATACAAAAGAGCCAACCCTCCCCCCCCCCCACTTAAACTAGTCCCACAGGATGAATTACCCCCAACTCTCCCAGCAAGAAGGCAAAATAAGAAGAATCTAAAGGTTTGTTAGAAATATTGGCAACCTAAAGCTTAGACTCAACAAGGAGGACTACATCTCCCTCTCCACATGGTCTCTAAGGAAGTGATACCTGATGTCTATGTGTGTAGTCCTAGAATGTTGCACTAGGTTCTTGGCTATGATGCTTGCAGTAGTGTTATTATATAAAATTAGAACACTATATATCTCTAACCCAAAGTCCATGAGAGTAGATAAGGTGAAAAGAATCTAAGAGCAACTACAGGCAGCAGCTACATACTCAGCCTCAGCAGTGGATTGTGCAACTGAAGACTACTTCCTAGAAGACCAAGAGACAAGAGACAAAGGAATTGCCTAAGAAGTGGCAAGTCCTAAAGGTACTCTACTTATTTATCCTGCAACCCCAAAATCATCATCCGAGAAAGCTCAAGAGAGGTGCAAAAAATAATACCAAAGGCCCAACTCAAGGGTGGATTGAGGTATATGAAATTGTGCTTCACCGCTAGAGGTGAGATGCGTGAGGAGAAGTATGAAATTGAGTGCACAAACACACAACAATGTGTATGTATGGTCTCAAAGCCATGAGATAGAGTAGGAGCCAATCATGCTGCAGTACTTCCGATCAACAGCTCACCATCCTCATCCAGTTCCATACTAAAGGTAGAAGCCATCGATGTGGAGACTGGCTTGCTACTCCCCATGTCAAAGCATCGAAGCAGGTTCTTGATATACTTGGCTTGATGAGTGAGTAGGATAGCTTAAAAAGATCCCATCTAAAGATCTAGACTCAAACTTACCAAGGTTGCTAGATTTCAAAATGAAGCACTTACAACCAAAGACTCTAAAATGAAACACAGTAGGCCTATGACCAAATCTCAACTCATAGGAGGTCTGGTGCAATGAGGATCTCAACAAAATCCTATTAGACACATAACAAGTAGTGGAGATAGCCTCAACCCAATACACCCTAGGTGTTGCATGATCATCCAACATAGTCCTAGCCATCTTAAGCAAAGTCATGTTCTTCCTCTCAACTACACCCTTCTACTGTGGAACTCTAGGAGAGGAGAATTGATGTTCTAGACCAAACTCAATGCAACAGGAAGAAAATGATGAGTTCTTAAACTTAGTGCCATTGTCACTCCTAATAACTCTAAGAGTTTCAGAAAGATCAACTGACAATCTAAGGGCCAACTCTCTAAAATGACCAAATGCCTCATCCTTAGAGGCAGGAAGTAAACCTAAGAGTATCTAGAGTAATCATCCACAATGACAAGCACATACCACTTTTCTCCTACACACTGAACCCTAGAAGGACCTACGATATCCATATAAAGAAGTTGTCCAGACTATCAGTCATGACCATGGTAAGAGACAGATGAAAAACAACTACCATCTTACCAAGTCTACAAGGAGGGCAGACTAAATCATTATCTCCCTTCAGCTTAGGTAGCCCTCTAATAAGATCCATGCTACTAGCCCATGTCAAGTGATTAAATCCAATGTGTCCCAACCTACGATGCCAGAAAACAAGATCTCTAGAATCCGAAGCAACAAGAAATGTAAGCCCAAAAGAATTCTTTGAAACCTTAGCTCTAGAAACCTTGTCGAACATGAGATCCTAAAGACTAGGTTCCCAAACTGATCTAGAGCTCTGCAAGTATTTTTCTAAAGCTCACCTTGAGTCCATCATCAATTAATTGCAAGACTAAGAGCAATTTGTATTTGAGCTTGCTTACCAGGGCCACAACTAAGAGCAATTTGTATTTGAGCTTGTTTACCAGGGCCACATCCTTGAGCATGAAGTTGTCGTTGACTCAAATTATGTTGTTACCTATAGAAGCATCCCCGAACATGATTAATTCATCACCATATGCACGAGTGAGGGAGGAGAATCATCTTGAATCTCTGATCATGTGTCAAGAACGGCTGGAGTCCACTAGCCACACATTCTCCTTCCTCACTCACCGGACCTACAACACACGAGAAGAAAATATCGATGTCTCAGTACTAAGGTTAGTAACAAAAGACTTAGGAATCCAGTACCAAGACACACTATGAGCAAGAGCAACAACACTAGTGTTAAAAGCTAAAACAGATGCATGATGATGCAAAGCTTGACTAGCTTCAAGATGCACACCCACACTAGCTCTACCTAGACTCCTCCTAGACTCTTGTCTAGGTCTAACAAAAACATGGTTCTCACCCTATCAATTAGGCACTCCTGGACCTATCCTGCCCTCACAGTAACCAAGCCCTAGATGAGAAGCTGATCTGAACCCATCAAAGAAGTCCTCTACAAACCTAGGTCTGACTGATGATCTATGAATACTCTGGGCTACAGGAGCACACCTAGTTATAAGGGCTCTCTCTCTCTCTCCTTCTCTTTCTTGGTCCGCTTGAAGCAGAATTGATACAAATGCCCATCTTTCTCACAATAGGTGCAATGGTACTTGACTCAATGAGGAGTCTCACCTGAAGCATGAGAAGTGCCTACTATGATCAATGGACTCTGTGCAAAATCAATAGACTTGAAGACATTCTTTCCTGGCTCAGTAACTACCTCAAACCAACCACTCTCCAGAGTTCTCACGACCTTAGGAGGATTTTTTTCGCACACTCTAAGGCATTGAAACCGAGACCTTTATTCTTGACACTCACCCTAGACTGGTCTAGGATCATATTGAGGTTTTTCTTGGCACTTGAGAATTGCTCTAAGATTTTCTTAATGTAGATATTTTCTTTGGCTAGGGTCTCACGAGAACTACACCCACTCTTCTTCAACACCCTAGCATATCTCTTCTTAGCACAACTACCTCAAGCCTAAGAGACTCATAAGAGACACGAGGAGCATTCTTCACTCTCCTAAGTTGCTAATCAAACTTAACTCTAAATGCCTCATGCATTTTTCTAAGCCTTGTCCTATCACAACACAGAATGCACAAGGAATGGATGCAACATGATCAGATTTCTTGGACACATATGATGCGGCAAGTTTTTCTTTGAAGCAGAACCATTCAGAGTTAATTACAATGTTTCAATTTCAGAAGTTAACTTAGGATAATTTTAGCATGAGAGAGTTCTAGAGTGAAGCATCTCATCAGTCAGTTCAGCAATTTTACTCATGGCACTCTTAAGTTTCAAATCTAGCAAAGCACACTTAGAGCATGATGAAGCGATAACAGACATGTCCCTAGCTACTAAGCATACAAAATAGTTGTTAGACTTGAGTTGAGCAATTTTATCATGGGAAATTCTTAGTTCTTTGGCAAGAGAGGCATATACTAAGGAACTAACAAGTAACACAACTTTCATTTTAGCTAGATTGTCCTTACTGACAAGTAACTCATCAACAACATAAGTATGAATAGTGGTGCTAAGAGTAAAGCAAGCATTTATTTTCTCAATCTTTTCATTTTCTACTCTAAACTAACCAAGAATAGATGCATGGATTGTCCTTAGCTTGTCTAACTTAGAGTGCAAACTTAGCAAGAATCATAGTTATCATCATCAGGTATAAGTGATCTAAGCCTATTGTGTTCAAGCTCTCAATCACAAAGTCCTGACTAGTCATTTTTCTTCTTTGCTTTCCTAAGCTCATGATCTAGATGAATGATAGCACAAGATATCTCATCGTATGAAAGCTTAACCTCATTGGGGTCGCTATAGAGTTCATGCTCGCCGGAGATGTCATCATCCCTCGCCATAAAACACATGCCGGTGAAGTCCCTTCTTCTTTCTATGCAGATTGTCCTCATCATCCTCGGTCTCTGAGTAAACATCACTCAAGCTAAGATGCATCATGTTCATAGGCAGATGAGACATATAGTCAAACTCATTTCTGCAGAGTCCTTGAATTAGGAGGTTCCTAACTTTGTTGTTTGCCTCCACATCTAGAAGATTTGCCGGAGTGATCTGATCATCAGTAGGGAAAACATAGGAACTATTGACCTTGTCCTAGATTGCATGGCTTTGGGCCTGAATGAAGGTTGCCATCCTTGCCTTCTAATATGGGAAGTCAATCGCATCGAAGACGATATTCTTGGTGGAATACTTATCTGATCCATGGCTCTAAGGCCGGTTAATATCTATGAGGAAGAGCATAACTGGGCTCTGATATCACTTGTTGGATCGATGCTAGCAATCAGAGGGGGTGAATGATTGCAAAAACTTATAGAAATCCGGTACTAAAAGATGCAACAACCTAGTTTTAGCTGTCAAACCGATATTATTACCAAAAGGAGGATGGTGTGACCACTGCCCAAGCAGTACTACCGCTAAAGGGAGGCCGGTATGACTAGTCCCAAATGGTACTACTGGCAAAGGGAGGCTGGTATGACCGCTCTCTTGTTTCCAGGCACAAACCCCTTGGGACAAAAAAACTCAAATTTATGGATCTTGATCAAACCTTGTCCAAATGCTATCAAAATTAGTATGGACCTTTGTATGGATGTCAAGAACCAATTCAAATCAAGAAACATAAGGTTCTTGGATTTGATTCTATCCAATTGAAGAAATCCTAGTCTAGATCACAAGAACACATCAAACTCTAAAACTCAAATTACTTCTTGCTCGTGAGGATCTAAGTCATGAGAACTTTTAGATTATCTCTCACATATCCTAGCAATGTAATATAAGAACAGGTTTGGGCAAGAAAGGCCATGATCATAGAATCACAAATCTTGGTCAAGAAAAGCAAGAACTGGGCACGATCTTGATTCTTGCTATAGGAGTGATCTAGATAGGCAAAGATTGATCCCAAGAATCTACTAGTGCTTCTTACATATCATGGATCATAGCAAGATTAAGATGAGCATGAAAAGAACCAAATCATCACAAGCAAGATCAAGAACACAAGTAAATAGTGACAAGATCACAAATATTGTAGGAACTTGATCTATTGTATGAAGAGGTATGATTCAATACAGCTTACTAGTTATAAAGGGCACTCCACAAGCCTCACTCTTATTCACATCATGAAGGAGAGGAGGAACTAGCCTAAGCCTAATTTTTTTTCTATTTCCTTGTAAACCCTAGCTCACCTCCCCTTCTTGATATAGCCAAACCAGCTACCTTAGTGGGTCTAAACCTGCTAAGGAATTGGGAAACCAACCAACCCCATAATATTGGGTTTTCACTCACATGCATGCTTTTTAAAGAACTTACATGAATCAATCCATTCACACGCGAGTGCTTGATCCACTCCACACACATGACTATAGCCTAACTCTAAACCACTTCACTTGCATCTTCTTGCGTTGTGGTTTCAGTGTAGACCTCAAGTCTAATTTTAGCATTTCCCAAAAATACCCCCGACAAAGCTTCTAGGGACCTTCCCTTGACTTCATCTTCTTCTTGTCATGCAAGCCACCATGCATGCCATGTGTAGATTGATGAATGGCTTCTCTCCGATTGGCAACTTTGTCTGTTTTCGCTCATCTTGTACCATGTCTTACTTGGGTGATGAAATCACTTGATTCCACCCATTGCTCAAACTTTCCCTTGAAGGCATTTCTTGACTTTACCATGTGCCATGCCTAAGCCCAACTATCCCACATGACCTCCTTGACCACTCTAGACCTCAATCCACCCTGACCTAGTCCAGTTTGCCCATCGTTAACCATAGTTGCCTCTAAGCTTCTCTCCATATCCAAAGACTAAGAAATTATTTTTGAGCATATGATCTTCACAACTTGACTCCTGTTAGCATAAAAATACAACATGCAACTCAAGCTAGTCAGATAGATTAACTCCTGATAGCAACTCTAAAAACTGAAAAGCTTCAAAACCAAACTCGAACTTTGATATAACTTGGACATCAAAGTCAAGTATTCATCACACACATAGGGTGACCTCCACATGGTCTCACAATCTCTCCCTTGGTGAGTAATTTGACAAACACCCCAAAAGGCACGACTTTGAGTTTATTCTTCACAAATGAACCTTCATGAGCTGCAAAATCCATGCATGATCCATTTTCTAGAAAAATAAATGAACATGACCATTATGGTAAGATGTGAAATGGTGCTAACACAAAGAAAGAGCAAGTTTTCAGCAAAAACTCTAATCCATACCAAAAACTTCTCAAAATCCAAAATCTTATTCATGGTCCTAATAAAAGAATGATTGTTTAACATGACCATTTTCATAGCAAGGCAAAAGCACAAAAAGATCAAAATAGAACAAATATAATGCAAGATCTCATAAATGACTCAAATGCATTTTTCTCTATCTACAGCTCATTTTGCTCTTTTTCAACCCCACAAAGCTCATTCACCCCCTTTGAAGACCATTCTCAATATTTCCCCCTTTTTGACTAAAACCAAAATTTGACTTAATCATTCTCCCCCTTTTGGAAAAATAGTTTCAAGGTTCAAGGGGTTATGTAGGTCTAATTTTCTCCCTCACATGATACATGCTAATAAAGAAGCACAAAGGAGCAAAAGAAAGAGTATGTATGTATGAATAAAAATACATAACCTAAAAGAGCTTTAAAAATTATTCAAAGTGAGGTTTAAATTAAAAGATGCCACTTAAAGCCATAGAATGTATACAAGATGCTAGACAAGGAACTATGATGAGGGCATGTGCACAACAGTTGAATTATCAGGTGAGCTCATTTCTAGGAATTCATAATTTTCATCGAGGATTGATTGCTACCTAAGCCATGAGATGTTATTCTACTCAGAACCAAGGTGAGAGGAGCAGACTACTACCACAACAAGTCCAGCCAACCCTTTCATTTCTAGTCCAATTTAGAGTTAGCCTAATAGCAACGACTTCAAACGATCACAACTTTCACATATGGAGTCTGTTGGAGGTGTTCAAGTACTTGATGGAAAGCTTACGATGAGACCTTTCAAACAGATCTAGCCCCACCTTTAGATTCATTACCTACGCATCACAATCTTCATTGAGAGGTGTTGCATCACTTGTTGGGCCATCTTGGGCCTTGTAATAGTGTTGGAATCTGATCCCAGGTTGTGTGCACCCCTGGTGGCACACGAACACTAGGCCGACCCCCTCCTAAGCCACCACCTCCTTATAATCTCTATCACCGCCATTGTTAATCCATAGGCTTATTTAGATTTTTTTTATTCAAAAAATATCAGTTGTATACTTGTGTTGACTAGACCAACTACGGCAACTTCAAGCCTCTCCATTGTTTAATAAAAATTCATCTTTCATCTGTAATTCAGATTGCACTTATTTCTTTCTTGCTTAATTCTCGATTGCTTGTAGGAAAGATCATTCGTGTTGAGCATGGTTGGTAATGATAAGGGTGTGGTGTAGCGATTGTAGGACAAACTTGGTCATTTCAATCAATTAGCCTCATCGTCCATGCCATATCAATCAATCGTAGTTATTGTTCTCATCAGAAGATTGGGATAAATCCTCTCTGTTATAGGGATGGCCCCCACCTAAGCCCAGTCGGCCTGTTAGAAGGTCATAAAGCCCAAAATGGGATATATGTAATGCCATATATGCCCTTGAGAAGGGTACTTGGGTGTCATGACATAATTGTAAAATACTCCCCATGCAAATATATAAAGCTACCCAGGCCATGGGGAAAGCCCCAAGCATTGCTCACCTAACTCTCCACTACCATACTTCCATCTCTCTGTTTGGTCTATAGCCACAACAGTTGGCGCCGTCCGTGGGGACGACTGAGCAAGCCTCAAGATCTGAAGAAGGATGGCACCGAAGAAAGCTTCATCATCGGAGGCAGAGAAGAAGAAGAGGAGCGCGACGAACACGCGTGGCAACACCAGAGCTTTGACGTCGGCGGTAGCGGGGGCGGGCGGCAATGATAGTGCTGTGGCTACCAACGTCGACGCCCACGGTGCGGCGATCGACCCCACCGCTGGCGCGACGGTCAGCACCGACCGGGTTGTCGGGAGCGATAACGCCGATGCCCACGTTGGCACGGCGACCGCCCCCACATCTAGTGTGGGAGCAGCGAGTCACTCCGGTGGCAACGCCGACCTCATCATCGACTCCGAAGTCCACCGCACCGGCGCGCCAGGCAGCTCCAGAGTGCAAGCCGTGGTCGCCGCCAACCCAACGGTGCAACCGAGTGTGCCACAACCCCAGCCACGGTGATGGTGGAGAGCGCTCGACGGCCATCGGCACGCTCTAACGGGAGCTGGTGGACCTCCGCGGAGCTGTGCGGGAAGAGGCTCGGAGCCTGCAAGTCCCACCGGCGGCTGCGCCGGAGCCCACGCCAGAGTGGGCGGACAGTCATGACACCCCTACCTCCAGTCGCATCCCGTTGCGGCACGTGGACCCGGAGTCTCCCCTCTCTACGGGCCTGCAGCAATCGGCATGGCCGGAGGACTTCAAGTTCCCCAGCGCCGTCGAGCTGTACAAGGGTGACACAGACCCTCGGGAGTTTGTGCGCGTGTACGAGACCACCATCGAAGCTGCAGGTGGAGACGACACAACCAAGGCGAAGGGGCTCCCCCTCGTGTTGCAGGGAGTGGCACTTTCTTGGTTTTTCACCATAGAGCCGAACTCCATCTACGCGTGGGAGCAGATCCGTGACCGCCTCTACAACAACTTCCAGGGGAACTACGCCGAGGGCATCGACGCGGATCAACTCTTCTCCGTCAAGCAAAAACTCTCAGAGAAGCTCCGAGAATACTTCAGGCGCTTCGCGAAAGTCCGCTGTCAGGTAAAGGATGTCAACGAGACAACCATCATCAACGCAGCGATACAGGGCCTTCACTCGGGGCCATTGGCCGAGTACAACGCGCGTAAGCCAATCAAGACGGTCACGAAGCTCTTCAATAAGATGGAAGAGTACGCCAGGTGGAGGAGGATGTGCGGCGACACAAGGGCTACGACTCCAACGCCAATCAAGCAGAGAGCCCGTCGAAGAACGAAGATTCATTGACGAAGGAAGGCTCGAAAGGCAAGCGAAAGCAAGAGTCTTTGGGGGACGCCCCCAAGCGCAGGGATGCCAGGCACAACCCGAACCCGTCGAGTGACAGGCCCAAGCACAGGCGCAACCAGCGTAGACCCCAGAGGGCCCGTCATGTCTTTGACATCAAGGACAGCTCCAAGGACGCCGCCCCTGCCTTTCGCGGATGAGGCCACGGAGGCCAGGGCGAGGGCGTGGCCGGGCCCGCGATGAAAGATCCCACGCAGAGCAGGAGATCCAGGACTACGACATGTGGTGTGAGGTGCATGGCCGTGGTGACCATTTCACGCAGGCATGCACCGCCATTGCCGCACTATGTCAGAGCACCGCCAGAGAGAGGGCCCTAGAAGCGGCACCTCCCGTCGAGGCCCGCATGCGGCAACCCCAGGAGGGCCCCTGCGGATTCAAGCTCACGTGCAGCAGATTCAAGAAGGCCCCCTGCAGGTTCAGGCCCTAGAGGGGGCCCGGCGCCAGATCATAAATGTCATCTCCGGGGGCTCTTTGGTAGCGTACTCGGCGCAAGCACCGTCGGAGTGGGCACACCACGAAATTACCTTCATGGCCACTGACACCGAGAGCGTGGAGTTCCCTTACCAAGATCCCCTGGTTATCTAGGCCGCCATCGTAGGATGCGACGTAAAGCGCGTCTTGGTTGACGGAGGCAGTTCCGCGGACATTCTGTTCGCGGTGGCCTTCGACCAAATGGGGATCCCCCGGAGCCGCTTGAGCCCCTCGGGAATCCTGCTGCAGGGCTTCGGGGGTCAGTCTCTGAAGGCGTTGGGCCAGATACACCTCCAAGTCTCCTTCGACCAAGGCGGCAACACGAGGAGCGAAGACGTCACCTTCGACGTCGTCGACATCCCGTACCCCTACAATGCCATATTGGGGTGCCCGACCCTCAACTCCTTTGGGGCGGTCCCACACCACGGCTTCTTATGCATGAAGCTCCCGGGGCCGCAAGGCGTCATCACCACCTTCGGCGACCAGGACCTCGCTCGGCGCATAAAGCTAGGTGCTCGGGGCCCGCACCGTAAGGTGCATGTCCTCACCGACGATGCAAAGGCGGACACTCCCTCCGCCCCGGGATGGACGCCTAAGCCCCGGCCGGAGGGCGAAGTTAAGATGGTGCCCCTACGCGCTGACGGACACTATGTGTCCATCGGCAAAGGCCTCCCTCCCAAAGTTGAACCGGACCTACTTCGTGACAATGTGGACGTTTTCACGTGGTCCCCTAAAGACATCAAGGGCGTGGACCATGCCCTCATCAAGCACAAGTTAACGGTCCACCCCGATGCCAAGCCGGTCAAACAGAGACTGCGGCGCACGTCAATCGACCGGCAGCAGGTGGCGAAGGCGGAGGTAGCAAAGCTCCTCCATGCCGAAGTCATCCGCGAGGTCCAGCACCCGAACTGGCTCGCCAACCCGGTGCTGGTGAAAAAGGCTAGTGGTGCCTGGCGTATGTGCATCGACTTCACCGCCCTTAACAAGGCATGCCCGAAGGATGACTACCCTTTGTCGCGCATAGATCAGCTAGTGGATACCACAGCGGGGTACGAGCTCATGAGCTTTCTGGATGCATACTCCGGCTACCACCAGATCTACATGGCCAAGGACGACGAGGACAAGACCGGCTTCATTACGCCGGTAGGAACATACTGCTTCGTCAGGATGCCCTTCAGCCTAAAGAATGCGAGGGCAACATTTACCTGCCTTGTCGCGTTAGCTCTGGCATCCCATCTCGGGAGGAACGTGGAGGCGTACGTCGACGACATGGTCATCAAAACCTGGCAATTTGCCTCCCATGGTCAGGATCTCCAGGAAACCTTCGACAACCTCAGGAGAGCTGGCATCAAGCTCAACCCGGACAAGTGTGTCTTCGGCGTGCAAGCGGGGAAGCTTCTGGGCTTCCTCGTGTCTGAGCGTGGCATCCAGGCGAACCCTGACAAGGTCGACGCCATCCTCGCCATGGAGCCGCCCAAAACGACGAGGGAGGTCCAGAGGCTTACTGGTCACATGGCCGCACTGAGCCATTTCTTATCCAGGGCAGCGGAGCGAGGCCTGCCATTGTTCAAGACCCTTCGCGGTTGCGACGGGTTCCACTGGGACGACGACTGCGCAAGGGCCTTCGACGATCTCAAAAAGCACCTCGCAAGTCTTCCCACATTGGTCGCCCCGGCACCAGAGGCTCCCCTCTTGCTTTACCTCACGGCTACAGCAACAGCGGTCAACGCCGTCATCATACTCGAGGAGGGCGCCCTGCAGCAACCCGTGTACTTCATCTCCGAAGCCCTCCAGGGTGCCAAGACACGGTATACGGAGCTCGAGAAGCTGGCTTACACGCTGGTCATGGCCTCGAGGAAGAGCCAACATTATTTCCTTGCCCACCCCATCACTGTGCCATCCTCGTTCCCTCTGGCGGAGATGCTGCACAATAAGGAGTCCACGGGGCGTATTGGCAAATGAGCGGCCGAGCACACACCATTCTCCTTGACGTACGCCTCATGAACGGTAATGAAATCTCAAGTCCTCATGGACTTCCTCACAGAGTGGACTCCGTCTGCCTAGCAAGCGTAGCAACCAGAGGACCCGGTGTGGATGCTCAACACCGACGGAGCATACGACGCCCCAGGCGCTGGAGTCGACGTAGTAGTCACCACACTAGAGGGTCACCGCCTGATGTACTCGGTGCGCCTTGGATTCCCGGCCACCAACAATACGGCCGAGTACGAGACGCTACTCTTCGGCCTTGCGAAGCTTAAAGCCCTCGGTGCACGAAGGGTCCTTGTCCGCACCGACTCTCGTTTGGTAGCGGGCCATGTCGACAAATCCTACCAAGCCAAGGACCCCGAGCTAGCCAAGTACCTGGAGGCGGTGAGAGCGAAGGAGCGCCACTTCCTAGGAGTTACGATCAAAGCCATCCCTCGCGCGGACAACGAACAAGCCGACGCCCTCGCAAAGGCCGCTAGCTAGCAGCTCCCCTTCCCCGAGGGAGCATTCTATGAGGTCTTGCCCACGGCAGCCATCGCTCAAGACAATTGTGATGCGGCCCTCGTCCATCAAATTGCCCAGCACGGTGACTAGCGAGAGTCCATTTACGGTTTCTTGCAAGGCATAGCCAAAACGGATGACCCCCTTGAGCTGCGACGCCTGCAGCACCGCACCAGATCCTTCCATGTGCTGGATGGCCTCCTCTACAAGAAGGGATTTTCTGCCCCACTTCTCCGATGCCTCTCATGTGACGAAGGAAGGCACCTCCTTGCGGAAATTCATGCGGGGCTCTGCGGCTCGCACATTGCGCCAAGGTCGCTAGTCGGTAAGGCTTTCAGGCAAGGTTTCTACTAGCCAACTGCCGTCGCTGACGCACAAGACCTCGTGCGTCGATGCCAAGGCTGCCAATGGATGGGGCGGGTCATCCGCAGACCCCCAACAAACCTGCAGCCCATTCTCCTAGTATAGCCATTGGCACGATGGGGCATCGATGTCGTTGGACAACTCCCGCGAGCCCCGGGAGACCTCCGGTTCATTGTCGTCGCCTTGGAGTATTTCTCCAGGTGGCCCAAGTCCGTCACTCTAGCCAGGATAACCTCCGCGGCCATGCAGCAATTTCTTTGGCAAAACATCATATGCTGCTTCAGAGTACCTAGGGAGCTCACTATGGACAACGGTCTACAATTCGACTCCACTCCATTCAAGGAGTTCTGTGACAGCATCGGTATCACGCTCCGGTTCGCTTTCGTCTGGCACCCACAGTCCAACGGAGCCATCGACCAGGCGAACGGCGCCATCTTCGCCGGAGTCAAGAAGCGTCTCATTGGACTGCCAAAGGGCAAATGGCCAGACGAGCTCCACAGCATACTATGGTCCCTCCGCACGATGGTGACACGCCCGACGGGGTTCACACCATTTAAGCTCCTCTTCTGTGACGAGGCAGTGATGCCCGAAGAAATTAAAGCCAGCTCGAGGAGAGTCCTCGTCCAAGCGTCGGCGGAGGAGTGCCAATTGTCCCTGGATCTTCTCGATGGAGATCGAGTGAGCACCACCCAGCACGTCGCGAAGTACACGCGTCAAGTGGCGTGCGCGCACGACCGCACTGTATACTCACGGGAGTTCTAGCCGGGAGATCTTGTCCTCAAAATGGCGCTTCACGCGGAGACTGTCGGCAAGCTGGAGTCCAAGTGGGAGGGCCCATACATCGTCGGTGCAGCTTTGCAGCGGGGAGCTTATCGCCTCGCCATGCTGGAAGGGCAAACACTTCACCACACATGGAATGCAGACAGGCTCTGGCGATACTATGTCTAGGGCCGAAGGGAAGCCTGTAGCGATGTCAACACCCTGCCTCTTGCAAGACGCTCGCCCGCGCAAATGAGAGATTAATAAAGCCAACCGTTTGCAAAACTGTCTCATTATGTGTAAAGATGCGCAGATGTTGTCCCTACGCGCACTCTCTGGAGTATAAAAAAAGACGTGTGGAGGGACGCCTCCGCACGCACTCTACGGAGTATAAAAACGTGCGGATGTTGTCCCTGCACGCACTCTTCAGAGTATAAAAAAGACACGCGGATGTTGTCCCTACGCGCACTCTCCGGAGTATAAAAAAGACGCGCGAATGTTGTCCCTACGCGCACTCTCCGGAGTATAAAAAAGACGCACGGAGGGATGCCTCCGCCGCACTCTACGGAGTATAAATAAGACATGCGGATGTTGTCCCTGCGTGCACTCTACGGAGTATAAATAAGATATGCAGATGTTGTCCTTGCACGCACTCTACGGAGTTTAAATAAGACGTGCGGATGTTGTCCCTGCGCACTCTACGGAGTATAAATAAGACGTACGGATGTTGCCCCTGCACGCACCCTACGGAGTAAAAATAAGATGCACGGATGTTGTCCCTGCGCGCACTCTACGGAGTATAGATAAAATGTGCGGATGTCCCTACACGCACTCTACGGAGTATAAATAAGACACGCGGATGTTGTCCCTGCGCACTCTACAGAGTATAAATAAGACGTGCGGATGTTGTCCCTACACGCACTCTACAGAGGTTAAATAAGATGCGCGGATGTTGTCCCTACGCGCACTATACAGAGTATAAATAAGACGTGCGGATGTTGTCCCTGCACGCACTGTATGAAGTATAAATAAGACGCACGGATGTTGTCCTTGCGCGCACTCTATGGAGTATAAATAAGACGCACGGATATTGTCCCTGCGCGCACTCTACAGAGTATAAATAAGACGTTCGGATGTTGTCCCTACGCGCACTCTACAGAGTATAAATCAGACGTGCGGATGTTGTCCCTGCACGCACTCTACAGAGTTTAAATCAGACATGCGGATGTTGTCCCTGCGCGCACTCTACGGAGTATAAATAAGACGTGCGGATGTTGTCCCTGCACGCACTCTATGGAGTATAAATAAGACGCGCGGATGTTGTCCCTGCGTGCACTCTACAGAGTATAAATAAAACGTGCGGATGTTGTCCCTACACGCACTCTACGGAGTATAAATAAGACGTGCGGATGTTGTCCCTGCGCACACTCTATGCAGTATAAATAAGACGCGCGGATGTTGTCCTTGCGCGCACTCTACGGAGTATAAATAAAATGTGCGAATGTTGTCCCTGCACGCACTCTACAGAGTATAAATAACACTCTACGGAGTATAAATAAGACGTGTGGATACTGTCCCTGCACGCACTCTACAGAGTATAAATAAGACGTGTGGATGTTGTCCTTGTGCGCACTCTACGGAGTATAAATAAAATGTGCGGATGTTGTCACTGCATGCACTCTACGGGGTATAAATAAGACACGTGGATGTCGTCCCTGCGCGCACTCTACAGAGTATAAACAAGATGCGCGAATGTTATCCCTGTGCGCACTCTACGGAGTATAGATAAGGTGCGCGGAGGCACGCCTCCGTGCACACTCTACAAAATATAAATACGACGCGTGGCTCCAGGGCGCACTCTGGTAGTAGGCATGGCGCCAGCTCCGCTGCCACCAGGTCGTAGGGTAGGGGATAGAGCGCTCGCGCGTCTACTTCACCTTGGTGCCAGCTCCGCTGCTACCACTTCGAAGGGTAGGGGACGGAGCGCTCGCGCGTCTACTTTGCCTAGGCGCCAGCTCCGCTGCCACCACTTCGAAGGGTAGGGGACGGAGCGCTCGCGCGTCTACTTCGCCTAGGCGCCAGCTCTGCTGCCACCACTTCAAAGGGTAGGGGACAGAGCGCTCGGGCGTTCACGGAGCACTAAGTCCTACAAGTTGACCGGAGGCAGGTGCAATCGTGAAAAGCGACAGAGGCAGGTACTCCAACCAGCCTTTCTTGCATTCATAAGAGAATGATTACAGGGATTCGGCAACTACATTTATGAAGGGCCAAGGTGGACAAGTGCCATTGAGTGCCCAGGGTCGCTATTTGTCGGGCTCCACCTTAACATACTTCTGCGTCGAAGTATCACCCACTGAAGTCCGGGTCACCCAGAAGCTCCGGGCCTCTTCCACCCATGCCTAGCGCCGAAGATGCCGTCGAAGTGATCGGCCCTTATCAAACATCTGCCCGGAGCAAAAACAACACGCATCATCAGAACGCTTTGGGCAATTCCACTTTATTCATGTAAAGGGGCCGGGGCCATAGGGTGCCAGCTACAAAAACGGATACATAGCAACGCACGCCAGCACACCGGACCTCGGTATCACACCTGTGGGTCCGCGCCGTGCCCAGGGACGACGGCACCGTCTTCATTGCGCCGTGGAACTTCGTCAAGCCACTGGCCGAAGTTCGCCTCCCTGTGCAGAGTCTGCCGTAGCACAACCTTTGCCGTGTCCTCCTCGATGTAGCCCCAGATCCGGTCGTAGAAGGCCCGGACGGCAGGCCGGACGACGTGAACGGCACCTGACATCACCCCGGCTCTGGCTAGCATCTCTAGCTGGGGGTCTGTTGGACCGAAATGGCGACAGAGGGGGGTGAATGGCGCTCTCAAAAATTAAATTCGCCCCTCAAGAATCCACACTTATGCTTCTTCTCCAATAGCTATGGAAGCTATGAAGAAAGAAGATAGGCACTCTTGGAAGTCACAAACAACAAGGCTAAACCAGATCCGAAAAAAACAAGTCAAGAAAAATAATTTGAGAGCAGTCATGCAGCAGCGGTAGTCTGCCGTGAGGCAGCAGTAGTACCTGCAGGCGTGGTACCTCTCGAGGAGCGGTAGTACCTCTCGAGGAGCGATAGTACCTCTCGAGGAGCGATAGTACCTCGGCGGTAGTATCTCTCGAGGAGCGGTAGTACCGCACGAAGAAATCAGCAAACAAGCGGTGACGAAGTTACGAAACTCGGATTTTGGCTAAACCAAGGAAATGAAAGGAAAACTTCTGATCTTTTCAGAGAGAGACATCAAGCGACTATTCTACATACCTTTAGGGCCTCAAACAACATGGGAACTAAGCAAGAACACAAGAAATTCAGAGATTAGCCAAGAACTTGAAAAATACAGAGAGCTACCCAAAAACTCAGATTCCCATCTAACCATTGATCCTTTGGCCACGAAACTTTGAGGATAGCTAATTAATAGCCATAAGACTCTGCATGCTAAGTTTCACCTTTTCTCATGAAGGGAAACACGAAAATCATCAAAACCCTAGAAGAGGAAATGAAGAACAGAGAAGTCCCAAACATGAAATCTGAGATTAAATGAAGTTTGCTCTTGGGAAACTTGATCAAATGATCTTGAGGCATCATCCCAACATAGAGCAACCCATTTTGGCTCTCCCCAACACCAAACAACAAGAAATCAAGAAACTCAAAATCAAGCCAAAAAGGAGAACGAAGGAAGAACAGAGAGCACAGAGCACGAACAGAAGAAATGAAACTTCAGATTTTCATTCATTGAACCAAAAGGAATACAGAGGAGTCCCGATACGCATGGACATTAGAACCATGGATGATTACATGGATTCTCCATTCAATCCTCTCCTCTCCCCATCTCAAGAACACACCTCTCTAAACGCTTGCTAGGGAGGAACACACACAGAGAAGGGAGATGATCGTGGGAGACAAGGTAATGCTGCCCTCAACCACTAAAGAGCAAAGCAAAATCACCTCTCAAAGCCTCTTTTGACCGACGAAAACCCTAACTCTCTCCTAAAGCCATTCTCTACCAACCTCTCAAACCCTAGAAACCTTGGAGTGCATTAGTGGGCATGCAGCCACTCCCTCATATTTATAGCCCTTGGCTAACGGGTTTCCATCTCGTTACACCCGCTAAACTCGAACGGAGCCCGCTCCCGCTTTTGCAGCCTCGCGAAATTACCATTTCACCCCTCCTGCATCTTCCGGGAAGCTTCCGCGCTCCTTGTCGTCCAAGCCTCGCAACCACCTCGAGTCTCCATCGTCTTCAACACATCTCAACCGTTCTGACCTTGACACCACCCGTGTCTAGTCCGGTCACCTCGTGTCTTGCCACGACTCCACCTCGACGTCCTGCAGCCAACACAGACAAGAAATACATCAAATAGCACCGCTCGATACATGTAAGCATGAGTGCATTAATTAAATAGCCCAAACCTGATAAGTCGACATAATATGCAATCTAAACCCTTTGGCCAGGTTTGACCAAGTCCGACCGAGTCCATTGCACCACGCAATGATATGGTCCGAACCAACCAAATCAAACTCGACTTTCCTAAACCAATGTCAATTACTCATCACACACAAAGGATGACCTCCACATGGTCTCTCAATCTCCCCCTTGATGAGTATATTGACAAACCCCGAAAAAGCACAAAGTTGAGTTTGAAATGCAAGAAAGAAGTCAAACATGGTCCAAAGGAAAGAAATGAAGCTAATGACCATGTCGACACAAGGAGCACAAGAAAGAGCAAGTTTTCCACAAAGCTCCCAAAATGGCTGTTTCTACCACTATTCTCCCCCTTTTGGCAATAAGCACATCAAGGATGCAAGGAAGAGAACAAGACATGGAAATGGATGAAATGGCTGAAGTTTGATTATTCTAAGCATTTAGAGCCATGAGAATTATCCAAAATGATCAACAAGTATTACGTCAATCCATAACTCAATAGAATGCTATCTAGATCATGACAGGATATGTATAAGCTAGCTAAACAAATTAAGTCACAATCTTAAGTTTTAGTGCAAATTTTTAGCATGTCAAGTCATCCATGATCATAGTCTAGCTAGAGGTATCCAAGGATGATGCAAACCATGTCAATAAGCTAAGCGGAACCAGGAAGCTAATATTGAGTCAAATTAGAGTGCTACAAGCTCAAGAGTGAAACATTTGTTTAAGTACTTGGTTCTTTTTGTAGATTAAGCTAATGAAGCACAAGTGACATATTTTCTTTTGAAATTCATGGTCGTTGCCAACCAGATTTTTGATTAATCATGTGCTAGATCTCAAGCCTTATGCGATCATGCCAAGCAAAAAGCTTAAGACAATGATCTTGGTCATCCAAAACTCCCCCTGAGTTCATGCCTTATGCAATGGCAAGCCGTCTCATGAGAAAGAATTGGTGAGATCAGTTTTTTCGCACAAAAGAGATCTGTTTGCATTCTTAATGATTGTACTAACTCATGCTACATCAAGAACTAGCATAGCTCAATCTAAAGCTCAATAAAGATTCAACGCTCAGCTCAGCCTATTTGACATGGCATGAATCATAAAAGGATAACGCAAGAAAGACTAATCTCGAGAGCTAGCATGACAAGTTTTAATTCAATTTGAGCAAGTTTAATTAACTTATCATGGCAAAAGTTAGTCTACACATATGAAGTCATGATCAATCTAGCAAATAAGCACAAATCATGGCAGAATGTAAAGCAATGTAACCATGTCATGAAAGGATAATAATCAAGGCTCTATGTAGTTATTTACAATGCAGAATGACATGCAAGAAATCCAGCTCCCCCTCAACATGTGATGCAACTTTTAGTTCAAGTTGAGTTAAGTCATCATTAAGATCTAGAAGCTCCCAAATGAACTCCCCCTGAACCAAAGCAATAAACAAGAAAAGCTGGCAAAGAAAATAATAGAAAGGGCAATCCTTAAAGCATAGATAATATATAGAGGATACTATGGCTCAGACTGACTCTCATCTACCACACATGACTCGAGGACTATCAGCTGGTCTACTAACAACCTAGGGAGCAAACACGTACCCTGTCTGCAGGGTGGCCCAACCTCGCTAGAACCACAAGAAGTGAGTAAGCTCCACCTAGAGAGAAGAAAGACAGCTAATAAGCAGCATCCTAGAATCACAAGATAAGAGAAAGAGGTCTAAGCAGCTAGGCAAGAGAACCACTCTAACCTATGCTAGAAGGACTAATCCAATGCACCCCGAATGCAATGCAACATATAGGAGTAAGAGCATAATAAATAAGATAAAGTAGTAAAGCACAAAGCTCCCCCCCTCACAACAGTTCATAAGGACAGACCACCCCAAGCTCTCCCCGCAGAGCTGAAAACCTAGAGCTATCCAATGGCTTGGTGAAGATGTCAGCCAAGTGGTGGTCACTCTTCACAAATTGGAGCACTATGTCACCCTTCTCTACATGGTCTCTAAGGAAGTGATAACGAATATTGTAACATCCTGATTTTCAGAGTCTTTTTGAAGCTTTTGAAATAAAATTCACCATTTGAATTTTTCTAGAATTAATTAAAGCTTAAATGAGATTTTATGAATTAAAAAGAATTTAATATGATTAATTTAAACATTAACATTTGCAAAAAGTGTTTTATTTGAGTTCCTTGTGTCTCAAGGAATTTATTGGTATTTTCGGATTTTTGGATTTATTTGCTATTTTACGAGCTCAAAGAATTTATTTGAATTTCTGAAAAGAAAAGAAAAAAAAACCAAAGCGGCGGTGGGCGCAGCCACCAACCCGGCCGGTCCGGCCGACCGCCGGCCCGCCTGCCCGCCCCGCACGCGGCGCGCATCGCGCCAGCGTCCGCGCCGCCTTGACCGCGCGATGGCGCCACGTGGCCGTCATCCGCCGCGCCCGCGCCCGCATCTTGACCGCTCTCTCTCGGGCCGGCAGTGGGGCCCCCTGTCGGCGTCGTTCGGAGGACTCGTCTCGAGTCCGGTTCGCCGCCGCCGCCTTCCGCGTGCCTCGCCGTCTCCGTTTGGGATACGCGCCGTGTCCACCGCGGACTCTCCTCGACGTCCGGTATTTAAGGCGCCCACCCCTCGCTTCCCGTCCGCGGCCGCCGCATCCGCCGCCGCTTCGCCGTCGTCGCCGCGTCGTCAGTGCACCGCCGTCAGCGTCGCCGCCGCTGCGTCGTCGTCCGTCGTTCTTGCCGTCCGCCGTCGCCGTCGTCCATGCGTCCCACCACCGGTGAGCCCGCCGCCACCGTGCGCCGCGCCGCCGCCGCCGTCGGTCGAATCGCCGCCGCCCGCCGCCGATCGCCGCGGACCGCCGCGCCTCCTCGGTCCCAGCGCCGCCACGTCCCCTCTCCTTCCCGTGGATCGAGTCCACCGTGCGCCGAGCCTCGGCAAGCGGGCCACCGTCGGTAGAGCCGTGAACCGTGCGCCTCGTGCCACGTCGGTGAACCGGTCGGCCGCCGAGTCGGCGCCACCTCAGCCTACCCGCACGCGTGTCCGGCCCGTCAACGCCACATCAGCCCTAGCGCCACGCCAGCCGACCGCCCCGCACTGTTTTGTGAGCCGAGCCCACCGTAGACCCAATCTCCCGTGCGCCCGGTCCACAGCACAGTGCAATTTTCTATTTTTCCCCATTTTCTTTAGATCCAATTTTCCAAGAGCCCGTTCTCCCTCGTCCTAGCTCTGATTGACCCGATTCTTTTTCCTAAATTCATCTAAAATTGAGCTCTACCTTTTGGTTCAGGTTTAAAAGTTTTTAGAGTTCATTTGAATTTTATTTGATTTTATTTTGTCTTTTCGATGCGCTTTCTCTCTCGTTAGATCACGTGTTCGAGGAAGCGGAAGTTGGATTCGAAGATCAAGAGCCCTCAGCTGAGCAAGGCCAAGGCAAGTCGTGTCCTTTGATCATGTTGAACCCAGTTTGCAATCTATTATTTAATTATTTTGTTTTAAATTATCTTGCATCGCTATTTTTATTCAAACCCTTGTATTGGTAGTTATCGTCCCAATTGGTTATTTTCCCTCCTTGATATTTTGGAATACCTTGATGCCATTGTCACCTTAGGTTGGGAATTTAATTAGTGATGTTATGTTATTTGTCACATTGGGTTGGTACGATTAGAATGCTTAGCCTTGCTTATTTTGCGAAAGGGTTCATCATCACATGTGGTTAATTAATTTGACTTAATGAGATATTGAATTGTGGTTGGTGCCACGGTGAATCGTGGTTGGTGCCATTGTTATAAAATTTGTGCCGTGACGTTGGTGCGTCATTGGCGGTGGTTATACAAAATTGGTTTTCACTCGGGCGAATGATCGTGCGGTAAAGGGAAGTGTGGATTCACCGTGGGATGTGGAAGTCTCGCCGGGTACATAAGGACTTAACTTTGTGCGCCATTGATGCGAGTCTTACGTGCAAACCACATGTGCGGTATGGGACAGACTGGTGATTAATTTGGGATGTTTCAATTTCAACCTCATTGGGATGAACATGGTTGCTGATTTCCATGAGGCGCAAGGGGGTGTGATGCGAAACCCTAGCGGGCGGGATTGGGTTGGAATTGAACATTGTAAAGGCCTTGTTGTGATTTCCTTAGCGCGAGGCTAATCACATCGTGTGGGTACAGTTGTGCAACCTCTGTAGAGTGTAAAACTATTCGAATAGCCGCGTCCTCGGTCATGGACAATGCTCGGTGATTTCACACGAGGTATAGTTATTTCTAAAAAGTTTTGGACAGTGGATGGTTAATTCCCTATTGGTTTAGCTTAGGGATGGGAGGTCCATAAGTGGTTGGTTTAGCTTGTGGATGGGAGATCCATAAGTAGTTTACTTCAATTCCTTTGATTATTCATTATTGTTTTACTTACAATTCGCCTTCAATCTATTTATGGTAATTTCAAATGTTGTTTTATGCAAATTAACTATTTCAGCCTTCCATTGGTAAGCCTTGCATATTATATTGCATTCATTTGTTACAAGCGGCTTCTTGAGTACCAATGTACTCACGGCTTTATGCCCTGTTGCTCGATTGAGGAGGAGGAGTATCACCGCAGGAGGTTCCGAAGGAGAGTACTTGGCGTCTTCACGGATTAGGCCGTTCTCCACTCGATAGCTTTGTGGGCGTGTCGATTAGGCTCTGCGCTTTCTTTTGGATTTCATTGCTAGTTTTGTTAAGCCCTTCGGGCTAGTCTATTGTAAGCTTGACCATAAGGTCGTACTCGATAATTATTAATAATATTTGAGTCTTTTCTTAGTAAATCGTGATATGTTCGATATTTCATCTTTGTTTATACTGTGTGCACTAGCGTGATCCTGGACTAGTGCAAAATACACAGGAGAGTTCGGATTTGCATATTCGGGTCTCTACAAATATCGATATGCTTGGTCCGAGAATGTTGTACTGGGTTCTTAGCAATGTTAATCGCGAAGTGTTATCACAAAAGAGTGGAACATCATCGATGACTAACCCAAAGTCTGCAAGGTCAAGACCATCAAAGCACTGCTACGACAATCGGCTGCGACAACGTGCTCGGCCTCTGCGGTGGTGTGCAACTCAGTGCTTCCTCGAAGACAAGGAAGCGAGAGAAGTGCCAATGAGCGGCGGTGCAGAAGTGCTCTTCCTATCTATCCTACAAGACAAAGTGCATCCGAATAGGCTCTCAAGGAAAGACAGGACGAGGAAGAGTACCAGATACCATAGTCAATGGTAGCTCGAAGGTACCGAAGAATGCGCTTCACCATCTCAAGAACACACCTCTCTACATGCTTGCTAGGGAGGAACACACACAGAGAAGGGAGATGATCATGGGAGACAAGGTGCTGCTGCCCTCAACCACTAAAGAGCAAAGCAAAATCACCTCTCAAAACCTCTTTTGACCCACTAAAACCCTAACTCTCTCCTAAAGCCATTCTCTACCAACCTCTCAAACCCTAGAAACCTTGGAGTGCATTAGTGGGCATGCAGCCACTCCCTCATATTTATAGCCCTTGGCTAACGGGTTTCCAACCCGTTACGCCCGCTAAACCCGAACAGTGCCCGCTCCCGCTTTTGCAGCCTCGCAAAATTACCATTTCGCCCCTCCTGCACCTTCCGGGAAGCTTCCGCGCTCCTTGTCGTCCAAGCCTCGCAACCACCTCGAGTCTCCGCCGTCTTTGACACATCTCAACCGTTCTAACCTTGACACCGCCCGTGTCTAGTCCGGTCACCTCGTGTCTCGCCACGACTCCGCCTCGACGTCCTGCAGCCAACACAGACAAGAAACACATCAAATAGCATCGCTCGATACATATAAGCATGAGTGCATTAATGAAATCCCAAACCTGACAAGTCGACATAATATGCAATCTAAACCCTTTGACCAGGTTTGACCAAGTCCGACCGAGTCCATTGCACCACGCAATGATATGGTCCGAACCAACCAAATCAAACTCGACTTCCCTAAACCGATGTCAATTACTCATCACACACAAAGGATGACCTCCACATGGTCTCTCAGGGTCGGCCAGCCCGTCGACGTGCTGGCACCCTTAGTTGTGGTGCATGGCGAGGGTGACACAAGCACTAGCGAAGCCGCAGTGGTCGCCGAAGGCCTTGGCGGCGCGGAGGGCAAGGCCCGAACCCTCTCCGATTCACCGAAGCAACCGCGCCAGGTCCTCGGGACTGAATGTTAGGTCAGGCACGTCGACACAAAAGATCCTTGAGGGCACCCTCTATAGACTCCATCACCCCCACGCCGCCACCGACGTGTTACCCAGAGTCCGGTTCCTCTCTTCAAGGGATGCGGTGAGCTGGGCCTTCTCCTCCTCCAGCGCTGCAATTTGCTGAAGAAAACCATCGCGCTCTTCCGCCGCTGCACGCTGGGCCTCCCCGCAGCACGTTGCGCCTCCGCAGCGAGTATCTACGCATCGGAGACCGCCCTCACGCTTTCCACCTCCAGCAAACGGATGCGCTCATCCTTGGCGGTGTGAGCCTCTTCAGCAGCTCGAAGCTGGCCCTCTAGCACCATCTGCTCGTGGATACGTGCCTCCTCCAGGGCTCAGCTAAGAGCAAGGGTCTGCAAAGTGTGGTTGTTAGCAAAGTCTTAGACAACGACATAAGTCGTGAACCCAAGCACCTACCCTCATCTCCGAAGCCTCCAGCGTGCCCGCCTGGAGCTCCGTCCCACACGACGACAGCACCCGTCGATCTAAGCTGGAGTCGGCGCACTGCGCGACCACATGGAGAACCCGAAGCATCTTTGGCCGGGGAATGAAGTCGAAGACAGCTGGCCGCTGAGCCTCCACGCCGACAACTTTGATAGCACCAGGCATTGACATCACGTCCTGGGCAGGAAGACCAGAGACTTTGCGGCCATCTACATTGCTCGATCCTTGGCCGCGTCTGGGAGACCTTGTCTCGCCTAATGTCGACGATGGAATGAGCGAGCAAATTGGAGAGAGCTTCTCGAAGTCGCGGGGGGAGAAAGAATTGCGCCTACCTTCAATACCATGGCACGGGGAGGTGTCCGCCCCGCCTCAATCTGGGCCGCAGGGGCTTCATCTGTGCTGGGGGCGGCGAGTTCCCCCTCGGCCCCGGAGGGTTTCCCCATTGGACTCCGAATCCCCGGCGACACCGCCCGCCACGTTGAACCCCTCTTTCGAGGGGAGGGCGATCGTATCCGGGGGCACTTCGCCCTCGGGGACTTTGGTGACGCTTCCTGGGCCTCACCCTCCTGGGCGTCGGTGCCTTGGCCTGTCTTCTCAGCGCGCCGGAGCCTCTCGGCCAGAGGCGGTGTGCTCCTCCTCCGAGCGGCGTGTTCGGACCGGGCCGATCATACCTTCAGCCTCGACGGTAGCCACCGGAGATACGGCCAGCGGGCTAGATACGGCAGCAAGAGAGCGGGCCATGCGCCGAGAGGGAGACGCCCCTACCTTGTTGTCGCCATCGCGGCGGCAGGTCCGGCCCGATGTTGGCTCTATGCGCTCCGGCACGGGGACGCCTACAGCCTCGCATACTTGATTTATTTGCCCCAGCTTCGCCAGGGTGGTCGCGGCTTCACGCAACTCGTGCTCCTTGGTCGTGTATGGCCCAAGGAATGCAACTACCGCACGCTCCGCATCCTCCAACGGGAGCCCTACAGACAGAGGGAGGCATCGTTTGTAAGAAGTTATGTGCATATGTATGTGTGTACACAGCTCATGGCCGAACAACTCACCAGGAGTGGAGGGCTTCGGAAGAGAGGACACTATCGGCCGAGCGCCATCCTGTCGGATGAGACCTCGCTGATGCCTCCACCGGCCAGAAAGCAGCGCCACTCCGTACATGACGAACTCTTCGGCAAGATAGCGCATGTTGAACTGAAGGGTGGTACCCACAAGCCTCCGCGCCCGATGCTCATCGTCGCCTTTGAGCCCCACATTCGACGAAGTATTGAAGGACATTGGTCGCCCCTGCACCGGAGGCTGCTACTACTCGTCACGTAGTGGTAGAACCACCGCCACGTCCAGCCGGACTCCCATTTCCCCGCGTTGAGTTAGCGGGAAAATCTCCGCGCATTGCGACCTCAGCATGAAGTTGGCGCTGCCGAAGTTCGAGACCGTCCCCCTTCGAGCTTCTTCGGCTGACAGCGCGCGTCATGGAGAAAGGCGAATAGGGTCGCACTGGGATGGACACCTTCTGTCCGTGCCGCCCAGGCATAGACAGCCAGACGAACTATCGCATTCGGGGTCAGCTGCGCCAACTCCAGTCCATAGGTCCGCAGGACCTCCCCGACGAAGAGCGTTGCTGGTATTCGGAGCCTGGCCTCAAAATACGCAACAAAAACGATCGCCTCCCCCTCCTTCGGGTGCGGCTCCGTCTTGTCACTAGCCAACAGGCGAACCACGACACGGTCCTCGGCCTCCCTCCCAAAGGAGGCGGATCATCTCCTCCGTCACAAGACTCGCCCTAGCACACGGAGCAGCGGCTTCAAACTTCTCCGTGGCCTCCCATCGTTTGTTGGCTGCGATGGCTCGCGAGCCACCGGGAGTACTCCACCGAGGTCGACGACGAAGTCGCGGCTGGCTAGGCGACAGCGCTACCACTAGGCGGTGAGCATGTTGTTCGCGGCAAGCCATTCTCCCAGAGTCACACGGTCAAATGTGCGAGAAGCAACAGAGCTCGGGCCAACAAGTGAAAACAAAGGAGAGCGGAAAGACAACACAAGGGCAAGCGAGCGAGCGGGAAGAATGCCCACATACCAGCAAGGGGGTATATAAAGCCTTCTCATCTCCCCCACGATCGGGAAGAGCAACCGACAGGATCTCAGCCGTTCGTCTCCCCACGATTGGTAAGCGCGACCAGTGGAGATCGAGGACGTGCAGGTGCCCACCCACCTGACAGCGCATGACACGCCAATCGCATGCCTCCACACGTCCCGCCTTCTCGGGAAGGAGCGTGAGACCATGGTCGT
This sequence comes from Dendrocalamus sinicus, assembly GCA_036346575.1. Classification (NCBI taxonomy): domain Eukaryota; kingdom Viridiplantae; phylum Streptophyta; class Magnoliopsida; order Poales; family Poaceae; genus Dendrocalamus; species Dendrocalamus sinicus. Next base: position 3,606,263 of record CM070658.1, read on the forward strand.
GCGGCCGTTCGGCATCGCACGACGCGCCGTTCGTCATTTCATACACGTGGGGAGGCATTGACGATTGACAAGGCCATGCGGGTACGCGCGCGCAAGGGGCAATGCCAAGCCCTACCAAGGCCACGGAAATCATTGTCGGGCACATCACGTAGCGTCGCGTCCGGCTGGTCAGCCACCCAACCACCCACCAAGCCAGTGAAGCTTGGCAGCCCTACTCCATCGCCTGTCGCGCTCGCCGCCCCTGTCATTGTGCTGAACTCTGATGACACGATAGGTAACAAGTGTCACTTCTTACGCCTGCCGAGTTCGGAAATATGGTTGTTTTTACGAAAGAAAAAAAAAGGTGTCCGAAGACCAAATTTAATAAAAAAAATTTACGCGACAAGGCTAAATATGTGAACAACTCCTAAATCAACAACCGGAGCCGATCGGGTGATGGCAAAAAAAATCGCTTATTTCTCATTGTCCCTAGTACTGCAACTCGGGTCAGTTTAGTAAACCTCCTAAAAGCTCTCTCATTCTCATCTCGATCTGCAACATGGTCTTGTTGCTGCAGCTCTTGCTCAAGACGTTGTGCTGTCCCGCGTTTCGACGCTGCAGCTCTCCGACCTTCTGTCTTCCTCCTCGGCCTCATAGCTATCCCCGGCGGTCACCGACACCGCCCGGCTTGACTCAGAAAGCTGCAGACGAGCCTCCATGGTGCCAGGCTGCGACTGGCTCGACCCAGACGTCTGCAAATGCGCCTCCGGGGAAGCAGAAGAATGCAACGTGTTGTCCTGTGATGCGCCGCGCCGCTGTTCGTGCTGGGGCCATAGGCCTATCGCCGGCTTGTCCTGCCCCGCCGCCCTCCGTGTGTGCAGCCTATATTTCTGCAGGAGTGTTTGAGCATTTGGTGACATTGATTCATGGAACTTTTGAGAATTGATGCTACTATATATGGTCTATGGATCAGCTTGATATGCACAATAGATTTAAGAAGAGGCAGACCTGCAGGTGGCTTTTGACCTCATCGTTTGTGAGCCCATCCACTTTCATCATCTCCTTGATCTGCTTAGGCGTGGCCACTGCATCAACGTAGAGCCACAATTATCATAACATCGCTCATAGCAAAGTGAATGTGATGGTACTATACTACAAGGATACTGAATTTTTGCACCTTGCGCGCCTCCGAGACGCTGGAGCACGGCGACGAACTGCCGGTGCAGCTCCGCGGACCAGCACCTCCTCGCCTTCCTCTGCACCGCTGGCTGGCCTTCCGCTCTGAGTTGATAAATGATGCTGCAGTTGCCATTGGCATTAGGACTGACCGGACAGGCACCGTCAGCCGCCGGGGATGACAGTGATAGCTCTGCAAGTACTGGGGGTGTTGTATTTCCTGCTTTCTCGGATGCTGTTGCTAAGGTCGGCGAGTCGTTTAACGCATTGGGTACCTGTGCAAACTGAGATCAACAGCAGAGTGACGAGAAAAACTGGATTGACATGAACTCGCCAACCTATCCCTTTTCTTTGAGATAAGCTTCTTATTTTCTTTGAGCATAAAAGGAACGTTGGAACCGGAATCTCTTACTAGTTACTACTACCTGGTGGTAAACATAACAATTACATACTTTTTCTGGACGACGAAACTGAAAAGATATGAAGATGCGCTACTCATATAGATTTGACACCTTTGTCCGACAAAACAAGCTGAAAAGATTCGCTTCTCTTTTTGGTAGCTACCACAAAGATGAGCTGAAAAAGGTTCAACTGTTCAAATGAAATGTGACATCTGTGTTTAATAAAGAAACTTAACTACTTTTTCTAAGAGCGAGCTTAAATACTTCTATCTTTAGATATCCACCTTTGCAAGAAGATACTAGCTGAAAATTTGTCTCCTGCGGTTACAAAACAAATTCCCAATCTCTAATTGTTTTGAAGCAAAAAAAAAAAAGGCTTGCATCCTCTCCTACCTTGTGTGACGGTTTCTTGACGCCACGACCCTTGCTACCATCTTTGCTTGTGTCAGTTGTATCAGTGCGATTTCCGCAGCTCCAAAGCTGCGCGGAGCTCATCCAATCCATCTTATCATTTGCATCCACCTCCAGCCTCATCACCGCTCCAGCCTTGTCCTCCACCTTCCGCTTCGCCGGCGCCGGAGCGAACAGCTCCCTCGTCGGCGTCTGGCGCTGGTACGCCTCATCCTTCAGCCATCCAATCACTGCAACCAACCACAAAAAAAAACTTAAAAAACTGAATTTCCCCCTTTTTTTTCCCCTGAAACATAACTACTAAAAGAAGTTTCCAGGAAATTGGCCAAGAACTCACCATCGCCGACGAGGTGGACGCTCATGGGGAGCTCTTTCCTGAACGCCTCCATCTTGGCCTTCTCCGTCTCCAGGCTCCTGATGCACTCCCCGAACCGCTCGGCCTTGTCCTGCTCGCTCGACGCGGAGGCGACGCCCTCCTCCTCCAGCAAATTCCGGATGGCCTTCGCCGCGAGGATGCGCAAATCCAGGCCAGGTACAGCCTCGCTTTGCGAAGTGCCCATGGCACCGCCCGGATGCTTGATCGTGATGAATTTGCGAGGTTCCTTTGCTCGATTCGTTCAGTACCAGTTTTGGTTTGCGGTTTCAGCAGTTCTTGCGTTTATATTGGAAAAAAAAAACTGGGGGAGGTCTGGTCTGGTCTGGTCTGGTCTGGTTGGCCGTTTCTGTTGAACCGCCGAGACTACTCAAGAGGGTTCAGTGGGCAGAACTGTCATTTCAGGAGGAGCATGGTCCTCGCTCCGATTTGGGATGGACACTTGTCTCTTGAGAGGAGACGACATTTGACCTACCCTTTAGATTTTGCCCTTTTTTATAAAAATATAACTCTACCGAGCCGTCCGTTTCGTAATATTGTTTAACCTCACCGTCACCAAATATAAGAGACAGTTAATGGCATTGAACTCTATACATACTCCTGGTAGATGTACTGTACCATAACTACTCAACCTGTTCTATAGCACTAAAGTAAGGATAGAGAGTAAGAAATATTGTAATAACTACGTTTAATATTTTTCTTGATAGATAAAGTATTATGGAATAACCTTACCAATAAAATTAACAAAATATTGGGAAACAAAGGGGTTATTTTTTAAAAAAATGCTCTATTATAAGTGCATAGTATATACGCATTTCACCTTCACATACAGAGTGGCTTATCAACTCCTCATTCTTTAAGAAAGTACAAGATGTCTTTAATTATGCTATAAACGAGTTGAAAAGAAAGATGTCCAAACATTTCTTGCCAAGGTTACAGATATTCTACACAAGCTTATAACATATCTGTATAAATATAAACAATAGTTGAGATAAAATGCACTCCTTCGCTTGAGTGCTACAAATTTCCTCAATAATCCTAGATGTTGTAGATTTGTTAGATGTAGATATAACAGTTATATAACAAATCTAACCATATTTGTTAAATATTATGTACTAGAGTTGTATAACAAATATAACTGTATTTTCAAAACTAGCCACGCAATTGTGCAGGCAATTCAATAGTTATCAGAAGTCTATTCTGTAACAAATTTTGTGTTACTCCTTATTTGATAAGTTTCCAACTAGGAAAAACAACATAAATCGTTCAAAAACAATGACCATATAAAGATGCATGAGTTATTATTAGGGCTGTTCAAAATAGTGTGGCTTTTAGCTAAAATAACACCAGTAGCGGTGTTATTTTTTTCCGAGCTATTCAATTAAAGGAAATGAATAAAATATGAAAAATAAAAAACACCGTTATATCTTTACGAAAATACAAAGGAAAAAGGAAAAAGAGAGGAAAAAGGGAAAAAAAGTCACGTTAAAAATCAACGTGTTCCAAAGCGACTTTTAGTTTTGAAACTAGAAATTATTTAGAAAAGAGCCTAATTTACTCGAAAGCAAGCATGGACAAGTGATCGCTCGACGGATTGCCCTTTGAAAATCAACACCTCACACCGTTGAGGGCGAAAGGAGGAAGAGTTGTTGCCCATCAGTGCAGGTCGCCTAGAGGGCCACCGACGACCGAGCGGAGTTCGTGAGGCCTTGAGTCAGCCGGTGTATGTCATCATCAAGCTCATCGGTCCTCGAGGTGGCGGCGAACGACACGTGTTGCTTCTTCAACATTCTATCCGGCGGTGCTATGCTTTGCTATCCGGACCTCTGTTTAATTGTCACTAGTTACGTATTAAATGCGTTGCAATGGAACTCATTGAATGTATAGAGAATCGTGCTATAGAAGAGAGTTACTCGATCGATTGAAAAGTGAAGAATGGTGAGAAGTTAGAAATAGAGCGGGTGGAGGAGAATGGATGTACAACCACCAATTTATTCTTTTATAATAGTAATGATATGTTAGGATCCTTAATGTAACCGCTGGATCATGTATTAAATTTTCCATCAATGAAATCCAGATATAAGGTCTACTAGGGCCTTACTTTCTGCAAAGAAAAAAATCCAAGCATGATACATAGTACACTGTGACTTGGTGCTCAAAAAGTCAAAAGTCAATTAAGCAAAAAAAAATCCCTACTTTTCATAATGGTTGGAATACCCCACATTCAAGACGAGAGCCTGGACTGGCAGGAACTCCAAAGGCATAATGGTAAGTTGATATGTAGGATGCGGGGATGTTAGACAATAGTTGAGGGTTTTTTTTTTTGTCTTTGGCTTATCACTTTCTAGTGTAGTAATCATTCGAAATCACATATAGTTTGCTATATATTATCTCTCACGAACAAATATAATTTAAAAACCATAAACTAAAAATCAAAATCTCAGTCATATCGTCCCACTCATTTCGACTTGAACTTACGGCTTTTTGCTTATTTTTCACTATTCATAAATTTCATCTTTTTCTGAACTTTTGGCTTTTTGAGCTTTTTTGCCGTTCTTTTTCGTATTCGTTTGTGTTGTCCGTGATGACGTAACATATTTTTTCTATTTTTAAATTTTTTAAATTTATTTACGCCAAATAAATCAACTTCAACTATAGTGTAATTTGATAACTATAGTACAATTTTAACTATAAGAGCAAGTATAATAAGAGGTTGTTAGTAGTGTATGCTAAAGTGGAGGAGAGAGAAGAGAGGTGGGCTGTAAGTTTCACATTAGTGAAGCACAAGAACCAAGAAACTTTGTGAGAGAAAGGGTGGGTCATCTGACCTTGGTGGTGTAAACTACTATATAAATGTCTTGATAAGTGGTACAAGGGGCTGTTTGGTTAGAGGCCTCGCAGCAAATGCTGCCAGTAACACATCCTCGGCCCTGTGCATCCAAAATCGAGCGCTGGGATGTATGCGACTCAGCAGCTTTTTTCAGCCTCCAACCAAACAGGCCCTAAGTGTCTATACAGTCAGCTGAAGGCTATATTATTAATCTTGCTATAAGGCACAACTTTTTAACCCAACCGTGTGCAGGGACATTTGGACCGCAGGGACGTTTCGTCGCGTAACAGCGAATCCGAGGCGTCTACAGAGCCTATCCGAGGCGTCTACAGTGCCTGCCTGACCTTCGAAGCTTCATTCTGCCCTTTTCCATTCTACACCTACACAACACTATCATTTCGATGCCCTTGTAGTCCTATGCAATTGCAACAAAGCCGCGCGTCATTCGCGATTCGAATTTCTTTCCATCTCTTTTCCGAAGTTAAAGCGCTCTTGAAATATAAGAATGTCGTAAGAAACAGAACAATTTCTGTAGATTCCGTATGAAAAATTATTCTTCCAAACAGAGCCTTAAGATTTGACATGGGATTATTCTATTTTTAAGTGGTGCAATTTTGTAAAAAAAAAAAGAGAGTTAAGGGCCTAGATGGTTAGTGTATGGAAGATTCCATCTCGTTGCCTCTTGTTGGTTTTGTTGGTTTTCTGCGGTTTCATATTTGTGGCCTGTTTATGAACTTTTTGGTCTTGGTTTGTTGTTTGAATCCCGAGAAAAGATTTGTCACTTTGACAAATATTCCAGTAAGGTAGACAGGTCTATAAAAAAAATTCACTTGACACCATACCATAGAAAGAGGGAAGCAGGGAGCATTTCTCATTTTCTCCTCACTTTTATGGGGTGTTTGGACGAAGGGATTTCTATTGGAATTTTTAACATTAATCCTAATTAAGGATTTAAATCCAAATCCCTCTATCCAAACAGGCTATAAGGAATGATCAGAAATCGTTGAAATGGCTTATTGATAATCCATTAATTTTCTGCATGTGAAATATATCTAAATCATAAATTACATCGTAGTCACATAGATTAGAGGTATGTACGTGTATTAAGTGATAGCGAGATTTCCCTTTAGTTTTCTTGCACGTGATATAGCAATCAAACAGTAGCTCAGATACATGAATAAAGAAGACAGAAAGTGATACCTAGATAGTGCAGTACTACATGGACAGTACTAAAATAAAATAATGAACAAAAATAAACTTACTAAATACTAATACATGCCACAATAACATGTATTGTATTATTGGAGAAGCTACGGTTGACTGGGTAAAAGCCGTGTTCGTTTTGATTTTTTTATAGCTTTTGGCTTTGATTTCTCCAAAAATCGAAATAAACAGGGCAGCTAAGTCACTTCTTTAGATGATTTTTTAAGTCTAAAATTATATACACCACTCACGTCGATGTCTTTACCGTATACCATCATCTTAAAAATATAAATAAAATTATTAACTACAGTTAAAAACTATTAACTACTACAGAAAAAAAACAAGACAAAAGCTTAAACGGCATAGTAGATCCTTCGTTACGCAGTCGTGCCTTTACATCCGGAGTGCTTGTTTCTGTCCAAAGCCAGTCACTTTCTCCACGTGGGAGGGACAACAAGAGGTGTCACATCCAAGATTCTGCATATAAGATTTTGGGGAAGGACTACGGGCATGGATAAGGATTCCGTGTTAGTGTGGGTCCTACGAGAGAGGTGACTTGTGACTTTCGAGTCTTGCATATCTGTATCAGTAGTCACTTTTTTTTACTTTAACTATCGGGTATTTATTTTTATAAATCTAACTTCTTTTATAAGCTCAATAGGTATCTACTACGCTTTAACAGGATGACGTGCTAAGCATCGACTATGGCAATGATTAATTAGTATTAATTATGCTTAATTAGTGCAGTGCTAATCATATAATATGATGCTTAATTTGTGCTAATCATGCTTAAGTTAATCACTTGTCGATGTGTGGTTGCTTAGAAGCTCTCCTGTCGTGATGTGGTTGCTCAGTAGGTGCTACCGAGCTCTGATGACTCGGCAGGACCTGTCGAGCGACTATAGTATAGCAGACGACACGTATCGCCTGCCGAGCTCAGAGAGAGGGTTAGACTTGCAAAAACGAGTGTTTAAGTGATAAATTAAAAACATGGCACAGTGCCAAGTATGCAAAGGATTCGTGAGTTTGTGAGAACCTTTTTATCTGAAATCTCAAATGCATTCTACAAGTTAGAATTGCCGCGTTACAATTTTACTATAAATCATGTTTTAGTGTAAGTCTCTTTGGCATTATAAAATAGACAATTTCTTGTGAAAGCAGTATGAGTAAATTAAGGATATATTTGGAACATAGGAATGAAAAAATGCATGATTGAAATATCATGACTTGTTGAATCTCATAGGAAACAAAGCGACAAGATTTTTGAGATTAGATATGTTACTTAAATAGAAAGAGTGGAGAGAGAAAAAGAAGGTGCATTGAACTCTTCAAACCAAAAATAACATGACGTTTGAGCTCATATTTATTTTTCTATATAATTGGAGGTATAGGAATGCATTCCAAAGGAATAGTACCACCTCAATCCAATGTTACAAACAACCTATATGAAGTGACCCAAAATTTCAAAAATATTTGAAGTTTTCTTGAATTTCACTTGAATTCAGAAAATTGCCAAATTGGAAAACCTTCTTCATTTGTCGCTTTCCTCTTTGGGAAAAACCTGTTTTCCTATAGTGTTGGTGCCTTTCCTCCTAGCGCCATCTCCCTGTTCGTTACGCCACTAGGCGTTCTTTGTTTGTGTGCTCGCTCGCCGACTTGCCGTGTCCGCTCATTGCTACAATTATGTCAATTTTTGCGCAATAGCGCACCACCTCGCTAATTGGCTATTTACTAGCCGTCACACCGCTCTCGGCCACACGACACTCCCGAGGAAATCAAGGCGAGCTCGCGAGAGGTCCTCGTCCAAGCACCCGACGAGGCGTCGCGTGTCCTTGACCTCCTCGGCGGGCGCGGCGAGTGCAGCCCAACACGTCGAATGCAGCGCGGCGGATAGTACGCGCTCGAGACCGTTCCATATACCACGGCGTTTCAAGCACGGGATCTCGTCCTCGAACGGCGCTCCATGCGGAGACCGTTGGCAAGTGGAGTCAAGTGGGAAGGTCCATACATCGTGGCGGAAGCCTTGCGAGAAGGAGCTTACCGACTCGCCATGCTCGAGGGACGAGACTCTCCACCACACATGGAGCAGCGGATAAATTGCGGCGATATTACGCCTAGAAGCGAGGATGAAAATCGTGGCGGCATCGACCCTTCATTGTAAGATGCTCGCGCGCGCAAATGGGAGTTCAATAAAACTCATTATTCACAAAAGCATCATTTGTTACGCCACAATGTGCAGCGAATCTCCGCGCGCGCGGTCTACGGACTCTAAATTAAGTCGTAGCGTCGAGGTCTGCCTCCGCACGCACCAGTCTACGGACTCTAAATTAAGTCGTAGCGTCGAGGTCCGCCTCCGCACGCACCAGTCTACGGACTCTAAATTAAGTCGTAGCGTCGAGTCGCCTCGCTGCGCACGATCTCTGAACTCTAAGTTAAGTCGTGGCGTCGAGTCCGCCTCATACGCGCGCCCGATCTTGGACTCTAAATAAGCGCAGCGGGGCGCCTCGCGTGCACTCTCGGAGTATAAGTAAAACGCGGATGTTTTCCTGCGCACTCTACGGAGTATAAACAAGACGCGAATCCGCGCACGCCAGCGCCGTTCTGTGTATACTCCGGAGTATAAATAAGGCGTGGGCGTCGATCTGCGCACTCTCGTAGTATAAATTAGGCGGGTGTTCCTCCTGTGCACCTTATGGCGTATAGAATGGACGCGAACGCGGACACGCGTAGACGCAGAGGCGCTCGCGCGTCTCGCCCGGCTAGGCGCCCGGCTCGTTGCCACCCGTTCGAAAGGTAGGGGCGGGCGCGCGCGTCTCGCCGACTAGGCGCGGCTCGCGCCACCCGTTCGAAGGGTAGGGGACGGAGCGCTCGTGCCTGTCTACCTTGGTTGGGACCGTTCACACGACTATTCCGCCGATGGCGCACTTCAAAGGTGAAGATATTGGCCTCGCATAAAACGCTGGCCCATAACACATCATACAACACTCAGAACAAGTGCTACTTCAATTCATCGCAAAACATGTGGGCGTTACATGGCCGCAAAACATGAGTACACTGCCCTCCCATCACCTAACCAAGTGCTTAGCCTTCGCGCGGCGCCGGCGGCCCGCGCGCCGTCATGGCGCGAGAAACCCTTCGAGCAGCGGAGGAGGTCCCCTTCCCGTGTAGCGTTTGCTGCACCGCAACTCGCCGCATCCTCCCGACGTGACCCCAAATCCATCGGTGGAAGTTACGGAGGCGGGCTCGATGAAGCGAATGGCGTCGACATCGCCCGGTTGGCGGGAAGGTCGGTGAGGTTCGCGGCTCGTGAACATGTCTACACCCATAAGTGTGAAGCATGGCGAGGCGAGACACGCGCCAAGGAAGCGCAATGCTCGCCGAAGGTTTTGGCGCTGCGGAGGCGGCGCCCGCTCCCTCTCGACCAGCCCGGCGTCACCGCCGAGTCTTCCGGCCGTGGTGGCGTCCGACACGTCGGCGCCCGAGATCCGGAGGGCCCGATTCGAGACTCCATCGCCCTCCATGCCGACTGGATGCATCGTCCGTGGCGCGGTCCCTCTCGCAAGAGACTCGGCCGGCCGGTCTTCTCCTCTTCCAAAGCGGTGATCTGCGCAAGAAAGAAGCGCGTTCTTACGCGCGCACGCCAGCGTCCTCGGTCTTACCTCGCGCGGCCGCCATGGCTCCTTCTAGCGCGAAGCTATTCGTCCATCATGGCATGGGCATCATCCGCGGCGCAAGACCGGCTTCTAGAGCTCTCGCTCCGGATCGGGCCTTGTCGGCGCAGGCGATGACAAGTGTGCAAGCGGCAATAACGATCGGCCGAGTGCCTAGTGTCGCTCTAGGAACCGTGGCGCATAATGCTTACCTTCATCTCCGAAGCCCGCAGTGCAGCGCGCGGAGAGTCTCCTCTCGCGGCGATAACATCGCCGGGCAAGGCTGCCAGCGCGCTCGCATGGCGTCATTAAAGTGCGAAGTATCTCGGCGCGGGAGCAAGTCGAAGGGCGAGCTCGGCCTCGGCGCATCGAGGGCTGCGGAGGCCGGTCGCCGGCGGCGGATGCTGCGGGACACCGACGCGGGGCTCGGGACCTCGCGCACACCCGTTGCTCGATCCTTCACCATGTCAGGAGACCTCGTCTTGCACGATGTCGATGGAATGGCGAGCAAATCGAGAGAGTTTCGCGAAGTCGTGTGAGGAGAAGGAACCCAGCCTACCTTCTGCATCCTTCGCCGGGGCAGGATGGGGTGCCTGTTCGACCGCCAATTGGGCAGTGAGTGTCTCAGTGGTCGGTTGGCGGCCGGTCGGCGCATCGGGCGTCACAATCCCAGAGCGGGGCTGCAACGTGCTCGGCCCTCGAAGCGGAGGGACCGAGCTCGAGGGCGTTTGCCCGCGGCAACGCGAGCGACTCTTCCGTGGCGTTAGCAGCCGCAACTCCTGTCGCGCATGTAGTCTCTGCTGCTCCGGGCACGTCCTTGGCGGCCGTGGTGCGTGGCAGAGCACCGCTTGTCGCCGCCCTCTTGCCCAGAATAACGTTCCTTGGATTGGCGGTTTCGGCCACGGCCGGGCTCCCGAGGCTCGGCGGTGCGACAATGGATTCGAGGCAGCGCGCCCCGAACCAGCTGGCGGATCCACGCCGGTTGAACATCCCACCCAGCGGTGCGGTGCCGAGGTGGTGGCGGGTGGATCTGACGACCTCGGGCGGGCCCGCGCGCGAAGACAACGCCCGTTTTGTCGCGCCATTGCGATGGCTCGAGTCCTGCGGAGTCTCCGCCGGTGTGCGCTCGGGCGCAGCAATGCCGAGACCTCGCATGCGCGGTTTACGCCACCGCCGCCATCGTGGTCGCGACCTCGCGTAGCTTGTGCTCCTTGAGCATATACGGGTCGAGGCGCCACACCCGCGCTCGCGTCTTCTAGCCGAGCCGCTGCGAGAAGATGGTACGTCGATCGAGGCGGGGCTACGCAGACACATAAGGGCGTGTACCATCGCTGAATGGCTTACAAGGAGCAGAGGCGGGAGAAGGCAAGACACGGACGGGCTAACCCGTCCTCGTGGCGTCGCCCGCGCTCATACTTCCACCGGGCGGAGAGTGGCGTCACTCGTACATCGTGAACTCTTGGACAGATCACGCATACTTAGCCGTGGCGGCGCGAGCAAGCCTCCACGACCTACGTGTGTCGTCGACCTCGGCCTCACACTTGGCGAACTATTGAGCGAGATTGGCCCGCCTCGGCATAGCAGCCACTCGTGCTGGTCACGTGGTAGTAAAACCACCGGCGCATCGGCCGGACTCCCACTTCCACGGGCGGCGGCGCGAGGGAGCTGAGTCGTACATGACTTTCGCAACACGAAGTCCACGCTGCCAAAGTTGGACACAGCCCCCTCCCCAACTTTCCTGGGTCGACAACACGCGTCGTGCAGGGTAGCGAACAGGCTTGCGCTGGGACGCCGGCCCTCTGTCCGCACCGCCCACGTGAAAGCGGCGGACGGACTATTGCGTTTGGCGTCGGTGTGCTAACTCCAACCCGTAAGTCCGCGGGACTTCGCCTAAACACCATCGAGGGCATTCGAAGGCCGGCGTCGAAGAACGCGACAAAAACAATTGCCTCTGTCTCCTAGGGGCTCGGCTCAGTTTCGTCGTGGCGGGGTAGGCGAGCCCCATCGCGCTCCTCGATCTTCCTCTCTGGGCGAGCCGCTGCGGCGTCTCCTCGATTCTGCGGCTCCTCCCGGCACGGAGCGGCGCCCCGAGTGCTCCATGGCATCCACCGTTTGTCGGCACGTGAGCGCCCCGCGGCCCGGCTCGTACTCCCGAAGGAGAGACAACTCGTCCATTGCCGCGGGATGATGGGAGGCATTGTCAAGGCGGCCATTCCTCTCAAGATCGGGGCAAAGGAATCAAGGCGGGAGTAGGTTGCGCTACTATCGGCATGGAACAAGCGGGGCTAAGCGGCAGGCAAGATCAAGCGCCCCCATCACAACGATGGCACCTTATAAAGCCCGCCCGCCTTCTAACCAGATTAAGACCCCGTCGGTTCGACTACGCGCGGCTTGAAAAGAACTGCCAGCACCTGGAGGAGCGCGCCCGGTAGGTGCCCAGGCAGCACAGAGTGCCAACACGCGCCCGCCACGCGTCCCACTTCCCTAGGGAAGAGGCGAACGGGCGCGGGCACGCAACCGCTCACATCCCACGGCGCACCAATCACAAGCCGCGCGTGCCGGGCGACCGCTTGCGGCGCAACGGTGACCACGACAAGTCGGGGTCGGTAGCGTTCGAGCACCATTAAAGCGCATTACCGGGCCGCGGGGCCACAATCGCCTCCACGCAACGCCGTCGGTGACACGAGGCTGCCTTCGCTCCCACATTCCTCAAGACCCGTCTGACTCCCCGACGGCGAGACTCGGCCCAAACGCCGGCTCCGACACGGACGCGCGTGCGTCTATTTTGACTAGGCGCCGGCTCGCGCCACTCGTTCGAAGGTAGGGAACGAGCGCGCGGCGTCTGCCGACCGAGCGCCGGCTCGCGCCACCCGTTCAAAGGTAGGGAGCGGAGCGCGCGCGTCTGCCGACCGAGCGCCATCTCCGCTGCCACCGTCGAAGGTAGGGGCGAGCGTCGCGCGCGTCGCCGACGAGCGCCGGCTCGCTGCCACCGGTTGAAGGTAGGGGTAGGGGCGGGCGCGCGTCGCCGATTCGACAGGCGTCGGCTCGCGCCACCCGTTCAAAGGTAGGGGCGGGAGCGCCGCGTCTGCCGACTAGCGCCCGGCTCACGCCACCCATTGAAGGGTAGGGGCGGGCGCGCGTTCGCCGACGAGCGCCGGCTCGCGCCACCGTTCGAAGGGTAGCGGGCGGAGCGCGCGTCTGCTGACTAAACGCCCCCCCAGCTGTCACCCTTTCGGAGGATAAGGGGCGGGCGCTCACGTCTATGGCTACCCGAGCTTGACCTTGATCGGCGTCGACTCCATCTCGCCTTTGACCCCGCGGTGACAAGCTCCGGTCCCGACAGTGACCCGACCCGGCATCGAGCGCGAGCTCCGCTGCACAATAAGGCTCGCAGTCGAACAAGCTCACGAGCCGCGGGGCGGAGGGCCAAAGGACTCACAACATGGCCGCCTGTGAAGCCCTTCACCATGAGAGGCTCTTGTTGTAGGGGTGGCCCCCACCTAAGCCCAGCAGGCCTGTTAGAAGGTTGTAAGACCAGTAGGATATGCATAGCGACTTAAATACCACGATAGGGATATCTTGATGTAAGGGCACAACTGTAAAAACACTTCCCACATGGGTACCTGTATATATAAGACATGGGCTATGGGAGAGGACTCAAGAACCATTATTCTCCCAACTCTCCACAACCACATCTCTCTCTGTTTGGTCTGTAGCCACAACAATACTCATTCTTGCTAAAATATCAACAGAAGACATTTGAGAAAACAATGAAGAGCCTTTCAACGAAGACTTTGACGATTCCCGAATAGGAGATGATTACTAGTTTTAAGTCTCATCGACGGTCAGGCACACCTGTGGATCTTTTGAAAGTTTTTTGTGGTGTAATAGAAATTTTGGGCTTGGATGCCCTTTTGTGGTAAACTTGGCTGAAATGCCGTAATCTCCCGTACTAAGTTTGGCTTGTATGAATAAAGCGTGAGTAGGTTTGATGCATACTCAACTATAGTACTCCACAGCTGAATATTCTGGGCAGTTGCGGGGAAATTCGATGGTCTTAGAAATGAGACCGTTACATAATATAGGAAAAATTCCTTAGGATTTGAGTGATCCAAAAATCCTTTGAAGGTCCTACAAACCGAAGAGGCTCTCAGGAATTAGTACATTGAAAGAAAATAGATTTTTGTAGTAGCATGATGGTATCCAAGGAGCAGATTTTAGAAATTGCTGGTAGGAGAAGGGGACCGGAAAACAGGTCTGTATCGAAGTGGGATGGGATGGGAGAGGCACACGTACGGTATACTATCCTATAAATTCTATGACACGTACGGTATACTATCCTATAAATTCTATGTAATGTGCAAATCTCATGCGTAGAATATTCGGTTTCATTCTACCTCTCTAATTTTCCAATCGCAGACCGCGATGAAAAGTTCCTACAAAATTAAGAATGACTTGTCCATCGTTATCAAAACAAAGAACCCCAGCTAGTATAATAAATAGTGTTAATTATTGCAGAAACTACGAGCAACAGTCTGGTACACAAGATTTATCATACGAATCCATTGGCAAATTGTCCAAGTGCAAAGTGCAGATATTCATCTGATATTTTAAGCATCACTTCAGAAAAACAAAATCCATTATGTTGGGCATCACATTATCGTCTGCCTACCTTTTTCACAATCCTTCACTATTCTATCGTTAGTGGCCATCAACATGTCATGGCTCTCGCTGTCCGGATCAGTTGGGCAAACGACTGGTCGTTACTCGTTATGTATACATGTGGCCCTGATCAAAGTTTGATCAAATTCGCGATGGACACGCAAAGAGTGAAGGGCAGACCAAATTAACCCAACATGGACGATCAATGTCTTGCCATCTTGCATGCTTTGAATGGATTTCTCTAGAGATTCTGATCAGACCACAAGCGTGCCATTCGACAAGCATTCGTGTTCGTATCTTAGTGGAGTCAAGGTCATCCATGAGAAACAGTGATACATATATTGTTGGAGTTTAATCTTGTTTTTAAATGTATTTAAGTTGTACACGTGTACGCATGCTTACCATATACGTAGAAGTCTAGTCCGTTTGCGAGTTAGTTTGCCATATCCAAGTATGCTGTATAGGTCGTCGTATCCGTATATGAGTGAGTCCATGCGAGCTCCGGTTTTCTAGTCCATGTCCGTTTCTTAAGTTGGTGATGTGGGCATATATATATATATATATATATATATATATATATATATATATATATATATATATATATATATATATATATATATATATATATATATATATATATGTATGTATGTATGTATGTATGTATGTATGTATGTATGTATGTATGTATGGACATTATGCATAAAAAAGCAATAGCGAAGTTGAATTTAAATTTTTTGAGTTTGACATCTCAAGTGGTGCTTTATGGGAGCAATAGAAGCTGCATCAAGAAATTGAGAGTTTGCTCGTGTGATTTGTTTTGTCTTAGGTGATTTCGTGTTTCGCTATTTTGCAATCCAAGGCAGTGATCGGTGGGGTGTATCATTGAGCGGGTGTATCGTGTGATCAGGTGTAGAGGCGTTGTTCCTTTGGCGTTTCACGTAAGGCGATCTAAGAGCAAGGAGTTAGAAAAATCTTAACAAGTGGTATCGAGCATAGGTGACAAGGCGAAGGTTCGGGGTGGGCTAATCTTCTCTCGGTATCCTCTCCGACGATCGATAACTACCGGTGTGGGCAATGAAGATGAAGGCGAACATGCGTGCCCAAGGAGTGCAGGCGCGATCAATTCGAAGGAAGGAAAAAGAGGTGGGCGACAAGGTAGATCGGTGACTTTGGTCCTCATCTACCGGTGTGCTGCAGCGATGATGCATTAGCTCATCGGTAAGGAGGCGGCACGAGAGAAGCGTGGGAGGCGCTTCGGACGATGCGAAGGAGTTGATCGTGTCAAGGAGGTGCGGCTCCAGAATTTGCGGAGCGAGTTCGAGAATTTGAAGATGGAAGAGACCCAGTCAGTGGACAAGTTCGTTGGCAAGCTGAGTTTGTTATACAATCAAATTAACTCTCTTGGCAATAAGATGGAGGAATCTGTGGTGGTGAAGAAGTACCTATGCGTGCTTCAGGAGAAGTACATACCTGCTGTCACAACACTTATGTACTCCCCCGATCTGGACAAGAAGAAGATAGAGGAGATCACCGAATCTCTTAAGGCGCATGAGGAGTTGCTGAAGGGGTTTTAATCACGCAAGGAGTAGGGATCTCACAAAGAGCAGGCGTAGCTAGTAAGGGGAGATCCGAGAGATGGTCGTGGCTTATCATACAACCACGGGAGGTGGCGCGGTCGAGGAGGCTAGAGTGGTCGAGGCGGCAGGGGTGGCCGTGGAGACAAGGTTGGTCAAGACGATGGTGAGAGATCCTACGATCTGTCACATGTCAAGTGCTTTGAATGTGGCGAATATGGGCACTATGCGATAAGATGCCACAGTAATAAAAAATGCTTCAACTGTAATGAGTTTGGGCATTTTGCTTTGGATTGCAAGAGTAAGAAGAAGGATGGGGAAGTGAATCTTGCCAAAGACGAAGAAGAAGATGACGGAGAGCTAGTACTTCTCTCTTCATATGTTGAAAAGGAGTCGGTCATGGGGAACTGAATGAGGAGAGCGTAGTTCCAAAACTACATACGAAGGAAGAAAGCCATGATCACCTGAATCAATGGTACTTGGATAATGGAGCAAGCAACCATATGACGGAGATCGCTCCATGTTTCACAAGCTCGGCGAGAAGGTTTGGGGCAAGGTCAAGTTTAGCGACGGCTTCACGATGGAGATAAAGGGAAAAGGCGATGATGCTGCAATGCAGGAATGGGGATAAGAAGTTGTTGAGAATCTATTATATACCAAGTCTATGTAACAACATACTAAGTCTTGGATAGATGATGGAGAGAGGGTGTAAGGTGGTCTTTGGAGGATGAGTTCTTGCGAGTGTATGACAAGAACAGAGATTTGTTGATGAAGGTGAAGATATCTCCAAATCATTTGTATAAGATTCATTTGAAAACTTGTAAACATGTTTGGGTGGAGAGAGGCACAAATGGGCGAGATGAAGCAGCGGGAGGCAAACTGACGCACAAGAAATCGTAACAAGGAAGGAGACCAAGTCGGCAAAGAAGCAAGACGAGGCAGAAGGCATGATCGTAATGAGGAGCGACCTCAGAGGAGCATGCAGTGGTCGTAGCGAGCGGCGCAGGGGGTGCACACAGGCATGTAGCCAACTCCAAACGAGCGCATGTAGGCAAAGAGGAGCAAGCGGCGGCAGGTGGTCGGCGCGACCACATGCAGCGAGCATGGTCGTGGCGGCGAGGCTCGGGAGGAGCTCTCACGCGGTCAACGAAGGAAGTCGAGATGGGTCTCGAGGTGGCGGGAAAAAGCACGGCGTGGAGAGCGGTGGTCGAAAGAAATGGCACACGGCGGTGAGAGGAGGTGCTTGTGGAGGAAGGGAGGCGGTGCTTGACCTAGGCAAGCATGCAAGGAAGAAGCAATAGCAGAGAGAAGGTCCAACGTGATCAAGAAGGAAAATAAAGATTAAGGAGGTGATTGTTAGAGTTTAATCTTGTTTTTAAACATATTTGAGTCGTACACGTATACGCATGCTTGCTGTATATGTAGAAGCCTAGTCCGTTTGCGAGTTGATTTGCCGTATCCGAGTATGCCATATAGGTCATCGTATCCGTATATGAGTCAGTCTGTGCGAGCTCCGGTTTTCTAGTTCGTGTCCGTTTCTTAAGTTGGTGGTGTGGGCGTATATATGTATGGACATTGTACGAAGCAAAAGAAAAAGCAAAGAGGTGGTGCTCAGTGGGAGCAATAGAAGCTGCAGCAAGAAATTGAGAGTTTGCTCTGTGTGATTTGTTTCATCTTAGGCGATTTCGTGTTTCGCTATTTTGCAACCCAAGGCAGCAGTCAGGTTTATCACGCGGTGGGCGTATCATGTGGAGAGAGGCGTTGTTCCTTTGGCGTTTCACGTAAGATGATTTGAGAGCAAGGAGTTAGAAAAATCGTAACATATATAGTGTGCACAATTTTAAGAATCCTAATGTTAGATTACGGAGTATATACATTTCATCAATTTGAGAAAAATCCCCTTCTAATCTAGATAATGTGTTACACAAAATGTTAGTTTACTTGCAGCTGTGGTGTGTCATGCTCAAGGAGGAGGACCGACGTGTTCTAGGCGGCTGGCTTTCGAATCCTAATGGCTGCCTTCTTCTCTCAAATCTAGTGCCTTCCCTTTCCTCTAGGAGCATGCAGGGCGTGTGGATTGTGTACTAAATTTGAGATAGAGATAGATGATCAAAGGAAATATTCCTCTTGAGGTCAACAGGTTATCTCTACTACTTTAAAAGACAGATGGTAGTGATTAGGGGTGAAAGCGAATCGGATAGTTTCCGTCGGATCCGGACGGATACGGATCTGGATTGTGTCGGATCGGATTTTTTGGATAGTTCTCGGATCGGATACGGATTTTTTATCGGATACGGATATGAATCTGATGAAGCTGGTATCCGTCGAATACGGATACGGATTATCGGATAATACGAAACGGATATCCGGCGGGAGGAGGACTTTAATTTTTATTTTTGATTTTTGGATTTGAAAAGCACAGGAAATTCATTTAAGCTCAAAAAATTATGAAATAAACTCCAAAAATTCCAGGAAAATTCACAGAAGTTCCTGGTGACATTTTGGACTTAATAAAAATATTTCCAACTAATGTTATATTTAATTTTCATACTTAAAAATACTTTTAGTTTCAAAAGTAGATCTTTAAACTCAGAAAATCCAGGAAATCAAATAAAAGCCAAATAACTCCAAATAATCAATTTAAAGTAGGATTTTTTTAGCAAATCAAAATATCATTTTATTTAATATCTATTTTTTTGGTTTTCACTTAATTTACTTTTCAAATCAAGCTTTTTCAAAAACAGAAAATCCAGGGCAAAACCCAAAAATAAAATTTAGGCAACAAAAATACTTATTTTAATTAATTTGTATTTATTTATTTTTATTTTAATAAAAATCTGGGCTGTTACAACTTGATGGATGAAATGGAGGAATGAAATGTTCTTATGTTTGTTCAAGCTGCTATCATGTCATCATGTGTATTCCATGAATTGCACGTTGTTGTTACTTATGTAGTTATGTTAGAGCAACTCCAGCAGGGCCCCTACTTGAGCCCTCATTCTACTTTTGAGGGCCGAGGGGCAACAAACTCACTCCAGCAGGGCCCCTACTTGAGCCCTCAAAAGTAGGGGCCCTCAAATCTCCCCTCGAGCCCTCATTCTGGGGAGTGCGGAGAGCCCCTACTTTGAGGGCTCAAGTAGGGGCCTATTTGGAGTGAGTTTTGCCTCGGCCCTCAAAAGTAGGATGAGGATGAGGGTAGGTCCTATGTGTCATCCTCTAAGAATGAATTTGAGGTCTGTTTTGAGGGCTCTTCTTTGGAGTGTAGTCCAAAAGCAGAGCCCTCAAAAGTAGGAAGAGCCATCAAATAAAAGTAGGGGCCTGTTTTGAGGGCTACTCTGGAGTTGCTATTATGATCGACTATTGGGTATATTTTCATTGTGGATGAAAAGACTATGCTTGTTTAGATTTCATGAATGTTTTGACACGATGAACTATTTACGTATTTTCGTTAATTTTGGATGTATTGTTTAAGAGGTTTTCATGTTTGATAAATATTCGTGAATAAGTATTCGTTTCGATTAAGTATTCGATCCGTATCTATATTCGATATTATTCGTATTTGTATTCAGTATTCGAGTTATTCGTATTCGTATCCGTATCAGAAAAAATATGAAAACAAATATGGTAGAGACATTATCCGTCAGTATCCGATCCGTTTTCACCCCTAGTAGTGATGGTGATTTATCTATTCCTCCTAACTCTCTTTTACATCTTCCTAAAATCTCTAACAAAAATAGAAAACAATCTACTAAAAATTTTCATTGCCCTAAAAATTATCTAATGAAAAACAACAAAACTCTACCGGATACGCGACAAAGCCTTGAGCGCGGAGGTATGATGTGGCCAAGCGCGTGGGGGGCAAACCGATCCCACAAGGTCAATTTAACGTACCAAGGTAAAATGGTGGTAGACCCACACTACTACAGAAAACCTTATTACAGACGGTCCAGAAACGTCATCACAGATTGTTTTGTAAGCCGTCTGAACTTATGGATCAGTAATGATACGAGGTCATCACAGACGGCTTTCGAACCGTCTGTGGTGCAAATATCATAGACGGTTTTTAACTAAAAACCGTCTATGATTATGACTATCACAGATGATTTTTAGTTAAAAACCGTCTGTGATACTCTCTTCTACCCTGAAACCTATTTCTGTTTATTGGCTAGCCTCAGGAAATGCTAGCCATGCCCTCTGAAACAGGCAGATCAATACATCCAATTCACATCTCAATTCAATTCACAAACATAAAATATCCATTTCGCAAATCAATTAATTGAAATGAAATAAAATATCCATTAACAAATACGCAATTACAATCAATGTCAATCTTATTCCAAACAAATAATCATTGTATGGTGTGGAACTCTCCATATGATCTTATGACTTTAGACAACAAAAAGAAAGCGCACTCTCTAAGAATTTGTGCATGGTCCGGCTGTTTCAATCCAGTTGTAGAGATGGGCACAGCCTGTCAATAGGAATATCAATGTGCGTACATATATAACCTGATAAGTATGAAATAAATATGGGAAGATTAACAAACCTTAGAATGGTGATCTTCGAGGAATCGAGGAGTAGTCTTATATGGTGGCAAACGTAGAATCCACACGTGTTGCCCGGCGGCTGCTGGTGGCACTGCAACTGTTAATTCAAAAGGCATTACTACCAAGTGTTATATAGGATTAATTAATGTGTACTAGCGAATACCCGAAAATGTACTTACCTATCGAGTAATTGGGCGATAACTGTGTAGTCAGTTTTGTTCTTACTTAGGGAATCAAGGTATATAGTCTTGTTCCATTTTGGTATAATTACAATTAAAATCCGATGGAACCACTCATTGTATGGCATAAGAACAAATTCCTTATCGCGGTGAGCCAGCAGTGTTGTTGTAATATAGCTCTCGACGAAGGATGCATCCTCGCTGATGGTATCCATAGCGAGCAAGTGTGGGTCCAGGAAACCAATTGGTGATTTGGATGATCTAACTTCAATCACCATGTATCTATATATATACGAAAAGCAACAAATTATATATATGACATATCGGTATTACATGAATGAAGCGTAATTGTATACACTTACGTCGGCGATTGAGCAGTGAGGCGGCGAGTGTCGAGCGTGAAAAGTTGAAATAAATCCTCAAAGGTCACCGCGAAGATACAATCATGAATGTTGTGTTGCAAATGATCCGGCCTGAATTTGATAGTGCTACCTAAGCACCGTTCTGCCTGTGGCTTATTGGACTGTTCCATATACCAAGCATATAATCTTTGGCAACCAAGTCCTAGGGTTAGGAGACACTCTTCTGGGATGATCATCGGCTCGCTTAACACGAATTTTTAGGCCAATGGCAGGTAGGGGATATCATCATTTGTCTTCTTTGGTTTGGCCCTGCCTCACTTGTAGGTCGACTTCACGGTAGTCGACTGTAAAAGTACCATCGGTGGAAGTTGCTCCAACAAGAATAGCACCCATGGACATGGTACAGGTGCAGGTAGCGGTGGTGGAGATAGGCCTTGTGGAGATGGCACCAGTGCATGTAGCTCTGGTTCGGACTGCCCTTGTGGTCTTACCACCGGTAAAGAAGCCTCCAGGGAGATGTCGCTTTTGGGGCACTTGATGAATGTTCTAATGGCTTGCCCTAGAGTCACGATCTCGTCGTTGGGGGGGCTTTGGTAGCAGGACGACCTCAAAATTGGCATGCACACCATCCACATGAACTTTTTCGAAGCCTAGTGCTAAAGCTGTACGGTGCACCATGGCCCCGGGACCATGCAAGCACTGGCACAGTTTTATTTTCTCGGCTTTGGACAGAGTGTAATACGCAGGGGGAAGGTACATTCGTCCATTATCTGTTTTTGTCGGTTCTAACTCAGGCCTAATATCCATATCAACCAAGTCAAGCTGTGCATTGACGCCGTCCTTTATTTTATCACGAATGTTCGGTAAAAGACCAATCAAGCTGTCACATACATTTTTTTCTACATGCATGACGTCGATGCAGTGTCGAACATCTAGGTACTCCCAATAAGGTAAGTCCCAAAATATTGATCTCTTCTTCCAGATGTTCTTCTCATGAGCTCTCAATTTACGTCCCTTTCCGAGGACAACATCTAAATCCTTAACCATATTATAAACCTCTTTTTCGCTTAAATGCCTTGGAGCTGAACCGTCCTCCTTCTCTCCGTCAAATTGTTTCTTTATCTTGCGGTATGGGTGAGCCCTTCGAAGGAACCGGCGGTGATGCATGTACACGGTTTTGCGTGAGTGTTTCAGCCACACACTCTCGGTACCATCTAAACAGTGAGTACAAGCTTTGGCACCTTTTGTACTCTGGTCCGACAGGTTAGCAAGGGCAGGATAATCATTTATGGTGCACAACAATAAAGTGCGCAAGGCGAAGTTCTCTTGTTTTTATGCATCTCATACCTGTATCCCTTTGTTCCACAGTACTTTTAGATCTTCCACCAACAGTGCTAGGTACACATCAATATCATTCCCAGGATGCTTTGGCCTTTGGATAAGTATCGACAGCAAGATATACTTTCGCTTCATACACAACCAAAGAGGAAGGTTATAGATGCAGACAGTCATGGGCCAAGTGCTATGTCGGCTGCTCATGCTACTGAAAGGATCCATTCCATCTATACTCAGTCCAAACCTTATATTCATTGGTTCTGCACTGAAGTCTACAAAACTCCTATCAATGTTTCTCCACCGTTGGAATCAACAAGGTGCCTTAGCATTCCATCCTTCTTGCGCTCCTCAGAGTGCCAACGCGATGAGTTTTGCCTCATTTGGATTTGCAAAAACCGTTTCAAACAGGAATTATAGGAAAATACCATGCCACCTTAGTAGGAGGTCCTTTCTTCACCTCTGTTCCTCGCCATCATCGATTGGTATTACGTTTGTATCGGGATCGTTGCACACGGACATACATGCATGTTTGCATACTCTTTACGGTAGAGGATACAGTCATTCAGACATGCATGTATTCTTTCAACTTCCATTCCCAATGGACAAAGAACCTTCTTAACTTTATACGTGGTTTTAGGCAACTCATTTTCCTCCAGAAGCATGTCCGCTAAAAGACATAGCAGCGCTATGAAACTCTTGTTGGACCAACCGTTGCTTGCCTTCAATTTCAACAGTTCAAGCACGGCCAACAACCTCATGTACTTTGACCTGCAGCATGTGAACAAAGGTTTCTCCGAGTCCTCCATCAAGCCCCGGAATTTAACATACTCTCTCTCTCATCATAGTTCTCTTCTACATCGCGAAGCATCTGATCCAGATTGTCATCGTGCAACCTATCCGAATCAAACAACAATCGACATCATCCGTGGCATATCATTCACTTCACCGCGATGTCGATGGCATATCATTCACTTCACGGCGATGTCATTCGCGCATATCATTGACTTCGCCATGTGGTCCAACACGTATAACCCTTTTTGAAACCCCTTCAATCAAGTGCGCTTCAATCGCTCTCGGTTCGTAAACATGTTTAAATTTCGTAGTCGATGCATGGGCGGTACATATATTCCACCCCTTATTCAACATATCCTCCTCGGCAGTTCTTGTAAAGCAGACACGCCATTAATGTACTTTTCACTCACGGTTCGCGACATACATCCGCTTGGTCCTCGTTATGCATATATATAACAACTTAGTATTAAAAATTAAATTAATTAATTATTACTACATATATACCACATGCATTGAGGCTTTGCTAGCTTAATTCATATTATAAACACAACGACTATTTCCCAACGATTGCTGAAGGTATATAACCAACAATTTCGATAAATTTGGCCTCCACATGACGGGAACTGGTCTAGAGCTCAAGTAGATGCAAACCATCTTCAATAACACTCACCAAAACTTAGATCTAAATTGTAATACAAAGAAAAATAAATTTCATTACTAACCATATCTAGGGCAATAAGGAACGTATGAATCTTCAAAGCTCTATCTCTGCCTCCTCCCATCAAATTAACTGGTCCGAAATCGCCTAGTTTGCCTCCTGAGCGAAATGAAGACAGAGCAGCTAGATCGTATCAAAATGAAGACAGATGCGGTTCTGAGCGGCGCAATAAATATGTAGTAGGATTATCACAGACAGTTTTTTTTAATAAAAATCATCTGTGATATTCTAGTACCACAGACGGTTCATCGGTAAGAACCGTCTGTCACTACTACAGAAAGCCTAATAGTAGACGGCCAATCACAGACGGTTTGACAAAACCAAATGCGTGACTAACACTATCTACGAGCGGTTTTAATTAGGACACAAATGCGTGTTGGCGGCGTCGAGAAAGCGAGTATCACGAGCGGTTCTTAACTATGAACCGCTGTTATAATATAGTATCACGGCGAGTGCGTATTAAAAACCGTCGTGATGATCCCAGATTATCACGAGCGATTTTTAATTCATAACCGTCGTGATAACGATTTTATCCTGACGGTTTTAATTAAAAATCGTGCGTGATAATTCCTGACAATTTTTATTAAGAACCGCTGCGTGATAATGGTAAACATTTATTCTTGTTGCTCGGATCGCATCTGTCTTCATTTCGATCCTAGACGGTTTTAAACATAAACCGTCTATGATACTCCTTTTCCCGCCACAAACACCACGGACGGCCTCCAAATTAAAAGTCCGACAAGCAGAGATTCCGATTTTAATTCAAGACAGATTTAATTCATTACAAAAGTTCGACAAACAGAGATTCCCGATTTTAATTAAAGGCAAATTTAATTTATTACAAATCTAAGAAAAAGAGATTCCTGATTTTAATCTTAGGCTTCATATGCTTCTTCTTCAACCGGAGTTGGAGGATCACCATTGAGTTCTCGAATGTCGTGAAGATTATCCTTGCCCTCTCGCTTCCTCCTCTAGCCTGGGCAAATCATTAGCATGGCCCATAATCTCAAAGAGGATGGCATGATAAACTTCAACGAGAATCGGCCGAGTGCGCTTGATCGGAAAGGTTATGTAGCACACTCTGCGCTTCGCAAGAGCTTCCTCCGCTTTGTGAACATTGTAGAGAAGAACAAGGTGAGGCGGTTTCCTTTTCGTGAGCACAACGAGACACCTCCGTCGGCGCGGATGATGAGGTCTAGTTGACGGACGATATTGGAAGCGAGTCGAGGAAGGAGAGCAGGCGTGAGCGGAGGAGATGCTCAGGCGTAAATTGTTGGCGCTTTGTGTAAGGTTGCGGCGAACAACTCATGATGGATAGATGAGAGGAAGGAGATGAACAAAATTTTAGATGTCATTGTTGAGAAATGTGGTGATGATCGAAGAAGATGAGGAGAGGGCGATGCGTTTAGATCGAAGAAATGGAATAGTGCGTGCAAATATAAGCATTATCACAAGCGGTTCGTATACCCAAACATTAATGATATAGGCGCTCAGTATAACGATCGTGACGTTAATGGAAACACGCGCGAAACACGCAGCGTTACGGCAATCGAAACACGGCGTTACGGCAATGGATCGAAATTTTGAAGCTTATGGCGAGCGGTTTTTATAAAAACCGTCAGTGATAATTGTTATCACGAGCGGTTTTTTCGTGCTAATGATTATCACAGACGTCTTTGATAATGACGGGGCATTTCTTTGCGCTGCTCGGACCGCATCTGTCTTCATTTCGATCAGATCTAGCCCACTGCTGCACACTTTTTCACTCGGGAGGAAGCTAGGCGATTTCAGCTGTTAATTTGGTGGGAGAAGAGGCAAAGATTGAGCTTTGAATTAAGATTCAGACTTTCTGGTTCTTTGTAGATATGGTTAGTAATGAAATTTATTTTTCTTTAATTGCATTACAATTTAGGTCTAAGTAATCCATGAGTGGTTATTGAAGATGGTTAATTTGCAAAATTGTTGGTTATATAATATCTGTTGTGTTTGTAATATGAATTGAGCTAGCAAATTAAGTCTGAATATAATAAATGTGGCGGTATATACATAGTTATAATTAGTTAATCTAGATTTTAATACTAAGTTGTTATATATGTACGTAACGTAGGACCAGAAAAGCTGGATGTATGCCATGAGCCGTGTGAGTGAAGAGTACATTAATGGCATTTCTGCTTTTATAAGAGCCGCGAGGAGGATATGTTGAATAAGGGGTGGAATATATGTCTGTCCATGCAATCGATCGCGAATTTGAAGATGTTTAAGAACGAGGGCAAATTAGCGCACTTGATTCGGAGGGTTTCAAAAGGATTATACGTGTTGGACAAGTCATGGCGAAGTGAATGATCATATGCGCGGATGACATCACCGGTGAAGTGAATGATATGCCCCCGGATGACATCGCCGGTGAAGTGAATGACATGCCGCCGGCTGATGTCGATTGTGGCTCGGATTCGGATAGGTCGCACGATGATAATCTGGATCAGATGCTTCGCGATGTAGAAGAGAACTATGATGAGAGAGTATGTTAAATTCCGTGGCTTGATGGAGGACTCAGAGAAACCTTGTACACGGGCTGCAAGTACACGAGGTTGTCGGCCGTGCTTGAACTGTTGAAATTGAAGGCAAGCAACGGTTGGTCCGACAAGAGTTTCACGGCGCTGCTAGGTCTTTTAGCGGACATGCTTCGGAGAAATGAGTTGCCTAAAACCACGTATAAAGCGAAGAAGGTTCTTTGTCCGTTGGGAATGGAAGTAGAAAGAATACATGCATGCCCGAACATTGTATCCTCTACCGTAAAGTATGCAAACATGCATGTATGTCCGTGTGCAACGCATCCCGATACAAGCGTAACAATCAATCGGATGATGGCGAGGAGCAGAGGCGAAGAAAGGACCTCTGCTAAGGTGGCATGGTATTTTCCTATAATTCCCGTTTGAAAAGGTTTTTGTAAATCCAAAGGAGGCAAAGCTGCTGCGTTGGCACTCGGAGGAGCGCAAGAAGGATGGAATGATAAGACACCTTCGATTCCGCGCGGTGGAGAAACATCGATAGGAGGTTTGTAGAGTTCGGTGCAGAACCAAGGAATATAAGGTTTGGGTGAGTGCGGATGGAATGAATCCTTTCGATAGCATGAGCGGCCGACATAGCACATGGCCCGTGAATCTCTGCATCTATAACCTTCCTCCTTGGTTGTGTATGAAGCGAAAGTACATTTTTTGTCGATAATTATCCAAGGGCCAAAACAACACAGGAATGATATCGATGTGTTCCTAGCACCGTTGGTGGAAGATCTAAAAATCTTGTGGAGCGAAGGGGTGCAGGTATGGGATGCATACAAGCGAGAGAACTTCACTCTGCGCTCCTTATTGTTCTGCACCATAAATGATTATCCTGCCCTTGGTAACCTATCGGGCCATAGTACAAAAGGTGCCAAAGCTTGTACTCACTGTTTAGATGGTACCGAGAGTGTGTGGTGAGACCCTCACGCAAAACCGTCTACATGCGTCACCGCCGGTTCCTTGGAGGGCTCACCCATACCGCAAGATGAAGAAACAATTTGACGGAGAGAAGGAAGACGGTTCAGCTCCAAGGCATTTAAGGGGACACGAGGTTTATGATATGGTTAAGGATTTAGATGTTGTCCTCGGAAAGGGGCGTAAATTGAGGGCTCATGAGAAGAACACACGGAAGAAGAGATCAATATTTTGAGACTTACCTCATTGGGAGTACCTAGATGTTAAACCTTTGCATCGACGTCATGCACGTAGAAAAGAATGTGTGCGGCGGCTTGATTGGTCTCTTCTGAATATCCGTGATAAAACAAAGGATGGTGTCAACGCACGGCTTGACTTGGTGACATGGACATCGGGCTGAGTTAGCACCGACATGCCGATAATGGACGACGTATCTTCCCCTGCGTGTTACACTCTGTCCAAGGTGAAAGCAGAAGCGTGCGGTGCTTGCATGGTGTCAAAGTTCCGTCTGGTTACTCCGGCAGCGTGAAGAAACTTGTTTCGATGCAAGATTTGAAGTTAAATGGCATGAAGTCTCATGATTGTCATGTGCTGATGACACAGATGCTCCCTATTGCAATTAGAAATATTTTGCCGATCAAAGTCAGAGAGACAATCATGAGGCTATGTTATTTCTTTAACACAATTGCTCGAGAAGGTCATCGATCCGAAGGACTAGATGCTCTGCGGGGCGAGGTGGTGATGACTCTATGTCACCTTGAAATGTATTTCCCTCCTTCGTTTTTCGATATCATGGTCCATCTCATTGTTCACGTTGTGTGGGAGATAAAAATGTGCGGGCCCGTATTCCTCGTAGCATGTACCCATTTGAGAGGTTCATGGAATTCGAAGTCCTACGTGCGGAATCGTTCTCGGCGGAGGGCAGCATCGTCGAAGGTTATGCAAGCGAAGAGGTCATTGAGTTTTGTGTCGATTATATGGCTCGATTCAACCGATAGGTGTCCTCAATCTCGTCATGAGGGGAGGTGAAGGGTCTCGGAACTATCGGAAGGAAAGCAATCACTCCGGATATGGACACGTATACTCAAGCCCATTTCACGGTGTTGCAACACATGGTGAAGTGGCGCCTTATGTGGACCAAAGCACGAGGATGTGCCGACATGAAATTGAAGCGGCGGATGTTTGGATCATGAGGCAACACAACCGTCGGTTCAACCAATGGTTGAAGGAGCAATCGCTAGGAGCTCGCCGAGTGAGGCCGACATGGTTGGCAAAAGGGCGACATTTACAGTTGTGACATGGCAAGGATATGACATCAATGGGTACACATTTTATCGTGATCTCAAGATGTCAAGAGCACTAACGAACAGCGGTGTCGCATAGATGCATTCGATGCCGATGGGTCGAGAAACTCGTACTATGGCTTCATAGAAGAGATTTGGGAGCTCGACTATGTGGTTTTCAAGATCCCCTTATTTATTGCCGTTGGGTGCATCTCCCACAGTGAAGGTTGACAAGTGCGGTGTCACGACCGTGGACCTCGAATGTGTCGGGTACAAAGGCGAACCATTCGTACTCGCCAATCAAGTTGTTCAAGTTTTCTATGTAACCGACCGGCAAATAAGAAACACCATGTAGTTCTTCATGGAAAAAGGAGAATTGTCGGAGTGGAGAATGTAGTGGATGAGGAGGAATACAATCAATTTGACGAGTTACCTCCTTTTGGAAATGGCATAAGGGTCGACGATGAACAACGTGTGAAACTAGTTACGCACGCATTGATCATGATGAAGGGCTAATTTTTAAAGGAAATAAGCAAGTACAATAAGAATGTATATGTGAAAATGTGTGACAATTTTGAGATGTATATGTGAAAATGTGTGATGTAGTCAATTTTGAGATGTATATGTGAAAATGTGTGATGTAGTCAATTTTGAGATGTATATGTGAAAATGTGTGATGTAGTCAATTTTGAGATGTATATGTGAAAATGTGTGATGTAGTCAATTTTGAGATGTATATGTGAAAATGTGTGATGTAGTCAATTTTGAGATGTATATGTGAAAATGTATATGTGTGATGTATTTGAGAATGACAAAATGTATCAAGCTGGTTGGTGTTGTATATGAATGCACTGTTTGGTAGTTGATATGAATGCATTTGTGTAGTTATTGGTGTTGTCTTAATTGCATGATCGGCAAAGCGATTATCACAGACGGTTCTAAATTTAGAACAAATGCGTGGTAGTTATTATCACTGAGCGGTTCAAGTTTAGAACCGTCGTGATAGTAAACTATCACTGACAGTTCTAAATTTAGAACCGTCTGTGATATGTTATCCTGAGCGGTTCTAAGTTTAGAACCGTTTGTGATATCTGCCTACATATACCCTCTCACTAGGGTTTTCGTGTGCGCTGTAGTTATTTGATTAGATCTAAATCCCGAGCCCGTCGTCGCCGCAGCCTCCCCGAGCCCTCGCCGGCTGCCTCCCCCAGCCCTCGCCGTCCGCCTCCCCGGATGAAGACGTCGCCGCAGCCTCCTCCTCCTCCGTCGCCGCCTCCCCGAGCCCGTCGCCTCCTCCTCCTCCTCCTCCGTCGCCGCCTCCCCGAGCCCGTCGCCTCCTCCACCTCCTCCGTCGCTGCCTCGCCGAGCCCGTCGCCGCCGCCTCCTCCTGCGTCGCCGCCTCCTCCTCCTCCGCCGCCGCCTCCACCTCCTCCGTCGCCGCCGCCTCCTCCTCCTGCGTCACCACCTCCTCCTCGTCCGCCGTCCCTAAGGTCACCAAAACCCTAAGGTTGATGCTTGATCTTTGTTATGCTTTATGCTTGATACATTGGTACATAGTACATATTTAGGGTTGATGCTTCTTGTTAGTGTTATGGTTGATGCTTCTTGTTAGTGTTTAGGGTTGATGCCATCTTGTTAATTTGCTATTTGGTACATACTACATTGGTACATTGTTTATCGCAGATTGCTTAGTTTACATTGGTACATATTACATTGATGTTTGATGCTTCATCTTTGTTATGCTTGATGCTTGATGCTTGATCTTTGTTATGCTTTATGCTTGATACATTGGTACATAGTACATATTTATGCTTGATACTGCAGTTGCTTAGTTTACATTGGTACATATTACATTGCTTGTTGTGTTAGTATATAGTATATAGTATATAGTATATAGTATATAGTATAGGCACATAACCCCCCTTCCCTCTACTCCTCTCCTCTCTTCCTAACATTGAGCATCATGTTTCACTTTTCTTGCTTCCTCATCTTATCATGTGCAACCCTACAATTTGAGAGCACCAATCAAGGAAGAGTATTGCAAAAGATACATTGACCATTTGGGTGGAAAGAAATACATTGTGTCGTCGGGCTCATGATTGCCAATTCGAAGCATAGCATAGCATCCGAGGCACATCCAGAGGCTGCAGTGTGTCTTCATCGAGGCACATCCGAGGCTGCAGGTGTGTCTTGAAGACACACGGCAGAGCCTCGGATGTGCCTCGATGCTATGCTATGCTATGCTTGAATTGGCGGTCATACGCTGACAAGCAGATTGATCTTTCCACCCAAATGCTCCATGTATCTAGACATCACCCTACAATTTGAGAGAACACATTAAGCAATCAAGGACCACTCTAGTGTATATGCCACATAGACCTTCAAGGGCATGAAGCAAGTGACACACTCTAGTGTATCGGGTTCAATGAACCGGATACACTAGTTTGTGTCATTGCTTCATAGAACTTTGTTTAGAGACCTTGTAGTAATAGTATTTGGTTTATAGTATTAGCAACTAAAGTAGGTGTTAGGATAGACACTTTGTTTAGAGACCTTGTAGTAATAGTATTACAAAATTCAAGGAAATTTTAGTCTGAAGTTCAAAAAAGAAATTCCAGATTCTTGGTGAAGCGTGACATAGTCGACTTCTTGGTGGCGACTATCCATCTGCTTCTTCCCACTCCTTTTCTTCATCTCGGATCTGCGGATCACGTCGCGATGGCGATGATTAAGTTAGATGAATCATCGCTCTTGGCGTGCGTGATCGAGAGACCAAAGATGAAGAGAAGGAGTGGGAAGAAGCGATGGATAGTCGCCACCAAGAAGTCGACTATGTCAGCTGCGATCACCGAAGAATCAGAATGTCTTTTTGCACTTTGTAATAAAATTGACTTGAATTTCTTGGAAAGAAGGACTTCATACATTGGTACATTGGTAAGATAGGCACATCACCCCTCTCTATGTCCATATCACCCCTCCCTTCTCCCCTCCCTCTACTCCTCTCTTGTCGTCCAATTCAATATGATCACTTTCTCATCTTATCTTAATAGACCCACAAAATGAGCAACATGTCACCGCGCATTCTTGACATCATCGCGGAGGCGTCCGCTCCAACATCAAGGCGCCAAGGAAGAGGGCTATCAAAGAAGCTCGAGGGCCGGCTGGACCATCACGCGGTGAATGCATCTAGGGTCCCTATCCTTCCTCAAAAGCGACAAACGCATTCGAACCATGGTCGAAGTAGTTGCGAGCAATTGAGATCACATACAATTTGTGGAAGAACGTGCGACACTCAAAGCGTGAGTGTGGACCGAAATTTTGGCATCGTTCAAGTTCCCGGAAGAACACACGACGTTGTGCAACAACAAACCTACAAGCGGCGTGCAAAGCATGGAAGAACTTCAAGAGCACGCTTGTCCGGAAATACGTGGAGACGGAGGAAATGCTGTTCATAAATACCCATTCTGGAACCACAATGGGAAGAGTTCAAGGCGATGAAAATGACCGAAGATTTCAAAAGTACAAGTGTGGCGCACAAGGCCCTCCAGCAAAAATACACACCCTCACGGACTTGGCACACTGGGTATGCGGGTAAAATCCATGATGGGCGAAGGAGGATGGTGGCGGTTTGCACGGACATCGCCCGCCATTTTCCAATATCCCGAATGACCGCGCTCGAAATTGGATTAGAGCAAGGTCATCTACAACGACATCGAGGGCGTCATCTTTGAAACCCTGCGGACCAGCAAGTGACCGGCGCTGGTAAGATATCGATCGAACTCGTAGCTTGTAATTACTCCACAACCATGCAATTGAAATGACATGTGCTCTTGCGGGAAGAGTGAGTTTTCAATCTACCGGATCATTCCAGGAACAAGGGAGAATGATATGCTCTCGTGGTACAGGAAACAAGGAGCACCGGGCGTCTGAGAGGCCTTGGGCTTTACGTTCCTTGGAAACATGGTTTCCAAGATGACTCCGACATGTATCGGCGCAGGAAGAGAAACAAAGCCGAGTGTGACGCACAGCTACGAGAAGAGATCAAGAAATCTCTTAGAGAGGAGCTATTAGCTCAGATGGCTGATGTAATCAGAGATGAGGTGCGGAAACAGACAGAAAGTCAGTAGGCCGCCACCGCCGCTCCTGTGCTAGCTAGCCCGCACAACCGTCCGAGTAGCTGCGCGTCCAATCCGACGCAAACCCAGTCCAAATTTCCTGTGGACGACATCCTGGTAATAATTATTACCTCTCGAATGCTTGCTCCATTGGTAGGCCTATTCGAGTAGCTAATTTTGTATCGTTATGTAGGAGCCTACGACGTGCAAGCTCCAAGTGAGATATGGCTCCATTCCCTTGTACGCTGCTTGGGGCCAAGCATATTAAATGCAGTATCGGGGCCATGGTGCACGGTCAAGCTTTAGCGCCAGGCTTCGCAAAAGTTAATGTGGATGGTGTGTATGCCAATTTTGAGGTGGTCCCGCTAACCGAAGCCCCCAATGACGAGATCGTGAATCTAGGACAGGCCATTGGAACATTCATCCAGTGGCCCAAAACCGACATATCCCTGGAGGCTTCTTCACCGGTGGCAGGACCAGAAGTGCAGTGCGAACCACAGCAACTTGCACTGGTGCCATCTCCACACGGGCAGTGCGAACCACAGCTACCTGCACCGGTGCTATCTCCACGGGTGCTATTCTCGCCAGAGCAACTTGCACCGTCTATACCATTACAGTCGACTAGCATAAAGTTGACCGACAATCGAGGCAGTGGCCAGAGCAAATCAAAGACGAAGGATGATGACGATATCCTGTCTATGCCATTGGCCCACAAATTCGTGCTAGGTCAGCCGATGGTAGTCTAGGAAGAGCTCCAAAAACTAGGACTTGGTTGCCAAAGATTCCACCTTTGGTATATGGAACAATCCAATAAGCCAGAGGCAGAACGGCGCTCAGGTATCACTGTCAAATTCAAGCTGGAACATTTCTTGCACGAAGCTCAGGACTGTGTCTTCGCGGTGACCTTTGACGATATATTTGAACTTTTCACGCTCAACGCTCTCGACGCCTCACTCGTTCGATGCTGGACGCTGTAAGTCTGTACAATCACAGTCTCTGTTCACGTAATACCGATATATGTCACAATTTGTTGCTTTCCTGTGTTATATATATAGATTCATGCTGACCGAAGCTAGATCATCCAAATCACGAATTGGTTTCCTGGACCCACGCTTGGTCGCCATTGATACCATCATCGAGAATGCATCCTTCGTCGAGGACTATATTACAAAAGCAATCGCTAGCTCACCAAGATAAGGAATTTGTTCTTATGCCATACAATGAGAAATTCCATTGGATTTTAATTGTAATTATACCAAAATGGAACAAGGCTATATACCTTGATTCTCTAAGTAAGAACAAATCCAAGTACACAGCTATCGCCCAAATACTCGATAGGTACGTACATTGTACATTGTACTCTTTCTTTCCTTCCGAATAACTAAGCTAACTTTTTCGAATAACGAAGGTCGTTCACCACATACGTTCAACAAACACGTGACTCGACGACAGGGGCCAAGGCCTTGAAACATAATCGCAAGTTTCGGGTATTCGCTAGCTACACATTAATTAATCATATACAACACATAATAGTAATGCCACTTGATTTAACACAATATATTTTTGCGGTGCCACCAAGACAGAATCGGCAACACGTGTGGATACTACGTGTGCCACCATATGAGACTACTCCTCGATTCCACCAAGATCACCAATTCTAAGGTTTGTCAATCTTCCCACATTTATTTCATACATGTCAAGTTTTATATATG
Organism: Dendrocalamus sinicus; assembly: GCA_036346575.1. Classification (NCBI taxonomy): domain Eukaryota; kingdom Viridiplantae; phylum Streptophyta; class Magnoliopsida; order Poales; family Poaceae; genus Dendrocalamus; species Dendrocalamus sinicus. The sequence continues at coordinate 3,641,038 of CM070658.1, forward strand.
CGCGTGTTCATATTCCTATCGACAGGCTGCGTCCATCTCTACATCTGCATTGACACAATGGATTTTGCAAAAATTCGAGGAGAGCTCATTTGGTTTTGTGGACAAAAGTCGTAAGATCGGATGGAGAGTTCCACTTGCCCGAATGATTTTTTATTGTAATTCTAAGTGCAAATACAGTGTAGATCTTTTACAATTGTGTATTTGTTAATGGATATTTTAATTCAATTCAATGAATTGATTTGCGAAATGGATGCTTTACGTTTGTGAAATGAAGTGCGTTGTCAATTGGATATTTTATGTCTGTGAAATGAATTGAGATGTGAAATGTATCTGAAATGAAATGAGATGTGTGAATTGTATATGTTTTATGTCCGTGTTTAGCTTGTTTGAGAGGGCATGGCTAGCATTTCTGAGGCTAGCCAATAGCAGAAATATATTTAGGGGTTGAAGGAATATCACGACGGTTGGGAGTTAAAACAAATGCGTGATAGCTGATAATCCGAGACGGTTGGGAGTTAAAACCATCGTGATAGCTGATAATCACTGCACGGTTGGGAGTTAAAAACGCTGCGTGATAGATGATATTCACAGACGGTTTTAAGTTAAAAACCGTCTGTAATAGCGATAATCACATACGGTTTTTAACTCCCAACCGTCTGTGATTATCAGCTATCACAGACGGTTTTTAACTCAAAACCGTCTGTAATATCTGATAATCACAGACGGTTCAAAAACCGTCTGTGATGACCTTCGATTATCACTGACCCATAAATACAGACGGTTCACAAAACCGTCTGTGATGACGATTTCGAACCGTCTGTGATGACCTTTTCTGTAGTAGTGTGTGATACTCATTTTTTCTGACACCATCAACACAGGCGGTATCCAAATTAAAACCATCTGTGATAGTGTCGGTCACAGACGGTTTTGTCAAACCGTATGTGATTTAGCGACTAATAGTACTTCTATAGAAGTGCCAACACGCCCGCGGTCGCCATTTCTGTTATGCCCGCTATATATACGTGTGCTATAGAGTTTGTGCGTTCCAAAATGACTATAGCTGCTAGTCGGCTGGTGTCACACAATCGTATGACAGAACCTTTTTTGTGGACCTAGCTAATGTTGCGTATGTCTTAATCTGCGGATAAGTGCGTGGTGCATGCGCAGCTAGCTAGTAGAACCCATGGGCCACTACTGCACTACACATCACTACTAACTGATTTCGCGGCTTCGTTAGGAACGCGAAAATTGAATTGTAACAACTGTTTCCTGGTCTACATGAGCGAGAAATTTAGGAAGAAAGCGGACATGCTTACGTTGTGACAATGTGACTTATCACTGGAATATTTGACCTTTGGTTTGTTGATAAGATATTCTTTTGGGGACCAAAGCTACAAAGAGGTCGATGATCGCTTGGGAGTAATCATCTTATTCCTCTGCCAAAGGTGCACATTCCTTTTCTATTTGCCTTTTAGGAGATAAGAGTTAGTAAATGGGAACATGATCTAGTGGTGCCCATTCCTCTTTATCTTCTTGTCAGCAGAAGGGTTTCAGCGATCTATTATATTATTAAAACAAAGATAAAAAGAAAAGTCACCACATTTGCTCTCAAGGATTAGAAATTGCTACATTAATCAATGAAAGATAAAAACCTGCACCGTCGATTGTAATGGGTCAAGATTATAACATTTATTTTATAAGAAAAGTATTCACATTTAAACAACATAGACACGCAGTTTTGTACAATGCTATGAAAATATGCAATGTTGGTTTGAGCAAAAGCCTATACTGAAAAGTGAGAAGAGACTACACTACGACAGTTATTTCTCCACTTCATTCTTTCCTACTCATGATCAGAAGAAAGTGTAACGAAGTAGCTTAATAACATGCATCATGAGATCTTAAAAATGTGAACTTCTTTTTTGGTGCCACCCAGTTCATGTCAACGAAAGTTGTCCAAAAGAGGCTCTCAAAGTCCAAGGAGCTTTTGGAAGAGGAAATTTGGAGTTGGTATTTGGTATGCCCGTTGCCCCCACCCAGAAGCCATGATTTGACTTAATTTGTTATAGTCTTGACAAGAAGAACACCAAACAAATAGAAAATTGAAGGAGAGAAAGAATCAGTTAGATTCCAGAAGATGACTCCTAAGACCTTCGTGTCTTGCATAATTGGTACTTTAATTTAACAATTCTCTCTCTCTCTCTCCCCCTAACACAGCGCAACAGGCTTACCTTTGTTAGTGATATACCCTATAGACGGTGATAAAGATAGTTATATCACTTCTATAATTATGATTTTTAAATAATATGTTATTTTGTCTCTTGAATAAATGTCTTTCGTATTGATTAACAAGTATATGACTTGTTTGTGGAACTCTTTATTCATATTTTGATGCTATTATAAATTATCCCTAATCTTATATCATTATATGAGACAATTATGATTTATAGATCGACACATGTATTGATTTATGGTTATACTTTATGGATCATGGATATAAGGATATCAAATCAGTAATATGGACACATGTTAGAGAAAATGGTGTTAGATTGACATACCATAAGACACTGTAGAAATTATTATATTCTTAAGTATTATCAGTTGGTCTCATCATAGTGTATGTAGCATCCTTAGATATGATATTGTCATAGTTTTCTACATGTGTAATAATTTAGTTAGGGGTTGTCAAACACTACTTCGTAATTGAGTGGTCATAAATATAGCTTTTGAGTTTACTATAAAGCATGAGGAGGAATATGAGCGATCTAGATAGAATTTGTCCTCCCTATTTAACAGGAGAGATCTCTGGGCCTCTCGATGTGGTTGCATTAAAAAATACATGGTTATGCCGAATGTAGTTGAGGAGTCAATCATAACTGAGTAATCCACTGCAGATTTGAGTAAAAGATCGAGCTATCATAGAATGGTATGTTTTTCATCTTGAGTTCAATCTGGTATCGTGAGGCAAAGGGATCAGTACATAAGCTCTATATAGGTTTGTCCGATATGATTTTATGGATATTTAGGAGTCGCTATGTCTTACTAGGGACCGCTACTAACTTGTGGGCTGGAAATGAATTTTCGGGCCATGGCCAAATATTTATCAATCTACAAGGTTACACACTTAACAGGTTAGAACGATAAGGGACCAAACGATAGATTGCAAGTGGGATACGATCTCTACTCGTATTGGATAAGGATCAGATCATAGGCTCTCAAAGTGGGATATGATCACTACTCGTGTTGGATAAGGATCTAGTTAGAGGCTCTCTAAGTTGGATATGATCTATAATCGTATCGGATAAGGATCTGATTAGAGGTTATATATTAAGAGAGGTGTGGGGCTGAGGCAGGCATCTGAGACATACCCATCAAAACCCTAATTGCCACCTCTCGAGACCCCTGCCATGCGCGTTGGTGTTCGCACATCGATGCACGACGTTCCATCCTTGGACATGTGGACTTCGGTAGAGGCGTTACTACGACTGCAATGCTGATTGGGACGACCTAGAGGAGGCGACAGCTAGCCTAAGGACAATCGACTACTTCCACTACATCGACACGTGCTACATTGCCAACTTCTTCAACTCTACTTCTGCTGTATTGCGTGTCAAGTGGTAACGATTTATGATCTCTTACTCAATGGCTTTTTGGTTTATGCGGTAGAAAATTCTAATTTATGCTAATGTAGCCTACCCATATCCCAACAACCTTATCATAATCCCAAGTTGTTAATGGATGAGGTGATCATCAACTCCTGTCCCTTCCTTTTCCTTTGGTTCAACCTCAAAAGCTTGGAGATGCTACTCTTGCCTTACCTATGTAGGATTCTAGCACAACATTGGCTGCCACTGAGACTTTCCAAAGTGTCACAAGACTATGGTAGTGACTTAACCTAAATTTAATTGTTTTATCTATGCATTATCCTTAAAACTTATCAAACATTGGATGAGTAAATGTGGATACACCCAAAGTCATTTGGTTCAAATAATTATTTGTTGGGACTTAGGATTAATAAGACACTAACCCTCCAGTGGTGTTGGTTGCCAAATGCTGACCACGTTGTTCGGTTTGACCACACAGGTCTTCGACTACGCTGGTCTCCGATCACGTTGCTCAGATCAATCACACAGGTCTCCAACTACGCTAATATCCGACCATGCTAATCTCTAACCATGTTGTCTAGTTCGACCACATAGGTCTCTGACCACGCTGGTCTCCAACCATGTTGGTTTTGACTACAAAGATTTCAACCATGTCAATCTTCGACTACATCAATCTTCGATCAACACGTCAATCTTCGACTACATTGTATCAATCACGTTAGTTCAACCATGTTGGTTTCAACAACGTCAGTTTGACCACACTAGTTTCGATGACACAGATATCCGACCATGTCAATTCCAACTACGACGGTTTGACCACGTTGGTTCGATCACACAGATCTCGACCATGTCAATTCAACTATGCTAGTTCGACCACGCTGGTTTTGATCACACAGATCTTGACCACGTTGATTCGACCTCGATGATCGACCATGTTGGTTCTTGATCACATTGATCTTCGACCACATAGGCCTTTGATCACATTGATCTTCGACCACATAGGTCTTTGATCACATTGATCTTCGACCACATAGGTCTTTGATCACATTGATTCGATCAAGTCGGCTCGACCACATCAGCTCTCGACCACGCAGGTATTCGACTACTAGCGAATGCAGTAGTACCGTGATCTCAACGCCAGTAATTCCGTTCAACGGTAGTACCGCAGAATACATTGTGGTAGTTCTGATTTTTCTAAGAACTGCAGATACTTCAACATATTTTGCAAAATATATTTGAAATTATAATATCATACACACAAGGATCAAACATGATTCCCAACAAGTTGCAAAACACATTTGTATACTTTTAGAATTATGACACAAGGATTATATGAGCTTCAACCATTTGCAAATATAAACCTCATACCACAAGGAATAGGAAACATGAACTTCAAACACTTGTGAAACAATTTGTAATGTATAGCCCTATGTTACAAGGATTCAACACATGAGCCACAACTATTTACAAAGCACATTCGTAAATATAATAATTATGCTACGGAGAGCTAGAGCAAGTGAGGTTGAGCTATCAACATATGATAAGACTCAAGTTACTAGACATGACCACTTTTAATAGTACGACAACCTATATTAGCAATATAGTCTTCCAACCAAACACCAAGAGCAGTAAAAAGCTAGAAACACATCCTTAGCCCTAGATGGCCATACCTTTGCCTTGACTCATAGTCTTGATATGTATCAACTCATGATGCATCCTTTACTTCAACTCTATCAACACATGATGGGTCTTCTCTTGACTTGGTGATCAACTCATGATCATCTACTCTTGGACATGCATCAACTCATGATGCATTCTTCACTTGACTTGATGATCTTCAACACATGAAGTCATCCCCAGTCATCCTTATTTGTAGAATCTAACCTATTCATACAACTTATGGAAAATGTTAGTCACAATCTAATTGTCATCAATTACCAAAACTTCACCATTAATTCATAATAGAGGGACTAGATTTTGCAATCTTCCCCTTTTTGGTAATTCATAATAATTTCAACAAATAATGAGATAGAAATTAAATTTCGAGTATACAACATGTACACAACACTTGTATACTCTAGGGTAAACTTTTTAAGCAAAGCTAACCATTCGATTGTCATGAATCATTCAACCATTAACACATCATGGAGGAACTAGATAATACCTTGATCATGATTATATATAAACTATACAAGCTATGTATTCAAGGGATATGTTTCAAAGTAAAAATCCTTAATATCTAGAAAGATGAACGTGGATCAGTACTAATGAAACATCAAAACATAGAGTAACTTACCCTACATGTGTGCATACTAGAGTATACAATAAAGACATATGCACATAGTTATGTTTGACTATTTGTGGAGTTCAATCTATATTTTGGATCCGAGGAATGCACTAAGATATAAGAATGTGATGTTGCATATATAGCTCTTATAATTTCATCTTTTCATTCAAATGAGACTAAGCAATAACATAATCAATAAATAAGTTAGTCTCATAATTAGATTTGTTATTATCACCAAAACCAACTTAATAGAGTTTGAACTTACAACGTGTCATGGACAAGCCCACGAGGTCTTATAGCTTTTGAGTGGTTTTTTTTGCTTTTCTTAGTAATCACTATTCATTAGACTAACAAGCCACAACCAAAAGTTATAAGCCCCAGCCCAAAAGAACATACCCTATCCATTGCCAGCAGTAGATAGTTATCCGTTCGAAGCTACCTACTACTCCCTTCTTAGTAGCCAAACATATCGGACACATCGACTACATGAAAGCTACTTTCAATCGGGCATATTGGTCTGTCTTTTCACCTTATGGTTTATGGTTTCTTCTGAACAAACAAATGGAGAATCATCACCATTTTTAAGCGGCTTATCAGACAACCTTTTTGAAGCGGCTTATCGACATTCGGTTCGTTCACACAAACGCTCGCCCTAGGACCAAAAGCCATCAGCCGCAGCCGAAAAGAACGCACCCATTATAGAATACGTATGCTAGATTCATCTCATGGTACCAGGTTCTTCCAAATCCTTGCTAGTATATCCTTTTCTTTTTAGACAAGTTGATTAATAAATTACAATTGTAATCAATGGTAATGCTATATACTTCCTCTAGTCAGAAAAGAGTGTTGTCCTAAAATGTGTGCAGTCAAATTATATTAATTTTGACTAAAGGTATTGCTTAAAACCTTTATGATATATAAAAATGATACGAGTGAATTTATCATTAAAAATTCATAAAAGGAATTTATTATGAAAAATACTTTCATAATATTCCACTTTTATCATTTTTTATCGACAGGAGCAGACTATCAAAAACCTGATGTGAAATATATGCAAGTGTATTTTTGTTTTGAAGATCTTGTAATAAGAAACACCATGGTTCGAGTGGATCGGGTACTCAGTTTAAAAGTAGACTTCGAAAATTTAGGAAGTAGCTTTTGGATCTGCTGACGTCATCAGAGCGGCAACCCTATTTTCGTGCGCTGGATATTTGGACAGTGGGCCGAGACCCATGCGCAGTGACAAAGCTGGGCGGGCCAGGTCATGGGCTTGTGGGCCACTCTTATTATGGCCCATGAGCCCATGAGTGAGGGAAAGAAAAAAGAATAAAAGTCCCTACCCCCTCTCGCGAGTCCAGTCCCAACGCCGCGCCCTAATCTAGCTTGCTCCCCAGCCGCCGCCGCTCCAAATCTCCGGTCACTCCCGCTCTCTCTCGTGGAGGTAACCGCCTTCTCCCCCCTGCGATCCAATCCGCTACTGGTGCCACTGTTTCTGCGTGCTTGGACGCGCCACGCACTCGATGTGCTTCTCACTCCCTTCCTCTGTGTTTGGGCAGATGGAGAGGGTGCTCAAGGATGACGCTATCCAGGAGAAGGGCGAGCGCGCCAGGATGGTGAGACACTCCTCTCTGATCCGTTCGGTTTCTCTGTTGGTTTCGGTCGGTGGTGCTTTCCCAGCTGAGTAATGGGTGGTTCTGTATGTTCCATATCATAAACCCTAGTGGTCGCCGCGCGTAGTGGTGTGACTTAGTAGGATCTGTTGGTTTGGTGCGGCCTGCGGGTGCTTTGCAGTTGCACAAGCGCTTTTGCAACTTCTCAGTGTACAAATTAGTTTGAAGAAGCTTTTGTGATGAGAATATGAGATGCACTTTTGTATTTGACCACAAAGGAATGCAGTGCACTGATCCGTGATGCACTCTTTTAGACTGCGAAAGTTACAAGTTGCTTCAGGAATCGTAGTTAAAATGCCCCTGGTCCAAACAGGACCTAAAGAGTCTCATTTTGAGTCTTTTTACCTTTTTTGTTCTACGGCTTTCTTGTTTATCGTGTCCTGTAATTTCATCTCCTTTCAGGCATCATTCGTTGGTGCTATGGCAATTGCAGACTTAGTGAAGACCACATTGGGACCGAAAGGAATGGTATGCTCCTTAGTGTTTGAAGTACTACTACTACATCATTTTGCTAATGTGTTCACAACGAAATTTTGCACTTTGTATAGAACATGGCAGCCATTCAATGATAGAGTACTTTTCAACAATTTTACATGTGACCTTGTTTATGATCAGGACAAGATCCTGCAATCAACTGGCAGAGGGCGGAATGTTACTGTCACAAATGATGGGGCAACAATTTTGAAGTCTCTTCATATCGACAACCCTGCTGCAAAGGTCCTTGTTGGTATCCTTTCATTTGAATCTGTTGCTTGATGATTTTCATGCTAAGCTGGCACAGTGATAGAGTTTTCTAGATCTGGTATTATATGTATTGTATAGCTTCTCTGGATCTCATTTGATCTGTTTGTTGTATTAATGTTCTTTCTGATGCAAAGAAAGTTTAGTCCTTAATGAGTGTTAGACATCTCAAAAGTTCAAGATGATGAAGTTGGTGATGGAACAACTTCTGTTGTTGTTTTGGCTGGAGAACTTTTGAGGGAGGCTGAAAAGTTGGTTAACATGAAAATTCATCCGATGACTATTATTGCAGGTAATCCTCGTTCTTTCGGGCATAATATGCTTTTCATGCTAACATCATTTTTAAACACAATTATTCAATATGTCACCCTAACATTTGAAAATTGGGTAACTTAAGTAATGACCACTTCAGGACACGTAAATTGGTCTTGCTTGAGTAATGGTATAGTAACAAATCACGCGGATCAATCAGACATATGAAGTCTGAAAAATGGGTTTTCATGTTTAAATACTTTATTGAAATGCAGCTTGCTCAGTTTAGGCTACTTTTAGATTTTTCAAGACTGTACCCAGAAAAAAGTGTGAATGTAGTTTACTTATGCATTGATGCTGTGTTGGTGATGGACAACTATTGTATTTGCCTTTGTTTTCTGTTCTTTCATTTCTAATGTCATTTGGTTTGCCTGTTTTATACTGAGATGATACACATTCTGGAATACTGTCTGCAGAGCTGTGACTAATCTTGAGGTTACACATACACATCTCTAATGCTTCATTTCTTCATGAAACATTAGGTTACAGAATGGCTGCTGAGTGTGCTAGAAATGCTTTGCTACAGAGGACTATGGACAACAAAGAAAATACAGGTGACTTATTTTTCATATATGGTTATATAACTACATTTAAACTTTTTCATTATGGTAAGACTTATCTTTCTGCTAGTAATTAATGATGTGGAACAAATTTCAAATTTAAGTTTGAATTAACCCTTTTCTTGACATAGAGATATATATATTTTTTGGTCCTCTAAATCTCACTTCCTGGGGTCCTAGCACATAGGATATGGCAATATTGAAATATAGTTATGTTGGTTGAGAATAATTGTCAGTCTAATGTATCGATCCAATTGCACTTCTTCTCATGCTTTATGTTTTATCTCAAGAATATGCCACCATGCAAATTGGTCTGACAATAAATCTCCTTTGGCACTGCAGATAAGTTCAGATCAGATCTCATGAACATTGCTATGACCACCCTTAGTTCAAAGATACTCTCCCAGGACAAGGAGTACTTTGCTGAGCTTGCGGTTGATGCTGTCCTAAGGCTTAAGGTATTCAAATAGTTGGGTCAAAGTTGGTGATATATCTTGTTATTAAACTTCTGTTTCTATTTGTGGGATGCTGTTTGAAATATAGTTCATGGTTGTTCAGTCATGTAGTCACATGATGTTGTAAGAATATTGATTGATTTGCACCATTCTGGTGGCAGGGTAGCACCAACTTGGAAGCAATTCAAATTCTGAAGAAACCTGGAGGATCTCTTAAGGATTCCTTTTTGGATGAAGGGTATGTTCTGTCACAAGCTGTCTTGTGGGAAACTCTGTTCTTTCTTATCCCAACTTTTGATGACCTTTAACCTGTTAGCTTCTAATCAGGTATTAGTGTCTTCTATGTAGTTTACCAATTAACAGTGTGCACTCTTGTGCAAATACTACGAGTACTTGGAAACTCTTGTATACCAGTTTTCAACTGACACAACCATGATGCTAATACTGCTAGTGACTTCTGTTTTGTAGGTTCATTCTTGACAAGAAAATTGGCATTGGGCAGCCAAAGCGAATTGAGAATGCCAAAATTTTGGTTGCGAACACTGCTATGGACACAGATAAAGTAAAGATTTATGGGGCACGTGTCCGGGTGGATTCAATGGCTAAGGTTGCAGACATTGAAGCTGCTGAAAAGCAGAAAATGAGAGAGAAAGTTCAAAAAATCATTGCTCATGGAATCAACTGCTTTGTCAACAGGCAGTTAATCTATAACTTCCCCGAGGAGCTTTTTGCTGATGCTGGCATACTCGCAATTGAGCATGCTGACTTTGAGGGCATTGAACGGCTGGCTCTTGTCACTGGTGGTGAGATTGCATCAACATTTGACAACCCAGAGTCTGTTAAGCTTGGGCACTGCAAGGTCATTGAAGAGATTATGATTGGGGAGGACAAGCTGATTCATTTCTCTGGGGTTGAGATGGGGCAGGCTTGCACCATTGTCCTGAGAGGAGCAAGGTATGTCTTCTTTGTGTAGCTCCTTGCCATGTAGGATAATTTTCTGATGTTTAGGCATTTTCTGTGCCATATATTGAATACGTGTGTTTTTGTTGTGTACAGTGAGCATGTGCTTGACGAGGCTGAGAGGTCCTTGCATGATGCTTTATGTGTGCTTTCCCAGACAGTAAATGACACCCGTGTCTTATTTGGGGGTGGATGGCCTGAGATGGTGATGGCCAAAGAAGTGGATGAACTTGCAAGGAAGACCCCTGGGAAGAAATCTCACGCCATTGACGCCTTTTCACGTGCCCTGCAAGCCATCCCGACAATCATAGCTGACAATGCTGGTCTGGATAGTGCTGAGCTGATCTCTCAGCTCCGAGCTGAGCACCACAAGGAGAATAGTGCTGCCGGAATTGACGTCATCACAGGCAGCGTAAGTTCATGGAGATATCAAGTTTCTGTTGTATAGTTGTACTGAGCTTGGAACTAATATGATGATCTGCAGGTCGGAGACATGCAAAAGCGGGGGATATCGGAGGCGTTCAAGGTGAAGCAAGCCATTCTTCTGTCGGCCACCGAGGCGGCTGAGATGATCCTCAGGGTTGACGAGATTGTAACCTGCGCCCCACGCAGGAGAGAGGATAGGATGTGATCATTCACACCCGCGGGAGGGGGGGGGGGGGGGGTCACGAGTGTTTTAAGTTGATTCCATTTTCGGGTGTCTGTTGACCCCTAAGCAACTGTTATCTTTTTGTGTGGAACCTGCGTATGTGTGCTACAAGTGTCTATCTAGGCTTTGGTTGCAATGCCGTAGCATCTGGTGGCTGTTGTGGAATGTGCAGGGTGCCTCTTGACATTTCTGTTAGTTCTGTTACGACTGAAGGTTGAATTCTCAACATACAAATTGATGATTGATCCCGTAGCTGCAGACTGCCGGGCATGACCAAAATTGTAGGATGCTTGGAGCTCTAATTCAGAAGAGACGAGGCCTCAAGCGAACTTGCTTGGATTTGTGTCGCTACCACAGCTAACCCAGCAGGCAGTTACAGGATTCGTGACTTCTCCGGTCGATCGGTCGGTGGGTGGTTTTGGGATTTTGCTGCTGCTAACCAGTAATACCAATCCCTCCCATAAGCTGCTTGAGATGCCGAGATCCCTCCCATAAGCTGCCTGAAGGTCCATTTAAAATTTGAAATCGGGCACATTTGCTTTGATTAGCGTATTATTCTAGGATATATATGCATTTAGATCAGAATGAAGTTTACATTGTGCGTCACATGTCAGCAGTTTTACAAATAGGCTAGGCATTGTGCTTTGTCTGTCATTTCCCCCCTACATACTGCTCGTGTTATCCGCCTTTTTTTTGTACAGTAGCCTTGTTGCATTGTGTCTCAATGCTCCTCGCTGACATCTATTGCGGTTAGGAGGTAGCTTGTTGCTTCGTACGACGATCTTCCTCATCAAAATCTGGTATAAATTATTAATGGGTGGTTCCCATTCATATGATCTTTATCATGCAGCGCCATTTGGGATATCGTCTGCAGAGTTGGCACAAGTCCTTTTTCTTCTGAATAGAAACTTGAGGACAACAGAACTTTCGCGGTTTTTAAGGCCAAGATATCGAGACTGCCATGCTGTGACAGCAAAGAATTGTGTTTCGGGAACCCGTAGGTGCTCAAAGCAAAGTGCTCTGCAATTTGACAACTGAACCTCTTATCAGCTCCTGCAGACCAGCAGAATCTCCATCGCCAAAGAGGCAAGGATCACCAGGGGCGAAGGCAGAAAAACTAGGCATTGGGGTCACTAGGCCACTAGAGTATGAACTAACTGTAGTAGTAATAGAGTACAATTCACACCATGTAACGATTGAAAAATCTCACACCAAAAGATTACATAATTCATCATGCCATCAGTAAAAAAGCAAGTGCCAAACCAATTGGAACCTATCTGCATTTTATGCCATCAGTAAAAAAGCAAGATTACATAATTCATCGCTGACATCTATTGCGGTTAGGAGGTAGCTTGTTGCTTCGTATGACGATCTTCCCCATCAAAATCTGGTATAAATTATTAATGGGTGGTTCCCATTCATATGATCTTTATCATGCAGCGCCATTTGGGATATCGTATGCAGAGTTGGCACAAGTCCTTTTTCTTCTGAATAGAAACTTGAGGACAACAGAACTTTCGCGGTTTTTAAGGCCAAGATATCGAGACTGCCATGCTGTGACAGCAAAGAATTGTGTTTCGGGAACCCGTAGGTGCTCAAAGCAAAGTGCTCTGCAATTTGACAACTGAACCTCTTATCAGCTCCTGCAGACCAGCAGAATCTCCATCGCCAAAGAGGCAAGGATCACGATGGCACTTCGTCAGGCACTGTGATGTTCAGAAGGAGAGGTGATGCGGCCAGAATCAAAGCCCTCCTCTAGGTTGATGAGACAGACTGCTGGTATGCTCTGTGTTGGTGGCGCCCTTGCTTTCCTGGGTGCTCTGCCTCTGCCGCCTTCACTATGGTCAGTTGGTCACTGTCCCTAACCATCAATTTTTTTCCTTACATTTCAACATTTGTTATAATGCATCTTTGATCATATCATCAGTAGTTATCAAGGTTATGGATCTCATTGTGTTGCTATCCAGATATAACCGTATTTTTTCTAGTGTTAGTCCTCTGAAGCGACTCAGACCTCAAACCGTTTTGCTGACCCAATGTTTACTCTGTAGGTCCAAGAATAACAGTTCCAAGGAGTCTGAGGTGGGCGTCATGTGGAGCAACCTCTATGAGCTCAACCGCAGCCATGCTTGTGCGGCTTTTCAGCCCGGCGAGGATATGAGCTGGTACCTCTAGGATCACTGGATCAGCACTGGTCCGAGATCCCGGACCTAGCTCAAACCTACGATCCTTTAAATACTAGCAATCCAGTTCAGTTAGGGTTGGATCTAGCGGTAAAAGCAGCATGCAACAGAAGCAGGAGGTGGTGACGAAAGTAGGCGCCCGTTGGGCGGGATTGCGATTGCGCTTGGCGAGGCTCTGGTGAAGATGGCGCGAGGGAGCCTCCTGCGCGGGCTGGCGGCAGAGAGGCCCAGCTGACTGCCAGGCTGCAAGCAGGGGTTTTTCACCCCTTCAGGGATTTTATTTCTACTGTTTTAAGAAAAAAGGATTTTCCACTTGAAAAATAAATAGGGAGAACAACATGCTACCATCAAATTAACTCGATTCCTGCTGACGACATGATTGCTGATGACCATAGTAGCTGGAAGTAAATTGTCAAAGGATTCATGGATGTCAAATTTGAAATGCCCTGGAAAATTTCAAAATGTTTTTGAATTTTCCCGAATTTTTGAGTGAATTTTGAAACCTTTCCCAATTTGGGAAACTCCCGGCAAAATCTGCTTTTATTTCTCGGCTTTTCGCTTTCTCAGCTGGTTGGCGCCTCTTCCCTTTTCTGCCTCCTCCCTCTGCCTGCGCCTGCGCCCGCGCGCGAGAGCGCTCCGCCCATAGTTTCACCTCACCGACCTCGCCGCGCTGTCGCCGTCCGGCTGCAGCCATGCTGTGTTGTCGTTGACTGCATCGCCTTGTCCTCTCGCGGTCCCACTCGTCAGCCTCTGCTCCCTTCTCCCTCCTCCGCGTGTTGCGCTGCCACCCATTCTTGCAGTTGAGCTGCCCCCGCGCGCCATCACTTGCCGTTCACCATAGCGCCGCCCCATCCCATGGAAGCGATGCCCCGTCACTCTCTCAGCCCGTCCGTGTCACCTGCCAGCTCCGTAGCTCGCCCATCTCGCGCCCACACCCCGCCTCGTGCAGCGCCAAACCACCCTCTCGCCGCCCACTCTCCTCTCTTCTTTTTAAGCCCGGCTAACCACACCAAAGCCTCCGCACCACTCTCTAGTCTCCACCAGAGCTGGCGATTGGAGTTTGAGCCACCGCATCACCGTCGGCGAGCTTCCTTAGCTCCGGTGATCCCTCGAGCTCAACTCCTTCATTTCTTGTCTAAGGTTCAATTGCATTCGCTAATACAATCTCCTTTGCTTCTTGATCTTGCTGGTGAACTCCATTGGCTGAGAGTTTTGCTCTCCTGCCCTATCGGCGGAGCTCGCCGTCGGCCGAAGGGAGGCCACCATGGACAGATCGGCAGAGAGCTCCTCCGCTCAAGCCACCATCGCTATTGTGATCCCCTCACCTCAGAGATGCTCAAAACCCCACCAATTTTCCCGGAGCGCCGCTAATGACCTCTGGTGCCAGAAAATAGCCACCGGCTTCTCTTCAGCCGTTCACCGCTGTTGAACCTCACCTTCCGTCCCAAATCCCCAAAACGGATTCCTCATCCCCTAAGGTACCCCGTACTACCTCTGGATTCCGCTGGAAGGTACCGCCAGTGCTGTTCCGCTCACACCGTCGCTCTCTGCCTCACGACGAGAACGACGGGCGGGAGGTTGATGACGACGACGTGGGTGCATCAGAGTTGCTCACATTTTTGTCGTCTAACCTCAGCCACCGGATGGCTCCTTTCTGTGGCCGTCTGATCCCACTTGCTGCTTTCAATCCAGAGCGTTCGCCTGCGCTGCATCACCACCGCCTGCGCTGGCTGCGTGTCGGCCATCTAGCAAGGGAAGGCGCGTGTGTACTTGGCTTCGGCCGCATGCGCACTGGGCCGAGGCCGCGCGGCCTGCTCGACCGTGCATGCCGTTTTCCTCCCCGGGCCGCACTGTTGCTGTAGGCCGGCCCGACACTATTCACAAGAATATTCAGGGATTTTCCTTTTCCAAAAATCCAGAAAATCAAATAAAATCCCAGAAAATTCCCAAAATACACCATTTTGATCATTTCGATGCCACAAACCCATTTTTGACCTCCAATCCACCCAAATTCTCTCCAGAAAAATTCAAAAACCCCTCTTTTGAGTTTTGTTGCATTTTACTCTTTTTTAATTAGGTTATTTTTTCTCGCTTGATCAGGCTCAAGCCGGACTTATATTATTTTTGTGTGTTTGCGCTAGCACTGGAGTATTCGGAGGCGACAGTTCAATGACAGGACCAAGGAACCAGGGTTTACGAAGTCGCCGAGCTCGTAGAGTACCAAGGCAAGTTACAAATCCTTGATCATATTGGAATCCCATGCCATTTAAATTATGTATTTAGGGTATTTGCATTACTATTATTTGTGAATTGATAATTGCTTAAAATAAAATGTCTAGAATGACCTGTTAATTAGGTATTTCCTACCACCGATAAATACCATGTTAAATTGTAGCCATACCCTTGACAGCCTTAGAAATATTTAAAATATTGTATAAATAATTGTAGTATACCTCATGCAAAGTTTTACACTACTAAGATGGAGGCCGCAGGCCGATAGATTTAGAAAACTGGGAACTAGGGTAGAGGAGCTGTGGGGCACCACGGGACGGTCTTCGCCCACCACTTTACCCTAGGGAGGAGGTTGGTTGCCTCGTGGTAAGGACTAAACCCTTGCGCTGAGCAAATGACATAATGATCGCTCAACCACAGGTTAACTTGTCAACCCTGGTTTAGTAGCTGCTCAACTCGAGTGAAACTCTACATTGGGAGTTGGTATGTGGATCGGTAAATCCATACAAAACAACGATTGGTCTCCACAATTCGGGCTTGGCGTTTTGTGTGGGCCAGCGGATACCCGAAGTTGTGCGAGTCCCTACCTATCGGGTAGAATGTATACAAGAATGGAGCAGTGAAACGACCTGGTTCCTTAACTCAGTCATGAGGGTTAAGTATGCTTGTGGGTAAAGTTGGGCAACTCTGCAGAGTCAATTAAATGGTATTCGAATATGCTGTGCTTCCAATTAATGGAGCTGTGTCTATTGGGTGATTCCAGCAGCGAGGCATAAGTAGTTTTCACAAGTGTTTTAAATTGAGTAGTTGGATAATCAACTTTGAAAGAAACCCCCTAATCTTTAGGAGCAGTCTTTGGTTTTGGGTTTTCAAAAATGTTTACAAATAAAAGTGCATCCACCAAAGTTAATAAAACAAGTATACTCCCATCCTTTGGTGATCCGTGCATTTAGCTAAATTAGTGTTTCCCCTTGTCACTTGCTCAGCTGTTTGGCTCACGACTTGCTAAACCCCTTCATAATATCAAGAAGCTGGTGAAGGCTTGGCCGTCGAGGACGCCCCAGAAGAACTGCTCTTCGATGAGGATTTGTGGTTCTAGGTCTCGTTTGCGCTCGAGCTTCCTGGTGTTTTGTGTAATGTAATATATTTTGGGATTGCATGCCCGCTGTAGAAAAACCGGTTGGTAAACCTTATATTGTAATATAAGTTGGCCTTTTGCTGTAAGCATGGTCTGTTGTGATATTCTCTTGCTCGACGCTTCGTAACTAGCCAGTCTTGGGGTAGTTGCAGGACGTCGAGTCCTGGTGCCCCTGGAAACGGGGGCGTTACAAAATTGTTCATCGAAATAAAATTAGAGGAATTTTATTTATCTCCAACCCAGCCCAGTTTCAATATCTAGCATAGGTGTTGACATTGTTTTCTGGGTAGATCGGTATGGCAAAAACCATCACGGGGAAAATTTGGTCAAAATTTCACCTGAGAAGAACAAAACTAGAACTAACTCATCTTCGCAAAAAAGAATGAAATTATTTATGAATGTTAACCACGTCTTCTACACACTCAACATCGGTGAGAACTGGAGTAGAGGGTAGGGAGGGCAGGCTGTAGAATGACCGAGTTGCGGCCGACGGCTAGGTTCCTAGCGGCTACCCTGCATAGTCCCTATGAGAAATTAATACACATTGCCACCCTTTTAGTCCTTGTTTGGAATGCAGAAATTTTTTTCGATTCCTGTGGAATCTGAACTATTTCCCACAAAATTCCTACGTAACAAGTGCTTAGATGTAACATCCTGAAAAATGTAAATTTGAAGATGTGAAGCTTTTGAGTTATTTTTGCAATATATTTCATTTGAATTTGGATTTTAT
This sequence comes from Dendrocalamus sinicus, assembly GCA_036346575.1. NCBI lineage: Eukaryota > Viridiplantae > Streptophyta > Magnoliopsida > Poales > Poaceae > Dendrocalamus > Dendrocalamus sinicus. Next base: position 3,658,560 of record CM070658.1, read on the forward strand.
GAGGTTTTATCTGAAAATTTGGTGAAGGTTCCAAAAGATAAAAAGAATAAAAAAGGAACAAACATATTTAATAACATAGAATTACAAATTTAAAGGAAGAATCTAAAAAGATGAACCATAAAAGATAGGGAGAGAATTGGGTTTAAACATAAAATCTCATTTTTGAAAATAATGGTATGAATAGCAAGGAAGCAAACAAAATTGCAAAATGCCAACATGCATACACACACACACACATGGATACATAATAAAAACTTTGGCACCTATAAAAATTAGTGCTAAAAATATAAAATATAAAGCTAGGAGAGCAGGAAAGAAATTAAAAAGAAAAGGGGGGGGGGAAATGAAACCAGGCCGACCATCACCCCGGCCCAGCCCCACCTCTCCCCGCTCCCACCCCGTGTGGCCCAGCTCCTGTGCACGCACCACGCCAGCCCAGCCGCCTCCTCCGCCTTATCCCTCTATCGCACGGGCCCTGCCTCCACCCGCGTCCGTCTCCCTGGCCAGCGGGCCCGACCCGCGTGCCCCTCTCCTTCTCCCTCTTCCCCCTTTCCCGCATGCCCGGCTCACCTCCTCCGCTCATCGCCGGTCAAAAAGCCGGGTGACCTGGGGCGCACGACACGGCCGACGTGCGGGGGTTCCTTGAACTGTGCGACCATAACCCGCCGTCCGCTGTCGCCGGTGACACGCCGCCTGCCAGGCGCAGCCCGACAGCGCCGATGACCCGATGTGCGCGCACGATTCCGCCGCAATTGACCAAGCCCGATGCCTATAAAACTTGGGGAAACTCCGTAGCAAATCGCCACACTCTCCTCTCCATTCCACCGAAAATAATCGGATTTTTGCGCACAGAATCCCGCCGGCGAGCTCCTTCGTCCCCAACTCCGGTGATCGAGCTCCCCGCCGAACCACACCACGGGAGCTCAATTCCTTGCGCCCACACCATCTCCGACTCACCGCAAGGCTATCCCCGGCCTCACCCGAGCTCCCAGTCGCCTGTAGTTCGCCGTCACTGAGCACCTCTCCGAATCGCCGCCGCCGCATGCTGCCAACCCAGCTCCGGCACCTCTTGGTCTCGACCGACGACTTCCTCAGGACCTCGGCGTCGCATTTTGGTTGTTACCCAACCCACTTCGACCACCCTTCGCCGGCGACGCCACCGCCTTCCTTCGGCCCGAACTTCCTCTGCCCGGCCCTCTCCACTAGTGGGTTCAAAAGGTAAACGCCCCCTATATGGGTAAGAAACACCGAACGGTTCCCCTGGCTAGCAGCGCTAACTCTCTTTCCCCCTGGCTCCCTCGGCACGCGTTTGAGCCCCCAGCTCCGCAGCGCTAAGGTTGAGCCTTTCTTTTAATTTCTCGCGCTAACAGCCGGGCCCCACTCGTTAGTGGCTACCAGTCTGCGAGGCCGCTGACATCTGGGTCCCACCTGACAGTACTGTCCGCTGGCATGTGGGTCCAGAGCCCAAAGGGTCCCACCTGTCAGTGACCGATAGCACCTGTGGCCACTGACAGAGGGGTCCCACTTGTCAGAGATCGTGCATCGTTGGTCTCACTGACATGAGGACCCCACCTGCCATAGACACAAAGGTATAAAAAGATAAAAGAAAAGAATAAAATCTAAAATATGCAGTAGGACCCACTTGTCAGAGATTTCATATTTTCTGGATTTAATTAAACTGATAACTTTGACTAAGCATAACTTATTCATTTTAACTCCAAATTGAATGAAACAAATTTCTAAATTCATATAAATTCAAGATCTATCCAATGGAACTGAAACCATAATTTTTAGAGTTCATTTGAATTTCTGGTAATGTTTTGTTTGATTTGCTGCTTTTCTTTTTATATGAATTTTGCGCACGATAAATAGCGTACGAGGCTCAAGAGGAAGAGGCCGAGGTAGCCACTCTAGAAGCTCAAGAAAATCAAGACCCAGATCACTGTGACCAAGGCGAGTTAACACTTTGACCATGTTGAACCCATGTTTATGCAAATTTAATTTCTCTTAAATTATTAACATGCATGCTGCTATTTTCATGTGGTAAATTATATTCACTTTTAAAGATGTTAGTGATACACCTAATATTGTGCTTGTTAGTAATAATCCGTTGAAAGTTTGGACATATGAACCTTGTTGCCCTAGCAAAATTAAAATGGTGTATCTTTTGCAAATAAGTCCATATAAATATTGCATTGCTTAGTATGGCTAGATACTTGGGGGTACATAAATACTCCAAAATTTTTTCACTTGCAATTATGAAATGATCTGGGCAGTCTTGGTGGGAAAGACTAGAGTATGTGGATATGTTATTTTACATTCTCAAAAAACCCCAATATTGCTGTAATACCTGGGTGGATGGTTTGGGGCTGGTATGAGGTGCAATGGGCGCACAAAATGTGAAATGTGGTAGAACCATCCAGGTAGCCCTAAGGACCGAATCTTGTCATGTTATCCCGTGTAAAATAGTGCAACCACAAGTCTGTAAAATACAACTTGGCTAAGTAGCTTTATTGAAACTCCCAGACTCATCTCACCGGTAGTGGTTAGGTGTGGGTAATGCAAGGACAAGGAGGCCTGAAGGGACACCAAGTGGAGGGTGAAGTTTCCCAGCTGTTCTAAGCGTTGCGGGGAGTAGAGCCCGGCTGCGTTAGTAACCGTGGGAAACATCCCGTGCAACGTATGGGACCCATCGCAAGTGGGAGCAGTCCATAGAGTGAGATGACAAAAGGTGCTCGATATTCTGAACAGTCACTGTGACGGCCTGCTCAACCACATGATAAAGGAATCGTGTGGGGCAACGAGTTGGTTGTCTCTTGTGGTGAAAGTGTACAAACTCTGCAGAGACAAAACTATTCGAATAGTCGTGCCCACGGTCAAAGGCAGACATGGGGACTTAATTAGATATAGTTCTATTTCGAAAATCTTTGTGGGTGATAATGGAAAAGTGTAAGGACTGCAGATGGTCCTGATTTGAATTGTCCTGGGTGTCGTCCCAGCGGTAAGTTAAGCGGCTATAACGCTAAAAAATGATATATGGTGCAGATGCCATGTAACGGTGGATGGAATCTGTGTCGATTATAAGATAGGTTTACTTCACAAATTTAACATGAGTTTAAAATTGCTAGGTTTTAGGGATTTATAAGTAATTGTATTCAAAAGCACTCTATGCAAAATAAAATGAGCCCAAGCTTTCCTTTGATAAAGCTGAGCATGTTAAATATTGCATTCTGTGTGTTGGCTCGCTGAGCACGGTGGATTTGTGCTCACACTCGCAATACCCAAAACAGAGACGCAGGATCACTATGCCCATGACGACACTCCGGCAACTGAAGGGAGGAGCAACGAAGGAAACTAGGGCATAGCTTACGCTTTTCTTGGACCTAGACAAGTTGATATAAGGCAATGTGTGCTCGTATATTGTTGGAGTCTCGGTAATATATTATGCACACATTACTCATTAGTCGTTTTCCTGTGGTTGTGGTTTCACTTTTACTGTCGTTCTCCGCTACTTAATTATTGTAATGAATACATTTGGCCTAGGTGGCCCTTTTGTAACTCTCACCCGATGTGGTGCATTTTAATTCTGTAATATTATTAATATTCATGCGATGTATGATGTGATTCAGCAATGTACCTGTGTGCACTATCTACTGATCCAGGGAATAGTACCGCAAAACACAGTGGATTCTGGATTGAAAAATCCGGGTTTGACAGAGCTGGTATCAGAGCATACGACTGTAGGGTAAAAGCCTTAGAACAGTACTAGGATGGGTATAGGATCGCAATATTTAAGAACTTATAAAAATGAAATTGAAAATATAGCATACTACCTCCTTTTTGTATCCTTCCTAGATCTCCTCTGCTCTACCTTTCATTAGTATTTTTGAAAAATCACTAACACGGGTATTTTAACCTACAGATGCAGGCATGGCAGATGAGGCCAACTGGGATTGCCTAGCCCATGGAGTTTATGAGGGGGAATTCACCAGTATTTTACGTAAGCTCCTGCATTATTTGGGCTATAAGGAGCAGCCCATATATCGTGGCCTTAAGACCATGGAAGGAGGAGAAGAATCATGGATGACGGAGATATTCATCCACGCCAAGAGTGAACAAGACCCGCCACATGTTTTCAGGACAGAGCACCAGAGGAGCACTCTGCGGGCGGCAGTATAGGACGCTGCACGTCTAGCCGCCGTACGGCTATGTGATTTATACAAGACCACCCTGCGGCGCACTCCCTACTGCTACCATCCAATGCGCCGGGAAGGAGCGCGATATAATTCGACTTACATGCCGACCACCGAGGATGACCCTAAGCTCACGTATCTGGTCGACCTCACCAGAGCTATGGGGGTGGCTCACACTGACGCCCTGGAGGAGATCACCACCCTCCGGCAGCACCTAGTCTCCAGACACACCGAGGTGGCGACACTCCGAGAGCAGCTCGCCCAGTGCGAGAAGGCTTTGGCAGAGGCCAAGGCAGAGGCAGCAGCCGCCCACGCCCAGCACCAGCATGCCAGCACACCAGTTGCAGCACCATCACCACCCCAGTTAGGAGCAGGAGGCTCCCGGACGAGACGCACCGCGCGCATGAGCGTGCGGCCCCCAGGACCTCAGTCTGCTCTTCGACGGGGAGGGCGTCGCCGTAGATGTAGCAGATCACGTTCCCACTCTGACTCCGATCCTTCGAAGTTTAGTGGCAGCCGATCTCGCTCCCAGTCGCCGAACTACAGCCCTTCCTGTCCCGGTGCGAGCTTTATGGAGGAGTAGGTAGAGTAGCGCCGTACTTGTCATGTGTGGTGCAAGTACTAGTTCCTGTATTATAGTATGATGTACTAGTCTTTTGGTATTGTAGTCGTTATCCTGTCGAACCTTAATATATTGTGTAACCGTAAAGTCTAGCCTAAAAGCTGGCTATGTGGATGTTTGTGTGCTTAATGTACGGCTAGACATAGGCCTTATGTCGAAATTGCTTTGTCGTTTGTCTTAACGTTTTCCTCTATGATGTGGGTTGGTACCCTTCTTTTTATCTGTCTAGCATTAGTACTAAATGGCAAAGCTCTAACTATAGATGGCCAGTCAAAGGATCACAAAGGCTCAGGCCAATGCTAACCTCAACCAAACCAAGGTAGACTCAACCCAAGGAGCCTTGCCTGAAAGGCGGGGCAGGAACCAGAATCAAGGCGATAACCTTCCGTCCCCTCCAGTTAACCCCACTATGGCTCAAGTCATGGCGCAGCAGACTCAGTTGTTGCAAGCCATTTATGCTGGACAACAAGGAAGCTCTAGTGGGCATAGAGCAGATTTGGCTGACTTTCAAAGAACGCGGCCACTTACCTTTTCATCAGCAGACGAGCCACTCGAAGCCAAAGATTGGCTTCGGGACACAGAAAGGAAACTGCGCTTGGCTAAATGCGCAGATGAAGATAAAGTGGTATTTGCCACGCACCAGCTGCAGGGAGTTGCGGCGGCATGGTGGGAAAATTACCTGGCTGCCAGAGGCCAAGAAGATGCCACTACAGGAAATGACATGGAAGCCATTCCCTGGTCGGAATTCAAAACAGCTTTCAAAGCCAATTTTGTCCCAGTAGGAGTAATGTGAATGAAGAATGAATTTCGCACCCTCAAGCAAGGGAACCAGTCAATAAATGAATATCTTACCAAGTTCACACAACTGGCCCGCTATGCCCCGAAGGATGTAGCGGATGAAGAAGAAAAGATTGATAGGTTCTTTGAAGGGATGAGCGAAGAGTTAAGGGTACAACTGATAATTCAAGACTTCACCAGCTTCCATCAGCTAGTGAACTAAGCTTTAATTTTGGAAAATGAAAAGAAGAATTTAGAAGCCAGCCGCAAGCGGAAGCTGTCAGTTCAGCGACCACAAGGGAGGTTCATTCAAAAGTTCTTCAACAACCCCTCATTCTCAAAGCCTAATAAGTCCAAGACTTTGACATCAATATCTCGACCAAGTGGAAGTTCTTCTCAAGCTCCACGCACAGGTGGTCAGTACACTGGCTCAAATCCTATTGGTGAAGGAAATCAAATGGCAGAGAAGACACGGATTCAGACTTCTTTTTTCAAATAGCCCTTGGTGGTATGCAGATTCATTGAACGAAGAAGCACCCAAGCCTTGCTTTGTTTACCTGTCCTATCGTATCGAATAAGGTTTCCTAGCCTAGCCCATCTCGGTGTCTGCTACCGAAAGAGAGAATCGGTCTAAGGGCAGCTTAAAACCAGCCCAACCTCTTCATGGTCACATCCCCTTTTCTGACGCTTTTATTGTTATAGACCACTCACTACCCCTTTCCGGCCAATATCAATTGCTACAGTTGTGGGGAGAAGGGACATTTTGCTAGCCGGTGCCCACACAAGCAAAGTACTTCCACCCGCAGCCAAGCTTCAGTACCCAACAAGGGGCAGCAGGCCTCGCAAACTAGCAAGAATACTTCAGCACCAAACCACGGCCGAGTTAATCATATCACAGTTGAGGAAGCCCAGGAGGCCGTGGGAGTTCTTATGGGTACGTTCTCTGTTAAGTCCATACCAGCACAAGTATTATTTGATTCAGGAGCTTCGCATTCATTTATATCTAAGGGGTATGCTGATAAATTGGGATTACCTGTCTATACTCTAAAGAAACCATTGGTGCTTTACTCACCAGCGGGTATAATCACTGCTACCCTGGTATGCCCAGGGGTGACAATTACCATGGAAAGATGTGATTTTCTAGCAGACCTGATAGTACTAAGCTCCCAGACCCTGGATATTATATTAGGAATGGATTGGTTAGTTAGATACCAGGGAATCATAGAATGTGCCACCAGGACAGTGAAATTAACCAAGTGCCCCGGAATGACCATAAATGTAAAAGTGGACCGACCATATCGGTGGGGACGTGCAATCTACTATTGTGAAGACATACCTCTAGAAGGAATGATAGTAGTGCAAGAATACCCTGAAGTATTTTCTGAAGAACTGCCAGGCATGCCCCCAGATAGAGACCTAGAATTTGTTATCAACTTGAAGCCGGGAGCTGCTCCAGTTTCCAAGAGGCCTTATAGGATGACAGTAAAAGAGTTGGAAGAATTGAAGAAACAACTGCAGGAATTGCAGGAAAAAGGATTTATCAGACCTAGTTCCTCACCTTGGGGATCTCCGGTATTGTTTGTAAAGAAGAAAGATGGTACTGCTAGGATGTGTGTGGATTACCGAGCCTTGAATGAGATGACCATCAAGAATAAGTACCCTCTTCCCAGAATTGATGATCTGTTTGATCAACTTGGTGGAGCCACAGTATTCTCCAAGATAGATCTGAGGTCGGGCTATCATCAGCTAAAAATTAGGGCTGAAGATATACCCAAGACAGCTTTTACCGCTAGATATGGGCTGTATGAATTTAAAGTCATGTCTTTTGGATTAACTAATGCCCCAGCCTATTTTATGAATCTGATAAGCAAGGTATTTATGGAGTATTTGGACAAATTTGTCGTGGTCTTTATCGACGACATCCTTATATACTCCAAGAATGCAGAAGAGCATGCGAAACATCTGCGCCTAGTGCTGGAGAAGCTAAAGGAGCATCAGTTATATGCAAAATATAGCAAGTGTGAATTCTAGCTGAGTGACATCAGTTTCTTGGGACATAGTATCTGCAGGACGAATATCAGTTGATCCCGCCAAAATAGCAGCAGTAATGGAATGGAAGCAGCCCACCTCTGTCACTGAAGTGAGGAGTTTTCTTGGATTGGTGGGATACTACAGAAGGTTTATAGAGGGGTTTTCCCAAATTGCCAGGCCAATGACTCAACTACTCAAGAAGGAGAAGAAGTTTGAATGGACCAGGGCATGTGAACAAAGCTTTCAAGAGCTGAAGAAGAGATTGACTACCACTCCTGTGCTAGTCCTGCCAGATGTACGCAAAGATTTTGAGGTGTACTGTGATGCCTCACATCAAGGGCTTGGAAGCGTACTAATGCAGGGAGGCAAGGTTGTGGCATATGCATCCAGACAACTTCGCCCTCATGAAGTTAACTACCCCACCCACGACCTGGAATTAGCATCAGTGGTGCATGCATTGAAGATTTGGAGGCATTATCTGATAGGTAATCATTGTGACATATATACTGATCACAAGAGCCTCAAGTACTTCTTCACCCAGTCCCACCTTAACCTGAGGCAGAGAAGATGGCTGTAATTGATTAAGGATTACGACTTGAGTGTCCACTACCACCCAGGAAAAGCTAATGTGGTAGCAGATGCTTTAAGCCATAAGGCCTATTGCAATAACCTCATGGTTCAAGAACATCAACCCGAGCTCTACAAGGAGTTAGAAGCCTTGAATTTGGAAATAGTAGAAAAAGGCACCTTAGCTGCAATGGAAGTGCAACCAAGTATAGAAGAAAAGATCATAACTGCACAATAGGAAGATTCAACTGCCAAGAGGATGAAGAAACTAATGGAAGAAGGAAAGGCTCCTAAGATGAGAATGGACCAACAAGGAGTGTTGAGATATGGGACTCGTATTTTTGTGCCTCATCAGAAGGACCTTAAAGTTTGATACTCAAGGAGGCTCATAGCTCTGCGTATTCCCTCCACCCTGGGAGTACCAAGATGTATCAGGATTTGAAGCAGTGTTATTGGTGGCCACAAATGAAGAGGGACATAACAGAGTATGTGGCATGTTGTGATGTATGTCAGCAAGTGAAGGCTGAACACCAGAGGCCAGCAGGCTTGCTACAGCCCTTGCAATACCTCAGTGGAAGTGGGAAGAAGTCGGGATGAACTTTATCACAGGACTTCCACGAACCAAATCGGGATATGACTCCGTGTGGGTCGTAATTGATAGATTGACCAAGGTTGCACACTTTATCCCAGTCAAGACAACCTACAAGGGAGATAAATTGGCGGAATTATACATGTCACGCATCGTGTGCTTGCACGGTGTACCGAAGCGGATAGTCTCAGATCGAGGTTCCCAGTTTACCTCACATTTCTGGGCTAGCCTGCATGAAGCTCTCAGTACTCACTTGGATTTCAGCACCGCCTACCACCCCCAGACAGATGGTCAAACAGAAAGGGTGAATCAGATATTAGAAGACATGCTTAGGGCTTGTGCCCTGGATTTTTCAAAAGATTGGGATCGATGCCTACCCTACGCTGAATTCGCCTACAACAACAGCTATCAAGCTAGCCTCCAGATGTCACCTTTTGAAGCCTTGTATGGGAGAAAATGTCGAACCCCTCTACACTGGTCAGAAGTAGGGGAAAACTATACCTTTGGGCCAGACACTTTAAAACAAGCGGAAGAAAAGGTTCGCTTGATCAGAGACCGATTGCTAGTAGCCCAGTCCAGACAGAAGAGTTATGAAGACAAGAGGAGAAGACCGCTAAGTTTTGAGATAGGAGATTATGTCTACCTGAAGGTATCACCCTTGCGAGGAGTTAAGCGATTCAAGGTCAAAGGCAAGCTTACCCCCACGATATGTTGGACCATTTCCAATCGTGGCCAAGAAAGGGGAAGTTGCATATCAGTTGGAATTGCCCTCAAACCTATCTAATGTGCACAATGTCTTCCACGTATCACAACTCAAGAAGTGTCTAAGTGTACCAGAAGACCAAACTCCATTGGAGGCAATCGAGCTCGAAGATGATCTGACCTACAAGGAGCGCCCGACTAAAATATTGGACACTGTAGAGAAGAAGACAAGAAACCAAACCATATGCATGTGCAGAGTACAATGGAGTCATCATTCAAAAAAAGAAGCCACTTGGGAACGTGAAGATCAACTACGTAGAGATTACCCCGACTTGTTCACTAGCTAGGCTGAATCTCGGGGTCGAGATTCTTTTTAAGGGGGGTACGTTTGTGACATCCTGAAAAATGTAAATTTGAAGATGTGAAGCTTTTGAGTTATTTTTGTAATATATTTCATTTGAATTTGGATTTTATGAGGTTTTATCTGAAAATTTGGTGAAGGTTCCAAAAGATAAAAAGAATAAAAAAGGAACAAACATATTTAATAACAAAGAATTACAAATTTAAAGGAAGAATCTGAAAAGATGATCCATAAAAGATAGGGAGAGAATTGTGTTTAAACATAAAATCTCATTTTTGAAAATAAAGGTATGAATAACAAGGAAGCAAACAAAATTGAAAAATGCCAACATGCATATATATATATATACACATGGATACATAATAAAAACTTTGGCACCTATAAAAATTAGTGCCAACATGCACGATTCCGCCGCAATTGACCAAGCCCGACGCCTATAAAACCTGGGGAAACTCCATAGCACATCACCACACTCTCCTCTCCATTCCACCGAAAACAATCGGGTTTTTGCGCACAGAATCCCGCCGGTGAGCTCCTTCGTCCCCAGCTCCGGTGATCGAGCTCCCCGCCGAACCACACCACGAGAGCTCAATTCCTTGCGCCCACACCATCTCCGGCTCGCCGCAAGGCCATCCCCGGCCTCGCCCAAGCTCCCAGTTGCCTGTAGTTCGCCGTCACCGAGCACCTCTCCGAACTGCCGCCGTCGCACGCTGCCGACCCGGTTTCGGCACCTCTCGGTCTCCACCGACCCCACCGTCGACTTCCCCAGGACCCCGGCATCGCATTTTGGTCGTCACCCAACCCGCTCCGACCAGCCTTCGCTGGCGACGCCACCGCCTTCCTTCGGCCCGAACTTCCTCTGCCCGACACTCTCCACTGGTTGGTTCAAAAGGTAAAGGCCACATATATGGGTAAGAAACACCGAACGGTTCCCCTGGCTAGCAGCGCTAACTCTCTTTCCCCCTGGCTCCCTCGGCACGCGTTCGAGCCTCCGGCTCCACAGCGCTAAGGTTGAGCCTTTCTTTTTAATTTCTCGCGCTAACAGCCGGGCCCCACTCGTCAGCGGCTACCAGTCTGTGAGGCCGCTGACATCTGGGTCCCACCTGACAGTACTGAGCGCTGGCATGTGGGTCCAAAGCCCAAAGGGTCTCACCTGTCAGTGACCGATAGCACTTGTGGCCACTGACAGAGGGGTCCCACTAGTCAGAGATCGTGCACCGTTGGTCTCACTGACATGAGGACCCCACCTGCCATAGACACAAAGGTATATAAAGATAAAAGAAAATAATAAAATCTAAAATATGCAGTAGGACCCACCTGTCAGAGATTTCTTATTTTCTGGATTTAATTAAACTGATAACTTTGACTAAGCATAACTTATTCATTTTAACTCCAATTGCATGAAACAAATTTCTAAATTCATATAAATTCAAGATCTATCCAATGGAACTGAAACCATAATTTTTAGAGTTCATTTGAATTTCTGGTAATGTTTTGTTTGATTTGCTGCTTTTCTTTTTATATGAATTTTGCGCACGATAAATAGCGTACGAGGCTCAAGAGGAAGAGGCCACGGCAGCCACTCTAGAAGCTCAGGAAAATCAAGACCCAGATCTCTGTGACCAAGGCGAGTTAACACTTTGACCATGTTGAACCCATGTTTATGCAAATTTAATTTCTCTTAAATTATTAACATGCATGCTGCTATTTTCATGTGGTAAATTATATTTACTTTTAAAGATGTTAGTGATACACCTAATATTGTGCTTGTTAGTAATAATCCGTTGAAATTTTGGACATATGAACCTTGTCGCCCTAGCAAAATTAAAATGGTGTATCTTTTGCATATAAGTCCATATAAATATTGCGTTGCTTAGTATGGCTAGATACTCGGGGGTACATAAATACTCCAAAAAGTTTTCACTTGCAATTATGAAATGATCTGGGCAGTCTTGGTGGGAAAGACTAGAGTATGTGGATATGTTATTTTACATTCTCGAAAAACTCCAATATTGCTGTAATACCTGGGTGGATGGTTTGGGGCTGGTATGAGGTGCAGTGGGCGCACAAAATGTGAAATGTGGTAGAACCATCCAGGTAACCCTAAGGACCGAATCTTGTCATGTTATCCCGTGTAAAATAGTGCAACCACAAGTCTGTAAAATACAACTTGGCTAAGTAGCTTTATCGAAAATCCCAGACTCATCTCACCAATAGTGGTTAGGTGTGGGTAATGCAAGGGCAAGGAGGCCTAAAGGGACACCAAGTGGAGGGTGAAGTTTCCCAGCTGTTCTAAGCGTTGCGGGGAGTGGAGCCCGGCTGCGTTAGTAACTGTGGAAAATATCCCGTGCAACATATGGGACCCATCGCAAGTGGGAGCAGCCCATAGAGTGAGATGACAAAAGGAGCTAGATATTCTGAACAGTCACTGCGACGGCCTGCTCAACCACATGACAAAGGAATCGTGTGGGGGCAACGAGTTGGTTGTCTCTTGTGGTGAAAGTGTACAAACTCTGTAGAGACAAAACTATTCGAATAGCCGTGCCCACGGTCAAGGGCAGACATGGGGACGTAACTAGATATAGTTCTATTTCAAAAATCTTTGTGGGTGATAATGGAAAAGTGTAAGGACTGCAGATGGTCCTGATTTGAATTGTCCTGGGTGTCGTCCCAGTGGTAAGTTAAGTGGCTATAATGCTAAAAAATGCTATATGGTGTAGATGCCATGTAACGGTGGATAGAATCTGTGTTGATTATAAGATAGGTTTACTTCACAAATTTAAGTCATGAGTTTAAAATTGCTAGGTTTTAGGGATTTATAAGTAATTGTATTCAAAAGCACTCTACGCAAAATAAAATAAGCCCAAGCTTTCCTTTGATAAAGCTGAGCATGTTAAATATTGCATTATGTGTGTTGGCTCACTAAGCATGGTGGATTTGTGCTCATACTCGCAATACCCAAAACAGAGACGCAGGATCACTATGCCCATGACGACTCGCCAGCAACTGAAGGGAGGAGCAATGAAGGAAACTAGGGCGTAGCTTACGCTTTTCTTGGACCTAGACAAGTTGATATAAGGAAATGTGTGCTCGTATATTGTCGGAGTCTCGGTAATATATTATGCACACATTACTCATCAGTCGCTTGCCTGTGGTTGTGGTTTCACTTTTACTGTCGTTCTCCGCTGCTTAATTATTGTAATGAATACATTTGGCCTAGGTGGCCCTTTTGTAACTCTCACTCGATGTGGTGTATTTTAATTCTGTAATATTATTAATGTTCATGCGATGTATGATGTGATTCAGCAATATACCTGTGTGCACTATCTACTGATCCAGGGAATAGTGCTGCAAAACATAGTGGATTCTGGATTGAAAAATCCGGGTCTGACATTAGAGCATGTGCATCCGAACTACGGCATGAACAGTGGGTCGGGCCGGGCCTGGCGAACCGGTCCATTGGACGGAACGACACGGCGAATCATGCCATACTCGGGCTGGCATGGCACAGGGAGCATGCGTTGGTATGGGCGGCACGGTGGACACACCAGCACCAATGGCTGGGCTGCCTCGACCTCTACCTCGCCTCCCCCAGCCCCCTCCCATTGACATCCGTGGCCATCCTCAGATTCCTCAATCCCCACAACCACAATCCATCAACCATCACAGAGCAGAGACCAGAGAGAGAGAGAGAGAGAGAGAGTTGAGGGGATGGAGGTACCCCGGTCACCGGAGCTCGGATGAGTGGACGATGGCTGCACCACCGCAGGAGGAGGAGCGATGTAACCGGAGCCGAGGGAAGCATCCCACGCGATGACGAACTCATTGTCGGCGCCCCAGTCACCGCCCGGCCATCCGTCGTTGGTGGCTCGCTCTCGGAGTAGTCGAGGTCGCCGTCGCCGTCGCTCGGAGCCAAGGGCAGCATTCTGCGCAATGAAGAACTCGTCGTCGGTGCCCCAGTCACCGCCCGGCCATCCGCCACTGGTGACTCGCTCTCAGAGTAGTCGAGGTCGTGGTCACCGTCGCTCGGAGCCAGGGGTGGAGGGGGGCGGCAGGGGAAGGAGGGGGCGACGGGGGAAGGAGAGGTCTTTGGGGAGAAGGGGGCAATAGGGGAAGGAGGGGGCGACGGAGGAGAAGGGGGAGACCAGGGAGGAGTGAGGTGGCGGAGGAGGAGGGGGCGGCGGGGAGGAAGGGGGCAACTGGGAGGAGTGGGGTGGTGGGGAAGGAGGGGCGGAGGAGGAGGGGCGGTGGGGAAGGCCGGGGTGAGGGAAGGAGGGGGCAGCGGAGGAGGAGGGGGCGGCGGGGAAAGGCGGGGGCCGGGGAAGGAAGGGGACGGCGGAGGAGGAGGGGGCAACAGGAAAAGGAGGGGCGGCGGAAGGCGGGGGCGGGGGAAGGAGGGGGGCGACGGAGGAGGAGGGGCGGCCGGGGAAGGAGGGGGAGCGGCAGGGGATGAAGGAGGCCACCGGGGGAGGAGTGGGGCGGCGGGGGAGCAGGGGGCGCGGAGGAGGAGGGGGCGGTGGTGGTAGGATGGGCCGGCGGGGAAATGAATCAAGCGGCGGCGGCGAAGGAATTGAGGGTTAGGGTTTTTTGGATTTTTTATGATTTAGTCCTTCAGATTTTATGAAATCTATAAATAGGTTTTTGTTTATTTTGATTTCTTCTGTTCTAGCCCTCAGAAATTCTGATTTCATCGCAAAAAGATCCTACACATCCGTTGTGACATGTACATCTGTATAGAGCAGTCCTTAGAATGCCAAATTTGAAGATTTAGTTAGGTTTTGGAGATGTGAATGTGCAATGTATGTATATATATATATATATATATATATGAGATGAGGAGAAAGATGCGGATGGTTGGATCTTAATCCAATGACTGAAAAAGTGACTGAGATATGTTATGATTTCGGCCAAGTTTATTTTTGCACTTGTGATATGAGGTGTTTTTTCTTGTTCTTCATTTTTGCACTTGTGATATAAGGTGTCTTTTCTTATTCTTTCATAAGAAACATTATCATACAAAAATAATGAGTATTTTCAATGTTGCTCCTCCTTAGGTCACCACCACCGAACCCTAGGTCGCATCCTCGCGGCTCTCTTGCTTCTTCATGTAAAATCAGTAGGGCTGGACTGTTGGAGAAGAAGATGAATCAAATCAATATATTCTAACATATATTTATAATTTTTACAACATAGCTCACCCCTATTGCGATTTTATTTTATGTAAGCAAATTACTACTACATGCGATTCTAATTCTAACATAGCTGCCTTCACCAATTGCCTTTTTAATTCAAGCATTTGATGAGATAACCACCCCCATATATGTTACAATTAACCATTTTGTAAATAGAGATAGTCTGTTATTGGTGTGTGTATTCCAAGTAGTTACTAAATGTTCAAGAAACTATTTAAATTGATTTCTTAACTATAGTAAACTGCACTTATGACTCTGGTTAAGCTTTTCTATTTGACTAGTTGGGCAACCATATGCCAGATTGCCGGATCATGAGTTAAATGTCCACATACTCCAGAGTCCGGTTTGCACCAAGATATGCATGCCATTGGACTAGATGACCAAGTTCGGAGGTGGAATGGTATGAGACAATAGTATGGAATTTTAACTAGGTTTTTAATGAGGCGGGTACGAGAAAAAGGAAGATGGCGGCCACCGCTACCATTGTCGCCATCACTTTCGTTGTGTATAGTTACTTTGGACTGGGCTTAGGCTGGCACGGCGGGCATTGGGCCGTGCTTGGGCCTAGCCGGAGGCGAGGTGGGCCAGCACAGCACAGCATAATAGGATGACTAGGCCAAGCCAGCACGGCACGAAGCGGCCTGAAGCACGGTGGGCCCGGGCCGTGCTGGCACGGCACGTCCCAACGCCCACCTCTGGTCGGGCCGAAACAGAAATTATCCTTTCTTCTGTTGGACTTTTACAACGTACGTTTTAATCTGGGTTGATTGACACTTTGGGCCTCAACAGATTGGCTGGTCCATATTATTTAGTCCACAAAAGGCTGAGAAAGAAGTCCAAATTTACAAGAGTCTAGTGAGTTTTTTGGACTCTTTATTTAAAGGATAATAAGTATTAATGGCCAGGCCCTATTTGTTTAGAACTTTTATTCAATTTAAAAGCATAAAGTTATAAGTTTAAACAAATTGATGGCTTTTTAACTAAGCTTTTGAAAAGCTATAAACCACTTTACAACTATAAGCCAAAAGCTAGAAAAACAAGATGCTTATTTTGGCATTTGTGGATTAGGAATAAGCCTTGCCATTTAACTTCGTAGAAATTACCCACTAATACTATTGTTTATATAGTCCCAATCTCTCTCTTTTTCTCCTCATTTTTTCCCTTCCACCAAACCAAACCGTACGACTCGCCTCTAGGATTTTACCCGCTTCATCCCCGCACTGACACCAATGGTACTATCCTCTCTAAGCCCGACGATGGTGGCCCCATCCTCCCCGCTCCCCCAATACTTCTTCGTGGCCCAACCCGTCTCATCTGGATCTCCACCACGACCCCTGTTTAGATCTCCACTACCGCCACTGGATCCCCTCCATGACCTCCACCTCCATCCAACCAATCACTCCTGCTTCTTTGCACCTAACCAACGTTGCACTCCACCACCTTGGCCTCCTTTGACCTCGCTCCGCCGACCTCGTCTACGACAGTAGTAGATCATCTCTAGATCCCGATGATGAGAATAATGGTGTTTAGATAGCTGTGACAACCCACCGGTGAGGCCGATGCAGGCTCGGCAGCAGTGGAGACACCACAATGGTGACCACACAAAGACGTGGATTTTTTTATATTTTTCTTTCTTTTTCTG
The DNA here is from genome assembly GCA_036346575.1 of Dendrocalamus sinicus. NCBI lineage: Eukaryota > Viridiplantae > Streptophyta > Magnoliopsida > Poales > Poaceae > Dendrocalamus > Dendrocalamus sinicus. Next base: position 3,675,236 of record CM070658.1, read on the forward strand.
AATTGAACTATGATTACCAAGTTTATGGTCATGAATTGAATTACCATTGATTGTTGTGTGTTCTACTAATTATCATTATGATTCGACTTATTTTTCTTTGAATGATTCATGCTGTTGTTGGTCAAATCTTATAAGACCATGATGAACATAGGAATTATTGGATCGCAGTGGAATTCATATATGACATTAGAACAAGAGTATTTTACACATTTCAACAATAAGCCACCGCTAAAAAGCCAAAAAAGCTATAATACCAAACAGTGTAGCTTGGCTTAATAGTGGATTCCTTTTAAGCTCTTTAAGCTAAAAAAACTGATTTTAAATTGTAAATCAAAAATCTAAGTCTAAACATACAGGTAGGGATGCAATCGGAGCGGATACGGTCGGTAATTGCTCATCCTGTATCCTATACCATATTTTTTCTCGGAATCGGAGTCGGACACGGATAGTGCCGGATACGAATACGAACGCGGATAGTATCGGTCACGAATACAGAACGAATACGGAGCGGATTCGATACGGTAACTATATTTCATCGGATAACACGCAAAAACAAAGATCATAAATAATTAAATATAGATCATGCATATTAGGATAAATAATTAAATATAATATAGAAATATCATGTACTTGAAAGTTAAATACAATGAGCAACTTGTATACATACCAACAATAATGAACAGAATAGTTATCTAGAACCACTTCCTGAGGAGTATTACTGTGGCATCCCAAAATTTTGGTTTTCTTTCTTATTTATTTATTTAATTGGTTTGATTGGATTTTCTCTAGAAACTAATTTCCTTTTTCTCAAATCCTTTAATTAAAGCCTAGAGAGTAAGTTATTAATTTAGTTGAGTAATTGTGCCTAAAACAAGTTGAACTTATTTTATTTAGATTCCTTACATTTTTCTGAATTTATGGGAATTTTTTGGGATTTATTTGGATTTTACTACTATTTTTAGCTTTTATTTTTAATTTCTGGGATTTTCTGAAAATCAAAACCTAAAATAAAATTTTAAATAATTATCCGATTCGGATATTACCGAATAACTAGCATCGGATATTACCGATTAGATATCCGGATATTCTCCTATCCGACGGAAACTACTCTCCCGAATCCGAATCCGATTCCGACAATGACTATCCGATTCCGATACCATATCCGGCAAAACCATCCGGTTACCGACTATTTTTCCGAAATACCATCCGAATTGACTCGGTCGGGCGGTCGGTCGGAACTATCCGAACCGATTGCACCCCTACATACAGGGCCATAGTCTACTCCTCCTACGACACATGCTCAAAACGGCTTAGGCTTCTGGCTCCTGGTTTATTTTTCACTATTCAACAATTTCGTCTTTTTCTGATTTATTGGTTTTTTGAGTTTTTTTGTCGGTTCTTTTTTCCCAGTATTCATTTGTACTGTCCGTGATGGGCTAACCTGTTTTTTTCTATTTTTAAATTTTTTAAAATTTAATTACGGTAAATAATTCACTATCTGCTACACTACAATTTCAGCCAGCTACAGTACTTTTCAGCCATAAGCCACTCAAAAAAGCCATTTTGAGCACAAGCAAGTGTAATCCCTTAAAAACAATCCTATTTTCCTCTGCATTTTTTCTCTTAATTAGCTGCCACTTTCTTCCACGCAGCCCTAGGCCCATTGGCGAGAAAGTACAACTCCATCCACCTGAGGTAAATCTCTGGGATGTTCTTTTTAGCTTCTGAAAGCTGTTTTTCAATTTTTCTATAGTAACTATCTTTTAAATAGAGTATTTTTTTCAAGATAAAATCTACTAGTTAATTGTAGTATATACTGTACCGACTTCATTTATATCGGCAAAAACCAGACGTGAGTTTCTGTTACTCTATAATTTTTCATACGAACAGTCAAAAACAACAAACTACAACCAAAACCCATAAACTTTAGCTAAAAAGAACAGACCCTATATGTCGCCACGTAAAAGTACGCAGTTATAACAGTCTATTAGCGAGCAAGTCCTAGTCTCGTAGTACACATGCTTAACTACCTTCTTTTTTTTTCTTTGCAGGAATGCTTTACTACCCATGTAATTTCCCTTTCAAAAAAAAAAATCCTAATTTCATTTATTTGTTTCTCTTAATTTGCTGCCACTTTCTTGCGTGCACCACTAGCCGGTTGACCGCCCACCATAGATCAATCTTTGGCCGTCCACCACCACGTTAGGAGAGTGCGACTGAACGAGAAAACGTGTAGAACTTGGATAGCTCGGGTGTCAGGCAAGAAATAGAAAGCCATGACCTTAGGCAGACTTGGCCACTTGGGTGCACCACCTCCGGAGCCGGCAGAGGCAAGGCGCCCTTTGCGGCCAGGCTGCCCACCGTAGGGAACAAAACCCTTCGTCTAAACCCCGGCGGCACATGATGTCAAGTCAATCCAGATTCCCACATGATGTCACATTGCAGCACTCTCTATGGGATATATACCAATATTGTTTTGCTATTGCATTGTTCTTTGAGATGGATACACCATGCATGCATCTGCTTTGTTTATTCTAGTGTTTCTTGCTCAAGATTAGTGGCATCCTATGTGGAATCATTTCCAAACGCTCTCATGCATGCTTCCCTCCGAGTGTTTAGGCATCATCTGGATATTTTCTTCATAACTATCATCCAAAATTGTGACCCTTGGATTAGAGATCAAAGGGTCCCTTGTTTTTGAAGGATGGAGTTTTTTTTCAAATGAGAGGGGGTAGAATTTAAGGGGGAGGAGGAGAATTCATGGCCATTGAATCTCTAATCCGACAGTCATAATCTAGATAATATTTAGGAAGAAAATATCCGGATGATGTTTAACAAAACCCTGTAAAAATGAGCCTATATTGTAAGAGTGGGCAGGTACGGTTAGCTGGGCTGGCCCAACTGTAACTGTCTCTGGAAACAAATGTCAGCATTTTCTTTCTTGTTGTAAATCCCAAGCTAGCCATGTAGGATCCCGGTACCGGATTATTGGAAGCGGACATCAATTCTCTATGCACTAGCCAGAGAATACATGGTGGAATCCGTGTATAGATTAATTATGGATTCACTAATGTATATCATATACGTCGATACAACAAGAGATTAATGAACCATGGCATGCATCACACCGACTTCCAAATATTCTCATGTGTCTCACGAGTATGTGAGTGACCAATCACCATGCCTGCAAACATATGGTTTAGCAAACTCTGAAGTACATACGTTGTTGTCATTAATAAATTTGGCTAGGTCCACACAGGAATGGGCCGTCTAAATTAATTATTGGACCGGCAAGAAACCAGCCTGGGCGTAGAACCTGAAGCTATATGAAAAGCTCGACGATCGCTAACTACTTGAGTTCGGCTTTTTTCAGACTCGATTTAAGCTCAGCTCGAGCTCCAAATGAACAGAGCTTAAGCAGGCCCATGAGGTTTTACCAAACCGAGTTGAATAGCTCGACAGGGCTCGGCCTAAGTACAGCCCAATCCAAAATCTCCTCCTTTCGGCCCAGACTGTCTATAGACCAATTCTCCACTGCCTCTGGCCACTCCTCCCACAAGGCCATGACCCACACTCCTGCTCCCTTGGATCTAGGCCTCCTTTGTCACCGGTATGGATGGAAAAATAGCTCAAGGCTCACAAGCCGGTTCGAGCTCATAAATTTTTGAGCCGAGCCAAACCTCCTTCGCAGCTCGCAAAAAATTGAGCCGAGCTCGAGTCGCTTGTGAGCCAGCTTGCGAGCTTATTTTGACTCACGTCTACAGTTCGCAATCAGCACAGACGCATGAACCCCCTAGGCCCTGGCCCCTACATCAGTTCATTGCTTCGCACCTCTCCTCCCCTTCCACTCGACAGCCCGCCCCTCCTCCCCTTGCTTCCTCCACACATCCTCCCCCACCGTCTCTACTCCAACGGCCCTCCCCTTCCTCCTCACATCCTCCCCCTCCATCTCTACTCCAGCGGCCCTCCCCTCCTCCCCTTCTCCCCTTCCTCCTCATATCCTCCCACTCCGCCTCCAGCCACACACAACGACCCCTATTCTACTCTACCACAACGAGATCCGGTAGACCTGAGGCAGTGAGATCTGGCAACCAATGGCTGGGGTGGCGGGATCTAGTGGTGGTGGGCTGGGACGGAACCATCCGCGCGGTGGATTTGGAGGTGGCGGCCCCGAGACGATGAGATTCGTTAGCAACATCCAATGGCCGAACGTTAGGTACTGTGAGAAGGACATTGGCTAGGAGGAAGACAATGGTGCTAAAATGGCATGGAGAAGATGTGGTTGGCCTCCCACCGCCCACCGCACATCCTACCTCCCATAGTGCCTCCTACCGCCTGCCGCGCTGCTCGCCCCTCCCAAGTGGCGGCGGCTTGCTCTCCCAGCGCAGCAACAACGATTTCTCCCTGCCTACAAGGACTTCTCCTCGGCTGCAAGGTGACTCCCTATTCCATTTCCTTCTAGATCTAACCGTGTAGATGCCGTGTGATTTATTTGTGCTTGAACATTTGTGATTAGTGTGGACAGATTTGTGCTACAAAGGGGATATCCTTGGGATAAAATATATGCTATGATAGAGGAATAGCTAGATTAGTTATTAAGAACAAGGCTTAGATTCTCCTTACTGAAAATAAAGTGATAATGTTTTCACTGATGTCCTAAGCTTCGGTTTTCAAATTTTTACAGTTTTGATAGAAATCCGAATCAATAACCGAGGTGAAGCTTGTAATGCACTGTTGTGTATGAGCATCCAAGTAGCATTAGAAGAAGATGCAATTGATTATCTACTTATGAATTGTATGTGTGTATGTGTGTGCTGTAAATGTTTTATTCCACTGTTCATTCAGAAATATTCTTTCTATTGTGAGTTAACATCCATCTGATATTACATGGAGATCTTGGTGTTTGCAAACAAATTTTGTTGTCAACTTGTGATGGGAACCTGGCTTCAATTGAAGCATCAAAAGGCAGCATGGTCAACTTGTGTGCTGGCGATGGTGGTGGGTGTTAGGGTCTAAGGTGATAGTATCTTGCTGCAAAATGTGATACCGATTTGTTAAGCTCAAGGCTCAGGGCTGAAAAGCATGTTATGGCTCACAAGCCATTCAAGCTGGATCGAGCCAAGAAATGAGCCAAGCCGAGCCAGGCTTCTAGCTCATTTCCTAAATGAGTCGAGCCGAGCCAAGCCATAGCTCCAGGCGAGCTTGGCCGAACTTGGCTTGAGCCAACTCAGCTCAGCTCGTTTCCAGCCCTAGTCACCAGTATCCAGATCTAGGCCTCCTTTATCACCAATGTTTTGATTTGGACCTCCTTCGTCCAGATAAGGACAGAGCCTTAGCAACAGTGATAGCGGCAGCAATGATGGCAGCGGCGACGACCACGGTGGTGGTAGAGGTTAGCTCAATCCTCTTTTTTCCTCATGCATCTCCCCTCTCTCCCTTCCAACCACCTCTCCTTTAGCACTCCGCCTGCCCCGCCGCCTGTCGCCTTTGCTCCCACTCCCTGATGCACTCTTGATCCCGCTCCCTAATGTGCTCCAGCTCTCTGTCGGCCGCCGCCTCTCCTATGTTACCGAGGCTTAGCAAGACGAGCTCGAGTCTACTTCAAAGCTCGATCACCAATTCAGGTTTCCTCGAGCTTGGCTCGAGCTTGTACCAAACCGAGATGGGCTCGTTTAGAGCCCTACCTACACACTTACACAAGTTAGATCAAATTTGGCCATCAAGCTGCAATATACATGCAATGCACTGCATGCATGCACTGAATCTGACGTTTCCCATTCATAAATAGATGAACCAACTAACATCTACTTTGCCACATTTTTATAATTTTCTAAACCTATGATGTAGTGCAACATTGTTGGGACTAAATCGCTCAATCCTCTCTCTTGTCACTCTGATTATACGCATGTAGAGGGACACTAACGCATAGATAAAAACTTCTTGAGACTGAATCGCTCAATCTCTATTTTCCTCAACTCTTTTCTAGCTCTTACAACTTGACTCTTACATAATAGGAATTACTCGGCTTAAATAAGCCTCATGCACACACACATGACCTCCACACACCTACTAACTTGGCATATTCTCATGCCTCCTGGAATCTCTCCATGACCGCACGAGACTGCTTCTCATGTCTATGACCACTTCTCACGGCTACAACCACTTCATCTTCCGACTACCCTGTACTCAGATGCTGTATCTACTATAGTGTTCTTCTGAGTAATGACTGCTATAGTATCCTTCCGAGTACCAACTTACAACCATGATGCTATAATACCGTAGCTACAACTACTGTAGCTATGACAATGATAGCTATAACCACTGTAGCTACGACCTTTGCAACTACGACTTCACACGTACTCGAAGTCTTCGACTACCTTTGTGCTTGGAGTGTTCGACCGCCTTTGTGCTTAGAGTCTTCGACTACGGTCACTTCGACCACGGCTACTTCGACCACAGCTACTTCAACCACGGTCACTACGACACAGCCTCTTCAACAACGATCACTTCGACCACATCTATTTTGACCATGGTCACTTCAACCATGGCTACTTCGACCATGATCACTTCGACTACAGCTTCGACCATGACTTTGACCACATCTTCAACTACTCCTTCGGCCATGGCTTCGACCACATACAAATCATCAAGATTAATTCAAGCATTCCCCCTTTTAATCTTGATGTGTTGACTCACCGATACAGATCACCCGCATCTTCTTATCACTCGCAGTGGCCTCGACATCTAGCTTCATGCAACGACCTTCTCTTCACATGACTTATAGCGGTCTCACACCACTGTTGAATCATGTCTTCATCTTGCAGCGGGGATGGCTTCACACCACCACCTTCGACTTCACGTTGAAACTTCACACAGCGGCTTCACACCGCTATCGTTGTCAGTCTCACATCGACTTCCCCTCGCAGCAGCATCGCACTGCCATTTGGCGCTGGCATCACACTAACTCTTCCTCGTAGTGGTCACATACTGCAACTTCCATGATTCTTCTTGCAGCGGCACCACACCGCTACCACTCGGCTTCCCACCGACTCCTCTAGCAGTGATGGCTTTACACCACCGTCTTCTCCTCATAGCAGTATCGCACCACCATCATTGTTGACCTCACACAGACATCTTCTTACGATGATCACTGTTGGCTTCACACCAAGACATCATCAATGATCACCATTAGCTTCACATTGTCTTCCTCGTTACGCACGCTGCTATGCATGCCATCACGCTGACCAGCGAGTCATTGCCAGGCAGCTTCTCCTCACACCTTACTCTAGATCTTGAGGCTCTGATATCAATTGTTGGGACTGAATAGCTCAATCCTCTCTCTTGTCACTCTGGATATACACATGTAGAGGGAGACTAATGCATGGAGAAAAACTTCTTGACATTGAATCGCTCAATCTCTATTTTCCTCAACTCTTTTCTAGCTCTTACATCTTGACTCTTACATAATAGGAATTACTCGACTTAAATAAGCCTCATGCACACACACAAGACCTCCACGCACCCACTAACTTGGCTTATTCTCATGCTTCCTGGAATCTCTCCATGATCGCACAAGACTGCTTCTCACAGCTATGACCACTTCTCACGGCTACAACCACTTCATCTTCCGATCTTCGACCACGGCTTCAACTGCTCCTTCGGCCATAGCTTCAACCACGTACAAATCATCAAGATTAATTCTAACAAATATGATCAGGAAGACTATTGAAGAAGAGAGGAAGACTAGAGAACTTTGTTTATTTCTTTGCTTAATGATAATAGATATAATGTTATCCCTTTTATAGGGATAGCTAAACATGACCCCAAGAAACATATCTCTAGATTAAGAAAACTAATCCCTAATAATAGGAAACTTATCTCTAATACATGAAAATAATCTAAAAGAAATAAACCCAATAATAAGAAAATTGCACCCGGGAGCTACTGTTCACACGTACATCACTATAATGCCGTACAGTATTGTTCATGGTGCTACAGTACTGCACGGGTACTGTTCATCTGCCATGGGTATTGTTCATTCAGCGTTGCGATACCTCATTGTATTGTTCGCAAGCCTGCTACTGCATCGCTGGTATCCTAGGCCATAACATTACACCCCTCGTGGCGAGACAGCTCATCCTCGAGCTGTCAGGTGGCGGCCATAGTTGAAGTCCTTCGTAACTCCATGTGAATAAGAGGGCACGCTGATGACCTTTTGTTGCATGGAAGAAAATCAGTGAAGTTCCAATGGACAACAACCCCTAGGCATGGTTTGATGACGCAGGAGATGTTGAGGGCATGGGCACATGGTGCAGAGCAGCAACATCACCCTTCTTGGCATGGGATGTGACGTTGTGGAAGAGATTTGACGATGTCGATGCCGTTGCGCTCCACACATGCAGAGGCACGGTGTTAGTCGATCGCATGGAGATGACTGCCGTTGGATAGCAACAACCTTCCTCCTTGGCAAAAGCACCAAAGGTGAAGCCTGAAGAGAAGTCGTCATTGGTGATGTGGCCAGTGCCAACGCCAGCGTTGGGGAAGGTGGTGGCAGTGAAACCATTGCAATGGCACGCGACTCCTCTTTCTACTTCTTTAGTTTGTCCACCAACTCCATAGCCTTCTCCAATGTGGTTATCATATTATCGAGTAAATACCCGATTTTCTTGTTGCTAGCCATCAACATGTCTAACGAAGATAATTCAACATCGAAAGCCATGGTGAGTGGCTTTGATACCAAATATTATGGGTGTACGGGTCCAAGGACCAAGGGTAGAGCACTCGCCCTTGATCGACTAGCTATGCCGCCGCCAAGTCTCTGAGGCCTAGTGAAGAATAGAGGACGACTATATAACTTTATTTATTTCTTTGCTTAATGATAATAGGTATAATAATATCTCTTTTATAGAGATGGCTAAACTTAACCCTAAGAAATATATCTCTAGATTAAGGAAACTAATTCCTAATAATAGGAAACTTATCTCTTATACATGAAAATAATCTAAGAGGAAACAAACCAAAATAATAAGGAAATTACACCCGGGAGCTACTGTTCATGCACACAACGCTATAGTAGCGCACAACACTATTCACGGTGCTACAATATCACACGAGTACTGTTCATCCAGCGTGGGTACTGTTCATCTGGTGCTGCGGTTGCTATTGTTGCTATTGTTAACAATTGTTATTTTCTCAATTGTTGAGGTATTGTTGCTACTTATGAAAGTTGTCTATTTGCAAGATCAACCTTTTTGTAGGGGTTTTATCATTTTTAGAGGAATGCTATATTTACTTGCTCGATGTTGTGGGTAATAAAAAATGTCTTTTGCAAATTCATTATCATGAGAAGTGACTAAGAGTATGCTTATTCCTAACAAGAATTAATGGGTTATAAAGAAGTATGAAATATTAATGAATCATCATCAAGATTGTATAATCTATCAAGTTTGTTGGATATATTGGATTATTTGGGTCTCAATGGATTAATCTAACCGTTTGGAATGGATAAGTTAAGAAGATCCTGAATTATTGTCTTGGTGGATATTAATCTTAGAATTATCTCTTCTATGGATACTTAGTGATCACATAAACTTACTAGATTCATTTTTTAACATGATTAATTATTGAAATTGTGTACAAATGTTTAAAAAAATCTGAATATTGGTGTGAGAGACCATGTGGAGGTGACCACATGCTTGTGACGAGTAATTGACAAGTATTCTAGAAAGTTTGAATTTGATTTGTGCATTTCGTGCCATGACAGCATTTGGCTCAGTTGGGTTTGGTTAGTCGGACTTGAGGCGTATTCTTCTTCTCGTTTGAGCTTTTGGGCCATTTTATGCTTTAGTTCGATTTGTTGATGCTAATTGTGATTACTTGTGTCGAGCGGTGCTATGTGAAGTGTTTCTTGTCTGTGATGGCTGCAAGACGTCGAGGCGAATTCATGGCGAGGCACGGGATGACCGAACTAGGCGCAGGCGGTGTCGAGGTCAGAACGGTCCAGGTGTGCCGAAGACGGCGATGACTCGAGGTGGTTGCAAGGCTTGGACGAGAAGGAATGCGAAAGCTTCCCAGAAGATATAGGAGGGGCATTTCGGTAAAAGCGCAAAGCTGCATGAGGAAGCAGTTTGGGTCTTTGATTAGTGAGTAAAGCGAGGGAGAAACCCGTTAAGCGAAGGCTATAAATAGGAGAGGTGTGTCCAGGTGCATGTATGTCTTTAGTGTGGAGTGCATGGCTTTTAGGGTTTTGCTTTTAGTCAAAATGGCTTTTGGGAAGGTTGTTTTGCTTTGAGGCTTTAGTTGGTAAGGGTTGGTGAGATGGAGCAGTAGGTGTTCTATTCTTGCTTGGTACCCTTCGTGAGTTTTCTTCCAAGAGAGGCATGTAGTCTGTGTTCTCAATCCAAGCATGTATGGAGTTGTAGGGATGGATTGAGTTGATACTCTATGTAATCATTCATCTCTCCTCCTCAATATCAATCTAAGATGTTTTTATTAGAGATGCTTCTATCTCCTATGTTCTTCTTCGTGCTTTTTGCTCTCTGTAATTTCTGAGATTTTGTGATTTGGATTTGTTTCTTGCTGAGGAGTAGCAAAATGGTTGCTGTGATCTAGGAGATGCTCCAAGGCCATTTGGCTAGTTACTCCTGAGAGCAAACCAATTTTAATCTCAGATTTTTGTTTTCAGCCTCCCCTGTTCTTTCTTTTCTAGGGTTTCTTTTCAGAGATTTCTTGTCCCTTCTTGTTTCCCTTCATGAGATAGCATGAAACTTGGTGTCTTGAGTCCTGAGGCTATTAAATAGCTATTCTCAAGGTTTCATGTTCATTGGCAAGGAATTTGAGTTTTAGTGCAAGTCTCTGTACTTTTTGGGTTTTTGCCTCAAACCCTAAATTCTGGTTCTAGAAATGCTTTCTTTTGTTTCTCTAGATTCCCTTGGCTAGTTTGGGTGTTTCCTTGTTGGTCTGGGCTGAGTAGATCAAGAGAAAGTCTCAAATTTCTCTGTTGAAGGAAGTTCTCAGATTGCAGTCTGAAAATCTGCCCTTGCTGTTTTTTGAAATCGACAGCCGGTCAGACCGGTTGATAAAGGGCGGTCAGACCGGGTATTCAAGGCCAGTCATATCGGTGGTATATGGGCGGTCTGACCGGCGGCAAGGGAGCGGTCAGACCAGCCCAACAACTGCGGTCTGACCGGCCCCTTGCTGCTTGCATCGTCTCGATTGTTTGCTCTTAGTCTTGCTTCCCATTTTACTTCTTAAGGTTCTAGAGAGTTTTTGATTCCTTCTTCATAGCTTTATAGTTATCGGAGAAGCATATCTTCTAGTGGATACTTATGGGGGCTCGTTTTTAAAGAAGCAACATTCACCCCCCTCTGTTGCCGATTTCGATCCAACAATTGGTATCAGAGCCGGTTAGCTCTTCCTCATAGATCTTAACTGGTCTCTAGAGCCATGGTGACAGATAAGTACTCGACCAAGCCCCCGATCTTCCATGGGATCGACTATCCCTTCTGGAAGAGTCGGATGGAGACCTACATCCAGGCTCAGGGCTACGCCATCTGGCGGAAGGTCAAGACCCGGTATGTTGTTCCTGCCGATGAGAACATCAATGTGGCGAACATGCCCGATGTTGAGGCGAATGCGAAGGCAAGGAACATCATAATTCAGGGTTTGAGCCGAAGCAAGTTCAATCGCATCTCTCATCTGACGTCGGCTTTCGACATCTAGGTGACCCTGGATGCATACCATGAGGACACCACCCAGATCAAGACAGTTCGACAGGACCAGTTCAAGCGAGATTACAACAAGATTGAAATACTCGCTGGTGAGTCCCTCGATGAGTGCTTTGTGCGGTTCCACAAGATTTTGAGCAACCTCCGAGCGGTCGGTCTCACATACCCTGACTCGGATAATGCTCGACAGATGCTCGCGGCTCTCGACTTGCGTGTTTGGGATATGAAGGTGACCACCATCAAGGACACCACCGATCGTTCGACCTTGACTCTTGATGCGTTGTACTCACGCCTCAAGACTCACGAGATTGACATAGTCTCTCGTAGGTCGAAGTCGCGGTCGATGGCCTTAGTTACCGATCCCAGTCTGGTTTCTGGACCTTCTTCTGAGTCGATTTGCGGATTTTCTTTAGCTGCTCTCTGTGACGTAACTGATGATCAGTTAGAGCAGCTACCAGAGGATCAGTTAGCCCTTCTAGCTCAAAAGTTTTCCCACGCATACAAGAGGGTGAGAGATCGAAAGAGGAGTGGTCCGATCATTTGCTTCGAGTGTGGTGGCTCCAATCACATTCGGGCAAATTGCCCCAAGCTGGGGAAGAGCAAGGGCGACTACGGCGGTGTGAGCAAGAACAACTACATCGACAAGAACCGCAACAAGAAGCCCTCAGCTCATGCTCAAGGCAAGAAGAAGTGCGTGCACAAGCCATTCACTCTCTGCTACTGGTTCTTCTTCTACTCCCTTACCTTCTGCTGTCTCTTCTTCCCCCTGCTCTTCTTGCACCTCTCTCTTTCGGGAGTTTCAGTATCTTATGAACACTCTCGAGAGGTTTGTAGGAGGTAAGAAGAAGCTAAATCTTATTCTAGACCAGTCCAAGATTTGCAAATTCAATCAAGATCTAGGATACAATTTTTATGAGGACATGAGGAAGCATCCACCTGCTGTTCTTCGACCCATAGCACCAGGTGTGATCGAGATTGAGCCCAGTACTGAGAAAGTTCATTTCAAGTCAGCAGGCTTTGTCCAAGGGATTTCTGACAGCAAGGTGAGTTCACTTGTTGCTTCTGCCTCTCAGAAGGCGAAGTATCATTGCACCTTCTGTCAGAAGGATGGGCACTTGATCGAGCGATGCTTCAGGCACGCCAAGATCGTGCAGAGAGACCGTGTTGCAGCTCTTAGGCATATTCAGGGTCAGGCCCAGACCTTGAGTGCACCTAGGACCAACACGAGGTCTAGGTTTGCTTCAGCTGGTGGGTTTGGGTAGCATCGAGGACTCGATTTTTCCGAGTTTTCTGGTTTTCATCCTCATGCTCCCTTTGGTCGTGACTTCCACCGTTCTGAGGGTAGATCTCGTTTCCCCCGTCGAGATGGCTACCCGCGGCGTGATCAGCATGTTGCTGGTGCTCCAACTCGCTCTCCCATAGCAGTCGGACCCAACAACAGCTCCAGGTCTGCTCGTGGACCTTCTGCTTCTTTGAGCGACAGAGAGCGTAGGGTAGATAGAGGTTAGTCGTGTGTGGCTACTTCTTCTACTCGACGTGTTACTCAGTATTGGGTGCCAAAATCACTCTTGATTTACCCCAGTACTGTGACTTTACTCTGTCGTTAACTCAGGTTCGCCGGGCAGGGAAGAGAGAGGTTTGGCTCGTTGACTCCGGGTGTTCTCGACACATGACTGGAGACTCTCGTTGGTTCTCTTCCCTAGCTCGTGCTCCAGGTGATGAGACGATCACCTTCGGAGACGCTTCATCTGGGCGCGTCATCGCCAAAGGTATAGTGCGCGTTAATGAGTCTTTTATTTTAAAAGATGTTGCCTTGGTTAGTAAGCTGCAGTATAATTTGCTTTCTATTTCTCAGCTTACCGATGACGGCTTTGAGGTAAGCTTTAAGAAAAACGCTTGCAAAATTCTTGATTTTTCAGGTAGTCTGGTTTACAGGATTTCTCGTTACGGGAGGATCTTTCGTGCTGATTTTTCTGAGTTATCTGGTGATCCTCTCCGGTGTTTAGTTGCTTCGGAGTCCCGTGACCTTACTTTCTGGCATAGGAGACTTGGTCATATTAGATTTGACCATTTGACCCGAGTTAGCGGCCACGATCTCATTCGTGGTCTGCCGAAACTCAAGATGGTCAAAGATCTTGTTTGCGCTCCATGCCGGCACGACAAGATGGTTGCTGCTTCTCATCCTCCGGTCACAGTGACTATGACCGATGCACCAGGACAGCTGCTCCACATGGACATAGTTGGACCAGCTGGAGTGCAGTCAGCAGGAGGGAAGTAGTATGTTCTTGTCGTGGTCGATGACTTCTCGAGGTTTTCTTGGGTGTTTTTCTTAGCCTCGAAGGATGAGACGTTTACACATTTCTAAGGTCTTTTCAGTAGGATTTCTGTTGAGCTCCCGGGTGCCTTACGAGCGATCCGTAGTGACAATGGCACGGAGTTCAAGAATTCCTACTTTGAGAGGTTTTGCGATGAGACAGGTGTAGATCATCAGTTCTCTTCTCCGCACATCCCACAGCAGAATGTCGTAGTGGAGAGGTAGAACCGTACCTTGGTCGAGATGGCCAGGACGATGCTTGATGAGTATTCTACACCTAGGAAGTTTTGGGCTGAGGCTATAGCGACCGCGTGCCATGTTTCGAATAGAGTTTTTCTTCAAGCACACTTGCATCGCACTTCCTATGAGTTGAGACACGGGCGAAAGCCCAATGTCTCTCATTTTCGTGTGTTTGGTTGCAAGTGTTTTATTCTGAAGTCCGGGAACCTAGACAAGTTCGAGTCACATTCTTGTGATGGGATCTTTCTAGGTTACTCGACTTCTTCGCGGGCGTATAGGGTCTGGAACTGTGAGTCTAGTAAAATGGTAGAAACCTGTGAGGTGACCTTCGATGAGGCCAGTCCGGGGACTAGGCCCGATATCTCAGGTTCTTTAGAGTAGTCTGAGCCCATCTTTGTGGACGATGAGGAGGATGGAGATGAGGGTTGTCTACCCGATCCAGTTCCTCATCCTCCCCTTGAGATGCCTTCTTCCATTGCACCTCCAGGCGATCAGCCCATGCCTTCTGCTTCCTCTGGAGCTAGTGGCTCTGTTCCTACCTCGTCAACTCACGAGGTAGAGGCCACTTCTTCCTCTCATCCAGGACCTCCTCGACATATCCAGAAAGACCATCCTTCTGAGCAGATGATTGGAGATCTTTTTGAGCGCATCACTCGCTCAAAGTCTGGAATGTCACACTTCTATCTCCACTATGCCTTTGTTGCCACCTTTCAGCCCAAAGATGTCTGTCATGCTCTTTCTGATGAGTTTTGGGTCAATGCCATGCATGAGGAGTTAGAGAATTTTGAAAGAAACAAGGTCTGGTCGCTTGTTGAGCCCCCTCGAGGTCACAATATCATTGGGACTAAGTGTGTGTTCAAGAACAAGCAGAGTGAGGATGGGGTGGTCATTCGGAACAAGGCTAGACTGGTAGCTCAGGGTTTCTCCCAAGTTGAGGGTCTAGATTTTGAGGAAACCTTTGCCCCTATAGCTAGACTTGAAGCCATTAGAATCCTGCTTGCTTTCGCAGCTTCTAAGGGTTTCAAGTTTTACCAGATGGATGTCAAGAGTGCCTTCCTCAATGTGTTTATTGAGGAAGAAGTCTATGTGAGACAACCTCCAGGTTTCGAGAACCCCAATACCCAAACCATGTCTACAAGGTTTCCAAAGCTTTGTATGGACTTAAGTAGGCCCCTAGAGCTTGGTATGAGAGGCTTAAGTCCTATCTGTTGAGTCATGTTTCGAGATGGGTAAGGTAGATAAGACCTTGTTCATTCGTCGGTATGGCACTGATCTACTGCTCATCCAGATTTATGTGGATGACATTATCTTTGGCGGCTCTTCTCATACTCTTGTTTCACAGTTCTCGGATGTCATGAGCACCGAGTTTGAGATGAGTATGATGGGCGAGTTGACCTTCTTCCTTGGCTTCCAGATCAAGCAGACTCGGGAGGGCACTTTCTTGCATCAGGGCAAGTACACTCATGACCTCCTGAGACGCTTCGACATGAGTGATGGTAAGCCCGTGTCAACTCCCATGGCGTCCACAGCTTCTCTTGACCCAGATAAGGACGGCAAGCCAGTTGATCAGAAGGAGTATCGCAGCATGATTGGCTCCCTCTTGTACCTCACTGCCTCGAGACCGGATATACACTTTGCTGTGTGTCTTTGTGCTCGGTTTCAGGCTTCTCCTCGCGTATCTCACCGCCAGGCGGTGAAACGCATCCTTCGGTACCTTCGAGCTACCATTGACTGTGGTATCTGGTACTCTTCCTCGTCCTATCTTTCCTTAAGAGGCTACTTGGATGCAGACTTTGCTGGCTGTAGAATAGATAGGAAGAGCACTTTTGGCACCTACCAATTCATTGACACTTCTCTTGTTTCGTGGTCTTCTAGGAAGCAGTCCGGTGTTGCACAGTCCACCGCAGAGGCCGAGTACGTTGCTGCCGCCAGTTGTTGCAGCCAGGTACTTTGGATGGTTTTGCCCCTACGGGACTTTGGGTTAGTCATCGACAGTGTTCCACTCTTTTGTGATAACACTTCTGCGATTAACATTGCTAAGAACCTAGTGCAGCATTTTCGGACCAAGCATATTGATATCAGATATCACTTCCTTCGAGATCATGTGGAGAAGGGTGACATAGCGCTCCAGTTTGTGGAGAGTGACCACTAGTTGGCTTATATCTTTACCAAGACTTTGGATAGCTCTCGGTTTTCAGCTCTACGGGGAGAGCTTGGGGTGGTTTGTCCTTATGGACTGTTGTGAGGGGGAGTTTTGCGCTTCATGTCTTATCATGTTTATTGTGCTCTTAGTCCTTTCTGTTGCAATGCATGCGGGTGCATTGGGATAGTCTTTCTAGCATAGGTTAGAGTGGTTCTCTTGCCTAGCTGCTTAGAATTCTTCCTCTCATCTTGTGATTCTAGGATGCTGCTTATTAGTTGTTTCTCTTCTCACTAGGTTGAGCTCACTCACTTCTTATAGGTTCTAGCGAGGGTTGGGCCACCCTCGGGTAGACGGGGTATGTGTTTGCTCCCTAGTGTGTTAGATGATCAGCTAATATTCCTAGAGTCATATGGGGTAGATGAGAGTCAGTCTGAGCCATAGTATCTTCTATATTTTGTCTATGTTTTAAGGACTGCCCTTTTCTGTTTTTATTGCCAGCTTCTTGCATTTATTGCTTTAGTTCAGGGGGAGGTCTTTTGGGAGCTTCTAGATCTTAATGTTGACATAACTCAACTTAAACTAAAGTTGCATCACATATTGAGGGGAGCTGGATTTTCTTGTATTTTAGCATTTTACTATGTAATATAACTACATGGAGCCTTGATTATTATCCTGTTATGACATGTTTATAATGAATTACATCTTGCCATGATCTGAGCTTACTTGCTAGATATATCATGACTTTATATGTGTAATCAGGTCTTTCCCATGATAGGTTGCTTAAAATGCTCAACTTGAACTAATTCATATCATGTTAGCTCTTGAGACTAGTCTCTCTTTAGTTATCCTTTTATGATTCATGCCATGTCAAATAGGCTGAGTTGAGTCTTGAATCTATATTGAGCTTTAGATTGAGCTATATTAGTTCCTTGATGAAGCATGAGTTAGTACAAGTCTTATGTTCATGAAAATACAAAAAGATCTCTTTTGTGCGAAAAAAACTGATCTCACCATTTCTTTCTCATGAGACGGCTTGCCATTGCACTAGGCATGAACTCAAGGGGAGTTTTGGTTGACCAAGATCATTTCCTTAAGCTTCTCGCTTGGAGTGGTCGCATAAGGCTTGAGATCTAGCACATGACTAAACAAAAATCTGGTTGGAAACAATTATAAAATCTCTAAAGAAAAACATGTCAATTGTGCTCAATTTGCTAAGATTACAAAACTTACAAGTACATGAACAAATGTCTCATTCTTGAACTTGTAGCACTCTAATTGACTCAATACTAGCTTTTTGGTTCCACTTAGACTATTGACATGGTTTGCATCATCTCTGGATACCTTTAGCTAGACTAGAATCATGGTTGACTTGACATACTAAGAAATTTGACTAAATTTCAGATTGTGATTTATTTGGCTTAGCTTAAGTATACATGTTTTGTCATGATCTTGATAGCATTCTTGTTGGTTATGGCTTGATGTAATAATCCACGGTCATTTTGGATAATCTTCATGGCTCTAAATGCTTAGATTGAATAAAATTCAGCCATTCCATCCATTCTCATGATTGATTCTCTTCCTTGTGCCTTGATGATTTTATTGCCAAAAGGAGGAGAATGGTGGAGAAAAAGCCGTTTTCAAGGCAATCTTGGAGCTTTCGTGGAAAACTTGCTCTTTTTGTTGTTGCTCCCTTGTTGACATGATCATGAGCTTCTTTGTTTCTTCTTTAGACCATGTTTGACTTTCTTTCTTTTCCAAACTCAACTTTGCGCTTTTTCTGGGTTTGTCAATATACTCATCAAGGGGGAGATTGAGAGACCATGTGGAGGTGACCACATGCTTGTGATGAGTAATTGACAAGTGTTCTGGAAAGTTTGAGTTTGATTTGTGCATTTCGTGCCATGACGACATTTGGCTCAGTCGGGTTTGGTTAGTCGGACTTGAGGCGTATTCTTCTTCCCGTTTGAGATTTTGGGCCATTTTATGCTTGAGTTCGATTTGTTGATGCTAATTGTGATTACTTGTGTCGAGTGGTGCTATGTGATGTGTTTCTTGTCTGTGATGGCTGCAGGACGTCAAGGCGGAGTCGTGGCGAGACACAGGATGACCGGACTAGGCGCAGGCGGTGCCGAGGTCAGAACGATTGATGTGTGCCGAAGACGGCGATGATTCGAGGTGGTTGCGAGGCTTGGATGACAAGGAATGCGGAAGCTTCCCGGAAGGTGCAGGAGGGGCGTTTCGGTAAAAGCGCAAAGCTGTATGAGGAAGCGGTTTGGGTCTTTGATTAGCGGGTAAAGCGAGGGAGAAACCCGTTAAGCGAAGGCTATAAATAGGAGAGGTGTGTCCAGGTGCATGTATGTCTTTAGTGTGGAGTGCATGGCTTTTAGGGTTTTGCTTTTAGTCAAAATGGCCTTTGGGAAGGTTGTTTTGCTTTGAGGCTTTAGTTGGTAACGGTTGGTGTGATGGAGCAGTAGGTGTTCTGTTCTTGCTTGGTACCGTTCGTGAGTTTTCTTCCAGGAGAGGCATGTAGCATGTGCTCTCAATCCAAGCATGTATGGGGTTGTAGGGATGGATTGAGTTGATACTCTATGTAATCATTCATCTCTCCTCCTCAATATCAATCAGAGATGTTTTTATTAGAGATGCTTCTGTCTCCTATGTTCTTCTTCGTGCTTTTTGCTCTCTGTAATTTCTGAGATTTTGTAATTTGGCTTTGTTTCTTGCTGAGGAGTAGCAAAATGGTTGTTGTGATCTAGGAGATGCTCCAAGGCCATTTGGCTAGTTACTCCTGAGAGCAAACCAATTTTAATCTCAGATTTTTGTTTTCAGCCTCCCCTGTTCTTTCTTTTCTAGGGTTTCTTTTCAGAGATTTCTTGTCCCTTCTTGTTTCCCTTCATGAGATAGCATGAGACTTGGTGTCTTGAGTCCTGAGGCTATTAAATAGCTATTCTCAAGGTTTCATGTTCAAAGAATCAAAGATTGGCAGGGAATTTGAGTTTTAGTGCAACTCTCTGTACTTTTTGGGTTTTTGCCTCAAACCCTAAATTCTTGTTCTAGAAATGGTTTCTTTTGTTTCTCTAGATTCCCTTGGCTATTTTGTGTGTTTCCTTGTTGGTCTGGGCTGAGTAGATAAGAGAAAGTCTCAAATTTCTCTGTTGAAGGAAGTTCTTAGATTGCAGTTTGAAAATCTGCCCTTGCTGTTTTCTGAAATCGACAGCCGGTCAGAACGGTTGATAAAGGGCGGTCAGACCGGGTATTCAAGGCCGCTCATATCGGTGGTATATGGGCGGTCTGACCGGCAGCAAGGGAACGGTCAGACCGGCCCAACAACTGCGGTCTGACCAGCCCCTTGCTGCTTGCATCGTCTCGATTGTTTGCTTTAGTCTTGCTTCCCATTTTACTTCTTAAGGTTCTAGAGAGTTTTTGATTCCTTCTTCATAGCTTTATAGTTATCGGAGAAGCATATCTTCTAGTGGGTACTGTGGTGGCTCGTTTTTAAAGAAGCAACATTTACCCCCCCCCCTCTGTTGCCGATTTCGATCCAACACGATGGATCTAGAATTTATATGGGAGGAGTTTTGGATAGTTCTTCTAGATAGAGTGATTGGATGAAATTTGTTGTAGTATCATGAGAGACTTTGATTGATATAAGATTACAATTATTGAAGTTTCATTAGGATTATACTCTAAATTCTGAACATAAGGTGGAGCAGTTGAATATGTATTTGTAAACATTCTTGCGATTGCAAATAGAACTAGAATAGCAAGTAGATTTCATGATGAAGCCAATTGTTTAGAGAAATCATTGGAGTCAATTATTGTGTACCAGGATTTGGCGTTGAGGATCACTAAAGAGTCAAGCTGATGGGATTCAATAAGTGCTTCATATTTATGTGCTTGTGGAATTGTCAGATGATAGTTGTGGATCGATAAAAGAATTTTGGTAGAACCTTTTATTTGTGCATTAGATTTCTTCTAGAATAAAGTTGTTATTGTATGGAAGTTACAAAGTTTAGGTGGATTCTTAATTTGAGAAGGAGATGATAAAGTAGTATGAAGCTGGTTATTGAGTTTAGGTGAGTTTTAAGATGAAGTGGTGATTTCTGATGATTCTTGTTAACAGTTTTAGTAAATTGATGATATCAAGCTTGTCGGTAAGGCATGCTGAGAATAATTTTGATTCTTTTAAAAAGAAGAGAATTTGATTGCCTTTTGTGGTGTCATTTAAATGAAAGGTTTTTAGTATTTGTATCCATGAGCTTTCGGAGTTCATGACTTATATACGAGGTAGTTGTATTCTATTTTCATCAAAAAATAAACTTTATTGAGGTATTGGAAAGTTTCCATGGTTTATAAGTGGTTTATGAGATTATGTGTTGAAAAGATTGCAAAGTAACGTTGTGATCAAAGGAAAAAGGTTTCTTTGTTGAAAAGTAATGTGTAGTAAAGTATTTGGGGCCAGAGTCAAGCCTGATGACCCATGACATTATGGAGGGTGTATAACATTTTTGTTTTGCCAAATAAAAGTTTCTTGAGTTTCAAGTACAATATTTTTATTGTTGATGTTTAATTTAACATTCTCGGTGACCAAGATACAAAACATTCTTGAGTGTGCTTAACTTTTTATTGATGGTTACATGGTAATGGCGGGACATGGTAAGTGATTATTGAAAAATAGTGTATCACTTGTATTTGCATCATAAAAGTAGTGCATGAGCAAGTTGGTGAGAAAAGTCCTATAACTAGTCCGTAGTGCATATGCCAGATCAGTGAGAAAGTTATATGATTAGTTTAGATTGCTCTAAAAAACCTCTCAGTAGGCCTTTCACAGGATGGAGGTTGAGACCTTTGTTGCCATGAGCCTAAATCCACCCCTGGTTGCCATGTAGTAGTAGTTGAATCCATATCCACTTATGACATTCCAAGACGAAAAGCACGTCACAAACAGAATGTTTGCCTCTGAATACGTGAACAGCATATATAAACGAGTTATGGCAGCTGGGTATATATGGATCGACCGATCCTGAAACTTTTCCACGCTCGCATGCACTTGTATAGCAGACCATATAGATGGATAGATTGCGTGTGGATATCGCGAGGCATGGCCTCTTTCGAGTCCCATGCACCAAGCATGTGAAGGTGACTCTCTCTCTCTCTCTCTCTCTCTCTCTGCATCGTGCATTCACGCTTGCAGTGCACATTTGCATGCCTTACTGTTGTGTGCACGCAAGACACTGGTTATATTGTACGAGTATCACCAGTGCACAGTTGATCGATCTTTATTTCCTTTTTATCCTAGGTAGATCAAACTTAAACGGCAAGTTAATTAGTAGCATGTTAGCGATGCCCTTGATCAGGCCATGCATATCACTATATCAGGATTTGAGTGACAGCATCGCACTAACAAAGCAGTGAAGTGGGAAGTTAGGAGAGGTCTCGAAAGATTCGATGCCACTAGCTCAATGCCAAATCAGGCCATGCATGCAGCATGGATTGCTCTTCATAGCTGCTTATTAATTCCAGGCAGACAGGAACAGCAATCAAAACTCCTCTTTGACTTAAGCCACTTGATGCCAGACCCTAACTGTTTATGATCTTATCTCTTTTCTGAACTGGTACGCATCACCTCAATTCAACATAAAAGAAAGAAGGATAATTGTATTCATTAATCTAAATGCCAGATCGATTCTGCTGCTGAATTTTATATGTCCTACACCTAATCAATTTAATTTACGTAAGGTGATATCTCAACTACAAGTTAAAGAAATTTCATGGTTCCAAATTGTTGGGTAACCGCTTAAAGTCTAAAGAATAAAGACTGATGGCTACGTATATATACACACCGAACAGGCTGCTGTAAAAGCTATTTTGGGCAACCAAGAACACTAATCACCATATCATCGTCATGTTATTGCTCGTAGACGTGGTCTTTGTTTTGTTAATTCATTGTAGGCACACTGGCACATCTTGCTAGGAATTGTAGCCAAATTAAAGTATATATATGAATATCTGTAACAACTTGACTTCCCTGATGAATGGAAAAATTCTTTGGATATAGGGTGAGAGCATCGTAAGATCAACTGAAAGCCTAAAATGGTTAAAAGTAACCTTAAAACCGTAGAATGGTATGCATTTGATAATAAGATTTCAAAGGTAATAGTTTCACAGGTACTTGGGAACGGAGATATTTAGTTAAGATGAAAGTTTCTGTTTTATTTTGTGCAAATTTATTTAATTAGGTGAAAAGCTCAAACTTTAATCAAGACATATTAGTGGTAATAATGTCATGCATCCTGATCATGCTAAAGTATAAAGCATTAATTAAGACATATAAGTGGGAATAATGTCATGCATCCTGATCCTGCTAAAGTAGAAAGCACTACTACAGAAAGCCTAATACTAGACGGCCAATCACAGACGGTTCAACAAAACTGTCTGTGACCGACACTAACATAGACGGTTTTAATTTGGACATCATCTGTGTTAGTGACGTCGGAGAAAATGAGTATCACAGACGGTTCTTACCGATGAACCATCTGTGATACTTTAGTATCACAGACGGTTACCATCTGTGATACTTTAGTATCACAGACGGTTTTATTAAAAACCGTCTGTGATAATCTGGAATTATCACAGACAGTTTTTTTTATTAAAAACCGTGTGTGTTATGTAGACTATCACAGACGGTTTTTAACAAGAACCGTTTGTGATGTCCCATTCGTAACAAGTGTCTGTGATATTCTGTACATGATCAGATGTTAATATATAAGTACACATTGCTTCTAATAACTTAACTACAGAACTACTGAGACAAGAGATCACAAATTAAAGGTATATTTATTAATTTCAATTCGAGGCAAATTTATTACAAAAGTCGCACAGATAAAGAGCTTCCCAGATTCTAATCTTCTGGGCTTCGTACGCTTCTTCTTCGACTTTGGGACTTGGAGGATTAGCCGCTGAGTTCTCGAATGCCGTTAAGATTGTCCTTGTCCTCAGCACTTCCTCCTCCAGCCTGGGCAAATGATCAATAGCATAGCCCATAATCTCATAGAGGATAGCATTATAAGATTCCTCAGAATCTACCATTTCTGCTTGATCGGCATTGCTATCCATCAGTCTCTCCAATGCCTATAGAGCTTCTTTCACTTTGTGCACATTGTGGAGAAGAACCAGGGTGAGGGCTGTTTCCCTTTCTTGAGCGGCAGCGAGACGCCTCCGTCGACGGCGGATGATCAGGTCGAGTTGACGAATGCAAGAAAGTCGGGGAAGGAGAGCAGGGCGTGTGCAGAGAAGCTGCTCCAGATGTAAATTGCTGGCCGCCTGTGTAAGGTTCCGACCGAACAACTCTTGATGAACAGATGAGAGGAAGGAGATGATCACAAGAATAGTAGAAACCATATTGTACGTACGTAGAAGAGACCTGGATTAGGCGCGCATATTTAACCTTTAGCACAGACGGTTCGTATACCAAACATTAATGATATAGAGACGCTTCGTATAATGATCGAGATACATTAGACGATCAAAACACGAGAGATACGTTCAGACTTTGCATTATCACAGACGGTTTTTTATTAAAAACCGTCTGTGATAAGCTATTATCACAGATTATCACAGACGGTTTTGTATTAAAAACCGTCTGTGATAATAGCTTATCACAGACGGTTTTTAATAAAAAAAACAGTCTGTGATAATGGTGCTAGGCATTTATTGCACTGCTCAGAACCGCATCTGTCTTCATTTCGATCCAGATCTAGCCGGTGCTGCACTATTTCGCTCAGGAGGCAAGCTAGGCGATTTTAGGCCAATTAATTTGGTGGGAGGAGGCAGAGATTGAGCTTTGAGAATTCATACTTTCCTGGTTGCTCTAGATATGGTTAGTAATGAAATTTATTTTTCTTTGCATTGCAATTTATATCTAAGTAATTGGTGAGTGTTATTGAAGATGGTTTGCAAAATTGTTGGTTATATAATAGATGTTGTGTTTACAATATGAATTAAGCTAGCAAAGCCTGAATGCATGTGGTATATATGTAGTAATAATTAATTAATTTAAGTTTTAATACTAAGTTGTTATATATATACATAACGTAGGACTGAAACTGGATGTATGCCGCGAACCGTGTGAGTGAAGAGTATATTAATGGCGTGTCTGCTTTTACAAGAGCTGCCGAGGAGGATATGCTAAATAAGGGGGTGGAATATATGTACTGTCCATACACTGACTGCGAGAATTTAAAGATGTTTAAGAACTGAGGTCAAATTGAAGCGAACTTAATTCGGAGGGGTTTCAAAAAGGGTTATACGTGTTGGACCAGTCATGGCGAAGTCAATGATCATATGCTGACGGATGACATCGCTGGTGAAGTGAATGATATGCCACGGATGATATCGTCGGTGAAGTGAATGACATGCCGCCAGATGATGTCGATTGTGGTACGAATTCGGATAGGTTGCACGATGACAATCTGGATCAGATGCTTCGCGATGTAGAAGAGAACTATGATTTCCCTCCGGGGCTTGATGGAGGACTCAGAGAAACCTACACGAGGTTGTCGGCCGTGCTTGAACTGTTGAAATTGAAGGCAAGCAATGGTTGGTCCGACAAGAGTTTCACGGCGCTGCTAGGTCTTTTAGCGGACATGCTTCCGGAGGGAAATGAGTTGCCTAGAACCACGTATAAAGCCAAGAAGGTTCTTTGTTCATTGGGAATGGAAGTAGAAAGAATACATGCATGTCCGAATGACTGTATCCTCTACCGTAAAGAGTATGCAAACATGCATGTATGTCCGGTCTGCAACGCATCCCGGTACAAACGTAACAATCAATCAGATGACGGCAAGGGAACAGAGGCGAAGAAAGGACCTCCTGCTAAGGTGGCATGGTATTTTCCTATAATTCTCCGTTAGAAAAGGTTTTTTGCAAATCCAAAGGAGGCAAAACTGCTACGTTGGCACTCGGAGGAGCGCAAGAAGGATGGAATGCTAAGACACCTTACTGATTCCGCCCAGTGGAGAAACATCGATAGGAGTTTTGCAGACTTCAGTGCAGAACCAAGGAATATAAGGTTCGGACTGAGTACATATGGAATGAATCCTTTCAGTAGCATGAGCAGGCGACATAGCACATGGCCCATGACTCTCTGCATCTATAACCTTCCTCCTTGGTTGTGTATGAAGCAAAAGTATATTTTGCTGTCGATACTTATCCAAGGGCCAAAGCAACCTGGGAATGATATTGATGCGTACCTAGCGCCGTTGGTGGAAGATCTAAAAGTACTATGGAATGAAGGGGTACAGGTATGAGATGCATACAAACGAGAGAACTTCACTTTGCGCTCCTTATTGTTCTGCACCATAAATGATTATCCTACCCTTGCTAACCTATCGGGCCAGAGTACAAAAGGTGCCAAAGCTTATACTCACTGTTTAGATGGTACCGAGAGTGTGTGGCTGAAACACTCACGCAAAACCGTCTACATGCGTCACCGCCGGTTCCTTCGGAGGGCTCACCTGTACCGCAAGATGAAGAAACAATTTGACGGAGTGAAGGAAGACGGTTCAGCTCTAAGGCATTTAAGGGGAAAAGAGGTTTATGATATGGTTAAGGATTTAGATGTTGTCCTCGGAAAGGGACGTAAATTGAGGGCTCATGAGAAGAACACCTGGAAGAAGAGATCAATATTTTGGGACTTACCTTATTGGGAGTACCTAGATATTCGACACTGTATGGACGTCATGCGCGTAGAAAAGAATGTATGTGACAGCTTGATTGGTCTTTTACTGAACATTCGTGATAAAACAAAGGACGGCGTCAACGCACGGCTTGACTTGGCTGATATGGACATCAGGCCTGAGTTAGCACCGACAAAAATAGATAATGGACGAACGTACCTTCCCCTGCGTGTTACACTCTGTCCAAGGCCGAGAAAACAGAACTGTGCCAGTGCTTGCATGGTGTTAAAGTTCCATCTGGTTACTCCGGCAACGTGAAGAAACTTGTTTCGATGCAAGATTTGAAGTTAAATGGCACGAAGTCTCATGATTGTCATGTGCTGATGACACAGATGCTCTCTATTGCAATTAGAAATATTTTGCCGATCAAAGTCCGAGAGACAATCATGAGGCTATGTTATTTCTTTAACACAATTGTTCAGAAGGTCATCGATCCCGATGGACTAGATGCTCTGCAAGACGAGGTGGTGATGACTCTATGTCATCTTGAAATGTATTTCCCTCCTTCGTTTTCGATATCATGGTCCATCTCATTGTTCACGTTGTGTGGGAGATAAAAATATGCGGGCCTGTATTCCTACGTAGCATATATCCATTTGAGAGGTTCATGAGAATTCTTAAGTCCTACGTACGGAATCGATCTCAGTCGGAGGGCAGCATCGTTGAAGGTTATGCAAGCGAAGAGGTCATTGAGTTTTGTGTCGATTATATGGCTCAGATTCAACCGATAGGTGTGCCTCAATCTTGTCATGAGGGGAGGCTGAAGGGTATCGGAACTATCGGAAGGAAAGCAATCACTCCAGATATGGACACGTATACTCAAGCCCATTTCACGGTCTTGCCCGTCGAGCCCGTCGCCACCGCCGTCCCCCGAGCCCATCGTCGTCCTCCTCCCTCGAGCCCGTTGCTGCCGCCGTCCCCCCGAGGCCGCCTCTGTCCCCCCGAGGTAACCCTAGGCACCACGGTGCATGACTTTGTGCCTACACTGCTTGGTTTACAGATGCTTGTAGATCTTGTTTCGAAAAAAAAGAACTTTGTAAATGCCATGGAAATAGAACTGCTTGGTTCCACTAGTGATAATCAGGGTTACTTTGCCAATTTAAGACACTGAGATTAGTTGCCGATCTAGTGCCCACTATTGAATTTCATGTGAGTGCAAAGGTCTGAGCTTTAGTATTTTCTTTATCTGTATGAAGACTAATACATATACTGTTATGTATGTGCTTATACCGCACTATTTACGTATATGCTACATTGTGCTTACTTTTCATATATGAGAAGGCCAACATGTCATCCGCGTATTCTTCAACGTCATCGCCGGATGTGTCCCCTCCAAAATCAAAACGCCAAGGAAGAGGGCTATCGAAAAAACCTGAGGGCCGATTTACCATCATAGAGGTCGATTGATCTAGGACCCCTCTCCTTCCTCACAAAGCAGTATCCGCATGGAGAAGAATGATTGTGATGGATCGGAAACGGCGACAGAGGGGGGTGAATGTCGTCTTTTAATAAATCGCCCCAAGTATTTTCACCGACTCCTCCTCCGATAGCTAAAGAGCTATGAAGGAGAGATCAAGTTCGCTCACAAGATTTAATTACTACTGCTGGCCAAACAAATGACTTGACTCACACAACTCAAATGCTGCAGTAAAGAGAAGGTGACTGCTAAAGAGAGAATCCCAAGGCTGCAAACTCAACTGAAACTATACTACTGCTCAAAAAGATGTGCTGGCCGAAACTTTGTAGAGAAGAAGAGATCACAAGATGAGCTTCTCTACAGACCAAGAATTAAAAGGCAAAAGCATGCAACTGAACTCCTTGTTGGCCAAGAGTACTAGCTGCTGCCAAAGAGCCAAAAACAAAATAAAAAGCAGCTTTGCTGTAGCTGCCGAATGGTCCTAAAAAGAGCACAAAACTGCTGCCAAACAGGACTGCATGCAAGCCATTGAGTGCATATCCGAGAGCAATTACTGTTGACTCAATTAGCAGCTGAAAATGCCAATTAAAGCTGAAAGGAAGCAATGAATGTACTGCTGCCCAAGAAGGGAAACAAGAAACCAAAGCTTAATGCAAACCGAACAGCAGTTGAGAGCAAAGATCAATGAGTATGCACTGCCGACAAAGAACACAATGGAATAAATGCCATTAATGCCTATCGGGACATCAAGATACTTCCCATAGGAGCTGCCGAAATGGAAGCATAAAATGGCAAGAAACAAAGGTGACTACAGACCAAAAGAAACCAATGGCCAACTGTGATTTTCACTGCTAGAATATCACCCAACCGACTGCAAACAAAAAGGAGTACAGAGAGCAAACTAAGCAAGAAGGCAAATAGAATCAAAAACTGCTGCTAAATCACTCGAGAGGAGATAGAGACTTCAAAGAAGAACAGTGAACAGGGAATAATAGACAAGAAGGGATAAACTTGAGGCCATAGCACTAAACCAAGGATTTCTTGAAAACGGAAACGGAGACATACATGATTAAATAAGAGGAATGATTACATAGTTGTTCAGCTCATCTCTCTCAATCTCCCACTAACAAGTCCCCATACATGCTTAGGAGATCAAGAACACCACCCTATCTCATACAACCATGGAGAGACACAAATAAAACCCTAACTCTTACACCCACTCTCACAATTTCAGCAGACTATATCTCCCTAAAAGCCATGAAGACTACTAGAGAACACCCTCTCTATTTATAGCCTCAACTAATGGGTTCACCATTGCTTTACCCATTAACCTTTTGCGCTTTACCCACAATCCACTTCCTTTAGTGCAGCTTTGCGTATTCACCAAAACGCCCCTCGCGCACCTTCTAGGAAGTTTTCTCATTTCTTGCCTTGCAAGCCTCGCAGCCACCTCGAGCCCTCACCGTCTTCGACACCTCCCGACCGTTCTGACCTCAGCGCCACCTGCGCCTAGTCCGGTCCACCGTGTCTCGCCACGACTCCGCCTCGACGTCCTGCAGCTAACACAGATAAGAAACACATCAAACAGCACCGCTCGATACATGAAAGCGTAAATAGCATAAGCACATCATACTTACTCATGACGAAGTCCAAACCTGTTGTCACATCCCAAAATTTGCTTTTTGGAAGAAAATTAAATTCAAATTAATTATTTTAAGCTAATTGGATTTTATTTGGCTTTTCTGAATTTTCTGGAGTTTAAAACCTAATTTTTAAATTTAAAAAGTAATTCAAAGTATGAATCTAAAATACCAACAGTAGTTGGGAATAATTTTATTTAGTCCAAAATATGTCCAGGAGCTTCTGTGAATTTTTCTGGAATTTTTGGAGGTATTTTCATATTTTTCTGAGGCCTAAATAAATTTCTAGCATTTTCTGAAATTAAAAATCATTAAAAATCCAAATCCTTTCCTCCGACCGACGCGTGGGCGGCCCAGATCCGCCCACGTCGCGCTCACCAATCCAGCCGCACCTCCTCTCCCTCGTCCCGGCGGGCCGGCCGTCGGCCGGCGGCCCGCCTTCCTCCTCCTCGCGCGACGCGTGGACGGCTCGGATGAGCGAGTCCCGCGACGGGCCATCCTGCCGCCCGCTCTCTTTTCCTCCTCACTCCCGCGACTTGCGGGCCCGCGGGTAGCCGCTCGCGGCCTCGCTCCCATCGCCACCCGGCCCGCTTTGTCGGACCGTGCGTCTCGCGAGCCGCCTCCTTCCTTTTCCTTCCCCCTCTTTCCTTTCGCCGGCCGACCGAGACCGCGCCGGATCCGGCCTTGCCTTCCCTGCCTCTCCCCGGTTTTGGAATCCCTGAGCCCCGGCGAGAAGCAAATCCCCAACGCCCGCGCCTCCCTTTCCTTCTCTGGCCCCTATTTCCTTTCCTCCCCGCGCCCTTCCTTTTCTCGGCCGCCAACTCCGGCGAGCAATCCCGCGCCCGTGTCCCCTCCTCCGCCCCTATAAATACCTCCCTCGGCTTCGCCTCCTCTCACACCACCTCCCAGAGCGCTCCACCGCATCTCCCGAGCCCTGTAGCACCCCAGCACCGTGCGCTCTCTCTCCCCGAGCTCCGTCCAACTCCGGCGAGCCTTCCCCGCCGCCTCGGTCATCCTCGAGCCCGCCGTCACTTCCCGAGCTCCTCTCGCCGTGCGATCCTCCCGACACCTCGGCCCGCCTCCCGCCGCGGAGCGCTGCCGCACCGGAGGACCGAGCAGCTCCGCCATCCTCGTCGCCGCCACCTCCGCCCATCCCCGAGCCTGCCGCCCCTTCGCGGGACTCGTCTCGCTCCGGTTTGCATTTCACGCGTCAACCGCACCTCGCCACTCCTCGCCGCCGACGACCACGCCTCCGCCACCTTCCCGGCCTCCCCCGGCAGTAACTCAAAAGAGTTGATCGCCCTATATGGGTAGGCAAAGCCTCCCGCCCATCCGGTTAACAGTGCGATCTCTCCCTCCCCGGCTCCTCGCGCGCGTTCGAGCCCGGCTCGCACGCCGAGGTCGAGCCATTCTTTTAAAATCTCGCGCCGACAAGTGGGCCCGCATGTCGGGCCGCCGGCTCTGCTGCCCGCGCGCTGGGCCCCACCCTCTCATTCTCTCGACAAGTGGGCCCGAGTCGATGGGTCCCATGTGTCGAGGTTGAGTCGATGGGCTCACTGTCGATGGGTCCCACATGTCGATGACCGCCGATGGTTACTGCTCGATGGGCGCACTGTCGGTCCTCGGAATAAAAATAGAATTTAAAATCTAATATTCCAGTGGGTCCCACCTGTCAGAAATTTGGGAATTTCTAGATTTATTCAAATATGAGATTTTCAAATGAGCATAACTTTCTCATTTTAACTCCAAATTCAGCCATTCAAATTTCTAAATTCATCTAAAATCATAATCTATCCAACTATGGCCTCTATTGAATTTTTGGATTTTATTTGAATTTTTGTTTGTATTTATTTGCTTTGTTTGCTTCGTCTTTTCTCGCGTAGATTCCAACGTTGTCGACGATCCCTCTTCACAGCAGCAAGAAGACCCAGAAACCCTGCAAGAAGGCAAGTCTCCTTTGATCATCTTGAACCTATGCTTTCGAAATATTTTAAATATTTTAAATTATGTGCACTGCTATTTACATAAAACCACTAGTTCAAATCTTTAGGAATTAGCTACTCCAACTTTGTTATGCCCTCATTTGACATTGATTGCCATGTACCTTTGTCACCCTAGAACTTCCTTTGTCTCAATAATGAGATTAATATTAATCTTTGTGAATAGTGGAATGGTAGGACAATGCTTAGTCATGCTATCTAATAACTTCGGTAAATCTTGAAAATGGGAAATTATGATTTATTGTTGAACCTTTATGATTGTTAATGAAGTGGCAATTGGAGTTGTCACTGTGATTTTAAAATAAAATAAAATGTGAAAGTTGGTTTAGATTAGGGTGGATGGTTGGTTTGGCTTGGTGCAGTTAGCACGAGATCTTGTTAAGCGTATGTTCCACCTAGTCAATTAAGGACCGACGCTTGTGTTTGTCCAGATCGAGCATTAACCGTACAACCACAAGTCTATATGGGTGCGACCTAGTGACTAACTTATGATAGTCTAGTTTAGGTGCCACCGATGGAAAGTGGGTGCCGAGGATGGACTGGTTATTCACAAGTGAGGGACAGGGATTTCATTGTACTCATATGGCGCAAGAGGGGCTTGGTTCGGCGGTTAGCCTACTGCGGTGAAACCTCGTGGTGGTATCTAGCTAGATTAGAGTAAGGTAAAGGCTTTGTGGTATTTTATCCGGTCTCATGCCAAAGGAAGCGTGTTGACTTTTAGGATAATTTATCTCTTGTGGGTAAAGTTGTACAACCTCTGCAGAGTGTAAAACTATTCGAATAGCCGTGCCCACGGTCAAGGGTGGGCAAGGAATGCATTCACATGGTAGATTTCTGGTTTTGGTTTTAAATATCTAAAGTTTTGTATTCCGAGAGTGGAGGGAACTCTCGAAGGGAATCTGGCAAATGGAGCAGAGAGGGTGGATGGAACCCCAGATTTAAAACTTGACCAATGGTAATTGGTTAGCTAGTGTTGGTAGTTGGAACCTTCCTTTGGAAAGTTAATTCTGTTAAAACATTTACTTCATTAAATTGATGCCTTGAAAATAATTAGTAGTAATTAACATTTCAATTATTGCTTTGTGCAAAAGAACCATATGGCCTTCCTTCGTTAAGCCTTGCATCTATGCATTTTCCCAAGACTTGAGTACTTTATGTACTCACATGCTACAATTAAAAATAAATCTCGAGAGGAAGTTGAAGCTCAAGAAGGTGACTACGACTCATCGCCGCTTGTGGCTGCGACGGATTCTTCCGGAGGACTAGGTCGCGCTTCCCCAGTCAATTGCCAATGGCGAATTGATGGGTCGTCCTCGAGTTATCCTTGCTTCCGCTTTATTTCTTGTGTGCGAGGTCTTAACCTCGATTGTAATAATGAGACCTTGTGGTCAGTACACTTGATTATTGTAATAAATCGTTGATGGTGATGTTTTCCATTCTGTTTAACTGTGTGCACTAGCTATGATCTGGGACTAGTGCAGTAATACACAGAGGGTCCGGGTTTGGTAATCCGGGGGCCCGACACCTGTCGAAACAATGGAATAAGCATCCTAATCCCATACGACCCGGTTTGACCAAGTCCGACCGAGCCCGTTGCACCGCGCAACGACATGGTCCGACCTCACAAACCAAACTCGACTATCCTAAACCTTTGTCAATTACTCATCATTCACATGGAGTCACGACCACATGGTCTCTCAGATCGGAATAGTTGCACAAGAACAAATTGAGATCACATTTGATTCGTGGAAGAGCGTGCCTGAGACTCAGAAACGTGAGCTGCTGACAGAAATTTTGGCATCGTTCGAGATCCCAAAACAACACCAAGACGCCGTGCAACGACAAGCCTTGCTAGCGGCGTGCAAAGCATTGAAGAATTTCAAGAGCACGCTTGTCAAGGACTACGTGGTGAAGGACGAAACGCCCTTTCATAAATACCCATTACTGGAACCACAATGGAAAGAGTTCAAGGCGATGAAGACGACCGAAGATTTCAAAAGTACAAGTGCGGCGCACAAGGCCCTCCAGGCAAAAAAACACACACCCCCACAGACTTGGCACAGCTGGGTATGCGGGTATAATCCCGCAGTGGAGGAAGGAGGACGAACAGGTAGCCATGCAGGACACCGCCCCGCCATTTGCCAATATCCCGGATGACCGCGCTCGAAATTGGATTAGAGCAAGGTCATCTACAACGACATCGGGGGACGTCTCCTTTCGAAACTCTGCAGACCAGCAAGTGTCCCAGCACCTGGTAAGATATCGATCGAACTACGTTGCTTGTAATTACTCCACAACTTTGTAGGAAGTGAAATGAAATGTCGTGCTCTTGCAGTAAGCGCTGAGTGTTGAATCTTCCCAGGGATCATTCCAGCGAACAAGGGAGAAAGATATACTCTCCGTGACCCTGGGAAACAAGGAGCACCCGGGTCGTACGAGAGGCCTTAGGCTTTATGTTCCTCGGAAACATGGTTTCCAAGATGACTCCGAGCAGTATCGGCGTAGGAAGAGAACCAAAGCCGAGCGTGAGGCACGGCTACGAGAAGAGATCAAGGCATCTCTTAGAGAGGAGCTGGCTGATTATGTCAGAGATGAGGTGTGGAGATATACAGAAAATCAGCAGGCCGCCGCCGCTCCTGTGCTAGCTAGCCCGCACAACCTTCCGAGTAGTTGCGCGTCCAATCCGACGGAAAGCGAGGCCAGATTTTCTATGGACGACATCCTGGTAATAATTATTATCTCTCGAATGTTTGCTCCATTGATAGGCATATTTGAGTAGCTAATTTTGTATCGTTATGTAGGAGCCTACGAAGTGCAGGCTCCAAGTGAGATGTGCCTCCGTTCCCTTGTACGCTGCTTGGGCCAGGCATATCAGTCTTGTATCGGGGCCATAGTGCACAGTCAAACTTTAGCGTCAGGCTTTGCAAAAGTTAATGTGGATGGTGTGCATGTCAATTTTGAGATCGTCCCGCTACCGAAGCCCCCCAACGATGAGATCATGACTCTAGTGCAGGCCATTGGAACATTCATCTAGTGGCCTAAAAGTGACATCTCCCTGGAAGCTTCTTCACCAGTGGCAGGACCAAAAGGGCAGTGCGAACCAGAGCTACATGCACTGGTGCCATCTCCACAAGACTCGTCTCCAGCACCGCTACCTGCACTGGTGCTATCTCCACGGGTGCTATTCTCGCCAAAGCAACTTGCACCAGTGCTACCTTTACAGTTGACTACCATAAAGTCGACCTACAGCCGAGGCAGCAAGGGCAGCAAGGGCAAAGAAAAGAAGACCGATGATGATATCCCATACCTGCCATTGGCCCGCAAATTCGTGCTTTGCGAGCCGCTGTTCAAACCAGTAACGCACCTCCAAACCCTAGCAATTAGTTGCCAGCAATTGCACAAGTGGTATATGGAACAGTCCAATAAGCCAGAGGGAGAACGGGTGCTCAAGTATCACTGTCAAATTAACGCCAGATCATTTAGAGCACAGTGTTCAAGAGTGTGTCTTCGTGGTCACCATTGAGGATTTATTCGATCTTTTCACGCTCAACGCTCTCGATGCCTCACTCATTCGATGCTGGATGCTGTAAGTGTATACAATCACAATCTCTGTTCATGTCATACCGATAAATGTCATATATAATTTGTTGCTTTCATGTGTATATATATAGACACATGCTGACTAAAGCTAGATCATCCAAATCATCATCGGTTAGTTTCTTGGACCCACACTTGGTCGCCAAGGATACCATCGACAAGGATACACCCTTCGTCGAGAGGTACATTACAGGAGGACTGATGGCTTACCGCAATAAGGAATATTTACTTATGCCCTACAATCAGAACTATCATTGGATTTTAATAGTAATTGTACCAAAATGGAACAAGATATATTACCTTGATTCCCTAAGTAAGAATAAAATGGACTTCACAGTTGTCAGCCAAGTAATCGTTAGGTAAGTACATTTTCTCCATACATACCTATATTGCACTCTTTCTTTCCTTCCGAATGACTAAGGTCAACTTTTTTGAATCACGTAGGGCGTTCGCGATGTACGTTGCAAAGGCAGGTGTCTCGACGCAAGGGGCCAAAGGCCTGACACATACTCAAAATTTTAAGGTATTCGCTATTACACATTAATTAATCCTATGCAATAGTTGGTAGTAATGCCTCTTGAATTAACACATTCCATTTTTTGCAGTGCCACCAGCAGCCGCCGAGCAACACATGTGGATTCTACGTTTGCCACCATATGGAACTACTCCTCGATTCCTCTAGGATCACCAATTCTATGATATTTACACGACAGACGGTTTGAAAACCGTCTATGATAACCTTCTATTATCACTGATCTATAAATTCAGACGGTTCAGAAAATCGTCTGTGAATAACGTTTTTGAACCGCCTATAATAGGATTTTCTGTAGTAGTGAAGCATGGAAGGTGGTACCAAGCTAGAAAGCTGATTTCACTAAAACTGTGGTAGCATCTTTAAGTGAGCAGTTGCAGACTTGCAGTGAACCGCCCCCCCCCCCCACCCCAAGCAAAAGTACACCTTTGAGAGCTAGCCCAACCAAAATGCATGCAAGATTGCTGCAAATTAAGCTGATCACTCTGCATGCACAAAGAATAATCTATGCCTTGCATGCACTTATGTATGCAGCTCCCCTCAAAATATGGCTCCCCTCAAAATATGTATATCTAGTATATATAAAAAAGGATTGAAAAATAAAGTAAGAGGTATATTATATGTATTAGAAAAGGAAGGCCAGTACAAGAGGCGTGCTCTCGGAGAAATCCACACATTCCTGATCACAAGGTGGGGGAGTCAGCACCATGTGTCAAGGTTCACTGCGTGACAGGTTGATTAACAATAGCAATCTACAGAATAAACATGTGCCCTGGGGGGCTTGTTTCATAATTAGTCATTATTACTACCTTAACAACTCAATTTGTGCAGGCCAGTCTTAGTGGGAGTTTCATCTGTATTTAATAGGCTGCCATATAGGCATTTTTGATGATATGGCAATATTTTTAAGAAGAGAGAGAAGAAGTGAGTTTCATCTAGATGAAACTCTCTTGGCACAATTACCAACTCTATATGAGTCATGAAATTAAATGTCTATGAAACAATAGAATGAAACTATGCATTGAGGATGGATATTTCATCCATATTTCATTTCATTTTACATGATATGGCAGTCTTGAAAACAACGCCATGAAACTCTCCACTGAGAATGGTCTTAGCCAGCCGGCTGTAGTTTCAATTCATACAGGGAGGGGAAGTACTAATCCATCTTAGTTAATTAACTACTAACGTACAACGATACTTGTGGAACCGGCACCGGCACGAGGATGCTCTTAGTTAACTGTTAACGTACAACGATACTTGTGGAAAATTCAGGGAGACTACGGAGTTGTCCAAAGTCGAAGATTTCTAGGAACAAAGAAGCGGATAGGCAAGGTTGTGTATTTTTTGACTTTTAGCTTCAAAATAAATTACGGTTTCTTAAAGTGGATTCTCTAAACAACTTCCCGAGCCTAAAACCATATGCGTTATCCACGTCAGCGTCTCCGCCATCCGTTGCTGCCTTAAAAAACACAAATAAAAGCCATAAGTCATAGCATAAAAGAACAAGCTCTTTATCTGAGTTTGGATATTGAGTATAACAACTACTCTTCTTGATACCTTTGTTACACTCTAATACCCTTTTTTATATGCAACATCTCTCGGATCGGATTAGAGTTTATAAGATATGATACAAGCATGCACTGTATCAAGAATAAAGAAGATAAATCTTATGGAGAGAACCAAATTACAATGTTGAAGCAACCACGGCAAGAGAAAAGATTTTGGCAAAACTAATCGCAAATTCCTTAAGCACAACCTCAAAAGAGTATAAGAGATTGTCACTCTCACAACCCTCTCGAATCTTTTAGGACCTCAGATCATTGTCCTATATAAGAATATAGTGCTAAAGAATTAGCTAGCCTATAATCCTGTCATGCACCTTTATCTTTAAATAAGTGGCTTCTTTGTTTTGTTATTTGGTTACTATGATTCTCCATGACCACCCCGTATAGCTTTATATAGTCCCTCGTAGCACAGCTCTAAAATGAAGTAGGAATCCTACTTCGCAAGAAAATAAGAATCTCAATCCTATTAGAATTCATCTAGGACTTATTATAGCACACCTTTCTAATCCTAAATGACTAGGATATGCACCGCCATATTCAACAATCTCTACATTGACTCTTATCCATTGAAATCACTGTACTCTTCCAAGAACTCACTCTAAATCGACTCCGTATTTTTTTTATTTTTTCCCACCTTTAGGAGTGCCCCCACACTATAGAGCTCATGCACATCACCACAATGTATGTGTCAATATTCGAGCTAGCCCGCCTAGACCCTCCACTTGAGAGCTCATTTGTTATGTAGTTTGATTAACCATGCATCCTATTCCTATATCCTTCCATACTATAGGTTTGTACCGCCTCTGAGCTGTACCTACTCGTCGGTTCTGCATCCTACTTCCAACAACTCTTACCTTCGTCTTTACATCTACTAGACTTTATAACTATCTTTACAATTCCACACATAATTACAGATGAGATCTAAGTATCTATTATTGATGACACGATTTCTTCTCCTAGCTAGGATTTTAATCAGACCTCCCATTGATTGCCCTTTAGATGTACTAATCAGATGGTATCCTCTATTGCTCTAGATATTTTTCATGATCACTTGCTATTTCAAATAATTTACATGACTCCACTTCGAAGTGATATCTCACAACCTTCGAGTTCAAGTGACCTCACATGTATTAGATTCTACTTTAAGCTAGGAACATACCGAACTACTGTCAATGTGTGATGTGCTTTCGAGACCGAATGAGTAAATCTGGACTCTCTTGTGTATTCTGCACCAGTCCAAGATCGCACAAGTGCACACTGTGGAAACATAGATAAAATAACGATCATAATCAATATTAACTAAGAAAGACACAAATATTATTAAATATCATAGTAGCGACCTTATGGCCAAGCTTACAATAATATCCAAAAGGGCTTAACAAAAACTAGCAGTGGAAAATAAAGGTAAACACAGTGGCCATTTGACATGCCCATAGGCAATCAACTGGGGAGTAAAGTCCTACTCCGTGAAGCCGTCGAAGAATCTCCTTCAAATACCTCTTATGGTGAGACACTTCAATAAGTATGGCCTTGTCTATCATGTTTGAAAAATTGGCATAGTTGTTGCCAATGACTTGAACCTTCAATCTGTGGCAATATCTTCTGAAGTATAGTGAGCAAACTGAGTAAA
Organism: Dendrocalamus sinicus; assembly: GCA_036346575.1. Taxonomy (NCBI): domain Eukaryota; kingdom Viridiplantae; phylum Streptophyta; class Magnoliopsida; order Poales; family Poaceae; genus Dendrocalamus; species Dendrocalamus sinicus. Next base: position 3,713,780 of record CM070658.1, read on the forward strand.
CTTATTGAAATATTCACTCACCGATATGTTCCCTTGTTGAAGCTCATGAAACTCTTCCTTCTTCATTTCAACAACCCCATCAACGATTTGGTTTCGTGAAAGGCTACGGCGAACTCTGCCCAAATGACGTTCTGCTGATATTCATGAGCTATATAATAGTTCTCCCACCACTTTGTTGTGGTACCTTCAAGCTAGTGAGTGGCGTAGAGAACATTCTCTTGATTTGTACACTAAGAAAGGGCTAACTTCTTTTTCACAGAATGAAGCCAATCATCTGCCTCAAAAGGCTTGATAGAATAGGAATAGGTAGGCTGTCTAGTCCTCATTAATTCTATAAATCTGGATGGCAAACGAGCTGGCTGAGGTGCAATAGCTGCCTGATTCTGCAGATTCATAATGTTGTTTAGATTTTGTATCATCGTATTAATGAGCTGAGTCTAAGCTGTCATGAATTGACTCAAACTTGGATCCAAACCAATTGGGGCTGACTGCTGACTCGGAGCATAAGGATTTGCGGCACTGTTGCTCTGATATGAATGGATCTAATTGCGACCAACTGGATTTTGAGTATCAACCATCTGCTACGTCCATCGCTTTCTCTTCTGTCGTGAAATAAATTGGGTACTTCCTTGATCCCAAACTTCATAGAAAGCTTGAAGAATTCCAGACTAACCTCCAACTTTATTATGGGAAACTCAAGACATCTAGGGATATTATGGGGATAAGAAGTCAATTTAAGATTCAGAAACAATGTTTCAGAAAGGCGAAGAATAAGAACCTAAGTATGAGGAAATAATGGAGAACTACTACATATCTATTTGTTGATTTGATTTAGAAAATAAATTTTGAATATTTTGCTAAATTGACCTTTCTAACTATGCCTTCATTCTACAGTCGATATGGCTCTGATACCATCTCTGTCAAGACCTAAATATGCAAATCCGGACTCTCCTGCGTATTCTGCACCAGTTCAAGATCATGCTAGTTCACATAATAGAAATATAGATAAAATATCAACCATGATCACTATTAACTAAGAAAGACATAAATATTCTTAAATATTAGAGTAGCGACCTTATGACCAAACTTACAATAATAGCGTGAAGGGCTTAACAAAAACTAGTAACCAAAAATAAAGATAAATACAGTGGCCATTCAATATGCTCACAGGCAATCGACTGGGAAGCAAAGTCCTACTCCGTGAAGCCATCGAAGAATTCTCCTTCAAATACCTCTGGCTAATATGATTCTTCCTCAACAACTGAGCTACAAAGGATACATCCGTGTGTACATAGAGTACTTAGCATGTCATTTGTAACAAGATACAATATATAATGATGCAAGGCTTATTAAATGATTGCTGAGTGGTTATTTTGCAAAAAGCAATAATTTAGAGTAAATACAATATATAGATTAAAAGCACACTTTGGAAGTGAGTAATAAGTATATAAGTCAAAGGAATTGAGTAAACCATAAGTGATCTAACCATTCACTTCCCCATCACAAGTGAATTGGCTATTCATTTCCCAACCAAACTAACATTTTATGAAAACTCTACCACTCATGTGAAATTACCAAGCATTGTCCATAATTGGGGACATAGTAATTTAAATAGTTTTATAATCTGCTGAGTTTGCACAACTTTATTGACAAGAGATAATCAACTTATCATGTCGGCCAATACACGTTTCCTTGGGTGTGCGACTAAGTGATTACCACAAGGCACAATCTTAAACTGATCTCGCCTGCTAAGTATTTGCTACCGAGTAGACTGATAGCATATTCAGTAAAATCCCCCTCTTGCGCCAACAAAACATCCCAATGGAGAAATCAAGATTGAAACATAATCAATTAATTTAGTTAGGTTCACCATATACTAGATATGTGGTTGTACGGTTAGGCTTAGATCAATTACGCACAAAGTTACATCTTTAGATATTACCCAAGCGAGACATCCACATCCCAAGTGCTTACCACACTTCCCCCTTTACTGCACGATCACTTCCCCCTTTATTGTTAACAATTGTTATTTTCTCAATTATTAAGCTATTGTTGCTACTTATGAAAATTGTCTATTTGCAAGGTCAACCTTTTTGTAGGGGTTTTATCATTTGTTTTAGGGGAATGCTATATTTACTTGCTCGATGTTGTGGGTAATCAAAAATGTCTTTTGTAAGTTCATTATCATGAGGAAGTAGTTACATGGTGAATAGTGACTAAGAGTATGCTTATTCCTAACAGGAATTAATGGGTTATAAAGAAGTATGAAATATTAATGAATCATCACCAAGATTGTTTAATCTATCAATTTTGTTGGATATATAGGATTATTTGGGTCTCAATGGATTAATCTAACCGTTTGGGATGGATAAGTTAAGAAGATCCCGAATTATTGTCTTGGTGGATATTAATCTTAGAAGTATCCCTTCTATGGATGCTTAATGATCACATAAAATTACTAGATTCATCTTTTAACATGATTAATTGTTGAAATTGTATACAAATGTTTCAAAAATCTGAATATCGGTGGATCTAGAATTTATATGGGAGGAGTTTTGGATAGTTCTTCTAGATAGAGTGATTGGATGAAATTTGTTGTAGTATCGTGAGAGACTTTGATTGATATAAGATTACAATTATTGAAGTTTTAATAGGATTATACTCTAAATTCTGAACATAAGGTGGAACGGTTGAATATGTATTTGTAAATATTCATGTGATTGCAAATAGAACTAGAATAGCAAGTAGATTTCATGATGATGCCAATTGTTTATAGAAATCATTGGAGTCAATTATTGTGTACTAGGATTTGGCGTTGAGGATCACTAAAGAGTCAAGTTGATGGGCTTCAATAAGTGCTTCATATTTATGTGCTTGTGGAATTGTCAGATGATAGTTGAGGATTGATAAAAGAATTTTGGTAGAACCTTTTATTTGTGCATTAGATTTCTTCTAGAATAAAGTGGTTATTGTATGGAAGTTACAAAGTTTAGGTGGATTCTTAATTTGAGAAGGAGATGATAAAGTAGTATGAAGCTTATTGAGTTTAGGTGAGTTTTAAGATGGAGTGGTGATTTCTGATGATTCTTGTTAACAGTTTTAGTAAATTGATGATATCAAGTTTGTCGGTAAAGCATGCTGAGAGTAGTGTTGATTCTTTTAAAAAGACTTTGATCACCTTTTGTGGTGTCATTTAAATGAAAGGTTTTTAGTATTTGTATTCATGAGCTTTTGGAGTTCACGACTTATATATGAGGTAGTTGTATTCTATTTTCATCAAAAATAAACTTTATTGAGGTATTGGAAAGTTTCCATGGTTTATTGAGGTAGTAGTAGTAGTTGAATCCATATCCACTTATGACATTCCAAGACGAAAAGCACATCACAAATCAGAATGTTTGCCTCTGAATACCTGAACAGCATATATAAACGAGTTATGGCAGCTGCGTATATATGGATCGACCGATCCTGAAACTTTTCCACGCTCGCATGCACTTGTATAGCAGACCATATAGATGGATAGATTGCGTGTGGATATCGCGAGGCATGGCCTCTTTCGAGTCCCATGCACCAAGCATGTGAAGGTCTCTCTCTCTCTCTCTCTCTCTCTCTCTCTCTGCATCGTGCATTCACGCTTGCAGTGCACATTTGCATGCCTTACTGTTGTGTGCACGCAAGACACTGGTTATATATACTGTACGAGTATCACCAGTGCACAGTTGATCGATCTTTATTTGCTTTTTATCCTAGGTAGATCAAACTTAAACGGCAAGTTAGTAGCATGTTAGCAATGCCCTTGATCAGGCCATGCATATCAGGATTTGAGTGACAGCATCGCACTAACAAAGCAGTGAAGTGAGAAGTTAGTAGAGGGCTCGAAAGATTCGATGCCACTAGCTCAATGCCAAATCAGGCCATGCATGCAGCATGGATTGCTCTTCATAGCTGCTTATTAATTCCAGGCAGACAGGAACAGCAATCAAAATTCCTCTTTGACTTAAGCCACTTGATGCCAGACCCTAACTGTTTATGATCTTATCTCTTTTCTGAACTGGTACGCATCACCTCAATTCAACATAAAAGAAAGAAGGATAATTGTATTCATTAATCTAAATGCCAGATCGATTCTGCTGCTGAATTTTATATGTCCTACACCTAATCAATTTAATTTACGTAAGGTGATATCTCAACTACAAGTTAAAGAAATTTCATGGTTCCAAATTGTTGGGTAACCGCTTAAAGTCTAAAGAATAAAGACTGATGGCTACGTATATATACACACCGAACAGGCTGCTGTAAAAGCTATTTTGGGCAACCAAGAACACTAATCACCATATCATCGTCATGTTATTGCTCGTAGACGTGGTCTTTGTTTTGTTAATTCATTGTAGGCACACTGGCACATCTTGCTAGGAATTGTAGCCAAATTAAAGTATATATATGAATATCTGTAACAACTTGACTTCCCTGATGAATGGAAAAATTCTTTGGATATAGGGTGAGAGCATCGTAAGATCAACTGAAAGCCTAAAATGGTTAAAAGTAACCTTAAAACCGTAGAATGGTATGCATTTGATAATAAGATTTCAAAGGTAATAGTTTCACAGGTACTTGGGAACGGAGATATTTAGTTAAGATGAAAGTTTCTGTTTTATTTTGTGCAAATTTATTTAATTAGGTGAAAAGCTCAAACTTTAATCAAGACATATTAGTGGTAATAATGTCATGCATCCTGATCATGCTAAAGTATAAAGCATTAATTAAGACATATAAGTGGGAATAATGTCATGCATCCTGATCCTGCTAAAGTAGAAAGCACTACTACAGAAAGCCTAATACTAGACGGCCAATCACAGACGGTTCAACAAAACTGTCTGTGACCGACACTAACATAGACGGTTTTAATTTGGACATCATCTGTGTTAGTGACGTCGGAGAAAATGAGTATCACAGACGGTTCTTACCGATGAACCATCTGTGATACTTTAGTATCACTGACGGTTACCATCTGTGATACTTTAGTATCACAGACGGTTTTATTAAAAACCGTCTGTGATAATCTGGAATTATCACAGACAGTTTTTTTTATTAAAAACCGTGTGTGTTATGTAGACTATCACAGACGGTTTTTAACAAGAACCGTTTGTGATGTCCCATTCGTAACAAGTGTCTGTGATATTCTGTACATGATCAGATGTTAATATATAAGTACACATTGCTTCTAATAACTTAACTACAGAACTACTGAGACAAGAGATCACAAATTAAAGGTATATTTATTAATTTCAATTCGAGGCAAATTTATTACAAAAGTCGCACAGATAAAGAGCTTCCCAGATTCTAATCTTCTGGGCTTCGTACGCTTCTTCTTCGACTTTGGGACTTGGAGGATTAGCCGCTGAGTTCTCGAATGCCGTTAAGATTGTCCTTGTCCTCAGCACTTCCTCCTCCAGCCTGGGCAAATGATCAATAGCATAGCCCATAATCTCATAGAGGATAGCATTATAAGATTCCTCAGAATCTACCATTTCTGCTTGATCGGCATTGCTATCCATCAGTCTCTCCAATTCATTTCACAAACATAAAACATCCAATTCACATCGCACTTCATTTCACAAACATAAAGTATCCATTTCGCAAATCAATTAATTGAAATGAAATGAAATATCTATTAATAAATACACAATTACAAAAGATCTACATTGCATTTGCACTTAGATAGTAACATTGCATTTTTATTGCTCTATAACTTCGGAATCGAGGTCTCGCGAAAGGAACAGAGCCATAATCAACGAACTTTGTCAGGCTGCACAATGAATACTTGGATGGCAATCCATCCAAGTATTGCTTGTGCAGCCTGACAAAGTTCGTTGATTATGGACTGTTCCTTTCGCGAGGCCTCGATTCCGGAGTGATAAGAGCAATAAAAAATTATTGTGCGCAGTGGAACTCTCCTTCTGACTTTATGACTCTAGTCATTAAAAAGTACGCCAACTCTCCTCAAATTCGTGAAAGGTCGGGCTGTTTCAATGCAGTTGACGGGATGGACGCAGCCTGTCGATAGGAATATCAATGTGCGTATATATGTAACGTGATAAGTATGAAGTAATTATGGGAAAATTGACAAACCTTGGAATTGGTGATCCTTGAGGAATCGAGGAGTAGTTCCATATGGTGGCAAACGTAGAATCCACATGTGTTACCCGGCGGCTGCTGGTGGCACTGCAAAAAATGAAATGTGTTAATTCAAGAGGCATTACTAGCAACTATTGCATAGGATTAATTAATGTGTAATAGCGAATACCTTCAATTTTTGATCATGTGTCAGGCCTTTGGCCCCTTGCGTCGAAACACCTGGCTTTGCAACGTACATCGCGAACATCCTACGTGATTCGAAAAAGTTGACCTTAGTCATTCAGAAGGAAAGAAACAGTACAATATAGGTATATATGGAGAAAATGTACTTACCTATTGATTACTTGGCTGACAATTGTGAAGCCCATTTTATTCTTTTTTAGTGAATCAAGGTAATATACCTTGTACCATTTTGGTACAATTACTATTAAAATCCAATGATAGTTCTGATTGTAGGGCATAAGTACATATTCCTTATTGTGGTAAGCCACCAGTGCTGATACAATGTACCTCTCGACGAAGGGTGTATCCTCGTCGATGGTATCCTTGGCGACCAAGCGTGGGTCCAAGAAACCAACCGATGATGATTTGGATGATCTAGCTTTAGTCAGCGTGTGTCTATATATACACACAAAAGCAACAAATTATATATGACATTTATTGGTATGACATGAATGGAGACTGTGATTGTACACATTTACAGCGTCCAGCATCGAATGAGTGAGGCGTCGAGAGCGTTGAGCGTGAAAAGATCGAATAAATCCTCAAAGGTGACCACGAAGACAAACTCTTGAACACTGTGCTCTAAATAATCCAGTGCGAATTTGACATGACCATCGCCCTCGTCATCTACAATCCTTGCCATCCTCATCCCGACATCTAGTAGGCCCATCTTTCTTCACCTTACCTCTAATGTAACCTCTTAGCAAAAACCCATTGAAGCCATCCACACCATAAGAAAGAGAGCCTGGAGGAGAGGAACATGAGGTGTAGGGGAAGACGAAGGAGAGGAGCAAGGGAGCAGCAGACCACGATAGCAAGAAAGGGGTTCCAACCGAACTACAACGCAGCCATCACCATCGTCGTCCAGAATCCTTGCCATCCTCAACTCGACATCTAGTAGGCACATAGCATTCACAAGCCATCACTGGCCAACATACGACCAAGAGGCAATAATGCCTTTCTTAAACCCCATCCTCACAAGAACCCTAGCACCTCCACAAGACAACCCTCCACATCACATAGCCAAATCCAGATAGTATAGTCTAGCGAGAGCAAGAAGTTGGAGAAGATGGTACCGAATCAACAAACCGACGAGGCAGCCGGTGATGGGCTCGGGGGAGGCGGCCGGCAAGGGGCGAGGGGGAGGCGACCGGCGAGGGGCTCGGGGGCGGCGGCGGGCTCGATCGGGACTTCGGGCTCTAATAACTGCGCAATGTCCGCGCAAAACCCTAGCGGGGGTTATATATAATGCTTATCACAAACGGTTCTCAGTTTAGAACCGTCTGTGATATTAATATCACAGACGGTTCTAAACTTAGAATCAGCTGTGATAATAAATATCACAGACGGTTCTAAACATAGAACCGTTTGTGATATTTATACTATCACAGACGGTTCTAAACATAGAACCGTCTGTGATATTTATTATCACAGACAGTTCTAAGTTTACAACTGCCTGTGATAAGCTTATTAAGACAAACCCCAACCAGCTGCATTCACACAATGTATTTCTTTACACATTTTTGCATTCTCAAAATTCACTACATTCACCAACCTCACATATACATAAATGCAAATTCACAAATACATCACACACATGCATTGTTGTATACATAAATGCCAATTCATATATACATCACACACATGCATTGTTGTATACATAAATGCCATTTCACATATACATCACATACATGCATTGTTATATACATATATGCAAATGCCCAGATATATGTCGCACAGTATCATTCTACTTGCTTACTTCCATTCCCAATGGACAAAGAACATTCTTGGCTTTATACGTGGTTTTAGGCAACTCATTTCCCTCCGGAAGCATGTCCGCTAAAAGACCTAGCAGCGCCATGAAACTCTTGTCGGACCAACCGTTGCTTGCCTTCAATTTCAACAGTTCAAGCACGGCCGACAACCTTGTGTACTTTGACCTGCAGCACGTGAACAAAGGTTTCTCCGAGTCCTCCATCAAGCCCCGGAATTTAACATACTCTCTTTCATCATAATTCTCTTCTACATCGCGAAGCATCTGGTCTAGATTGTCATCGTGCAATCTATCCGAATCCGAACGACAATCGACATCATCCGGCGGCATGTCATTTACTTCACTGGCGATGTCATCTGGCGGCATATCATTCACTTCACCGGCGATGCCATCCGGCGACGTATGATCGTTGACTTCACCATGACTGGTCCAACACGTATAACCCTTTTTGAAACCCCTCCGAATCAAATGCGCTTCAATTTGCCCTCGGTTCTTAAACATCTTTAAATTCTCGTAGTCAGTGCATGGACAATACATATATTCCACCCCCTTATTCAACATATCCTCCTCGGCAGCTTTTGTAAAAGCAGACACGCCATTAATGTACTCTTCACTCACACGGCTCGCGGCATACATCCAGCTTTGGTCCTATGTTATGTATATATATAACAACTTAGTATTAAAAATTAAATTAATTACTACATATATACCGGCCACATGCATTGAGGCTTAATTTGCTACCTTAATTCACATTATAAACACAACAGCTATTATATAACCAACAATTTTCCAAACCATCTTCAATAACACTCACCAATTACTTAGATCTAAATTGTAATGCAAAGAAAAATAAATTTCATTACTAACATATCTAGAGCAACCAGGAAAGTATAAATCTTCAAAGCTCAATCTCTGCCTCCTCCCACCAAATTAATTGGCCTGAAATCGCTAGCTTGCCTCCTGAGCGAAAGAGTGCAACACCGGCTAGATCTGGATCGAAATGAAGACAGATGCGGTTCTGAGCAGCGCAATAAATACCTAGCGTCATTATCACATATGGTTTTTTTTATTAAAAATCATCTGTGATGATTCCAGATTATCACAGACGGTTTTTCGGTAAGAATCGTCTGTGATACTTGTTTTCTCCGACGCCGCCAACACAGACGGTGTCCAAATTAAAACCGTCTGTGTTAGTGTCGGTCACAGATGGTTTAACAAAACCGTCTGTGATTGGCCGTCTAGTATTAGGCTTTCTGTAGTAGTGGCATTGTCATGTTATTGCTAGTAGACGTGGTCTTTGTTTTCTTAATTCATTATAGGCACACTGGCACATCTTGCTAGGAATTGTAGCCAAATTAAAGTATATATATGAATATCTGTAACAACTTAACTTCCCTGATGAATGGAAAAATTCTTTGGATATAGGGTGAGAGCATCGTAAGATCAACTGAAAGCCTAAAATGGTTAAAAGTAATCTTAAAACCGTAGAATGGTATGCATTTGATAATAAGATTTCAAAGGTAATAGTTTCACATGTACTTGGGAACGGAGGGAGTATATTTAGTTGAGATGAAAGTTTCTGTTTTATTTTGTGTAAATTTATTTACGTGAGAAGCCAAACTTTGATTAAGACATATAAGTGGTAATAATGTCATGCATCCTGATCCTGCTAGAGTAGAAAGCCCCCCCCCCCCCGGGGGGTCAAACAAAAGTACACCTTTGAAAGCTAGCCCAACCAAAATGCATGCAAGATTCCTGCAAACTAAGCTGATCACTCTGCACGCACAAAGAATAATCTATGCCTTGCATGTACTTATGTAAGCAGCTCGCCAGCTCCCCTCAAAATATCTATGTCTAGTATATATAAAAAAGGATTGAAAAATAAAGCAAGAGGTATATTATATGTATTAGACAAGGAAGGTTAGTACAAGGCGTGCTCTCGGGAAAAATCCACACATTCCTGATCATAAGGTGGGGGAGTCAGCACCATGTGTCAAGGTTCACTGCTGACAGGTTGATTACCATGTGTCTTGGCAATACATATGGGAAAAAAGGGGCTGTTTGGTTGCTAGCCACACTTTGCCAACAAAAATTGCCACATTTGCCTAAGTTGAGGTGCTCAAATTATTTGCCACACCTTAGCAAGCCTAAGGGAATCTTGCCACACTTTTTTGAGTAACTAACGCGTGGGACCTAGTTTGCTGGAAGGAATCTTGCCACAACTGTGGCTGCAACCAAACAGCTCCTAAAGTTGGTCAAACTTGCCTAACCTTAGGCGTGGTAAACTGTGGCTGGCAACCAAACACCCCTAAAGTGTATTCTTCCTCAAAGTTTTATAACTTCCCCTATAAGAATATACGGCCACCAGCTCCCTTCCTCTGGATTTGGAAGTCTAAATTTTGCAACAAGCTCAGAGTCTTCTCTTGGCTGCTCTTCATGGATAGATTAAATACAAGAAATATTTTGAGAAGGAAAAAGCAAAAGCTTGAAGGAAATAACTATAACTGTATCCTCTGCAGCAACAATATTGAAGAAACTACTTTCCATCTTTTCTTCAGCTGTTCCTTTAGCCAAACTTGTTGGCAGCACCTTGGAATTAATTGGGATTTCACAAGAGAATTTTTCGAGATGATGCAGCAGGCTAAAACCCAATCGCAGAACCCCTTCTTCATGGAATTCTTCACCATCGCGGCATGGCAAATTTGGAAGCAGAGAAACAACCTCATCTTTGATAGCAGTCGGCCTTCTTTTACCTCTTGGAAGAACTCCTTCTGTGAAGAAGCTAGGCTCCAGGCTCATAGGTTCAATGATGTAAAGTGTCTAGAGTTCCTCTCCTGTATAGCTCCTCTAGCTTAGTTCTCCAGCCTTCTCAGGACTTGCTTCTTGTGTAGCTCCTTCTTCCCCTGTTGTGTTCCCTTTGTTCAGTGTTATCTTTCTTTTTGTTTTCATAAAATTCACAGTGGGACCTCCTCTGCTGTATATTTCAAAAAAAAAAGGTTGATTAACAATAGCAATCTACAGAATAAACATGTGCCCTGGGGGGCTTGTTCCATAATTAGTCATTATTACTACCTTAACTACTCAATTTGTGCAATTAGCCAGCCGACTGTAGTTTCAATTCATGCAAGGAGGGGAAGTACTAATCGATCTTAGTTAACTATTAACGTACAACGGTACTTGTGGAACCGGCACCGGCACGAGGATACTCTTAGTTAACTATTAACGTACAACGATACTTGTGGAAAATTCAGGGAGACTACGGAGCTGTCCAAAGTCGAAGATTTCTCAGAACAAAGAAGCGGATAGGCAAGGTTGTGTATTTTTTTTTACTTTTAGCTTCAAAATAAATAGGACGGTTTCTTGAATCGGATTCTCTAAACGGCTTCCTGAGCTTAAAATCGTGTGCGTTGTCCACGTCAGCGTCTCCGACATCCAATGCTGTCTTAAAAAGTACAGACAAAAACTATCAGTCATAGCCTAAAAGAACAAGCCCTTTATCTGAGTTTGGATATCAAGTATAACAGCTACTCTTCTTGATACCTTTGTTACACTCTAATACTCCTTTTTATACGCAGCATCTCTCGGATCGAATTAGAGTTTATAAGATATGGTACAAGCATGCACTGTATCAAGAATAAAGAAGATAAATCTTATAGAAAGAATCAAAATTACAATGTTGAAGCAACCATGGCAAGAGAAAAGATTTTGGCAGAGCTAATCGCAAATTCCTTAAGCACAACCTCAAAAGAGTATAAGAGATTGCCACTCTCACAACCCTCTCGAATCTTTTAGGACCTCGGATCATTGCCCTGTATAAGAATCTAGTGCTAAAGAATTAGCTAGCCTACAATCCTGTCATGCACCTTTATCTTTGAATAAGTGGCTTCTTTGCTTTGTTATTTGGTTACTATGGTTCTCCATTGTCGAGACCCGAATATGCAAATCCGGACTCTCTGTGTATACTGCACTAGTCCAGGATCACGCTAGTGCACACAGTCATACATAGAGGTAATCATCACCACAATCACGATATTAAATAAGGGAATCTCAAATTATTAATCAATATCCAAAAGTGAGACCTTATGGTCAAGCTTACAATCTCAATAGCCTTAGGGGCTTAACACAAATTAGCAGCGGAAAATCCAAAATAAAACGTAGTGGCCAATCGACATGCCCACGGGCAATCGAGTGGGGAGCGAAGCCTAGAACGCGTAGTCGTCGAAGTACTCGCCTCCTGGAACCTCCTGCTGGTAGTACTCCTCATCCTCAACTGAGCAACATAGGCGTAAAGCCGTGAGTACATTGGTATTCAGCAAGCCGTTTGTAACAAATGATGCAATATAGTATGCAAGGCTTACCAATGGAAGGCTGAAAGAGTTAATTTGCATAAAACAACATTTGAAATTACCATAAATAGATTGAAGGCGAATTGTAAGTAAAACAATAATGAATAATCAAAGGAATTGAAGTAAACTACTTATGGACCTCCTATCCACAAGCTAAACCCACCCGCTTATGGATATCCCATCCACAAGCCAAACCAACAGTGAATTAACCATCCACTGACCAGCTACAAACTTTCCAAGAGTAACTATACCTCATGTGAAATCACCGAGCATTGTCCATAACCGAGGACGCGGCTATTCGAATAGTTTTACACTCTGCAGAGGTTGCACAACTGTACCCACACGATGTGATTAGCCTCGCGCTAAGGAAATCACAACAAGGCCTTTACAATATTCAATTCCAACCCAATCCCGCCCGCTAGGGTTTCGCATCACACCCCCCCTTGCGCCTCATGGAAATCAGCAACCATGTTCATCCCAGCGAGATTGAAATTGAAACATCCCAAATTAGTCAGCCAGGTCTGTCCCATACCAGACATGTGGTTTGCAGTAAGACTCGGATCAATGGCGCACAAAGTTAAGTCCTTAAGTGTACGGGCAAGACTTCCACATCCCACGAAGTGAATCCACACTTCCCCTTTCTTGCATGATCATTCGCGAGTGAAAACCAATTTTGTATAACCACCGCCAATGACGCACCAACGCCACGGCACAAATTTTATAACGATGGCACCAACCACGATTCACTATGGCACCAACCACAATTCAATATCTCATTAAGTCAAATTAATTAATCACATGTGATGATGAACCCTTTCGCAAAATAAGCAAGGCTAAGCATTCTAATCGTACCAACCCAATGTGACAAATAACATAGCATCACTAATTAAATTCCCAACCTAAGGTGACAATGGCATCATGGCATTCAAATTTAACAAGGAGGGAATTACTCAATTAAGGTGATAACTACCAATTACAAGGTTTGTATAAAAGTAGCGATGCAATGTAATTTAAAACAAAATATTTAAATAATAGATTGCAAACTGGGTTCAACATGATCAAAGGACATGACTTGCCTTGGCCTTGCTCAGTTGACGGCTCTTGATCTCCAAATCAGACGGCGGCTCCCTCGAACGCGTGATCTAACGAGAGAGAAAACAAAACAAAGAGACAAAATAAATTTAAATAAAATTCAAATGAACTCCAAAAATTCTCAAACCTGAACCAAAAGATAGAGCTCAATTTTAGATGAATTTAGGAAAAAGCATCGGGTTAATCGGAGCTAGGACGAGGGAGAACGGGGCTCTGGAAAATCTGGTTTTAGGAAAAAGGCTGAAATCTCGGAAATTACACTGTGCTGTGGACCGGGTGCACGGGGAGATGGGTCTACGATGGACTCGGTGCACGAAACAGTGCGGGGGCGACCGGGCGTGCTGACGGGGCAGCTAGGGCTGACGCGGCGGCTCACGTGGCGACAGCGTGTGCACGGTTGGCTGATGGGTCGTGACACGCAAGCCTTAGAGCTGACGTGGCAAGGCTGACTGGGCGCTGACGTGGCCAGATCGGCTCACGGGTCTACAGGACCAGATCTGACCGGTGGGTCCCATGCGGCAGAGGCTCGACGCACGGTGGATCGGGTCACGGAAGACGGCGGCGCGCGCGTGGACCGGCAGCGGCGCCGAGGCGGCGGGCGGCGGGCTGGCGGCGGTTCGCCGACGAGGCGCACGGTGGCGGCGCGGCTCACCGGTGACGACGACGACGGCGGCGGACGGCAGCGGCGACGACGGCAGCGGCGGCGGCGGCAGACGGCAGCGCGACGGTTAACGCGGACGACGGCGAAGCGGCGACGCGACGGCGGCAGCGGCGGCGCGGGTCTGGCGCGCGGCAGCGGCGAGCGGCGGCGAGCGGATCTGGCGGCGGCGACGGCTCACCGGCAGCGGAGGCGGCGGCGGCGGAAGCTCCCGCGGCGCGGCGCGCGGCGGCTAGCGGGAGGCGGCGGCGGCTGCGCCGCGGCGGCGGCGGCGGCGGCGGCGAACCTCGGTCGGCGCCATTAAATACCCGGCGGCGGCAGAAAGCGGGCGAGTGGGCTCGGCCCACTAGGGTTAGGGCGAGCGGGCGCTGCGGAGGCCGAGGCCGACGCGTGGCGGCGGCGGGCGAGTGCGGATGCGAGCACGGCAGGCGGAGGCCTGGCTGGGCCGGCTGGGTGGGCTGCGGCCCACCTGGCTTTTAGGATTTTCTTTTGCTTTTCTTTTTCCAGAAATCCAAATAAACTTCAAAAAGCTCTAGAAAATAGCAAATAAATCCGGAAAATTCACCAAAATACCAGGAAACTCCTTGTGACTCAGGGAACTCAAATAAAATATTTTTGGCAAATGTTAATGTTTAATTTAATCATATTAAATCTTTTTAATTAATAAAAATTCCAATTAAGCTTTAATTAATTCCAGAAAAATCCAAATGGTGAATTTTATTTTAAAAGCTTCAAAAAGGCTCTGAAAATCAGGATGTTACAAACCTTACCCCCTTAAACGGATCTCGACCCCGAGATCCGGGCTCACTACTAGAATAGGTTCGGAAACTCTGCCTTGAGATCCTCTTCACGCTCCCAGGTGGCTTCCTCCTCGGAGTGGTTGCTCCACTGAACTTTGCTAAAGCGAACAACTTTATTCCGGTGACTCGCTCGACACATCCAAGATTTTGACAGACGCTCTTTGTAGGACAGATCCTCCGAAGATCAATTGCCTCAATGAGTACAGACCTCCTCTCGCACTCTCAAACACTTCTTGGTGGGACACATGGAAAACATCATGTACCCCATGAAGGACGCAGTAGCTCCAATTGATAAGCAACCTCTCCCTGCGTTTGAGTCGAACGGACCGACATACCTTGGTGCAAGCTTCCCTTTTTGCTGAAACCTCTTCACACCTTTGAATGGTGTGATCCGAGATACACAAAATCATTTGGCTCAAAACTCGGCTCTCGGCGTCGGTATCCGCATAGCTCTTTTGCTGGCACGGCGTCCTCAACCTCTCTGAATCAAACGGACCTTGTCCTCGGCCTCTTTTAAACAATCTGGACCAAACACTGACCTTCCCCTGTCTCTTTCCAATTGAGAGGGGTCCTGCATTTCCTGCCATAGAGTGCTTCAAATGGTGACATCTGCAAACTTGCTTGATAACTATTGTTGTAGGAAAACTCTGCAAAAGGCAAACAGCTGTCCCACTTAGGTCCATGATCTAGCACACATGCTCTCAACATATCCTCAAGAATCGATTGACTCGCTCTGTCGACCATCATGCAGGGATGGTATGCGGTCTGAAATTCAGGTGCGTTCCCATAGCCTCATGGAAACTACCCAAAACCGGAAGTGAACGGGACCCTCGATCGACACTATTTTCTTGGGCACTCCATGCAAACCGACGATCCTCAACATATACTGACTCGCCAATCTGTCACGGTGTAGGTTGTCTTCACTGGAATGAAGTGAGCAACCTTGGTCAATCGGTCCACGATGACCCAAATCGAATCATAGCCCTCCTTGGTCTTAGGCGGACCGACTATGAAGTCCATACCAATCTCTTCCCATTTCCACTCGGGGATTTTCAACTAGGTGGAGCAAACCTGCGGCCTCGATGCTCGCCTTAACTCTCGACAAACATCACAAAGGGCCACATACTCAGCGATCTCACGCTTCATGCTAGGCCACCAATATTTTTCTTTAATGTCTGGTACATCTTGGTACTGCGGGGTGTATCGAGTATAACGACTCGTGAGCTTCCTTTAGCAACAGATCCTTTAGCTCCTTCTTATTAGGCACACACAAACGTTGCTTGAACCACGGGGTTCCTTGGGCATCCTCTGAAAATCGACTCTTTTCCTTCACTCATACTGCATGCGATACGCTGAAATGCTTCATCATCATGCGAGCACGACGAATCGACCATCAAAGTGGGCAAGCAACTCCATTTCTTGCCAAAAATCCTTCTCGACCAATCCAAGCTGAGCCTTTGGAATTCCTCATGCAAAGCTGGCTGACTCTCCTTGACCATCACCGAATTACAATAAACCTTCCTGCTCAGAGCATCTGCGACCACATTGGCCTTCCCTGGGTGATAATGGATTCCGACATCGTAATCCTTTATCAACTCCAACCACCTCCTCTGCCTGAGGTTAAGCTCGGACTGGGTAAAGATGTATTTCAAACTCTTGTGATCCGTATAAATCTCACATCTATTACCCAAGAGATAGTGCCTCCAAATTTTCAAAGCATGCACTACGGCTGCTAGCTCTAAGTCGTGGGTAGGGTAATTCTCCTCATGCGGTCTCAACTGGCGCGAGGCATACGCTACCACCCTCTTTTCCTGCATCAGTACACAACCCAAACCCTTGCGTGAGGCATCGCAATAAATCTCAAAATCCTTGTTTAAATCTGGCAATATTAGCACTGGGGCTGTGGTCAAACTCTCCTTCAACTTCTGAAAGCTTTTCTCGCACTCAGGCGTCCAAACAAATTTCTTTTCCTTTTTGAGCAATTGGGTAAGTGGCTTGGCTACACTGGAAAATCCCTCGATGAAACGACGGTAATAACCAACCATACCCAGAAAACTCCTGACCTGAGTCACTGAACAAGGTTACTGCCAATCCAAAACATCCTTGACCTTTCCGGGGTCAACAGCAACTCCCTTTGCGGACATCACATGGCCTAGGAAGGCAACTTCCTTCATCCAAAACTCACATTTGCTAAACTTGGCATACAACTGATGGTCCCTTAATTTCTGCAATACCAACCTCAGGTGTTCCTCATGCTCCCTCTCATCCTTGGAGTAGATCAGAATGTCGTCAATGAACACAACGACAAACTTATCCAAATATTCCATGAACACCTTATTCATCAGGTACATAAAATAGGCTGGAGCATTGGTCAAACCAAAAGACATCACTGTGAACTCGTACAATCCGTAACGAGTCGAAAATGCTGTCTTAGGTATGTCCTCCTGTCGAATCCTCAATTAGGATAACCTTATCCACCATCTGCTGAAAGCTGGCATAGTCGTTGCCCACGACCTGCACCTTCAATCCTGGGTTCAAGCCTTTGCGGAACCTCTTCTGACGGGCTTCATCTGTGGCTACATCCTCGGGTGCGTAGCGAGCTAGCTGAGTGAATTTATTGAGGTATTCACTCACTGACATGTTCTTCTGCTGCAACTCACGGAACTCCTCCTTCTTCATGTCCATCACCCCATCCAGGACATGGGCGTTACGGAAAGCGGTGGAGAACTCGTCCCAAGTAATGCGGTCCTGGTCCTCGTGGGCGTCACAGTAGTTCTCCCACCACTCTGCTGCAGTCCCTCTAGCCGGTGTCTGCATACAAGACACTCTCTCCTGTCGCACCTGGGCCAAGTTCAGCTTTTTCATCGAACGGATCCGGTCGTCGCCTCAAAGGCTCAAGAAGCTGGAGTAGGTAGGCGGCCTCGTCCTCATAAACTCGCAGCGGGGTGATGGTGGGTGGCCCGAGGTCTTTGCTACCACAGGTGCCGACGCTGAGCCATATTGTTCATATTCGCATCATTGCTTGCATCATCCGAGTCAGGCCATCGGGAATTGGTCGAGAGCGGGGTCCAAGGTCGTGGAGCTGCTCGGGTGGCTGAGTGGTACTGCTCTCGGGTTCGGTTTGTCCGCTCACGACTGCGAAGTTCTGGTTTCAACCATCTTCTTCGCTGCTGAAAAGAAAGACCATTTGCTGAGAACTGACTTCCGAAGGCACAATAGGTAAGAGGGAAAAGCAAAGGTAAGCGGTAAACTCGTCTAAGGGGAATTTCTAATGGCAACCTAAACTAAGCAACCAATTAGCCGAAAGGCTAACCAAAGAAGCAATAAACTCCACAAAAAGACTTTTGACATGACTGCATCATAATGCTAGAAGCAAAACTGCAGCTCACATCACACCCAACGGCAAATAAGAAGCAATACGATCTACACGATACTAAAAATATAACAAGGTTCAACTCTAATGGCTCCTAATCTTCACGGAAATCTCCAATATTTTCTTGACATATTGGGTGCTTCCTTGATCCTGACTTCCCAGCACAGCTTGAAGGATTCCATGCCAACTTTCACTTTGATCGAGGGACACTCGAGACATCTATGGACATTATGGGGGTGAGAAGTCAAATTAAGTTTTGAAAACAATATCTCAGAGGAGGCAAAGAGTAAGAATCCAAAGAATAAGGTAAGAATAAAGAATTACTATACAATCATTTGGTTGATTTGATTTAGAAAATAAATTTTGAAAACTCGACTAATTCGGCCATTCTAACTAGGGCTTCGTCCTACAGTCGATACGGCTCTGATACCATCTCTGTCGAGACCCGAATATGCAAATCCGGACTCTCTGTGTATACTGCACTAGTCCAGGATCACGCTAGTGCACACAGTCATACATAGAGGTAATCATCACCACAATCACGATATTAAATAAGGGAATCTCAAATTATTAATCAATATCCAAAAGTGAGACCTTATGGTCAAGCTTACAATCTCAATAGCCTTAGGGCTTAACACAAATTAGCGTGGAAAATCCAAAATAAAACGTAGTGGCCAATCGACATGCCCACGGGCAATCGAGTGGGGAGCGAAGCCTAGAACGTGTAGTCGTCGAAGTACTCGCCTCCTGGAACCTCCTGCTGGTAGTACTCCTCATCCTCAACTGAGCAACATAGGCGTAAAGCCGTGAGTACATTGGTACTCGACAAGTCGTTTGTAACAAATGATGCAATATAGTATGCAAGGCTTACCAATGGAAGGTGAAAGAGTTAATTTGCATAAAACAACATTTGAAATTACCATAAATAGATTGAAGGCGAATTGTAAGTAAAACAATAATGAATAATCAAAGGAATTGAAGTAAACTACTTATGGACCTCCCATCCACAAGCTAAACCCACCCGCTTATGGATATCCCATCCACAAGCCAAACCAACGATGAATTAACCATCCACCGACCAGCTACAAACTTTCCAAGAGTAACTATACCTCGTGTGAAATCACCGAGCATTGTCCATGACCGAGGACGCGGCTATTCGAATAGTTTTACACTCTGCAGAGGTTGCACAATCTGTACCCACACGATGTGATTAGCCTCGCGCTAAGGAAATCACAACAAGGCCTTTACAATGTTCAATTCCAACCCAATCCCGCCCGCTAGGTTTCGCATCACACCCCCTTGCGCCTCATGGAAATCAGCAACCATGTTCATCCCAATGAGATTGAAATTGAAACATCCCAAATTAGTCACCAGTGTCCGTCCCATACCGGACATGTGGTTTGCAGTAAGACTCGGATCAATGGCGCACAAAGTTAAGTCCTTAAGTGTACCGGGCAAGACTTCCACATCCCACGAAGTGAATCCACACTTCCCTTTCTTGCATGATCATTCGCGAGTGAAAACCAATTTTGTATAACCACGCCAATGACGCACCAACGTCACGGCACAAATTTTATAACAGATGGCACCAACCACGATTCACCGTGGCACCAACCACAATTCAATATCTCATTAAGTCAAATTAATTAATCACATGTGATGATGAACCCTTTCGCAAAATAAGCAAGGCTAAGCATTCTAATCGTACCAACCCAATGTGACAAATAACATAGCATCACTAATTAAATTCCCAACCTAACGTGACATGGCATCATGGCATTCAAATTTAACAAGGAGGGAATTACTCAATTAAGGTGATAACTACCAATTACAAGGTTTGTATAAAAGTAGCGATGCAATGTAATTTAAAACAAAATATTTAAATAATAGATTGCAAACTGGGTTCAACATGATCAAAGGACATGACTTGCCTTGGCCTTGCTCAGTTGACGGCTCTTGATCTCCAAATCCGACGGCGGCTCCCTCGAACGCGTGATCTAACGAGAGAGAAAACAAAACGAAGAGACAAAATAAATTCAAATAAAATTCAAATGAACTCCAAAAATTCTCAAACCTGAACCAAAAGATAGAGCTCAATTTTAGATGAATTTAGGAAAAAGAATCGGGTCAATCGGAGCTAGGACGAGAGAGAACGGGGCTCTGGAAAATCTGGTTTTAGGAAAAAGGCTGAAATTCGGAAATTACATTGTGCTGTGGACCGGGTGCACGGTGAGATGGGTCTACGGTGGACTCGGCGCACGAAACAGTGCGGGGGCGACCGGGCGTGCTGACGGGGCAGCTAGGGCTGACGCGGCGGCTCACGTGGCGACACGTGTGCACGGTTGGCTGACGGGTCGTGACACGCAAGCCCTAGGGCTGACGTGGCAAGGCCGATCTGGCGCCGGCGTGGCGGATCGGCTCACGGTCTCTGAGGACCGGATCTGACCGGTGGGTCCCATGCGGCCGAGGCTCGGCGCATGGTGGATCGGTCACGGAAGACGGCGGCAGCGCGTGGGCCGGCGGCAGCGGCGGCGAGCGGCCAGCGAGCGCGGGCTGCGGCGGTCGGCCGACAGAGGCGCACGGCGGCGGCGGGCTCACCGGTGACGCAACGACGCGGCGGCGGACGGCAGCGCGACGACGAGCGGCGGCGGCGGCGGCGGCGCGCACGCGCCAACGCCGGACGACGGCAGCGGCGACGCGACGACGCAGCAGCGGCGCGCGGTGCGGCGCGCAGCGGCCGGCGGCGGCGAGCGGATCTGGCCGGCGGCAGGGCTCACCGGCAGGGAGGCGACGGCGGCAGCTCGGCGAAGCGGCGCGCGGCGGCTAGCAGCGGAGGAGGCGGGCGCGCGCGCGGCGGTGAAGGCGGCGCGGGTGGCGGCGAACCCGGGTCGGCGCCATTAAATACCCCGGCGGCGGCGGCGGCCGAGTGGGCTCGGCCCACTAGGGTTAGAAGCGGACGCGCGCGGAGGCCGGAGGTCGACGCGTGGCGGCGGCGGGCGAAAGCGGATGCGGGCGCGGCTTGGGCGGAGGCCTGGCTGGGCCGGCTGGGTGGGCTGCGACCCACCTGGCTTTTAGGATTTTCTTTTGCTTTTCTTTTTCCAGAAATCCAAATAAACTTGAAAAAGCTGTAGAAAATAGCAAATAAATCCGGAAAATTCACCAAAAATACCAGGAAACTCCTTGAGACTCAGGGAACTCAAATAAAATATTTGGCAAATGTTAGTGTTTAATTTAATCATATTAAATCTTTTTAATTAATAAAAATTCCAATTAAGCTTTAATTAATTCCAGAAAAATCCAAATGGTGAATTTTATTTTAAAAGCTTCAAAAAGGCTCTGAAAATCAGGATGTTACATCCATTACCACCCCGTATAGCTTTATATAGTCACACATAGCACTGCTCTAAAATGAAGTAGGAATTCTACTCCACAACAAATAAGAATCTCAATCCTATTAGAATTCATCTAGGACTCATTATAGCACACCTTTCTAATCCTAAATAACTAGGATATGAGCCACCATATTCAACAATCTCTATATTGACTCTTATCCATTGAAATCACTGTACTCTTCCAAGAACTCACTCTAAGTCGACTAGGTTTTTTTTTTATTATTTCTCCCACCTTTAGGAGTGCCCCCACTATATGGCTCATGCACATCACCACAATGTATGTGTCAATGTTTGAGCTAGCCTGCTTAGACCCTCCACTTGAGAGCTCATTTGTTGTGTAGTTTGATTAACCATGCATCCTATTCATATATCCTTCCATGCTATATGTTTGTACCGCCTCTGAGCTCTACCTACTCATCGGTTCTTCATGCTTGGTCCCAACATATTTTTCTTCTTCCAACAACTCTTACCTTCATCTTTACATCTACTAGACTTTATAACTATCTTTACAATTCCACACATAATTACAGATGAGATCTAAGTATCTATTGTTGACGACACGGTTTCTTCTCCTAGCTAGAATTTTAATCAGACCTCCCATTGGTTGCCCTTCCTTTAGATGCCCTTCCTTTAGATGTACTAATCAATTGGTATCCTCTATTGCTCTAGATATTTTTCATGATCACGTGTTGTTTCAAATAATTTACACGACTCCACTTCGAAGTGATATCTGACAACCTTCGAGTTCAAGCAATCTCACATATATTAGATTCTAAGTTAAGCTAGGAACATACTAAACTACTGTCAATGTGTGATGTGCTTTATCATTATCGAGACTCGAATAAGCAAATCTGGACTCTCTTGTGTATTCTACACTAGTCCAAGATCACACAAGTGGACACTGTGGAAACATAGATTAAATATTGATCATAATCAAGATTTACTAAGAAAGACACAAATATTATTAAATATTAGAATAGCGAACTTATGGCCAAGCTTACAATAATAGCGTAAAGGGCTTAATAAAAACTAGCAGTGGAAAATAAAGATAAACACAGTGGCCATCGATATGCCCATAGGCAATCAACTGGGGAGTAAAGTCCTACTCCGTGAAGCCGTCGAAGAATCTCCTTCAAATAGCTCTCATGGCGAGACACTTCAACAAGTATGGCCTTGTCTACCATGTTTTAAAAATTAGCATAGTTGTTGCCAATGACTTGAACCTTCAATCTGTGGCAATATCTTCTGGAATGTAGCGAGCAAACTGAGTAAACTTATTGAAATATTCACTCACTGGCATGTTCCCTTGTTGAAGCTCATGAAACTCTTCCTTCTTCATTTCAACAACCCTATCCATGATTTGGTTTGGTGAAAGGCTACGGCGAACTCTGCCCAAATGATGTTTTGCTGATATTCATGAGCTATATAATAGTTCTCCTACCACTTTGTTGTGGTACCTTCAAGCTAGTGAGTGGCGTAGAGAACATTCTCTCGATTTTGTACACTAATAAAGGGTTAGCTTCTTTTTCATAGAATGAAGCCAATCATCTGCCTCAAAAAGCTCGATAGAACAGGAATAGGTAGGCAGTCTAGTCCACAATAATTCTATAAATTTGGATGGCGAACGAGCTGGCTGAGGTGCAATAGCTGGCTGATTCTGCGGATTCATAATGTTGTTCAGATTTTGTGTCATCGTATTAATGAGTTGAGTCTAAGCTGTCATGGATTGACTCAAACTTGGATCCAAACCAATTGGGGCTGACTGCTGACTCAGCACTGTTGCTCTGATCTAAATGAATCGAATTGCGACCAGCTGAATTTCGAGTATCAACTATATGCTACATCCATCGCTTTCTCTCCTGTCATGAAATAAATTGGGTGCTTCCTTGATCCCAAACTTCATAGAAAAGCTTGAAGAAGTCCAGACTAACCTCCAACTTTATTATGGGAAACTCGAGACATCTAGGGATATTATGGCGATAAGAAGTCAATTTAAGATTCAGAAACAATGTTTCAGAAAGGCAAAGAATAAGAACCTAAGTACGAGGAAATAATAGAGAACTACTACATATCTATTTGTTGATTTGATTTAGAAAATAAAATTTTAAAGTTTTGCTAAATCAACCTTTCTAACTATGCCTTTGTTCTACAATCGATATGGCTATGATACCATCTCTGTCGAGACTTGAATATGCAAATCCGGACTCTCCTGTGTATTCTGCACCAGTTCAGGATCATGCTAGTTCACACAATAGAAACATAGATAAAATATCAACCATAATCACTATTAACTAAGACATAAATATTCTTAAATATTAGAGTAGCGACCTTATGATCAAACTTACAATAATAGCCTAAAGGGCTTAACAAAAACTAGTAGCGAAAAATAAAGATAAATACAGTGGAAATTCAATATGCTCACAGGCAATCGATTGGGTAGTGAAGTCCTACTCCGTGAAGCCATCGAAGAATTCTCCTTCAAATACCTCTGGCTAATATGATTCTTCTTCAACAACTAAGCTACAAAGGATACAACCGTTAGTACATAGAGTACTCAACATGTCATTTGTAACAAGATACAATATATAATGATGCAAGGCTTATTAAATGATTGCTGAGTGGTTATTTTGTAAAAAGCAATAATTTAGAGTAAATACAATATATAGAACAAAAGTGCACTTTGGAAGTGATCTAACCATTTACTTCCTCATCACAAGTGAACTGGCCATTCATTTTCCATCCAAACTAGGATTTTATGAAAACTCTACCACTCACGTAAAATCACCAAGCATTGTCCATAACCAGGGATACAGTAATTTGAATAGTTTTATAATCTACTGAGTTTGCACAAATTTATTGACAAGAGATAATCAACTTATCATGTCAGCCAATACACGTTTCCTTGGGTGTGCAATTAAGTGATTACCACAAGGCACAATCTTAAACTAATCTCACCTACTAAGGATTTGCTACCGAGTAGACTACCAACCTATTCGGTAAAATCCCCCTCTTGCGCCAACAAAACATCCCAATGGCGAAATCAAGATTGAAACATAAAAAATTAATTTAATTAGGTCCATCATATACTAGATATGTGGTTGTACGGTTATGCTTAGATCAATTACACACAAAGTTACATCTTTAGATATTACCCAAGCGAGACATCCACATCCCAAAGTGCTTACCACATTTCCCCCTTTACTGCACGATCACTTGCTCAAGTGAATATATTTTTGTTTAACTAACAACAATGACACTACACATATCATGGTATACAAATTTTATAATTACGCCTGAGCACCATGATTCAATATCTTATTAAATCAAAATTAATTAACTGATCAACATGTGATGATGAACTCAATGTAACAATAAGTATGGCTAAGTATACTAAACATACAACCCAAGTGGATACTAGTATTGTATTACTAGATAATTACTTAATCTATGATGATAATAGAATCATGACATTCAAATTATCATGGAGGAATTGAATCAAATTTAGTTGATAACTACCAAGTAAGGTTCGTAATAAATTAGCAATGCACGATAATTTAAGACAAAATAATAATAATTAGATTTGAAACAATAGGTTCAATATGATCAAAGGTTACGACTAGCCTTGCCCTTACCCAGATACCACTTCTTGATCTTCAAGTCTTGCTTCTGCTCCTTTGAAGACATTATCTAATGAGAGAAAGCGAACAAAATACAAATAAAATCCAAAAACAAAAAATTAGAATTAAAAGGTAGACCTCAATTTTAGATTAATTTAGGAAAAAGAATCGGATCAATCGGAGTTCAAATAGAGGAGAAGGGCTCTTGGAAGATTGGTCGGAAAGGAAAATATTGAAAAAGACAAAGGATGGAATATTCCCAAGCAATGACATGAGGGCCTTGCCTATAAGAGAAAGAGACAGAGAAGAATGAAGAGCTACTTCTCAGGCAAAAACAAAGGACTCTCTAGACCTTGTGCAACGCACGAAGTGGGGGTGGCACCGATGAGGGAAAAGGCTAGAGGCGCAGTGGATGCGCAAAATGGATTGCTAACGACCCGAGGGATACATGGGCGAAGGTGGTGTGGCTGAAGGCGCAGCATAGCGGCGTGGGTAGTGCAAGCGGAGGTTGCTAGAGGAGGGCTGCAATGCATGACGAAGCTCCGGTGGCGACCAGCAGTGACAAGCATGAGGTTGGGCTAGAACGCGGTATGGTGAAGCTAGGGAGGTGGATAGCAAAGCTTGGGACTCATCGATGATGAGGAATTTGGGCAATTGTTGGCTAAATTCAAGAAAGATGGCTCGATCTCAATGCTTAGTGAAGGAAAACCAAATCAACCTTGAGGACAGCTATATTGGAAGGTAGAACATGTATTGACGTGGAAGGATTGAAGAGAATCTCGCCAGATAGATGGGAATGTAAGGTGCCCTAGGTGGTCGTGGCTAGGTGTCCGAGGTGACAAACCTATAGGGGGTTTCCAGGGAAAGCGAGGGGAGCACCACGTAGAACGCAATGAGGTGAATCTTGCGGTGGTGATGGCATGGGCTAAAGCTCACTTATGGTGATGAAATTCGACAACGAGGACCTTCAACGGTGCTCGGCTTCTCAGGCTCGATTTGTTGAGATGGTAGCAGAATCGAGGGATGGAGCCTTTGGGGTTTTAGAAGGGCAAATACTATGACGCAGACAGCGTGTATTTTTATAGTCCGAGGAGGAGAGTGTTTGAGTTGGAGACGGTGTCCGCATAGTAATCAGTTTGGAGTTCTAGAGGTGGAAGATGAATAATGCATGGCATTGTTCATACGACGAGTAGGGACCACATGAGATTTCTGGAATTTCTAAGGATTTTTTAATTTTAGAAATTAGGATAAATTCAATTGAGCTCTAAGAAATAGCAAATAAACTTTTAAAAAAATTCAAGAAAACACAGAAAAATTCCTTGCATCATAAAGAAACCAAATAAAATATGATTTGAATTAATTAAAATTTCTTTTATTCACATTAAATATTTAATTTCTAAAATTGAAATTATACTTTTATTAATTCAAGAAAAATTGAAATGGTAATTTTTATTTTAAAAACTTCAAAAGTCACTGAAAACCCAATTGTTACAATCATACATCTCTAATATAACTGTTCCCATATCAATAATTGCATACTCCTTGTAACTCGCTAAGTAAATAGTTCCATTTGCCGGACGTAGAGATCCTTTGTCAATGTCCCTCGTCGAACACATGTAGAAGCAATAACCTAAATATAATATCCATTCATGAGAAGTACCTAATTGACTGACAACAAGTATGTCCAAATCATCCTTTGCTACCGCCACTGAGTATGCACCCTTCATTTCCTTCAAACTCGGACAATCTTTTATTATGTGAACTTCCTTGTCACATAGATATCACATATGTGTGCCCTTGTTCTTACACTTCTTGTGACTATTGTTTCTACTTGCAACACCTACTATATCAAATGCTTAATCACCCAAGAATAAAGATTCAGATGACTTTTTTAAGAACTCCGCCTCCAATAGATATGTAACTGCCTCATTGAAGTTAAGAATGGTTTTCACGACAAAAATATTATCCGATGCAACATTGGAAATGATGTTGTTTAAGCTACCTCTTGCAACACTTTGTGGTATCTGGCTTTCTTGAGCTATCAGTGCTCCATGGCTTGCTTCTGGTAAAAAAGGTCTTGGCAGGGATATTTCCAAGATTGAATGGGATTGGCGTGATTACTTGACGCTTCTACAGACACTTATGAATGAAATGGCATAGCTCCTGGCACTTGAAACAAGTAGGTGAAGTTGCAGGGCTTGCGTTCCTCTAAGGCTAATTGCTAATGTTGATAGGATGTGATCCCACAATATCGTAATGAGGCAATAGAGCTAGGGTACTAAAATCTACTTACTAAGGTACATGGGCTGGCTTGTATGTGTTAGACTTGGCTCTCTGTGACTGGTGCAACTAAGATCCTTGTTGAATTATCTTCCTTTTGCGAGATTCTTCCATCTCATGATGAGATTCCTTAGTAATTATGGTCTTATCCATCATGTTTTGGAAACTGGTATGGTCATTACCAATGACTTTAATCTTCAATCTGGGATTAAGTCTCTTAAAGCGCTTTTGATGATCATTGGTTGCAACATCCTCTAGAGCATAACAAGTTAACTAAGTGAATTTAGTGAGACATTCACTCACTAACATGTTCCCCTACTGAAGATCACAAAACTCTTCCTTCTTCATTTCAATCACCCCATCCAATATATAAGCAAGGTAAAAAGCTACGGTGAATTTTGCCTAAGTGATGTTCTACTAATCTTCATGAGCAGCACAGTAGTTCTCCCACTATTCTAATATGGCACCTTCCAATTGGTGAGCGGCGTAGAAAACTTTTCTCGATCTGTGCACTGAGCAATATTCAGCTTCGTCTCCACGGAATGAAGCCAATCATCTGCCTCCAAGGGCTCTAACGAACTAGAATAGATAGGCGGTCTAGTCCTCATAAATTTTGCAAATCTAGATGGTAGGCGATCTGGCTAAGGAACAACAGATGCCTGATGCTGTTGATTCATCATATTGGTCATATTCTGTATCATCGTGTTCATGAGGTGAATCTAGGCTGCAATGAACTAACTTCAAGTTGGATCTAAGCTAGCTGGAGCTAACTGCTAACCCTAAGCTGAAGGATTTGCGGCGCTGCTACTAGCTTCTAAGTGCATCTGATTGGGACCAGCTGAATTCCGAGTATCAACCATGTTTTAATAGTTCAGGATGTCTCAACTTAGCAGATGGTTGATCAACAGATCTACAAAGAATGGAGAGAATAGCAAAGATAAGTGGTAAACTCATCTAAGAGGGATATTCTAATGGCAATCATAAACTAAAACACTCACTTAGCTAGAAAGGCTAACAAAAGAAGGATTACACTCCACAAACAAGGATCTTTGACATGACTGCAATATAATACCAAAAGCAAAACTGCAGCTCACATCACACACAACTGCAAAAAAAAAAGCAAAATGATCTACACAATGTTAAAAGCTATAACAGGGTTCTAATCTAATGGCACTCAATCTTCACTGTAATCTTCAATCTTGTCTTGAAATATATTGGGTGCTTTCTTAATCCAAAACTTCACGGTAAACCTTGATTATGGAAAAATCGAGGCATCTATGAATATTATAGGGATAAGAAGTCAACTTCAAGAGCTAAAAACAATGTTTCAGAAAGGTAAGAAATAAGAACCTAAGAATAAGGAAAAGAATAGAGAATTAATATATATTCAATTTATTGATTTGATTTAAAAAATAGATTATGAAAATTTTTCTAAATCAACTACTCTAACTAGGGCTTCATCCTATATTCGATATGGCTCTGATACCATCTCTATCGAGACCTGAATCTACAAATTCGGACACTTCAGTGCATTCTACACTAGTCCAGGATCACGCTACTGCACGCAGTAGAAACATAGATGAAATATTGACTATAATCATCGTTAACTAAGAAAAATACAAATATTATTAATTATCAGAGTTGCGACCTTGTGGCCAAGCTTACAAATAATAGCCTAAAGGGTTTTAAAAAAAACTAGCAACGAAAAATAAAGATAAACACAGTGGTCATTCGACATGCCCACAAGCAATTGACTGGAGAGTGAAGTCCTAATCCATGAATACGTCGAAGTTTCCTTGTTCATGAACCTCTGGCTGATATGGTTCTTGTTTAGCAAATGAGCAATAATGGATACAACTGTGAGTACATAGAGTACTCAGCAAGTCATTTGTAATAAGATACAATATATAATGATGCAAGGCTTACCAAATGATGGCCGAATGGTTATTTTGCAGAAAATAATAATTTAGAGTAAATACAATAAATAGATTGAAAGCTAACTTTGAAAATGATTAATAAATAAATAATCAAAGGAATTGAGTAAACCACAAGTGAACTGACTATTCATCCAATGAATCATCCGTGAACTAACCATTTATGTAATGAACCACCAATGAACTAGCCATTCACTTTCCAAACTTAACCAGGTTTTTATGAAATCTACCCCTCGAGTGAAATCATCGAGCATTGTCCATATGAAGGGACACGGTTATTCGAATAGTTTTACACTCTACAGAGGTGGCACAACTTTACCCACAAGAGATAATCAAGTTATAATGTCCATCTGACACACTTCCAAAGACGTGCGACTAAGCGATTATCACAAGGCCTTTACAATGCTCAACCTCAACACAATTCCACCTGCTAAGGTTTCGCTATCGTGTAGGCTTTGACCTAGTCGGTAAAAGCCCCCTTTTGCACCAATGTGAATCAATGCTGCGACCACACCCACATTCATCTCAATGATGAAATCAAAGTTGAAACATAACAAATTAATTAGTTAGATCCATCCTATACTAGACATTTGGTTATGTAATAAGGCTCAAATCAATAGCACATAAATTTAAGTCCTTAGACAATACCCTGGCAAGGCATCAACATCCCAAAAAGTGCTAACCACACTTCCCTCTTTACATCATGATCACTCACCCAAGTGAAAACTATTTTGTATAACCAATACCAAAGACACTATCCATATCATGGTACATAAGTTTTATAACTGTGGCTAACCACTACAATTCAATATCTCATTAAGTCAAAATTAATTAATTAACCAACATATGATGATGAGCCCAACGTAATATAAGTATGGCTAAGCATATTAAATGTACAACCCAACTGGATACTAGTATTGTGTTGCTAGATAATTACCCATCCTATAGTGATAATGGAATCATTGCATTCAAATTATTAATTGAGAAATTAATCAAATTTGGTCGATAACTACCAGTTACACGGGTTTGTATTAAATGAGCAATACATGATAATTTAAAACAAATAATAATAAATAAATTTGAAATAATAGATTTAATATGATTAAAGAACATGACTTACCTTGGTTTTGCTCAGTTACCAACCTTTGAACTTCAGGTCCTGCTTCTGCTCCTTCGAAGACGTTATCTAAGGAGAGAAAAAGTGAATGAAGCACAAATAAATCCAAATAAAATCCAAAAGCTACAAAACCAAAACCAAAAGATAGAGGTTAATTTTAGATGAATTTAGGAAAAAGAATCAAGTCAATCGGAGTTCAAACGGAGAAAAACGGGGATTGAAATATTTAATTCTAAGAAAAAGGAAAAAGGCACTATTTGCTTTTCTAGAATTATTTTTCTAAAGTAAAATCGACTTATGATGTCAGCATGGGTTTTAATTTTGGTTGAATTATTTTTCTAAAGGAAAATTGACTCAGAGACTGACAAGTGGGTCCATGGTCCGTAGACCAAGTCCACAGCTCGATTCACGATCTATGGTGAGCTGGTCTATGAAATAATGTTCTAACATGTAGGGTCCACATGCAAAGACACGATTCATGGTGAACCAAGTCCACATAAGACTAGACTTAGTGTTTGGGTTGCACTAACATGGTAGGCTGACTAGGCATAACATGGCTTGACACGTGGGAAAAATAGCTGACGTGGTGCTTGCATGGTTGCTGACTTAGCTAATGACGTGGAAAAACTAAGTGGTGCACTAAGCTGGCTGAAAGATCTGGCGTGGCTTCCACATGTGCTTTGGCGCTGATGTGGCATGCCGCATCGGATGGTGACGAGGATGGATCTAATGACCGGCAGCGTTCATCTCTAGTGACGATGAATGATGTCGAGCGGTGGTTCAGTGCGAGCATGGCGAGCTTCCTCTCGGTGAGGCAAACTCATCACATGGCTCGAATCTAGCCGAGGTGGTTGGCACTGTGGTTGGCAGTGTGAAGTGTAGTAGTGAGGCACGAACAGTAAGGAACTCTGGCGAGGGGGCGACAAAAGGCCTTAACATGATGTGCATTATGTTTCTAGTGTGATGGTGATGCTAACAAGCTAGGCATGGGGACCTATGGCTGATGGCACTTACCGGCAGCGAGCTTGAAGCACTAGAACCGATTGGCTTCATGGCAATGGCCCACTCTGGTGGTTCTTTGGTCTCGGTGAAAGGCAAAGAAGATAGCGCAGCTTAAGGCGAACCTAGTGCACCGGTTAGTAGAGGCAGAAGAGCTTCGAGGTAGGGGGATTTCTCGCCGGAAGCAAGAATTGAGGTAGCGACACAATCTCAATTCGGCGACAACACACATGGGAGAGAAGAAGGGCAGCTAGGGGTGAAAAGGTCATATGGAGGGGCGCTATTTAAAGCTAGGTGAGGCGGTGTCCAAGGTGTGCCCGCCAAGGCGATGGTGGCGGTGTGACTTGTGTGGACACGTAGGAGTCTGGGACAGGGAAGTTGACTAGGTTGACAAGGGGGGCCCATAAGGCAACAACTCACAGAGTGCAAAAGAAAGGACAACACAGATGCATGCACGGGCAAAGGAGATGCATGACGCGTGGCAGCAGTAGAAGGTTTGGGTTGAGTAGCTAGAGTGGGCTGAGCTACAAGATGAGATTGGGCCGGAAGGAGACGGGCCGGCGGGGCTATGCACGGAAAAGGCAGACCAAGCTAAAAGGAAGAGTTGGGCTAAAAAGAAAGGATAATTTGGGCCACCCAATTTTCAGATTTTCCATGGTTTTTTTCTTCTGATTTTCCAAAAATTGGATTAATTCAAACTGAGCTCTAGAAAATCACAAATAAACTCCGAAAAATCTAAGAAAATACAAACAATATTTTTAATTTGAGAATATTCAAATTAATCTTTAATTAAATAAAGAAAAATCCAAATGACTATTTTTATGTCAAAAACATCAAAAAGGCATCGAAAATCATGATGTTACATAATCAAAGAAATGGTATAATAAACGAAGAAAGAAGTTACAAAACAATGTCACACAAACTAAACCTAATTGGTTGTTGCTGCTTGGCTCCATTGTGCGCCACCAGCATGAAACTCACAGCAGCCAAAATTTTTAGCAACTACACAGAAAGACCAAATAAGTAACATAATTTATCATAGATATCGGACATACTTCTACAAGTCAAAGAACAAAACTGTAGTTACTTGTCCAATCATATACAATTAATCAAGGGGCTAATATCCTAATTCAACATAACTATTGCAAGATTTGTGTTCCATTTTGTTTAGCATGGATAGAAGCAACACCTCAATATGCAAGTCCTATGCAGCTTGTAGAGTTTCGTTGACTTAAGTGGCATATAGACATATAGTCGCATAGAAAGTGAAGCTATTTGGTAACCAAGCGACAAAGAGAAATGGAATATTTGCATTAGTGAAACCATACACAAAAATCAAGCATTCTTAACACTATACCATAAATACTAATTGAGTGCATTATAACAAAGGTAATGTAACCATAGGAAACCATTCAAGTTCAACAATAAGTTACTGACAACAACAACTATAGATTCCCGCCAACACTTTTGATACAGCAAAAGCTTTTGAAAACTTCATCATGAGCCGACAAGATGGAAACAGATCACAATTAGCATTGTAATGTCATATGTAATTAACACTGTAAGCATCAAAGCATGACTGAGATTTTGCTCAGATTTGTGTACCGGTGGCGGTCGAGGCAGATAAAATCAGTGGTGGTGGCGGATGAAATCGGTGGCAGCAACCGAGGCAGATGAGGGGAGGGGGAGGGTGGCCGAGGAAGTGGGAGGTAGGGCAGTGGCGGAGGAAAGGTGGATGAACGGCGACGGAGGAAGGGGGAAGGGAGGGCGGCGGCGGAGGAAGGGGAGGTATGGCAGTGGTGGAGGAAAGGTGAGGGGCGGTGGCGGATGAAGGGGAGGGACAGTAGCGATGGACGAAGGGGAGAGATGGCGGCAGAGGAGGGGAGGGACAGTGGCGATGGACAAAGGAGGAGGCAGACCGGTGGTGAAGGAAGGGGGAGGGAGGCCGCGTGGGAAAGCAAATGTGGAGGGAAGGAGGTGGCGAGCAGGGAGGACTCGGCTGGACGATGAAGCAAATGTGGTGCAATTTGATCCACAGGCCGTAGAGGATCGTTGTGAAAAACACATTCTATCGACGTCCGATCATCCTAGTGCAGTGTTAAAAGCCATTCCTACATGTCTTGGTTCTCTTAAAACAGCTATATTTTATATGAGACATTGCTCTCCTCTCTCTATTTCTTAATTTGCCCTCCATTTTAGACTATTGCTGAGTTGGCATATTATGGACATTGCTGATGTAGAAGCATTGGGAGTGCTGTGTGTGTTTGGTTGGTGCCTAAACTAACCCTACCAAAATTTGGCTAGCCAACATTATGATTGCCCATAATTTGGCCAAAGATGGTTAAGAAATACATACGGCATGACCATAGAGCTGTAGACTTGCCAAAATTTTGCAATCAAGCAAACAAGGGCTAAATTATTAGGGCTAGCCAAATTTTGGTTTGGGCACAAACTAAACACACCCTAGGTACCTTTACTTAAAATAATAATAATTTGACAGTGCTTATTTGATGCTTGCAATAGGATCGATCTAAACATAGACAGTTATTGGAAAGATAATAGGTTGCAATGGCAATGTTCAAATGGACAGTCAAAGGCATGGAACGACTATAAAATTTTAGTCTGGTCAAAGACGAGAGGAGGATCTATGCAACGGGAATTCTTTACTGAATTTTTCTTTAATATTGCATCGAGGAATTTGATTGACCTTCTGCCCCTTTCTGTATGTTCTCTGTTGTTTTCCCTGGGACAAACATGTTTGTTTTCCCACGAACTTTTAGAGAATTTGCTCTGTTTTCCTACAAAATTTATGTTGCAAACTGAGCCATACAAACTTTATCGTCTACATATTCCTATTTCATATTAAGCATCAAAGAAACCTAGCCTCATTCGACCCAACACAAAACTATCGTATCTATCCATGAGTGAACAATATCATAGCACACTATCTCTGATTTTTCTTTTTTTGCTTACACACTTGTCCTGATTACCAGCCACATGTGAAACCAAGTTGGCAAAATAGGAGCACAGATAGGCTACTGGAAAGCGAAATTTCCAATTTCATTTTAAGAATCCAGCAAACCTAGCCTCACTCGCCCAACAAAAAACTATCTTATCCATGAGTTAACAAGATCATAGGATAGCACCCAATCTCTCATTTTTTTTCCTGCTTACCCACTTGTCCTGTTTACCAGCCACATGTGCAGCCAAGTTGGCCAAATACGAGCCCAGGTAGGCAATTGGAAACGAAAATTTCTGTCCCCGTCAGATCAAAATCTCCTTTTCAATGTTCAACCTGATGACAGTTAACCACCATGGAAGAAAAATCCATGCAGTCTTGGACCCTAGATGTCTCGATCCTTACCTTCCAGGCCACATGGAGGCGAGATATACGGCACATAGCACACGAGACATGACAATTCATCGGCCGTGAAACATGCATGCTTTCCCCTTGAAAAGAATCGGCATGTACCATAGATTTGTGCGAAGTTTCCTCTGATTTGTCTAGCTAGCCAATAGGTGCGGTCTTCACTTCGATAAAAATAAATACACGTTTTATTGCGAGCAGTATAAATACATATGCTGAACAAAAACCTCTAGGCATGTGGCACATCGATCGATCTGGATAGAGCTGCCACGCATGCAAATGTTTCTACATGAAAAATAAACGATCATATTTATAAACTACTGGCGCTAAATCATTTCAGGGGGATAATCAGTCATCTCTAGCATGGACGAATGTGCCAATGATGCCAAGAAAATCTGTCACCTGCCGGCAACGACATGAACATTTGTCTGGCTAGTGAAGGCTACACTTATGTCATGTATGGAAAAGAACCACCGGTTTTTAGAGCACACAAGGATAACTTGGATTACATTTGGTGGTGTATATTACACTGACAGCGGATGGCTCGAGAAAATGGCTCGAGCAATGGACATCATGTTGACAAGATCCGTGGCAATATGTCTTTCTTTGAAAACAATTTGATGTGTTTGACGAGTCATTCACGTTAGATAGGTTAATTCATAGAAATTTACCACTTAATACTGTTGAGAACATCTGTGATCAAATGAAGCTATAACCTGCTACAGTATGTGGGAAGGAGATGTTTTAGGTGTGAATTATTCCATTATATATACAATTTAAACCACATGTTCTAATTTCTGTAAAGCGGAGGAAAATATCCATGTATTTACATATTTCCAGTGTACATTAATAGATGGAAAATATCATTTTCATAGGTGAAGGTTTATTAAGACAGTTCACACGAAATACACTGTTACACCGAAAATAACACTCCAAGATGATTTGTTGCATGCAATTTATTGCTTTTGCGACAGCGTAATGAATGGTAGCCATTTCTCCTGTGGATATTTCGTCCTGGTTCCCCAGGTAGGGCTACCATGTATTGATTCCAAGTCTAGTCACTGTTTACGGATTGTTATCCTCAAGACATGCAATTAAGTTCTCCACAAAATTAAATAAATCATAACAGAGCAAATTTACAATAGGACTTATCAGACCAAATGAATACATTACATAAATGTGGAAACGAAAGCGAAAGCGAAAGGGGAGAGCACATCTCACCACAAGTAAGTGACTAGGGTAAATCGTGTGCGGCCGATATTAACCAAATACTTGCATAATATTGGTACATGTAAACACCAACTTAATCAATAAGACTGGGACGAGACCTAGACTACTAGAGACTATCATAATCTCCTCCATCCTCTTCATCAGTGTAGGTTACATCCGCTAAGATTTCATTTAAGTGAGGTTATATCCACCACACCCAGACCCCCCTTTTACGCCACACGATGGCTTACACCAATGATACGACCCGTGTCCACGATGATTTAAAACTAGCAACATGACTCGTTGGTCACTCCAATGGTATAACCTGTACTGGTGAGTGCAAATTAGTTATCTAGGCCATACCCAGTATAGACTTGAGGATATACTATTTTATATTGGGAGATCATCATAGGATTTAGTCTTAGTTATCTGGGCAGTGCATATCACAAACCACCACTTCTCGTGTTGCATCCACACCAACCATCATACCATCCGCCCAGATATGGTAACGCAAGTTTTACATTTTTGGGAAGTATAAAACTAAGTTATCCCAAATATACCAGTCATTTTCCTTCAATGACTGTCCAAAATAAGTTTCATAATTAAAAGATGATGATTAAGGCAATTTAATGTCCTAGTACTTAAGCCAGACTAGCATGAAGGTTAAGTACGACCTATAGCTAGTAAAGTTACCATTAAGTATTTAGGGTGACAAGGAAAAGTGCTATGGATAGTATAATCATATTACAATGCCATGTAAGCATATATCTAATCTTAAGTTTAATATACATTTGCATAACAAATAATAGTATGCAATTTGATAATTTAAACAAACATAATTTGCATAAAATATAAGTTCAACATGATCAAGCATTGTCTTACTTGGCTCATAAGCGTATTGGTCTTAAATCTATTGAGTTGTCTCGTACTGGGGCTCTTCTGCGTCCTCGTACTCTACTCGGACGATCGTATCAGAAAATGAACAAACACGTGAGCAAAATAAATAAATACAAATGAACTCCAAATGGAACAAATTTCATTAAATTTGGAGTTAACTTGAATGAGAACAGACTCTCTAAAGTTTATATTTGGATTAAATCCAAAACTTAACACATAAGAGAGAGTCTCTCACTGATAGGTGGGATCAACTGGTTTTTATTAAAATTTTGAATTATTGTTCATTTGAAAAAAGCACATTGAGATTGATAGCTGGGTCCCATCGGATTTTAATTTATTTTGATTTATTTCTTAAAAAAAGCTAAAAGGCTGACAGGTGGAACCCATTTTCTTGGCGTGGCATGAACCCCTAGGTGAGGTGGCGTAGCCGGATTTGGAGTATACGGTGCTTGGTAGTGAGCCTAGGCGGCGGCAGAAAAAGGAGCATGGCACCACGGTGCTACACATTTCTAGAAGCTAATTCCTAGCTAGGGGAGCATCCACAGGTGGTGAAGAGCTTACCGAAAGCAATGGCAAGGCTTAGGGAAGCTCGGTGTGGGATGTCGACCTAGAGCCAAGGCGGCAAGGAAGGCTCACCGTGGAGGTCTTACCAGAGAGGGAGAAGAGGCTCAGCATGGCTTGGGTCATCCTCAGGATCCTTAGGTGAAGCTCCAAGCATTGGCAATTGGGCAGAGACGCGATGAGTCATGGGGAGAAGAGTAATGGCGTGGAGGGGACACGTTAGAGGTAACGGATGGGCGAAGAACGTGGGCACACAAAGCTGACGTGGCTTGGGCACGTTGCAAGAGTAGTGGGCATGGGCGACGTGGCGTGCGGAGGAGGAAGGAAGAGGGGGGGTTAGGGGTAGAGCAAGGGGCGGTGCTAGTTGAGGCTAGATCGGGCGAGTATCGCATGCATTGTGGAAGCATAGTGGCGAGCAGCGCTAACCATAGGCACGCCGCGCGCTGGGCTGGCACAAGCCAGCCCAAAGGCCATTTGGGGTGGACCAAGGCCTGGTGGGCCGAGGGGGAAGGCAGGGGTGGGCTGCGCCAAGCCCAAGAGGGTTTTGGGATTTTTGATATTTTTAAATTTGGGTGAATTTTGAGTTGAGCAATTTGAATTCAAATTGAATTTGAAATTTCATTCAAGCAAAATTTTAGAGTCCCAAAATAGGATGTTACATTAGTAAGAGTAATCACTGAGCATGGCTGACATCTCTGCTATTTTCTCAATCTTATATATGTGTTTTCCTTATTCACTTAAATGGAGCGGTTCAACTTTTTTAATTCCATATGTCTTTTAGACATAAATATCAACAAGGAAACCTCTTTATTACAAAAAGAAAAAGTAAATTATATAAGTACTTCAAATTTGGCGCTGAGTTAGGCTTTTTTATGGCTTATGGTTTTTTTTTTGCACTGTAGCTAGTTTATTTTGTACTGTAGCTGCTGGTGACTTTTTTAGTGTAATTAAATTAAAAAATTAAAAAATGAAAAAACAAGTTAGCCCATTACAAACAATGCAAAGGAATACAGGAAAAAAAGAAAAGATAAAAAAGCCAAAAACAAACAAAAACAAAATTAAGAAATATAAGCCAAAATGAGCACAGTCTCATTTCATTGGATAGAGGAAGCATAACATAGGTGAATCCTACTCTAAAAGTTTATCTACTTTCTTATGCTGCAAAATCATCAATAACACCACAACGGTTTTCCCAGAGGTATATAGATGTCCATACCCTATCATCATCATCAAGTATATTTCGAGATTAATGTGAACTTACATTTCTTGAAAAATTATCACCAATACTATGAAAAAAATAAATACAAAGAGAAAACAAAAGCAGGGACAGGATTATAAATGCAGCTTCTAGGGAGAATGGGAGGGGCCAGCAAGAACATTTAGAGGGACACTACAGTCCATTCACAAACTCCATGCAGTGCCACCCCACCCCCCATCAGCTTTTAAGATAAAAAATCAAATCCATTAGCCCTGCATTAGAGCAGCAGCAGGCAGCGCAGCAGCAAATGCAACTTGCTCTGGAAGACCCACATGAGCAGAGGCAGTGTGCTTGATTGCTTCCTCTATTAGCTCCCTTGCTGGTGTGTGTCTCTGTGTGTCCCTGCGGTTCTGGCACTCTTCTTTTCTCCTGGAGCAGTTCCTGTAGGGTTCCTGCAGTTGGGGCAGAGAAAGGTGAGCTACTAGTTATTGTCTTCTTCTCATTTTCTCTGTTTCCTTTTCAAGATTAGCATTATTTGTTCTTTCTTTAGGAGTAAAGCAAGCTTGATGGATGGTTAGAATCTGGAGCACATTTATCTCCATTAAAATTAAACGCTGTTCTCTAGTAGTAGTTCGGTGGGAATGTTTCTTGATGTTGGTTTATTCACTTTCTTGTCCTAAAAAGCTGCATTTCTTCTGCGCTTTTCTGTTGATTTCTGTGAGACGTTTTCAGTTCCCCTCTGAGAAGAAATCGCAGTTTTCTGTTATAATCCTGGGGAAGGAGGAAACATAATACTTCTCTAGTCTCGGTCGATCCCAACAAACTGTTGGTCTCTCTCCTGTCTTTCACCCAAACCCTTTCTCAGCTTCTCAGCCGGATCTTCTTTGCGCCGGCGGGAGGCTCGTTTCGCTCCCAACGCAGGTACGTCGCGCCAATGCCATCGTCAATTGCATGAGTTTCTGTCGGTTTGGGTTTTTTTTGGGCCGGCGTGTCAAGTTGCAAGATGATCTTTTTCTTTGTAACAATTCTCCAACTCTGAATAAAAACTTGCGGCTATCGATTATTTTTAGAAAATTGATATTGGTTGCACACTGAGATCAGGTGGGTGCTAGTGAACTTGTATCCTAGATTGATTGAAAGCAAATTACAAATTTTATTGGAGGCGAGCATGGTTTTTTATGCACAAAGTTTGTTATTTTTTCTTAAATTGCTGGCGCGGAAGCGGGAGAGTGTTGAGAAATGTGCTGCTACGTGTCAAATTCTTCAGTCTTGACCTCGCAGATGAATAATGGGGATCGACCCAAGAGAGGTGTTCTTTTCCCATAATTGTGCGGGCTTTTGTCGAGAGAAAGTTCACAGTTTTTCTGCTCCATTTCTTCAGTTTGTTGGGATTTACATGTCTTTCTTTTCCTCTGCTAAAATCACCAAAAATATCTCTCAATTTCCTTATGCACATTCCGATCTTGTTGCCTACCAAAAAAAAAAAAACGAAACCTGTGGTCTATGGATTGCAATTCTTTAATCCCTGATTGACTGCCTTGTTTATTTTTTTTTTCGAGAAACACTGTTTGCTTCATGTGCTAGACCCTTAAAAAATTTTCGTCTTGCAACCTATCTTGCCAATTGCCATTCATGTCGCTTGCTTGCAATTTTAACGAAAATAAGATTCCTCCCTTCACTGGTGCTTGTTCGCATGGTCTCCCAACATTGCCTCACAGATTATTCACACTGTCCCCTCACCCCAAGATGCTGCCCTTGTGCTTTGCAGATGCTGCTGCTTCCACTGCGTGTGTGATCCAGCTTGGAGGAGGAGCTCCTGTTCTTGGCCTCCTGGCATTGTGCCCTCCCGGACCCAGATCTTGATGCAACTGCCGAGTAGTTTACTGATCTAGAGGGAGTCTGGCTGGGTTCTTTGCCTGATTTGGTGGGGGCTCTGCCGCCGCGCAAGGGGGACAGTTCGGCCTGGATCTTTATCACTAGTTGTTGGTCTTGTCCTTTGGGCTTGGTAAGCAGTCACATGGCAGTGGCCACCGGTTTGGTACTTTCTTGATGGGTTAAGTGCTGTGGGTTTGTTGTGGTGTTTCTTCTTGGTTCCCCGTTTGGTGGTGACTGGTGACTGGTGAGAAGGAAGGGAAAGGAGAAGAGCTAGAGAGAACAAAAAGAAGAGGGGATTTTCGGGTTAGTTTTCGGCGTGGCACAATGAAGCATATGAAGCTTGGATCGAAGCCGGATGTCTTTCAGACAGAGGGCAGCAATGTCAGGTTAGTTAATTCGTTTCTGTTCTTTCTCAGAGTCTTTTTACAGATTCCAGAGATTAAATTTCTTTAGTGCTCATTCTGCACTGTATTTTTATTGATTTGCTCCACTTCACCACCGTTTCATTGCAAGGATTGCTAGCTCATGAATTGTTTTAGTGCGTTTGTGCAAGGTATTATAAGATCCATTTCACTCTAGAGAAATAGGGCTTCCACATTGCTGTTTCTTGCGTGTGCTCATTTTCCTGACATAACTGTGTCTTAATAGGCGCCTTGAATCTGCAATTCAGCCAAGTTCGAGGGGACCTACTTTTGACTGTTTTCTCATATAAATTCCAAATCAACGAAGTCACTAATTATACTGGTAAACGAAGTCACTAATTATACTGGTAAACTAGTCATACAAGATCAGAAATTAATTAGCTGTGTGGGGGAAACAGGACCAAGTTCTGTAGTTTTCTGTGCTCCGTAGCAAATATCTGTTGGTTTAGTTCCATCTTCTCAAAGCTATATAACTAATCCAAGTTTCATAGCTACCACTATTTTATATGTAGCATCTGTACAAATTAATTTTAAAACATTTGCACTAGGGTTTGGATTGCTTTCATTTAACAATCTTCACGGAACTGGCTGCCTAGCATGCTAAGTAGTGCATCTTATGATAACATTCAGATAGCTAACCACTCAACTGATCTTCTTTATAGGTTAATTTGTACTTGATTCTTGCTAGTGGCATATGTTCTTAAGCTTCCTCTGTGCTTTGACGGCATATGAAAATTTACCGATAGGATTGAATTAGTTATACCATTCATGCACGCTGCTACTAGGTGTCAAGTTGCTTTTCTCACCTTTTTCTAGCTTTGCTTGTGGTACTTTACTTAGCCAGATGCTCATTCACTCGTTACCTCACTTTTAGTTGATTTGGTGGGTGGGCATTCGGTTTCATCATGTCATTTCAGCTCTGCGTTATTTGGTATTTTAGATTATGTGAATGGGTGTTGATAAACATCACCTATATTTTTTCCTAACTATCATTAAGATTTGTAATTATTGGATTAGAGATTTAACAGCCACAAATTCTTCTGCCCCTCCAATAAAAAATTTTCCCCCACCAAAAAATGAGATCATTGGATTTCTAGTCCAACGGTCCCAAATTTGAATGATTCTTAGAAGGAAACATCTGGGTGATATCTAGACACATCTTATGTAAATTTACCTTACCATCTTCGGTGGCCTGTAAGACAAGATTTTTATCCTCCCATCATCTGTTACCATCTTTTTTGACTATTAATGTGGGCCCACTTTATGCACTGTGCTAATTTCACTCATTGTGTAATTCTGCTTAGCATCCAATACCTTCACATATTGTACCTTTGCCATTCTCTTCTAAGGATGCACATGAGTCTTCATGTCATGATATGTATTGTCATCTCCTCGGGGGAGAAATGATATGTACTGTTCATCAAGTAATAACATGGCACTGCTACCATCTGATACCCTCGTATTGTTCACATCTAGGTAATACGTTAGTGATATTGGTTTATGCATAATATATCTATGACATGTAGAGGGACAGAAGAGGGAAACTATGCCAAGGAATATATGTAAATATGTGGCTATTTGGAATTTGTTCATTATTTTTGTTTTTT
Organism: Dendrocalamus sinicus; assembly: GCA_036346575.1. Lineage (NCBI taxonomy): Eukaryota > Viridiplantae > Streptophyta > Magnoliopsida > Poales > Poaceae > Dendrocalamus > Dendrocalamus sinicus. The sequence goes on from CM070658.1 coordinate 3,756,655, forward strand.
CTGGATCTATTCAGGATAAGTGAACTATGACCAGCACTTCTAATGTTGCACCTGTTTTTATTAGATAAATGATTTGTACATTTTCTTCATCTCAATTCACTTCTGTATTGTGCTTATCCTCTATCTGTACTTCATAGTTTTGATGCTAATGTTAAGTGTGATAACATGTGTAAAGACCCGAATCTGCAAATCCGGATTCTTCTGTGTATTCTGCACTAGTCTAAGATCACGCTAGCACATACAGTGTAAACATATATGAAATATCGACCACATCACGATTTACTAAAAAATACTCAAATATTAATAATTATCCGGTTGCGACCTTATGGCCAAACTTACAGATAATAATCTAAAAGGCTTAATAAATTTGTAGCGAAAAGCAGAAATAAACGTAGTAGCTATTCGATATACCCACATGCTATTGGCTAGAGAGCGAAGTCCTAATCCACGAAGTCGTCGAAGAAACCTTCTTCAAACTCCTCTAGCTGATGTGGTTCTTCTTCAGCAACTGAGCAAATAAGGATATACCTGTGAGTACATAGAGTACTCAGCAAGTCATTTATAACAAAAATATATACCTGTGAGTATATAGAGTACTCAGTAAGTCATTTATAACAAAAATGCAATATAGTATGTAAGGCTTACCAAATGATGGTTGAATGGTTATTTTGTATAAAACAATAATTTTAAGTAAATACAATAAATAGATTGAAAGCACATTTTTGGAACAGACGTAAATAAATAATTAATGAATCAAAGGATTGAATAAACCACAAGTGAGTTAACCATTCACTTTCCAACCAAATTTCTTCCCAACCAACCATGATTTTAGGAAAAACATAACCTTCGTGCGAAATCACTAAGCATTGTCTATGATCGAGGACACGGCTATTCGAATAGTTTTACACTCTGTAGAGATTGCATAACTTTACTCACATGATATAATCATCTTGTAATGTTATCGGTATAACATGCTTCCTTTGGCATGTCGACCAAGATTTTCACAACAAAGCCTTTACAATGCTCAATTTCAACCCAGTTCCACCCGCTCCCTTAATGTCGATCCATGGCTACTGTCAAACCGCATTCATCTCAATGACGGAACCAAAATTTGAACATCACAAATTATTCAGTTAGGCTTATCCTATACTGAACATGTGGTTGTACGATAAGGCTTAAATCATGATGCACAAAGTTAACATTGCCCACTCGAAACATCCACATCCTTGAAGTGCTAACCCCACTTCCCCTTTTACTGCACGACCATTCGCCCAAGTGAAAACCATTGTGTATAACCACCACTAATGACACTACTCATACCAAGGTGCACAAATTTTATAACTGTGACTGACCACCACGATTTAATATCTCATTAAGTTAAAATTAATTAATCAATATGTGATGATAAACCCAACGTACTATAAGTATGGCTAAGCAAATTAGACGTACAACCTATATGACAACTAATATTGTATCACTAGATAAATACTCATCCTATAGTGACAATGAAATCATAGCATTCAAATTATCATAGAGAAATTAATCAAATAGGTCATTAACTACCAATACAAATATTTTATAATAAAATAGCGATGCATGATAATTTAAAACAAAATAATACAAGATAGAGTTGAAAACTAGATTCAACATGATCAAAGAACACAACTTGCTTTAGTCTTACTTAGTTACCAATTCTTGGTTTTCTGGTTTTGCTTCTGCTTCTTCGAATACGTTATCTAACGAGAGAGAAAACGAATGAGGCACAAATAAAATCAAATAAAATTCAAATGAACTCTAAAAACCTCAAAACCAAAACCAAAAGATAAACCTCAATTTTAGATGAATTTAGGAAAAATAATTGGGTCGAACGGAGTTAGGACAAAGAAGAATGTGCTCTTGGAAAATCTAATTTAAAGAATAAAGCTGAAAATTAAGAAATCTTATTGTGTTGTGGACTCGGTGCATGGAATGACTAGTCTACAGTGGACTCGGCTCATGGAACAGTGTACTTGTGGCAGCTTGGATGACATGGCAGCTGACTGGGCAACTAGGGCTGATGCGGCATGCTAAGATGGCGGTGCTGATGAGGCTCCGTCTACCAGTCTACTGCACAGTTGATCTGACAAGCGGGAGCCGCATGTCATTGGCTTGGCACATGGTTGACTTGGTTGACGAAGAAGCCAAAGAGTCAGCCGGGCGTGGGTGTGGGCTGACGTGGGCAGTGCGCGACGCGAGGTGTCACCTCGGCAGGTGAGGGGAGCGCACAAACCGAGGGGCGATGGCTGATCGGCGGTGAGGGTGGAGCAGCGGGGCGAGGCTAACCGGCGAGGGGTCGACAGCGGGGAACGGCGGCGGAGCGACAGCGGCTTTCCAGCGAAAGGTCGACGACGGAAACGACTGAAGACGAAGACGACGTCAGCGCTGACCGGACGATCTTGGCGGAAGCAAGCGGCTACGAGGATGCGAAAAACGAGGGGGTCGACCGACTTTTATACCCGGACGGAGAAGAGACTGAGGTGACAAAGAAGCCGAGTTCAGGGTGGAGACGCGCACGGCGGTGCTAGCGAAGTCTAGGAGGAAGATGACGTGCGTGAGCACGACACGTATCAGACGTGGACAAGGCCGGACTAGACCAAGTGGAGTGGGCCAGGGTGCGGGAAAGAGTTGGGCTGGAGGATTGGGCCGAGCGGTGTGGAAATGGGCTGGACTGTAGGATTCGGCCCAAGGCCTTTTAGGGATTTTAAATAGGTTTTCTAATTCCAGAAATTCCTCGAAATTCAATTGAGCTCTAGAAAAAATAGCAAATAAATCCGAATAAAAACCTGAAAATTCCAAAAAAAATATTTGAAGCACAAGGAACCCAAATAAAATACTTACAGTAAATATTGAAGTTTAACTTAGACATATTAAATCCTTTTAATTATTAAAAATTCAATTTAAGCTTTAATTAATTCTAGAAAAATCCAAATGGTGAATTTTATTTTTAAAGCTTCAAAAAGGTTCTAAAAATCTGGATGTTACAACATGCTTTTCAGATTTGTTGCGACAGAGCTGGCTACAGACATTGTTATCTCCATAGGAGAAGTCAAATTTTATCTTCACAAGGTACCAACTTTTTTATTTGTACACATTAGTATTCTCATGGTATGTTTGACTTGTGGTGACTTTTTAAAAGCACTTTATTGAACTAATTGTTGTTAATAAGTATAAACTAATTGATATTCACTTTTATTGAACTAATTGTTGTTAATAAGTACAAACTAATTGATATACTCTTTTTTAGATCTGTAACAGAAATGCTTTACTAGAATTGGTAAACATTTGGTATAACTAACTCGATTCTATAGCACTGACAAACTAGCCCTTAGTGTAGATAATTTATGTTTCATTCCACCTGAAATTATAAGGTATGCTTATGATGACAATCCTTTTTGTGTATTTTTATGATTTATTTATTGGAGCACCACATCTTGCTTTTTTTAGGAAATCCTTGATTAAGCAAAACATTTTAGAACTTTGTTTGGTTTCAAAAAATTTTAGAACTTTCTGAACCATCTTCAATAAACAAGTATATTATATACAAATCATTGTTTGAACCTTGGAAGTGCTTGAATGCTTTGAAAGTTTCCATTCTCTGTGTTTAGCCTATACTTTTGTATTGCAACAGAACGGTTTGCTTATACATGTGTTTTATGCCATATGATTGAGTAGAGTGGTTTGCTCAGACGATGATTCTTATCTAATGCTGCTTTGTTTTATGTTAATCAACTTGTTAAGTTGCTTTCTATGTAAATAGGAAAAATATATTCACATGGTTGTGCAAATTATTTGCAGTTTCCTCTTTTGTCAAAGAGTGCCCGCTTGCAAAGATTAGTGGCTTCAAGCAACGATGAGGTGGATATCTCTGACATCCCTGGTGGACCTTCAGCATTTGAAATTTGTGCTAAGTTCTGTTACGGCATGATTGTCACACTCAATGCGTATAATGTCCTTGCTGCTCGCTGCTCAGCTGTGTATCTAGAAATGTTTGAGACCATCGACAAAGGGAACCTTATATACAAAATTGATGTGTTCTTGACATCAAGCATATTTCGCACCTGGAAGGACTCAATCATAGTCCTACAAAGCACAAAGTCGTTACTACCTTGTTCTGAGGATCTGAAGGTGATCAACCACTGCATCGACTCTATTGCGTCGAATGCGTCTATTGATCCGTCAGAGATTGATTGGTCATACACCTACAACAGAAAGAAACTCCCATCTGAGAATGGCCTCGATTCTCATTGGAACAGCGTCAGGAAGCAACCGATAGTCCCTAAGGACTGGTGGGTTGAGGACCTTTGCGAACTCGAGATGGATTTGTACAAGCGGGTGATCATTACAATCAAGGCAAAGGGAAGAACACCTGCTATAGTAATTGGAGAAGCACTGAAAGCCTATGCATACCGACGACTGCTTGGTTCCCTAGAAGATGCTGTGAGCAATGGAATTGATTGCACAAAACGTCATGCAGTTCTCGAAACCATCGAATTTCTGTTGCCCACTGAGAAAGGTTCAGTGTCATGTGGCTTTCTTCTTAAGCTGCTAAGAGCTGCATGCTTGCTGGAATCTAGGGAGTCTTGTCGCGATAACTTGATCAAGAGAATAGGCACACAATTGGATGGTGCTGCAGTTTCGGACCTTCTTATACCAGCGAATACTGGCGAAAACGCTGTATATAATGTAGACTTGATCATGGCAATAGTGGAGGAGTTTGCCCAGCATAGTGATAATAGTAAGACAAATTTTCAAGATGATGAAGAAATTGTGGAGGTCGAGAACGTTTCTTCTGTTTCCAGCACGTCAAAGCTGGCAGTTGCAAAGCTGATCGATGGGTATCTTGCTGAGATTGCTAAAGACCCCAGCCTGCCTCTTTCAAAGTTCATTGCGCTTGCTGAAATGGTGTCTGCTTCATCCCGACAAATGCATGACGGGCTATATCGTGCCATTGACATGTATCTCAAGGTAATGCACACAAGTGCATGTCTTTATTTCCACTGTGTACTTGTGTTGTTGGAGGTCAAAACTTACACTCCTTTCCATGCTTACAGGAGCACCCCAGCCTATCAAAGAACGAAAAGAAGAGGTTATGCGGATTAATGGACTGCAAGAAGCTGTCCCAAGATGCGTGCATGCACGCTGTGCAGAACGAGCGCCTTCCTCTGCGTGTGGTTGTGCAGGTTCTCTACTTTGAGCAAATTCGAGCATATGTTGCTTCTGGAAGGAGCGAAACTGCAGCTGAGCTTCCCACCGCTGCTCACTCGCTTCTTCCTACAGAGAATGGCAACTCCTATGGCAGCTCCAGGTCAGCTGCCACAACGACAACCGAAGAGGAATGTAGTGGAGTCCCGACATCCAGTGACATCAACTCTTTCAGGTCGATGAGACTGGCCAACAACAGCGGTGGCAGCGAGAGGAGCAGTGGCAGCAGCGACATCAACAAGCACAGCGACAAGAGCGCCGGTAAGGCGAAGGGAATGCTGATGCCGAAGAAGATACTAAGCAAGCTCTGGTCCGGGAAAACAAACGGCGGTGAGAACAGCAGCTCGGACACGTCGGAGAGCCCCGGGTCCGTCAACCGGGAGGAGGTAGAGTCCACACCGTCGCGGAACACGAGGCATTCGGTGTCCTAGTGGCTGGTGGTAACAGAATCATGGCCATGGTTTAGTTCTGTCCTTGCTTCCATTTGCCTTTACATGAGAGTAGCGATGTTAGAATTTGGAATACTACTTACTTTGTCGTCCGATCGCCGATGATGTTTTTGTAGCATTGGAGCGCTTGTAATTGCCACAGGGGTTTGGTCATTGGCGATGTGTTCAGGTACGTTTCATGACATAATCCTGTATTTTTTTGGTGGCAATATAAAGAAAGTGCAGGTCTTTAGATTGATCACTGGTGCTCTTCCAGACAAAGTCACGATGTTTACGATTTCCTTTGTGTCATCTATTTTCAGTTAGTTTCTGTGAAATGGCCTTTTAATCTTTTGAGAGAGGCCAATCCGTGTGAATAATCGGGCTTCTGCCTGCCCCGCCTTGCCGGTCATATGTCTATAGATCTACTTAAAATCCGAGTAGAAAAAATAATGTGTCCCGTTTGAGACTAAGGAATCTTTCTGACTCACGCAGGAACTAAACTACTAAACTATTCCTGTGAAATTTCTGTGTTTCAAGCGGGCCTAACGATGATGGTCCTTTCTTACGTATAGTATAGATGCTATAGGGTGTTTATGCTGTACCAACTGTTGGTAGTCTTGCTAACTAAAACACCTGATTACCGTGTTATTCAAATCGACATATACCTGTGCTGCTGTTTTTACAGGGCTGCTGTGGGTTGATGGTAGCTTAGTGTTTTTTGTGCGATTTTATCCTTTGGCCCTCTTGGTAACTGCTACTATTTGTTATGGTGTTGAATGTAAGATGTGTTATGAATAGCGCTTGTATTCATATGAGGCCAATGGGCCAGTATATATACACAAAGTACAGGAGGTAAATATGCAAAGAACCCCTCATAACAATGGGGAATAACAAACTATACATATATCTCTAACACCCCCCTCAAACTCATGGTGGATCAACAACACCGAGTTTGGAGAGGTAGAAGTCTTTGTGCTCGAGTGCAGGCCTTCGTGAAGAAATCCGCTATCCGAAGCTCAAGGCACATCTGAAGAGTAATCACCGATCATGCACACAAGTCCTCATGAAAGAAGCATCAACACCAATGTGCTTGGTGAGCTCATGCTTCACGGGATCACGAGCAATACCGATAGCACTTTGTCTTGTCGACAAGAGAGGGTCGGTGTAGTGTGAAACACCAAAATCCTCAAGTAACCACCGTAGCCAAGTAATCTCTGCTGTCAAGAGAGCCATAGCTCACAACTCAGCCTCTGCACTCGAACGGGACACTGCAGTCTGTTTCTTCGTCTTCCAGGCAATAAGAGAACCACCAAGAAAAACACAGTAAGCAGAGATAGACCGGCGATCAGAGGGATCGCTGGCCCAAGTAGCATCCGAATAGGCCTGAAGCTGTAACGAGCTGGAGCGTAGAAAGAAGAGACGGCGAGAGATAGTCCCACGAAGGTATCGCAGAACTCGAAGAAGGTGACTGTAGTGAACCTGAGTGGGAGCTGAAACAAACTGACTCAGAATATGAACTGGATAAGTGATATCCGGACGAGTAACAGCAAGGGCTATCGGTGCTGGGATCCTGTTGGTCGTCGGATACGGGTTTCTCGGGATGTGACTTTCGACGAGTCTTGTCCATTCTACCCACGTCCTGCCTCTCCTTCGGCTTCCTCTGTGGAGTCTCTGTCTTTCTTGACATTTCCAGATACTCCTATATTCCCCCTGTGGCCTCTCTGCCGTTGTCGCCGCCTGTGTCGTCTCCTACGACTACGCAGCCAAACAGATGAAGGGTAGAGTAGTCAGGAAGAAGACCACAGAGACGCTCAACAGGGATCGCTCCCTGAAGAGCAGAAGAGGGCTGGATGTTGACGAGATAGGTGGCAGTGGAAACAGCCTCGGCCCAAAAGTGAGGTGGAATAGAGGCGGCGATCATCAGAGCACGAGCCGTCTCAAGGAGGTGATGATGCTTGCGCTCAGCGACACCATTCTGAGCATGAGCACCAGGACAAGAGAACTGAGCGAGAGTGCCCTGCTCAGCAAAGAAGCTGCGCAGGTAACGAGAGAGGTACTCGCCAGCAGAATCAGCACGAAAGACACGAATAGGAGTGAGAAGCGTGTGTGAATCATAGTGGCAAATTTTTATAGATAGACAAAACCTCACTACGAGAAGACATGAAATATATCCAATTATGGCGAGAAAAATCATCTATAAAAATGATATAATATCGATGACCCCTTCCAAACGAAGGAGCCGGACCCCAAACATCCGAATGAACAAGATCAAAGGGCGCGAGACACAGACTCACTATGAGGATAAGGAAGTCAGATCTGTTTACCTAACTTACAGCCCGACAATCTAAAGACACGTCTCCGAGACGGACCCGAAGACCATGACGAACTAAGGGCGGCGAGGCGGGATCCACACAGATGGCCAAGACGGTGATGCCACCGCTGGAAAGAGCCGGTGAGACGAAGTGGCGAAGCGGAGAGACGGCGGCGATGGTGGCAGCGGAAGGAAGGTGAAGCAGTCAAGCTCCCGAGACGCGTGAGTCACGCGCCGAGGCGAGAACCAACGAGCTCCGTGTGGCGATCCCGAACACAACAAGAGTCGAGTCGAGAATGACACGATAACCAAGGTCGATGAATCGCCCAGCAGAAAGAAGCTGCAAGGTAAGGCGAGGAACATGAGCAATGAAGGAACATGAAAAGATGAGCTGCTAAGAGATCCTCGACCGAGACGAAAGAGATGTACCATCAGCGGTAAGAACAACGGCGGGAGAATCAAGAGGTGTAATAGAAGACAGAGTGGAAGGATCGGGAGTCATGTGAAAAGATGCTCCGAATCAAGAATCCACGGGAGGTACCGATCGTGTAGGAGGTGGTCCGTCGGTGCAGAAGAGTCGATGCGTAACTCGCAGAACACGCCGAGGAGAACCGAAGTGGCAAGTAGGCGTCGAAGTCCGGCTATCTCTCGCTCGGTGAGAGAAGTTGCTGAAGAAGTCGAGGCGACGCCGTCGTAGAAGCACTAGTGCCGAGAAGAACGGCGTGAAAGATGCCGCTTCTTCTTGTAGCATGGGACTCGGTGTGGCCATCCTTGTCGCGAGAGGAGCAGTGAGGACGGCCACCTCCAGACGGAGGACGGCCACCACCACCGTGGTAGCTTGCCGGAGGAGGAAGTGTAGCAGCGGACGAGCGGCGAGCACAAAGGGAGTGGCATCGGACCAGCACCACTCAAGCGAGTCTCCTCTGCGCGTATCTCGGTAAGAGCCTCCGGAGAGTGACACGAGGGTGGCGTGCAAGGAGCTGGGCACGCCTTTGCTCGAACTTCGGGGCGGCGAGTAAGGAACTCGTAAACCCGCTGAAACTCCTGTCGTCAAGACGTACATCTAGGCAAAGACGGACAGTACGACGACGGCAGCGCGAAGTGAGTCCAACCGACGCCGCATGAGAACTCGGCGTAAAGCGTCAACAGTAGCATCACCCTGCTGCGGAGAGTGCTCCTGGCGGACCACGGACAGTGCGAGGCATCACCGGAGGGCTCGAGCGCGCGAAAATGAGTCCACATCCGGAAAGCGAAGGAGTCCCACAACCTAAGAAAATCGAGGCCGACATCGGCGATGAAGACAAAGAAGCGCCGGCGTCGTCATCGTACCACTGAGTGTAGACGGTCAGACAATCCTTGTAGGAATCCAGAGCCTCCTGGTAGGCAGAGGCAGCTTCATCATTAGCTTCATCATCAGCAGCAGCCTTATCGGCTGTCGGGGCAATGCAACAGGCGTAGGCTCCGTCGGAGGAATAGGGCAAGGCGGGCAGGTGACATCGCCAGAGAGGACGCCCCAGAGACGAAGACCACGCATGTGAATGCGCATGTGAGACACGAAGTCGGTGTAATTAACACCATCAAAGATCACCGGGCAACGAGGGAGAGAAACGGTGCCCATTGGTAGGCGGCGCTGGACGGCGTGGCGACCAAGGCAACGAAGTCTAACAAGCGACGCTGGACGGCGCGGCGGTTAGAACGACATTTTTTTCTTTTTTTTTTCTTTCGCCGCTCGGTAAGAAAAGCCTCAAACGACGCCGGCCCGTTACGCCTGCGCTGCGCGTTAGGCGGCGCGGCGGCGGCAGCGGCGGCGAGCAGCGGCGGCGGTGGCGGCGGCGGAGCTTACAACGGCGGCGGCGCGGAGGAGCGAGGCGAGGCGCGCGGCGCGGCGAGGCCGGCGGCGGCAGGGGTAGCGAGGCCGGCGAGCGAGGCGCCGAGCCGAGGCGGGCGAGGCCGACGGCGGCGCGAGAGAGTCGGTGGAAAGCGGGAGTCGACGGCCGACGGCGGCGGCGACGAGGCGACAAGCGAGGCCTCACCGGAGAGATGGGATCTTGCGGCGGCGGCAAGGATGGGAGGCCGGAGGCGGCACGCGGGCGCGGAACCCTAGGTAAGCCAAAACCCTAGTTTTGGCTCTGATACCATGTTATGAATAGCGCTTGTATTCATATGAGGCCAATGGGCCGGTATATATACACAAAGTACATGTGGTAAATATGCAAAGAACCCCTCATAACAATGGGGAATAACAACTATACCCGATCTTCCGAGAGGTACTGATAAGTCGATTGTGGAGATCTCGACGTTGATGATCCAAAGGCTCCGACCAAAACAGATCGAACCCCTCGCAATCACTACACCACTGCTCCGTTGGTTATCAACCGTGCCGAACACGATTGACCTCACCAAGATGGCTATCTCCTGCAAGCGAATCGAGAACACAAGCAAGAGAGTACAAGATGCAATCTGAAATTGCGAATAAATATTAAGTTCACAAGTTGGGGTCTCACAAACTGATGAACGGCGAAACTGTTCAAAGACAGATTAATCTAAGCAAAACCCAAGGAAAACTAAAGGGGTGTGACCTCCTTAAATAGGGGAGGGGGAAACCACACTTATCTAATGAAAAAGGGATGTGGTACTATTCCTAGTTACTGTTCATGTGCGTGATACTGTTCATGTGACCAGTACCGGCCCAAATAGCCCAAGTTACAAGGCCTTCGGCCCACTTTGACTCGGACTGGAAAAGTGACGTAACTTGTTTCGCAGTTTCTGATCTGCTCAGGTGGAGTTTGGAGGTGAGACCAGATCCATCTGAAAGTAGACTCCAAAAGCTTTCCAACGAGTACTCACGGGGCCTGAGAAACCTTCTAGATCAAAAGTTATGGTCGTTTGAAGTTGGCCTGTCAGGCTGAATCCGAATTGATCTGGAGGCCGAATTGGATTCCAAAACCTGTCCAACTTGAACCCTTGCTTCAATTGGTTCCAAATTGATGTGGTGCTACAAATATATATATTTTCATCATTAGGTAGCATCATATTCTCATTTAAAATATGTTGAAGTTGAAGAAACGAATTCACCTTTAGTTCATTCTTGATATTGGCGCTATGGTCGATGCGTGTTGGTGGCGTGGTCACATCATCCTCCCCTTCTTGATAGAAAACCATCCTCGGTTTTAACATATGTGTAGTGTCACGTATTGCATGATCTTGATCATAAATCTTGGTGTATGATAACAAACGCAACAAACTCTCATTATGTAATATCATAAGTTCTTTATCAAATAAAGTAAAATCTCTTTGAAACGAGCTCACCTCATAATTTAAGTGATGCGTAGGAGCTCTTGTAATTGTAACAACAAGTAGAGTAAATATGGTTGTATCCATAGGGTTCATGTTCTTATCATCCTCCCCCTCTTGCAAACAAAGCCATCCTCGGCTTTTGATAAGCTGAAAATATGGTAACAAAGAAGCCAAGGTGTATGCATGGTATATGTATATGTCATCTGTTTTAACAGTTCTTCGTTGTTGCACAATTAATGTTATAAAACAACAATGATCATAAAAGCTCATTGTATTATTAACCCAAGAGTAATCATATATGTTAATGAGCAATTCAAAATTTCTCACACAGTAATTATTGCAACTTATTTTGCAAATGTAAGTGTTTACTTCCCTCTCACATTCAACATGATTCAGCATACAAGAATTGTTATCCCAAACAGCAAGTTTCAATTCATCCATGTGATCACAAGTTATGCATATTCGATATACAAGAAATTGATTTTCGACACCATAATCTCCAATCAAATTAAACTTATATCCAGGGGTGTAGGTACTAAATAAGAATTTCGAACATGCAAGTTCAGAAACTTTCTCCATAGCATGTGACAATTTCATAGGTAGATCCAACATGATGTAACACAATGAATTAGCAGGAGAAATTCTAGTCAAAACTTCTTTATGTGTTATTAATTTAACATGTGCAAAATTATGAGAATTTAGATCAGCACATGGTTTATTTAAGTCAACACAAGGAATATCAAAAGATTGCACTACAGAGGTATATACTCACAAGGTTGCTCTATGTCTTGTTGTAGCACCAAATCAGTACCGTGAGCGATGATAGCACCATGTTCTTTACCTTTTTGGCTCTCCTCAGATGATGTAAGTGCATCCATCTCCTTATCTTCATTCTCAACCAATGGGGTCAATGATTCCATCAGCTCATGCTCCTCTTCGGCATGGTTCTCAACTACCTGCATGTTGTTAGTCACAGAAAAGGGCACAAACACAGATTTGTTCTCATGATCATCACCATTACCTGCAAGGTTAGCTGCAAGAGCATATTCATCCTCAACATCACTAGCACTTACATAACCACCATCTTCTGTCACAATGTACGCCCGCTGACTTGGGCAATCTCTCATGACGTGGCCCATCCCTTTACAACGGTGGCACACAATGCCCGTCGTACGGCCCGTGGAAGCAACCGATGAACAACTCTTTGCTGGTGTTTGCACACTAGTAGATTAGCTCGTCTCGGGTGCGCATGATGGTGGCGACGGTGCTGCTGAACGCGCCCTACTCTCAGAGGGGGCAGCAGCTCGACAAATAGGAGGTGGGGCTATCTTGGCTTGCCCAGACATTGATCTCGATGTAGACGTACCTCCAAAGTTGCTCCTTGTCCTTTGTTGCCTAACCTGCAATTCTTTTTCGCAAGCATAGCAAGTGGAACAACTGGTTGTGATAGTAAAATCTTTATAATAAACAATGTCCTGAATTTCACGCCAGTAAACCCCGTAAAAACGACAAATCTTATCCTCCTCATCTTCTACAACATTACAACGCAACATGCCTATTTGTAGTTCTTGATAATATTCCTCGACAGATTTATTACCTTGGTCTAAGCACTGCAATTTCTTACGCATTTCATGTTTAAAAGCAGGAGGAACAAATCTAGCACGCATAGCTTCTTTTAACCGCTCCCATGTATCGGGTTGTAGCGCATGGTACCTGTGTCATTCCACCGGATAATAGCAAAGTCCTTAAACTCACTAGTAGCTTGTCTAACTCTATGGTGCTCAGGAACCAAGTGAGAATTAAACTTCTGCTCTACCGTCATCTCCCAATCAAGATATATTTCAGCATCATAAATACCAGAAAAAGATGGAATGGTAAACTTGACTTTAGCAAATGGGTCATGATTAGAACGATCATTGTGGTGCTGAAAATTATTACCTCCCATACCGTGACGGTTTTGATGTAGGCGGTGTCGTGGGCGTGTATCTTGGGCAGCAAATGAAGCACTGGCGTCGCGGTTTTGTCTCTCATTATCATCTCCCTCCTCGAGATCTTGGCCTGCATAGTGATCATACTCGCGTCCATTGTTTGGCGGCCGATTCACCATTCTTTCAAGGCGTGTAGTGAGTGTTGCAATACTCTCATTGATGGAATCGATGGAGCGCTGAAATGTATCCGTCGAGCTTGAAGCTTCCTATCGATGCGTGGTTCATCCAAGAGCTTCATGAACTCTCCTTTAAAACACACTCTTGATCATCGACGACTCACTGTCATGGTTAGTAGAAAACAAAAGACAACACAAAGGTATTATCCCTATCAACTACTAGGTGGTGGAAGGTGGAATCACACATTCTCAAGCGTCTTACCACACTCTTACAAGTATTCTTACCAATGCGAGAGGTGGTACAACCGTGGCTGGTTCGTGATACCATGTCGAGCGTGGGTATGATTGCAAGAGGAACCTGTTCGATCAAGAGTAGGTGTAGCTTGGAAGGCACAATATGGTAGCAATGGAGAACAATCAGTTAATTTCAGAATTGCATAGAATTGAATTATAGTTCGTATCTAGCACTTAGCCTATGTTGCTGATCAACCAAGGATGGAAGAAGGCTAAAAAACAAGTGTATGGCAATGTGTAGGAGTGGTAAATACAAGATAATTCAATCCAATGCAATCTGGAATTGAAGAACACAAGGATTGACCCAAAACTGAAAACTGAAGATTTCTGTCCACTGGATAATATGTCGGTATTTTGGCCGTAACTTTTTGTCAGATGCCTCTTTTTCACTGATTATTTTTTTCTCTGTTTTCTGACGGCTTTTTCTACAGATTTTATTTTGGGGCCAACTTCTGAAACCCGACACAGAAATTCGTACAAAAATCACAACTGCTGACTGTTGCAGATTCAAAACAGATAATTGGGTCAACTTTCACCGCACATATATCTTAACTGGCTTGCTGGAATGACGTGAAATTTTACAGATAGATGGATAATGGATTTTTGAATCTAATGGCGGTGGTCCCACTCAAAAATAATCTCGGAATCAAAAGTTATGACATTTTTGGTGGCGGCTGCAGAGGAAGGAAAAATCAGCCGAAATTGGAAATTAGGGTTTGGGGTGGGGAATTTTTCTTTTGTTTGGATTTTTAACAGAACAAAGATATGACCAGCAACTAGACAATGCTATGACGGACACAAATTCAATTTAGCAAACCAAAACTAACAGATCGAAAGGCACAACGGGGTTTGGACAGCGGAATTAACTCTTTTTGTGGGGCAAAATTTTTTTTCTGGGTTATAGGAAATAAAAACCAATCTACTAACTAGGGATACAAGAATCACCTCACGGGCAACCGTTGCTCTGATACCAACTGATGTGACGATGGCCCGATCTTCCGAGAGGTACTGATAAGTCGATTGTGGAGATCTCGACGTTGATGATCCAAAGGCTCCGACCAAAACAGATCGAACCCCTCGCAATCACTACACCATCGCTCCGTTGGTTATCAACCGTGCGAACACGATTGACCTCGCCAAGAAGGCTATCTCCTGCAAGCGAATCGAGAACACAAGCAAGAGAGTACAAGATGCAATCTGAAATTGCGAATAAATATTAAGTTCACAAGTTGGGGTCTCACAAATCGATGAGCAATAAACTGTTCAAAGACAGATTAATCTAAGCAAAACCCAAGGAAAACTAAAGGGGTGTGACCTCCTTAAATAGGGGAGGGGGAAACCACACTTATCTAATGAAAAGGGATGTGGTACTATTCCTAGTTACTGTTCATGTGTGTGGTACTGTTCATGTGACCAGTACCGGCCCAAATAGCCCAAGTTACAAGGCCTTCGGCCCACTTTGACTCGGACTGGAAAAGTGACGTAACTTGTTTCGCAGTTTCTGATCTGCTCAGGTGGAGTTTGGAGGTGAGACCAGATCCATCTGAAAGTAGACTCCAAAAGCTTTCCAACGAGTACTCACGGGGCCTGAGAAACCTTCTAGATCAAAAGTTATGGTCGTTTGAAGTTGGCCTGTCAGGCTGAATCCGAATTGATCTGGAGGCCGAATTGGATTCCAAAACCTGTCCAACTTGAACCCTTGCTTCAATTGGTTCCAAATTGATGTGGTGCTACAAATATATATATTTTCATCATTAGGTAGCATCATATTCTCATTTAAAATATGTTGAAGTTGAAGAAACGAATTCACCTTTAGTTCATTCTTGATATTGGCCGCTATGGTCGTATGTGTCGCGCACCGTCGCCGACTCTGCACCACCGTCGCCGACTCCCGCGTGCCGCCTTCGCCTCCGCTGTTGCCGTCGGCCGCCGTCGCCGACTCCCGTGCGCCGTCGTCGACTCCGGCCTCGCCGTCGCCGGCCGCTCGCTCGCTCGGCCTCGGCGCTGCCGCCTTCCGCCGCCGCCGCGCCAGATCTTGCGCCACCGCTCGGGATCGTCGCTGCTCGCCCGCCGCCGCCGCCCATTGTCGCCGAGCCGCCCCGCCGGTCGAGCCACCGCTCGGCCTCCACCCGACGCCGCTGCCCCTCGCGCCGGCCGCTCCTCGCGCGCCGCGCTGCGGCCGCTCCCTCGCCCGCCGCTCGCTCAGCGCCGCCGCTCCGCTGCCGTCGCTCGCGCCGCCGCCGCTCTGCGTGTGCGTGTGTGCGTGTGTTTCTAACGGGCGAAGCCCGTTAAGTTTTAGGGTTTCAAAAAGAGAAACAAAACGTCGTTCTAACCGCCGCGCCGCCCGGCGCGCTGTTAGACCGTTGCCTTGGTCGCCGCGCCGTCGGCGGCGCCGCTACCAATGGGCACCGTTCCCTCCTCGCTGCCGGTGATCTTTGATGGTGTTAATTACACCGACCGTGTCTCACATGCGCATTCACATGCGTGGTCTTCGTCTCGGGCGTCCTCTCGGCGATGTCACCGCCCGCCTTGCCCTATTCCTCCGACGAGCCTACGCTGTTGCATTGCCTCCGGCACCGATAAGGCTGCTGGCGATGATGAAGGCGATGATAAAGCGACCTCGCCTACCAGAGGCTCGATTCCTACAAGGATCGTCGACCGTCTACACTTAGTGGTACGATGACGACGCTCGGTACGCATCGTCTTCATCGCGATGTCCGGCCTCGATTTTCTTACGAGGTTGCGGGACTCCCTTCGCTTTCGGATGTGGACTCATTTTTCGGCGCTCACGAGCCCTCCGGTGATGCCCTGTACTGTCCGTGGTCCGCCAGAGCACTCTCTGCAGCAGGTGATGCTCGTTGGCGCTTTACGCTCGAGTTCTGGCATGCGGCGTCAGTTGGACTCACTCCGCACTGCTGGCTGTCGTACCTGTCCGTGCTGCCTGGATGTACGTGCTGACCTGGAGTTTCAGCGGGTTTACGAGTTCCTTACTCGCCTTCGTCCTGAGTTCGAGCAATGGTGTGCCCAGCTCCTTGCACGCCACCCTCGTGTCACTCTCCTGGAGGCTCTTACCGAGATACGCGCAGAGGAGACTCGTTTGAGTGGTGCTGGTCTGATGCCACTCCCCTCTGTGCTCACCGCTCGTCCGCCTACTACACTGCCTCCTCCAGCGGCTACCACAGGTGGTGGTGGCCGTCCTCCGTCTGGAGGTGGTCGTCCTCACTGTTCCTACTGCGACAAGGATGGCCACACTGAGTCCCAGTGCTACAAGAAGAAGCGGCATCTTTCACGCCGTTCTTCTACTGGCACTAGTGCTTCTACGACGACGTCTGCCTCGACTTCTTCAGCAGCTTCTCTCACCGAGCAGGAGATAGCCAGACTTCGACGCCTACTTGCCGCCGAGTTCTCCTCGACAGTTCTGCGCAGTTCGCTCATCGACTCTTTGCACCGAGACCACCTCCTACACAGTCAGGTACCTCCCGTGGATTCTTGATTCTGGAGCATCTTTTCACATGACTCCTGATCCTTCCACTCTGTCTTCTATTACACCTCTTGATTCTCCTGTCAGTGTTCTTACTGCTGATGGTACATCTCTTTCTGTCTCTGGTCGAGGATCTCTTAGCAACTCATCTTTTCATGTTCCTTCTGTTGCTCATGTTCCTCGCCTTACCTTGCAGCTTCTTTCTGCTGGGCAGATTACTGACCTTGGTTATCGGGTCATTCTCGACTCTGACTCTTGTTGTGTTCAGGATCGCCACACGGAGCTCGGTTGGTTCGGCCTCGCGCCGTGAC
The DNA here is from genome assembly GCA_036346575.1 of Dendrocalamus sinicus. Classification (NCBI taxonomy): domain Eukaryota; kingdom Viridiplantae; phylum Streptophyta; class Magnoliopsida; order Poales; family Poaceae; genus Dendrocalamus; species Dendrocalamus sinicus. The sequence continues at coordinate 3,774,125 of CM070658.1, forward strand.
TCACGGCGTCTCTGGGAGCTTGGCGCTTCACCTTCCTTCCGCTGCCACCATCGCCGCCGTCTCTCCGCTTCGCCGCCGTCTACCGGCTCTTTCCAGCGGTGGCATCACCGTCTTGGCCATCTGTGTGGATCCCGCCTGCCGTCCTTAGTTCGTCGTGGTCTTCGGGTCCATCTCAGAGACGTGTCTTTAGATTGTCGGGTGTAAGTTAGGTAAATGATTCAGCTTCCTTATCCTCATAGTGAGACTGTGTCTCAGCGTCCTTTTGATCTTGTTCATTCAGATGTTTGGGGTCCGGCTCCCTTCGTTTCGAAAGGGGGTCATCGTTATTATATTATTTTTATAGATGATTTCTCTCGCCACACTTGGATATATTTCATGTCTTCTCGTAGTGAGGCCTTGCCTATCTATAAACAATTTGCCACTATGATACACACACAGTTCTCCACTCCTATTCGTGTCTTTCGTGCTGATTCTGCTGGCGAGTACCTCTCTCGTCACCTGCGCAGCTTTCTTCTTTGGCGAGGCACTCGCGCTCGATTTTCTTGTCCTGGTGCTCATGCTCAGAATGGTGTCGCTGAGCGCAAGCATCGTCACCTCCTTGAGACGGCTCGTGCTCTGATACCATGTTATGAATAGCGCTTGTATTCATATGAGGCCAATGGGCCAGTATATATACACAAAGTACAGGAGGTAAATATGCAAAGAACCCCTCATAACAATGGGGAATAACAAACTATACATATATCTCTAACAAGATGATCCTCTTATGCTATTTTGGTATGGTTTGTCGTCTTTTTCTTGTGGTTTCAGCTTCTGGTTTCTGGTTTATTTTTCACCATTAATAAATTTTGTCTTTTCTGAACTTTTGACTTTTTTTGAGCTTTTTTGCTGGTTCTTTTTTTCCTATATTCGTTTGCATTGTCCGTGATTTTTTCTATTTTTAAATTTTTTAAAATTTAATTACGTCAAATAAGTCACCTTCAGCTACAGTGAAATTTCAACCGGTACAGTGCAATTTCAGCCATAAGCTACAGCTTTTCAGCCCAACCGAGCAGGGCCTTAGGCTGCAAGTTTGTATTTTCGTACGTTGAAACGGGTTTTGACACATATTACCTTAAAATCGTATTTAGCCTGCGTCCATGGGGCACACTTTTGTGAGTGGAGGACGCAGGGTAGGTGACAAGATGATAAGGTTAGGCGAGCAGTGCGAACTGTTGAAAATAAATGTAATATTTTAATTTTCAGTTTTTCTAATAGACAAATACAATAAACTAGTGATACAAAACTCGCAACTAATGGCAGGTTACTCATCATACTTTAGAATATACACTAGTAAATTATAGTATCAAAGTCAAACGGACGAGTGAACGACTTACAATTGGGCTTGATGAAGAGCAGCAGGCAGTGCAGGATTGATGCAGTGCAGAATGTAGACGAGGCAGTGCAGGAGCAAATCTGGTGCAGGTACTCCCTTATTGTCACCCTGTGCAGGTACTCTTTGCGGAAATGGTTCGGAGATAGCCGCTCTCCCTCCTTCTGGGTGCACGCCGGGAAGAAAGGTTGGCAAAGTTCAGACGACACAGTACAAAAGCACAAGATCGCAGAGAAGAAGAAAATGGAGGCAGTGGGATTCTCAGCTATACACTTTGGATGTCTCCAGGTATATATGTAGACAGACTATGAACTGACAAATTTAAACAGTCATTTACCCACTGGTAACTAACACATTTAACCAGCCATTTACCCACTAGTAACTGCCTATCATCAAACCCCAATAAAGCCTCAAATTCAAACATTTGATTTCATTCAAACACAAAGAGCGAGAGAGAGTAGTGCAGGGTTCAGCAAAAATAAAAATGGACTTGGTCTGCCAGGTGGCGTGTCATGTCACGGCATAAGTCACGTGATTTTCATGTGAAAATGCACAAATATGCACGCGCGTGTTTAGCCGAAGCCCTCCTCATACCATCTCTATCCATATTTAAGAAGTGATGAGGACTTCGCCTTATAAATTAGTCTCTCTCACCTTGCCTTAGCAATATGGCACTAAACCATGCATGCTTTGGAATTAAGGAAATGGGTCTTGCTCATATGGTCCAGTTTCTAATAATCCCCCACTAATTCCAAGCAAGAAGTAAAAAGATATAAAAAAATATTGTGCTAAAGTACTGTTAATATACCAGTCTTTTAGTGTAAGTCTTGTACGGGTTGAACTTGCACCTAGAATGACAAGATTCATCTTCTCACAGCTGATGAATGGACTATGCCTTGAATTCACAGCTTTTCGTGATTAGATTTCACTTGAAATCTCAACAAGTACTAGGCTACCAATGAACCACGCCTAAACGGAGCGTTATATGGTCATGCTCACTTATCTGCTCATGAGCTTTCTAGAAAATACCCCGTTCTCGTGAACTGCAACCACACAGTTAAGCTTAAGTAGGTGTATTCTTTATAGGTATTGATGTGGCACCAAGTAGTACTACAACTTCGGTTAGTGCTTGCAGTTCTGTGCACAATGTTCAAGAAGTTTTGAATACCAATTCTGATATTTCTAATGTGCACAAAAGAAATATTTGGAAAGCTAATGAAGTCTATTTTTCAACGAATCAAACGACACTTGATTTGGAGCTTCCTACACAAAGTTATGGTAATTTCATTGGATGCTGCACGAGCTGTCCGGAGAGACGCGCGAGACTTGCCAAACATAAAGAGTTCGAGTATTGCAATACAAGTATGGATAAAATCCGACCATATCATGGCTTTCTAAAGGTTGACAAGGACTCCTTTTCAGGTTCCAAATGGATTTGGAAGCCCCTTGAACAAGAAAACAAAACATATAAAGATTTGAAACCGATTCGGACTCGGATTGTGACAGCTGGCAAGACCGATACTAAAACGTCCATAACTTTCACAAACGGAGTCCGATTTGGGCGTTCTTTGACTCATTGAAAAGCTATTTCGAAGCCTCACACAATGGACAAGGTGCCAGCCATGAAATCCTCATAGTCAGATTGTAAATTAAGAGAGAATTCAGAGGTAACAGTTTAGGTATTTCCTTTTTAGTTCGTATTGGAGTTTGTTTCGGCCTTAGGCCAAGTTGTGTGTGAGTTTTAGTCAAGGCCGTGCATTGTGCACCAATATAAAGCCAGGGCCTTAGCCCCATTGTAACTCAGGTTATGAATTGAGAAATAGAAACCAGAAAATCACCATGGTTTGGTGGCCATTGTTGGCGTGTTCTTGAGATTTCCATCGAGGAATTGCTCTTGGTGTGTTGAATCCAATTCTGGTGTTGGATTCTACTCGTTGAAACTTCGGTTTCTCTACCCTTCGTTCACGTGCTGCGGTGTGCGTGGGAGAAGGCTTATCTTGGAGAGAGAATCCAACAAGGCGTATCGTGAAAGATCAGGGCCAAAGTAACGGGGTTCAGCTAGCTTGCTAGGTGGATCCGCATCATCTTGGTATCAGAGCGTAGTTGATCACGGTACGAGGTTGCTGAATTTTTTTTGATGGCGAGTACTATGAAGATTGAAGATGGCGAGGCGCGACATAATCATGCTGAGCCAATCGGGGAGGTGCCTCAATATACGGTGTCTTTGCTACCCGAGGTGCGACATGGGCTTGAAGCGACACGTGACTACTTCTTAAGTTGTCACCAGAAGCTTGAAGGCAAGGTTGATGATTTGGGGGCGCGAATTGACGCATTGACGGAGGCGATACGCAACCAGCCACCACAATTTCAGCATGCTGAACGGGGACCTCAATATCCCGAACGGCGTGCACCATATGAAGACGACGAACACGAGGAGGTCTTTGATGGTGCAGTGGGCTTTGCTTCACAAGTGCGCCATGCTTGGGACTACCGTGGTGCTGACCGTGGTAGGGACATGCGTGGCAGAGGTGCTGCCCATGGTGGAGGTATGCATGATGGTGTCGGGTTTGCTCAGCGTGTTTCCGTGGATGATGGAATTGGGTGGATAAAAATTTCTATCCCATCATTTAATGGTAAAGCTGAACCGGAGGAGTACTTGGAGTGGGAGATGCGTGTCGAACAAATTTTTGACAGCCATCACTATACTGAGGATAAGAAGATTCATTTGGCGACAATTGAGTTCACCGGATATGCTCTTGTTTGGTGGAATCAATTGTGTCGCGTAGGAGCTCGTCTAGATACTTGGGTACAATTGAAGAATATTTTGAGGCGGCGTTTTGTCCCAGTACACTACACTAGGACCTTGTACAACCGGCTACAACAACTATGCTAAGGTAATTCTAGTGTTGATGAATATTATAAAGAGATGGAGATGTTGATAATCCGTACAGGAACAGGGGAGCATGATGAGGCTACTATGACATGTTTCTTTAATGGGTTGAATGGGGATGTGCAAGATAGGGTGGAGATGGTCCATTACTACAACATTGAAGACTTGGTGCATCAAGCCGAATATGCTGAACAACAATTGAAGCGCAAACAAGCCAAGGATGGACATGCCAACGCCCAAACAAAGTCATGGAGGCGTTCATTACAGCAAAGCGATGATGTGGATTCACACTACAAAGTGGCGGCATCAAGCCGTTCAAATGGTGCTCTTTCAAAGGAGGCAAGCAACAAAGGTAAAGAAACAACTAAAACTGATTCTAGTTTGCCTTCTAATGCTCGTGCTAGAGAAATTGAGTGTTTCAAGTGCAAGGGAAGATGTCATATGATGCGTGATTGTCCAAATCAACGAAGAGTGCTTCTCACTAAAGATGGCTATGCTTCAACAACTTCTAGTAGTGATTCTGAAAGTGAAAAATCCGATAATTCCAAGGAGGATGTTGTCTATTGTGATCCAGAATTGAATGGTGTTATTTTTGGTCCGAAAGGTGCAAAGTAAAGAAACTGAAACAAAAAGACAACGGTGGAGTGTTTTCCAAGCGGAGTGTAAGATCAAAGATAAAGCATGCAAGTTGATCATAGATGGTGGGAGTTATACCAATGTGATTAGTAAAGATTTGGTGTATGCTTTAGGGCTATCCATGTGGAGGCATCCTCAACCACATCATGTGGAGTGGCTACACTACTCCGGAAGGCTAAAGATAACTCACAAGGTGCGGGTTCCGTTTGTTGTTGGTGATTATGTTGACAAGGTGGATTGCGATGTAGTTCCAATGGATGCATGTGGGTTATTGTTGGGAAGACCATGGCAATATGATCGCAATTCTACGCATGAGGGCCGGTCCAACACATACACTTTTGTACATGGGGGAAAGAACCACGTGTTGAAACCAAAATTGGAGAGTGCTATTCATGTTGATGAAGAAATTACAGCTAAGAAGAAGCAAGCTCCCAAGATTACCCCAAAGCCGAGGACGACTTTGCTTCAAGGAGGCGAGGATGATGTGGCACCAAATAGCACTACAACTTCGGTTAGTGCTTGCAGTTCTATGCACAATGTTCAAGAAGCTTTGAATACCAATTCTGAGATTTCTAATGTGCACAAAAGACATATTTGGAAAGCTAATGAAGTCTATTTTTCAACGAATGAAACGGCACTTGATTTGGAGCTTCCTACACAAAGTTATGGCAATTTCATTGGATGCTGCACGAGCTGTCCGGAGAGACGCGCGAGACTTGCCAAACATAAAGAGTTCGAGTATTGCAATGCAAGTAAGGATAAAATCCAACCATATCATAGATTTCTAAAGGTTGAGAAGGACTCCTTTTCAGGTTCCAAATAGATTTGGAAGCCCCTTGAACAAGAAAACAAAACATATAAAGATTTGAAACCGATTCGGACTCGGATTCGGACAGCTGGCAAAATTGATACTAAAACGTCCATAACTTTCAAAAACGGAGTCCGATTTGGGCGTTCTTAGACTCGTTGGAAAGCTATTTCGATGCCCCACACAATGAATAAGGTGCTAGCCATGAAATCCTCATAGTCAGATCGCAAATTAAGAAAGAATTCAGAGGTAACAATTTAGGTATTTCCTTTTTAGTTCGTATTGGAGTTTGTTTCGGCCTTAGGCCAAGTTGTGCGTGAGTTTTAGTCAAGGCCGTGCATTGTGCACAAATATAAGGTCAGAGCCTTAGCCCCATTGTAACTCAGATTATGAATTGAGACATAGAAATCAAAAAATCACCATGGTTTGGTGGTCATTGTTGGCGTGTTCTTGAGATTTCCATCGAGGAATTGCTCTTGGTGTGTTGAATCCAATTGTGGTGTTGGATTCTACTTGCTGAAACTTTGATTTCTCTACCCTTCGTTCACGTGCTGCGGTGTGCGTGGGAGAATGCTTATCTTGGAGAGGGCATCCAACAAGGCGTATCGTGAAAGATCAAAGCCAAAGCAACGGGGTTCAGCTAGCTTGCTAGGTGGATCCGCATCAGGTATCCTACAGGCTAATGCCTTTTTTTATTTGGACAACATAATACATTAAGGCTTTATGCCAACCTTTCATACAGTCGAGAGTACTTTGTTTACTAGGATATGGGTATAATAAATATATACTCTCTTGTTAGAAAATCAATTTGTTTTTTCCATTGCAACTTAAATAGGCCTCATTCCCATGTCCATAGATGCAATGGAAATTGCTTTCCATGCTAACCCCTTTGTAAAAGGGTTTGTTAGATGTTTCTCAGTGTGAATATAGTTCATAGGAATCACTTCGGAGTTTCTTAGTTTTTTGATAGATTTAAGCCTACACTTTACATGTCTAGAGGGCTTCATATTATCCTTTGTACTTGTGACTTTGGCCAACATTGTTTGATTATTACAGTACATCAGGATTGTAGGTATTTGTTTCTCAACCAATAGCAAGTCCAATAAAAGCTCACTCAGCCATTCAGCCTCAACAGTGGTTATGTCAAGTGCTACAAGTTCTGTTTCTATGGTTGATCTCGTCAATATAGTCTGTTTGTAAGACCTCCATGAAACTGCAGCACCAGCTAAAGTAAATACATAACCACTTTGTAGTTCTGATCTCATCCACATTAGAGATCCAATTAGAGTCACTTTATCCTTCTAATACAGAAGGGTGTCCAGTATAATGTATTCCAAAAGATGTTGTGCTCCTCAAGTAACGCAACACAAGTGCCTCGTAGTGGTCATCTCCTGGATTAGAAGTAAACCGACATAATTTGTTCACAGCAAATAAAATGTCAGGTCTTGTGGTAATAGCTAAATATGTAAATGACCCAATAGTTTGTGAATATATTAATTGATCTTTTCCTAACCCTTGGTTCTTTTGATGCTTAATGCTCGCATCATAGGGTGTTGGAGAAACTTCACAGTTTTCAAAACCGAAACGGGTCAATATTTTCTCAGCATAATGGGATTGATTCAAAGAGATCATATCCTTACTTTTAATCAATTTAATATTTAGAATGACATCTGCCTCTCCCAAGTCTTTCATATCAAAACACTAAGATAAGAAAGATTTGACCTTGTCAATTACGGCAATGTTTGTTCCAAATATAAGTATGTCATCTACATACAGACATAAGATCACTCCTTGACCCCCACCATCAGGCTTTAGTTTCTTTTTAAAGACTCACTTATATCCTACAGGTTTGCATCCGATAGGACAATCAGTGATCTCTCAAGTCTCATTAGCCATGATAGAGTCCATCGCACTATTTACTGCCTCATCCCAATACTCAGCATCAGAAGATGCATAATCCTCTGAAAGAGTTTTTAGCACATCATCCACAAGGTATATAATAAAGTCGTTACCAAAGGTTTTCTCAACCCTTTGTCTCTTGCTCCTGCAAAGAGCTTCTGTGACTAGATTGTTATCCTCCTCAAATACATTACATATTGGTTTAGAAATGGTGGGAAGTTCAGAAGTTTGGTTATTGTCACTTTCACTATTATCAGTTTGAACATTCTCCGTTCGTGAAGAACTGCCTGCTGTTCTCATAGAAAAGATATTATCAAAAAATGAAGCATCTCTAGACTCCATTATTGTATTAGCAATAATCTCAGGAGTTTCTGATTTAACTACTAAAAATCTATAGGCCGTGCTATTTTTAGCATATCCTAGAAAAATACTATCGACTATTTTTGGTCTAAGTTTCTCTTTTTTTGCAATGGTATATTGACTTTTGCGAAACACCCCCAAGTTCACAGAAAATTAACATTGGGTTTTCTCTTCTTCCATCCCTCATAAGGAGTAATCTCACTCTTTTTGGTGATTACTCTATTTAGGATGAAAGTTATTGTCAATATAGATTCCCCCACCATGCCTTAGGCATACCGACACTCTCTAACATGGCATTAACCAAGTCTGTTAGTGTCTGGTTTTTCCTCTCAGCTACCCCATTTGATTGGGGCCAATATGGTGGTGTAAATTCATGGACTATTCCATGCTCAGAATAGAATTAGGAGAATTCATAAGAGACATACTCTCATCCGCAATCAGATCTTAATCTTTTTATTTTCTTCTCTAGTTGGTTCTCAACCTCGGACTTATAAGTCTTAAAGTAGTTTAAAGCTTCATCCTTAGTTTTTAACAAATACACATAGCAGTAGCGTGGTGCATCATCAATAAAAGTTAGAAAATATCTTTTGCCTCCTTTTGTCAATAATCCATTCATTTCACACAAATATGAATGAACAAGATCTAATGGTGCCAAGTTCTTTTCGTCCTCTAATCCCTTAAAGGGTTTTCGAGGTTGCTTTGCTTGCACACATGACTGGCACTTTGATCCTTTGGCAATTTTACATTTTAGAATTAAATCTAATATGGACATTCTAGCAATACTATCAAAACCAATATGACAGAATCGAGAATGCTAAATATTTGCATCACATTTATTTAAACCAGTTGCAATATTCAAATTATAATAAGATTCTAAAATACTTAGGCGGAACAAGCCTCTGCTCTCATAGCCTTTACCAACAAATTTTCTGAACTTAGACATTACAATTTTATTTGACTCAAAAACTAGCTTATAACCATCTCTACATAGGAAAGAACCACTAGCGAGGTTCCTGTTTATTGTAGCAGCATGTTGCACATTCTTTAAGTGAATAGTCTTCCCTGAAGTAAGCTTCAGATCCACCATGCCAACACCAAGAACAGAAGCATGTGACACGTTTTCTATTAGGATGGAGGAAGCCCCTGCTGCCTGGTAAGAAGAAAACAAGGAAATATCAAAATATACATGAACATTAGCACTAGTATCAACCCACCAATCAGTAGATTGACATGCTAAAAAGACAACAGGTGAGTTACCATACCCTCCTGAAGTTGAGACCTAGCCTATGATCATGTTGACAGCCTTCTTTTTTAGCTGTTCACCATCTCTGATCTTGCGGAAGCGATAGTCCTTCGCCATATGGCCGTCTTTTCCACACACCAAGCAGGTGATATCCCTCAAAAAAATTTCTCAGTTTTCTTCTTCTTAAAGCTAGTTGTCTTATTTGGTTTGTTAGATTTGTACTTCTTTGCAGCAGTCTTTTTCTCTATGATATTTGCATTGTTCTGGTCAGAGGTGCTTGGTGCATCTTTTGCTCTTACTTTCTTCCACATTGAGGGTTGTAATGAGATTCTCAACAGAAATCTCTTCCCTCTTATGTTTCAAGCTAGTGGTAAAATCCCGTAAAGAGGTAGGGAGTTTAGCAACAATGCCCACAGTCACAAACTTTGGAGACAACACATAGCCTTGGTGCGTAATCTCACCGACTAGTAGCTGGAGATCATGAGCTTGTCAAACTATGGATTTAGCCTCATCCATGCTAAAGTCAAAAAATTGCTTACACATGTAAAGCCAGCGACCTGCCTTTGCCTCTGCATATTTGTACTCTAGTGCATCCCACAGCTTTGTGGTGGACTTATAGTCCATGTACACATCATAGATCTAATCTGCCAGAACAGTCAGAATGTAGCCAAGAGCAGTGTTGTTCACATTTTCAAACTGCATGAACTACTCAATCATAAATAGATATTGTGAGTGGATAATCCATAATAGCCCCAAAGACATGAGCCAAAACTTGGCTCTAGTCTGCCATCTACAAAAATTTTGACCAGAAAACCTCTTAGATTTTATCACATCAGAAGCACTAGCCATTGTTATATTGCAACAAAATTCACAATATGGTTTCTGGAATGTTGAAAATAAGGGCAATATTTTAATTCCAAGTTTTACTATGAGATAAATACAATAAAATAGTGATGTAAAACTCGTAACTAACAGAATGCTACTCATCATACTTCAGAATATACACAAGTAAATTATAGTATCAAAGTTGAACGAACAAGCAAACGACTTACAATTGGGCTTGATGAAAAGCAGGAGGTGGTGCAGGAGTGATGCAGTGTAGAATGTAGACGATTCTCAGCTATACACTTTGGACATCTCTAGGTATATATATAGACAGACCGTGGACTAATAAATTTAAACAACCATTTACACACTAGTAATTGACATATTTAGCCAGCCATTTACCCATTGGTAACTACCTGTCATCAAAACCCAATAAAGCCTCAAATTCAAATGTTTGAATCACATTCAAATAGAGAGAGAGTGTGTGGTGCAGGGTTCAACAAAAATAAAGATGGACTTGGTCTGCTAGGTGGCATGCCACGTCCTAGCACGGTCGCGCGTCGCAAGTCATAAGTCACGCGATTCACAATAAGGAAATGGGCCTTGCTCATATGGGCCAATTTCTAACACCAATTACGAAGTTAGATTTTGAACAGCAAGCAATTGATAGCAAGAGGAGTGATGAGGCAACAATAGGTGTGAAATGCGTTAGAACCTGCCACAGAAGGCACAATTCAACTGGAGGAGCAAAATTTATGAGTGAACCAAATCGAAGGGGCAAGCTGAGGAGCTGGACCTGGGGTTGATTTTTTGGTAGGAACAAGAGGTGATCAAGGTAGAGGTAGATTGACCTTAGCCCTCGGCGGCAGCCAAAGGGTAGGCCCAGCATTCGGTTGCAATGGCCATCCTTTCTTCTCTCTCTCTACTTTGCCTCTTTGCTCCTTTCCACAACCCCTCTTGCATTCCATGGCTTAAATTAATCCAAACTGTTAGCGATATCGAGTACCGCCAAGCGTATCGCCTGCAACCATGCTTGCCTCCATGACTACAGCACGGGATAGGATTGCCATCTTACTTCCTTGTATAGATAGGATTGCCATCTTACTAATTGATTTAGCTGATATCTTCCTATGTAATCTGATTGTAATTAACGACATGTATATCTATAAATACACAGGAAAGCAATGCCCCTTGGTGTGGCGATTGTATCAACCTCTCTTTCTTCACCTTTTTACATGGTATCAGAGCTAGTTTTGATCTTCTTCTTCATGCTACGTTGATCTTCCCCGCCGTGTGCCATGTCTACCTCCGAGCCATCCCCAGCTTCCGCACTCATCGGCACCTTGTCCACCAACACCGTCGGTGCCACCGACACATCTACATAGCCCCTTCCTCCGTTTCGGCTATTGTTCACGTGGCTAGTGTTAAAACGCATGTCCCTATGACCCCTCGACTTCAAGGCGTCTAATTACGTGACGTGGTGGAACTTCTTCGCCGTGTTCCTTGGCAAATTTGGCCTCCTTCACCGCATTCGTGACCCATCGCCAGTCGTGCGCTCGGTCGAGTGGACCCAGCAGGACTACGGCGTAGTCTCATGGATCTATGACTGCATCTCTGGTGACATTTGTCAGATCATCATGGAGCCCGACCAGACGGGCGTCCATGCTTGGGCCGCCATTGAAGAGTTGTTTCGCGACAACTAGGAGAGCCACGCCATCTTCACCGAGGCTGAATTATGATCGATTGTTCAAGGCAATATGTCCATCATGGCCTACTACCAATGCCTCAAGACACTTGCCGATTCCTTGCACAACGTTAGTTAGCCCGTGCCGACAAGGCACTTGTCCTCAACATGCTTCGCGGTCTCAATTCGTGCTTCAAGACACCAAGACCTTGATCCCCATGCTGGTGCCATTCCCCTCCTTCCTTCGTGCTTGGTCACTCCTCCTTGACGAGACATAATCCACTAACGACACTAAGGTAGCCACCAAAACTGCTCTCGTTGCCGCCGGCTCCAATGACGCCAAGGACGGACATTCAAACCTCTCCTATGGGAACAACAACAATGGTAGCTGCCACTTGTGAAACAAGAAGGGCAGCGGTGACCGCAGCTCCTCCTCCCAATCCAACCGCGGCACCCCCAACAAACCCACGGCTCCGGTTAGTACTCGGGCAGGCAACTAGGTCTACGTTCCCAGTCCATGGCCCCCTGCAAACCAGCCATGGCTGGGTCATGGCTTCCATCATCTAGTGGCAATGGTAGTAGACAAGGTCTCCTTGGGCTCAGGCCCCGGCGCACAACAAGCATATTCTGTGTTTGCCCCGCTACCACGCCCTGCCCGACGCCTAGTGCTGCACCAATGTCTTGGGACCAAGCCAGTTTTCTCATCACCTTGAACAACATGGCCATCTCTGGTGACTAGGTTGTGGACTCCAGCGCCATTTCCCACATGTCCTCCGATGTTGGTACACTACTTTCCTCCTACCCTTCCAGTTCCTCCTCTGCCGTCACTATTGGCAACAGTTCCCCCATACCGAGCACACACACTGGTCATACCACACATTCCTCCTCTTTTCATCTCCATGATGTTCTAGTAGTCCCTAACCTTGTTAAAAATCTTATTTTCATTCAGAAATTCACTCGTGATAATTCATTTTCCATTGAGTTTGATCATTCTGATTTTTCTATCAAGGACCTTCACACTCGGATAGAGATGCTTCGCTGCAATAGTCCGGGTGATCTTTACACCATCCAACCCTCCACCAGCGCCCCCAGCCCCACTACGTTCCTCGTGACGATGACTCCACCAGACCTATGGAACTACCATCTCCGACACCCAGGCCGCAACTCCACATCCGTCCTTATCCTATTCCTTGCATAAAAAATAACAACACCCTTTGTCGTGCTTGTTAGCTTGGCAAGCATGTTCACTTATCATTCTCTCAGTCTAGTTCTACTACTGTTGCACGCTTTGAGTTGATTCATTGTGATGTTTGGACATCCCTGTATCGAGTATTTCTAGCTACAAATACTACTAACTCATTACAAATGATTTTTCACATTTTATGTGGACTTATCCTATTCATAAAAAATATGAGGTCACACCACTTCTTCTAGCTTTTGTCGCTCTAGTACGAACTTAGTTCAACTCACAACTCCGTTCCATTCAAACCGACAATGGGCATGAATTTGTAAACTCAGTCTCCAATTCTTTCCAACACCACAGAATCCACCTCCGCCTATCCTACCCATACACCTCCTCTCAGAACGGCAAAGCTAAACGTGCCATTCGCACCATATAACGACGTAGTCCATACCCTGCTGTTCCAAGCATCCATGCCACCATCCTACTGGACCGAGGCCCTCACCGCTATGACGTACCTTCTTAACCACCAGCCATCTTAGTCCATCTCTCTAGACATTCCCTACCAGCAGCTTTATAACACAACCCCATCCTATCATCACTTACGGATTTTTGGTATCCGTATTGAACACCATTGGACCTTAGATTCTCTACCTCCACAACATTCCGTGTTTTGTTGCAGTTTGCGAGCTTGGCCTCCATGTGCCGTCTCATGTGCCTAAGAGCATAACCATGAGGTAACATAGGAAAGAGGAATAAGAACTGTGCAAGTTAAGTAGAGCAATGAGAATTTTCTAGAGAAAATGTAATTTTAATAGAAATTGGGTCTAATATGGCCTAAGGAATTTTGATACAGTATTATGCAAATCAAATAGAGAAACATCAATGGTAATACAAAAATTGGTCTCCCAAGCCCCTGCCCTTTCTCAATGAGCCGCCTTTCCGCCTGTCACTAGCTCTGCTGCCTCTAAAAACTTACCTGATCATGGTCCTCCTCGTCGGCCAGCACCTACCCCGCCCACTACTCGCCCACAAACCCAAGGATGGTAGCACTATCTCCACTTTGTCCTGCTTGCCATCTAGAGCTACGATAGAAGGGTTAGGCAAATCCAACATTTAACTCTGACTTTGATGGCTTGCCGATTTGTCATCATTGTGGCCGTCGCTTGGGCCATTGGAGTTCACCTCCGCGGTACCTACCATTGCCAGATAAAAACTCATTGGTCAACACGCATTTGTCATTAGGGCACAACTAGAACGAAAATAATCATGTTCACCACTCCATCATACGTATAATAATATATATAATTTTCAAGCAATATTGCGCTAAATAGTAATGCGTTCGATAATTTTTAGCATCAACACATCAACACAACTGATGACAGTGTATGGTGGTAAAGAAGTAGTGATCGAAATGCTTACCAATACGAAGAAGTCTGATAATAATATTGGTTGCAGCAAACTGAAAAAACTAAAGACAAAACAACAGACAAAAATTTGGTTGATATAGGTAAAATACATCATCTGACCTCAATGGCCTGTTAAAAGATAATACAATTACTTAAAATTTTCAAGTAAAAAATAATAGAATGATCAAATCTAAATTAATGCATTACTTTTTAGTGTTTACGTTCTTTCAAATCCATAAAGTGATGAACCACAACATCATTCATGAAATTATCACCAATTAATTGAAAAAGTCAATTAGATATTTGTATGTTCAACAATTCAAGAATAATATAATAGAAAAATAAGTCCATTGGTTTACTTACTTGACATTGTGCTCAAATACTATAATTTTACCTTCGATTTGCAACGAGCTAGGTCAGTATTCCAAAAATCAAAATTAAAACCCTAAGTCTTAACCTTACAATTCGATAAAAATCAATCAACAATCATTACATTGAAACCCTAACTCACAAATTTAGCACCTGTTATTTAAATAAATTAGAAGAATTGAGAGAAATTTAGAGCAAAGAACATACTGATTGGGTGAATCTAAACTTCCTTCAATCGGTGAGGGCGCGAGGCAATAGGGACCAGATGACATCGTGACAAGATGATAGGCAAGGATGGATGGTGGCGCTGATCTCCCATTCTTTGGTGACCGGTCGCTAACTGACTGGGTATGGCTGTGCGGCAGATGTGGTGCACATCTCATGGCTGACCATTTGAAATGAACAGGCGTCGAGGGCTTATGTGGTCCTCCCTCTTGGGTTGGCTCAAGTATTGGCTTGGCCTGTTGTAGTTGCCTAATGGGTTGAGGGAAGCGGGGGCGCCTTGTGAATTGTTGTTAGCTACTGAATATTTGAGTTGCTACTGGTATCTTAGTTGGGCTTCATGGAAGAAATTGGGTATACT
This sequence comes from Dendrocalamus sinicus, assembly GCA_036346575.1. Taxonomy (NCBI): domain Eukaryota; kingdom Viridiplantae; phylum Streptophyta; class Magnoliopsida; order Poales; family Poaceae; genus Dendrocalamus; species Dendrocalamus sinicus. The sequence continues at coordinate 3,789,383 of CM070658.1, forward strand.
GAGTGGTTCACATATGGACTGAAGGTGTCGATTCCTACTTTTTTTTTTGAGTCTGGTGTTAACTGACATCGGAGAAGTTAACTTGGTTCCGCCCTATTTGTCGTCGTCTTTGATTTGACAACCATATCGTCTCTCGCATGTCTTCTTTCCCCAGATTGGAAGCATGCACCTAGTTGTTCACAGACACACATAACCTTGTACATGTACTTATCTCACTATAGCGTATAATTGGAAAAGTCATATTTGCATGCTTCGATATAGTTCATATGGTGCAGGAACTCAGCAACGGAGCCTTCCCCAGCCACGTAATAGCTCACAGTGTTTGTATGCTAGCGAGGTGTGCTGGTCGGTGCGTAGAGGATCCAGCAGAGGTGACACTGATGCGGACAGACCATTGCAGCAACACGGAGGCGCCAGCCGCCCATGTCATTGGAGCCCCAATACCAACCAAATATTACTATTTCCTTCCTTGGCCCTGCGCCCCCAGCCACTTGGGGTTGAGGACATGCTCATTTGCAATAGCTAGGGGTGAGAAATAGTAACAGATAATTCGTTTCATCCGATATTCATATTTACAAAATATAAATATGATAAGTAAAATATGTATTCGAAAATATTCATATTCATATTCGACAATATTTGTATCTATATTTGAGAATGTTTGTATTCGAAAATATTCGTATTCATATTCGAGACTATTCGATTCATATTTCTTTTTCCTATGCCGGCCGAGATTCGTATTCGATCAGGTTAAATAAATTTGTTCCATCGAGATTTGTTATAGAAATTGTAAAAGGATATTCGTATTCGACTGAGTTAACTACATATTCGATTCGAATTTGTATTCGTTACAACATTCGATTCGCATTCAAATATATTCAAACCTGTATTTGTATTCATTTTAAAATATGGATTCGTATTTGTATTTAAGACTATTCATTCGTATCCGATCTGTTTCCATCTCTAGTAATAGCATCACCTCGCCTCTACTTGCATATAAGCGCGTCGGCCGCTTCGGCTCTCAAGCTCCTACTGTTATTAGCTAGCTTAGCATCCTTCTTGTTGCAGCTGCTGCTAATCATCCATTTGCCGACACATCCAATCAAGCTGGCTAGTGCTCTGTAACATCCCAAAATTTGGCTTTCTGGAAAAATTTAAATTCAAATTAACTATTTTAAAGTAATTGGGTTTTACTCGGCTTTTATTTGATTTTTTGGATTTTATTTCAAAATTTAAAGCAAGAAATGCATTTTAAATATTTTATTAAAGCCAAAAAGGGAAAATTATTTTTTCCTAGCCTTTCCTAAATTTTTAAATAATATTTGAGAATTTTCTGAATTTTAAAATCAATTTTCAAAGTTAAAAAGTATTTTATAAAATTATTAAATTCAAATCTGAAATTAAAAATATTTTTAGTAAGTCTAAAATTCTTCCAGGAATATTTTATGATTTTCTGGAATTTTTAGACATTAAATATTATTTTTCGAAGTGTTTATAAAGTTTCTAGTAATTGCTGAAATTTATTCCGAAAATAAAAATCAAATTAATCCTATTCCGCCATGTGTCGCTCTCAGATTAAATCAACCTCTCTCCACGTTTTAATCCTAGCCACACATGATGACTTACCCCTTCATAAAATCCAAAGGCTCTCATCCACTCACTTGCCACGTGTCACGAATTCAACGGCCCATACCCCTTCACTAACTCACCCTCTCTATGACACATGGGACCCATATGTCATATCCTTCTTCAACCTCACCTTCTTCCTCCTCCCACCCTCTCTCTCCACCTCCATTAAACCGAAAATCAAGCTTTGATTTCGGCCGTTTTCTTCGCGTTAATTCCCGATTGAAGTATGGAAACGGAAGCCCCATCAATTCCCCCTAACCCGCTGGCCGTTTCCCCTCTTTTATTTCCTTTAATCGCGGTTTGCATTAACTCCGGCGAGGCTCCAAAAATCCGGCCGCCCCTCCTCCCCTTGCCTATAAATACCGCCCTCCCCTCGGCCTCCCTCACCACCGCCTCCCACCGCCCCTCTCCTCCTCTTCTCGGCCGCCTCCCGGTGCCCCACCGCCGGCCACCCAAACCCCGCCACCGCCGCCTCCTAGCGCCGCCGCCGGCCGCCCACACCTCCACCGCCGCCGCCGGTAAGCGCCGCCGCCTCCCCTCATTCGCCGCCGCCGTTCGCCGCCCTCCCGCCGGCCGCCGGTCACCGAAATTAATTCCCACCGGCATTGTCCAGTGAAAAATTAATTCCCGAAATCAGCCTTTTCCTTTTTCCCTCCTCGTTAATCTTTCGGAAGCCATAACTTTCTCATTTTAACTCCGATTTGAGCCGTTCAAATTTCTAAATTTTTCTAAAATTATAAACTATCCAAATATGGACTCTTTTTGAATTTTTGAGTTTTATTTAAATTTTGTTTGAATTTATTTGTTTTGCTTGTCTGTCTTTTCGCGCATAGATTCCGCCGTCGCCGAGGAATTCGTCGAGTCGCAGCAAGAAGACCCAGCCAGCGCTCAAGAAGGCAAGTCTCCTTTGCTCATCTCGAACCTATGATTTTCAAGATGTTTTAATTATTTTAAATTATGTGCATAGCTATTTATATAAAATATTAGTTCAAATCTTAAGGCATTAGTTATATCCAACCTTGTTATGCCCTCATTTGAATTCGAATGCCATGTACCTTTGCAACCCTAGAAATTCCTTTGACTCACTAATGAGAGTAATATATTAAATTGTTGGTATTAGAATGGTAGAACCATGCTTAGCCATGCTATTGAATACCTCATAAATCTTGCAAATGGGAAATTATGAATTATTGTAATACCCCTGTGTTTATGAAAATTAGTGGTAATTGGAGTTGCCACTGTTCTTTTAAAATAAACTGAAATGTGGAAATTGGTTTAGATTAGGGTGGATGGTTGGTTTGGATTGGTGCAGGAAGCACGAGATCTTGTAAAGTGTATGTTCCACCCTAGTCAATTAAGGACCGACGCTTGTGTTTGTCCAGACTGAGCATTAACCGTACAACCACAAGTCTATATGGGTACGACCTAGCTGACTAACTTATGATAGTCTAGTTTAGGTGCCACCAGTGGAAAGTGGGTGCCAGGGTTGGACTGGTTATTCACAGTGAGGGACAGAGATTTACTGTACTCATATGGCGCAAGAGGGGCTTCGGTTTGGGCAATTAGCCTACCTGCGGTGAAACCTCAGCGGGTGGTATCTAGCTAGATTAGAGTAAGGTAAAGGCTTTGTGATATTTTATCTGAGTCTCATGCCAAAGGAAGCGTGTTGACTTTTAGGATAAATTATCTCTTATGGGTAAAGTTGTACAACCTCTGCAGAGTGTAAAACTATTCGAATAGCCGTGCCCACGGTCAAGGGCGGGCAAGGAATGCATGCACATGGTAGATTCCTGGTTTTGTTTTAAAATCAAAAGTTTTGTATTCCGAGAGTGGAGGGAACTCTCGGAAGGGTATCCTGGCAGATGGAGCCAGAGAGGGTGGATGTAACCATGATATTAAACTTGTTCAAATTGTTAAAGCTAGTGTTGGTAGATGGAACCTTCACTAGAGAATTATTGATAGTTTCTGTTAAAGCATTTACTTTGTTAAATTGATGCCTTCGAAAGTAATTAGTAATAATTGAATTTAAAATATTGCTTTGTGCAAAAGAACCATATAGCCTTCCTTTGTCAAGCCTTGCATCTATGCATTTTTCCCAAGACTTGCGGAGTACTTTATGTACTCACATGCTACACTTAAAAACAATTCTCAGAAGAACATGAAGCTCAAGAAGGTGTTTACGACTACTGTTTCGCCTGCGGCTGTGATGGATTTTTCTCGGAGGACTAGGTCGCGCTTCCCCAGTCAACTGCCTGTGGCATCTTGATGGGTCTACTTTGATTTTTCCTTGCTTCCGCTGTGTTTTGTTTGTGTGAGGTTTTTTTGAAACCTCTAATGTAATAATGAGACCTGGTGGTCAGTACTCTTTATAATTGTAATAAATGCGTTGTTGGTCATGAATCATTTCTGTTTAACTGTGTGCACTAGCTTTGATCTGGGACTAGTGCAGTAGTACACAGAGGGTCCGGGTTTGGAAATCCGGGGTCCCGACATGCTCCATGTTAGAAATTGGCCCATTTAATTATGGCCATTTCCTTAATTCCAAAACATGCATGGTTTAGTGCCATTTGTTAAGGCAAGGTGAGGAAGACCAATTTATAAGGTGGAGTCCTCACCACTCCTTGAATATAGATAGAGATGGTATGAGGAGGGTTCTGACTAGTCACGCACATGCACACGCATGCGCACGTGCGTTTTCACGTATTTTCACGTGAAAATCACGTGACTTGCGACACGCGACCGTATAGTGACGTGGCACGCCACTTGGCAGACCAAGCATATCTTTATTTTTTGCTGAACCCTGCACCACTCACTCTATTTGAATGAGATTCAAACATTTGAATGAGGGAGTTACAAGTGAATTCACATTGCTTAATTTTTGATTTGATGAGGCAGTTACCAGTGCATAATTCTGTTTAAAACGTTGTAGTTACTAGTGAATAACTGCAGCGCCCTTAAAAGGGCCTGGAGATGTCCAGGAAAAAAAAGAGAGAGAATTTTGCACCTCCATTCTTCCTCTACTTTCTGTTTTGCTGTTGTGCTGTGCCATCTAAACCTCATCAACCTTTTTTCCCGGCGTGCATCTAGAAGGAGGGAGAGCAGCTATCTCTGAACCGTTGCCGCAGAGAGTACCTGCACGGGGCGGCAATAAGGTTTCTGGGTAGCACATCTGTGCGACCACTCACTGCACTGCGTCATCTATATCTGCACTACGTCAAGCCTGTGCAACTTCCTGTTCTTTATCAAGCTAATAAGTAAGTCGTTCGCGTGCACATACAACTTTGTTACTATATTTTTCTTGAGTATATTCTAAAATATGATGAGTAGCCTGCTGTTAGTAGTAAGTTTTGCATCACTAGTTTATTATATTTGTCTCCTCATAAAATTTGTAATTAAATTATTGCCCACATTTGTAACAATCCAGAAACCTTATTGTGAATTTTGTTGCAATACAGCAATGGCTTGTGCTTCTGATGCGATGAAACCCGAGAGGTTTTCTGGTCAAAACTTTCGTAGATGGCAGACTAGAGCCAAGTTTTGGCTCATGTCTTTGGGGCTGTGGTGGATTATCCACCCGCAGTATCCATTTATTATTGAGCAATACATGTAGCTTGAAAATGCGAACAATACTGCTCTTGGCTGCATTTTGACTGTTTTGGTAGATCAGCTCTATAATGTGTACATGGACTACAAGTTCGCCACAGAGTTGTGGGATGCACTAGAACACAAATATGCAGAGGTAGAGGCAGGTCGCTGGCTCTACATATGTGAGCAATTTTTTGACTTTAGCATGGATGAGACTAAGTCCATAGTTGGACAAGCGCATGACCTCCAGGTACTAGTCGGTGAGATTGCACACCTGGGCTGTGTGTTGCCTCCAAACTTTGTGGCTGTGGGCATTGTTGCTAAACTCCCTGCCTCTTGGCAGGATTTTGTTACTAGCTTGAAACATAAGAGGGAAGAGATTTCTGTTGAGGATCTTATTGGAGTCCTCGATGTGGAAGAAAAAGCAAGAGCAAAAGATGCACCTAGCACATATGGCTAGAATAATGTAAATGTCATACAGAAAAAGACTGTTGCTAAGAAGTACAAATCTAACAAACTGAATAAGACAACTAGCTTTAAGAAGAAAATTGAGAAAAAGGATTTGAGGGACATCACCTGCTTTGTGTGCGGAAAAGACGATCATATAGCGAAGGACTGTTGTTTCCACAAGATCAGAGATGGTGAACAGCCTAAGAAGAAGGCTGTTAACGTGACCATAGGCGAGGCCTCGACTTCAGGAGGGTATGGTAATTCACCTATTGTCTTTTCAGCATGTCAATCCACTGATTGGTGGGTTGATACTGGAGCTAATGTTCACGTATGTTCTGATATTTCCTTGTTTTCTTCTTCCTAGGCAGCAGGGGCTTCCTCCGTACTAATGGGAAACGGGTCGCATGCTTCTGTTCTTGGTGTTGGCACAGTGGATCTGAAGCTTACTTCAGGGAAGATTATCCACTTGAAGAATGTGTAGCATGCTCCCACAATAAAAAAGAACATCGCTAATGGCTCTCTCCTATGTAGGGACGGTTACAAGCTAGTTTTTGAGTCAAATAAAATTGTAATGTCTAAGTTCGGAATATTTGTTGGTAAATGCTATGAGAGCGGAGGCTTGTTCCACCTAAGTATTTTAGAGTCTTGTTATAATCTGAATGTTGCAACTGGTTTAAATAAATGTGAGGCAAATATTTGGCATTCTCGTTTCTGTCATATTGGTTTTGATAGTATTGCTAGAATGTCCAGATTAGATTTAATTCCAAAATGTGAAATTGTCAAAGGATCAAAGTGCCAGTCATGTGTGCAAGCAAAGCAACCTCGAAAACCCTTTAAGGATTAGAGGACGAAAAGAACTTGGCACCATTAGATATTATTCATTCATATTTGTGTGAAATGAATGGATTGCTGTAAGAGCCCAGATATTAACATCTGGCATCCTCTGTGATTCCACCGCACTATTCCCTGGATCAGTAGATAGTGCTCACAGATTACAGTTCTGAATATCAAAGTACATATCATGCGGAAGCGTAAATATACAATAGTAGACTTACTCATGGGCCGATTAGGCCGAATTCAATAAATTGCAGTAGCGGAAGAACGAAGCACACAGGTGGGACCCTTAGGACATGCCCACAGGCAGCCAACTGGAGGTTCGCGACCTAGCCCTTGTTGACTTCATCATCTTCTCCATCATAACCAAAAGTATTGCTGAAGCGTAGTGACCTGATTCCTGCTTCTGGATTTGTTATGAGAGCGAGTGTGAGCACACTAACCATCGTGCTCCGCGAGCCAATACACAGGATGCAAATAAATAGTATGCATGACTTATCAAAGGAGAGGCTCGGGTTATTTTATTTGCCAAAAATCGCTTTTAGTAGCATTATTATTATTAAATCATAGTTTTATTAATTCCACCCAAACTTCACATGGCGATTGCCATAATTGACTTAATCCACCAAAGACACCCTTTTCCTTACTAATTGCTGTCTAAGACTCCAAACAGCGGGTGTTATCATTACTTAATCCACCGAATATACTCTTTCCAAATTGATTGCTGTCTAAGACTCCCAAACAGCGAGTGACATCATTTAATTATTCCACCGACCATATACTTTCAATATTGACTGCTGTCTAAAACCCCAAACAGCGGATAACATCAATTATACAATCCACCAATCAATTGCTTCCTAAATCCCCAAACAGCGAGTATCATAATTTATATAATCCACCGATCAATTGCTGCCTAAAACTCCAAACAGCTGGTGACATCATCTATCTAATATCATTTGATTAATCCACCGAACACACACTTTCTATATTGAGTGATGTCTAAAACTCCAAACAGCGAATATCATCAATTATACAATCCACCAATATCTTTTGTATTCCAAATTCCTATCAACCCATTCCTTTTGCTATTGATCCACAACCACAATTTGCCCTTACAATAATCAACCTTATTTTTCCATTATCTATTTCTAACTAATCCACTAGTATACCTCCACCAAGAATATCATTGAACAAGTTTATACTCCAAGAATTGTTATCCTACATCCAAATTCCCAAAAATTCAATTCATCCATTTAGTATTTGATCAAATTCTATTAATCCCATGATCGCCAATATCTTCCAAGAATTTATATTAGTTATCAATGTCGTAATCCAGCAATTACCTTTGCACCCTCTAATTCTCCAAAAATCATTTAGATCATTTATCTAGCCTATCTATTCATTTAGACTCCACCAATTTATTTTTCTCAGAATCGACCTGAATCCACCAACAACTTTATGTATTTACCACAAACATCCATCTTCTTTTCCTATGACTCTATTTATTTTTCCTGATATTTTATTTTGTGAAAAGTATTATCATTATTTAAAAATATAACACAGAAATTTCCTGAGACCTAGCAGTTTTGACCAAAAACATAATGTGTAAGAGAATGCAATAATAATAGCGATCCAGATTCCATCCACCGTTACATAGCATCCGCACCATATAGCATCTTTCAGCGTTATAGCCGCTTAACTTACCACTAGGACGACACCAGGACAATTCAAATCAGGGATTTCCACTGCCCTCCACTTTTCCATTCCCACCCACAAAGTTTTTGAAATAGAACTATATCTGGTTAAGTTCTCATGTCCGCCCTTGACCGTGGGCACAGCTATTCGAATAGTTTTGACTCTGCAGAGTTTGTACACTTTCACCACAAGAGACAATCAACTCGTTGCCCCACACGATTCCTTAGTCATGTGGTTGAGCAGACCATCACAGTGACTTTTCAAAGTATCTAGTCCCCTTTGTCATCCCACCTTATGGGAAACTGCCCACTTGCGGTGGGTCCCATCTATGCACGGGATGTTCGCCACGGATACTAGCGCAGCCCAGGCTCCACTCCCATGGCGCTAGCACAGTGGAAAACTTCACCCTCCACTCGGTGTCCCTTTAGGCCTCCCCTTGCCCTTGCGTATCCACTTCCATCCACTACCAGTGAGATGAGTCCGGGGGTTTCGATAAATTTACTTAGCCAAGTTGTACTTTACAGACTTGTGGTTGCACTGTTTTACATAGGAGGTCATGACAAGATTAGGTCCTTAGGATTATCTGGGCGGTTCTAACACAAACCACACTCTCGTGCACCCCTGCACCACACCTCCGAACCATCCGCCCAGATAAATAAGCAATTTGAGGTTTTTGGGAATAAAATAATCATATCCAACATATACCAATCATTAGCACCATGACTGCCCAACCAAATTTTCTCATGATTAAAAGTGATGCTTGAGAGTTCTCGTGCCCATGAGTATCTAAGCAACACTAAGCATGGCATATAATTACAGACTTATTTTCAAAAGGTTATTACTATAATTTTTTGCTAGGGCGACAAGGTTCACAAATTCAAATATTCCAAAGGAGGGGTAATATTAATCAAGGTACACAATGGGATATAACTAGAATCGTAAATTAAACATGTATTTGCATATAAAATAACAGCATGCAATTTGATAATTTAAACCAAAGTAATTTGCAAAAAATGTAGGTTCAACATGATCAAAGTATTGACTCGCCTAGCACGGTTTACCGCGGTCTTGAGCTCACACGATGCTTTCTCTTGAGTTTCTATTCTTTATCTTCACTTCGCTCTGATCGTGCTTGATCCGTGGAATCTTCAGGACTCCGGTTTCTAATTACGGGACAAACGACTGAATCCAAATAAAAGCAAATAACTCAGAAGATCCAAATAAATCCGAATAAACTCAATTTAGTTTTATTATGAGTTAATGGGTGATTCGAATGATTTGAGGTAAGATCTGCGGTAGGGTATGATGACTTGATCTTTTTATTAACAATTTCTTTTATTATTTTTGTAGTCATCAAGGAAGTTTCACGAGTTCGGTTAGACATATGAACCAATGTGCAAGATTAGAGGAGCATTATTTTGTCAAGCGCTCATTTTCAGGGCATATGCTATATAAAAGTGATACATACGATTTTTAGCTTATCGAATTAATGTTAGAATCTGGGTTAACAACATTTTGTGGTGCGACATTTTTTGTACACTTAGTTATTACTAGGCATAACCTATTTTGAATTAGGATCCATTAGTTCGGGTCCTAACTTACTACATTGAACCATGCTCAATATTATTATCTACTAAATCTACGTTAAAATTTAATTAATAGTACCATTGGTATTTGGTCTATACTTTAGTTATTATTAGGCTTAGCTTTATTTAATTTAGATTTATTTATCTAGGTAGAGGTTGAGTTAATATTTCATTAGTGCTATTTAATAAGATATATCACGGAGATTTGTTTAATGGTGGCTTGAAAAATATTGGAGCATACATGTTTTCATTATAATTAGGTGTAATCTTTATTAGGTTTAGATATTTAACCATAGTTATATTTCTTTACCATTGCTTTAAATTAATATTTAGCCTTGTAGATAATTGCTCAAACCATATTGGTTTTGCATTCACGAGCTAGTCCTATAAATATTAAATAGTCCCCTTTACAATTTAGTTAATTTTTGTTAAATCCCCTAAACTATTCTCTAATTTAATTCGAGTATTATAGTCAACAAAATAATTCTCATCATTGCTAGGGTATAGGGTTAACATTTATGTCTTAACTATGTGGTGGTTAGCTCTACAATCTTACTATCATGCAAGGGTTTAAGATTTTGTTCTTTACAAAACTTGCATTAGCTAAATCATCGTTTCATGGGAGTTTGAACCTAGACTACATCTTTTCTAAATTGCTCACTATGTCTTGGATTAAGCTCTCAAGATAACAATTAAGGCATATTAGTTACTAGCATATAGTAGCAAATCCTTAATTAGATATATACTAGGTGTATTTATATCCTAATAAGTTTTTGAATTATTTTGATTTTTTTGGTTTTCCTCCTAACTGCAGTCGGCTAGCAAAAATTAACAAAAACCTAACTACTTACCGGGGCGGCTGGGGAATCGAACCCAGGTCGGCAAGTAGGGAGTTTGCGTTGTTAACCAATCGGATGTTCAGTGTTTCTTGACGCTCTAGAGGGAGGCGAATTGATAAAGCGGGCAGTGAACTAGGGGCTAACATGAGAGCACCGACCGAAACAGGGGAGGGGGTGGCGCGGGGCAGGCGGCGGCCAGGGAAGCGCTGGCGTCCGTAAAAATGGGATCCCCGGAGCAAGATGTAGCTAGGGGGTGGGCACGGTGGTTGGAGCGGTGGCGAGGTGGGTTGGCGGCGGCGCACAGCGGACGGCGAGGGGGTGGGCACGGGGCGACGGCGCCGGAGGGGGAGGAGAGGGGGCCGAGTTGCGCGGGAGCAGGAGGGGGCTCTGGGAATCTCACCTTGTGGTTAATCGGACCGGAGGGGCTTTGTAGCGGGCCGGCGGCATGAGGCGGGCTCGGGCGGCTATGGCGCGCAGTGCGGGCAGCGTACCGGCGGCGACAGCTTCGGCCAGCGGTCGGAAGCGCTTCAGGACATCGAGGGAGTGCTCCCACTGTGATGAATCGAGGAATGGCCAACCGAGGGGGCGGCGGCGGGGAGAATGGCGACGGCGGCTGGGTTTTGGGGAAAAGAGGATGGGGAGAAACAGGGAAGAATAAGAGATGGCGCGGAGGATACGGGGGAGGCCGGAAGGCTTCTTATAGTTGCAGAGGGTGGGGAAGGCATGGTGGCAGGCGGAGATGCAGCCACAATTTCGTACACGAATCCGGGTACCGCTGGTCCGAAGGCTCCGTGGGAGGGCGCGGCTGTCCGAGCATTTAATGGTGTCAGAGGATGACACGGGCTTGGCTTTGACGGAGATGCGACCACGACGGGACGACGGTGGGGCTGGAGTGACGCGCGCGGGGACGGGGCCGAAGACCGGTGGTCCGAAGGGAGCATTGCGGGGAGGCGGTTGGGGCACCGCTCGGTCCAAAAAGAGGAGGGGGGCTCGGCCCTATCAAGATGCAGCAAGGGAGCAGAGAAGGAAGAAAGAAGAAATGCGGGAGAGGGCAGGCCCGCTGGCCAGGGGAAGAATGCGGGGAAAGGTGGAGCTGGGCTGGGCCGTTTCGGCCAGCCTGGCTTCATCCATTTTTTTATTTGGCATGCAGATTGGTGTATATATATTATTATTATTTGCTCATTTTGCTTGCTCACTAAATTTTAATATTTCTATTCCCTAGATTACTAGTCCCTTTTTCTTGTACATACATATTTTGCATATATATATATATATTTATATGTATGTTTTTATGTTTGTGTTTTATTCTTTTACTTTTATTACTAGTTATGCTATTATTTTCAAAGTAAGACTTTGCATTTTAATTCAGGTTTCTCCCTCCATATACTGGATCATCTTTTCATATTTGAATTTAGAATTTTTTTACTTTCCATTATTTGCATACTTTCTTTTATGGCATTATTAATACTAGTTTTATCTCTCAAAACCTTCTTCAATTTCTGGATCCTCAACCAAAATTTGAGAAACACCATGAAAATTCAAATTTCCAAGGAAATACATTGCAAAATAATTCAAGAGCTCCACATTTTTCAAATTTCAAATTTCCAGGATGTTACAATTGTTGACAAAAGGAGGCAAAAGATATTTTCTAACTTTTATTGATGATGTAACATGCTACTGTTACGTGTATTTGCTGAAAACTATGGATGAAACTTTAAACTACTTTAAAACTTATAAGGCTGAGGTTGAGAACCAACTAGAGAAGAAAATAAAAAGATGGAGATCTGATTGTGGAGGAGAGTATGTCTCTCATGAATTCTCCCAATTCTGTTCTGAGTATGGAATAGTCCATGAATTTACACCACCATATTCACCCCAATCAAATGGGGTAACTGAGAGGAAAAACCGGATACTAACAGACTTGGTTAATGCCATGTTAGAGTGTGCCAGTATGCCTAAGGCATGGTGGGAGGAAGCTATACTAACAACAACTTTTGTCCTAAATAGAGTAATTACTAAAAAGAGTGAGATTACTCCGTATGAGGGATGGAAGGGGAGAAAACTTAATGTTAATTTTCTGTGAACTTGGGGGTGTTTGGCAAAAGTCAATATACCATTGCAGAAAAAGAGAAAACTTGGACCAAAAACAGTTGACGGTATTTTTCTAGGATATGCTCAAAATAGCACAGCCTATAGATTTTTAGTAGTTAAATCAGAAACTCTTGATATTATTGCTAATACAATAATGGAGTCTAGAGATGCTTCATTTTTGAGAATATCTTTGCTGTGAGAACAGCAGGCAGTACTTCACAAGCAGGGAATATTCAAACTGATAATATTGAAAGTGAGAATAATCAAACTTCCAAACTTCCCACCATTTCTGTACTAATATGAGATATCCCTGAGGAGGATAACAATCTAGTCGCAGGAGCAAGAGACAAAGGGTTGAGAAAACCTTTGGTGACGACTTTATTGTACACCTCGTGGATGATGTGCCAAAGACTCTTTCGGAGGCTTATGCATCTTCTAATGCTAAGTATTGGAAAGAGGCAGTCTATAGCGAGATGGACTCCATCATAGCTAATGGGACTTGAGAGATCACAAATCGTCCTATCGGGTGTAAACCTGTAGGATGTAAGTGGATCTTTAAAAAGAAACTAAGGCCTGATGGAACTATTGAGAAGTACAAGGCAAGACTTGTGGCCAAGGGTTACAGCTTTCCTTAATGGAGAGTTGGAGGAAGAAATCTATATGGACCACCGGATGGTTTTGTGATTCCTGGATAGGAAAATAAAGTATGCAGATTATTGAAATCTTTGTATGGCCTAAACAAGCACCAAAACAATGGCACAAGAAGTTTGACAATACTTTAACATCTGCTGGCTTTGTTGTGAATGAAGCTGATAAATGTGTGTACTATCGTTATGGTGGGGGTCAAGGAGTGATCTTATGTCTGTATGTAGATGACATTATACTGGACATCCTTCTATATTAGAAGGATACAGTGACTCTAATTGGGTCTCTGATGCGGATGAGATCAAAGCTACAAGTGATTATGTATTCACTTTAGCTGGTGCTGCAATTTCATAGAGGTCTTGCAAATAGACCATATTGACGAGGACCATGGAAGCAGAACTTGTAGCACTTGACACCGCCACAGTTGAGGCTGAATGGCCGAGAGAGCTTCTATTGAACTTGCCATTGGTTGAGAAACCAATACCTGCAATCTTGATGTACTGTGATAATCAAACAGTGTTGGCCAAAGTCACAAGTACAAAGGTTAATATGAAGTCCTCTAGACATATGAAGCGTAGGCTTAAATCTGTCAGAAAACTGAGAAACTCTAGGGTAATCACTGTGAACTATATTCACACTGAGAAAAATCTGGTAGACCCTTTTACAAAGGGGTTAGAATGGAAAGCGATTTCTGTTGCATCTATGGATATGGGAATGAGGCCCATTTAAGTTACATCACAATGGTAACCCATACCTTCTTGATCGGAGATCTCGTGACTTACGGAATGGGAAAAATAAATTGATGTTGTAACAAGAGAGTATATATTTAATATACCCATGTCCTAATAAATAAAGTACTCTCGATTGTATGGAAGGTTGGCATAAAGCCTTAATGTATTCTGTTGTCCAAATAAGGAAAATGTATTAGCCTGCAGGATACCTAGAAAGAATACACCTACTAGAGCTTAACAGTGTGGTCACAGTTCACGAGAACAGGGCATTCTCTAGAAAGCTCATGAGCAAATAAGGAAGCATGACCATATAACGCTCCGTTTAGGCATGGTTCATTGGTAGCCTAGTACTAGTTGAGATTTCAAGTGAAATCTGATCACGAAAAGCTGTGAATTCAAGGCATAATCCATTCATCAGCTGTGAGAAGATGAATCTTGTCATTCTAGGTGCAAGTTCAACCCGTACGAGACTTACACTAAAATACTGGTATATTAACAGTACTTCAGCACAATATCTTTGTCATCTATTTACTTCTTGCTTTGGAATTGGTGGGGGATTGTTCGAAATTGTCCCATTTAATTATGGTGCATTTTCTTAATTCCAAAGCATGCATGGTTTAGTACCATATTGCTTAGGTAAGGTGAGGAAGACCGATTTATAAGGTGGAGTCCTCACCACTCCTTGAATATGGATAGAGATGGTATGAGAAGGGTTCTGACTAGTGACACACATGCGCACGCACGCGTGCGCATATTCACGTATTTTCACGTGAAATTCGTGTGACTTGTGACTTGCGACGAGCAAACCGTGCCGTGCCATGGCGCGCCACTTGGCAGACCATGTCTATCTTTATTTTTTGCTGAATCCTGCACCACTCTCTCTGTTTGAATGAGGCAGTTACAAGTGAATTTACACTGCTTAATTTGTGATTTGATGAGGCAGTTACCAGTGCATAATTCTGTTTAAAATGCTGCAGTTACTAGTGAATTTTGCACCTCCATTCTTCCTCTACTTTCTGCTCTGCTGTTGTGCTGTGCCGTCTGAATCTCATCGACCTTTCTTCCCGGCGTGCTCCTGGAAGGAGGGAGAGCGGCTATCTCCGAACCGTTGCCGCAGAGAGTACCTGCATGGGGCGACAATAAGGTTTCTGGACAACGCATCTGGGCAACCGCTCACTACACTGTGTCATCTACGTTCTGCACTACGTCAAGCCTGCGCGACTTCCTATTCTTTATCAGGCTAACAAGTAAGTCGTTCGTGTGCACGTACGACTTTGTTACTATATTTTTCTTGAGTATATTCTGAAATATGATGAGTAGCCTGATGTTAGTAGTAAGTTTTGCATCACTAGTTTATTGTATTTTTCTTGAGCATATCCAGAAACCTTATTGTGAATTTTATTGCAATACAACGATGGCTAGTGCTTCTGATGTGATGAAACCTGAGTGTTTTCTGGTCAGAACTTTCGTAGATGGCAGACTAGAGTCAAGTTCTTCAAAAAACCAGCTCAACCAAGGGCAATTATCACTACTACAAAAAGCTTAATATTAAACGCTACATCACAGGCGATTCCCCAAAACCGTCTATATTAAATACAATCCTAAACGATTTTAGTTTAGAGATCGTCTGTGTTACTGCCAGCCCTAAAACCATCTGTGAAGAGGAAATATCACAGGCGATTCATGGTGAAAATCTCAGGAATGGATTGGTTATATGACCATGAGTATTTTCCCATCACAGAGCAATCAAGAACCAACTTTTCAAGCAAAGATTAAACTCAAATTCATTTCCAACAGAGAATGACAGAGAGTAAACTGAAAAATGAAATCCATCACAGAGTGAGCAAGAAATGAAAACAACCCAACACAGTCCTTCTCATATTGATATTGAGGAAGAGATATGAATGATTACAAATGGTTTTCAACCCCTCACTACGTCCCCATACGCAGTTGAGAGAAAACACTACATGCTTGCTCACTCAATGAGATACACACGCAGGAGCTCTCACAGAGAACACACACCACTGCACTCTCCTGCTCTCTCTCTACTGTAATGCATACCCTTCTGCTTCACATCCTTCTCCTTTTAATAATAGGGCTCATCCCCAAAGAAGGAAATCAAGAAGAGTCACACTTGAGGCAAAAAGTCAACACACACTTTTGGAGGGAAAAACCAGCCTCCAACTCATGGCTTGAGTCAAATCTCCAATTTGCCCCTCAAGCGCCTTCCCGGAAGCTTCCTACATCTGGTACCTTGACCGTCTGGACCTCGACTACTCCCTGAGTCTAGTCCTGGTCCATCTCGCTGTACACGACCGCACCTGGCATCCTGACCATCTAGACCTCCGACTCCACCTGAGCCTAGTCCCGATCCACTCGCCGCTGCCCGTCGTGTCCACCGACACCGACCGAGACCTCCGACTCCACCTGAGTCTAGTCCTGGTCTATTTTGTCGCACACGACCACAACCAACCTCCAACCATTTGGACCTCCGACTCTTCCCTAAGCCTAGTCCCGGTTCGCTCGTCGTTGCCCGTCGTGTCCTCACCGGTAGCTCCAGCTCCGGTTCCTCGTCTTCCGACTCGCAACCACCTCACCAGCCTCAATCATCTTCGGCATCACCAACCGTCTGGACCTCAACACCTCTTATGCCTAGTCCTGGTCCTCCTCGCCTCACCATGACCTAGCTCCAAAGTCCTGCAGTCACATAGACAAGCAAACCGTCACATAGCACCGCACAAAATAGCATATCAACAATAGCATAAATGAAAGGTACTAAACCCTAGAATACCCAAAACAAACTCAGACTCACTAACACGACCGTCAATTACTCATCACAAACATGGGGACACCTCCACATGGTCTCTCACTACCTCAGCGGGAAATATGAGGTCAATTTTCAGGACGATGAAAACCCTGACCAGAAGCAACTCGAGGACTAAAACTAGAAGAAGCCTGAAAACCAAGTTCTAGACATTGCCTAAAATCAAGAAAGTTAGGAGAGCTACCTAAAACTCTAGACCTCATGTCGGTCTTAGGAGCACTCCGAGTCTGGGGCTAACCTTGAATACCACTAAGAACATGAACACAGTCATGACACATGACCTTGGCATGCCTAAAGCAGAACTCAACTAAGTATCCATCCTTCTGACAGAATGTGCAATGATATTCCTCCTTCTCAGAGGTTAAAACAGCAAGAGGCACAACCTTGCTATCAGAAATCACCTAGACAAAGCCCGCAGACTTAAACACTATCTTCTTAAACTCAAGCGCAACGTCGATCACACCTCCTACTATAGCTCTAACAATTGCAGGCGGATGTTTTCTCACATCGTCTAGAAAATCATATTCTAGAACTTGATTAAACATGCAAATCTTGGATTTGTCTAAATAAGATTGAGCCTTTCTTGTCTCTGACAAATTTTTCAAAAGTATTCATGAGGTACTCACACTCCTGAAAAAGGGAAGCACAGGAAGAACATGAGGAAGAAGAAGATGAAGAATCAGAAGGAGAAGATCAAATAGCACGTACATATCTCTCCCTATGCACGACCACCTCAACCTTGAGGGCTTCGCATGACACACTTGGGGTAATCCTAATCCTAGTCATCTGGGCCTCGTATCCCTCCCAAAGACTCTCTTGCATATTCTCTATTTTCTCCTCTACTTCAGCACAGAACAAGCAAGTATACTATGGCTTCTCTAGTAGATCCTTAGTTAGCTTCACACATTTTTCATCCAAAGTAATCAATTCATATTTTAATTTTTCACAATTGTTGCATGGTGAGCTAACAAGTGCCTTAGAAGCATATTGAGTTATTTTCTTATTATGATCGCACATGTTCTAAAATTGTTTAGATATGAATTCAAGTTCAGTAGTTAATTTAGGATAATTGACACAAGAAGCAATAGGTTCAATAGCAGCATGTGTTTTAGCAATTTATGATCAGCGTTCTTTAAATTATTCTTCAAGTTAACATAGCTATCACAAGTTTCAGGCAGACCAAGGAGCAAAGTATATAGATCTCTAAAAGCACTGTTCTTATCCTCACATAAGGTGTAAACTGTAATTTCAGCAAATCAGACTAACAAGGAGTAACTCTAGCCATCTCCAATTCAGTTAACAGACTAACATTCTCCACCTTAAGCAAATCAAGCTCAGAGATCACACAATCATGTGAGGTCCTTATTTTCTCCATTTCTCCAAGCAGAGAAGAACAAACATCACAGTGATCATGGGAAGAAATGGATCTAAGTGAAGCAAGTTCTCATGACAAGCTCTCTATCTCCTTCTCTAACTCACCACTCCTAGCCCTAGACCTAACGTAGAATTTTCTAGCTTCAGAAAAGCATCATTGGGCTAGTCATAGGAGGGCCTACCTAATCGGAGTCGCTGTAGAGATTGTCATCGTTGATGCCATTCTCATCGGCTGTGAAGCACATCCCAATGAAGTCGTCGTTGTCCTTGGTGTTCTTCTATGGATCATCCTCGTCGTCGTCGTCACTCCAGCCCTCCATGTCACTGAAGTCGAAGTTGTTGAAGGTGGTGAGGACACGGTGGAAGAGCTTCTTCACCTTACCGAAGTTGTGGTACTTCTTTTTCCTTACCTTGATTATGAGGTAGTGGCTTCTTGTTGCAATTCTTATTGGTGGTCATTCTTACTTGCACCGTCGTAGTCGATCTTACCCTTTTCCAGCTTAGGACAGTTTGATCGAATGTGGTTGGGGTCACTACACTCGAAGCAGATCACCAGACCTCCTCTCTTCCTCTTTTTAACCCTCTTACATGCGTCTGTGAACTTTTTAGCTAAGAGAGCTAAGTCACTCTTTGGAAACTACTCAAACTATTCATCACTCATCTCGCACGAAGTAGCCAAAGAGAACCCAAAGGCACCATCAGAAGATGGTCCAGAAGTAGATATGGGATCAATGACCAAGGCCATTGGCTACAACTTCATCTTGCGAGAGACAATGTCGATCTCATGAGTGTTGAGATGAGTGTACAACACATCAAGACTCAAGGTCGACAGATCAGTCGTGTCCTTGATAGTGGTTAGTTTCATCTCCCAAACTCTTAGGTCCAGGGTAGAAAGCATCTAATGAGCATTATCTGAGTCTAGGTATGTGAGGCTAATAGCTTGGAGGTTGCTCAGTATCTTATGAAATCTGCCAAAGCACTCATCCAAGGACTCACCAGCAAGCATCTCAAATTTGTTGTATTCCCTCTTGTACTAGTCCTATCGGACAGTCTTGATCTGGGTGGTGCCCTCATGGTATGCATCGAGGGTCACCCAGATGTCATATGCTGACGTGAAATGAGAGATGCGATCAAACTCACTTTGGCTTAAACTCTAAATGATGATGTTCCTTAACTTAGCATTTGCCTCAACATCTGGTGTATTCATAACCATGATGTTATCATCGGCCAGAACAACAAACCGAGTCTTAACCTTCTTCCAAATCGCATAGCCTTGAGTCTGAACGTAAGACTCCATCCTACTCTTCCAAAAGGGCTAGTCGACCCCATCGAACATAGGAGGCTTGGTAGAATACTTGTCTGCTACCATAGCTCCTAAGGCCGGTTAAGATCTATGTGAAGAGCTAACTAGGCTTTGATACCACTTGTATGATCGGAAAGGTAATAAAAGGGGTGAATGGTGCCGATTAAAATGTTCTCCAAGTATTCTGGATTTTATTCTCAAATAACTACATAATTACTGATAATCAAATCCACTACCAAAAATCCAAAGCTAATCACTCAAGAACACAAAATCTCGAAGAACTTAGTTCCTGGAGGTTTGACCACCAACTAGGGGGTGGTCTGACCACCAACCCAGGGATGGTCTGACCGCTAAGAATATAATAGTGTTTTTAGGCTTATGAATAGTAAAGTCATCATGGGTGTGAGATTTCAAATTCATATAACTTTTGATTGGATGATCTAAGGCTGTGAATCTTTGTACACACCTTACTTAATGTCTTAGGAACCTATTCCATCCATGGATCATAAAAACCCATGTCAAAGTTCAGACATTTTTGAGTTGTAAGCAAGATTGCACCCAAACCGAACAAAACCAAAATCAATGATCAAGACTTGCTTGCAGGTAGAGGATAGCCAAAATGGCTTTGAATATGTTTCCACAGGTCACAGCAAGCAAGAACATCAAAGAAATTTGTTGGACCATGTGGTTTGGTCGTAAATTTAGTGGTCATGAATAATTGATATTTGGGTTGCATTGAAATTTGCATTTGAGAAAGATATGGTTGATGCGCTATGGTTGCTGGAGTTTTTTGGATAGCGAATGACCACAATAGAAGAGCAAGGTCAATTGACCACAGCAGACGAGTAAGGTCGAACAACCACTGCAAGTCAACCAAGGCAATCCACATGGCTAGTCGACCAAGGCAATTGACCATGGTAGACGACCATGGAGATCGACCATGGCAGATCAACCACTGAAGGTCGAGCACTGTTGAACGACCACAAGTGAACGATCATAAGTGAAGTCATAGACTGGGAGTGCTATGATGCTCATGTTTTGCGAGTTTTCTAAGAGGAGCAATAGTAAATCCTAAGTACTTATGGTTTTTGAGTACTCGTTGCACCAGAGGTCTAACCGGCCTGTGCATGGTGGTCATAGCAGTTGTAATGAGCTGTCTAAGGTTGATTTCTAGAAAGTGGTAGCTTTTGTGCTCGTGGATGATTTGGTTCATGTTGATGGATAGTTAAGAGTGTGGTATGTATGTGTGGACTAATGACAGTCAAGTTGGAAAGAATTTATGCTAGGAAAAAATTCTTTGATCTTTGCACGTGCAGGATTGTATAGAGACAATCATGGTCAATGACAAGGAGGACTGGGACTAGGATAGGTAAATTTGAGGTCCATATGGTTGAGGATGTCACGAGGTGGTGAGGCTCACACTGGAGCACGTGGAGATCAAAGATGGTGATGCATGTAGAAGCTATGTAAGGTATGGTCTTGGAGGCCTCGACACATCAGATGAATGATGCATGATGAAGATATAGGAGGTGCAGTCCTAGAGGCTTCATTACATGATGAGGTAGGAGTTGTGGAAGGAGTCCATAACTGGGAAGACTTAGAGATTGGTTAAAACTCATGTTTGAAAGGGTTTTGGGTCCCTTGATTTTCAAAAGAGATAGAATTTCATGTCCGTGTTTGATAAGGACACATTTGGGGTGTTAGCCTATAAAAGCAGGGATAGACTAAGGGTTAACGTAAGCCTGTTAGAAGTTTTTGGTGAAGGAAAGAGAGGCTTGCTAGGGCTTTTCGGAGTGCTTGTTAGGGCGCTTTGTAAATACACGAAAATCCAGCAAAAATAAACATTTTCTTGAATCAATATAATTCTTGGTTTGCTCAAAAAGTGTTGGTGTTTGCAGTTGGATCAAAGTGTACAACTACGCGCAAAGGTGATCGAAAGGTTCTGCTTCTGGGTTGATGATTTCAGTATGTTCAACTAGTTGAAGATCGAAGCTGAGCATCGAGCGGTGTAAACCTTTGTCGACTACTTAGAGATATCAAAAAGTGAAGGTAATCATTCACCCCTCTGATTGCAGTATTGGATCCTACAAAATCACTCCAAAAGCCATAAGATCAAGAAACTAATTGGAAGGTCAAAAACATGTAAAAACTGAGTTTCTTGATGAATTTGCTACCAACGTTCCTAGGTGGGAGGAGAATGATTCCTAGAGGTTCTCTCCATCTCTTACACGTCCTTGGCATAGCAACATTAAGAAAGGGAAGGAGGAGAGGAAAAACCAACTAAATCAAGAGCAAATCAATCAAGAAAAGTGATAGACATTAGGATGATCAAAGATTGAATCTATTGTTACTTAAGTAAGAAAGTTTTAGAGCCACTCCACCTTGGAGGATAGAGAGCACACCACGTACTCAAAACCCTAACCCTAAAACAACAAAGCACAAGAGATGTGAGTTGAATGGTTAACAATATGTCTCCATCCTAACCCTTTTTATAGATGGGTTAGCTAGCCACACACAATGGGGAAACCGGGTAACCCTCCACACAGATGGGCTTTATTCACACATGTCCACTTATGCACATTTTTCAAAGCGCATAAGTCCGAATCCGTTAAATCCTTAACCTTGATCTATCTTGATCAAACTAGATCCACCTTGACCTAAACCATTCTCCCAAGCACCACACATATGCCGTGGTTTTGATCCAAAATAGTTTCTAGTATTTTGGCCAAACTACCAAAATACCCTTCGTTGACTTGGTCATCACCATCCATTGCAAGCAATCGTCATTCTTACCACGTGTAGGTGCACCACTAGCTTTCTATACATCGCCAAGTCTCTCCCGTCCGGATTCTACTGAACCATGGCTCACTTAACCCATTCAAGCTATGTGGTGTCATCCTGCCAATCAAACTCGCCTTCCACATCTCTCGCCTTTGTCGTGTTATGCTTGAGTTCGTCGTCTCACCTAGCATCCTCGATTGTTCTGGGCCTCAGCTCCTCTATGAATCTAGCCCCGATCCTCATTGTTGACCACAGTTGACTCCAAATGACCCTGCACATCCAAAGATAAAGAAATCGTTTTCGGACACAAGTTCTTCATAACTTGACCCACGTTAGCTGTAATATAGCTCATGCAAAATAAAACCACTAACCATATTCACCAAAACCCATTCCTCAACTCAAAATCCACAAATATGAGCTCTGGCCGAAAGTCCCCATCTGGACATTTCTTAGCCGGTCAGACCACCAACCCTCGGGCGGTCAGACTGCTGACACCAACTGGTCAGACCGATCCACCCAAGTGGTCTGACCGCTGACACCAACTAGTCAGACCGGTGGCACAATGTTGGTCTGACCAGTCTTCCTCTGACCAACCAGCAACACTGCCAATCAAATTTCCAAATCTCCCAAATTGTAATGGTTCATCATATCAATAATTAGGACCTTTTCACATCGTCCTTCAGTTGAACACCTTTTTGGATCCTGGATGCATGGAGTTGGTAAGAGGCACAAAAAACTTGATGTTTGTTGGTGTAGCTGCATTATGTTGGGCTGTATGGAAAGCCAGAAACTCTGCTTTCTTTGACGACAAGTGGCAAAGTCACCCTAATCAAGTCCTTTTTCAAATGTGCAGTTTGTTGTCTTTATGGTCTTTGCTCCAGGATCACGAGGATCGAGACCTGGTGATCCATGGAGTGAAGAAGCTGTCGGACTGTGCCTTGAAGGTGTTTAGCCGTTCAAGAGGATGGGGCAACGTTGCTGGTTTTCTGCAAGCTGAAGATGTGATCTGAGACACGGGCTAGTCTGCTTTCTTTTGTTGTAGTATTGGTGTTGGTCTGTCGTTCCCTCAGCTGTTTTCTGCACTTTCCGTATGTTTGTCTCTCTGGTAGTTGTGTGGTGTAAGGCATGAACTGGGTTATCTATTCTCTGAGAATCGAGGCCGGAGTTGTAAAAGGTTTGTCTCTTTAATCCAACAAAAAATGAATACATGATCTCCTCCTCCTAATACTAGTGTTATTTTCCTTTGTTTTCTGTGCATGGTGATGAAATAAATGCAGCAAACGTGGATATTAGTGTGTAGAATTTTTCGAACAAAAAGCAAAGGAATTCTCTTTAGAGCATATAGTTATATGATCAGCTGGTTTTCCCCATTTTGAACATCTGTATTGCTCTTGTTTCTTCTGCCCCCAAAATTGTTGAGCTGATGATTCTAGATTTGAATCGTCCTTTTAATATTTACTATGTATAGTCATTATTTGTCAATTCGGCTTCTAGATCTTGCTCCTCATGTTTCTTTCTTACCGTAATATCTCGCATTCTAATGCCTGCAGCCCCTCAAAGCTTGAAGATACAAGTAGTTTTAGTCAAACAATGCTGAACATAGTCAAATAGGTGGCTTCATATTAGAGTTGGAAGACGAGGACTTCTTGACCTTGTTATCCTTGTTATTGCAACAAGAAGGCCCATAGCAAGCAACTTTGATCATTGATCTACTCCATTGTAGTTTTGGCATTGCTGACTCTGGTTCTGATGAACCAACACTCAGGTTCTATTTCCCGTGTACTAGCTTTCTACCGCCATGAGCAACATGAATACAAACTTCAGGCCCTGCAGGAACAATTATCTTCTTTCAGGGCCAACGACATGATAACAACGGGTGCTAGATCTTCACATTAAGCTCACGTCCAACCTACTCAAGAAGCACACGATTGTTGAGGTGGTTCTCATAGCCCAACATAAATGCTCTACGCCCTCCTTTTTTTTTGCCAAAATGAATTTTTGTTGCATGGGAACAGTTAACACACCAACATCCTGTCAATGTTTCATCTGTTGTCACGTTTGGCAGAGATTTGGGAATAAGTTTGTCATCTTTGGTTTCCACGGTTCGGACGTATGAGCATCAGGCGAATGAACTTATGCTGTTGCGCATGCATGGCCGGTGGCCCAGCTTTTTTAGTTTTGTTTTATATGATTAGCACAAACAAGTTTGCACCTTTTACATGCAGAACTCAAATTCAAAGCACTTTCTCAACAAAAAGAAGTACAAATTCAAATCAGAAATATCTGTGGAAAATGGTTGTATTCTGCTGATGATACATCAGTTGCTGGTAAATGGTTCTATTCTGCCTTCATGCTGCACTTACCATAAACACAGTTCAAATTAACATCACTGTCTGTGAAAATTCAAGCAAATTAAATAATTATGATGCTTTGAATGGTAGAATGTTTAGGCCCCCTTTGTAATATATCTTCAGCAACACACCAGGCTGATAACCTAAGGTCAGTGAGGTTGAACCAGAGTTCCTAACAGGGATCAAATCTAGCAAGGAAGGCGTGCTATGTGCTTGAGGCAATATACAATGAAGCTGGTGAACATGTTGCATGTATGAAAGTACTACACCGAGGATTATTGATTTTTTTTTAAATAATCATTTTTATTCGGAATTACAAAAATATACCAGTGATTTTTTTTTGCACTTTTGGCCTCATATTGCCCAACCGTTGGGCGACTTTGCCTCTAGTCGCCCAACGATTGGGATTGGGTGATTTTAAATAATAAAGTAATTATTGTATTGTTCTGATAGAAATAATTGTGGGGGAGTAAATGGGAATATTTGTAGGTAATACACTTAAGAAATCTTGTTTGTAGTTTTTTAAAATAAAAGTATAGACAATGTTGTTTGATGCATTTGTGTTTTTCCTACATTGTGAATGGTCTGAAACATGTTGGAGTCGCAATAACATTTTCCAATCATCACACGTTATTATAGTACAAGAAATTTCTGAAGAATTTTATGAAAACGATTGAGAGTGCAATGATTTGTATGTAGGAAGGTAAGTGATATTATGATACAATAGATAATTCGTACACGGAGGAACACAAAGCAAAATATATACACAACCAAAAAAGTACACATAGTAGGGGGAAGATCCACTACACACCACCAGCTACACCACCCGCAATACCACCTCCGTCGTTGCCGCGTCCCACCCCCCATCTGTGGCCGCCGTAGGAGGTCGGGGTTTGGGGCCTGACGGAGTGAAGCGGTAGGAGGCCTGTTGACCCATGCTCCTAACGCCTCGGGGGTCGACTGCACATGTGGCTGCGTGGGAATTGGGAGTCTGCTGAGCTGTGACGCGGAAAGGATCTCTGTCTGGTCCTCTGCAAAGAACTTGCTCACATCCCCTAGGAGATCCTCATGTGGGATAGGTAAACTCGTGACCTGTGCATCATTCCTACAAGATAGGTATTGTTTATTCGTGCAATATATTGCCACGAAAAAACCTTATGAGACAAAACGTACCTTCCAAGGTGTGTCATGGCCTCCAGCCAACTACCGTGCCCACCGGACTCGCCCTGGCCATACAACATGGGCTGCCCCTAATGATGCCAAGTAGGGGTCCACGGACGATGACGGTGGCAGTGTGTAGGAACGTGCCCACCCTGACTCTTCGGCTTGACCCAGCAGCAGTGGTGTTGGTGCCCGGGGGTAGGCACGTGACCACGTCAACCCTCAGGCCTAATCAGGCGCTAGCGAGGCCCGTGCATGTGGCCCTCTAGAGCCTCCTACCTGAGCTATAGGATGGGGTTGCCTCGCTGTGTGCATCAACGTGGCCATCTTCGGCAACGTCCTACATGACGTGAGGGTGAGGACATGCTTTGCCCTCTCATAGACCCGATGGCCAAGGACTAGCAACTTGTCGTGCTCACCTCCAAACCGCTGATCCACGACTGACCAATGTCCCCCATAATGTCAACAGTGATGTCCATCTACAAGAGGTACATAAAAGCGTCAAAAGAGTAATTATGGTAACTATACCTTGAAATTTTCAAACACTAGAGTATGTACCGCGCGCGCCAAGTTTTGCACTAAGTGTATAGGGTACGCATCGGTTGGTGTTGGTATGTGAGCAGGGGAGGGCCAACGACACGCATCAACCTAATGCATGTTTGTGGACCAAACCAGCGTAGGTACTCGGTGTACGAGCTAGGGTCATACACTGTGTCCTCATGCATGAAATCCTGGAGTGCCTCCCACTTGTCCACCCACTATGCCATCTTTGCGGCCAAGACCATCCCACTACCACCCCTCCTATTGTGTTTGCAAAATGTACAACTACAATTAGAAGGCATCGTAACAGAACAGAGAAAAATTATAGGGACATGTGTGTGTGTAACGCATGGACCAACTCAGGCACCCGACGCCCGATAGGGATTAGAACAGCCTAGCAAAGGCCGAACTGGCACATCACCCTATGTATTGCGTAGCCCCGATGAACACGCCGAAGATGAGCTTCTTCTGTATGAACTAGTATGCCTGGTCGCATGAACACGCTGACTAGAGGCCATCGGAGGCGCGGTCCGCCATCTCCTGAGTAGAGTATGGCTCCCAGTGCACATCCTCAACGTTCAGATGGTCGAGGTGCTCGACGAAGTGGTCATACACATGGGTGACCTGGAGGTGTGCAAACTATGCCTACAAGTCAGAACAGTGGTTACAGAGGATGACCTATAATGTACATATAGTAAAGACTCAAAAGAGCATGTACCATCTACGGCACTATAGGGACCCTGTGGTAGGCCGGTCCATGATGCCCCCGTGGTACATATCCACATGGTACGAACTGCTGTCGAGCAGCATCGACCGTCTGAGGGGGAAGTGCTCAAACAACCATAACTGCAGTAGGAGGGGGCAACCTGTTAGGACAAGGGTCATCCTTGTCCTGCAGCAAGCGTCGCACAAGTTGCGGTACATCACGGCAAGTACAATTGATCCCTAGCTATAGTGCATCTCATCCCCATTGGCTATGGCCCTTGCATACCGCATGCAGTAGGCATCGACAGAGTCACCATGGCTGCTGGTAAACAGTACCTAGCGGAACAGCCACAACAAGTATGCCTCAAGGTGCCGTGACACCTAGTACTTGTTGGTGTCTAGGTCCATCCACTCGACTTGTACACAAACAAAAAAAATAGTAAGTCCGTCATATATCAAAGATAGTGCATTGCTAAACAGGGAAATACACAACATATGTACCCAAAACTGCAAAAGCCGCCGCATGGGGGGCCATGCTTCTGTTGCACAATGAAGACGTAGTACGCTGTTGCGGCCTTGGCTGAAAGAACCCTATGAAACCTGTCCAATAGGTCATCACGCCAATTGGCAAGTGCATCCTCCGGGGAGACAGCCTCTCCTGCGATAGGCAGGCCGAGCAGCATCACGATGTCATACAGAGTGGGGGCCATCTCCCCGAATGGGAGGTAGAAGGTGTGCATCTCGGGCCACCACCAGTCCAGCAGAGCTGTCAGCAACAACTTGTCGAATGGGAACCGTTATGATTGCTCCTGGACCTCTCCGCCCTACTCGACTGGAGTGACATCCTCATCAGTGGCCTCCACCATCCTCACAATAGATAGAAGGCCAGCATCACTCAGCCTACAAAACACAAAGAAGTTAGTACATAGCGCAAATATCGTAAAAAGAGGGGCCATAATTTGTACACAAACCTGTCTCTCTAGCGCAGGTCTAGTCTCCAAGTCTGTCAGGGTGTATGCGTATGGACCACCCCTAACTCGGTCTCCCCGCCCTCAGGACACGTGACACGACGTCTCATGCGGTGGTACATGTCAATGTGCTGGTCGAGCAAGTCGAAAGACCAATCCGAACCACCAACGTTGTGAGCCATATCTACAAATCGATTTTAAGCAAGCAATTATGATACAACTCCTTACAGACATAACAAAAAGTAAATCTTACATATAATAATTAAATAAATTATGCTAAATTTTACGGGCTTTGTACAATTTATAAGCATCTGACAAAATTTTATTTTAGTCATTTATGAATTTTTAAAACTCAAATGCTATATAAATCATCGCATACTGTTTTAAATCGGCACCTCCTATTCTAATCATCACGAATAGTTTTAAATATTTTGATGCCTATTAAGAATATTAATTATGGGGTCTGTACAATTTATAAGTGTCTGACAAAATTTTAGTTTAGTAATTTCTAAATTTTTACAACTCAAATACTATTTAAATCGTCGTGTACTGTTTTAGTCGCTACGTGTAATCTTAAATCATCGCGTACTTTTTTAAGTTGGCTCATCATATTATAATCATCATGAATAGTTTACATATTTCGATGCCTATTAAGAATACTAATTACTGGGTTTGTACAATTTATAAGCGACTGACAAAATTAACCGCGTCTTCAAATGTATATTTTGTATGAAATGTTAGCGGTAGTAAAAATTGTAGATGTAGAAAATTTAGTATGAAAATTTTAGTATAATTTTTAGTATAGAAATTTTAAGTATAGAAAATTTGTAGTATACAATTTTTAGTATAGAAAATTTGTAGTATATTTTGTATGAAATGTTAGTGGTAGTAAAAATTTGCCGCGACCTACCATGGCCTATGTGATGCGTGCTCGAGGTTCAAGGCGAACTCAGTCCTCGCGGGCTATCCCCTACTGCTGTAGCTGTGGTCGTTCGAGCGCTTCAACCTTGTAAGACCTTTGCTAGACGACATGGGTCCGTACGGGCCCGAGATGTATCCGGGGGGAGACGTTGACCGGCTGACGATGGGTTCTCTTTGGTCTCGTCGACGAGTAAGTCATATGTCAATTAGTTATTTTCTTTGTACTAACGATGGTCGTACATAACACCTATTCGTCCTTGCAGGTGTAGTTCGCACATGTGCAGGTCATGCGGACGTATCTGCCCTTTGTTGAGTAAATCGACCACCTCACAGCCGACGACGTGCGCTGGGAGCCATACTCACATGCAGCACTGATGGACCGTGCTCCCGATGGGTTGTCGACACTCTTCTAGCATGACCGGGCTTTCTGGCTGACACGCCGGAAGCTTGTCTACGATGTCTTCGTCGAGGACTACTCACAAAAGAGAGTGATGTGGCAGTTTGGTCTACGCCAAGCTGTCCCGGTACCAATCGGACCTGCAGTGCCGCCTCCCGTGCACGCGTGAGTGCCCGCGTTTTACAAAATTGTACATACATACTATTCCGTTGGCAATTACTAACGAAGTGGGCCTACAAGCAAGCACTCTAGGAAGGGAGTGAAACATGGCATGGACTAGACGACGAAGATGTAGGGGTGGATTGCGCAGTGGGACGGTGCGCTTAAAGACCTGGTTGAGGAGGACCGCCCCTACGACAGCCCGGAGTACACGGAGTACCTACGCTAGTACCAGGTCCGGACATGTACGAGGATCGTACATGTCGTGGACCCGCCCCCCGCACACCTCGCCGCTCCAACAGACACGTATCATGCGCACCTCACGTGGGACGCGCACATCGCGGTACGTTACACGTATTTTTGAACATTCCCTAATGGCAATGCTACCTTGGATAATTAACCATTTTATGTCTTTTCCTTCAGTCTGATGTGGGTGTTTCGATCGTCATGGAGGCCCAGAGTATGTTGCATAGGCTCACCGTAGGTGCTGAGGTGGGCCACGAGGAGCACATCAGCACATACCATCGTTTCAAGGAGTGGGGTACACGTATCGTGCACCTGCTGTCCTGCACAAGGCTATCAGCGGCCTCCACGCCCACGCCCAGCACATGGACGGTTCGGCCACCGGTGCTGCCCCAACGGGCGTGGCACTACTCTGAAGGTTCTCCGTGGTCATGTCCTACAGCACCTCACCCGGACGAGGCTGGAGGATCTGCCTGGGGACGGCCTCGTACACCGCTAGGGCAGATATTCTCGCATCCTCCGTACATCCCCGACTTACCCACACAGGGGGTGTACTCGACGTCGTACGCCCCTCCTCCAGGCGCGATGGCGCCAATTAGGGTATGTATCGTACGATCCTTGTTTTATCGCAATGCTTTACATCTGAAACTAATGATATTACTTTTGCAGGTCTTTTCCCGTCCAAGCAACGGTTCGGCCCCTCCGCGAGCCCGGATGATCCGGACCAGTACTTCTCCGAGTGGGTCAGGCAGGCGTCTGGGTCTGCACCTCCTAACACAGCACCAAAGGTTCTCTCCGGCAATGCCCTCCCCGGTGCACCGGAGGGCACACAGCCAAAGGTGCAGCTGACTCCACCAGCTCAGAGGCAGGTGCGACACACTCTTGATCATTTTACGTTGTTGAGGCATCGTAACCTGTTGCAGCGAAGGACGGCCAAGCGGGGCCGTATGGGAGGACACGGGCGTGGAGACGGGGCAGGCCTAGGTGGCGACTGAGGGTAGTCCTGATTGTACACCATTGTTTCATGTACTGCTAACGTTTGTTATTTACGATGTGAACTTTTTAGTACTGTGCCGTGCTTGTACTCCTCGTTACCTACTCGATGCACGCTCCAAACGAATAGTGAACTTCAATGATGGCAACCGCATGAAGATTCTCAGTAACATCAAAATATCACTTACCGTCATTTGTATCGATCGTTCTATGGTCAATCGTTCCTAAAAAATTTTCCAAAATTTTTCACGCACCTACAATATACAATGAACATAAACTTTTATTACAACTACAGCAGATTTTTTACCAATTTAAAACTACAAAATTGACAAAATTTAAAATATTCACGTGGAACTGAGTGCAGTCGCTCAATTGGGGGGGGGGGCGACTGCATGAAAGTTGCCCAATGGGGGAGCGACTGGCTACAATCGTCGAGGGTAAGGCGACAGGGACTCTGTCGGCCCCTGATTGGGCAATATGCTCCAGTTGCCCTCCCATTGGGCGACTGGATCCTATTTTTGTAAAAAAAAATTCCTACAGGTATATTTCTGTAATTTCAAATAAAAAATGGATTATTCGTACAAAAAATTCGTAGTTTCTACGTGTGCCAAGAAGCGTCTTAGCCAAGGCAAGTCTTGCAACTTGATTTATCCACGTCATTTGTCCAAAGTAAAAGTCATGTCATGTTGCTCCCAGTCACTTTGGTAAATAAATAACGACACCACAATAATCACTTTAACATCAACGGCTATAACAACCAAATAAAGTGTAACATATAACAAGCAATATTTCAACCAAATGCAACACATACACTAGTGGATATTCAATCCATCTCTAGAAATGACATATGTAACTAGAGACTTTTCTCCTTACTCAAAAGGTGTAATACATGCACAATTAAGAGAAAAAACTCACAATAGCTCAAGAGAATAAAATAGGATGCATCAACCTTCCTCCCAACCGACCATGGTCGGTATTTACAACCCATACAAACAAAACTAGCAGTTGGGATAAGATTTTACCAAAATTAGCTTGGACCGGTCTAACTGCCAACACATGGTCGGTCAGACTAGCCAATACTGCAACAGCTAAAAAACTAGCTGTTACAGATCAGGCCTGTCAGACCACCCACACAGGGGTCGGTCAGACTGCCGGGTCCAATTAGATTGCACAAACAACACTGGCTAGACGCACCAAAAATATTCTCTTAGAAAAAGATACCGGCTGCACAGCCTGGTTGAACCGCTACACTGGTCAAAATGCCAACACATGGCTGGTCTGTAATAGCCCAATTCTAAAAATGTGAATTCAAAATTTCCAGAAGTTAATTGGTTGCTGAAGAACTTTTTGTAAAAATTCTATATGCATATAACTCTTGAAATTCAAAATACAAATTCAAATTTAATTCACAAGCCAAAATTAAAGTTTAAATTTTTAATCTTTCCTTCCTTGCCATTGGGCCAAAACCCACATGAAAACCCAGCCTACTTTTCCTTTTTCTTACCTGCCATGGCCCAGTCGAGCTAGCCTTGCACTCACTCGCTCTCTCGCCTCAACCAAGCACCCTTCCTCCCTCTCGCCACCACTAACTTATGGGCCCCGGTCCCACTCACTAGCTGAGTACTATGCTTCTTCCTCCTCCCTTTCTCTCTCGCGCGCACACCCGAGCTCATCCTCTCGCACGTGTTCGCATGCAATGACGCATTGAAGCCCTCTACACCTTGAGCCTTGCATGCCACGACCTCTTTTCATCGCTGCACCTTGTCCCATGACTAGCTAGCCCTCTCTCGTGCTCTCTTGCCCAGCACCCGAAGACATTCATGGTGCCCGTGCCTTCTTGCCCCTATTTAAGCTAGCCCTTGCATGTCAAAACCCTCACACCTGCTCACTCAATTGTTCCTCCAACTCACACACCCCCATCGCCCTCGGAAAGGAAGAATTTCCCTTCTTCCCCAAGTTTGTCCGTGAGCTCTCTCGCTCGATTCCTCACCGTCTAGTGAGTCTCTGACGATGTCATCATGCACTTTGAGTTCGTTTCATCTCCTTGTACCTCGTGCTCACCTTCCCATGCCCATTTGCTCTCTGGAAGCACAGAACCAACATCCACACCACCCATTCCTTTTACTCGAGTGTGTTTTGGCCATAACCATGATGTCATTCTTGTTTATCTTGACTCCCCCATGCTAACAGAGCCCCTTGCTTACCTTGCTATGCCCTAGAGCCATAAGGATGCAATCGTCTTTGCCAATGCTAACCAAGCTCGTCACTGTCATTATTGTCATGCCTCGCTCGAGATCTCGGCAAGCCTTTCTGCCCTCTTGCAATTCACTTCAAAGCCAAACCTATAGGATAGCCATCGGACTCTAGAACCGGCCATAATGCTCCAACCACGATCACCCTTCCTTGCTGTTGTTGGCCACCATGGACATCACGGCATGCCGTGCGAAAAGCCATGAGCACTGCCCCGTTACCTTCGCCTTAGCTTATAAATCATGGAACCATCTCCAATTTGAAGAAGCTAGGTAGAAAATCTAATGTTCACCATTGCCAGCCATATCACCGCTGCCTTGCTATCGCCGCTGGCTTGGTCATCACTGACCTTTAATTTGATGACCCTAGGTCCTCAAGTTATGCCTAAAACACACTTGGCAACTCCCTAGACCTATTGCACACTTGGCTTTTGGCCTATGCATAGCTCTATGCCATTTCCACTATAATGCCAGTTAGCCCCCACTGTAGTATGCCTCGTCGAGCATCGTCACCACCAATATCTCTCTTAGGCCACGCATTCCATTTTGGCCCTTAGCCAAGCATGTCGACCTCTCCCTCACCATCAGTGAGCTCGCCAAGGAGCTCCGCCATGGACTCCTCTGAGACTCTGTTCAGTCTCAATGACTAGTGGGCAGGCCCTACTTGTTAGATAGTTAAC
The DNA here is from genome assembly GCA_036346575.1 of Dendrocalamus sinicus. Taxonomy (NCBI): domain Eukaryota; kingdom Viridiplantae; phylum Streptophyta; class Magnoliopsida; order Poales; family Poaceae; genus Dendrocalamus; species Dendrocalamus sinicus. Next base: position 3,823,117 of record CM070658.1, read on the forward strand.
TCAAGTGATTGGCTAACTGTTAAGTAGGTAATTAGTATTAGTATGACATGTGGGTCCTGTGTGACTAGAAATCCTAATTAACTCTAGTTTAAACCCATGACTCACTAATATGTGCACCCATATCATGGAAACCATCTCAAACCAAGTTCATAGACCACCGTCTCTCACATGTGGGTCTCGTTCTCTATAGACCACTGCGTGAACCGAGCCCATGTGAACCATGACCCTACTTGTCAGCCTCTCCCATTTTTCCCAAGTTAAACTAATTAGAAAATAAATTAAACCCACTAGATCCAACCTGTCAGCCTATCAATGTTTTCCTTAAAGAAAATAATTGAGAAAGAAAAGTAAAACCCTAGCCAACCCCATCTGTCAGCCACTGGATATTTTCTTAAGACAAATAATTGAAAAAGAAAAGAAAATCCCAACCGACCCTACCTGTCATAAATTTTTGAATTTTTGTAATTCCATTTCGGTTCAAACTTTGGAAGGCCATAACTTCTTTCGAATCCAATCCAGTGATTTTCACTTCTAAATTCATTTAAATTCAAAACATTTCTATCAGAATCAAAATCATAATTTTTGGAGTTCATCCAAATTTTCATTTGAATTTTATTTGGATGTTGTGTTCAAAGCATATATAGACTTTGACGTCTCGGACGCCCCCGTCGCTAACAACTAAGGTCCCACCTTTGCCACATTTGATCAAGATAAGTCCTTATAATTGATCATATTGAACTTAGTTTTCAATTACCAATATTTTGCATACAAATACAAATGCATACTTATTATGGATAATTGTTAAAGTGCTATGTTAAGGGTTAATTGCGTAGTTATACCTTGCACTTAATAGCAAATATTTTTTCCTTGATTATTGATATTCCCTTGCCATGTCACCCTAGGATACTTACAATGATAATAACTCCACTATTGGTTAAACTTTAGTAGATTATGGTTGTGCATAAGAATGCCTTAATGCTGAAATGAAATACAACACAAACATTGCCAACTGAATGTGAAAATATGATAATGAGAATGGTAACATGGGTTACCACAAGAAATAGGAAAATGTTTTCTAAAATGGTGGAGACTCGGGCGATTGGTTGGTAGGAGATATTGGATTGGTCATGCAAGGATTACATGTGTTGTTTTTGGATTGGCTGTGCAAGGATTGCTCATGTTATTTATGGATTGGCCATGCAGGGATTACATGTGCCATTTCGTGAATAGCTATTTAGGGATTGCACGAGCTCTAGGTTTTGTGGTTGGTCTCACTTAAGTCGTTTAAAGACTAAATTCTTGTCCATCTCTTTTCTACACACAAATTATGCAACCATAAGTCTAGTTGTGGGATGGACCTGGCTCACTAATTTGCTTAGCTCCATTGTGAATCCTGCACATTTAGATTAGTATGTAGATTTTTGGATTTCTGTTGTGATTGGTGGTTGTGGCCCGTAATTGTCATTGTCCTTACGGATTTTGTAAACGTGAAGGGCCATAGACTCCCTAACAACTAGGTCCCATATTGAAAATGTAGCCCGAGAAAAGGATGTTCTAGGGTGAGATGTAACCCGGGATGGGAACATCCACTATCGCCAATGTTGAGAATTCACCCTGGAGTGAGAGTAAACATCGAAGCTAAGCATTGTAAAAGTCTTATTATAATTTTCTCAGACACACGCCTACAGAAGCATGTATTGGCCAGCATTATGAGTTAATCATATCTTATGTGTAAAGCTGTACAAACTCTATAGAGTGTTAAAAATTTATTCCAATAGCCAAGCCCCGGACATGGGCAAAAGTGTAGAAATATCACACTTACGTAGTTTTCATAAATTAATGGTTACTTGGTAATGGTTTGCGATAACTTAATCTGAATGGAAATGTAAGTAGAGGGATTTTGCTCTCATGATGAACTTGACTCAAAATTGGATATTGGTTTTAATGTAAAAATGGATAAGTTATAGGTTTAGAAATTAACTAAATTTGTACCTTTGACAAAATTGGTTTTATATTAAAAGAGACATAAGACCTTCAGTTAAATAAGCCTTGTATGTAGATATATATAAAGTTGCAATCTACTATAGAGACTTGCTGAGTACTTTTGTACTCATTATTGATTAATATGTGGTTTTAGATGATCGAGTTGATGGCTTAGTAAATGGATACATCCCATTTGGCCTATCGGCCTGTTACGTAAAACTTGATCTTAAAATCTATTTACATTTGCCTATGTAATATTAAGTACTCCTTTATTATTACACATGTATGGATCTGATATTTGCCGATGTCATATTGTGTGAGCTAGCTATTGATCTAGGGACTAATTTAGAGTACACAGGAGATTCAAATTGTCAAATCCGGATCGCTACAAGGTCAGACCACTCACATGGAGCTAGTTAGATAGCTGGCCAGTCCAACTACTCACACAGAGACAGTCATACAACCCTGAAATATCAGCAACGATAGAGATGCAAGTACTTCAATAAATTTACAAATCACATTGGCAAATCATAGTATGATGCAACCAAAGGTCAAAGCATGACTCAAAACAAGTTCCAAAATATATTGACACACTTTAAAATTATGCCACAAGTTTAGGGACATGGACTCATACCCTTTACAAAACACATTCGAAAACTTAAGTCACATGCTACAAGAATTATGCATGAGGATCAACTATTTGCAAACCTCAGCATCATGCCATAAGGAGTAGGTAAATGGATTTTAACTATTTGCAAACTCTAGTCACATGATACAAGGATTAGATCCATGAGCCTCAACTATTTACAAAATACATTCACAAATAATAGCATCATACCACAAAGAGCTAGAGCAAGCGGGATTGAGCTGTCAACACATGATAAGACTCAAGGTACTAGATAAGACCCCTCTTAATAGTATGACAACCAACACTAGCAATCCGGTCTCCTAAACAAACACTGAGGCCGGTAAAAGACTAGAAACACATCCTTAATCTATGCTAGTTATATCTTTGCCTTGCGTATCCTCTTGAAATTTGATGACGAATATCTTCACTTCAAATCTAGATCCTTATCTTAATATGCATTAACACATGATGCATCCTCTTGACTTGATAGCCTTCAACACATTAAGCCATCTACCACTTTAGGATCTCAACTTGATGGCCATTAGCACATGATTCCATCCTTCACCCCAAACCATAGCTTGATGACCATCAACACATGATGTCATCCAAGGTCTTCATCATCATGGGATCTTACCTACTTCACGAACTCAATGAAAAATATTAGTGCACAAACAGTTGTCATCAATTGCCAAAACTCACCATTAACACATAATAGGAAGGCTAGATTCTTCAATCTCTCCCTTTTTGATAATTGATGGCAATACAGAAATTTGGTTGTTAGTAATCACCCAAACTCACCATTAACACATAATGGAGGGTCTAAATCCTTCAGTAGGGTGATGGCTATGGCGTGCGCGACCATGGCAGGTTGTAGTGCGGCATGGCCAATAGAGAGGTAAGGAGAGGGACAGAGAGGACGAATGGAGGCACACAGGCATGGGGAGGTGTGGAACGCATCGAGATGTGGGTGGTGCTAGGCTGCATGGTCCGAGGCAATGGTAGTTTAGGGCAACGGTAGAGGTGAGTGTGATGAGGTAGAGAAGAGAGGAGACATCAACATTATGGGAATCCAGGATAGGGTAGAGGGCTCTACGGTGGTGTAATGTCTGGAATGGTAGTGATGGGACAAGCAAGCACGCACGTAGAGATGCAGAACACGGCAAGTTGACTGGGAGGGCACAGTAGTGTCTCGCACATGGCGCCGAGCACTTGGTGTGTAGGGTGATACTGCGGCGGTAGTGAGAGGAGAGGGGGCGGAAGGGATGCATGGGGATGTGGTGCCAAGGGACATGAGGTAGCATGAGAGGTTCGAGGTGGCAAGGTCCATGGCGATGAAGGTTGACTAGTGCAGCATGGCAATGTAGCATGAGAAGTTACAGAGATGAGAGAGAGAGAAGGGGGGAGAGAAGGGTCAATTTCAAAAATACACTTTGCAAAAAGAGGTAACGGAAAATGAGGTAGGAAGGAGGCGGATTCGAGAGGTGATGGAGTTGGGTGGCTAATGGGTTCAATTCTAGAATAGTGTTGGGCCAATGATGAGATTGGTCCCAGATTGGCTTTAAAGAGATTTAATTGATTTCTGATTAAAATAATTCTAGAAATAGATTTGTAATTTCTTAAATAAGCAAAACACTTCCAAAAATTATACAAAAATTCATAAAAGTATTTTGGAATATTTGGAACCATAATAAAACATTTTAAATATATGAAAATGTTGTGTTAAATCTATAAAATTCTTTTAGGCTCAGGAAAATAAGAAAAAGGCATTAAAAATTCCAAAAAACAGAAATGCCTCAAAAGTTTAAACAAGGAGTGAAAATAATTATTTTTGCTAGAATTAAAATTTGAAGCTATTACAATCAATCATTGGTTGCTATAGGTATTGTAGGCAAAAGTAAAAGTCACAGAAAGAAGAATGGCAAGAACAAAGGCACATATGTATGCTATCTATGTGACAAGGAAAGTCATATGATAAAGGATTATCCAAAGTTGAAGCAAATGAGGGATGCATGCTTAGTAGTGGTAGCGAAACATGATTCAGATGTTTTTATCGTCAGTTAATCATGTACTTCTCATGGCTGGATATAGATTTAGGTTGTTGCTTCCATCTATGCTCGACGAGGGAGATGTTCGATGAAGAATCTCTACGCCTAGCGCGCAGAACTGTTCACTTGGCAGATTGCAAGAAGTATGCAATTACTGAGGCGGGGACGGTTACATTAGAGATATATAAGGGAATCATTGCACATTAGTGGGAGTTCAGTATGTTCCCAACTTAAAGAATAATCTAACATCTTTGAGTTCGCTTGAACTCAAAGATTATATGCTATCACTTCGAGGTGGAGTCATACGAGTTACATACAAATGACATGTGATCATGAAAAGTATCTGGATCCATCGAGGATACCGATTAAAGGGTAATCTTGAAGGTGGAGCAACCAATGGGAGGTTTGATAAAAATCCTAGTCAGGAGAAGAAAACCATATCATCAATGGTAAGTACTCAGATCTCATCTGCAGTTATGTGTAAAACTACAAAAATGGTTGCAAATTCTAGTAGTCGCAGAGGCAAAGGTGCAAGTCGCTGGAAGAAGGAAAATGTGGCGGGACCAACACATGGTACATGTGAGAAGGTGGAGCTCTGAGGTGGTATAAATCTATTGTATGGAGGGTTGTAGGAATAGAAGGTGTGGTTAACCAAACTGCAAAACGACGGAGTTCTCAGGTGAGGGGTCCAAATAGGCTAGCTCGGATACCAACACGTATATTATGGTGATGTACATGAGTCCCTGTGGTCGAAGCACTCCCAATGGTGGAAGAAAAAAGAAAAAAACATAAAAAGAAGCCTACTTGTAGCGAGTTCATATAGGAGCACAATGAATTTAATGGATAAGATTCAAGGTGGAAATTGTTAAGAGGTGACTCATATCCTAATCTGCTAGGACTCAAAGAGGTTTTCAAAAGGATTCCTATATGAATCCTAATAGGATTAGGATTCCTATATGAATCTACTTCTCTTTAGGGGGAATTAGGGGCACTACATGAAGCTATGAGGCGTAGTTAGGGAGAACATGTAACATCCCAATTTTTGCTTTAGTTGGAAGAAATAATTTTAAATTAATTATCTCAATTTATTTGGATTTTTCAGAATATAAAGTTCTGTTTAAAAATAAAAATTTAATATTAAAATAGGTTGGAAATATTTTTCATATGTTCAAAACATTATCAGTGAATTATGTGAATTTTTCTGCAATTTTTGGAATTTATTTGGTATTTTTCTGACTATTTTAAAGCCTCCTACTGATTTCTGAAATATATAAAAAAATTTAAATATCAAAACCCTTCCTCGGGCTGACACTTGTCAGCCATCCATCCGTCCATCTCCGCCGGACCGATCCCGCCGTCCGCGCCATCCCGCCTCCCTCCTCTCCGTGCGCCACGTGTCGTACATCCGCCGGCTTCCCGCAGCTAATCCTCAAAGGGATTACCTACCCTTATTGGGTAGGCGGTGCCTCCCGCCCGGCCGGTTTACACCGCCGCTCTCTTCCTCCCGCTCCTCGGCGCGTTCGAGCCCGCTCGCGCGCGAGGTTGAGTTTCTTTGCTTTTGCAGCGACAAGCGGGCCCCACCGTCGAGACCGCCGGTCTGCGTGAGGTCACTGCCAGTGGGTCCCACCTGTCAGGCCTTCGTCTCCGCGCGACCGTTCCTTCTCTCGCGCATCGCCGCCATTATCGCGCCGCCGCCGAGCTCGCGTTTCGTCTCCTCGGCCGTTACTTCTTCGCCTTTAATGAACCGGGAGCGTCCGCTCGTCGCCGCCGTTAACTGCGCCCGTTTTCACCCGAGAAGACGCCCGTTTCCGCCGCGAAGCGTCGGTAACCGTCGCATTTACGCCGGCGAGGACGTGCGTCGGTTTCTTCCTCCGCCGTGTATAAAAGCGAACCCCGGTCATCCTTTTCTTCCCCTTCGCGCTCTCTCTCTCTCTCCCGTTCTCGCATGCGTTCATAGCCGTAGTCGCCGCCGTGTTTCACCGTCGTCGGCGATCTTCGTCACCGCCGCCGGTAAGCGTCCACCGCGCCGAACGCCTCCGCGCCGCCCCTCCGTCCGCGCGCCAGAGAGACGCGTCTGCGACGCTTCGGGAGACGCGCCGGCCACGCGTCGACGATCGTGCGTCTCCCCGCCACTGCACCGCGGCATCTCCACCACACACTCCGCGACGGCCGGATCGCCCACGCGCCTCGGACGGCCGCCGATCCGCGCGCCTCGGCCCGCCGCCGCGCGTCCGCGCTATGCCTCGCGCGACGGGTCGAGCCACGCGTCGGCCATCGCGCGGTTTCCCGCGTCTTCGCCGTTTCATCGCCGCCGTCGTTTTGGATCTGGATCAGCGCACCAGATGCAGCCACGCGTCCGAACCACAGCCGTTCGATCCACCTCCGCCGACGGTACGCGCGCACCGCGCGTCGGCCACGACACCTCGATCATCCACGCCGCCCTAGCCGACGAATCGCCACGTGGCGATACGCGTGTCTGCCACGTCAAAGCCACGTCAGCCGAAAACCCGATCCGGGTGCCACGTTAGCGCCACGTCGGATGCCACGGGTCATGCCACGTGTCGCATTTCCGCGTGCCACGTCAGCATTTGTAATGGTCCGTGGACTCGGTCCATCGTAGACTGGGCCCACATGTCGGCTTCTGTATTTTTTTTATTTTAATTCCCTTGCTGACGTCATAATTAGAATTTACTTTTGTAAAATAATTCCAAGAAAATCCGTGCTGACGTCATAATTCATTTTCAGTTAAAAGATAATTCCCGAAATTATCTTTTTCCATTTTCTCTGATTTCAAACTTCCAACAGCCATATCTTGCCCATTTTAGCTCCAAATTGATCCATTCAAATTTCTAAATTCATCTAAAATTCTAATCTTTCAATTGGTATATTTAGTTTCAATTTTTGAATTTTTATTTTATTTTATTTATTTGGATTTCTTGATTTACGTGTAGAGACCGATTTGTCCGAGGAACTTCAAGAGCAAGCCCCGGAAAATTTCAACCCAGCACAGGAAGGCAAGTCTCCTTTGATCATTTTGATCCTATGTTTTGCAAGTTTTCTTTGATCAACTTGCTCAAATGATTTATAAAATGATTAGGTAGTTATTTTAAATTATTGCATGCTTATGTTATATCAAGTGATAATTTGATTTAGAAAATTTAGTTAAATACCCAATTTGTTATACCTTCCATTGAAAATTGCTTACCTTGTACCATTGTCAACTTAGGATATCCCTTTTACTCAATAATGAGTTAGTATTACATCTGTTGAATTTTTAAATACTAGCAAATGCTTAGCGTAGCAAATCAATGTAATAATGCTCAAATGAGTAGCATGTTTGCTAAATGTTTTGATGAATGATTTGTTTGAACATTGGTAATGGATGTTACCATTGTTAAATGATTTGTTTGAAAAGTGGTAATGGATGTTACCATCGTTAATTTAAAAGTAAAAATGAATTTCAAAGGGAAAAGTTGACAAGGGTGGATGGAAGGTTTGGCTGGTGCAGTTAGCACGAGAATTTTTGGAATTGTGAATGAACCACCCTGGTCGTTTAAGGACCGACGCTTGTGTTTGTCCAAACTGAGCAAAACAGTGCAACCACAAGTCTATATGGGTACGACCTAGCTAACTAACCTATAAAGGTGTAGTTTAGGTATCACCAGTGGTGTATTGAGTGTCAGGGTGTACTGGTTACTCATAGTGAGGGACAGGGTTTACTGTACTCATACGGCGCAAGAGGGGGCTCCGACTCGTGGATTCGAGTTGTGGTGAAACCTTAGCGGGTGGTATCTAGCTATACTGGAGTAGGTGAAAGGCTTTGTGATATTTTATCTGGGTCTCATGCCAAAGGAAGCATGTTGACTATTAAGATAATTTATCTCTTGTGGGTAAAGTGTACAAACTCTGCAGAGTAAAAACTATTCGAATAGCCGTGCCCACGGTCAAGGGCGGGCAAGGAATGCATACACATGGTAGAAGTTTGATTTTGATTTCAAAATAAAATGGTTTGTCAAACTCGGGAGTGGTGTAACTCTCGTGATTTAAATCTGGTGGTGTAACCAGATCAGGTGGTTTAACCTGAGTTTTGAAAGTTGGCAGATAGCCTGAGATCTTAGTGTTGGTGGTTTAACCTTCACTAAGTTATTTATCTAATTTCATTTATGAAAAACAAAGATGTTTATCAAATGGCCTTTGAAGTAATTATGTAGATTTGAAATAAAATGCTGATTTTTGCAAAAGAACCATACGGCCTTCCTTTGTGAAGCCTTGCATCTATGCATCTTTCCCAAGACTTGCGGAGTACAATTTTGTACTCACATGTTGCTCTACAAATACATTAGCAGAGAATGAAGAAGCTCAAGCTGGAGTATACGACTTCTGTGCCGAGTGTGGATGCGGTGGTTTCTTCCCGGATGCTTAGGATTCGTTTCCCCAGTCAATTGCCTGTGGCAGATTGATGGGTCGATTAATTTACTTTTTGCTTCCGCTGTGTTTATTTTCGTTTTAAGGTTCTGTGAACCTTTGTAAGGCAATGACCAATGTAAAACTTCAGTTATTATTGTAATAAATCGTGGATGACAATGTACCGTTTTTTCTGGTTATCTGTGTGTACTAGCATTGATCTGGGACTAGTATTTGTAATGCATGTGGGGTCCGGAAGTTTCTACTCCGGTCCCACGTAGTGGTATCGAGCCATCTTGATATGAGGACGAACCCTAGGTTTTGGGAAGTTTTAAGGACTTATGTTTAAAAAGAATATATTAAAAATATATAAGCTTCTTTGCTTCTACTCTTCTCTTACTTAGTAACTTGTTTCGTCCTCCCTTTTCACTATTTAAAAATCTTTCTCGATCTCTCCTCTTTTCAAACTTGTAGATGGCAGTTCATCGTCATCGGCCCGTGGGATCACCATTCTCATGGCGAGAGCGAGGAGCTTTGCGACTCTTCTACGGCAGCTAATGCAGCATCAAGTACACTCAACGACCTATTTTCAGAGGGCGGAACACGCGAGTGATGAGCATGGACTCTGGAGCATGGAGGTGTTCATTTACGCCCAGATGGGAGGATTGACCATTGAGCGTCATATTGAGTATCCACGGACCTTACGCTCAGATGCGATCCAGATGCGGCACGATTGGCTATCTCGGAGTTGTGCAGGAGGCACAAGGAGGAGCTACGACAGTCACCTTTTTGCTTCTTCCCGACGACGAGAGCAGGACAGACTCATCCAGAGCTTTTCCAGCTGGTGGTGGACGACCCGCGCTTGTCTCACCAGGTGCAGCACACTCTGGCAGCTTCAGCGACTTACGCCAGAGCTCAGTAGGAGATCGGACTTCTTCGGAGGCTGCTTTCGTCGAGCTACGACCACTCCGACACTCTCCGAGCCCAGCTACTGCAGAGTGAGGCTGCCCACGCCGACGCCGTTCAGGCGAGGACTGCTGCCGAGGTAGAGGTAGAGCGTCTTCGAGCTGCTACCACTACACCGACTCCACCAGCCCCTGTTGCTGCTCCAGTCCAGTTTATGGGACCTCGCACTAGGCTTACTGCGAGGAAGAGTGTGCGACGCTCCATCCGCCACCCGACGTTGATATTGGAGGATCTAGCCGAGGACGCCGGCTATCTCGCCCGGTTTTCCGATTTGATCGAGTCGATCACGGTCGCGTTCGCGAACAACCGCCGTGGTGGTGGGCAGAGACACTTATCGGATTCAGAGGAGGACCCCGAGGAGGATCCGGAGGAGCGCATCATCGTGGAGGATGAGTAGTTAGTTGAGTCAGTAGTACCCAAATAATTGTCCACGTTCTTAGAACGCTTTATCATATTTTGGTGTGTTAGATGGATGTACCAAGCCTATGTGCACTTGTGGTGCAGCCATTCATAAAATTATCTTGATTTCAATAAAGTTTTCCTTAAGTGGTTCTGGTTTCTTCTTGTGTGTTGGCTTGGGATGTTATTTAGTTTCCCTAACCTCTTATCTATGCTAGTTCCTCTTACCTTTTGCTAACCCCGAAACCGCTTGGATGGTGAACACAAGGAGCAACCGGCAAGAGTCAGTAACCCCAATGCTCAACGAAGACAACATTCCACCTCCGCCACTCAAGCTCCCAACATGGAACAGATGATGGCCATGCAGTTGCAACTACTTCAAGCTTTGGCCCAAAATCAAGTCCAACAAGCCCAGCAAGCACCAGTTCAACAGCCACAGTCTAAACTTGGGAATTTATGAGAACCCGACCTCCGACCTTTGCGGGATCTGCGACCCTTTGGAGGCGGATGATTGGATTAAAGAAATAGAAAGGAAACTCAATTTGGCTCAATGTGCGAGAACATGAGAAGGTTCAGCGCCGCCCACCAACTCAAGGGAGTTCTTTGCTAATTGGTGGGATAACTATTGTGCCGCACATCAAGATGCTCAGAATATTGCATGGGTAGAATTTTTGGAAGCCTTCCGTACTGCTCATATTCCTATGAGTATTATGGAAATGAAGAGGAAGGAGTTTCATCAGCTACAATAAGGAAACCTTAGTGTTTCCGCATATCTGAGTAAATTTATCCAATTATCAAGATATGCACCGGAAGATGTGGTGACTGATGCCGCAAGGATCTGGAGGTTCATGGGAGGAATGGACCCCAACCTCAAAGTTCAGTTAGTCTCCAATGACTACCCTACTTTTCAACATCCGTGAACAAAGCTTTAGTACAAGAAGATGCCCAATGTCGACTTTTGATGCTAGGAAAAGGAAGTTTCAAGCCCAACGGTTTGCTAGCGGTTCCGTCAACGCCCTACTCAACAACAAGACAACCGGCCTCCGGTGCATAGTCATCCAAGGACACCCATTTCTGCACCTCGCCTTTGCCTCAAACTCCTAGAACTGGAAATGCAGCCCAACAACAGCAGAATAGAAATGTAGGCTGCAGGAGTGCAATGCTACAATTGCAAAAATATGGGACACTATGCCGCGATTGCCCTGAGGCGTCAGCGGTAACCCGGTCCGCTTCAACTGGATCCTACACCAGCAAGAGCTCCAACTACCGGTCAAGGGCGTGGAAGCCCTCGGACACCTCGGACTCCTGACCATTCAACAGAGGGCGTATCAATCATGTCACCGTAGAAGCGGCGGAAGATGCACCAGACGTAGTTCTGGGTAAGTTCCTGGTTAATTCAGTATCAGCAATTATATTATTTGATTCTGGAGCTACACATTCATTCGTAACAAAAGCTTTTGCTGAAAGAAATAATTGGAATATTTGTTTGCTAAAGAACCCTATGATAGTCCAATCTCCTGGAAAAGAATTGAGGACTAAATTGGTTAGCCCTAGTGCAACCATAATTATAAATGGAGTAAAGTTCCTAGCGAACCTTATTATAATAGACTCCGATGGCATAGATATAATACTTGGTATGGATTGGTTGATCAAGTATAAAGGACAGATAGATTGTGCCAATCGTGCCATTAGTCTTACCAATTCTGACGGAATTCAGATAAGACATGAGGCAGTTATGCGCTCAAAGAAGAACATTATGTTAACCAACTTAAAAGGGAAAAAGTTGGAGGATGTGTCGGTAGCTTGCGAATACCCTGATGTTTTCCCTGAGGAATTGCCAGGATTGCCACCAGATCGAGAGATTGAATTTGTTATAAATCTGGTACCTGGTACAGCCCCAATATCAAAAAGACCTTATCGGATGTCAGCTGATGATTTAGCTGAAGTCAAGAGGCAGATTCAAGAATTACAAGAGAAAAGCTTCATTAGACCAAGTTCTTCACCTTGGGGAGCCCCAGTGCTTTTGGTAAACAAGAAGGATGGTAGTCAGCGTATGTGCGTGGACTATAGAGCTTTAAATGAAGTAACTATAAAGAATAAGTATCCCTTACCCCGGATCGACGATTTGTTCGATCAACTCAAAGGATCAAGTGTCTTCTCCAAGATTGATCTTGGTCCAGGATATCACCAGTTGAAGATTAGACCAGAAGATATACCAAAGACAGCCTTCGCCACAAGATATGGACTATATGAGTATACGGTGATGTCTTTCGGTCGACCAAATGCCCCAGCATACTTCATGAATTTGATGAATAAAGTATTTATGGATTATTTAGATAAGTTTGTTGTTGTCTTTATAGATGACATTCTTATCTATTCAAAACGATAAAGAACATGAGGATCATCTAAGGATAGTATTGCAAAGACTCGTGAACACCGATTATATGCCAAGTTTAGCAAGTGTGCGTTTTGGTTAAAGGAAATTGAGTTTTGGGACACGTAATTTCAGCGGAAGGAGTATCAGAGATCCTGGAAAAGTTAAGGATGTATTAAATTGGACTCCACCCAAGACGAGAATCGAGATCGAAGTTTTCTGGTTTAGTGGTTACTATCGTCGATTCATTGAAGGCTTTTCCAAGATTGCGGACCTTTAACCCAATTGTTAAAGAAAGAGAAGAAATTTGAATGGAGTAAATCCTGTGAGGATAGTTTTCAAGAGTTAAAGAAGAGGTTAACTTCAGCACTGATTCTGCGGTTACGGATATTAGAAAAGATTTTGAAGTTTATTGTGACGCATCAAAACAAGGTCTTGGAAGTGTACTAATGCAAGAGGGAAAGGTTGTTGCTTATGCGTCAAGGCGATTAAGGCCACATGAGGAGAATTACCCACTCATGATTTAGAGCTAGTCTTTGTAGTGCATGCTCTAAAGTTGTGGAGGCATTATCTAATTAGTAATCGGTGTGAAATATATACGGATCATAAAAGTCTAAAGTATATATTCACTCAACCCGATCTTAATCTGAGACAAAGAAGATGGCTTGAACTGATAAAGGATTATGATATGAGAATACACTATCATCCAGGAAAGGCCAATGTAGTGGCAGATGCTTTAAGTCGGAAGATCCATGTTAGCAATATGTTGATTCAAGACAGTCAGTCAACTCTTCGTGAAGAATTTCAGCGCCTCAATTTGGGAGTGATAAATGAAGGAATTCTGTCTACATTAAAGGTTCAACCCACTTTAGAAGATCAGATCAAGGCAGCTCAGAAAGAAGATGAGTATGTTAAAGAAATAAAAGATAACATGAAGAAAGGCAAAGCACCTGGATTCTTAGAAGATGAAGAAGGAATTCTTTGGTTTGGAAAAAGGATTTTAGTATCGGAGAGAAAGGAAATAAAAGATTTAATTTTAAAGGAAGCTCATGAATCAGGATATTCCATTCATCCCGGAAGTACAAAGATGTACCAAGATCTAAAGGAAAGTTACTGGTGGACCAGTATGAAACGAGAAATTGCAGAATATGTAGCTTTATGTGATATATGTCAAAGGGTTAAAGCAGAGCACCAACGACCTGCCGGTCTTTTGCAACCTCTGCAGATACCTGAATGGAAATGGGAGGAAATCGGAATGGATTTCATAACAGGACTACCAAGAACCAAGTCAGGGTATGATTCAATCAGGTTATAGTGGATCGCTTAACAAAGGTTGCACATTTCATACTGTAAAGACTACCTATTCGGAGATAGATTGGCGAGCTCTATATGTCAAGAATTGTATGTCCGCATGGAGTTCCAAAGAAGATCGTATCGGATAGAGGAACATAATTTACCTCAAGATTTTGGCAGAAGCTTCATGAAGTTTTGGGCACCAATTTAAATTTCAGTACTGCTTATCATCCTCAAACAGATGGCCAGACTGAACGAGTGAATCAGATATTGGAAGATATGCTAAGAGCGTGTGCTTTAGCCAACAAAGCTAGTTGGGATCAAAGTTTACCCTACGCGAATTTTCCTATAATAACGATTACAGTCTAGTCTGAAGATGTCTTCGTTTGAAGCCTTGTATGGCAGGAAATGCAGAACACCATTATATTGGTCAGAGACTGGAGAAAGTTAAGTATTCGGACCCGATGTCTTGAAGCTAGCCAAGAGCAAGTTCGATTATACGAGACCGATTGAAAATAGCACGCACTGCATAAAAGAGTTATGCGCGATAATCGTCGCAGAATGTTGGAATTCGCACGAGGATCATGTGTATTTGAAGGTGTCACCTTTAAAAGGGATGCGACGTTTCAAGGTCGGTGGAAAGCTTGCTCCAAGATATATCGGACCATTTCTAGTTATAGCCGTAAGAGGTGAAGTTGCGTATCGATTAGAGCTTCCTCCTCGGTTGTCGATGTACATGATGTATTTCATGTATCACGATTGAAGAAGTGCTTAAGAGTACCAGAGGAGTTAATATCTTTAGAAGAGGTGGATTTAAAAGAAGACTTGACATATCCAGAATTTCCTGTCAAGATTTTAGAAGAGGCGAGCGCTGTACAAGAAACAAGACTATCAAATTTTGCAAGGTGCAAGTGGAATAATCATCCGAATCGGAAGCAACCTGGGAGCGTGAAGAGAATCTTCGAGCAGAGTTCCCTGATCTTTTTCCCAGTCTTTCCGAATCTCGGGGTCGAGATTCTTTCTAAGGGGGGTAGGTTTGTAACATCCCAATTTTTGCTTTAGTTGGAAGAAATAATATTAAATTAATTATCTCAATTTATTTGGATTTTTCAGAATATAAAGTTCTGTTTAAAAATAAAATTTTAATATTAAAATAGGTTGGAAATATTTTTCATATGTTCAAAACATTATCAGTGAATTATGTGAATTTTTCTGCAATTTTTGGAATTTATTTGGTATTTTTCTGACTATTTTAAAGCCTCCTACTGATTTCTGAAATATATAAAAAAAATTTAAATATCAAAACCCTTCCTCGGGCTGACACTTGTCAGCCATCCATCCGTCCATCTCCGCCCGGACCGATCCCCGCCGTCCGCGCCATCTCGCCTCCCCTCCCTCTCCGTGCGCCACGTGTCGTACATCCGCCGGCTTCCCCGCAGCTAATCCTCAAAGGGATTACCTACCCTTATTGGGTAGGCAGTGCCTCCCCGCCCGACTGGTTTACACCGCCGCTCTCTTCCCTCCCCGCTCCCTCGGCGCGCGTTCGAGCCCCGCTCCGCGCGCGAGGTTGAGTTTCTTTTTGCTTTTGCACTGACAAGCGGGCCCCACCCGTCAGAGACCGCCGGTCTGCGTAGGTCACTGCCAGTGGGTCCCACCTGTCAGGCCTTCGTCTCCGCGCGACCGTTCCTTCTCTCGCGCATCGCCGCCATTATCGCGCCGCCGCCGAGCTCGCGTTTCGTCTCCTCGGCCGTTACTTCTTCGCCTTTAATGAACCGGGAGCGTCCGCTCGTCGCCGCCGTTAACTGCGCCCGTTTTCACCCGAGAAGACGCCCGTTTCCGCCGCGAAGCGTCGGTAACCGTCGCATTACGCGGCGGCGAGGCGCGTCGGTTTCTTCCTCCGCCGTGTATAAAAGCGAACCCCGGTCATCCTTTTCTTCCCCTTCGCGCTCTCTCTCTCCCGTTCTCGCATGCGTTCATAGCCGTAGTCGCCGCCGTGTTTCACCGTTGTCGGCGATCTTCGTCACCGCCGCCGATAGCGCCCACGCGCGCGAACGCCTCCGCGCCGCCCCTCCGTCGCGCGCGAGAGACGCGTCTGCGGCGCCGGGAGACGCGCGCGCCGCGCGTCGGCGATCGTGCGTCTCCCGCCATCGCACCGCGGCATCTCCACCACACACTCGCGACGGCCGGATGCGCCCACGCGCCTCAAGACGGCCGCCGATCCGCGCGCCTCGCCCCGCCGCCGCGTCGCGCTCGCCTCGCGCGACGGGTCGAGCCACGCGTCGGCCATCGCGCGGTTTCCCGCGTCTTCGCCGTTTCATCGCCGCCATCGCTTTGGATCTGGATCAGCGCACCAGATGCAGCCATGCGTCCGAACCACATCCGTTCGATCCACCTCCGCCGACAGCCGCGCACCCGCCGCGTCAGCCCTGACACCTCAGTCATCCACGTCAGCCCTAGCTGACGTGTCTGCCACGTGGCAGACACGTGTCTGCCACGTCAGAGCCACGTCAGCCGAAAACCCGATCCGGGTGCCACGTTAGCGCCACGTCGGATGCCACGGGTCATGCCACGTGTCGCATTTCCGCGTGCCACGTCAGCATTTGTAATGGTCCGTGGACTCGGTCCACCGTAGACCGGGCCCATATGTCGGATTCTGTATTTTTTTTATTTTAATTCCCTTGCTGACGTCATAATTAGAATTTACTTTTGTAAAATAATTCCAAGAAAATCCGTGCTGACGTCATAATTCATTTTCAGTTAAAAGATAATTCCAGAAATTATCTTTTTCCATTTTCTCTGATTTCAAACTTCCAACAGCCATATCTTGCCCATTTTAGCTCCAAATTGATTCATTCAAATTTCTAAATTCATCTAAAATTCTAATCTTTCAATTGGTATATTTAGTTTCAATTTTTGAATTTTTATTTTATTTTATTTATTTTGATTTCTTGATTTACGTGTAGAGACCGATTTGTCCGAGGAACTTCAAGAGCAAGCCCCGGAAAATTTCAACCCAGCACAGGAAGGCAAGTCTCCTTTGATCATTTTGATCCTATGTTTTGCAAGTTTTCTTTGATCAACTTGCTCAAATGATTTATAAAATGATTAGGTAGTTATTTTAAATTATTGCATGCTTATGTTATATCAAGTGATAATTTGATTTAGAAAATTTAGTTAAATACCCAATTTGTTATACCTTCCATTGAAAATTGCTTACCTTGTACCATTGTCAACTTAGGATATCCCTTTACTCAATAATGAGTTAGTATTACATCTGTTGAATTTTTAAATACTAGCAAATGCTTAGCGTAGCAAATCAATGTAATAATGCTCAAATGAGTAGCATGTTTGCTAAATGTTTTGATGAATGATTTGTTTGAACATTGGTAATGGATGTTACCATTGTTAAATGATTTGTTTGAAAAGTGGTAATGGATGTTACCACTGTTAATTTAAAAGTAAAAATGAATTTCAAAGGGAAAAGTTGACAAGGGTGGATGGAAGGTTTGGCTGGTGCAGTTAGCACGAGAATTTTTGGAATTGTGAATGAACCACCCTAGTCGTTTAAGGACCGACGCTTGTGTTTGTCCAAACTGAGCAAAACAGTGCAACCACAAGTCTATATGGGTACGACCTAGCTAACTAACCTATAAAGGTGTAGTTTAGGTATCACCAGTGGTGTATTGAGTGCCAGGGTGTACTGGTTACTCATAGTGAGGGACGGGGTTTCATTGTACTCATACGGCGCAAGAGGGGCTCCGACTCGTGGATTCGAGTTGTGGTGAAACCTTAGCGGGTGGTATCTAGCTATACTGGAGTAGGTGAAAGGCTTTGTGATATTTTATCTGGGTCTCATGCCAAAGGAAGCATGTTGACTATTAAGATAATTTATCTCTTGTGGGTAAAGTGTACAAACTCGCAGAGTAAAAACTATTCGAATAGCCGTGCCCACGGTCAAGGGCGGGCAAGGAATGCATACACATGGTAGAAGTTTGATTTTGATTTCAAAATAAAATGGTTTGTCAAACTCGGGAGTGGTGTAACTCTCGTGATTTAAATCTGGTGGTGTAACCAGATCAGGTGGTTTAACCTGAGTTTTGAAAGTTGGCAGATAGCCTGAGATCTTAGTGTTGGTGGTTTAACCTTCACTAAGTTATTTATCTAATTTCATTTATGAAAAACAAAGATGTTTATCAAATGGCCTTTGAAGTAATTATGTAGATTTGAAATAAAATGCTGATTTTTGCAAAAGAACCATATAGCCTTCCTTTGTGAAGCCTTGCATCTATGCATCTTTCCCAAGACTTGCGGAGTACAATTTTGTACTCACATGTTGCTCTACAAATACATTAGCAGAGAATGAAGAAGCTCAAGATGGAGTATACGACTTCTGTGCCGAGTGTGGATGCGGTGGTTTCTTCCCGGATGCTTAGGATTCGTTTCCCCAGTCAATTGCCTGTGGCAGATTGATGGGTCGATTAATTTACTTTTTGCTTCCGCTGTGTTTATTTTCGTTTTAAGGTTCTGTGAACCTTTGTAAGGCAATGACCAATGTAAAACTTCAGTTATTATTGTAATAAATCGTGGATGACAATGTACCGTTTTTTCTGGTTATCTGTGTGTACTAGCATTGATCTGGGACTAGTACTGTAATGCACAGGGGGGGTCCGGAAGTTTCTACTCCGGGTCCCACAGAACACAAGGCACACACTAACTCATCCAAAGCAAGAGGTGCATGAGAAGATTAGAAGCTCGGTTATTCTTTAACACTGGATTCTTGTATAAGCCAAAAATTCAATGGTTTTAAAAGATTTGAGAGGGTTGTAAAAGAGTGATAATGTTTTGTACTTTTTTGAAGTTGTACTTAAGGAATTTACGGTCGGCTTTGCCAAATGTTTTTCTCTCGTCATGATTATTTCAATATCATTATTTTAGTTCTCTCTACGAGATTTATCTATTTCGTTTTTGATACCGTATATACTCGTGCCGTATCTCGCAACTCTATCAGATCTAGGGGCTGCTACACATAAGGAGGAATATCGGAGTATAACATCGCCAAGACACCCATCTCTGATCTGCGTAGCAAAAACGTGATCACACTCGTGCATTGAATCAGACTCGAGCCTTGTCGCTTGTCAGATACTTTAACGAAGTAGCTACTACTGAAAGTTCTTGTCCAAGTAGAGAGATCTTTGCGTCTCGACAGATGCGGGTGCGACCTCAAGGACCGGTCCATGTCGCACTGCGATTGGCAAGCACGAGAAGACAAAGAGGAGAGAAGCGCTCAATTTGGACACAAGATTGATTTTTCAGTAAGTATCATGGAAGAGTAGGCCTTATCAAGTTCCCAAATTCTTGCCCTCCATGTCAACCAAACCCCCCACTCTTCCTGTCCTTTGGCCCACTAATCCTGCACGTTGCGAACTAGATCTCACTGTCTCCTTCTCTTTTGGGTTCTAGACATGATGAGCTTCCTTTGGAATCGCATGGCTGCCATTGTGGCCAAAGTACGTCCAAGGAATAAACATGCCAACACATGCCCACATGCACTTGACAATAGATTTTGGAGGCTTTGCCATCCTGAGTGGGCATAATAGTTTCTGCAGATTGCAATTTCTAGATACCTTCTTGCACAGCATTCTGCCCTCTCATTGTGTGATGGGTCATTAGCTAGTAGTGGTAAGCAAAAGTGGCAGACAAGGGTAGCCATCACGGGAAACTCCCAAGAAATAAGTAGTTGCCTTTTGGACTTTGGAGAGAGAGCTAATCTCTTTCACCGGTGACTCCAATTAGGAAGAGTCTGCTCATTTATGACATGCCCAGACTCTAATTTTCTAATCAGGCTGAAAGAAAAGTGTGGGAAGTTTTACCATCACTCTGAAGAAAGGAACTGCTGTACAAATAGGATTTCTTACTGTCACATACAGCTTGAAGTTGAGGGATAAGGTCAAAACAATAACTGAACTAGAACTCAGGTTGCTGCAAGTCAAGCTTGAAGGCTACTTCATAGTGAAGTGACATCAGTACAGCACCTGTAACAGCGTAAATTGTGTGTTCCTGATTGCTCATTTGTCACATTGGTTGGCTTCTATTTGGCTAATCATGTTGAAAATTTATGATATATTACCGTCTCTGTTGGGAATAGTCATATATCGGTTATGAGAAGAAAAAAACACAATTTATATGTATGAAAAGATCTTACTCATAGAGCTAGTCTTTTGGGAGAGAAGGCCCAATACCACTTGTAAGTCTATTGCTTTAGGCTTTGCATACAGTAGTTTATGGGTTTAGTTGTGTTCAGCCCGTTTGGACCTGAGGCCCGGGGAGTAAACCCTGTTAAATCTAAACATGCGGCCAAAATCCAATTTATTAATTGGTATCAGAACTCAGACACCTAACGTTTCCTTGAACTTCAACCGATGTGCGAGGGGGAGAATGATGGGAACAATCCCACATCGGTTGTGGGAAGAAAAAAAACATAACTTATAAGTGTGAGGGAGAGCTCACCCATTAGATTAGTCTTTTAGAGGAGAAGACTCAAACCACTTATAAGGCTGTTGCTATAGGATTTGCATGCGGCAGCCCGTAGGCATAGTTTTGTTCAGCTCGTTTAGACCTGGAGCCCGAGGAGTAAACCTGGTTAGACCTAGGCATGCAACCAAGCTTCGATTTAACAATTGGTAAGTTTGGATTATAGAGTGATTCCAGGAGTTTGTTCGGCATGTGCTAATTTATTTTCTTATTAGCTGGTTTGTTTTCATGTATTTGGTTATATTAGGATGTAATTGCTGAGATACGGATAGGCTACACTAGCATAAATTAAAATTTTCTACCACGTATAATAGAAATCCATGCGAGTAAGAGATCATGGATCATTACCACTAGACATGCAGTGCAGCAGAAGTAGAGTTGAAGCAGCCGATTCAATGAAGAGCACGTTGGTGTCGTGATAGTAGTCGATCATCCTCCGGCTAACCATCTCCTCGTGGTCGTCCCGATCAGCGTCGTAGTCACAGCAGCGCCTTTATTGAGGTCCACACGTCCAGCAATGGAATACCATGCGTCGGCGTGCTAGCACCAGTATAAACGGCAGGGGTTATGAGAGGTGGCGGCTAGGGTTTCAACAGGTGTATTTCGGGATACCCCCCTCAGCCCTCATACCTCTCCTTATATAGCTTCCAATCGGATTCTTATCCAATACGAGTAGAGATCGTATCCTACTCGGAGACTATCATCTAAACCCTTATCATTCCAATCCAAGTGTGTGACCCTATAGATTCATATATATTTGGCCACGGGCTGAAAACTCTTTTCCAATCTATGTCGGTAGCGGTCCCTAGTAGGATATAATGACTCATAAACATACATAAAGATCATATCGGACGAACCTATATAGTGCTTATTTACTGATCCCTTTGCCTCATGATACCGAGTTGAACTCAAGACGAGAAGCGTGCCATCCTATGATAGCTCGATTTTTCACTCGAATCTATAGTAGATTACTCTGTTGTGATTGACTTCTCAACCACATTTGGCATGGCCATGCACTTTCTTAATCCAACCACATTGAGGGGTCCAGAGATATCTCTCCTATTATATAGGAGGAGCAAATTTCATCTTGATCGCTCATATTCCTCCGCATGTTTCATAATAAACCTGAAAACTATCTTTATGAACACCTAGTCACAGAGTAGTATTTGATAACCCCTAAGTAAACTATTACACATGTAGGAATCAACGACGATCTCAGGCCTAAGGATCTTACGTATACTATGTATGAGATCAACTGATAACACTTAAGAATATAACAATTCCCGCAGTGTTTCATAGTAGGTCAATCCAACATAATGTTCTCTAATATGTGTCCACATTATTGATTTGATATTACATATTCATGATCCGTGAAACATAATTATCAATCAATACATATTATCCTACATAATGATATAAGATCAGAGATAATGTAAAATAACATCAAAACATGAATAAAGAATTCCACGAACAAGCCACATACTTATTGATGAATACAAAAATCATTTATTCATGGGACACAATAACATATTATTCAAAAGATCATAAATATAGAAGTGATGCAATCATCTACATTTGCCTCTGGGGCATATCACTAACAGTAATGTATGAGAGGATGAACAAGAGAACAGGAGAAAAGAAAAAAAAAAGAAAAACAACGTAAGTTGAGTTCGCTTAGACAAAACTTTTCTTTGTGTCTTTGTTCATCTTCCTCATATAGTATGCGTGCGTGGGCGAATATGCGTGTAGGATCCACTGGTGTTGTGTTCCAACAGTCTCCATTAAGAAAGGAATAGCTGCTGACTGCTGCACAAGTAGGATCTCCCATTATCATGTTTAGATTATTGGACCTCAGAGTTTAAAGCACAGGTCAACACAATAGCTGAGCTGGAACACAGATTGAGAGCTCATGATTTGAGAACTACTCCATACCTAAATGCCATGATTACAGCACTTGTAACAGGACCATCATCAAACTGTGCTCCTATTGAAGCCAGGAAAAAAAGATAATTTTTTTAGCAGGAAAAGAAGATTAGAAAATAAAGGATGATTGTGGAAGATGAATTGTGCTTGAGAAATGCATATAGATCTCTGCATATCTCGCCGCAAGCGACGTATGTTGGAGCTGCCCCCAGCAGATATGGCTAACTATGTGGAAGGAAGCCAGGTGCCTCTCCTTTTCTATCTTGAAATCGATCAAGTTGACTCAGGATCAAATGTAAGAGGCTCTATCTGCACCAATACTAACATCATCTCACACTTTCGCGAAGGATGGAAAAGCAGGGCATGCAAGAACTCAGCTCCCACCTGCCTGCCTACACAAGGCCACCTAAAAAGTACAGCTGGTCCTCTATCAGTGCACTTGTGACAACAGTCCCACTACTGAAAAAAATGTGATAACTGACAACCTGTGTCTACATCACTGTTCAGTGTTATTAAATTCCTTCGTTGGCACTCGAGGGGGATTGCAAAAATGTATGCATAAAACAAGGCTGTTGACTTAGGCATAGTGATTTAGTCAGAACTCTGAACTGTTTGTGTACATATCAGTCAGCTCTAGTTCTAGCAGAAAATGACAGGACTTGATGTGCAATCTTTTTAGCACTATCTATTGCGGTCTTGCAGAGTATACATATCAAAGAACAGTTCACAGAGCAACATGAGTAAGAATTATTGGAGAAAACAGAAGTATTAGCATCACATCATGTGACCCGATCATTGCTGCTTTAGCGTAAACATTAATTTTTCAGACAAGGTTAGCTACAACACAAGCAGAAAATTTTCAAGATACGTACGTAACTTCAAAAGATTGCCATCAATTGCGTGATGTTTATGCTAAAGTAGTAGGACAAGATTACTTCATGGCTTCTCGAGACCTAATAAGCCCAATCATTTAACTGGAGTTTGGACTACAAGTTTTCCTGGTTAGACAGCTAGAATCCAGAACAACTACCACGTTTATCGTCAAAGAAGATCACTTTCATTACCCCCCGCGTCAATAGGCAAGCGACACATATCCACTGCATATATGGTCATCACCGGAAGCAAGCAACCCTGTCGCGGAAACTTCATACCAAGTGTTACGATCTTTCAGATAAAAGCAGTGCTACAGTGGCAGTCACTATTAGGAATAGTCTAGGACTGTCATGTCAGTTTGGGCGTGGGCCGAGTCTTATGCAGCATCGTTGTGTTATGGGCTGCGTGTACGTAACTGAGCTCGCGAGTCGCGCGGCTCAGAGTAATTCTAGGATCGAGTTTGCTTTCTTCAGTTAGTTCAGTTGAAAGGTTGCTTTCCTTGAACTGTGCCTTGTCCGGCAAAAAATAGCAGAGCGACAATACGTTGGCTCCTCTGTATCTCTGTTCTGCAGTCTTCCAACTGTCGCGTGTGTGAACCATTGTGTGTGTGTTTCAGGTCAGCAGGCAAGGGTGTGATCTTGAATCCAAAATCTGGTATCAGAGCCACGGCACATGCCCAAGTACATGTGGCTAGAAGAGATGTCGATTGTTGAGAGAACAACGAGCGAGGGATCAGTCTCTCTCCAGTACCCGATGCTATCGAAGAACAACTATGCAGCATGGGCCATCAAGATGAAAGTGATCATACAGGCTCAGGGCATGTGGGATGCTGTTAAGCCCAAGGCCAACGTGGACGTAGAGACTAGGAAGGATAAGATAGCATTGGTAGCCATCTATCAATCAATTCTTGAAGACATGTTGTTCCTGATTGCTGAGAAGGAAACGGCGCAGGACACATGGAACACGCTAAAGACTATGCATCTAGGGGCGGACCGTGCCAAGAACACAAGGGTGCAGAATTTGAGGATAGAGTTTGAAGCCTTGCGCATGAAGGAGACCAAGAGCGTTGATGATTTCACATCGAAGGTGTCGACGATCATCAACAAGGTGCAGACCCTTGGTGCCAAGATGGAGGAGGCGTATGTGGTTCAGAACCTCCTTCGAGCCATGCCTGAGAAGTTCCCACCGATCATGTCTACAATCAAGCAGTTCAGAGACATTGAAACCATGTCCGTCGAAGAGGCGATAGGGCACCTCAAGGTCCACAAGGAGAAGACGCTGATGTTCCACAACAACAATGAAGAACACTTGCTGTTAACCCATGCTAAATGGCAGAGACACTGCAAGAAGGGTGATGGCCTTGGGTCATCATCAGGCATGAAGAAGAGCAGGGGTAGCGATGGACGTATTTGTGGCAAGCCACGCAGCAGCTACCGTGGGCGTGGCAAAGGTGCGCGTGGAGGTGGAAATTTGCTACGCCAAGAGGGTGATGGCGAACGTAGCATCAGGGTGGGTCGTGACTGTTGAGGAACCGTCACTGGCGACCAATCCGAGCGATTCCTCTGTTTAGAACAAGAACGAATCAATCACAGAATCACAGAAGAATAGATTGAACACACAGAGAGATAGAGAGATCTCCTGGTCTTTCTTTATTGCTTTTCTTTCATGTGTACATAATGAGGGGGTCTAGGTCCCTATTTATAGTCTACGGTAGGGTGCCCAAATATGTCAGGACTCTGGCCGTGGGCCCAGTTTCCTAACACTCCCCCTTGGGCACTCACCCAACATGCTCATGCATCGTCAAAACTCCATAAAAACCCAGTGAGAAAAATTTGGAGAAAGAGTACATGATACATGTGATGCTGCGATGCACGAATTGCCTCATTAAAAACCTTGGTCGAGAAACTTCATAGAAAACTCGTCAAGGGAAAAAGAGTACAATTCACCGAAATGCATTTGGTCTACAGGACTTTATTCTTTGGGTACTTAATCTTCATGATCAAGATTTCATAATGGGCTTGAGAGAATTCTCCCCCTGAATTCTGCACTTCTCTAAGTCTCATTATTCCAATCCCTCACACGCACCTTTCAAGGCTAGATGTGGGGAGTGACTTAGTGAACAAGTCTACATGACTTAGTATGCAGTACTTTAATCTTGTCCATCTTTGCAATTCATGAGCATAGAGGAACTTGGGGTTGATATGCTTACAGAGCCCGTCTACACTTGTGCAACGCAAGCTGCATTATCTACATGGATAATTGTGGGGGTTTGCACAATATTCATTCCAAATGACTGCTGAATGTGGTAAACCGTTCAGCGGAACCAAGTGCACTCTCGTGCGGATTCATACAGTGCTATAATTTCTGAGTGGTTCGTCGAAGTAGCTACAAGGCTTTGCTTAGACGATTTCTAGGAAATTGCAGTTCCACCACATGGAAATACATAGCCCGTTTGCTACTTAGCGGTATGCGGGTCAGACAGGTACCCAGCATCTACATAGTCAATCAAGTTCAGATCTTGATTCTTTCTGTAAAACAATCCAAGATCCTTACTTCCTTGATGGTATCGAAAGATGTCCTTTATGCCCTACCAATGCCTTTTGGTGGGCTCTGCACTGTACCTTGCTAACAAGTTCATGGCAAATGCAATGTCCGGTCTAGTGCAGTTTACTAAGTACATGAGTGCTCCCACTGCACTCAAGTATGGGGATTCTGGTCCCAGGACTTCCTCCCCCTCTTCCCTAGGTCGGAAAGGATCTTTTTCTTGCTGTAAAGACCTCTCGATCATCGGTACTTTCGAGGGAAATGCCTTCTCGAAGCCAAACCTTTCAAGCACCTTCTGGGTGTAAGTCGACTGATGTACCAAGACTCCTTCAAGGATATGCTCAAGCTGCACGCCTAAGCAAAACTTGGTCTTGCCCAAATCTTTCATTTCAAATTCTGACTCCAAGTAGGAGCTTGCTTATTTTATGTCTTCAGGCTGTCCCGATGATATTCAGATCATCTACATACACAGAGATTATACAGAATCCATTTTGGGATCGCCGTATAAATTCACAAGGACAGTCTTCATTGTTCGTGTAGCCTTTCTTGCAGAGAAAGTCGCTTAAGCGATTATACCACATTCTTCCAGATTGTTTCAGTCCATACAGTGACTTTCTGAGTTTCACACTGTACAGATTTCTATTTGCTTTATCTTGATTCAGGAGAGGGATTCCTTCAGGGACTCTCATATAAATTTCCGAATCCAAGTTACCGTAAAGGTATGCAGTCACAACACCCATCAATTTCATTTCTAAGTTCAAGTTCACGGCCATTGAGATCAATTATCTAAAGGTAATTCCACTCATGACTTGGGAGTAGGTTTCTTCATAATCAACTCCAGGACGTTGAGTGAAACCTTGGGCTATCAGTCTTGCTTTGTATCTCACTACTTCATTTCTTTCATTTCTCTTTCGAACAAATACCCACTTGTGCCCAACGGGGTGTATGTGGGGAGGCGTGCGGCATACGGGCCCAAACACCTCTCTTTTGTTCAGAGATAGCAATTCAGTTGCTATTGCCTTCTTCCAATCTTTCCAATCTGATCTTTTCTTACATTCAGTGAGCGATGCAGGCTCGGGATCAAGATCAATGATGGAGGCAATTTTTTTGCGAAGTAGATATGAATATTAGCTATTGTCCTATTCAGGGACTCTCCCGTGTGCACATAATTTATAGCTATTTCTTCATGAGTTGCTTCTTCTAGAGCGATTGCTTCTTCTGGAGCCTCACCTTGTGCATCGCTTCTTTCAATTGCAGTGGCAAGTCCCTTTAGTTTTTTGGCTCCGATGTGTGCGCACACATCCATGCCGATGGGGATATTTAGATCCGGTATGCCCTTTTTCTGAAGGTGTCATACTTGTGCCAGGTCTCAACTGGCTCCCCTTCTCTTTCTAGGGGACTTCAATGATCGGCTGTGATAAATCCCTCTTATCCTTCTTCACCAGGCGTCCCCGGTTACTAAGGATTTGAGGAACCGGAGTTCTCGTCCTCTTTTTATTTTTCTGAGGCCTCTAGACAAAATTAGGGATACCTTCTACTTTCTTTGGTATTTCAACCCTCTCCGGTGCAATGCGTGCAGGCACATGCGACTTAGTCACGCTCTTCAAATCACTAAAGTGATCAGGCAGCTGATTTGCTAATGCTTGCAAATCAATTGTCTTCTGGACTTCTATTGTCTTCTGGACTTCTATTTGGTTCACTATTGCGTGGGTCATGTGCATGAATTCCCGTGGCTTGCCACATAATTTCCCGACATTCTTCATCAAGAGGTTGATTTCCCCCCACAAAGGTTGGGAAATTTTCAATGCTGACCCTTGCGCTAGTTGGATGTTGTAGGCCGAAGGTCTAAAGTTGATGAGATTCGCTGCATGAAGGACTGCGTGTCCCCAATATGTAGCTGGCAAATTACAATTATGCAAAAGGGGTCAGGCAATAAATTTAATTCTTTTAATTAAAGCCTCTGCCAAACCATTCTGGATATGGACATGCGGTACCGAATGCTCGAATGCAATTCCCATTGCCATGCAATAATCATCAAATGCCTTCAAACTAAATTCTCCGACGTTGTCCATTCTGATGGACTTAATGTGATGATCAGGGAACACATTTCTGATGCGAATGATCTGCGAGATCAATTTTGCAAAGGCGTGGTTTCTTGTGGACAACAAACCCACATATGACAATCTTCGAGGAGGCGTCAATGAGCACCGTGAAATACTTAAATAGCCCTGAGATGGGCTGAATGTGACCGCAAATGTCTCCCTGGATGCGTTCCAGGAATGTAGGGACTTCATCCTTCACTTTCAGAGTGGAGGGTCTAGTCATTAGTTTCCCGGTGGCACATGCAGGGCACACAAAATCTTCATAATTCGGGAAATTCTTCACATTAATATTATGCCCATGCGAGTTATTTATTATGTTTCTCATCATCCTAAGACTTATGTGGCCTAATCTGT
This sequence comes from Dendrocalamus sinicus, assembly GCA_036346575.1. Classification (NCBI taxonomy): domain Eukaryota; kingdom Viridiplantae; phylum Streptophyta; class Magnoliopsida; order Poales; family Poaceae; genus Dendrocalamus; species Dendrocalamus sinicus. Next base: position 3,851,536 of record CM070658.1, read on the forward strand.
CATGCCAGAGACAGAAGAGTTTAGAGCTTCTAAACACTGTCTTCAGAGCAGTGTACGCTGCTGGCGCTTTAATGTTGGTATAATATAGCCCAGTTTCAAGTGAAGGGAGTTTTTCTAATACACTTTTTCTTTTCATTCTCTTCGCGCTTCATAATGAGCAGGTATTCCTTACCGTACTCTTCTTCAGTCTCAACGTGGAAACCATTTGCGCGGATATTCTTGAAACTTAGGAGAGTTCTAGTCGATTCTAGGTACAATAAGGCTTCTTCAATAACCAAAGTTGTGCCCATTATGGCTCTTCCGGAACCAATTATACATGCATCGCTTCCGGCGATTGTCGTAAGGCTGCCAATGCTCTTACGGATGACTGAAAACACTTAATCTCTCTTAAGATGATATGCGTTGTGCCGCTGCTAGCTAAGCACATTTCCTTCATAGGGCGCTACACGTGTTCTAATATAGGGTATTTATTGACATGTATGAGAAGGCAATCAACACATAAATAAAATACTCCAATATCAGAACATATCATGCCATCATAAACTGAATAAATGAATGAATTCTTCAAATATCATCCAACCATCACGAGAAAATAACAATTCTTAAGTACCATCCATGCAAATTCTAACATATTCTTCCACACAAAATAAATGACAATTAAAGTTGAAATGCATTCAGTGCACTAGACTTCTTCTACTATTTTCTCGGGGTTGACATTCTCTTCAAGAGAAATCATGGCGTCGACTGCTTCTAGGTCGAAAAGGGGTTGCTGCTATCGTGATGGGTTCAGCCTCCACCAGTGCAGGTAGCTACACCGAATTCTCCCCCTCAGCCGATGCAAAGTGGTCTTCATGCTGCCCTTTGCCATCCCACTTTGGCTTGTTGGCCTTATTCTCTCGTGGAGCATCTGATTCGCCTTTCTGGGCTGCGGCCTTACCCTTCCTTCCCCTTTTCTTTATCAAGGGCTTTCGCACCTTGTTGCTCCCAACGTTGGCTTCACGGCCAGTGGAGCTCCCAGATGGCTGAGTAACTTAGTCCTTGCGTAGAACTTCATCCTGAGCTTCCGTAACTTGCATCATATCAATCAATTTGGCATATTCCTCATAGCCGTTTTGACGATAATTACATGCGGATTGTACTGCAATGGGTTGGAAGGATTTTCTCAATTTTCTGTATTGGGATACAAATCCTGTGCAAGGTAGAATTGTTTTCCCTGACCGTCTTAAAGTCGGCAAATCTTAGTCTGATCCACTCTTGCTCTGCTTGAGGAAGAATGGTGTACTTTAGCCTCTCAAACCTACTTCTCAAGTGCGGTCCAGAGTGCTAGCGCGCTCTTCTCCGCCATGCACTCATTCTTGAGAGTAAGGCAGAGGTGGTGCCTGCGAAAATGAAGTGCTTGATCATTCTCCTTAGGTGTGGGTTGGGCGTCATTCAGTTCGCCAATCCCAATAGCCGCGCGGAGCTTCTTGGCTCCAAGCACAATCTCGACATCGGATGCCCATGTCAGATAGTTTTGGCCATGCTGGGCCAGCTCCTCGAACACCCGGTTCGTGATGCCAATCATCTACATGTGTATAAGTTTACTGCTGGTAAATATGCACGGAATAATTTACTGTGGGTAAATAAATGGTACAAAATGTTCTCGTAATGTTCCAGAATTTTCTATGCATTCTCTATAATTTTACTGCTAATTTTAGTGATTAAAAGAAATTTTCAGTAATTACAATTAACCAAAACAGTAAATAAATACAGAGAATAATAATAGCAGAAATAAATAAGCTTCAAATGCTAAAAGTAATTCAAAATTCGGATTCCCGAGGCCCTTTTATGCTAAAATATGAAATTTCAGCAAATTCTGCAACTCCAGGCGGTTTTTACGCAAAATTTCAATTAAGAGAAAAATTCGCGCAATTTTCTGATTTACCGAGGGGTTTTCTGTAAAAAATCTGGACCCATACGTAAATCCAAGGACCTATCGGCAATTTTTGAAATTACCGTGGTCTTTCTGTAAAATTTTGGGACTTATATGTGATTTTAGGACCTCTCGGTTATTTAAGGAAAGTAGGAGGGTTTTTTCACAAAATTCCCAGCGCCAACCTACTTCCTTTTCTTTTTTTTTTCTTTTGCTCGTCCGGCCCATTTATACGGCGGCCCATCAGGCCCATTCGGCTGACACAAGACCAGCGGGGTAGGGTTTCCCCTACCCCATTACCCATGGGCGGCGGCGGCTTTCCAAGTGGCCGGACAGTCGCGAGGCACGTCGAGCGCAGCGGGCGCGGAGCGGCTGCGAGCCGGCGGCGGCTCGTGTTGAGCGGCGCGAGGTGCAACGAACCGGCGGCGCATGGCTGTAGCGGCGGGCGCGGTGTGAACCGGCTCGGGCGAATTTGGTGGCGTGCGGGCCACGTATCTCAGGCGGCGGCGCAAGACGACCCAGGTGCGGGCCGGCGCTAGAGGTGGGCGCGTGCGGGCTGGGAGGTGACGGCGGCTCCCGAGTCCGGTGAGTGCGTGGGTCCGGGCTTCTACCGGTGGCGGCCGGCGGCGGCGCGATACGGCGACGGCCGCTGCGGCAGCGATTCTCGAGGCGGATCCGGCGCGAGGCGAGGCGGGCGGTGTCGTCGCGGCGCGCCAACCGTGATCCGAGGCGTAACGGGGAGGCGGCGCGCCACTTCGAGTGGCGACACACCCGCGCGTGCGGGCGCGGTGGACCCGAGGCAAGGACGCGGCGGCAGCAGCGCCGTGTAGGACGTGGCGGCACGGAAGCCGAGCGGGTGCGGTGGCGCGCGGTGGGCCCGAGGCGGTCGGGCCAGCAGCCATGTGGGGCGGCCGAGGTACGGGGCGGCCAAGCAGTCAGGCCGGCGCCATGCGGGACGGCCAACCGGCGACTGGGTGGCTACGGGCCATCCTCTCGGGAGATCGACGGCTACGGCATGGCGGCCGGCATGCAGGCAGGAGGCCAAGCGGACGGCGAGCAAGGGTTGGAGGTGGTCCGTGCCGGACGACAGCCCGTACAGGGGCGGTGTGGCCTCGCGTTTTCTACCGGACTTCCTCTGGCAGTTCATTGGCCGGTTGCTGGCTCATGCGAGTGCGGCGGCAGCCCCTCAAGTTCCATGGCCGGCTGCTAGTCGGCGGCGCGCATGTAGGCGCGGTGGCGGCACCCCATCTCACTTGGTTTTTTTACTTCATGCAATGGTCAAACAGAGAATCAATTTCTTTTATCATGCAGTGATCGTGCATAATCAAGCAAAACCATGCAAAATTTTCGTTTCCAATCTACGATGCAATCAACATCTACCCCGTTTCACAATCTACCGATTGACATTGTGCCGGTGATTTCAGATCTGCTCGCGGTAGATTGGGGCAGATTTGCATCGTTTCTAATCTACAGTGTAATCAACATCTACCCCGTTTCACAATCTACTGATCGGTATTGTGCCGGCGACATCAAGTTTGCTCGCGGTAGATTAGGGCGGATTTGTACCGTAGAGATTCAATCTAGAACGCAAAAAGAAAATACAGATTCAAAAGCGATCTAGAAATTCAATCTGTGCGTCGATGATTACCTCGTTCACCGGAGCGAAGTCGTGTTGATAACGTGTTGAGGAACCGTCGCTGGCGACCAGTCCGAGCGATTCCTCTGTTTAGAACAAGAACAAATCAATCACAGAATCACAGAAGAATAGATTGAACACACAGAGAGATAGAGAGAACTTCTGGTCTTTCTTTATTGCTTTTCTTTCATATGTACATAATGAGGGGGTCTAGGTCCCTATTTATAGTCCACGGTGGGGTGCCCAAATATGTCAGGACTCTGGTCGTGGGCCCAGTTTCCTAACAGTGACAAGTCCAAACTAAAGTGCTTCAACTGGGATAGGTTCGGGCACTTTGCCTTAGAGTGTCGCAGTAAGAGCAGGTACAATAAGGCTTAGTCAGCAGGCTATAGCAAATATAATATCAACTAAATCTTACGTGGCAGAGAGAGAAAGGAAGAGAGAGAAGGAAGCTGGCTACTAAATTACAGCTAGCTATAGCACGTAAAAATATGCACTTCACTTTCTTACACGTGGGGCCAAATAGTTATTGTAATAGCTACCTTATTGTATGAACTATTTTTTGAAGGCTATAGATAAAATGGACAAGTGTTATAGCCACTAGTTGGCTATACTATTGTACTTGCTCTAAGTGTTGTGATGCATAGGAGGAGGTGCAGCACCGCATTCTACAGTGGAGGCAATCCCCAGAGCCCAATCATCCCATTCACACCGACAGGTGAAAACTCGTTGGCACCCAACTTCGGTGGACTCACTCCAATACCAATGAGTGACAATTCACTGACATCCAACTCCGGTGGATCTTTAGAGGAAGGAGAAAGGTATTGCTCCCTCATCAACATTTATGCACAGACGGTATTGATCCAAAGGAGTTATTTCTCCTTGCTGCCAAAGAACCAGCAACCTATGATGAAGCCAGGAGGGATAAGCAGTGGGGATTGGCAATGCAGCAAGAACTTGAAGCCATTGAGAAGAACCAGAATTGGACACTAACTGAGTTGCCATCGGGACACAAAGCCATTGTCTTGAAGTGGGTGTACGAGATGAAAGACAGTGATGGGAAGATCGTCAAGTATAAAGCCAAATTGGTGGCCAAAGGCTATGTTTAGAAACATGGAGTCAACTTTGATGTGGCAAGGCTAGATATCGTGCGACTACTCATTGCACTTGTAGCACAGCATGGTTGGGAGGTGCATCATCTAGATGTCAAGTCAGTTTTTCTAAATGGTGATCTTTAAAAAGACGTGTACATTACTTAGCCTGAAGGTTATGTTATCAAGGGTACTGAGCAAAAGGTCTACAAGTTGTCCAAGGCACTTTATGGTCTGCGGTAAGCAATTCAGAGTAATTCTAGGATCGAGTTTGTGTTCGTCAGTTAATTCAGTTAAAAGGTTGTTTACCTTGGACACTGTGCCTTGTCCGGCAAAAAATAATACGTTGGCTCCCGTATCTCTGTTCTGCAGGCTTGCAAGAGTGGATGAGCAGGCAAGGGTGTGAATTGCGATCCAGATCTTGAATCCAACAGTAAACTCACAAGGCACTACAAGAGTTGAGCTAGGTACGTAGCAAGCAATAGTTGTCGGGGGGTTCTTTTGCGCCTAGGAGTCTAGATCCGAGAGGGAAGGGGAGAGGGAGAGTGCTGTGATTGTTACCGTCGAAGCCGGTCGCCGGAGTCGTGGAGGTCCCGGCCATCCCGCTCCTTTAGTTGGGGTAGTCTGCGCTAGGCAGCGACGTTCGGTGGAGAAGGAGCGGGGTCTCCCTGGCGGCGGCGATGGAGTCTGGTGGCGGTGGTATTTTCCCGTCACTGGAACGCCCCCTCTCAGATCGGGCTAGGGTTTGTCGGTGGGGATTGTGGCGGCACGGTGAACTTTGGTGTGCGTGCCACCCTGGCCCCCACCTCTATTTATGTGGCGCTGGCGACAGGGGCCCACCAGCCTATTGGGCTGGGCGCCCCCGATCAGGGCGCGAACAAGGGGGGGCATTTGCCCGTTGGGCCAAATGCCCTGAGATCATTCTAACATTCTCCCCCTTGATCTCAATCTATGCTTTATCTTTAATTACTTTTGCCTTTACACATTCCATCACAGATTAGTGCATAGAACATGTCTCATCATCACGGTCAATCGCCGATAGATTCAATAGCTACAATACACCTCTCTGTTCTGAAATAGTTACTTTAATCTTTTGGGCCATCTTTTAGTCCAGGAATCATAGGCTTTCCCTTAAACCCATGCCGGCTACATGTTCTCTGAACACGTTGGGTGGTAAGCCTTTAGTAAGCGGATCCGCTAACATCTTTGCGGTACTTATATGCTCAAGACTTATAATTTGATCCCGAACTTTATCTTTCACAACATAGTACTTTATGTCAATGTGTTTTGGCAGCACCACTTGACTTATTGTTGTGGGCATACATTACTGCGGGTTCATTATCGCAGTACAACTTAAGTGGTCTATTGATGTCGTCAACCACTTTTAAACCGGGTATGAACTTCTTTAGCCAGTTCACCTGCCCCGTAGCCTCATAACATGCTACAAACTCGGCATACATTGTGGACGATGTAGTGACGGTTTGCTTTGAGCTTTTCCACGATATAGCTCCTCCAGCGAGAGTGAACACATATCCGGATGTCGACTTTCTATCATCTCCCGCATAATCGAGTCAGTATACCCCACTATATGGAGTGAATCGATCTTACGTATGTCATCATGAGGCCTTTTGTTCCTTACAAATAACGCAAGACTTTCTTTATCAATTTCCAATGTTCTATTCCGAGATTGCTCGAATCGCCAAATAACCCAGTAACAAATGCTAAGTCGGGCGTGTGCATACTTGAGCATCTTGTAAGCTTCCGACAGCTGAAGCATATGGAACCGCTTTCATTTGATCGATCTCATACTGGTTCCTGGGGCATTGAAAATCCCCATATCTGTCGCCCTTGACTATAGGTGCAGGTGAAGGACTACATTTATGCATACCAAATTTCTTTAAGACTTTCTCTATGTATGCCTTTTGTGACAGTCCCAATATCCCTTTGTTTCTATCCCGGTGAATTTCGATCCCTAGAACGAACGAAGCTTCACCAAGATCTTTCATATCAAAGTTTGAGGACAAAAACTTCTTTGTCTCCAGTAGCAGACTGACATCACTACTAGCCCGTAGGATATCATCCACATACAGGATTAGGAAGATAAACTTCCCATCTTTAAACTTTGCATAAACACAGTTGTCCTCTACATTCTCTTTAAACCTAAATTTTCTTATTGTACTGTCAAACTTCAAGTACCACTGTCTTGAAGCTTGCTTTAACCCATAAATCGATTTCTTTAGACGGCATCCCATTCTTTCATTTCCTTCCACGACAAAACCTTTCGGTTGTGCCATGTAAACATTTTTCTCCAAATCCCCATTAAGAAATGTTGTCTTTACATCCATCTGATGTAACTCTAAATCATAATGTGCTACTAATGCCATTATGATTCTGAAGGAATCTTTACATGAGATTGGAGAAAAGGTCTCATTGTAATCAATCCCTTCTCTTTGCGTAAAGCCTTTTGCCACAAGTCGCGCTTTGTATCTTTCTACATTCCCTTGGGAGTCAAGCTTTGTCTTGTAGACCCATTTACAGCCTACTGTTTTGGCTCCTTTAGGAATAATTTCCAAGTCCCAGACTTTATTAGTCTTCATGGACCTCATTTCCTCTTCCATGGCCTCAAGCCATTTTGAGGAATTTTCGCTTCTCATGGCTTCTTCAAATAAGGTGGGATCATTCTCCATTTGAAATTCCTCTGTATGATAAATCTGATAATCATCAGAAATAGCTGATCTTCTTACTCTTTGAGACCTTCTGGGGCCTCCTCATTTGGTACATCTTCTGCTTGAGGTCTTTGTTGCTCCCCTCATCTGTGGCAATAGGTTCTATAGGATCCTGAAGAACAGGTTCCTCATTATCATTCATTGTTGCCACAGGAGGAACAATAACAGGTGCTGGCACCACAGTGTCTTGCACCGTCGGTGCAGCGACAGCAGGTAGTGTGAAGAATGACTCTTGAATCATCGGAGTGGGCACATACACCCGCTTCTCTTCAAGGTCAATCTCTCGAGCTACCATGCTTCCTCTCATCATTTCATCCTCTAAGAAGACAGCGTGTCTCGTTTCTATAAACTTTGTATATCTGTCTAGACAGTAGAAACGAAAACCTTTTGACTTTTCAGGGTAGCCAATAAAATGGCAACTTACTGTTTTGGGATCAAGCTTCCCAAGGTTTGGGTTAAATACTTTAGCCTCAGCAGGACTCCCCCACACACGTAAGTGGTTTAGCGAGGGAACTCTTCCTGTCCACAACTCGTACGGTGTTTTAGGCACCGACTTACTAGGCACTCTGTTGAGAATATGAATGGCAGTTTTCAACGCTTCCATCCATAAGCTCAATGGCAGTGTGGAATAGCTCATCATGCTTCGCACCATATCCATCAGGGTACGGTTGCGTCTTTCAGCTACTCCATTTTGCTGGGGTTCGCCCAGTGTAGAATACTGGGCCACTATGCCATTTTCCTGTAAAAACCTTGCAAAAGGTCCAGGAACTTGTCCATATGGGGTATGTCGACCGTAGTACTCCCCCCACGATCAGATCGGACTATCTTAATCTTTAAATCGTGTTGGTTTTCAACTTCAGCCTTAAATATCTTGAATTTATCCAAGGCTTCATTTCTTATTTTGATTGGATAGATATATCCATAACGGGAGTAATCATCTGTGAATGTTATGAACGAGTCATAACCATCCACACTTTTCACAGAAAAAGGACCACAAATGTCTGTGTGAATAATTTGTAGAACTCCTGTGCTTCTTTTGGCGTCTTTCTTAATTTTCTTTACATATTTTCCTTTAATGCATTCTCTGCATTGTTCTAGGTCTGAGAACTCTAATAGTGGAAGAATTTCATTCTTAACTAGTCTTTCTATTCTCCCCTCGAAATATGGCTTAAACGACAATGCCATAATTTCGACGATTCATTATGAGTTCTCTTTCATTTTCTGTTCGCATTCACAGACGAGGATATACGCTCATTCACATCACATACGGAATTCACATTTTCACGAAGTGATAATAAATAAAGCTCGTCTTGTTTGATGGCAAGACCAATGCATTTATCATTAAACATTAGTTCACATTTGCCATTTCCAAAATGACAATCATAACCATCATTGTCCAAACATGAAACACTAATCAAATTCCTCTGTAAAGAGGGAACATAAAGAACATCTCTAAGTAAAAGAGTGAAACCATCAGCTAGCTCTAATGAAAGATCGCCAACGGCTTCAACTTCAGCTTGGACTCCATTTGCGACTTTAACGCATCTTTCTTTTCTTTGCGTAGTCCTTGTCGAACGAAATCCCTGTAAAGAATTAGCAACATGAACAGTTGCTCCTGAGTCAATCCACCAAGTGGATTTCGAATATTGCACATACAGGGATTCATTTATATAGGTAATAATGTTCTCACCTTTCTTTGTCATTATCATTTTTAAGTAATCAGGACAGTTCTTCTTGTAGTGTCCTGTCTTCTTGCAGTGAAGATACTGATCTTTGTCTACAAAGAAACTTATTCGTTGAGGCCGATGGATGAGGCTTTTCCCTTGTTCTTTGAGAAGGAGTTACTGTTGAAGTTCTTTTTCTTGTTATCCTTCACATAGTTGACAGAACCACCATGTGAGGATTTAATTTTTTCCTCCTCTTGCACACACATAGCTATGCACTTTTCCAAGTCCCATTTCTCGGGCTGCATATTGTAGTTGACAACAAAAGTGTCAAACTCTTTCGGCAAGGAAGCAAAAACCAAATGAATAAGGAACTCATCCTTGAGAGCCAAATCCATTGGTTTAAGCTTGGATGCCAAGTTGCTCATCCTTAGTATGTGCTCTCTTATGCCACTGCCATTACCAGAGTACCTTTCTGTCACAAGCTGCTTAATCAGCTGTGTAGCATAAGTCTTTGAAGAGCCAGTGAACTGACTCTTTATTTTATCAAGGTACTCTATGACAGTGTCACACTCTGCGATTGAACCCATAATTGCAGGCTCAATTGTGTTCTTTATCACAGCCATACATTTCTTGTTGGCTGTGGTCCATTTCTTATGCTCAAGGTCATAAGACATCTGTAAGGGAGCATGATCCCTCTGTCTTTTCTGCCAAGCAGTATCATCCTCATTTTGATCCCTCACCGGTGCCATAGGCTCAGTGGGACGTGCTGTAGTGAGGACCCAGTCCACCTCAGCCAAGATAAACGCTAAGTCTATCTTTTTCTTCCACTCTCCATAATTATCTCCTTTGAGAGTGGGGATCTCTCTGATACAACTCATCAAGTTGTATCCGCCTGAAAAAATATTTCAAATAAAGTGAGAACGTAACAGCAAAATTATATGCCTTATTTCCAACGTTGGTCAAAAATACGACATACAATTAAATCAATTTTATCTATACATTAAATCTACATCACCGTTGGGCAGAAATAGAAATAATGCATAAAATCATCAATTAAAAATTATAATACTGTTATTATCAACGTTGGTCAGAAAATAACAATATCATAAATATCTGGAAATTATATCTATTTTTCCAAAATTAAATTCTCCCGTTGGTTCGAATTTAATAATGAAAATTAATCAATATTAACTTTTGCAGCGGAAACTGTAATTATTCTAAAAATAATTCATTATACAGAAGCATTATACTGTACACATTTAATCTCTGAAAAAATTAACACGTTGGTGCAAAAATTTACAGAGATTTTGGATCAAATTTCAATCAAATTCACTCATAAAAGCTTCTGAAAAACAATAAAATTCATTTAACAAAAATTACAGTGCAAATGCCCATTTTGGCCCAACACTTCCCTTAGCGCAGCCCGGTTCGCTCCCGTGGAGCCCAAACGGCCACCTCACGTGCACGCACGGTAACTGGCCGAAACGGCCCATTAGCGCGCTGCCCTGCCGGCCCAACAGCGCCCCCTTTTGCCCGATCTCGGCCGTCCGTTCAAACGGACGGTCCCGAGCAAAAATCCCCCGATTAAAAGGTGCGGCGCCGGCTTCCCCAAAAAACGCTAACCTTAAACAATTTGCGCCTGTTTCCACCGAAAATCACGGGCGGGCGATGGCGGCGCGCAGGGAGGGCGCGCGCGGCGGCGTTAGCGGCGGCGGTGCCATGGAGAGCGGCGGCGCGCGCGCGCGCGGCGACCTAAGCGACGGAGCGGCGGCGGCGGCAGCAGCGCGGCGGCGATCGAGAGCGACGGCGACGCGCGCGCGCGAGGCGCTCCATCGGCGGGAGGCGGCGGCGCGCGCGCTGGGCGCGCGCGCGGCGGCCGGCGGCGCTATGGCGACGGGCAGCGGCCCGTGAGGAGCCGAGCGGCGGCCCCAAAGACGCGCGCGGCACCAGCGAGGAAGCGGTTGCACGGCACGGCGGCCAGAAGATAGCGCGCGGTGGCGGCGCAAACGGCAAGCCCCGATCCCGATCTGATTTTTTTTCTTGATTTGCCGCCGATCCAAGAGGGGGGGTCGATTTGGGGATTCAACAAGGCTCTGATACCATTGTCGGGGGGTTCTTTTGCGCCTAGGAGTCTAGATCCGAGAGGGAAGGGGAGAGGGAGAGTGCTGTGATTGTTACCGTCGAAGCCGGTCACCGGAGTCGTGGAGGTCCCGGCCATCCCGCTCCTTTAGTTGGGGTAGTCTGCGCTAGGCAGCGACGTTCGGTGGAGAAGGAGCGGGGTCTCCCTGGCGGCGTCGATGGAGTCTGGTGGCGGTGGTATTTTCCCGTCGCTGGTGCGCCCCCTCTCAGATCGGGCTAGGGTTTGTCGGTGGGGATTGTGGCGGCACGGTGAACTTTAGTGTGCGTGCCGCCCCGGCCCCCACCTCTATTTATGTGGCGCTGGCGACAGGGGCCCACCAGCCTATTGGGCTGGGCGTCCCCGATCAGGGCGCGAACAAGGGTGGGGCATTTGGCCGTTGGGCCAAATACCCTGAGATCATTCTAACATTAGTATGAACCTAGAGACCCAGATGAGCATGGCAGGCAACAGGTGAAGGTGACGTGAGCGAGCATTGGCCAGATCCTGATGGGAAAGGAAACAAAGAGAAAAGAAGAGATAAGCGGCTAGAGAGAGAGAGAGATCCACTACGTGGAGAGACAGATTGAAGTTCTCTCTCTACCTCCTGATTCCTCACTAAGACCCTCCACAAACCTCCATTACCAAAAAGAATTATTCCCTCTCTCTCTACGCTAACTTGTCCCGGACCCCCCTATAAAGCAAACTGCGAAGTGCAAACCTTGAATAAGCAGGCGCAGATATAGTAGTGCTAGGAAGTGCAGGCATAACCTGCGTGCACCAAGCACAAGCAGCAGTAAGAGCTTGCCAAGAAACAGTACTAGCTAGTTGCATGCAAGATAGGGACATGGACCAGACGGACGAGGCGTCGGTGCGCAAGGGGAGCCTGGAGCAACTGCTTACCGCCGGCGGCGAGCAGCGGGAAGACGGCGCCGTGACGTGGCTGGACCTCACGCTTGGCGTGAACGGCTCGCAGCCGGAGCCGGCGGAGGCGACAGAGGCCGCGAACTCCTCGGACGGAGAGCCGGCCAAGCCTCCTTCTGCCGCTGCCGCCGCGCCGCACAAGGTGTTCTCGTGCAACTTCTGCATGAGGAAGTTCTTCAGCTCGCAGGCGCTGGGCGGGCACCAGAACGCGCACAAGCGGGAGCGCAGCGCGGCCAAGCGGTCGTCGTCGTTGTCGTACCACCACGCGCACCACCAGAGGATGGTGATGGCCGGCGTGCCGCTCGAGGCGCACGCAGCGTTCGTGCGCGCCCTGAGGATCAACCCGTCGAGCTCGGGAATCCACAAGCCGATCACGCAAGAAGCCACGGCGGCGAGGTTCAACGACGGCGTAATCGACCCGTGGCCGCCGCTCGTGTACGAAGAGGCGCTCAGCTCGACGTCGTGGCCGGGGAGCTTCAGGATGAGGACGCAGTCCGAGCCTCCCAGCTCAGAGCAGCAGCAGCCATCAGAGCAAAGTAAGAAGATAGACTTGAGCCTCAGGCTGTGAATGGTGGATAGATGATCATAGGTGTAGAGCTAGCTAGATACATGTATTAATTATTTTGATCAGTACATAATTATGAAGTTAATTCTCGAGTTTATTCTAGCTTCCGAATAATGGTTCGAGGAAGAAATGAACTGTCAGTTAAGTCTCAATCTTCAGATATCATCAATGGAGGCATGCAGGCAATCACTTCTGAAGGTTTTGCTGTTCAGTTGTTTTTTTTCAGATGTTAAATTCATTTAAAGTTGCATCCTGCAATGTTTTTTAGTTAGAAAGTTATATAGGATGATCTGATGATCAGGTGTCAGATTCTGGCATAAGAAAGGACGAGAGAGAATGTATTCTGCATTGCCTAATGGCCCTGCGTGTAAGCAATTTTTAACATGGCAAACATATCCCAAGAGCTTTCGGGCAAAAAGCATGAGTACAATACAAATATATAATAGTACTAGGAAAGAATGAGATTTTGAGAGTTCTTTTTAATTTTAAAAGTCTTCAGTTCAGTATATATTTTCTACTTCCCTTTTGATCAAAACCATACACTATTCAGCAAAGGAAAAGATCTAGAAAAGGCAACCAAATAAGAAAGAAACTTGCCGGTCTGAATCAAAGAACTGGCTGATACTAACAGAGTTCGTGCTATTCTAGTCGTACTTCAATAATAAGGCCTGTGAAATCTGACTTTGTTCGGGCAAGTCTGTCATGGACAGTACAGTAGTCCGCTGTTCCCATTCATCAACTTGCAGTTGCCATTCCACTCAGCATAAAGATAGAGAAATATCAGCAGAAGCAACCCAGTTCGCTTATGTTAGCTGTTAAAACTTTGATCTAAGAGAAAACACACACATCACAAATAAACAGAGAGAACATAGGAGAATTTCTGAATTTCTCTATTATCTTATTTGCTCCCCTTTTCTTGCTTTTCTTACAAAACTGGCTACAAACCTCCTCAATATACAGGCTAATAATCTCTTACTAGCATACGTATTCGGACTTTAAGTTAGACTTAACTTTAACTTGAGTTACACACGGAGACAGACTCTACTACGCCTTGGACTCTAAGTCAAGATTATTTTTAACAATATCCCTCTTAATATTGACTTGACATACTCTAGTTTTACTCTCAATGCATTATGAATTACTAGACACATCTCCACATGAAATGTTCTAAATGCAAGCTGCTTGGACAGAGATGACACGTGTGAGATGCGCCGCTTGGATCGAGCTCCGTGCGCCTCGAGAGCTCTGCGAGAAGGGAGTACGTGATGTGCGGAGGCCTTCAAGTGATGTGATTCCAAAAAGGATTTGCGGATGTATTCCATGATCTATTGGGAGTCACATGTTAAGCTTGAATGTGTATCTTTACTATCTTGCAAAGCTATTGTGCAAAATGATCAAGGAAGTGTTGTGTTTGCACTTGTCTTGAGACAACCTTAAAGGTAGCGGTCAGACCAGAGTATACAAGGCGGTCTGACTAGCCTAACCATGGTGGTCAAACCTCCCTATGGTTAGAACAGTGTGTGGATAGCGGTTTGATCGCTCCACGGAACTACCGTTCTTCTTGCATTATGTGTTTTTCCATATGCTAGTTTTGTAGCCATTGAGAGGACCACGGAAGTACTGGCCATGTGTTGGTGGTACTACCGGGCCTTGGGCTGATTTTGCCCCACCTGTTGGGTAGAGGTTGCTGGTGCTATTCTTCTATTCCTTGAGCTAAGAGCAAGTCTTCTCCTCATATGTTCATACGTTGCACTTAGTGAGTGTGGAGAGTGATAACCTTGTGCATGGGTTGCACTTGGTGGTAGACTTTGTGTCCGTTGAACTGAAATTCTTGATTTGTTCAAGCAAGGGTATCTAACTTGTTACTCTTAGAGTTTGCCGACTCCTAGACGGCTTCAGAGGCGGTGTGGTCTGGTGATCTTCTCAAGAAGCTTGTGAGAAGGCCCGGTGCGCTGTAAGTGGTGTGGTGCTTGCCATATCTAGAGTGGAGGAAGAGCAATCTTAGTGGTTGAGGTAGTTAGGCTTAATTCGTGGAGCCAGTCCAACTCAGTTGGGCTTATGTCAACGTGGATTAGGGGAAATCGACATGTTTTTGAACACCATAGTAAAAATATCAAGTGTCATTGTGGTTTGTGAGAGACCATGTGGTTATGACCCCATGTGTGTGATGAGTAATTGACATTGGTTTAGGTAAGTCGAGTTTGATTTGGTTGGTTCGGACCTTGACGTTGCGTGGTGCAATCGGGCTCGGTCGGACTAGATCAAACTTGGTCGTATGGGATTAGGGTGCATATTCCGATGATTCGACAAGTTTGGACTTCATCATGGGTAAGTATGATGTTTTTATGCTACTTATGCTTTCATGTGTCGAGCGGTGCTATTTGATGTGTTTCTTGTTTGTGATGGCTGCAGGACGTCGAGACGGAGTCGTGGCGAGGCACGGAGGACCAAACTAGGCGCAGGTGGTGCCGAGGTCAGAACGGTCGAGGTGTGTCGAAGACGGCGTGAACTCGAGGTGGTTGCGAGTCGTGGACGACAAGGAGCACAGAAGCTTCTCGGAAGGTGCAGGAGGGGCGAAATGGTAATTTCGTGAGGCTGCACAAGCGGGAGCAGGCTCCATTCGGGTTTAGCTGGCATAACGGGTTGGAGACCCGTTAGCCAAAGGCTATATAAGGAGGAGGTGCCTCCTTGTGGCTGCAGGCACTCCAAGGGTTTCTAGGATTTGCTTTAGTCAAAATGAGATTTAGAGGGTTGTTTTGGCTTTAGGGCTTTAGTTGTTGAGAGTGGGTGGAGGAGAGGCAGAGGTGTGTCTGTGCTCTGTCCCCCTTCGATGTGTTCTTGAGTGGCTCTCTCCTCTCCAAGCATGTAGTGGGTGAGTTCTTGTGTTTGGGAGAGGGAGAGAATGGATTGAGACTCTTGTAATCATTCCTCTTGTTCTAATGTCCATGCGTATGGGGACTCCTATGTAATCCTTGTTTGGTTAGAATGAAATTTCAGAAGTTTTTCTCTCGTGCTCCTGTCTGTTCTTCGTTCTCTTCTTGGCTTGATTTTTGGACTTTTTGAGTTTTGAGTTCTTTCTTGCTGGGAAGGCCCAAAATAGATTGCTCTATGTTGGGATGATGTCTCAAGATCATTTGATCAGTTAAAATCCCAAGAGCCCATCTTTGATTTCAGTTTTTGGTCTTTGGCCTTCTCTGTTCTTGCTTCTCCTTCTAGGGTTTTGGTGAGAATCGTGATTCCCTTCATGAGATGGCATGAAACTTGGCATGTGGTGTCCAGAGGCTATTAATTAGCTATCCTCAAAGTTTCATGGCCAAAGGATCAAAGGTTGGGGAGTAATTTGGGTTTTGGCTCGGTTCTTGCAAGATTTCAGATTTTTACCCAAATCTGAAATTCTTGTTTCTTGGTGTGGTTTCTTTGTTTCCCAAAGCCCCCTTGCTATTTAGTATGTTGTAGTAATGCTTTGGGTCAAAAAGAATGAAAGAAAACCACCATTTGCCTTGATTTTCGAAGATTTGAAGTTACACCCAAATTTCATATTTTCAGTTTTGCTCTCGGGTCACTTGGAACAGGGAAGCGGTCAGACCGGCTTGTAAGAAGCGGTCAGACCGGCTTGAGCTGGGCGGTCAGACCAGCCCAGCCCGAGCGGTCAGACCGGCCCAGCCCAAGCGGTTAGACCGGCCACCCAGTTGCAGTCAGACCGCCCAGCCCATTTAAGTCACCCCGATCTATGTGTTTTGTGATTTTTCTCTTGTTTTTTTTGGTGTTGTTCTCAGTAAGTATAGGGTTCCAGAGATCTTTTGAACTCCTCTTCATAGCTTTTGGGAAGGAGATTCATTCGAGTGGTCGTTTTAGAAGTCGACATTCACCCTCCTCTGTCGCCATTTCGGACGAACAATTGGTATCAGAGCCGGTTAGCTCTTCTCAATAGATCTTAACCGGTCTCTAGAGTCATGGCGACGGACAAGTACTTGACCAAGCCCCCGGTCTTCGATGGGATTGATTATCCCTTCTGGAAGAGCCGAATGGAGACATACATCCATGCCCAGGGGTACGCCATCTGGCGTAAGGTCAAGGTCCGGTTTGTTGTTCCTGCCGATGAGAACATCAACGTCGGGAATATGGCTGATGTTGAGGCAAACGCTAAGGCAAGGAACATCATAATCCAGGGCCTGAGTCGTAGCGAGTTTGACCGCATATCTCATCTTTCGTCCGCCTTCGATATTTGGGAGACCCTCGATGCTTACCATGAGGGCACCACCCAAATAAAGACGGTGCGACAGGACCAGTTCAAGCGAGATTACAACAAGTTTGAAATGCTTGCTGGCAAGTCCCTTGATGAGTGTTTTGCACGTTTCCACAAAATTCTGAGCAACCTCCGAGCGGTCGGTCTTACATACCCCGACTCGGATAACACTCGACAAATGCTCGCTGCACTTGACTTGCGGGTTTGGGAGATGAAGGTGACTACCATCAAGGACACCACGGACCTCTCGACTTTGACTCTTGATGCGTTGTACTCACGCCTCAACACTCACGAGATTGACATTGTCTCTCACAAGTCGAAGTCACAGTCGATGGCTCTAGTCACCGATCCCAGTTCGACTTCTGGTCTTTCTTCTGATTCGCTGTGTGGATTCTCCCTTGCTGCTCTCGGAGATTTTCCCATGCTTACAAGAGGAGGAGGGATGGAAAGAGAGGAGGACCTGTGATTTGCTTCGAGTGTGGTGGCCCCAACCACATTCGGGCAAACTGCCCCAAGCTGGGGAAGGGCAAAGGTGACTACGGCGGTTCGGGCAAGAACGACTACATCGACAAGAACCGCAACAAGAAGCCCTCAGCTCCCGCACAAGGTAAAAAGAAGTTCCGCAACCTTGGCAAAGCCAAGAAGCTCTTCCACTGCGTCCTTACCGCCTTCGACGACCTCGATCTTAGTGAGGTGGAGGGGTGGAGCAACGACGATGGAACGGACGAGCAAGAACCCAAGGCGGCGATGACTTCTCCGGCATGTGCTTCATGGCCCTTGAGGGCGAACTAAGCGACACCGAGCTGTACTCCGACTCCGACGAGGTATCCCCACCTACGACCAGCTTAATGATGCTTTCCTTAAGCTAGGTGGATTCCATGCTAGATCTAGAGCTAGGTGTAGCGAGTTGGAGAAGGAAGTAGATAGATGGTCACAGGAGCTTACTTCACTTATATCTGCTACCTCCCGTGATGATTGCGATGTTTGTTCTGCTTTGCTGGATGACATGGAGAAGCTAAGGACCTTGCATGATAGTGTGTCCTCTGAGCTAGACATGATTAAGGTGGAGAACATTAGTCTTCTTGCTGAGCTTGAGATGAATAAGGTAGCTCCTTCTTCATCTACTACTGTTGAGACTATTGCTTGCACCTCATGTGAGGATAAGGATAATGCTTTTAGAGGTCTTTATACTATGCTTCTCGATCTACCCGAGACTTGTGAAAATTGCAATAATTTGAAGATGAACCTAAAACGGGCAGATCATAAAATTGCTGAGTTACAAGCTTTTCTCCTTGAGCCCATTGCTTCATGTGTGAATTGTCCCAAGCTTACTGCTGAGCTTGAAGCTGTCTCCAAACAGTTTCAAGAGTTAGTTGATGACAACAACAGATAGGCTCAATATGCTTCTGAGGACCCTGTTAGCTCACCATGCATTAATTGTAATAAACTAAAATCTGATTTGATTGCATTGGATGAGAAATGTGTGAAACTAACTAAGGACCTTCTAAAGAAGCAACCTTCTGCTTGTAATGTGTGTGCTGCTGAGGGGGAGAAGCCCAAGGGTAAGGTAGAGACGCCTAGCGACATGAACCAATTGGCTAGCAGTAGGAGTGTCCACTCTGAGTCGGCTGTGCATGCACAAGCCATTCGTTCCTCTGCTGTTGGTTCTTCTTCCTCTACTCCTTTACCTTCTGCTACTCCTTCTTCCCCCTGCTCTTCTTGCACCTCTCTCTTTCGGGGGTGTTGGTATCTTATGAACACTCTCGAGAGATTTGTAGGAGGCAAGAAGAAGCTGAATCTTATTCTAGACCAGTCCAAGATTTGCAAATTTAATCAAGGTCTAGGATACAATTTCTATGAGGACATGAGGAAGCATCCACCTGCCGTGCTCAGACCCATAGCACCAGGTGTGATCGAGACTGAGCCCAGGACCGAGAAAGTCCAATTTAAGTCTGCGGGCTTTGTCCAAGGGATTTCTGACAGCATGGTGAGTCCACCAGCTGCTTCGGCCTCTCAGAAGGCGAAGCCTCACCGTGTTACTTCTACCTCTCAGAAGGTGAAGTACCACTGCACCTTTTGTCAGAAGGATGGACACTCGATCGAGCGATGCTTCAGGCGCACCAAGATCGCGCGGAGAGATCGTGTTCGTGATCTTAGGCGTATTCAGGGTCAGCCCCAGGCCTTGAGTGCACCTAATACAAACACGAGGTCTAGGCTTGCTTCTGTTGATGGGTTGGGCATCATCGAGGACTTGGATTTTCTAAGTTTTCTGGCTTTCGTCCTCGATATGCTCCTGGTCATGACTTTCGCTGTCCTGAGGGTAGATCTCGTTTCCCCCGTCAAGATAGCTACCCGTGGTGTGATCAGCATGTTGCTGGTGTCTTGACTCGCTCCTCTGTAGCAGTCAAGCCCAACAACAGCTTCAGGTCTACACATAGACCGTTAGCTTCTTTGAGTGACAGAGAGCGTAGGGTAGATAGAGGTCAGTCGTGTTTGACTACTTCATCTGCTTGATGTGTTACTCAGTATTGGGTGCCCAAATCACTCTTAATTTACCCCAGTACTGAGACTTTACTCTCTGTTTGACTCAGGTTCGCCGGGCAGGGAAGGGAAAGGTTTGGTTTGTAGTCCGGGTGTTCATGTTGGTTTTCTTCCCTTGTCCGTGCTCCAGGTGATGAGACGATCACCTTCGGAGACGCTTCATCTAAGCGCTTCATCGCCAAAGGTACAATGCGCGTTAATGATTCTTTCATTTTGAAAGATGTTGCCTTGGTTAGTAAGCTGTAGTATAATTTGCTTTCTATTTCTTAGCTTACCAATGGAGGTTTCGAGGTGAGCTTTAAGAAAAACAATTGCAAAATTCTTGATTCTTCAGGTAGTCTGGTTTGCGGGATTTCTCGTTTTGGGAGGATCTTTCGTGCTGATTTTTCTGAGCCTTCTGGTGATCCTCTCAGGTGTTTAGTTGCTTCTGAGTCCCGTGACCTTTCTTTCTGGCATAGGAGACTTGGTTATATTGGATTTGACCATTTGACCTGAATTAGCGGCCACGATCTCATTCGTGGTCTGCCGAACCTCAAGATGGTCAAAGATCTAGTTTGTGCTACTTGCCGACACGGCAAGATGGTTGCCGCTTCTCACCCTCCGGTCACAGTGACTATGATCGATGCACCGGGACAGCTACTCCATATGGACACAATTGGACCAGCTCGAGTGCAGTCAGCAGGAGGGAAGTGGTATGTTCTTGTCGTGGTCAATGACTTCTCGAGGTACTCTTGGGTGTTTTTCTTAGCCTCGAAGGATGAGACGTTTACACATTTTCGAGGTCTTTTCAGTAGGCTTTCTGTTGAGCTCCCGGGTGCCTTACGAGCGATCCGCAGTGACAATGGCACGGAGTTAAAAAATTCCTACTTTGAGAGGTTTTGCGATGAGATAGATGTAGAGCACCAGTTCTTTTTTCCGTACGTCCCACAGCAGAATGGCGTTGCGGAGAGGAAGAACCGTACCTTGGTCGAGATGGCCAGGACGATGCTCAATGAGTACTCTACACCGCGGGGCTGAGGCTATAGCCACCGCGTGCCATGTTTCAAATCGAGTTTTTCTTCGAGCTCACTTGCACCGCACTTCTTATGAGTTGAGATATGGGCGAAAGCCCAGTGTATCTCATTTTCGTGTGTTTGGTTGCAAGTGCTTTATTCTGAAGTCTGGGAACCTAGACAAGTTCGAGTCACGTTCTTGTGACGGTATCTTTCTGGGTTACTCGACTTCTTTGCGGGCTTATCGGGTTTGGAACTGCGAGTCTAGTAAGATGGTAGAGACCTGTGAGGTGACCTTCGACGAGGCCAGTCCGGGGACTAGGCCCGATGTCTCAGGTTCTTTAGAGCAGTCCGAGGCCATCTTTGTGGATGATGAGGACGATGGAGATGAGGGTTGTCTACCCGATCCAGTCCCTCATCCACCCCTTGAGGTGCTTCTTCCACCGCACCACGAGGCAATCAGCCCATGCCTTCTGCCTCTTCTGGAGCTAGTGGCTCTATTCCTACTTCTTCAGCTCATGAGGTAGAGGCCACTTCTTCATCTCATCCAGGACTTCCTAGACATATCCAAAAAGACCATCCTTCTGAGCAGATTATTGGAGACCTCTTTGAGCGAGTCACTCGTTCAAAGTCTGGCATGTCGCATTTCTGTCTCCATTCTGCCTTTGTTGCCACCTTTGAGCCCAAGGATGTTAGTCATACTCTGTGTGACGAGTCTTGGGTCAATGCCATGCATGAGGAGCTAGAGAATTTCGAGAGAAACAAGGTCTGGTCTGTTGGACCGAAATGGCGACAGAGGAGGGGGGGTGAATGTCGACTTCAAAAAGTTCGTCCCCCTCAAGTACCGAAATAAAAATGATCTCCTCCGATAGCAACAAGTGCTATGAAAAGATTTAGGCTCAAACTCTCTGAAAAACACAGCTCAAAAGAACCAAAAAAGAACCTCAGAAAAACCAGGCCAAAACGGACTCAACACGGCCAAAAACTGAAGGCCGGTCTGACCGCCGCTAGGAGGCGGTTTGACCGCCCCTAATAGGCCGGTCTGACCGCCCCTCGGGAGCTGCAAGCTGAAACTTCTGCAATTTCAGACAGCTGACTGGAGACTTCACCCATTTAAGAAATTTGAGACTTGGCTCCAGAAATCTCAGTCCAGAACCACTAGACAACACCGTAAATAGTGAGGGGAGTCTAGGGAACCGAGGGAAACCAACTCAAGAGCAAGAAATTCAGATTGGCTCAAGAATTGAAAAACTACAGAGGCAACACAAAAACTCAAATTGCTCAATGGTCTTAAGTCCTTTGCTCATGAGGGTTTGCTGACAAGTGAGCAATAGCTAAAGGACTTCGCAGACCAGAAATAAGGCCACCTCTTGAAGGGGAACAAAATCTACCTCAAACCCTAGAACAGACAAAGACAAGAACAGAGAAGCACCAAAAGTGAAATATGAGATTAAACTTGATTTACTCTTGGGAAAAGTCGATCAAATGACCTTGAGGCATCATCCCATCATAGAGCAACCCATTTTGGCACTCCACAGCAAGAAACGAGCAAAAACTCAAAAACTCAAAAATCACACATAGGAAACATCGAAGGAAAAAAACCAACAGAGAGCCAGAGACTTGATCAAATTCAGCCAAAACCATCTCATATTGATATTGAGGAAAGGAGATACATGATTACAAAGGAGAAACAACTCACATCCTCTCTACCTCCCCATACATGCTTGAGTGGACATCAAACCATCCTCTCCCTCAAGAACACACACAAGAAGAAGCTACGAAGGGGACACACACAGAGGGAGGAGATAACACTCTGCTGCCCTCAACAACTCCTCACCAACTAAAGCCTAAACCCAAAACAAACTCTCAAAACTTCTTTTGACTCTAGCAAACCCTAACTCTCTCCCAAAGCCATGAGGGGGCATGCAGCCACTCCCTCCTTTATATAGCCCTTGGCTAACGGGTCTCCAACTCGTTACGCCTGCCAGATCCAACAGAACCCGCTCCCGCTTGTGCAGCCTCGCGAAATTACCATTTCGCCCCTCCTGCACCTTCTGGGAAGCTTCCGCGCTCCTTGTCGTCCAAACCTCGCAACCACCTCGAGTCTCTGCCGTCTTCGACACATCTCAATCATTCTGACCACGACACCACCCGTGTCTAGTCCGGTCCCCTCGTGTCTCGCCACGACTCCGCCTCGATGTCCTGCAGCCATCACAGACAAGAAAAACATCAAATAGCACCGCTCGATACATGTAAGCATAAATGCATTAATGAAACCACATTAAGCATGAAATATCCCAAACCTAACAAGTCAACATAATATGCATCCTAACCACTTTGACCAGGTTTGACCAAGTCCGACCGAGCCCGATTGCTCCACGCAATGTCAAGGTCCGAACCAACCAAATCAAACTCGACTTTTCTAAACCGATGTCAATTACTCATCACACACATGGGATGACCTCCACATGGTCTCTCATGGTCACTTGTTGAGCCCCCTCGAGCTCATAATGTCATTGGGACCAAGTGGGTGTTCAAGAACAAGCAGAGTGAGGATGGGGTTGTCATTCGGAACAAGGCTAGATTGGTAGCTAGGGTTCTCCCAGGTTGAGAGTCTAGATTTCGAGGAGACCTTTGCCCCTATAGCTAGATTGAGGCCATTAGAATCCTGCTTGCCTTTGCAGCTTCTAAGGGTTTCAAGCTTTACCAGATGGATGTTAAGAGTGCCTTCCTCAATGGCTTTATTGAGGAAGAAGTCTATGTCAGACAGCCTCCAGGTTTCGAGAACCCCAAATACCCACACCATGTCTTCAAGCTTTCTAAAGCGTTGTATGGACTTAAGCAGGCCCCTAGAGCTTGGTATGAGGGGCTTAAGTGCTATTTGTTGAGTCATGGTTTCGAGATGGGTAAGGTGGATAAGACTTTGTTCATTCGCCGGCATGGCACCGATCTCTTACTCGTCCAGATTTATGTGGACGACATCATCTTTGGCGGCTCCTCTCGTGCTCTCGTTTCCCAGTTCTCGGATGTCATGAGCACCGAGTTTGAGATGAGCATGATGGGTGAGTTGACCTTCTTCCTTGGCTTCCAGATCAAGCAAACTCAGGAGGGTACCTTCTTGCATCAAGGCAAGTACACTCGTGACCTCCTGAGACGCTTTGACATGAGTGATGGTAAGCCCGTGTCAACCCCCATGGCATCTTCCGCCACACGACCCAGATGAGGACGGTGAGCCAGTTGATCAGAAGGAGTATCGTAGCATGATTGGCTCTCTCTTGTACCTCACTGCCTCGAGACCGGACATACACTTTGCTGTGTGTCTATGTGCTCGCTTTCAGGCTTCTCCTCGCGTATCTCACCGCCAGGCGATGAAGCGCATTCTTCGATACCTTCGAGCTACCATTGACTATGGTATCTGGTACTCTTCCTCATCCTGTCTTTCCTTGAGAGCCTTTTTGGATGCAGACTTTGCTGGTTGTAGGATAGATAAGAAGAGCACTTCGGGCACCTGCCGGTTCATTGGCACTTCTCTCGTTTCCTGGTCTTCGAGGAAGCAGTCCGGTGTTGCACAATCCACCGCAGAGGCCGAGTACGTTGCTGCAGCCAGTTGCTGTAGCCAGGTGCTCTAAATGGTCTCGACTCTGCGGGACTTTGGGTTAGTTATCGACAGTGTTCCACTCTTTTGTGATAACACTTCTGCGATTAACATTGCTAAGAACCCAGTGCAGCATTCTCGAACCAAGCACATTGATATTCGCTATCACTTCCTTAGAGACCATGTAGAGAAGGGTGACATCGTGCTCCAGTTTGTGGAGAGTGACCACCAGTTGGCTGATATCTTTACCAAGCCTTTGGATAGCTCTAGGTTTCAGCTCTACGGGGAGAGCTTGGGGTGGTTTGTCCATATGGACTGTTGTGAGGGGGAGCTTTGTGCTTTACTGCTTTATTTTATTACTTATGCTCTTGCTCCTTTCTGTTACATTGCATTCGGGGTGCATTGGGGTAGTCCTTCTAGTATAGGTTAGAGTGGTCTTCTTGTCTAGCTGTTTAGACTTCTTGCTATTATCTTGTGATTCTAGGATGCTGCTTATTAGTTGTTTCTCTTCTCACTAGGTTGAGCTCATCCACTGCTTATAGGTTCTAGCGAGGGTCGGGCCACCCTCGGGTAGACAGGGTACGTGTTTGCTCCTTAGCGTGTTAGATGATCAGTTGATAGTCCTAGAGTCTCATGGGGTAGATGAGAGTCGGTCTGAGCCGTAGTATCCTCTATATCTTGTCTATGCTTTAAGGACTGCCCTTTCGGTTTTTCTTGCCAGCTTCTCGTATTTACTGCTTTGATTCAAGGGGAGTTCATTTGGGAACTTTTGGAGCTTAATATTGACTTAACTCAACTTGAACTAAAAGTTGCATCACATGTTGAGAGGGAGCTGGATTTTCTTGCATTTTCAGCATTTCTGCATTGTAATATAACTGCATGGAGCCTTGATTATTATCCATTTATGACATGTTTACAATGCTTTACGTCTTGCCATGATTTGTGCTTATTTGCTAGATTGATCATGACTTCATATGTGTAGACTAGCTTTTGTCATGATAAGTTAATTAAACTTGCTCGAATTGAACTAAAACTTGTCATGTTAGTACTCGAGACTAGTCTTTCTTGAGTTATCCTTTTATGATTCATGCCATATCAAATAGGCTGAGTTGAGCGTTGAATCTCTATTGAGCTTTAGATTGAGCTATGTTAGTTCTTGATGATGCATAAGTTAGTACAATTTTTATGAAAGCAAAAAAGATCTCTTTTGTGCGAAAAAACTGATCTCACCAACTCTTTCTCATGAGACGGCTTGCCATTGCACTAGGCATGAACTCAGGGGGAGTTTTGGATGACCAAGATCATCTTCTTAAGCTTTGTGCTTGGAGTGGTCGCATAAGGCTTGAGATCTAACACATGACTAAACAAAAATCTTAGTTGAAAACAATCATGAGTTTCTCAAAGTAAAAATATGTCATTTGTGCTCAATTTGCTAAAATCTCAAAGGTTACAAGTACTTAAACAAATGTTTCACTCTTGAGCTTGTAGCACTCTAATATGACTCAATACTAGCTTCTTGGTTCCGCTTAGCTTATTGACATGGCTTGCATCATCCTTGGATACCTCTAGCTAGACTTTGATCATGGATGACTTGACATGCTCACAAATTGCACTAAATTTCAGATTGTCATCTATTTGGTTTAGCTGGCTTATATATATCCTGTCATGATTTAGATAGCATTCTATTGAGTTATGGCTTGATGTAATACTTAATGGTCATTTTGGATAATTCTCATGGCTCTAAATGCTTAGAATAATCAAACTTCAGCCATTTCATCCTTTTCCATGACTTGTCCTCTTCCTTATATCCTTGATGTGTTTATTGCCAAAAGGGGGAGAATAGTGGTAGAAAAAGCCATTTCGGGAGCTTTGAGGAAAACATCTCTTTCTTGTGCTCCTTGTGTCGACATGGTCATTAGCTTCATTTTCTTCCTTTGGACCATGTTGGACTCTTCAAAACAAACTCAACTTCAAGCTTTTTCTGGGTTTGTCAATATACTCATCAAGGGGGAGATTGAGAGACCATGTGGTTATGACCCCATGTGTGTGATGAGTAATTGACATTGGTTTAGGGAAGTCGAGTTTGATTTGGTTGGTTCGGACCTTGACGTTGCGTGGTGCAACCGGGCTCGGTCGGACTTGGTCAAACTTGGTCGTATGGGATTAGGGTGCATATTCCGATGATTCGACAGGTTTAGACTTCATCATGGGTAAGTATGATGTTTTTATGCTACTTATGCTTTCATGTGTCGAGCGGTGCTATTTAATGTGTTTCTTGTTTGTGATGGCTGCAGGACGTCGAGACGGAGTCGTGGCGAGGCACGGAGGACCGGACTAGGCGCAAGTGGTGCCGAGGTCAGAACGGTCGAGGTGTGCCGAAGACGGCGTGAACTCGAGGTGGTTGCGAGTCGTGGACGACAAGGAGCACAGAAGCTTCTCGGAAGGTGCAGGAGGGGCGAAATGGTAATTTCGCGAGGCTGCACAAGCGGGAGCGGGCTCCGTTCGGGTTTAGCGGACGTAATAGGATGGAGACCCGTTAGCCAAAGGCTATATAAGGAGGAGGTGCCTCCTTGTGGCTGCAGAGACACTCCAAGGGTTTCTAGGGTTTGCTTTAGTCAAAATGAGCTTTAGACGGTTGTTTTGGCTTTAGGGCTTTAGTTGTTGAGAGTGGGTGGAGGAGAGGCAGAGGTGTGTCTGTGCTCTGTCCCCCTTCGATGTGTTCTTGAGTGGCTCTCTCCTCTCCAAGCATGTAGTGGGTGAGTTCTTGTGTTTGGGAGAGGGAGAGAATGGATTGAGACTCTTGTAATCATTCCTCTTGTTCTAATGTCCATGCGTATGGGGACTCCTATGTAATCCTTGTTTGGTTGGAATGAAATTTCAGAAGTGTTTCTCTCGTGCTCCTGTCTGTTCTTCGTTCTCTTCTTAGCTTGATTTTTTGACTTTTTGAGTTTTGAGTTCTTTCTTGCTGGGAAGGCCCAAAATGGATTGCTCTATATTGGGATGATGTCTCAAGATCATTTGATCAGTTAAAATCCCAAGAGCCCATCTTTGATTTCAGTTTTTGGTCTTTGGCCTTCTCTGTTCTTGCTTCTCCTTCTAGGGTTTTGGTGAGAATCGTGATTCCCTTCATGAGATGGCATGAAACTTGGCATGTGGAGTCCAGAGGCTATTAATTAGCTATCCTCAAAGTTTCATGGCCAAAGGATCAAAGGTTGGGGAGTAATTTGGGTTTTGGCTCGGTTCTTACAAGATTTCAGATTTTTACCCAAATCTGATATTCTTGTTTCTTGGTGTGGTTTCTTTGTTTCCCAAAGCCCCCTTGCTATTTAGTATGTTGTAGTAATGCTTTGGGTCAAAAAGAATGAAAGAAAACCACCATTTGCCTTGATTTTCGAAGATCTGAAGTTATACCCAAATTTCAGATTTTCAGTTTTGCTCTCGGGTCACCTGGAACAGGGAAGCAGTCAGACCGGCTTCTAAGAAGCGGTCAAACTGGCTTGAGCTGGGCGGTCGACCGCCCACCAAAGCGGTCGACCGCCAAGGTGGCGGTCGACCGCCCACCAGCGATCGACCGCCACCCGATTGCGATTAGACCGCCCAGCCCATTTAAGTCATCCCGGTCTCTGTGTTTTGTGATTTTTCTCTTGTTTTTTTTGGTGTTGTTCTCAGTAAGTATAGGGTTCCAGAGATCTTTTGAACTCCTCTTCATAGCTTTTGGGAAGGAGATTCATTCGAGGGGTCGTTTTAGAAGTCGACATTCAACCCCCCTCTGTCGCCATTTCGGTCCAATAGTTTGTAATCTTGTGCTAAATTTACTTTCTAGCAATTCATATTCAAGCATTTATATTCATTGAATTGATTAGAATACTTGTCTTCATAGGATTGCTTATCTTATTTTAGAATTATATCATTGGTGCACTTTGTCGAACTTAAATGTTTTTGGCCTTACTTGTGAAAACTAAATTGTTTACGCTTCCGCATCATAAATTTGGTAGTAGCATAAAAGAATTTTTAAAACCACCTATTCACCCCCCTCTAGCCAGCCTCCTCGATTTTACAATAGCATGGACCTAGTTGATGAACTTGCGGTAATTAAGCTTCTTGGACTTCATATCACAAGCTTTAGGATGCCTCTGAAAGTCCTTCTACTGCTTGCCCTTCAGCTTGGGCCACTTGACTTGAATGTGGTTTGGCTTACCACACTTAAAGCAAGTGACATGGCTACTCCTTCTCTTATTCCTCATCTTGTTGTATGCTCTCATGAATTTTATAGATAGGAGAGCTAAGTTATCCTCAAGAATCTTCTCTAGCTGCTCATCGCTCAAAGAATGCAAAGCTAATAATAAAAATACAAAAGAGCCAAAATCCAAAGAACTTGAAGAATTGCTCTGAGTAGGGTCAATCACAAGAGCCATCGACTCTATCTTGGGAAGATGCGAGATAAAGTCAATCTCATGTGTCTTCAACCTCGAGTAGAATTTATTCATGTTAAGCTCACTCATGATAGTGTTGTTATTGATGGAAGTAATCTTCATTCTCTAAACCTTCACATCAATTGTACCCAAATCTGGCGTGCATTATCAGAATCACAAAATATGAATCCAACAACATGAAGATCATGAAGAATCTTGTTGTACATTCCCCATAACTCATACAAGGATTCATCAAGTTTTTGTTCGATCTTTGAATATTCTTTCTTTAGTTGATTTTATCTCACTTCCTTGATCGTGATAGAGCCATCATGATAGTCAGTGAGGGTCTTCTGGATCTTATGAGTAGACCTCAAGTGAGCAACTCGCTAAACTCAGATCGACTAAGCTCTTGAATAAGAAAACTACAAGCCTTGTTGTTTGCCTCTACATCTAGTGTAACCTGATTATCGACCAGCACAACATAAGAAATCTTGAACTTAATCCAAATTATGTATCCTTCCGTCTCTATGTAGGATTGCATATGCGCCTTCCAATAAGAAAAATCAACTTCATTGAAATTGGGTGGCTTGGTTGAATACTTGTCTGATGCCATGGCTTTGATACCACTTGAAGGACCAAAGATGGTGAATAGAGGGGTGAATAGGAGCCACACTGGAAATAGTTTCTCTAAAATATTTTGCCTTGAGATTGTTAGCGTTTTTCACTCCAATAGCTATAATAAGCTATGAAGATTAGAGCCTAAGCACTTAGAGAAAACCCCAAGAAAAATTTAACCAAACAGGACTTGACACCTTAGAGCGGTACTATCTTTCCCACAGATCAGTACAGGAAATTCAGCCCGAACAAGATGAAAAAACCACACAACATTAACAAGGAAGGTTCAAATGATTTGAAACTTTGCACACAGCATGCTTAATATCTTATGAACCTATTCCAACCAAGGATCACAATAATCTATGTCAAAGTTCAGACCTTTTTTAAAAACAAGCAAAATTATATGAAAACTGAGCAAAAACCAAGGGGATCACAAGAATATGACTTGCTCATGGATGGAGAATAGCCAAGATGGATCTAGATGTGTTTCCACATATCACAGCAAGCAAGAACACTAAGGGAATCGAGGCAAAAATAACTGGATCACGAGAACTCTCGGAGAGGTAAAATCTAAGCAAAACCTAGCAACTTCATGAACTTGTCAAACTTGATGCCTAAATGGATAGGGATTGATTTCCATGAAACATCTCCATCACTTATTCATCTTTGGCATACAGTAAGATCAAGAGGGGGAGAGAATATCAAAACTAACAAATTAAGAGCAAATCAACCAAAACATGAGGGATGCAAGAGAGAGAACAAAGTTGATCTATCACTACTTGAGGATGAAGGTTTTATAGCTACTCCACTTGGAGGACAAAAGAGCACACCACAGTACTCACGCTTCTCAAACCCTAACCGTAGAACACTTAGCTTCAATGAGTAAAGGTAGGATGGTTGGATTGTTAACTAGCAAGTCTCTATTCTAACCCATTAAATAGACAAGGCAACTAGCCCCATCTAACTCTAATGGATACTATACACTTAATATAAATGGGGAAACCCTGTTAACCCGACACAACATGAGTTTTACCCACACACTACATTTATGCATGCTTTTCAAAACACATAAACTCGAATCTGCTAATTCTTTAGCCTTTGATCCAACTTGATCTTAACAGCTTCTCCTTAACCTAAATAGCTATTCCAAGTGCTGCTCAAGCACTACGGTTTTTATCCAAAATAGTTTCTGGTATTTTGGTCACCTTACCAAAATACCCTTTCTTGATCCAGTCTTCATCTTCCTTTGCAGTCAATCACTATGCTCGCCACATGTAGGTGCACAACTGGCTTGTCACACGTTGGCAACTATCTCCCATTCTAGTTCCACCAGACCATGCCTCATTGGATTAACCAAGCCACATAGTACAACTCATCACTCGAACTTCCCTTCAACATTTTCCGCTTTCCTCGTGCCATGCTTAAGCTCAGCCATCTCACCCCGTATTTTTTTATCATTCTAGGCCTCGGCTCCTCTATGGGCATAGCCCCGATCCTCGTCGTTGACCATAGTTGACCCCAAGCATCCCTGTATATTCAAAGACAAAGAAATTATTTTCAGGTACAATTTCTTCGTAACATAACACACATTAGGTAAAACATGCATCATGCAATATTAATGCACTAATCAAACACAATTCAAATAATCCAAAAATAAATCCCCAAAATCCAAGAAATTTTCATCTGGGCCGGTCTGATCACCCACGACAAGCCGGTACTACCACTCCCTCAACTGGATCTTACTGGAAAATAGCAACCCGCAAGTAACTCACGGTACTACCAGTCAATTGTATGACCTTTGCAGTCATACCGCTCCTAGTAGTCTGACCACCACGGTCACACTACCTACCGGTCTGATCGGCATCTACCTAGTGGTCAGACCGGTTTGCCTGAAATTTTCTGAAACCAATCCAAATAAAATATAATCTTAGCGAAGTTAAATATCTACTTTATAAACTTGCAATGATTCATCGCAATATTATCTTAGCAAAGTTAAATACCTACTTTACAAAACTTGCAATGATTCATCACAATATCATTTTAGACCTTCTCACATGATCCTTCAAGTGGCTTAGGGATATTGGCAATGAGCACTTCAGCAGGCATGCCTTCTCTCCAAAGTGGAAGACAGACATGGTTGTGAACTACCTCACTGAGGTATTCAACAAATACATAATATATTCTAGGGACAAGCCCATAGTTACACAATGTGTCAGTACATATGAGGAAGGTAATGACAAGGACAAGAGGAATGGCGCTGCTAAAGAGTGGGAGATAACTCCAGTCATGGCAGTGAAACTAGAGGTGGAGAAAAGGGACGCCTGGTACTATATGACTTATCAGGCTGGTTTCCACTTGTGGGAAGTGCGTAGTTCTGATAGGGCATATGAAGTGTGGATATTAACACAATGAAATGTGAATGCAACAAGTGGCAGTGAGTGCCATCTACCAAGCAAAACAAGTACTTGAGCAGTATGTTGATGCATACTTCAAGAAGGATGCATACTTGAGGACATACTCCCCCATTGTGTACACGATGCATGGTGAGCATGGATGGACAAAAACAAACTCTGTTGACATTGATCCCCCAAATATTTCGCAAGCAAGCATGCATGCCCAAGAAAAGCAGGAGAGGCCCTAAGGAGGGACCAAGGACAAAGGGAGGGCAAGGATGAATATAGTTACTTATGTGAACTATCGATGAAACAAACACACTGACAGAACTTGTGGAAAGAAGTTGAGACCTAATCTTTAGTGCAGGTTGGACAACCTGAGGGTAAGTTATCACTTTCCATGTTGCCACTGTTCCATCAGATTTTATTTTGATGTTAATTTCATAAAATGTAATGCAGGGCAAGAACAGGAAACAACCAATGCCAAGCCGAGCCACCACCACAGGCAGGGGAAGGATTGGCTCTCAGGCTATTGATGTGAATGATATACAACAAGTTTTTTTTGTTTTACTTTGACAAGTACCTCTTTTGGGTAATTCAAATGTGCAAAACATAGTTAGAAGGTGGTAAAGGTTTATATTTTGGACAGGTCAGAAGTTAAGTCTCATGTTTATATTTTGGTCAGGTCAGAAGTTAGTCTCTAAGTTTATATTTTGGACATCAGAAACACAGCGCAAGATTCGTATTTACAGTTTATGTAATAGTCTACTATTTAGTCTAAAATGGAGTGTGAACTCTTTTGGACAAGTGATGTAACTAGTAAAAAATCCTCCACTGTTCAGTGTTTTCAGATCGTATATGTTCAATTGGTCATCTCTCTAGTTGATTTATACATTCCAGTCACATAGGGTTGAATATCGACATGCTTCTGTAGGATCGGAAACGGCAATAGAGGGGGGTGAGTGGTGTCTTTTTAAAATCGCCCCCAAGTATCCACAAGATCTTCTTCTCCAATAGCTATGGAAGCTATGAAGAAGGAGAATAGAAGCTCTCTGGCATCCAAAGAAAATCGGCAAACAAATCAATAACATGAAGCAAAGATAGATATATGACTGCATGATTGCCGAGCTTCTCAGGAGAATTAAGCAAGACCTCAATCCAACAACAAGATGATCAAAGTGAGAAGAAGTTGCAGACAAGAATCATGATGAGGACATCCCAGCTCAGCATGTTCCATCACATATCAACTATTCACCATCAAGCATAAAGGATACAAATCAAGGTCCACTTACACGAAGTCGTGCCAAGAAAATACAAGAACAGGTGAATTCATTCCTAGCTGATTTTGATTTCAACATATCTCAGGATGTTATACTACCTAAATGTTCTACATTGATGTTACTTAGGTTTACACATGAAGCGGAGGAAGCTACTTGGCATGAGGAACAAATACAATGCTACGATCAGACCACCTGGCTGACAGCACCTACAGCCACAAAGAAGCAACCATAACTTTTGTTTTCCGAAGGCTCTGGGGGTCCATGAGTACTTGATGGAAAGCTTATCAAGTCTAGTTTCCAATGCAACAAACCCCACATCATTTGGACTTTCCAATAAGAAGTTATGATCGAATTAGTGGAGACTGCTCAGAAGGCTAACAGTCACGCGAGACCTCCTCGGGAATTCATCTCGTGGAGACCTTTCACCTAGCCTACCTTCAGAAATTCCAATTCCTTTTCACACTCAACTAGGAGGGTTGTTCCTAGTATAAATACCCCTTGTATCTAAACAATTGGCAGCTTTGAATCATTTGATAAACCATAGTTTTGCAGCCGAGCTGCTAAGTGTCTTACTCACACCATTGTTCTTCCTTGTTCTTCTTGGACTCGTGAAGAGATCCCTTTGGGATCCCCTAATTCGTGCTCTAGGCTTTCGGGCCTTTGTGTGGGTTAGTCCCGGATTGTGGTTCTGCGGTCGTTCGAGATCGAGTCGAAGTCCTCAAGGTTTCGGTGTCTCTCTCCCGTCGTTTGGTCGCATCCAACCTTGGCAGGTATAAAGCTAGTTACCCGCTGTTCGCAGCAAGTTATCCTCGGTTCTTCGACCTCTCGCCGTGAAGATCGGGCCATCCCAAGGAGGTTCCTACCATTTGGTATCGAGCAAGGTTGTCACGATAGGTCTTACCATCATATGTTATTGTTTTGTTCATCTCCTAGAGTCCACTGAAAAGCCACAAAAAAATCCCATAGCCTTTTCACTGCATCTTGTTACCTTTGTGTCGTTGTGTTCATCAAGTTGCTAGTCACCATCTTTACTTATATAGTGTTTTGTTTATTTGTTATCCGCACTCTGTTAGTGTCAAAAAATAAAAAGAGAAGAAAGAAAGAGTCAAAAAAGAGAAGAGAAAAGAAGTGAAAAGTAGGGCTGTGTTATGGATTACAAAACTGAAAATTTCAGTTCTGCATACTCAAGTTTGTGGTGTTCTTAACAGCAACGTTTACATATCTTTTGAACGGTTTACGCCACTTGGTTACAGATCGCAGCCTTCCTTGAACAGCCACCTATAGCTCCACAAAAATCTGAAAACCGGACCTCTCGACTCGTAAACCTTTCAACCGCTTAACCACAGCTGGGTTACTATCACTTTTTGCGCACTCACGGTCCTAGAGAACGAGCAAGAGCTTTGATAAGTAAGAGGTGAGGTTGTGTGATTCCACAAATATTATCTATTCCACTTTCTCTTTGCTAACATGGCAGGTTCCAACTCAAGTGTACATGGGGAAAATCATGAAGGAGATGAACAACCAGTCACACGAGTGAGATGCAACAATTACGTGAACTGGTTCAGGCCATGGGACGATGCTCAATGAACGCCTTCCGTCGCTGGTGGTGGGGTCTACATCAACCTAACCTGCTGCTGATCATGGTGAAGCCGCCGATGAGAACTCGGTGGGAGCTGCTGCTAATGACGACTTCCACGGCCGGCAAGATCTTGGTCGGGGTGATGGACGAGGCGGTGCTCATCGTGGCGCGGCGCAGCTGCACATATTCTGCAGCACGGGAGGTGCTCATGGTCGGGCTTTTGGCCACCGTGTGTGCGCTTTCATGATGAAGAAGACCATAATGATGATGACCATGATGAGGAATTTGATGATAATGAGAATCTATTTGCTGATGGTGGGCGATATGGACATCGAGATCATCGTCGAGATGCTATCCATAGAGATAGAAGACAGCCCCATGGTCGCCGTGCTAGGGATGATGCGGATAACATTGCTCGAGTCAAGTGAGTGTCCCTAAGTTTACGGGAAAAGAAGAACCTGATGCATATCTTGAGTGGGAGGAGCAATGTGATCAGATTTTTGAGTGCATAATCTGTCCAACCAGAGGTGTGTAAACCTTGCTTCAGTTGAGTTTTCTGGTTATGCCCTCACTTGGTGGAATCAAATACAAGAGAATCAGCTTGTGTTGGGACGTGAGCATATTGATACATGGGCTGAAATGAAGCGTGCCATGAGAAGGCGCTTTGTTCCTTCGAGCTATAATCGTGACCTTCACAATAGGTTGCAAACATTGAGACAAGGTTCTAGGTCGGTTGATGAATATTATAAGGAGATGGAACTACTCATGGTTCGTACTGGGATTAGAGAAGATGGTGAATCAAAATGGCAAGATTTTTGCGTGGTCTTAATGAAGAAATTTCAAGTTTTGTTGAGATGTTTCCATATCATAATCTGCAAGATCTTGTGGATCAAGCAATGCGTACGGAGAAGAAGATTCAACGAGAGGGACATAGACGTTCTTCTGGGAGCCGTTTCACTTCAGCTCCATGGCGTCGGCAGCAGCCCAAGACTTCTATTGTTGGTGATCGATCTCAAGGCATTGCCGCGGTCTTCACCATCTACTGCTGCTGCAAAGTCTACACTCTCTTCGGCCTCTTCACCTACTGCGCAACAACAAAAATCAACACCTGCTGCCCGCACAGCAGCATCCTCTGCCGCCGGCTGCAGCATCATCTTCACATAGCCGAGAGATTGTATGTCACAAATGCAAAGGCCGAGGACATGTCGCTGCTGAATGTCCTAGTAGAAGAACCATGTTTGTGAATGAGCTAGGCGAGTGGGAATCTGAAAGTGAGCAAGAAGAAGATGGCATACAAGAAGAAACAGTGGGCAATGATGGGAGTGAGATCCAACCCGACGAAGGTGATAATAATTGCTTTATTTCTCTTCGAGTGCTTAGTGTTACTGCTGAAAAAGAAGAGAATGGACAGCGACACAATCTCTTCCATACTCGAGGCATGATCAAGGACAAGTTGTGTAGAATTATTGTTGATAATGGCAGCTGCAACAATATTGCAAGTCAAGAATTGGTTGAGCGAATGGGGTTAAAACAGCGGCGCCATCCTACTCCATACAAGATGCAATGGCTTAATGATTGTGGTACGCTACGTGTAAACCATGTTGTGACAGTTCCTTTCTCTATTGGGAAGTATAATGATCATGTGGAGTGTGATGTGGTGCCTATGCAAGCATGCCAACTGCTGCTAGGAAGACCATGGTTATATGATCGTGATGTTCAGATTTTTGGTCGAACCAACAAGTTATCTCTCATGTACAAAGGAGAGCGAATCACTTTACTTCCTTTGACACCGGAGGAGATATTGAAGGATGATGTAAAAAGAAAACAGCGAGAGAGTGAGAACCACTTACGAGTGACCCACAAACATAGTGAGGTAGTGAATCCAAAGCCAAATAAAACTCCACAGCTACAAAGAACCAAGCCAATGGGAAAAGAGGGATTAGTCATGATGGCTAGGAAAGGGGATTTAAAAGAATTGAGTGAACCCAATGCCATGTTCTTTGTACTCCTGTACAAGGACAATTTTCTTTCCACTAACAACTTACCCTCTATATTGCCAAGTGTTGTTTATGATGTGTTGCAGGAATATAAGGATGTATTCCCGGATGAAGTACCACCAGGGCTGCCACCTAAGAGAGGAATCGAACATCAAATCGACCTTGTCCCTGGTGCCCCACTTCCAAACCGAGCCCCGTATCGCACCAACCCGGAGGAAACAAAGGAAATTCAGCGCCAAGTTCAAGAGTTGATCGAGAAAGGGTATGTAAAGAAAGTCTTTCACCATGTGTTGTCCCTGTTATTTTAGTTCCAAAAAGATGGCTCATGGAGAATGTGTGTTGATTGCCGAGCTATCAATAACATAACAATAAGATATAGACATCCAATACCTAGACTGGATGACATGCTTGATGAGCTTAGTGGTGCTATCATTTTCACAAAAATTGACTTGAGAAGTGGCTATCACCAAATCCGAATGAGAGAGGAGATGAGTGGAAAACTGCTTTCAAAACCAAATTTGGGTTGTATGAATGGTTGGTGATGCCGTTTGGATTGACAAATGCACCAAGTACTTTCATGAGATTGATGAATCATGTGCTTAGAGCTTTTATTGGCAAATTTGTTGTTGTTTACTTGATGATATCTTAATTTACAGCAAGTCTCTTGAAGAACATATTGAACATCTAGCAAGTGTGCTATGTGTTTTGAGAAAGGAATGCTTGTATGCTAACCTTGCCAAGTGCACCTTTGCACCGACAAGGTAGTCTTTCTTGGTTTTGTTGTTTCAGGTCAAGGTGTCGAAGTTGATGAAGAAAAGATAAAAGCTATTCGTGAATGGTTGCCTCCACGAATGTGAGCCAAGTGCGCGATTTCCTTGGACTTGCAGGTTTCTATCGTCGGTTTGTGAAAGACTTCAGTACCATTGCTGCACCCATCAATGAATTAACAAAGAAAGATGTGCTATTCCATTGGGGTGAGGCACAAGAGAAGGCATTTGAGGATCTGAAAATGAAGTTGACAACTGCACCACTCCTTGCACTTCCGACTTTGGTAAGACCTTTGAAATTGAATGTGACGCAAGTGGTGTGGGGATTGGTGGCGTGCTCATGCAAGAAGGTATGCCTATTGCATATTTCAGTGAAAAGCTAAGTGGTCCAATTCTAAATTACTCCGTTTATGATAAAGAATTATATGCTCTTGTAAGAAGTTTGGAAACTTGGCAACATTATCTCTTGCCCAAAGAATTTGTGATACACTCCGACCATGAATCCTTGAAACATCTTAAGGGCCAACTAAAACTAAACCGAAGACATGCTAAGTGGAGTGAATTCATTGAGTCTTTTCCTTACATTGTTAAGTACAAAAAAGGGAAGGATAATGTTGTAGCTGATGCTTTGTCTAGACGCCATGCTTTGCTTTATCAGCTTGATGCTAAAATTCTTGGATTAGAAAATGTGAAAGATTTGTATATTGCTGATCCTTATTTTGCTGAACCATATTCCAAATGTAATGATGGAAAGGGCTGGGAAAAGTTTCATTTACATGATGGATTTTGTTTGGGCTAACAAACTTTGTATTCCGAATGTTCTGTTCGTCTCATGCTTGTGCAGGAAGCTCATGCCGGTGGGCTTATGGGTCATTTTGGTGCTAAAAAGACGGAACAAGTGTTGGTTGATCACTTCTTTTGGCCGAAGATGCGACGCGATGTGGAGAGATATGTCATGCGCTGCGAAACATGCCACAAAGCTAAGTCCCGTTTGAACCCTCATGGCTTGTACACCCCTCTACCTATTCCTAGTGTACCTTGGGAAGACATTTCAATGGATTTTGTTCTTGGTTTACCTCGAACTAAGAGGGGGAGGGATTCCATCTTTGTTGTGGTTGATAGATTTAGCAAGATGGCTCATTTCATTCCCTGTCATAAGAGCGATGATGCTTCATATATTGCTGAATTATTTTTCAGGGAAATTGTAAGACTTCATGGCATGCCGCGGACCATTGTTTCAGATCGTGACACCAAGTTTTTGAGCTACTTTTGGAAGACCTTATGGGGAAAACTTGGGACAAAATTGCTGTTCTCTACGACATGCCATCCACAAACTGATGGTCAAACTGAAGTTGTGAACCGAACATTGTCGACACTGCTGCGAGCTGTTCTCAAGAAAAATTTGAAATTATGGGAGGAAAGCTTGCCTCATGTGGAGTTTGCATACAACAGGGCAGTACACTCGACCACTAAGTTTTGTCCATTTGAGATTGTATATGGTTTCAAACCTACTGCTCCTATCGATCTTTTGCCTTTGCCTATGCAGGAACGTGTAAATTTTGATGCAAGCAAACGTGCAGAATTTGTCAAGAAGCTTCATGATCGAGCAAAAGAAAACATAGAAAAGATGACCAAGATGTACATGAAACGTGCCAACAAGGGACGTAAGAAGATGTTATTTGAACAAGGAGACTTAGTTTGGGTGCATTTGCGCAAGGACCGTTTCCCTGAACAACGCAAGTGCAAGCTGAGCCACGTGCCGATGGTCCTTCAAAGTGCTCCGCAAGATCAATGACAATGCATATGAAATTGAACTTCCAAGTACGTATGGTGTAAGCTCAACCTTCAATGTCTCCGATCTGTCTCCATTCTTTGGACCAGAAGAGTCGAGGGCGACTCCTTTTCAAGAGGGGAGGATGATGAGGACATCCCAGCTCAGCATGTTCCATCACATATCAACTATTCACCATCAAGCATAAAGGATACAAATCAAGGTCCACTTACACGAAGTCGTGCCAAGAAAATACAAGAACAGGTGAATTCATTCCTAGCTGATTTTGATTTCAACATATCTCAGGATGTTATACTACCTAAATGTTCTACATTGATGTTACTTAGGTTTACACATGAAGCGGAGGAAGCTACTTGGCATGAGGAACAAATACAATGCTACGATCAGACCACCTGGCTGACAGCACCTACAGCCACAAAGAAGCAACCATAACTTTTGTTTTCCGAAGGCTCTGGGGGTCCATGAGTACTTTATGGAAAGCTTATCAAGTCTAGTTTCCAATGCAACAAACCCCACATCATTTGGACTTTCCAATAAGAAGTTATGATCGAATTAGTGGAGACTGCTCAGAAGGCTAACAGTCACGCGAGACCTCCTCGGGAATTCATCTCGTGGAGACCTTTCACCTAGCCTACCTTCAGAAATTCCAATTCCTTTTCACACTCAACTAGGAGGGTTGTTCCTAGTATAAATACCCCTTGTATCTAAACAATTGGCAGCTTTGAATCATTTGATAAACCATAGTTTTGCAGCCGAGCTGCTAAGTGTCTTACTCACACCATTGTTCTTCCTTGTTCTTCTTGGACTCGTGAAGAGATCCCTTTGGGATCCCCTAATTCGTGCTCTAGGCTTTTGGGCCTTTTGTGTGGGTTAGTCCCGGATTGTGGTTCTGCGGTCGTTCGGAGATCGAGTCGAAGTCCTCAAGGTTTCGGTGTCTCTCTCCCCGTCGTTTGGTCGCATCCAACCTTGGCAGGTATAAAGCTAGTTACCCGCTGTTCGCAGCAAGTTATCCTCGGTTCTTCGACCTACTGTCGTGAAGATCGGGCCATCCCAAGGAGGTTCCTACCAAATCAAAAGAAAGCAGAGAAAAATGAAATTGTCGAGAGGAGAACAGCAGGCAACAAATACTGAAAATAGACTGAACTGAAAGCTGCTAGCTGGCCGAGATTTCTGCACCATTTGGCTGAAAACAAACAGTTGAACTGAAAGCTGCTAGCTGGCCGACAAGGAAAGCAGTCAGGAGAGCAAAGACTGCTGCCTGAAAACTGAAGCAGTAAATGCTTAAGCTACAGCCAAAAGACTTGAAAAATACAGGCTGCATATGAGAAACAGAGCAATGAGACAGTAGACCAAAATAGCCAAAAACACAAAAGCTGCAGAGAAAACATGACTGAAATCTGCACACAGAGAGCAGCCGAAACTTGAGAGGGTGAAATACTGCAGTTAACCGAAATACACCGCAAAGGGCACTTCTTTTCTCGGGTCAGTTTCTGGCCAACAGGAACACACACTGTAACTGAAAAATGAGCAAGAAGTTGACTGAAAAAAGCTGAAAATAGCAGGGGACTGTATTGCTGAAAATGCAGATTCTAGTGCAGACTGAAAATCGGAAGCAGCAAGAACTAACAGGGCTGATAACTGAAGAACTGCTACCGAAACAGTAAATACTGCAACAAACTGAAAATCAGAGAAATACATGAGTATTTGGCTCTCTTCTCAAGTCAATGTTTCAGGCCTACAGCCTAAACATGTCATTGACCTCAAGGAGAATAAAGTGCAGTCCAAGAACAAAAGAAAACAAGAAACTCTTGATTTTGCCAAGAGAAGGTCACAGAGAAGACAAAAACCAAATTACTTGAGACTTTCATATCCATTGATCTTGAGACTTTAAATCTTAACAATAAAGGACCTCACAAAGAGATAAGACATAAATCTGAAGCTAACCTTCTCCCAAACCAATGAGGGCAAGACTCCCCTGCCATCAAACCTTAGAAATGCAAAACAGAGGAAGCAAAGAGTCAGAGGGGAAACTGAAACTACGAACTTTGCTTTTGGGAATAAATTAACCAAAGGGCTTTGAGGCAGATCCCAGTTCACAGCAAGCTCATTTTGTAGTTTCTTGAACATAATTTCAGCTCAAACTCAAGAAACCAGAAAAGAAACTAAAGCAGAGAAGGAGAGGAAACTCAAACACTGAGATTGAAAACAAGAATCAATATCACCTCAAACACAAGATTTCTCATATTGAATCAGAGACATGAGCAATTACAAAAGGGTTCATCTCACAACCATCTCACTACATGCTTGCTCAACATGGGATGAACACACGCGTACACACTGAGCTCAACAGAGAACACACCACTACTTGCCTTGCTTCCTGTCGAGCTACAGCACTCCCCCTTCTCTAAATAAATGAGCTCACCTCCTCAAAGAAGAAATTCAAGAAGTGGCAGCCCACATCCACTACTTGACTCTTACACACACAAAAGGTAAGAAGTCAAACTATCTCACAACACAAGAAATGGAGGGAACCAGCCACTCCACTCAGGCTTGAGTCAATTCTCCAAATTGCCCCTCAAGCACCTTCCCGGAAGCTTCCCGCAACCGGTACCCTGACCGTCTGGACCTCGACTCCTCCCTGAGTCTAGCCCCGGTCCGCTCCGCTGCACACAATCGTACTCGGCATCCTGACCGTCTGGACCTCA
Source organism: Dendrocalamus sinicus (assembly GCA_036346575.1). Classification (NCBI taxonomy): domain Eukaryota; kingdom Viridiplantae; phylum Streptophyta; class Magnoliopsida; order Poales; family Poaceae; genus Dendrocalamus; species Dendrocalamus sinicus. The sequence goes on from CM070658.1 coordinate 3,893,087, forward strand.
GCTCCTCCCTAAGCCTAGTCCTGGTCCATCTCGTCGATGTCCGTCGTGTCCACCTCCAGCAGCTCCAGTTCCTCATCTCCCGGCTCGCAACCACCTCAGCAGCCTCGATCATCTTCGACGTCTCCGACCGTCTGGACCTCAACACCTCCTGTGCCTAGTCCCAGTCCTCCCACGCCTCGCCATGACGTAGCTCTGAAGTCCTGCAGGCACACAGACAAGCAAACCGTCAAATAGCACCGCTCGAAACAATATAACCAACATTAGCATCAAAAGAAGGTACTTAAGCATGGAATACCCAAATCGACCGAACGAGAAAAAGAACAGGCGTCCCAAGCACGTCCGACCGCGTTCGACCAAGTCCAACCGAACTAGACTGCGCCATGCACCGACTTGGCGCGAACCAACCAAATGAAACTCAAACTTTCCAGAGCACGAGTCAATTACTCATCACAAATGTGGGGACACCTCCACATGGTCTCTCAGCTTCAAGCATAGGTTGTCTGGAACTGTTCTTTTGAAAAGCATGAGTTCGTTCCTGATATTGTTCCTTTGCATTCCTGATACTAATCCTTTGCATTACTTATACTTTTTTTTGCAAAGCACAAGTTCAAAAACGACAATCACACTGGAACTTAAAAACAATTAAATTGAGGTTAAACATAGCACATGTTCGCAAGTTCTTGCATGCATCACCATCGTAGCAACAAAGTGTTGAAACTAATACTACCTGCATACATCCATCCACCCCAAAAGCAAGCTCAAATACCTTACATCATCTTAGAACTTGTTGACCACAGAGACAAGCACACCAAGCAGAAACAGAAGCACCATTGTCCCAGCAATGATCACCTTGTCCTTTAAATTCACTTGTGCCCTCACAGACTGCAGCTCGTCGACATGGGCCCTGTCGGCTATCTTCTGATTCAGCATCCTCTCTTCTTGGTATGCCAATGCACTTCTATGGGGTGATGTCCAATCCTACTCCAGTTCCTCCGGAGACTTAAAACTCTTGTTGCTCTTGTTTAGCTGGCAGATAATAACTCTGGCCAATGAAATCAGAGTCAAGCATGCAAACAAAACACCAATTGTACAGGAAATACATGCAGCTCATGCACTCACACATATGACACGACTACAATGTAGCACACGTTCTAGTGTTACCATGCACTAACCCACTAATTAACAATGTTTCTAATCTCTGCTACTTAAAAGGAGTTGATAGCAGTAGTTTATCTGCCTCTCCAGCTCCTCTCAGGGGTGGACCTAAGGCCCGGGCTAAGGGTGTTGGTGATATGCCCTAGAGGCAACATGGAGATGTTGAATATATCACATACTATGTTTATGATGCATTACTTTGTTCCTTGAAATAGACATTATCATTATTGATCAATGAGTATGTGACTTATTCATGAGACTCTTAATGCTTAAATGTTGCTATTTCTAAATGATCCCTGATCATATATCATATGAGGAACAAATATGATTCAAAGATCAGCATATGTATTGATTGATGATCATGTCTCATGGATCATGGTATGGTGATACCAAATCAATAATATGGACATGTGTTAGTGAACATATGTTGGATAGACCCGCCATGAGACACTGCAGAGATTCCATGTGTCATCAGTTGGTCTCAAGTAGTGTTTTAAAGTATAAAAATTAAATACCAACATTAGTTGGAAATAATTTTATTTAGTCCAAAATATGTCCAGGAGCATCTGTGAATTTTTCTGGAATTTTTGGAGGTATTTTCATATTTTTTTTTCTGAGGCCTAAATAATTTCCTAGCCTTTTCTGAAAATAAAAATCAAATTCTAAAATTAAAAAACCCATCCCCTCTCCCTCCGGCCGACGCGTGGACGGCCCAGATCCGCCCACGTCGCCGCCCGACGCAATCTAGGCCGCACTTCCCTCTCCCTCCGCCAAGCGGGCCCAGCCCGTCAACCACCCCACCTTCCCCTCCCCTCGGGCCGACGCGTGGCCAGCCCGATGCGCGCCGCGTCACCCCGCTCGCCATCCGGCCGTCCCCTCCCACTTAAACCGCACCCGCCGCGCGATCCACCTCCGGGCCACATGGCTACGATCCGCACCCCGCTCCCCTCTCCTCACTGACCCGCGGGCCCCGCCCGGCAGTCGCCTGCGCCCCGCTCCCGCTGCCACCCAAGCCCCGCTTGTCAGATCCGTCGTCTTCCCTGCGGAGATGCCTTCCTTTCTCTCCTCCCCTTTCCTTTCTTCGCCGGCCGATCGAATCCGCGCCCTATCCGGCTTTCCCTTCTCTCGCTCTCCGATTTTGGAAACCCCGGGACACCGCCGCGACCAAATCCTCAAAACCCCCGCGACTCCCTTCCTTCCCTGCCCCCCTCCTTCCTTAATCCCTCCGTCGTATCCGCGCCGATCGAGAAATCCGGCGAGCAATTAAGCGCCGTGTCCCCTCTCCGGCCCCTATAAAAGGCACCCCCAAGCAGCCCCGTCCTCCACACCACCTCACCCCGCACTCCTCTGCCCTCCCGAGCTTCCCTTCGCCCTTGCGCCATGTGCCTCCGGTCCAGTGCGCCGCCATCTCCTCCGGCGAGGAATTGCCGGCAAAGGAGTGCATCTCGAGCGCCTCGAGGACACCCTGAGCACCCCCGCGTCTGTGCGAAGCCCCTCAACCCCTCGACCGAACCTCCTCACCACCAGGGCGCCGTTGCATCGGAGCTGCCGAGCCGTCTCCACCGCTACCTCATCGCCGGCCACCTCCGCTCGTTGCCGCACCCTACCGACCTCTCCATCGGCACCACCTCTGCATCGGGATCTCGTTTTGAACCTCGCCCGAACCTCACCGACCACCCCTCACCGCCGGCAACCCCGCCTCCGACCACCTCTGCCCGGCCCTCCAGCAGGTAACCCTCAAAGGGTTTACCTACCCTTTATGGGTAGGCAAAGCCTCCCCGCCCGACTGGTTACCACCGCTACTCTCTTCCCCCCTTGGCTCCCTCAGCGCGCGTTCGAGCCCCCGGCTCCGCACGCTGAGGTTGAGCCTTTTCTCTATTTTTCCGCGCTGACAGATGGGCCCCACCCGTCAGCGGCCGCCAGTCTGCGCTGGTCACTACCGCCTGGGCCCCACCCGTCTGCGCTCTCCACTGACAGCTGGGCCCAGAGCCCAGGAGGGTCCCACCTGTCAGAGGCAGGGCCAGTGGGCTCACTGCCAGTGGGTCCCACCTATCATAGACTCAGAATAAAAGATTGAAATAAAGGATTAAAAATTAATTCCTGCCAGTGGGCCCCACCTATCAGAAATTTCATAATTTCTGGATTTATTCAAACTGAGAATTTCAAATGAGCCTAACTCTCTCATTTTAACTCCAAATTCAGCCATTCAAATTTCTATATTCATCTAAAATCATAATATATCCAAATATGGCCTCTATTCAAATTTTGGATTTGTCACATCCCAAAAATTTGCTTTCTGGAAAAATATAATTTCAAATTAATTATTTTAAAGTATTTGAGTTTTATTTAGATTTGCCCTGAATTTTTTTGTTTTTGAAAAAAAAAACTAGATTTGAAAAGTATTTTAAGTAAAACCTAAAATTATTATTAAATAAAAAGATATTTTGGTTTTATATGAAAATCCTAGTTCAAAATAATTATTTGAAGTTTATTTGGCTTTTATTCGATTTTCTGAATTTTCTGGAGTACAAAAAAAAAAGTATGTTTGAAATTAAAAAAAAAGTATTTCAAGTATGAAAATTTAATACCAACAGTAGTTGGAAATATTTTTATTAAGTCCAAAATGTCCCCAGAAACTTCGTGTATTTTTCTCGAATTAATTAAAGCTTAACTGGAATTTTCATTAATTAAAAAGATTTAATATGATTAAATTAAACATTAATATTTGTCAAAAATATTTTATTTGGATTCCTTGTGTCACAAGGAATTTTTCTGTATTTTCTTGGATTTTTCGGAGTTTGTTTGACCTCAATTTGAAATTTTCAAAAAAAAAAAAAAGAGGAGAGAGAATGAACAGTACCCGCGGGTACTGTTCACTCGTCTTCCCCGCGCGCCCGCAGAGCCCGATCGATCTGTTCGCTGTGTACAGGTTTCTTTCCGTTTTTCTCTCTCTTCATAACTTTCAATCTGGACCTTATCTCAATGTCTTCCCAAAAGGAAAGTTGTGCCAAATCACGCAAGGAATCTATCCCAACTGGCCTCCTTCCATTTCGTTCATCCGTTTGCCTTTTATCTCCAATTTTCTGAAACGGACTCAAACCGAAATCCACGAATTGCGGTCGGTTTCTACCTCTTCCAAGCCTATAAATAGGACCCCATGGCACCCCTAAACCCATCCCAAGCCGTGGCAAGTTCCCTCAAAGGTCAGGACGCCGTCGGCATCGAGGCCCTTCGGTCTCGGATTTGCTCGTCGCGTCTCGAGCAATCCGGTGAGTTTTTCCGTGATCCTTTCGCGTCACATTGTGCCATCATGTGCCATCTACCATCTTGCCAAGTTAATTTGGTTTTGGTGCAGCCAATCTCCCGGAATCGAGTTTTCCCCAATCTAGGTCAAGAGCGCTTCCCGACGTCGATTCGTCATCTCCGGTAAGTTTCAGCCCTTGCCATAATTTTTCTTAGACTTGCCTCATCGCGTTCTACGCCGTGCTCACTCCCTTTTCCCCAAAAAGCCTCCACAAATTTTTGCCTCCGAACCTCGCCATGGCCGTCAATGGCATCGCGTGTCCCCCATCTATCCGGTGGTGTTTTCCCAATCCGTTCACGTCACATCGTGCCAAACCGCCCCAGGTAGTTACCTTCCAAGTGGTTTTAGATTCCGTTCACCGAGCACCAAGATAGTAAGTTTTTCCTTTTTCCTTCCCGACGCCGTTCAAACATCGATTGCGCCGTCTCCGATGGGTTTCTGGCCGAGCCCATAATTTTCCTAGCCTCGCCAAGCCGCGTTCTAGCCCGTGCTCATCCTACTTCTCCATGTTCCATGCCCGGATTTTATTCTCTCTTCTACCCATGTCGTTGTAGTCGCCGTGCCGTCACCGTACTCCGTTTGGCGTGCCGTCGCTTTCTATGTGTGCCTTAGGTCCCTAGCAACCCATATTGCTAGTTAGATTAACCTCCCATGCCTCCTCTCGCCAGCGCTAGCCTTCACAAAAATTACTGTTCTCGGATGAACAGTAACATCTGTGAATTTCCAGCATTTTCTCGCCCCGGCAAACTTTAGATCGCTCGTTCTCCTTCGTCCGAACTCCGATCAACCCGATTCTTTTTCCTAAATTCATCTAAAATTGAGCTCTATCTTTTGGTTCTGGTTTTGCAGTTTTGGAGTTTATTTGAATTTTTTTTTGTTTTGTCGTTTCGCGCGTAGAACCCGACGTCGCCGAAGAGTTTATCGAACCGCAGCAAGAGGGACCAAACAGTGCACAAGAAGGCAAGTCTCCTTTGATCATCTTGAACCCATGATTTTGAAATGTTTTTAAATAATTTAAATTATGTGCATTGCTATTTACATTAAACCTTAGTTCAAATCTTAAGGTGTTAGCTAATCCAACTTTGTTATACCCTCCTTTGAGATTGAATGCCATGTACCATTGTAACCCTAGAAGTTTCCTTTGTCTCATTAATGAGATTATTGTAACCACTTGTGAATAGTAGTCTGGTAGTATAATGCTTAGTCATGCTATCTAATACATTGGAAATTCTTGAAAATGGGAAATTATGGTTTATGAAACCTTTGTGTTTATAAATGTAGTGGTAATTGGAGTTGCCACTGATCTTTTAAAATAAAATAAAATGTGAAAGTTGGTTTAGATTAGGGTGGATGGTTGGTTTAGCTTGGTGCAGTTCGCACGAGATCTTGTTAAGTGTATGTTCCACCCTAGTCAATTAAGGACCGACGCTTGTGTTTGTCCAGACTGAGCATTAACCGTACAACCACAAGTCTATATGGGTACGACCTAGCTGACTAACTTATGATAGTCTAGTTTAGGTGCCACCGATGGAAAGTGGGTGCCGAGGATGGACCGTTATTCACAGTGAGGGACAGGGATTTACTGTACTCATATGGCGCAAGAGGGGGCTTCGGTTCGGGCAGTTAGCCTACCTGCGGTGAAACCTCAGCGGGTGGTATCTAGCTAGATTAGAGTAAGGTAAAGGCTTTGTGATATTTTATCTGGGTCTCATGCCAAAGGAAGCGTGTTGACTTTTAGGATAATTTATCTCTTGTGGGTAAAGTTGTACAACCTCTGCAGAGTGTAAAACTATTCGAATAGCCGTGCCCACGGTCAAGGGCGGGCAAGGAATGCATTCACATGGTAGATTTCTGGTTTTGTTTTAAAATCAAAAGTTTTGTATTCCGAGGGTGGAGGGAACTCTCGGAAGGGTATCCTGGCGGTTGGAGCCAGAGAGGGTGGATGTAACCCGCAGTATTAAACTTGTTCAAGTTGTTGAAGCTAGTGTTGTTAGATGGAACCTTCACTAGTGAGTTAATGTTAGTTCTGTTAAAACCATTATTTTAATAAATGGATGCCTTTGAAAATAGTTATTGGTAATTGAATTTAAAACATTGCTTTGTGCAAAAGAACCATATAGCCTTCCTTGTTAAGCCTTGCATCTATGCATTTTTCCCAAGACTTGCGGAGTACTTTATGTACTCACATGCTACACTTAAAATAAACCTCAGAAGAACATGAAGCTCAAGAAGGTGTTTACGACTACTGCATCGCCGCTGCGGCTGTGATGGATTCTTCCGGAGGACTAGGTCGCGCTTCCCGACCAATTGCCCGTGGCGTATTGATGGGTCTTCGCCGATTTATTTTCGCTTCCGCTGTGTTTACGGAGTGTGTGAGGTCTTAAAACCTCAGTTGTAATAATGAGACCTTTCGGCCTGCTCTTTATTATTGTAATAATGCGTTGTTGGTTATGAATCATTTCGGTTAAACTGTGTGCACTAGCTTTGATCCGGGACTAGTGCGATATACACGAGGGTCCGGGTTTGGAAATCCGGGTCCCGGCAGAGAGATGGTATCGAGCCAATTTGATCAGAGGACGTGACCTAGTTAGAATGGTCGTTAAAAGAACAACTTCAAAATTTATTTTATAAAATAAAAGTTAATAATGTGCTATCCTTGTCTTTTCTTGTCTTTCTATCCTTACCTTCGTCATGGCATTCTCCTTATCTATCTGCTTATTTCCTTTTGGAATGGTAATTGTACCCCCTTCCCTCTGTAATTTCTATAGATGGACCGATAAGGTTGCGTCGAAAAGCACTTGGAGAATCCCTGGAGACCTAGAGTATACGGAAGACAACAAATTATTGGAAAGTACTCTTGTCGGGAAGGACGTGATAATCAGTGCATGTCAAGTTAGGTAATTTGGAGAAGTGTTGCTAGAGTAATATGTTTCGGATTCATAATTGACAAGATTGAATAATATTCGAGAGGATTGAGATAAAGGTATATTTGTGGATACCAATTGAGTATAAATAAATCTAAAGAGTGTCATCTTGTGGATTGACTAGATATTAAATACAAAGTTGAACTTGGGGGAGCTAATTAGATCATGGGAAGAGTCTAAACTTTGCCTTGGATTTATTATCTAGGATTGAAAGGAGCAATTGGATGTAAAACAAGATTTTGTTAAAGGGATTATTTGTGATCGTTGGAGAATTAGTATTAAGAGATTGATCCAGTAAGGGAGATTAAAAGATTAAGAAGTTGAATTATCATAAACAGTTCATGGTATCAATTTTTGGGTGATTTGGTTGAATCATGAAGAGTAGATGAATGTTGTGGAGTTAATTGATTATCAGAGTTTGGTGGACTTATTGATGATGAGTGGATGCTAGTGGAATTCCTAGAAGATAATACACTTAGATATCTTGGTGGATTAATTTACCATTGCAAAGTGGACATTGAATTGATATGACAATTTGAATTTGGTGGATTTAATAGATCAATGTTAGATAATTGGATTTTAACTAATGGGATTAACTAGGTCGTTTAAGGATGATCAACTCGGAGGATTTAAATTACTTATGGGAGATAGATGGTCCAATGAGAATTAATTGAGAGATTGTCCGATAAGGATTAATTGAGTTCATTCAAATTTGGTGGAACCAAAATGATGATTATCAAGAGATTGGTTTTGGTGGACTAATGGATATTAAATTATTGCTTAGATGATCTCAAAACTTATTGACGGTTGAATTAATATTATTTGATCGAGTTATGGATCTCATTGGATTAGATCATGATCATAAAACAATTGGTGGAAATCATGAATTACAATGTTATTGGATTATTGGATTCTTGTTAGAAAAATTTCTATGGTTGGTCGTCGATCCAAATTAGAGCAGAGAATAAAAGTTTGAGAGATTATTTGCTGAAATCAATAAGGTGCATTTGTGGTATATGATTTTGGAATCAAGAATTTTGAAGAGTTGAAATAATTATGTCTTTCTCGAATGAACACTTGCGGAAGTTAAGCCCTATTTGGTGGAATTCTGAATTAATCGTTATGATGAGGGCAAATGAAGTTAATCCAAAGCTTTATGACGACTAAAGATGTACTCTCCGATTTGTTTATTGTCTTCCGTATTTCTCAGTTAAAGGAAGGTTTCAGAGTACCAAAGAACAAGATAGAATCATGAAGAAGCGAGGACTAGTTCTTTAGTTGTAGTACCCAAGTAAAGTCTTTCGATTTTAGAACGCTATATATATTACTTGCTTGCGTGTTAGGTGGATGCATCAAGTCTTTGTATACTTGTAGTACAGCCATCCTTAAAAATTATTTTGATTTCAAGCTAAGCTTCTTCTAAGTTGTTGCTTGCTTCTTTTTCGTGTGTTGGTTTGGGATGTTTAGTTTCCCCCTAATCTCTTACCTATGCTAATTCCCTCTTACCTCATGCTAACATAAACCGTAATGCCAACGCCCAACCAGATAACAACATTCCACCACCTCTGCTCAAGCCCTGACTTGGAGCGGATGATGGCTATGCAACTCAGCTACTCCAAGCTCTTGCCCGAATCAAGTACAGCAAGGTCCGCAAGCGCCCAACCAAGCTCCCAGTCTAAGATGGGAGAATTTATGAGGACAAGACCTCCTACCTTTGCTGGATCCGTAGATCACATGGAGGCAGATGATTGGATTAAGGATGTGGAGAGGAAGTTGGTCCTAGCCCAGTGCAATGACAAGGAAAAGGTGTTGTATGCGGCTCACCAACTCAAAGGGATCGCTGCTAACTGGTGGGAAAATTACCGCGCCGCTCATCAAAATGCACAAGCTATCACATGGGATGAATTTGTGGAGGCATTCCGATCGCGCATATTCCTACGGAATAATGGACATGAAGAAAAGAGAATTCTACCAATCGCAACAAGGAAACCTCGCGTTTCGAATACTGAACAAGTTCACCCGACTGTACCGGTATGTATCCGAAGAGATCACATCAGAGGCAACAAAGATTTGGCGGTTCATGCAGGGACTTGATCCCAACCTCAAGGTGCAATTGGTGTCCAAAGATTTTCCGACATTTCAGCACATGATAAATAAGGCCCTTGTCCAGGAAGATGCTCAATATCAATTGCAGGACTCTCGTAAGAGAAAGATGGCTTTTCGCACGAGTAATGCAAGCGGTTCAAAGCCTCGAGTAAATCCACCCCGATTCAACAAAGCTCCAGCAAGAACAGATGCACCAGAACTCCAGGATCTGCGCCTCGTTGGAGATGCAAGAACCCGCATCTTCACCGAGTCCGACTCTAAAAGCAACACCTCACCCGCAGAGTGCAATGTTTCGATGTCACGAGATGGGGCATTATGCAGCAATTGCCCACGTAAGCCTCAGTCACCACTCCAATTCCTTTCAACTTGGGAAATACACCGCGAACTCCGGTTGTAGGACAAGGACGGGAGTATCTCCAACTGCAGGAAAAGCTCCAAAAACTCCGCAATCACAAGGAAGAGGACAAGTTAACAACATCACCACAAAAAGGTGCCCCAGGGGCAGCAATCCTGCTTGGTAAGTTTCAATTTGGTTCAAAGCAAGAAGCAGCTTGAGAACACAGCAAGGAACCAAGATCTGCGTTTTCCTCTCCTATCGTTTTCCTAGTTCGTCCGAATCTCGGGGACGAGATTCTTTCTAAGGGGGGTAGATTTGTCACATCCCAAAAATTTGCTTTCTGGAAAAATATAATTTCAAATTAATTATTTTAAAGTATTTGAGTTTTATTTAGATTTGCCCTGAATTTTTTGTTTTTGAAAAAAAAAACTAGATTTGAAAAGTATTTTAAGTAAAACCTAAAATTATTATTAAATAAAAAGATATTTTGGTTTTATATGAAAATCCTAGTTCAAAATAATTATTTGAAGTTTATTTGGCTTTTATTCGATTTTTCAATTTTCGAGTACAAAAAAAGTATGTTTGAAATTAAAAAGTATTTCAAGTATGAAAATTTAATACCAACAGTAGTTGGAAATATTTTTATTAAGTCCAAAATGTCCCAGAAACTTCTGTATTTTTTTCGAATTAATTAAAGCTTAATCGAATTTTTATTAATTAAAAGATTTAATATGATTAAATTAAACATTAATATTTGTCAAAAATATTTTATTTGGATTCCTTGTGTCACAAGGAATTTTTCTGTATTTTCTTGGATTTTTCGGAGTTTGTTTGACCTCAATTTGAAATTTTCAAAAAAAAAAAAAAGAGGAGAGAGAATGAACAGTACCCGCGGGTACTGTTCACTCGTCTTCCCCGCGCGAATTTTTTGTACGGATAATCCATTTTTTATTCGAAAATACATAAATATACCCTCGACAAAATTTTTACAAAATAGTCTCGATCGCCCCATTGGGCGACTTCTTCCTTTCGCCCAACCGGCAAGCGACACAATATCTGTCGCTGGTTCGTGCAGCGACTGCGCGTAGTCGCTTTACCATTGGGCGACTGCCATGCAGTCGCCCAATGGATGGGCGACTTGTAACGCAGTCGCCCAATGGAAGGGCGACTTTACTCACTCCCCGTGATTTTGCAGAGTTTTGTCAATTTTGTAGTTTTAAACTGGAAAAAATATGGTGTAGTTGTAATAAAAGGTTATGTTTATTGTATGTTGTACGTGCATTAAAAATTGTGAGAAATTTTTTAAGAACAATTGATCAGAGAACGTTTGATATATACATTGGTAAGTGATATTTTTATGTTACTAAGAATTAGTGTACGAAGAAAACTAGTATGTTAATTATTGTTACATGATTTGGTATCTGAATCATTGAATGCGAACACACGAGATAATAACCTTATGTGAATTGAAATAAACTTCATAATACAGTTGGGAGTAACATGCCGCTTACAGTTTTATTACATACATAACATATAGCATGATATGCGACTAACCCACCCAACTGCTCGTACCACCTACTGTGTGGACCGGGGCCACTTTCCTCGCCACATTTTGTCTACTGGGTGTAGCGTGGTTGTTTCCCCTTTTTGTCGCGCCTTGAAGATGGCTCCGCTGCATCCTTCTTCCTGTCACTCTTGGACTTGAGGGCTGCCTCACGAGCTTGAAGCTCTTCCTCCTGACGCTTGATGGCTGCTTCACGCAGACTTAGCTGCTCCCGCCTCCTTTGCAGCTCATCCTCCTTGCCCTTCAGACGGATTTGGTCCACCCTCACGCGGCGCTCTTGCTCAAGCCGCGTCTGGCGTTCCACCTCGCGAGCTCGAGTCATCTTGACAAGGTATTGTCCTTGTTTTCCACCTCCACCGCCCGGTTATTTGGCCATGCCGGCGGCACCCGATCCACCCATTCCATGAACCCGCAAGCCTATGTGTGGCATGGTAGATGTCATGGATCAAGTTGAAAAACGATAACGGAAAAGAAATGATTTAGTTATGGTCGTTACCACGAAGTCGTCATCCGTGTCGGACACTTGAAGAACCTACGGCGTATTTGGCTCGTTGTACTCGATCGTCCGCACTCCCAACATCGTCCTAAAACCGCAATGGCACTTGGCGCCATGCCACTCCGCACTCCAAATGGGCCGGACCTCCAGAAGACATTGTTGTGTAGTAGTATTGTGATGCCTTGAGGAGGAGATGTGGTATGGAAGACATAGGAGAGAGGCCTTTATGTAGGCAAAGTTATCCAGTGCGATGGGCATAGTCCATGGAGAGGAGAGGATCTTTTCGCTTTCCCGGATTCCATGTAGCAATAAATGGCCCTATACAGGCTTTTCAGAGACTATAATCTCGTAATAAATTCATAGTTTGTAGCCTTTTCAGAGATTGGACCATTCAAAGCCTAGAAGGCTAAAGACCTACGCCCCTATATGTGTACAGGCCTCTGGTCTACTCTGTAAAGGCTAAAGACCTACGCCTATATGTGTACAGCCTCTGTGTCTACTCCTGTAAAGGCTAAAGACCTACGCCCTATATGTGTACAGCCTACAGGCCTACTCGTAAAGGCTAAAGACCTACGCCTATATGTGTACAGGCAAAGGCCTACACTCTCCACTGCGCAAAGCTGGCATATGCTGCCCCGTTTTCTCATGTCACTGAGCAAAGCTGCCCTCTTTTGTCATCTCACTGAGCAAAAGCTGATCTCTTGTGTCATGTCCCTGAGCAAAAGCTGGGGCGTGTTGTCATGTCCCCGAGCAAAGCCTCTTTTTGGTGGTCACCGCATTAAGCTGCCCCGTTTGCTATAAGTAGCGGTGGTTGGGGTCGCATGACATTGTGAATCGAACAAAGTATACCCTCTCTTTCGTGGTGAAACATACCATGTCCAAGTCGAGGGCGGTGGGATTTGGGTCACCAAGGACGACATTCCTTAGAAACGAGGATATGTTTGGTCCGCAAGATCGATTGATACCAAGCCGGCGTGCTCAACCACCGTGGCCGAAATGCGACACAATGAGTACGCGGTCGTCCGGATCTTGGATTCCCGAACGATGGCGGGCGACGTTTCTTCCGATGCTCACGCCCGGTACAAATTAGTAATGTTACATTTTGTATTGCTTATGGACCCTCGAAGTTTACCGTCATTTTTTGTGCAGATGGCCAAATGCGACTTCTCCCACTGGATCGACCCTCCTCACGAACGGTTCAGAATGCCTCGCCAAGACAGTGTTCAGAATGCAGGAGTGCGGCTCCACCTTGGACACAATCCGATGAGTGTCATACTTGGGTCCCACGTGCACCCTCCAAGGACAACCAGCCTGCTCGCCGCACTTCACGGTGTCTCGCTCCGGCTTGATTTGACGACGCGAAATGTCCGTTGCATTGAAAGGGCCCAAAGCTTGATGGCATCTGCAGCGCTTCCTTGTCAAAAACACAGCATGCACCAACCTTTGTCTCATGATACTCCCATGGTGATTCATGCTCATCATATGCGGAAACACCCTCCGCATTAAACCGGTTCCATTCCCGGGGATAGGAACTTCTTCATCATCGGAATTGTCCTCCTCGCCGCCCTCTACAGCTTGCTCTTCATCCCATGCCCTCTGGTCATCGATTCCATCTGCTGCACGATATACTCATTATACTCTCCTTCATCGCCTTGCCCGGTTCCCTCTCGGAGCTTGACGGCTCTAACTCTCCTCCATATACCGCATCGGCTTGCCCGATTCCCCTCAGATAGCTTGACGGCTGTAACTCTCCTCCATGTACCGCATTGCCTTCATCATGAGCAACTTCATCGCCCGCCATCGTGCTGCCCGCCCGAGCCGCTAGCACCTCCCGAAGCATAGGCGGACGCACGAGCTTGCGCATGCTGCTTGTAGTGAGCACGGTTGCACAAGCAGACACACTCGTATCCACGCGCCGCACCCTTGCACAAAGCCCTTCCACGGCGAGCGCACCAATGTCTTCAACTCCCATCGATGTGAGTGGGAGACCGGCTCCAAAGCCCTTGCACAACGACGCTGCACACCTCGGGGTCCAATGAAAACTCGGGTCAGCCAATGCCGCACATCCGTCATTGGAGCATTCTCGTCATCCGGAAATACGAGTGACTTGCGGAAAATCGCTCAAATCCACACCATTCGGACCTTCACGAATCATTCCAGCACCATAATACACTCTCAATGTAGTATCGCCATTAATGATGTACGCCTACATGTATGATTCAAATTTACGACGTGTCAAATATCATCGTTCAACACTAAACTAAACTTTCTATACTAAAAAGAGTAGTCAAATTTCTATACTACAAAATGTTCCATACTACAAAATGTATACTACATCTACAATTTGTACTAACACTAATATTTCATCTAAATAATAGTGTAAATACAACCTAATTAACGAAAATACCTGGATCCAAATCGATGGAATAGCTTGGACTCCTTCCTCCTTCACCTCCTCTTCTCCCCTTCCCTCCTTTTCTTCCCGTCCTTCTCTTCTCCTCTTCTTTTCTTCCCCTCCCTCCTCCTCTCTTCTTCTTCTCTCTGGCTCTCTGCGCAGAATGGGGAAATGTGGTTGTTTGGCAGAATGAGGGGGTAGTGGGCGGGAGTGGGTGGATATCCATTGCAGTCGCCTTACCGTTGAGCGACTGCAATTGCAGTCGCTCAACCATTGAGCGACTGCAATTTCAGTCGCTCAACGGTAGGGCGACTGCAGGTATCGCCCAACGGTTCAGATATTCCTTTTTGTGTCGCCGGTTGGCGAAAGGAAGAAGTCGCCCAATGGGGGGGCGACTGGAGACTATTTTTGTAAAAAATTTTGTCGCGGGTATATTTATGTATTTTCGAATAAAAAATGGATTATCCGTACAAAAATTCTTCCCGCGCATGCAGAGCCCGATCGATCTGTTCATTGTATTGTACGAGTTTCTTTCTGCTTTCTCTCTCTTCATAACTTTCAATCTGACCTTATCTCAATGTCTTCCCAAAAGGAAAGTTGTGCCAAATCACGCAAGGAATCTATCCCAACTGGCCTCCTTCCATTTCGTTCATCCGTTTGCCTTTTATCTCCAATTTTCTGAACGGACTCAAAACCGAAATCCACGAATTGCGGTCGGTTTCTACCTCTTCCAAGCCTATAAATAGGACCCCATGGCACCCCTAAACCCATCCCAAGCCGTGGCAAGTTCCTCAAAGGTCAGGACGCCGTCGGCATCGAGGTTCTTCGGTCTCGGATTTGCTCGTCGCGCCTCGAGCAATCCGGTGAGTTTTTCCGTGATCCTTTCGCGTCACATTGTGCCATCATGTGCCATCTACCATCTTGCCAAGTTAATTTGGTTTGGTGCAGCCAATCTCCGGAATCGAGTTTTCCCCAATCTAGGTCAAGAGCGCTTCCCACGCCGATTCGTCATCTCCGTAAGTTTCAGCCCTTGCCATAATTTTTCTTAGACTTGCCTCATCGCGTTCTACGCCGTGCTCACTCCCTTTTCCCCAAAAAGCCTCCACAAATTTTTGCCTCGAACCTCGCCATGGCCGTCAATGGCATCGCGTGTCCCCATCTATCCGTGGTGTTTTCCCCAATCCGCTCACGCCACATCGTGCCAAACTGTCCCAGGTAGTTACCTTCCAAGTGGTTTTAGATTCCGCTCACCGAGCACCAAGATAGTAAGTTTTCCTTTTTCCTTCCCGACGTCGTTCAAACATCGATTGCGCCGTCTCCGATGGGTTTCTGGTCGAGCCCATAATTTTCCTAGCCTCGCCAAGCCGCGTTCTAGCCCGTGCTCATCCTACTTCTCCATGTTCCATGCCCGGATTTTATTCCTCTCTTCTACCCATGTCGTTGTAGTCGCCGTGCCGCCACCGTACTCCGTTTGGCGTGCCGCCGCTTTCTATGTGTGCCTTAGGTCCCTAGCAACCCATATTGCTAGTTAGATTCACCTCCCATGCCTCCTCTCGCCAGCGCTAGCCTTCTCATAAAATTACTGTTCTCGGATGAACAGTAACATCTGTAATTTCAGCATTTTCTCGCCCGGCAAACTTTAGATCGCTCGTTCTCCTTCGTCCGAACTCCGATCAACCCGATTCTTTTCCTAAATTCATCTAAAATTGAGCTCTATCTTTTGGTTCTGGTTTTGCAGTTTTGGAGTTTATTTGAATTTTTTTGTTTTGTCGTTTCGCGCGTAGAACCCGACGTCGCCAAGAGTTTATCGAACCGCAGCAAGAGGGACCAAACAGTGCACAAGAAGGCAAGTCTCCTTTGATCATCTTGAACCCATGATTTTGAAATGTTTTTAAATAATTTAAATTATGTGCATTGCTATTTACATTAAACCTTAGTTCAAATCTTAAGGTGTTAGCTAATCCAACTTTGTTATACCCTCCTTTGAGATTGAATGCCATGTACCATTGTAACCCTAGAAGTTTCCTTTGTCTCATTAATGAGATTATTGTAACCACTTGTGAATAGTAGTCTGGTAGTATAATGCTTAGTCATGCTATCTAATACATTGGAAATTCTTGAAAATGGGAAATTATGGTTTATGAAACCTTTGTGTTTATAAATGTAGTGGTAATTGGAGTTGCCACTGATCTTTTAAAATAAAATAAAATGTGAAAGTTGGTTTAGATTAGGGTGGATGGTTGGTTTAGCTTGGTGCAGTTCGCACGAGATCTTGTTAAGTGTATGTTCCACCCTAGTCAATTAAGGACCGACGCTTGTGTTTGTCCAGACTGAGCATTAACCGTACAACCACAAGTCTATATGGGTACGACCTAGCTGACTAACTTATGATAGTCTAGTTTAGGTGCCACCAGTGGAAAGTGGGTGCCGTGGATGGTGGTTATTCACAAGTGAGGGACAGGATTTCATCAGTACTCATATGGCGCAAGAGGGGGCTTCGGTTCGGGCAGTTAGCCTACCTGCGGTGAAACCTCAGCGGGTGGTATCTAGCTAGATTAGAGTAAGGTAAAGGCTTTGTGATATTTTATCTGGGTCTCATGCCAAAGGAAGCGTGTTGACTTTTAGGATAATTTATCTCTTGTGGGTAAAGTTGTACAACCTCTGCAGAGTGTAAAACTATTCGAATAGCCGTGCCCACGGTCAAGGGCGGGCAAGGAATGCATTCACATGGTAGATTTCTGGTTTTGTTTTAAAATCAAAGTTTTGTATTCCGAGGGTGGAGGGAACTCTCGGAAGGGTATCTGGCGGTTGGAGCAGAGAGGTGGATGTAACCTGCATATTAAACTTGTTCAAGTTGTTGAAGCTAGTGTTGTTAGATGGAACCTTCACTAGTGAGTTAATGTTAGTTCTGTTAAAACCATTATTTTAATAAATGGATGCCTTTGAAAATAGTTATTGGTAATTGAATTTAAAACATTGCTTTGTGCAAAAGAACCATATAGCCTTCCTTGTTAAGCCTTGCATCTATGCATTTTTCCCAAGACTTATGAGTACTTTATGTACTCACATGCTACACTTAAAATAAACCTCGAGAAGAACATGAAGCTCAAGAAGGTGTTTACGACTCATCGCTTCAGTCGCTGCTTTGTGATGGATTCTTCCCAGGAGGACTAGGTCGCGCTTCCCGACCAATTGCGTGGCGTATTGATGGGTCTTCGCCGGATTTATTTCGCTTCATTTGTGTTTACGTGAGTGTGTGAGGTCTTAAAACCTCGGTTGTAATAATGAGACCTTTTGGTCTGTACTCTTTATTATTGTAATAATGCGTTGTTGGTTATGAATCATTTCGGTTAAAAGCGTGTGCACTAGCTTTGATCTGGGACTAGTGCAGTAATACACAGAGGGTCCGGGTTTGGAAATCCGGGGTCCCGACAGGATTTTATTTGAATTTTATTTGTATTTATTTGCTTTGTTGCTTCGTCTTTTCTCGCGTAGATTCCAACGTTGTCGAAGACCTCTCCACTCCACAGCAGGAAG
This sequence comes from Dendrocalamus sinicus, assembly GCA_036346575.1. NCBI lineage: Eukaryota > Viridiplantae > Streptophyta > Magnoliopsida > Poales > Poaceae > Dendrocalamus > Dendrocalamus sinicus. The sequence goes on from CM070658.1 coordinate 3,910,905, forward strand.
ACCCCGAGAGCGTGCAAGAAGGCAAGTCTCCTTTGATCATCTTGAACCTATGATTTTGAAATGTTTTAATTATTTTAAATTATGTGCATTGCTATTTACATACAACATTAGTTCAAATCTTAAGGTATTAGTTAATCCCACCTTGTTATGCCCTCAATTGAGTTGAATGCCATGTACCCTTGTTACCCTAGAATTTCCTTTGTCTCAATAATGAGAGTATTATAATCATTTGTGAATAATAGAATGGTAGTATAATGCTTAGTCACGCTATTTAATACCTTTGAAATCTTGAAAATGGGAAATTATGATTTGTTGTAATAACCTTGTGTTTATAAGTCTAGTGGTGATTGGAGTTGCCACTGATCTTTTAAAATAAAATAAAATGTGGAAATTGGTTTAGATTAGGGTGGATGGTTGGTTTGGGTTGGTGCGGAAAGCACGAGATCTTGTAAAGTGTATGTTCCACCCTAGTCAACTAAGGACCGACGCTTGTGTTTGTCCAGACTGAGCACTACCGTACAACCCTAAGTCTATATGGGTACGACCTAGCTGAGTAACTCATGATAGTCTAGTTTAGGTGCCACTAGTGGAAAGTGGATGCCAGGGATTTACTGGTTATTCACAGTGAGGGACAGGGATTTACTGTACTCATATGGCGCAAGAGGGGGCTTCGGATTGGGCAGATTTAACCCTTCTATGGTGAAACCTCAGCGGGTGGTGTCTAGCTAGTCTAGAGTGAGGTAAAGGCTTTGTGATAAACTATCTGTGTCTCATGCCAAAGGAGTTCTAGGTCGCGCTTCCCAGTCAATTGCCTGTGGCGTATTGATGGGCCTCTACTGAATTTATTTTGCTTCCGCTGTGTTTTATGATTGTGCGAGGTCTTGAAACCTCAATTGTAATAATGAGACCTGTTGGTCAGTACTCTTTATAATTGTAATAATGCGTTGTTGGATATGAATAATTTCTGTTTAACTGTGTGCACTAGTTTTGATCTGGGACTAGTGCTGTAATACACAGAGGGTCCGGGTTCGAAATCGGGTCCGATATATATATATATATATATATATATATATATATATATATATATATATATATATATATATATATATATATATATATATATATATATATATATATATATATATATATATATATATATATATATATATACTCATAACTCTATGGAACTCTCTTCTAGAAGATTTAGCTAGGTTTATTGGGAAATTGCTCATATTGGTAGGATGGGAGGGTGTGAAATACAAGTATTGCCCTATTTCATGGTTTGTTTCACAACAAATACTCTAGTAAGAAAGTAGTTATACTACATATGCGAGTGTGATTAATAGTTTTAATACTCTTGCCGTTGAATCTCAACTAAAGGCTAAAAATTCGACTGATCTGTATAGAGAAAACAGTCACACATTGGATGGATAGTCCTTCATTAATATCACTATTACAGAAAGGCTAATAGTAGACGCCAAATCACAGACGGTTTTGTGAAACCGTCTGTAATGTACACTATTACAGATGGTTTTAATTTGAAGGCCGCTCGTGGTATTTGTGGCGGGAAAAGGAGTATCACGCAGCGGTTCTTACCGATGAACCGCTCGTGATATCGAATATCACGACGGTTTTTATTAAAAACCGCCTGTGATAATCTGAGATTATCACGAGCGGTTTTTATTAAAAACCGCTCGTGTTGTGTCGACTATCACAGCCGGTTGTTGTTAAGAACCGCTCGGAATGTTCACGACGGTTTTTCACAAGAACCGGCCGTGATGTCCCTTTGTCTGTCATAATCTAGATCGAGGTTAATATATAAGTACACATTGCTTCTAATAACTTAACTACGTAACTATCGAGAGAAGAGGTCACAAATTTAAGGCAAATTTATTAATTTCAATTAGAGGCAAATTTATTACAAAAGTCGCATTGTAAAGAGTTTCCCAGATTGTATTCTTTTGGGCTTCGTAAGCTTCTTCTTCAACTTGGGGACTTGGAGGATCAACCGCTAAATTCTCGAACGCCGTTAAGATTGCCCTTGTCCTCAGCACTTCCTCGTGCAGCCTGGGCAAATGATCGCAAGATCCATAATGTTGTACAGATAGCATGAAAAGATTCCTCGAACCGCGTTTCGCTTGATCGGCAAGGCTATCCATCATCCGCATGCGCGTAGAGCTTCTTCCGCATTGCGCACATTGTGGAGAAGAACCAGGGTGAGGGCTGTTTCCCTTTCTTGAGCGGCAGCGAGACGCCTCCGTCGACGGCGGAGGATCAGGTCAAGCTGACGGATGCAAGAAAGTCGGGGAAGGAGAGCAGGGCGGGTGCGGAGAAGCTGCTCCAGATGCAAATTGCTGGCCGCCTGTGTAAGGTTCCGGCCGAACAATTCGTGATGAACAGATGAGAGGAAGGAGATGATCACAAGAACAGTAGTAGAAGCCATGTTGTATTGTATATTGTATTGTACGTACGTAGAAGAGACCTGGATTAGGAGCGCATATTTAACCTTTAGCACAAACGGTTCGTATACCCAAACATTAATGATATAGACGCTTCGTATAATGATCGAGAGACGTTAATTAGACGATCGAAACACGAAGCGTTCTGGCATCGAACACGAAAGCTTATCACGCAGGCGGTTTTTAGTTAAAACCGCTGCGTGATAATGACTACGGCATTTATTGCGCTGCTCGGACCGCATCGTCTTCATTTCGATCCAGATCTAGCCATCACGCGCACTTTTTCACTCGGGAGGAAGCTAGAGCGATTTCAGCCGCTTAATTTGGTGGGAAGAGGCGAGATTGAGCTTTGAATTAAGATTCGACTTTCTGGTTGTTGTAGATATGGTTAGTAATGAAATTTATTTATTTTTAATTGCATTACAATTTAGGTGTAAGTAATCCATGAGTGGTTATTGAAGATGGTTAATTAATTTGCAAAATTGTTGGTTATATAATAGCTATTGTGTTTGTAATATGAATTGAGCTAGGAAATTAAGTCTCAATATAATAAATGTGGCCGGTATATATGTAGTTATAATTAGTTATTCTAGATTTTAATACTAATTGTTGTTATATATGTACGTAACGTAGGACCGAAGTTGGATGTATGCCGCGAGCCGTGTGAGTGAAGAGTACATTAATGGTGTTTCTGCTTTTATAAGAGCCGCCGAGGAGGATATGTTGAATAAGGGGGTGGAATATATGTGCTGTCCATGCACTGACTGCGAGAATTTGAAGATGTTTAAGAACCGAGGGCAAATTGAAGCGCACTTGATTCGGAGGGGTTTCAAAAAGGATTATACGTGTTGGACCAATCATGGTGAAGTGAATGATCATATGCCGCCGGATGACATCGCCGGTGAAGTGAATGATATGCCCCCGGATGACATCGCAGGTGAAGTGAATGACATGCCGCCGGCTGATGTCGATTGTGGCTCGGATTCGGATAGGTTGCACGATGATAATCTGGATCAGATGCTTTGCGATGTAGAAGAGAACTATGATGAGAGAGAGTATGTTAAATTCCGTGGCTTGATGGAGGACTCAGAGAAACCTTTGTACACGGGCTGCAAGTACACGAGGTTGTCGGGCGTGCTTAAACTGTTGAAATTGAAGGCAAGCAACGGTTGGTCCGACAAGAGTTTCACGGTGCTGCTAGGTCTTTTAGCGGACATGCTTCCGGAGGGAAATGAGTTGCCTAAAACCACGTATAAAGCCAAGAAGGTTCTTTGTCCGTTGGGAATGGAAGTAGAAAGAATACATGCATGCTCGAACGACTGTATCCTCTACCGTAAAGAGTATGCAAACATGCATGTATGTCCGTGTGCAACACATCCCGATACAAACGTAACAATCAATCGATGATGGCGAGGAACAGAGGTGAAGAAAGGACCTCCTGCTAAGGTGGCATGGTATTTTCCTATAATTCCTGTTTGAAAAGGTTTTATGCAAATCCAAAGGAGGCAAAGCGCTGCGTTGGCACTCGGAGGAGCGCAAGAAGGATGGAATGCTAAGACACCTTGCTGATTCCGCGCGGTGGAGAAACATCGATAGGAGTTTTGCAGAGTTCGATGCAGAACCAAGGAATATAAGGTTTGGATCGAGTACAGATGGAATGAATCCATTCAAGAGCATGAGCAGCCGACACATAGCACATGGCCCGTGACTCTGCATCTATAACCTTCCTCCTTGGTTGTGTATGAAGCGAAAGTACATATTCTTTGTCGATACTTATCCAAGGGCCAAAACAACACGGGAATGATATCGATGTGTTCCTATAACGTTGGTGGAAGATCTAAAAGTCTTGTGGAACGAAGGGTGCAGTATGGGATGCATACAAACGAGAGAACTTCACTCTGCGCTCCTTATTGTTCTCGCACCATAAATGATTATCCTGCCCTTGGTAACCTATCGGGCCATAGTATAAAAGGTGCCAAAGCTTGTACTCACTATTTAGATGGTACCGAGAGTGTGTGGCTGAGACACTCACGCAAAACCGTCTACATGCGTCATCACGGTTCCTTTGGAGGGCTCACCCATACCGCAAGATGAAGAAACAATTTGACGGAGACAAGGAAGACGGTTCAACTCCAAAGCATTTAAGGACGCGAGGTTTATGATATGGTTAAGGATTTAGATGTTGTCCTCGGAAAGGGACGTAAATTGAGGGCTCATGAGAAGAACACCGGAAGAAGAGATCAATATTTTGGGACTTACCTTATTGGGAGTACCTAGATGTGCGGCAATCGCATCGACGTCATGCACGTAGAAAAGAATATGTGCGGCGACTTGATTGGTCTCTTACTGAACATCCGTGATAAAATAAAGGACGGCGCCAACGCACGGCTTGACTTGGCCGATATGCACATCGGGCCCGAGTTAGCACCGACATGCACTGATAATGCACGAACGTACCTTCCCCCTGCGTGTTATACTCTGTCCAAGGCTGAGAAAACAGAATCGTGCGCTGCTTGCATGGTGTCAAAGTTCCGTCTCGTTACTCCGCAACGTGAAGAAACTTGTTTCGATGCAAGATTTGAAGTTAAATGGCATGAAGTCTCATGATTGTCATGTGCTGATGACACAGATGCTCCCTATTGCAATTAGAAATATTTTGCCGATCAAAGTCCGAGAGACAATCATGAGGCTATGTTATTTCTTTAACACAATTGCTCAGAAGGTCATCGATCCCGAAGGACTAGATGCTCTGCAGGACGAGGTGGTGATGACTCTATGTCACCTTGAAATGTATTTCCCTCCTTCGTTTTTCGATATCATGGTCCATCTCATTGTTCACGTTGTGTGGGAGATAAAAATGTGCGGGCTCGTATTCCTACGTAGCATGTACCCATTTGAGAGGTTCATGGGAATTCTCAAGTCCTACGTACGGAATCGTTCTCGGCCGGAGGGCAGCATCGTCGAAGGTTATGCAAGCGAAGAGGTCATTGAGTTTTGTGTCGATTATATGGCTCAGATTCAACCGATAGGTGTCCCTCAATCTCGTCATGAGGGGAGGCTGAAGGGTCTCGGAACTATCAGAAGGAAAGCAATCACTCCAGATATGGACATGTATACTCAAGCCATTTCACGGTGTTGCAACACATGACTGAAGTGGCGCCTTATGTGGACCAGCACAAGGGTGTGCTTCGGCAACAGAATCTGGAGCGGCCGGATGTTTGGATCATGAGGCAACACAACCGTCGGTTCAACCAATGGTTGAAGGAGCAAATCGCTAGGAGCTCGCCGAGTGAGACACTGACATGGTTGGCAAAAGGGCCGACATTTACAGTTGTGACATGGCAAGGATATGACATAAATGGGTACACATTCTATACGCAGTCTCAGGATGTCAAGAGCACTAACCAGAACAGCGGTGTCCGCATAGATGCATTCAGTACCGATGGGTCGAGAAACTCGTACTATGGCTTCATAGAAGAGATTTGGGAGCTCGACTATGTGGTTTTCAAGATCCCCTTATTTCGCTGCCGTTGGGTGCATCTTCCACAGGTGAAGGTTGACAAGTACGGTGTCACGACCGTGGACCTCCAACGTGTCGGGTACAAAGATGAACCATTCGCATCGCCAATCAAGTTGTTCAAGTTTTCTATATAACCGACCGGCAAATAAGAAACGCCATGTAGTTCTTCATGGAAAAAGGAGAATTGTCGGAGTGGAGAATGTAGTGGACGAGGAGGAATACAATCAATTTGACGAGTTACCTCCTTTTGGAAATGGCATAAGGGTCGACGATGAACAACGTGATGAAACTAGTTACGTACGCATTGATCATGATGAAGGGCTAATTTTTAAAGGAAATAAGCAAGTACAATAAGAATGTATATGTGAAAATGTGTGACAATTTTGAGATGTATATGTGAAAATGTGTGATGTAGTCAATTTTGAGATGTATATGTGGAAATGTGTGATGTAGACAATTTTGAGATGTATATGTGAAAATGTGTGATGTAGTCAATTTTGAGATGTATATGTGAAAATGTGTGATGTAGTCAATTTTGAGATGTATATGTGAAAATGTGTGATGTAGTCAATTTTGAGATGTATATGTGGAAATGTGTGATGTAGTCAATTTTGAGATGTATATGTGAAAATGTGTGATGTAGTCAATTTTGAGATGTATATGTGAAAATGTGTGATGTAGTCAATTTTGAGATGTATATGTGAAAATGTGTGATGTATTTGAGAATGACAAAATGTATCAAGAAATACTTTGTGTGAATGCAATGGTTGGTGTTGTATATGAATGCACTGTTTGGTAGTTGATATGAATGCATTTGTGTAGTTATTGGTGGTCTTAATTGCAACAACGGCAAGGCTTATCACAGACGGTTTATTTAGAACACGTGATAACATATCACGACGGTTCTAAATTTAGAACCGTCGTGATAAACATATCACAGACGGTTTTTAACTCAAAAACGTCTGTGATATGTTATCACAGACGGTTCTAAGTTTAGAACCGTCTGTGATAATCGTCCTATGTAACATCTCAATTTTTGCTTTATTTGGAAGAAATAATTTTAAATTAATTATCTCAAGTTATTTGGATTTTTCAGAATATAAAGTTCTGTTTAAAAATAAAAATTTAATATCAAAATAGGTTGGAAATATTTTTCATATGTTCAAAACATTATCAGTGAATTATGTGAATTTTTCTGCAATTTTTGGAATTTATTTTGTATTTTTCTGACTATTTTAAAGCCTCCTACTGATTTCTGAAATATATAAAAAAATTTAAATATCAAAACCCTTCCTCGGGCTGACACTTGTCAGCCATCCATCCGTCCATCTCCGCCCGGACCGATCCCCGCCGTCCGCGCCATCCCGCCTCCCCTCCCTCTCCGTGCGCCACGTGTCGTACATCCGCCGGCTTCCCCGCAGCTAATCCTCAAAGGGATTACCTACCCTTATTGGGTAGGCAATGCCTCCCCGCCCGACTGGTTACACCGCCGCTCCCTTCCCTCCCCGCTCCCTCGGCGCGCGTTCGAGCCCCGCTCCGCGCGCGAGGTTGAGTTTCTTTTTGTTTTTGCGCTGACAAGCGGGCCCCACCCGTCAGAGACCGCCGGTCTGCGTAGGTCACTGCCAGTGGGTCCCACCTGTCAGGCCTTCGTCCCCGCGCGACCGTTCCTTCTCTCGCGCGTCGTCGCCATTATCGCGCCGCCGCCAAGCTCGCGTTTCGTCTCCTCGGCCGTTACTTTTCGCTTTAATGAACCGAGCGTCGCTCGCCGCCGTTAATCGCGCTCGTTTTCATCCGAGGAGATGCCCGTTTCGCCGCTGGCGCCGGTAATCGCCGCATTTACGCCGGCGAGGACGTGCGTTCGTTTCGCCTCCGTCGCGTATAAAACGAGCCCGCCACCCTCTCACCCTTCGCACTCTCATCTCTCTTCCTCTCGCGTGCATGCCGCCGCCGCTGGGATTTGGTCGCCACCGGTGAGTCATCCGCCGCGTCCTCCGTTCGCGCGCGCCTCGGTCGCGCGCGCAGGAGACGCCCCGCACGCCCGTCCTCGGCCGCGCCGCCACGCGTCGACGATCGTGGCGTCTCCCGCCATCGCACCGCGGCATCTCCACCACACACTCCGCGACGGCCGATGCGCCCACGCGCCTCGGACGCCGCCGATCCGCGCCTCCTCGCCCGCGCGCGCGTCGCGCTACGCCCGCGCGACGGTCGAGCCACGCGTCGGCCATCGCGCGGTTTCCGCGTCTTCGCCGTTTCATCGCCGCGTCGCTTTGGATCGGATCAGCGCACGATGCGCGCCATGCGTCCGAACCACGCTGCTCGATCCACCTCCGCCGACACGGTAGCGCACTCCGCGTCGCCACCGACACTCGGCCATCCACGCCGCCCTAGCCGACGTGAAATCGCCACATGGCGACACGCGTCCGCCACGCCGAGCCACGTCACCAAAACCCGATCCGGGTCCACATCAGCACCACGTCGGATGCCACGTGTCATGCCACGTGTCGCATTTCCGCGTGCCACGTCGGCATTTGTAATGGTCCGTGGACTCAGTCCACCGTAGACCGGGCCCACGTGTCAGCTTCTGTATTTTTATTTTAATTCTCTTGCTGACGTCATAATTAGAATTTACTTTTGTAAAATAATTCCAAGAAAATCCGTGCTGACGTCATAATTCATTTTCAGTTAAAAGATAATTCCAGAAATTATCTTTTTCCATTTTCTCTGATTTCAAACTTCCAACAGCCATATCTTGCCCATTTTAGCTCCAAATTGATCCATTCAAATTTCTAAATTCATCTAAAATTTCAAACTTTCATTTGGTATATTTAGTTTCAATTTTTGAATTTTTATTTTATTTTATTTATTTGGATTTCTTGATTTACGTGTAGAGACCGATTTGTCCGAGGAACTTCAAGAGCAAGCCCAGAAAATTTCAACCCAGCACAGGAAGGCAAGTCTCCTTTGATCATTTTGATCCTATGTTTTGCAAGTTTTCTTTGATCAACTTGCTCAAATGATTTATAAAATGATTAGGTAGTTATTTTAAATTATTGCATGCTTATGTCATATCAAGTGATAATTTGATTTAGAAAATTTAGTTAAATACCCAATTTGTTATACCTTCCATTGAAAATTGTTTACCTTGTACCATTGTCAACTTAGGATATCTCTTTGACTCAATAATGAGTTAGAATTACATCTATTGAATTTTTAAATACTAGCAAATGCTTAGCGTAGCAAATCAATGTAATAATGCTCAAATAAGTAGCATTTTTGCTAAATGTTTTGATGAATGGTTTGTTTGAACATTGGTAATGGATGTTACCATTGTTATTTGATTTGTTTGAAAAGTGGTAATGGATGTTACCACTGTTAATTTGAAAATAAAAATGAAGTTCAAAGGGAAAAGTTGACAAGGGTGGATGGAAGGTTTGGTGGTGCGCTTTAGCACGAGAGTTTTGGGATTGTGAATGAACCACCCCAGTCGCTTAAGGACCGACGCTTGTGTTTGTCCAAACCGAGCAAAACAGTGCAACCACAAGTCTATATGGGTACGACCTAGCTAACTAACCTATAAAGGTGTAGTTTAGATATCACCAGTGGTGTATTGAGTGCCAGGTGTCTTGGTTACTCATAGTGAGGGACAGGTTTCTTTGACTTATACGGCGCAAGAGGGGCTCCACTCGTGGATTCGAGTTGTGGTGAAACCTTAGCGGGTGGTATCTAGCTATCTTGGAGTAGGTGAAAAGCTTTGTGATATTTTATCCGGGTCTCCGCCAAAGGAAGCATGTTGACTATTAAGATAATTTATCTCTTGTGGGTAAAGTGTACAAACTCGCAGAGTAAAAACTATTCGAATAGCCATGCCCACGGTCAAGGGCGGGCAAGGAATGCATTCACATGGTAGAAGTTTGATTTTGATTTCAAAATAAAATGGTTTGTCAAACTCGGGAGTGGTGTAACTCTCGTGATTTAAATCGTGGTGTAACCGGATCGTGGTTTAACTTTGAGTTTTGAAAGTTGGCAGATAGCTTTGAGATCTTAGTGTTGGTGGTTTAACCTTCACTAAGTTATTTATCTAATTTCATTTATGAAAACAAAGATGTTTATCAAATGGCCTTTGAAGTAATTATGTAGATTTGATATAAAATGCTGATTTTTGCAAAAGAACCATATAGCCTTCCTTTGTGAAGCCTTGCATCTATGCATCTTTCCCAAGACTTGCGGAGTACAATTTTGTACTCACATGTTGCTCTACAAATACATTAGCAGAGGATGAAGAAGCTCAAGCTGGAGAATTCGAATTCTGTGCCGAGTGTGGATACGGTGGATTCTTCCCGGATGCTTAGGATTCGTTTCCCACCAATTGCCCGTGGCGCATTGATGGGTCGATTAATTACTTTGCTTCCGCTGTGTTTATTTTCGTTTTAAGGTTCTGTGAACCTTTGTAAGGCAATGACCAATGTAAACTTCAGTTATTATTGTAATAAATCGTGGATGACAATGTACCATTTTATTCTGGTTATCTGTGTGTACTAGCTTTGATCTGGGACTAGTACGGTAATGCACAGGGGGGTCCGGAAGTTTCTACTCCGGGTCCCACATCCTACATATACCCTCTCGCTAGGGTTTTTCGTGTGCGCTGCAGTTATTCGATTAATTCTAAATCCCGAGCCCGTCGTCGCCGCCGTCTCCCCGAGCCCGTCGCCTCCTCCCCCTCTGTCGCCGCCGCCTCCTCCTGCGTCGCCGCCTCCTCCTCCTCCGTCGCCTCCCCGAGCCCGTCGCCTCCTCCCCTCCGTCGCCACCGCCTCCTCTGCGTCGCCTCCTCCTCCTCCTCAGTCGCCTCCCGAGCCGCCGCCTCCTCCCCCGTCGCCGCCTCCCGCCGCCGCCTCCTCCTCCTCAGTCGCCTCCCGCCGCCGCCTCCTCTCCCTCGTCGCCTCCCGAGCCTGCCGCCTCCTCCTCCTCGTCGTCGCCGCCGCCTCCTCCTCCTCCTCCTCCTCCTCCGCCGCCTCCTCCTCCAGCGTCCCTAAGGTCACCAAAACTGTAAGGTCATCAAATCCCTCCCCGAGCTTCATGCTTACTGTTAGTGTTTAGGGTTGATGCTTGATGCTTCATACTGTTATGGTTAGTTGCTTAGTACATATTTAGGATTGATTCTTCATGCTTACTGTTAGTGTTTAGGGTTGATGCTTGATGCTTCATACTGTTATGGTTAGTTGCTTAGTACATATTTAGGGTTGATGCTTCATGCTTACTGTTAGTGTTTAGGGTTGATGCTTGGTACATATTACATTGGTACATTGTTTACTGCAGTAGCTTAATTAGTTTGCTATTTGGTACATACTACATTGGTACATTGTTTCTGCAGATTGCTTAGTTTACATTGGTACATATTGCTTGTGTGTTAGTATAGTATATAGTATATAGTATATAGTACATAGTATATAGTTTGAAATCATTTGGGTCCCCCTTCCCTCTACTCCTCTCCTCCCTTCTCCCCCTTCCCTCTACTCCTCTCCTGATCTCTTTCTAGTGTATCTGGATAAAGAAATCTTGCGATTATTGCAAAAGATACATTGACCATTTGGGTGGAAAGAAATACATTGTGTCGTCAGGCTCATGATCGCCAATTTGAAGCATAGCGTAGCATCAGAGGCACATCCAAGGCTGCGGTGTGTCTTGAGGAATCCCAAGAGCTGGTCTTCGATGTGGCATTCCTCAAACTATAAATTATGAATCTTATTCTCATAACCCATCTGAATACCAGCTCTTGGCATTCCTCAAGACACAGAGCAGCCCTCGGATGTGCCTCGGATGCTATGTTATGCTTCGAATTGGCGATCATGCGCCTGTTAAACAGTTGATCTTTCCACCCAAATGCTCCATGTATCTAGACAAAAAACAGCAAATGAAGCAAGTGACATACTATAGTGTTCCTGTTCAATGAACCGGATACACAGTTTGTGTCATTTGCTTCATAGACCTTTGTTTAGGGACTTTGCTATTTGGTTTATAGTTTTAGCAACTAAAGTAGGTGCTAGGATAGACACTTTGTTTAGAGACCTTGTAGTAATAGTATTACAAAATTCAAGGAATTTTTAGTACAGAAGTTCAAAAAAAACAAATTCTCAGATTCTTCGGTGAGCAGCCGATATAGCTGACTTCTTCGGTGAGCGACTATGCATCTGCTTCTTCCCACTCCTTCTCTTCATCTCTGGTCTCTGGATCACGTACGCCAGTAGCGATGATTCAGTTAGGCACATCACCCCCTCTCTATGTCCATATCACCCCCTCCCTTCTCCCCCTCCCCTCTACTCCTCTCTTGTCTTGCAATTCAATATGATTACTTTCTCATCTTATCTTAATAGACCCACAAAATGAGCAACATGTCACCCGCGCATTCTTCAACATCATCGCCGGAGGCGTCCGCTCCAACATCAAGACGCCAAGGAAGAGGGCTATCAAAGAAGCTCGAGGGCCGGCGATCATCACGGTGAATGCATCGGGTCCCTATCCTTCCTCGAAAGAGTAAACGATTCGAACCATGGTCGGAGTAGTTGCACGAGAACGAATTGAGATCACATACAATTCATGGAAGAACGTGCCTGACACTCGGAAACGTGAGCTGTGGACCGAAATTTTGGCATCGTTCGAGTTCCCAGAAGAACACCTGGACGCTGTGCAACAACAAACCTACAAAGCGGCGTGCAAAGCATGGAAGAACTTCAAGAGCACGCTTGTCAAGAAATACGTGGAGACGGACGAAACGTCTGTTCATAAATACCCATTCCTGGAACCACAATGGGAAGAGTTCAAGGCGATGAAAATGACCGAAGATTTCAAAAGTACAAGTGTGGCGCACAAGGCCCTCCAGGCAAAAAATACACACCCTCACAGACTTGGCACAGCTGGGTATGCGGGTAAAATCGCGCAGTGGATGAAGGAGGATGAGCTGGCAGCTGCACAGGACATCGCCCCGCCGTTTTCCAATATCCGGACGACCGCGCCAAATTGGATTAGAGCAAGGTCATCTACAACGACATCGGGGACATCACCTTTGAAACCCTTCAGACCAGCAAGTGATCGGCGCTGGTAAGATATCGATCGAACTACGTAGCTTGTAATTACTCCACAACCGCATTTAATTGAAATGACATGTCGTGCTCTTGCAGGAAGAGCTGAGTTTTCAATCTACCCTGGGATCATTCCAGGGAACAAGGGAGAATGATATGCTCTCCATGGCCCTGGGAAACAAGGAGCACCCGGGCCGTACGAGAGGCCTTGGGCTTTACGTTCCTTGGAAACATGGTTTCCAAGATGACTCCGACATGTATCGGCGCAGGAAGAGAAACAAAGCCGAGCGTGACGCACAACTACGAGAAGAGCTCAAGGCATCTCTTAAAGAGGAGATACTGGGTTCGATGGCTGATATAATCAGAGATGAGGTGCGGAAACAGACAGAAAGTCAGCAGGCCGCCACCGCCGCTCCTGTGCTAGCTAGCCCGCACAACCATCCGAGTAGCTGCGCGTCCAATCCGACGCAAACCCAGTCCAAATTTCCTGTGGACGACATCCTGGTAATAATTATTACCTCTCGAATGCTTGCTCCATTGGTAGGCCTATTCGAGTAGCTAATTTTGTATCGTTATGTAGGAGCCTACGACATGCAGGCTCCAAGTGAGATATGGCTCCATTCCCTTGTACGCTGCTTGGGGCCAGGCATATTCGTCTGGTATTGGGGCCATGGTGCAGTCAAGCTTTAGCGCCGAGCCATAAAAGTTAATGTGGATGGTGTGTATGCCAATTTTGAGGTGGTCCCGCCATCAAGCCCCCAACGACGAGATCGTGAATCTAGGACAGGCCATTGGAACATTCATCCGGTGGCCCAAAACCGACATCTCCCTGGAGGCTTCTTCACCGGTGGCAGGACCGAAGTGCGAGACGAACCACAGCAACTTGCACTGGTGCCATCTCCACACGCGGTGCGAACCACGACTACCGCACCGGTGCTATCTCCACCGGTGCTATCTCCACGGTGCTATTCTCGCGAGCAACTTGCACCGTCTATACCATTACTGATCGACTAGCATAAAGTCGACCCACAATCGGCGATGGCAGTGGCAAATCAAAGACGAAGGATGATGACGAATTCCCGTCCATGCCATTGGCCCACAAATTCGTGCTAGCTCAGCCGATGGTAGTCCAGGAAGAGCTCCAAAAACTAGGACTTGGTTGCCAAAGATTCCACCTTTGGTATATGGAAGTGTCCAATAAGCCGAGGCGTAACGCGCTCAGTATAGTGTCAAATTCAAGCCGGAACATTTCTTGCACGGCTCAGGATCGTGTCTTCACGGTGACCTTTGACGATATATTTCATCTTTTCACGCCAACGCCTCGACGCCTCACTCGCTCGATGCCGACGCCGTAAGTCCTGTACAATCAAAGTCTCTGTTCACGTAATACCGATATATGTCACAATTTGTTGCTTTCCTATGTTATATATAGATTCATGCTGATCGAAGCTAGATCATCGAAATCACAAATTGGTTTCCTGGACCCACGCTTGGTCGCCATTGATACCATCATCGAGAATGCATCCTTCGTCGAGGACTATATTACAAAAGCATTGCTGGCTCACCAAGATAAGGAATTTGTTCTTATGCCATACAATGAGAATTTTCATTGGATTTTAATTGTAATTATACCAAAATGGAACAAGGCTATATACCTTGATTCTCTAAGTAAGAACAAATTCAAGTACACAGCTATCGCCCGAATACTCGATAGGTACGTACATTGTACATTGTACTCTTTCTTTCCTTCCGAATAACTAATCTAACTTTTTCGAATAACGAAGGTCGTTCGCCACATACGTTCAACAAACACGTGACTCGACGACAGGGGCCAAGGCCTTGAAACATGATCGCAAGTTTCGGGTATTCGCTAGCTACACATTAATTAATCATATACAACACATAGTAGTAATGCCACTTGATTTAACACATTATATTTTTTGCAGTGCCACCAGCAGGAGCCGGGCAACACATGTGGATACTACATGTGCCACCATATGAGACTACTCCTCGATTCCACCAAGATCACTAATTCTAAGGTTTGTCAATCTTCCCACATTTATTTCATACATGTCAGTTTTATATATGCGCGCGTTGATATTCCTATCGACAGGCTGCGTCCATCTCTACATCTGCATTGACACAGGCGGATTTTGCAAAAATTCGAGGAGAGCTCATTTGGTTTTGTGGTCAAAGTAAATGCGATCGATGGAGAGTTCCACGCCCGAATGATTTTTATTGTAATTCTAAGTGCAAATACGATGTAGATCTTTTACAATTGTGTATTTGTTAATGGATATTTTATTTCAACTCAATGAATTGATTTGCGAAATGGATGCTTTATGTTTGTGAAATGAAGTGCGTTGTCAATTGGATGTTTTATGTCCGTGAAATGAATTGAGATGTGAAATGTATCTGAAATGAAATGAGATGTGTGAGTTGTATATGTTTATGTCGTGATTATCTCGCTTGTTTGAGAGGGCATGGCTAGCATTTCCGAGGCTAGCTATAAGCGTAAATAGATTCTGGCTGGGAGGAGTATCACAGACGGTTTTCATTAAAACCGTCAGTGATTATGCGATATCACAGACGGTTTGTCATTAAAACCGTCAGGATTATCCGATATCACGAGCGGTTTTAGTACAAAACCGTTTGTGATATCGGATAATCCTGACGGTTGTTAATGACAAACCGCTCGTGATATCGCATAATCACGACGGTTGTTAATGACAAACCGTCTGTGATATCGCATAATCACAGATGGTTCAAAAACCGTCTGTGATAACTTGGATTATCACTGACCCATAATTTCAGACGGTTCTGAAAACCGTCTGTGATGACGTTTCTGAACCGTCTGTAATGTGGATTTCTATAGTAGTGTATGTATATGTGTCGCAAGATGCAATATTGTTCTTATCTTTTCACTTTAAGAATATTTTTTGTTTTTTATGCGTAGCAACGCACATATACTTAGCAAATTAACTTACTAATGCAAAGCTATCGTGCAAATTAACAAACTTGCCGTGCATAACTCCGCTAACACACATGCAGAGTCAATAATCTAAACGTGCACTAACTCAGGAAACTCAATATTAATTTTCAACAAAGAAACCTCCTCCCAAAGTACCTTCCAGAGCTTTCCACCCTGCGAGCTGGGCTCTGGCCGTGCGGCCGTTGTCTGGTGCTCGGTGCTGTGGTAAGTGGGATAGAACATGTACTCCGACAATGTCTCACCTACGGTGCCCTGCAAACGCCCAAAATTGTTGTTGAGAAACAATTTTCAATGCAACCAATACGGACCAATCAACAAAAAATAATTAGAAGAAGACATAAAAAACAAAGTCTTTATTTTCTCAAGATTTCCACTTCCTTGTTCATAGGCTTATCTATTTATAATAAAAAATCTCTCGGGGTAGTTTCGGTATTTGCCCCCACAAACACAACCGAGTAGGTTTCGTAAAACTACCATTAGGCGAATACCACAATATGCATATGCCTCATTAAAAATTTCTCCCAAAAACCCAGTGAGAAAAAGGGAATGAGAAAAGAGTACATCGTATCCGTTTCTCATGTCACACTTGTTGTCTCATTAAAAACATTTACGTGAGAAAACTTCAGAAAAATTCATAGAGAAAAAAGTACAACATTAGATCTTCAAGATCATATAAGTTTTTCAGTCTTAACTAGGGGCTATGGTTCAGCGATATACTCTCCTTGAACCTCACAACTCTCTAAGTCACTTCATCCCTATGCCTTGCAAGCACTTTTGAAATCTAGAAGTTGGGAGAGATTTTCTAAAAATATCTGTCAGATTATCACAAGACCTAGTTTTCAATATCTTTACCTCTCTGTTCTTTTGGAATTCATAAGGATAAAAGAATTTAGGAACAATATGCTACGTGATATCACTTTTAACATAGCCCAATTGCATATGTACCACACAAGCGTATTATCTTATAGATAATAGTGGGGTTATTGACATAGTTCATACCACATAACTTTTTGATATGGTTAATCATTCACCTGAGCCAAACACATTCTTGTGAGGCTTCATACAACACGATTATTTTTGAGTGGTTAGTAGACGTAGCTACCAAACTTTGTTTAAATAACCGCCAAGAAATGGCTATACCACCACAAAGCAATAAAAATCTTGTCTAGGATTTCACATTATAGGGATTAGATAGGTACCCTACATCTGTATATCCAACCATAGTCAATCTTGATTCTTCGGGAAAAATAATCCAAGATCTTGTATACACTGAAGATACCTAAGGGGGTTTGAATGCCAGCCCAATGTCTTTGTGTTGGAGCTGCATTGTATCTGACTAGCAAGTTTACTACGAAAGCAATATCTGGGCTTGTACAATTAGCAATATATATTAGTGCCCCAATGGTGCTTAAATATGGAACCTCGGGTCCAAAAATTTTCTCATTTTCCATCCTTGGTCTAAAAGGATCTTTGTCTGCTTGTAGCAATCGGACTACCATTGGGGTTTGTAATGGATGTGACTTATCCATATTAAATTTCTCTAGCACCTTCTTGGTATGATAGGATTGGTGTACTAAAATCCCTTTAGGGAGGTCCTCTAGCTGCGATCCTAAGCAAAATTTGATTTGACCCAAATCCTTCATTTCAAACTTCTTAACAAGATAGGAACTTCCTTCTTTTATGTCCTCTGTTGTTCTGATGATAATTAGATCATCGACGTATAACAAGAGAATGCAAAACCCATCCTCAGTGTACGAGTCCAAGCGACAGTATAAGGTTGTCGAGCGAGAGATAAATTTTATCGACCCTCCCCTTGTCAATTATCTTGTAAATTCTAAGTGGTCGAAAGTCACTATTTCTTTCGAGAAGAGTGACTGCCCAATCCCTTCGACTCGACCTAGTCGATTTCCAATTGTGGTCAAGCCCACCATCAACAACTGTCGAATGAATTGTGTGTTGATCGATAGTGGTAGTTCTTCAAATATTTTATTTATTAGTGTTCTAGACGAGATGCAAGTCCCTCGTACTAGAATAAAACTGGTACGATATTCATATCATCGAATCATACCAAGAACATTGGCCGAGCCTATTGGCCAAGTCTCTCTGCCCATCACATTCGAGACTCCGGACAATTTCAGGACAGAGAGAATCTCCTTTGATGTGGTTGACTTCGACACGGCGTACAATGCCATACTCGAACGACTAACCCTAGCTCATTTTCTAATTGTCGCTCACTATGCATATCAATGTCTTAAGGTGCTAGGTCTGAAGGGAGTCATCACAGTTCGATGTGATAAGAAAATGGAACTAGTGTATGATCGCAAGTCCCTCGAGTTGGTCGAACAGCTACCAACTTGAGAAGTTTCCAAGGCGCAGCCTTCGAATAGGTACTCAAAGCCTAAAGCCACGCCCAAGCTGAATGAAGAAGTCAAAGAAGTTCCCATGGACCAAACGGAGCCTTCGAAGATAATTCGCATCAGGGTTACTTCCGACCCCACATAGGAAGAGCCCCATCGCCTTCCTCCGGGCAAAAGCAGATGTGTTCACATGAAAACCATCCGACATGCCCGGAGTTCCTAGGGAGGTGATCGAGCACAGGCTAGTTCTTTAGCCCAACAAGAAACCCGTAAAACAGAAATTACGAAGATTTGCACCAGATCAACAGGAAGCTATCAAGTTAGAATTGGATAGCTATTAAAGGCGTGCTTTACAAGAGAAGTCGATCACTCAGAGTGGTTGGATAACCCTGTAATGATTAGGAAGTTTAACGGTAAGTGGTGCATGTGTATAGACTATACAGATTTAAATAAAGCTTGTTCGAAAGATGATTTTTTGCTTCCTCATATTGATCAATTGGTTGATTCTACTACTGGTTGTAAAACGTTAAGTTTTCTAGATGCATACTCTAGTTATCACTAGATTAGCATGTGTTCAGAAGATGAAGAGAAAACTGCATTTATGACTCCAATTGGAGTATTTTTGCTATGTCAAAATGCTATTTAGTCTGAAAAATGCAGGTCCAACTTTTCAATGTTTGATGCAATTAATCTTTATACATCAAATGACCCAAAATTTGGAAGCTTATGTTGATGATCTAGTCGTAAAGGGCATCAAACAACTTAATCATGTTTCAGACTTGTAGGAGACTTTCGACATTCTCAGATTGCACCGCTTAAAACTTAATCCTGAGAAGTATGTGTTCGGAGTTTCTTCAGGAAAATTGCTCGGATTTCTTGTTTCAGCAAGAGGTATCAAGGCAAACCCTGAAAAGATCAAGCCATCGAGTAGATGCGCCCTCCAACCACAAAGAAAGAAGTTCAAAAACTCATTGGGTGCATGGCAGCTCCAAGTCATTTCATCGCACGGTTGGGAGGGAAAGGACTTCTTTTCTTCAAATTTCTAAGGAAATATGAGGATTTTGAGTGGCCGAAATAGGCTAACAATGCTTTCGAGGATGTTAAGAGATATCTCATGAGTGCTCCTGTTCTGGTTTCTCTGAGACCAGGTGAGACACTCTACATACATATCTGCCACACCACAAGTGTCACATCCCAAAATTTGCTCTCTGGAAAAATTTAAATTCAAACTAAGTATTCTAAAGTAATTGGATTTTATTTGGTTTTCCTAAATTTTCTGGAGTTCAAAACCCATTTTTTTAAAATTTAAAAAAAATATAAATTAAAATATGAAAATAATTTACCAACAGTAGTTGGAAATAATTTTATTTAGTCCAAAATATGTCCAGGAGCTTCTGTGAATTTTTCTGGAATTTTTTTTGAGGTATTTTCATATTTTTTCTAAGGCCTAAATAATTTCCTAGCCTTTTCTGAAATTGTAAAATCAAAATAAAAATCCAACCTCTCCCTTCAGCTGACACTTGGACGGACGGATGTCGTCCACGTCGCCGCCTGGTTCATCCCGGCCGCTTCTCTCTTTCCTTTCTCTTCTTTCCGAGAACCCCGGCAATCGAATCCTACTCGAATTCTATCTCTTAATTCGATTCGCTTGGGAATTTGAATTCCGAAGAGATAAGCTCCTTATCTCTTTGCTTTCCAAACTCTGCGCCGCACCGTTGCCTTATTTCCGTGTTAATAGGATCTCAAGCCGTGGTCTTCGGCAAGGAATCCCGCCACCTCACCCTTCCCGAGCCCTATAAATATACCCTCGGCCTCCTCTTCCTCCTGCCCCATCTCCACGGTTGTCGTGGCGCCATCGTTCGACTGCCGTGCCCGTCGACTCGCCTCGCCGTCTCGCCGTGGTCATGTGCCCGAGCCCGCCGCCGCTTGGACCCGAGTCATGCCGCCTCTTCTTCGCGTCTTCGACATCTCCATTCCCTCCGACCACCCCATCGCCAACCAATTTCTAAAGGTAAACCCTCCGCTTGGTCATAGTCGTGAAAACCTTTCGTAGTCGAGATTTGTGTAGTCGAGAGTCTTACGACCGCCCTAGATTGTTTACGATCAAATCCAAACCCTTAGAATCCCGTACGATCATGTTAGAGTCCTTTTCGACCATCTGCAATACCATACGACCGCTTAAACTCGTTGTCGATCACTTTGAGTCATGGTTGTAATCTCGACTACGTGGTCGTAAGACCTGTAGCAGCTCTCGGCTTCAGCCACTCAATTCACCGTGGTCGAAACCCCTATCAATCATGTCCACTTCTTTCACCACGGTCGTAATCGTTTATGGTTACGTACTGGCCTTTTCAGCGTGGTCGCAACTCGTTACGACCATCGCCGCTGAAGTCGTGGCCTTCCACGTGATCGAGCATCTCTACGACCGCGTTCTGTTAGCATTTGCCGTGGTCGTAAATCGACTACGTGGTCGTAACTTCTTCGATTTTGCAGTGGTCGTAGCACCCCGATCATCTCAAACTTCTTCGCCGAGTCGCAAGCGCATCGTGTGATCGTATCCCGACTGCGTTGTCGTAGATGGCTTCGTAATCGTAAGTCTTCTCCGTAGTCGTAAGTCTTCTTCGTAGTCGTAGGTTCCCAGTGTAGTTACAGTCGTAGATTGGTCCGTGGTCGTAGCCTTCTCTGCGTGATCGAACGTCTCTAAGACCACGTTCTAATCCGTTTGCCGTGGTCGTAGCTCTTCCCGTCAGCTTAACCATGGTCGCAGGTCCGACTACGTGATCGTAGACCCTCCGATCACGTTAGCCGTGGTCGTATCTCTCTTTCCGACCACGTTGATTCCCGAATACGATTTAAAACTTCCAAAGGTCATAACTTTCTCATTTTAACTCCGATTTCAGCCATTCAAATTTCTACATTCGTCTAAAATCATAATCTATCCAAATATGGCCTCTTTTGAATTTTTGGATTTTGTTTGAATTTTGTTTGTATTTATTTGCTTTGTTTGCTTCGTCTTTTATCGCGTAGATTCCAGCGTTGTCGACGATCATTCCACCCAACAGCAAGAAGACCCAGAGAATCTGCAAGAAGGCAAGTCTCCTTTGATCATCTTGAACCCATGATTTGAAATATTTTCAAATTATTTTAAATTATGTGCATTGCTATTTACATAAAATATTAGTTCAAATCTTTAGGAACTAGTTATTCCAACTTGCTATGCCCTCCATTGAAATTGAATTCCATGTACTCTTGTCACCATAGAATTTTCTTTATCTCATTAATGAGAGTATTATAATTACTTGTTGATGTTAGTATGGTAGTATAATGCTTAGTCCTGCTATTCAATACTTTAGAAATCTTAAAAATGGGAAAGGATGATTTATTGTAATAGCCTTGTTTCAGAAATTTAGTGGTAATTGGAGTTGCCACTGATGTTTAAAAAATAAAATAAAATGTGAAAGTTAGTTTAGATTAGGGTGGATGGTTGGTTTGGTTTGGTGCGCTTAGCACGAGATCTTGTTAAGTGTATGTTCCACCTAGTCAATTAAGGACCGACGCTTGTGTTTGTCCGATCGAGCATTAACCGTACAACCACAAGTCTATATGGGTACGACCTAGCCGACTAACTTATGATAGTCTAGTTTAGGTGCCACCGTGGAAAGTGGGTGCCGAGGATGGACCGGTTATTCACAAGTGAGGGACAGGATTTATTGTACTCATATGGCGCAAGAGGGGCTTGGTTGGGCGGTTAGCCTACTGCGGTGAAACCTCGTGGTGGTATCTAGCTAGATTAGAGTAAGGTAAAGGCTTTGTGGTATTTTATCCGGGTCTCATGCCAAAGGAAGCGTGTTGACTTTTAGGATAATTTATCTCTTGTGGGTAAAGTTGTACAACCTCTGCAGAGTGTAAAACTATTCGAATAGCCGTGCCCACGGTCAAGGGCGGGCAAGGAATGCATTCACATGGTAGATTTCTGGTTTTGGTTTTGAAATCAAAAGTTTTGAATTCCGAGAGTGGAGGAAACTCTTGGAAGGGTATCCTGGCAGATGGAGCCAGAGAGGGTGGATGTAACCCGCAGTATTAAACTTGTTCAGTTGGAAACGATTAAGCTAGTGTTGGTGGATAGAGCCTTCACTAGAGAATAATTGGTAGTTCTGTTAAAATCATTTACTTTATTAAACTGATGCCTTCGAAAATAATTAGTAGTAATTGAAATTATAAAATATTGCTTTGTGCAAAAGAGCCATATAGCCTTCCTTTGTCAAGCCTTGCATCTATGCATTTTTCCCAAGACTTATGAGTACTTTATGTACTCACATGCTACACTCAAAAATAAATCTCAGAGGAAGTTGAAGCTCAAGAAGGTGAATACGACTACTGCTTCGCTTGCGGTTGTGATGGATTCTTCCCGGAGAACTAGGTCGCGCTTCCCCAGTCAATTGCCTGTGGCGTATTGATGGGTCTTCGTTGGATTTATCTTCTGCTTCCGCTGTGTTTTGTGTGTGAGGTCTTGAAACCTCATTTGTAATAAAGAGACCTGTCGGTCTGCACTCTTTACTATTGTAATAAAGCGTTGTTGGTTATGTAATCATTTCTGTTGGTTATGTAATCATTTCTGTTTAACTGTGTGCACTAGCTTTGATCTGGGACTAGTGCAGTAATACACAGAGGGTCCGGTTTGTAATCCGGTCCCGGCAGAGGTGGTATCGTGAGCCAATTTGGTGTAGGACGTGACCTAGTTAGAATGGTCGTTAAAGAAGAGCTTCAAAATTTATTTTTATAAAATAAAATTTTAATAATGTGTTATCCTTATCTTTTCTTTTCTTTCTATCCTTATCTTCGTCATGGTATTCTTCCTTATCTATCTGGTCATTGACTTTTTGGAATGGTAATTATATCCCCTCTCCTATGTAATTTCTATAGATGGATCGAGGAGGTTGTGTCTAAGAAGCACTTGGAGAAGAACGTCTTCATGAAGGAGCAAGGACTAGTTCTTTAGTTGTAGTACCCAAGTAAAGTCTTACGATTTTAGAACACTTACATATTACTTGTTTGTGTGCTAGGTGGACTGTACCAAGCCTAAGTGCACTGTGGTACAGCCATTCTTAAAAACTAGGTTGATTTCAATAAAAGTTCTTTTGCTAAAGTTGGTTTGCTTGCTTCTTCCTTGTGTGTTGGCTTGGGATGTGACTTAGTCTCCCTCAATCTCTTACCTTTGCTAATTCCCTCTTACCTTATGCTAACCTAAAACCGCTTCAGATGGTGAACACAAGGAGCAACCCTGACAACAGCCGTGATGCCAACCCTCAGCCAGAGAACAACATTCCGCCACCCCCTCCTCAAGCCCCCAGCTTGGAGCAAATGATGGCCATGCAACTGCAGCTTCTCCAGGCCCTAGCTCAAAACCAGGTGCAGCAAGCTCCGCAGGCACCCAACCAAGCTCCTCAGTCTAAGATGGGAGAATTTATGAGGACAAGGCCTCCTACTTTTGCTGGATCCGTAGATCCCATGGAGGCAGATGATTGGATTAAGGATGTGGAGAGGAAGTTGGTCCTAGCCCAGTGCAATGACAATGAAAAGGTGTTGTATGCTGCCCACCAACTCAAAGGAATTGCAGCTAACTGGTGGGAAAATTTTCGCGCCGCTCATCAGAATGCACAAGCTATCACATGGGATGAATTTGTGGAGGCATTCCGCACTGCGCATATTCCTACGGGAATAATGGACATGAAGAAAAGAGAATTCTACCAACTACAGCAAGGAAACCTCAGTGTTTCCGAATATTTGAACAAGTTCACCCAGTTGTACAGGTATGCAGCTGAAGAGATCACCTCAGAGGCAACCAAGATCTGGAGATTTATGCAGGGACTCGATCCCAACCTCAAGGTGCAGCTAGTGTCGAATGATTTTCCAACTTTTCAGCACTTAGTGAACAAGGCTTTTGTACAAGAAGATGCCCAACGCCAGCTGTATGAAACTAGGAAGAGGAAGTTTCAAGCTTAGCAGGGAGCGAGTGGTTCTCGCTTTTGTCCCAATCCACCGCAGTTTCACAAGCCGTCAGAGTCAAGTGTGCCAAGGACTCCATTTTCTGGACCTCGTCCAAATCCACAAGTGCCTCGACCAAGCAATGGTAGCCAACCACAGCAGAATAGGACTTCAGCGGCGGGAGTGCAATGCTTCAATTGCAAGAACATGGGACATTATGCCAGCAATTGTCCTCAGAAGAGCCCAGCTGTGACCCCAGTTCGCTTCAATTTGGGAACGACACCAGCACGAACCCCGAATGCAGGACAAGGCCGTGGGACACCTCAGACTCCAAGGGCTCCACAAGCATTGAGCAAAGGACATCTCAATCATGTGACTGCGGAAACAGCTCAGGATGCACCCGACGTAGTTCTGGGTAAGTTCCTTGTCAACTCAGTACCTGCAACAGCATTATTTGATTCTGGAGCTTCGCATTCTTTTGTGTCCAAAGATTTTGTTGAGAAATATAATTGGGATGTGTGTAAGCTAAAGACCCCTGTGCTAGTCCAATCCCCTGGAAAGGAAATGAGGACTAACACAGTGTGCCCTAGTGCAACTGTGGACATACATGGAGTCAAGTTCCTCGTGAACCTTATTATAATAGACTCTAAAAGTTTAGATGTGATACTTGGAATGGATTGGTTAACCAAGTATAACGGACAGATAGATTGTGCTGATCGTGCCGTCGCTATTACTAACTCGGATGGAGTTCAAGTGAGATATAAGTCAAACACGTCTTCCCAGAATCGGTGTGGATTGAACAGTGTGAAGGGAGTAGCCTTGGAGAAGGTACCTATTGTAAGTGAATACCCGGATGTATTCCCTAAAGATTTGCCGGGAATGCCGCCAGACAGAGAAATTGAATTTGTCATCAACTTGGTACCTGGTACAGCTCCGATATCAAAGAGACCTTATCGAATGTCTGCGAATGACTTGGCTGAAGTTAAGAAGCAAATTGAAGAGTTACAAGATAAAAGTTTCGTGAGACCAAGTTCGTCACCCTGGGGAGCACCAGTATTGCTAGTAAAGAAGAAAGACGGTAGTCTTCGCATGTGCGTAGACTATCGATCTCTGAATGATGCGACGATCAAGAACAAATATCCTTTGCCCCGGATAGATGATCTGTTTGATCAGTTGAAAGGTTCAGGTGTCTTCTCCAAGATTGATCTTTGGTCGGGTTATCACCAATTAAAGATAAGACCAGAGGATATACCGAAGACAGCCTTTGCTACTCGATATGGATTGTATGAGTATACGGTGATGTCATTTGGCTTGACAAACGCACCCGCATATTTTATGAATCTGATGAATAAGGTGTTCATGGAATATTTGGATAAGTTTGTGGTTGTGTTTATCGACGATATTCTGATATACTCCAAGAATGAGGAAGAGCATGCAGAACATCTAAGGATAGTTTTGGAAAAACTTAGAGAACACCAGCTGTACGCCAAGTTTAGCAAGTGGGAGTTCTGGTTGAAGAAAGTAGCTTTCTTGGGTCATGTGATTTCCGCGGGAGGAGTATCCGTAGATCCTGAGAAAGTCAATGATGTGCTCAATTGGACGCAGCCAAAGTCGGTATCCGAGATCAGAAGTTTTCTTGGATTGGCAGGTTACTATCATCGTTTTATTGAAGGCTTCTCCAAGCTTGCAAGACCTCTTACCCAGTTGCTAAAAAAGGAAAAGAAGTTTGAATGGAGTAAATCGTGTGAAGATAGTTTCCAAGAACTAAAGAAGAGGTTAACTTCTGCACCCGTGTTAACACTTCCGGATATTAGGAAGGATTTTGAAGTCTTCTGCGATGCGTCAAGGCAGGGATTGGGCTGTGTTCTGATGCAAGAAAGAAAGGTAGTAGCCTATGCATCAAGGCAATTGCGGCCCCATGAGGAGAATTACCCAACCCATGATTTAGAGCTAGCTGCCGTAGTGCATGCTCTAAAGATATGGAGACATTATTTGATCGGTAATCGCTGCGAGATTTATACAGACCACAAAAGTTTGAAGTACATATTTACTCAACCCGATCTCAATATGAGGCAAAGGAGATGGCTTGAGTTAATAAAGGATTATGATATTGGGATACATTATCATCCAGGAAAGGCTAATGTGGTAGCTGATGCTTTGAGTCGAAAGAGTTACTGTACCAAGCTGTGGATTAAAGATAGTATGCCAGCACTTCAAGAAGAATTTCAGCAGCTCAACTTAGAAGTAGTAGAAGAAGGTTTCCTAGCCACTTTGGAAGTTCAACCAACATTAGAGTATCAAATCAGAGCAGCTCAAAAGGAGGACAAGTGTGTCCAGGAGATCAAGGATAATATGAAGAAAGGGAAAGCAACAGAATTTTCAGAGGATGAACAAGGTACCGTCTGGTTTGGAAAAAGGATTTTTGTGCCTGAGAAGAGGGAGATAAAGGAGTTAATTCTGAAAGAAGCCCATGAGTCTAGATACTCAATTCACCCTGGGAGTACCAAGATGTACCAGGATCTCAAAGAAAGATATTGGTGGGCAGGTATGAAAAGAGAGATTGCAGAGTACGTAGCTTTGTGTGATGTGTGTCAACGGATAAAGGCTGAACACCAGAGACCGGCTGGACTTTTGCAACCATTGCAGATCCCTGAGTGGAAATGGGAAGAAATTGGTATGGATTTTATAACTGGGTTACCGAGAACCAAATCTGGGCATGATTCAATTTGGGTTATTGTGGACCGCCTGACGAAAGTCGCCCATTTCATTCCCGTAAAGACCACCTATTCTGGCGATAGACTCGCAGAGTTGTACATGTCGAGAATTGTGAGTTTGCATGGGGTTCCAAAGAAGATTGTGTCAGATCGAGGAACTCAATTCACTTCGAGATTTTGGCAAAAGCTACATGAACTTTTGGGCACAAACTTAAACTTCAGTACAACTTATCATCCACAGACAGATGGACAAACAGAAAGAGTAAATCAAATTCTGGAAGACATGTTGAGAGCTTGTGTACTAGCAAACAAGACTAATTGGGATCAGAGTTTGCCCTATGCAGAGTTCTCCTACAATAATAGTTATCAATCCAGTTTGCAAATGTCTCCGTTCGAAGCCTTATATGGCAGAAAGTGTAGGACACCGTTGTACTGGAAGGAAACAGGAGAAGGACAAGTGTTTGGACCTGATGTGTTGAAGCAGGCAGAAGAACAAGTTCGCCTAATCCAGGACAGATTAAGAACAGCACAAACGAGGCAAAAGAGCTATGCGGACAATCGTCGAAGGGCATTAGAATTTGTACCTGGAGATCATGTTTATTTGAAGGTGTCACCTCTCAAAGGAATGAGACGTTTTGGAGTCAGTGGAAAGCTAGCTCCCAGATTCATAGGACCCTTTCCTGTTGTAGCGAAAAGGGGAGAAGTTGCTTACCAGTTGGAGCTTCCACCTCAACTGTCAAAGGTGCATGACGTCTTCCATGTGTCTCAGCTAAGAAAGTGTCTCCGAGTGCCAGAAGAGCAGATGCCTCTAGATGAAATAAACGTAAAGGAGGACCTCACCTATCCAGAGTATCCAGTCAAAATCTTGGAGGAAGCAGAACGTCGTACGCGAAACAAGGTCATCAAGTTCTGTAAAGTGCAGTGGAGCAACCATTCGGAATCGGAAGCGACTTGGGAACGTGAAGAGGATCTAAAAGAAGAGTTCCCCGACCTCTTTCCCAGTCCATCCGAATCTCGGGGTCGAGATTCTTCCTAAGGGGGGTAGGTTTGTCACATCCCAAAATTTGCTCTCTGGAAAAATTTAAATTCAAACTAAGTATTCTAAAGTAATTGGATTTTATTTGGTTTTCCTGAATTTTCTGGAGTTCAAAACCCATTTTTTTAAAATTTAAAAAAAATATAAATTAAAATATGAAAATAATTTACCAACAGTAGTTGGAAATAATTTTATTTAGTCCAAAATATGTCCAGGAGCTTCTGTGAATTTTTCTGGAATTTTTTTGAGGTATTTTCATATTTTTCTGAGGCCTAAATAATTTCCTAGCCTTTTCTGAAATTGTAAAATCAAAATAAAAATCCAACCTCTCCCTTCAGCTGACACTTGGACGGACGGATGTCGTCCACGTCGCCGCCTGGTTCATCCCGGCCGCTTCTCTCTTTCCTTTCTCTTCTTTCCGAGAACCCCGGCAATCGAATCCTACTCGAATTCTATCTCTTAATTCGATTCGCTTGGGAATTTGAATTCCGAAGAGATAAGCTCCTTATCTCTTTGCTTTCCAAACTCGCACCGCACTGCTGCCTTATTTCCGTGTTAATAGGATCTCAAGCTGTGGTCTTCGCAAGGAATCCGCGCCTCACCCTTCCCGAGCCCTATAAATATACCCTCGGCCTCCTCTTCCTCCTGCCCCATCTCCACGCTTGTCGTGCGCGCTGTTCTGACCTGCCGTGCCCCGTCGACCTCGCCTTCGTCTTCGCCGTAGTCGTGTGCCCCGGAGCCCCGTCGCCGCTTGGACCCGAGTCACGCCGCCTCTTCTTCGCGTCTTTGACATCTCCATTCCCCTCCGACCACCCCGCTGCCAACCAATTTCTGAAGGTAAACCCCTCCGCTTGGTCATAGTCGTGAAAACCTTTCGTGTAGTCGTAGATTTGTGTAGTCGTAGAGTCTTACGACCGCCCTAGATTGTTTACGATCAAATCCAAACCCTTAGAATCCCGTACGATCATGTTAGAGTCCTTTTCGACCATCTGCAATACCATACGACCGCTTAAACTCGTTGTCGATCACTTTGAGTCATGGTCGTAATCTCGACTACGTGGTCGTAAGACCTGTAGCAGCTCTCGGCTTCAGCCACTCAATTCACCGTGGTCGAAACCCCTATCAATCATGTCCACTTCTTTCACCACGGTCGTAATCGTTTATGGTTACGTACTGGCCTTTTCAGCGTGGTCGCAACTCGTTACGACCATCGCCGCTGAAGTCGTGGCCTTCCACGTGATCGAGCATCTCTACGACCGCGTTCTGTTAGCATTTGCCGTGGTCGTAAATCGACTACGTGGTCGTAACTTCTTCGATTTTGCAGTGGTCGTAGCACCCCGATCATCTCAAACTTGCTGTCGTAGTCGCAAGCGACTGTGTGATCGTATCCCGACTGCATTGTCGTAGATGGCTTCGTAATCGTAAGTCTTCTCCGTAGTCGTAAGTCTTCTTCGTAGTCGTAGGTTCCCAGTGTAGTTACAGTCGTAGATTGGTCCGTGGTCGTAGCCTTCTCTGCGTGATCGAACGTCTCTAAGACCACGTTCTAATCCGTTTGCCGTGGTCGTAGCTCTTCCCGTCAGCTTAACCGTGGTCGCAGGTCCGACTACGTGATCGTAGACCCTCCGATCACGTTAGCCGTGGTCGTATCTCTCTTTCCGACCACGTTGATTCCCGAATACGATTTAAAACTTCCAAAGGTCATAACTTTCTCATTTTAACTCCGATTTCAGCCATTCAAATTTCTACATTCGTCTAAAATCATAATCTATCCAAATATGGCCTCTTTTGAATTTTTGGATTTTGTTTGAATTTTGTTTGTATTTATTTGCTTTGTTTGCTTTGTCTTTTATCGCGTAGATTCCAGCGTTGTCGATTTATCATTCCACCCAACAGCAAGAAGACCCAGAGAATCTGCAAGAAGGCAAGTCTCCTTTGATCATCTTGAAACCATGATTTGAAATATTTTCAAATTATTTTAAATTATGTGCATTGCTATTTACATAAAATATTAGTTCAAATCTTTAGGAACTAGTTATTCCAACTTGCTATGCCCTCCATTGAAATTGAATTCCATGTACTCTTGTCACCATAGAATTTTCTTTGTCTCATTAATGAGAGTATTATAATTACTTGTTGATGTTAGTATGGTAGTATAATGCTTAGTCCTGCTATTCAATACTTTAGAAATCTTGAAAATGGGAAAGGATGATTTATTGTAATAGCCTTGTTTCAGAAATTTAGTGGTAATTGGAGTTGCCAACGATGTTTTAAAAATAAAATAAAATGTGAAAGTTAGTTTAGATTAGGTGGATGGTTGGTTTGGTTTGGTGCGCTTAGCACGAGATCTTGTTAAGTGTATGTTCCACCTAGTCAATTAAGGACCGACGCTTGTGTTTGTCGGTGATCGAGCATTAACCGCACAACCACAAGTCTATATGGGTACGACCTAGCCGACTAACTTATGATAGTCTAGTTTAGGTGCCACCAGTGGAAAGTGGGTGCCGTGGATGGACCTGGTTATTCACAAGTGAGGGACAGGATTTCTTGTACTCATATGGCGCAAGAGGGGCTTCGGTTCGGCGGTTAGCCTATCTGCGGTGAAACCTCAGCGGGTGGTATCTAGCTAGATTAGAGTAAGGTAAAGGCTTTGTGGTATTTTATCCGGGTCTCATGCCAAAGGAAGCGTGTTGACTTTTAGGATAATTTATCTCTTGTGGGTAAAGTTGTACAACCTCTGCAGAGTGTAAAACTATTCGAATAGCCGTGCCCACGGTCAAGGGCGGGCAAGGAATGCATTCACATGGTAGATTTCTGGTTTTGGTTTTGAAATCAAAAGTTTTGAATTCCGAGAGTGGAGGAAACTCTTGGAAGGGTATCCTGGCAGATGGAGCCAGAGAGGGTGGATGTAACCCGCAGTATTAAACTTGTTCAGTTGGAAACGATTAAGCTAGTGTTGGTGGATAGAGCCTTCACTAGAGAATAATTGGTAGTTCTGTTAAAATCATTTACTTTATTAAACTGATGCCTTCGAAAATAATTAGTAGTAATTGAAATTATAAAATATTGCTTTGTGCAAAAGAGCCATATAGCCTTCCTTTGTCAAGCCTTGCATCTATGCATTTTTCCCAAGACTTGCGGAGTACTTTATGTACTCACATGCTACACTCAAAAATAAATCTCAGAGGAAGTTGAAGCTCAAGAAGGTGAATACGACTACTGCTTCGCTTGCGGTTGTGATGGATTCTTCCCGGAGAACTAGGTCGCGCTTCCCCAGTCAATTGCCTGTGGCGTATTGATGGGTCTTCGTTGGATTTATCTTCTGCTTCCGCTGTGTTTTGTGTGTGTGAGGTCTTGAAACCTCATTTGTAATAAAGAGACCTGTCGGTCTGCACTCTTTACTATTGTAATAAAGCGTTGTTGGTTATGTAATCATTTCTGTTGGTTATGTAATCATTTCTGTTTAACTGTGTGCACTAGCTTTGATCTGGGACTAGTGCAGTAATACACAGAGGGTCCGGGTTTGGTAATCCGGGTCCCGACAACAAGCAGTAAGTGTTGTACTGGTCGCAGAACGTGAAGGCATTCAATGACTAATATATTATGTAAGTGAAGTCTTACATGGACCTAAGGAACGTTACCCTCAGATCCAAAAGCTCATACGCTCTCTTCATGTCTTCTAGGAAGCTGAGACATTATTGTTAGGCATACAAGATAATTGTGTTGTCTGGGTTTCCTTTAGGAGAGATCCTCCTGAATAAGGAAACAGTGGGGCGCATGGCTAAATGGTCAGTAGAACTTGGGGAGTTCAACCTCCATTTTGTGTCCCAAACAGCCATTAAATCCCAGATCTTAGCAAACTTTGTTGCCAAATGGATAAATCCTGAACCTGTTCAAGATCCCTAATAGTACGATTCCCACGACCAGTGGACAATGTACTTTGATGGGTTTCTTTCACTAAATGGCTCGGGGGCTGGGGTGGTCCTGGAATCTCCCGTGGGAGAGACCTTAAAGTATGTCATCCAATTGCTCTTTTCAGCCACTAACAATGTGGCTAAGTATGAAGATTTGTTGGCTGGCATACAAGCCACTAAAGCGCTCGGGATGTGCCAACTACTCGTGAGAGGAGACTTTTAACCAGTCATGAATTAGGTCAAAAAAGAGTATCAGTGCCTGAGTACGACCATGTCTCAGTACTTGTCAGAAGTACAAAAACATGGAAAGCATTTCTTCAGTTTCAGGTTACGGTATATCCTTTGGAAGGATAACTTTCTGTCAGACCCAGATTTTATAATCCGGAATCCACTGGGTTTATCTGCACTAATCCCTGGATCAGTAGTTAGTGCACACAGATTACAGTTCTGATTATCAAAGTTCATATCATGCGGAAGCGTAAATATAATAATAAACTTACTCATGGGCCGATTAGGCCGAAATCATCAACTTGTAGCAGCGGAAGAACGAAGCACACAAGTGGGACCTTCAGGACATGCCCACAGGCAGCCAACTGGAGGTTCACGACCTAGTTCTTGACGTCTTCATCCTCTTCGCCATCGTGATCCAAAAGTATCATTGAAGCGTAGAGATCCGATTCCTGCTTCTGAATTTGTCGCAAAAGCGAGCGTGAGCACTCCGACCCCGTGCTCCGCGAGCCAATACATAGAATGCAAATAAATAGTATGCATAGCTTAACAAAGGAGAGGCTCGGGCTATTTTATTTTGCGTAGAGTGCTTTTGAATACAATTAATTAAAAAGCCCTATGACTTAGCAATTTTGGAACAAATCATAATGTACAAAGAAATGCATTATTAATATCGATTCAGATTCCATCCACCGTTACATGGCATCTACACCATATAGCAATTTCTTCAGCGTTATAGCCGCTTAACTTACCACTGGGACGACACCCAGGACAACTCCAAACTAGGGCCTTTCACTGCCCTCCACTTTTCCATTCCCATTTTCCAACACATTTTTAAATAGAACTATATCTAGTTAAGTTCCCATGTCCGCCCTTGACCGTGGGCACGGCTATTCGAATAGTTTTGACTCTGCAGAGTTTGTACACTTTCACCACAAGAGACAATCAACTCATTGCCCCAAACGATTCCTTAGAAGTGTGGTTGAGCAGACCATCACAGTAACTTTTCAAATTATCGAGTCCCTTTTCTCATTTCACTTTTATGGGAGACTGCCCACTTGCGGTGGGTCCCATCTGTGCGCGGGATGTTTCCCACAGCCACTACGCAGCCGGATCTTCTCTCTTTCCGCAACGTAGGACAGCTGGGAAACTTCACCCCCCACTGGTGTCCCTTCAGGCCCCCTTGCCATAGCATAACCCCTTCGAACCCCAACCCGTGAAATGAGTCCGAGGATTCGGTAAATGTACTTAGCCAAGTTGTAATTTACAGACTTGTGGTTGTACTGTTTTACCCGGGAGGTCATGACAAGATTCAGTCCTTAGTGGTATCTGGGCGGTCTATCACTAACCCATTTTGTGCATCCACTGCACCACACTCACACCATCCAACCAATCCGCCCAGATATTTAAGCAAGTTGAGGATTTTGAGAGCATAAAATAATCATTTCCAAAATATACCAGTCATTCCCATTATGACTGCCCAACCAATTTTTCTCAGGTTTACAAGTGATGCTTGGGCGCTCTCGCGCCCATGAATACCTAAGCGATACTAAGCATGGCATATAAATTACGGACTTATTTTCGAAATGTTACTATTATAATTTTGCTAGGGCGACAAAGTTCACACATTCAGATATTCCAAAGGAGGTGTAATATTATTCAAGGCAAACAATGGGCATATATCTAGAACCTTAAATTAACATGTATTTGCATATAAAGTAACAGCATGCAATTTGATAATCTAAAACAAAGTAATTTGCAGAAAATGTAGGTTCAACATGATCAAAGTATTGACTCGCCTGGCGCGGTTTACCGCGGTCTTGAGCTCACACAATGCTTGCTCTTGAGCTTCTAGTCTTTGTCTTCACTTCGAGCTTGATCTCGCCGGATCCACTGAATCTTCACGACTCCCAATTTCTAATTACGCGACAAACGACTGAATCCAAATAAAAGAGAATAACTCACAAGATCCAAGCAAATCGGAATAAATTCAACTTTTATTTTATTATGAGTTAATGGGCGATTTGGTTGATTTGAGGCAAGGCCGGTGGTAGGGGATGATGACTCGATCTTTTATTAATAGTTTATTTTATTACGCTTATATTTATCTAGGAAGTTTCATGAGTTAGAATGGACTTGTGAGTAGGTATGGTTTTATCGAGCGTTACTTTACAGAGCATTTTGGCTTACCAAATAAATTTTAGAGTGCAGGTGTATAGCATATTATGGGGTAATATTTTATGTGCATTTAGTTGTCACTATTCATATCTCATTATTTCATGCTCATCATTCTTATTTATTAATCTAGTATTATGATTCGATTAATGGTACCATTATTCTCTCGCTATACTTTGGCTACTATTAGGCTTAGCCTTATTTCTAATTTAGCGATCTAGGCAAAACTTAGTACGTATCATTTTATGCGTCCTAATTACTGGTGTTAATGGTTACATATTTTCTTTAGAGTATTCATATATCCATGGGATTATTTTGATACTTGATGACCTAGGGCTATTATGTCTATATATGTCACCGGGGTTTGTTTGCTAATGGCATGATAATTTATCCGGCATATATGCTTACGTGTTTATTAGGGGCCATCTTTATTAAGTATAGACATTTATCCAAAGTCACTTCTCCTTATTAATGTCTTTAATGGATAATTAGATTTACAATTAACATTAAGGTCACACTAACTATTTACCATGATAACTAATTAAAATGTAAACCCTCTCTTACTAAAATACATGGGTTTATGACTTGTTCTTTAGAACATTTTCATTTGTTATTTCATTATTCCATGAGTGCACAACCTAAACAAGTTTTTACTCCATTTCTTGATATACTCTTGATTACTAATTAAGCCTTAAAACAAATATTCAAAGTACATTAGCCACATGGTTTATCATTTAATAGCTCATTTTATGTCCTAACTAATTTTGTCTGGTTGATCTCCTAATTGAAATGCATTAAAATGAAATAGCACAAAAGAGTGGGAGTCGGCTAAGGACAGAGCTGAATAGGGGCCAAGCGAGTAGGGAGGCGCGGAGCTGGGCGACGACGACGCCGCGAAAAGTGGCCGAGAAGGTGGCGAGACCGGTAAGACCGATTGCCCTGGCGGTAGGGAAACAAGTGGAGGCGGCAGCTTCGATCGAGATGACACCAAGGCGTGCCGACAGTAGGAGGATGCGGACGGCGGAGGAAAGCCGATTGGGCGCCGGTGGCCGGAGAGGAGAGAGCATGAAATGGAGCAAGCACGAGCACGAGTAGAGGGCGAGGAGCTCACCGGAGCGACCGAACCGGCCGGGGAGGGGCTGCAGCGGACCGGCGGCGAGCACAGGCAATGGCGTGGGGAGGCGACCGTGGCGGGATCGCGTCAGTGGGGAAGAGCGCAGGCCGTCCGCTTGGGAAGCCTCGGGGTGCCGGGGAGGTGCTCTCACCGCGTGGAATCGGGTGGAGATCAACCGAGGCAATGTAGGCGGCGACAATGGTGGCGGCGGCCGATTTTGGGGAGGTTGGGCATTGCGGCCTTTTCCGTGGATGGGGCTCCAATTCAACGGAGGGGAAGGGAGTGCGGAGTGTAGGGAAGGAGATGGTGGCTTGGCTGTGCTTATAACCACTCGGGGGGGTAGGGAGTACGAAGGACCGGGCGGAGAGGTGGTCCGGGCGGAGATGGCAATGGACCGGGCGAAGGGGTGGTTTCGGGCGGAGGCACGGGGCTCGACGGAGGCGCGGGGCTCGACGGAGGCGCGACGTAGGCGCAGAGAGGCGATGGGACGGCGGGCAGGCACGCAGCAGCAGAGCACGCGCGGGCGGAGGACCGGCGGTCCGAAGGAATCTCGTGCGCGTGAGGAGGGAGGGAGGCGGGCCAGGCTGCGGGGGCGAGCGCGAGGGGGCTGCGGCCCGGGGAGAAGAGAGGAGGGGCGTGGCGAGGAAGACAAACAGTGGAGAGGGGGGTCGCTCGGGCGTGGGGGTGGGCGGTTCGGCCGGAGCAGTAAAGAAGCAAGAGAGAGTGGGTGTTGGGCCTCTCAGGCAGAAGATGGTGGGGGGTTCGGCCGGGCCAGTTGGCTGGCCTAACCTCCACTGTTTTTTTTACTATTACTAGTATTGTGATAATTATTATACATAGGTACACACACATATATATATATATATATGTATTTATATTTTGCTCCTATTTAACTGTGTATCTATGTGCATATATTTCCTTCATGTCCAATTGTTATACATATACATCTTTATGTTTTGCCCCCCTTTTGCTAAGCCTTTTGTATACCCCTTTAGCACATGATTTATTTATATGCTTTTGCTGCCTCATTGTAATACTTTGTCAATGTCAAAATTTCTATATTGTAATTCAAGTTCCTCCCCCATTTTATGGATCATCTCTTCAGATTGAATTCTTCTTTAAATTTGTATATTCCCATGTATGGCATAAATAACATCGATTTCGTTTTTGGTCTTTCTTGAATTTCTCTAACTTTTGGGGGCTCAATCAAAATTTAAGAACACCATGAAAATCCAAACGCAAACAGAATATTTGACAAAAATAACTCAAGGGCTTCATATTTTCAAATTTAAAATCTCAGGATGTTACACTTTCTCATAGACCAGTTGGCTCGAATAGCTTCCTCTTGATCACAAGTACCTCCAGGAGTCTTCTTGGAGCAACTTCAAAAGTCGTCTTTGATCGGAGTACCAGAGACAACTCCTAATGAGACAGTCTCTCTAGATTATGAAGAGACATGGATGGCTCCCATCTACGACTACCTTCAGAAGGGTTCAATACCCAATGATAATATGGAAGCAAATCGTCTTGGCCGCAAGGCCAAGATGTGTACCATGGTCGATGGGGTACTCTATAAATGGAGTACTCAGGGAGTTCTCACATAAAAGGGGTTACAACTCCTTAATGACACTCATGGGGTATCTGTGGGGCCATGCTTCTAATAGAACGATGGTCGAAAAAGCCTTTCGACAAGGTTTCTACTAGCCAACTGCCCTCAATGACGCCAAGGATCTGGTTCAGAAATTTGTACAATGTCAGTTTCATACCTGGCAAATACACCAACCAGCTTAGACTTTTCAAACAATTCCTCTATATTGGCTTTTTGTGACCTGGGGTCTCGATATATTGTGATCATTCCCAAGAGCACCGGGGGCTTTGAATTCCTTTTCATGGCTATTAATACATTCACGAAATAGATCGAAGTCGAACCAGTAACTGGTATAACAACAAAAGCTGCAAAAAGGTTCATGATGAGAAGCATAATTACTCGATTTAGAGTCCCAAGTCGGATAATTACAAACAATGGTAAGCAATTTTTGAGCGCAAAATTCCAAAAATTTTACAATGAACTAGGTACCAAACTTTGCTATGCTTCGGTCACTCATTCTCAGACTAATAGGGTAGTCGAGTGTGCAAATGGCCAAATAATGCAAGGAATCAAAACTTGAGTCTTTGACTAGCTTGTGAAGTGCTCGGGAGCTTAGATCCAAGAATTACCTTCTGTGTTATGGGTAATTTGTACGGCTCCTAGTCGAGCGACAGGAGAAACTCCATTTTTCCTACTTTTTGGGTCTAAAGCCATACTTCCCCCAGAACAAAGATCTGGTCAACAAGGGTTGAAAACTTCAGCGACTCCAACCAAGAACGACTTCGAGCAAATGACATCAACCAGCTTGAAGAGAAGAGAAATCAACTTTAATCCGATCAGCAGTCTATCAGCAAGCCATGCGTAAGTGCTACGATCGTAAGGTCCAACCTTGCAGCCTTGCTATAGGTGACTTGGTATTAAGAAAAATTCAATCCTAGTCTAATTGGAATAAGTTTTTCCCCAAATGGGAAGGTCCTTATATTATGGTCGAAGTCACTCACCCAGGTTCGGTATGACTTGCTATGGAAGATGACTAGATTCTTTCAAACTCTTGGAATATCGACCAATTACGCAAGTTTTATGTGTAACTTTTCCACTTTTTCAATGAAGCATTCAGTTTGTTCAAATCTTTATTGTTGTAGTCTTTTATGTTCATTCGACCACTTCTAGTACATCCAATTTATTTAACTGGTCGGAGAAGGGGACATCATTAGTTGGAGTCTTTCCCCACTGCATGTGGCCTTGCCCATTAGAAGGAGCTTCTCAGTGTCGACTCATTCTTAACTCTTGCTATCAGCATAAAATGATTGTGTTATCTACGAAACATTTAATGAATATACGAGAAAGAAATCCGAGTGTTTATCCTTTTATCATTCATCTTCGATTTCATTCACCTAGTCAAAGTGAAGTAACATCATATAGTCGAAGCCTTTCCTTTTTGCACATGGTACTGCCCATTAGAAGGAACTTCCTAGAGTCAACTTGTTCTTCCTCTTTGCTACCAGTACATGTGATCGACTTCAATAATGATGGACGGATGAACCACTCTACTCTTTGCATACTTCACTCTGTACTATTTGCTTTGTTTATTCACATAAACAAAGTAAAAAGTCAAGGGATAGGATAGAGTTATCAACATAACTTTATTTTTAGTCATAAATCCATTCTATTTCAGTTGTTTTGTCTTATGAGTACTAATTGCTCAATAAGATAAATTGCAAGAAAAGGAAGAAGTTCATTTATCACCAAAAGGTAAGTCTTTACAAAGTTTTTTATTTACAAACTACCCTGAAGAAGGAGATCCAAGTTGCATATCTTCGAACACTGCATTTCTTCGAACACCTTTCATCCAATCAGCTCTACTTCATCGATCAGGTGAGACGCCTCATTCAAAGAATAGGTGAAGTCATGCTTAATCGGATGTAAGTTAAGGTTCCGGTCACATGTCTTAAGTTTTGCTAAAGCATGGTTTACAGCACCTCTTACTGCATCCCTGATCGACTCCATCTGATCAGTCTTCAGAGTGGCTAAATGCTTTTCTAAAGCTTTGGCTTGTAGTACAATCATACTCGTGTGAGCGGGTATGGTGTCTTCGGAAGGACTCATTTTCTCCGCACCGAACTCACTGAGTAGATTGATCAGAAAAATACTGCAGTCTTGAAGGCTTGCCTTCATTGACTTCGTTTCTTCTTGGCTACGAGTCATTGCTTCAGCAAGGCGCTTTGTTTCGACCATGGCCTCTGCAAATTGGTTGAAAGTGGTCAAGGCAATACTTATCAAGAGATTAGTTTAAAGAACTGGTCGACGGTAAAGTTTTCTTACCTGATAGTCGAAAAAATGATTGGGTTTTCTCTTGTTTTAATGTCCATCTATCTTTGCAACTCAAGCGAAATTACCTTATTGCCTAAGCTTTTTTCTGGTCGATAAGAATTGAAAAGGCTTTGCTTTCGATCATTTTTCATCTATGACCACTCTTTGTTTCTCAAGTAAGTTACTTTCACTCAAAGTTGGGGGCTAGATGACGAGAATAGAATAATCCTTAGATCATTACGTCATTATATCCACCAGATATACCTGTTGTGGTTACAGACCAAACAGAGAGAGAGTGTAGTAGTGGAGAGTTGAGTAAAATGAATGGCTTCTGCTTTCCCCCCGTGGCCTATGCCACATATATATATTCACATGGGGAGTGCTTGTACAGTTGTACCCTTACACATGAGTATTCCCCCTCGGGGGCTCTTATGTCATTACACATGTCCTATTTCGGACTTAACAGGCCTACTGGGCTTAGGTGGGGCCACCCCTACAACAGGAGCCTCTCATGGTGAAGAGCTTCACGGGCCGAAACCATGCCGCTGAGTCCTTTGGCCCCCTCCGTCCCATCGGCCTATGATGCTTGATGACTTGGATAGTTCGCACGTCCGCCCGAGCTTGCGCGAGGGCTATCTTCGTGTCCCGGAGCAGGCGCCGGGAAGACCGAAGGCTTCGACGGGACCGAGGTCGTGCTTGTGCGAGGGCCGCCTCCCGCACCTGGGGCGGGCGCGGCTTTGAGGCCGAAGGCACTGGGTAGGCCGAGGGCTTTGACCAGGCTGGGGTCCAGGCGTGCCCTGCCTCGCGCTCCAGATATTTATGGGCGAAGCCGACTTGGTCGACTGCCCTTGGCGGCCGAAGTCTCGGAAATGCGTCGCGCGATGTGGCGCCGCCGCGGGAGATGGTTGCTTGGTCCGGAGTGCGCTTTAATGACACCTGGAATCGCGCCGCCTTTGTCGTGGGTAGGCCGGCACGGCTGCCGCCGCCGCCTGACCGATGTGGGCACGTGGTCGGCTGTAATTGGAGCGTCGTGGGATGCGGCGTTCCCACGACCACGCCGTTCGCCTCTTCCCGGGAAAAGTGGCCACTTTGGCGGAGTGTATGGGCGCATTGGCGCCGGCGGCCACCTACCGCCGCCTGCCGCGGTTGCCAGCGGTTGCACTACCCGATCGTGGGTAGCCGAACCGCTGTAATGTTGTCGCCGGTCTTACGCTCGTAGGCGCGACGGGGCTTTATATGCCGCCCTGTGGGCATGCAGTCGTTCCGCTTGGCTGCTTGATCGCTTGTGCGTTGCTTCTTATTCTTCTTGCACCTCCTGCTGCTATTCTCGCCTCCGTGCGTGCCCGCCGCCGTGAGAGAGGGATGGCTACGCGCGATGACCTCCCAGCTAACACGGGTGCCGCCCTTGACGACCCTGCGCGTCGCCTTAGCGAGAGCGCCTCGTCGAGCCAGCGCACGCTCGACGCCACCACCGCGGAGTACCGCTGGTTCCGCG
The DNA here is from genome assembly GCA_036346575.1 of Dendrocalamus sinicus. Lineage (NCBI taxonomy): Eukaryota > Viridiplantae > Streptophyta > Magnoliopsida > Poales > Poaceae > Dendrocalamus > Dendrocalamus sinicus. Next base: position 3,951,862 of record CM070658.1, read on the forward strand.
CGACAGAAGCAAACTACCCAATACCGGGATGCCGTGAAAAGGTCCAAAGGTCGCCGCTCCCGTGTCTTTGGGCGGTGCGCGCACGAGAGACCCCGAACCCTTCTTCAGAAAAGAAGCGGAGGAGCGCGTCGGCTCGCTTGCCCGTGCCCGACGAACGGAGCCAACCCGAGAGTCGGAGGCGATCGTCTTCATGGCATGCTTTGACGCCGGGCTCCGAATCCCCGCGACGCACTTTGTTCGCGAAGTGCTACGAGTGTATGGGTTGGAGCTGGCGCAGCTGACTCTGACCGCGATCGTTCGGTTGGCCATCTTCACTTGGGCGATGCGGACGGAGGGTACCCGTCCCCGCGCCGAGTTGTTCGCCGTCCTGCACAACGCACGGTGCCAACCGAGGAGAGTGGAAGGGGGGCTTACTCGAACTTCGGCGGTGTGGACTTCGTGCTGAGGCCAGAGTGCTCGCACCTGTTTCCCGCGTCGGCTATGCGGGAAAAGTGGGAGGCCGGCTGGACACGGTGATGGTTCTACTACACCGTGACGAGCACGAGCGGCCTCCAGAGCCGTGGAGAGCCGATGTCGTTCGACCGCTGTCCGAATGTGACACCTCAGCCCAGCGACGAGCAGCAGGCGCGAAGACTTGCTGGGGTCGCACTCCGGTTCAACATGTGAGACCTTGCGGAGGAGTTCACCATGTACGGGATATCCCCGCTTTCCTGTACCTGGAAGTACGAGCGGCGAGGGCCCGATCGGAAGGACGGCATCCACCCGAGGTGTCTTTGCTTCATAGGCCCTCCGCGCCCTGTAAGTATCCGTGCGATATGCCAAGTACCACGTGGGTGGTTGCAAACCCTTAGGTATGACACTCCGCTTGTGCATGCAGTACGCCAGTTAGAAGATGCGGAGTGCGCAGTAGCTGCAATACTTGGGCCGTACACGGCGAAGGAGCACAAGGCCCGTGAGTCCGCGACTTCCTTGGTGAGGCAGGGGCGGATTAATCGGGTGTGCGAGGTCTTGGAAATCCCTGTTTCGGAGCGCCCAGTGCCTGCGGAATCGCTGAGCGGTGCGACGGTGGTAGCACCATCTTCTCGGAGCGGGGTCCAGTCGGAGGTCATCGCCCTTAGCTCGTCGGTCGTGCCGCCGGTCGAGAACGTGAGGATGGGGGGCGAGACAGGCGCTGGGCTCAGATCGACCAGTTTGGGGGGCCGTGTAACTCCCGACGAGGCCGTATATGGTGGTAAGGCGACGAGCACGTGCCTCAATGTTCTTGAAGATGACGCCTCGTCACCTCCAGTGGCAACCGCCACGTTGTCACTGACGGCGGCTCCCGCGGCTGCCCAGGTAGCCACAGAGGCTTCACCTACGACTCCGAAGGCAAAACGGCCTCGGGTGCAGTCGCCGCCATCTTCTATGGGCCGGTTCAGTGTGGCGGGTCCAGTGACCGCGGCCCTGACGGCTAGCGGGGATGCTCCTGAAGCCGGGAGGGTTGTCGCACCTCAGGCCAGCGAGGCGCTCATGACCCAGGTGGAGGCCACGGTAGAGGGGACCGGAGGTAGGCGTAGTTCGTTTTCGTCGCGTGACTTCGCGAAACTCTCCCCGATTTGCTCGCTTATTCCGTCAACGCCAGGCGAGACGGGGTCGCCCAAACGAGGGCAAGAATCGAGCAATGGGGGGCCCCACGATGTCGCCGGCCTGCTTGAGCCGGGTCGTGTGCCCCAACTGCTGCGGAAGGCACTGGGGCGGGGGCTCTAGGGCCTGACGTCTCCGACTTCCTACCTCGGTGGGAGGCGCTTCGCGCCTGGAACGAGGTGGCGGAGTATGCTGGCACCCGCCTAGATCGACAGGCACTGCACTCCTGCGGGGGCGACCTTTTGGCGCTCGCGCTGGGGGCCTCCGAGATGAGGGTAATGCTCTCCGTTCTCGCTGCATACGCCTTGCTTACCTGATAGATAACCCTTGTTATACTTTGTGTAGATGCTTGAGTGCTGATGGCAGAGCGGGATGAGGCTATTGCCGACACGCAGCTGGTGGGCAGGAACGCGAAGAACGTGGCAGTGACCACACAACTTGCGCTGGAGGAGGCCCAGCGCACCGCGACGGAGGAGCGGACCACCCTTCTTCAGCGAATCTCCGCGATAGAGGCGGAAAAGGGACAGCTTACCGCCTCCATTGCGGAGAAGACGCTAACCTGGGATAACGCGTGCTCCTCCGCGTGGAACGCGATGGAGTCTTTGGAGTGGGCCCTCCGGGGGCTTTGTGTGCACGTGGAGGACGCCACTCATGGCCGCCAAGACCTGATGGAGACGCTTGAGTGAATCGAAGAGGGCTCGAGCGTCGCCCTCCCTGGCGCCAGGCTTTCGGCACCCATTGCGGCTATATGAGTGCTGGGCTTGCCCTCGCCTTGCTGCACGCTGGTGGGTGCGAGCATGTTAATGAGCTGGCGAACCCCCAGCTCGACTTGCCTACCCAGCCCGGGGTGATATCTGATGCCGTTCATGCCGCCGAGCCCGCGACCCGAAACTTCCATGACCGAATTTGGAATTATGTCGGGGAGGGCACCGCCGTGGTTGCTTTACGACGGACGCTGCGGAACGAGGGGGACGTGCTTCGCTGGCTCGAAGAGGTCCCTCGGCGCAGCGCAGGCGACGCGGGCGCTCGTCGCGGTGAAGATGGCACGGACTCATAGGAATAGCCAGGTTTTGGCGCATTCCACACCATGCGTGTCTGCTTTTGTAATGTAATTGTCTTGCTCGGGCCCAGCGACAATTCTCCAATGCACTTGTTGTTATGTAATATGCTGCGAGCTGGGAGGTCGTGTAAAGCGCGGGTATCGTGTCGCCCCTCGTTCGGGTATCAGCAAACGGGCTTGCAAACACTTTGCGCCTCGGATCCCAGACTTAGTTGTGGTAGACGCGCGAGCGCTCCGTCCCCTACCCTTCGATGTGGTGGCGGCGGAGCTGGCGCCTAGTCGAGGTAGACGCGCGAGGCGCCCCTACCCTTCAAAGTGGTGGCGCGAGGCGGGCGCCTAGTCGAGGTAGACGCGCGAGCGCTCCGCCCCTACCCTTCGCCCTACCCTCGGTGGTGGCGGCGAGCCGACGCCTGGTCGAGGTAGACGCGCGAGCGCTCCGTCCCCTACCCTTCGAAGTGGTGGCAGCGGAGCTGGCGCCTAGTCGAGGTAGATGCGCGAGCGCTCCGTACCCTACCCTTCGAAGTGGTGGCAGCGGAGCTGACGCCTAGTCGAGGTAGACGCGCGAGCGCTCCGTCCCCTACCCTTCGAAGTGGTGGCAGCGAAGCTGGCGCCTAGTCGAGGTAGACGCGCGAGCGCTCTGTCCCCTACCCTTCGAAGTGGTGGCAGCGGAGCTGGCACCTAATTGGGGCATGCATGGGAACCTCGACCACACCCCTTGTTTTGTATGTTCCAGGGGGTGCGCGCAAGGGGCGCGGCCACGCGTGCTTGGGAGTATCTAAGCCGCGGTTGTACGCCGTAAAGCGTGCGGAGATGGCGTCCGCATTAGTGCGCGGGAGTGCACGGGATCGACATCCCCGTCTTATTTATACTCCGAAGAGTACGCCCTGGGGCAACGCCCATGCGTGCGCGGGCTTCGCGTCTTGTTTATACTCCGTAGAGTGCGCGGGGATAGCATCTGCGTCTTTTTTGTTATACTCCGGAGGAGTGCGCGGGATCGATATCCACATCTTATTTATACTCCGAAGAGTACGCCCTGGGGCAACACCCATGCGTGCGCGGGGTTCGCGTCTTGTTTATACTCCGTAGAGTGCGCAGGGATAGCATCCGCGTCTTTTTTTTATGCTCCGGAGGAGTGCGTGCGGAGGCGGACCTCGACGCTACGTCTTGTTTAGAGTCCGTGGACTGCGCGTGGAGGCAAGCCTCCGCACGTTGCGGGCGGTGAAGTTGCGTGCGGAGGCGGACCTCGACGCTACGTCTTATTTATACTCCGTGGAGTGCGTGCGGAGGCCGACCTCACGCTACGTCTTATTTAGAGTCAGAGCTGCGCGCGAGGCGAACCTCCGCGCGCGCGGCGTGAAATTGCGTGCGAGGCGGACCTCGATGCTACGTCTTATTTATACTCCGTGGAGTGCGTGCGAGGCGGACTCGCGCACGCCTTATTTAGAGTCTCAGATCGCTGCGAGGCGAACCTCGCGCGTTGCGGCAAAGTGAAATTGCGCGCGAGGCGACCTCGACGCTACATCTTATTTATACTCCGTGGAGTGCGTGCGGAGGCGGACCTCATGCTACGTCTTATTTAGAGTCCGTAGACTGCGCGCGGAGGCGTCCCCCCACGCATCTTTATGCATGCTCATGCGTAGTGCACAGGAAGGTGACCCTTCGCACGTTTTTAGTACGAAAGCGGGAGAATTTGCATGAATGATGCACTTTATTAAATTCCCATTTGCACGGGTGAGCGGTTACAAGGGGTAAGGCATTAACCGTTAGCCGCTTACGTCCGCCAAAGCCGGGGAAGGCCCTTGGCCTTGTGTGCTTGACTCAGGCGTAATACCGCCGTAGCCTGTCCGCATTCCACGTGTGGCGGAGAGTGTGCCCTTCCAAGGTGGCTAAGCGACACGCCCGCCTCGCAGGCCTCCGCGATGATGTACGGGCCTTCCCACTTGGACTCGAGCTTGCCTACCGTCTCCGCGTGGAGTGCCATCTTGAGGACGAGGTCTCCTGGTCTGAATTCACGTGGGTACAGCGAACGATTGCGACCACGCACCATCTGTCACGCGTATTTTATGACGTGATGTGTTGCGCTTGCCCGGTCTCCGTCAAGGAGATCCACGGACAATTGGCACTCCTCGTCTGGTGCTTGGACGAGGACCCGCTGCGAGCCCACCTTTATTTCTTCGGGTGTGACCGCCTCGTCACCGAAGAGGAGCTTGAAAGGCGTGAACCCCGTTGGGCGTGTGACCGTTGTGCGAAGGGACCAGAGGACGCTGTGGAGCTCGCCCGCCACTTCCCTTTGGTAACCCGACGAGGCGCTTCTTGATTGCGGCGAGAGATGGCGTCGCTTGCCCGCTCCACCGCCCGCTGACTATGGGTGTCCGACCGAGGTGAACCGAGGGTGATGCCCATGTTGCGCAGAATTCTTTGAATGGGGCTGCATCGAGCGCAGATCGTTGTTGACGGTTATCTCCCTGGGCACGCCGAATCGACATATGATGTTTTGCCAGAGGAAGCGCTGCAGAGCTGCCGAGGTAATCTTGGCCAGGCTACGCCTCCGCCACTGAAAAGTACTCGGGGTAATCGCAACGAATCGCAGGTCCCCTGGGGCCCTGGGAAGTGGTCCCACGACGTCGATGCCCCATCTCGCCAGCGGCCATATCGGGGGTATGGGGTGGAGGCTTGTCGAGGGCCTGTGGATAGCCCTTCCCATCCATTGGCAACCCTGACAACGGCGCACGAGGTCCTGGGCATCCGTGACAGCTGTTGGCCAATAAAAACCCTGTCTGAATGCCTTGCCCACCAGAGACCTTGGTTGGAGGTGCGAGCCGCAGAGACCCGCGTGAATTTCCGCGAGGAGGCGCTTGCCTTCTTCACGCGGGAGGCACCGCAGGAGCGGTGCGCAGACCCCCTTCTTGTAAAGTGCCTCGTCGAGCACCTGGAAGGACCTAGCGTGGTGTTGCAAACGCCGGAGCTCGGAGGAGTCATCCGGTTCCGCGATGCCTTGCAGAAAAGCGAGAAGGGGCTCCCGCCAGTCGCCCTGCTGGGTGATCTGGTGGACGAGGGTCGCGTCTTGATTATCTTGTGCTATGGCCACCGCCGCGTGGTCTCAGAAACACCCTTCGGAATTGGGAGCCGCCGACCGCAGCCTTGGCCAGACATCGCCTGCTCGTTGTCCGCCGAGGATGGCCTTCACCGTGACACCCAAAAGTGTCGTTCCTTCGCCGTCACGGCTGCTAGGTACTTGGCTAGCTCCGGTCCTTGGCTTGGTATGACTTGTCCACATGGCCCGCCACTAACCGGGAATCGCGGACGAGGACTCGCCTTGCTCCCATCGCTTGAGCTTCCCGAGGTCAAGAGTAGCGCCGATTCGGCCGTGTTGTTCGTACCCGGAAATGCTAGGCGCGCTGAGTAAAACAGGCACTGCCCCTCTGGGGTGATGATAACGGCACCCACCCCCGTGCCCGCAACGCCGTACGCTCCGTCGGTATTAAGTGTCCACACCGGGTCTTCGAGCTGGAGGGCGGGCTGAGTGGGGTCCATTCCGCGAGGAAGTCCGCCGTAACTTGGGACTTGATCGCCCCGAGAGGCGATGTTAAGGAGAACGGGCCAGCTCGTCGCCCATTTTCCACCCGCCCGTGGACTCCTTGTTGTGGAGCATCTCTGTGGGGAACGATGACGGCACCGTTATCGGGTGGGCCAGGAAGTAATGCCGAGTTTTTTGAGGCCATGACCAGCGCGTAAGCAAGCTTCTCGAGCTCGGTATATCGCGTCTTGGCGCCTGAAGGGCTTCGAGATGAAGTACATCGGCGCTGAAGCGCGCCTCTTCCAGACGAGGACGGGCGACCGCCGCTGCCGAGGCAGCGAGGTAGAGTAGGAGGAGCCTCAGTGCTGGGGCCACGAGTGGGGACGGTTGCAGGTGCTTCTTGAGGTCGCCAAAGGCCTTTGCACGATCGTCGTCCCAATGAAACCCGTCGCAACCGCGGAGGGTCTTGAAAATGCTAAGCCCTCTCGCGCTCTAGAGAGAAACGGCCAAGGCCGCCTGCGCGCTGCGCCACCTCTGGACCTCCGCGTCGCCTTGGGGGTTCCATGCCCGAGATAGCGCCAACCTTATCGGGGTTCGCTGGATGCCTCGCCAGATACGAGGAAGCCCAGTAGCTTGCCCGCCTGTACACCGAAGACACATTTGTCCGGATTGAGCTTAATGCCCGCCCTCCGGAGGTTGTCAAAAGTCTCCTGAAGATCCCGGCCGTGTGAGGCAAGCTGCCGGGTTTTCACTACCACGTCATCTACGTAAGCCTCCACATTTCTCCCTAGCTGGACGGTCAGGGCCAGCGTGACGAGGCGGGTGAAAGTTGCGCCCGCGTTCTTCAAGCCGAAGGGCATCCTTACAAAGCAAAAGGTCCCCACCGGTGTAATGAAGCTGGTTTTCTCCTCGTCGTCCTTGGCCATGTAGACCTGGTGGTAGCCGGAATAGGCGTCCAGGAAGCTCATGAGCTCGCACCCGGCGGTTGCGTCGACCAGTTGATCTATGCGCGGTAAAGGGTAATCGTCCTTCGGGCATGCCTTGTTAAGGGCAGTGAAGTCGATGCACATGTGCCAGGCGCCGCTAGCCTTTTTTACCAACACCGGGTTGGCAAGCCAGTCCGGATGTTGGACCTCACGGATAACCCCCGCTCGAAGGAGCTTCGCCACCTCCACCTTGGCCGCTTGCTGTCGGTCCGCAGACATATGGTGAAGTTTCTGCTTAACGGGCTTGGCGTCAGGGCGAATCGCAAGGTTATGTTCGATGAGGGCGCGATCCACTCCTTTGATATCCTCCGGGGACCATGCGAAGACGTCTATGTTGTCCTGGAGGACTCGGAGCAAGTCTTGCTCTACTTCCGAGGGAGGTCTTCGCCATGGATACAAACCGCCCATTCGCTGGAGTGGCACCCTTCACTCCGCCCCGGGTGGGGCTTAGGTGTCCAACCCGGGGCGGATGGCGTGTCCGCCCGGTATTTGTTGAAGGCGTGCACCTTGCGGTGCAAGCGTCCAGCCGGTTTCGATGCTCGAGCCATATCCGATCGCGAAGATGGTGATAACGCCCACCGCTCGAAGCTTCATGCATAGGAATGCGAATCGTGGGACGGCCAAGGAGTTGATGGCGAGCCAGCCAGTATGGCGTTATGCGGATATGAGACGCCCGCGACGTCGAAGACGCACCTCTTCGGTCCCTGGCGTTGTTGGCTCGGCACAAGGAGACTTGGAGGCGCACCGACCTGCAGCCTTCAGAGGTTGCCCTCCGAGGCCTTGAAGGGGGGCTTCCGAAGCTTTTAATAGACTCCGAGGTATTCCCATACGATCAAGGGCCTCCGCGAACAAAATGTTGGCGGAGCTCCCTCCGTCAACGAGAATACGCCTGACGTCACATCCCGCGATGTCAGCCTGGATGCCCAAGGGATCTTGATGGGGGAATTCTACACCCTGGGCATCGGCTGACGTGAAGGTGATGCTGCAAGGGGACGCCCGCCGAGGGAGTTGTGCCGAGGAAGCGCTCGATGAAGAGCCTCCCTCGATGACATTAATGCCGCGGTATTGGGTCTCTCCGGGGGACCCAGTGTCGGGACCCGGAGCAACAACTCCACATCCCTCTGTGTTAATCGCACTATCCCAGGAAAAGCTAGTGCACACAGATTGAACAGTGATACATATCATGCATGATAACCAAACTTTATTATAAAGCAAAAGTACGGGCCTTATGGCCAAGTTTACAACACGGTGGCTTCATGGCCAAACATGAAATAAACAATGGAAGATAATGAAAGGAGCAGCCCATCCCGCCTTCCCACAAGGCGAATTGATCAGAAGACGTGGCCTATTCGCCGCAATCCTCAACATAGTTGACGCCGCCGCCCTCCGCAACATTGTTTATAGCAAGGTGAGCACATAAAGTACTCCACAAGTTACACCAGAAATATAATGATTTGATGCATGCATAAGGGGTTACAAAGGAAGGCATAATGTGGTTCATTTGCATAAACAGCATTATTGAATTAAATACAATAACGTAAGTGCAAAAGCTGAATTTGATACAAGATATAAAATCCAGATTTAACAAAATAATAACGTTAGTGCAGCAACAACCTAACACTAACCTAACCACGGGTATCCCACCCGGACCATCTTTCCAAAAGTTTCACAAATTTCCATAAACCAAATTTTATTAAAACCAAAGTCTAATCCGTGAAAACCATACTAAGCATGTCCTTGACCGTGGACACGGCTATCCAGGATAGTTTGTTACTCTGCAGAGGTGTACAACTTTACCCACAAGACATGTCCCCCGTTTTGCCACCGGATTAACACACTTCCTTAGGTGTGCGGCCGAGGAGATCATGACAAAGCTGTTCCAATGTTCCATTACCAAATTAGCTACGCCGCCACTAAGGTTTCACCACAACATGAATCCACATGTTGGAGCCCCCTCTTGTGCCATGTGAGACTTCTCATGGCCTACGCCACGCTCACATTCAGCCTATAGCGAAACTAAAATGGAACTTCACAAATTACTTAGCCAGTCCTGTCCCATACTGCACTTGTGGTAGTACGGTGTGACTTTGTAATAGTATTTCACATCGGTCCTTAATCGACTTAGGCACCAACCACATACCCCTTGTGCTCGGCAATCAACATTGTGTCACCAAACAACAATGCATACCACAAGCACCCACCACTCTAACCATTAGCCTAAGTCTAAACCAAGTTTTCATATTCTGTTTGAAAATATTTCATAATCATTCTTGACCCACCAAAGTCAAGAACACATTCAAAACTTTATCATTTTATGTGAAACAATTCTTCCCACCCGAATTATTCTAAGCATGGCTAAGCAATTCCATAACATGTTCTAGTCAATACTAATGTACCAACTAGGTTTTCATCTATGGTGACAAGGTATGTTTATTCAATTTTCAAGATTGGCCATACACAAAGGAATTGGGTATAACTAGAGTTTAAACCGAATTTAAACTAGATTGAATAAAAGTACGCATGCATATTAATTTAAAAACAACATAATAATTTAAATTACTGGGATCAACATGGTCAAAGGTGTAACTTGCCTTGCTCGAAGTCTTGCTGCGATTCGTCGAAGAAATACTCTCCGGATTCGTCGTAATCTATACGCAAAGAACCAAAAGAAATTCAAACAAAATTCAACTAAATTCCAAAAATTCAAAAAGAGTCCAGAAATGGGTAGTTTAGGATTTTAGAAAAATTTATAAATTTGAACGAGTTAAATCGGAATTAAAATGAAGAAGTTATGGCCTTCGGAAGTTCTCACGACCACGGCAAACGTGATCGGGCGGAGCTACGACCACGGCAAATGCGATCGGGCGGAGCTACGACCACGTAGTCGACTTACGACCACATGGGAGGTTTACGACCACGCAATGACATACGACCACACGGAAGGTTTACGATCACTCGTGGAAAATTACGATCACGGCCACGAAAACCCACGACTTCGACACACAGAGAACCCACGACTTCGACTCACACAGAGAACCCACGACTGACACACGTAAAACTTACGACTGACTACGAGAGAACCTACGACTCGACTACACAGAGAACTTACGACTTCGACTCACACAGAAAACCCACGACTTCGACTACACAGAAACCCACGACTCGACTCACACGAAACCCACGACTCGACTACACAAAGAACCTACGACTTCGACTACCAGAGAACTTACGACTTCGACTACACAGAGAACTTACGACTACGACTACACAGAAAACTTACGACTTCGAGGCCGAATACGACCACTCAAACAGGTTAACGGCTACCTAGTCATTTACGACCACATAGTCGCTACGACTACACAGGCAGCTACGGCTACAGCTAAGACTTACGACTACACGGATCTACGACCACACGGAAGGGTGTTACCTTCGGAAACTGGTTGGCCGCGGGTGGTCGGAGGGAATCAGGCAGAGTGGCCGGAGACGACGGATGGTCATAGAGGTTCGGTTACGAGTGGAGACGGTCGGTCGACGAAGAAGCGCGCGCCGAAGTCTTCGGCAACAACGGGCTCCGGTGGCGGCGCCTCGGAGAGGGGAATGGTGGTCGCGGCGCTTGGGGATCACGGCGCGGCGCGAGGCGCGAAGAGACAGGCGGCGCCAATTCCTCCCGAGCTCGCACGGCGGCGGGACGAGGAAGCACGGTCGGGGCCGGTCGGTTCAGGCGGAGGGGGAAAGAGGTGTCGCGCACGTGAAGGCGAAGGAGGGATAACGGGCTCGGAAGGAGCTTTATAGGGCAGGGACGGAGGTAAAGGGCTCACGGAGTTAAGGACTTTAGAAACAATGATAACGGCGAGAGGCTTTAAGCCGGCGTAAAACGGACGGAGGTGGGCGGTTACTAGCGCGCGAGCTTAAGGGCCAATAATGGCTTTGCTGTCACGAGGAAGGAGTAACCAAGCTTTTAAAGCTCTGATGGGGTGTTAATGGAGGCCACTATTGGGGAAGAAGGAAGAAGGAAACTTCTAAATTTCTTTTTTTAATTTTTAAGTAAATTCTCAAGAGTTAAACAAAACTTAGGAGGGTTAAGAAAAGAAAAGAAAAAAATAAAATAAACTTTTTTGCTTTAATAAAATATTTTAAATACATTTTCTTGCTTTAGATTTTTAAATAAAATCCAGATAAATCCAAATAAACTCAGAAAATCAATAGAAGGCAAAAAAATTTTGGGATGTTACAAACCTACCCTCTTAAAGAAATCTCGCCTCGAGATTTGAACTAGCTAGCAAAGAGATGGGGATGGTTGGCTTTCGATCTTCTTCTCGCTCCCAAGTTGCTTCGTCTTCGTGTGATTGCTCCATTGAACTCTGCTGCATTTGATGGTGTTTCTTCCGTCCGGCGCGGTTTGTCTCGAGAATCTTGATCGGTTGCTCTTGATAGGTGAGATCCTCTTGAAGATCAAGGGTTTCAAGTCCGCTTGATCCGCTGGTACTCGAGACATTTCTTCAATCGAGAGACGTGGAAGACGTTGTACACACGACATGCTTGGCGGCAAATCCAACCGATATGCAACTTCTCCTTTGCGCTTGAGATCTTGAATGGCCCAACGAATCTTGGTGCAAGCTTTCCCGACTTGAATCTTCGACTCTCCGAGCGGAGATACTCGAGATACACATAGTCCCCAACTTCAAAGTCGTCTCGACGACGATTATCGCATAACTTTTCTCGCTCGATTGAGCTATCTTTAACCCGTCTTTGATCTTCCTCACTTGATCTTCAGATCTTGAAGTAAAGTTGGTCCCGCATCTTGGAATTCTCCGCATCGCTCCCAATGCAAGGGTGTTCGTGACTTCCCGCCATACGTTGCTTCAAAAGGTGCCATTTGCAGATCGGCTCGATAATCGTTGTTGTAAGAAAACTCAGATAGGGCAATGAGCGATCCCAACTATTTCCAAAATCCAGAGCACATGCTCTCAACATATCCTCTAGCACTTGATTTACTCGCCCGCCTCGCCATCCGTTCGAGGATGATAAGTCGCATGAAATTAAGCTTACTCCCTAACTCTTCATGAAGTTTCGCCAAAACTTGGAGGTGAACCGACTACTCTGTCCGATACTATCTTTTCTAACTCCATGCAAGCACACAATTCTAGCCATGTAAATCTCAGCTAACTTACTTCGAATAAGTAGTCTTCACGGTATAAAATGAGCTACTTTGGTCAATCACAATTACCACCCGCATTGAGTCATAGCCGGATTGAGTTCTAGGTAGTCCGGTTATGAAGTCCATACCGATCTCTTCCCACTTCCAACTGTATTGGCAAGGGTTGCAAAAGTCCTGCAGGTTTCGATGCTCGCCTTGACTTTCTCGGCGGGTATCACAAGCTTCAACAAACTCCGCATTTCCTTTTCATACCGACCCACCAAGATCTTTCCCTAAGGTCTTGGTACATCTTGGTACGACTGGATGAATTGAGTATGGAGTTTCATGGGCTTCTTGCAAAATCGCTTTCTTGATCTCTTGATTATTGGGCACACAAATACGGTTTTCAAACCAAACAGTTCCATTCTCATCTTCACCGAATCTTGGCGCTTTGCCTCTTCTCATATTTTTCTTGATTTCTTGAATATCTTCATCCACCTTTGGGCTTCCATGATTTGATCAGTAAAGTAGGTTGAATGTCTAGAGTTGAGAGAAAACTTTGATTCATCGGTTTTATACTTAGACGGAGATTCCTTCCCCAAGTCGAATCGATCTTCTTTTGACAACACACCTTGCTTGCATAAGTCCTTCTCGCTTAGCGATTCGCCACAACATTTGCTTTGTCGGATGATAATGAATTCCAATATTATAATCCTTGATCAACTCTAACCATCCGCGCTGCCTTAGGTTGAGTTCGCTGAGTGAAAATGTATTTCAAACTCTTGTGATCCGTGTATACTTCACCACGACACCGATGAGGTAATGACGCCAGATCTTCAAAGCATGCACTACTACCGCTAATTCCAAATCATGAGTAGGATAATTGCACTCATGTGGTCTTAGCTGGCGCGATGCATAGGCTACCACTCTACCTTCTTGCATAAGAACACAACCCAAACCTTGACGGAGGCGCCACGAAAACTTCAAAATCCTTATGCACATCCGGAAGGATAAGCACCGGGCTGAAACTAACTTATTCTTGAGAGTCCGGAAACTCGCTCACAAGCTTTCGTCCATTCAAACTTCTTTTCTTTCTTCGTGTGAGTCATGGGTTTGGCTAACTCAAAATCCTCGCTATGAAGCGGCGATAGTAACCAAGAAGTCCAAGGAAACTTCGACTTCATTATCGTCTTGGGTGGCTGCCATTCCATTACGGCTTGCACTTTAGAGGATCCACTGCAATTCCTTCACTGTCACAATATGACCAAGAAAAGCAACCTCCTTTAGCCAAAATTCGCATTTACTGAATTTGGCATAAAGTCGATGCTCTCTAAGCTTTCCTGTGATTATCCGAAGATGATTCTCATGCTCTTCTTCATTCTTGGAATAGATAAGAATGTCATCTATGAAGATTACAACAAACTTATCTAAATACTCCATGAATACACTATTCATCATGCTCATGAAGTAAGCAGGCGCATTTGTTAGTCCAAAAGACATGACAGTAAACTCATAATGTCCATAACGGGTAGAGAATGCGTCTTAGGGATATCTTTCGCACGGATCTTCAACCGGTGATATCCCGATCTCAAATCTATCTTGAGAAGACTCGCTCTCTTCACTGGTCGAATGCATCATCGATCCCGGCAACGGGTACTTGTTCTTAATAGTAACCTCATTAAGCGCTCTGTAATCTACACACATTCTCATGCTTCCATCCTTTTTCTTGACGAACAAAACAGGTGCACCCCAAGGTGAAGAACTTGGTCGAATATACCCTTTATCCTCCAATTCTTGAATCTGCTTTCTTCAACTCGGCTAACTCATTAGCCGGCATACATGACGGTCTCTTGAAATCGGGCCGTGCCGGGACTAGGTCAATCACAAACTCGACTTCCTATCCGTGGCATCCTCGGTAAATCCTCCGAAATACATCCGGTATTCCCGCATTCATCGGTACTTCTTCTTGCACTTGAAGATGAGTGAGAACACATTCTCCTTCTCGCAGGGTTTCAGGGAAAAGTTTACTTTACTCCTTGATCATTGGTGAGGGTTATGGATCGGGTAGCACAATTAATTCGACCATTGTTCTTGGCTAACCAGTTCATGCCAAGAATTACATCCAATCCTCGAGATTCCAACACTATTAAGTCCGCTAAGAACAGAACCCCATTTATGATTAACTCTATTCTCGGACACAAGGTCCTTGTTCTCATTTTCGCCTAGGGAGAGAACTATCATGGGTGTACTAAGAGAAACCATACCCAACCCATTCTTAACCACAAAATCCAAGGAAATAAAAGAATGGGAAGCTCGGAATCAAAAAGAATCAAGCCTGCACCGAAGTTTACAAGGAACATACCAGACGACATCCGTGCAGCTGAGCTTCTTCGGCGGTGATGTGGTTCACACGTCCCTTAACATAGTTTTCTCGCTTCTCAATCACGACCTTGATTCGACTCTCCAAGCATTTGCATTAGCCGCAGCTTGAAGCTTCTTGGGGCAAGACTTGGCATAATGCCCTGCTTCCTTGCAATAGAAACAAGTCACCCATCACCGTAGTAGTGTTCTTTTGAACTTGACCACCAGTAGGAGGAAGCAAGTCGCACGATATTTGGGGCGGTTGACTTGGAAAGTTGGCCGTTAGTGCTGGCCCAAGTCGCTTGATTGAGGCTTGAAGTTGCTGGAGTGCGGCTTGAACTGCCCAACCTGAGGTGGGTTACTACGGGGCTTGGGAAAACCTCCAGGGTTAGCCTTTTGCGTGGCCATCCTTCTCTTCCGATTTTCCATCTCTACAAACTTGCCCTCCTGGCGAATGGCTTTGCTAACCAACTGATGAAAATCTGCATAGTCACTTGATAACAACTGGATAGAAATATTGTCATTTAGGCCCTCCAAAAATCTTTCTTGCTTGGCTTCATCGGTAGCCACATCTTCTGGTGCATAGCGCGCCAATTGATTGAACTTTTGCAGGTACTCATTCACTGTGCGGCTTCCTTGGCGCAGAGCTCTGAATTCCTTCTTCTTCAGGGTAATGGTGCCAGTTGGAATATGAGCCTTGCGGAAACTTCAACAAACTCATCCCATGCGATGGCTCGAGGGTTGGCATGAGAAGCAATCAAGGTATCCCACCACTCGGATGCAGTCCATTAAGTCGGTGAGAAGCAAACAAGACCCTTTCTCGATCGGTGCATTGCGAATATCTAACTTCTTGCCTATCGCGCGGAGCCAATCATCGCATCCATTGGCTCAAGACCGCTTGAGAAGGTTGGAGGCCTTATCCTCAAAAATTCGACATCCGATTTTGAGGAGCTTGAGTGGTGGTCGAGGAGCTTGGTCGGCGGTGGTTGTTGATAGCTTGAGCTAACAGTTGAATCAATCGATTTTGATTTGCCATCATTTGAGCCCGTCGGGTCCAACACTGGCGGAGGAGGAAGGATGGGGGCGATCGACTTCCTTGCGCCCCGTGTCGTTGGCGCCGTCGCTGACATTTCTCCTTGTGTTCACCATCCGCGATTCTTCTAGATTTAGAGGAAAGAAAGAGAGAGAACTAGGAGAAGGTCTATGTAACATTCCCACCACGAAACAAGAAACACAACAAAACTCAAGGAACAACCAACCATATTATTTTATTGAATATAACCTTGAGGTCATTGACAAAGGAATAACAACTCACAAGTATCGTTCTATAACTTTAAACTTAAACTATGGTTTCTATGGGCTGGTGCTGCTACTAATAGAAGGCTGGTTTTTTTAAGTTTCTTGGGGGTGGTCCTGTAATAGAAGAACCTCATCTTCTACACGATACTTGGCTAATTCTTCTTCGCTTCATGGAGTCGCATGCGCCATGAGACTCAACTCCTTCAAGGTATCTTGGTACACATAGTCCAAAGACTTGGTGTACTCCACCGCTGAACGAGCCGAGGGTTACTCTCAAATTTCGCCGAGGAGAAGACGCTGAGCCGGCGTGGTACTTGGCTGGGAAGTATCGAAGCTGGATGTCCTCATCCGCCGAATTGTGCATCTTGGATTCCGTTGAAGAAGGTGTATCAGACCCACATTACCCTGGGGGGTGCGAGCAAGCAACAATTACTAAACAAGATAGTATAAGCGGAAGCTAAGGAATAGATGTAAAACATCCTCAACATTTTAATCTGCTTCACAAATTTGCATTATTAAGATAATGTAAACAAAGCTATGCAAGGTCTAGAATCCTTTCAACTTTATTACAGCATAAAAATATGATTCACGTGCATCGGTGTGGTGCCGTTCTACCCTTCCATGCATGCTCAAAGTCCACTGTAGGGAGGAAACAAGGGTGAGATAAAAATCTCAGCAAGCAAACTGTTTAACACGCTATTCAAACTACAAACAATTATACATCATCATTTATAATTCCATACAACTATAACCACAATTCATGTCCACAATTATTAAACCACCACAAACTTCCATGAATCATACCTCTTCAATTTCAGATTTTATTGGCATATGAATGCAGTCATTTTATCCACAATTAAATGCAAATGAAACATTTAATCTTCCACAAACCACAATAGGTTAATCATCAACATTCTTCCACAATTACAATGTTATTATCCTCAACCTCAAATCACCATCAATGACGTTAAAGCATTAACAAATAAAATCTTGTTTGACTACTTTAAATTCTCAACCACTACAACTAGCAAAAGCAATAAAACATATGTATGCTTTACTTCAACACTTTATTATTTCTCACATCCACAATTGTTATCAACAATTAATACAAGAGAAAAGAATCTCATGCCACAATCACAAACCTTACCGTACACAAGGGATGAACCCCATTCCACATCCACAACCATAATCCTCATACCACAAATAGCTCACATGAGCCAATTCCACATTACAACTATGAAGTTGTATAATCCACATTACAACTATGAGTTGAATATTCCACAAAATAACTTCACCACAACATATTGCATATGTATGCAAATGAATCTTTCCACAATGCAATGCATATGAATGCTATGCTCCACATCACTCTTTCCAGGGCAGGATTTGAGGTGCATCGTATTACGGCAATATACGATGCTTCCCGCGGGATAAGAGGTGCATCGTATTCACGGCAATATACGATCTTTGACAGTCTGATCGCGGCTATGTCTTGGCGACATCCACATATGCATATGACATGATATGATATGATAATCACAAATCACATTAATCCATCCTCAAAGGAGCATCAACATGCTCACGACATATCCACATCCACCACATGTTATTTTCATGTTCCACATTATAACATTAAGCAAGATTTCCACATGGCTACTAGCAGATTATCAACATATCAATGGATAAGTACTTGCTACCATCTCCACAATTAAATTATCATGCAGTCATGGCATAATGTATCAAATTATGATAATAATATAAACTGCAAGTAGAAGGAATAACAAGTTAAACGGTAGCAACCACCGCTACGTTTACTTGCCTCAAACCGACGAAGCGAAGTAAAATCAAGAGCGCTCAGGGACAAGACCACCTGTCCAAAAGGCAACTCTCAGCACACAGCTACAGCATACAAACATGATATTGATAATTAAAAACGCCGCTAGAACCCCGAACCCGCACAAACTCCTCTCCGCTCAACAATTCAGCAAATTACCCTCTGCAGCAGTGCTGCTTAACATTTTCGTAACTTTAAAAAATATTGATCCATTTACAGCAAACGATATCTCTCTGGATTCATCTCTTAAAAGCCTACATTTTTCATGTAGAACACCTATTTTTATTTTGATCACAGCTAGGTGTAATTTAATGCCCAAAACAGAGGAAGAACTCTGTTCTGGCAGATTGGACAGCAATAAACAAATGCGTCCCAACATCAGTAAAAGGGTCTAAAAATTCTGAATTTTATAAATCAGCTATATATCTCAATTATCTACAACTTTCTCAATTACGGACATGGTCATAAAAATCATTTACGACCTCTAATTCCCAGATTACCGTCGGTCTGTACCAATCTGCTCGCCTGACGAACAGCAGTATTCCCGACCCTGTAACTCCCAGATAACAAGGCATAAAATTCCGAAACAAATACAGGAGATGCGTCTGGAAGTCATCTACAACTTTCCTTTTGGGAAGGTCCGCAGGAAAATTCGTTTACTAGGTCAAAATTTTGCGAACAGACACGCTGCGCGAATCAATCTACAGGCAGACATCAGCTAATCTCTAATCGGGCAATTAATCTATTAACTAACTTCAAAATCCGTGCCAAGAACCCTAATTATTCCATAGAACAGAGGGTTTGGGATGAGGAAAAATTACCTAGATGATGGATCACCCCTTTTTTTTCCTCCTCCTCTTCTTCTTCTTCCTTCTCCTTCCTTCTTCTCCTTCTCCTTCCTCTCCTTGGCTCCAATGGCAGCAGCACTTGTGGGGGGGTGGGGGCACCAACCAGGGAGGGGCTGCGCCCAAGAGGGTGGGAAAGGGGGTGGCGGCTGTGGGGAAAGGGGAGAGTGGCTTAGGGTTTTAGGGGAGGGAGAGGGGGAGGTGCGGCCACCCCTTGGGCCTCCGGCCCAAGGTGGTCGGCCCACTCTCCCGATAGCCCATCCGAGTTTATTATTATAATTTTTAATTTATTTTATTTATTTTACACTGTTCTATAATTTTTATTTTTTCCTTCCCGCGATTTACCGAAAAACCGGTGACTCCGCGATTATTTTAAAACTTACGCCGAATCGACGATCAGGGTATTACAGAAGGTGTCCCGGGGTAGAGGAGCATCAAAGGTGTGACATGCTTCTTCATCTCCCATGTTGGTGTAGATCAGCACTTCCACTCTCCAACGTTCTTGATCTCCATAGGTTTCCAAACATCCTTGGTACACGGGGCGTGCCGTAACACCCAGCTCTTGAAGAAGATCCCAAAGGCGGTCAGCTAGGTGTCCAGCTAAGATTCCACGGGTGACTTGGGTAGGACGTTTAGCCATCTATAATTTTGAAAAAGAAAAGGAGTTAGTCATCAATTATGCGTATTTATATTTTTAAAAGAAAAGAATAGACAAGTGAAAGAATAAAGAAGATAAGAGGTAGAAGGATTTTTAAAATGTTCTTATTATATATATATATATTATATATATATATATATATATTTTAGAAAATAAATCCTTAAGGTCATCCATTCTATTCTACCTACGGTCACGTCTTAGGGTCAACATGCTCGATACCATCTCATGGGACCGGAGCAACAACTCCACATCCCTCGTGTTAATCGCACTATCCCGGGAAAAGCTAGTGCACACAGTTGAACAGATGATACATATCATGCATGATAACCAAACTTTATTATAAAGCAAAAGTACGGGCCTTATGGCCAAGTTTACAATACGGTGGCTTCATGGCCAAACATGAAATAAACAGCGGAAGATAAATGAAAGGAGCAGCCCATCCTGCCTTCCCACAAGGCGAATTGACTGTAAGACGTGGCCTATTCGTCGCAATCCTCAACATAGTTGACGTCGTCGTCCTCTGGCAACATTGTTTATAGCAAGGTGAGCACATAAAGTACTCCACAAGTTACACCAGGAAATATAACAGATTTGATGCATGCATAAGGGGTTACAAAGGAAGGCATAATGTGGTTCATTTGCATAAACAGCATTATTGAATTAAATACAATAACGTAAGTGCAAAAGCTGAATTTGATACAGTATATAAAATCCAGATTTAACAAAATAATAACGTTAGTGCAGGCAACAACCTAACACTAACCTAACCACGGGTATCCCACCCGGACCATCTTTCCAAAAGTTTCACAAATTTCCATAAACCAAATTTTATTAAAACCAAAGTCTAATCCGTGAAAAACCATACTAAGCATGTCCTGACCGTGGACACGCTATCCGTGATAGTTTGTTACTCTGCAGAGGTGTACAACTTTACCCACAAGACATGTCCCCCGTTTTGCCACCGGATTAACACACTTCCTTAGGTGTGCGGCCGAGGAGATCATGACAAAGCTGTTCCAATGTTCCATTACCAAATTAGCTACGCCGCCACTAAGGTTTCACCACAACATGAATCCACATGTTGGAGCCCCCTCTTGTGCCATGTGAGACTTCTCATGGCCTACGCCACGCTCACATTCAGCCTATAGCGAAACTAAAATGGAACTTCACAAATTACTTAGTCAGGTCTGTCCCATACCAGACTTGTGGTAGTACGGTGTGACTTTGTAATAGTATTTCACAGACCGGTCCTTAACTGACTTAGGCACCAACCACATACCCCTTGTGCCTGGCAATCAACATTGTGTCACCAAACAACAATGCATACCAGCAAGCACCCACCACTCTAACCATTAGCCTAAGTCTAAACCAAGTTTTCATATTCTGTTTGAAAATATTTCATAATCATTCTTGACCCACAAAGTCAAGAACACATTCAAAACTTTATCATTTTATGTGAAACAATTCTTCCCACCGAATTATTCTAAGCATGGCTAAGCAATTCCATAAAATGTTCTAGTCAATACAAATGTACCAACTAGGTTTTCATCTATGGTGACAAGGTATGTTTATTCAATTTTCAAGATTGGCCATACACAAAGGAATTGGGTATAACTAGAGTTTAAACCGAATTTAAACTAGATTGAATAAAAGTACGCATGCATATTAATTTAAAAACAACATAATAATTTAAATTACTGGGATCAACATGGTCAAAGGTGTAACTTGCCTTGCTCGAAGTCTTGCTGCGATTCGTCGAAGAAATACTCTCGGATTAAGTAAGTAATCTATCGCAAAGAACCAAAAGAAATTCAAACAAAATTCAACTAAATTCCAAAAATTCAAAAAGAGTCCAGAAATGGGTAGTTTAGGATTTTAGAAAAATTTATAAATTTGAACGAGTTAAATCGGAATTAAAATGAAGAAGTTATGGCCTTCGGAAGTTCTCACGACCACGGCAAACGTGATCGGGCGGAGCTACGACCACGGCAAATGCGATCGGGCGGAGCTACGACCACGTAGTCGACTTACGACCACATGGGAGGTTTACGACCACGCAGTCGACATACGACCACACGGAAGGTTTACGACTACTCAGGGAAAATTACGACTACGGCCACAGAAAACCTACGACTTCGACTACCAGAGAACCTACGACTTCGACTACACAGAGAACCTACGACTTCGACTACACAGAAAACCTACGACTTCGACTACCAGAGAACCTACGACTTCGACTACACAGAAAACCTACGACTTCGACTACACAGAAAACCTACGACTTCGACTACACAGAAAACCTACGACTTCGACTACACAAAGAACCTACGACTTCGACTACCAGAGAACTTACGACTTCGACTACACGAGAACTTACGACTACGACTACGAAAACTTACGACTTGAGGCGAATCGACCACTCAAACGAGTTAACGGCTACCTAGTCATTTACGACCACATAGTCGCTACGACTACTGGCGCTACGGCTACGGCTAAGACTTACGACTACGGATCTCGACCACGGAAGGTGTTACCTTCGAAACCGGTTGGCGCGGGTGGTCGGAGGAATCGGCGAGTGGCGGAGGCGGCGGATGGTCATAGAGGTTGATTCGAGTGGAGACGGTCGGTTGACGAGAAGAAGCGGCGGCGCTCGAGTCTTCGGCAACAACGGGCTCCGGTGGCGGCGTCGCTCGGCGGAGAGGGGAATGGTGGTCGCCGGAGCTTGGGGATCATGAAGGCGTCGGCGGCGAGGCGCGGAAGAGACCAGGCGGCGCCAATTCCTCGCCGGAGCTCGCGGCGGCGGACGGCGAAGCACGGGTGGGGCCGGTCGGTTCAGGCGAGGGGAAAGAGGTGGCGCGCACGGGAAGGCGAAGGAGGGGATAACGGGCTCGGGAAGGAGCTTTATAGGGCAGGGACGGAGGTAAAGGGCTCGCGGAGTTAAGGACTTTAAACGATGCATAACGGCGAGAGGCTTTAAGCCGGCGAAAACGGACGGAGGTGGGGCGGTTACTAGCGCGAGCTTAAGGGCCAATAATGGCTTGGTTGCGGCGAGGAAGGAGTAACGAAGCTTTTAAAGCTCGGATGGGGTGTTAATGGAGGCCGGCCGGTTGGGGAAGAAGGGAAGAAGGAAACTTCTAAATTTCTTTTTTTTTAATTTTCAGAAGTATATTCTCAAGAGTTAAACAAAACTTAGGGAGGGTTAAGAAAAGAAAATAAAATAAAATAAACTTTTTTTTGCTTTAATAAAATATTTTAAATACATTTTCTTGCTTTAGATTTTTAAATAAAATCCAGATAAATCCAAATAAACTCCAGAAAATCAATAGAAGGCAAAAAAAAATTTTGGGATGTTACACCCAGCACTGGAGGGACCGCCTTGCCTATCTTGTACTCGAGTACATTACGGGGTCAATGTCTTGAAGTTCGTATATGGGCCACACTTTGTCGTCTGCCGCGACTTCGGTGCATGCCCGCGTGAAATGGCCCCCGTAGCCGTGCACCTCGCACCATCTACCGTATTCTAGGATTTCCTGCTCCGCGTGCGGCTTGGCATCACCGCCTCCTTGGCGTCCTCCTGCGACGCGCGAGGTTGATATGGCCCCCCGGGGAATGCCCTGCGCAGCCAAGATGTGGCGGGGCTTTTGGGGTCTCCGCTGGTTGCACCGGGGCTTACGCCTGTCGCCTGGTGAGGTTTCATGCTCCCTGTCATCGACGGGCTTGCGCCTCCATACGTCCTATTCGGCTCGAGCGTACGCTTCCACTTTGTCGAAGAGCTCTACATCCGACTTGAGCGGCTTCCGTGCGTTATATTCAGCGAGTGGTCCCGGGAGGAGACCTTGTGTTGCTGCGTTGATGACGGTCGTTTCATTGACGTCCTTGACCTGGCAGCGCACCTTCGCGAAGCGCTTGAAGTACTCCCGGAGCCTTTCGTCAGGTTTTTGCTTGACTGCGAAGAGCTGGTCCGCGTAGACACGCTCGACGTAGTTTCCCTAGAAGTTGTTGTAGAGTTGACCGCGGATCTGTTCCCACGTGTAGATGGACTGTGGTGCGATGGAAAAGAACCAGGACAGCGCCAACTGTTGTGGTTACAGACCAAACAGAGAGAGAGTATAGTAGTGGAGAGTTGAGTAAAATGAATGGCTTCTGCTTTCCCCCCGTGGCCTATGCCACATATATATATTCACATGGGGAGTGCTTGTACAATTGTACCCTTACACATGAGTATTCCCCTCGGGGGCTCTTATGTCATTACACATGTCCTATTTCGGACCTAACAGGCCTACTGGGCTTAGGCGGGGGCCACCCCTACAACAATACCCTTTATGGATAAGGGAGAAGATTCATGAAGCAGTCATAAGATCTCCTTCGTCTACTCTATGGTCACAAGCTCTTCTATGACCATGAAGTTATAAGTCCTTCTATGACTATTCCGTGGTCGTAGGCTCTTCTACGACCCTGAAATAGTAAGTGCTTCTACGATTACTCTGTGATCGTAGGCTCTTCTATGACCATGAAGTTGTAAGTCTTTCTATGACTACCCCGTGGTTGTAAGCAATCCCGCGATCACCTTGTAATCGTAGACTATTCTTTAGTTTTTATATCCCCAATTGACTTGCCAAACGATGTCTTACTACATCGTGGGGGCGTCTTATAAGGTGGTTAGAACGTGCGTTGCGTTTATCTAAAACTGCATACAATCTCTCTCTCTCTAACAACAATCACTGCTGAAGAAGGCCTTGTAATCGTAAACTATTCTACAGTTTTTATATCCCCAATCAACTTGCCAAACGATGTCTTACTACATCGTGGGGGCGTCTGATAAGGCGGTTAGAACGTACGTTTATCTAATAACTGCATACAATCTCTTTCTAACAACAACCGCTACTGAAAAGGTCGAAGCTAGATAAAAATTCTAGTGTCCCTGTTCCGCAAGGCCATAGCTTAGTCTTCTGAGAAAATCTCCGAATCCAAATAAATCATATGTAAGATCGATATTAAAACACCGATAATAGGCTAATACTCTCCTATTAACATACGTCCTCAAACTTCAAGTTAATCACGATTTCAACTTGAGAAACATATGGAAACACTCATTTTAAGCTAAAGATTATTTCCATCACTCAATTGCAAATTACTCCACCAAAATTACTCCCCTACAAGCCAAATCCAACCCAAAAACATAGCAATTTCACCCCAAAATCACAACATTTCCACCAACCAAGAATTAAATAGACCAAAACTTGGAGAAAAAAAAACAAGGGGCAAGCAAACTGTGGGTACTACCTGGGCACTCATGGACATGAGCCCGTCCTCCTGGTCTGATCCCCCACTCGCCCATGGCCTCCTCCCCATCGCGATCTCGCCGTCGCGTTCGGTCGAGTCGCGCAGAGAGCGGGAACTCCTTCGCGCCAAGCAACTTGCGTCCGCTCGCACTCCCCTTGCACATCGACCCACATATAGCCCAGATTGACGTGGATGTGGTTGACAGGTCACCATCTTGCTCGCTCGCATGGCCGATCCGGTGTGGCAGCTGCGGGTGGGACCAAGAGAACAGGACAGCGTCAGGTTAGCCCTAATAAGTTTTGGCTAGTGCAAAGTGCAATCCTTAATACTCCACTTGGTGCAAAGCGACACAAGCGATAAAATCTAGTGCAAACTGAAACCTAGACACAAAAACTGTTGCAAAGTACAATCTACTCAAAAAAAAAGTTTGTACAAAATTGACTTTAGAACATGAGAGGAGAAATTTGGACACATCTAACACTGTTATAAGCAAAAATTCCAAATCTGGCTCCCGGAGCAAATAAATTCTATATCTAGCCCCCTGCCCGACCGCGGGATTGTGCCGTGCCGACACTTTGTGGTCCGGGACCGCACGACTCCACTGTAGATGCATATGGTAATGTAGTTTCATGTTTTTTGTGAACTCAGGATGGAGTCGTGCGGTCGAAAATTGAATCGTGCGCTCGGCTGTCCGGTGCACAGTGGAGTCGTGCGGCCCGGACCGCACGACCCAGCTACAATGCGGTCGTGCGGTCCCGGACCGCACGACCGGCCACGTGTCAGCACAGCACAATCCTGCGGTCGGGCAGGGGGCTAGATATGGAATTTATTTGCTCCGGGGGCCAGATTTGGAATTTTTGCTTCCAACAGTGTTAGATGTGTCCAAAATTCATGAGAGGACACCGGAAATTCAATGCTCCTCGATGAACACAACAATGTTGAAATTGTTAGATTAATTGGGCTTGGTCCATTATTAATTTAGCAATTAATCAAATGAAATTCCTAGGCCCACATGGAAAAACTGTTTAGTCCCATATGGAGAGTTGAATGGGAGTTACACCACTTTAAAGGTGGAACGTGGTAACCCCCTTGTGGAATTGGAGAGAGCCAATACACGCGCGCTCGCTCGCCTCGCCACACCACGCCATGCCACACCGAGCCGAGCCGTGCGGTGCGGTGCGTGTGCGTGTGTGTGTGTGTGTGCGCGCGCGCGCAGGCGTATCGGGTGCGGGCGCGTTTTTCTTTATCTATTCGAAAATCGAAATGCACCGACTCGCAGTAAATAGTATTAATGAATGGTGGCGAACGGTGCGATTACTAGTGGATTATGGCTGCGGTTACTTTCGAGTAATGGCTACTGTTACTAGTGACTAATGGCTGAAGTTACTGGTCTCTTCGTTTTTGCTGTTACAAAAGAGGGCTCTCCTCTCCATACCAAAGGGGATACAAAAGAACAGTACTTGGTCTCTGTTTTAGTTGCTGCTCTCTGCAATCTCCGGTCCAGAACCTTGCGCGCACAAGTTTCTGGGCGAGTAGGCCTCCGGAACTCCGTCCGTTTGTGTACCTGCACGGGTAGGCGGGCGATCAAGTTTTTGGGGAGCGCATCGGCGCGACTACTCAATCTGCGACGTCTACTTCCTGGTGGTGAACCGTTCGTGAGACTGCACTGCGAACATCTTCCTGCATCAAGCCTCGTCCTGCATCACACCTCGATCGACTACTTCGAATAGGCCATCATGTCGACTGATGGTAACGGCGCCTCCGGTGTCTCTGGCACTGGCCCCGCCCGAGGGTATAATCTGAAAACTTTTCTGGTGTATTTGTTTCTATGCGCTATGAATATGTTAATAGATGTCTCTGTTAGCTTGTTCGTTAGCGAATATGAATACATCATTGATAGATCACTCATGCATGTTTTTGTCTTGTTTTATATGTTGAATTTCTGAATTAAAATATGCCGAAAATTGACTAGATTTCCAACAATCCAAAAACTTGATAGGTCTTTTTCGATAGTTGGCTTTGCTGCATCGCTTAAGCCACACCCTCCGTTTGATGGTTCAAATTTTAAGAGATGGCGTGCACGTGCGATCCTGTGGTTTACTGCCATGGAATGTTTTCATGTTGCACAAGGCAAGCCCGCTGAGCCTCTGTCTGATGAGGATGAACGCAAGTTCAATGTAGCGGATAACTTGTTTCGAGGTGCACTTGTCAACATACTGGCGGACAACATTGTGGATGTGTACATGCATTTGCCTACGGGCAAAGAGATGTGGAATGCACTTGAGGCCAAGTTCGGAGTTTCCGATGCTGGTAGTGAGCTGTATGTCATAGAGCAGTTCTATGACTACAAGATGGTCGATGACCGTTCTGTAGTAGAGCAAGCTCATGAGATTCAGGCATTGGCAAAGGAGCTTGAGAACAATAAGTGCGAGTTACCGGACAAGTTTGTGGCTGGCGGTATTATCGCCAAGTTACCACCTTCTTGGTCGGATTTTGTTACCTCTCTAAAGCACAAGAGGCAGGAGTTCAGTGTTACTGATCTCATTGGCACTCTTGGTGTTGAAGAGAAGGCGAGGGCAAAAGATACTCGTGGCAAGAAAGTTGCTGCTGAGGGAGGTTCTAGTGCCAATTTGGTGCAGAAGAAGAATCCTCAGGCTTTCAACAACAAGAAGAAAAATAAGCCTTTTGTCAAGCCCAAGGCTACTACTGAATTTAAGAAGAAAGGCAAAGGAAAGGGCGGCTGCTTTGTGTGCGGTGATTCTGGCCATTGGGCTAAGGATTGTCAGACCGCAAGGATAAGCGGAAGAAGTGCGCCAACATGGTTATTAGTGATCTTTGGAGGAACATCGAGTGCGGTAATTATTTACCTACAGTTCTTTCTGTTTGTCAATCACACGAGTGGTGGGTTGACACCGGTGCTAATATTCATGTGTGTGCTGATATTTCCTTATTTTCATCTTATCAGTCGATCGAGGTTGCTCCTTGTTGATGGGAGCGGATCGCATGCAGCTGTTCATGGTGTTGGTGCGGTCGATCTGAAGTTTACTTGGAAAGACCGTGCAGTGAAGAACGTGCAGCATGTCCCCTCCATAAAGAAAAATCTCGTCAGCGGATCTCTCTGTGTAGAGATGGTTTTAAACTTGCATTTGAGTCCAATAAATGTGTCGTGTCTAAGTATGGAACATTTGTTGGTAAAGGCTATGAGAGCGGAGGCTTGTTCCGTTTTTCTTTGATGGATTCCTATAATAAATTTGTGAACCATGTGTGTAACTATGATGATGAATCTAATGTTTGGCATTCACGACTTTGTCATGTTAATTTTGGGTGTATGACGCGCTTAGCTAATATGAGTTTAATCCCGAAATTCACTTTGGTCAAAGGTTCTAAGTGCCATGCGTGTGTTCAATCGAAACAACGTCGCAAGCCTCACAAGGCAGCAAAAGAGGCAAGGAATTTGGCACCGTTAGAACTCATTCATTCTGATTTGTGCGAGATGAATGGCGTGCTAACTAGGAATTTGGCACCGTTAGAACTCATTCATTCTGATTTGTGCGAGATGAATGGCGTGCTGACTAAAGGTGGAAAGAAATATTTCATGACGCTTATAGATGATTGCACTAGATTTTGCTATGTGTACTTATTGAAAACAAAAGATGAAGCGTTGAATTACTTTAAGATCTATAAAGCTAAGGTAGAAAACCAACTTGAGAGGAAAATCAAGCGGGTAAGGTCTGATCGTGGGGGAGAGTATTTTTCACATGAGTTTACTTTATTCTGCGAGGAACATGGAATTATTCATGAGAGGACGCCTCCCTATTCTCCCGAATCAAACGGGGTTGCCAAAAGAAAGAACCGCACTCTAACTGATTTAGTTAACGCTATGTTAGACACTGCAGGACTTTCTAAGGAATGGTGGGGTGAGGCTATATTGACCGCGTGTCATGTCCTGAATAGAGTTCCTACAAACAACAAAGAAGTAACACCATTCGAGGAATGGGAAAAGAAGAAGTTGACTCTCTCATACTTGCGCACCTGGGGATATTTGGCCAAAGTTAACGCGCCAATTGTCAAGAAGCGCAAACTTGGACCAAAAATCGTAGATTGTGTACTTCTTGGTTATGCTATGCACAACGTGGGTTATAGGTTCTTAATTATAAAAACTGGAGTACCTGACATGCGTGTTGGTACAATCATAGAGTCCAGAGATGCTACATTTTTTGAGAATGAATTTCCTATGAAATGTGATGTACCTAACTCATCTAGTCAAGAACCTATAATTTCCCTTGATTCTTTTATACCGATAGAACATGTTGAGGAAACGCCTATGGAAAATCCTGAGGAGGATAACAATGAAGTTACTCGAAAGAGTAAGAGACAGAGGATTGCAAAGTCTTTTGGTGATGATTTCATTGTATACCTCGTGGATGACACTCCAAGAACCATTGAAGAGGCATATTCTTCTCCTGACGCTGACTATTGGAAGGAAGCAGTACGGAGTGAGATGGATTCTATTATGTCTAATGGAACTTAGGAGGTCGTTGACCGTCCTTATGGGTGTAAACCTGTAGGATGTAAATGGGTTTTCAAGAAAAGCTTAGGCTGATGGTACAATTGAAAAGTACAAGGCAAGGCTTCTCGCTTGAGGTTATACCGAGAAAGAAGGCGAGGACTTCTTTGATACTTATTCACTGTTGCCCGATTGACCACAATTCGAGTACTACTTGCCTGGCTGCCTCTCATGGTCTCCTCGTTCATCAAATGGACGTTAAGACAGCTTTCTAAATGGAGAGTTGGAGGAGGAGATTTATATGGATCACCAGACGGGTTTGTGGTAGAAGGTCAAGAAGGAAAGGTGTGCAAGTTGTTAAAGTCTTTGTATGGCCTAAAGCAAGCACCTAAGTAATGGCATGAGAAGTTCGACGAGAACTTTGACATCTCTGGCTTTGTTGTGAATGAAGCAAACGGATGTGTGTACTATCGCTATGGTGGGGAGAAGGAGTGATCTTGTGCTTGTATGTTGATGACATCTGATTTTTGAGACAAACCTCAATATGATTGAGGAGGTCAAGGATTTTCTGTCCAAGAGCTTTGAGATGAAAGATTTGGGAGTGGCTGATGTGATTCTTAACATTAAGCTACGAGAGGAGGTGATGGTGGGGTTACACTCGTGCAATCCCACTATGTGGAGAAGGTCTTGAGTCGCTTTGGTTATAGTGATTTGCAAGCTGCTTCTACTCCTTATGATCCTAGTGTGTTGTTGAGAAAAACCGAAGAATAACAAAGGATCAATTGAGATACTCTCGGATCATTGGCTCATTGATGTATTTAGTTAGTGCTACGAGACACGACATCTCGTTTCTTTGTGAGCAAGCTAAGCCGGTTTGTTTCAAATCAGGAGATGATCATTAGCGTGCTC
The DNA here is from genome assembly GCA_036346575.1 of Dendrocalamus sinicus. NCBI lineage: Eukaryota > Viridiplantae > Streptophyta > Magnoliopsida > Poales > Poaceae > Dendrocalamus > Dendrocalamus sinicus. Next base: position 3,981,881 of record CM070658.1, read on the forward strand.
TTGAGAGAGTAATGCGCTATCTAAAGGCAAGCGTGAGCTATGGCATTCACTATCTTTGGGTACCCAAAGGTGCTTGGAGGGCTCTGATGATTTAAAGCTGGATCTCGATCTTGATGAGATAAAAGCCACGAGTGGATATGTGTTCACACTTGGAGGTGGTCTTTGTTTCTGGAAGTCTTGCAAGCGGACCATCTTAACGAGGTCAACAATGGAAGCAGAACTCACGGCATTAGATACCGCTACTGTTGAGGCTGAGTGGCTTCGTGAACTCCTTATGGATTTGCCGGTAGTTGAAAAACCGATACCGGCTATCCTGATGAACTGTGATAATCAGACTGTAATTATCAAGGTGAACAGTTCTAAGGACAACATGAAGTCATCCAGTCATGTTAAGAGGCGGTTGAAGTCTGTCAGAAAGCTGAAAAACTCGAGTGATAGCGCTGGACTATGTCGCACGACTAATAATCTGGCCGACCAATTTACAAAGGGTTTATCACGTAATGTGATAGATAGTGCATCGAGTGAGATGAGCTTGAGACCCACATGAGTCATACCACAGTGGTAACCTGTTCTACGTGATCGGAGATCCCGTGAAGTAGGGTGGTGAAACAAGCTGTTGGTTGACTGGGAGGAGAGACCTTTACAAGGCTCATTTCTTCAATGGTGCGCTTCTCTTCTATTCTGTATGACAGGTTGGTTTTTACCTTAATGTGATCCGAGTGGCTTATTTAGAGCAGAGATGTTGGCCTACAGGACATCTTAGAAGGAACACACCTATATGAGTTCGACTGCTGGTCACAGTCTATGAGATTTGGGTGATCTCTAGATACTCATGAATAGGCATGGAGTATGACTTATATGCTCCAACCAGAGGGGATGCTTTAGGCGACCTAGTACTAGTAAAGGAATTGGGTAAAGCTTGTTACAAAACTTGTCAATTCAAGGCATAGTCCATTGTTGATTGTGGATGAGTATAACTCTTTTCCTAGGTGGATGTTCAACTTAACGTCTTCATGAAACACTGGTATATCAAACAACAAAGAGAATCGAGCATTTCTTGTGTGCCTTGAAATTTGGTGGGGATTGTTAGATTAATTGGGCTTGGTCCATTATTAATTTAGCAATTAATCAAATGAAATTCCTAGGCCCATATGGAAAAACTGTTTAGTCCCATATGGAGAGTTGAATGGGAGTTACACCACTTTAAAAGGTGGAACGTGGTAACCCCCTTGTGGAATTGGAGAGAGCCAATACACGCGCGCTCGCTCGCCTCGCCACGCCACACCATGCCACACCGAGCCGAGCCGTGCGGTGCGTGTGCGTGTGTGTGTGTGCGCGCGCGCGCAGGCGTGTCAGGTGCGGGCACGTTTTTCTTTATCTATTCGAAAATCGAAATGCACCGACTCGCGATAAATAGTATTAATGAATGGTGGCGATGCAGTGCGATTACTAGTGGATTATGGCTGGTTACTTTCGATGCGGCTGCTGTTACTAGTGACTAATGGCTGCGATTCTTGGTCTCTTCGTTTTCTTTGTTACAAAGAAGGCTCTCCTCTCCATACCAAAGGGATACAAAAGAACGATGCTTGGTCTCGTGTTTAGTTGTTGCTCTCTGCAATCTCGGTCCGTAACCTTGCGCACAAGTTTCGGGCGAGTAGGCCTCCGAACTCCGTCATTTGTGTACCTGCGGGTAGGCGGGCGATCAAGTTTTGGGAGCGCATCGGCGCGACTACTCAATCTGCGACGTCTACTTCCTGGTGGTGAACCGTTCGTGAGACTGCACTGCGAACATCTTCCTGCAACAAGCCTCGTCCTGCATCACGCCTCGATCGACTACTTCGAATAGGCCATCATGTCGACTGATGGTAACGGCGCCTCCGGTGTCTCCGGCACTGGCCCCGCCCGAGGGTATAATCTGAAAACTTTTCTGGTGTATTTGTTTCCGTGCGCTATGAATATGTTAATAGATGTTTCTTTTAGCTTGTTCGTTAGCGAATATGAATACATCGTTGATAGATCACTCATGCATGTTTTTGTCATGTTTTATATGCTGAATTTCTGGATTAAAATATGCCGAAAATTGACTAGATTTCCAACAGAAATAAATTCGAAAACAGTACTCCCTCATATAAACAGGAGGATATCCAACCATTGCAGCAAGGACAGGCTAAGAAAACTATTCCTGCTGCTGAATCTTGTACAAGAACACGATCCAAGATCCAACAAATGAAAAATGCAAATCGACCCGCCTGTTAGGCCTGTTAGTTGCCGGTACCACTGGACACTAGGAGAGGTTGTCGTTGCCACCACAAGATGCATGAAGGGGTCACCGCCTATTGAGCGCAAGATGTAGGGAGGAATCACCATTGCCTCTAGATCCGCCTCCTGCTGAAGCCATCACCTCCATTGTTGGTTGCAAAGACTTTCTCCTCCAAAACCACCGCCTCCAGATCCACTGGCTGGCGCAATCATCCCTCTCTCACTGGTGGTCAGAATCATCACCTCCAAACTATGTCACATCAAATGTCGCCACCTCCATTTCCACCTTCGTCGTCGACTCCTTGGCTGTCGAGGTTTGATGTTGCCAGTTGCCACCAGCGGTTTAGAGGGGGAGTGGTAAGTGAGGAGGCATAGGGGAGTGGGATGGAAGAGAGAAGGGTTCGTGCGTTATTTATATTTAATTTAATTTTGCTGCGAGACCTACGTGTGAGGTGAGAATTTTGCTAATTCAGCGCCGTGTGGTAGGTGAGACATTGGAGATTCCCTTAGCACTATGGCATAGAAAGCCAAACAAGGTAGGAAACCTTAACCATGAAGCTATCTTTTGCGAGAACTCAGTTAATTACTCAAAAAAGAATATTCACTACATGGCTAAGTAGCACAAAAATGAGACCATTAACACCGTGAACCATCTTGAATTCTTGACCCCTAATGGCCGGAGATAGCAGCACAGAGCACGTACCTTGAATGGAAGTGTCATACACTTGTACAGTCATGCTCATCAAAACCTTCGTGGAAAATATTATAACAGCAAGTCATTCACGCTGAACTGTTGTACTTCGATAAGGCTCGACAATATGACAGCATTAAACTGGAAACATTGACCAAACACATACAAACTAGAATACAAGGATGCCTATCCACATTGCTACCACAAGATTAATAGCAAGAGCAACACGTTCTTTTTTATACCGCACAATATGAAAGAGAGTAATTGTTGGCATAGATATGTAACACTAACTTTACACACTAATGGCTGTTTTCTGACTTTACAAGAACTACAACGGGAACTATGGTTCATAGCCTCAGAGCTCCCTGCTTTAGAGCAACTTTTTCTTGACAGGGAATGCAGTGTAACCGCCGCCACCGCGACTTCTCGGCCAGAGCATTTCCATTCTCTGCGGTGAAGAACCTCAATAAACCGATAAAGCTTTCTCAAACAATATGATCATCACCACTGGGCAAAGACCCCACATTGCTCGATATTCTCAGAAGATGCGCCAACTCTAACCGGTACTCCAGACCTCGGATGTAGTGACCCAGTAGCATACACCTGAACAGCACCAAAAAAAAACAAAACCTCAATTGTTCCGACATGAAGTTATGATCAAACAACACCAAACAAACAAGGCCTAGTGAATCTGCTTGTATTACCAAAATAGCAAACGTGCAAGATAATCACGGGGAACAGATATTAGGGGCTGAAACGGAAGTGATGCGTTCCCCACAAGCTCCGCACAGTCATCATCCTCACCCCCAAAATTTAGGGCACCCCCAGCAGCATTCCCTAGTGGTGGAGGGGCCTTTGAGTGTATCTTGGGAGAAAGTGTAGCAAGCAAACCATGCACCACAGAGTGAATAGCCTCTTGCACACCAGGACAGGTGGACTCCGAGAGTTCAGCAACCTGTGCAAAGCAGCTAGTTAGGGCACTGAGCAGGAAGGAAACCTAAGACCAATCTCCTAATTTTTATTTGTTGGCTGCGATTTGTATTAAGAACAATTAATCATTAGGCAGTTGAACCATAACAAAAAATGAGTTTTTACATGAACCAGGAGAACATACCTTCTCTGGTGTTAGGGATCTTAAATAGTCCAGCAAATCATTTTTCTCTTCTCCAACGAACTGTTGCATCTGCAGGGCAGAATTTTTCCTCCTCAGGTCATGTAACTCCTGCAAGATTAAAAAAAAGAAAGAAATAAGCCTTCAAGCATGAATATAACAGGCAGAATGCAATTCATATTGTCAACTTCAAAATTATCAAATAACAATATCAGGGCAACAGTTGCACAAAGCGGTGACCGTAATGCATATAAATATAGCGAAATCAGAATGAGAATTAATTTCAGATCAAATCTCAGTGCAAAAATCAAGTGAAAAGACTTCTTTAGGATTTTTGGAATAAGATTTAGTTTTTTTGGGTGCAATTAAAAAACTGCAAAAGTAGAAGAGTAAACCACATATATGCAATGAACTTGTAAAGTTGTAATGATCGCAGAAGAAAATGCAAGGGCCTAACAAGTTACATATGTTAAGGATAGAATAGGAAATAGAATAGGACTATTATATGTTTCCTTATATAATTTGTATTCCTTCTGTATATCCCTCTTGTACTCTATATATATTGCCCTTTGGGCCTCATGAATAGATACACAATATTCATAACATGGTATCAGTGCTTAGGTTAAACCCTAACCTCGATCTACTTCCGCCCTACCCACCGCTGTTCGGGACATCTCTGTCCGTGCAGCCGCCGCTGATCCTTGGGTGACCTCTGCTCCTCGAGCCGCCGCCGCCGTCCGGCCCCATTTCGAACGCCGCCGCGACGAGCCGTGCCGTCGAGCCGAATCTTCGATCCGCGCCATTGTCTTCCTAAATGCGCGCGCCGCCACTTCGCTGTTGCCGTCGCCGGGCCGTGGACGCCGAGCCGCCGCCAGATTCGGTGCGCCATCGCCGGCGCGACTGCCACGGTCCGATCCGGTCGCTGGTCGCCCACCATCGCCGGCCAGATCCGGCCGACGCAGCGATCCGGCGCCGCCAGATCCGGTTGCGAGCTTCGTGCCCACGGTTGGCCGCCGCCGCTGCCGCCGCGCCGACCGCCGCTGGGCCGCCGCCGCCAGCCGCCATCTGCGTCGTGTCGTCGCCGATCGCCGCCGCCGCAAGGCCACCACGCGCGCAGGAGGGCGCCGACGCTGCGTGGGTAATCCGCCGCCGCCGACCGGTTTTGGAGCTCTGCTGGTTTCAAGTGGAGTGAGGGCCAGTGAAGAGTTTTCTTTTATAGTCTCGTAAAAAAAGCAAAAAAAACGTGGTTCTAACCGCCGCGCCGTCCAGCGCCGCCTGTTAGACTTCGTTGCCTTGGTCGCCGCGCCGTCGGCCGCCACTACCGATGGCCACATTCGCTCGCCGCGATCCCATTCTCGGGAACAAAGCTCCATGGAACGAACTACATGTTATGATCTTCCCTCATGGAGATCACGCTCGATGGTCTCCGTCTTTGGGGACATGTTGCCGGTGCTCGTCCTTCTCCGCCACCGCCGGTTCAGCCTCCTCCTAGGCAGCCTACTTCTACACCTCCCGCGATGAAGGCGCTAAGAAGGCAGAGGTCGACGCTCTCGCCGCCGACGCCGCGATGAGGCTTTTCAAGATGCCATTGACGCTGAGCGCGGTGTCTTGATGAGGCCCGTGTTCGTGCCATCCTTGTGGTCGGCGTTGACGACTCCACTCACCGGATATTGTTGGTCCGCGGTCTACTCGGCGATCGGGAGTACTTGTGTGAGCGATGCCGCAGAGCGTTGATGCTCAATTCTTTCGCCGGCGTGAGTTGGAACGCCGCCAGGAGATTCTTCCGTCGACGAATTCTTCCGAAGCTCGCCGATCGCGCATGATAGATGAGCTAGCTTCTCCACCGTGCCGCGAGTGTCACGAGTTCGAAGCGGATCATGATCGTCTTCGTCTTTATGATTTCGCTCGCCGTCTTCGCCGCAGTTTGAGCTCGCCGAGCTCACCGCCGAGCCGCCGCCACGACCGATCGTCACCGAGGCTCTTTCGACACTTGGCCGAGGAGCTTCGTCTCGAAGCTAGCAAGACACTGCTCCGACCGTGTTTGTTGCTCCTTCTTCGACTACATCGACGGTTCGCACGACTACGGTTCCTCCCGGTGCTCGTTGCGCTCCCCCTTTGCACCAAGCGGAGTTCAATGCAACCTCGCAAGAACCGGGCATGACTACCGAGTTGTGCGGTGTAAAAGCGAAATAATGCGCGTGAAATGGGCGATCAAAGGCAGGAGGCCCTTCCTTCACGGGAGGACAGATCACTCATCAGATCTCAATGAGGTGACTATGTTCAAGCGGCTTTGCGTGCTCTTCTTGGCAGCTCTCTCACGGCTCAACGGGTTACGCTAGTCTAGCTCGGACATCTCCCCTGTACCTCTTGGGTTCTAGATTTCGTGCCTCTTTCCACATGACACCGATTCCACATCTCTCACTTCAAGAGGACCTCCCGTCCTCCTATCTCTGCTCGATCTGCGATGGTACTTCCTTGTCTGTTAGTTTGTCAGTGGCACTCTTTTGTCCACCGATTTTTCTATTCCAGCTGTTTCTCATGCTCCCCAACTAACCATGCAGCTTCTTTCGGTGGGATAGCTCACTGACCTTGGTTGTAGGGTTGGTTTTGACTCTCACATGTTTCGCTCAGATCGTGAGCGGGGACGATACTTGGGACCGGCCGCGCCGTAGGGATCGCCGTGGTCTCTACATTCTCGATCGCCTTCATCTTCCGTCTCGCTTCACCGCTCCTACCACGTCTCGCCACGTCTACCTCCATCGCCCCGCCGCCACCACCTGGAGTTTTTGCGCAGATGGCATCACCGTTTAGGTCACCTGTGCGGGTCTCGTCTTTCGTTATTAGTTCGTCAGGGTGTCCTTGGACGTGTTACTATTGACACATCCATGTTTTGTCAAGGTTGTAAGTCGAGCAAGCAGCTACAACTTCCTTATCATTCTAGTGAGTCATTATCTTCTCGCCCTTTGATTTAGTTCATTCGGATGTATGGGGACTGCGCTATTATCTCTAAAGCGGGCATAAATTCTATGTTATTTTCATTGATGACTATTCCGTTTTACTTGGCTTTTCCCTATGTCTAATCGTGGTCGGTTTCTTGCGATCTATCGTAGCTTTGCCATGATGGTTCGTACTCGCTTGAGTCCTCTATTCGCACCTTCGTTGTGATTCTCACGCGAGTATTGTTCTAGTGCGTTCGGACAATTTCTTTACGGCGTGGCACTCTTTACCGATCTTCTTGCCCGTGCCCATGCTCGAATGGGGTTCCGAACGCATAAGCATCGCTATCCGATTGAGACCGCCGCACTCTTTTCTTGCTTCTCACGTTCCACCACGTTGGTCGAGGTTGTTTCTACCACGCCTATCTCATTAATATGCAGCCTTCATCGCTCTTAAGGATGTCAGTCCTATAGAGCATCTCTACTCTAGAGCCCCCCAGTGCGATCACCTTCGTGTTTTTGGCTACACCTGTTTTGTCCTGCTACCACCTCGTGAGCGCACTAAACCGATGCCCGATCACCGAGTGTGTGTTTCTTGGGTACAGTTCTGAGCATAAGGGTTATCGTTGCTATGATCCTTCCACTCGACGGATTAGGATCTCACGAGATGTTGTCTTTGACGAATCTCGACCTTTCTTCTATCGAGATTCGGCTCCTCACACTGCATCCACCATCGAGAAGATCTCCTGGTTGTCTCTTCCTGACTCCTCACCCATTTCCCCCCTTTTCCCGCCTTCGGTACCTTCACCTCCTGTGTTACCTTCTGCAGCATCGCCTCCTGCTCCTATGGCACCACCGTCTCGTTTCTCTGGGGTGCACTACTCCAGACGTCCTCGTCCTTCACCAGATCCCTCTCCTTTTGCCGACACCGACGTCTGATTCATCTGATGATGCTCCTCGTTACGCCCTTCGTGATCGGGCAACCATTCGACCTCCTGATCGTCTTGGTTTTACTTCGACAGCTCATGCCCTCTCTGTCACTGAGCCTAGTTCTTATCGTGAGGCTGCTTCTCATTCTGAGTGACAGCTCGCTATGGCAGAGGAGCTTGATGCGCTTCGTCGTACGGTGACTTGGGATATTGTCCCGACACCTGTGCATGCTCGTTCTATCACGTGCAAGTGGGTGTACAAGATTAAGACCAGGTCTGACGGTACTATCGAGCGCTACAAGGCTCGTCTTGTGGCTCGTGGTTTTCAGCAGGAGTATGGTCGAGATTACGATGAGACATTTGCTCCTATTGCTCATATGACCACTGTTCGCACTCTTGTTGCGGTTGTACTTCGTCACGGTGATCTACTCTCACGGTGGATGTTAAGAATGCTTTTCTTAATGGCGTCTTGCATGAGGAGGTTTACATGCACCACCACCCGTATTCTGCTCCGGTGGTCATGTCCGCTGCCTTCGCCGTGCTCTTTATGGTCTCAAACAGCCCTCGTGTGCGGTTTGCGCTGCTTTACCTCGATGATCACCGCTGTCGGTTTCACTGTCAGTGCCCATGATCCTGCTCTATTTATCCATCTCTCACCTCGAGGTAGGACACTGCTTCTATATGTGGATGTTGTGGACGCTTTTGTGGGCAAATTCTATAAACGCCGTAATAAGCAATCTGCACCGGTGTCCACAACAGAGTCCGGCTGCAAAGCTACGTGATTTAGTTACAAGTTTGTTAAGATTGGATTAGAGTCCTAGTTTGAGGAGAGTTATTTTAGGAAATAGTGGCCTAAGGGCCTATATATATCTGTAAGCCCTGATTTATGAGGGCAACAAGAGATTAATATAGCTGCTAAGGGATTGCTCAGAGCCTCCTTACGAAGGAGAGTACGTCAATACCCTTGCTTCTAATCTACCACATCTTTGGTATCAGACTTCTGATCCTTCGGCCTGCTCATGGGCGACTCCGTCACCGATCTCAAGGCCGCCATGACAGCCATCCTAGCCGACCTCTCGTCCATCAAAACCGAACTGACGACGATGAAGGGCGACCAAAGCCGTCTCACCGTGGCTGTCAATCGCCTGCAATCCGAGCAGATCGACTCCGGCGGCTCCCACAGCGGCAAAGACACGACGCCTTCTCCGCCTGCGCCTCCGCTTCTCCTTCCTCTCCATCAACACACTCACAAGCTTCGATTTCCGCGCTACGACGGCACTGTGGATCCGGTGGTTTGGCTTCACAAAGCAGAGCAATTTTTTCGCCAGCAGCGCACGCCACTGGAGGTGTGGCTCGCTTCCTTCTACATGGAGGACGCCGCCCAGGACTGGTACAACCGCCTAGAGCAGAACCGGGGCGCTCCCACCTGGCCGGAGTTCGTCGAGAAGGTTCAACGCAGGTTCGGTCCCCCGCGGCGCAGCAATCCACTCGGCGCCCTCATGAAATTGCGGCGAACCAGCACAGTGGAGGAATACCAAGCTCAGTTCCTTACCTTGTTGGCCCGCTGCAGAGACGTCACGGAGCAGCAGCAGATCGACATCTTCACGGCTGGCCTCCGCAATCCTCTGCAGACTGATGTGGAGCTCCAGAATCCGGAGTCCCTCGACGACACCATGGGTCTTGCGCGCGCCTTCGAGCGTCGCCTGGAACTGGATGACGACGACGACCGCGTCACCATCCATGTTCCTCCGCGTCCCTTACCGCCACAACGTCCGGCGCACACGGCGGCAGCAGTGGCGATGCGTTCACCGGTTCCGACCGCCAAAGCACCGATCCAGACCCCGCCGGCCCCATTGAAAAGCTTCAAGCGGCTTTCTCCGCAGGAGATGGCCCAGCACAGGGCGGATGGCCTCTGCTTCAATTGTCCGGAGAAATTTACCAAGGACCACTACAAATCCTGTTCGATGAAGGGTCTGTACCTGATGGAATTGGATGACGAGACTTCGGTCGACGACGCGGTACAAGATACCCCAAGCTCCGACGAAGACGTCGAAATTTCTCCACGCCCTCACCGGAATTGCCACGGCAGACACTATGCGTCTGCTGGTGTCCATCGGGCCCGAGCAGCTACGCGCCTTGGTTGACTCCGACTCCACCCACTCTTTCGTGGCATCACCACGCGACGCCACCTACGGTGCCGAGCCGCGCGCGTGTCTCATCGTGGCGTCGCCAATGGCCGCCGCGTTCCTTGAGCGTCGCGGCGGGTTCCGGTGACCATCGGTGAGGAGCGGTTCGGCATCGATCTCTACGTCTTACCACTTGACGACTACGAGTTGGTCCTCGGCTGCCGGTGGCTCAAGACGCTTGGTCCCATACTCTGGGACTTTGATCAACATTCTATGGCGTTCTGGCGCGACGCTCACCGTGTCAAATGGCACGGCTTGGATGCGTTAACCACGCCCCAGCTCAATTCCATGGAACAACGGGATTTGATGTCGCTCCTCCTGACGGAGTTTTCAGACCTTTTTGCGGAACCAACAGGCCTACCACCACGTCACATGGACCACCGCATCACGCTGCTACCCGGCACTCCACCGGTCGTGGTGCGCCCCTACCGCTACCCGTAGCTTCTCAAGGACGAGATCGAGAAGCAATGCGCCGAGATGCTGCGCCAAGGCATCATCAGGCCCAGTACGTCAGCGTTCTCCTCCCCCGTCCTCTTGGTGCGCAAGAAGGACAGGAGCTGGCGTTTCTGCGTCGACTACCGCGCCCTCAACGCCAAAACAGTGCGTGACGTATTTCCGATTCCAGTCGTCGACGAGCTCCTTGACGAGCTCAAAGGAGCTACGTTCTTCACCAAGTTGGATCTCCGCAGCGGTTATCATCAGGTCCGGATGCACCCGGCCGACATCGACAAGACGGCGTTCCGCACACATCTTGGACACTTTGAGTTTGTCGTGATGTCCTTCGGCCTCTCCAACGCTCCCTCGACATTCCAAGCTTTGATGAACGAGATCCTTCGACCTTTCCTCCGCCGGTCAGTACTCGTGTTCTTCGACGACATCTTGATTTACAGTTCATCGTGGTCGGATCACTTGCGACATGTGCGGGCCGTCTTCACCACCCTTCGCGCTCACAAGCTCGTCCTCAAGCGCTCCAAGTGCGCCTTCACCGAACGCAGCGTGGCGTATTTGGGCCACGTTATATCCAGGGACGGAGTGGCCATGGACCCATCCAAGGTGGAGGCCGTCCAGCAATGGCCTCAACCCCGGACTCTCAAGGCGTTGCGGGGCTTCCTCGGTCTCATGGGTTATTATCGCCGCTTCATCAACAACTATGGCACAATCGCCACCCCGTTGACTTCACTCCTGAAGGACTCCTTCTGCTGGTCCTCGGAATCCTCGGACGCATTCGTGGGGTCAAGGCCGCCTTACTCGCCCCGTCTTGCGCTTCCGACTTCTCCAAGGGCTTCACCGCCGATCGCGACGCCGGGTTCGGGCCGGCGCCTCCACCGAGCGCGGTCCCATTGCTTTCTTGGCGAGGCCATCGCGCGCGCAAAGATGACAAATTGGCTACCTATGAGCGCGAGCTCATCGGACTGGTCAAAGCGGTGCGCCACTGGCGCCCCTACCTATGGGGGCGCTCCTTCACTGTGCGCACAGACCACTTCGCCCTCAAGTACCTCCTCGACTAGCAGCTCTCCACAATTCCGCAGCATACACTTTGGGTATGACTTCCAGGTGGAATTCCGTCCGGGTCGTTTGAACACGGCTGCTGATGCTCTGTCTCGCCGGGATGAGGACGCTACCGCGATGGCCGCGTGTGCCATCTCCCGTCCTGACTTGGACCTGTTCGACGACCTTCGGCGCGAGGCGGCGCACCTTCCCGAGCTGGTGGCCAAACGCTCAGAGATTGCGCAGGACAGTGCCGACGCCTCCTGGACCTTGGTCGACGGTTTTGTCCTTCACCGCGGCCGCATTTACGTGCCGGACTCTTCGGCGCTCTGGCCACATATTCTAGCCACGGCCCATGGCGCCGGACATGAAGGAGACAGAAGACACTGCATCGCCTCCGAGCCTCATTCTATAACCCTCATACCAATCGGCTGGTGCGTGAATTTGTGCAGGGCTGCTCCGTGTGCCAGCAACACAAGACGGACCATCTTCACCCGGCCGGTCTTCTTGACCCGCCGCATCGAGAGCTCGATGCAGGCGGACATCGCTCTGACTTTGTCGAGGGTTTCCCAAGGTGGCCGAAAATCGGTGGTACTCACGGTGGTTGATCGTTTCTCGAGGTACGCCCACTTCATCGCCCTCAGCCACCCATACACGGCAATTTCGGTGGCTCGGATTTTCTTCAACAACATCGTCCGACTTCATGGCATTCCGTGCTCCATTGTCAGCGATCGCGACCGGTCTTCGGCGCCTTACGACGAGCGCCGCTCGTGGGTCGAACCGCCTAAGCTCCGCATTCCATCCACAGACGGATGGCCAATCCGGCGACGAATCGCGTGCGGGAGTCTCACTCGATGCCTTGTCGGCGACCGCCCACGCACCGTCGCGATGGCTTCCATGGGCGGAGTACTGCTACAACACGTCTTACCAGACGGCTCTACACACGACCCCGTTTCAGGTGATCTACGGTCGTCCTCCGACGATCGCCAGCTATCAGCCCAGCTTGGCACGTGTTGCTACCCTCGACAAGCAGCTGGCCGATCGCGATGCCTTCTTGGCCGACATCCGCGATCGTCTCCTCCATGCGCAAGATCACATGAAGCAGTACTATGACTCCAATCACCGAGACGTTCAGTACAAGGAGGGTGACTGGGTATGGTTGCGTCTCCACCACCACTCAGCTGCTGGCATCACTGACAAGGCCGGTGGTAAGCTTGCTCCTCGCTACTACGGTCCTTATCAGGTGGTGGAACGGATCGGCTCGGTGGCCTATCGTCTTCGGCTTCCGCCCAAGGCCAAAATCCACGACGTCTTACACGTTGCTTTCCTCAAGCCGTACCATGGCGCTCCACCACCGAGCATTGCGCCCCTTCCTCCCATGGCTCGCGGCCGAGTGATCCCCACTCCGGCATCCATCGCTCGCGCGCGGCTCAACCGTGGCACATGGGAGCCGCCAGCGATGGGGGCGGGCGTCCCTTCTGATGCTACCTGGGAGCGCCTGGAGACCTTCAAGGAGGCGCATCCGACGTTCCAGCTCGAGGACGAGCTGTTTCTCCAGGAGGGCGGAAGTGTTGTGGACGCTTTTGTGGGCAAATTCTATAAACGACGTAATAAGCAATCTGCACCAGCGTCCACAACAGAGTCTGGCTACAAAGCTACGTGATTTAGTTACCAAGTTTGTTAAGATTGGATTAGAGTCCTAGTTTGAGAAGGAGGAGAGTTATTTTAGGAAATAGTGGCCTAAGGGCCTATATATATCTGTAAGCCCTGATTTATGAGGGCAACAAGAGATTAATATAGCTGCTAAGGGATTGCTCCTCCTTACGGAGGGAGAGTACGTCAATACCCTTGCTTCTAATCTACCACAACAGTGGATGATATGCTCCTTACTGGTGACGATCCCTCATTCATTGCACATGTGAAGAAGCATCTCAGTGAGCAGTTTCTGATGACTGATCTTGGCTTGCTTACATACTTTCTTGGGATTGAGGTTTGTCACGCCTGAGGGTTACTACCTCTCCCAACAGAAGTATGTCCAGGATCTTCTTGAACGGTCTGGTCTGACTGATACTCGCACTGCTAAGACTCCTATGGAGCTCTCTCTTCAGCTTCGTGCTACTGATGGTGATCCTCTTGAGGATCCTACTCGGTATCGCCATCTTGTTGGCAATTTGGTATATCTTGTGAGCACCCGTCCTGATATTGCTCATGTTGTCCATATCTTGAGTCAGTTCATGGCTTGTCCTAATCATCTTCACTACAGTCATCTTCTTCATGTTCTTCGCTACTTGCGTGGGACCATCTCTCGTCGCTTGTTTTTCCCGAGCTCCACCTCACTCCAGCTTCAGGCGTACTCTGATGCGACTTGGGCTAGTGATCCTTCTGATCGTCGTTCTCTTTCGCATCGTGTTTTTCTTGGCCCTCCCCGATTGCACGGGAGACAAAGAAGCGCATCGCAGATTTCCGCTCGAGTGCAGAGGTGAGTTGAGAGCTATGGCACCGTGACAACAGAGATTACTTGGTTGAGATGGCTACTTGCGCACTTTGGCGTACCTATGAGGGGACCTACTACTCTTATGACCCGATGCATGAAGCTATCAGCATTGCTCGTGATCCGTTGAAGCATGAACTCACCAAGCACATTGGTGTGGATACTTCATACACTCGCTCCTGTGTGCAAAGTGTGTACTTGCTCTTCGATTTGTGTCATCGAGTTCAGATTGCTGATTTCTTCACGAAGCCACAGACTAGAGCACAGCATTTGTATTTTCTCTCCAAACTCAGAGTGGTGATCCACCATGAGTTTGAGGGGGGTGTTAAGGATAGAATAGGAAATAGAATAGGACTGTTATCTGTTTCCTTATATGATTTGTATTCCTTCTGTATATCCCTCTTGTACTCTATATATATTGCCCTTTGGGCCTCATGAATAGATACACAATATTCATAACAACATATATGGTGGGCAAATTTTGATATTTGACTCTTATTTATGAACAGGGCCTGGGAGGCTGGGAACTAGACCAAATAATGGCAAATAGCCAAATAATGAATCAGACGGTACATGTGAGATGCATGAGAGCAACAATGATGGAAACAATAACCAATAAACCAAAAGAAGTCTATTCACCATTATTTGAAAATACCTAATCAAGACATCATGTATGAGACTGCTATTACCTTTTTCACGGCATCCAAACGAGATTGCAACCGAATAATGTACTCTTCCGCTTGAGGTGTTAAGTTAGCTAGCTCTTCTCCCATACTTTCACATGATAATTCTTCATCATTTTTTTCAGAGTCCTGGGGCATGTCATCTTCTGATAATCTGAAAATCGTAACAGGCCTACCCAAATCGATGTTATGGTGACTAACTTCAGTGATGTCCCTTTTCTGACATTGAGCATCTTCTTCGGAATGGTCTAGGTTTCTTTCAAAAGAGAGCCTGTATTCAGCATTACGTAGAGTATACCTGGAAGGCGAAATGAAGTAAGTACTAAAGCCTCCTAGCACATGCATACATGTGCACTATGTTTGGAAGACAAATATTAATAAAAAAATACTTCGCAAGCAAACAAAAACTACAAACAGTGAGTCCAAATTTTCTTGTTCAGAATACTGATGATAAATGCATAAAATAATGCATTGCTTCTTGTTATCTCAGCTATTCTATTAATCTGTTATATAGCTATCATTAAAAAATATATAACAATAGTTATCACATGGGAGATAGGTCCTCAACACTAAGTAAATACGTAGGTCAGGATTCCAAGGCAAAGTATGAAAGAGTCAAAATTTTAAACATTGTCAAGCAGGTAGCCATCAGTTCGCTGTAAAAAATGGAAGGGACAGGTATTGTAACATCGCCGTTGCTTTCAGTAAGCCCCTTGTAGCCCCTAGATGCTCCCGTAGCGAAGAATTAGGCTCTTGTTCCCTATAGCGCCATGGTGCCATGCTCAGTCTCCCACCGCCGCATGAGCTCACCGTCGGCCGCCCTAGACTCTGAATCCGGCCGCGCTACCTCGCCTGGAGGTTCGCGCTGGGCCAACGATCCCCCATATCTAGCTTCGCCTCTGGCCGTCGTCCCTTCCCTCACCAGTGTTGAGCTTCGCCTCCTTTCGAGGGTGAAGAAGACATTATAGCACGGCGATTAGATTTAAACAGTGATTACATTAGGTGTTAATGATCGTCATTAGTCGTTGCTAATTAGACGTTGACCAGTTGGCCATCCTCACTTAATTAAGCTCATGTCCATATGACATGTGGGCCCCAGCCCTTTAAAAACCTATTAAAACCTGGTTAAGTCAGTAGAGCCACTAACAAGTGGGCCCGAGCTACTATCTGCATAGTGCATAGGTCCCACCTCTCAGCCTCAAGACCTTTTGCTTTTAAGAAATAAATCAAAACTAATTTAAAATCCTGTGGGACCCTCTTGTCAGTCTCAGTGAGCTTTTCCAGTAAAAAATTAATTCAAAAATTAATAAAAACCGGTGGACCCCACCTGTCAAAGAGAGAAATTCTCTATCCTCCGTTAATTTTTAGATTTAATCCAAATTTAAATTTTGGAGAGTCCGTTCTCGCACATTTTAACTCCAAATTTAATGAAATTTATTTCTAAATTTTTCTAAATGGAAGAACTATCTCATGGCAGTGGAATTGTTCAATTTGGAGTTCATTTGAAATTTCTTTTGTATTTATTTGTTTTGCTCGCGTGTTTGTTCTTTTTCGATGTGATCGTCCGAATAGAGTATGAAGACGCAGAAGGGCCGCAGTTCGAGACAATGCAAGAATTTCAAGACCAACCCGTGCGTGAGCCAGCGAGTCATCATTTTAATCATATTGAACCTACATTTGGGAAACTTATATTTATTTAAATTATACAAATGTATGTTAAACTTAAGGTAGATACATGTCTGCTTGATATTGTAGTATTATTACGCCATCCTTTGACACTTGAATCACATAATCCTTGTCACCTTAGATATTTAATGGTAACCTAACTAGCTATTGGTCGTACTTAACTGTCATGCTTGTCTTGTTTGAGTACTAGCGCATTAATATGGGCAGTCATTGGAGGAAAATGACTGGTATTTTGAAATAACTTAGTTTTATGCTTCTCAAAACCCTAAAACTTGTTACTATATCTGTGCAGATGGTATGATGGTTCGTGCAGATGTAGCAGGAGAAATTGTGGTTTGTGGCATATACCACCAAGATAACTCAAGAACTTAATCCTGTGATGACCTCTTAATGTAAAACAGTACAACTATAAGTCTATAATGATGTCGACCTGGCTAAATAATTTGTATCCACTAGTGCGAGTTGCACTATTACAGTAACCCACGAGTCGTGTCACTGGTTTTAAGCCGTCGTGGACACAGGTCATATCACTAGTGTAAACCGACGTGTGACGCAAGAGGGGGTCTGAGTGTGGTGGACGTAACTACCCTCAGATAAAACCTTAGCGGTGTAGCTTAAACTGGGAGTGGATTGTAAAGGGCTTGTGATGATCTCCTAGTTCACATGTCCAAGAAAATATATGACACATGACAAGCTGATTACATTTTGTGGGTAAAGTATACAGTCTCTACAAAGTACAAATTGTTCGAACAGCCATGCCTACGGTCAAGGGCGGGCATGGGAACTTACTCGAGTTAGTTTCTATTTCAAAAACTTTGTGGGTGAAATGAAAATTCGTCGGATGGATGTAACCCTGATTTTGGCTTTCCTGGGTGAATGTAACCCAGTGTTGGTAATTGGATGGATGTAACCTTAATAATAAAAAAACTAGTACATGGTGGATAGCACCATTTAACAGGTAGATGGAACCTATACTGCTATAAATATTGTACACTTTCACTTTCTTTAATAAAATATGGTTTGGTTAAAAATAGGCCTGTTCTTTTTTTGTTTCGGCTTATAGCTTTTGGTTGCGGTTTTTACTTTTGGGCTATTTGTAAGAGAGTACAGAATAACAGAAACTCACGTGTGGTTAATATCGCTTAATATCGATCGCATAGAACTTACTCAAGTCACTTTCCTGTGGCGAGATGTGCCCTCCCATTTTACTTTTGCTTCGCTTTATGTAAGGTATCAATTTGGTTTGATCGGCTCTATTGTAAACTTGACCCAATGTGGTCTATAACTCTGATGAATGTAATATTAACGTATGGTATGATTTACGATATGTATGAAATGATTCAATAATGTATTATGTGGGCACTATATACTAATCCAGAGAATAGTAATGTATTCTGTGAGTACTATCTACTGATCCAGGGAATAGTGCGATGGTTTCACAAAGGATCATAAATTGGCTGAATCTGTGTCCGACAGGTATCTAACATTGTAATTTCCATTTGCTCCTTTTATGAAACAGTGAAAATTGCAGTGACCAACAACCAATTCAAAGGTGCTATAAAGCAAAATAAATAGGAAAAAGTCCATTCATGGTCCCTCAACTCTTCAGTTCGTCTAATTTTCAACCCTCGTTTACAAAACGGGGTAGAATCCATCCCCATCTCTTGGTATAAATCTTACCCCTTCGCCTGCTTGACCGTGGTTTTGACCCGATAAAGCCTAGTTTTGTCCCAGTGGCATCCACATCGGATTGTAATCTATCGCTGATTCAGCCCATGTGGGCATGTGGCTGCCACATAATCTCTCATATTCTCTCCTGGCCGTTGCTCCCTACACGGCCAACCCCCTCCACCTCACGCCATTGCCGCCGGCCCTCTCCACCTACACGCCAATGTTGTCAACCCTCTCCACCGCTAACTAGTGAGGGTAGGGCAAGAAGAGGCCACAAAGGCGGTCCCTTCACCGCGTGCCGTCGCCATCGACCCTCTCCACCTACGAGTCGACACCGTCAATCCCGTTCGTTACCCCTCTCCTTTAATGTAGAGGCAACTACAGGCTGGAGAGGCCATTGGACGCAAGCTCCCATCTCGAGCCACTCCCAAACAAAAATCCCCAAATTCGTTGTCCACACCATTCCCCTCTCCAAATTGAAGCCACCATCCTCTTCTTTATCCCTTGCGACCGCGCCAAGCTATCCCTTCTTGGTCTTCTTCATCGAGAATCTTGTTGCACCATGGCCATGTCCTCTCCGCACCTCCTCACACTCATTCTCGTTGTTCCAGGCCTCCCCCAACTGCGTTGCCTGCATCATCATTGCTGCCACCGCCTCCTGAACACCACCATGCCCTCGCCCATACCAGATCCTCGCTAGAGCTCACCGCTGTCGAGCGACCACCAAGGCACTATGGACCTCACCGTCGCCAGCCACGCATGCGCCACCATGGACCAAGACTCTACCGCGCTGGTAGGGAGGGATCAAAGGCCTAAGGTTGCAACAGCTCGCCGCAGCAGAAGCAGCGAAGCGGCGGCAGACGCGCGGCGAAGGGCGCCAAGGCCGGCCGCTACGGCGAGTGGCAAGCAGCAGAGGCGAAGGGGCGGCAGCAGAGGCAGATGCAGACAGCACAGGCGGCAAAGAAGCAGAGGTTGGCGTCTGGCAAAGAATAAAGTAGCCCGGCCAGTGATGATGGCGGCGACGCGACCTCACCGCTGGAGAGGAGGCGAACGCGAATGGCGGAAGGCGCATTCGGCTGAGAGAGGCGACACGGCCTGGCGCCTCTGGAGGAGGCATGCACGGCGCGGCGACGGGTCGACGGAGAGCGCGCCACAGTAACGCGTTTTTCCTGCTCGGCATCGTGGTCACCACGAGTACCGTGCCGCCGTGGACGCCGCCCCATGGCGGCGTGCCTACCTCACCAAGACCAACTCACGCCGAGCGGTCAGCGTGATGAGGGTGGAAGCCCAGCGCGATATGCGGGATGCACCGGCACGGCGACGCCGATTACGATCAGATCGACGGCGCCGATGCTCATCGCCATAGCTCCGCCCGAGATGCGCTTCGCTACCAACAAGCGGATCGCAAAGAGGCTTGGGACGCCATCGCCGCAAAGACGACGGCAGCCGACCGCGCTCGCTAAGTCTACACCGCAGCACTGGACCTCACCGTCGCCACCACGCATGCGCCACCATGGACCAAGACTCAGTATGCGCGAGCGATGGCAAGCAAACCGCCGCGCAGAGGAGGAGCAATGGCCCCGCTCATTGCTCGCGCGAGCATCGACTACCTCCGCCGCACCGCCGCAGTGGCTCTCTCCACCTTGACGAGGATCGACGCCCTAAGGTTGCAACATACTCGTGCACTCGCCATCCGGGGCCAGATACCATTGGAGTTCGCCACCGGTGAAATCCTTTGCCTGTAGTCGCCGCTTTGCTTTCCTCGATTCGATCACCACCGACCTCCCGTCCTCACATGCTACTAAAAGGGTCGATGAGGGCACAGGAATGCGTCGTGCTCGCCCCATCGCCGTTGCCCAACCGCTGTAGCCCGTCGCCCCCCTCTCTTGCTCCCTCTGTTTCAGCCATGAGAAAAACACACAATGTGTACTGCCTAGTGGACAAGAATATGCCAACGAGGATCCCAGTCAGCACCACACCACTCAAAACTAGCCACAAAACCGGCTTTGGACATGTTTTCTTTGGTTTTGCCAGTTAGAGCACAAGTTACCTAGTTTTTTAAATGATGGACGAAAATTAAACGACCTGAAGAGTTGAGGGGCCATTGGATGGACTTTTCCCAAATAAATATGGGTGGTGCCTTCTAACTAGGACAAACAAGCTCAATCAATTAATACCAACCACACCTAGCAACTAACCAAGCAGATCAGACTCATTTCAAAATCATTGAGTATTCCCATGATATAACGGCAGATTCGTTTCAAAACATAACATGCAAAAGGCGAACCACCACCACAACCTTCGTATTTTTTTCCCGATCAACAAGCTATTATTCTTTACTACTCCCTCCGTTTTGTTATATTCGTCCATAGCCCACCATACGCACTGACTAAAGAAGCACTAAATATAAGAAATATTTAATGAGAAATGACCATCCATACCTCTATTAAATGGTATACTACAACCACTTAACCTCTTCAAAAGCATTTAAGTAGGGTACAGAAAAAAATTACAATAACTACACTCTAGATTCTCTCAATAAACAAACATATAGAAACGGATACTCCCGAGGCCATAGACAAATATAGCGAAACGGAGGGAGTTGAATAGTTTTCCAGTTTCACATGAGTTCATTTTATAGTGTCATACACTTCAGAAAGGCTATCATTGTTGGCTTTGACTTCTATTTAACAGAACTACAGGGAAAAAAATAAATCACGTGACTGATAATGCAACCAACTCTTAGACGAAAGCTATTTTTCAACCAGTAAACATACCCAGTCATAATTGAAGATACCAACAACTTGAAGAAGGGATTCCAAAGGGCTTCTACAACAACACGGAACTGATCAGATGGAAGCAGACCCAACATGCCAGAGATGGTCCTCTTCATTGCATCAACCGTTTCAGGAGGAACATCTTTCTGAATGACACTTAGATCCAAAGGCTCTATATCTTGGATCAAGTTCCACAGGATAGATTTCTACAAGCAAATCAAACACATAATCATTAAAATACAACATTACAGAATTCGCCAAAACAATTTCTAATTGAATAAGTTTTGTTGACGAAAGGTCGAAAACATATCTCCTTAAGTGGTTTAAAATCATGAATGTTTATATACTACCTCTGTTTGAGAATACTTGGCACTGTTGACTTTTCATGGTCTTTAAGGTTAAACTTTGACTAGTAATTCTACACTAATACATTTATAAAATATCACTGAAGCATAATGCTGTGAAGGTATTTCTTACGAAAGATCTAACAATATCATTTTAATACGATCAATCTGAATATTTAGCAAATAATTATTGGTTGAGGATTACAAAGTTTGACCGGTCCAAGTCAACAGTGCCAAGTAAACAAAAACGGAGGGAGTACATATATACTTCATCATATAAAAATCTCTGAAGTGTAAACTTTTTAACAATTACTGCATCCATATCAGTCACTTTACATGGTAAGCATTTCAGATTCATATTACTGTCACCCCCTCTAAGGCTCTAATCCATGCATTAACCCAATGTTCAAGACCTGAAACAATCATGTTTCATATGCAGCTAGCGCACAAAGGCCTCATTCTTTTCAGTTTTTCAATCAGCTTTTGGCTTCGGCTTCTTTCAGCAATTACTATTCATTAGACTAATAAGCCGCAGCTCAAAAGATCGCACCCAAAATACTTGTTGCTGTTAATTGGTAAAAGTTCCACGTCTCCAACCACAGCATTCAGAAAGGGAGAGCCCGAGGAAAAACAAGTAGTTAAACTCTATTTAACAAGATCATGACTTGCCATTCTCTAGTCCTGGTTCTGTGTTTAATTAGCGACAATATGTTGTTCATTCCAACAAACAGCTTGGGAAATGAGTGAAGCTACTTCATATCAACACATAGCGAACCTGCTAGGTGTCTATAGACAGACTTAGGCCCTGTTCCAAAGTGTTGTGGCGTTTGCCTTTTGGTTGAAATGATATTGTAGCGGTTGTTAGCTTTTCTGACTATTCAATTAAAGGAAAATGAAAAAAATAGGAAAAATAAAAAACACCGTTATATCTCCACAGATAATGCAAAAGAAAAAGGAAAAAAAAAGTAGCGTTAAAAAGCCAACACGTTCCAAACAGCGATGGCTTCTGGGCCTTAGCTATGTTGAGAAAACAAATAAGTGTAGTGTTACTCAGTATTCCCTAGGTTTTATCTTGAACAGTCTGATAGAATTTTGAACCAAAATTTCAAGATTATATTTAATAATCAATAGTATTTCGACGAAAAGAAAACTGGGGACCATATAGCCTTTTCTGAAGACCGCATGATGGATTCTTGTATCATAAAACATAACACATCTCACGACATGCAATTCCATCTTCTACCATGATCCATAGGACCTTTTTTTTGGGTTGCGGCTGATGACTTTTGGCTACGGCTGATGGCTTTTGTTTGCACTTTCCCACACAACGGCAAACGGCCGAGATACTGACATGGACGATGTATACGGTTTTAGACTCGAGAAGCTGTTTGGAGAAATGGCTTCAAGAAGCCACTTGGAGAAGCTACCCCGTTTGTTTCGGCTTGGAGAAGCCGAAGCTAAAAGCCACCAAAAAAAAACAAGGCCATATATTTGCCCTGCCCCTTTCAATTGCAAATTCAAAAGTCACAACATGGCCTCAGTAACACTTAACAAGAGAACTCTGTACTTACGACACCAATCTCGATCACTCTCTCATAACCATGGTTAAGTGAACGTGCTTCCTTGGAGCAAAAAAAATCCAATTAACAAGTATCATGATTAAGCCCCATGCTTCCTACTGATTTACCAAGGAGCAAAACTACATCTAAAATTTGGACTAGTTGTGTACTACAACTAGAACGTTACTACTTTACCGGTGATTACTCTCGCAGAATCCATAAGATAGTAAAAGACACACCTTTCTGTACAAAACTAATACTAGAGCTGAAACTAGGACCTAACAAAAAAAAGGTGTAAGCACGGAATTCTATTCGCTCAATTGATCCAGCTAAAAATGCACCACAGACGCATCTCATCAGACTACACCGAATCTTCAGGTAGCAACAACCTCTCATGTTGTTCACAGCTGAGCCTGGTACAGGACCTCGTCATCGAAAGGTGATTAATCTTTACAGGCGGACGCTCCATCCTCCCAATTCGTCACATCAAAACGCCACTTCTTCATAATTACCCAAAAAATATCCCGTAAGCTAAACATGTACGAGCAATCAAACTACAACGATTCAATTTGGGGGGAAGAACGACAGGCGACGCGACCGAGGGAGGCGTGGGCGAGGACTAGGAGGGCGCGTGCTCACCTTGGAGGGGCCATGGATGGGTCTCCCCCGCGCGTAGAGCTCGTCGAAGGGCGACGCGGAGGCGGCCGCCACCCCGACCCCGGCGAGCCTCCTGCGCCGGCTCCAAACCGCCAGCAGCGCCGGGAACGGCGGGGGAGGCGGAGGGGGGAAGCGGAGGCGCTGCGCGGCGGAGTGGGGGAGCGGCGGGCGGAGGCAGGAGGCGGTCGGCATGTGGCCGTCGCCGGCGGCTGGGCGGGCGTGGGTGATTCCTTCCCTCCCTCGGGGCCGGGGTGTGGGTGGCGATAGTCTCTCTCTCTCTCTCTCTCTCTCTCTCGCGTCCGCGTGGATAGCGGAAAGCGAAGCAAAGCTGGGCTCGGCTCGGATTCTTACCTCACCTGCACTGCACCGGGGGCTTACCCTCGCTGACGTGTGGGCCATCCCGGAGAGCACGTGGACGCCCGCGGCTGGCACGGGTGCGCGTGGGCGGTCGAGCTGGAGCGGACGGCCCGGCTCAATCGTGCTTCCTCACCGTCCATCTGTCGAGAGAGAGCCAGCCGGTGGGGCCTCCTGTGTCCGGCCCATCTAGTCCACTCTGACAAAACCTGAATCGACATCGATGGACAAGTCACGGAGACAGGCCGAGGCACCCAGACCCGTTCAGCTCATTTTCTTTCGTTGCCGGTGAAAGAAGTGCACAAGTAATTTCTTGTACGTTTCTGCATAATTAGCCATAGTTAAAGCACTAGCTGAGCAAACAAAAATCAATTAAATCCATGTGATCGCTTGAAAACATCTACGCTCGGAGAGTATTGAGGGCGTATACAATACAAAGTGCTTATGCACATGTGCTTATAGAGAGTATCGCCACGCCATTAAACACTTACAAAAAAAATTCCCTCTCCAATGCAAACAAAGTCTATCCAGGTGCTTAAGGGTGTGTTTGGGTGCTTGTACTAAGCAGTACATGTATGAGATGATTCAACAAAAGAAATCAATAGGCATGTTTTTTAGGGCTACAACTTATAGCTTTTGGCCCTAATGCAAATACTCGGCTCCTGATAAGCCGCTTCGAAATGATGGTAGAGAAGTCGTATTCGTTTGTTTATTCAAGAGAAATCATAAGACATAAACTGAAAAGAACGGGCTCAAATTCATGTGTTTGGTTGCTTGAATGGAACCATCCTATTATGAATGATGAGATACAAATTTGAAGAGTATTCTCCCTAAATATTGAACCATCCCATTTACCAAAAGGTTTTATTCATCATATACTCTCTCCTTAGATGGAAATTCAGAATTTAACCTCCTGACCCACGCGTCAGTGACTTATAATGATCCCATATGTCATTGAGGTGGGAAGGTAAATCCTGAATTTCCCAACTAAGGGGAGGATATATGATCCAATCCCCTTTACCAAAACCAATAAAGCCATACAGATCATCGCATCCTACCAACCAAACGCACTCTAAATGGTCCACTACCTCGTTAGCACTTGTACAAGCATATGTGATCTCCCATGCAAAGCCTTTAGTTTTTTCTACCTTTTGGAACATGAAATAAGAAATTGTCAGCTCGCACCAATCTGCATACAAATCGCAGCAGATAAAACATAACAGAAAGTTAAGCATCGATTAAAAACGAAGGAAGTTACACACGCAAGCACCGGCGAGGCATTGAACCAAACTCAAGCATTGCTTCCTCCGTGCAAGAACCCAAATCATCCTACGTGAGAAAAATGAACCGATTTTTTTACATAAGCACTTCTCTAAGCATCTGTATTGTACGTACTAAGCCAACTAGGTTTTGCATTTGAGACAAGCTAGACTCGATCGGACTAATTTTTAGGCTTGAATCACTACACCTATTTGCAGCCTATCAGCTTCAAGTTGGGATCTCACGCCGTACACTAGGTTTATTCCATTTAGTTATGCAGTAGGATAGTTTTCAGGTTTCAATTGTGATATATATATATACACACACACACATACTCTTTTCTACACCCGGGTGTAATTACACCCTATATCGTATCTCACAATGTAGGGAGTATCTCACGTAACGAGGAGTATGTATATGTAGTATATGAGTATTTAAGACTATATAGGTGGTATGAATAATTTTTCAGAGATGCTATGTACATTTTTTTCAACATACTCCTTTTTATGTACGTATATAAAGGTATTTACAAAATACGCTAAAAACTATGGACTCCCTTGCAATTTTCTCATATGGTTCACATTAGAATATCTTATAATTGGTATATGAGTATACCTAAAGTGATAAAGGAGTATTTCAAGTTTGTTTAGGTGGTAATTAGATGTGGGTGTAATTACACAGGGAGTAAAAGTATTATATATATATATATATATATATATATATATATATATATATATATATATATATATATATATATATATATATATATATATATATATATATATATATATATATATATATATATATATATATATATATATATATATAGGACGAGTGTTTCATGCATTCATGCACCCAGGTGCCTAGGCACCCATTTCAATACCCGTTGATTTGCTTTGAGATTCGCAACGTTTGATGTGGGTATTTTCATATACCCATAAAAAGTATATTTGAGATGTCAAACTCCGAAAAAATTAAATTCAACTTCAGTTTAATTAGTTTGAACTATTTTTATGATATATACTCACTGTAGTCGCATTGAACTCAAAAGTAGTTCAAACTAGTTTGAACTGAGTTCAAAACTTACTTACCATAAATATATCAAGGGTATAAAATATTTTCATACCCAAACTCAAAAAAAATTATCAATCATACACGTGTATCGGACGGTTCTTGATGTGGGTGCCTTGGCACCCAGGTGCCTTATGTAATTTTCATATATATATATATATATATATATATATATATATATATATATATATATATATATATATATATATATTGAAAAATACATTTTACATAGTGTAATTACTCCCACCTCTAATATACCACCTAAACAAACTTGAAATACTCCTTTATCACTTTAGTTATACTCGTATACTAATTATAAGATACTCTAATGTGAACCATACTAAACAATTACAAGGGAGACAATAGTTTTTAGCATATTTTGTAAATACCTTCATATATATATATATATATATATATATATATATATATATATATATATATATATATATATATAGGAAGCCTCTTTTCTACTCCCGGGTGTAATTACACCCTATGTCGTATCTCACAATATAGGTAGTATCTCGCGTAACAGAGAGTATGTACGTGTAGTATACGAGTATTTAAGACCATATAGGTGGTATGAACAATTTTTCAGAGGTGGTATGCATTTTTTTTGACATACTCCTTTTTATGTACGTATATAAAAGTATTTATAAAATACGTTAAAAATTATGGACTTCCTTGCAATTTTTTCGTGTGGTTCACATAGGAGTATGTTATAATTAGTATATGAGTATACCTAAAGTGATAAAGGAGTATTTCAAGTTTGTTTAGGTGGTATATTAGAGGTGGGTGTAATTACACAGGAGTAAAGGTATTTTTCATATATATATATATATATATATATATATATATATATATATATATATATATATATATATATATATATATATAATTTGTGCCACAATGACCATGGTGCTTTGTCGAAAACACAAACGACTTTGTGGTTTGAGATATGTTATAATTGGCTAATTAGTTATGGTACTATCGATCCTATTCGATGCACTACTACAGAAATACTATTAGTAGACATCAAATCACAAATAGTTTTAATTTGAACACCATCTGTGTTGTTGGTGTCAAAAAAACGAGTATCACAGACGGTTCTTACCGATGAATCGTCTGTGATATTCCAGACACCAAATCACAGACGGTTTTTATTAAAATCATCTGCGATAATCGAAAATTATCACAGACAGTTTTTTTTATTAAAAACCATCTCTGATAATCAAGAATTATCATAGATAGCTTTTTTATTAAAAATCGTCTGTGACCATATGTGATAATCAAGAATCTTCATTTCGATCCAGATCTAGCCGGTGCTGCACCTGGAGGAGGCAACACTTTCAGGACAGTTAATTTGGTGGGAGGAGGTAGGAGAGCTTTGAAGATTCATACGCTCCTGATTGCCCTAGATATGGTTAGTAATAAAATTTATTTTTCTTTGTATTACAATTTAGATCTAAATTTTGGTGAGTGTTATTAAAGATGGTCTGCATCTACTTGATCATACATGATCAGTTCCAGTTATGTGGGAGGCCAAATTTGTCAAAATTGTTGATTATAAGTGGTCCGTCGATCGCTGGGGAAATAGCTGTTGTGTTTATAATATGAATTAAGCTAGCAAAGCCTCAATGCATGTGGTATATATGTAGTAATAATTAATTAATTTAATTTTTAATACTAAGTTGTTATATATATGCATAACGTAGGATCGAAGCTGGATGTATGCCGCGAACCATGTGGTGAAGAGTACATTAATGGTGTGTCTGCTTTTACAAGAGCTGCCGAGAAGGATATGTTGAATAAGGGGGTGGAATATATGTATTGTCCATGCACTAACTGCGAGAATTTAAAGATATTTAAGAACCGAGAGTAGATTGAAGCGCACTTGATTCGGAGGGATTTCAAAAAGGGTTATATGTGTTGAACCAGTCATGGCGAAGTCAATGATATGCCGTCGGATGACATCGTCGGTGAACTAAATGATATGCTATCAGATGATGTCAATTGTTGTTCGAATTCAGATAGGTTGCACGATAACAATCTGGATTAGATGCTTCGCGATATAGAAGAGAACTATGATGAGAGAAAGTATGTTAAATTCCGGGGCTTGATGGAGGACTCAAAAAAACCTTTGTTCACGTGCTGCAGGTCAAAGTACACGAGGTTGTCGGCCGTGCTTGAACTGTTGAAATTGAAGGCAAGCAACGGTTGGTCCAACAAGAGTTTCACCGCGCTGCTATGTCTTTTAGCGGACATGCATCCGGAGGGAAATGAGTTGCCTAAAACCACGTATAAAGCCAAGAAGGTTCTTTTTCCATTGGAAATAGAAGTAGAAAGAATACATATATGTCCGAACGACTGTATCCTCTACCGTAAAGAGTATGCAAACATGCATGTATGTCCGGTGTGCAACGCATCCCGATACAAACGTAATAATCAATCAGATAACGGCGAGGGAACAGAGGTGAAGAAAGGATTTTCTGCTAAGGTGGCATGCTAGTTTCCTATAATTCCCCGTTTGAAACGGTTTTTTGCAAATCCAAAGGAGGCAAAACTGATGCGTTGGCACTGGAGGAGCGCAAGAAGGATGGAATACTAAGACACCTTACCGATTCTGCCCAGTGGAGAAACATCGATAAGAGTTTTGCAGACTTTGGTGCAGAACCAAGGAATATAAGGTTTGGACTGAGTACAGATGGAATGAATCCTTTCGAGAGCATGAGCGTGACATAGCACTTGGCCCGTGACTCTCTGCATCTATAACCTTCCTCCTTGGTTGTGTATGAAGCGAAAGTATATTTTGTTGTCGATACTTATCCAAGGGCCAAAGCAACCTGGGAATAATATTGATGTGTACCTAGCACCGTTGGTGGAAGATCTAACAGTATTGTGGAACAAAAGGGTACAGGTATGGGATGCATACAAACGAGAGAACTTCACAAGGTCCGAACCAGAGCTACATGCACTGGTGCCATCTCCATAAGGCCTATCTCCACCACCGCTACATGCACTAGTGTCATGTCCACGGGTGCTATTCCCAGTGAAGCAACTTTCCACCGGTGCTACCTTTACAGTCGATTACCATGAAGTCAACCTACAGCCGAAGCAGTAGGGGCAAATCAAAGTAGACCGATGATGATATCTCGTACCTACCATTGGCCCGCAAATTCGTGCTAGGCGAGCTGATGATCATCCCGGAAGAGCACCTCATAACTCTAAGACTTAGTTGCCAGATATTACACGCTTGGTATATGGAACATGCCAATAAGCCACAGGAAGAACGGCGCTCAGGTATCATTATCAAATTTAGGCCGGATCATTTACAGCACGAAGTTCATGATTGTGTCTTCGCAGTGAACTTTGAGGATTTATTTGATCTTTTCACGCTCAACGCTCTCGACGCCTCACTCGTTCGATGCTGGACGTTGTAAGTGTGTACAATCACAGTCTCTGTTCATGTAATTCCGATATATGTCATATATAATTTATTGCTTTTCTATGTATATATATAGACACATGGTGACTCAAGCTAGATCATCCAAATCACCAATTGGTTTCCTGGACCCACGCTTGGTCGCTATGGATACCATCAACGAGGATGCATCCTTCATCGAGAGGTATGTTACAACAACACTGCTGGCTCACCGCAATAAGGAATTTGTACTTATGCCTTACAATCAGGGGTTCCATTGGATTTTAATTGTAATTATACCAAAATGAAACAAGGCAATATACCTTGATTCCCCGAGTAAGAACAAAACCGACTACACAGTTATCGGCCAATTACTCAATAGGTAAGTACATTTTCTCCATATATAAATTTTTCGAATCACGAAGGTCGTTCGCCACATACGTTGTGGAGACACGTGGCTCGATGGAAGGGGCCAAGCCCTTGAAACATGTTCGAAATTTTTGGATATTCGCTAGTACACATTAATTAATCCTATACAACACTTGGTAGTAATGCCTCTTGAATTAACACATTCTATTTTTTGCAGTGCCACCAGTAGCAACCGGGCAACATGTGTGGATTCTACGTTTGCCACCATACGAAACTACTACTCGATTCCTCGAAGATCACCAATTCTAAGGTTTGTCAATCTTCCCACAATTATTTCATACTTATCAAGTTATATATGTACACACATTGATATTCCTATCAACAGGCTGCGCCCATCCCTATAACTGCATTGCAACAGCCTGACCTTGCAGAAATTCGAGGAGAGCGCGCGTACTTTTTGGTGGCTCGAGTCATAAAATCAGAGAGAGAGTTTCACAACGTACAATGATTTTTTGTTTGAGATAAGATTGACATTGATTGTAATTGTGTATTTGTTAATAGATATTTTATTTCATTTCAATTAATTGATTTGCGAAATGGATGTTTTATGTTTGTGAAAGGAATTGAGATATGAATTGGATGTATACATGTACATGTTCATCTGCTTGTTCCAGAGGGCATGACTAGCATTTCCTGAGGCTAGCCAATAAACAGAAATAGATTTAGGGGTAGAAGAGAATAGCACAGACGGTTTTTAACTAAAAACCGTCTCTGCTAGTTGATAATCACAGACGGTTTTTAACTAAAACTGTCTGCGATATTTGCACCACAGACGGTTCAAAAGCCGTCTGTGATGACCTCGTATCATTACTGCCCCATAAATTCAGACGGCTCACAAAACCGTCTGTGATGACGTTTCTGAACCATTTGTAATACGGTTTTCTGTAGTAGTTACAGTTGTTTGGAATTTTCCAATAGATCAAACTTCTTGTTTCATGCACTTACTGTCAATTAATAATATTAGAAAACAAGTTGAATGCTAAAATACGTATTGTTTTAAAGCACAAGTAAGAGACTACTTAGCATTCATCCCTAGAACTAGTTTTCACTGGTGCAGCCTGATGCTCCCAAAACGCATCATGTTTTCGGGCCACCTTTGCTTATATTCTCATTAATATTATTTCCTATATAATGCTATCCAAAATAACTAAAATATTAATAATTGCAGAAATCATGTTCACATAACATTCTTGCATTAGTACTACATAATTACTTATTTCATTGCATTTCATATATATTGCATATTCGCTCCTAACCGTGGCTCATAAGATACGAATTATTATAAAGATGCTTTTATTATCTTATATGTCTTATGATGTATGTTCATATATGAAGTTTGGAACCAACTCGGAACCGGATCTGAGAAGTATCAGGTACCGGAAACGCTGCCCAAAGCTCGAAACACACTTTTGGGCACCAAGATGAGCCCAAATGAACAAATGCATAACTAAAAAGTTGAAATACTCATTTGCATCATTAGGAGTTCGGACACAGAAGTTATCGCCTTCAAAAAAATTTATGCGTGCAACGCTCCAAACAGAGAAGGTCTACTACCAAACCCTAGGCAAGCACACCTTTGATTATTTTGATCAGATCATCTTCAGTTAAAACTAAACTGTTTACCTACTAAAAAAATATCACCACTACATCAAATGAAATTATGTTTAACTCGGATGTATGATATGTGTGAAATGAAAAGGGGATTGCAAGCTCAACTGATAGAGCAGTTGACCTGCAATATAAGTAATTGGTGGGCAGAGGGTGCCTTTGGAAAAGTGATAAGGGAAAGGTTGTGACCTCTGTATAGGGGTAAAATATAAGGACTTACAAATGTTTACTCATGTAATGGATCGTATCAGACGTATCGACCATTGTTTCGTCTAAGATGGGCAAAACCAGTAACTCTATCGAAATTGTTATACACTCTACAATGGGTACATAGATTTATCTAGGGATGATCACGGGCGAGGTCTCAATTGGATTCAGGGCCATAAAGGATAGGCCCAATGTTTATATTTAGCGCAGTGGAGTATCGGGTAAAGGTGAGTCCGACCCAATCAATGTCTAGTTCACAATTGGGTGAGTGCTGGGTAAGGGTAGGAGACCACCCCAAACCAACAACTATGAATAGTCATTAGAGGTATAATATACGAAAATAGAGGAAAAAGTTATATAACTTGATTGGGTGTCACATCTAAGAAAATGCAAAGAACCATTCGCTATAAAAATTAGAGTAGCTATGGATAAAATGGTACAAGTCTATGTAGTGCTATATAAACTGTGAATTCACGCTAGTCTCCTAGATTGGAGGCTATGCGAACCAAATGGGGGTTCTATCTTGTTATGCGAGTGATCAGTAAAGTTCTAAATTAACAATATGAAATTCTTTATCAACATAAAAAAACATTTATTTTTGAGACCATATGAGGTGAGATTGGATTCATTGGGATGTTGATTCATGATTATAAAATTGCATCTTTGCTATTAATGCTTGCTGGGTACCTTGTACCTAGCCTTGTTATTATTTTATTTTGTTTAGAGGTTAGCCAACCCATGATCCCATTTGATGTGGAGGATGCCTATCCAGGGGGATTTTATACCAAGTGGGAGTGAGTTGACCTTGAGTATGACCCGTATGAGGTGAATGCCAAATATGAGACGTGGGACAAGTAGAGGATTACTAGCAGCTGTGCATGACACTCAGGGTATAATATTACGATGTTATCTATTATTCCTATCACATGTATAATTATTAGTTGGACTAGTACTGTTTCTATTAATGTTGTAATATTCAAGCACTGTTGGCCTTATTAAAAACTTTAGCCCTATGTGGTAATGATATTATAATATTAACTAGAAGATCTACTCATACAACTGTGTGATATTATAATGCAATTGTCTTTGGTATACAACTCTACTTCCTATAATTGAAATATAATTGTATTTGTTATATAACTCTAATATCTATGTATGATTAATCCGTGCTGTTATAATCTAGCCTTACCAAATTAAGTGGTGGAGATCATTCTCCTTTTCTTTCGATTAATGTGAGAATTTCTAGGATTTTTCTTTTTAGGATTAATGTGGGATTGTTTTGTCTCAACTCGAAGGAGGTGCCTTGAATATCACCAATTATTTTTATTTATATAGATGTATTGTCTCTAATTTTTATTCTACTACAACATTCTAATGGTTTATTACTGAATGAAATATAGTTTCATCGAATAATAATTTGTTGACTAGTGTTATTACTTCATTGTAATGACATGCGTCGTCACAGTACCTTAAGACGACCGAACCAACGCATGGAATTAATGATGATAGCCGATAGGCAATCTGGACACATACTGGTTTTAAGGTACGAAAACCAGATGTTTTAGCGACTAGATGCAGATGCAGGTTTAATTAGATGGTAGAGTTTGATACAAGTGAGGAATGGGCTGAGGAGAAATTTTTTACAATTGAAATGTGTGGATGCATTGCATGTTTTGCTTGTGTGGGTAGATTTGGTTACTTGGTCCGGCACATAACTAATCATTTAGGGGACTAATGGAGGGTGGGATGTCAACGTTGGGGCGTGCTTTCGGGTGCAGCATCACCAGCGATGTTTCGAGGGGACCAGGGGAACTAACTATTGAGGAACCGTCGCTGGCGACCAGTCCGATCGATTCTTCTGCTTAAAACAAAACGAATCAATCACAGAAGACAGAATAATAGATTGAAAACACACAAAGAGGTAGAGAGAACTCCTGGTCTTTCTTTATTGCTTTTGATTGCATGAGTACAAAATATACCGGTACGACTCCCTATTTATAGTCTACAATGAGGTGCCCACCATGGGCCTAGGCCCAGGTTTCTTAACACTCCCTCTTGGGCACTCATTCTACACGTTAATGCCTCATCAAAACTCCATAAAAACCAAGTGGGAAAAATTTGGAGAAAGAGTACATGATACATGTTATGCTGCGATGCACGAATTGCCTCATTAAAAATCATGTCGAGAAACTTCAGAAAAACTCGTCAAAAGAAAAAGAGTACAATTCACCCAATTTCATTCAGTCTTTAGGACTTCATTCTTTTGGGTACTTGATCTTCATGATCAAGTTTTGCTAACAGGCTTAAGAGAATTCTCCCCTGAATTCTGTATTTCTCTACGTCTCATCATTCCAATTCCTCGCACGCACCTTTCAAATCTAGATGCAAGGAGTGATTTAGTGAACAAATCTGCCAGATTTTCACATGACTTAGTATGCAGTACTTTAATCTTGTCCATCTTTTATAATTCATGAGCATAGAAGAACTTGGGGTTGATGTGCTTTGTGATGTGACTCTTCACATAGCCCGTTTGCACTTGTGCAATGTAAATTGCATTATCTTCAAAGATAATTATGGGGGCTTGCACAATATTTATTCCACATGACTGCTGGATGTGGTGAACCATTCGGCAGAGCCAAGCGCATTCTCGTGCGGCTTCATACAACGCTATAATTTCTTAGTGGTTCGTCGAAGTCGTTACAAGACTTTGCTTAGACGATTTCCAGGAAATTGCAGTTCCACCACACAGAATACATAGCATGTTTGTGACCTTATGGTATGCAGGTCAGACAAGTACCCAGCATCTGCATAGCCAATCAAGTTCAGATCATGATTCTTTCTGTAGAACAATCCAAGGTCCTTGCTTCCATGGAGATTTCAGAAGATGTCCTTTATGCCCTGCCAATGCCTTTTGGTAGGTTCTGCACTGACCTTGCTAACAGGTTCACGGCAAATGCAATGTTCGGTCTAGTGCAATTTGCTAAATACATAAGTGCTCCCACTGCACTTAAGTATGGGAATTCTGGTCTCAGGACTTCCTCCCCTCTTCCCTAGGTCAGAAAGGATCCTTTTCTTACTGTAAAGACCTCCCGATCATCGGTACTTTCGATGGGTATGCCTTCTCAAAGCCAAACCTTTCTAACACCTTCTGGGTGTCGGCCAACTGATGTACCAATATTCCTTTAGAGACATGCTCAAACTGCAGGCCTAAGCAGAATTTAGTCTTGCCCAAATATTTCATTTCAAATTCTGACTCCAAGTAGGAGCTTGCTTCTTTTATGTCCTACATTGTACCGATGATATTCAGATCATCTACACACACTGAGATTATACAGAACCCATTCTAGGATCGCCGTATAAACACACAGGGACAGTCTTCATTGTTCGTGTAGCCTTTCTTGCAGAGAAAGTCGCTTAAGCGATTATACCACATTCTTCCAGATTGTTTCAGTCCATACAGTGACTTTCTGAGCTTCACACTGTACAGATTTCTATTTGCTCTATCTTGGTTCGGGAGAGGGATTCCTTCGGGGACCTTCATATAAATCTCCGAATCCAAGTTTCCATAAAGGTATGCAGTTACCACATCCATCAATTTCATTTCTAAATTCAAGTTCACTGCTGTTAAGATCAAATATCTAAAGGTAATTCCACTCATGACTGGAGAGTAGGTTTCTTCATAATCAACTCCAGGACATTGAGTGAAACCTTATGCTACCAGCCTTGTTTTGTATCTCACTACTTCGTTTCTTTTATTTCTCTTTCAAACAAATACCCACTTATGCCCTACAGAGTGCATATGGGGAGGTGTGCGTCATACGGGCCCAAATACCTCTCTTTTGTTCAGTGATAGCAATTCAGTTTCTATTGCCTTCTTCCAATCTTTCCAATATGATGTTTTCTTACATTCAGCGAGTGATGCAGGATCGGGATCAAGATTGATGATTGTGGCAATCTTTTTTGCGAAGTAGATATCGACATTGGCTGTTGTCCTATTCATAGACTCTCCGTGTGCACATAATTTATAGCTATTTCTTCATTAGTTGCTTCTTGTGGAGCTTCTTCTTGCACATCGCTTCTTTCAATTGCGGTGGTAAGTCCCTTTAGTTTTTTGGCTCCGATGTGTGTGCGCACACATCCATGCCGATTTCTTCTTCCATGGGGATATTCAGATCTGGTATGCTCTTTTCTGAAGGTGTCATACTTGTGCCAGGTCTCAACTGGTTCCCCTTCTCGTTCTGAGGGACTTCAGTGATCGGTTGTGATAAGTCCTTCGTATCCTTTTTCGCCGGGTGTTCCCGGTTATTTGGGATTCGAGGAGCCGGAGTTCTCATCCTTTTATTCTGAGGCCTCTGGATGGGATTAGGGATACCTTATGCTTTCTTTAGTATTTCAACCCTCTCCGGCACATTGCGTGCAAGCATATGCGACTTAGTCACGCTCTTCAAATCACTAAAGTGATGAGACAACTGGTTTGTTAATGCTTGCAAGTCAATGATCTTCTGGACCTCTTTCTCTGCTTCACTAGTGCGTGGGTCATGTGCATAGATTCCCATGACTTGCCACGTAATTTCCCGATATTTTTCATCAAGGGGTTGATTTCCTCCCCCCTAATGTTGGGAAATTATCCTCATCAAAAATGCAATCAGCGAAGCGGGTAGTATGCAAATCTCCCGACATGGGTTCCAAATACCTGATTATGGATGCAGTCTCATAACCAACGTATATCCTAGTCTTACGGAGAGGGCCCATTGCAGTACGCTGAGGAGGGGGTATAGGTACATAAGCCTTGCATCCAAACCTCCTGAGATTAGAAATTTTCGGTGGTGACTCTTGCGCTAGTTGCATAAGTGAATGGATGTTGTATACCGATGGTCTAAAGTTGATGAGATTCGTTGCATGTAGGACTGCGTGTCCCCAACATGTAGCTGGCAAATTACAATTCTGCAAAAGGGGTTGGGCAATAAATTTAATTCTCTTGATTAATGCCTCTACCAAACCATTCTGGGTATGGACATGCGGTACCGAATGCTCAACTGCCATCCCCATCGCCATGCAATAATCATCAAATGCCTTTGAAGTAAATTCTCCGGCGTTGTCCATTCTGATGGACTTGATGTGATGATCAGGGAAGACATTTCTGATGTGAATGATCTGCGAGATCAACTTTGCGAAAGCATGGTTTCCTGTGGACAATAAACCCACGCACGACTATTTCGAGGAAGCATCAATGAGCACCATGAAATACTTAAATGACCCTGAAATAGGCTGAATGAGACCGCAAATGTCTTCTTGGATGCATTCCAGGAATGCAGGGACTTCATCCTTCGCTTTCACAGTAGAGGGTCTAGTAATTAATTTCCCGGTTGCACATGTAGAGCACACAAAATCTTCATGATTCGGGAAATTCTTTACATTAATATTATGCACTTAGGAATTGTTGATTATATTTCTCATCATTCTAAGACCTAGGTAGTCTAATCTGTCATACCAGAGACAGAAGAGTTCAGAGCTTCTAAATACTGTCTTTAGGACAGTGTAGGCTACAGGTGCCTTAATATTGGTATAATATAGCCCAGTTTCTAGTGAAGGAAGTTTTTCTAATACCTTTTTTCATTCTCTTCGCGCTTCGTAATGAGTAGGTATTACTTACCGTACTTTTCTTCAATCTCAACGTGGAAACCATTGGTGCGAATATCCTTAAAACTTAGGAGAGTTCTAGTCGATTCTGGGTACAATAAGGCTTTTTCAATGACTAAAGTTGTACCCATTGGGAGTACAATTGTGGCTCTTCCAGAACCAATTATACATGCATCGCTTCCGACGATTGTCGTAAAGCTGGCAACATTCTTACGAATCGACTGAAAAGACTTAGTCTCTCGTAAGATGGTATTCGTTGTGCCGCTGTGGGCTAAGCACATTTCCTCCATAGGGCACCAGTTCTAGTCGATTCTGGGTACAATAAGGCTTTTTCAATGACTAAAGTTGTACCCATTGGGAGTACAATTGTGGCTCTTCCAGAACCAATTATACATGCATCGCTTCCGACGATTGTCGTAAAGCTGGCAACATTCTTACGAATTGACTGAAAAGACTTGGTCTCTCGTAAGATGGTATTCGTTGTGCCGCTGTCAGCTAAGCACATTTCCTCCATAGGGCACCACACGTGTTCTAATATAAGGTATTTTATTAACATGTATTAGAAGACATTCAACACATAAATAAAATACTTCAATATCAGAACATATCATGCTATCATAAACTGAATAAATGAATGAATTATTCAAAATCATCCAACCATCACGAGAAAACAAATGCTAAAGTACCATCCATGCAAGTTCTAACTTGTCCTTTTAACACAAAATAAATGACAATTAAAGTCTAATGCATTCTATGCGTCAGACTGAATCTACTAGAAAATCAGAGACTCCTTCGGCTATTTTCTCGGGAGTGGTCTGCTCTTCGAGAGAAATCATGGTGGTGGTTGCCTCTAAGTCGAAGGGGGGTGCTGCTGCTGCCGAGATGGTCTCAACCTCCGTCAATGCGGCAGCTGCTCAGAGCTTTCCCCCTCAATTGATGCAAAATGGGCTTCAGGCTGCCCTTTGCTATCCTTCTTCTTCTAGGCTTGGAAAGCATCAATGACATGTTGCGGCTCCTTACAAATCCGCGACCAATGCCCCCACTTGCCATACTTGTAACAACCTTGGTTCTGCTGGCCATAGGTCTTGCCACTCCTCTTTGCTTTTTTGTCGTTCGGAGCATCTGACTAGCCTTTCTGGGCAACGACCTTACCCTTATCGCATTGGCCTCACGGCCTGCAGAGCTCCCCGGTGGCTGAGTGACATAATTCTTGCGGAGAAGTTCGTCCTGAGCCTCCACAACCTACATCATATCAATTAATTCGGCGTACTCCTTGTAGCCGTCTTGACGATAGTTGTGAGCAGATTGTACTGTATTGGGGTGGAAGGTGGATAGAGTCTTCTCAATCTTCTGCTCGTCTGTGATTGCTTGCCACAGAGTTGAAGATTGGTACAAATCCTGTGCAAGGCAGAATTGTACTCCTCGACCGTCTTAAAGTCGGCAAACCTCAGTCTAATCCACTCTTGCTCTGCTTTAGGAAGAATGGTGTACTTTAGCCTCTCAAATAGCTTCTTGAGTGCGGTCCAGAGTGCTAGCACGCTCTTCTATGCCATATACTCATTCTTGAGAGTGAGATAGAGGTGGTGCATGAGAAAATGAAGTGCATGATCATTCTTCTCAGGAGTGGGTTGGGCATCATGCGGTTCACCAATCCCAATAGCCGCGCGGAGCTTTTTAGCTCGAAGCACTATGTCGACATCGGAAGCCCACGTTAGATAGTTTTGGCCATGCTGGGCCACCTTTTCGAACTCCCGGTTCGTGATGCCAGTCATCTACATGTGTATGAAAGGAATAAATAAGTTTACTACTGGTAAACATGCATGAAATAATTTACTGCCGGTAAATAAATGGTACAAACGGTTCTCGTAATGTTCCATAATTTTCTATAAATTTTACTGCTAATTAAATGATTAAAAGCAATTCTAAATAGTTACAATTAACCAAAACAGTAAATAAATACAGAAAATAATAATGGCAAAAATAAATATGCTTCAAATGCTAAAAATAATTCAAAATTCGGATTCCCGAGGCCCTTTTATGTTAGAATATGAATTTTCAGCTATACGCAAACTTTCAATTCAGAGAGAAATTTGGCGTAATTTCCTGATTTTCTGAGGGGTTTTCTGTAAAATTCAGGGCCCGTTCGTAAATCTAAGGACCTATGCGTAATTTTTAGAATTATGAGGGCCTTTCTACAAAAATCAAGACCCATATGCAAATCTGAGGGCTGATCGGTGATTTTCAGGACTTCAGGGGGTTTTCTGCAAAATACCGACGCCTCTCCCAGGCCGGGCCTTCAGCCCATTTGCTCTCTCCGGCCGGCTGGCCCGCTCGGCCCAAGAGGCCTGCTAAGCTGGCATAAGACCCCGAGGTAGGGTTTCCCTACCCCATCTACGGTGGTGGTGGCGGCGGCGGCGGCTCGGCGGCAAAGACGCCTTCAGCGGTCGGGAAGCGAGGCGGATGCGGGCCGTCGACCTTGCGTTGACCGAGGCAAGCGTGGTCGGAGGCCTGAGACTAGAAGCCGAAGGGGTGGCCGTCCATGCGGGGCGGCGCTGACGGCTTCGAGACCAGATTTCGAACGGTTGGTCGGCCATGCGGGGCTGCGCCGGCGGATGCAAGCCACAAGCGGCGGCGGCCGGCGCGCGGTGGCGAGCTCGGTGCGACCGGCGGCCGAACGGAGGCGGCGCCGGTGCGGCCTCGAGTGGCGGAACGCGGGCGGCGGCGACTCCTCAACTTCGAGCCAGGAGGCGGCGCACACGGGAGCCGAGGCGGCGGACCGGCCGCACATCTGGGCGGTGAAGCCGAGGCGACGTCTCGGTCGGCCGACCGTGCGGGGAGGCCGAGGCACGTGCGGTCGGCGGCCGTTCGTGTTGGTGATATGCCCTAGAGGCAACATGGAGATGTTGAATATATCACATACTATGTTTATGATACATTGCTTTGTTCCTTGAAATAGACATTATCATTATTGATCAATGAGTATGTGACTTATTCATGAGACTCTTAATGCCAAAATGTTGCTATTTCTAAATGATCCCTGATCATATATCATATGAGGAACAAATATGATTCAAAGATCAGCATATGTATTGATTGATGATCATGTCTCATGGATCATGGTATGGAGATACCAAATCAATAATATGGACATGTGTTAGTGAACATATGTTGGATAGACCCGCCATGAGACACTGCAGAGATTCCATGTGTCATTAGTTGGTCTCAAGTAGTGTTTATGTAGAATCCTTAGACTTGAGATCATCATGGTTCCCAATATGCGTAGTAGCCTATTTTGGGACTACTAACCACTACTCCGTGGCTGGGTAGTCATAAAAGTAGTCTTGGGTTTGCTATGAAACATGTAGTGGGATGTGAATGATCAAGATAGAATTTGCCCCTCCTTATGGGAGAGATATCTCTGGCCCTCGATGTAATGGATTATGAAAGTGCATGGCCATGCCAATGTGATTGAGGAGTCAATCACAAGTTTATAATCTATCACGGAATCGAGAGAGTGATTGAGCTATTAAGAGGATGACACAGTCTCGCCTTGAGCTTAATCTATATCGTGAGGCAAAGGGATTCGTACATGAGAATATTACGAGCTCACCGATATGATCTTTACGTATACTTTGGGGTTAATATGTCTTGCTAGAGGCCGCTATTAACGAGGTGACCGGAAAGGTGTTTCGGTCGCGACCAAGTATACGTGAACCTGCTGTGGTCGCACACTTAACGGGTTGGAATACTAATTCGAATGTGATTCGGATGTGGGCTCAATTCGGATAGAGATCCGGATAGACTCCTATTGGGCCTCGGTCCACGAGGCCCAAGTGAAGAGGTCTATATATTTGGAGGCGGGGTGAGGATGTACGCATCTATTCCTCCCGAGCAAAACCCTAGCCGCCACCTCCCGAAGCGAAACCCTAGCCGCTCGCGAGTCCGGTACACTCACGATCGGCGTTCGGCCCGGACGTGTGGATACCGGTGGAGGCGCTGCTCGTTGCGGCGTTGATCGGCATCAACAAACTACGATTGG
This sequence comes from Dendrocalamus sinicus, assembly GCA_036346575.1. Lineage (NCBI taxonomy): Eukaryota > Viridiplantae > Streptophyta > Magnoliopsida > Poales > Poaceae > Dendrocalamus > Dendrocalamus sinicus. The sequence continues at coordinate 4,023,375 of CM070658.1, forward strand.
ATCGCTCGTGGTGTGGTTGATCGCGTGGAGGAGACGATCCGTTCGGGACGATCGGCTACTTCCACTACTACCTCGGCAGCGTGGTTGGATCGGTTTCTCCAACTCATCTTCATTTGCTGCTGCGCGTCTAGTGATAACGATCTATGATCCCTCCTTAGCATGATGTCCTGGTGTGCGCGGTAGAAATTTTTATTTTCTGCTTTCGTAGCCTACGCGCGTTCCTTTAGTTCGGGGCCATGCCGATGCTCGAGGACCAAGGCATCCTCAGTGCGCACGGAGGCGGTGACGCATCGTTCACGGAGCTGGTGGCGTTCGTCGGTCATGCGGATAGTGCAATCAACATCTACTTTGTATGCAATCTATCGATCGACATTGTGCCAGCGACTTCAAGTCTGCTCGCGGTAGATTAGAGCGGATTTGCACCGTAGAAAATTAATCTAGAACACGAAAAACGAATTTACAACGATCTAGATAATTCAATCTATTAGGCTTCGATGATTACCTTCGATTTACCGGAGCAAAGTCGTGCTGATAACGTGTTGAAAAACCGTCGCTGACGACCAGTTCGATCGATTCCTCTGCTTAGAACAAAACGAATCAATCACAGAAGACAGAATAATAGATTGAAAACACACAGAGAGGTAGAGAGAACTCCTGGTCTTTCTTTATTGCTTTTGATTGCATGAGTACAAAATATACCGGTACGGCTCCCTATTTATAGTCTACAATGAGATGCCCACCATAAACCTAGGCTCCTGGTTCAGACCCAAGTTTCTTAACACTAACCAACCCGAATAATTGTGACGTGGCATGATAACGTTGTGCAAATGGCGGAGCAGATGGAACCCAACGACGCAGAAAAAGTTGCTTGCACGTTTGGATGTTTGCTCGGAACCGCCGCCCAATCCAAGCATTGCGTTGCTCGGTTGGTGAGCTAGGGGAGGCAAACGCTACCAGAACCCTAGCTCTAGCCTTTCCAACGCTTCTCCTCGGGAGGAATTCTTGGACACGATCCAGTGGTTTCGTTGGTTTGGAACCACAGTATTTTCGGAGAAAATTAAATTCTCCCCAGCATGTCGGATGCAGAGCTAATCATAAACAAAGAATTTAAAATATTGGCACTAGAAAAAGAAATATAATAAAACCTCAAGTATATCGTGGCTATGATATGTAGACGGGACGTTTATTTAAGTCACCCGTACCTTCTAATCTAGAGCACACCTAACCTAACCAATGCAATATAAATGTCTAATATATTACGTCTAAAAAAATACAATATAACCGATATGGATTCTCAAATTAACCCAGCCCTTCCTTTGTCAAGAATCTAGTGGCTAGTAGCTTTTAACCTAGTAAATACTACTAGCAACACAGAGAGAGCTTTTAGAGTGATCCATGCCGCCTACATCTCAAAATGAGGCCAGGCATGTACAGATTAGGAATTGGCACGGAATGGCCGAGGTCTTCACATGCAGAACAACGGCATAGGCCGACGCAATTGTCTTCCGCAGTGGCATTCATAAGGCCAGTGGATCGTCTGACAATTTGGCAAAGGAGAGGATCTAGAGGTTGTCACTGGGGACAGCTTTCGAGCTGGCCTTCCTGTAGCTTATGTATCGGCTCATCACAGCCTCTCTCGACGACAGATTCCCTTTTGCTATCATGAAACCTCACAGGTTTTAAGCCTCAGGGAAGGGAATGGGCCAATGGAAGCGCATGTATATGGTTTTGTACTGGTAATCTGGATAAAGCGCCCTGTAGACTCTGCCTGCCAAGACGAGGACGACTTCAATGTTGGCCGCTACTGATAGCTCCGCAAGCCAACGACCCCCTCACTGTGGTCACATAGTTTTACCATGGCATTCACTAGCAGACAGGCCCCTGTATTGTGTTGGATTATGTGGGCCAAGCTCATATAAAAGAATAATTCCTAAAATCTCAAAGGCCCACTCATGCAAAGGAGGCATGCATGTGAACTTTAGTACCACATTGCTAGTTCTAGGAGAGGAAAACCACCTTAAAAGCGATGGTGTACTCCTAGCCACTTGAGGCATGTGTGGGAGAGAACTAGAGGATCACACGCGCGCGCTCACTCGCCTCGCCGGGCGGGGCGGGGCGGGGCGGGGGGCGCGGGCGCACGGCACCTGCGTGAATGGTCCGCCAAAATCGGCTCCAGGTGCTTGCGCAGACGCGGCTTTCTTTTGCAGTTTTATTTTGCTGTTTTGAGTGGCGGTGAATCCGGATCGGATATGCGTGACTAATCCGTTCCGGTTACGAGTTATGGAGAACGTGCAGGCGTCCTGATCACGCGTCCTAATTCTTCTATAAATACTGAGTCGTCGTCTCCATACAGTATAAGCGAAAATCAATCTAGGGTTTTGCCTCCTCCATTGTGCTGCGCCGTCCCACGTAGTCTACTCCGTCCCGTTCGCCGGCGTGCACTGTCGTTCGGGAGAGCAGGTCTCCGGAACCGTCGCCTTCAAGTCTGCACCGGAGAGGCGAATAAGGTTTTGGGAAGCGCTCGCGCGCGCGCGATCGCTGCTGTAGCTCGCTCGTCTTCCTCGTCGTTCGGCGAGTCGTCATCGACCGTGTCATCGCACCGTTCTGCGGCGTCAACATCGATAAACCAAGCGAGCGAGAATCGTCGATGCGTAACGGTCATGTTCTCGTATTAGATCTATTCATGTATAGTTTCTGGTTTACATGTCTAGATCTTTTATGCTCGTGATGATTACGTTATTTTGCGTGCGTGATGTCATGATTTATTTATGGAATAAATTGAACCTACATGTGCTTATATTTTCAACAATCCAAAAACCTTATTGTAGGCCTTCGTGGTTTTACTATGGCTGGATTTCTTTGATGCACCGAGGCCGGATAAGTTCTCCGGTGTGCACTTTAAGAGATGGCGGATCAAGGTCACTCGTGGCTTCTTGCTATGAATGTTTTCGGGTTAGTAATGGCAAGCTGAAGGTGTTCTTGATGCTGAAAAGCGAAAGAATTCGAGACCGCCACTACTCTCTTTGTTGGATGCATTCTTAGTGTTCTTGCCGACCGTGCATGCGAGGTGTATATGCACATGACAGACGCGAAGGAGTTATGGGATGCAATGAATTCCAAATACGGTGCTATCGATGCCGCAATGACATGTATGTCATGGAGCAATTTCATGACTACAAGATGGTTGATAACCGTTCGTAGTAGATCGACTCATAAGATACGAGCTATTGCCAAGGAACTCGAACTCCTGAAGTGTGTCTTACCCGACAAGTTTGTGGCTGGATGTATTATTGCGAAATTACCTTCTTCATGGAGGAATTTCGGAACAGCACTCAAACACAAGAGACAAGAGTACTCTGTTGAGAGTCTGATTGGGTCTCTTGAAATTGAGGAGAAAGCTCGGGAAAAGGACGTTGTGTCTAAGGGTGATGGAGGGCAGTCTAGTGCCAATGTGGTACAGAAACCCTCAAGCAAGAACAAAGGGAAATTTGTCAAAGCCCAACAGACAACCAACTTCAAGAAGAAGAACAACAACAATCAGGATGATAGAACTTGCTTTGTGTGCGGTGAGGTTGGTCACATGGCCAAGAAGTGCCCACAACGCAAAGGAAAGAAGGCACCTGTAGGACAGACTTCTAAGTCGTTAACGTGACCATTGGCAAGACGGAGATGGGACTGGGTATGGTAATTTACCTCATTGTTCTTTCAGTTAGTCAATCTACCAATTGGTGGATTGATACAGGAGCTAATGTACATGTGTGTGCTGATATTTCGTTGTTTTCTTCTTATCAGTCGCCCGATTCCTCCGTCCTAATGGGAATGGGTCACATGCTCACTGTTTATGGTGTTGGTACGGTAGATCTGAAGTTTACTGGAAAGCTCGTGCAGCTGAAGAACATGCAGCATGTCCCTTCTATAGACAAGAATCTCGTTAGTGGCTCCCGTTTATGTAGAGACGGGTTTAAGTTGGTGTTTGAGTCTAATAAAGTAGTCGTGTCTAAACATGGATATTTTATTGGTAAAGGCTATGAGTGCGGAGGCTTGTTCCGTTTTTCCCTTTCAGATTTCTGCAATAAGTCTGTGAACCATATTTGTGGCAGTGTGGATGATGAGGCCAACGTTTGGCACTCACATCTATGTCATATTAATTTTGGCTTAATGTCTCGGCTTTTCCAGTATGAATTTAATTCCAAATGTTTCCATCAACAAAGGTTCTAAATGCCATAGTTGTGTGCAATCAAAGCAACCTCGTAAGCCTCACAAGGCCGCCGAGGAGAGAAACTTGGCACTACTAGAACTCCTGCATTCAGATCTTTCTGAGATGAATGGCGTGTTGACGAAGGGTGGAAAACGATATTTCATGACATTGATTGATGATGCAACTAGGTTCTGTTATGTGTATTTATTGAAAACGAAAATGGAGGCTTTAGACTATTTTAAAATCATAAAGCAGAAGTTGAAAATCAATTAAGCAGAAAGATAAAAGACTTAGGTCGATCGTGGTGGAGAGTATTTCTCAAACGAATTTGACTTATTGTGTGAGGAACATGGCATTATACATGAGAGGACGCCTCCTTATTCTCCGAGTCAAATGGGATTGCCGAAAGGAAAACCGCACGTTGATGACTTGGTGAATGCCATGTTAGACATCGCGGGCTTACCTAAGGCATGGTGGGGAGGCTCTGCTAACATCTAATCATGTATTAAATAGAGTTCCTAACAGAAATAAGGACAAAACACCATACGAGGTATGGATTGGGAGAAAACCATCACTTTCTTACTTGCGTACATGGGGGTGCTTGGCGAAAGTCAATGTGCCAATAACTAAGAAACGCAAGCTTGGACCCAAAATTGTGGACTGTGTCTTTCTGGGATATGCTAATCATAGCATTGCCTATAGATTTTTGATAGTTAAAACTGAGGTACCTGACATGCATGTTGGTACAATTATGGAGTCTCGAGATGCAACGTTCTTTGAGAATATTTTTCCAATGAAGGATACACATAACACTACTAGTCAACCTTCTGAAATAATTCCCAATTCAATCACACCACCTGAACCTTTTGAACATACACATGAACTTGTCAATGAGGAGGATGACAGTAAAGCTCCTAGAAGGAGCAAGAGACAAAGGATATCCAAATCCTTTGGTGATGATTTCACTGTGTACCTTGTGGACGACACTCACAAGTCTATTTCGAAGCGTATGCATCTACCGATGCAGACTATTGGAAGGAGGTGTCCAGTAGTGAAATGGATTCCATTATCGCTAATGGCACCGGGAGTGACAGATAGACCTTATGGGTGCAAACCTGTAGGGTGCAAGTGGGTGTTCAAAAAGAAGCTTAGGCCTGATGGTACCATTGAAAAGTACAAGGCTCGGCTTGTTGCCAAGGGCTATACTCGAGAAAGAAGGCAAAGATTTCTTTGACACTTACTCACTGTTGCTAGGATGACCACAATTCGAGTACTACTTGCTTTGGCTGCCTCACATGGTCTTCGTTCATCAAATGGACGTTAAGACAGCTTTTCTTAACGGAGAGTGGATGAGGAAATTTACATGGAACGACTGATGGATTTGTAGTAGAAGGTCAAGAAGGCAAGGTGTTAAAGCTGTTGAAATCTTTGTATGGTGCAAACAAACCCTAAGCGGTGGCATGAGAAGTTCGATAGAACACCGACATCTGCGAGCTTTGCTATCAATGAGGCGGATAAATGTGTATACTATCGCTATGGTGGGGGTGAGGAGTTATTCTATGCTTGTATGTGGATGACATCCTGATTTTTGGGACAAACATCAATGTGATAAATGAGGTCAAATCATTCTTGTCTCAAAACTTTGATATGAAAGATCCGGAAGTGGTGATGTTATTCTAAACATTAAATTGGTTAGAGGTGAGGATGTGATTACACTTTGCAATCTCATTATGTGGAAAAGGTCTTGAGCCGTTTTGGCTTTTCGACGACAAGCCTTCTTCAACACTTTATGATCCTAGCGTGTTACTCGTAAGAATAAGAAAATTGCTAGGAATCAGTGGAATATTCTCGATAATTGGCTCACTTATGTACCTAGCTAGCGCAACAAGGCGGACATCTCCTTTGCTGTGAGCAAGTTGAGCCGGTTTACATCTAACCTAGGAGATGATCACTGGAAGGCGCTTGAGCGAGTGTTGCGCTATCTGAAAGGTACCTCGAACTTTGGACTTCACTATCTTGGGTACCGTCGGTGCATGGAGGTTATAGTGATTCCAAGCTGGATCTCGATGTCGATGAGATCAAAGCCACTAGTGGATATGTTTTCACTATTGGTGGTGGTGCTGTTTCATGGAGGTCTTGCAAACAAACAATTTTGACGAGGTCAACCATGGAAGCAGAGCTTGCGGCACTAGACAATCGCTCTTGTTGAGGCGAGAATGGCTACGGGATCTATTGATGGATCTACCTACGGTGGAAAAGCCAGTGCCAGCTATCCTTATGAACTATGATAATCAAACCGTTATCGCTAAAGTGAATAGTTCTAAGGATAATATGAAATCGTCTAGGCATGTCAAGAGACGATTGAAGTCATGTCAGAAAATGAGAAACTCCGAGTTATAACCTTGGATTACATCCAAACAAATAGAAACTTGGCGATCCTTTACAAAGGGACTATCACGAATGTGATAGATAGTGCATCGAAGGAGATGGGTATGAGACCCATGTGAGTTATCTATGGTAGTAACCCAACCTATGTGATCGGAGATCCCGTGAATTAGGATCTGGGAAAAACAAGCCATTAGTTAACTGGAGGAGAGTAATTCCAACCCTCTCTATGTGAAGATGCAATACTCTCAGAAACTGCAAGGCAGGTTGGTTATGGCCTTAATGTGTTCCTTTGGCTTTCAAAAGCGAAGACGTTATCCTGCAGAACGTTCTTGAAATAACACACCTATATGAGCCCGACTGTTAGTCGCAGTCTATGGAGATCTTGGGAAAATCTCCTACTAAGCTCATGAAGAGACCAAGGAGTATGACTTATACGCTCCAACCGAGGGGTAGCCTACTGGCGGCCTAGTATCAGTTAAGTCTTTAAGTGAAGCTTGCTTGCACCAAACTTGCAATTCAAGGCGTAGTCCATTGTTCAAGTTGTGAGTAAGTTTATCTTGGAGTTCTAGGTGGATGTTCAACCTTAATCGGTCTCCATCGAAACACTGATATATAAACAGTACATTGGAATTCAGGCAAATCTCTGTGGGACTTTGAGATCTGGTGGGGGATTGTTGGATTATGTGGGCCAAGCCCATATAAAAGAATAATTCCTAAAATCTCAAAGGCCCACTCATGCAAAGGAGGCATGCATGTGAACTTTAGTACCACATTGCTAGTTCTAGGAGAGGAAGACCACCTTAAAAGCGATGGTGCACTCCTAGCCACTTGAAGCATGTGTGGGAGAGAACTAGAGGATCACACGCGCGCGCACTCGCCTCGCCGGGCGGGGCGGGGCGCAGGGCGCGGGCGCACAGCACCTGCGTGAATGGTCCGCCAAAATCGGCTCCAGGTGCTTGCGCAGACGCGGCTTTCTTTTGCAGTTTTATTTTGCTGTTTTGAGTGGCGGTGAATCCGGATCGGATATACGTGACTAATCCGTTCCGGTTACGAGTTATGGAGAACGTGCAGGCGTCCTGATCACGCGTCCTGATTCTTCTATAAATACTGAGTCGTCGTCTCCATACAGTATAAGCGAAAATCAATCTAGGGTTTTGCCTCCTCCATTGTGCTGCGCCGTCCCACGTAGTATACTCGTCCGTTCGCGGCGTGCTGCATCGTTCGGAGAGCGGTCTCGGAACCGTCGCCGCCAAGTCCTGCACCGGAGAGGCGAATAAGGTTTTGGGAAGCGCTCTGCGGCGCGATCGCTGCTGTAGCTCGCTCGTCTTCCTCGTCGTTCGGCCGCGAGTCGTCATCGACCGTGTCATCCGCACCGTTCTGCAGCGTCAACATCGATAAACCAAGCGAGCGAGAATCGTCGATGCGTAACGGTCATGTTCTCCGTATTAGATCTATTCATGTATAGTTTCTGGTTTACATGTCTAGATCTTTTATGCCTGTGATGATTCTGTTATTTTGCGTGCGTGATGTCATGATTTATTTATGGAATAAATTGAACCTACATGTGCTTATATTTTCAACATATTGTACTTCATGTAGGGATGGCAATCGGACGCGGCGGGTACGGGTATTGCTCGTCCATACCCGTACCCGCAACTCCGATTTACGCCTACGGGTATACCTGTGAAGGACGACGGGTAAGAAACCTCGCACATACCTGTCGCCCGTGGGAATACTCGTTTACCCGCGAACTGAGAGTCACCATCGGAGAGTTGAATTAATGCAAGTACATATAAGCAACAGTTGTTGCTAGGAAATATAGTAGCTATCAAAAAAGTTTATAACAATCAATAGCAATTAGAGATATGGAAAAGTTTATAACAATCAATAGTAATTAGAGATATTACTATTACTGCACCACCTGTCAATCTATATCGTGGGTATACGGACGGAGCGGGTACAAGTGGAGTTTACCCAAACCCGTGCCCGTTTACCCGACGGGTAGAGTGTTCCCCCATTTCTATACCCGTGGGTAAAGAAAATATCCTATACCAGACTCCATTAGAATATTTACCCACGGATATACGGATAAACGGGCATAATTACCATCCCTAACTCCATGTGTGCCTTTCGCGAAATCAGGGTTAAATAAAGGATTTGACTAGGTTTGTAACGTTTGCATACAATGCAAAGCAATAAACATTGTTGTGATAGCTCTTTTTTTTACGGACGTTTGTTGTGATAGTTCAGGAAAGTGTTTCAATGCATTAGATGCACTGTTGTACATCTTCACATGAAGATTGAGGCTTTAACCCTAGAATCAAGTAATACTATATTTTAGTATTTTTTCAATTGAAACGTGTATACTTTCTATCAATATTTCTGTACTTGGGTGTAATATCTTGATCTTTTTCTATCACAATACAAGAGTGGTAGAACCTATCGTGGTTACGCACCAAACAATAAATGAAGGGGTTATAGGAAGACTGCGGAAAGGCTATCCGTAATCTTACACACCTTGAAGATGACAATAGATGTCTGTATTAGTATCTTGAAAATTGATAATATCTGACCCTTTGCTTAAAAAAAGTGCTCTGGTCTGTCCCATGGCACACTCAAGTGTGTACTTATAGCCATAAAGGCTTATTTATGCAGATATCTCTATTTGCTCCTACCTTTATAAAGGTACACTTGCCCTTTCTCCTACTTAAAATTACGTAAATATCTCTATCTAAATCTATTTTCTAGAGACATATATGCTACTTCCTTGGCTGATGAGGCGATGGAGTCCCGATCTTCCGATAGGATGATAACTATCGATTTTGGCGGAGGCGACCCTTGCGATCCGACTACAACCGAACGACGTCGCTTGCGCCTTAGCAATCGCTGAACCACACTCCAAGTTGTTATCAACCGTGCCAAGAACGCGGTTGACCTGACCACGAAGGTCTATTCCTGCATGCAACCGAAGAACACGCAAGAACAAGATAACAAGCAATCTGAAATTGCAAATATTGATATGAAGATCAAAGGTGGGATTCGAAGGCTGTCTTGACAGTGGTCGTCCGACACAATCAAGAAAGAAGTTTGCATAATAGCTAAACCTAAACTCAACAAAATCCAAGTCCTAGCAACGGAGGTGGCGGCTCCTTTATAGGAGAACAACCAGGAGGGGCGTCCAAAGTGCATGCTCTAGGGTTACAAGGCCCATGGGCCCAATTGGTGGTGGCGCAGCACCCTTTTGACTCGGACTCAAAAACCAACGTGGATTGTTTTGATGATTGCAGCCGGCTCGGATGGAATTTGAAGATGAGGTTGGATCCGTTGGAAAGTAGACTTCATAAGCTTTCCATGAAGTACAAGAACGTCCCAAACGGAGTCCGTATGAAAAAGTTACGTTCGTTTCAACTTGCACCATTGCAGCAGTCCGAATCTGATTCCAGTACGTGACCAACACGGACTCTTTTGATGATTGCGGCTGTCTCGGAAAGAATTTGAAGATGGGGTTGAATCCTTTAGAAAGTAGACTTGATAAGCTTTCCATCAAGTCCAAGACCGTCTCAAACGGAGTCCGTATGACAAAGTTACGTCCGTTTAAACTTGCACCATTGCAGCAGTCCGAGTCTGATTCCAAAACGTGTCCAACTCGAATTCGTGCTTGACTTGGTCTCAAAGTGACGTGGTGACCTCCATTATTCCTTCCATGCATGTCCAGGACTCCATGTCCCTTTCCTTCATCCTTTCCCAAATTCCTAAGCACAATTAAATCACTTGTATTAGGTAGCGGTCTATTCTCGTAACATATGAAGGTGAAGAAACGAATTCACCTTTAGTTCAATCTTGATATTGGCGCGATTGTCGTATGTGTTTGTGGCGTGGTCACATCATCCTCCCCTTCTTGATAGAAAACCGTCCTCGGTTTTAGCATATGTGTAGCCTCACGTATTGCATGATCTTCATCATAAATCTCGGTACATAATAACAAACGCAACAAACTCTCATTATGTAATATCATACGTTCTTTATCACACAAAGTAAAACCTTTTTTGAAAACGAGCTCACCTTATAATTTAAGTGATGCGTAGGAGCTCTTGTAATTGGAACAACAAGCATAGCAAATATGGTTGTATCCATAGGGGTCGTGTCCTCATCATTGGCCTTATGGGCTTTCATGAAGCTGCCAGACTACCTGCTAGCGCCGTGAGTAGGGGTGGAAAACGGTAACGGATAATTCGTTTTATCCGATATTCGTATCCGAGAAAACACAAATGTGGTAAGCAAAAATCCGTATTCGAAAATATTCGTATTTGTATTCGAGAATATTCGTATCCGTATTTGAGAGTATTCGTATTCGCATTCGTATTCGAGAATATTCGTATCCGTATTCGTATTCGAGACTATTCGATTCGTATTCGATTTGTTTCTAGAACTTATGAAAAATTCGTACAAATTTTGTGATTCAAAATTTGAATTTAAGCGGTTTAAAACCGGTAACCGGTCAAAAACCGGTGAAAAATTGGGAAAACCGCTAGGAATCCGTTTTATCCGATATTCGTATCCGAGAAAATCCGTATTCGAAAACATCCGTATTCGTATTCGAGAATATTCGTATCCGTATTTGAGAATATTCGAATTCTTATTCGTATTCGTTTGAAAAATATGGATTCGTATTCGTATTTAAGACTATTCGACCGTATCCGATCCGTTTCCACCCCTAGCCGTGAGCCGTTTGGGGTAAGGTGGGAGCCACTCAGTCAATTGATATGGCAGGTCGACTCATACTGCAATCTCGTGCAATATAGGGGATACCACAATGCTTGCCTAATAAGAGGTTCTGATAATAGCCACTGTCCACTTGCCAAACTGCTGGTGGTACAACTGTCCTGTGTTTTGATGCAAAACTAACATTACCTAATCAAAACAAACGTCAAAACAGTGAAACTGTTTGAAGAAACTAGTGTTAAACATGGCTTCGATTGAAAATAATAGGAGATTACGGACCCAAGTGAAAATAAAGGCAAAGGGGACCATCCAAACATCAGCATACAGACACGAGACTAACACATAAGGACCTCTTAAGGAACTGACAAGGGGAACTGTATGTGACCATGGAAAGAGAAGAACTAGTCGGTCGGCGTGTCAGAAACAAATCTCTTACCCCAAGGCAATAAGAGTGTACCTCAGCAACCTCACGAGACTTGATCCAAGGTAGTAGAGACATTGCTCCACCACATAGATAGATGGCCACGCATTACTCCGCTCCAAAATAGAGGCATCAAAAGAAACCAGAATCCTCACACAACCATTGCACTTGCACAAAAACAGGCACTGTAATGTTTGCACTCGAGTTGCCTTAGTGCCCTATTTCCTCCACTGGGTTGATGATATCCACGTGCCCCTAATTGCACAAGTGGGACAGTACACATGTAAGGTGCGGCTCACATCAAGCCCTCGCTATCCATCACCAACTGATAGAAGTACATCGCAATCATACCCAATCTCATAATCAATGCCAATTCATGTGTGAAAGACAGAAGAAAAAAAGAAAGAGTAATTCTGCTGCTGTCCCTGAGCAGATGCAACTGTTGAGGTAACAACATGATTGATGCAGTGAATGAATCGAGCTGGTTGCACCATTGTATGAGTACTAGAAGTTAGAGAGCACAACTGATGCAGTGATCTCTGGGGATGTCTGATGTAGGGGTGAAAACGAGTCGGGTTAATCCCGACCGATCCGGCACCGAATCCGATTGGTACCGAATCTGACTAGTACCGAATCCGGAGAAAAAAATATGGGTTAGGATATGGTAACAGCAATATCCGTCCGAATCCGAATATCCGTCCGAATCCGATACATCTTCAAGTTTGATTTCAGGTTAGTGCTACTATTTGACGTTTCATTTTCTTTTGCAATGGTAAAATAAAATCTTCCACATTAGCTATTAAATAGTAACATCAAGTCAGTGCGTCCTACTCCATTTACTGCACTGTATGCATTCCTTACAAACAAGTAGGGGGTGCAAATGAAATGGGTTAATCCCGACCGATCCGACACCGAATCCGATTGGTACCGAATCCGATTGGTACCGAATCCGGAGAAAAAAATATAGGTTAGGATATGGTAACAGCAATATCCGTCCGAATCCGACCCGTTTTCACCCCTAGTCTGATGTTACTGAATGGTCAACCAGAGCTGCAGCAGCAGGCGCCATTAACTATCAGCGCAACCATCTCTGATGCATATGGAGGAGCTCAGGGTGCCCATGCATGCTAAGCCTGCTGATTGCTGAGCTCATAAACAGAAACTTGCCACTGAGATTCCCAGCCGATAACACACATTTCTGAATACCTTTTGTCTGGTCAGCATCGAAAATACTCTTCTATCAACGTGTGATTACCAGCCAGTACCAACATAGCTTGCAATCTGCAAATCTTAATTAATGCTCATGCTGAAGATTAATTGAACTCAACACAGTTGGACAAAGAGTACCAGTCTGTCCTTTGGCCAGTCCCACCAGTATTTGGGATTATGCACTCATTTCGCATTTGGGATTCCAAGAAGAACAGTGTGTTGCCGCCAAGATGACTGAATTGCTGATAATCATAATCAATAAATGGGTCATTGATGGTTGTACAACTGGCTGTAGTGCAGGATGCATGCAAAATTGTCCATGGTCCCACCTCAATGAAGGTATTTAACTGAGGCTTCCAACTTGCCAAAGATATACATCCAGTGCCATCAAATGAATAAACTGAAAGTGAAGCAGTGGACATCATAAGTATCAATTGCAAAGTGATTCCCGGTCTTCAATCCACAAAAATGTGCCATGGTCTACCTGCCAAAAAGTCATCAAGATCTACCAAGTCTTGTAACGTCGTTTTTCTTCAACAAATAGCTAGTATTTGGTTAATACGCAAGATATTCACATTATTTTACAAAATAGCTCTAAAAATTAATATTTTGGGCATGTTCGTATTGGCTGCAGCTGATGGTTTTTTGCTGCGATCGATAGTTTTTGGCTAAAAATGAATAATAGCGAGAGATGCGTGTGCGATACGAGAATAGAGAAGTAGAGTGCGTGATACGCCCGTAACCTCTGTCTTATCTCGGGAGCGAGACAAGAGCGAAGAAAATGAGGAAGCCGTTTTGAGAAGCCAGATATTCATATTGGCTTTTAACTTCTCTAATTAGAAGTTAATATAAACATGTCTTATAACATCGTAACAAGAAAACACAAAAAATGTGTGGGATCTTACGAAGAGCAGTCTAAAAGTAAAGATAATCTAAATAGGAAATGACCATCCTTGACAGCATCAACCACACAAAATCAAAAGGTTGTCATTAAAACTACATTTGTAAATTAGAAGCTGTGATATAATTGGTGGATTAACTGATAAGGAACCACTAATCACTGGATCAGAATACTCACAGAAGTCACTTTTGGCATTGTTTCGCACTGTATTTACATTATGTAATTAAACCATAATGTCAGGCAGCGGAACCCTTATATTTGAGCAGTTCAAACAACAAGAGGAATGCTAGTAACTCTTTTAAGAAAATGATTACCTTAATTACTCTTCCAGCAATATCAAGTTGCCCATTTAAACTCAGAGCAGCTTTTGCATCTTCAAGGCATGCAAACTAAATGATGAAATGGAACAAGTGAGATACTGAGAATTATGCACCAAGACAGGAATTGCTTCATAAGGAAGTCTTGCCTGAACAAAACCAAAACCTTTACATAACCCAGTAAGTGCATCTAGCGGCAGCTGGACAAGCTCCACCTGTCCAAATGGTTCGAAAACCTGGGAGAGAGAATTCATTAAAACAATATAACATGCACACCAAGCAACAAGGATATATAAGCAATACTGCAATGGCAACATTTCTGCCCCTTTAAAGAGAAATAACAGCACACCCTTAACTAAGATGTTTTCAGTAATGTGAACTTCAGAAATATTTTGATATCAAAGCAAAGCCAATTACAATATATCTATAAAATAATTTGTTTGATTCTTTACCTGTCTCAATTGATCTTTGGTAATATTTGAGTGAAGATTTCCGACATACAACTTCCTTGCCCCACCTGAAGCTGCTGCACTTGAAGAAGTATTTGACTGAACTAAATTCTTTTCAGCTTCCGACGGCTTAACCATCACCTGTTGACCAAGAAGCAGCTGACCAGAAAGAGTTATCGCCATTGGAACGGACATGACATCATAGAATTCAGTGTACCTGGAAATGCAAATAGCGGACGGCAAAAGTGACATTTTGTCAATACGTCGCGTATTCTGCTATTTTTGTAAATACGATGAGAAACAGTGCCAAAAGTGACTTTGATTCCCAAACTTCCTCAATTAGTTACATTGTAATGTCAGAACTTTGGTTTATACTTTAACAAGCTAGCAACATTCAGTTTTATGCTTGAATGTACATTAAATTTTAATCCTGCAGATATCATCAGGTGCAAGCGCAACGACACATTTTTGTAATGCTATGTAAGAAAAATAATAAATTTCAAACCCAGTAAGGACAAACATGCATTTACTGACCAAACTATTTGGCTAAAGAAACAGTGTCAGAACACATAACAGTAAGTGCGGGGACCTTTTATAGGACATTGGTTTGTTATTTAGTCCGGGTAGAAGCCATCTACTTGAAAGAGGAGGTAAAACTCCAGACCTGGAGAGCTATTGCACATGTAACTAGAATTCGGAAGACAAAAATGTTATTTTCAAGATGACAAAAATAGAAACTCAACAGAGGCAAATAGTGAATTCACCACAAGCATCATCAAACTTGTCTAGTGCTACAGTCTCATTTCCCCATGGGAGATTATAACGGAACAAAAAATGAAGACATCAAATGTGGTAACTCAGTGTTCTAACAACTGCTGGCCACCGCGACATATAGATATTTGATTCATCCGAACATAATATTTTATAAATTGAAACTCATGTAGAAAACAGTTGTATTGCCATTTGGAATATGGTAGGTAGGCCTAAAACCACAGAAAAATCACAAGATGTATTAAAGATATAGTCACAGCAGCTGACCAAGCCCATGTGGCCCATTTTGTTTGCCACTTCCACGCAAAAGTCTTCTAATATGTTACTTGCTTGGCAAAGTAGCTAAAGGTAGCCGATTCAACCATAATGGTTGGAATAGTAGCTAAATGCAGTCAATCCAACCAGAAATAACTGTCACAAAACCCTCATGAAATCGGAAAATACATGGAAACATTGTTGAAGGAACTTTGATGAAAATTATGTACAATTATACATACTAGCTTAATCTCAGCAATGTTGGTACTTTCTTCCACAGTTTTTTCCCTATTTGGAAATGAAACCTCCACTGTATCAAAACAACTATAGTTACGAAACAGTAGCACCTTCAATTATCTGCTGTCAGTGCCCATCAAAAATTTGTTAATAGTTCAATTCATTACACTAGAAGGCGCCACATTTACATGGATAATCTGTGACAAACTTCTCAAATAGAATTTGTGTGCGGTCTATTCATCTAATTTTCGTTGCAAAGTAAATAAATTATATATAGTAACAATGGCACCTAAAAGAGCTTGAGGAATCACTGATGTCATAATATACCATAGAGTCATCTAACAGGTTGGCATTGATGGGAGAAGCACTATTCTCGGTTTTGGGGTAGCAGTGGCAATGCATTTGCAGGAAATACTGCAGAAGGTGACCCTTGTGCCTTCTTCTTTAGCTGCTCTAGAAGCCTAAGGGCTTCTTTTAGATCCTCTGAGGAACCAGTGCCACAGCTTTCGTAAGCATCTATAACTCGTTCTTGGAAATCCATTGCACGCTTGTAGCTGCAATCCAAAGCAGTATTAAGTGCAAAAACAGCCACAAGGGTACCCATGACATTTATTTTAAAAAAGCAGAAGAAAATAGGGCAGAAGAAAGTACCTCCCCATCAGTCCATATGCATTTGCAAGGGACTGATTTGTGTCAATGGAATCCTCATGTTTTGGCCCAAATGTAGCATCAATAATGTCACTTGCAAGAGCAAGGAACTTCACAGCTGATTGTGGTTGGTCCATGTCAATATATGCCTCCCCCAAATGCTTATAAGCAAATCCTAACCCAAAGTGCAGCGGTCCAAAGCAGTTCTTCAACTTCTCAACTGCTCTCTCCAGATAAGGAACAGCCTCATCAAATCTTTTTGTATGCAGGAGGAGCCACCCCATCCTTGCTGAGATGCTTCCTTGAATGTGCTGCATCTCTGAGACACCCTCGAGAAATGCAAGTATTTTCTTCATCAAACACAAAGACATCTCAAATTCAGTCATTGACTCATACAACATCGCTATCTCCGCATATGCCTCCGCAACCCACCCAGAGTTCATGGAACCCTTTGAGTCAAGAATCCCAAGAGCAATCTCCAAGCAACGTTTTGAGTCACAAAACCTCTCCTGGGAGCACAAAATCTTCGCCATTGTGACAAATGCTAGTGCACGCTCCTCCCTCTCCTTGTTAGCCCGCTGCATCACCCTCTTAAGGTCGCTCATTGCCTCCTCCGATCTCCCCAACAAAATACGCACATTGGCACCATCAATTTCGACCGAAGAAAGTTCCACATCCAACCCCAGCCTATCATACACCATCTTAGCAAGCTCATTCAGCTCCAACGCCTCCTCATTGCGACCCAACCCAGTATAAACAACCATAAGAAGCCGCCGGACCTTAGCCACCTCTGTGGTGCCCTCTCCGCACCGCTTCTCCGCAATCTCCAACGCCTTCAAACACAAAGGCAGTGCTTTCTCAAAGCCCAGCACGCCCACGTAGGCCTCAGCAACGTCCCTGTAAGCGTCCCCCAACTCCGCACTCCCTTCATTTAGGAACCCGCCCTTCAGCTCCAGCGCGCGCCGGAGGTCCGCCACCGCGTCCCACCGACGCCCCATGGCAGTCTTCGTGCGCGCGAGCTGCTCGTGCACGTCGGCGCCGACCTTCACCACCTCGGCGGCCCCGCCCTCCAAGGAATCAACGATGTCGGCGGCGGCGTTGAGGGACTCGAGGCTGTCGCTGAGGAGACCAAGGCGGGATGCTGCGGCGCCGGCGAGGCGGAGGGCGCGCGCGACGGGGACCGACCAGCCGCCGTGGGACTCCTGCAAGGGGCCGAGCGCCTTGAGGGCGAGGTCGAAGGCCTTCTGGTGGTCGCTCGTGGACTCCTGGAGCTCGCCGGCCTCCAGGAAGGCGAGCCCGTCGGGTTTGGCGGTGGACGCCGCATCCGGAGGAGGGAGCGTGCTTAGGGTTCGGGTGGAGAAGGGGAGGAGGCGCGGGCGGGGAGGCGGCGGGTGGAGGAGCGGGAGGGGGGCTCGGTGGGGGAGGAGGGGCCTGGAGAGGGAGGCGAGGAGGGGGGATTTGAGGAGCCGCCGCATGGATGCGAGCCGCGGGTTGAGACGGCGGTCGGCGGGGGAGGGTTTCCGCTTTCCCAGTGGACTGGGCTGATGCTGAAGAATTATGCAGCACTTTTTTTTTGATAAGAATTATGCAGCACTTGGGCTCCGGTGAACGATATGAAACGGATGGGAATGATCACGTTGTAGTCATGTTGCCCATAGAGGTGAAAACGGGTCGGATTCGGACGGATATTGCTGTTACCATATCCTAACCCATATTTTTTCTCCGGATTCGGTACCAATCGGATTCGGTGTCGGATCGGTCGGGATTAACTCATTTCGTTTGCACCCTACTTGTTTGTAAGGAATGCATACGGTGCGATAAATGGAGTAGGACGACCGACTTGATGTTACTATTTAATAGCGATGTGGAAGATTTTATTTTACCATTGCAAAAGAAAATGAAACGTCAAATAGTAGCACTAACTCGAAATCAAACTTGAAAATGTATCGGATTCGGACGGATATTCGGATTCGGACGGATATTGTCGTTACCATATCCTAACCCATATTTTTTCTCGGATTCGGTACTAGTCGGATTCGGTACCAATTGGATTCGGTGCCGGATCGGTCGGGATTAACCCGACCCGTTTTCACCCCTAGTTGCCCATACATCCGGTCCTCCGTTTTATCTGGATTTCGGTAGAGTGGCCGGGTACGGGCTGGTCAGGGTACAAATTCCACGTATACCGCACCTTTCTTCGCCACCAAATTCGTGAATGAATCGATCCATCGGCCCCAGTGGCCCATATCATAACCTATACAAAAAGCCGGGGGAAACGCCGCGCGGAGGAGGCGGCCACGTTGCCCCTGCGCGCGCTCGCGCCGGCGCGTGGCCGCCGAATTCCCGTACGGTCCGAGGGCCTGTTGCAAAAAAGTCCCTGGGTTTTCCCGAAATTACGTAAAGGTTCTCTGTTATCGCAAAAAGGTCTCTGGATTTTTCAAAAAAGACTCTGCGCATATTTAGTTTTCGTTGATAACAATCCGCAGTTTCCGAAATTACGTACAGGCCCTCGGTTCTTTCAAAACAACCCCTGATTTTTACGAAAAAAACCCTCTGGTCTCCTTTTATTGCGAAAAGCCCCTCGCTTTTTTTGAAAAAACCCTACGCTTTCCTTTAGCTACGAATTTTCGCCTCTTTTACTTCGGTGCACACGGTGGCTGGCGCGGCGTGCCGCCGTGCCTATGAGGCTAGTAGCTCAAATGGCGTGCAAAATTCTATCTATTTGGGATCAATCCAGAGGAACAGATCTTCCGCTATTCACCGCCTGAGGATCGATTCTATGCAACGTAGCAGTACGATGATCCAACCGCAGCCGCAGAACAGTAAAAAAAAGAAAGAATAAGGCCAACTGATATGCCTACCTGGACGCCACATTTTCCCAATCACCACTACGGACGTTTGCCACTAGACATCAACTATACCTGTCCAAATGGGCCAGGCCAACCATGCCAGCCTGAGGTCCGGCCCGAGCACAAGACGCGGCACGATTTTTAACGGTCGTGCGTGTCGGCGTAACTTTCTTTGGACTGGGCCGTGCGGGCCGGAAAGCGCGCACGCCCGCCCAATGGTCGTAAACGGGCCGTGCCGGCACGGCACAACACGGCCCAGCCCGTCTAAATATAGCTGTTTTTTTATTGTTGGGGGTGACAAAAGGGAAAAATAGCAAAAAATTTGAAAAAATCTGAATTTTTTTATAAATAGGGGGGCATCCGACCTCCATTTTCCACACCTCAAACCTCACTCTCATATCTCTGTTTAGCTATGAAAAATTTGAAAGTGTTTGCGCAAATTTGGTGAAATTAGTGAGAAATTTGGGCAAAATTCAGAAAATTCAAAAATCTTCAAAGAATTTTGTGAGAGCTGCAAAGGAGGTAATAGTGCTTTCTTATTTTAATTTTTTGCTATTATTTATTGATTCAATAGTAAGTTAATTGTTCTTTACTATTTCAATTTGCAGTTGATTCAATGGAGAACTACGATTTTCAACTCTTCGAATTCGGCCTCTCGGCGGAGAATATGCAATCCTTTCAAGAAGCATATCCATCCACGGAAGGTCCACATATACAACAAACTGCAGAGCCAGAAGAAACGACGGCCCCAGTGGTGTAGAGTCCAATCGATCCATCTTCTGCTGGCTCAACAAATGCATTCACAACCTAAAACACGGGTGCAAAAAAGAACAAGAGCTAAGTGATACGGTCACACTGACCATATTGGCCGACCGTATCACCCATGGGACACACAAGGGAAGTCCAAAAGCCAGGTTTCGAACCCTTATCCAATGAGGGTTGTTTTGGAAGGTTTCCCATGACTTATCCTTGAAGATTCGAGGCCAAGAAAGGTCCCTAACTTCATGGGTTTTGTTTGCAACAAGATTTGGAAGGAGACTAAGACTTTTTGCTCTATAAATACTAGGATTTCTTCGACCGGCCCTAGAGAGTTGAGAGGAGACGCACATAGGGGCAGGGAGCACGTCCACAACACCACAAGACGGGGAGAAAGCTCCCTTCCTGCTTCCTCCATGTGTCTAGATTAGGACTTCCATCCAATAAACCGTTGTTTATTCTTCTCCATGGGTATCAACGCCACATATTGTGTATTAGACCAAAACATCCATGTACAATCTATGTCAAGGAAGTTCCTTTACTCATAATCAAATCGAGATGTGTTTTGTTCTTATTATGAACTGATATTTCTGCTAGTCTTGATCTTACGTGCTAGTCATAATGCTAGTGCTAGTGGCCCTAGCACTTGATCTTGGGAATTAACCAACCGTGTTTGCAGGCATAGACGGGTAATTGTGAGCGTAAAATGCTATCACACGCACATAAGTGGAACAATAGATTCTCCTATACAATATTTGTCCGAGCAAGATGTACTTAGGGTGCACCACCTTTAGATTGATAAACTAAAATACCAGTTCATCACTAATCTATTCAATGCACTATGTGTGTATGACATATTATATTATTATTATTATTATTATTATTATTATTATTATTATTGTTGTTGTTGTTGTTGTTGTTGTTGTTGGTCAAGCTATCTATGTTTTGGTGTAGGATCGCTGTCTCTGTGCAGACGATACCTTGGAATACTCTGGGGTGAAAGTGCTATACCGATCCGGTGCACTTGTAGGTCATCACTGCTATTTATAGTAGAGAAATTAGATTTAATATAAAAATATTCTTTGTGAAAAGAAAATAAAAGCTAGAAGAAAAGTTTACCGATGATGAAGCTAATATCTGGACAAGTAGGCTATGTAAGAACCGCATGAGAAAGCTCCTACCATATCCACAGATCTCATCACATATACAACATGAAACTCAAAAACTTCTTGTCCAGCTCGGAATCATTGTACAGCTCAAGATTGCAAAGTTGTACTATATTGAGTTATTCAATGCATAACAAATTTTCAGATTCTAATGTTTGGTTGAGTGTGGGGCATTTGTTCCCTTAAACAAAAAATGTACTTTGCACCTATTAAAAAATCATTGAAGAAAATCATAATACATATAGTTTTATGGGCAACTATAAAAAATACCTATGTAACATCGATACGGAATATGTACAATGATACGTAATTTCCCAAAATCAAGGGTACGGACAATACAGTGAGTATATGTTTATTTAAAAATGAGAAAAATGTAAAGATGTAGGATCGTCGATGGCAATCAGAGGGGGGTGAATAATTGCAGCGCACAGCGGAAACCCTTTTTTTATTTTCTGTCTTTTAATTGTTTAATCAGAACCTGTTGATGAATCTATCCACCCGCCGATCAAAAACTTACGTATGTAGAAATATCGTTTTTCTAGCGATGCCAGCAAAACGAGATGTCGTCGATTGAACTTCAAGATCAAAGATCGGAACATCCGCCGCAATCTATTTTCCTCCGAAAACCACAAAGTATTCGGTCCCGCAAAAGCCGACGTTGCTCACGATTCCTTTTTCGTCAGAGTCACTACGCGCACTTACAATCAAAAGCGAGATACCCGCCACCAAAAACGGGCGCCTCACTACGCCACGCCCTAACCTTTTATAGCATGTCCACAAATCCCAAATAAACTTACAAACAAACTCAAACCCTAATACAACTCATCCTAGGCCTTTTGCCTCAACCAGGCTTTTTGGCCCACTACTTTTCAAGGGACCCAAAACCCTTCCTAACACGGGTTTTTCATACTTCAGACTTTTCAACTCATCGCGTGTCGAAGCCTCCAGGACCGCACCTCCCGTAGCTTCTCCACGCACCATCCACCTTTGATCTCCATGCGCCCCAAACATGAGCCCGATCATCTCATGACCTTCTTGACCGTCTGAACCTCGGATCTCCCCATCCTAGTCCCGGTCCACCTCGTCACCGACCATAATCGCCTCCATGCTCAACCTGCACATGCAAAAACCAAAGAACATTCTTCCGGCACAAGTTCGTCCAAACTTGACCAACGTCAATCCGCACACACGCAACACAACTCGCATAACGCCGCTAAACAAAATTACCAAATATTCATCATCACAAATTAAGCATTGTCAATTATTCATCACAACAATATTCTAGACCTGGCCACATGGTCTAACAAAAGAGGCTACAAGAGAGGAGGCAGCAGCTTGCTAGAGAAAGGAGAAGGTAGTGGCTTATTGGAGAAAGGAGAAGGTGGCGGCTTGCTGGAGAAGGAGGAGGCGGTGGCCGATCTGCCCGCTAAGGCACCGGTTTGACCGGTTGCTCGACCTATCTGACCACTACATCATCGATCTGATTGAGATCAACCAGCTTAACACCTCAGGGTCACTGCGGTCTGATTGCTCACCGAGGTAGATGCACTGAAATAGCACTTCATACAATCCAAGAAAATGACTAACTCCTAAACCACTGATCCAAACACAATAAAACTTATCACAAGTATTTCCTAGAATGTCAGGAACCTATTCCATTTTAGTTTGTGAAGATCAATGACAAAAGTTCTTACCTTTATCCAAAACAAGTAAGGTTGCACTAAAACTGGACAAAAGAGGTGACGAGACCTGAATATACAAATCTGGACTCTCCTGTGTATTCTACACTAGTTCAGGATCACCCTAGTGTACACAGTGAAAATATAGATGAAATATGAAGCATGATCATGATTAACTATGAAAGATGTAAATATTATTAATTATCAAAGTAGTAACCTTATAGCCGAGCTTACAAGTAATAGCCTGAAGGGCTTAATAAAAAATAGTAGCGGAAAATAAAGATAAACACAATGGCCATTTGACATTCCCACATGCAATCAACTGGGGAGAAAAAGTCCTAATGCGAAGTTGTCGAAGAATCCTTACTCAAATACCTTTGGTTAATATGGTTCTTCCTTTGCAACTGAGCAACAAAGGATATAGCCATGAGAACATAGAGTACTCAGCAAGTTATTTATAACAAGATACAATATATAATGATATAAGACTTATCAAAGAATGGTTGAATGGTTATTTTGCAGAAAGTAATAGTTTAGAGTAAATACAATAAATAGATTAAAAATATAATTTAAAAATGAGTAATAAGTAAATAAGTCAAAGGAATTCAATAAATCATAAGTGAACTGTCATTCACTTCCCAACAAACCCAACCAAGGTTTTAGGAAATTCTACCTTTCGTGTGAGATCACCGAGCATTGTTCGTAACCAAGGACACATCTATTCGAATAGTTTTACACTCTATAAAGGTTGTATAGCTTTACCCACAAGATATGATCATCTCATATTGCCACACGATTAGCACATTTACTTTGTTGTGCAGCAAAAAGATTATGATAAGGCTTTTACAATGGTCAACCTAAACCTGATTTCGCCCGCTAAGGTTTCACCACTGAATAGGTTAAATATGCCTAAGTTAGAAGCCCCTCTTGCACCATGTGAATCAATGGCTGCGACCACGACCCACATTCAACTCAATGACAAAACCAAGTTGAAACACCACAAAATTAATCAGCCAGGTCATCCCACGCTAGACATATGGTTGCATGGTTAGGTTTAGATCAATGGCGCACAAAATTAAGTTCTTAATCATTAACCAGGCGAGACATCCACATTCCAATGTGCTACAACACCTCCCTTACTGCACGATCACTCGCCTAAGTAAAAACCATTTTATTTAACCAACGCTAATGACACTACCCAAGTCATAGTACATAAATTTTATAACTATGGCTACAACCATGATTTAATATCTCATTAAATTAAAATTAATTAACTGATCAACATGTGATGATAAACCTAACGTAACAATGATACCACAAAGTCTATCTATTTTCATAACATGCAGGCATGCAATGCAAATTCTCCATTTAAACATATCAACATATAATGTTTCAATAACCATTATTCATCGAAAAGCAATCACTACCCGAATTTACAGCTTTACCATGCATTTGCCTGGTTAGCCTCGGGGACGATGCGTGGACGGCTCCGACCCAGGACCTCCACCTGTATAAACATCAGCCCGACTCAACACATCATATCGAATCTAGTGTTTAGCGAGCAACGATGACTGTACGCACATAACTCGACTCTAGCATACAACACATGGGGTTAAGGACCCATCGTGTAGGTACCAACCCCCATTTTTCTTTTTCTTTTTCTCCCCTTTTCTTTTCTTTCCCTTTTTTCCTTCCTTTTCCTCCCTCCTTTTCTCTATCTTTTTCTCTTTTCTTTCCCCCAAACCCGATCCCTCTCTTTTCTCTCTCTCCTTCATTCGGCCGAAAGGCCTGGCATCTCCCAGGTGATGCGGTGGCTCACGGCCGAGCTCAGGCATCGTCGCCCCAAAGCTCGCTGCCGATGGCTCCTCCGCTGCCCCCAACCTTTCCCTCTCTCCTACTCTCTCCCACCTTCAAAACTGGCCGCCTAGGGTCAGATCCGGCCACCTTCCTCTCGGTCTTCCCTTGGGCTTGCCGGCCACGGCATGCCACCAGCTGGGAGCCCGGTGCTGCTCCTACCTCCGACCACTCCATCTCCCCTCTCCATCTGGCCCTAGGCCACCGCCCCCATGGCGCCTCCCCTAGCTGGGTTTGGTGCGACTTGATCGGTGCCGCCGTCTTCGGGGTTTCGGCCGCGCCACCTCGGGCTTCCCTTCGGTGGCGCCCCTGACGTCAGATCTGCTGACGCCACCACCTTTCCCTAGCGTCACCCTGGCCTGGTTGTTGACACCGTGGCTCAGCCTCCCCTGACCTCCCGGTCATTGGGCTGCCTGTATGGTCGTCGCCACCAGCTGTTGGTGCCTAGCGCCGACCACAGCTTCAGCACCACTCCCCTCATGGGTTCGAGCTCGCTGGCCACGGCTTGCAGCTGGCCGGCCAACCCTTCTACTACGGGGACGGTTTGCTCTACCTCCCCTTTTTCTATGTGCACTTCGTCTACTTTTGCGTGCTATTATGCTGTGCCATAGAGTTGTGGAGGGAAAGTAGGCATACTCAATGATCGGCTGGCGCGTGGGTTCGACAGCCGTCGACATTTTCTGTAGTCTTCAGCGTCATCCTTATGCCCCAGCCTTCCCGAACTCCTTGGGGCCTCCTCTCTTCCTGGCCTTCTCCTCTTTACTCCCTTTCTTATAGTGTGAATGGTGTTTTGGTGGATGAGCTCGGTCTTGCTCCCTGTCTCAGAAGAGAAGAAAGAAATGGAGAAGAAGGGCCTTCACTAGCTGAGTGGTTTTGGCTAGGGGGTGGAAAAAAGCTCGTTAGTAGGGCTCGTTGGCTCGGTTCAAAATTGATTCAATTATACTTATTAATTGGTAAAACATTAAAATGAGTTGATTTCAAATGAATTTGAATTTTGCTCTAGCTCGGCTCGGGTCGGCTCGTTAGCTCGTTTCTAAAAATACATTTAAATTATACGTAAAATGATATTAAATTAAACTATGTCAATTTTAGGGAAAGCTCGATAAAACGAGGAGTTGGCTCGATATCCACCCCTAGTTTTGGCTTATGAGTGAGCTGGCTCTTGGTCTTGGTTGCGAAATGGAAATGTGGAGTGGTTTGCTCCCTTTGGCTTTGCTTTTACCTTAGCTGAGAGAGAATGAGGGAGCAGATAAGAAAATGTGGGCTTGCTGGCTGCCTTATGAGGGGCACGGCAATGACTCCCTCTCTTTGCATTGCCATTTATGCCCTTCCCATTTTAGTCTTGGCTGGTTATGTGCCTCATGAACCTTTTGGTCCAAAGATAGCTCTACATTGTTTGGGGCTTTTTTACTATTACAGGTAAGTCGGTAAAAGGTAAGAATGGAATTTCCTGCCGAATGATGAGAACCCAAACGCGAGACGGTGTCGACTATCCCTGGATGGTCTGGGAACCTTAGTGAGCGCTACTTTTATTCAACATTCTAAAAGTGATACAGGGTTGCCCGATCTTCTCGACGTAGGATCAAGATACTTACGTGGATTTGATGAACCGTAGTGATCCCCTGTTGCCAATGCAAGAGTTAACACTCTATAATTCGCCCAACCTCACGTGCTGAACTTCACGACCACCGATGAAGTTCTATCGCGCTCTCAATTCCCAGCGGAAAGGTTGAACGATCTTGATTTCAGCGAACTCCCAATTCCCTCATGTTGGTTCAACAAACAGAAAGAGAAAGAGTATTCTATAATCAAAAGTGGTCTCCATTTTACAGGGGTGGTGGCTGTCTTTTAAAGGGATACAAGGGGTGGAGAGTCGGCCAAACACTTGGAGACCGAATAGGACTCGATTACAAAAACCCTAGGCCCACTTTGACTCGGACTTAAAAAGTGACGTGACTTGTTTCGCAGTTTCTGATCGACTCGTAGTGAATTTGGAGATGGGGCCAGATCCATCTGAAAGTAGACTTCAAGAGTTTTCCAAGAGTACAAGAACACCTCAATCGGACTCTGTTTGTAAAAATTATGACTGTTTTAGTAGGTGCCTGTTGGGCTGTCCCGAACCGAATCCGAATTGAGTTCTGAGTTGAATCCGGTTTGAATTCGGCTGTACATGTGGGAGGTCCGAATTGGGCTTCAAAATCTTGTCCAAAACTTGGGCTTTAAGTTCTTCGGCTTCTCCACTTTTGCTCTCCCACTGCATGGGCTTCTTTCCTCCTTGATCAGCTGCATGGGCTGCTTGGCTTTCTCCTTTCCATCCCTATGAGCTTTGAGCTTTTTGTTCTTGATAGCAAATATGATTACCCTCCTTGTGCTTCTCCATTGCTTTGGCCCCGGAATCATCATAATATTTAAACCTAATAATAAACATGAATTTGGCATAAGGTAGCATATCGTTCCTACGAATAGAAGGAAATTCATTAAGAAACAAATTCACTCGGCAATATTTAATGCGGCTCAATACTTCTTTCCAGTGAAATAATGTATTTGACTGAAAAATGCTAAGCATGTGCGTATCCGCATCATCCTCCCCTTCTTCAAGAAAAGCCACCCTGGGCTTTTGATAGCCTGCAATTGTACTAAACAAAGAATACAATGTGTATGCATGGTATATGTTTTGGTCGATTACACCCTTTCCGTCTTTCACATTATTATTACCTGGAGGTGTAGTAAGCAAAAAGAACAACACATATGTGTGGTATATGTATGAATCAATTATTGTGTCATTCTCATTCTCACTATTTTGCACAAACCAATTGATACTATAACAGCTATCAAATGCATACATTGCAATATTTTCATTCACACCATTCTCCCTCCCATAAGAAAGAGTCGTCCTCGACTTTACGAAGTACGTGAACAAGTCATTAATGGGCAAAACCAGATCAAACGGTTCAAATATGGAAGAGAAAATTTTAAGTGTCTTCCTTGCTTCAGCTGCGCTATTCTGATTATTTGTACATGATTGTTCATCGAAAGAGGAACAAGTAGGCGCAAGAAATCTTTGTAAATAGCAAGCACTATTGTTAAACCTCATCTCATTGTGATCATGACGTGGTATAAAAGATTGTTTGTCCAAAATGTGCAATTTCAACTCAGCAAGCTTATCACATGTAATGCATATTCGATAAACATAAAAGTTGTCATCTACACCATAATCTCCGATCAAATTGAACTTATATGTGTAGGCATATGAACTAACTAGTGATTTTAAACATGAAATTTCAGCAACATTCTGAATGACACTAGATAGCTCTTTAGGATCATCGAACATGATATAATATAAAGAATCATCATGAGATAATCTAGCAAGAACTTCCTTATAAGTAATTAATTCCACATTATGTAAATTGACCAAAGAAATTTCAGAACATGGAATTTTCGATTGAACACATGAGTTCTCATAATTACTCACATTTTCACAAATAAATTCAGCACCAATATGGATACCTTTATCATTCTCTTCAGTTGATGCAGGTGTTGTAGGTATCAAATCGTCATGAGATAATAACGGGGCAGCAAGTACTTCATCCTCAACTATATTTATCTTCTCATCTTTGACTTCCAATGGTACCGATTGTGGAACAATTGACTCCTCATCTTTAATATCAACCTGCACAATATGAGAAGCAACACTAGAAGTAGAGAGTAAGTCATTAGTATAAAAAGTAATCTCACTTTTCGTATCATCTCTTTCTCTCTTTTCTTTTTATGTATTCCTCTCACTCTCCATTTGAATGCTCTCAACCTCACGTTTGGTGGAATCACACAACTCACTGTTTTTATCACTCACTCAATTTGGCTATGTGGCACTCATCCTTACATGGGTTTTGATACATCTCACGTGTTGTTTGTAGTAATGGGGCAGCACTACATGTCTTCTTCACCGAAGCGAAAGTCTCATGCTCGATCATCTTCCCATGTGTCACACTTGTTGAGGCATAAGAATTGAAGTATGGACTTGGATGAAACTGTGGTGTACGCATATTCATAATTCTCTTCTTCTCCTCAATAGCACAATTCACAAGATCATGCGCGCTACTAAAATATTTATATTGAAGTGCAGCAGCGATCTTATAATTCAAGCCCCCTTTGAAGTATACCTGTTCTTTTATTGCACTAGTGACAACGGCACGTCGCAATGTACGCTTTAGCTCATAATAGTAATCTTGAACAGTGTTACTCCCTTGTGTGATGCTCTCCACATGGTGAAGCAATTCCCGCTTATAATAGGTTGGCAACAAATTCAGTTCTCATGATTACCTTCAAATCTGACCAAGATCTAATGAATCATTTTTCAGATAATTGTTGCCACCAACTATAAGCATAGTTTTTAAACTGCATAGTGGCTCGCATCACTTCTTGGTCTTTAGGAAGCTTCTGAAATCTAAACTCTTTCTCGAATCGCCATTCCCACTCAAGATCTCCTCTAGATCTTCACTTCCATAGAACGAAAGAGACAAATTGTTGGGATTGGAATCGCACCATGAGGAACAAAATACTGAAGATTTATTCCTATTTTGTTCACACCAAGAGGAACGAATCCTGTCATGGTTAGTTATGCAACATATATATATGTGGAAATCACTCAATCTCACTATTTTCTCTCCCAAGTAAAGTTCTTACCCTTCCGAAGTGAATTAAGGCCAATAAAAACTTACACCTGGTAGAAGTGACAACAGAAACGTAATGATTAAGCGAATTCAAGAGTGTTCACTACTTGCACAATAACGGTTATATGGTGGAGTTTGGTATGAAAGTGTATATCCTAGCAATCTGAAATTCTTGATGTTGTAAAGTTAAGTAATAATCCAAATTAGAATACTTTGCCTAAGTGCTAATCCAAAAGGTTCAAGTGAAGTATATGAACGCACACGCAAAGATCAATGTGACTCAATGCAAACAAAGGAATGAGCTAACTAGGGGCAATCTGAAATAAAAGATTAGATAGCTCGTTTTGCACCAAGTACTAGGAGAAACGCTAGCTAATTGCAATGATATGAATATAAGGGCACGAGGTTGCTCAAGAAATTAAATTACACAATCTGAATTTATGGATTAAGAACTCACCGAAATTTGGCCAATGTTTTTTTTCTTTCTTTTTCTTTTCTTCTTTTTTTGCTCAACTGTCTCTTTTTTCCAAAGGCCAAACTAGGTTTAATTGTTCTTTTGATTTTGCACAGGTTACAAATATTCAGCAAGGTGTAAAATACTCAAGAGCAGCCCTAGATGCAATGTTCAACGGCTAGTCTCAATTGATGAAAAAAAATCAGCAAGGAAATTTTTTTGCGCATTGTAGCTCGACGAGATACTGTAGCAACTTCTGAAAACACTGTAACAACGAACTACTATAGCAACCACATACTGTAGCAATCGCAAGATCGCACTGCATCACAGATTGTAGCATCGCGGCATCAGAGCGCATCGCGCATCAGTAGAGATGATTTTTAATTTTGGATTGGACACAAAGATTAGGCTACGCCAATAAACACGAACTTTCAGCACCTAAACAAAAATTCTAATGGATCAAAACTTAACAAAACTCACAAAATTAACAGATGCAAAAACTAGGGTTTGGATTTTTTGTTGCAATTTTTCAGTTTAATGGGCTATAGGACAAAAATAAATCAATCTAAAAGTAAGGGTAAATAATCCTACCGAGTAAACCGCACTCTGATACCAAGGTGATACGGGGTCGCCCGATCTTCTCGACGTAGGATCAAGATACTCACGTGGATTTGATGAACCGTAGTGATCCCCCGTTGCCAATGCAAGAGTTAGCATTCTATAATTCGCCCAACCTCACGTGCTGAACTTCACGACCACCGATGAAGTTCCATCGCACTCCCAATTCCCAGCGAAAAGGTTGAACGATCTTGATTTCAGCGAACTCTCAATTCCCTCATGTTGGTTCAGCCAACAGAAAGAACAAGAGTATTCTATTATCAAAAGTGGTCTCTATTTTACAGGGGTGGCGGCTGTCTTTTAAAGGGATACAAGGGGTGAAGAGTCGGCCAAACACTTGGAGACCGAATAGGACTCGATTACAAAAACCCTAGGCCCACTTTGATTCGGGACTGAAAAAGTGATGTGACATATTTTGTAGTTTCTGATCGACTCGTAGTGAATTTAGAGGTGAGGCCAGATCCATCTGAAAGTAGACTTCAAGAGCTTTTCATAGAGTACAAGAACACCTCAATCGGACTCCGTTTGTAAAAGTTATGACCGTTTTAGTAGGTGCCTATTGGGCTGTTCCGAACCGAATCCGAATTAAGTTCTGAGTTGAATACGAGTTTGAATTCGGTTGTACATGTGGGAGGTCCGAATTGGCTTCAAAATTTTGTCCAAAACTTGGGCTTTAAGGTCTTGGGCTTCTCCCCTTTTGCTCTCCCACTGCATGGGCTTCTTTCCTCCTTGATCAACTACATGGGTTGCTTAGCTTTCTCCTTTCCATCCCCATGGCCTTTGAGCTTTTTGTTCTTAATAGCAAATATGATTACCTTCCTTGTGCTTCTCCATTGCTTTGGCTCCGGAATCATCATAATATTTAAACCTAATAATAAATAAGAATTTGGCATAAGGTAGTATATCGTTCCTACGAATAGAAGGAAATTCATTAAGAAACAAATTCACCTGGCAATATTTAATGCGGCTCAATACTTCTTTTCAGAGAAATAATGTATTTGACTGAAAAGTGCTAAACATGTGCGCATCCGCTTCAAAAAGCCAATGGGCTTGACGGCAAAACTCTATTTAATTTCCTTTATTTTCTCTTGGACTGTTTTCATTCCATGTATTTCTTCCTTTTTGCATTTTTAGTGGTATTACACGCACGCATGGGCCAACTGGAGTCTCGTGCTTAGGGAGGGGGTTAGAAATGGTATTGCATATACTGGGGCTATTTCTGGTTATTGCTGTGCTGCACAGAACCAAATATGCCCAAAATTCCAAAACTTCTCCCATTGCAAAGAAATGTTGTGTTGACTTTTAAACTCCAAGGCTGTTGTTTGACACTTCATCATAAAACATTTTGAATGGATCTTTACGTGACAAAAAAAACCCTAATGTAACATCCAAAAATTCATTTTTTATAAATATCTTGAAATCCAATTTCTTGGATATTTTGGAATTTAAAAAGTTTTCTCAATTTTTAGAAATCTAAAAGTATTGTTGAAAATTCTTGATTTTTTTCCTAGCTTCTCCCTCTTCTCACATGCACGGAATCGACACAATTGTCGCCGGATGGGGTACATTTCTAGGTGGTTTTCTGACGGGAATAACTTTAGGTGGTAGATCAGGGAAGGTTTAGCCGTAAATTTTCATAAAGCATGGAGCTGTCTAATTTTCTCTTGGTAAAAGTAGTTTGTGAAATAAATAAATAAATAGACGAATGATGGTATGTGAAATAAATAAATAGACGAATGATGGTATGCTTTTGTGCAATGAGGAGCAAACATAGGAGTCCCCGAAGCATCCGGCTACGGAGATCGGCACTCGGTTTTGCGCCACGCTCGCAAAGCACCTGCATTTGCGCATCCCGCAGCTCCCGTCCCATGGCCGCCTCCGGGGAGCCCCCCGCCACCGCGTGCACCACCCCGGCCAGCCCCGACGGCGAGGTGCACGCCCTCCTCCGCAGCTCGTCCTTCTTCTCCGCCTCCTCCGACGAGGACCTCGAGGAGCGCGCGTTCGAGCCGGCCGAGAAGGTCATCGTCTCCATCTCCGGCGACCCCGACGCCGACGAGGAGCACCTCTTCTCCGCCCGCGGCCGCGCGCTGCCCTTCTCGTGGCGCAAGCTCTGGCTCTTCACGGGGCCGGGGTTCCTGATGAGCATCGCGTTCGTGGACCCGGGCAACCTCGAGGGCGACCTCCAGGCCGGCGCCACCGCGGGGGACACTCTGCTCTGGCTCCTCCTCTGGGCCACGGCCATGGGGCTGCTCGTGCAGCTGCTCGCCGCGCGGCTCGGGGTGGCCACCGGGAGGCACCTCGCCGAGCTCTGCCGCGACGAGTACCCGGACTGGGCGCGCCGCGCGCTCTGGCTCATGGCCGAGGTCTCCATGGTCAGCGCCGATATCCAGGAGGTCATCGGGAGCGCCATTGCCATCAAGATCCTTAGCCGCGGGTTCTTGCCGCTCTGGGCCGGCGTTGTCATCACCGCATTGGACTGGTAAGCTTTCTTCGCCTCTTCTTGGGTTATTGACATGACATGTCCTGGTGCGTATGAGTTATCAAATGTTGCTAGGCATTTCGCGCAAAGGATGAGATATTAGGCAGATTTCTGGTGTTAAATCTGAAGATAGTTCCAAAATTTGGAGCTTTTAGGCCTATATATTGCAAATTTGTAGGTTGGGGTCGTTGATATATGTTTTAAAAAGTGAAATCGGATCAAATTAGATTCAGCTTGTATAATTCTTTTCGATTGATTCCACCCACGCAGTGTTCAGAATTTTAGTTGGTATGCATTTGCATTTTCTTGCGGGGAGGTTTGAAGACACCGGCTAACATTTCTCCCATGTATACAGGACTTGCAGCAGATTAATCGTCATTCAATACTGTAGTCTGTAGGTGATTTGGACCCAAAATTTCTATTTGAAAATGTCAGAAATGTGATGAATAGTTCGATCATTTTGTTGTCTAGCTAGCTGGTAGTACCTGTCTGCTTGATGCCAACATAACAATTGGACTCCCATGAGATTGGTGAATACTAATGTTGTATGAATGTCCAAAAAAAAAGGGATCTAGGGACCTTACATTTGTAAAAATTCTATAAGATAGACCTACATTGTGTCAAAACTCGAGGACACAAAATACGTACATGAGTCTATTTGTCTTTTTTAATTCAAAAACAGTATTGACTTTTATTTGAATAAGTGCATGTAGCACCTGTAGCAATCATTTCGTTTACTACCAGTACACTTACAAAACACATTTCTTACATCACGAGCACTGATTATGTTGTATTTTCGAATGGGAGGTTGCAGACCACTTACTGTAATATTACTTTTCATCAGCTTTATTTTTCTTTCCCTTGAGAACTATGGGGTGAGGAAGTTGGAAGCTGTATTTGCAGTTCTGATTGCAACAATGGCCTGGTCCTTCGCTTGGATGTTTATAGAAACCAAGCCCAATGGGAAAGACCTGATAATCGGTGAGTAACCTTTTCCGCTTAACCTTTGATAATGTGTTCATTTGTCTGATATTATTCTTTTCCAGCTGATCACAATGTAATTTATGTACTATAGGTATTCTGATTCCTAAGCTGAGCTCAAGGACAATAAGGCAAGCTGTTGGGCTTGTTGGATGTGTTATCACACCCCACAATGTGTTCCTCCATTCTGCTCTTGTGCAGTCAAGAAAAATTGACCCAAACAAGGAATATCAAGTCCGTGAAGCGTTAAGATACTATACCATTGAATCCACCATGGCATTGATAGTGCCCTTCATGATAAATTTATTCGTCATGACAATTTTTGCGAAAGGGTTTTATGGTACCAAAGAAGCAGGTAATATTGGCCTAGAAAATGCTGGACATTATCTACAAGAGAAGTTTGGGGGCGGTTTTTTCCCTATCCTTTCTATTTGGGGAGTTGGGCTGTTAGCCGCTGGCACGAGTAGTACCATAACTGGAACTTATGCTGGACAGTTTATAATGGGTGGGTTTCTGAATTGGCGATTGAAAAAATGGATCAGGGCGATGATCACTAGAAGCTTTGCAATTATGCCAACTATAACTGTTGCTTTGTACTTCAACACATCTGATTCTGCACTGGATGTTCTCAACGAGTGGCTTAATGTGCTCCAGTCAATTCAGATCCCATTTGCACTCATCCCACTGATAACATTGGTATCCAAGGAGCAAGTTATGGGAGTGTTTAAGATAGGTCCAAGAACTCAAGTAAGTAATGGCTGTCGATCCTGAGGTGTAGTAGTTTCTCTTTTTATTTTCCTTAAGAATGTTGTGCATGTGCTCTACTTCACTTCAAATACTTATTTTTCAAGATTAGTCAGTCATCAAATCTCATCAGGAATCATTGTCGAGGAATATTGTGATGCTGATAAGGGATGTAATTTATGATTATACCTGTTCAGGTCATATGCCTATGCTTACGTACGATGTGGCATCGCTAGTGAGTAGTGATTATTATTTATTAAGAGGTGGTATATCCCGCTGTGCTGAAAGAATCACCAGTAAAATTGCAAACATTAAGATGGATTGCAGATACACAATTGGTGTTCCATTGCTATAGATGTCATCTAGAACTGTTTGTGTTCTTAACACGGATCTGATTTCAGTTTTTGTCCTTGAAAGGTGTTGGGTCTTACTGCTTTTTTCCTAGGCTATGCTAAACTGAAGATCATGGTATTTGTTTTTTTTCCTGTAATTATTTAGGTTATACTAGATCTGCCATTGAATGGTTGCCTATTTGCCTGTGAACGTTTGCTTTGCTGGTATCTTACAAGGCTCTCTTTCCGTAGGAAGGAACCCTATGAACTTATCAACGACTGTTCCAGTGTCGTAGTTGTTTTAGTTTTGCCGAATCATTATAAATTAGTTTGCTAAAGTTAAAATTTTGACATATACACATAGCAATCTCAACTAACTTTGGCATTTTGATGCAGATTGCAACCTGGACAGTTGCATCCGTGCCAATCATAATCAACGGTTATCTCTTGTTGGATTTCTTCTCTTCAGAAATGGGAGGCCTATTATCTGGCTCATTTCTCTTCGTGGCTGTGCTTGCTTATGCTACATTCCTACTGTATCTCATCCTCCGGGGCACGAAGCTGTCTGGCCGTATTGTTACAGCAGTACAAGAACAGTTTCACATGACAAAGAACAGGATAACCAGTTTTGTTCTATCATAGCTTATTGGCATATAGACTACACCTGGCGCGCCGTGAAGGAGACTTCAGAGATTGGGGTGTACAGATGAAGGAGATGGTTCTTTTGTTGAGAAGAACTGCAACTACGTACTGTCGCGTCGTCTATACAACACTGCCTGCAGCTGGAAGCGAACACGCTGGAGATGATTACCGGGCGTCGTTGTATACCCTGCCATTCTTTAGTTTGATATGTGAAGCGATAAATAGTGCAAGAGAAACACAGGAGTGGAGCAAGGCACTCTGTTTCTCTGTGCCTAGTGTCTCTAGACTGACCACCCAATGCAGTTAACTGGCAGGCATCGAAACTTCAGTGATGATATGCACCCGCAAAAAACCATATTTAGGTTGTAACATATTTGAACATTTTAGGTCAGGCTTTTTTTTGTTGTTGTGATGTTATAACTCGGGTCGGTGAGTATCGAATACGAAAGGTGTGAAAGTTGTACGTATTTTGATTTAAAAGAGATTGGATTGAAGTGCTAGGTCACTCTAGATGCTTCAGCGGTGTCCTGTAAGGCCGGAACCGTTTCGAATAGGATGGTTGATCGGAGGCAGGTTGCCTGTCGAGGACGGCCTCATGAAGCAAGTTTTTGGAGTGATCTGGTGCTTGCTTCTTGCCGTTTCTGCCGCGCGCTTGTACGCATAATGCGCTGTTTGCCTATTTGCCAATGCATTTACAGCGCGAGGTATCGGATACAACAAGGAGCGGCGAATGTGAATTCGCTGTCTGGTTTGTTGTTCCTGGGAATTTTGTCCACTCCCCGACATACGAAAGCCATTCTGTCCCATCCTCAACGCAGCAAGGTGCTCGACGAGGTGCCGGAAGCCGTAGGAGGCGGCGGATCGGCGGGGGCGGAGACGGAGGCAGCGACGGGGCAGAGGATGAAGACGAAGGAGGCGGTCGTGCAGCGCAACTGACGCACTACGTACCATACTCCCATCTCCAAAAAAGAAATTCTAAATTCCTATTGCACAACTAGCTAGGATCAAGGAGTGAGTTTGGTGTGTGTAAATTAACGGCCATAATATGTTCGTGCTAGCATATATAATTGCCGTGTGCGAGAGCATGTCGTGCCTGTATGCATGTCTACGTGGAGTACGTGTTTGTAATGTACTCGTGCATGAACGGAGAGTTTTTGGTACTTATATAGCGCATTTGAAATATGTATTTACAAGAATGTCAGTATACATATGATAATAATAGAAATGTCCATTTTAACATCTGGTCATCGAGCGGTAGCGTCATGTAGCTAACACGTGCCTAGTGGTGCCCCGTGGTGGTGTGGCAAGGGCCTGCCGCCTAGCCACCGTGTGGCCGCACGAACACCACCTCTGTGCTGCCTTGCCACCAAACGGCAGGTAATTAATCCAGCTTAATTACCTGTCTTAATTACTAATTTATATTTACTGTTTGCTCGAATTTTTAAATATAGAAAATAAGATACAAAAATTATAAAATTTTATGTGTAGTCTCCCGCATAATGTACGTGACTGTGTAATTTTTTATAATTTTATCCGCTATAAATATTACTCAAAAATTTATACGATTATGCTATTTGTAGGAGTTATCACATATAGCAAACGAACTCCAAAAATTACAAAATTTTATATGTAGCCTCCTGACATAGTCGACCTAATTATCTTTTTTTTTGGAAATTTTATGTACTCTAAATTTGCTATGTTAATTTATATTAATTTAATCATAAGTAGCGATATGCGACGCTAATTTAATTCGCGGTTTAAATTGTAGGCTGCACGGCCACCATGCGGTGGTCATCTTTTGTAGTGTGTGACCTCTCTCCTTCACACATATGTCGTCCGCCTTGCTGTTATCCCCCTTTCCCCTCCCTCCTTCGCACATATTGGCTCGTCCATGCTGTCCCTCCATGCCCACTCCCTCGTCCGCACATATGTTACTCTATTGTAAGACCCCAGATTTAGCCATCCGGAATCCCTGTGATTCCACCACACTATTCCCTGGATCAGTAGATAGTACTCACAGTTATATTGCTGTATATCAAAACATATTATGCAGAAGCGTAGATAGTATAGTAACAACTTACTCATGAGCCGATCGGGCCGAAGACAATAAAATGCAACAGCGGAAACTTCACTCAAGTGGGACCCTCACGACTTGCCCACAGGCAGCCAACTGGGGTTCGCAACCTAGTTATTGGCCTCTTCATCTTTCGTTTCTTTTGATCCCCTTAAGACACCATGGGGCTTGATCTTCTCTTCCTTATTGACTGAATGATGGTAATTGAGCAACAGTGAGTACAACGGTACTCAGCAAGCAAACCACCACACAGAATGCAAATAATAATAGATGCAAAGCTGTCAAGTGAGGCTTGAGGTTCATTTATCTGCTAAAAGTGATATTTGCAATAATCATAATTAAAATTTCTATGACTTAGCATTTTACAGATATGCTTTATGGAGTTTGAAATTGTATAGTAATTATAGCGGTGTAGGTTCCATCCACCAAATTACATGGTTCCATCCACCTATGCTAGCTTTTGATCAATAGGTTACTTCCACCTTATTGTCAACAATGGAGTACATCCCTCCAGGAAAATTACCAAAATCAGGTTACATCCGCCTGACAGTTTTCTTCCCACCCTCAAAAGTTTTGAAATAGAACTAACTCGAGGAAGATTTCTGTGTCCGCCCTTGACCGTGGGCGCGGCTATTTGAATAGTTTGTACTCTGCAGAAACTGTACATCTTTATCCGCAAGAGACAATCAGCTCGATGGGTCCACATGATTCCTTGGACATGTAGATCGAGAAGTTGTCACGAGGCCTTTACAATACCTCGCCCTCTAGCATCTCACTCCTATGGGGTTGCTTCCATAGGTTGTGTGGGATGTCTACCACAGGTTAGCGCAGTCGGACTCCACTCTCCACATACGCTAGCCTTGGCAACGTCACCTACATCCGGTGTCCCATTCCACGTGGGGCTTTTATTACCCACCTACACACGTCCTCCGTGAGATGACTAGAGAGTCTAATAAATTATTCAGCCAAGCCTACATTTTGCCAGCTTGTGGTTGCACTGTTGTACATGGAGGGGTCATCACAGGATTAAGTCCTTAATTTGTCCAGGCGGTTCATTCCACAAATCACAGACCTTGTGTTACATCCACACCCACCACTCTTACCATCCGCCCAGACCGGTATAGCAGATTTTTGGGGTTTTGAGAAGCATAAATTAAGTTGTCACAACTATTCAGCCACGTACATCCCGTGACTGTCCCAAAGCCAGTTTTCATGCTTAAAGATTGATAATCAGGGCCACTAGTGCCCTGGACTTGACAAGACTACCATGGCATTAATATGACTTATAGCTAGTATAGTTATCATTAACATCTAGGGTGACAATGATCAGGTGATTCAAGTGTCAATGAAAGATATAGTAGTATTTAAAACATCAAATAGGCATGTAACTACCTTAAGCTTTGACATACATTTGCATAATAAAGTAAGCATGCAATTTGATAACTCAAAGGAACATAATTTTGCATAAATTGTAGGATCAATATGATCAAAGTGATAACTTGCCTTGCTCGATTTACCATGGCCTCGATTTCATTCAAAGCCTTCTCAGTCGATTATTGGAATTATTGATCTTTGTCTCTTTCCAAGTCCTGATCCTGCTCGAACTTGTCGTCTCTTCGTGGCTCTAGTGACTAATTGCACGACTAACAAATCCAGCAAAAGTCCAAATAAGTTTAATTAAATTTACTTATAATTTGCTTATGATTAAGGGTATGTAGGGTTGCAGGATAGAGATGGAGTCGAGCGAATTTTTGGGTGGAAGCGAAAGAAGGATCGGCGTCGAAGGAATATTCACGAGAATATCCCGCTTTTAGATCGGAACGTGGTTAGACGTAGCCGATTGAAAAATACCAAGTCTCGAGCTTGCTTCAATTAAATTTTATTTATTAAGGAAGTTCCATAGGTTGGACGAGGCATACAGATGGATGAGGGGGATTAATCGGGATACTAACAAAAGATTACTGACAATCTAATTATTTCGAGAATGTTTTAAACAAATATGAGTGACCCTTAATGTAAATCTTGGAATTTTATGGGAGAATTTACCAAAATTATTTTAGATACTAATTATAGAAAGGTCTTATGATTTTTAGAGATCAGCACTTTATTTTTATGATTTTATGTGGCGCAAACTTGCTAAATTAATTTATTCATATAAGACATTTAATCCAATCTTAAATAAGCTTATTTTATATCCTAATTTATTATCTTTTACGGATTATTTCCAAATTTTTCCTTAGTCTCCTTAATTGAAATGGGTCAAAGAACAAGGGAAAAAATAAAAAAGAATAAAGAACTACGGGATGTGGATTCGAACCCCGGTCTGAGCGCTTGCGCATCACTCGGCTAACCAACTGGGCTACTGCCCGCTTCCTGATTGGAGGGGGATCAATAATACACAAGAGGTGAGGGTTAGGATGGGGAAAAACAGAGGACTTGGGTGGTGCTCGGTGCTGAGCTCACCGGCGGCAGGCGGTGGCCGGGGAGACACTAGCGACCGACAAAATGGGATCCGCGGACCACGAGGAAGCTTAGGGATGCGTTGGGTCTGACCGAGAGGCACCATGGCGGGCCGGCGGCGATGGAGAGCGG
Organism: Dendrocalamus sinicus; assembly: GCA_036346575.1. Taxonomy (NCBI): domain Eukaryota; kingdom Viridiplantae; phylum Streptophyta; class Magnoliopsida; order Poales; family Poaceae; genus Dendrocalamus; species Dendrocalamus sinicus. The sequence continues at coordinate 4,063,781 of CM070658.1, forward strand.
ACGGCGGGGCAGGCCATTAATGGCGGCGGCGATCGGAGGGGGCAAGGGAGAGAAATAGAGGGGGCATGAGCACGAGCAAGACATGAGGGACTCACCGGGGGCGGTAGCTTGGCCGGGGAGATGACGAGGCACACCGGCGATGTGCGCGGGCGGCGGCACGGGCGGGTCGCCGTGGCGGGAGTGCTCAGGCGGCGGAGGGCGTCGGCTGACGGTTGGGGGTGCTTCGGGGACACACGAGGAGGCTCCACACCCAAGGAATTGAGCTTATTTGCGCCGAGGTGGAGATGGCGGCGAGAAAGGCAATGGTGGCTAGAAGTGGAGAAGGGCAGCCGTGTTGTGAGCCGGGGTGCCAGAGTCCGATTCTTCGAGGGAGGAGGGAGGAGGCTGCTCGGGGCGCGCTGTGACGAGGTCGGACTGGTGGGGGCGTCACTAGAGCGGCAGGACGGTGAGGAGGTAGCGGCGGTCAGTGTGGCACGGAGGCGACTCAGCCGCTTGGGGCTTCTTAAAGGCGGTGGAAAGGCACTGAGGCAGAGCTGTAGACGAAGACCGATCCACAGTGGACGGGATGGCGAGGGGACTCGGCCGTCAGGCACAGGGCATCACGAGTGTGTTGGCGCGCGAGATGACAGAACCGTCCGAGCTCGTGAAATGACATGGCCGGCTGGACTCGCGGTGGCAACGCGACGAGGTTAGCTGGACTTGCGCAGCACGCAGGAGTGATGGCGATGCGACGGGGTCAGATTGATGACATTTTATCCTTGTACAATCATGCTTAATCATTCTAATTCATTTATTTCACCTAAAGAAACACAAATTCACGTTCAATTAAAAAACTTGTCCAGCTAATTAGTCATATTATAATAAAATATGCATATTGCTTCATCGAATATGAATACAGTTACGAATAGTCCGGATAAAATAATATTTTGAATCGTAAAAGTCCATACCATATTCGCATCCATATTTTTTATGTGTATTTGAATACGAATATGATAGAAATTGTTAATAAGATAGAAAAATCTATACCATATTCGCATCCTATCGATTACGTAACCGAATAATACGGATAATTCGTATCCACTTTTCACCCCTAGAAATACCACATACACCATATACAAGATATGTCTCTCTGTATTGTATCCCATCTTATGAAAATTAAAAGAGATTGTCATCAGGTAGTAGGAGCTAACCATATGCCAATGTCTCACCATGTCTTTGCTTGCTTATCAGTAGTAGGAAATATAAATAGCTTAATGAAAACATGACCTTTTTATATCAAAAGCTCCACTCTCATGTCAATACAAGCAATTAGATCTTACAGCTTATTGTGACAAATAACAAATCATGTAAAAGAACCTAATTTATGCAACATCAGCAAATAGTAAGCCATGTAATAGAAGCTCTTCAATTTGCAATAACACAAATATGCAACAACAGAGCTAAACTTAATCTCATATTTTCCTATCCATCATAAAGATTTTTTATCTACAACATGATTTTTGAATCAAATAATTTTCACCAAACTAATATAGAGAAAAAAAAGTAGCCTGATTGGTAAGTACCTTCTCGTTAAGGAATGCTACTTTCATCATCTTCACAACTTCCCTCGCAAGGCAAAGTAAAATCAGTTTCAGTCATGTTGCTTTTAGCATGTTTGGCTAATGCACCAAATTTCCTTGATTGATGAGAACTTTGCTCTGGGCTTATGTCAAACTTGCTTTTGCAATTATCAAATGATTCAATCATAGGATTATAGCTCTGGAATTGACAAGAGTGGAATGTGAACATGAGGACATAAAGTAGTTGACTCACAATGTGAATTTCGAAATGCACAGACTAACTCATTGTAGAAGCTCAAATGAAACACATGCACAACAATACAACAGAAGAACATTACATTTCAAGGTTGTCAAATGGCGTCCCCTCAAGCTAGCTCTAGTGACACCCATGGCGATCTCTTTGGCCTCTCTCTGCTGCTTCTCTGCTAGGTCTCTGTTCGTCCTCTTTTCCCTCTCTAGGCTCCTCGAGGTATCCATCCATGGCTTCTAAGCTCTTCTCAGACTGGGACTTCTCCCAGGGAAAGTGCTTTCAAGATTTCATTGAATTGAGGTTTGGTTCAATGGTTCACCTAAGCTCAACTGCATGTCCTAGATTTCTGGTGCTTGTCACTTTCTCTGATTTTCCTTCTATCTTTCTAAAGTTTCAGTTGGGAAAGTGCTTCAATGCTACTTAGGGGGTGAGCATTTGGGATTTCAGGTTAAGAGGGCCTATGATTTCGGCTTTCATTTCTCTGTGGTGTCCAAGCACGTGGACCTGCTAATTTAGGACATCAAGAGTTGTTCAACCAAGCATTTCTCTATACACTTCCATCTCTGGAGGGATGGAGGAGCAGATTTTCGAAAAGAGTGTCATCTTTGGCTATCGGAACACCAGAATGAATGAATGGACAATTGTGTCGTCCTACAAGAAGAACCGGCCAGAAAGCTGCCATAAAGTCGAGAAGAGAGTCTCGTTTGCAGAGCAGCCGATAGTCAAGTTCTTGGAGGATCATTTTTCTGTCCAAATCGGTTCAATTTCGATGAAAAAATTCACCCTTCTCCGATTCCAAGTCTTTCTCTAGGATGGTTCGGTTCCTGCTCCAGCCAATCTTACCTACCAAAATAGGAGGTTTTGAATTTTAAACGGACTAATTCTTTGCAGTCTGTGCCTGCTTTCAGCGATGGTGACTTAAAGGCAATCTCTTCCTCTTGGTGTCTGCGTTTGGGTCAATCGGTCATGTCTTGCATTAATAAGATACACTGTTGGGTTTGCTTCAATTATGGCTGCCAAGCCTCGATTTGTTTATCCTCACAGTTACTTGCTAACAAAAAGTGGGTTCCCGCCCTTCGGCTCAACAGTGCGTCGTTGGCCTAAGGCAGTGGCGGGAATTCCCATGGCCCATCCTAGGGAACGGCGCATCTTCCAAAGCATTTGCTGATTCGTCTCCCCTTGCTCCTCCTAGCCACAACTTCCCACTTCCAGAGAAACTTCTCCGCTAGAAATCTCCTTGTTCTCCATCTCCTTCTCCGATGGCCAATTTCCAGATTACCAACCCAAGTTGATTTCTCTCTACGGGCCTCTTCCTCAAGGATGGAGGGTAATTCTGGCTACCGTGAGTGGACCTAGTCCTTTAGGAGTCACCGCAACCCCATCATGAGGATTATGACATTGCGACCATGGTCCCCCCCGGAAGAAGAAGAGGTAGCACAAGCAATGATGGACATTAGGGACTTCATTTAGGGCGCCCTGGAAATCCATGTGGTAAGGTGTTCCCCCCACAAACTAGGGTTTGAATCTTTCAACTTAGCTCCTATATTCAGCGCGACATGTTAATCATTGGGAACCTACATCACTTGGATGATCAGCATGAAATTAGTTTTCTTAGACATAATGAAGTTTTGAATTGGAGAGGAACAAATTTTACTAGAGTGGGTTGGATCATGTTTCTTGGCTTTTCGTTGGATCTTCTTAACCACTACTCCATTGCCCATGCGGTATCTTCCTTTGGAAGGCTCCTAGAGTGGCACTCAGGAGACAGGATTAAGGGTCGAGTGCTCATCAAGGTTATTTACCCTTCAGTTGAGGTAGTCCATAGAAATCTGGTTTTGAAGACAAGTGGCCATTTAGGGGGAGCCGGAGAATGTTGGACTATCCAAGTCTTCGTCCTCAACTCAGATTTCCCTGATGCTGGGCTGGGAGATGAGGACCCCCCTGAAAATCTAATCAACCCTCACTAAGATGAAGACAACAACCTCCCTAATGAACCAGCTTTCCTGGCCCCCTCAGAATGATCAATGGGGATAGTGGGAACCTCAATAGCAGATTTCGGTCTGATCAACCCTCACCTCTTATCAAGGCTTGCAACCTTAGGAGTCTGCTTCGGTCTCCTCAAATCCTATGTTCAATATAGAGTTGTCGAACTCAGAATCTCAGCAAATGCAAGAGGACTCCTCACAAGCCCACAATGCTTCCTTCCATTTGGAATTGATCCCTTTTGAACACCGACCATGTTCATCTTCTGCCACCGTAAATAGGCTTCTGACTGATCAGGTCCCAGGGTCTACCTTTCTGCAGTTTGTTGGTTAGGCCATTGCTAAGTTTTAGCATTGCTTTAGTCAGTTTTTCTCCAGACTGCCTCCTCCCTCCTAGGGTCAACCGCTCTTCTCCCATCAGCAGATCATGGTGTCCCAAGACCTCAGTTTGCAAAGATCCCATGCAAATTTTCTTATCGGAGCATGGGCACCTGAGGTCAGATCAGTGGAGCGCTCGCTCATTGCCATAGTCGACTTGGTGATGCCGGCATCAGGCGAGCTACCTTCAGGTCTTACCACTGGTATAGAGTAGGCCACGGTGAAGCCATCGTGGTCATTGGCTTGTTCAAATTGCTCCCAATGCTAGCTTCTCCCCTCGTCAAAGACGTCATCCCTAGAGATGTGCACTCGGCCAAATGAGCGGTCGAATATCCGGTACACCATGGAGCGGTTGTCATAGCCGATGAACACCATGGGACTGCTCCTGTCGTCATGCTTGCCAGCGTGCAGTCGCATGGCTTTCACATGTCCTATGCAGCTAAAAGTTCAGAGGAAGTGCACAGCTAGCTTCACGGCATGCCAGGCTTCATAAGGGGTCTTCCTGCTCACGCTGCTTATGAGAGAGCAAATCAGAATGAAGACAGTCATGGTTACAACCTCCCCCGAGAACTCACGTGGCACCTTTTGATCCTTGAGGATGCACCTCACCATTGCCATCACCGTCTGGTTCCAGCACTCAATGACACCATTTTGCTGGGGTGAATACGGTGTCGTGAGCTGTTGTACTCCTTGCGCGACACAGTGCTCGGTGAAGTCCACTGAAGTGAACTTCCCCCCATCGGTGCACAGGGTGTGCAGCTTGTGGCCAGTCTCGGTCTCAACTACGGCCTGGAACTTCTTAATTGCGCCGGTGGCCTTGTCCTTGCCGCGGAGGAGAATAAGCCACATGTAGCAACTTATATCATCGACACGCAAGAGGAAATAATGCTTGCCTCTGTGTGTCGCCGATGTGATGGGTCTGCACAAGTCACCATGCACTAGGTTGAGGTGGCCATTGTCATGATGCTTGGTCTCTAGAGGAAAAGGTACATGTCGTTATTTACCGACAAGGCACCCGTCACAAATTCGATCGATGTGATTCACGTGAGGAAGTCCACGCACCATTCCCGTGGCCGACATCTTCCAGGGCACATCAAAGTTAAGGTGCCCAAAGTAGACATGCCAGCACCACACCACGTCATCGACCTATAGGCTCAGGCAGACCAACTGTACCACACTCAAGGCGATCTTGTACAGCCAGTTTGGTGATCTTTTCACCTTGGTGATGAGGTTATGCTATCGATCATAGACGGGCAGAACACCATCTTCAATCAGCATGCTGTAGCCACCCTCATTGAGCTGGCCAATGCTGATGATGTTGCTCAGAAGGCGCAGAATGAAGTACACGTTGGTGAGGGCGTGGTGTCGGTTCCCTTTTCATGTCTTGTGATTTGATGCTCTGGTGTCGAGACACCAGGAGGTCTCCTCATGATCTTCGTTGAGGAAGACCAACCTAGCACGCTCCTCATTGACGAAGACCAACCTAGCACGCTCCTCATTGACGAAGACCTGCCCATCGATGTGTTCTGGCTTAGCGGGCGCCCAGGTGATGTTCTCTTCCACCGCCATTACTTGGGCCATTAGGAGAGGCGGCTCATCGTCAGTGTTCTGCACTAGATGTGCTTCCTCCCTTTTTCTTCTTGCAGCAATCGCGAGTCCAATGCTCTAATTTTCTGTAGTACCTGCACTCGTCCCTCTTGGGGTTGTCGGGCCCACCACGAGAATGGGTCACCTTCCCATTGCTAGAGGAATCTCATCCGTGCCCGCCACGTGGCCTACCATGGTGCGCAGAAGAGTTGACGCTGTTGGACATCGATCCATCCTGATCGCATGCCTACGCTCGTGCCCACCACTCCTCCTCCGTGAGGTGCAGACGGGTTCCCTTGTTGTCAACGCCACGGTTGGAGTAGCGCTACTCTACCACTTGAAGCCGACCTATCACCTCCTCAATCGAGAGGGCGTTGACATTGAGGAGTGTCTCTATGGAAATGGCCACTAGAGGTAGTAATCTGGGACCACCTGCAGGAGTTTCTTGACATCTCTTCCTCCTAGATGGGATCACCATCAAGAAATCGTCAATGGACTTACCGTCTTTGAAGGAGATACCACCAAACTTCTTGCACACTTGATGGGCATTGGATTCATGCACATGATTGACACCCATATGCATGGTCTTTATGGCCTCCCAAGCATCCTTAGCCGTGTGCTTAATGGCGAGAGTCGACAACACCTCGGCCGGCACGACAAGAAGAATTGCTGACAGCGCAAGGCGGTCATCACAGTAGTCCGCGTCACCGATTCCAATGGCCTCCCAAAGACCATGTGCCTGGAGGTTGACTCGCATGACCAATGCCCAGTCATTGTAGTTTGTTTGCATGAGTATGGGGTAGACAACAGAGCCTAAGGCCTTTTTGATGACGTGTTGGATGACGAGCACGTGGCCACCATCGTCACGGTGCCACAGTCCGTGCGGAGGAGACAAAGGCGAGCATAGGCGGCCTCATCGCGGAGGAGTCATCGACTGTTTTCTTGGCGGAGCCCACAATGAAGACATGTCTTCCAGATGATCACTGAATACTAGCTCTGATACCACTTGTCAGAGTGAACACACCCATAGTCGCACGACCACGAAGTCATTTACGACCACTCCTTGTCGCAGCAAGTCGATAGTCGGTTATGACTTACAACCACGAGTACTCACTACGACTGTGAGCACTTGTTTACGACTTACGACTTATGATCACGAGTACTCATTACGACTATGGGCACTCATTTGTGTCGAGTACTCAAACATTCGGGGATACGCATGTGACACTCAGGGAAATGCGAGGATTTTGTCCTACTTGACTTCTGTAGCTTTTTCTCAGCTCTATTAACAATTTTAAGTATAAAACGAGTACAGAACATGGCTAACATGGCACCCTATGTGCACGCCATGACCTACATGATCTGTGAAATACCACGAACCAGTCATGACACACAACTGCTAACTGAAAACTGACGAAAATGAAGCAACCGTTCCCATGTGAACGCAACAAACATCGAACGTCTGACGCGCATGACCAGAGGCCATGCCCAACTACTAAACTTACTACCGGCACCTTGATCAAACATCCTAACATTCTGATCACGGGTATCTGTGATAGTTCCCAACATCAAAGTTGTAGTCAACAACGATTCGAGAATACCTAAGTCACATGGAGGAATGGAGAAAATCAAAACAGTATTTGAGAATTGATAACGTGTGGTGAGAAATATACATGCAGTAGTAGCAAGTTTTGGTGCTTGTAAGCATATTCTGACACATAGGTCCAATTGACACTGGGCATTTCATCGATCACCTTGCATGCAATCAGTGCCCATAGTACAGTAGGAGAGAGACCTAAAGGGGAAGTCAAAAACATGCTTGTGGTTTCATCCTCATAGTATCTTGATTTGGCAACTAGCACGTAGTAGGAATTGCGTACTGCCTAAAATGAGCAATACGCATGCTCAATACAAGGGCTTTTCATGCCTGCGAACCGTTCGACGAAGACACACAAGATAGTGACTTCGTGCAAGCAAAGAGGCGGCATGCGCACAACTCGCTGTACCAAAACTGTCCTAAATGGGCGGTGGGCATTTCGTCAAATACCCTACGGGCGAGCCATGATGCCAAGGGGAGGAGCAGAGGCGAGTGAGATGAATCGACCTCTAAGGAGGCAGCGGTTTTGGAGGCAGCTTGTTGGCATGGAATGGGAGATGGGCGCGATGGCGGTGGTAGGGAGAATGATGAGGTGAAGGAGGTCGCCATGACGGCTGCGGGTGGAGAAGGTGGAAGGTGAGGCCTCCTATTGTTGTTGTTCGCATCTCTCTCTCTCTCTCTCTCACTTTGTCACTACATGTGGAGGGGGAGTGAGGTGAAGTGTGGGGAAGAGGCGACGACGTCAGTGTAGGAGGTCACTAGCAAAACCGAGTGGAGGAGGATTTCGAGGGGCCAGAGTGGTGATCATCGGTGTCACGGTCGGCATGGGCTGGCGAGGGCGGTCTTGGTCTTGTGGACGAGAGACCAGAAGATCTTGGGGACTGGAATGTGCAAAGGTTGGAGGAGCAAGCGGGGCATCAAAGAAGGAGGAGGTGGGGGAAGGCGACGGGTATGGGAGGGGAGGGGGCCGAGGTAGCGGAGGAGGCAAAGCATGGGGAAGAGGCAGCGACGTCAGTGTAGGGGGGGTGGGACAACGAAGGAGGAGGAAGAGGAGATGAGGGAAGGCGGAAGGGTTGGGAGGGGAAGAAAAAAATATATCAACCATCAACTCATTTTTTTAAGTAGTAGAGAAATGAGAAAAAATTTGAATCTCTAGAGGGAAGCAAAGGGAACAACATTGGGCCAATTGAAACAAGAAAGCCCACATTATTTGTTAATTCATGGCCCATATAGATGCCAAGCACAAGATCGTGAAGAATATTTTTTCCTTTGCTTTATTTGTATCCATCTTTATTTTCTCTTCATTTCACTCTGTTGTTAGGCGATGAATGTCATGGGGACGTCCCAACTTTTAGGCCTTAATAAAGTGACAATACAGATTAATCGATCCCATTTTTTAGGGAAAGACTAGCTCCTGGAATAGATTAATTATTTTTTACGAATGATTAGTGTCCAGACAATCCATGTGCCACATGTGACATCGGATCTTCGTCCAAAGTGAAACCAAATGTTTGGTCCAACTCCCTTTGAGGCACAACAACAATGTCATGCTCGACATGCTTGCTAAGAAGAAGTCACTACCGCAGAGAGGGAGCTTATTGCAATCAGTCTTAGAGGCGCGACCCCCTTTTGCAAAACCTCATCATCATCAGGCAGCTCCCATGGTGGTGCACCCCATGGGAGCCAAACCATCAGACAGTTGGACACAACATTTCCCATTGATGTTTGCAACAAATCTAACCAATAAATGCAACAAAATAATTCAACCCTATAAATTTTCACAGCACGAATACAACAATGAGTGGCTACACCATGCAACAAAATATCGCTCTAGCTGCAACAAAACTCATCGTAATAATTAAAGGATGTAACATCACTGCCACAAAATAAAAAAATATCCTACAACACTTGGATTGATCTCATGTAAAAAATTGAGTGAATGCTTGTAACAAATCCAGATAAAACCTACAACAAAATTGTACCTGTAGGAAGCATACACAGAGGCCAGCTCAATGGCTCTTGTTCGGCCCTCCGTTTGTCATTCCCTCCAATTTGCACGAATTCGACGCCCTGGCTTCCTCTAATCTTCACGAATCCGACACTCCTGGTTCCCCCAGCATGTCGCCTCGATGGAGAGAGAGCAGGGGAGGTAGAGGAATGGTTTATGATGAGATACTCTTGTGCAGCAACAAAAGGATAAGCTTTATGGTGTGTGTCTAGAAGGTGGGTAGGCTATGGACCATCTGAGCGAACAGTCGGGCGCAATATTTTCCTACAATATATGCAACAAATCTAACTATAGCTACAACAAAAGAATTTAACCCCGTAAAAAATTCATAGCACAATACAACAACGATTACTACATGCGCAACAAAATTTCCACTACGACCGCAACAAACCCATTGTAGCAATTAAAGGATGCAACAACATTGCAAAAATAAATCAAACGCACATGTTGCGAGGTTACAACATTTGATTAAACTCATGTAATAAATCAAGTGAATGCATGTAACAAATCTAGCAAACGCCTGTAACAAAAATCATATCCAGAGGAGGCACATGGAGCCTACCGGAGGAGGAAGGTATGTCGTTAATGGCCATGGCCAAGTTCGCTGAAGGAGACAACCGGTTAAAAGCTTCATCACCACATGCCCAAACCTAGTAGGGCCAATGCCAATATAGTGGATCGTCGTCACTAGCTCTCTGTTCATCATCCGCTGCTCCTCTACACGCATATAGCACCCTGGCTATCTCTGATCTGCACAGATCCAACCCTAAGGGCGTCACCTCAACTCCCCTCCGTTGAGAGAGGAGCAATCACACACAATAGCTAGTGAGGAGCGGAGCATTTTTATAGGTGACTAGAGGATTCTCCCCTACGGATCTTTTCCGCTGACTCTAGTATTTTCCGTTGACGTGGACTCTATGGCGTGCAAAGTTGCGTGGTTGTCTCACCAAACTCTATAAATTTACTAGTAACGTACCTGTGCGTTGCAACGAAACTCATTAAATGTATAGAGAATCGTGCTATAGAAGAGAGTTGCTTTAATTGGTTAGAAAGTGAAGAATGGTGAGAAGTCGATGAATAAAACGGTTGGAGGAGAATGGACTTACAACCACCAACTTGTTCTTTTATAATAGTAATGATAAGTTACTTTGCAGACTCTCTAAATGTGCATCCGTTTGTACCATACGTCACTTTTATCTGCTAGATAACAGAAGTCACTCAGGTGAATGCAAATTGTGCTTTCAAGTTGATACGTTGTGGTGCTTTCAAATATTCGTTCGTTCATTCATCAAACTTTTCCCACCAAACAGTGCTAATCGGTACTACATACAGTACTGCTTCCATTCTCTTTTTCTCGTCGTTTTAGAAATCGATACATATTTAACATTACATTGGTAAATATTGTTAATAATATAATAATATGAAAATACTTCCAATGAAAAATGTATTAATTTAATTTCTACGTGACAAATATAAATATTTGTATGTATTATTAATCAAAATTTGAACAAGTTTGACTACATGTGTTTAAAACGATATCTATTTAAAAACGAAGGGAGTGGTATTATAATTGCGAGTATACAATTACTAATAAGCTTTAGGGCATGTTTGGATCAAAGGAATTTCAAAGAATTTTTGAAGAAAATGGATTCCTATGGAATTCTCCCCTACATGGCTATTTGGATAGAAGGAAAACACAAATCCTTTCTCTTGGAAAGGAGAAAGCAAGAGACCGCATGAGGGAAGGACATAAGTATCAAGAACATTAGAAAATATATTTTTTTCTAGCTACAGATTCTCAGCCAGCATCATACACTGTACCATTCACATTTATTCAAACGTTGTAGCAGTTTGTTTTCTATTCTTGCGTTCCAAACGCCTTTTTGTCTATTTTTCTTGTGGTTTTCAATCCTCTGTTTTGTCATTGTGTTCCTATGACTTTTCTATGTTTTCCCCTATTACTCTGTTTTCCATTCCCACGTTCCAAGCAGGCCCTTAGCATTGACTCACTCCTCGCATGCAATTTGTTGGGTTGGGTCCTTGTTCAATCCAAGTAGGTAGAAATCCATGTCTTAGGCTCTGCTCTAAACAGCATCGGCTTCTGATTTCTAGTTTTCAGAAGCCAGAAATCACTTAGAACATGTCGGTTTCTTAATTTCATTTTTTTGTTTTTTAGCTTTTTCATTTTTCCTTTATCCTTTTGCACTATTTGTGGTGATATAATGTTTTTTTTTCAATTTTGCTTATTTTTCAATTTTTCAATTGAATAATTCAGTAAAAACTAACAGCTACTACAGTGCACTTTTAGTCAAAAACTAACAGTTATAGTCAGAAACCACGGCTTAAAAGCTGTTTGGAGCAGCCTCCTTAATTTTCCCAAACTTCAGCTATAACATATTCCCAGTTCAATATCCACAGAACTGAAACAGCATCTGTGCTTACCACTGAATTGCACTGTTGATACGCGGATCAATTATTTTGAGAAGAATAACACAAATTGATAATGTAAACAAAATAAGCATTTCCCCTATTTTTGACACTCCAGGTGTTGCCATGGAAGAAAGAATAATCGCCTCATTCTTTTCGGCTTTTTAGCTATTTTTATTTTAATTTATTTCAAAATTCACTATTTATTTAACTAATAACTCATAGCTCAAAAACGGACCAAAATTAGGTGAAACATTTGGCAGGGAACATTGCAGATAGCCCCACAAGTTCCATCCAGTTATAGTGGAGTGGAACTGCCCTTGCAAAGTTGCAATCTGGTCCAACCTAGACCCCAATCTAAGCTAGCCAAGATTCGAACCTAACATTAATAATTTGATTCCAAGAAAGCAACATCAATCCAACCATCACCATTTCACACACCCCAAATCACCACCCGAAAATTAAGATTGACCTTATTAACACTTAAGACACCATCGATTTTTCACCCTTTCACCCCCTCCAAATCCCCCATTTTTACACTGCAACCCTTTGACCGCACACTTGACTTCATCATTTAGGCGCGTAGCATGTCATGTCCACGTAAACGCTATCGGACTGGCCACGCTGTGCTTGCCGTCCGACCAGACGAGCCGTCCAAAGCCGGCGGTGCCCGACGGCTGCGATCTGGCTGTGAAGCTCACCGTATAGCTCTTCTTCTCGCCGACTGATGTGAATGCCCAGCTCAGTCGGCTGGACGGCCATGGTCACGCCAGTCACGGCGAGCGAGGTGGACACCTTGTACGTGCCCGCCGCGCCGACGTTGGTGAGCGTGCGGGTGTGCGTCACGGTGGTCGCACCGGAGTCCCCGGCCTCACCGTTCACCGTGGAGTAGGCCACGGAGAAGGACGGGTAGTTGAGGTTGGCCACGGAGTATGTCTTGTTCTCGGCGCACGCGTTGCTCTTGCTTCGCGCCACGGTGGCGATCATAGTGGGTGTGTACTTGAGCGCACAGAGGAAGTCCACGTAGTCGCTAGTGCCGAGGTCGTACACAAGACCCGGGTCCACCGCTCGGGTGGGGTCCACGTGGCCAGCGCCGTAGTCGAACGGCGTGGCGGCCGCGCCGGTAGCCGCATCCTGGAGGGACCCAGCTCCGCCGGTGTACGTGGAGTAGGCGGTGGTCATGAGCGCCGAACGCACGACGGCGGGGCTCCACTCCGGGTGCGTGCTCCTGAGCAGCGCGGCCAGACCGCTCACATGCGGGCACGACATGGACGTTCCCGAGATAATGTTGAAGTTGACGCGCCGCGTGTCGGCGGCCAGCCCCGTGGGCCCCGCCTTGCCGGTCCACGCCGCAAGGATGTTGATCCCCGGCGCGATGACGTCCGGCTTGAGGACCTCCGGCGTAACCATGTTCGGTCCACGCGACGAGAACGCGGCCACCACCGGCGACGGGCGAACGTCCACCTGCGTCCCGGCGACCACGATCGTAGCCGTGGGGTTGGGGTCGGATGCTAGGTAGGACTTTATCTCGGTGCCTTCTTTCCAACCCACGCCGGCCGCAGGGAGGAGGTGGGCGTCGGCGACGAGCTCCTGTCCGTTGGCGGCGGTATTGGAGAGCACCATGCCCGCGCCGCCGGCGTCGCGCACGACGAAGCCCTTCTGTACGCGCGCGCTGACGCCGCGGTCGCAGACGACGATCTTGCCAGCCACCTTCTCCGGCGAGAGGGTCCCGGGCATGCAGAGGTTGCCGCTGGTGGAGTTGGAGGCGTTGGCCGCGTAGATGATGGGGAGCAGCGTGGTAGGGAGGGCCTTCCCGGCGTAGAGGGAGGCGCCCGTATAGTTCTTGCCGTTGCCGAGCACGACGTATGCCGGGAAGTCGCGGTCGAGGGTGCCGGCCCCCACGGTGGTGATCCACGGTGCCACGTTGGAGAGCGTGGAGCTCCCGGGCCCGGCGTTGCCGGCCGAGCAAGACACCAGTACGTTCTGCTCCATCGCGGCGAACGCGCCGATGGAGACGCTGTCGCGCGCGTAGTCGGCGGCGCCGCCCCCAAGCGAGAGCGAGAGCACGCCGCAGCCGTCAGCGACGGCGGCGTCCATCCCAGCGAGGATGTCTGAGCTGAAGCAACCGCCGAGCCAGCACACCTTGTAGACGGCCACGCGCGCCTTGGGCGCCATGCCGCGCGCCGTGCCGGACGCGAATCCGGACAGACTCGCGTCGGCGACGGCGGCGCCGGCGGCCGTAGAAGACGTGTGTGTGCCGTGCCCGTCGTCGTCGCGCGGGGAGCGCGACTCCCTGGATGTGTCCATGGGCCCCATGGCCGCCTCGTATCCCCGGTTGAAGAACCGCGCGCCGACGAGCTTCCGGTTGCAGGCGGAGGAGTTGAACTCGGTGCCAGCCATGCACTCGCCCTTCCACCACGACGGCACCTCGGCGAGGCCCGCGTCGTCGTAGCTCTTGCTCTCGGGCCAGACGCCGGTGTCGAGCACCCCGACGACGACGTCGCCCGAGCTGCCGGACTGCGGGAACAGGCCCTCGCTCCCAGCGAGCCCTAGGAACTCGGGCGTCCGCGTGGTGTGCAGCTCATACCGCGTCTCGGGGTTCACGGCGAGGACGCCCACCATGCACGCCATGTCGCTGGCCTCCTGCTCCGTGAGCCGCGCGGAGAAGCCGTGCAGGACCGTGTCGTACGCGTACAGCATCTTGGCGGCGCCCCGCGGACACCGAGCGCAGCGACGTACCGTACCACTCGCCGTGGTCGGCGTACTCCGCAGGCATCGCCGACTTGGCCACGTGCACTATGTATGTCTCCCTCCGCTCGGCCGCCGCCGCGGCCACCGCGAGCACCGCCACCACGACCAGCCTCATCAGCATCGTGTTATATATGTATCGATTGTGTGTAATATATGTTCTGGTGAAGCTTAGCTAGCTACTACAAGGACGTGTACATATATACACACACTAGCTATGACTATGAGCGTACGGAGCAAGAGGTGAGTGGAAGAGTGTGAGCGAAAGATGGACGGTTGGTGCGTGCATAGCGCGCATAAGCCCAAAAATGATTACCGACCTGTGGATATAGATCTAGAGTGGATTATTGTTTTTCACTGTATACGGGTTTGGGTGGTCCTCATTCATATGTTTTTTGTCAAACATGGTATCAATATTTAGCAACCGACTTTAATTTAGTTTTCTTTTTATATGAGATTTGTCTCTTTCACTCTGTATATGTACCCTATTAGTCCATAGAAGTAGAAAGAGTTTTATTGTAAACATCTTTTTATTATAGTTATGCGCTCCTGATTTTTTCTTGCAAATGTTTTCATATTAAATTTATGTCTCATGTTCTATTTATTTTTGTGGTGCGTTTTATAACATCTGCTATGCCTGACGTGACAATGCAACCAACCTTGCGGACCTCACAGCTAGGCTGATGATATCAAATCCGACAACGAGAAGAAAAAGCAAAATAGAGAGGGAATACAACCAGCAACAATCAACATGGAATCGATCGGAATCAAAAAAGTTTTTGACAAGACGACCAGCTTGTAGACTTGTACGTCACATCTCGCATTCCTAAACTAGGACCGTTTCTTTCACTCTGGTATTAGAGTACACTGATGACTAGTAAACTAAGCATACATATAATGGAACAGTCTGAGAGAAGCTAGCTTTAGTAAAACCGAAATTGACCAGCGAAATGTAATGTAATGTAATGCAATCGGTCTGTCCATGTAACGCCCCCAATTTTTAGAAATAGGGACGTCTTACCAACCGCAACAGCTCAGGAGTTCTGTTACGGTTTAACAGTGTATCAAGTCTGCTCACGAACAATTAAAAGAGGTTAATTTCATTGAAATAAGACCTAATGTTCAACTTTAGTAACAATACGGGCGTCCGAGCCCAAAACTTAACTTACATACAAAAGAGCCGAAGAAAACTCCACAAGAACACTTGAGTGCAGACGTAACCCTAACACGAACACTCGCAGCATCTTCTTTTCTTCTGGTATCTGTGGGGGGAAAAATTTTGCAAGCCTGAGTACTCCAACCCCGTACTCAACAAATCACATGTGGAGAATAATATATAACTATATGTCAGGATTCTCAAGGGAAGGGAGTATAGTGTTTTATTAAGAGGTGGATGCAATTTTATTTGCAAACAAATAATCTTTTAAAACAATTGCTCCTTAAGATCAGGGGTTTTCTGTTATCAGATAAAATCTCATCTTTACTCAATTTAACAATATCAGAAACACTACTTATGCATCGTTATTGGAATCATCCAATTAACACAGCTTCATTAACCGGAAGTACGGCGTATTCGAATACCTTTTATTTCACTCTGCAGAGCTGCCCTACTTTACCCACAAGATTTCTTAATTCCACGTCTGACATTAAGAAAACAAGGCTTTTCGCTGCTCAATTCTTTATATAGCCTCTACCTAGTAGGCCTCCCAATAAGCTCAGGCAACTCCTGGCTACCTTAGCCTACTATTGTGCGGCTCATATATCACATGATCGAAGTTCAGATCGATCGGTCAGATTGTTCGGTTAAAATAACCAACTTCCATACGGCCCTGCTCAGCCCCTTCCGTATGGACTCGCACGGTGCCTCCAAACTGTGTCTATAGAGGTTCAATCGAATTTGAGCAGCTACTAGACCAGGGTTGATGTATCAACACTTGTGGTTGGGCGATCACTGTGTCTTTTACTTAGCACAAGGTTCTTGTCCTTATAGTTTTCCGAGGTCCGCAACCTCCACTTTATGGTAAAGTGGTGGGTGAAAACCGCCACACGGTCCCCCACAACACCTTTACCCTAACTGTGCACACCGGCACCTCCGCTCTAGGGCACGCTCACCCTAGATCGGGTTTTTCCAAATCTACTAGCCCACGGCTCAAACCTTAATAGTGTACCTGTTGAAGGGTAAAGCGATGGGCGAAATCCGCCGCACGGTTTCGCGCAACACCTTTACCCCATCCTACATATCAGCATTACCGACCTAGGGTACGACGTCCCATACCACCCTACCCTAAGTCCGGGGTTTTCCAAACCTACTGGCCAACGGCCAAAGTTACTTAGTAGAGTGTAATGTTGAATGAGATGATGGTACATACATCTATACAATACTTCAATAATTATTAAGGTTGTCAAGGTGAATATGACCATCAAAGTAAACAGGGCTTTTATCAGTGGTAGGACTTATCTTAATATATAGCATGTCATTCTAAGCATTTTAGTTTACGTAAACTACCATTTCGTAACTATCAATAATGAAAATACATAAGTAAATAATGTAAATTTCATGGGATTCAATATGATCAAAACACATGTGACTTGCCTTCTTTTTGTTTGCCTTGATCTTCTTGACCAGCTTCAAACTTCATCTGCTTTTGCTGTCCTTCGATTGACCAATTCGCCTGGTCCGATCACTAGCGTAGAAAACAAAGCCAAATAGGTCCCTGCTTTGCGAGATGCAAGCTGGGAACAAAATGCAATTAAAAATAAGAAAGCATAAAAAAACGGGTTGGGTTGGGAGGTCGAGGTTCAACGATGCTTGGGTGGGTTAACATGGCTACAATTGAATTAGATTGGTTGGGGCTATTAAAGATGTATATGTGTTGGATAGATTTTGAGAATAAAAGATAGACAGTTAGAATTGGATGGATTTGGATTTTACTGAGATTTACTTTGGCGAGACAGAGGAATTTGAATTTATTTGGAAATAAATATGGTGGAAGGGTAAATTTGAATAAGACTTGAATTTGGTGAAAAGGTGACATTTGAATTTATAAAATTTGAATTTGAAGGAATTGAGATCAAATTTGAATTCAGGGTATTAAATTGGTTAAAATGATGTATTTTGGTATTTTTAGATTTTTCTGGATTTTTTCTATTATTTTTCTGAATTTTTTTCTGGATTTTCAAAAATCAATGAACAGTGCACTACAGGGTTGGGCCGGCCCGATGGAAACAGTGCAGCCCATGCGGGTTTTTTAAACCCGAACGACGGAATGGGCCGGCCATTCGGCCCAACAGCGCGTGGCCAAGAGGGCCCAGGCGCGTTCGCGTGCGTCCGCCCGATGGGCGACGGGTAGTTGGCGCGGACGGCTTGGATGCATGGTGAGTGAGCAGCCCGGATGGACAAGTGGCAACGGCACGGAGGATCCAGATGCGACCACGTCGCTCCGTCCCTGTTCATCTTCTACCTCCGGCCGTCTCTCTCCGGTGGAAACAGAGGAGCGGCGGTCCACGAAGAGCGGTGTCGGCGAGGGTTCTCCGGAGGAATGGGTGGCGACAAGAGGGGCGGTTTAGGCTTAGGAACCCATTTTAGGGCATTGGGAGGCGGGAGGAAGCACGGTGGTAGCTAGCGGCAGATGGGAAGGCGGCGGCGCCATGAAATCTCGATGGTTCTCCGGTCGATTGGGAAGTGGTCTCACCATCTAAGGGATGCTAGGGTTTCAATGGAAGCGTCAGTTTAAGCTAAGAGGAGCTCAAGATGGCTGGCCACGGTGAGGTCCCTTACGCCGGCAAGGGCTCACACCACCCAGACTCTTGAGCTACGCTCGGGCTAAGACGAGCTCAGTGGTGATATCAATAGGCTTTGGGGATGCTAAGGGCGAAGACAATTGAATTTTTATTGCGAAATGAAGGAGATTGCAGAGAAGGCTTACCGAGCTCAGGAGAAGCGATCAGCGGCGACCCGGTGAGCTTGAGCTCAAATTGGCCGTTCGGTGGGGTTTACGGGGGTGCCAGGAAGCTTGAAGCAGTGGAGTTTGGGCTTTGAAGGCGACGAAAGTCGGTAACCATAGGGAGGTGGTTCGGGTGTGCGCTTCTAGGGCAGGGAGAGGGGAATGGGGCGGTCTCTGCTGCTACTCAGTGGATAGAGGAGAATGTGGCACTGCTACTCTGCCAAAAGGTACGGCTTTTTTGACTTGGTCGCTTGAGCGAGAAATATCGAGAGAGGGGAGGAGCTGCGGCGAGAGATAGCAGGCGCAAAGGCGGTTGCGCGCGGAGCGAGGGAGCAGAGGTGAGGCTGACTAGTGGGACCAGCTGAACAGAGGTGATGCGGAGTGAGGGAGGTGGCGTCAAAATATCTCCCGTGGGGTGGCGACGCATGTGGCGGCTGAAGCGTAGAGGGGGTGGGGAGGCGGCTGCGTTCAGGAGTGCCAGCGAAGAGGTAGAAACGAAAATGACCAAAAGGGAAAGCGTATTTCACGGGAAACTTGCCAAATCGGGAAAGAAATTTGAATTCAAAAGAAATTCCAGAAAATTTAAAAATTTTGAATTTTTCGGGGTGTTTCAGTCCATCTAATTAAGCTGGTTTTGTACGACTGTACCACTCACACACAGGGAATAGATAGCAGAGGCCCCAGCACGAACGAAAAAGTAGTGACATGAGGGCATGTGCAGTGTAGTGCGTAGAGGAGCTAGAAGGATTTTGGCACCTGACGTTCGGATCAAGCCATAGGAATGGGGGACTAACAAATAAATTTTTAGATCCGAAAAAAGTAGAGCATGGGAGAGGCTAACAAATAATTTTCTAAACTAACAAATAATTTTTTAGATCCGGAGAAAGTAGAAGATGGGAGAGGCTAACAAATAATTTTCTAGATCCGAGGAAAGTAGATGAAAGTATAGGAGTAAAAGATTATATCCATATCACACAACGAGAAGTATGTGTGGACATGAGAGAGAGTAGATGGTGAAGGCACAGAGGAAGGTTGGACGGGTGGTGGTGGCAGCAGGGTTCCTAATTTGGGCAAAATTTTGTTTATTTCGTTCCTTTCGTTGCTCTCTGAAATAAAAACACTTTGATCAAATTTATCCTTATTTGAATTTTGTCCAAACTTTGTCTAGATTTTGGTTAAATTTTATAAAAATTAAAATAACATTTGAACATTTAATCAAATTTTGCATTGAAACACGAAATTTCGCTCCTCTCATCCCTTTCGGTGCTCTCCGATTTTTTTTTTGTGCAAAACGAAACTATTTTCCCTGGTGGTGGGACGAAACGAAAGAGGTCACATGGATTTGTTCTCTTCCCTAACTTTGGGACTTTCCGATCGAGCTAGCTGTTGCTTGCTTTTCGCGAGGCTTTCAGAGTACGTGTGTTTGTGCTGTTCTCAGAGGAGATTCTCCCTCTCTCCCCAGGGATCAAATTATCCTGATTGAGCTGTCGGGAAAAGCTTAGCTGCAAGCCAGGATAAGGATTGATATCGTTATGGATTTTGTGTCCGCCGTCCCTGCGCGCCTGTGTGGACTCAGGAGTGTGCACAACATGTGGTGTAGCATAGAGGTAGGGGTGCAAACGGGTCGGGTTAATTCCGACCGATCCGGCATCGAATCCGATGATACCGAATCCGGAGAAAAAAATATGGGTTAGGATATGGTAACAACAATATCCGTCCGAATCCGATATGTCTTCAAATTTGATTTCAGGTTAATGCTACTATTTGACGTTTCATTTTCTTTTGCAATAGTAAAATAAAATCTTCCACATCAGCTATTAAGTAGTAACATCAAGTTCTTGACAGTACGTCCTCCTACTCCATTTGTTGTACTGCATGCATTCCTTACAAACGGGTTAATCCCGACCGATCCGGCACCGAATCCGATTGGTACCGAATCCGATTGGTATCGAATCCGGAGAAAAAATATGGATTAGGATATGGTAACAACAATATCCGTCCAAATCCGACCCGTTTGCACTCCTACATAGAGGCATATCTCTCGCACGCGCGACTTGCTCTCAGCGATGGAGAATCCAGCATCCCGTGGCAGCAGGATTGATGTTTACAGCTACCTTTCTGTTACAATGCATGCCAGAATGTATGAGCTTGTGATTCGAGCAGTGTCTGATAACGATTTAGGCTCCGTTCGTTTCGGCTTGGACTTCTGACTTATTTTTACTATTCAATAATTTCATTATTTTCTGGTTTTTTGGCTTTTTTGAGCTTTTTTGACGGTTCTATTTTTTTCCGTATTCGTTTGTACTGTTCGTAACGGGCTAACCTGTTTTTCTATTTTTAATTTTTTTAAATTTAATTACACCAATAAGCCACCGTCATCTACAGTGTTTTGTCAGCCAACTGCAGTGATTTTCAGCCAAAAGCCACTAAAAATAAGCTCTTTTGGGAATTATCATTCTTCTTTTGATCATGCATGAGGTAGATTGTATGAACAGGGTCGAAGATGGTCCACACATTCCCTTGCCAATCAGTGATTGAGTTAAAGGTGCGAGTTTTGGCTTTCTGATAGCCTACTTTTAGGGCCATTTCCTACTGGGTACGCCCTAGCTACCACTTATTCGTTCACCGCTGAACCGCTGCTTAACAGTTGTGTATAGCGCGCATAAGCCCAAAAATAATTACCGACCTGCAGAGTTCGTAAGGTTGGATTTGTTTGAGTGGAATTTCCACCGTTATATCCGAGACTTGAACTCGTGACGGCCCCAGTACGAGTCTCAGAAGAAAGAATAACTTGAGCGTGAGCGATCTTATAAAACTGTAGACAAAGGTTAGCTTATTAGACTACTCAATCGGCCTTTTCAATCTGCATATAAACAAGCAAATCCATTAAGATTATATAATCTACTTTTGAATTTGATCCGAAATCGCACCGTGTCCATGTAGCACACTGCATAATCGTGTCATGTCAGACGTGGTATGACTAATGCTAAAGCCATATGTAGATTATATAAGATGTGGTATCAACCTGCAGCAATTGACTAATTCGGTTTGCTCTTTATGGAGGACTTGTCTTTCTCACTCTATGGTGGTGATCGGTTCGGCTGAAAAGCTCATGGCTTATGGCTGAAAACATCATATTGATGAAAAAAGCATCATGAATGACGGAGGCTTATTTAGCATAATTAAATTTAAAAAATTTAAAAATATAAAAAATATGCTAGCCCATTACGTATAATACAAACAAATACGGGAAAAAAACCGATAAAAAAGCTCAATAAAAAGCCAAAAGTTCAGAAAAAGACGAAACTTATGAATAGTGAAAAATAAGCCAGAAGCCGAAGCCAAAAAAGCTCAATATATGTACCTCAGTAGTCTATAAAAATAGAAAGAATTTTATTGTAAATATCATTTTATTAGAATGATTTGCCTTCGTATATTGGTGATTTCTTTTTGCAAAAGTTTTTATATTAAGTTTATGTCTTATATTCCTCGATTTTTTTTTATCGTGCGTCTTGTAACATCTGCTATGCCTGACGTGACAATGCAACCAACCTTGTGGACCTCACAGCTAGGCTGATGATATCAAATCCGATAACGAGAAGGAAACGCGAAATAGAGAGAGAATGCAACCAGCAACAATCAACATGGAATCGATCGGAATTAGAAAAGTTTTTGACAAGATGGCCAGCTTGTAGCCTTGTACGTCACATGTCGCATTCCTAAACTAGCACCGTTTCTTTTCACTCTGGTATTAGAGTACACTGATGACGAGTACATTAAGCATACATTATGGGCGCGATCAACATAGCTGCGCTACAGTGCTGCAGGCTTATTTGGCACTATTCATAAGTTTCATCTTTTTCTGAATTTTTGACTTTTTGTTGAGCTTTTTTGCCGGTTCTTTTTTTCCCATATTTGTTTGTATTATACGTAATGGGCTAACATATTTTTTTATATTTTTAAATTTTTTTAAATTTAATTATGCTAAATAAGACTACATCGATTCTGATCTTTTGATCAATTCTGATGTTTTCAGCCATACGCTATGAGCTTTTCAGCTGAACCGATCACCCCCATATAATGGAAGTCTGACAGAAGCTAGCTTTAGTAAAACCGAAATTGACCAGCGAGATGTAATGTAATGCAATGCAATCGTTCTGTCCATCTAATTAAGCTGGTTTTGTACGACTGTACCACGGACGCACAGGGAGGTGATAGCAGAGGCCCCAGCACGAACGAAAAGTAGTGACATGAGGGCATGTGCACTCTACTCCGAGGCTATCCCTTCCAAAGCCACTCTCTCCAGATCTCGCCACTCCGCCTCTGCTCCACTGGTGAACAAATGGCAGCGACTCCGACGTGGAGAGGAGCACCAAGTGATGACTGGGGCGTAGGGGGATAGTCGGCACCGGAAAAATCAGCATGTGTAGTGATAGTTGTAGTGAGAAGGAGGAGAGGTGCAGGATGACACATGAGAGAGAGGTACAGATGTTTTTTAATTTAATTGGTAGTGGCCTAGTGATCACATATCCGAGGGAAAAGTAGATGCTAAACATTGAAGGAAAAAAAAAAGCAGAGTTAGCCTATGTGCAATGTGCCATTGAGGTGGCAATCTTAACTCCTATAACATTGGGCATGGGCTGAGCGCAACTTATATGGCGGAATCGGTTCCCTGCCAGGACACTCGGGCTTCTAGTAAAATGTGGTTCTGGAATCTGTGTCACGGGTTTATGCGTGTACAGTGCTTATGTGGTGAGGGATAAGATACATGGAGTTCGTTGATTTTTGTTCTTGGTTGTTGCGGGGCAAAAATATCAGGAAAACTTTAGTTGCTTCTATGATATTAGAAGTTACTATTGCGTCAGGATTTTCTCTAAACTAGGCCCGTAAGTAAGTGGCAACTAGAGAGGAGATATCTCTAGTACTCTCATTAGGACTCCTCTTGGCTTTGACAATCTAAAGCATTACATATACCATTCCAGAGAAATCCATCTAAGGCCATGTTTGATGGATCTATAGCTTTTGGTCAAAAAGCCATTTTGTGGTTTTCTGGCTAAAAAGCAGCTGTAGTTTTTTTCTAAGAAATCGACTGGCAATTAGTCTTTTTGTTAAATTGGTTATCTGCTTCAACTGTGGATGAAGGTTGAAATGTCTAAAATACATTTAAGGGTTCTGAACGCATGTGTTGTGTCCTGATTCAGCATAAAAATGATGATTTTTTTGCAGAAATATTGATGAAACGGCAAAAATTTACTAAGTTATGAACCAAAATAGTGTACATAGTCCGCTGGAATGGTATTTTCTTAGGTCAATTTGGTGGCACGAACAAAGGGTTGACAACATTTTGCACATAGAAAGATAAAAACTTTGGAGTGGTGTGCTTAATCCATCCTTGTTAGCCTAACGAAAACATCTCAAAGCATCTTAAGCAAGTGCTTCGGTGCTCTTCCTCTAAAAATTTGCACACATCTCAAAGCATCTTAAGCAAGTAAAGCCTAGGGGTAAATTTGTAACTTAATATGGCTGGCAATAGCCCATGTCCAGACCTGCAACTCCTCTCGTTCCCACGGCCACAACTCCACCACCGATCCTTGTTCGACACCGCGTAACCCACCTGCCCAGTGGCGCTGCGACAGCCTCCCCCTCCCGTCGCCGCCGTGTCGCCTCACATCGCCCGCACTAGAGCCGCCATCTGCGTCCAGCGCTCCGCCTTGCATTTCCGCTTCCTCCTCTGACCGACCGTCTGCCTCCCGTCGCTGGAATATCCCTCTCCCGTCACTGCCGCGTTGACTCACATCGCCCGCACCAGAGCCGCCATCCGCGTCCAGCGCTCCACCTCCCATTGCTGCTTCCTCCTCTGTCCGACCTTCCGCATGGCCTCTGCGGAAGCATGCTCATATTTTGTCCGGAAGTATTCAATGAAACCTTGCCTGCGAAATGTGAATTTCCATGGGTCATTTGGTGTGAAATGTGAATAAAGTCCATGGGTCATTTGGTGTTTGTCCTTTATTTGCATTACTTTTTGATTGCTGCTCCTTTGATTCGGTAATCAGTATGCAGATGTTTCATATAGTAAAATCCTCTTCATGTTCTCCCCTCGTACAGGACTATAGTGTATTTACCCAACCTGCTGTTTTCACTTCTACTTGTATGAGCTTTATTTGTTTTCCCATATTCTGATAATCTGACCAGCACATATATTTCGTTTTTCCTTTTAAAAATTGAGAGGAATATGCTGACATCAAAAGGTATCTACTGCTATATTTTACACCTTTTTGTTGGTTATGCGAGGGCATTTCGGTAATTTTTCAATTAAAAAAGGAAACAAAAAGAAATGCGGGTTGGGCCCACCTGTCAGTGAGCCCAGTGAAGAGATAAGGGGAGTAGACGCTCCTCCCCGAGCCCGTGCGTGTGCGCAAGCCGTACGGCTGTTTCGTCTTCGTCCAGATTCGGCAATTTTGGCGGCACGTGGGGGGAGCGGCAAATGGGTGGCGCGACGGAGGCGTGGGCTGGCCCGAGTTCCTCGGAGTCGGTCGCTCGTGTCACCTCTCCGCAACCTCCCACCTCCTCTTCTTAAGGCCGAGTTCTTCCACTGTGCGGTACAGCTCTCTTCCGATCCCGATTTGCTCCTCTTTGGTCTTCTTCCTCTCTGATCTTCGGATGTGCAGTCTTTGGTGCTCTCGCGCGTCACCGATTGGAGCTTTTGCTTTTGATTTTCCGTGTGAACCCTAGAGATTTGGTGGGGTTTGAGGGGAAATAAGAAGGTGGAAGTTGAGTTGAGGGAGGAGAAGGCAGTGGCAATCCTCATTGTGTTTGAGTGCATCCGACCGGTGTATTCTTTGTGGTCTTGTGCGGCATCACCACGACCCTCGTCTCGGCGTTGGCAACCCGAGGTTGGAGTGGGCATTGTATCATCCATCTACCTCACTCCTCTCTGTGATCAACACAGGGGTGCTAGGTTTTTGGGTCAGCGCCGAGAGCATGCCTTGCCCCTTTAGATTTCTTCACGGTGATTTTGAGTATCACCACTGCTGTGAGTATTCTGGTTGTTAGTTCTTTGCATTTTAGTGATATACTTCATATATCAGTGAGTCTCTTTAGATGGTAATTTGTAAAGATCGGTTCTCTGGGATATTTGCTCTGTGATGAAGTGACACAAAACTGAGATTATATATGAATGTGATGGTAGATTAATCTTGAGCTAAATCTGCTATTTTCCTTTCATTGATGTCATTGATCCTGCTGTACATGCTTTGTTGATCTCTGTGTGAGGTCTGAATGGTAGTTTGCTTTGGTCTTTACTGACCTCTGCCGAACTCTTTTGTCCTGACGAATCAATAGAATTTTCCTTGTGTAAATGAAAGATTGATTTGTTGAGGACATTTCTGGACTGTCCAGCAAGCTGATTTCATGATCTGTTAATATCTAACAATAGCAAGGTTCAAGATTTAATATATAACTGTTATATATAATCAAAATTAAATTTTGTCATGATGGAGATGGCCAAGATTAACTCTTGTGCAACTAGTCTTCTGAGAGCAACTAACAAAATTCAATTATTTGAACATATGCTAAATCTGGTCATATATGTTAGGTTCTTAATGAGATTAGCATTTAAATACACATGTATACTTGATGCCATGCTAGTTTTGAACTCCTATATGACAATTTTGTTGAGCATATGTTTATTTTTCAATGACTTAAATGATTCATATGTTAATATGCTGGTTAAGTCATTTCTATGTCATATTTATCTTGTCTGGATATTTATAGTTATTGCTGAAATTAATTAAGAATTATACTTATACCACATATTTTACAACACTTTTTAGTTTCCTAACAACAATGAACTTGGAGGAAAATGTTTCTGGACTAAAAAAGGTGCATCGTTAGATCTTCTTGTCTCCTTGAGATCTCAATATTCATAATAATTGCTGTTTTCTTGCACCATTTCTTGTCGCATAAACATCTAAAAAACTTTTTGGTGCATGCAGGAATTTTCAACCATGAAGCCAGAGCTTAGGTCCGAATCAACCATTAGCCTGATGATGGAAGCATACTGATTTCACAGATGCCATTTATTTACCTGCTTCACAGAATTTGAAAGTCAACTCCAGATAGTTGTATATTTACTGGTGTTGATATTCGAGGTGCCAATGAAGTCTCCATATTGGCCACAGTGAGGAAGTTTTTGCATGGGCTTTGTTGCGCAATTTTGTAAGAGTTACATCAGCTAGCCACTGATATTCAACAGTTCATCGCCTACCGAACTGCAAAGCGAATTTGGGAATTGGAATCATGTGCGCCTCACATGCTGGAGTCAATTCATTGTATAACCTGTAGATTGTCGCCTCACAGGCACTGCATGATGAATGAATGTAAGCTCATTTGATACAAAGGAATAGAAATGTTTGCTTAATTCCGGAAGGCTGACGCTGCCTCACCGCGCCGAACTGCCCGCGGCCTGCGTTCTCGCCTCGTGCCTCCCTGTCCCTGGACGGCTCGACTGGCTGCGCCTTCGGCCCCTCGCCGTGCGCTCCGCACCGTGAGGCTCCTTCCCTGGCTGTGCATCCGCGTGACCTTGCCGCCATGGTCACTGTTGTTGGAGCAGAGCTTGTGGATGGGGAGAGATTAGGGAGCAGAGCTTGCGGATGGGGAGAGACAGAGCTTGCGGATGAGGAGCAGAGCTCGGATGGGGAGAGATTAGAGAGTAACAGACGGATGGGCTTCGGATGGGGAGGGAAGTAGCGGGGAACGGGGAACAGTTTGTAAAACTGTAGTGGATGGATCCTTTGACCAAGTATAGCAATCCGTTCCATGTAAAGCTTCTACTTCCAAAAAAAATGCCACGTTTATTTCTTACAATTTCATCATTTTTAATTATTATTCTTCATTGACAAATAAAAGTCCTTGTTAAATGCTTTGTTTCAATTCAATTCTAGTGGTTACTAATACTGATAATTTTGCAATGTGTGTTTTTTAAATATAAATTTATATAGTGCATTAACCCATCTTGTTTTTTCCAAACCAGAAACTTGTATGGATTTTGCTTGTTCAACAGAAACTCTTTGTGAATTCATAAATAATTTGAGCGATGCCCAAATTGATGTTGTTAAAACTCTATGATTCCAGTGTATACTGAAAATGAAAAAAAATCAACTACATCCATCATTGTTAAAATATATTATTAGTGAGTACAATGTAGTAGATGGAACTTTCAGAATTGGAGGTAAGTGTTTAGGAATAAACACCTAGGACATCTACTGCATATTAGGTCTCCCTTTTACTGGAACTATTGTGAAAAGTATTAAACCATTACCCACTAATAACGCATTAGTCGAGAGATATACACAAAACAAGAGTAAGAAGATAGTCATTAAAGATCTAGTGAAAGAAATCTGAAACGGTAAGGATGTAGATGAACATTTTTATTAGGATGTTTATGTTAACATTGATGGGAACAGTATTAGCACCTATTTCCCGCGATGAAGTGTTAACGTCGTATTTGAGTCTATTGCAAAACATAGAAGACATAAAAGGCATTAATTGGAACAAGTTCACATGGAGGTTTCTGATGGACAACATCAAAAGTGTGGCCAGTGGACGTGGAGTGAGCATATATGGCCATAAGAAATGGCCAAATGGCAATTTAATGCTTTTGCAAGTGAGTCCCAGTTTACTCAACTGGAATTTTCTTAAAGGGCAACATCATCAAATTATTTTATGTCCTGTACATTTTGTGTAGCTATGGTATTGGGAGCACATCCATACCATAGATTCAGATTTTATTTATAGCGCTCTGATTTTTCCCTCGATGGCGCGATGGGACAAAGAATTAGCTTCTAGGACAGACGAGCATGATATGTCAAAAGGATACGGTGTTGGCAAGGTATTGGATTGACTAGCATGTTTTCTTGATACTAATTTTCATGGCTTACAAAATTTTCAGGTCATAATGGATATCAACTGCGATGATCATGAAGACAAAAACCAATAATCCTTATCGAGAGGAGTACAGGTATTATCTTTCATTCGCAATATTTTTTAAGTTCTTGTTCACAAAGCTCAAATGTATCTTGTGTAGAAGCAGCACTCTAGACACCTTCGTGAAATTTTAAGAGTGGTGTGAGCAATTGATGCCAAGTTAGGTTGACAACTATGTGATTAGAATATCTGCCTTAGAGAGGACAGTCAATCTACTTGGTACAAACGTTGACGTAAACTCTTTGTGAACTCATAACTATATTTGTACACATTTGTACTCATTCTAAACTTTATCTATTTCACACTCAGGATGTTGTCAAGAATAACTGCTTCATAGTTCACCCTCGTCTGCAAACAAGGAAAGTGCATACAGCGTAAGTCCTGTTGAAAAGAATGGTAGTATTGATGCATATGAGTCCACTGCTTTGGGCAAGACAAAAGCAGAGTGAAAATGGCGACGCAGGAAGAGGAACTCCAAAGAACCATAAATACATTGATCTAACAGAGGACATTGATCTAACACATTCATCATCTACGGATGATGTAGTTGATGTTACCATAGCACACAGAGTCAAAGATGAAGTTAGGGTTAGGAAAGCAAATCCTAAGCTAAGATCACCGATGATGTTCCTCACTAAGACACGTACAAGGATCAGGACGGCAATTTACACCCAAGAGAATGATGGTAACACTTTTTTTTTTATTATTATGAATGTTCTTAATATAATTCTTTGAAATTTTTCAAAAGGATTTTTATGAATAATTAATAATATCAAATTTGAATTCCAGGAGTGGACGCTCAAGAATTTGTTTCTATTGAGTACGTGAAGCAGTATTCGCATTTGAGTCCTAATACCATCCTAGTTGACTTGAAGAATGGTGATGATTTTAGGGCAAAGGATTTAAAATGCCGGACAATCCCTGTAACACCCCGCCCATCTTCTGGGCCCGGAATGCTACCACCATTGCACATTCTTACCTTTCCTTCAATTACTAGAAAATCAACACTAATATATGTAGGTAGCAGCGAATAGATACATCATCGTTTTTCTTTTAACTCTTACTCTAGCAGGCTAGTAGAGACTAAAGTAAATTGACAAAAGGTGGTACAGAGTCTTTGTTAGTTTGTGAAGATTATTCATGTCCTACTCCCACCCGGGCATGGCGTCCTCAACGATCACCTAGAAATAAAACAACAAAGCAAGGATGAGTCCAAGGACTCAGCAAGTACATAATAGGACGATAAATACTATCAAAACATGAAAACAATTTAATCCAACCATAACATACTCTGCATACATAGCCATGCTCGTATCACTCTCAAGGTAGCACATTGATCGTACGTACTCCACATGCATTTTCGTGTTCCACATTGCCAAATTATCAATGCAATGCAATCCGCTCTACATGCACATTTGCTCATCATATTGCAAATACTAGTATTGCCGAGTGAACACCCGTCGATATTCACCCATAATCTTGGGCCCGCCATATCGGCACGGGGATCTCTCCACTCCCGTGGAGGCCTACCGAAGTAGGTCTTACTCAAGAGTACTCGGATTAGTCCGTTAACTTTGCTCGTAGCTAGGATTTTCTCACCGCCCTCACTCTTGAGTGCACATAATGCAAATGCATATGCCCATTGTCATCCATAAATAAGCATCATATCATGGAATCATTGTATTTCCACATAAACATTATCACATCTTGTAAACATTGCGCAATCATAAACTCTACGGTCTACCGCTCTACCATGCACTTGTCTCGTAACCAAGCGGAGTGGAGCAGCGTGCGGACGGCATCGACTCGGGACCTCCACGGACAAACAATTAATCTAACTTAACGCATCATAACGAAACCGAGAGATTAAATAGGCGGCAGCGATACTACACACATATCCCGATTCTCAGCGTAAAAATGCATGGGTTTAAAGGACTGTCGTATGAGCACCAAAACCCCATTTCTTTTTATCTTTTTCCTCTTTTCTTCCCTTTTCTTTTCTTCTCTTTCTTCTTTTCTTTCTCTTTCTTCTTTTTTTCCTTACCGTGGCCCCTTCTTCCTTTTCCTTCCCACCCGTCCCTCTCTCTCCTCACTTCCATCCGCCAAACCAGCCTCATCCCCGCCTCTCTCGGGCTCTCCTCCAGCGGTTTGAGGGGCGCGCGAGGCGGCACACGGCCGAGCACGGCTCGCCTGCCCGAGCTCACCGCCGCCGCCGACCGTTGCCACCCCGCCCTCCCTCCATTCTTACTCCGTCTCTCTCTCTCGCATGCGGCTGCGCCCGAGCTCACCGCCGCCGTCCGTCACCCCCGTGAATCACGGGGAGCCCGTGCTAGCACAACCACTCCTGCATGGCCTCCTCCGGTGTGCAGATGCTGGCGACCAGTTCACCGACGAACCGCCGTCGCGACTCCTCCCCTTCGGCCGGCCATGGCCAGATCCGGCCGCGCCTGTCGGGACCCCGGATTTCCGAACCCGGACTCTCTGTGTATTACAGCACTAGTTCTAGATCAAAGCTAGTGCACACAGTCAAACAGAAATGATTACATCACCAAGTACACTTTATTACAATAATAGAGTACTGACCGAAAGGTCTCATTATTACAAATGAGGTTTCAAGACCTCGCACTCACGAAACACAGCGGAAGCAGAAGATAAATCCGGCGAAGACCCATCAATACGCTACAGGCAATTGACTGGGAAGTGCGACCTAGTACTCCGGGAATCCTTCGTCGAATCCACAAGCGAAGTAGTCGTAGTCTCCATCTTGAGCTTCATATTCTTCTGAGTTGATTTTAAGTGCAGCATGTGAGTACATAAAGTACTCAGCAAGTCATGGGAAAAATGCAACAGATGCAAGGCTTGACAAAGGAAGGCTATATGGTTCTTTTGCACAAAGCAATGTTTTATTTCAATTACTACTAAATATTTTCGAAGGCATTAATTTGACAAAGTAATTGCTTTAATTGAAACTATTAAGCAGTTTATAGTGAAGGTTCTAACCACCAACACTAATTAACCAATTCTAATCGATAAAGTCTAGAATTACGGGTTACATCCACCCACACTGGCTCCAACCGCTAGGATCCCTTCCAAGAGTTCCCTCCACTCTCGGAATACAAAACCTTATTTTTAAAACCAAAACCAGCAATCTACCATGTGAATGCATTCCTTGCCCGCCCTTAACTGTGGGCACGGCTATTCGAATAGTTTGATACTCTGCAGAGGTTGTACAACTTTACCCCCAAGAGATAAATTATCTTAACAGTCACCACGCTTTCTTTGGCATGAGACACAGATAAATTATCACAAAGCCTTCTCCTCACTCTAGTCTAGCTAGACACCACCCGCTGAGGTTTCACCGCAGAAGGGTTAAATCCACCCAGTCCGAAGTCCCCTCTTGCGCCATATGAGTACATTAAATCTCTGTCCCTCACTGTGAATAACCAGTAACTCCCTGGTACCCACTTTCCACTGGTGGCACCTAAACTAAACTATCATGATTTAATCAGCTAGGTCGTACCCATATAGACTCGGGGTTGTACGGTAGTGCTCAGTCTGGACAATCACAAGTGTCGGTCCTTAATCGACTAGGGCGGAACATACACTTCCGAGTCTCATACAGTTGACGTTGAGCATCTTCTTGAATAAGGGCCTTGTTCACCATGTGTTGGAATGTTGGGTAATCATTGGACACCAACTGCACCTTGAGGTTGGGGTCAAGTCCCTGCATGAACCTCCAGATCTTTGTTGACTCCGATGCAACATCCTCTGGGGCATACCTAGATAGTTGGGTGAACCTATTCAGGTACTCCGAAATGCTAAGGTTTCCTTGTTTGTAGTTTGTGAAACTCCCTCTTCTTCATTTCCATTATGCCCATAGGAATATGTGCGGTCGTAAAAGCTTCAACGAATTCAGCCCATGTGATGGCTTGCACATCTTGATGGGCGGCGCAATAATTTTCCCACCAATTAGCAGCTATTCCTTTGGCGATGAGCTGCATACAACACTTTTTCATGATCAATGCATTGAGCTAGGATCAACTTCTTCTCCACATCCTTAATCCAATCATCTGCCTCCAATGGATCCACTGAACCGGCGAAAGTAGGAGGTCTTGTTCTCATAAACTCTCCCAACTTAGACTGCGGTGCTTGGTTTGGTGCATGCGGAACTTGTTGCACCTGATTCTGAGCAAGGGCTTGTAGGAGTTGCAGTTGCATGGCCATCATCTGCTCCAGGTTGGGGGCATGAGAAGGAGGTGGTGGAATGTTGTTGTCTGGCTGGGCATTGGCATCACGGCTGCTGCCAGAGTTGCTCCTTGTGTTCACCATCTGAAGCAATTCCGGGGACAGCAAAAGATAAGAGGGAACTAGCACAAGTAAGAGATTAGGGGGAAACTAAACAACATCCCAAACCAACACACAAGAAAGAAGCAAGCAACAACTTAGAAGAAACTTATATTGAAATCAAAATAGTTTTAAGAATGGCTGTACCACAAGTGCACAAAGGCTTGGTACAGTCCATCTAGCACATCAAAACATAATATAAAACGTTCTAAGGATGTAGACTTTTATTTGGGTACTACTGACTCGACCGACTACTAGTCCTCCAAGATGATGCGCTCCTCAGGATCTTCCTCCGGGTCCTCCTCGTGCTCGTCCACGCGGTGCCGTGAACAATCACACGCGGCTGAAGCGCGAAGCGGAACAGTTATGGTGGAGGCGATCGACCGCGAACAAGAGCGAGAATGGGATAGTCTGTGTTTCTGCTTTGGGTCGCCGATGTCGATGACGGGTAGCGGACTAGGGCGCCGCACACTCTTGCACGCCGTGAGCATAGTGCGGGTCCCAAGCGTCGAGTCGGTGCACGTTGTTGGGGACGACGGTGATGCAGGCGAAGATGGTGTGTAGTCAGTGCGGCTCGAGGCGTCCCAGCTCGAACTCTGCTGCTGGCTCTAGCGAAGTGTGCCGAAGAGTGTCAGTCTTGGTAGCTGGAAGTGAGGAGCATCCGGCTGTCCAATCTCCTCAAGGCTCTAGCATAGGTAACTACCATAGCTCGAGTGAGCTGCACACGTGTGACGATCGGGGTTGTCTGAGGGATATCGAAGGCTCAGGGCAGCTATGTCCTACTCGAGGAGCGATGAAGAAACAAAAGGGTGACTGATGCACAACATCCTTGTGCATGTGGCACAAATCAGCTATGGCAAGGTGAGCTGTGTCCTGGATAGCATCGAAACAACGGGTCCGGGGATGCTTAATGGGGTATGTGTGGGAATCAAATTCCTCATCTTGTGCATCAGAATACCTCCATTGACCAAGAGTCCCGATCCAGGATACGTACCTTCTGCCCCCTGAAGATAGGCGGCTGGCAATACTGCAGGTACTGCATAAGCTGTCGAAGAAGACTAGCAAATGCTCCAACACTCTCGCCATGAGAGTAATAGTCCCACGAGGCAGCGGAGGATGAACCGGCCATCTACCAAGTTGAAATATTAGAAAAGATTAGTAAAGAGTTTTAGCGAATGAATATAAAGACAAGAACGAGATACTAAGTAGGAAAAGAGTAGAAGCAAAGGAGCTTATATATTTTTAATATACTCTTTTTAATAAATATAAGTCCTTAAGGTTTTGCCATTTCTAACCTAGGTCACATCCTACAGTCAAATTGGGTCTGATATCATCTCTGTCGGGACCCCGGATTTCCGAACCCGGACCCTCTATATATTACAACACTAGTCCCAGATCAAAGCTAGTGCACACAGTCAAACAGAAATGATTACATCACCAAGTATGCTTTATTACAATAATAGAGTACTGACCGAAAGGTCTCATTATTACAAATGAGGTTTCAAGACCTCGCACTCACGAAACACAACGGAAGCAGAAGATAAATCCGGCGAAGACCCATCAATACGCCACAGGCAATTGACTGGGAAGTGCGACCTAGTACTCCGAGAATCCTTCGTCGAATCCACAAGCGAAGTAGTCGTAGTCTCCATCTTGAGCTTCATATTCTTCTGAGTTGATTTTAAGTGCAGCATGTGAGTACATAAAGTACTCCGCAAGTCTTGAGAAAAATGCAATAGATGTAAGGCTTGACAAAGGAAGGCTATATGGTTCTTTTGCACAAAGCAATGTTTTATTTCAATTACTACTAAATATTTTCGAAGGCATTAATTTGACAAAGTAATTGCTTTAATTGAAACTATTAAGCAGTTTATAGTGAAGGTTCTAACCACCAATACTAATTAACCAATTCTAATCGATAAAGTCTAGAATTACGGGTTACATCCACCCACACTGGCTCCAACCGCCAGGATCCCTTCCAAGAGTTCCTCCACTCTCGAAATACAAAACCTTATTTTTAAAACCAAAACCAGCAATCTACCATGTGAATGCATTCCTTGCCCGCCCTTGACCGTAGGCACAGCTATTCGAATAATTTCACACTCTGCAGAGGTTGTACAACTTTACCCCCAAGAGATAAATTATCTAACAGTCACCACGCTTTCTTTGGCATGAGACACAGATAAATTATCACAAAGCCTTCTCCTCACTCTAGTCTAGCTAGACACCACCCGCTGAGGTTTCACCGCAGAAGGGTTAAATCCACCCAGTCCGAAGTCCCCTCTTGCGCCATATGAGTACATTAAATCCATGTCCCTCACTGTGAATAACCAGTAACTCCCTGGTACCCACTTTCCACTGGTGGCACCTAAACTAAACTATCATGATTTAATCAGATAGGTCATACCCATATAGACTCGGGGTTGTACGGTAGTGCTCAGTCTGGACAATCCCAAGCGTCGGTTCTTAATCGACTAGGGCGAAACATACACTTTACAAGATCTCGTGCTTGCCGCACTAATCCAAACCAACCATCCGCCCAGTCTAAACCAACTTTCACATTTTATTTATTTTTAAAAGAACAGCGGCAACACCAGTCACCACTTATTTCTAAATACAATACCAGTTGAATGAAATATGATTTCCCATTCCAAAGTTACGAAGGTTAAATAGCATGACTAAGCATTTTACTACCATTTTAATATTACCAAAGACTTATATAACTCTCATTATTGAGACAAAAGAATTCCTAAGATTACAAAGGTACATGGTATTCAACTTCAATTGAGGGCATAGCAATGATTGGATTAACTAATTTGCTAGAACAAAATTAAGATTCTATGTAAATAGCGATGCACATAACTTTAAAATAATTTAAAACATTTCACAAACGTAGGTTCAAAATGATCAAAGGAGACTTGCCTTCTTGCACGCTCTCTGGGTCTTCTTGCTGCGGAGTGGAGAGATCTTCGGCAACGGTGGAATCTACGCGCGAAAAGATAAACGAACTAAGCAAATATTTCCAACTAATGTTGGTATTTTAATTTTTAAACTTAAAATTCTTTTTAAATTTAAAAATAGGTTTTAAACTCCAGAAAACTCAGAAAACCAAATAAAATTGAAATAAATCTAGACAAAATTCAAATACTTTAAAATAATTAATTTAAAATTAAATTTTTCAGAAATCAAATTTTTGGGATGTTACAGCACCTTACCGGCAGCTACCTCCCCTACGCACGCACGGCTGTGAGGCGTTGAGCACCGCCGCTCGGTCGGCGTGGCCTACGGGGTGAGCTCACGGCAACGGCTTGCAGTCGGCTGGCCACCCCCTTCTGCAGGACGGTTTGCCCCTACTCTCTGTGCTTCTTATTCTACCCTTTTTGTATGCTAATGCGCTGCACTATGGGGTTGTGGAGGGGATGGAGGACGAACTCACAGGTTGGCTTGGTGTTGATTCGATGGTCGTCGACACCCTCTGACGGATGCGACGAAGCCCTCCCTCTCGGCCTTCTGAGCTCCTTGGGACCTCCTCTCCACCTTGCCCTTCTCCTTCTTGCCTTCCATCTCTCTCTGCCTTCTCTCTTTCCCTCAGCTGGGGGAGTGAAATGGTATTGCTCGGCTTTTGTGGCTGTGATAGAAAAGTGGAGCAGGTAAAGTGGCTGTGTGTTGTCTTGTCTACTTAAGAGGCATGGCCATCACTCCCCCTATGAAATGCCGCTTTTGCCCTTCCCCTTTAGCCTCGGCTGGTTATGGCACTATGGGCTTTTTGGTCCAATGGTAGCCCTATACTTTTGGCGCTCTTCTACTGCGACAGGTAAATCGGTAACAGGTAAGAATAGAATTTCCTGCCAAATGACGAAAACCCACAATGCGAGATGGTGCCGACCGGCCCTGGATGGTCTGGGAACCTCTGAGAGCGCTACTTTTAGTCGCTTTCTAGACGGTGTCGACCGTCCTTGGATGGTCTGGGAACCTCTGCGAGCATTACTTATTCTGCATTCTAAAAGCTGATGGGTCTGACGGCAAAAACCGCCATTTCCTTTCTTAATTATCTCTTTTGCGATTCAGTGGTATTACATTCTATCCCCCTTAACAGAATTCAACCCCGAATTCTGGCGTTCAACAATCCGCACGGAAGAACAAAATAAACTAACTGCTCATAACATAACATTAACTCATACCCGTGGAGAACAACTCGGGGTACTTCTCGCGCATGCGAGACTCCAATTCCCATGTCGCTTCTCACTCAGACTGATGCGACCAAAGCACTTTAACATACTTTAGCGCTTTATTCCTCAACACCTTCTCTGATTCCAATAAAGTGGCGATCTACACCTTCGCCCATACAAAACCTAAAATGATGCTGCTCGAACACTGGAGTGGTAGCTGTTGTTATAAACAAACTTTGCAAGTGCCAAATGATCCTCCAACCACCCTTCTAGGACAAAACACAAGACCTTAACATGTCCTCTAGTGTCTGAATGGTGCGTTCGGACTGTCCATCCGTTTGCGGGTGGAAAGTAGTACTAAACTAGAGTTTTGTGCCTAGAGCACCCTGCAAGCTCTCCCAAAACTTGGAGACAAACTTGGCGTCTCTGTCCGAAACTATCGACTTGGGAACACCATGCAATCTCACAATTTCTCGCACATAAATGGGCGCCAACTCACTTGCCAAGTTCGTTGTGCGAATGGGGATGAAGTGCGCGAACTTATTGAATCGGTCCACCACTACCCAAATTGCATCCTTACCTCGCTGGGTACGAGGTAAGCCGATTACGAAATTCATGGTAATATCATCCCATAGCCACTAAGGAACCTCCAAAGGCTGCAATAGCTCAGCGGGACACCTATGCTCAGCCTTTACTTGTTGGTAAACCCCGCACGATGCCACATACTTGGCGATATCCATTTTCATCCTCTTCCACCAGAAGCTCTTTTTGAGATCACGATACATCTTGGTCTCATCAGGATGCACCGTGTACGGGGTTCGATGAGCTTCTCTCAAAATATCATCCTTGACTTGAGCATTTTGCAGCACGCATAGGCGACCTTTAAACTGCAATGCGCCTGACTCATCAGGCTGAAATCTCCGGGTTTTCCTTCATCAAGTCGCTTCCTCACTTGCTGAAGCAACCGATCATGCTATTGTGCCTCCTTTACCCGCTCTGGAATTATTGATTCCAGCAACAGTTGCATCTCAGCCTGTGCTGTACCAGCAAAACAATAGGAAATGCCCATCCGTTCAAGGTCAACAACGAGAAAACTTAGAGTGGGGGGTGTCATCTTGCGACTAAGAGCATTAGCAACCACATTTGGCTTGCCCGGATGGTATTGAAGAGTGAGATCATAGTCTTTGATAAGCTCCAACCACCTCCGTTGGCTCAAATTTAGCTCCTTCTGAGTGAAAAATGTATTTGAGACTTTTGTGGTCGGTGAAGATATCACAAGACTCTCCGTACAAGTAATGCCTCCAAATTTTTAGAGCAAAAACCACTGCGACAAGCTCTAAATCATGAATAGGGTAGTTTTGCTCATGTTTCTTCAACTGTCGCGAGGCGTACGCGATCACTTTGTTATCTTGCATGAGCACACAACCTAGACCCACACGAGACACATCTGAGTAGACCGTGTAATGCTTCCCTGGCTCAGGAAGTGTGAGAATAGGAGCAGTTACTAACTTTTCTTTCATAGTATTAAAACTGTGCTCACATTCATCGGTCCACTGGAATTTCACATTCTTCCATGTGAGCTGAGACATTGGCTTGGCAATAATGGAGAAGTCTTTCACGAAGCGCCGGTAGTAACCAGCTAGGCCAAGAAAACTTCTCACTTTTTTAACATTGGATGGCCTCTTCCAATCCACGATAGTGAAATCTTCCTTGGATCTCTTGAAATGCCTTCTTGGTTAATTACATGACCCAGGAAGCTCACTTCAGAAATCCAGAACTCACACTTCTTCAATTTGGCAAAGAATTGATTCTTCCTCAGAGTCTCAAGCACGAGCCTCAGATGCTGCTCATGTTCTTCCTCCGTCTTGGAATAAATCAGGATATCATCGATAAACACCACTACAAAGTCATCCAGGTACTTGTATAGCATATTATTCATCGTTTCCATGAAAACAACAGGGGCATTCGTCAGTCCAAAGGACATAATCAGTAAACTCATAGTGCCCATATCTTGTGGAGAAAGTTGTCTTTTTAATGTCTTGCTCTTGCACTCGAATTTGATTATACCCAGATTGAAGATCAATTTTTGAGAACACCTTGGCTCCTTTCAATTGGTCAAACAAGTCCTCGATGCGAGGCAATGGGTATTTATTCTTGATGGTCACCTGATTGAGAGCACGATAATCTATACACATGCGCCGACTCCCATCTTTTTTCTCGGTGAAAAGGACAGGGGCTCCCCAAGGTGACATACTACGATGAATCAAGCCTTTGGATAACAACTCGTCCAATTGCTTCTTCAACTCCTCCTGCAAGGGTCGTGCCAAACGGTAGGGGGACATGGAGATAGGTCTTGTGCTAGGAACAAGATCAATTCTGAACTCCACATCTCGCTTGGGTGGCATACCCGGAAGCTCTTCAAGAAACACATCGGGATACTCACGCACCATATAAATATCCTCAATGTGCAAGGGCGCACTTGAATTTTCCGCAATTGCTAGGAGTAACCAAGACTTTATTGTTCGTCGGCCAGGGAATAAACTGGCCAACACAAGGAGGGAACACGTGGGTGCATTCCCTTGAAAGATTATCTCCTTCCCTGAAGGTGCTTGCAAGGCAAATGTCCTCCAGAAGCAGGAAATCACGGCTTGGTAGCGATGCAACTAGTCCATGCCAAGGATAACATCAAAAGGCTCCAACTGAATAACCATAAGGTTGGCAACAAATCCCTCGCCATCTATTGCAACCACATAGCTAGGGCATACTGTGGAGCTAGTAATAATACCCCTTGGGGTACTACCCATAACTGATTGGGAAATCTGCTGAACACTCAGCTTGGCCTTCCTAACAAACTCCCAGGACACAAATGAATAGGTAGCACCGGAGTCAAAAAGAACAAGGGCTTCACATGAGTCCACTAACAGAGTACCTGTCACCACGTCAGGTCGTCCCGCGGACTCAACAGCAGGTAGTGTGTAGACCCTAGGTGGTGTTGGGGCGGCGAGAGCCCCGACGCTCTGCTGTGGCAACAACGGGATTAGAGGCGATGTAGCATGCTGGAGTGAAGGAGTTGGTGTAGGATGCCAGTAATACCCGGTGGGTGGAGCCCAGGAGAGTGGAGGCTGCAAAGTAGGGGCAGTCGCCAACATCTAGACTGACCCCCGAGGTGTAGCATTTGACGAAGATGAAGATATGGGCTCCCACTTGAGAATGCTAGAGGGGTTCTGACGACAAACCCGCTCCATGTGGCCTGATCGGCCGCAATGCCGACACTCCCCATCCAGGAGCACTCAGCGGCACGGTGCCCACCTCCACACTTGAAACAAATCATGCCCTGCCCTGGGACAGGACGATAGGTTGGGGTCACCGATGAAGAACGAGGCACTGAAGAAGCTGATCTCGAGGACTTGGACTTGGATGATTGTGGGGAACGTTGGCCACACTTGGACTTCTTAGGAGCGGGCCGCTGAGATGACCCACCCCTTTCAGTGAAGCTTCTCTTCTGGTCACCACCAGAAGCGCTCGGACCACTAGAGGGTTGCAACCCTTTAGTGAGCTGCATCTCCATCTCCACCCCCTTGGTCTACTCTACCACGGATCGAAAGTTGCGCGGCGCAGTAGCTCCCATGACATGTCGGAACTTGGAGTTGAGCCCTCGGCGGAACCTTTTGGCCTTCTCAACGTCACTGCTCGCGACCGATGGCACGAAGCGGATCAGATTATTGAATGCCACCTCGTACTCAACCACAGTCATCCTTCCCTGTACGAAGGTCGAAAGGGCGACCTCCATACTCTCCACAAAAGAATCTGGGTAATACTTCGCCTTGAACTGCTCGGTGAAAACTTTCCAGGTACTGGGACCTTGGGCAGGGGTCCTGGCGGAAAGAACTCCTTCCCACCAGATGTCCGCCTGACCCTTCAATTGAAAAGCCACGTAGTGAGCTTTTAGCTGAGAGCTCATCTTAAGGGCTTCGAATTGCCTCTCCATGTAGCGCAACCAATCCGCAGCCTGGACTGGAGTGCCCGATCCATCAAAGCTATCTAGTCGCAGGGCCAACCACTCACGAAGACCCATCCTTGCCTCCGATACGACCGGAGTAGCAACAGGGGCAACAGTAGGTATAGCCATAGCAGCGGCTGCCGGCGCTTGATGGCGAAACGCATGGACCTCCTCTAAGAACTCCCACAGCAAGGCTGAAGACCTTGCTGGATCTCTAGCTGCTGCATCGCTTAGCGGAAGCAACTCGCACTGTGTGCCTCTGCTAGACCTCAAGCGGTGGCTCTGCTTGGGCACGGCCACAACCACGGCCGCAACCTCCACGGCTACGCCCACGTCCTCTTGCTCTCGGCATCATTGATCAAGACAGATAACCAATCATACAACTAGCCTACAAACATCCATCTTAACGGCACAAATTCACATTAAAGCTAACGAAAGTGTGAATGCAATGTAAGACCCATTCCCCATCCTATGGTGCACCAGTGTGTCAAATTTTAATTTAATTATTAGGCCTAAGTCAAATTTTAGTTGAATAATTAATCTAAGTTATCAAATTTCTCTACTACAGACCTAACGCCCGCTCTGATACCAACTGTAACACCCCGCCCATCCTCTGGGCCCGGAATGCTACCACCATTGCACATTCTTACCTTTCCTTCAATTACTAGAAAATCAACACTAACATATTTAGGTAGCAGCGAATAGATACATCATCGTTTTTCTTTTAACTCTTACTCTAGTAGGCTAGTAGAGACTAAAGTAAACTGACAAAAGGTGGTACAGGGAGTGCTGTTAGTTTGTGAAGATTATTCATGTGCTACTCCCGCCCCGGGCATGGCGTCCTGAACGATCACCTAGAAATAAAACAACAAAGTAAGGGTGAGTCCAAGGACTCAGCAAGTACATAATAGGATGATAAATACTATCAAAACATGAAAACAATTTAATCCAACCATAACATACTCTGCATACATAGCCATGCTCATATCATCATTCTCATGGTTCCACATTGATCATACATACTCCACATGCATTTTCGTGTTCCACATTGCCAAATCATCAATGCAATGCAATCTTGCTATACATGCACATTTGCTCATCAGATTGCAAATACTGGTATTGCCGAGTGAACACCCGTCGATGTTCACCCATAATCTTGGGCCTGCCCATATCGGCACGGGGATCTCTCCACTCCCGTGGAGGCCTACCAAAGTAGGTCTTACTCAAGAGCACTCCGGATTAGTCCTGTAACTTTGCTCATAGCTAGGGACTTTCTCACCACCCTCACTCTTGAGTGCACATAACGCAAATGCATATGCCCATTAT
This sequence comes from Dendrocalamus sinicus, assembly GCA_036346575.1. Taxonomy (NCBI): domain Eukaryota; kingdom Viridiplantae; phylum Streptophyta; class Magnoliopsida; order Poales; family Poaceae; genus Dendrocalamus; species Dendrocalamus sinicus. Next base: position 4,106,084 of record CM070658.1, read on the forward strand.
GTGCACTCAAGAGTGAGGGCGGTGAGAAAGTCCCTAGCTACGAGTAAAGCTAGCGGCCACTCAATAGTGAGGGCGGTGAGAAAGTCCCTAGCTACGAGTAAAGCTAGCGGGCTAATCCGGAGTGCTTTTGAGTAAGACCTACTTTGGTAGGCCTCCACGGAGTGGAGAGATCCCCGTGCCGATATGGGCGGGCCCAAGATTATGGGTGAACATCGACGGGTGTTCACTTGGCAATATCGGTATTTGCAATCTGATGAGCAAATGTGCATGTAGAGCAGGGTTGCATTGCATTGATGAGTTGTCATTGTGGAACACAAAAATGAATGTGAAGTATATACGATCAAGGTGGAACCCTGAGAATGATGATACGAGCATGGCAACCCATGCAGAGTGTGTTAGGGTTGGATTAAATTGCTTTCATATTTTGATAGTATTTATCGTCCTATTATGTACTTGCTGAGTCTTTGGACTCACCCTTGCTCTATTGTTTTATTTCTAGATGATCGTTGAGGACGCCATGCGCGGGGCGGGAGTAGCACATGAATAATCTTCAGTCTTCACAAACTAGCAGCACTCCTTGAACCACCTTTTGTCAGTTCATTTTAGTCTCTACTAGCCTGCTAGAGTAGGAGATAAAAGAAAAAAACCATGATGTATCTATTTCGCTACCCAATATATTAGTGTTGATTCCCTAGTAATTGAAGGAAATGTAAGAGTTTGCAATGATGGTAGCATTCCGGGCCCAGAGGATGGGCGGGGTGTTACACTTATTTCCTGTGAATGCTTATCTTTGTGTTTTTGTCATTTTGCAGTTGAAGCATGCAAGATCAATGTCGTTTCACAAAATATAACACAGTTGCCTGAAAATGCTGAATGTCATGGCGTTTCCTGTAAATACTGAATATTTGTAAACCTGTCGGCATTGAATATTTGTAAAATATATGTTATCGGATTCAATAGATGTGGTATCTATTTCCATCAGTGTTTCCTATCAATACGTTTCTTTTAAGATCTACATATAAGCCGCCTTCGTTCTTGTATATTATGGATTTGATTTGCAGATATCCTCTTGATCATATTGAGATGGTGGCTTCAATCTGTTGCTCCATACATTCTTTGTTCTTGAAATGAACGAGGATTTACTATGCTACATTGCTCTTAGAAAAGGATGAAAGAATGTTTCAGCCATATAATGATCCAGCACAAAACAACGCATAACAAAGTTGAGCTTGGCCTCGGCGCTCTCCCTTGAACCAGGGCGTAGCGTTGTCGTAGGCGCGGACGGCCTCCTCGGCCGTTTCGAACGTGCCGAGCCACACGCGCACCGCCTTCGCCGGGTCGCGTAACTCCGCTGCCCACTTGCCACTCCGCCGCAGCCTCACGCCCCTGTAGTGCGCTCTTGCCTGCAGCTCCCCTCCTCTTTGCACGCGAGGAGAGCCACGTTCCACTGATCACGCATGCATGTCACAGAGACAACATCTCAGAAACGAGACATGTAAAGTTTGAAATATTATTGACATGCATGAATGAACATGACAAATTGACAAGAAGCATGCATACATGGCTGCATGCAAAGAGAGACCTTGCTGCTGCGACACCGGCAGGATCACCTTCCCGCGCGGCTCCGTGGAGCAAACGACGTGCGTGAGCGCGGCCGCGACTACGGCGACGTCGTAATCCGCAAGGGCCACGGAGTAGCTGTGGTCGAGGGCGCCGCCGCCTTCCTTCTCCTCGCCTTCGGTCGCCTCACCGTGCCAGTGCTGAGAAATGGCAGCTCTCTTGCCATGCGTCGGGCTGTGCCTGCTTGGACAAAGCCGGGAGTCGATGCAGGGACTGGCTGCGCGGCTGTTGACGGGAAGCCGTTCGGACTCGAGGAGGCGTGCAGAGAACCAACCGCGTCGCAGACCAACGCAGCGCCGTCATACAATTCTGTGGCGCTGAACCTGCATGTTTTTCGACTTTTGCGTTGTGGACACCGCTTCCGTGAACACCACCGCTATAGACATTGCAGCGTGCCCTCTCCAGTATCGAGTATCGACACCGAAGGTACTCGACGACGGCTCGTGGACTCGAGGGTCGGGGCGCCCGGCGTCCCGCGCTCCTCGTGGAAGGAGAGCGCTGGGAGGTGGTGCCAGAAGCCACGCCAGCTGTAGGAGAGAATGCTGGAGCGCGCGGCGTCCGCGGTGGTGGGGAGGCGGACGAGGATGTCGTGGAGGGGCTCGTCGGGGAGGTCGGCGCCGTTAAGAGGAGGTGGTGGGTGGCTATGCGGATATGGGCTGTGGATACAGGCTGCAGGGCTCACAGTACACATGAGGATTGACTAAATTATCCTTCCAAAAAACGAAAATTATCCTTTCAAAAAACGAACTAGTGGAAAAAATATCTTATAATCATAACCTCTCGTTTTTTTAAAAAAATCATGCAAATTTATAGTGGGAGAGCATGAAAGCACTTCCCTCATTGTTTGCTTTATTAACGGCACATGGCCGAGTAAGAGCGGCTTTATTACGCATGATCTTGTGCAGATGGGCAGGACTAGAGAATGCAAGTGCAATACACCACGAGCAAAGCAGAGAACGCAAGCAGGGCAATAACGTTTGACATTAGTCCACTTCTATGCAATGAACAGAAGGTCCAACAGTGGAATAGGTCCATTTTTATTGCATACAAAGAGATCCAACACAGTGAACCAAGGAGCAAAGTATTGCCTATTCAGACAAATCATGCAGCCACATTTTCCATACACCTCTCCAGCGTATTTCCAGTTCATCACCTTCCAGAAATTGTTCAGGTAGCCTGTGTTGGATTAATCTTTTTGTATGTGTGTTTTATCGTGTGTGTGCAAGTACTCTGTATCTGTTCTCATTACGACTAGTACTAAAACTACACCGAGTATTGCAGCTCTGAGTACTCTGTGGTTGTAATGCCATGGTCGATAGTTGATAATTGATGGTCATGGTCGATATTCGATAGTTGATGGTCATGATCGTAGTTGATGGTCGATGGTCGTTGTCGATAGTTGATGGTCGATAGTCGTAGTCGAGAGTCGATAGTCGGTAGTCGTCAGTGCAGCAGAGACAGGAGTCATAGTGAGTGAGTGGCCTAAGTGGCCGGCTATGTATATATATACTCTGTATATTGCTGAGAGAATTGAGCTAGTGTATAACAGTGAAAAACACAAAGGAAAAGGTGTGTTAGTTTGCATCGCATAATCGTGCCTCAGCTCCTGTGTTCAGTCTAGTTATCAGCTCCACCTTGTCGTTCCCATCTCCAGCAAGCAGTCCATGACCTTGTGTATCAGAGTCAACAGCCAAAGCGTGCGTTTTGAGAGAGTTAGGGCCAACCTCGAGTGAGCAGTCGCAAACGAGTTATGACTACTGATGGCAAACGGGTAACGACCACTAGTAACAGTGTTCCAAGTGGTCGTAATCCGTTCCCCACATCTGGTATCAAAGCCTAGGTGGTTGTCCAAACACAGATCAAGAAGAAAAGCAGGGCTTCGGCTCTCTTTGTCCTCTCAGTTCCAGTGTGTCTACAGCAAAGCCCGAGCTCTCTACTGAGCTAATCCCTATATTTGGGAATTAGAGCTTGTGATCGAGCACACCCTCCTCCATGTCGCGTCCGAGCTTGCCGAAAAGTGCCACCGGCAACAAGGGCGCATTGAAGAGTGGTGATGGGAGTGAGCTGAAGGCATCGATGCGTGAGGGTAGTGTTACCTCCCGTTCCCATGTTCACGAGGAGCAACTACACAGCTTGGGCTATGAAGATGAAGGTGTTCATGCACACTCAGGGCATGTGGAATACAATCGTGGATGAGGTGGTGAACGAGAGGCAAGACCATATGGCACTCACGGCAATCTTCCTCACGGTGCGGAGGACATCCTGTTTCCCCTAGCGAGAAGACCACAAAAGAGGCCTAGAACACCTTGAAGACGAAGGAGGCACGTGTTCAAAACCTCAAAAGTGAGTTTCAAAACTTGCGGATGAGGGACACCGAAGAAATCGACGACTTCACCATGAGACCGACGACAATCATCAGCAAGATACGATGTCTGGGAGAAAATATGGAAGAGGCCTACGTCGTGTGGAAGTTTCTTCATGCCGTGCCCAAGAAGTTCTCTCCGTCTCATCACCACGATTGAGCAATTTGGTGTCATAAAAGCATGTCGGTCGAAGAGCTAATCAGTTAGTTGAAGATGCCGAGGAGGTAGAGCATCGCTACGATAATGAGGATGGAGACGAGGAGTGCCTGCTCCTGACGCGCGTAGAGTGGGAGGCTTGGTCGTCAAAGAAGAAAGGTGTAGGCTTCTCAGGTGGTTCAGCTGGCGGCGGTGGCAGTCAATACTGCAGAAGGAACAAGACAAAAATGAGGTGTTTTAATTGTAATGATTACAGACACTTTGCTTTAGAATGTCGTAAGCCCAAGAAGAAGGAGGCAGCAGAGGCACATCTCATTGTGGCAGATATTGACAACGAGTTGGTGCTGATGTGAAGAACCTGCAACAAGATTAAGAGGGTGATTGTTGGGTTAATCTTGTTGTATGTGTGTTTTATCGTGTGTGTGCAAGTACTCTATATCTGTTCTCGTTACGACTAGTACTAAAGTTACACCAAATATTGCAGCTCTGAGTACTTTGTGGTTGTAACGCCGTGGTTGATAGTCGATAGTTGATGGTCATGGTCGATAGTCGATGGTCATGGTCGATTGTCGTAGTCGATAGTCGATGGTCGTAGTCGATAGTCGATGGTCGATGGTTGATAGTCATAGTCAAGAGTCGATGGTCAGTAGTCATCAGTGCATACTTGGAGGAGTACTATGGGCATCATATTCGGAGGAGTACTATGGACGTCATACTCGGAGGAGTACTATAAACATCATACTCGGAGGAGTACAGTAGATGCCATACTTGTAACAGTACTGAAGCACCCGGAGGACTCGAAGCCTGTGTGTGGTCATAGCATCGTGGTCGTGGTGTTTGTGTGTGTGGTCAGTTACGTCCGCGTTGTGTGTGGTTGTAACAACCGGCATCGTAGTGCCCGTGTGTGTGGTCGTATACGACCACGTTATGTGTGGTCATAATGACCAGAGTGGTAGTCGTTGGCATCACTGTCGTAGCTCCTGCGTGTCCGCGGTCAAAGCTCCAATGCAGTGGTCAAAGACAAGGCAAGAATGAAGCCAATGATCGTGGTCAAGCGTCGGTCACTATAGCAGTTGGTAGCAAGCGTCAGCACGGGTGGATGTGGGTGACGCAGATTGTCCTCGGTCGGCTAACTGCCCTTTATGGGCAAACGGCTTGACACTGTAGCAGTCATCATGGGCTGGTCGCTGAAACACTCGCAGGGAGTTGAGCGAAGCGGCATGGGCAAATAGCTGATCACTATAGTAGTTGTGGGCTGCTGAGCTGAGTGGTAGAGACAGGAGTTGTAGTGAGTAAGTGGCCTGATTGGCCGGCTGTGTCTATATGTACTCTGTATATTGCTGAGAGAATTGAGCCAGTGTATAATAGTGAAAAACACAGAGGAAAAGATGCGTCAGTTTGCATCGCATAATCATGTCTCAGTTCCTATGTTCAGTCCAGTTATTAGTTCCACCTTGTCGTTCCCATCTCCGGCAAGCAGTCCACGCCCGTGTGTATCAGAGTCCACAGCCAAAACTTGCGTTTTGGGAGAGCTAGGGTCATAAACGAGTTACGACTACTAACGGCGAATGGGTTATGACCACTGGTAGCGGTGTTCCGAGTGGTCATAATCTCTTCCCGACAGTCTGGCCTGACATCCTTGTACTGCAACCAAACAACAATGAAGATGGTATTTTAATTTCCATTCACAGCACAAATAAGTTGGGTTTCACAAGAATTTGACACTAAAAATGGAAAGCCAAAAATACTTGCAAAATATGGTACAAAAATACACCCCACTATCTCTCCTCGCTCTCGCTTCTCTCACTCTCTACCACCTCTGGCGAGCCACGCCGCCGTCGCTGGATGTCTCGAAACATCGCCGAAAACCTCACAGCCTCGATGCTAGAAGCCTCGTCGGACCGGATCCGGGCTCGCGGCCCCGGCGTCGACGAGAGAGGAGAGAGAGAGTTTTTATAAAATGGAGGATATGCGAAGAAATACAAGGGGTGTATGGCGTACGCACGTATCTCAAAGCATGTTGATGGAGGGTGGATGCAGTAGGGGCATATGCCCATGCGGGCAAAAAAGCTTTTTCCGCCAGATGTATTGCGACTTCCACTCCTGTTTTCCCCGCGCTAGATAGTCATCGCTAGCGGTACGTACAAGCGGCCTGTCAAGGGGGAGCCAACAGCAAAAGCACGTTAAGTGGGTTTATTTAGACTGATGGTTTATAATTTATAATTTAAATATTTGAATTCTGACTATTCGTGAGAAATAATACGCAGAGAAAAATAATTGCATATGATTTTGGCTAGTACAACTAAACTCAAGCTCACTTTTACTACAATTTTTATTGACCACATTTTAAAAATCATACCACTTAAAAACTAGTTATTTTAAACAGCATAAACATAAGTCACAGATAAGCTCAAACAACCCACCCGTTATCGGGCTGTTTGGCTGCATGTTGCGACTTATGAATTTTGGTGAATTTTTGAATTTTGGTTGTTCACGGTACAGATTATGAAGAGACAGATACTCACTTGCAATTTTGGTGAGTACAGATATTGGGCTTTAACGTGTAGATCGTTTAACTTGTAGACTCCGTCAAGAAAATACTCTATTTAAAAGTTAGATCTGTATAAAAGCTAAAAGCCGTTAGCTTAGAAGGAAAAATAGGCCCATGTCCCCAGTATCCTCCCGACATCTCTTTCCACTCGGCTGTTTTTCAGAACGTACATGATTTTTCTGCCAATGTACCAACTAAGACGAGACACTCCACAGTGGTTCACACTGTGCATGCCGTCCTCCTTAAGCTCCTCGAGCTGTGCTAGCCAGAAAGCTCCAAACGAGCAGCTAATAGCTCCAAGCGAGTGTGGGCTAGCTAGCTAATTGATCGTGCGCGCCAACCAGGGCACACGTACAGCCAGTTCTCCTCCTCGTCGTCGTCGGAGAGTTTCGGAGATTTACACACCAGCTATACCGATCGATATCCAAACTCCAAGCATGCATGCACATCGCTCGCCGTTTCCTGACTCCCTTGTCGACTTGTCATGTTCGTCTCTAGTCGTTGCCTGCCAAGTTGCGTTTGCATGCATGCATCTCCGGCTATCATTCAACTGTCGGCGCGTACGTACATATATGTAGCTCGATCGAGCGTACTGGCGATCGACCTGCATGGGCCTAAAAGAAAAAATCTACGAGACTTTTGTTTCCATATGCCAAACTAGAGTGGATTATTTACTCTTATCGAGTAAAGCGCAATGTAAGACCCTAAATTTGTACGGACATATCACCTAGGCGGTCCTTGAACTTGAGAAATTGTATCTTTAAGGCACATACAATATATAGATAGCTGTTATCTATAGCATCTCTTCTTTGTCACATATAGACAATACTTAAGACAGTTTGTACAGTGGGTTATCTTTTTTTTACTTATCTTTATATATTGCATAGTCTTTTAATATTTGCATGGATCTAAGAAACATGGTAATGAACTCTAATTTTTATCTTTATAGACTAATTGTGTTGTTTTTTTATTTATTTCGGATACATGATTAAAATAAAATGAATATGATTTAAATAGATAAATAATGATAATTTATATGATATGATAATTCGCATACATTAATATGGGAATGAGATTGTAGGGAACTACTATGTAAATAGAAGAAAAAAAATTAATAGGTAACTCAAATAGGCCCAAATATGCTCGGCTAAATCTCTCTTTAGTTGGATATGTGTTGGTTGAGCACGAATAAAGGAATTTCTCTAAAGCACATCCGCAAACAAATAATGGTTTGGAGACAAAAAAAAACACAGATACAAAAAGGAAAAAAAGAGATCCAAACCTCTAGAGGAGTAAGACGACAATTTTCATCCCTTCTGTTTGCCTCAGGATTTACAGGATTTATCACTCGACCACGTCGATGAAACTTCCATCTCGAGCTTCTTTCACGAGCATTTTCCTCAGGATTGATCTAACAAGTTGGTTCCTCCTGTCGAACATGTTAAAAATATAAGCACATGTAGGTTCAATTTATTCCATAAATAAATCATGACATCATGCACGCAAATTAACAGAACCATCACAGGCATAAAAGATCTAGACATGTAAACCAGGAAACTATACATGAATAGATCTAATACGGAGAACATGACCGCATTATGCATCGACGCGATTCTCTGTTCGATTGGTATATCGATGTTGACACTGCAGGCACGGTGTGGATGACACGAAGTCGATGACGACTCGCCGAAGCCGAACGACGAGGAAGACGAGCCAGAGCTACAGCAAAGCGCGCCGCAGCAGCGCTTCCCAAAACCTTATTCGCCTCTCCGGTGCAGGACTTGGCGGCGGTTCCGGAGACCTGCTCTCCCGAACGACAGTGCACGCCGGCGGACGGGACGGAGTAATCTACGTGGGACGGCGCAGCACAATGGAAGAGGCAAAACCCTAGATTGATTTTCGCTTATACTGTATGGAGGAGGCGACTCAGTATTTATAGAAGAATCAGGACGTGTGATCAAGACGCCTGCACGTTCTCCATAACTCAGAATCAAACGGATTAGTCACGCAGAACCGATCCGGATTCACCGCCACTCAAAACAGCAAAATAAAACTGCAAAAGAAAGCCGCATCTGCGCAAGCACCTGGAGCCGATTTTGGCGGACCACTCACGCAGGTGCCGTGCGCCCGCGCCCCGCCCCGCCCGGCAAGGCGAGGCGAGCGAGCGCGCGTGTGTGATCTTCTAGTTCTCTCCCACACATGCCTCAAGTGGCTAGGAGTGCACCATCCCTTTTAAGGTGGTCTTCCTCTCCTAGAACTAGCAATGTGGTACTAAAGTTCACATGCATGCCTCCTTTGCATGAGTGGGCCTTTGAGATTTTATTTAGAAATTATTCTTTTATATGGGCTTGGCCCACATAATTCAACAATCCCCCACCAGATCTCAAAGTCCCACGGAGATTTGCCTGAATTCCAATGTACTATTTATATATCAGTGTTTCGATGGAGACCGATTAAGGTTGAACATCCACCTAGAACTCCAAGCTACACTTACTCACAACTTGAACAATGGACTACGCCTTGAATTGCAAGTTTGGTGCAAGCAAGCTTCACTTAAAGACTTAACTGATACTAGGCCGCCAGTAAGCTACCCCTTGGTTGGAGCGTATAAGTCATACTCCTTGGTCTCTTCATGAGCTTAGTAGGAGATTTTCCCAAAATCTCCATAGACTGCGACTAACAGTCGGGCTCATATAGGTGTGTTCTTTCAAGAACGTTCTGCAGGATAACGTCTTCGCTTTTGAAAGCCAATGGAACACATTAAGGCCTTAACCAATCTGCCTTGCAGTTTCTGAGAGTATTGCATCTTCACATAGAGAGTGTTGAAATTACTCTCCTCCAGTTAACTAATGGCTTGTTTTTCCCAGATCCTAATTCACGGGATCTCCGATCACATAGGTTGGGTTACTACCATAGATAACTCACATGGGTCTCATACCCATCTCCTTCGATGCACCGTCTATCACATTCCGTGATAGTCCCTTTGTAAAGGGATCTGCCAGGTTTTTATCTGCTTGGATGTAATCCAAGGTTATAACTCCGAGTTTCTCAATTTCTCGATGCACTTCAATCGTCTCTTAACATGCCTAGACGATTTCATATTATCCTTAGAACTGTTCACTTTAGCGATAACGGTTTGATTATCACGATTCATAAGGATAGCCGCACGAGCTTTTCCACCGTAGGTAGATCGATCAATAGATCCCGTAGCCATTCCGCTTCAACAGAGCAGTGTCAGTGCCGCAAGCTCGCTTCCATGGTTGACCTCGTCAAAATGGTCTGCTTGCAAGACCTCCATGAAACAAAGACCACCACCAATAGTGAAAACATATCCACTAGTGGCTTTGATCTCATCAAGATCGAGATCCAATTGGAATCACTATAACCCTCCAAAGACCGACGGTACCCAGTATAGTGAAGTCCAAAATTTGAGGTACCTTTCAGATAGCGCAACACTCGCTCAAGCGCCTTCCAGTGATCATCTCCCGGGTTAGATATAAACCGGCTCAACTTGCTCACAGCAAAAGAGATGTCTGGCCTTGTTGCACTAGCTAGGTACATAAGTGAGCCAATTATCTGAGAATATTCCAGCTGATTCCTAGCAATTTTTTTATTCTTACGAAGTAACACGCTAGGATCATAAGGTGTTGGAGAAGGCTTGCTGTCAGAAAAGCCAAAACAGCTCAAGACCTTTTCCACATAATGAGATTGGAAAAGTGTAATCCCATCCTCACCTCTAACCAATTTAATGTTTAGAATAACATCAGCTACTCCTAGATCTTTCATATCAAAGTTTTGAGACAAGAATGATTTGACCTCATTTATCACACTGATGTTTGTCCCAAAAATCAAAATGTCATCCACATACAAACATAGAATAACTCCCTCACCCCCACCATAGCGATAGTATACACATTTATCTGCCTCATTCACAGCAAAGCCTGCAGATGTCAGTGTTCTATCAAACTTCTCATGCCACTACTTAGGGGCTTGTTTCAGACCATACAAAGATTTCAACAGTTTTAACACCTTGCCTTTTTGACCTTCTACTACAAATCCATCAGGCTATTCCATGTAAATTTCCTCATCCAGCTCTCCATTAAGAAAAGCTGTCTTAACGTCCATTTGATGAACGAGAAGACCATGTGAGGCACCAAAGCAAGTAGTACTCGAATTGTGGTCACCTAGCAACAGTGAGTAAGTGTCAAAGAAATCTTCGCCTTCTTTCTCGAGTATAGCCCTTGGCAACAAGCCGAGCTTTGTACTTTTCAATAGTACCATCAGGCCTAAGCTTCTTTTGAACACCCACTTGCATCCTACAGTTTGCACCCATAAGGTTTATCTGTCACTCTCGTGTTCCATTAGCGATAATGGAATCCATTTCACTACTGACACCTCCTTCCGATGAGTTTGCATCGGGGATGCATACGCTTCTGAAATAGACTTGGGAGTGTCGCCCACAAGGTACACAAGTGAAATCATCACCAAAGGATTTGGATATCCTTTGTCTCTTGCTCCTTCTAGAAGCTCCACCGTCATCCTCCTCATTGACAAAGTTCATGTGTATGTTCAAAAGGTTCTGTGGTGTGATTGAACTGGGAATTATTTTGAAGGTTGACTAGTAGTGTTATGTGTATCCTTCATTGGAAAAATATTCTCAAAGAATGTTGCATCTCGAGACTCCATAATTGTACCAACATGCATGTCGGTACCTCAGTTTTAACTATCAAAAATCTATAGGCAATGCTATGATTAGCATATCCCGTAAAGACACAAATCCACGATTTTAGGTCCAAGCTATGCGTTTCTTAGTTATTGGCACATTAACTTTCGCCAAGCACCCCCATGTACGCAAGTAAGAAAGTGATGGTTTTCTCCCAATCCATACCTCGTATGGTGTTTTGTCCGTATTTCTGTTAGGAACTCTATTTAATACATGATTAGATGTTAGCAAAGCCTCCCCCACCATGCCTTAGGTAAGCCCGCAGTGTCTAACATGGCATTCACCAAGTCAGTCAACGTGCGATTTTCCTTTCGGCAATCCCATTTGACTCGGGAGAATAAGGAGGCGTCCTCTCATGTATAATGCCGTGTTCCTCACAAAATAAGTCAAATTCGTTTGAGAAATATTCTCCACCACGATCTGACCTAAGTCTTTTTATCTTTCTATTTAACTGGTTTTCAACTTCTCCCTTATAGATTTTAAAATAGTCTAAAGCCTCATCTTTCGTTTTCAATAAATACACATAACAGAACCTAGTTGCATCATCAATCAATGCCATGAAATATCGTTTTCCACCCTTCGTCAACACGCCATTCAACTCAGAAAGATCTGAATGCAGGAGTTCTAGTGGTGCCAAGTTTCTCTCCTCGGCAGCCTTGTGAGGCTTTCGAGGTTGCTTTGATTGCACACAGCTATGGCATTTAGAACCTTTGGTGATGGAAACGTTTGGAATTAAATTCATACTGGAAAGACGAGACATCAAACCAAAATTAATATGACATAGACGTGAGTGCCAAACATTAGCCTCATCATCCACACTGCCACAAATATGGTTCACAGTCTTATTGCAGAAATCTGAAAGGGAAAAGCGGAACAAGCCTCCACACTCATAGCCTTTACCAATAAAATATCCATGTTTAGACACAACTACTTTATTAGACTCAAATACCAACTTAAGCCCGTCTCTACATAAACGGGAGCCACTAACGAGATTCTTGTCTATAGAAGGACATGCTGCACGTTCTTGGTGCACGATCTTTCCCGAAGTAAACTTCAGATCTACTGTACAACACCATGAACAGTAGCATGTGACCCATTCCCATTAGGACGGAGGAATCCCGGGCGACTGATAAGAAGAAAACAACGAAATATCAGCACACACATGTACATTAGCTCTGTATCAATCCACCAATTGGTAGATTGACTAACGAAAGAACAAGAGGTAAATTACCATACCCAGTCCCATCTCCGCCTTGCCAATGGTCACGTTAATGACTTAGAAGTCCGTCCCTCACAGTGCCTTCTTTCCTTTGCGTTGTGGGCACTTCTTGGCCATGTGACCAACCTCACCACACACAAAGCAAGTTCTATCATCCTGATTGTTGTTGTTGTTCTTCTTCTTGAAGTTGGTTGTCTGTTGGGCTTTGACAAATTTCCCTTTGTTCTTGCTTGAGGGTTTCTGTACCACATTGGCACTAGACTGCCCTCCATCACCCTTAGACACAACGTCCTTTTCCCGAGCTTTCTCCTCAATTTCAAGAGACCCAATCAGACTCTCAATAGAGTACTCTTGTCTCTTGTGTTTGAGTGCTGTTCTGAAATTCCTCCATGAAGAAGGTAATTTCGCAATAATACATCCAGCCACAAACTTGTCGGGTAAGGCACACTTCAGGAGTTCGAGTTCCTTGGCAATGGCCTGTATCTCATGAGCCTGATCTACTACAGAACGGTTATCAACCATCTTGTAGTCATGAAATTGCTCCATGACATACATGTCATTGCTGGCATCAGTAGCACCGTATTTGGAATTCAGTGCATCCCATAACTCCTTCGCATTTGTCATGTGCATATACACCTCACACAGACGGTCAGTAAGAACACTAAGAATGTGTCGGGACCCCGGATTACCGAACTCGGACCCTCTGTGTATTACTGCACTAGTCCCAGATCAAAACTAGTGCACACAGTTAAACAGAAATGATTCATGACCAACAACGCATTTATTACCATTATAAAGAGTACAGACCGAAAGGTCTCATTATTACATTAGAGGTTTCAAGACCTCACACAATCAAAACACAGCGGAAGCAAGGAAAATTCAAGGTAGACCCATCAAGATGCCACAGCGATTGATGGGAAGCGCGACCTAGTCCTCGGGAAAAATCCATCACGACGCAAGTAAACAAAGAGTCGTAGCCACCTTCTTGAGCTTCGCAATCTTCTCGAGATTTATTTTTAAGTGTAGCATGTGAGTACATAAAGTACTCCGCAAGTCTTGGGAAAAATGCATAGATGCAAGGCTTGACAAAGGAAGGCTATATGGTTCTTTTGCACAAAGCAATATTTTAAATTCAATTACTACTAATTATTTTCGAAGGCATCAATTTAATAAAGTAAAAGCTTTAGCATAAACTATCATTAACTAGCTAGTGAAGGTTCCATCTACCAACACTAGCTTCAACAACTTGAACAAGTTTAATACTGCAGGTTACATCCACCCTCTTTGGCTCCAACTGCCAGAATACCCTTCCAAGAGTTCCCTCCACTCTCGGAATACAAAACTTTTGATTTTAAAACAAAACCAGATATCTACCATGTGCATGCATTCTTTGCCCGCCCTTGACCGTGGGCATGGCTATTCGAATAGTTTTACACTCTGCAGAGGTTGTACAACTTTACCCACAAGAGATAATTTATCCTAAAAGTCAACATGCTTCCTTTGGCATGAGACCCAGATAAAATATCACAAAGCCTTTACCTTACTCTAATCTAGCTAGATACCACCCGCTGAGGTTTCACTGCAGGTAGGCTAACTGCCCGAACCGAAGCCCCCTCTTGCGCCATATGAGTGCAGTAAATCCCTGTCCCTCACTGTGAATAACCAGTCCATCCCTGGCATCCACTTTCCATTGATGGCACCTAAACTAGACTATCGTAAGTTAGTCAGCTAGGTCGTACCCATATAGACATGTGGTTGTACGGTTAATGCTCAGTTTGGACAAACACACGCGTCGGTCCTTAATTGACTAGGGTGGAACATACACTTTACAAGATCTCGTGCTTCCTGCACCAAACCAAACCATCCACCCTAATCTAAACCAATTTCCACATTTTATTTTATTTTAAAAGAACCGTGGCAACTCCAATTACCACTAAATTTGTAATAAACACAAGGGTATTACAATAATTCATAATTTCCCATTTGCAAGATTTATGAGGTATTCAATAGCATAGCTAAGCATTGTTCTACCATTCTAATACCAACAATTTAATATATTACTCTCATTAGTGAGTCAAAGGAATTTCTAGGGTTGCAAAGGTACATGGCATTCGAATTCAAGTGAGGGCATAACAAGATTGGATATAACTAATGCCTTAAGATTTGAACTAATATTTTATATAAATAGCAATGCACATAATTTAAAATAATTAAAATATTTCAAAATCATAGGTTCAAGATGATCAAAGGAGACTTGCCTTCTTGAGTGCTGACTGGTTCTTCTTGCTGCGACTCGATGAAATCCTCAGCGACAGCGGAATCTACGCGCGAAAGACAGACAAGCAAAACAAATAAATTCAAACCAAAAATTAAATAAAATTCAAAAAATCAAAAAGAGTCCATGATGTATGCTCTGCTTTGCTTGGAGATATGGAGAAATCTACAGCTAGGTGTAGTGAGTTGGAGAAGAAAGTAGGTAGATTGTCACGGGAGCTTACTTCACTTATATCTTCTCCCTCTTGTGACGATTGTGATGTATGCTCTGCTTTGTTGGAGATATGGAGAAACTAAGGACCTCTTATGATAGTCTGTCTTTTGAGTTTGACATGGTTAAGGTGGAGAATGTTAGTCTGCTTGCTGAACTAGAGATGAGTAGGGTAGCCGCTCTTTCATCTACTGTTGTTGAAATTACATCTTGCACCTCATATGATGATAAGGACAATGCATTTAGAGGTCTTTACACTATACTTCTCGATCTGCCTGAGACATGTGAAAATTGCAATAACTTGAAAATGAACTTAAAGAAGGCAGATCATAAAATTGTTGAATTGGATGTTTCCTTGCTTGAGCCTATTGTGTCTTGCACCAACTGTCCCAAATTAACTGCTGAACTTGAATCTGTCTCAAAACAGTTTCAAGAAATGGTTGATCACAATAAGAAAATGGCTCAGTCTGCTTCTAAGGACCCTGTTAGCTCACCATGTAATAACTCTGAAAAACTAAAATCTGAGTTGATTGCATTAGATGATAAATGTGTGAAGCTCACTAAGGACCTTCTAGAGAAGTCACCATCTGCTTGTGATGTGTGTGCTGTTGTGGGGAAGAAGCCTGAGGGTATGGTAGAGACGCTTAGCGATGAGAACCAAATGGCTAGCAGTAGGACTGTCCCTCCTGAGGTGGCTGTGCATGCACATGCCATTCGTTCTTCTGCTGTTGGTTCTTCTTCTTCTCCCTTACCTTCTGATGTCTCTCCTTCCCCCTGCTCTTCTTGCACCTCTCTCTTTCAGGAGTGTCAGTATCTTATGAACACTCTTGAGAGATTTGTTGGAGGTAAGAAGAAGCTGAATCTTATTCTAGACTAGTCCAAGATTTGTAAATTTAATCAAGGTCTAGGATATGATTTTCTTGAGGATGTTAGGAAGCATCCACCTGCTGTTCTCGGACGTATAGCAGCAGGTGTGATCGAGGTCAAGCCTAGGACCAAAAAGGTTGAGTTCAAATCTGCGGGCTTTATCCAAGGGATCTTTGAAAGTAAGGTGGTAACACCTGTTGCTTCGACCTCTCAGAAGGCGAAGCTTCGTCATGCTACTTCTACCTCTTAGAAGGTGAAGTACCATTGTATCTTCTGTCAGAATGATGGACATATGATCGAGAAATGCTTCAAGCGCGCCACGATTGCGCGGAGAGACTGTGTTCAGGCTCTTAGGCGTATTCAGGGTCAGCCCCAGACCTTGAGTGCACCTAAGACCAATACAAGGTCTAGAGTTGCTCATGTTGATGGGTTTGGGCAGCATCGAGGATTTGGCTTTTCTGAGTTTTCTGGTTTCATCCTCGATTTGCCTCTGGTCGTGATATCCGCCGTCCTGAGGGTAGATCTCGTTTTTTCCATCGAGATAGCTACCCGCGGCGAGATCAGCATGTTGCTGGTGCTTTGACTCGCTCCTCCATAGCAGTCAAACCCAACAACAGCTTCAGATCTGCTCATAGATCTTCTTGTTTTCTGAGTGACGGAGGGCGTAGGGTAGTTAGAGGTCAGTCGTGTGTGACTACTTCTTCTGCTCGTTGTGTGACTCCGTATTGGGTTCCAAAATCTCTTTTGATTTATCCCAGTACTGAGCCATCTCTCTCTTGTTGACTTAGGTTCGCCGGGCAGGGAAGGGAGAGGTTTGGCTTGTGGACTCCGGGTGTTCTCGACACATGACCGAAGATTCTCGTTGGTTCTCTTCCCTAGCCCGTGCTCCAGGTGATGAGACGATCACCTTCGGAGATGCCTCTTCTGGGCGCGTCATCGCCAAAGGTACTGTGTGTGTTAATTATTTTTTCATTTTAAAAGATGTTGCCTTAGTAAGTAAGCTGCAGTACAATTTGCTTTCTGTTTCCCAGCTTACCGATGACGGTTTCGAGGTGAGATTTAAGAAAAATGCTTGCAAAATTCTCGATTCTTCGGGTAGTCAGGTTTGCGGGATTTCTAGATATGGGAGGATCTTTCGTGCTGATTTTGTTGAGTCTTCTGGTGATCCTCCTAGGTGTTTAGTTGCTTTTGAGTCCCATGACCTCACCTTCTGGCATAGGAGACTTGGTCATATTGGATTTGACCATTTGACCCGAGTTAGCAGCCACGATCTCATTCGTGGTTTGCCTATCAAGATGGTCAAAGATCTAGTTTGCGCTCCTTGCCGGCACGGCAAGATGGTTGCCGCTTCTCATCCTCCGGTCACAGAAACTATGACCGATGCATTACGACAGCAGCTTCACATGGACACAGTTGGTCCAGCTTGAGTGCAGTCTGCAGGAGGGAAGTGGTATGTTCTTGTCGTGGTCGATGACTTCTCGAGGTACTCTTGGGTGCTTTTCTTAGCCTCGAAGGATGAGACATTTCCCATTTTTGGGGACTTTTTAGTAGGCTTTCTGTTGAGCTCCCGGGTGTCTTATGAGCGATTCACAGTGACAATGGCATAGAGTTCAAGAATTACTACTTTGAGAGGTTTTGCGATGAGACAGGTGTAGAGCACCAGTTCTCTTCTCCATACGTCCCCCAGCAAAATGGCATCGTGGAGAGAAAGAACCATACCTTGGTTGAGATGGCCAGGATGATACTCGATGAGTACTCTACACCTAGGAAGTTTTGGGCTGAGGCGATAGCCACCGCGTGCCATGTTTCGAACAGAATCTTTCTTAGGGCACACTTGCATTGCACCTCTTATGAGTTGAGATATGGGCGAAAGCGCAGTGTCTCTCATTTTCGCGTGTTTGGTTGCAAGTGTTTTATCTTGAAGTCTGGGAACCTAGATAAGTTCGAGTCACGATCTTGTGATGGTATCTTTCTAGACTACTCGACTTCTTCGCGGGCGTATAGGGTCTAGAGTTGCGAGTCTAGCAAAATGGTAGAAACCTATGAGGTGACTTTCGATGAGGCCAGTCCGGGGACTAGGCCCGATATCTCAGGTTCAGTAAAGTAGTCCGAGCCCATCTTTGTGGACGATGAGGAAGATGGAGATGAGGGTCGTCTACTTGATCCAGTTCCTCCTCCCCTTGAGGTGCCTGTTTCTACCACCGCACATCGAGGAGATCAGCCCATGCCTTCCACATCTTCTAGAGCTAGTGGCTCTGTTCCTACCTCGTCAGCTCATGAGATAGAGGCCACTTCTTCCTCTCATTTAGGACCTCCCCATCATATCCAAAAAACATCCTTCAGAGCAGATGATTGGAGATCTCTTTGAGCGTGTCACATGCTCAAAGTCTGGCATGTCACACTTCTATCTCCATTCTACTTTCGTCGCCTGTTTTGAGCCCAAGGATGTTATTCATGCTCTTTTTGATGAGTCTTGGGTCAATGCCATGCATGAGGAGTTAGAAAACTTTGAGAGAAATAAGGTCTGGTCGCTTGTTGAGCCCCCTAAAGGCATAATGTCATTGGTATTAAGTGGGTGTTCAAAAACAAGCAGAGTGAGGATGGGGTAGTCATTCGAAACAAGGCTAGATTGGTAGCTCAGAGTTTCTCCCAGGTTAAGGGTTTAGATTTTGAGGAGACCTTTGCCCCTGTAGTTAGGCTAGAGGCCATTAGGATCTTGCTTGTATTCGCAACGTCTAAGGGCTTCAAGCTTTACGGATGGATGTCAAGAGTGCCTTCCTCAATGGGTTTATTGAGGAAGAAGTCTATGTTAGGCACCTCCGTGTTTCGAGAACTCCAAATACGCAAACCATGTCTACAAGCTTTCCAAAGCCGTGTATGGACTTAAGCAAGCCCCTAGAGCTTGGTATGAGAGGCTTAAGTCCTATCTGTTGAGTCATGGGTTTGAGATTGGTAAGGTTGACAAGACCTTGTTCATTCGCAGGCATGGCAATGACCTTCTACTCATTCAGGTTTATGTAGATGATATCATCTTTGGTGGCTCTTCTCATGCTCTTGTTTCACAGTTCTCGGATGTCATGAGCATCAAGTTTGAGATGAGCATGATGGGCGAGTTGACCTTCTTCCTTGGCTTCCAGATCAAGCGGACTCTGGAGGGTACTTTCTTGCATTAGGCAAGTACACACGAGACCTTCTCGAGACACTTTGACATGAGTGATGGCAAGCGGTGTCAACTCCGATGGCATCTTCACCACACTTGATCCGATGAGGATGGCGAGCCGCTTGATCAAAAGAGTCTGAAGCATGATTGACTCTCTCTTGTACCTCACTGCCTCGAGACAGGACATACATTTCTCTGCGTGCCTATGTGCTCAATTTCAGGCTTCTCCTCGTGTATCTCACTGCCAGGCGGTGAAGCACATTCTTCGGTACCTTCGAGCTGCCATAGACTATGGTATCTGATACTCTTCCTCATCCTGTCTTTCCATGAGAGCCTACTCGGATGCGACTTTGTCTGGTGTGAGGATAGATAGGAAGAGCACTTCTCGCACCTACAGTTCATTGGCACTTCTCTTGTTTCCTGGTCTTCAAGGAAGCAGTCCAGTGTTGCACAGTCAACCGCAGAGGCCGAGTACGTTGTTGCTGCCAGTTGTTGCAGCCAGGTACTTTGGATGGCTTCGACTCTGCGGGACTTTGGGTTGGTTATAGACAGTGCTCCACTCTTATGTGATAACACTTCTGCTATTAACATTGCTAAGAATCCAGTGCAGCACAATCGGACCAAGCACATTGATATCAGATATCACTTCCTTAGAGACCATGTGGAGAAGGGTGACATAGTGCTCTAGTTTGTGGAGAGTGACCACCAGTTGGCTGATATTTTTACCAAGCCTTTGGATAGCTCTAGGTTTTCAGCTCTGCGTGGAGAGCTTGGGGGGGGGGGTTTGTCCTTATGGATTGTTGTGAGGGGGAGCTTTGTACTTTATGTTTTATCCTGTTTATTTGCTTCTATCTCTCTTTGTTGCATTGCATTTGGGTGCATTCGGGGTAATCCTTCTAGCATATATTAGAGTGGTTCTCTTGTCTAGTTGCTTAGATTTATTCCTCTCATCTTATGGTTCTAGGATGCTGCTTAGTAGCTGTCTCTCTTCTCACTAGGTTGAGCTCACTCACTTCTTATAGGTTCTAGCAAGGGTTGGGCCACCCTTGGGTAGACAGGGAACATGTTTGCTCCTTAGTGTGTTAGAAAAGCAGCTGATAGTCCTATTGTCATGGGTATATGAGAGTCAGTCTGAGCCATAGTATCCTCTATATCTTGTCTATGCTTTAAGGACTGTCTTTTCTGTTTTTCTTCCCAGCTTCTCGTTTTTATTGCTTTGGTTTAGGGGGAGTTCATTTGGGAGTTTCTAGATCTTAATGATGACATAACTCAACTTGAACTAAAAGTGCATCACATGTTGAGGGGAGCTGGATTTTCTTGCATGTCATTTTGCATTGTAATATAACTATATGGAGCCTTGATTATTATCCTTTTATGACATGTTTAAAATGCTTTGCATCTTGCCATAATCTATGCTTACTTGCTAGATGTAATACTCCACGGTCATGATCTTGTTGGCATTCTTATTGGTTATAGCTTGATGTAATACTCCACGGTCATTTTGGATAATCTTCATGGCTCTAAATGCTTAGATTGAATACAAATCAGCCATTCCATCCATTCTCATGATTGGTTCTCTTCCTTGTGCCTTGATGATTTTGTTGCCAAAAGGGGGAGAATAGCGGAGAAAAAGCCATTTGGGACCTTTCTGGAGCTTTGGAGAACAATTTGCTCTTTCTGTTGTTGCTCTAGTGTTCCTTCTGTCGACATGGTCATGAGCTTCTTTGTTTTCTTTAGACCATGCTTGACTTTCTTTTCAAACTCAACTTTGCGCTTTTTCTGAGTTTGTCAATATACTCATCAAGGGGGAGATTGAGAGACCATGTGGTTATGACCCCATGTTTGTGATGAGTAATTGACAAGTATTTTGGAAAGATTGAATTTGGTTCGTGCGCTTTGTGCCATGATGGCATTTGGCTCAGCTGCTCCATATGGATACAGTTGGACCAGCCCGAGTGCAGTCAGCAGGAGGGCAGTGGTATGTTCTTGTCGTGGTCGATGACTTCTCGAGGTTATCTTGGGTGTTTTTCTTAGCCTCGAAGGATGAGACGTTTACATATTTTCGAGATCTTTTAGTAGGCTTTCTGTTGAGCTCTCGGGTGCCTTACGAGCGATCTACGATGTGATGTACGGAGTTCAAGAATTTCTACTTTGAGAGGTTCTGTGATGAGACAGGTGTAGAGCACCTGTTCTCTTCTCCGCACATCCCACAACAGAATGGCGTCGTGGAGAGGAAGAATCGTACCTTGGTCGAGATGGCCAGGACGATGCTTGATGAGTATTCTACACCTAGGAAGTTTTGGGTTGAGGCTATAGTGACCGCGTGCCATGTTTCGAACAAGGTTTTTCTTCAGGCACACTTGCATCGCACTTCTTATGAGCTGAGATACGGGCGAAAGCCCAGTGTCTCTCATTTTCATGTGTTTGGTTGCAAGTGTTTCATTCTGAAGTCTGGGAACCTAGACATGTTCGAGTCACGTTCTTGTCATGGTATCTTTCTAGGTTACTCGACTTCTTCGCGGGTGTATAGGGTTTGGAACTGCGAATCTAGTAAGTTGGTAGAGACCTGTGAGGTGACCTTCGACGAGGCCAGTCCGAGGACTAGGCCTGACATCTCAGGATCTTTAGAGCAGTCTGAGCCCATCTTTGTGGATGATGAGGATGACGAAGATGAGGGTTGTCTACCCGATTCGATTCCTCATCCTCCCCTTGAGGTGCCTTCTTCCACCGCACCTCCAGGCGATCAGCCCATGCCTTCTGCTTCCTCTGGAGCTAGTGGCTCTATTCCTACCTCGTCAGCTCATGAGGTAGAGGCCACTTCTTCATCTCATCCTGGACCTCCCCGTCATATCCAGAAAGACCATCCTTTCCGAGCAGATGATTGAAGACCTCTTTGAGCGAGTCACACGCTCAAAGTCTGGCATGTCACATTTCTGTCTCCATTCTGCCTTTATTGCCACCTTTGAGCCCAAGGATGTTAGTCATGCACTATCTGATGAGTCTTGGGTCAATGCCATGCATGAGGAGTTGGAAAATTTTGAGAGAAACAAGGTCTGATCGCTTGTTGAGCCCCCTTGAGGTCACAATGTCATTGGAATTAAGTGGGTGTTCAAGAACAAGCAGAGTGAAGATGGGGTTGTCATTCAGAACAAGGCTAGACTGGTAGCTCAGGGCTTCTCCCAGGTTGAGGGTTTAGACTTTGAGGAGACCTTTTCCCCTGTAGCTAGACTTGAGGCCATTAGAATCCTGCTTGCTTTCGCAGCTTCTAAGGGTTTCAAGCTTTACCAGATGGATGTCAAGAGTGCCTTCCTCAATGGGTTTATTGAGGAAGAGGTCAATGTGAGACAGTCTCCAGGTTTCGAGAATCTCAAATACCCAAACTGTCTATAAGCTTTCTAAAGCCCTGTATGGACTTACGCAGGCCCCTAGAGGTTGGTATGAGAGGCTTAAGTCCTATCTGTTGAGTCATGGTTTTGAGATGGGTAAGGTAGATAAGACCTTATTTATCCGTAGGCATGGCACTGACCTTCTGCTCGTCCAGATTTATGTGGATGACATCATCTTTGGCGGCTCTTCTCATACTCTTGTTTCACAGTTCTCGGATGTCATTAGCATCGAGTTTGAGATGAGTATGATGGGCGAGTTGACCTTTTTCCTTGGCTTCCAGATCAAGCAAACTCGGGAGGGTACCTTCTTGCATCAGGGCAAGTACACTCGTGACCTCCTGAGACGCTTAGACATGAGTGATGGTAAGCCTGTGTCAACTCCCATGGCATCTACAGCTTCTCTTGACCCAGATGAGGACGGCGAGCCAGTTGATCAGAAGGAGTATCGCAGTATGATTGGCTCCCTCTTATACCTCACTGCCTCGAGGCCGGACATACATTTCTCCGTGTGTCTGTGTGCTCACTTTCAGGCTTCTCCTCGCGCATCTCACCGCCAGGCGGTGAAACACATCCTTCGGTACCTTCAAGCTACCATTGACTATGGTATCTGATACTCTTCCTCGTCCTGTCTTTCCTTGAGAGCCTACTCGGATGCAGACTTTCCGGGTCAGGATAGATAGGAGGAGCACTTCGCACCTACGGTTCATTGGCACTTCTCTTGTTTCTCGGTCTTCAAGGAAGCGATCCGAGTTGTTGCACTGATCAACCGCAGAGGCCGAGCACGCGTTGCTGCTACCGATTCTGCAGCCAGTGCTTTGGATGGCATCGACCCTACGGGACTTTGGGTTAGTTATAGACAGTGTTCCACTCTTCTGTGATAACACTTCTGCTATTAACATTGCTAAGAACCCAGTGCAGCACTCTCGGACCAAGCATATTGATATTCGCTATCACTTCCTTAGAGACCATGTGGAGAAGGGTGACATAGTGCTCCAGTTTGTGGAGAGTGACCACCAGTTGGCTGATATCTTTACCAAGCCTTTGGATAGCTCTCGATTTTCAGCTCTGCGGGGAGGGCTTGGGGTGGTTTGTCCTTATGGACTGTTGTGGGGGGAGTTTTGTGCTTCATGTTTTATCTTGTATATTATGCTCTTGCTCCTTTCTGTTGCATTGCATGCGGGTGCATTTGGGATAGTCCTTTTAGCATTGGTTAGAGTGGTTCTCTTGACTACCTGCTTAGACTTCTTCTCCTTCTCATCTTGTGATTCTAGGATGCTTCTTATTAGCTGTTTCTCTTCTCACTAGGTTGAGCTCACTCATTTCTTATAGATTCTAGCAACGGTTGGGCCACCCTTGGGTAGACAGGGTACGTGTTTGCTCCTTAGTGTGTTAGAGGATCAGTTGATAGTCCTAGAGTCATATGGGGTAGATGAGAGTCAGTCTGAGCCATAGTATCCTCTATATCTTATCTATGCTTTAAGGATGCCTTTTCTATTTTTCTTGCCACTTCTCGATTTTATTGCTTTGGTTCAGAGGAGTTCATTTGGGAGCTTCTAGATCTTAACATTGTTATAACTCAACTTGAACTAAAAGTCGCATCACATGTTGAGAGGAGCTGGATTTTCTTGCATTTCTTTTTGCATTGTAATATAACTACATGGAGCCTTGATTATTATCCTGTTATGACATGTTTATAATGAATTACATTTTGCCATGATCTGTGCTTATTTGCTAGATATATCATGACTTTATATGTGTAGTCAAGTCTTTGCCATGATAGGTTGATTAAAATGCTCAACTTGAATTAATTCATGTCATGATAGCTTTTGAGACTAGTCTGACTTTAGTTATCCTCTTATGATTCATGCCATGTCAAATAGGCTGAGTTGAGTCTTGAATCTTTATTGAGCTTTAGATTGAGCTATGTTAGTTCCGTGATGAAGCATGAGTTAGTACAAGTCTTATGTTCATGAAAATGCAAAAAGATCTCTTTTGTGCAAAAAAACTGATCTCACCAATTCTTTCTCATGAGACGGCTTGCCATTGCACTAGGCATGAACTCAGAGAGAGTTTTGGATGACCAAGACTATCTTCTTAAGCTTCTCGCTTGGAGTGGTCGCATAAGGCTTGAGATCTAGCACATGACTAAACAAAATCTGGTTGACAACAATAATGAGATTTATAAAGAAAAACATGTCAAATGTGCTCAATTTGCTTAATTACGCAAAAAGACCAAGTATTTGAACAAGTGATTCATTCTTGAACGTGTAGCACTCTAAATTGACTCAATACTAGCTTCTTGATTCCACTTAGCTTATTGTCATGGCCTGCATCATCCTTGGATACCTCTAGCTAGACTATACTCATGGTTGACTTAACATGCTACGGAATTCAACTAATTTTCAGATTGTGACTTATTTGGCTTAGCTTGAGTATACATGTTTTGTGATGATCTTGTTAGCATTCTTATTGGTTATGGCTTGATGTAATACTCCACGGTCATTTTGGATAATCTTCATGGCTCTAAATGCTTAGATTGAATACAAATCAGCCATTCCATCTATTCTCATGATTGGTTCTCTTCCTTGTGCCTTGATGATTTTATTGCCAAAAGGGGGAGAATAGCGGAGAAAAAGCCATTTGGGACCTTTCTAGAGCTTTGGAGAACAATTTGCTCTTTCTGTTGTTGCTCTAGTGTTCTTTCTGTCGACATGGTCATGAGCTTCTTTGTTTTCTTTAGACCATGCTTGACTTTCTTTTCAAACTTAACTTTGCGCTTTTTCTGGGTTTGTCAATATACTCATCAAGGGGGAGATTGAGAAACCATGTGGTTATGACCCCCATGTTTGTGTGAGTAATTGACAAGTATTTTGGAAAGATTGAATTTGGTTCGTGCGCTTCGTGCCATGATGGCATTTGGCTCAGTCGGGGTTGGTTAGTCGGATTTGAGGCGTATTCTTCTTCCCGTTTGAGCTTTTGGGCCATTTTATGCTTGAGTATGATTAATTGATGCTAATTGTGTTTACATGTGTCGAGCGGTGCTATGTGATGTGTTTCTTGTCTGTGATGGCTGCAGGACGTCGAGATGGAGTCGTGGCGAGGCACAGAGGACCAGACTAGGTGCAGGTGGTGCCGAGGTCAGAACGGTCGAGATGTGCTGAAGATGGCGAGGACTCAAGGTGGTTGCGAGGCTTGGACGACAAGAAATGCGGAAGCTTCCTGGAAGGTGCAGAAGGGGCGTTTCGGTAAAAGCGCAAAGCTACACAAGTGGAAGCGATTTTAGTTAGGGTTTAGCGGGTTGGAGACTGTTAGCCAAGGGCTATAAATAGGAGAGGGATTCCCAGGTGCATGTATGTCTTGAGAGGGAAGTGCATGGCTTTTAGGGTTTTGCTTTTAGTCAAAATACCTTTGCGAGGTTGTTTTAGCTTTGGGCTTTAGTTGTTGAGAGCAGGTGAGATGGACAGAGGGTGTTCTTGTGGTCTCCCGTAGGCTTCCTGTTGCTCATTTTTTTGTGTGTGTTCTTGAGTTTCTTGGTTTTGAGAGAGGGAGAAGATGAGTTGATGCCCATGTCATCATTCCTCTTGTATCAATCATGTATGGGGACTCCTTCGTGATCCTTGTGTTTTCTGGGAATGAATTCTTTCAAGAAGTCGTTTGAGTTCTTGCTTCTTTGTTGGTTTTTATCTCTTGATGCTCTCTCTGCTGAATTTCTCGAATTTTTGTTTTTATGTTGATTCTTGCTGAGGAGTATCAAAATGGATTACTGTAACATCCTGAAATTTAAATCAGAAATGTATAAAGCTTTTGAATTAATTTTGCAATGTATTTCCGTTTGCATTTGGAGTTAGAATGTTTTCCTAAAATTTGGCAAAAGGATTTAAGAGTTAAAAGGATCCAAAAAGAAACATATATGTTTGAATAGTAGAGATTTGAAAATCTAAATTAAGAATATGAAAAGATGATCCATAAAATGTAAGGAGAGAAATGTAATTAAGCATAAAATGTCATCTACAAAAATAAGAGTATGAGTGGCAAGGTGGCAAGTAAAATAAAATGGGTCAACATATGATTATATATATATATATATATATATATATATATATATATATATATATATATATATATATATATATATATATATATATATATATATATGTACGCACACACAACCTTGGGCTACATGGAAAAAGGCACATAAGGGAAATAAACCAGTAAATGAAGAGTGCAATTACATGTACATAAACCCATGAGCATATGTGTATATGTTCATATAAATGTGATGGAGATAGCAAAAGAAAAAAATATATATTGGGAAGTCAGGCGGACCAAGCCACTGACCCTCCAACTCCCCGCTCTCCCCTTCTCTCAGCGCGCGGCCGCCTTCCACTCCTTTTGCCCGAGCACGCCCCCCAGCGCTGTTTCTCTTCCTCCTTCCTTCTCTTTCTGTTGCGCGGCCGAGCTGTCTCCACGTCGTCCCCTCCTTCCGCGCCTCCTTTCCTCCGCCACACCTCGGGCCGCTGGACAACGTCGCCTCCGCCCATTGGTTCGCCGCGCCATGACCCTGCTCCGCTCTTTTTTCCCCGTGCCGGCACCACCCTCTTTCCTCCCGCTCGCCGAGCCATTCCCTCACGCGCGCAACTCAACCTCTCTGCTACACCGCGCGTCGCTTCTTGCCATCATGCCAAATCCGCCCGCGGGATTTTCCCGCCTGCCCACCATCGGTCTAGCCGCTCTTGGATGGGATCGCAAGGGCATGATTCCGATGCCGGCCCTCCTCGCACGGTTATAACAGCCACTGAGGGCTTCCATGGACTTCCCACCTCACCTGCTCCCTCCCGAAGAAAGGAATTGAGATTTCGCCTCCCAAATCGCCGCCGCAAGCCCCTTCTTCCCAAACTCCGGCGACCGGGCGCGCCGCATCCCGCCACCTCCGTCCATTACTTCCTCCCACGCCTTCCTAGGACTCCACCGGTTGATCCTACCTCGGCCGAGCCCCCCGGCTGCACGCACGACGGCGTCGACCTCCTCCCTGGGCCGCCGCCACCGCACGCCGCCGGCCCTACTCCGGTGACCCCCGCCCACCGCCGACTCCACCATCGGGATCCCCGGCGTTAGGACATTCCATTTCACCCGTCACCCGCAACCCTCCGGCAGCCCGCCGCCGACCGCACCGCCGCCCATCCTCAGTCCCGAACTCTTCTGCCCCGGCCTCTACTACTGCATACCTTAAGAGGTAATAGCCCCCTGTATAAGTAAGCATCATTTGAGGAGTCCTCCTGGCTAGCAGTGTCAGTGCTAAGACGCACCCAGGCAGCGCGCGTTCGAGCCCGCTCCGCCGCGCCGGGTGGGTTTTTCGGTGTTTAATTTTTGCCCTTTTTACTGTGCACCAGTGACCCAGCCGATCGTGAGGATGTATGCTAGTTCTGTAGCAAGGATAGATAGAAAGTATGTGCCATAAAATGTCATGTATAATTCTAGATATACACATATCCATGTGTGCACATATGAACATATATAATAAATAACCTTGTTTAAATCTTTAGCAAATAAATAGAATGAATGATTGAATGTAAATTAAAATGGCACATGTAATAGCAAGCATCTTGTATATTAACCTTGTGTATTAATCCCAACAGACACAAAAAAAGGGGTATTTAGGGACTTTTGAGCATGGATATTTATCATGTGTTAGAAGATAATACTTAGATGTAGGTATAACCTGAGTAATATTTACAACCCTCTTTGTCAAGTGAAAGGGTTTAGTAATAGGGTGATTAGAGTGATTGCTCACATAAAATGATAACTTATCAAACAAAAAGGGGTAGAAACAAACTGTTAACAATATAGGCTATAAGATATTATCAATAACCTAGGTCATGACATCCAAATATAATTATAGAATGCAGTATATTAAAATGAGTATGATTAAACATTAGTTACTCAAAATGAGATTACTATAGCACCAAAACAAATGAAACTAGGAATTTGGTGTTGGAGTTATTTGGGTCTTTTGGTAAATGCTTACTGGTTTGCTGATTGCCTTTTTTCCTTTTATCCAAATTATCGCGCGCGTTAAAAATAGCTTACGAGGCACAAGAGGAGGAGGCAGAAGCAGCAGTGCTAGAAGCTTCAGACAACCCAGAAAACACCCCCTGTGACCAAGGCGAGTCAATACTTTGATCATGTTGAACCCACATTTTCTGCAAATTACTTTTGTTTAGATTATCAAATTGCATGCCGTAATTTATATGAAAATGCATGTTTAATTTATAATTCTAGTTAAATGCCTATTATCTAACTTGATTAATATTATGCCTCCATTGGAACATTTAAAGTTGAGAACCTTGTCGCCCTAGCAACAATAAATTATAATGGTAACCTTTCGAAAGTAAGTCCGTAATTATATGCCATGCTTAGTATTGCTTAGATATTCATGGGCGTAAGAATGTCCAAGCATCATTTTAATCATGAGAAAATGTGGTGGGACAGTCATAGTGGTAATGACTGGCGTATGTTGGATATGGTTATTTTATACTCCCAAAAATCTCAAACTGCTTATTTATCTGGGCGGATGGATCGGGGGTATGGTGCAGGGGTGCACGAGAGTGTGGATAGTGGTAGAACCGCCCAAATACCTTAAGGACTGAATCTTGTCATGATCTCCCCTGTATAACAAGTGCAACCACAAGTCTGTAAAGTACAACTTGGCTTAGTAGAATTACCGGACCCTGAAAGTCATCGTCATAGGTGGAGGAGGTGAGGTAGTGCAAGTGGCGGTCTGTGAGACGGCTTGAATGGGGCATCCGCGGAGGGTGAAGTTCTGCTGTAGCGTGCTAGCAGTGTGGGTAGCCAGCTGCTAGGCGTTCAGAAGGAGAACATCCCGCACAACCTATGAGACCTGCCGCAAGCGGGCCAAGCTCATAGGGGTGAGATGATGGAAGGGGCGAGGTACTTTGAACGGGTATTGTGATGGTTTGCTCAACTGCACATCTAAGGAATTGTGCGGGGCAACGAGTAAACTATCTCTTGTGGGTAAAGTGTGCAAACTCTGCAGAGTCAAAACTATTCGAATAGCCGTGCCCACGGTCAAGGGCGGACATGGGAACTTAACTAGATATAGTTCTATTTCAAAAATCTTGGCAAATGAAATGGTAAAAGGGAAAGCAGTGGGAAGCCCTAAAAGGTGTTGTTGTCCTGGGCGTCGTCCCAGTGGTAATGTAAGCGGCTATAACGCTGAAGATATAGCATACGGTTTGGAGGCCATGGAAAGGTGGATGGTCTCTAGATCACTAGTAACAAAGCATTTTGATACACACCTATACTTTGGTTCCAAAAATGCTAGGTCTTAGAGATTTTTAAGTAATTGTATTCAAAAGCACTCTACGCAAAACAAAATAACCCCAGCCTTCTCTTGATTAGCCCTGCATACTACTTAATTGCATTCTGTGTATTGGCTCGCGGAGCACGGGGTTGGAGTGCTCATGCTCGCATTATCAAACCAGATTCTGGAGCCCCGGATCACTATGCTTATGAAGACGCCCCCACTGCAGAGGAAGGGAACAACGAGGAGAATTAGGGCGTCTCTTGCGCTTTCTTGAGTCCTAGGTAGTAAGACTAAGGTATAGTGTGCCTATAATTATTGCCTTAGCTTAGGTAATAATCATACGGCACACATTTTACCGATCATTGCTTGTAGATTATTGGTTCTACCTAACTTTGCTTCACTGCATACTTTTGTATTGTAAACATTTGGCCTGGTCGGCCCTTATGTAAACTCATTGCCCGACGTGGTATAATTCAAACCTCTGTTATGTAAATATTGGCTGAGTCATGAATGTCCATGCGATGTATGAAATGATGCAGCAATGTACCTGTGGGCACTATCTACTGATCCAGGGAATAGTGCAGTGGTTTCACAGGAGATTCTGGATTGAAAAATCCGGGTCTGACAATTACTCTATGATGGAATTGTATTTCTAGACCCTTTGGTCAGCTAATTCCAAGAGCAAAATGATTGAATCACAAGAATCACTTTTTCCTCTTTTCTGCACTCTTGATCCTCTCTGTTTCCTGATATAGGGTTTGAGGTTATTTTGTTTTCCTGTAAGAAAGTGTGCCCAAGTTTGTGTTTCTAAGCCCTAATGCTATTCCCTAGCTTATCTCTTGGATTAATGATAAAAGAATCAGTGACAAGATGGGAATTTGATTTTTGGGCAGCTCCCTATATGGTTTTCAGATTTTACCTCAAATATGAAATTCATGTTCTTGAGTTAGATTCTTTTGATTTCCCAAGTTCCTCTGAATATTTTAGTTATTTCCTTGCTGCTCTGGACTGAGAAGGTGAAGGGAAAATCTCAAATTGCTCTGCAAGTCAAAGTATGCATTTTGTGCTATTTGTTTTCAGTCTTCCTGTGCTCTGAACCCGACAGCCGGTCAGACCGGGATTTGAAGGGCGGTCAGACCGGCATGAAACTGGCGGTCTGACCGGCGGTAAATGACCGGTCAGACCGGCCTAGCTATTGCGGTCTGACCGCCCATCACATTGCGGTCAGACTGCCCCTGGTGCTTTTTGCTTTGGTGATCTTCTTGTCCAATCTTTGGTATTCCATGTTCTTTCTCTTTGTTGGTTTGAGCTTGCAGTAAGCATGAGTGTTTCTTTTTGATAGCTTTGTAGCTATTAGAGAGGAAACGTTCCGTGAGTATTTTGGGTGAGCAAATTTTTTAAGTCGACATTCACCCCCCTCTATCGCCAATTTGGATCCAACACTATGTTAGTTCTTTTATGACACATGAGTTATTCCTTGTTCTTGAATTAAATTCAGTAAAAGCAAAAAGATCTCTTTTGTGCGAAAGAACTGATCTCACCAATTCTTTCTCATGAGACTGCTTGCCATTGCACTAGGCATGAACTCATGGGGAGTTTTGGATGACCAAGTTCATCTTCTTAAGCTTATTGCTTGGAGTGGTCGCATAAGGCTTGAGATCTAGCACATGACTAAAATTTTGGTTAGAAACGACCATGAGTTTCAAAAGAAAATATGTCAATTGTACTAAATTTGCTTAACTACCAAAAGAACCAAGTACTTGAACAAATGATTCATTCTTGAACTTGTAGCACTCTAAAATGACTCAATACTAGCGTCTTGGTTCCACTTAGATTATTGACATGGCTTGCATCATCTTTGGATACCTTTAGCAAGACGATAATCTTGAATGACTTGACATGCTCAGAAATTCGACTAATTTTTAGATTGTGACTTATCTGGTTTCGCTTGATTATACATATCTTGTCATGATCTTGATAGCATTCATGTGTTATGGCTTGGTGTAATACTTAATGGTCATTTTGGATAATCTTCATGGCTCTAATTGCTTAGAATGAATAATTTTCGCTCACTTCACTCTCACACCATGCTTTATTCTCTCTTTGCATCTTGATGATTCTATTGCCAAAAGGGGGAGAATATTGGAGAAAAAGCCATTTCAAAGGAAAAACTGGGAGCTTTGGAGGAAAACTTGCTCTTTCTGTTTTTGCTCCTTCTGTCAACATGGTCTTGAGTTTTTTTGCCTTTCTATTAGACCATGTGTGACTCTCAAAACAAACTCAACTTTATGCTTTTTCTGTATTTGTCAATATACTCATCAATGGGGAGATTGAGAGACCATGTGGAGGTGTCCCCATGTTTGTGATGAGTAATTGACTCCTGTTCTGAAAGTTTGAGTTTGATTTGGTTGGTTCGCGCCAAGTCGGTGCATGGCGCAGTTTGGTTCAGTTAGACCTGGTCGAACGCAGTCGGATGTGTTTAGGACGGTTGTTCTCCTTCTTGATTGGTTGTTTGGGCTTTTTCATGTATGAGTATGCTTTATGGATGCTAATGATGGTTATACTGTTTCGAGCGGTGCTATGTGACGGTTTGCTTGTCTGTGTGACTGCAGGACTTCGGAGTTAGGTCATGGTGAGGCGTGAGAGGACCGGGACTAGGCACAGGAGGTGTTGAGGTCCAGACGGTCAGAGACGTCAAAGATGATCGAGGCTGCGGAGGTGGTTGCGAGTCGGGAGATGAGGAACTGGAGCCAGAGCTACCGGAGGTGGACACGACCGGCAACGGTGAGGGGGACCGGGACTAGGCTTAGGGAGGAGCAGAGGTCCAGACGGTCAGGATGCTAGGTGTGGTCGTGTGCAGCGGAGCGGACCAGGACTAGACTCAGGGAGGAGTCGAGGTTCGACGGTCGTGGTCTGGTTGCGGGAAGCTTCTAGGAAGGTGCATGAGGGGCAATTTGGAGAACTCGACTCAAGCTTGAGTGGGTGGTTGGTTCCTCCATTTTCTGATGAGTGCTTTGACTCTTGCCTCATGTGTGTGTGAGTCAAGTGTGATGAGGACATCACTTCTCGGATACATACAACACTCCTCCACTTGACATTCAGGACCAATCACTAGAGCTCGCGCCGACAATTGAATTTACAGTGAGCTCGTTCCTAAGTACTTCTTTTGTTCATTTGAGAATCGATTGCTACATAATGATTTAATTATGATTAGGAACCATGGAGAGGACCTGGAAGTACTTGGAGAAGGACTACAAAACGCACAAGTCCAGCAAGGGCGGTCGAATCATGTTGGAGACCCAACTCAAGCCGACTTCGAATCCAATTCGGAGTCCAGGACCAGGCCGCACTAAAACGGACGCCCAGATCGCATCTGGACTCCGTTTTGGTTGTTCTACATATGTATGGAAAGCTAAGAAGACGACCTTTCCAATGATTCTGGTCCCATGTCAAAATTCCTTCTGAGTCAATGGGAATCGTCGAAACAATTGGGCGTTCAGAATCTGTCAGGGTGCTGCGTCACCGTATTTTGGGCCGTTCGGCTTTGTATCGTGTTGGAGCCCATTAGGGCGCGTCCAGGGGTTTGCACGCCCCTCACTCCTTTATATCCAGCCGCCACCCTCACCATTAGGGTGGGGTTTTGCTTAGATTAATTCTATCTTTGAACAGTTTCCCCGTTCATCGGTTTGTGAGACCCCAACTTCGAGTGCTACATCAATACATCCGCAATTCAGTTGTGTTCTTCCTTGTTCTTGCTTGTATTCTTCGATTTGCAGGAGAGGATTAGCCTTCTTGGCAAGGTCAACCGGGCCGTGCACGGTTGATAACCTGAGGAGATGTGGTGCTGCGATTGCGGGGTTCGGAACGTGTCGTTCAGAAGCCGGATCGATTTGTGTCGTGCCTCCACCAAATCGAACATATCCAGAACCTGTTGGAAGATCGGGACCCCGTTTCTATCAAGTGGTAATCAGAGCTTCGGGTGTTCCTTCAGGTTCGAGTTTACCCTACCTTTGCTGTTTTCGTTTCATCCTAGAGTCCAAGAAAAGCCCTACAAAAAAATTTGTAGTCATAGGTTGTTTCCTGTCCCAGATCTTGTTTAGCCTTTTGCACAATTTAATTTCAGAGTCTGTAGTGTTGAGTTTATGTCCTTAGTCGAGTTGTGTTGCTGGTTTAGATTGTGTTTTGTTTCGAGTTATCTTGCTTCCGCTACCTCTCATACAAACCCTAGCCGTCATCCATCGCGTATTCCACCCTCTGTTTTTGTTTTTCCCACCCATATCCCGCCCTCTGTTTGAGTCTTCCTTCGCATCTCGTGATCACACAGCACCATCCCCCACCTTTTCCCGAGCTTCCGCCACCAATTTCCACCAATTTTCTCCACCCGATTTCGTTTCGGCCTCCACAGAAACCATAACTGGGAGCCCATTCTTCAAACGGCCATAACTTTCGCATACGGACTCAATCAGGCGATTTTTTTTAATTGGGTGAAATTAAATTTTGCATCCGATACTCAGCAACTTTGTCAGGTTCGCGATTTTGTTTTCCCAAATTCGGCCCGAAAGTGCAGACTGAGCTCAAATTGAATCACCGAATTTACAGCACATTCATTATTTTCGTCAGAGGCCACACCTTACATCGATTGAGTTGAAACTTTGTGTGGTTCCTATTTCTGTGCTCTGCTCTGTGAAAAAATAAAATAAAAAGACACAAAAAGAAAAATTTCGGCTTAGTAGAGAGAGAGAGAGTGCTATCCGTGGCCAAAAAAAGGAAAAAGAAAAACCGGATGAGCACAGTTTTATGTGACAGAGCTTCATTTGTTTTGTGCTTATGCTGATTTAAGTTTCTCATTCCCTGCCATCTTTGTTCTTGTCTTCGCTTACTTTTCGGCCATGATTCCTTGTTCATCATATCCTAACACCGATATAGGACACATTTAGGCCAAACAACTAGGACCAGTGCTTTGGACATTTATTCAGCATTACTATCTGTTATTGATTTGTGTTCCACTGACATATTTGGCCTTCCAAGCTCCATATATCTACTTCTGGATAGCACAGTTTTGACCCTTGCAATCGTACCCACGCTCGACATGGTTTCATGAACCAGCCACCGGTTGTACCACCTGCTGCTTTGGTA
The DNA here is from genome assembly GCA_036346575.1 of Dendrocalamus sinicus. Classification (NCBI taxonomy): domain Eukaryota; kingdom Viridiplantae; phylum Streptophyta; class Magnoliopsida; order Poales; family Poaceae; genus Dendrocalamus; species Dendrocalamus sinicus. The sequence goes on from CM070658.1 coordinate 4,141,074, forward strand.
AGAACACTTGTAAGAGCTTGGTAAGCCACTTTCCTTTGCGAGTTCCCACTGCCCTTCATTTGTAGTTGATAGGGATAATCCTTTTGTTTTCCCTGTGTTTCCACTAACCATGGCAGGAGACGAATGAGATGGGACACCGGGCGATTTCAACGTGTGTTAGTCGCGGCCAGCTACAAGCTGCGCTCGACAAACAAAATGCTTCACTCAGCGCAAGACTGGACATCATCGTCGTCGCCATTGCCCAGTTGAACACCACGGAAGGCATTGAGCGGGTGGAGCGGCGGATGGCTGACCTCACCGGTCGGATGGACACATTGAGGCACGCCGCCACTGCCAATGACGGCCATCATCATGATGAGGACACAGTGTATGATGCGGATGGCAACATTGATCGTGGCGACACAAGATGCACGACTACGTCGGCGTCTTCAAATAAACCGACGTGGTATGGAAGGTAATAACCAGCACCGCCATGGTAACGACGACCCTTTGCTAAAGTTAAGTTTACCATTCCATCTTTTTCTGGTCTTTATGATGCTGAAATATATCTTGATTGGGAGATGACGGTAGAGCGAAATTTAATTCTCACTTGGTTCTGAACAACATAGAGTTAGACAAGCTACTAGTGAGTTTAAGGACTTTGCTATTATCCGTGGAATGAACTAGGTACCATGCGTGTACAACCTGATACATGGGAGCGGTTAAAAGAAGCTATGAGTAATCGTTTTGTTCCTCCCTCATATAAACGTGATTTGAGAAAAAAATTGCAGCGCTTAGAACAAGGTGATAGTTTTGTTCAGGACTATTATGCTGAGCTTCAAAAGGGTATGGTGCGTTGTGGGGTTGTTGAGGAAACGGAGGATAAGATTTGTCGTTTCTACGGGGGGTTACTGGCGTGAAATTCAGGATATTGTTGATTATAAAGAGTTTACTATCACAACCGTTGTTCCAGCTTGCTATGCTTGCAGAAAAGAATTGCGATGACGCAAGGAATCAGCGAAGGCAAGCACCGGACGACCATTCTACACGCCGCGCACGACTACATCGACGGACTGCCCAAGTCTTCTTGAGTTTTCATTCTCCTCCACCACTGCAGCAGCGCTGCCGAAGCCACCCTCCACGACACGCTTTGCACATTCTGCAAAAATCTTTGCGAGTTTCAGCCAAGAGTTCTTCTTCCGTGGCTTCAACGGACCGCTCCTCCAACATTCGGTGCCACCACGCCATGGGCTTGGTCATGTGCGTAAGAATTTCCTAGCCAACGGGCATACATCGCCACGAAGATGGAGGCTACATCAGCGCCGGATGTCGAGGAGGATGATGATGTTGCCGCCGCCTCGGACGACAATGGCGGTGGTGATGACAACTGGTCCTTGGTGGGCGTCCACAGCGGACGCTACGGAGCATCATTGTGCAGCGAGTCCTCGGCACATAGGTACAACAAACCGATAAGCTTCAACGCCATAATTTGTTTCAGACTTTCTTCGCAATCAAGAACCGCGCGCACGTGTCATCATTGATGGAGGAAGCTGCAACAACTTGGTGAGTTCGATATGGTCAAGAAGCTTGGCTTGACCACGCGACCGCATCCACATCCATACCATATTCAGTGGTTAAATGACTCTGGAAAAGCTAAGGTAACACAAACATGCCGAGTCCATTTTTCCATTGGTGGTTATGCTGATCATGTTGATTGTGATGTGGTTCCCATGCAAGCATGATCTTTTTTATTGGGTCGACCTTGGGAATTTGATAATGGTGCTTTACACCATGGTAGTAGTAACAAATACACTTTTATGCATAAGGGAAAGAAAGTTACTTTACTGCCTTTGACCCCAGCTGAAATTATAGAGGCCGATAGGGAGAGAGCTGCTGCTGCTAATGATACAAAAGCAAGTAATCCATTTGAAAAATTCTGTTATGCTTGCCACAAAATTAGACCTTGCTGAAATTGATGATGTTAATGAGACATGTTATGCTTTTGTGTGCAAGGATGCTTTATTTTCTCTTGATAATATGCCTTGCACTTTGCTCGCTCTGTCACTAACCTTTTGCAGGAGTTTAGAGATGTTTTCCCGATGAGATACCTCAGGACTTCCACCCATTCGAGGGATTGAGCACCAGATTGACTTGATTCCTGGAGCGAGTTTGCCAAACCGTGCGGCGTACAGGACCAATCCCGAAGAGACTAAGGCGATTCAGCGCCAAGTCCAAGACCTTTTGGACCGTGGATATGTACGTGAGAGCCTTAGTCCTTGTGCTGTTCCTGTTCTTTTGGTTCCCAAAAAAGATGGTTCTTGGCGTATGTGTGTAGATTGTAGAGCCATTAACATTACTATAAGGTATCATCATCCTATTCCTAGGCTAGACGACATGCTTGATGAGTTGTGTGGTGCTGTAATTTTCACAAAGATTGACTTGCGTAGTGAATACCACCAAATAAGAATGAAACTTGGTGATGAATGGAAAACTGCTTTTAAAACTAAGTTCGGCTTGTATGAGTGGTTAGTCATGCCTTTTGGTTTAACTAATGCACCTAGCACTTTCATGAGATTAATGAACGAGGTTTTACGTCCTTTCATTGGCAAATTTGTGGTTGTTTACTTTGATGATATCTTGATTTGTAGCAAGTCCATGGATGAACATTTGAATCACTTACGTGCTGTTTTTAATGATTTGAGGGATGCATGTTTGTTTGGTAACCTTGGGAAGTGCACCTTTTGCACGGATCGAGTCTCTTTTCTTGGCTATGTTGTGACTCCACAGGGAATTGAGGTTGATAGAGCCAAGGTGGAGGCGATATGGAGTTGGCCCACGCCCACGACGGTCTCCCAAGTGCGGAGTTTTCTTGGCCTTGCAGGATTTTATCGCCGCTTTGTCAAGGAGTTCAGCACCATTGCGACACCATTGATTGAGTTGACAAAAAAGGGCGTCGTATTCCATTAGGGGCCATCACAAGAGGAGTCCTTTAATCTTTTGAAGGACAAGCTTACACACGCACCATTGCTCCAACTTCCGGATTTTGGTAAGACTTTTGAGCTGGAATGTGATGCTAGCGGAATTGGTATTGGTGGTGTTCTGATGCAAGAAGGCAAACCTGTTGCCTACCTTAGTGAAAAATTGAATGGTACTGCTCTTAATTATTCCACGTATGATAAAGAATTGTATGCTCTTGTTCGTTCTTTAGAGACGTGGCAACACTATTTATGGCCTAAAGAATTTGTCATTCATTCCGATCATGAATCACTTAAGCATATTCGTAGTCAAACCAATTTGAATCGTAGACATGCTAAGTGGGTTGAATTTATTGAATCTTTTCCTTATGTCATTAAACACAAGAAAGGGAAGGATAATGTGATTGCTGATGCTTTGTCTCGACGCTATACCATGTTGTCTCAACTTGATTGTCGCATTTTTGGTCTTGAACCTATTAAAGCACAATATGCTTTTGATGCTGATTTTAAGGATGTGTTGCTACATTGTAAAGAGGGACAAGCATGGAATAAATTCGTGATCAATGATGGGTTTCTGTTTAGAGCTAACCGCCTATGCATTCCAGTTGGATCCGTTCGTCTTTTGTTGTTGCAGGAGGCGGATGGAGGCGGTTTGATGGGACATTTTGGTGCTAAGAAGACGGATGACGTTCTGGCCACACACTTCTTTTGGCCAAAGATGAGGCGAGATGTGGAGCGGTTTGTGTCTCGCTTGAATCCGCATGGTTTATATATGCCTCTTCCTGTTCCTTCTATTCCGTGTGCAGATATTTCTATGGACTTTGTTTTAGGATTGCCTAGGACTAAGAGGGGGAGGGATAACATTTTTGTTGTTGTGGATCGCTTTTCTAAGATGGCTCATTTTATACCATGTCATAAAACCGATGATGCCGTTCATATTGCTGACCTCTTTTTCAAAGAGATAGTTCGTTTGCATGGTATGCCTTCTACTATTGTTTCAGATCGTGATGCCAAGTTCTTGAGTCACTTTTGGCGTACTCTGTGGAACAAGTTGGGTACAAAGTTGTTGTTCTCTACAACATGTCACCCACAAACTGATGGCCAAACCGAGGTGGTGAACCGCACATTGTCTACCATGTTGAGAGCTGTTTTGCAGAATAATTTGAAACTGTGGGAAGAGTGTTTGCCGCATGTTGAGTTCGCATATAATCGAGCGGAACACTCCACCACCAAGGTAAGTCCTTTTCAGTTAGTGTATGGATTCAATCCCCGTGCTCCTCTTGATATTTTACCTTTGCCTACTAGTGAGAGAATTCATAATGATGCTAAGGAGCGTGCTGATTTTATTGTCAAAATGCAAGAGACTACTAAGGCAAACATTAAAAAGATGAATGAAAAATATAGGATTGCTGGTAGTAAAGGTAGAAAGGCAGTTAAACTTGAACCGGGTGATTTTGTTTGGTTGCACTTGAGAAAGGATAGATTTCCTGAGTTAAGAAAGTCAAAATTGATGCCTCGAGCTGCTGGTCCTTTTAAGATAATTGAGAAGATAAATGATAATGCATATAAACTTGAGTTGCCTCCCGAGTTTGGGGTTAGTCCCACCTTTAACATTTCAGATTTGAAGCCATACTTGGGAGAAAAAGATGAGGCTGAGTTGAGGACAACTCCGCTTCAAGAGGGGGAGGATGATGAGGACATCACTTCTCCGGATACACACAACACTCCTCCACTTGACATTCAAGGACCAATCACTAGAGCTCGCACCCGACAATTGAATTTACAGGTGAGCTCGTTCCTAAGTACTTCTTTTTGTTCATTTGAGAATCGATTGCTACATAATGATTTAATTATGATTAGGAACCATGGAGAGGACCTAGAAGTACTTGGAGAAGGACTACGAAACGCACAAGTCCAGCAAGGGCGGTCGAATCATGTTGGAGACCCAACTCAAGCCGACTTCGAATCCAATTCGGAGTCCAGGACCAGGCCGCACTAAAACGGATGCCCAGATCGCATCTGGACTCCGTTTTGGACGTTCTACATATGTATGGAAACCTAAGAAGACAACCTTTCAAATGGCTCTGGTCCCATGTCAAAATTCCTTCTGAGTCAATGGGAATCGTCGAAACAATTGGGCATTCAGAATCTGTCAGGGTGCCGCGTCACCGTATTTTGGGCCGTTCGGCTTTGTATCGTGTTGGAGCCCATTAGGGCGCGTCCAGGGGTTTGCACGCCCCTCACTCCTTTATATCCAGCCGCCACCCCCACCATTAGGGTTGGGTTTTGCTTAGATTAATTCTGTCTTTGAACAGTTTCCCCGTTCATCGGTTTGTGACACCCCAACTTCGAGTGCTACATCAATACATCCGCAATTCAGTTGTGTTCTTCCTTGTTCTTGCTTGTGTTCTTCGATTCGCAGGCGAGGATTAGCCTTCTTGGCGTGGTCAACCGGGCCGTGCACGGTTGATAATCTGAGGAGACGTGGTGCTGCGATTGCGGGGTTCGGAACGTGTCGTTCGGAAGCCGGATCGATTTGTGTCGTGCCTCCACCAAATCGAACATATCCAGAACCTGTTGGAAGATCGGGACCCCGTTTCTATCAAAGTGGTGGATGATGGCTTGCACTTGTTGATTTGCTAATTAAGGATGTGAGCTTCTCTATTTAGTCAAAGGTTTGGCAGTGTAGGTGTGTAGCTCAAGCAGGAGAGTGTGGATTCTCAGAGGGTTTGAGCTCCTGTGTATATTGCTCTGTAAGCAGTTCAGTGTGTTCTCCTGCGTGTGTGTTCTTCCTGATATTCAATTGCGTATGGGGCTGTAGTGTGTTGGTTGTAGAAACACTCTTTATAATCATTCATGGTTCTGAATCCATCAAAGAATCCTTGAGTTTGAGTTGTGTTTATCTTGTTGTGATGTGCTTTCATTTTCTTTTATTCTCTATTGACCCTTGTTTGAGTTGATTCCCTTCTCAAGAGTTGCAAAATGTTTGTCTCTGAAGTGGGATAGGATCACTGAGCCATCTTGGCCAGATTATGTCCCGAGAGAAAAGATTTCAAACATAGTTTGGTACTCTTTGACCTCATTGCATTTCTCTGCTCTCAGAGAGCTAGGGTTTGAAGAAAGGGGATGATGGAGGCTTTTGATTTCCCTTCAAAAGGATGTGTTCAAATGTGAGCTTTCTAGTCTTGAGGTCATTGCATAGCTGAAATCAAAAGTTCATGGAGAAAAGATTGAAGAACCTCAAGAAATTTGATTTTTCCTCATCTTGCTGTCTGTTTTCAGCAAAATCAGGATTTTCCAATTGGGATTGGGTCTTTGTCTGAAATTTCTTCTCCCTGAGGTCTCTATCCCTTTTTAGTTTGCAGTCCTAATGTTTTGTCTTGAGAAGAGTAGCCCATTTTCGGGAATTTTCTGGTTTTCGGGTGTCATCAATAATTACTGTGCAGTCTTGATCTTTTCGGTTGCTCTGTTTCCCTGTTTTCAGTCTACGAGCAGTCCCTTGCTGTTCAGTTTTCAGAGCTTCTAGCATTGTAGTGAAATGATCTGGCTCTGTTAATTTTTCTTGCCGAACTGCCGCTTGATTTCTGCTCTGTACCTTTTTTCTTCTCCTGCCGATCTGTTCTGTCCTCTGTTTATCTTGTTTTCAGCTGCCTTTTTTAGCCTACTTGGTCTGCATTTTGCTGCTGTAACCTGACCGAACAAAATATAGCAATCAGCTGATCAACATTGCTGTCAATCTTTCAGCCAGAAATTCATAACTCACATCGCCGTCTTCGTTTCCGATCGACCGTATGCAAGCCGGCGGTCGTGGCGGCCGGCTGCCGGTCCATCCGGTTGTGAATCTATGATCAGTCGGTTTCCTTTTCGTGCCTTTTGATTCTCAGCTGCTCTCCTATTTTCAGTTGGTTCAGTGTACAATTTGGACAGCCTGCTGCCTGTGAGCTTTTTGGCAATTTCAGTCCAGTTTTTTGGTCTCGGTGTTCAGCTCAATAGTCCACTTTTGTGCTGCTTTTTCTGAGTAGTTTTTGTCGGTCTGGTTTTGCCTCTTATGTGAGTTTCTTCATTCAATCGGCAAAATTGTTTTCGTTGCCAGTGAGCATATGAACTCTCCTTCTTCACAGCTCCTATGGCTATCGGAGAAAAAGTTAATGTGGATACTTGAGGGCGATTTTTAAAAGCACCATTTATCCCCCTCTGTTGCCATTTCCGATCCTACAAACAGGTGAATGGAACCTGTACTACTATTAATATTGCACACTTTTACTCTCTTTAGTAAAAAATATGGTTTAGTTAAAATGCTAAGCCATAAGAATCCTATTTATTGTAGTTTTCAAATAATGCCTCTAGCAAATAAAAGAACACATGCTACCTTTGTTGAATCATGCATGTATAATATTGCATTCTGTGTGTTGGCTCATGGAGCACTGTTGTTTGTGCTCACCCTTGAACCTATGGATCAAAGTCACTACACGTACTATGACACCCTAAGAGTTGATGGAGGAGATTAGGATAGTCTCTAGTGACACCCTAAGAGTTGATGGAGGAGATTAGGATAGTCTCTAGTGGTCTAGCTCTTACCCCAGTCAGTTACTTACATGTGGTAAGATGTGCCCTCCCCTTTTGCTATCGCTTTCGCTTCCGCTTTATGTAATGTACCTATTTGGCATGATTGACCATTATTGTAAACTTGACCTGATGCGGTGTAATTAAAACTCTGATATATAATATTAATGTATGATATGGTTCTCGTTATGTATAAAATGATTTAGTAATGTACACATGAGTACCATCTACTGATCTAGGGAATAGTGCAGTGGTTTCATAGAGAATTCTGTATTAGCTAAATCCAAGTCTGACAGCTAGTCTGACTGGTCGGTCTGCAAGCTGATAGTTCCAAATTCTTACAAATTTGCAATTCAAATTTTCAACCTTCTAAAATTGCAATGGTTCATCACAACATGATTCTGGACCTTCTCACATGAACCTTTAGATATCATGTTGGGTTTCTTGCAAACCAACTAGTTTATTCAAAAATTTAAGATAGTGTGGGAATGGACAATCTCCTCGTACTTCAGTATCAACCCTAGTCTTAATGCCTTGTTCGATTGCTCATCAATTGGATCAATGGGTGATATTAACATTTTGATGTCTTTTATATGATTGATTTCATGTGTAATTGAAGGACCATGTGAGGAGGTCCATGGATAACTAGTGATCAATAATTGGCACATTTGTGGAATTGGTTTTTTCTTTTGCAAAAGATTGGTAAAATTTAGTTTTGCTATCAGTGTAACCGGTCTAACTAGTATGCAGGACAGGTTAGGCCATTGGGCTTATGTGGTTCAACCGCTGTGATTTTGAGTATGGCATTTCTGGTGCACACTGGGAGGTGCCGATCAGACTAGATTAGGACCCACGCTTTGATTGGTGGGGAAGCGATCAGACCAACCGTTAGTTGGCAGTCTAACTGGAGTTGAGTTGGACAGTGTGACCAACAATGAAGATGTGGTCACACTAGTGTCCTGTTATCGGGGACGGTTTTGAGTCAGTTTGGATCAGTTAGACTAGTCATTGGTTGGTGGTTTGACCGGTGGGTGGTCTGACGATCATGGGGAGAGCCGTCAGACTAATTGTTGTGGCTAGAGAACAATGAGAGGTGGTCTTAAGTCATTTGAGTGTGTGCACGGCATGGGAGCCATTGGTTGGTTGTGTTGTATTGCATGATGTATTATTTTTAACTAACGTGAGTTAAATGCATATGATTTCTACTAAAAATGGTTACTTGGTATTTGTCGGGACCCCGGATTTCTGAACCCGGACCCTCTGTGTATTACCGCACTAGTCCCAGATCAAACCTAGTGCACACAGTTAAACAGAATGGATAAACATCACCAACAGCGATTTATTACAGTAGTTGAGAGTACCGACCGAAAGGTCTCATTATTACAATAGAGGTTTAAGACCTGCACACATAAAACACAGTGGAAGCAAAGATAACTCGATGATGACCCATCAATACGCCACAGCAATTGAATGGGGAAGCGACCTAGTTCTCGGGAAGAATCCATCACATCCACAAGCGAAGCGATAGTCGTAGTCACCTTCTTGAGCTTCAACTTCCTCCGAGATTTATTTTTGAGTGTAGCATGTGAGTACATAAAGTACTCGCAAGTCTTGAGAAAATGCATAGATGCAAGGCTTGACAAAGGAAGGCTATATGGTTCTTTTGCACAAAGCAATATTTTAAATTCAATTACTACTAATTATTTTCGAAGGCATCAATTTAATAACGTAATTGTTTTAGCGAATTATCAATAATTCTATAGTGAAGGTTCCATTCACCTACACCGATTAATCAAGTCTATCGACCAAGTTTAAAAGCTGGGTTCCATCCACCCTCTCGGCTCCATCCGCTGAGATTCCCTTCGAGAGTTCCCTCCACTCTTGGAATACAAAACTTGCAATTTTAAAACCAAAACCAGAAATCTACCATGTGAATGCATTCCTTGCCCGCCCTTGACCGTGGGCACGACTATTCGAATAGTTTTACACTCTGCAGAGGTTGAACAACTTTACCCACAAGAGATAAATTATCCTAAAAGTCAACACGCTTCCTTTGGCATGAGACCCGGATAAAATATCACAAAGCCTTTACCTTACTCTAATCTAGCTAGATACCACCACTGAGGTTTCCCGCGAGTAGGCTAACTGCCGAACCAGAAGCCCCCTCTTGCGCCATATGAGTACAGTAAATCCCTGTCCCTCACTTTGGATAATCAGTCCATCCCTGGCACCCACTTTCCACTGGTGGCACCTAAACTAGACTATCATAAGTTAGTCAGCTAGGTCGTACCCATATAGACTTGTGGTTGTACGGTAGTGCTCAGTCTGGACAAACACAAGCGTCGATCCTTAATTGACTAGGGTGGAACATACACTTAACAAGATCTCGTGCTAACTGCACCAAGCCAAACCAACCATCCACCCTAATCTAAATCATCTTTCACATTTTATTTTATTTTAAAACAACAGTGGCAACTCCAATTACCACTAAATTTCTGAAACAAGGCTATTGCAATAAATCATCCTTTCCCATTTTCAAGATTTCTAAAGTATTGAATAGCAGGACTAAGCATTATACTACCATACTAACATCAACAAGTAATTATAATACTCTCATTAATGAGACAAAGGAAATTCTATGGTGACAAGAGTACATGGCATTCAATTTCAATGGAGGGCATAGCAAGTTGGAATAACTAGTTCCTAAAGATTTGAACTAATATTTTATGTAAATAGCAATGCACATAATTTAAAATAAATTGAAAACATTTCAAATCATGGGTTCAAGATGATCAAAGGAGACTTGCCTTCTTGCGTTTCTCGGGTCTTCTTGTTGTTGGGTGGAGTGATCGTCGACAACGTTGGAATCTACGCGATAAAAGACGAAGCAAACAAAGCAAATAAATACAAACAAAATTCAAACAAAATCCAAAAATTCAAAAGAGACCATATTTGGATAGATTATGATTTTAGATGAATTTAGAAATTTGAATGGCTGAAATCGAGTTAAAATGAAAGCTATGACCTTAGGAAGTTTTAAATCGGAGAAAAGATTGTCTTCGGGAATCAACGTGGTCCAAGAGGAGATCGACCACGGCTATCGCATGTCGGGAGGGCTACGACCCGCGTAGACGTGATCGGAAGAAACTTCGGCACGACAATGCGATGGAAAGACGGCGAGAGGTATTACGACTACGTAGTCGAGCCTCACGACCACGATCGAGCGGCGACTACCGGTTGTTTACGACCACGGTCAAATTTACGACTATGCGGTAGAATTTACGACCACGTGGCCAAAATTACGTTCACGAAGTCGATTACGACCACGAGAGAATGGCTTACGACCACGTAGTCGAGATTACGACCACGGCAAGCGTGTCGGAAGAGCTACGACCACGGCAAACACGATCAATAGGGGTTACGACCACGGCAAGCGCGATCGGAAAGAGGCTACGACCACGGCAAGCGTGATCGGAAGGGCTAAGACCACGTGAGTCGAGCCGCCGACCACGCGAGAATGGTTTACGACCACGTAGTCGACTTACGACCACACGGAAGATTTACGACCACGCAGGAAATTACGACTACGACCGCAGGCGGTCTCGACTCGACGACCACAGAGAACCTACGACTACGAGAAGACTTACGACTTCGAAGAAGACTTACGATTGCGAAGCCATCTACGACAACGCGATCGGGTTACGACTAGGAAGTCGTTTCGACAACGTGAACATTTACGACTACGCAATCGTATGCGACCACCTGCACGCCAACGACCACGATGAATTGAGCGGCCGAAACCGAGAGCTGCGCTACAGGTCTTACGACCATGACTCAAGTGATCGACAACGAGTTTAAGCGGTCGTATGGTATTGCAGACGGTCGAAAAGGACTCTAACATGGTCGTACAGGATTCTAAGGGTTTGGATTTGATCGTAAACAATCTAGGGCGGTCGTAAGACTCTACGACCACACGGAAGGTTTACCTTCGGAAATTGGTTGGCAGCGGGGTGGTCGGAGGGGAATGGAGATGGTCGAAGACGCAATCCCGATGCAGAGTCGAAGTCGAAGACGGGTCGGAGGGGTTCGGCGATGAGCGGAGATGGTCGGCGACGAGAAGAAGAGGCGGCGCGACTCGAGTCCACGCGGTGACGGGGCTCGGGCACACGACCACGGCGAAGACGAAGGCAAGGTCGGACGGGCACGGCGGGTCGAGCGGTGGCGCACGACAACCGTGGAGATGGGCGGGAGGAAGAGGAGGCGAGGGGTATATTTATAGGACTCGGGAAGGGGTGAGGCGGCGGGATTCCTCACCAAGACCACGGCTTGAGATCCTATTAACACGGGAATAAGGCAACGGAGCGCGCGAGTTTGAAAATCAAAGAGATAAGGAGCTCATCTCTTGAATTCAAATTCGAGCGAATCGAATGAAGAGATAGAATTCGAGTAGGATTCGATTCTTGGGGTTCTCGGAAGAAGAGAAAGGAAAGAGAGAAGCGGTCGGGATGGACTAGGCGCGACGTGGGCGACATCCGTCCGTCAAGTGTCAGTGAAGGAGGGGTTGGATTTTTATTTTGATTTTACAATTTGAGAAAAGGCTAGGAAATTATTTAGGCCTCAGAAAAATATGAAAATACCTCCAAAAATTCCAGAAAAATTCACAGAAGCTTCTGAACATATTTTGGACTAAACATAATTATTTCCAACTACTGTTGGTAAATTATTTTCATAGTTTGAATTACCTTTTAATTTTTAAAAATAGGTTTTAAATTCCAGAAAATTCAGGAAAACCAAATAAAATCCAATTACTTTAAAAAAACTTTACTTGAATTTAAATTTTTCCAAAAAGCATATTTTGGGATGTGACAGTATTTGGATGTGCAAGTGGCTTGGAGAATGTTAGCGGTCAACGGTAAGTGACAAGACTATGTAGGAGAGTAGAGGTCTGTGTAGTTAGGTAAATTTGGGTGGGGCCACGTGGCTTAAGCAGAAAGAACATAATAGACAAGGATCATGAACAGATGATTTGGTGCATATGGTGTGCTTTGTGATTTGAGCTGCTGCAAGTATAGACAACCAGTGAAGACTAGATGCGTGAAGACTTGATGGCAAGTCATTAGGCACCATGGGTTGTGTGTCAAAGCATACAGAGATGTTTTCATGTGAAGACTTGATATTGGAGTTTCTTCAAGTAGAGGTAATGGGAATGTGCCCGAAGCTTCATCGAGTATTTTGGTAGTTTACCAAAATACAGTTGAGCCTTGAGAAAACCATGATGCGAAGAGGCATAAAGGATAAATGGTTTAGGTCAAGGTGAGTTGAGATTGCTAAGTGGTTAATCGCTAATGGTTTAGTGAGTTGAGTCTTGTAAACACTTTGAGAAGCATTTTTTAGTGTATAAAAATCCATGTTAATGGGGTTAACGGGTGTCCCTATATGCTTAGCGGTTTGAGACCCACTAAGAGGGTCATGTTATATGAGGGAGGAGAGGAGAGAGCTAGGGTTGAGGGATTTTGGTATATGTCTTGAATAGTCTCTTCTCTCCCTCATCCCTCCTTAAGCCTATGTGAAAAAACTTGTGAGAGTAAGGGTGGTACATTGGGAGCACCTTGTAACCATCTATGTACCCGTGAATTACCTATTCTACTGGTAATAGATCAACTCTTGTGGTTGCCTACATCGGTTTTACATGTGGTACCAAGCTCAGTTAAGCTCTTCTTCATGTATCTTAATTGGTCTTAAGAGCCATAGTATCAAACAAGTATTCCAACAAGCCACCCTTCTTTTCTAGGTCGGCTTCCCATATTGGAAGGCAAGGATGGCAACCTACAATTAGGCTCAATGCTATTCAATCTAGGAAGAGGTCAAGGGTTCCTATGTTATCCCTGTTGATGAACATATCACTCTAGCAAATCTTCTAGATATGGAGGCAAACATCAAGGCTAGGAATGTCTTGATTTAGGGTCTTGGTATGAATGAGTTGGACCGTATGCCTCATCTCGCTTTGGTGCACGATATCTGGTAGACTCTCACTGATTACCATAAGGACTCTACAACTATCAAGGAGGTGCATCAGAAGTAGTTCAAGAAAGAATACCAAAAGTTTGATATGAGGCCTAAGGAGTCTTTGGGTGAGTTCTTTGCTCACTTTCACAAGATCCTCGGTGACTTGTGTACTGTTGGTGTGGTCTATCCTAACTCTAAAAATTGTCAAGTTCTTGAAGCCTTGGATGTGACCATTTGAGAGATGAAAGCCACATCCATCAGTGTCAACATTGTCATGAGTGAGCTCGCTTGGATATGCTTTATTCAAGTTTGAAGATTCATGAAATTGACTTTTTCTCTTGCAAGAACTGTAAGATCGAGGAGGCCGACTAGATGGGGGTGAATAGGCGGTCTAAAAATTCTCTTCAAATTGATACTAACAATTAAAGACCTTTACTATTTGCCTAAACCAAGTAAACAATGAGGAAGCTAAATTCAAGTTGATTTAGCTCAAATAGTGCCTAGAAGAAATAAATTCTCCTAAGCGCACCAACAATTCTAGCCTAGGTCAAGGTTTGCAATCCTAGGTGTACATGCAATCAAATTAATTCTAAGTAAATTTGCTTGAAAGTAAATTGAGCACAAGAGAGCAAACCACAAATGACATGCACTCTTTTACCGTGGTGTTCAGAGACTTGCCGGTCTCCCCTAGTCCATGTTGAGGTAAGCCCGAACTAATCAAACTGGCTCCACGAATTAAGCCTTCCACCTCAAATCACTAGTGATTGCTCTTTCCCGCTCTAGGTAGGTAAGCTCCAACATTCACAACTTCACCGGGTCTTCTTACAACCTTCTTTGAGAAGATCACCACGCACGACAATTCCCATGCCATCTAGGAGTCAGCAAACTCCAAGAGTAACAAGTCAAGTCCCTCACTTGACTCTCACCATGTGCAACGAATGCACAAGCTCAACATGGACACAAAGTCCACCTCTAGAGGCAACACATGCACTCTAGAATCCTTCTCCTCTCTCACAAAGTGGAACACATGCACTCTTGAGTGGAGAACCTCACTCTAGCTCAACACAATAGAAAATAAGTTCAACAACCACCTCCCAACAGCCCTTGAGGAGGTATTTATACACCTCCCTCAAAACTAGCCGTTAGAGAGAGAGGGCTGAAATCAGCCCGAGGGCGGAAGGACCACGGTTACACAACGGTATTCGCCCTCCCAATGGTTGCAAAACTAGCCATTGGGCTGGAAAGCCGTTAGACCGCCCACACAGGTCGGTCGGACCGCTACAAGGCCGATCGGACCGCTCTCGGAAAAATCAGCCCGATCCTCTCTGGAAAAAGCGTTCCGCACGGAAGGCGGAAGTTCCAGCGCCGATCGGACCGCTCTCACCAAGCTGGTCGACTACGAACCTGCCGGTCGACCGCCTACAACCGGCGGTCGACCACTGAAACGAGCGATCGACCGCCAACCGCTGGCCGGTCTGACCGCCAATAGAGCACCGGTCTGACCGCTTCTCGATTAGACTACTCACTTGGCGGTGCGAGCTAATTAGGCCAATCAAACTGCATACACAATGACAGTCTGACCGCAAGGTCCGGTAGTACTACTCACACAGAGCCGGTACTTCCATCCTCCGGTAATACCACTCACACAGAGCCAGTAGTTTCACTTTTCCTAAGAAGTGCAGATATCTCAACAGTCTTTGCAAAACACATTTGCAAACTACGATATCATGCACACAAGGATCACACATGATTTTTGACAAGTAGCAAAACACATTCGCACACTTTTGAAATCATGACACAAAGATTAAATATGAGCTACAATCATTTGTAATACACATTTGCAAATCTAAGCCTCATATCACAAAGAATGGAAATGTGGACTTCAAGTACTTGCAAAACACATTTGCAATCCATAGTCCCATGTTGCAAAGATTCACAACATGAGCTTCAACTATTTGCAAAACACGTTCACAAATATAAGCTTCATGTCGAGATGAGCTAGAGCATGTGAATTTTGAGCTATCAACACATGATGAGACTCAAACTACTAGACATGACCCCTCTTAATAGTACGGCATCTTATACTAGCAATCCAGTCTTCCAACCAAACACCAAGACCGGTAAAAGACTAGGAACACATCCTTAGCCCTAACTAGTCATACCTTTGCCTTGGGTCATCGTCTTGATATGCATTAACTCATAATGCATCTTTTTCATCAACTCCATCAACACATGATGACCTTCACTCGACTTGATGATCAACACATGATCATCTTCATGCATCAACTCATGATGCATCCTTTTCATCTTGATGGCCGATAACACATGAATCCATCTTCTTCTTTGATAGCCTTCAACTCATGAAGCTATCTTCTTCTCAATCTTGACTTGATGATTTTCAACTCATGAAGTCATCCCAAGTCATCCTCATTTGTGGAACCTAACCTATTCATCCAACTCATGGAAAACGTTAGTCCACAAAACAATTGTCATCAATTACCAAACTTCACCATTAACACATAATTAATGGAGGGACTAGATTCAACAATCTTCCCATTTTGGTAATTCATGGCAATCTCAACAAACAATGAGATACAAAAATTGATTTGTGAGTATACACCTTGTACACAACAATTGTATACTCTAAGATAAGCTTTAAACAAAGTTTACTTATCCGGTTGTCATTTAATCGTCCAACCATTAACACATAATAGAGAAGTTAGGTGACAACTCGATTACACATGAGTATATGTGAACTACACAAGCTATATATACTCAAGAGTGTATTTCAAAGTAAAGATCCTAAATATGCATATTAAAGGAAGCATAGGTCAATACTTATGAAACTCTAAAACATAGAGAGAGCTCCCCCTAAATATGTGCATACAAGTGTATATAATGAAGACATATGCACATATTCATTTGAACTATTTGAGGACTTCAATCTATATTTTAGATCTAAGGAATGCATTAGTAAATGAGAAAGTGATTTTGAGTGCATACCTCTTTGATTTCACCTTTTCATCCAAATGAGACTAAGATATAATATACTTGAACAAACATATTAGTCTCATATATACATTTGTCATTATTACCAAAACATTATAAAAGTATTTGTCATTAACATCAAAATCTCGTAATGGCATTTGTCATTAACACCAAAACCAACTAAATTGGATCTTGATCTTTCAATCTCCCCTTTACCAACTTAATGGAGCTTGATCTTTCAAGAACAAGCTACGGTTGATAAGCATGTGATTGATCCAAGGGTTCTTCCCTTATGCCTTTTAGAGCTTGCCTCTTCTAGATTCTCCTTGTCTGGTTTGCACACTCTTAGTGATGATCAGATTGAGCAATTCTCTAAGGATGATCTAGCCCTCCTATCCACCAAATTTATGAGAGCCCCAAATATTGTGAGAATGAGAAAGAGAGGAGGAGGATGTCTGATCTGATGCTTTGAGTGCAGTGAGCTCAACCACAAGGTGAAGGAGAAGAAGTACCATAAATGTCCACCACCTCGGGATGCTAATATAAAGAAGTGTAACTATCGAAAGGTAGTACACCAGGTCCTTTCCGCTCTCGAGTAGCTTGACTTGAGCAATGCAGACTCGGGGATTGAGGAGGACAAACTGTGAGGCAAGGAGGAGGATGACTTCACCGACATGTGCTTCA
The DNA here is from genome assembly GCA_036346575.1 of Dendrocalamus sinicus. NCBI lineage: Eukaryota > Viridiplantae > Streptophyta > Magnoliopsida > Poales > Poaceae > Dendrocalamus > Dendrocalamus sinicus. The sequence goes on from CM070658.1 coordinate 4,158,269, forward strand.
TGGTGAGTACCAATGACATCTCTAGCAAGGATCATCTCTACAGCAACCCAGATGAGGTAAAGCTCTCGTACGATGATATGTCTCATCCTGTAGTTCGCATAGATCATGATATTAGAAAATGCAAAAAGAAAATGAATAATCATGACTTCTTGGTTGAGGGCTTGAATGCTAAAATTGCTAGGCTTAGGTCCTTGGTTCCTAATGATGATAATTATGAATCTTACCTAGTCCTTCACTCTAAGCCAGACAAGCTAAGGACAATTCATTCTATTGTTGCTAGTCAACTTGGAGTAGCACTTAATAAAATAAAGAAGATAGAAGCGTCCTTTTCTCTTAGCACTATGATACATGCTTATATTGTTGGTGAGTTTCTTGTCACTAGGGATAATCTTGCTAAAATAAAAGCTGTTTTGCTTGCCCAGTCCTTAGTGTACTCATCTCATGCTAAACAACTAAAACATGCAAATGATAAACTTGCCCAACTCAAGTCTAGCGAACCTCTTGTGTGCTTAGGAGCTTGGGACATGAATCATTGCTTTATCTTCACTACAAGAAAATCCCCCTCTAGGCACGCTTTCATAGTAACGCATGCTGAAAGCGTCTCTACATGGACACGTAAAGACGCTTCTTAACACGACTTTTTGAGCATATCAATGTGACACGATATTTGACACGCTTTCACCGTCAAAAGGCATCTAAAGACACTTTTTAACATGATATTGAAAGCGCCTCAAAATGACACGGTGTTAGACACGCTTTTAATCGTTAATAGCATATAGACATGTTGTTAAGTGTATCATACAAGCGTCCGTAGCCATCTAAAGATGCTTTTTGATATGATACTAAAAGCGTCTCAAAATGACACGGATTTAGACACGCTTTAAATCATCAATAGCATCTAGACACGTTGCAAAGCTAACAAACAACTATCTGCATACATATTAAAAATGTTTTTTGCTTTGATATTAGAAATATCTCAATATGACACGAAATTTCAGATACTTTTGACCATCCGTAGCATGTAGACACGTCGTAAAGCGTATCAAACAACCCGCACAGCCACTTCCAAATTTCCCGGTCATCCAAGCATTCTCAATCGCGTCATCAGTCCATCACGTCTCCACATGAACATTCGCTGCAGCTAATTAAGTTACCAATATTAGTGTGTTGTTTTATTAAGTGTGATATTTTGTCTAATAAATATCAGTGTATGGCCCTTTATTACAGCTTTATTTATATTTTTAATTAATTTAATAGGTAGGTCTCTAGTTTGAGTCCAACTTAATGCAACATTTTTTATCTTTTTCAACTATGGAATTAGAAGAAACAAACAAAAACTAGGACCATGAGTCCAATCGAAGAGATTGAATTCATACAACCATTGAGTGCTAACCATCAACCTATAAACCAATATGTGAAGGTCATTAGGAAAAAATGCTAAAAACATTTATATGTGAATATCGTTAGGTGCAAAATGTTAAGATTTATTTAATACTTTAAAACCTCATTAAAATCTATCAGTAGGATTGTATACACAACTTTATACGTTAGTACGGATCCAGAGTTTTGTTCGGTGTTAGCGGACAACAATACAGTAAAATAGGCATAACTTTTGCATACCAAAGGCTTATTACCTAGTTTGACTCCCAAAATTCGATCGTTTCATGCCTTTTTGAGCCTTGCAAGTTTCAACACCTGCATACTGCCCATACTTGCGAACACGTAGGTAATTTATACCTGGCTCGGACATATATCTACCCTCATAAATTTAACCTAAGATAGCATAAAAACACACTTGTGGCCTAGCTCAACTATCAAATCTATGACTATTAGACTTTTATTTGGTGAACTTTTGTTGCTACGTTGTTATTGTCGACATTTACGTACAGATATTTGTCGACATGTGATTTTGATCGTATGATATATTCTTGAGTTTTGTTGTCTGCAGCGGGTGTGCATTATGCGGTGGGTTAACCGTCAAGTATTTTTATCCGCACGGATATAGGTATGGGTAAATAATTTTACCCGTGTGCGGGTACGGGTATTGTAGCAGGTAGATTTATATCTTACGAACTGACTGTATAATTCAGCCTCTCAACAAGTTGCGAAGGATCTGTATGAAATCAAACTTCACCCTTCAACTTTGCGAAGGATCTGTATGAAATCAAACTTCACCCTTCAGCCTCTCAGCTTATGTAGTATCTATGGTCCAAATTTTTATTGCTGTAAGTGTACTACCTTTTGTCCTGTCTCTGTTAGTTATTAGCATAATCAGATATTTGGTTAGCTAACTGTATAATATGTAAAATCCCAGTAGTATTATTTAAAAGCATTGGCCATTATATAATATATAAAATCTCAATCACTTTATAAATTTTTATGATATCTCTACTACTTAAAAATTACAGTTGAGGGTAGGGCTGTCCTCCTCTATGCCCCAGCTCGACCTGCGTTCATCCTCCCCACGCCTCCACTCCCTCCGCCTCCCCCGCACCTCCCCTCCCTCCGCCTCCCCCCAACTTCCCCCGCGCATTCCCCCATCTCCTCCCCGCGCCTCCCCTCTCTCCGCCTCCCCCCAACCTCCATCTCGCCTCCCCCAACCTCGGCTTAAACCCTCCGCCCCCGCTGTCGGCCGGCCGCCTCCTCCGCCACCATGCGCCGCTTCGTCCGGTCGTCATCATCTACTACGCGCTCCTCTCGGTCGTCGCCATCCTCAACCTCCTCTGGTATTGTATTGTGCTCCAGGAGGAACGGGTGGTGCGTGGCGGCGCTGCGGCGCGCCGCATGCGTCAAAGGCCGGCCGCGAGTTCGTCCGCCGCTTCCACAAGCGCGATGCTAGTACAACAATAAAAGCCCTATCTTTTCCTTCGATTGAATCCATCAGTATTAACCTAGCTATCTCCTCACCAATTTGGTTGTGCGATTGCAGAGGGCGATGCCGAGAGCGGCGAGGAGGAGGTCCAGGAGGATCAATATGTCCCCAAAGCCTCCAAGAAGAAGGAGAAGAAAAAGCAAGAGCGAGACACCCAGCGTCAGGTTGGTTATGAGTTAGGAGGCCATGCTTTTCAATTCTGCAAGCACTTCGTATACTTACAGGCTATCAAAGGTTGCATTATTTTAGGACATTGCTATTCAGTTAAATCCTTGAACAGCAATTTTAGCTACTGAGCATATACATAAATTGTTCCTCTCACGATGTCATTGTGTCACAATATGCTTTCAGCTCCCAACGCTCGTTAGTTAGCATGATTCTTTCATCTTAGACTTTGTTCTTAGTATAAGATGACTGATTGCATATTTTATGGCAGTCCAAATTCCAAAATCTCTGTGTTTTTGTTTTCTTAATGCACATGAGTTTTTGCCAATTTGATTGTTCATCTCAGGATGGAGTCAGAATGGAAGTGCATTTTTTCCTTTAATTAACTTTCCTGGTTGTACTGATATCTCTTAAAAGGACAAATTTTCACACTAAAGAAACAGTCTACTTGCAAGGCTGAAGAAGCTGCACGGGATTCAAGGAAGACTAAACAAGATCGTTATGCGGAAATGAGGAGGAAGAAGGACGAGGAGCGTGAGATCCAAGAGAGATTAATGGTTGGAGATTGTTTAACTGCTGATTGTTCTGTTTGATGCTGTTATGTAATCAACTCTCATGCTAAGTTGCTTATATTGCTTTAGGAAGAAGAAGTTATGGCACGGAAAGCCAAGGAGGAGGAGGCTGCTGCTCTGAAATTTGAGAAATGGAAAGGGGCTTTTTCAGTTGATGCTGAAGGTACTACAGAGAGCGAGACACAAGATGATGGCCAGGGTTTGCTCCACAATTTTGTGGGATACATCAAGGTACAACGTACATTGTTCTTTTGTGGATGTTAGTCCAGTGTTATATTCTAGCGTATGTGGATGATTCATTATTTGACAAATTCAAGTCTTTACTTTTGCTATCATGAATGTAATACCTTGAACTTAATCTGTATTATATAGTTGGCATGATTTCTTTGTCAAAGCTGACAGCCAAATAAATTTATCGCCTTTGTATACTACATGATAGGTTGGAAGCTGTTTTTCACAGTAATTTGCTGTTGTTATGATAAGAAAAATTGTACTACATGAGGATTTTAACCCTAGGAGATGAACTTTAGATGGACTTGTACCCAACAACTCTCATCCATACACTAAGAGGTGGTTCTCAGTCACTTTCATTGATCATTTCAATTGGTTTAGGACATAGATACATGCAGTTCGAGGCTCTTCCTTAATTTTAGTGAGAAGACACTATTAAAAATGTTCCTTTTTGTACGTCCGTATTATCCGCCTATATTATCCGCTTTCGATCCGTAACAGATATATATCCACCCCAATGTTATCATATTCGAAACTCCGAATATTCCGAATTCGTATTCGTATCCGGTCTAACTGTATCTGACTTCGAATCCGGAGAAAAAAAATATGGGTTAGGATACAGTTTAAGCAATATTCGTTCGAATCCAATCCGATTGCACCCCTATGGACCGGCCCTATCCAAAGAGAGCGCGACAAAGCCGCGCCTGTGTTTCTAGTTTAAGTCTAAATCTCACCTCTCTTGCAATCATTCAACATTTTGTTCTTATGAAGTTGTCATTCATCCATGCACTATTTTTCCCTTTCTACTTTGCCTGTGCTATGAAATCATAAGTGATTGCATATTCTCTTTTGCTTTACTATTTATAGTTTTGAGCTAGGGGCAATATGATGTGTATATTCCATTAAACAACCATTTGATGGTGATGATATGTGCATGCCTTCATTGCGGGATGGGCTTATTCGTGATATCAGTGACTACTGATAGCACACGAAATAAATCATATATGGTGATAGTTTTGAAAATATTGACGGTGGCACAATGGTGATGAGATGTTACCTAGATCATTGTTTGATATTCAAATAAGAGTCAGGATGCTATTGGATATGTTATTGCTTTAGCCCCATCCACATGTAAGTTTCTCTTTTTTTTAGCTGACTACTTTACAATTATGTAATTTCTTGAAATTGTGTTATTCATCTAAACACATGCCTCATTGTAGGTGAAGAAAACCTAAGAGTTCAATTCAAATCCGTAAGAACTTTGTATGCTTCATTCTTATTGTTGGAAATATGCCCTAGAGGCAATCATAGAGATGATGATATTTCGTTGTATCCATGATTTAATAAATGTTCCTTGAATATTGCCTTTGTATTGATTAACAAGTATGTGACTTGTTTGTGAAACTCTTTACTTGTATGGTTATTCTAAAGTTGTCCCTAGTCGAAGTTCATGTGTGGACACACGTGAATAATGGATTAGCACATGTATCGGTTGATGACCATGTTTCACAGGTCATAGACATGGAGATGTCAAACCAATAATGTGGACACATGTTTAGAACATGGGGTTGGACCGACCCAACATGAGACATAACAATTATACTTATGGTTCTCTCTCTACACAATGTGTACGCCTTGTCCTTAGACCTGAGATTGTCGCATGTACTTGAGATGTGAATCGACCTACTTAGGGGCTATCAAGCGCCGCTCCGTGGCGGGTAGTTATAAAGGTAGCTTTGGGTTTGTCATGAAGCATGCTGCGAGGCATGGTCGGTCGAGATGGGATTTGCCCCTCTCTACCGAGAGAGATATCTCTGGGCCTCGAGTGATCGGATCAGAAATGCATGGCCATGCTACTTAAGGTTAAGAGTTAACCTAGTAAGGGATTCGGATCACGGGATCGAGAAAGAGTGGTCAGCTTGGAGCTCGACCAAATATCGTGAGGCAAAGGGATTGGCATGTACATAAAGTTGTGATGGTTCGTTCGATATGATCTTTATGTATGTTTAGGAGTTGGCACGTCTTGCTAGAGGCCGCTACCAACTATTGACCGAGTAGGTAAACTCGTGTCATGTCTAAACATACATGAACCCATAAGTCACACACTTAAGGGTGAAGCCTAATTCGGATTGGATCCGGTTGGGTGGGTATTGAGTCCTAATGGGCCTCCATTCGCTGAAGCCCATTATAAGGACGTCTATAAAAGGAGGGCTAGGCGCATGAGGTAGAGAGAATTTCGTGACCTCCTCAAACCACGGCGCCACCCTCCCACGCCACAGGCGCTCGCGGATCTAGTAATCCGGCGTGCGTCGCTTCCTCCGTGCGTGTGGATACCTTTTGGCGGCGCTGCATCTGTAGCGTTTGGGCGAACCGCAAGAGAGGAGTTATGCGTTGGACGCCGCGGCGAGGGCGAGGAAGTAGTACGACTACTCGCCCCGACGTCTTTGCATCGGCGTAGTACGACTACTCGCCCCGACGTGCTGCATCAATTCCGCTTTCGGCGTCTAGTGGTAATTCCGTGATCTATAACTACTGGTGATCTTGGTTTACGGGCATAATTTTTATTAATTTGCGCTAGCGTAGCCTACCCGTAGTCCTTGGTGGTATCGAGCCATTCTTTGTCATGTTATAGGTTGGGTGATTTGCATATGGCGATATGTAAGTCGTTATGATCGATGTGATCGATTGTATAGTTACGGTAATGGATAGATCTGGTTTCGTGATCATTCGCTAAGGTCGTGCCACAACTTACCCCTACCGGTCGGTATCACCATCGGGTAGACGGTGACACGTAAAACCGATTGCGAATGCGAAGATCAATATGATTGGTCGAATCGGAACCTAGATTAATAATCGATATTCCGTGATTGTGCGCTAAGGTCGTGCCACAACATACCCTACCGGTCGGTATCACCATCGGGGTAGACGGTGACACGTAAAACCGGTTGCGCACGCGAAGATCAATGCAAATTGGTCGAATCGGAACAATAGTCGATTTGGGGTAAATATGATTTGCCGATCAAAATCCTAAGTAAAAATTGCATAGATTGGATCTCTGTTTTTACGAACCCGTGAGAAACCCCTCCACCCCTTATCCGTAGATTGCGAATCTATGCATAACTTGTTTTTGCAGGATGTATGTGACGATATGGCCTAATGTGTATGTGATGCATGTTTGTAATATTTTCATGACTGCGTGTCGTGGGTTCGGCAACACGGCTGGAGCCATTGTGTTGTCAAAGTATTGTATTAACGGCTGCGTGCCGACTTGTGATGATTCCTTGTATCCATGTATTTGATTACTAGCTGTTATGAGTAATAGCTTATATTAGTACTCGGAGGACACATCACTTGGAGGATGGCACACATTGACCATGGAGATGGAGATCATCATGGTGGGCAGATTCTATGGCGATGGAGATCACCATGAGAAAATGGGCCATCTTGAGTCACAAGCGTGTGAATGCTATTCTGTTTGTTTTACTCCTATGCATGTTTGAATGGTAGAAGTATAACGATCCCTCACAAAATGTTAAGTTAAACATATGCCCTCCCAACTAAACCTGCACCATCCCATGTCTTGTAAATTGATGGTGGGTCTATAAAATTAGGGCACCATCGACTTTCCTTGACTAGATGGGTTTGTATCGGATACATACATGCATAAGGGTTGGTGAACTTAACAAGGTTATCATAAAGGTTATGGGCCTTGGGGCATAAAGGTTGGGCGCGAGGCATAGAGATGTCACCCAACAACAAGAGTCATATAGAGATATGATTAGTAAGGTGTTACTTACCGAATTACCTTGTCTCCTAGCGGTGATGCAAAAGCTCACTAGTAGACTAGTTAATTGCGGATCTTGAATCGCTAAGAATCAATAGAGGATATTGATTTTAGTGGGAGTACATTCTATTAAATTTGTTTAATACAGTTTACTCTATCATGGTTCTATTTGTCTTAGTATTTTGCATTTTCTCGTTGTAGATCAATGGCATCTAACAACCGCGCACACCCTTTTGCTGCGATCGATTCTTGAAAAGAAAAATTAAATGGAACAAACTATTGGATTGGGTCCGTAACCTGAGAATTGTTCTCGTGGCGGATAAAAAGGAACACGTTCTAGACACCCAAATCCCGAAGAACTCTGCGACAATGCATTGCTGCTGTTAAAAATGCCTACAAGAAAGCATGTGATGACTCTCTTGAGATTAGTGTCTTATGCTTGCATGCATGGAACTGACCTTCAAAAGCGGTTTGAGGATCGAAGCGTATGATATGATCATGGCGCTTAAGGACATGTTCGAACTGAGCCGGGACTGAAAGGTTCAATGTGTCTAAGGCTTTTACGGAATGCAAGTTAACAGAAGGTGCACCAGTAGGCCCACATGTGATCAAAATGGTTGGTTCTGATTAGACTTTGGATAAACTTGGTTTTCCAATTAGCCAAGAGTTGGCAATCGATTTCATTTTTGGCGTCTCTACCACCTAGCTATGGACATTTCATTTGAACTACCATATGCATGGGGTGGAAAAGGGCCTTAATGAGCTTTGTGGGATGCTCAAAACAGAGAGTGACATTAAGAAGTGTGCAGGGCCTAGCCATGTGATGGTGTGCGAGAACAAGTCTAGCTTCAAGAAAAGGGTAAGAAGCCATGGGCAAAGAATAAGGGCAAGGCTAAAGATATGATCTCAAAGCCAACGCCTAAGCCTAAAGCTGGACACTGAGGTGAGACAGTATGCTACTATTGTAAAGAGGCGCCTTTGGAAGAGAAAGCGCAAGAAGTACATGGATTACGAGGAATGCAAGAAGAATCTTTGGAAGTAAGACTTCCACCATGGTACACTTGTCATAAATGTTTTAGACATTTTCTTGCTGATTCTCCTATTAACTCTTGGGTATTTGATACCGGATCGCTTGCTCACATTTGCAACTCGATCACGGGGCTAATAAGAAGTAGAGGAGTCGCAAGAGGTGAAGTTGATTTTCGCGTCGGAAATAAAGCAAGGGTTGCTGCGTTGACCGTCGGCACCATGCAACTTCAGCTTCCTTCAAGATTTATTATGGAATTGAATAATTGTTATTATGTTCCTAGTATGAGTCGAAACATTTTATCTCCCTCATGTTTGATGAGAGATGGTTATTCATTTGCAAGTAAAGACAATGGTTGTTTGATCTCTAAAAATGAAATGTTTGTGGCTTTAGCCCATTGTGAATGGGTTATTTATTTTAAATCTTGATGATGCGCCCATCTTTAACATAAATGCTAAAAGACTTCGACCTAATGATTTGAATCCCACCTATGTTTGGCATTGTCGTTTGGGTCACATAAGTGAAAAGCGCATGAAGAAGCTCCATGATGATGGTCTTCTAACCGTTTGATTTTGAATCATCTGAGACATGTGAAGCTTGTTTGCTTGGTAAGATGACCAAGTCACCTTTCAAAGGTTATTTTGAGAGGGCATCGGACTTGTTGGAAATCATACATCGATGTATGTGGACCAATGAGCACGATCGCTAGAGGTGGATTTCATTACTTCATAACTTTCATCGATGATTTTAGTAGATATGGCTATGTCTACTTAATGAAGCATAAGTCTGAAACTTTTGAAAAGTTCAAAGAGTTCCAGAATGAGGTTGAAAATCAACGTGCCAAGAAAATTAAGGCTCTGCGATCGATCGTGGTGGCGAGTATTTGAGTCATGAATTTAGCAATCATCGAAGAGTTGCGGAATTGTTCCACAGCTTACACCGCCCGGGCGCCTCAAAGAAGCGGGGTATCCGAGCGTGAATCGGACCTTGTTGGACATGGTTCGATCGATGATGAACGATCAGATCTACCATTATCATTTTGGGGTTACGCTCTAGAAACAAAGCTTTCACACTTAATAGGTACCGTCTAAATCCGTAGTTAAGACACCATATGAGATATGGAGGAAGAGTCACGGTTTGTCTTTTCTAAAGATTTGGGGATGTGAGGCGTTTGTCAAGCGACTACAGTCGGATAAGCTCACACCCAAGTCGGATAAATGCATTTTCGTGGGATATCCGAAGGAAACCTTTGGATATTACTTTTACAACCGACTAGAGGGCAAAGTGTTTGTCGCTCGAAGTGGTGTTTTCCTAGAGAAAGAGTTTCTCAACAGGGAGACAAGTGGAAGAACGGTGCAGCTTGAAGAGGTTCAAGATGAACCAATCGGGGAAGACTCGACGAATGATGCCCACGTGGCAGAACAAGTTGAGGAACCCATGGCAAAGGAAGCACCACCACCACGAAGGTCGGAAAGGCTCCGCAATGCGCGAGATATGTTATTGTTAGACAATGATGAGCCTACGACCTATGCGGAAGCAATGATGGACCAGACTACGAGAAATGGCAAAGTGCCATGAGATCCGAGATAGCATCCATGGGAGACAATCAAGTTTGGAACTTGGTTGACCCTTTGATAGTGTTAAAACCATAGAGTGCAAATGGATCTATAAAAGAAGATTGATATGGATGGAAATGTTCATATCCATAAAGCTCGACTTGTCGCAAAGGTTTCGGCAAGTTCAAGGAGTTGACTACGATGAGACCTTCTACTTTGTAGCGATGCTTAAATCTATACGGATCATTCTAGCTATTGCTGCATATTTCGATTGAGATATGGCGGATGGATGTCAAAGCGGCTTTCCTTAATGGAAATTTAACCGAGGACGTGTATATGATACAGCCGAGGGTTTTGTCGATCAATCAATGCTAGAAAAGTATGCAAACTTCAAAAATCCATTTATGGATTGAAGCAAGCATCTCGGAGTTGGAACATTCGTTTTGATAAAGTGGTCAAAGGGTTTGGCTTCATCAAAAGCGAAGAAGAATCTTGCGTTTACAAGAAGGCAAGTGGGAGCTCGCTCGTATTTCTAATCTTATATGTAGATGACATATTACTGATTGGAAATGATATTCCTATGCTCGAGTTCATTAAGACCTCACTTTGAAAAATAGTTTTTCAATGAAGGACTTAGGGAAGCGGCATATATTTTGGGTATTAAGATCTATAGAGATAGATCAAAAGGCTAATAGGATTAAGCGAGTACTTACATTGACAAAGTGTTGAAACGGTTCAACATGGAGGAGGCAAAGAAAGGGTTCTTGCCAATGTCTCATGGCATAAATCTTGGCAAGACTCGGTGTCCTTCGACAAGCGATGAGCGAGATCGCATGAGTAAGATTCCATATGCTTGGCCATTGGATCTATCATGTATGCTATGATATGTACTCGCCAGATGTTTCCTATGCTCTAAGTGATACGGCAGATACCAGTGATCCGGTGAGAGTCATTGGACAGCGGTTAAAAACATCCTCAAGTATTTGAGAAGAACTAAGGATGTGTTCCTAGTCTACGGAGGTGAGGAAGAGCTCGTTGTAAATGGTTACACGATGCAAGCTTCCAAACCGACAAAGACGATACAAATCGCAATCGGGTTTTGTGTTCATTTTGAGCGGTGGTGCGGTCGATTGGAAGAGTTCCAAGCGGAGGCATTGCGACTCTACAACGGAGGCGAGTACATTGCGGCTTCGAGCAGCAAAGGAAGGTGTTTGGATAAGGAAGTTCATTTCTGAACTAGGTGTGGTTCCTAGTGCGTGCGATCCTGCGGATCTTTCTTGTGATAACAGTGGGGCCATTGCGCAAGCCAAGGAGCCAAGGAATCACCAAAAGAACAAACACATCTCTGGCGGTTTCATCTCATTCGAGAGATCCTCAATCGAGGAGATTTAAAGATATGCAAAATACATACAGATTTGAATATTTCAGATCCTTTGTGAAGCCTCTCCCTGACCTAAGCATGAGGCGCACACAAGAGCTATGGGTATTAGATATCTTCTAGATTGACTCTAGTGCAAGTGGGAGATGTTGGAAATATGCCCTAGAGGCAATCATAGAGATGATGATATTTCGTTGTATCCATGATTTAATAAATGTTCCTTGAATATTGCCTTTGTATTGATTAACAAGTATGTGACTTGTTTGTGAAACTCTTTACTTGTATGGTTATTCTAAAGTTGTCCTAGTCGAAGTTCATGTGTGGACACACGTGAATAATGGATTAGCACATGTATCGGTTGATGACCATGTTTCACGAGTCATAGACATGGAGATGTCAAACCAATAATGTGGACACATGTTTAGAACATGGGGTTGGGTGACCCAACATGAGACATAACAATTATACTTATGGTTCTCTCTCTACACAATGTGTACGCCTTGTCCTTAGACCTGAGATTGTCGCATGTACTTGAGATGTGAATCGACCTACTTAGGGGCTATCAAGCGCTGCTCAGAATCGGGTAGTTATAAAGGTAGCTTTGGGTTTGTCATGAAGCATGCTTTGCGAGGCATGGTCGATCGAGATGGGATTTGCCCTCTCTACCGAGAGAGATATCTCTGGCCCTCGAGTGATCGGATCCAGAAATGCATGGCCATGCTACTTAAGGTTAAGAGTTAACCTAGTAAGGGATTCGGATCACGGGATCGAGAAAGAGTGGTCAGCTTGGAGCTCGACCAAATATCGTGAGGCAAAGGGATTGGCATGTACATAAAGCTGTGATGGTTCGTTCGATATGATCTTTATGTATGTTTAGGAGTTGCACGTCTTGCTAGAGGCGCTACCAACTATTGACCGAGTAGGTAAACTCGTGTCATGTCTAAACATACATGAACCCATAGGGTCACACACTTAAGGGCTGAAGCCTAATTCGGATTGGATCGGGTTGGGTGGTATTGAGTCCTAATGGGCCTCCATTATTGAAGCCCATTATAAGGACGTCTATAAAGGAGGGCTAGGCGCGCAGGGTAGAGAGAGAATTTCGTGACCTCCTCAAACCACGGCGCCACCCTCCCACGCACTGGCGCTCGCGCGATCTAGTAATCCGGCGTGCGTCGCTTCCTCCCCGCGTGTGGATACCTTTTGGCGGCGCTGCATCGTAGCGTTTGGGCGAACCGCAAGAGAGGAGTTGTACGTTGACGCCGCGACGAGGGCGAGGAAGTAGTACGACTACTCGCCCGACGTCTTTGCATCGGCGTGTACGACTACTCCGCCCGACGTGCTGCATCAATTCCGCACTGCGCGTCTAGTGGTAATTCCGTGATCTATAACTGCGGTGATCTTGGTTTACGGGCATAATTTTTATTAATTTGCGCTAGCGTAGCCTACCCGTAGTCCTTCACTTATAATGTTTGATATATTTGGTCAAAATACATGTCCACCAACCTAATCTCTTTTTCAATTTATCTTTCAGCATGATGGAAGGGTGTAAATGGATGCAGATGGAATGCCAAGCTACAAGTTTCCGAGTGAACAAGATAGATTATAGCTATTAGAGAAATTAGAAACATTTGTATGATACTACTTTGTTTATGCTTCTTAATGAACATTGTCCGGTTAATTAATAAAGCAGTTACTTGTTGGTTTTATAAAGTGAATTGTTTTGTGATGGCAGAGAACGGATTTTTCGATGCAATTATATGTATGGTTTCCCTTCTCACTAGCTAATATGTAAGGTGTTACTATTAATAGACACGCAATATAGATACATTTACGAAAGTGTCAAAATCACTATATATATAACGTGTCTATTTAGTAAACATGAAATATATAAATGCATGTATGAAACTGTCTCTATATTTCTTAAGACACAAATGATATCGTTTTTACATTTCTTAGCACGTGGCTAGGTGTTATTATATAACGTGTTTATACAATTAAGCACGCAATATGAACGCAACTATTAAAGCGTCTCTATACTTCTCAGTACGCAATAAGGTGTCACAAAAAAATGTGACTATAATAGTAAACACACAAGTTAAACGTATCTATAAGATTGTCTCTACATTTTCGTAATACGCAATAAAACGTTATTGTATTACGTAACTACACCAATAGACACATTATATAAGTATATCTATAAAAGTGTATCAATATGTGTAATCACGCAACTAACGTCTCTATGAAACGTCTTTTTATATCCTTGACACGCTTAAAGAATTCGTCTCTACAAGCCCTGACACGGTCCATGCGAAGACGCTTGTGACACGCTTTATAAAAGCGTGCCTATATTCCCATAAAGACGAAATAAAGCGTATCTAACATATAAATAAAGCGTCACTATAGGGAGGGTTTTCTAGTAGTGCTTGCTCTAAGTGTGCTTTGCTAAAATTGAAGTTCGAGAGTGCCATGAGTAAAAATGTTCAACTAAATAAAATGGTGCTTCACCATAGAACTCTCTCTTCTAAAAATATCCCAAGTTAACTGTTGAACTTGAGGCATTAACTAGAACTCTAAATAACTTCACTGCTAAAGAAAAACTTGCTTTATCTCTACATCAAAGAAATCTAATCCTGTTACATCCATTGCTTGTGCATTTTGTGCCGAGAGAGAATAGGATTTAGATGACATGCATGAAGCATTTAGTGTCATGTTTGATTAGCAACTTATGAGTGTTAGAGAAGCCTCTTATGTATCCAGTGAGTCTCTTAAGCTTGAGGTAGCTAAGCATAAGAAAAGATATGCTAGGGGCGGTGAAAAGAGTTAGTGCAGTTCATGTGTCACCTTAGCCAAAGAGAATGACTACCTCAAAAAGATCTTAGAACAATTCTCCAATGGAAAAAGAATCTCAACATGATTTTAAACTAGTCCAAGTTAAGTGTCAAGCATAGAGGTCTAGATTTGAATGCCTTAGAGTATTTCAAAAAAATCCACCTAAGGTAGTGAGTGTTCTAAAGAGTGGCTTGTTGGAGTTAGAGACTAATCAAGCATGATTGCATTTAAGTCTACTAGCTTTACAATATCTCCCTTATGTGTAGTGGGTGCTTCTTCTTTTCCAAGTCAGACTCCCTCGTGAGTCAAGTATCATTGCACCTCTTGTGAGAGGATGACCACCTAGCTCGATTACGCTTCAAGTGAGCCGGACAAGAGAAGAGGGATAGAGAGAGAGAGCACTTAGAGCTAGGCATGTTCCTATTGCTTAGATTGTCCATAGGCCTAGTGTCAAACTCAATTTTGTTGAGGACCTCTTTGGTGGCGTCAGGTCAGCCTATTATCTGGGCATAGGCTACCATGAGAGCATGATAGGTCCACAGTGTCTACGAGAAAGGGTGAGTGCCATGCTTTTGTTAGACCTAGGTGAGAGATCAGGAGGAATCAGGTAATCTCGTGTGGGGTGCATTGTTATAGTGTCCTTGCTTTTCCTTATTCTGCATCATCTTCACTTATGCTTCTACTGGATCTACTTCTACTTTTTGTGTGTCTTGGTACTAGATTCCCATGTCCTTTATCACTAACCTCAATAATGAGACCTAGATGTTTTACGCTTCTACGATGTAGGTCCAATTGGGAAGGAAGGAGAACATGTGGCTAGTGGGCTTTGCAAGTTCTCGACACATGATTAGAAATTCAAGATGGTTCTCTGCCTCACCCGAGATCTAGTAATGAGTTAATCACATTCGGGGATGCTTTTCTTGGGACCGTGATAGCCAACGACATAACCTAGGTCAACAACAATTTCATGCTCAAGGATGTGGCCTAGTAAGCACATTCAAGTATAATTTGTTTTTAATCCTGCAATTAATTGATGATGGTCTTGAGGTGAGCTTTAGGAGAAGCTGTTTGTAGAGTTCTAGATCAGTCTAGGGATCTAGTTTTTGAAATTTCTCATCTTGGAAGAGTTTTTAGTCTTTGAGTTTGCCAAGTTTTCTACTTGGGACTTTGGTGTCTTGTTGCTTGAGTCTAGAGATTTTATTTTCTAGTACTATCGGCTTGGACACATAGGTTTTGATCACTTGGCACGGTCGTCAAGTAGCATGGATCTTATTAAGGACTTACCTAATCTCAAGGCTGGGAAGAATTTAGTTTGCTCTCCTTGAAGACATGGTAAGATGGTTGTTGCCTCACAACCACCTCTTACCATAGTCATGACAGATGGCCTAGGTTAGCTCTTACACATGGACACTGTAGGTCCTTCTAGAGTTCATTCAGTAGAAAGGAAGTGGTATATACTAGTAATTGTTGATAATTACTCCAGATATTCATGGGTTTACTTCCTGCTATCTAAAGATGAGGCATTTGGTTATTTTAGAGAGTTAGCCCTTAGATTGTGACTTGATCTTCCATGAGCCCTTAGGGTCATCAGAAGTAACAATGGGATTGAGTTCAAGAACTCATCATTCTCTTCCTTCTATAGTAAGCATGGTCTAAAACATCAATTCTCCTCTTCGAGAGTCCCTTAGAAGAATGGTCTAATTGAGAGAAAGAACTTGACCTTAGTTGTGATGGCTAGAAATATGTTAGATGAGAATGACACTCTTAGGAGTTATTGGGTTGGTGCTATTTCTATTGCCTATTATGTGTCTAATAGGATATTTTGAGAGCCTCATAGTGGAAAACTTCCTATAAGCTGAGATTTAATCGTAGGCCTAGCGTATCTCAATTTAGAGTCTTCGATTTAAGTGTTTCATTCTTAAACATGACAACCTTGATAAGTTTGAGTCTAAACCTTTAGGTGAGATCTTTTAGGCTATCCTACTTATTCACAAGGCTATCATGTACTTAATCTTGAGACTAACAAAATTGTGAAGACCTCGAGATTAGTTTTGATGAGGCTAGTCCAAGGACTAGACCAGCATAATCGTAGTTACATAGGTTGAGAGAGATTCAGAGAACATCTTCCTTGAGGAGTGTGATGAAGAAGATGAGGTTGTTGCTCTACTCACTCTTGACCAGTGAAGTGTCTACTTCATCTACTTTACCTTCGGTTGGACAACCCACTCCCACTTCTTCTTTAGCAACATTTGGTTCTGCTCCTACCTCCATAGCCCATGAGGTAGATGCACCTCTACATCAAGAATGCCTCAACATCTTGGTGGTGACACCGCTAGAGCAGATCATTCAAAGTCTTCAAGAATGAGTTACCCACTCCGAGTTCATTGCTCCGACTCTCATGATCATCCTGTTTTTGTAGCCTCTTTTGAGCCCCATGATATCACCCATGCACTTTCTAATGAACCATGGATCAATGCAATACATAAGGAGTTATAAAACTTTGAGAGGGCTGCCGAGACCGAATATACAAATCTGGACTCTCTGTGTATTCTGCACTAGTCCAGGATCACGCTAGTGCACAGTGTAAACAAAGATGTAATATCATCCACATCACGATTTACTAAGAAAAGATCCAAATATTATTAATAGTTATCAAAGTATGACCTTATGGTCAAGCTAACAATTAATAGCCTGAAAGGCTTAAAGAAACTAGCAGCAGAAAACAAAATAAACACGATAGCCATTCGACATGCCCACATGCAATCGACTAGGAAGCAAAGTCCTAATCCGCGAAGTCGTCGAAGTATCCTCCCCCTAACAGCTCCTGCTGATCTGGTGCTTCTTCCTTAACTGAGCAAGTATGAATGAAGCCGTGAGTACATAGAGTACTCAACAAGTCGTTTGTAACAAAATTGCAATATAGTATGCAAGGCTTACCAAAGGATGGTTGAAAGGCTAGTTTTGCAGAAAGCAACAATTTAAAGTAAATACAATAGATAGATTGAAAAACAAGTTATAAAAATGATAACCATTAAGTAACCAAAGGAATTATAACCAACCACGAGTGAACTGATCATCCACCCCAGTGAATCACCCATGAACCAAGATTCATGTAATAAACCACCAATGAACTAACCATTCACTCCCCAACTTAACCCAACAAGGATTTTATGAAAACTCTAACCCTTGTGTGAAATCACTAAGCATTGTCCATGACTAAGGACATGGCTATTCGGATAGTTTTACACTCTGCAAAGGTTGCACAACTGTACCCACATGATGTGATAATCCTCACGTTAAAGAAAATCACAATAAGGCTTTTACAATGATCCATCTCAACCTGATCCTACTCGCTAAAGTTTCACCGTCGAGTAGGCTGACCACCTAGTCGATAATTGCCCCCTTGCGCCAGAACAACGTCAGTAGCCAGGTCTATCCCATACTAGACATGTGGTTTGCACGGTAAAACTCAGATCAATGGTGCACAAGGTTAAGTCCTTAGAGTTACCCAGGTGAAGCATCCACATCCCATGTGCAACTTGCACCCCCTTTACTACACGATCATTCGCCCAAGTGAAAACCAATGGCTAAGCAATTCTAAATGTAGAACCCATCTGACAACTAGTATTGTATTACTAGATAATTATCCATCCTATGGTGAAAATGGAATCATGGCAACCAAATTATCAAGGTGGAATTAGTCAATTTGGACAATAACTACCAATACAAAGGTTTATGATAAAATAGCGATGATTGATAATTCAAAACAAAGTAATACATAATAGATTTAAAAACTAGGTTCAACATGATCAAAGGATACGACTTGCCTTCGCCTTGCTCAATTAAGAATTCTTGATCCTCAAATCCGACTTCAGCTCCTTCGAAAGCGTGATCTAATGAGAGAGCAAGCGAAACGAAACACAAAATAAATTCAAACAAAATTCAAACGAACTCCAAAAACTCCAAACCAGAACCAAAAGATAGAGCTAAATTTTAGATGAATTTATGAAAAAGAATCAGGTCAATCGGAGCTCGGACGAGGGAGAATGGGCTCTCGAAAAATCTAATATAAAGAAAAAGGCTGAAAATCAAAAAAGTTACTGTGATGTGGACTCGGTGCACGGGATGGCTAGTCTACGGCAAATTCGGCTCATGGAATAGTGCGTGGCTGACTAGGCTTGCTGACGCAACTGCTGACTGGGCTCTAGAGCTGACTCGGCATCCACGTGGCTGCTGACTAGGCTTGGCTGGGTCACGGGTCTACGGCACAGGGCATCTGACAGTGGGGACCCACATGGCAGCGGGACGGCGCATGGTGGAGAGGGTTCACAAGAAGGAGAAGCGGCGTGGGTGCGGGGTGCAGCTAGCGACGGTGGCGCGGATCAACAGCGTCTAACCGGAGGCAAGGTCAGAAGGCGGCAACTCTGGTGGCGAAGAGGTCGAACGACGGTGAACAACGGTGGAACGGCCGGCAACCTTTGATAGCGAGCTCCCGGGCGACCTCGGCGAAGATGGCGTGACAAGCGGCTAGCGGTAGCGAGGGCGACGGCTATGGGACAGCGAAAACTTTCGGGTCGGCTCCCCTTTTATACCCGGACGCTGAGGAGTTGGTGTCAGGCACAGCGGTGGGTCCGAAACGGAGACGACATTGGTGTCCCACTCGAGCACGGAAGCCAGGGCATGACAGAGGCAGAGACCGACTCGGAGATGACGATGTGAAAGGCGACATGCAGACGGCTGAGATGTGGGGCGCGGTTGCGAAAAGTCCACCGATGGCCGACACGCATCAACCATCTGGGGAGCGGGCGCGGCACCGATGGGCGACGCGTGGCAAGGGGCGGGGCACGCCGGGCTGAGGTGCAACATGGGCCAGGGCGGCTGGACAGGGCTTCGGCCCTGGATGCTTTTAAGGGATTTTCTTTTTCCAAAAATTCAAGAAAATACTTTTGAGCTCTAGAAAGTAGCAATTAACTCTAGAAAATTCCAAGAAAATTCCAGAAAATTCCTTGAGTCTCAAGGAACTCAAATAAAATATTTTTGACAAATGTTAATATTTAGTTTAGTCATATTAAATCCTTTTAATTAATAAAAATCCCAATTAAGCTTTAATTAATTCCAGAAAAATTCAAATGGTGAATTTTATTTTAAAACTTCAAAAAGGCTCTGTTGTGGCTACAGACCAAACAGAGAGAGAGAGAGTATGGTAGTGGAGAGTTAGGTGAGCAAGTGCTTATGGTTTCCCCATAATGTATCATATATCATATATATATATATATATATATATATATATATATATATATATATATATATATATATATATATATATATATATATATATATATATATATATATATATATATATATATATATATATATATATATATATATATATATATATATATATACCCCACACAGGAGTGTTTTACAATAGTACCCTTACATTTGAGTATTCCCTCAGGGGTACTTTTGTCATTATACGTGTCCCATTTTGGGCCTTACAACCTTCTAACAGGCCTGCTGGGCTTAGGTGGGGCCACCCCTACAACAGGAGCCTCTCAGCAGCAGGGCTTCATGGGCCGAAGCCATGCTGCTGAGCCCTTTGGCCCCCTCCGTCCCTGCGGCCTATGAGCTTCTTTAACTCTTGGTGGAGCCTATTGCTTGGTGTAGTATTTGCCTCGCCATGAAGGCACATCGCCGAGCGAGTTGGCAAAGTCGTCCTTGCCCCGGGGTCCTCCAGCGGCGGGGTCAAAGTCGGAGTCAAAGTTGGAGTCGGGGGCAGGGCGGGATCAGACACCTTCGGCGGGCCTACTGGCGAAGTGTGGCCACGACCTAGTTGCTTGGGCAGCGGAGTCGAAGCCGGGGCGGAGACAAACCTTGCTCTGTGGTTGTGCGCTTTAATGGCAGTGAGAATCGTGCCGACCTCTGAATTGTCAAGAGCAGGCTGCTGCAGCCGTACGCGCTATCCTTGCAGGGGGGATACATGGTTGGCTGTGATTGGCGTGTCGTGGCCTGTCAGTGGTCGCTGGGCCCTGGTCACGCCCCCAAAGTGGGACACGTGGCGGTACACGTCGATCGGTTTGCATTCGCGCCTCTTTGCCAATGGCGGTTGCGTTCCTCGATCGCGGAAACTGGACCACCAGGCGACTGCCAGTTGCAGTCCCATCGATTGGGATGTCGCCGGTTGACGTTCTGTCAGCTTGGTGACTCCCCACTGGGCGAGGGCAGGTATAAATACATCCGTATCATGGCTTGTTGCGTCCCCATCCCTGGTTGCTCATCTTGTTTCTGTGCGCGGTAATCTTCTCACGAGTAGGCCTACTTTTGTTCATCTGCGTTTGATGATTGCGTCTACTGACGGTGATATCAGCGAGCGTTGATGAACAAAAGGCAGCCTGGTTGTGAGAACACGTCAAAACTTCTGTGGATCGGCAGCTGTGCACCCCGACTGTGTTAGGTGCAAGGGTTGTACCCCTATTGGCCGGGGCGGGATGTCGCACGAACTTCGGGGTTGCAGTGGCTTCCCGCACGTTGTGCGGGCTTAAGGCCGCGGACCTGTGGTGGCGTAGCATAGCGAGGTGTCCCCTCATGGGGATGGGCCTACGACCGAAGCCGGGGTCACGATGCTGAAATTGAGACTCTGTCGGAGTCATTGAGGTTGACTGGCCGCTACTGCCTTGCTGATCTCGATAGCCGCGCCGACACGCGCCAGAAGATCGCTACGCCATGCGACTTGTACTTATCCTTTGGGGGAGGCGTAGACACGTGGCGGTGCGCTATTGGCACGTCGTGCGGTGTCAGGCCTTTGCACGACTGCGGTCGTGAGGCGACCACGACGCCTCGACCGGTTCGCCTCCCATCGGTTACGCTTACCGGCGGTGCTGGAGGTGAAAGGGCTTTAAATACCCCCTATGGCACCACCTCTACACCTCCTTCGTACGCTTCTTGGTCCTTCCCATCTCCTACTCTTCCCGGCTTCTTTCTTTGCCGCTGCCCCACCGCTTCCAGTCGGATAGCGATGGCGCGTGGTGAAGAACTCGCCCAGGTGGTTGGTGACATCATCGTCTCCCACCGGTCCTCGCCGCTCGAGGTGGAGTACACGCTCGAGAAGCGTGGTTTGACGACGGCAGACAAATGGTGGGTGGGGACGGATAAGATGGAGGGTCCGAGCTCCGCGTCTTGGGCCCCGCTTGTGACGGACGAGACAATCCGCACGCTGCCGCTCGAGGAAGCTGTCCGACCCGGAGGTGGGATCGCTGCCGCCGACGAGGCGAGCAGCGGCGAAGGAAGTCGGAAGCGATCGTCTTCGTCGCCTATTTTGAAGCCGGGCTCCGTATCCCGGCCGCCATGATCGTCGGCGACGTTCTGCGAACCTTCGAACTTGAGCTAGCACAGCTGACCTTGAACGCGCTGGCTCGCCTTGCGCATACTGTTTGGGCCTCACAGACGGAGGCTTGCTGGCCCAGCGCATGGATGTTCGCATTCCTCCACAATGCGCGGTGCCAGCCAAAAGAGTGGAAAGATGGGACGTTTCCCAACTTCGGCAGTGTCAACTTCGTCCTGCGGTCGTCGTGCGGGAAGATCTTCCCCGCCAACTCAACCCGGGTGAAGTGGGAGCCGAAATGGATGAGGCAGTGGTTTTACCACCACGTGGTGAGCGGTAGCTGCCTTGAATGCTCGGGAAGGCCGATGGCGTTTAACACCACGCCCGGCGTACCAATCGACGCCGAGGACAAGTGAAGGGCACGAAGGCTCGTGGGAATCGCCGCCTGCTTCAACATGCGCGACCTCGCCGAGGAGTTCGTTATGTACGGTGTGGCACCTCTTGCCTATGAGTGGCGCCTCCCGACTGGGAAACTTCGGGACGACAACGTCCGTTCATCCGTGACTTCGCTACTGGCGCCCTCCGGCCCTCGTAAGTCTCGGCCACGTCCTTTCTGCCGTTTCTGCCCGTTGTGCCATTTTTAACCTTGAGTCTTGTCGCGCATAGGAATTCGCCTGGAGGACGCGGAGCGCGCGGTGAGCGTGTTCCTTGGGCCGTATACGGCCAGGGAGCATGAGCTGCGCACAGCTGCAACCACGGAGGCAGATCTGGGGTGGATAAACCGCGTGTGCAAGGCCCTAGGTATTCGCGTGCCGGAGCACGCCCCTCTGGCCCCGAGTCAGCCCCGACACTTGGGCTTCTGCGGCTGTGCCGGCGTGGTGGCTGCCGTCGTTCCCATCGACGCGGCAGACGCTGAGTCCGATTCGGCAAAGTATGCCAATTCGGACTTGGAGACGGGCATGGATGACGAGGGCAAGGGGTCTCTGGGTGGTGTCGGGGACCGAGACTGCGCCATGGACAATCGGGAGGGGGAAGCTTCGCCGCCCGCGGCGGTTGCTGAGATGGGGCTAACATCCGCTGGCGACCCTGGGGTGGAGTCCTTATCTGTGGCGCCGACAATGTCGGAGCTGGCCCTCCTGGGAGCTAGTAGAGTGGAGCTTCTGCCCACGCTGGTTGTTGAGGCGGAGCTGCTCCCCACGGAGGTTACTAGAATAGGGCCCCCGCCCGCAAGCGTTGCTGCTGTGGAGCCCCCTCCTGCAGCAGTTGCCGAGGCGGGGCCCTTGCCTTCTTTCCCCAAGGCGAAGCGGCCACGCCTACGATCCCCTCCTCACCGGACTTCGAGGGGGTTCGCCGTGGCGGCCAGTGTTGGGAGCTTGTGGGCTCCGACTCCGACACTTGGTGATATGCCCTAGAGGCAACATGGAGATGTTGAAAATATCACATACTATGTTTATGATACATTGCTTTGTTCCTTGAAATAGACATTATCATTATTGATCAATGAGTATGTGACTTATTCATGAGACTCTTAATGCTAAAATGTTGCTATTTCTAAATGATCCCTGATTATATATCATATGAGGAACAAATATGATTCAAAGATTAGCATATGTATTGATTGATGATCATGTCTCATGGATCATGGTATGGAGATACCAAATCAATACTATGGACATGTGTTAGTGAACATATGTTGGATAGACCCGCCATGAGACACTGCAGAGATTCCATGTGTCATTAGTTGGTCTCAAGTAGTGTTTATGTAGAATCCTTAGACTTGAGATCATCATGGTTCCCAACATGCGTAGTAGCTTATTTTGGGACTACTAACCACTACTCCGTGAATCGGGTAGTCATAAAAGTAGTCTTGGGTTTGCTATGAAACATGTAGTGGGATGTGAATGATCAAGATAGAATTTGCCCCTCCTTATGGGAGAGATATCTCTGGGCCCCTCGATGTAATGGATTATGAAAGTGCATGGCCATGCCAAGGTGATTGAGGAGTCAATCACGAGTTTATAATCCATCACGGAATCGAGAGAGTGATTGAGCTATTAAGAGGATGACACAGTCTCGCCTTGAGCTCAATCTATATCGTGAGACAAAGGGATTCGTACATGAGAACATTACGAGTTCAGCCGATATGATCTTTACGTATACTTTGGGGTTAATATGTCTTACTAGAGGCCGCTATTAACAAGGTGACCGAGGCGCGTTTTGGTCGCGACCAAGTATACGTGAACCTACTGTGGTCGCACACTTAACGGGTTGGAACACTAATTCGAATGTGATTCGGATGTGGGCTCAATTCGGATAGAGATCCGAATAGACTCCTATTGGGCCTCGGTCCACGAGGCCCAAGTGAGGAGGTCTATATATCGGAGGCGAGGGGCCGAGGGGTGCATGCTTACGTTAATCCCGAGCCAAACCCTAGCCGCCACCTCCCGAGCCAAACCCTAGCCGCTCGCGAGTCTTTGGTACACTCGCGATCGGCGCCCACCCTGCACGATGTGGATACCGGTGGAGGCGCTGCTCGTTGCGGCGTTGATCGGCATCAACTATCTACAGATTGGATCTGCTCGTGGTGTGGTTGATCTCGTGGAGGAGACGATCTGTTCCGGACGATCGGCTACTTCCACTACTACCTCGACGCGCGTGGTTGGATCAGCTTCTCCAACTCTTCTTTCGCTGCGCTGCGCATCTAGTGGTAACGATCCATGATCCCTCCTTAGCATGATGTCCTGGTATGCGCGGTAGAAATTTTTTTGTTTTCTGCTATCGTAGCCTACGCGTATTCCTTTACGAAGCCCCCAAGTCCAGCATCCCCCCCGCCCCTTCCCGGGCCACGGCGGCCGGGGCGCTGGCGTTAGACTCCGTCACGGAGACTCCCCGGCCTCGAGGGCCGACGTCATCCGAGGGCACTGGCGTCCCTGTTATCCCGTCCGAGGCTGGGGGGACGACCCGGCGAAGTCCTCCGGTTGCCACCGAGGGTAGGCTATCTTGGATGCAATTTGGTATAGCTTTGCATTGTTCTCGTAAGACTAACCTGTGTGCCTCCTTTCAGCGGCACTCATCCAAGAGGACGGCGATTTTCGGGGCGCTAGGACGTTTCTTTGAGAGGGGCGTCCGACTCTCCCGAAACTGCCTTCGCGGACGCCACGCGCCCGAGCTTAGTGGACTTCGCCCCTCAACCGGAGGTGCTGGGAGCATGGCGCGGGGTTGCGAGTGACACGACCGCAAGTATTGATCAGCAGGCGCTGCTAACCGACGGGGCGGAGCGCCTTGCAGACGCGCTAGAGGTGTCAGGAGTGAGAGTAGGTATCTGACATTCCAACTATGTGTGGCCTTTAGAAGTTTGCTAACTTATTTTATCGTACAGACCCTCGTCAAAGCGGGGGCGCTAGAGGGCGAGGAGGGCGCGAAGAGGCTCGCGCGCAGCAGAGGACGACTCCGCCAGGACGACCGCATCCGCCGCCAGAGGCGAGTGCACGGAGGCGATGTCGCACGCCGCGCTTCGTGGCGATGGCGCGCCGTCGACCACAGAGGCGGAGCGAGAAGAGGCTGCGGAGGAGCGGAATGGCCTGCTCCAGCAGATCGCTACCTGGGAGAAGGAGATGGGCCAACTCGTCGCGTCTCTTGCGGAGCAGGACCGGACTCTGGGCGATGCCTCGGTGGCTACGTGGGATGCCATGTTGGCCCTCGAAGGCACCCTTGAAGACCTTATTGCCGAAGTGCTGCCCCGTGCCTTCGGGCCCGAGGAGCTATCGCGAACGCTTCGGCGGATCGGGGATGCAGCTAACCTTGCACACAACGCCGCGACGTCGTTCGGCAACCATTACTCTTATGTAACGTCGTGCCTGCTGTGCGCGCTCCTGCGGCTCCGGGGCAGCCAACACGTCGACGGGCTAGCCGACCCTCAACTAGAGATGCCGGTCGGGGCGGGAGTGATGTCTGGCGTCGTGCACGCCGTTCACCGCGCCATGCGGGTTTTCCACAAAAGGATTTGGGAGTACATCGGGGAGGCCGCAGTGAAGGTCGAGCTACGGCGGACTATGCGCAATGAGGGGAACCTCGGCCAGTGGCTAGACGAAGTCCCGCGGCGTGACGAAGGTGGTGCCGAGGCCGCAGGAGGCGACGCGAACCCACAGGTGTGACACCAGGGTTCTCACGAGTTGGCGCGCGTTGTAATACACATGCCCTTTCCTTATAAATAAAGTAGAAGTTGGCCCCATGTTCTGACCAGCGTGTGCCTGTGTCCCGAGCAACTACCCGACAGGGACCGGCTACTAGTTTCTGACCTTGTGACCCGACGGCGTCTTCGGCACTGGCGGCCGGAGAGCCGAAGAGTCGTTGGATTTCTGGGCGGCCCGGGGTCCTTCGGGCGAGGATTTGGCGTGAACACGGGTTAAGGAGGAGCCTGCCGAATAGCGGCTGCGAGCGCCCGAGGATGCTTGTATACTTACTTTTACTGCACTCTATTTGTAAACGTCCTGCGACGAATACCGAAGGAGTTGCTTTGGTTGAATTGGGTTGCCTGCATCCCCATCCTCTCTTGCGACCATGCTGTCCCTCAGTAGGCACGCAAGGTTATACTTCGCGCTGCCTGTATGCTAAGTAGACTCTCGTGCGCCCCGCACCATTTCGAGGTGGTGTGAGTGAAGCTGGCGCCTAATCGAAGTAGAAACGCGAGCGCTCAGCGCCTAGCCAAAGTAGACACGCGAGCGCTCCGTCCACTACCTTTTGAAGGGGTGGCAGCGGAGTTGGCGCCTAATCGAAGTAGACGTGTGAGCGCTCCGTCCCCTACCTCTCGGCGGGTGGTAGCGGAGCCGCGCCAGTCGAAGTAGATGCGCGAGTGCTCCGCCCCTACCTCTCGAAGGGTGGCAGCGCAGCCGTGCCTAGTCGGCGGACACACACGGCGCTCGCCGCCTAGCCGGGTAGACGCACGAGGGCTCCGTCCCCTACCTTTTGAAGGGGTGACAGCGGAGCTTGCGCCTAATCGAAGTAGACGCGCAAGCGCTCTGTCCCCTACCTCTCGAAGGGGTGGCAACGGAGCTGCCACCTAATCAAAGTAGACGCGCGAGCGCTCCGTCCCCTACCTCTCGAAGGGGTGGCAGCGGAGCTGGCGCCTAGTCGAAGAAGACGCGCGAGCGCTCAGCGCCTAGCCGAAGTAGACGCGCGAGTGCTCCGTCCCCTACCATTCAAAGGGGTGGCAGCGGAGCTAGTGCCTAATTGAAGTAGACGCAGAGCGCCGTCCCCTACCTTCGAAGGGTGACCGCGAGCGACGCCTAATCGGAAGACGCGTGGCGCCCCTACCTTCGGAAGGGTGGCGCGAGCCTGGCGCC
Organism: Dendrocalamus sinicus; assembly: GCA_036346575.1. Lineage (NCBI taxonomy): Eukaryota > Viridiplantae > Streptophyta > Magnoliopsida > Poales > Poaceae > Dendrocalamus > Dendrocalamus sinicus. The sequence continues at coordinate 4,185,349 of CM070658.1, forward strand.
AGCCGGCAGACGCGCGAGCGCCCGTCCCCTATCTTTCGAAGGGTGACAGCGAGCGGCACCTAATCAATAGACGGCGAGCGCCGCCCCTACCTCTCGAAGGGGTGGCGCGAGTGGCGCCAGTCAATGAGACGCGTGAACGCTCCGTCCCCTACCTCTCGACGGGTGGCAGCGAGTTGGCGCCTAGTCGGCAGACGCGCCGAGCCCCCCCCTACTCGAAGGGTGGCGCGAGCTAGCGCCAGTCGAAAGACACGCGAGCGCTCGGCACCTAGCCGGTAGACGCGTGAGGGCTTCCCCTACCTTCGAAGGGTGGTGGCGCGAGCTAGCGCCTCGTCGTAGACGCGCGAGCGTCCGTCCCCTACTCGACGAGGTGGCGGCGGAGCTGGTGCCTAGTCGGAGAGACGCGCGAGCGCTCCGCCCCTACTCGGAAGGGTGGCAGCGAGCCGGCGCCTAGTCGGCAGACGCGCGAGCGCTCCGCCCCTACTCGAAGGGTGGCGGCGAGCCGCGCCAGTCGGGTAGACGATAATTGCTCGCACCCTACCTCGAAGGGGTGGCGCGAGCTGGCGCCAGTCGGCGCAGACGTGCGTGAGGACAACAGCTATGTGCCCAGCTTGTGCTCCACAGGGTCCGTGTGGGGGCAGGTCCTTGTTGGGCCTTATCAGTACCCCATGGAATGCATGCAAAGGCGTACTTCTGCGGCGTTGGATGTCCACTTCGCGGGATGCATGCGGAGGCAAGCCTCTGTTGCATCTTCTGTTCGCCTCGCGGGGGGCGTGCGGAGGCAAGCCTCTGGTGCGCCTCGTTTATACTCCGTAGAGCGCGTGCGGAGGCGGACCTCGACGCTACGTCTTATTTATACTTTGTAGAGTGTGTGCGGAGGCGGACCTCAAAGCTACATCTTATTTATACTCCGTAGAGTGCGTGCGGAGGTGGACCTCGACGCTACATCTTATTTATACTCCGTAGAGTGCGTGCGGAGGCGGACCTCGACGCTACGTCTTATTTATACTCCGTAGAGTGCACGCGGAGGCGGACCTCGACGCTACGTCTTATTTATACTCCGTAGAGTGCGCGCGGAGGCAGACCTTGACACTACGTCTTATTTATACTCTGTAGAGTGCACGCGGAGGCGTCCCCCCATGTGTCTTTGTTTATACTCATACCCGTGTTTTTGTTCACGGAGAGTGCACACGCGAACGCGTGTCTTTGTTTATACTCATACCCGCATTTTTTTTCACAGAGAGTGCACGCGCGAACGTGTGTCTTTGTTTATACTCATACCCGCGTTTTTGTTCACGGAGAGTGCGTGCGCGAACGCGTGTCTTTGAGGGAAACCAGACAAGTTTTGCAAACGGTGAACTTTATTGAATTCCCGTTGAGGTACTGACCACTGATCACTCGAGGGCGGGAACAGCCGCGACTGTCGTTGCTTAGGCGACGAGGCGGTGCACAGTAGGAGCCTCTGCTGCTGGGGCAACCCGCGTGGGGGCCTGGCGAGGTGCTTCTCGAAGCCACCGAGGATCCTCGCGCTTGTATGCTCGGTCTAGGTGTTCCGTTGGGCATCGTGGTGCGGACCTCTGGTGCCGAGCTCTATGCGCCGAGCCACGTCCTGGTTGCCATGGATGGTGATGATGGCCTGTAGTCCGGGGAGCTTCATACATAAGAAGCCGTGGTGTGGGACCGCCCCGAAAGTGTTTAGGGTTGGTCGCCCCAATATGGTGTTGTATGGGTACGAGATATCGACGATGTCAAAGGTGACGTCCTCGCTCCTCATGTTGTCATCTCGACCAAAGGAGACCTGCAGGCATATCTGGCCCAGCGCCCGTAGGGGTTGACCCCCGAAGCCCTGCAGTGGGATTCCCGAGGGGCCCAACCGACTTCGGGGGATCCTCATCTGGTCAAAGGCCGCCATGAACAAGATGTTCGCGGAGCTTCCTCCATCAATCAGGACGCGCCTTACGTCGCATCCTACGATGGCGACCTGGACGACCAGGGGGTCTTGGTGGGGGAACTCCACACCCTCAGCATCGGCGGGTGTGAAGGTGATCTCATGCTGCGCCCAGTCCGGCAGTGCCTGTGCCGGGTGTGCCGCCACGTGGTGTAGCCTCCTCGCATAAGCCTTCCGCTACCACACCGAACCGAACTCCAGCGACGAGCCCCCGGAAATGACGTTTATGATCCTACGCTAGGCTCCCTCAGGGGCTTGTAGCTGTAGGAGGCCCTCCTGAGGTTGCTGTACGTGAGCCTGAATCCGTAGGGGGCCTTCCTGGGGCTGCATCCCTTGATCCTGGATCCGCATGGGGCCTTCCAGGGGCTACTGGACGTGGGCCACGACAGGTGGGCGCACCTCAAGGTTTCTGTCCCTGGTGACACTTTGCCGAAGTGCTGCAATGGTGGTGCACGCATGCATGTCGTGGCTACCACGACCATGGAGCTCGCACCACTGCCCGTGGTGCTGGTCATCGTACTCTACGCGGGCTTTATCGTCGCGGCCTTGACCGCGCCCGCACCCCCGGCCCCGACGTCCCCTGCCACCGCGGCCAGTGGAGGTGTTATCTTCGAAGCCGCCCTCGATGTCGAAGACATAACGGCCTCTCCGAGACTTCTGCTGGCCGCGTTTGGACTTGTTGCCCGACGAGTCCTTGTGGTGGGCGTCATTGCGCTCGGAGGCGTCCTTCACTGGCTCCTGCTTGCGCTTACCTTTCGAGGAGCCTTCCCTCGGCGAGCCTTTGTTCTTCGTCATGCCCTCCGCCTGATTAGTATCGGAGCCGTCGCCCTGTCGCCGCCGCACGTCCTCCTCCGCTCGGGCGTACTCTTCCATCTTGTCGAAGAGCTTTGCCACCGTCTTGATTGGCTTCCGCGTGTTGTACTCGGCCGCCCTGAGCGAAGACCAGATCGCTACATTGATGATGGTTGTCTCATTGACATCTTTGACCTGGCAGCGTACCTTCGCAAAGCGCTTGAAGTAGTCCTGAAGCTTCTCCGAGGGTTTTTGTTTGACCATGAAGAGCTAATCCGTGTCGACGCGCTCGACATAGTTTCCTTGGAAGTTGTTATAGAGCCGGTCGCGGATCTGCTCCCACGCGTAGATGGAGTTTGGCTCGATGGTGAAGAACCAAGAAAGTGCCACTCCCTGTAGCGCGAGGGGGAGCCCTTTTGCCTTTGTGGTGTCATCTCCGCCGGCGGCTTCGATGGCGGTCTCGTACACATGCACGAACTCCCGCGGGTCCGTGTCACCTTTGTACGACTCGATGGTGCTCGGGAACTTGAGAGACCATGTGGATATGACCCCATGTTTGTGATGAGTAATTGACGCGTGATCGGGAAAGTTTGAGTTTGGTTTGAGTGGTTCGAGCCATGTCGTTGCGTGGTGCAGTCAGTTTCGGTCGGACCTTGTCGATCTTGGTCGAATGTGCTTAAGTCGTTTATTTTTCGTTTCGATCGGTTTGGGCTTGGAGTATTTCTTTTGATGTTATTATATGGTTACAATATGTCGAGCGGTGCTATGTGATGTGTTTCTTGTCTGTGATGGTTGCAGGACATCGAGGCGGAGTCGTGGCGATGCACGGGATGACCGGACTAGGCGCAGGTGGTGCTGAGGTCGGAGCAGTCGGGCTGTGCCGAAGACGGCGAGGACTCGAGGTGGTTGCGAGGCTTGGGCGGCAAGGAATGAGGAAGCTTCCCGGAAAGTGCAGGAGGGGCGTTTTAGTGAATACGCAAAGCTGCACTAAAGGAAGTAGATTTGGTTAGAGTTAGTGGGTAAAGCGCAAAAGCTTAATGGGCAAAGCAAATGTGAACCCATTATGATGGGCTATAAATAGAGAGGTGCTCTCTAGTGCTTTGGCATGATTTTTAAAGAGATGGCTTGAGAGAGTGGGTGTGAGTTTGTCTCCTGTGCATGTGTGCTGTGGGTTCTTAATTTTTCAAGCATGTATGGGGACTTAGTGTGAGATTGAGAGAGAGATGAGCTGAGAACTACTCTTTGTAATCGCGTCATGTCTCTGTATCAATTTCAATACAAGAGACTTTGTTTGAGTTGCTATGGCTTCAAGTTTATTCCTTCTTGCTCTTGATTATTTCTTCTCTGCACTTTATTCTTAGTTTCTTGCTTATTTGAGTGGATTTCATTTCTAGCTGCTGAACCTTGTCTAGAGCTTTTGGTTTAAGGTCTCGTTCTTTCTTTCCTAAGAAGAATGATGTTTGTTAGTCAATTTCCTTGCGTTGAGTAGAGCAGCAAGTACTTAATCTTTTCCTCTGTTGTGATTCTCTGCTTGTTCCCTGCCAAGATGCCCTATTGATCTGATTTTTGTTTCACTGTTCGCTCTGGTTGTTGTCTGCTTGGGACTACTATATGCCAGCTGAGAATTCAGCAGTGCAGCATTGTTTGAAACCTTGTTCTTTTCAGCAATGTAGCAGTTCTAGTCTCTCTCTCTTTTGGCAGCAGTATGCAGTTTCGGCCAGCAGAATGAAACTCAGTTTTGTGCTCTCTTTTTAATCTCTTTTGCTGCTTTTGGGTTCTCAATGCAGCTGCAAGTGTGAACTAAAGATATGCTGTAGGTTTCAAGTTATTCAGTGTTGCTTTTCTTTTCAAATTTGTCTTGGTATTCAGTTATTATTTTTCAGTCAGCTCAGTCCAAGTGCAGCCCCGTATGCTAGTGAAAGTAGTTGAGCCTGAAATTATCATCTACTCTTTTCGGCTCCCAGCAGCATATCTTTTTATTTCTGCTAGTGATTGCTGCCAAGTGGTATGAATATCCTCCTATCGGCAAGAATCAACTAGCTTTTAGTGTCTGCTTCTTTTGGAGTTTGATGAGTTTCATATTTGTAGTACATTTTCATATAATTATTTTGTGGAGAATAGCTCAATTTGGCCATAATTTCATCAATTATGTATACTTTTGCCCTCCTTTTGGGACTGTTTACAGTGGTTGCGATTATCTTGCAGGTCGGCGCCAACAAGGCGCACAATTTACAGAATATCACCATGAGGAGCTAGGGTTGAAATATAGCGAAAGGGGAAGGACTAAAATGCAAAATGCAGCAAGAAACCTCAGCCTCCTTCGCAATACCCCTTGCTGCTGCCCCCGCAAAACCCTAAGCCAGCCCGTGCGCCGCACCTATTTAAGCTGGGAGCGACGGAGAACTCGCGAGCCGGTCACTCCCCAAAAAACAGAAAACCCTAGCCGCATCAACGAAAAACTCCCGTCCGCTCGCCTTCCTCCTCCCGGCGCCGCCACCAGCATATCGCCTCTCCCATGGCCGTCGTCGGAGACCGGCCATAGCCAGCAACGAGCCCCCACTAGATCCATCCCCTTGCTGCTCTTCTCCGTCGCTCCCACGACCGCTCGCTGAATCTGCATCTCCTACACCATCACCCGAGTTGCGGCGCGACGGATCTGCAACATCTTCGGCCGGATCTTCAACTACCGCACTCGATCTTCTTCCTCTAAGGTGGCCGAGCACGGATCTACAGCCCCAGCACCAGATCTGCAACATCTACGACTTCTGCGCCCTCGTTGTCCCGGATCTGCCTTGTCTACGACCGGATCTGCCTCTTCACCCCCTCCCTGCATCCTCTACAAACGGTCTTCAACGGCAGATCTTCATTTTGGGTTGTTTCATTCCCTATTTAGGATTTTGCACTGTGATGATTGCTTGGAATGTTTAAAGGATAAATCTGTGATATGCATGTAATGGCTGTGTGGATCTGGGTACTATGAATGCTTTAACATGTTCTTGCTTTTCTGAGATGTTAATATGGATGTTATTCTCTAGTGTAGATTTATGCTTTTTGCTAGATGCTCTGTTAGATTTACTCCAGTTCAGTATTTTGCTAAATATCTCGCTATGTTGCTTGTGTTAATTTCTGTCACTTAAGGTCCAATGTCTCTGATAGGGTTTATTTAGTACATGTTGATCTGTTAAGTTTTGTTCACAGAAAAGATATAAAAAAAGTAGTAATAGTCTAGATTTGTTATTTCTACTTTTAATTTCAGTTTTAGATAAATCTGCTTGTTCTCTGTAGTAGCTTGGTTTGTTTATTAGATGCATGCTTAGGTTTACTGTTTTCCTGTGATTACTCTGTTGTTTGCTGTGAAGTAGCGCTATAGCAGTAGCATTTCCCCTCCTCCTTTGTTCTTCCCAGCGTCTTCCTCCTCCCTAGATCTATTTCCTTTCCCCTGCGCTCTCTTCTTTCCTTCCTCTGCTTCTCTCCCTCTTCTCGTCAGATCTCTTCTCTGCCCCGCGCGCTAGTCCTTCTAGCGCGACTCTGTCTTTCTCTCGGTAAGGTTAGCCTCCCGTCTGCTCTCTTTCTCTCCTTCTCTTGCTGTCTGACCCCTAGCTATCTTTCTTCTCTTCTCTTATCTAGTTTCTTTCTCACCTCTCATCTTCTTCTGTCAGTTAGTCTCTTCTCTAGTCTGTTCCTCTTCCTTCAATTAGTCTACTGCGCCTCCTTCTTCTTACCTCTTATCACGCTCTCTCTTTTCCTTAATTCTTTTCTTCTCTCTCGGCATAGGTAGTTCTCTATTCTTTTCTCCTCTCTTCTCTCTTCCTTTCTAGTCCCTGATTATCCTTCCTTCCTAGTTATTTCTCTCTTCTTCTTTTATCTCGAGCTTATACTTTTCTCTTTTGGTTCTATCTTTGGTTTTCTAGTGCCAAGTCTACCCGTCTCCTTACCTTCTTCTCTTCTCTGCTCTTTCTCTTCTTTTAGATCTCCCCCTTTTTTGTTCTTAGCTACTCTCCAGTCTTTCTTTCCCTCAGTAGAGTCAGTTTCTAGGGTTTCTCTTCTATTTTCTCCTTCCAGTCCATTAATTTACATTCGCCGCTCCTTCATCTTTCCCTTTCTCTCTTTGCCTCTCAGCATTAGTTAGTTTAGTTCTTCTTTTATCCCTTTCATTCTCTGTTCGTGCGACTTAGCTTTGGTTAGGGGTAGTGTAACCAGTAATTTAGTCCCTGTGGAGAACACGACTTTCGCTGCTATCTTAGCGGCAGCCTGTACACTTGCGGGTGTGCAGTTTTGCACGATCAGAGTTCAATCCGTTTCTATTTGAGATGTGTTTTGCTTTAGTTTTTTAGGCTGCACACCCATTTTTAGTTGGCTTTTACTGTTATCTTTCAAGCTGCCCGACTGTCCCTTCTTTTCTCCTTTTTGGTCAAAATGACATCAGAGGTCGCTTCTTTAATTGGCCGCTAGTTTAGGAACCACTCCAATCAATGTTGAAACTACAATCGACTAGTACCATTGTGGAAATTTGACCATGAGTTTTAGCACTAAAACCGTAGTTAAGAGGAGGTTTAACCGAGTGTTGTTTTCAGATTGTGCTCTGTTTGCTTGTTACAATTTCAGTTTCTTCAGTAAGCTCTTGTCGTCAAGATTGATGTTCCCAGTTTCTTAGCAAGCTTGTTTTTAGTAACATTCTGTTTTGGGTGGATTATTATCTGTGTTTTGGTAAGATAGATATTTCTCTCTTCATAGCTTGTATAGCTATCGGAGAGTTGTGATTTTCGAGTGGATACTTTGGGGGGCAAATTTTAGAAGGCATCATTCACCCCCCCTCTGTTGCCATTTCGATCCTCTGAGAGGTGAAGCCGGAGCGGTGGTAGGGGCATGGTGGCCAAGGCGGCACGGCCAAAGCATTCTCTGGCATGCCAAGGCTAGCATGGGCCGACCAGGGTTAGGCCAGAGGCCCAGGGGCTGGGGAGAGGGAGAAGATGGGTTGGGCTTGGCCCACTAAGGTTTTGGGATGTTTGAAATTTTGACATCGGTTTGAAATTTGAGTTGAGCTTTTGAATTGAAATTCAAATTTGGCAAATTGAATTTGGTTTGAACTTCAAATGGAAATTAAATTTTAAACACCAAGCAAAACTTTACATTGCCTCAAAAGGGATGTTACATCCATGTGGTTGTATAAGTTCAGGTAAGGCTACATATCTCAAGCAAGAAGCATAAAAGGTACGAGGATCACGATGAGGCGAGTTGGTTCATGTGGTGCAATGAGTGATAAGGTCGATGCACGTAGAATAGATCAGGGGAGTCTAAATGCATGAAGTGGCGGCTAGTCATTGGGTACTACGAGCTGTGTGTCAAAGCATGCAGAGATGATTTGATGGATTGGATTGGTATTTCAGGCTATCGAATCCCTTTTGACGGTGTTAGATTAATGGGTTAGCCCATGTAAGTGGATAAAATCCATCTAGAGGTGCTGGTTATGGTTTTTGTGAGCATCCATATATAAGGAGGGAGAGGATGTGGCTTAGGTACTAAGCTTTGGAAGTTTTAGCTAAGCCTTTGGGGAGAGACTTAGGGTTATGGTCTCTTAAGAGAAACTTTGTGTGTGTGCTCTATGGAGAGTGGCTTTGTTTTCTAAGAGTGGAGTGGTTGCTAACATTCATCTCTAAGTATCAATAAGTATCCTAAATTCATTTAAGTCTATCTCCTCTTTGCTCAAGTGATGAAATCTTGATTTGGCTTGGTTTCTGATGTTTTCTTCTCCCCTCTTAATCTTTCTTTGTGCTAAAGACGCATAAGTGATGGAGACATCTCTTGGAGACTAGATCTTATCCATCTAGGCACATTCCTTTGCAAATTCTTGCATTTGCTCGGCTTTGACTCAAGAACTGTTGATTTTTGGGTTTTGGTCTTAAGAACTTTTGGATTAGTTCTTACTATGATTTGAAGATGCTAGGACGTGTGAGAAACCATCCTTAGGCATCTTGGCTTTGAAAAAGATTTGTTTCAATCTCTTCATGGATTAGGTTCATAATATCATAGGAAAGGTGCATACAAAGCTTCCAGCAATTTAGAGCTGTGGATTAAAAGTTATATCGATTCTTGATTTGAAATTGTGTTGATTTTCAACTCTCTGTTGAGAATGCGGTCAGACCACCCAACAGGAGAGGTCAGACCGCCCAGATGTTAGACCGCCTAAGAGGAGAGGTTAGATCACCCACTAGTTGGAGGTCAGACCAGCCGGGCAAGCTTTGACGTATTTTGTTCGGTTTTTTCTAGAGATTTCATTGTGATGGTTTAGGCTCTGATCATCATAGCTCTGAATAGCTACTAGAGTGAATGAATCTGGAACTCCTTTTTAGACAAAAGATTTTAAAGAGGTCGTTGTTTGTGTAGCACCCATTCAATCCTCCTAGTCGTTCCATTGGTCCTATGGAAGTCAAGGAACCTGGATGTTCTGATCTCTCATAACGCTTCGCGGATAAGCATGCATTGCGAGCTCTCAAGATATGCCCTTGTAAGTAGAGTATACAGGAATATTCTGATTGGCATAAATTTTCCTCCGAGCTGGAAGATTGTTGTATGTGAAACAACAAACAAATAGTACAGGAAGTAGATTGGATATACTTGTGCGAATTCAGCGAAGTTACAGATCCCTGGCAGCACACATCTGCTTTTGTTCTTCCTCTGCTTTTCTCCATGCAGCCTGGGAAGCAGTAGAAACGTTGTAAGGCTTGGCTGTTTAGTTGTTTTTAGATGATGGGTTAGTGTAATAGAATTTTTACCTTGTCCCTCTCAATCTTGGAGAGATGGGGCTTCATCGAGTTAACCAGCCCCACTCCTCTCCATGCGTCCAGAAGTTCCTTCTCCCTTGCTCTTCTGCGCTCTTCGACAGGGTTGATGCCGTTTGTCGATCTTTCTTCACTAGCAGGAGCCGGTTTGGTTTGCTCAAGCTTCGCCGGACGCTTCACAAAGATGTCAACCAAACCTCCTGCTGCTCCATCTGTACATTGTGTATCACTCTTCTTTGGCAAGATTATATCACCCTTCTTTTCATACTCCATCTTATCCTTTTCAAGTCTGGAGACGTGCTTAACTAAGATCTGATCTAAACTATCAGATGCTGTGGCATTGTTGCCGTGCCTTTGCTGACCATTCTGCACGTTGGTTCGTCCTTCTCCTAGTTGATTCCTCTTTTCCATCTCTTCTCCTAGTTGATTCCTCTTTTCCATCTTCTCCCTTTGTAGTCGACTGGCATGCTTTACTAAGACTTGATCTAAACCCTCAGATGCTGTGGCATTGTTACCATGCTTTCGCTGATCATGTGGTAAGTTTGTCTGCCCTTCTCCCAATGCATTTCTCTTTTCGAAGTCCATTTTCTCCCTTTCTAGCCGACTAACATGCTTTACTAAGACTTGATCTAAACCCTCAGATGCTGTGGCATTGTTACCATGCTTTCGCTGATCATGTGGTAAGTTGGTCTGCCCTTCTCCCAATGCATTTCTCTTTCCGAATTCCATTTTCTCCCTTTCTAGTCTTGATACATGCTTCACTAAGATGTCATCTAAACTCCCTGTCACTGTTGTGTTGTGAAAATGCTTATGTGGATCTTTCTGCACATTGGTTTGTCCTTGTTCGAGTGCTTTCTTCTTTTCCTTCTCCAGTCTATGGATTGGCTTGACAAAGATCTTATCGAGGCCAACATCTAATGTATTGCCATCTTTCGTACAGAAAGATTTAAGTGCTTCCAGCTTAGCCGCCTAATTCGAAAGTTAACCTTTGGCCACCCTGGTTACCCTTAGCACCAGAGGGTGGTAGCTGATGTGAAATTAAAATTCTGTTATCTTTATCTTCTTGTGAACAATCAGACAATTCTTGAATGCGATTCCTTTCTTCACCTGATCCTCTGGAATCACAACTCCCCTTTAAATCGCTGTTACACAAGGCTTCTGATTGAGCCTTGTAAAATTCTGATTCTTCGTTGCTGGCCTGCACATCTTTCTTAACATGCACATCAACATCCTTACGACTACCTTCCAAGGGATGAATGAGTTGGTTGTTCTTCTTGGCTTCCAGGATCTCCTTCTCAAGTTTAGACACATGCTTCACTAGAATGCTGCCCAGATCTGAATCAGATTCTAGTGCCTTTGCATTGCTGCCTGTAAGTAGGCCCTGCGCAGCTTGTGCAACAGATTTTACTGAAGTGGCTTTTCTGCCTGCTTCTCTTGCTTCCTGAACTTCTCTTTCAAGTTTTGAAAGATGCTTGACCAAGAACTTGTCCAGACTTGGTAACTCAGATGTGAATTCTTTCTTTGGTCCTTGGATATCAACAAAGCTGGCTGCGGTGAAGTACCTTCTTGATTGTGATCTGTGTGATCCAGAAGCAATGCTGTTCACAGGCTCCGTTTTATGATATTTGCCCCTATCAATTTGAAGTGCTGAATTTAGGCCAGATGTGGCAACAATGACCACCAGAGAGGCAAGCTCATCTTCATAAAGCGCTTTTAGTCTTTCAAGCATAATGCTCACAAGATCAGTGAATTGTTGAACATTAGTGGTGTTGATATCAGATGGAAAGATGCTGGTTCTGAAGGTTTCTTTGTTGAATTTCAAATTACTTGTTTGTTCATTGTTACAGTCACCCAGCTGCTGTTCAGCTTCAGAATTCACATCAGTCTCAGTTGCATCAGGATTTTGGCTAATTTTCCATAATAGATCCTTAAACTCTTCTTTGTTCGACGAATCAGGAGAGTTTGCAAGTTGAACAAATGCCCTCTTAACTGCAGCAGCAACCTCCATATCAACCTCAAAACCAGTCTGAAAGGAAGCAGTGACCTTGTGAGTTGATTGTCCTCCAGTATGTAATGATGATTCCACCTCATACTGCTGATTTGGACAATCTGGTCTGTCATACATCATTACACCTATTACTCTAGCTTCTTCAAATGCTTCAGCCGCACGCAACTTGGCCTTTTCCATAACTTCTTCAGCTTCTTTGTTTTGGATCCTGTTGCAAAATAGAATAAAAGAATACATCAAGAACAATCAGAATAATAAAAGAATGCATTAAGGAATGATGGAATCAGATAATCATAATCTCACCTTGCTGCTTGAAGAATTCTATACCATGAAGCTTCAACCATAGCTGCTTTGCGAGCTTCCATTGTCTTACTGGCTGCCTCTCTAGCTGCAATTTTCTCCCTTGCCATCCTAGTATAGTGAGGGTTGGCATTTCCCAGAGTCTCATGAAGGGATTCTGTCATGCCGTCAGTCTCCTACAACAGACAAAAGGTATAACTACAATAATTCTTAATCCGATCGCCCTATTTTCTTAACCCAGGCAGAGAAGAAAATTGAGGTAGCAAGGGACATTGTTGTAGGGGTGGCCCCCACCTAAACCCAGCCGGCTGCTAAGGGGTTGTAAAGACCAAAATGAGATGTGTGTAATGACATAAGCACCCCTGCGTGTAAGGACAGCCGCGACGCCCCTACGTCCAGTCGCGCCCCGCTTCGGCGTGTGGATCCGGAGTCCCCCCTCTACGCGGGCCTGCAGCAATCGGCGTGACCGGAGGACTTCAAGTTCCCCACCACCATCGAGCCGTACAAAGGCGACACGGACCGCCGGTTGTTCGTGCGCATGTACGAGACCGCCATCGAAACCGCAAGCAGGGACGACTCCACCAAAGCGAAGGGCCTACCCCTCGCGCTGCAGGGAGTAGCACTCTCTTGGTTTTTTACCATAAAGCTAAACTCTATTTACGCGTGGGAGCAGATTCGCGACCGCCTCTACAACAACTTCCAGGGCAATTATGTGGAACGCGTTGACGCGGACCAACTCTTTGCTATCAAGCAAAAACCCACCGAAAAGCTCCGGGAATATTTCAAGCGCTTCGCCAAAGTCCGCTGCCAGGTCAAGGACGTCAACGAGACCACTATTATCAATGCGGCGATCCAAGGTCTTCGCCCTGGGCCGCTGACCGAATACAATGCGCGCAAGCCGATAAAAACGGTCGCCAAGCTCCTCGACAAAATGGAGGAGTACGCGAGAGCGGAGGAGGATGCACGGCGATGCAGGGGAGACGACTCCGACTCCAACCAAGCGGAGGACACGCCGAAGGAGGGATCCTCCAAGGATGCCCCCAAGCGCAAGTAGGACTCCACCAAGGACACCAAGCGTAAGCAGGACCCATCGAGCGACAAGCCCAAGCGTAACCAGCGCAGATCCAAGAGGGCCCGTTACGTCTTCGATATTGAAGACGGCCCTGAGGACAGCGCCCCCGCCGGTCGAGGGCGGGGTCGCGGGCACGGCCGGGGTCGGGGCGACAGGCGCTGCGAGGAGGAAGACCAGCACTACGGCATATGGTGTGAGGTGCATGGCCGAAGTGATCACTTCACACGGACATGCACCGCCAAGAGGGCCCTATGCGGATACAGGCCCCAGAGGGAGCCCAGCGCTAGTCATAAATGTCATCTCCGGGGGCTCTTCACTAGAGTTCTCCGCGGCGTGGCAGCAGAAGGCCTACGCGCGCAGGCTGCATCATGTAGCGGCATACCCGGCGCAGGCGCCGCCAGCCTGGACGCAGCACGACATCACATTCACGCATGCTGATGCGGAAGGCGTGGACTTCCCTCAACAGGAGCACCTGGTCATCCAGGCCGCCATCGCAGGCTGCGATGTTAAGCAGGTCCTGATCGACGGAGGCAGCTCCGTCGATATCCTGTTCGCGGTAGCCTTTGATCAGATGGGGATCCCCCGAAGCCGCTAGGCCCCTCGGGAATCCCGCTACAGGGCTTTGGAGGGCAGCCGCTGAAGGCTTTGGGCCAGGTACGGCTGCAAGTCTCTTTCGGCTAGGGTGACAACACGAGGAGCGAAGACGTCACCTTCGACGTTGTCGACATCCCGTACCCATACAATGCCATATTGGGACGCTCGACCCTCAACTCCTTTGGAGCGGTCCCGCACCACGGCTTCTTGTGCATGAAGTTCCCGGACCCGCGGGGCATCATCACCACCTTCGGCGACCAGGACCTCGCCCGGCGCATAGAGCTCGGGGCCCACACCAGAAGGTGCATGTGCTCACCGACACTCCCAAGGCAGACACGCCTTCCACCCCGGGGTGGACGCCCAAGCCCCGGCCGGGCAGCGGAGTCAAAAGGGTGCCCCTACGTGCCGAAGGATAGTGTGTCCGTTGGCGAAGGCCTTCCCCCGAAAGTTGAGCAAGATCTACTCTGGGTACTTCGGGACAACGCGGATGTCTTCACGTGGTCCCCAGACGACATCAAGGGCGTGGACTGCACCCTCATCGAGCACACTTTAGCGGTCTGCCCCGACGCCAAGCCGGTCGAGCAAAGGCTCGGTGCATGTCAATTGAGCGGCGAGAAGCGCGCCAAGGCAGGTGGCGGCTCCTCCAGCCGGTGATTCATGAGGTTCAAAGATCCGGATTGGCTCGCCAACCCGATCTTTGATGAAGGCGATGGAGCTCGGCGTATGTGTATTGATTTCACAACCTCAACAAGGTGTGTCCGAAGGATAACTACCCGCTGTCGCGCATAGATCAACATGTGGATGCCACAGCAGGGTGCGAGCTCATGAGTTTCCTCGACGCGTATTCGGGCTACCATCAGATCCACAAGGCCAAGGACGATGAGAACAAGACAAGCTTTATCACGCCAGTAGGGACATGCTAATTCATCAGGATGCCCTTCGGCCTGAAGAACGCAGGCGCCACCTTCACTCACTTGGTCACGCTCGCGCTGACCTCCCAGCTCAGGAGGAACGTCAAAACCTATGTCGATGACGTTGTCGTGAAAACCAAGCAGCTCGCCTCCCACGGTCAAGATCTTCAAGAGACCTTCGACAACCTCAGGCGAGTGGGCATGAAGCTCAATCCAGACAAGTGCATCTTCGGCGTGCAGGTTGGCAAGCTCACGGGTTTTCGGTGTCCGGCGCAACATCCAGCGAACCCCAACAAGGTCGATGCGATCGTCGCCATGGAGCCGCCCAAGACAACGAGGGAGGTTCAGAGGCTTACTAGACGTATGGCCGCGTTGAGCCGCTTTCTGTCCAGGGCGGCTAAGCGGGGCCTGCCATTCTTCAAGACTCTTCGCGGTTGCAACGGGTTCACTGGGACGATGACTGTGCAAAGGCTTTCGACGATCTCAAGAAGCACCTCGCAAGCCTTCCTATCTTAGTCGCTCCAGCACCAAAGGCTCCCCTCTTGCTCTACCTTGCCGCCACAGTGACGGCGGTCAGCGCAGTCCTCATCCTTGAGAAGCTGGCCTATGCATTGATCATGGCCTCGAGGAAACTCCGGCACTATTTCCTTGCCCACCCCATTAGTATGTCATCCTCGTTCCCTCTGGCAGAGATGCTGCACAATAAGGAGTCCACAAGACGTATTGGCAAGTGGGCGGCCGAGCTCGCACCGTTCTCCTTGACGTACACCTCTCCGCATGCACTCTATGGAGTATAAATAAGACGCGAGGCAGGCCTCCGCGTGCACTCTATGGGGTATAAGTAAGACGCGTGGACTCTGTGTGCACTCTGCGGAGTATAAATAAGACGCGTGGAGGCAGGCCTCCGCGTGCACTCTATGGAGTATAAATAAGACGCGTGGAGGCAGGCCTCCGCGTGCACTCTACGGAATCCGCGTGCACTCTAAGGAGTATAAATAAGACGCGCGGAGGCAGGCCTCCGCGTGCACTCTATGGAGTATAAATAAGACGCGCGGACTCCGCATGCACTCAGGCTCTGCCTCCGCATGCACTCTACAGAGTATAAATAAAACATGCGGAGGATGTTACTCGCTGGATTCTTGCTGTTGGTGATAGCAAGATCCTCACTCTCATCGAGAGGATGACACTTGGGGATGGGGCAATTTTTCTTGTTTATTTCTCACACAATGCCATACCCACCTGAGGGATTGGGGATACATATTTATAGGCTGCTAATCAGCCAAGCATATGCCAAGATACTAGTCCTAGATGCTAGTCAAAAGCTATCCTAAAGCTAGTCTAAGATGCTAGTCAAAAGCTGTCCTAAAGCTAGTCTAAGATGCTAGTCTAAAGCTGTCCTAAAGCACAAAGATGCTGTCCTTGACACAAAGACTTATCCATCATTCTCCCTAAGTCTTGTGTGTCTCCTTGTGAGGAAGGTTGAACTACCCGATCCTAGAGCGAGCTCGAGGAATTTGACCTCCCAAGAGGCTTGGTGAGCGAGTCCGCAAGCTGATCCGTGGTGTTGATGTAGCTCGCCTTGATGTCGCCTTCATCCAAAGCGACCTCGGATGAAGTGGTACTTCACCGGATGTGCTTGCTCGTTCAGGAAAACGGGTTCTTTGCGAGCCAGAGCGACTTGATGTCCACCCGAGCGCCACCGCCAGTTGTCTCGCCAAGGAGATCACCGCGATCGAAGCGAGCAGAGCGCTCGAGTCGGCGGTGGAAGCCGCTATGTACTCGGCCTCACACCGACAGGCCACCACCGCCGCTTGACCGATCGCCACCTAACGAGGCACTTGCCGAGGAAGAAGAGAATCCGCTGGCGCTCTTGCTTGGTGTCGATGTCGCCGCGTGGTCGCTGTCGCTGCACTCGGCGAAGTCGCGCGCCGCGGGACACCTCGGGTAGTGCAAGCGTGTCGGAGGTGCCCGCAACGTAGCGGAGGATCCTCTTCACGGCCTCATCGATGCTCGTCGTCGGTCGCCGCATGAACCGATCGACGAGCCGACGGCGAACGCCAACTGACGCTGCGTGTGGGACGAGGTAGCGAAGGCGCCCACAATGCGCGCAGATCGTTGTCGCGCCCACCTCTCCGCCGTGCTCTCACGACTCGGCTTCAACCTCTCCTCCATAGGAGTGTGGGCTGGGTTGCGGTCGGTGAGCCCGCCACGGACGGTGCGCTTGGCGTGGCGGTCGGCGAAGGAGATCCGAGCTGTCTGGTGGACCTCGATCCCGTGTAGAAGGAGAGGAGCCCCAAGTCGCTCATCCGTAAGGCGGTCTTCATCTCCGCCTTGAACGCCCGACCTCGGCCTCCTTGGAGCCGGTGATCACAGTCGTCGGCGTGACGCCACCGCCAGGCGTTGCCGCTTTGCCCCGCCGGTAGACCGCGGCCTGCGTGTGCGCTCTGCTGGAACCCCATTTGCTTGAGGGTGGAGTCCAGCTTAGCGTTCGGGCTCGTGGTGCCCGCCGCAGCCGTAGAGAGCCTTGCGCAGCGGAGAACCTTGCCCTCCTGTCGGGATGACGAATCCGGCGGCCGACGGACGTGACTTCCTCCTTCAAGTCGCCGCTGAGGAAGGCGGACTTGATGTCCATGTGATGGACGCGCCAATCCTCCCGGGCTGCAAGTGCGAGGAGAAGATGAACGACTCCATGCGCGCGACGGAGTGCGGCGTCATCGGTCGACCCTCTGCTGCCACGGCCTCGTGCCACCAAGCGAGCCTTGTGCTTGACGATGGCGGCGCCATGCCGTCAGCGAACACCCACTTAAGGGTGATCGCGCGGTGGCCGGCAGAAGATCCGCCCGGCTCCCACGTCCGGTTCCGCTGACGGCGCCCATCTCACGCTTCATCGCGACACGCCACGCCGCGTCTCCCTCCGCCTCAGCCGAAGGAGCGGGCTCGCCGTCGTCGCATGCCAAGTGCAGCTCCGCCTCACGCGCGCTGCGCGCCGAGGACGGCGGCTCGCGAGGATGTTGTCCATGGTACGATAAGCGCGAGGCTCGTCGTCGTGGTAGCGTCGACGCGGTCCTCGTCGTGGGACAGCGGAGTAGCGAACTCCACCATGCGCGCCTCATCGTGGACCGAATCGTTGGGGCGATCCGGTGGTGTGGCCGCGGTGCAGGAGAGTGGTGGCCGGTGGTGAAGGGTGGGGCGTGGCGTGCCGAAGGTGGTGGAGCACTCGCCGGAGCCGTGGCGAGCAAGGTGTCGAGTGGACGAGCTCGGTGAAGACGAGCCGCTAGCTCCCGCCATCTCGAAGTGGACGTAGTCGACAACAAAGTCCCCGAGTCGAGGCCGAACCATCGCCCACCGCCTTGTCCCACGTCGGCCACCGCCGCGTCGAACACGGCGTCACGCGAGATGCGGGCCTGTGGCGTGGTGACGGTCGAGGATGCGTAGGCCTTCGAGCCCTCCGCGTAGCCGATGAACACTCCCGAGTGCTCGCCGCCGAGCTTGCCGATGTGGCCAAGCTCCTTGGCGAACGTGATGGAGCCAAGACCCGCAAGTGGGAGACCGCCGCTTGCGCCCATGCGAGCCTCGACGGCGTCCCGTCGAGCGCTGGTAGGCGAAGCGGTTGAGGATGTAGACGGCAGCCACCACCGCTTCTCCCGTAAGACAGCCGCATCCCTCGCTTGAGGAGGCCCGAGCCATCCCCACAACCGCTCGTTGCGCCGCCGACGACGCCGCTCGCCGCTGCGGTCATGCGGGGCGCGGAGTAGTGGCGCTGAATGCCCTCATCGCAAAGACGACGCGGATTCAGCCGCCGTGAATTCGCCGCCGCAGAACTCGTCGGCGCAAAGACGCGCAGCTTGCGGCCGCACTCGCCTCCGCAGCGACTGCGTGGCGCTGATGGCGCCCGCAGCCTCTCCTTGCCGCCGAGGACCATCACCCACATGTAGCGGGAGAGGTCGCCGACGAGCAGCAGAAGTAGCGTCGTCCTCCGGTGTGGCGGTGTCACCGCCACACAAGTCCCGCACGAGCTCGAGCCTCTCCTTGGCTCGAAACTTCGCCGCTGGGAAAGGGAGTCGCCTCGCCGTCAACCCGCAGACGCCGCAGAGCTGCTCCACATGGTCAAGGCACGGCAGCTCGCACCATTTCGTGGCACCGAGCCGCCGTGGCCTCGGCGAAGGTGCCCAAAGCGCTCGTGTTATCGCACGCTCGTCGTCCGACGAGCCGCGAGATAGAGGGGTTGTGCCACCGCGACGTGAAGAGTGTAGAGTCGATTTGCGCCTCGTTACCTTGGCAAGGAGGCGCGCCGAAGATCCCAAACCGCGAGCACCGTGCTCGATCTCGACACGCGAGCCGTTCTCATCCACCGCCCAAGCCGATGATGGAGTTCCGCAGATCGGGGATGTAGTAGACGCCGGTGAGTACCGGTGCTCGCCGCCTTGGCGATTTAAGACGCAGAGCCGACGCTTGATCTCCACGGCGAGGCGTCGCTAACTTGACGGTGCCTCGAACGCTCGAAGTCGAGCTCGAGAAGAACTCCGCCGCCGGTCATGTGGTGGGTGGCGCGGTGTCGAGGCACCACCCGCCGGTCTTGTCATTGCCGGAATCGCCGCCGAGGAGGGCGTGTGCTTTGGCTCGTCAAGGTGGAGGAGAGCCATCGCGGCCGGTGCAGGCGGAGGTAGTTCGATGCTCGCGATGAGCAATGAACAGACCGGTGCTCCTCCTCCTCCGCTGCGCGACGTGGGCCGCCGCGCCGTGGTCGCCGACACTCCTTGGCCCAATGACCAAGCTTGCCGCAGCTTGTGGCAAGAGTCGCCTCGCGCCGCTTTGCTTGCCAAAGACGCGCCCTAGCGCGCTTTGGCGCGCTTGCCGCGCTTGCCACTCTTGCGTCGCCGTCGTGGAAGAAGGCTCCCCCTTCTGTCACCTTGGCCGCATCCCACCGCTTCCCGAGTGAGGAGTAGCTTCCGCCAATGGTGACGGTCCGTGGGGCGTGGCTCATCGATGTCGGCGACCTTGAGGCGACCTAACGCCTCGATGGTCATCGTGGAAAGGTCAGCAGAGACCCGATCGAGCGAGCCATGTGCTTGTACTTCTGGGACGCGGCGAAGAGCTTCTCCACGACTCTCTTCGCCGTAGGTGTCGCCGCCGAATCGCACCAACTTGTGCAACAGAGTGTTGAGACGGAGAGCAAAGTCATCAACGCCTCACGGCTTGAAGGCCAGCGCCCCACTCCGCGGCGTAGTGCTGCGCAGCAGACTTGCGCGCGCCGCCGCCGATGCGTCTTTGCGGCGATGGCGCCCCAAGCCTCTTTGGCATCCGCTTGTTGGTAAGCGAGCGATCTCGGGCGGGGATGCGGCGATGAGAGCATCCGCCGCCGCCGATCCCGGTCGAGTCGACGCCGCCGCACGGATCGCATCCCACATATGCCGCACCGAGCTTCACCTCATCACCGCGCCCACTCGACGAGTTGGTCTTGGTGAGGTAGGCCACCGCCGCCGGGGCGACGCCCCCGACGATACCGTACTCGTGGCCACCGCATCAACCGGGAGAGTCGCGTTACTCGTGAGGGCCGCGCCTCGCCAACCCGACGCCGCGCCGGCGTGCGTGTTCCTCCGAGAGCGCCACCGTGGCGCCTTCAGAGCGCGCCGGCGCCGCCGCCGCGGGCTGCCGCCGCTGCGTGGCGTCGCGCGGCGCCATTGCGCTGCTTCGCCCTTGCGCCGCTTCCTCTCCAGCGGTGAGGGTCCGCGTCGGCGTTGTCATCACCGAGCCGAGCCGCTGCCGCGCTATGAGCCTTGACCTGACTCGCCGCCGCGCGACGCTCTGACCGCCGCCGCTTGCCTTCCACCTCTGCCGCTGCTGCCCGGCTCCGCGTGCCGGCTTTGACGCCCTTCGCCGCCGCGCGTCTTCGCCGCGCCGCTGCCCGCTTGCTCTGCTGCGACGAAGCTCGGCCGTCACGACGCCGCATGCTCGAGGCGACCGAAGGCCGAGACCGCCTCGCGGACATGGCGCGCCATCGGGGTCATTGCGTGGAGAGAGGCTCGCCGACGAGCGAGCCGCCGCCTCCGGAGGAGTGAGCGGGGGCACGGAGCTGCCTGCGCATTAGCCGGGCCGCTGCGAGGCCTGAGAAGGAGATGAGCAGGAGATGCTGGGCTACAGGATACTAAGGCTCGATACCACTTGTTAGTCGCCGACTCTTGCTCTTGGTGATAGCAAGATCCTTACTCTCATGGAGAGGATGACACTAGGAGATGGGGCAAGTTTTCTTGTTTATTGCTCACACAATGCCATGCCAACCCGAGGGGTTGGGGATACAAATTTATAGGTGAGAACCAGCCAAGCATATGCTAAGATGCTATCCTAGATGCTGTCCTAAAAGCGGTCAATATGCTGCCCTAAAGCGTATGTCTGTCCTAAAAGGATGCTGTCCTAAAGCAGATGTCGCCCTAAAAGCGATGCTGTCCTAAAAGCGATGCTGTCCTAAAGCAAAAGCAGATGGTGTCCTAAAAGCAGATGCTGTCCTAAAAGCGATGCTGTCCTAAAGCATCAAAAACAAAACTACCACAGCCCCACAAAGACCACAAGACAGGACTTATTCATCATTCTCCCTAAGTCTTGTGCGTCATCTTGTGGGAGGGTTGAACCATCCCGATCTTGGAGCAGAGCTCAAGGAACTTGATCCTTCCAAGAGGCTTGGTGAGCGATCCGCAAGTCGATCCGTGGTGTTGATGTAGCTTGCCTTGATGCTTCCTTCATCCAGCGACCTCGGATGAAATGGTACTTCACCCGGATGTGCTTGTTCGCTCATGAAAAATGTGGTTCTTTGCCGTGGCTAGAGCGACTTGTCGCCCACCCCGAGCTCCACCGCCGTTGTCCCCGCCGAGGAGATCACCAAGCGCCGAGCGAGCCGAGTGCTCGAGTCGGCGGTGGAAGCCGCTATGTACTCGGCCTCACACCGACAGGCCACCACCGCCGCTGGATCGATCGCCGCTGAACGAGACACTTGCCGAGGAAGAAGAGAATCCCGCTTGTGCTCTTGCCGGTGTCGATGTCGCGCGTGGTCGCTGCCGCTGCACCGACGGCGTGCCTGTGGCACGGACACCTCGTAATGGAGGTCGTGGTCAAGAGTCCCCGCAACGTAGCGGATGATCATCTTCACAGCCCGCGATGTTCGCCGTCGGCCGTTGCATGAACCGACTAACGAGCCGACTTCGAGAATGCCAAGTCCGGCCGTGTGTGGGCGAGTAGCGAAGGCTCCCCACAAGACGTCGATCGCGTGAGCGCCCACCTCTCCGCCTTGCCGCCGCTGCTCGGCCTTCTCTCCTCCATTGGAGTGAGCCGGGTTGCGATCGGTGAGCCCGGCTAGCTCAACGACGCGCTTGGCGAGGCGTCTGTCAAGCGTGATCCCGAATCATCCCGTGCACCTCGATCCCTAAGTAGAAGGAGAGACCCGTGTCACTCATCCGAAGGTGGCCTTCATCTCTTCCTTGAATGCCGCCACCTCCGCATCCTGGTGCCGTGATCACCAAGTCGCCGACGTAGACACCCACCGCCAGGCGTTGCCGCCTTTGCCCCGCCGTAGATCGCACCTCGCGCGCGCTCGCCGAACCCCATTTGCTTGAGGGTGGAGTCCAGCTTAGCGCCCACGCCCTCGGTTCGTCGTAAGCCATGAGGGCCTTGCGCAGCGAGCACCTGCCCTCCTTGCGGGGATCGCAAATCCGTGGCCGATGCACGTAGACCTCCTCCTTCAAGTCGCCGTTAAGAAATGCCGACTTGACATCCATGTGATGAACACGCCACTTTCCCGGCAGCTAGCGCAGGAGGAGTCGCGACGGACTCCATCCGCGCGACGGGTGCTGGCGCCATCGGTCGACCCCTCCCGCCGCACGGCCTCGCGTGCCACCAAGCGAGCCTTGTGCTTGACGATGGCGCCGGCCATCCCGCTTCACTTGAACACCCACTTAAGGGTGATCGCGCGGTGGCCGGCAGAAGATCCGCCACTCCCACGTCCGTTCCGCCGACGGCGCCCATCTCCCCGCCATCTCCTTCTCCGCAGACATGCGGGCGCGATCGCCGCCGCGCGTCAGCAGCGATGGCGCCCCAAGCCTCTTTGGCACCGCTTGTTGGTAAGCGAATCGCATCTCGGGCGGGATCGCGGCGATGAGAGCATCCGGCGCCCGCCGATCCCGGGTCGAGTCGACGCCGCCGTCATCGGACCGCATCCCACATATGCCGCACCGAGCTTTACCCTCATCACCGCAGCCCACTCGACGAGTTGGTCTTGGTGAGGGTAGGCCACCCGCCGCCGGCCGACGCCCCGATGATACCGGTACTCGTGGTGACCACGGCATCGAACCGGAGAGAGCCGCGTTGTTCGTGAAGGCCGCGCTCGCCGTCCCCGACGCCGCCGCGTGCATGCCTCCTCCAGAGTACCGGGATCGACGCCGCCTCGCTCGCTCGCCTGGCCGCCGCTGCTCGTGGGCGCGGCGCGGCCGCCATCGCGCCGCCGCTTCACGCCGCTGCCTGGCCGCTCAAGATCTGCGTCGCTATTTGTCGCCATCGCCAGAGATGGAGCTTCTTTGCCGCCGCCGAGAACCTTGACCTCCGCCGCCGCCGCACGCTGCATCTGCCGTTGCCGCCGCTTCCACCTCCGCTCGCTGCTGCCCGCCCGCCGCTTCCACCTCCGCTCTCGACGCCGCGTGCTCGAGGCGCATCGAAGGCCGAGATCGCCCGCGGACATGGCGCCATCGGGGCTATTGCGCGGAGAGGGCTCGCTTCGACGAGCCGCCGCCGTCTCGGAGAGGAGGAGCGGGGACAGCCGAGCCGCTGCTGCTACGGTGGGGCTGCTGCGAGGCCAAGAAGGAGATGAGCAGAGATGCTCAAAGCACAGGATAGTATAGCTCGATACCACTTGTTACTCATTTGGATTCTTCTTGTTGGTGATAGCAAGATCCTCACTCTCATCGAGAGGATGACACTTGGGGTTGGGGCAATTTTTCTTGTTTATTTCTCACACAATGCCATACCCACCGAGGGTTGGGGATACATATTTATAGGCTGCTAATCAGCCAAGCATATGCCAAGATGCTAGTCCTAGATGCTAGTCAAAAGCTGTCCTAAATCTAGTCTAAGATGCTAGTCAAAAGCTGTCCTAAAGCTAGTCTAAGATGCTAGTCTAAAGCTGTCCTAAAGCACAAAGATGCTGTCCTTGACACAAAGACTTATCCATCAGAGGAAGCCCTCTGCATGCACTCTACGGAGTATAAATAAGACGCACGGACTCCGCGTGCACTGTACAGAGTATAAATAAGACGCGCGGACTCCGCATGCACTCTACGAAGTATAAATAAGACGCGAGGAGGCGAGCCTCCGCGTGCACTCTACAGAGTATAAATAAGATACACGGACTCCGCGTGTACTCTGCAGAGTATAAATATGCACTCTACGGAATATAAATAAGACACGCGGACTCCGCGTGCACTCTACGGAGTATAAATAAGACGCGAGGAGGCAGGCCTCCGCGTGCACTGTATGGAGTATAAATAAAATGCGCGGACTCCGTGTGCACTCTACGGAGTATAAATAAGACATGCGGACTCCGTGTGCACTCTACGGAGTATAAATAAGACGCGTGGAGGCCTGCCTCCGCGTGCACTCTTCGGAGTATAAATAAGACGCGCGGATTCCGCATGCACTCTTTGGAGTATAAACAAGACACGCGAAGGCAAGCCCTGCGTGCACTCTATGGAGAACAAAACAAGTTTTGTACTAGTTAGTCGTCAGCAACGCTGCGGCCACTTCGAAGGGTAGGGGACAGAGCGCTCAAGCGTCTACTACGGCAGACGCCCCGGCTCCGCGGCCACTCAAGGGTAGGGACGGAGCTCTCGAGCGTATACTTCAGTTAGTCGCCAGCTCCGCCACCGCCACTTCGAAGGGTAGGGGTCGGAGCGCTCGAGCGTCTATTTCGATTAGATGCCAACTCCGCTGCCGCCACTTCAAAGGGTAGGGACGAGCGCCGAGTGCCTACTTTGGCTAGGCGCCGCCGCCACTTGAAGGGTAGGGAACGGAGCGCCGAGTGTCTACTTCAACTAGTCGCGGCTCCACCGCCTCTTCGGCGGTAGGGACGAGCGCTTCAGTGTCTGCCGGTGCAGACGCCGCCCACCGCCGCGTCAAGGGTAGGGACGGGCGCTCAACATCTACCGACTAGTCGCGGCTCCGCACGCCACATCGAATGGTGGGGACGAGCGCCTCGAACGCCGCGAGGTTCAGGCCTAGTCGAGCGTGCTCGTCGACCCTTCGCTCCTACTCATAGATCGCGGCGCATTGCGTGCTATGCGCTGAGGACAAAGCCAATGGAGCCCGCTTAGCACCCGAAGTCCTACATCTTGGTCGAAGACAAGTGCAAGTGCAAGAGCGACAAGAACAAGGACACGTATTTACTTCAATCAACGTTTTTATTGCATTTATGAAATGATGATTACAAAAATGCTCGGGTGTTACATTTGCGCGGAGCAATGTTTATAAATGTCTTTAGAGCGATCGGGGTCACTCCTCTCCTGGCTCTTCTACCTTAACGTGCTCTCGCGCCGAAGTCTCCCCCTCCAACCTTCGGGCTCTCCGAAAGTGCAACGAATCCTCCACCCAACCCCAATGCCGAAGGCACCGCCGGACCGAAATTAGCAAGCGGCCCTTGTTAAGCACCTGTCCTCAGTGGAGTAACACATGATCAAAACACTTGAGTAATTTTCTCATTTCATTGATAAAAGGGGCCATGGGGCGACGTGTTACAAGAATTAACAGATACAAGACAACACACACCCCTAAACCCCGAAGTCTTCGGCGTCACACCTATGGGTCGACGCCTTGCCCTGCGCCAGCGGCGTCGTCTTCGTCGCGCCATGGGACTTCGTTGAGTCAAGCACCGAAGTCACCTTCGCCGTGCAGAGTCTTGTGCAACGCCACCTTCGCCGCGACCTCCCCGATATAATCCTAGATCCTTTGGTGGAAGGCCCGCACGGTGCGGCGGACAGCGTGAATGGCACCGGACATGACCCCGCTCGCCGCGGCATCTCCACCGGGTTAGCCGGTCGCCCACATGGTTGCAGCCCCGGTGGTGGAGGGCGAAGGCGATCCGTGACGTCACCACGGAGCAGTGGTTGCTGAAGGACTTGGCGGCGTTGAGGGCGAGGCCGGAAGCTTCCCCGATGCGCCGTAGCATCCGCGACAGGTCCTCGGGGCCGAAGGTACGCGGCGGCACGACCACGAACAGGTCCTCCAGGGTGCCCTCGAGAGCCTCCATCACATCCCACGCGGCCACCGAGGCATCGCCCAAAGTCCGATCCCTCGCCGCGAGCGACGCGGTCAGTTGGGCCTTCTCCCCCTCCAGCGCTGCAATCTGCTGGAGTAGCCCATCGCGTTCGGCGGCGGCCTCCCACTTCGCTTCCTCCGCAAGGTCTCGGGCCTCTGTGATGGCCTGCGTGCCCTCTATCGAAGGAGGTGGATGCGACGTCCATGATGGCGTTCGCCTCTTGGCCGTGCAAAGACGGTCCTCGGCGCTTACGCTTACGCTGCGGCGCGAGCCGCTGCGAGCGCGAGCAACAGTGAGGACTCGCACAACACAAGCGCATTTCGCCGGTCCCCAAGTGTAAGCGCACATACAAATCAATGCCACCAACACTTGCTCAGATCTCAGGCCTCGAGAACCTCCTCCAGCCCCGAGCCGCATGATGCCAGTGCTCGCCGGTCCAACCCAGCGTCCATGCAGTCGGCGGCCGCCTGCAGAGCTCGCAGATACCTCGCCCGGATGAAATCGAGACGGCCAGCGCCGAGTCTTTGAGCCGATGACCTCCAAGGCGGTGGGGCGATGTAACGTCCGAAACGGGTGCGTCGAAGATCTCGCGCCCGCGCCGCTGGCGGATCCTTGTCCGCGCCCCGAGACCGTATCGACCGATGTCAATGAGGGATCGGAGAGCGATTGGGAAAGCCGAAGTCGCGGCGGGAGAAAGAGTTCCGCCTACCTTGGCAGGGATCGGCGAAGTCCGCTTCGCCCCGATCAACCGCAAGGGCGCCGCCAGACTGGATGGAGGGCAATCGATTCGATCCCCACCGCCATGATGAACGCCTTTGGCCTAGAGGCGGCGAGATCCGAGGGCGCCACCCACGGGACTTGGGTGACGACACCTTAGCCTCCGGGCTGGTGTGGGAGCGGGCGACGAAGCTTCGCCCTCCTGGATGTCCCCACCACGCTCCTTGTCCGTGGGACCACCCCAGGACTCTCGCCGAGCGGGTGATCCGTCTCGCCTGTGTCTGAATTTGCGTACTCCGCCAAGTCCGAACTGGTGACCGTCGTGCCTGCGGGTCCGACAGCATGTGCGGGAGGGGCGGTCGACGGACAGGACACGGGGGCAGGGGACCGGGCCCTCCGCCGAGGGGGGGAAGCCTCCCCCTTGTCGTCGCTGTCGCGAAGACGAGCCCGGCCTCCAGTTGGAGTGGCGCGCTACGCACGGAATGCTCGAGCCAGACACCCTATTGATCCGCCCGGCTTCACGTTGCGTCGCAAACTCACGCAGACTATGCTCTTTGGCCACGTATGGCCCAAGGAACACGACCAGGAAGAGTCCTATAGGTAAAGCGAAGTTAAAAAAACAACAAACAAACAAAGGTCCAAGAGCTTACGGGGGTCCGACGGCCTTGGCAGCGAGGACACCATCAGCCGAACACCGTCCTGCCGGGTAGGGCCGGGTTGGAAGTGCCACCGACAGGTGAGCGACACCACTCTGTATATGATGAACTCCTCCGCGAGGTCGCGCATGTTGAAACGGATGGTAATCCCCACTAGCCGTCGCGCCCTCTATTAGTCGTCGCGGTCGGGCTCCACGTTTGGCGAGGTGATTAACGCCATTGGCCGCCCCGTGCAGCGAAGGCTGCTACCGCTCGCCACGCGATGGTAGAACCACCGCCGCATTCAGTTGGATTGCCACTTCGCTCGGGTTGAATTAGCGGGGAAGATCTTCGAGCATTGGGACACAAAACAATGTTGACGCTGCCGAAGTTGGAGAACTCCCCTCCCTCGAGCTTCTTTGGCTAGCACCGTGCGTCGTGAAGGAAGGCGAATAGGGAGGCGCTGGGCCAAACCCCCCTTTCTCCGCGCCGCCCAGCTATAAACAGCCAGGCAAGCGGTGGCATTTGGAGTTAGATGCGCCAGCTCCAGCTCGTAGGTGCGAAGGACGTCGCCGACGACCTTGGCCAATGGGATTCGGAGCCCAGCTTCGAAGTAGGCCACGAAGACGATCGCCTCCGACTCTTCTGGGTGCGGCTCCGTCTCATCCCGGCCAGGAAGACGAACCGCGCCGCGTCCGCCGCCTGCCCTCACGGCATAGATCGGATTGTCTCTCCGTCGCAGCGGGTCCGCCCAAAGACGTTGGGCAGGGCCTTCCATCTTCTTCTCCGCCGCCCACCGCTTGTTGGTTGCGAGGATCACGCCCCACCGTGTAGTCCATCTCCGTCGCCGACGAGTTGCGCCTACCGAGGAAGCGACACTGCTGGGCCGGCGAGCAAGTTCTTCGCAGCGGGCCATTGTCCTCGACGAAGCGTGTGGCGAGACGTGCGGACGCGGTGGTGAGCGGCGGCGACGGGCAAGGCGAGAGCAAGGAGCAGCACGGGAGCAAGGAGCAGCATGGGAGCAAAGAGCAGAGAAGCGCAGCTGATATGCGAGTAAGGAAGAAATGATGCGCGATGAAGGGTATATAAAGCCCCTTCACCTCCCACAATCGGGAAGCGCAACCAGCGGAAGTCGAACCGCCCGCTTCCCCACGATCGAGAGGCGCGACTGGCGGCAGCCAAAGCCGTGCGGTCGCCCGGTCGCGTGCGCGCGCCTCGCCGCGGTCGCGCATCGCTCGAGAACCCACGATGCGCAAATCACGTCCCGCCCCCTGGGGAAGGTGCGCGCGACGCATCGTCGGCCGACGCGCCGACGGCGCCGCGACGCGTGCAAATCATGTCCTACCACACGTCCCGCCCCCTCAGGAAGGTGCGCACGACCGTGGTCGTGCGGTCGCCTGACAGCGCACGACACACTAGTCATGCCCCGACACGTGTCCCGTACCCTCGGGAAGGTGCGCTCGACCGCGGTCGTGCAGACGCCTGACGTCCCAGCAGCCCGCGCGATCCTCGACGCCATTAAGACACCGTCGTTGGGCCGTGAGCCATCGGGCTGTACTTCAACTTCGACTCCGCCGAACAACTCCGGAAACAACTTCAACTCCGTGTCCGCCGGGCGAGCCCGGACCCACTTCGGCCCCGCCTCCGCAAGACGAGTCCGGCCTCGGCTTCGACCTCGCATACGTGGAACAGGTCTGGCCCCCGCTTCGACAACATGTCCGTAGGATGAGCCCGGCCTCACCTCGACTCCGTCTCGGTGGGACGGCTCTGCCAGGTGCTTCAACTTCGTGATCGGAGGGCAACTTCGGTAGCCAATTCGATTACATATCCACAGCACAAAGCCGTGCTCTGCCTGTAATACCACTTCCGCCCAGAATCACACGAGGTCATAGGCCGTAGGGACGGAGGGGGCCAAAGGACTCGGCAACATGGCTTCGGTCTGTAAAGCCCTTCACCATGAGAGGCTTCTCTTGTAGGGGTGGCCCCCACCTAAACCCAGCTGGCCTGCTAAGCCCAACACATCAAATTGAAATTCCTTGCCATAAAATGCATTAAAGACCATGATTAAGATCTTAAAAGTCCATGCTGAAACAATTCACCCAAGAGTAGCAAAACATTTGGTACTATCCATGAAGTACCTGAAGACGCTTTATCTTTCTCTTCAAGTATGATTCGGTCTTCTTTCGAGGGAACCAATCGATAGGGGAACCACTTTTGCGATTCATGGACTTCTTGAACTGGGATGTTGACTTATTCACAGAATTCAAAATTGAACTTCCAAATTCTCTTGAGCCTGAACTCTGCAGGAAACAAATGCAAATGTTGATGTTAGCTAAATTCATCATAAAAATATGGCTAACATGCAGGAAATTAAACAGCTGAAAACAGATGCTGGCAATGCTTAGTTGGGTTTTCTCTCAGCTTTATAAATCGAACTTAGATGTTATACACAAACACATAATGGAGACATACCTCTATTACTTACGGGGCTAAGTTTAACACTCTAGTGGTCACATATACAGAAAGCATCACCATTGGTCGTCTGGTAATAAAGTTGTCCTATGCAAATGTGTGTCTGGTAATAAAGTTGTCCTATGCAAATGTGAGCTAAAGTATCAACATATTTAAGGACTAAGCATCTTCTCGAGTTGTCTTAAATTTCTTCTCAGCTAAGCCCAGCTCAGGTTTGTTTCACCTGAATATTACCCTTGACCGAAAGTATCAGATACAAACATTTCTACACAGTGTAAACTTAACTTGCAATAGTTTTTGTATAATATTTTAGATTTCTGTGTACTCCTAATTAAGCTAAGGTATCAACATATTTAAGGACCTAAGTATCTTCTCGAGTCGGCTTAAATTTGTTCTCAGCTAAGCCCAGCTCAGGTTTGTTTCACCTGAATATTACCCTTGACCGAAAGTGTCAGATACAAACATTTCTACACGGTGTAAACTTAACTTGCAATTGTAATTGACCATTGAACTGTTGGAATGGACCATACCAGTATGAGGTATTTGTCCGGTTGACACAGATTTTCAGAGGTCATGACTTCAGTTTTCTTCTTATAATCATAAGTTTATTGTGATGATAATTCAAATCATAAGAGAAATTTTATTTCATTGACTTATGATAGGCTAGAGATGAAATAGAAATACTTGCAATTTTTCCAACAGCTATTAAAGTTACACAGTAAGTCAGAATATCACGTCAGTTCAGAATATTGAAATACACATGGTATTATGTCTTACATCTTACAAAGCAACAAGGAAAAAATTTTACACCATCCTAGTTGCTACTATTAACATTTCTTGGCGGCTATTCAAATAATAGAAACACCTTACATCATTTGGTGACATCATAAATATGATCTATTCTACTAGTTGACCCCTAGCAACGAAAAAGCTGAAAAATACCAGAGTACCAGACACTACCAATTTACCAGTCTCAACACAAACCCAATATGAATCTCCATATCCAAACACCTTAATCACGTTACAGGCTAAGGAATTGGACGGTGATCAGACTAGGTAACCACATTATCTGTACGAAAGTAGTAGCAATGGCACGAACCACCAACAGAGCTCATATCAGCATATATCAGACATCAACTTGAACTGAAATCAACAAAGAATCATGCATTCACGCTAACCCCCATATCAGGGACCAACCGATAAATTAGTGTTTCTACTTTCCACACACTACAGGATGAGAAATACATCAACATGGCATCAGTAAACATACTGCAAGCAGTGTTGCAAATGTACCAAATCACATTGGCGGGATATCAGTTAACAAACTGCAAGCATTTTTACGAAATTAACACCCAGCGGGTCGAAGTTACAGTTATCCATATAGTACATCAAATCACATAGTCATATTGCTATATCAGAGTCTACATGTGTCGGAGCCTCAGAGAAGTAATTGGACGGCATCATCACGGAAGGGCCCAGGCAGAACTAGGGTTTTATGAGAGATTCGAGTATGGCGATCGCGAGGCACTAAATGCAGAGAAATCGGGACCGCCAAGAACTAAGCGCGGAGAAATTAGACCGAATCAAGCAAAAAAAATTCTACATCGCACCAAACCACCGGCACAAACCCCACCCAAAATTTCCCGAGTGGATCCGACATTCCAAACCAGAGCCGCCCCACTCATCGATCAAGCTGCAAATTCGATTTCTACCGCGAAGAATCGCACGAGCCACCAGCCGAAACCCCCACGAAACAAGCGAAATGAGACCGCAGCAGCGTCAGATGGAGGAGGGGAAAGGGATCGAGCGAACCTTGCCGGCGCTTCCGCCGCTGCGGTTGGGGGAGCCCTTCCTGCGGGAGGCCGTCGGCGAGGCGCAGCGGGCCCCGCCGCCGCCGCCGCCAGCCGTGGGAGGAGACGACGAGGCAGGAAGCGAGGCGGACATGGCTAGCTGCGTGGTCGGAGATGGTGAGAGATCTCGGGGAAGAAGAGGCGGAGGGGGAGGAGGAGAGGGTTGGGATTCAAATTGAAGGGCAGGGGGGGATCCGACCAAGGGAGGAGTAGCCGTTGCAGCCGACGAGATTGAAACGGAAATGCGGGTGCGGGTTCCATGGAGTAATTCCTGGATTGTCTATGCAATGCATACCCCTTTTTTTTTGAACTAGTAAGATATTCCTACGTTATAACGGAAACTCAAAACATTGCATCAAATCTACCCCTCTATAATACACCAAAATTTTCTTTACTAAATTTACCCACCTCAACCACCCCCACAGTCATGTCTAATCTAAGTCCACCCAGATTTGTGTACCAAGTAATCCAACTTCATACAAATGAATGGCCTGGATCTCTCCTCAAACCTTCTTCTCTTACTCATTGAAGATCCTAAGGCCAAAATTATCCGGATCATGAACATCATTTAACATGCACCCACCCCGCACTCCACGCACATTCTCCACCGCCTCCTCCGCGCCATCGCCGCGTGGCC
Source organism: Dendrocalamus sinicus (assembly GCA_036346575.1). Taxonomy (NCBI): domain Eukaryota; kingdom Viridiplantae; phylum Streptophyta; class Magnoliopsida; order Poales; family Poaceae; genus Dendrocalamus; species Dendrocalamus sinicus. Next base: position 4,217,351 of record CM070658.1, read on the forward strand.
CACCCGCACGCGGCGCGCAGACGCCCGGCCTCCACCGCAGCTCCATGCGGCGCGCCGCCTCCTCGCGGACCGCCCACCTGTGCCTGAAGTCGACGGCACGACCGCCACGGCCCTTGCCCCTTGCCGTTATTGGGGATCCCGAGGCGCGGCCGACGAGACCGAGCGCGCGGCGGCGGCAATGGCGAGGAGGGAGCGGAGCGGAGTCGGGAGAGGCTCGATGTCGTTGGGGAGGACGGCGGGAGGCGGTCGAGAGGAAGGGGCGGAGAAGGAGGAGGCGCGGCCGCGGCGGGGCGGAGGTAGGAGGAGGCGCGCGGCGGGGAGAGGAAGGAGGCGACGGCGGGCGGCACCGGTTGTGAGCGGAGGAAGGAGGCGACGGCGGGGCGATGATCCTCCGCATCCGCGGCGCGGCGACGCAGACGCCGCATCACGGTGCCCGACGCGGCCTCCGCCACGGTCGGCGACTGCAGCGCCTCATCGCAGAGCGTGTCACCGTGCCGCCCATCTCGGCGCCTCCTCGACCCGCCCTCCCGCCCGAGCCGCCACCGCCGCGCCCGCCGCTGCGCTCTCCGACCGGCCGCCCGGCTCGCCCTCGAACCTCGCCAACGGCTCGCCGTCTACCTCTCCTACCCGTCCGACGCGCGCTCCTCCCAGCCGCCGCCGCCCAAAGGCCTCTCCCCCGCCGGCTCCTTCGGCAAGAAGATGACCATGGACGACCTCATCACGCGCCAGATCCACGTCACCCGCCATGAGGCGCCGCTCTGCGCCGCAACCTCCTTCGACCGCGACACCGCCAATGCCTTCCAGCTCTACGTCGCCGAGGCGCTCGCCTTCGCTGTCAAGCGGGCGGGTTTCCTCTACGGCCGCGTCGACGCCGAGACCAAGGAGGTGTTCGTCGACTTTATCTACGAGCCGCCGCAGCACGGCGTAGAGGACGTCGTCCAACTGGTGCGGGATGCCAACGAGGAGGTGTTCACACAGGTGGTTTTTTTCTGCTGTGTGTTAATGCTGTGATATATTTTAACAAGTTAATGCTTGCATAATTTCTTCACTTTTAAATTGTTGAACTGCCCAGTTTTAATTCTTTAACTCTAAAATGGGCATGAGAATTGCAATTCAAATTGATTATGGAATTATTGATGATCTTATGCTTAATTTTCACAATTTTGTGGAACAGTTCTTGGCCTACCTGAATGATATCTTTGATCCACTTCTAAATGCACTCTGATCCTTCAGATGCGGTGAGTTGTTTGAAAAGCCTACCAAATCAGATTGCTTGTTTCTAATATTTCACAACATTGCATTGTGACGGTGATATTACATTGCTCTATATATGGTGATATGTAGTCAAGTCTTAGAAACAAAATCATGCAAGGTTTGAATCAGTGCGAAGGATTCATGTAATTGATGCAGAAATAGTTGGTGGCCACCATGCAGGCAAGAGGGTGTTCATTCCTAGAATCCCTATGGCTCCGTCCGACGATATCTCACTTCCTTTCAAGTTCAAGCGGAAACAATTTCCGATCCGTCTGAGTTTTGCAATGACCATAAACAAAGCGCAGGGCCAAACCATCCGCCTGAGCACCAAAAATATTGTGTATAAAGATGTCCTAGCATGGTGATGCGGTAAGTAAATAGTCTACAAACACCTATTTTCAAACTGTGTTTCATATTTCTTTATGTGACAAAAATGTTTGTTTTCTTTGTAGCCTCAAGTTTAAACAATGTGGGGATGGAAAAAGTCGTCGGTGGGTGAGTCCAATGATGTTGTCGCCTCCTCAAAAGATCAGTCGTTATGTGGCATTCATTATGTGACAAAAATATTTGGTTATACAATATATAAGACGTGAATCTTAATGAATCTGATTGTTCGTTTTATTTTTTATAAATTTTATCTTGTTTTGTATTTTACCGTAGTGTTAGCACGGGCACACTACTAGTATTATTAGTAGAGATATAAGTCAACAGAGTAAAAATAAAGATGATTTTTGTCTATAAGCAATGCCATTAATTATTTTTCATCAGTAAATGTAGAAAGCAATCATCAAGAAGCAAATAACATCCTAAAGATCAATTCAAAACCATAATACTATGTCATACTAAATAAATTCCTTGGAACAATCTGAAGTAAAAAATATTATTTCATAGATTTTCTTAACGAAAAAACATAGATTAAACCATGTACATAACATCATGACTTTCTATGAGTGGCATGCTTGATGACATCATGTCGCATAGTACGTATAGTAATTTAGGCTGCAGAAAAGATGTACACATGGGCTCGATGTGGTGGGTTCAGAATTTTGGTATCATTTATACAGCATAAGAACGCGAACCATGTATACGCATTATAGCCTTACTTTGTAGTTAGTAATGCTACAGTGTACTAGGGTTAACTACCTCATGTTCTGTACATAGTAAGATTATGGGCCTGTTTGTTTCAGCTTCTGGCAGCTGCAGCTACTCCCAGAATCTGCAGCTCCCCCAAACAGTCCAGATTTTCATCCAGATTCTAAGTAGCCGAAGCTACGTAATCCGAAAATGAACTAGTAGCCGAAGCTAGGGTTATCCAGCTTCTCCAGATTCTGACTAGCTGGATACTCACCAGCTACTTCTCAGAATCTACAGCTGAAACAAACAGGCCCTATATACCAAATGTCCTAGAAAAGACAAAAACAATGTCACATATTGAGAAGGAACAAAAACTATAGCGTGATACTAATTCAAGCGGTAGAAATCCAAAGTTCCATATCAAGAATCTGATTCAATTGAAGAAATAATCCAAACTAAAGAATCAATCAATAATTAAAAAGGCCAACTTTGTATTGTTTTTGTGATGAATCAAACCCTTGTGGTAAGAAAATTCAACAAAATGTGCACATCACTTATTGGTGACATTTGAATTCTGAACCCAATTCAACAAATCTCGATTTGATGAAAAAGAAGAAGAATAAGAAAATAATAATTTTTAACCGAAGCCACGAGATTGCATGCTATAACTGATACTACTTACCGCATACCAGAAAAGAAAATACTACAAGCAAGGCTTAATAGATGAAATGGGCTTAACTTAGTACTCATCCTAAATACTTATCTGATGAGCCAACCGACCAAATATTTTTTGAAGTATGCAAAAGCAAAGCAACACAAATCAGGTTGGCAGAGTAGGTTGACATGATAGTGAGAGCATGCAGCGCAGATCATCTCGATCGGATATCATATTTATACCAACGACAAACAATACAAATCACAATTTAGTTTAGAATGACCATCATCATCTTCATTCATGAATAGTGCCATCCATATGTTAGACAGACATTAACGCGAGCAATAAAGGAAAATGGAAATCCATTCTAATCTAATCGAATCTAATGAAAGTTAGTCAATCTAGATGAGATGAGATCACCCAAGAAGCAAGATGAAGAAGATGAGGGGGGACCTTGAAGGAAGCACATGAAAAGCAAGATTTCCATAGAAGCTTCTTGCAAGATCTTGTATACAAGAGATTGACTATGTTTAAACAAGCATAGAAATGGTGCAGGAGCACTGGAGAAACAAGTAAAAGCAAAGCGATCCATGAGAGAGAAAAATACCTTTGGCAACAAAAGGTATTATAAAATAAGAATACATGTATTTCATTTGAACAAATTGCAAAACCAAGATTAAAATTACATTGTTATTGTAAAATAAGAGGCACAAAAAAGATCACATCACAACTTTTGTAGCAGTAACATGATCAAGAATGTACCATCTTTCCTATGGATCAAGTGCCTTGCCTCCTTTTACCATATTCATAACATTAATTTAGCAATATGCACAAAGTGGTTGGTTTTTATTGGCATAGCTAATTACAGAAGTCAAAATCTTCCAAGAAGAGATAATTACATATTTTTAAATTTCTTTGTTTAGAAGTGTCAATCACCTTTGAAGCACTCAAGTGCCGCTACTGCCAATGTAATATAACTGTTTAAGAATCCACCAAGGATAAAAAGAATAAATGAAACTTCCAAACTAACATTCAAGAATCGACCAAAAATACCTTGAGAATATATATTGCATGAAAGCACATATCCTTGTAAGCAAATATCTATTGGAACAATTACATCATGCGTGTGTGAAATCATTAACATGTTTCCCAATAGCATGTCAACAGGATGATATCATTTGCAAGAAGGTGAGTTGGCAATCTGCTAATACCTTCTTGTACTGTATGGTGAGTTATTTGATATTTATCATCGCTTAAAATTTCTTTTTAGTTCAAGCAAATGAAACAATTAAGCAAGTGTTATAACCTAGTTGGCATGTCTCAGGTATGTTAATTTGTTGTTGTATTTATAATGGGCTCAAAATTTTTCTTTTAAGACATAATCTATATAATCCTGTAAAGCGCATATTTCCATGGCCTAATTTACATATGAGAAAAAATCATGACATGAGGGAAACATGTGCTAATTCTCTGTTAGGCACTATTGACCTCATATGCTTCTCTACTATTTGAAGCAGCTTCTGTTGTATAATGGCACATTTTTATGTTTCAAAAGGCATTTACATGGTTATGGGTTATCTAAAATCTACCAACATGCAATTGGTTTTGATGCATGATTACTCTATTTCTATATGATGTATTTGCAAGAATTGAGAGGAAATGAACATGCACAAAGAGGATGACTATTGAAAGAATCATTGCCGGTATTGAACAGTGGATTATACTTTGGATGACATGAGACTCAAAATCATCTTAAAAATTACAACAACCCTTGTACCAAACATCAATTCCTAATATCTTTATCACTTTCCACCTTAAACCAAAGTTCTTGGACCCCACCCAGCAGATAAATTACATAGTTCTAGGAAATACTAATCTCTTGATGATCATAATGACACTCAAACGGAAATTAGACAGCTAGTTTTGCATACCGCTACAAATAATTCCAGAAGGCAAATGCTTCACGCTACAAATTATTCACATGGCAATAATGTTTTGGTGGTGAATATTTCACTTTAAGTTATGCATTGTAATAGAAACTTGTTGCAAGCACTGACAAGGCTAGAATTGGCATTAGAAACCAAGACTTTTTTGCAACAGAATATGAAACAAAACAAGGACTAACAAGCACCGAAATGACAAAGTAGAAGTTGTGCATAGGATACATTAACATAAACAGAAGAAGTTGGATTTCTCAGACCTATCCAAAAGTTTTGAAAACTTAACAATAAGTCATAAAAACCGAGGCAAAGCATTGCACTCACAGAATAGGATGTTAGTTTATTACAAGCATTGAATCACAAACAATTATTGGTCTCCAAGAATACATGAACAGGAAAAGAAGTGCATAAAGAGTTTATTTTGTCTAATCTGATAACCAGTTTGTGTGCAAGGAATCCAATCAGCCCGACGAGAAAGATGTAGAATGGTAGGAGGACAAGTGCAAAATTAGGAGGACGAGAAGCAGCTCAAAGAATACATAAACAGAAACATAACAATATTAGAGTTTATTTTGCCTAACCTGAATCGACCAGAGGAGGAGGCGTAGAAGAGTAGGAGAAGGAGAAGTGTAGGAGAAGCAGTTGAAAATGAGTAGTAGTTGTACCTCTTTTGTCTTTGACAGAGCAACCATTTTGCGAACACGTTCCTTCTCATGATCATTCTTGCAACCGCACCATGACCTGGGACCAGTCTATAATGACAGTAACAGGCCCCTACATCTTCGCACTGGTCTCGCTTCCATGTTGACTAGCTTGCGGATGACCACTGTGGAGGGCGTAGATGCCGACGGCGGCTCCATCGCTGAGGCAGCGTTGGCGACGACCTTCTCGGAGTGGAAGTACCGAGGGGAGGGCGGTCCATGTCGAGCAGCTCATGGATGACCACTGTGGAGACCCTGGACATCAGCTGCAGATGCATCGCTAGGGTAGCACAACGACGCATCTCGGAGGTAGGATGGGGTGAGGAGGCGCCGAGCAAGCAAGAAGAGGGTGGGGCGGGGACGTGGATGAGGGAATGGGAGGCCTTGGTGGAAGGCGATTGCATAGAGCACGTGGTCTCGGCAGTGGAAGGCGATATGATGAACAGTGGTGACGCATCTTCCGAATGTAGGCGGCGGTCGACAAAAGGGTCGCACTGGTTGGGGGCCCAATGGGGAGGGGAGGGAAGCTGAAATGGCAAAGAGGGCAAGAGGTGGCATGTCGGTGGATGCGGAGGGAGGGGTATCAGTAGCGAATGTTGTTGGGCTATCACCAAGGATGTCCCAGACAACATCAATGGAGAGTTCGAGGAAGTGGGGAGGTAGATGGTGCTCAAATCTAGCATGGCAGCGAGGGGGAAGGGTTATGGGCTAGTGTTTGGAGGATATTGGAGTTGGGTAGACATAAAAAATGGATGGATCTTACCATGACCGTGGGGTGGGGAAGGTCGCCTCGTGACTCGACTCCTACGCAACGGCGCTGGCGAATTGATGCCTAGATCCGAAGGACGGGAAGGGCCGAGGGTGGATCCGGAAGAGAGGGTGGGGAGAAGGAGCGCGGCGCGGGGTGGGGAGGAGGAGGTGGTGGAGCGGAGGAGTGGGGGGAGGAGGAGGTGAGGGTGGAACGGAGGAGTGGGGGAAGGAGGAGGTGGCGGCGTGGGGTGGGGAGGAGGAGGCAGCGGTGTGGGGTAGGGAGGAGGAGGCGAGGGCGAAGCGGAGAAGTGGGAGGTAGGAGGCGGCGGCACAGGGTAGGGAGAGGGCTATGGGGAGGGAGCAGCCGACTTGGGCGAAAGTTTCGTGAGGCGGGGGGAGATGAGAGAGAGGAGAGCAGGAGGAGGCCCACGAGTCGACGTAAGTCCTTTTGTGAGGAGGGGTAGCGAAGTGGAGAACACACCGACGACCACCAGCTCCTTTTAAGGAATAGAGATTTTAGTAGAGTTTTTAGTCCATTAGATATCTAGGTGCCGCTTGATTGTGCTGAAATAAGCTGCTTTATGGCTGAAATTGTACTGTAGTTGGTTGAAGTTGTATTGTAGCTGATGGTGGCTTATTTGATGTAACTAAATTTAAAAAATTAAAAATAAAGAAAGGTTAACCCATCACAGACAATGCAAACGAATACAAAAAAACCTGACAAAAAAGCTCAAAAAAGAAAAAAAAGAAAAAGATGAATTTTATAAATAATAAAAAATAAACCAAAAGCCAGAGGGTCAAACCGAAATGAACATGGCCCTAAGATCAAGAACTCCGTAACACACATAGATATTTTCGCTCACACATGTCGCCGTACACGTATTGCAACCAACACCTCCAGCTCATCAATTCAAACCCCCACCACCTCATCCCTCATGTGGCAGATAGGTGACGGGCAGTGGACATTTCACATGGAATTTTTCAATAGTATATTTTTAATTAATATTATAGAAATAAATAATCAGAAAAAACAATTACAAAAAACCTTCTGTCACGAATCAAAACAACAATAAAACCTCTATAGCTAATTCATTTAGCGACAGATATAGGCTTTCTCGCCAAACGAAAGGATGATAGGATGCCACGTCGACATGAACAATAGGCTAGGCCAACTGTCGCCGTTCCATTTGGTGAGGAGAGCTCTGTCGCTAATTCAAACAATGACTAAGAAGAAAATTATCATTTAAATTGGCACTGGCGCCCCTGCATCCTCTGTTGCCAATTCAGATGGCGGCAATGCCTAGCCAATTTCAGGGCTAAAAATCAACTCGAAATTCACATTTACTCAGAAAATAGAGAAAGAGGGGAGGAGAATACAGTAGAGAGAGGAGTGGATCTCTCCATCCTTGAGGTAAATTTTTTGTTTCTTAGTACATTTCTTTTAGAAACCATGGTGGTTAGCAAGTAAAATGGGTTGATACGTGGTTGTATTGACTAAGAGCATGTACAATGCAAGATGCTTATATATGAGTGCTTAAAGAGAGAGAATATAGCCACATCATCAAGCATTCATGCAAAAGTTATTTCCTCCAATGCAAGCATCTCTTCCATAGGTGCCTAGATGTCATATTATCTATTAATAGATATAGTTATACACATAAGCACCTACTAAGCACCGGTGCTTATTTAAGCATCGATGCTTCAAAATAAGCATCTTATCTATCCTATGTGGCAAGAAAAATTAGTTTTTTATTACTAAGCATCTCTCTAAGTGCCTGCATTGGACATGCTCTAAATAGTTTAGTACATATTTTAGTTTTAGATCTGTCACTATTTGGAGTTGTTTGTTATAGTAGACATTATGTACATCAGTTCAATTATCTTAGTAGTTAGTTGTTTACTACTAGTAGTTTTTAGAAAAATAGTTCGACTAAGCAGTTCAATTTTGATTAGTAGTTTTAGGATTTTTGTTGTATTAGAATTTTTTGTAGAACTATTTTATTGTAGTATGTAGTTTTATTAGATCATTTAATTTGACATTATCATTTTTTGTATGAAGTATATAATTTAATTATAATTTTAGGTATGCTTTGTAGAACATATGTAGTTTTTTTTATCTCAGAACTAGGTTTACGATGGAATAAAAATACCCTCAAATTTATTTTCAGATATGGATAGGGGATTTATTATTAGGTGTACTAATAGGTATATTTCTTGATGCTTAATGGGTCGAGTACCTGACATTAACATCAGCTTATTTGTCAAAATGATCGATAGGTATGACTGAATGAGTATCTTTCAAAATATACTATGAAGAAGGTGTTCCCCAAACGGGTATAGACTAGGTTGATTTGCGTGATTTCCCATCCGTGACAGCTAGTCTATCAAATCTGAAGTTGTATCATGTGTTCTCGTTGGACCATGCGCTGCGCAATCTGAAGTTGCGTGGTGTTGTGACCTGGGCACGGCAACACACATATTGGAGTTAGTGGTGCTAAGGTACCTGAATTTGTGGAGGTCATACTTGAGATTGATGAAGGAGCATGGATGGGAGATAGTCTTGCTGGCATGGGCCTTCAAGAAGGTCTCTCCGGCTTATGTGATGCAAGAAGACTAGTTCGTGTAGATGCCGAAGAAGTTGGACAGTCCAACCATAGTGACACGCATAGTATGAGCCAAGATGGGGTAGTTAGCACTGATACAGTTGTAGTTGAGCCCATAGACCATCCATGGGCAAGCCCAAGAAGCTGCGGGCATTTTAGACAAAGGTGAGAAGATCGAAGCCTTAGTAGAACAAATGCAGCTTGAAGATCATCTTTATGAGGCATTGTTTGACAATGAAAGATTGAATGATGAGCAAGATGGAGGCGATCAGGTCATTCCATCAGAGTGGAACAAGCACCAATTCAACAACCTTGTTGTGAACAAAGGTGACCATGTGCCATGGGAGTATCCGTGGAATGAGGTCAAGCAAGGAGCGATGTACAAAAGCAAGGAAGTAGTGCAAGAAGCTATGAAATTCTAGGCATTGTCAAATGGGAGGACGCTCAGTGGTTGTCAAGTCTAACCCACAATCCTACGATGTACAATGTGAGATAGAGAGATGCCCTTGGAGAGTGTATGCATACCAACCTAAGTTGGACAACCATTAGAAATGTTCCATACTAAGTTCGCACACATGTGTCATGATAGAGTCCATGCAATTCTATAGAAACTTGTCTTCAAGCTTCATTGCAAATGTCATGTACGATGAGATTGTGGATAATCTGGATTTTAAGCCACACTCCATAACTATGGCCATAGAGGGGAGGTTCCAGTACACAATCAGCTATGATAAGACATGGAGGGTGAAGCAAAAGGCACTAGATGCAAGGTTCGATACATTCAAAGTCTCTTACCATAACCTACTCGGTGTGTTCTAAGTGATACAACAAAGCAATCATGGGATTGATGTCGTATTATGGAATAAGCCTCTAAGCAGTTTGCCAGGAAGATGATACTAAAGCAAGCATTTTTTGCATGCATAAATGCATTCCAACATTGCCATCCGTTGATGTATGTGGATGGCACCTACTTAACCAAGAAGTACAAGGGTTAGATACTATCTAGGGCTTCAAAATTGGCCTTCAAAATTTATCAGCACTAGGGCTTGAGAGTTTAAGTAAGGGAAGAGACACCTATGAGCAATACTGAGAGACAGAGAGAGAGAGAGAGAGAGTGTGTGTTAAATCCTCAAGAGTATTTGTTGCATCAAGGACCTTTTTTTTGTTGCTGTGCTTTTAAAAACCCTGAGGGAAGGACCATAACGGAGGATTGTTAGCACATGGATCACCTTACCTTTTGAGTATTTAAGTGCTTTGCACTACTTGAACTAAATAGTCCCGTGTAAGTAACCAAACATGGGTAAGTACGTATTCATGCTGAGCCATTCGCCTGTCTTCTTTGTGCAAAATATTTTGTTATGCCTTGAACATTGGTAGGAACACATCATTTCAAGAAATTTGTGTTTGCTGGATTTTTGCTCAGGACGAGCGAAAGTCTGAGCATTGGGTATGTGTTGACATGAGATTTACACATATTTTAACGCTCCTAAAAAAACTAGCAAAAGGCATGATAAAGTGATGATTTAAACCTTGCTCATGCTCATTTATGCCATTATTTTCATATATTTTGCATGTCAAGACATTCTACAAAAAATACATAAAAAGAGGGAAAACACCACAAAATCAGTAAAAAGAACATTGGACACCACTAGTGGGCCAGCCGGCCCAACCCTAGGTAGGCCAGCCAACTAGCGGATAGCACAACGGCATGGCCAAGAGAGCCCACCGGCCAGCTAAGCCTACCAGGCCGGCTGGCCCACATATCCACCTCCTTTGGCCCAAGCCACCAACAGCCTTAGTCGAGTCAAGGAGATTTGGGCACCCACTCCTCCCCCAGTGCGTGGACTCAGCTTCATGCCAAAAGGGGAAATCTCAGTCGTCCAATCTTGCCCGACTAGTCTATTTGCTCCTCAGCCAGCCATGCGTCCATCTCTTGATCAACCTCTAGCCGATGACCGCATGAGTGGCATGTGGCTGGCCAGCCAGCCAAGGGTATAAATAGGGGTATCGCCTCCTATTCAAGAACACAACACCATCAAGGATAAGCACTCATACACATCACAACACTCTACTCAAAAAACTCCTATGGTAGTATAGCGACACTGGAGTCACTAGTAGCCTGGTAGGGTAGTAGGAGAAGAGTCGGGCTATGCGCCTATGGTTCCGAGGTCATCCTATTTGGTATCTTGGTATGTGTTGAGCTCTATGTACCAACTTTACCTTTGTAAGAGTGAATTATCATTTCAACAAAGTGGTCATTGTCTAGTATCTTGTTATCTTTTTCATGAATTAACATAGGACCCATCTAGTAGTATCGGTATGTCTTGTAGTGGAAGGGTCGAGCTACCCACGGCCTTGAGGCATATTGCCTTCATTGTATAGTTGCTTTTGAGACTTTGCTACTAGCATTTAATCATGATTCACCACTCTTAATCATATGTGTGTGCAACTTATACTCTTATATTAATGCACGACTATAAGGTGTTATCTAGAAATCCTCTGGGATTAGTCCAACCACATTCCTAAGAGTTAGGCTAATTTGGTAACAGCACTTAGTCTAACTTCTGTGAAAACGGTTATTAGTGTGTTGTATTTCACTTCCATAGACAGATATCATTTTACTTTGCTTAGAAAATATCAAGATCACTATTCAGGAACCACTCGCTCCTACCCCTATCAGCTACAGACTCATGGCTAGCTATCTACCAGTGAAACTTATTTAGAGTTGTTACTTATCATTTAACATCACCCAACTCCAAAACAATAGGGACATAAATAGTTAAATAGTTAAGTTGATATTTTTGAGCCATAAAAGCTTCCTGAGGATAAATACGATACCCTAGAATACCCCTAGATGAAGTGCTACATGATTTTCATGCACTTGCAGATAACTATTTGGAAGGCATAAGAATAGCCAACAATCACGCTTTCGATGCTGAAGATAACGTAAGAAACCTAAGTCTAAGAGGGCACACGCTAACGAGGTCATCAGAGATGGAGGTGAAGACACAAGAATCTTAAGGAACAAGAAAAGTTAGAAATTATACTGCAACAAAAATAGCCAGGTCAATGTTGTATAGCAATTCCAAGAATTTTGTTTTAATTCTATTTTTGAAACCACATATTCTAGTGCTAAGAGTGCGGTTACATAGTGGAGAGTGGCAATGAAAGATAAGGCCGAGTGTTTGGCTGGGCCATGGCTTCTCTCACCACTTCTAGTTTTACATGAAGAAACGTCAAGGATCATCCAAATTGCAACTTGTTAGTTGTGAAGGAGAGCAACTATTGAGCGCTATACCGCCGAGGGAGATCCTCTTGACATTATAGCCTTCTTCGGTGTCAATGCGCCCTCTTCCCTCCTCTCTCTTCTCCATTTGCACCAACTCTCTCTCTCTCTCTCTCACTTGCTCTCTTCTCTAGCGCCTGGCTATAGCACTGACCCTCCTTTGCCTCCCCCACACCTTCCACAATGGGCACCCAGTGGGGACCTCGTCTCTTTGCCACACCACTGTCTCCCTCTCCCTCACTGTTTCCATCCTCACCCAACCTAATATTCAGTGTTTTGCCACCTTACCATACCTCCCTTCGCCACCCCCCATCATCTGGTCACCACCTCTCTAGCCTCCCTCTACAATCGGGGGCATGGGGAACCTGTTACCAGCAACAGCACCACCACTATTGGCCGTCACGCGAGAGTAAAAGTGAGCGAGAGAGAGAGAGAGAGAGTGAGAGAGTGGGGGCCAAGAAGACAAAGAGGATGCTATACCGTTAGAATAGTATAGTGTTTTCTAGCATTTGTCATTGTGGAGTAGTACTAGCAGTTGTTACTCCATGAGACCATCCATGATGATGTCTCGGATGCAGGATGGAACGGTTTGCAATGGTAGGCCAAGTGAAACCAACACAGGATGTGGTGGCTAGGTGGGTGATAACAATGTAGAGGATGTATACAGTACTAGTGTAGTGGCTGTTGGTGATATGCCCTAGAGGCAACATGGAGATGTTGAATATATCACATACTATGTTTATGATACATTGCTTTGTTCCTTGAAATAGACATTATCATTATTGATCAATGAGTATGTGACTTATTCATGAGACTCTTAATGCCAAAATGTTGCTATTTCTAAATGATCCCTGATTATATATCATATGAGGAACAAATATGATTCAAAGATCAGCATATGTATTGATTGATGATCATGTCTCATGGATCATAGTATGGAGATACCAAATCAATAATATGGACATGTGTTAGTGAACATATGTTGGATAGACCCGCCATGAGACACTCAGAGATTCCATGTGTCATCGGTTGGTCTCAAGTAGTGTTTATGTAGAATCCTTAGACTTGAGATCATCATGGTTCCCAACATGCGTAGTAGCCTATTTTGGGACTACTAACCACTACTCCAGAATCGGGTAGTCATAAAAGTAGTCTTCGGGTTTGCTATGAAACATGTAGTGGGATGTGAATGATCAAGATAGAATTTGCCCTCCTTATGGGAGAGATATCTCTGGGCCCTCGATGTAATGGATTATGAAAGTGCATGGCCATGCCAAGGTGATTGAGGAGTCAATCACGAGTTTATAATTCATCACGGAATCAAGAGAGTGATTGAGCTATTAAGAGGATGACACAGTCTCGCCTTGAGCTCAATCTATATCGTGAGACAAAGGGATTCGTACATGAGAACATTACGAGTTCACTGATATGATCTTTACGTATACTTTGGGGTTAATATGTCTTACTAGAGGCCGCTATTAATGTGGTGACCGGAAAGGCGTTTCGAGTCACGACCAAGTATACGTGAACCTGCTGTGGTCGCACACTTAACGAGTTGGAACACTAATTGAATGTGATTCGAATGTGGGCTCAATTCGGATAGAGATCCGGATAGACTCCTATTGGGCCTCGGTCCACGAGGCCCAAGTGAGGAGGTCTATATATATGGAGGCGAGGGGTGAGGGGTGCATGCTTCATAATCCCGAGCCAAACCCTAGCCGCCACCTCCGAGCCAAACCCTAGCTACTCGCGAGTTTGGTACACTCGCGATCGGCGCCCACTCGGACGTGTGGATACCGGTGGAGGCGCCGCTCGTTGCGGCGTTCATCGTCATCACCAACCTACTGATTGGATCCGCTCATGGTGTGGTTGATCGCGTGGAGAGACGATCCATTGGGACGATCGGCTACTTCCACTACTACCTCGACGCGTGGTTGGATCGGCTTCTCCAACTCTTCTTCATTGCACGCGCATCTAGTGGTAACGATCCATGATCGCTCCTTAGCATGATGTCCTGGTGTGCGCGGTAGAAAAGTTTTGTTTTCTGCTATCGTAGCCTACGCGCATTCCTTTAGTGGCAGGCTACAAGGCTTATGGGCTCATGGGTGTGCGACAAAATTCTAGACTATTATCCCATGCTGACTTGCCGAGCGGTCTAGGTAAGGTAGAGATCTCAAAAAGTGAAGCTGTGCATTGCGTTCCATGGCAAGGAGGTCTGTTGCCTACATGCTAATTCCAAAGAGTGAGAGAGATCGCTTCGAGGAGAGAAAGCCGGATTTGGCATCGCAGCACAGATTTACAAAACTAACCATATGTACACCGTATTTACAAAAATGGCACTTCTGCCTTCCAGTGGGCAGGCGGCAACGCCACTAAGGCCATACGTGGCGAGGCCACCAGTAGTAGACGCCTGCCACTCAGTGGGGGATGGCAGGCATGCCTGCCATCCGGTGAGGGGGCGGTAGGTGATTAAGCCAGCTGATTAGCTGACTTAATTACCTACCCTAATTTTTTTATATTTAGTGATTATTTAAATTTTTAAATATATCAAATGAGCTCAAAAAATTATGAAACTTTATGTACAACATGCCAACAAAATGTACCTCATAGTACAATTTTTGGGTAATTTTATCCATTGTGAATGTTGCTCAGAACTTCATACAATATCGATAATTATACAAGTTTTTCATATAGCAAACGAGCTCCAAAAAATTAAAATTTTTTATATAAAGCCTTTCGACATAATCATAGTTATTGTGTAATTTTTTAGGAATTTTATGTGGTCCAAATTTGCCATGTTTATATAGGTTAATTTAATCATGAATTTAACAATGCTTAGGAATCTTTTCAAGTGGCTGACCTCTGTGCTTCACACTTGTGTCAGCCCTATCATGCTATATTTTCTTTCTTGCTATGTAGTTCACATAATTGTCACTCTATTTCATGTCCCTCGCGTGCTCCCTCGTTCACACTAATATCGTTGTGTCTGTGTCATCCCCCTCGCTCGTTCCCTCGTTTGCACATTTGTCATGCCGTCCCCCCCACCTAAAGTGCTACTCATGACAATGGGTCCTCAATGTACGGGGTGAGCGTACCGGGTTCACATTTCGCTCAGCCATAAATACAAACCTCTCGCAGTTCGTTGTTGCTAATCTCAGTCGCTCATCGCAGAGCCTCACTGTCGTAGTCCTAGCTCAAAATTAGGAGTGTGTAGCTCATTACTTCGAGAAACCAGTGCATAGCTCATCAAGGACACGGTAGTGCTGATTGCTTCTCCCAAAAGGTAGGTAATTTTTTATCGTATGCTTTCAACGTTATTCCCGTAATCCTACTCAATTAGTAATTTTAGTTAGTCATGATTAATGTAGTTTGTATTACGAAGTAAGTAGGTCATAGTAATTTAGACATAGTTTGTACTATTTCTGTGTACGTACAGTACCTATAATTTGTTGTTGAATGGAAATATGTAATTAAGTAGTCGTAATTACTGTAGTGGCAATTAGTCAGGGGTAAGTAATGAGTTAGTGGTAAGTAATTAAGTGGTAAGGATAACGGTAAGGAACGGCTTGTAATTTTTTCGGATGAGTAATCAAATTATCAATAATTAATGAAGTATTCGTATGTAGTTACATGCATGTAATCACTGACTTGTAGTATGTTGCTGTCATTATCAATCTTCACACTAATATTTTGTCTGTCCCATTTATTGCAAGGTACTCTCCAAATTAAGAGTGCGTAGCTAATTATTTTGAGAAGACAGTGCATAGTTCATTAAGGATGTGGTAGTGTTGATTGCTTCTCCCAAAAGACGTAATTTTATAGCATACTTTCAACGTTATTCCGTAGTCGTAGTCATAATTACTGTTATTTAGATAGTCATAATTAATGTAGTTTGTATTATGAAGTAAATTTTATTATCATTATTAATCTTCGCACTAATATTTGGTCCGCCATGAGCCCTCGCCGTGTGGCACAAGCCTGCTTGAAGGCGATGGGTGGTTCCTCATCGTGTTTACGTGGAGGATGAGATCGAGATCTCATTGACTCTGGTTGGCCGCCTCGGGATCCCGTGGCAGCAGCATCTCGGACGCCGGTGAGGTGGAGTAGGACATGCTACTGCGATATAGATTTTGCAATTGTCAATGTTACAAGTTTAATCTCGTGGAGTACAGTTAAGGAGAGTTAGTTGATATAGCAATTATGAGACGTGTAAATATCTTGTGCATTCAAAGTCTAAATGGATGGGTCAGAAGGTGGAGCATACTTGCTTCATGTTGTGGTATATTGGAACAAAATGAAGCTGGAATGGAGTGGGCATCATAATCGATAAGAGCCTCAAGAGCGGAGTTGTTGACGTGAGGAGATAGGGGATAGTATTATCCTAGTCAAACTAATCTTTGGCGACTTAGTTTTGAATGTTGTTAGTGTATATGCTCCACAAGTAGGTTTGGGTGGGCTGTTAAGAGGCAATTTCAACGGTTATATTAGTACAACTAGTGAGGGGTTTAAGAGGGTACATGGGGGGTTTTGGTTATGGTGATAGAAACCAAGACGAAGAAGATATCTTGAACTTTGCCGTAGCCTATAACCTCATGATAGATAATACTTTTTCAGAAAGAGATATTCTTATTGAGTTACCTTTAACAATGGTAAGCATTCTAACCAAATCAATTTTGTTCTTGTTAAAAGGGAGGACAAACGAGCCTACATAGATACGGGTTCAACAGGTTAAGGTCCCTAAAGCTCCAGGACGAAGTGGTGTAAATCAAAGGGACACCTCATAGGCATTCCAGGCGAGGATGATCGCAGAAGGGATATGGAAATGGGAGTAGCGAATAGTACGTGGACGAACATTAAGAATGTGGCTACGGAGGTGCTTAGAGTGACCCGAAGGACAAGATGCGAACATAAAAACACTTGGTGGTGGAACAAGAACAATGTTCAAGAAGGCGCTAGGCGCTAGGCGGGCGGTAAGGTGGGGCCTAGCGCCTAGGGGGCCTAGGCGGTTAAATAAAAAATGATGACAGCAGGCAAAGATAAGCAATCATATATATGTATTTGATGTTTAAATGAAGAAAATTGTTATCTTGAGCAACAATGATAGCTCCCTATCTATTGATGTAAATTTTTTTATGTAAATGCTTGATGTATAGTTGTAAAACCTGCACATTAAGCAATGTCTGAGTTTTTTGGTATTGAATAACTATTGTGCATTTGTGCTTCAAACTTGTAAATTCAAAAGAATAAAAGAAATGATAGTAATATAATAAGACATATGTAGTGAATTATGAAGTTCATAACAAAACACACATAAGCATTGTTCTCAAATCTCAAATACACGCAACTAAACACACATAAATATAGTTCTTCTCACAAGTTACAAACAAGCAACATAGTTAAGATAGCAAGCATGATAATGTGAATATGTGGTGATGAAATGAGTCAATCTTCTTCCTCTTGTCCATAATCTTTGGTTGGCACCACTTCGTTTTGGTCGGATTCAAATTCAATATTTTCAAGATCCTCATTGACCTCCGCTTCTTCGGATTCGGAATCAAAATCATCTTCATGAAGCTCTCTTACTCTAGTGCTTCTATGAGGTTGCATGATTTCATTGGCTCCTATCACCTCATCAATTAGATTCCATAAAAGACATGTTTTGGGATCAACAATATCATCCCTGCCTTCAATCATCTACCCTTGAGTATTACTAGCATGTGAAGCTAGAAGGACATCAATGTTCTTCGTGTTACTCTTTTCTTTTTTGTTCAATAATTTCACATTGAATTGAACATAAACTAGATTATTGAGACGGTGAGCATCTAGTTTATTTCTTTTTTTTTGTATGTACCTAAGTTACATAGTGAAGTTTAGTACTAGACTTTCTTGACCACTTGAGCTGAAACATATAATTTTTTCTTGAATAGCAAGAGTAGAAAGATACCATATCAAAAGTGCTTCAATTTCTTTCACATCCCGATAAACTCGAGGTCAAAGAGAGGATTCTTATGACAAATCTTTGCAAGTGGGGAACATGACATCTATATTTCGACCACCAATTAGCTACATAATAGTAAGAATGAAAGACGAGTTATTAATAACTGATGAAATGTCAGTTTATTAAATAGTTTAATTAAGAACAAGTTTACTTTACCGGGAATAAGATCTCTTTTTTGACATCCAAGTCGGGCGGGGGTTTTCCCAAATGTCTCTTTTTTATCCTTGAATATATCAAAGTCAACATTGAGTACTTGATCCATTGCTTCATCATCACCATGATAAAATATTTCAACACGTTCGATAAACCCATCCATAATATCTTGTTCAAAAAAATAGATCGATCATGACAGCTATAATATGGGTTTAATAGATATGCCTCCAAATGCAATGGAGAATCAAGCCTTCCCTTCTTCTTTCCATTAATAGCATTAATGATTAAGTTGTAATTGCTCTCCGAATTATTCAAGGCCTCTTTGATTTGCTTCTTTGCATCTAAAATTTCTCCATAAAGAAAGGTCATAGATGGACCATCCCCATCAACCATGCGAAGAACCTTCACTAACGGCTCAAAAACCTTCAAGCAATGTAACATAACATGTTAGCAAATTGAAAAAATCAAATACATAACATAATGGACAACACTATTATACCTTTTAAAGCATTGTTCACACCATTCCAAAATGATCTACTAATGAGTGTTGCAGTTGATGTGACGCCTTTGCCTTTTTTAGTGTGGGCAAATTCTTTCTATTCCTTACTAAGTGCCATCGCGCTTAGTTTGGCCTTCTGTTCAATTAAACTTTGCAATGTAAGAAAGGCTGAAGCAAATATAGTCACCCCTGCCTTATTATATCTCTTTTCTTTGTGTGTTTTCTCATCAATGCTAAGGTCTTGTGGTGTGAGTAGATAAAAACTGTCAATGCTTTTGATTGTTCAAGCGTCTTCTTGTACTTTGGCATATTGCCAATTCCTTGTAGCATAAGGTTGATGATGTGAGTTGTACATGAGCTCCAAAAGATATTTGGCCTTTTTGGCCTTCATTAATTCCTTTGCTCCTATGTTATTTGAAGCATTATCCATTACTATTTAAACCACATTTTGAGGACCAATAGTGTCAATGCATCCATCCACATATTCAAAGATATACTCACTTGTGTGTGCATCTTCCGACGTCTCCTTTGATCCTATGAAACTAGTCCCTAAATTGCAATGAACACATAAGTTCATGATGCTTCTCCTCTTTTGATCTGTCCAAGCGTCGATCATGAGGGAGCACCCAGTCATGGCTCTTTCTTCATGTGCTTTCAACAACTCATTAGTTCTTAACACTTCTCTTTCAACAACGGCTCCCGAACATTGTATTGAAAGGGACCTCCAAAGCCCGGGCCAAAGCGACCTATGGCCTCCAACATTTATTTGAATTCATCATTGTTGATGGCATTGAAAGGAACACCTAAAGAGTAAAGAGCAAATGTATAAGCCACAACGTAAGGTTAACAAAGAATGAATTAATGGCATACAAGATAATAAGAATAAAATGAACGATAATTGTGATCTTTACCGGAAAAATAAAGCCATCTTGCCACATATTGCTTCACTTTGTGATATCTCTTTTTTCCAAATTGTCTATGTAATTTTTTGTTGCCTCTTCAACTCTTGTGTGCTCAAAGTGCTCTCTTGAGGATCAATCGGATTCACAAATCTATCCATAGGCCCTAACTTTCTTGGTGCCGATTCTCCGATCTCTTCAAGTTGTTCTTTATTTTCATGACCACCTATTATGCTCACATTTTCTCTAACCTCATCTTCTTGCGCTTTCTTGCACTTCTTGTTTTTTTGCCTCAATAGAATTACAATGTCTTCTTTTGTAGATTT
Organism: Dendrocalamus sinicus; assembly: GCA_036346575.1. Classification (NCBI taxonomy): domain Eukaryota; kingdom Viridiplantae; phylum Streptophyta; class Magnoliopsida; order Poales; family Poaceae; genus Dendrocalamus; species Dendrocalamus sinicus. The sequence continues at coordinate 4,237,489 of CM070658.1, forward strand.
GGGACATCTTGCAACATTTCCTTGAATATGTGCAATATATTGCTTGATCCTATAGATGCCCCCGGAAACAACCTTTCCGCACAAGATACATTTCACTTTGTCCAAAGTGTTTGGGTTCACTAACACCCCATATTCCCACCCTATGTCACTCGATTTTCTCTTGAGGCTATCTTCGGTGCCCACCGCAAGAGTTGACGCGGCGGATGACATCCTAGTTTATATATACATGTTTATTCAAATAAAAATTAGTGGATTATTCAAGGAAGTAAGGAACTAATAGCTCAAGAAACAAATTAGTAATTACCTTACCTATTTACCTGTGCTGTGCTACTGTGCAGAACTGGCGACATGTCAGCGGTCGGCGTGTCGACTGAAAAGATGAAGCCAAGCCGGCGTGGCGCACTCCACTCCCTTCTCTGTTCTCTGCAGACTGCAAGCCGTGACGTCGGCGCACTTCACTCCCCACCCAGATCCTCCCCCTGTAGCAGCGCTACTCCAATCGCTGGCGCCACCAATCGCCGGTGCTCGTCCCCCCACAGCTCCCCTCGTCCCCCCGCAGCTTCCCCCATAGGCCAGTGCAGCGCAGCTCCCTGCAGGCTGACCACCGGCGCTCCTCTCCCCGCAGGCCGGCGTAGCGGCGCTCCTCCCCCAGCAAGCCGGTGCTCCTTCCCGCAAGCGGTAGGCTGGCACAGCGGTGCTACTCCCCGGCTCCCCGCAAGCCGGCGCTTCTCCCCAGTCCCCACTAGCTCCTCCCCATCGGCCGGTGCTCCTCCCGTAGCAGAGGTACTAGCTTAGCTCTTCTCTTAGCTCCTCCCGCTAACTCCTCTAATCCTCTCCGTGTCGATGAGCTCACACCACGGTGAATCCGCGAGGCGGCGATGGCGTGGATTCAGAGAGGTAGCGGCCACGGTGTGGAGGCGGCACGGCGACGGCGTGGAGGAGGTAGCATACGTAACCCTAGCCGTTCCGTTTCCGCTCTTGTGGTATTGTGGTGTGGCTTATGGAGTTATGGTCCCATTCCCGCTTTGTTGTTCTTGTGGTCTCGGCCGCCTTGTCGCTCACGCCGCCGCCGATTCCTCCCGCCCAACACCCTAGGCGAGGAACCAGGTGGCCGCCCAGCTCCTAGGCGGGGCCTAGGCGGCCGCCTAGCCTGCCTTTTAGATCCATGAACAAGAAAGTGCAAAAGGCTATCGAGGAAAAGAAGACATGCTACAAGCATGATAGGAGCGATGACAATGAACAAAAGTACAAATTTGCAAAAAAGAATGCAAAGAAAGCGGTGAGTGAGGCATGGGGCAAGACCTATGAGGAATTTTAATCAGAAGCTAAGTACAAAGGAGGGTGAGAGTGATGTCTACAAGATGGCTAAATTTCGAGAAAGGAATATGAGAAATTTCAACCAAGTTAAATGCATCAAAGATGACACTAATAAACTTTTGGTGAAAGATGACGAGATCAAGAATAGGTGTAGAGATTACTTCGACAAGCTATTAAATGGAGATAATGAGGATAGTATGATTGAACTAGATGATACTTTTGACGACACCGATAGGTGGTTTATTCGAAGAATCCAGGAATCGAAAGTAAAAGAGGCCTTAACAAGTATGAAAGTGGGTAAGGTGTTGGGGCCTAATGACATTCCTATTGAGGTGTGGAAATATCTTGTAGACATGGCGATCATTTGGCTAACTAATTTGTTCAATAGCATTTTTAGGTTGAACAAGATGCCTATTGAGTGGCAAAGAAGCACATTAGTACCAATTTTCAAAATAAAGGAGACATCTAAACTAATTATAGAGGAATTAAGCTTTGGGAGCAAGTGATTGAGCTCAGTTTAAGAAGAGTAACTAGCGTGATGAAAAACCAATTTGGTTTTATGCCTGGGAGGTCGACCACGGAGGCTATTTTCTTGACATGACAGTTGATGGAGAGGTATAGGGAGGAAAATAAGGATCTTCACATGTTTATCGATTTAAAGAAAGCCTATGACAAAGTGCCAAGAAAGGTCATATGGTGGGCGCTCCGAAGGAAAAAAAAGTCCCAACAGAGTATGTTACCATAATCAATGATATGTATGAAGATGTTGTGACTAATATCAGAGCATATGGTAGCGATACTAATAACTTTCTTATTAAGATAAGACTACACCAAGGGTCAGTGTTGAGCCTATACATTTTTGCTCTAGTGATAGACGAGGTCATAGGACATACAAGGAGATATCCCTTGGTGTATGCTTTTCACTGATAGTGCTAATTGATGAGAGTAGGATAGATGTCAATAGGAAATTGGAGTTGTGGAGGAAGACTTTAGAATCGAATGACTTTAGACTTAATAGGACTAAAATTGAGTATATAAGGTGTGATTTCAGTAGTGTCAAGGCAGATGATGGAGATGTTAGTATACGGACAAGTAGTGCCTAGAAAGTACACTTTTCGATATTTGAGATCGATGCTATAGTGGGACAACGAGATTGATGAAGACATGAGCCACAGGATAAGAGCAGGGTGGGTGAAATGGTGCTAAGCATCGGGTGTCCTGTGTGATAAAAAAGTCTATCAAAAGTTAAAGAATAAGTTCTATAGGACAGTAATTAGTCCTGTGATGTTATATATATGGAGCGTAATGCTGGGCGACTAAAATACAATATGTACAGAAGATGAGTGTAGCAGAGATGAGGATGTTACGGTGGATCTGTGGTCACAAAAGACAGGATTGAATCCACAATGATGATATATGTGATAGGGTGAGGGTAGTAACAATTGAAGAGAAATTTGTCCAACATTGCTTGATATGGTTTGGACATCTCCAACAGAGACCTTCTGAGGCACCAATATATAGTGTTATTTTAAGACGCATTGAAAACATACGAACAGGCAGAGGTCGACCAAGACTGACGTGGAAGGAAGTAGTTAAAGATACTCGAGGGATTGGAATGTATCCAAAGAGTTGATTTTGGATATGAGCGCATAGAAGTTAGCGATCCACGTACTGGAACCATGACATAAGAAGAATGTTTAGAGGCGGTGTTTAGGCTCTCGGTTCAAATGGCAGGATGTAGGGTTTAGGATTTTAGCCTTGTAAGTTTTATTACGAGACGATCGTTTTTTTGACTTTGAGGAGATTTCATTTTTAGTCTATCCCAACTTATTTGAGGCAAAATGTTTTGTTGTTGTTGTGTAAGTTGCTTGCATATGGTTTAAGTTGGTGAAAGTCTGATAGTTGTCTCTTTTTTTTGTTTGCAATAAAAAGGTCTAAAAGCTGACTATAGTCCAAGGAATGACCTGAATTATTAAGATTTAGATTAGATGGATATTTATGTTCTGCTACTCTTACCGTGTGATCATTATGCTGAACACAGTGGTGATTTTCTATATATAGTGTTTTCATGTACGTTTATGGTTTGAATTCAGGCAGCCTCTCAGCTTTCTTCTCGCATATTGTTAATTCCCACATCTGACTTAAGAGTCTGACGCTAAATTGCAGAAGTTAGCAAAAACAAGTTCAGTTTGTATTCTCACATTTTCTCTTGCTAGAAGTATTTTCTTGACTTCCATAGACAGGTCCGTTGAAAAGTTGTTGCCTATCTTAATTCCTTTACAGACTAGCAAGGAGCCAGTGAGATCTAGTATAAGATCTCTGTTCTTTTGCTAGACAAACTCACCACAAATACAAGTCTGAAGAGCAGGCGTGTTTTCAGTCTCATCACATTGAGTTTGTCACGCCCGCGAATGACTGTTCACACGCAGGTGAATTACTGTTTATGGTATTGTTCACACGTGCAAATAGTACAGTGGCACTGTGTGACATGCGCCATTTTTACATATTTTTTACTGTTATTTTACCCTCATATTTTTTCATATTTTGTGACTATTTATTATCATTTACACGTTTTTCTAAAATTAATTGCTCAAATGGGACCATTTTACATTTTTTATATTTTTCTACAGGCCGGCGCGATTGAGGCGCATAAACGACAAATTCGGCATTTTGGGACTGCTCCGTACAGATGTACGCGTTGTCACGGAGGCGTAGGATCAAACCGCGCTGAAAACGGAGCTCCGGAGGGGCCAAAACAGAAGAAATTACATTCGAGAGGGACTTGTTTGCAAACCCTAAATTCTTTGAGGACTAAATCACAAAGATGCAAAATCCCCCAACCCCTTAAGCCGCCGCCGCCACTTGCGGGAATCCCTGGAGCCCGGCTTTCCTCTTCTGTCTCCTCCTGGCCTTCTTCTCTTCCCCCGGTTCTTCTCCACCTTCGGCCGCCGGCGAGGCCGGGCCGACTCACCGGCGTGCCATCCCCTCACCACCGCTCCTCACCGCCCGCGCCGCTTCTTCTCCTTGCTCTGCCACCACATCACCGCGCCGCCTCTTCCCGGCTCTCCTCTTCACCCGTGCGTCGCCACCTTCTCCTCTTCCTTTGCTTCGGCCGGCGTGTCCTCCATTAGAGCCGTCGCCCCTCTCCTCCTCCACCGCGCATCATCTCACCTCACCTCCACCGCCGCTACTCCGTACGCCGCCGTCCTTCTCCTCCTTCTTTGCTGCTCCGTCGATCTACTCCCTGCTCATCTCCCTTCACCGGCCGCCCCTCTGCTCTCCCCCTCTATCGCGCCTCCTCTCGCCGCTCCGCGCCGCCTTCTCCGGTGCGCCTCCGCCAGTCGCCAAACCTCCCGTGCGCCCCCCACATCAGCGCATCCGACCGCCCTTCCTTCTCCCCCCTCTTTCTCTACCGCCGCCTCTACCTAACCTCTCCCCTTCTCGGCTCACCGGCCGCCGCCTCGCTTCATCGACATCTCCATCGCCTCCACTCCACCGACACCGACGGCCTTTTCTTCACCATCGCCGACGCTCCTCTCATCGCATCCACCGACGGCGACCTCTCGACGTCTTCCTCGCTTCACCTACCGCCGACATCACTTCCTCAACTTCCTCCACCCGGCTGCATCTCCACCGATCGCATTCACTTCACCGCCACCACTCGCAACATCTCCACCGAGCTCGGCCTCCCGATCGCTTCTTCAACCCCTCCTCGGTGGTCTAATCTCCTCCCTTTATTTCTTCATTTTCTTTTAATTACGGTCGACTGTTAATTGACAATTACCATTTGCAATGCGTGATGAATTGTGGATTATCATCCGTGATCTGTGATGCATGTGTTCGATGGATTGTGATTATGCTCGTTAGTTTGTTTCAGATTTGCTTTATGCTCATGTTTATTGCATGTGGAATATTTTCGAGAATTGTGATGTATGCATGTGCTCACCGAGATGATGAATTGCGCTTGGTTAATTTGGTCCGAATTGCTCTAAGTTCTGAGTAGTGTATAATCAATGCCTACAATTTGTGTTATCCGCTCGTAAAATTGTGATCTTGGTGCAGCAGAGTGCTCTCTGTTAGTGTGTCAATTCGGTGTCTAAGCGAAATGTTCAGCTCTCATGATTTTTGCTATGTTATTCACTTGTTAGTACTTGTGGGTTAGTTTATTTGTCTGTGTTCAGTATTCTTGTTGTGTGCTTGTGAAAACGTTAGTGTTGATATCTCATTAGTTTCGTGATGTCCATTCATGCGAATTAACTATTCAGCGACCGCCCCCTTCCCATTGCTGTCTAGACTCCCACCTTGTGCTTCTCGACCTCCCTCTATGCTTCTTTTAGCGGTCGTTAGTTAGTTAAGTCGTGCGTGCATTCGTCGTAGTCATAGTTGTCAGTTGTGTTATCCTACCGTCGTCGTCTAGTTAGCAGTCGACCGTCTTCTCCCTCGTTCTCTCTCGACTCCCTTCTTGCTTCTAGACTTCCCCAGTGCTTCTCGACTCCCTCTTTCTTTCTTGCGGTCGGTAGTTATTTAGGTCGTCGTTCGGTAGTTGTTTTCGTCATGTAGTTGTCGTTGTAGTTCGTGCGTTAGTGTCGTTCGTGCATCGTTTGTGTCGTAGTCGTGTTGTTCGTTCGGTCGTACGACATCCATTCGTACGGTCGTTCGTCCCGTCGTCTTTTGTTTGTTTGGTTCGTTCATTTAGTTAGTTCCTTTGATCTCTTTAGTAGCTGTTTTAGGTTTAGTTCTCCCTGTTTCGTTTGACCTAGCTTTAGCTGAGCACCGGTAGCCTCAGTCTAGTCCCTGTGGAGAACACGACACTCGCCGCTATTTCGGTGGCAACCCGTGCACTTGCGGGTGTGCTATTTTTGCACGATCAAGCATTTTGGCGCCGTTGCCGGGGACTAGCTTAGAGCGACAGTGTTAGGCTATAGATTAGGTCGTTTGTTTTGTATTTGTGCTGACTTGTCTTTCATTTTGTCATTTTTTATATTTGTGATATATTGCTAATCCCTAACCCTTTCGCTAGTTACTTCTCTCTTTCGCGATTTTCGTATCCATTCTCGCAGGTTGATTGATATTGATACTTATTGAGGCTATGGCTTACTATTCTGATTCTCGTGGTTTTATGAGCACCCCTTGTACTTATGATACTCTTCAAGAACAGGTAAATTTATTGTCTCGCCAGTTAGAATGCTATGCTTTAGAGCGAGGAGTTGTGTTAGAGAGCTGCACGATCAAGATAGTTCTTTATCAGCGCCTACTCTTGCTTGTTTCTATATGCCGGACTAGTGGTTTTCAGCCCATTTACCCGCCGAGTGTCGGCGTGGTTATTTGTCCACCTCAGTGTTATGGGATGGGCTTTGCTCGGTCAGTGGGCCATACCCGACACTTATCACCTGGATGGCCCGAGCACTCGAGTCGTCATATGGAAACAACAACACTGATATCTCATCATTTTCTTCTAGTACACCATTGCAGGGTTTTATGTATAGAGATCAGATATTTCTCATTTGTCCCACCAAGACTATCTCAGCCTCACCTCCACCTCCTACCCCTCAATCGATCATATGTCCAAGTTGGAGGAGATGGTGACATCATATATTACTAGGTGGACACTCGGTTTAGTGACATAAAAACCGCTGAGTGCATTGAGCATATTGATTTCAGAAGTGGATGATCATAGACATTCACTTCACCATTGAGTAGTTGCTTGGACAGTCATGCCACACCACAGTCTTCATTTAGTGCCGCTGAGATGCTCTCGATCCTTTTAGAGGTGCCTCGCTTTGATGATAATCCTTCTATTGACACACCGAGCTAGAGTTAGCCACTTTTGATGCCATAGACTCACCATATATGGACCCCGATACTTGTATTGATGAGCCCGAGCTTGAGACTCAAAGATTTGATGTGGTAGACTCTCACCGCTTTACCTCGATCCTGTGCTTCTTGAGACCTGTCATGGAGGGATTCACCTTTGAGGATGTGGGCCACTTAGATGATTATTTTATCTTTGAGCTCGAGATGGAGATATTCATTCTTGATGATGAGGGGTGCTCGATGTCGACGAGGAGCACATTTCTATTGATCCATCACCGGCTACTTCTTTCGTCGATATCGCCCCTCGGAGGTTTCTACTACCGTGCATTCTACTTCACCTACACTTGTAGTTTGGAAACTCTTCCTCGACTACTTCAGGTTTGATTTCTTAGGCCCTGACGAGACATATGCTATTACTAGTTGTGCTCATCTCACTGATAGACCTCATGATGTACTTTATCGATATACCTACATGATTGGATATTCTATTGATGACTTAGAGAGCGTCAACCCTATCACACATACTTGCCATGTCTTTGAGTTTACTTGCAGGGTTACGCTTGTGTACCATCGACTACGAGCGGACATGGTTCGAGTCGACATCCCTTGGGATCCAGGTGGATTTCGAGGCATGCTGCTTCATGTGGAGGGCGGACATGTGCCTTTTCCATGTCTCGTCCTTGGCCCTCCTCCCGCTACATCCAAATGAGCTTCTCTTTTTTCCTTTTATTTCCATTTTGTTTGTTAGTTTCTCCTCTTTTCTTTTCTTTCTTTTTATTTCAGGTCCCGTGCTAGATCTTCATCCTTGTACGTGCGAGAAGTCATGGGATGATTAGTCTACTTCCACTACATCATACTAGTATAGTGCCCGTGCTAACGCCACGGCGGCATTTTAGGGATGCATATGAAAACAACCAAATGACGATATTTTTTTCCATAGTTTAAGTTTCACGCAATTGTATATCACCATGTATATAATCTGGAAAACACTCATGTATATCACCAGCAAGTTCAGGTCATGAAATTACAAGCCTAGACCAATTATAATGCATAACAAGGCTATAATAAGTCATGTCTCGCCTGAACCATCTAATTTCTGATTTGCTTAAGTAGGTCTTGGAGTTCTCTAGGGATAATGTCTTTACATTCATTTTCACTGCTCTTCAAAATGTCCACCAAGAAATTCGTCCTCAGTGAATGTGATCGCTGTGCATGGTAGATAATAAGTTAACTTATTAATTTGCTATGTAGTCTACAAAATATACATAGAGAATATTATATGCTCACAGTGTTGATCACTGGCAATCTTACGCCATTCCACGACCACATGAAACTGTATACAAGGAAGCCTTCCAATTTCCTGGAGAAGAGCACGTGTTTAATTGTTGTAGATAAATCAAATGATATTTGATAATAAAGATGAAACATATTATAAGTTATTACCAGTCCGTAGTTTTTGGAACCCATGTTGGGAATTTACGATGCCAGTAAAAAATATCGTCTTTCCACGCAGGATGTGCCAATTCCATGGCGAGTTTGAAATTATTGGCAATATTATGTAATTTAGTTATATATGGGATGCTTGGATCATTACCCTTGTGCCCTGATTTTTTAGGAAGCGGATCCATAATGTACACAGTTCTTACCCTTTTGTTGTGTGACATCAGCTTCGGCTGGCACTTGAACTGAATTGCAATTGCAGTCGCTGCCCGCCACAACTTCGAGCATAGGATCTTCAGAATTGACCACATAGAATCTCATGATATACAACCCTGTTGGAAGGTCTTACGACCTCCTAGGACCTTTTTACGACCGGTTAGAGTCGCGTTCACGACGGTTAGAATCGAAAATAAGAGGGCCAATATTGGATTTGTTTGGGTAAAAATTGTCTCCCGCTTAGAGAGATAAATGAGAGAGACAGAAAATACCTTGCAAACTTTCCCTTAAAAAATGTAGAAACTTCCATGCACTGAATGTGAATTTCTTTTGAAGCAAACCTACAGCACATTCTCCGACTTGTAGGAATTTTTTTATTGAATTCCTCTATTTTTCCTCTAAAATTCCTCTTGTTGTTCCAAACACCGCTCATGATTGATGAGGCGACGACATACACATGCGATTAGTAATTCTACACTAAGCGGGACCACAAATTACGCATTAGTATACTCAAATCACACGTGTAGTACATGTAGATATAGCCATGCATACAGATGTGTACACTCTTTCGCACAAGGCGAAAAAATCAAGTAGAGATGCACTATACGTATGCACACAAACACGTGCACATCGCTGGGGCGGAGCTAGACTATCGACAAGGTTTGGCGGATGCCATACCTAAAATCTATAAAAATACTAAATATATGTAGTATACCAAGATATATACATGATATACATACGTCGATACATGGGTCGATGGTCGGTGGTGAGCTCGCCACACCTGAAAATTATTTCGCTCCGCCACCGAATCGCTAATATAAGATTATTGTTGTGTACCACGCAATTAAGCAAGCTCTGCTACTATGTACGCGCGCACGCGTGTTGTAGCACGCCCACACGTATATATGATCGATCGGTCCATGGAGTAGCAGATATGCTTGAAGGCCTCGGCGTGGTCGGCGCCGGCGCCATGAACAGTCGACGCCGCCCTTCGCGCGCACGACGGCACGAATAACATCAGCCCCTCGACGGGCGGTCCGCGACAGAACACGCATGGCGCCCACCGCGAAGTCGAGGTCGTGGAAGTGGAAACCGAGCCATTGTCAACCTCCGGTCGGGCAGAACAGCGTGCGAGACGCCGCGTCGACTCCGGCTCGCTCGCGCCGCTTCACGAAGTCCACGAACGATCGGATGTATACTAAATCGTCGACGCTGGCCACGGCGTCGCGGATGGCGCCGACTATCGCGGCGTAGCTAGAGGACGAGGAGGTCCGGACCGCACCTCGGGAACGCCCACAAAACCATGTTTCCGGAAGTTCATGGGCACCGCCGCTTGCGCGCCGCGGCAGTTCACGCGACCCTCACCTTCGTGATATCATCTCGCGCCAGTCCCGCGCCGTGACCTTCTTCCACACATGCGCGAGGAGGCACCGAGCGTCCGCGCCAAGACGCCGACACGGCCTTGAGGCGGCGATGAACTCGTCCCGAAGTGCACGACGAGGTTCCCGATCCGCCCAAGGGAACGGGGTAGGAGTGGCTCGCCGTGTCGCCTTGAACTCGATGTTCCGGTGGTCGAACGCCGCGTCGCGGGCTACGGCACGCGTCGGTGGCGCTGCGTTCGGCGAGCGGCGACGGAAGGACGGCCGAAGTGCAGTGCGGACAGCGGTGGCCCCTCTGCGTGAAGACGCTAATGGCACGCCGCGGCGACTTGGTGGTGGCATGCGGTGCCCATCACCAGCCCGCCCGCCGCAGCGCATCGCGTGAGCTGCACTGAAAGAGCGGCTCACCGCGCGCCCCGCAATGATCACATGCATGCGAGTGATCCGATCGCGCGCGTGGGTCCGCTTGGGATCGCGAAAGGCGCGGGGAGGTGGGGATCGCGAGTCCGCTGGATTTGGATCGTTGGATATGAGTGGGTAAGGAGAGAGAAAGGTGGGAATTGATCCTTGATCGTTGATTTCACTGGTTGGTTTTCCTGGGGACACGAATTGGTGTGGATGCAGGAAAACTCATGACTGTTGGGGGCATAATTTGGGGTGGTCGTAGGAAAGAACTGAACTGGTGGATTTTGGGGGTAGAGATATACCCGGTGAGCTGTTTCTTACCCCTTTATGCGCATTCTTGATTCATTACTCAATTTAAGCTTGGGGGAGGACTTGTATGTGCATGGATGATGTTCTAGCATGTTTGTATTATATTTGTGAGCATTTGAGCTTATTGTTGTGTAGTTGATGATATATGGTCATTCTTATGCTTGTGTTGATGATATATGGCCTTTACTATTACCCTCATGTTATGCTTGACTGAATATATTTGCCATGTGAGCCCATGCTTTGATAAATCTAGAAAGGTCATGTCGAAATTTTCTTAATTGAGCTATATTGTCACTAGTTCCTTGTATGTCTTAGGTCACGTGGCATCATATTAGAGCTTAAGTTTTGTTTATTATCCTTGATGTGCTTAGAAACCTTGTGATCCTATAGCATTTGATTCATTGTGAGTTACACATGTATTTAACCATTTGCGGATTGAATTGGTTCTAGTCATAGCCTCTTGAATGATTATATCTTAGTTTCATGCTTTGGCATATGTTATTTTAGATGTTGATACTTTGCTTGAATGGTAAATTTGTGAAAGGGGTAGTCCTATCTTGAGCCAATAACTTGGTTGATTTATCTAGGTAACTATGTCTCGAGACACGTGTTACTTAGCATTAATGAAAACCGGTTAAAGATGCTTAATCAAAACTAAAAAAAAGAAAAGAAAAATTGTGATGCAAGGAGTGAGTGAGTTGAATAAGTGACTTTGTCACATTGGTTTGCAAACGTCTGAATAAGTGGCATTTTTGCCCAATTGAAGTTTGAATGTGTGAATAAGTGGCATTTTTGCCCAAGTGAGTGAATAAGTGGCACAAGTGCCCATTGTGTTTTAAATTTGCTAAAAATCAACAAAAATTAGGTATGATGGCTCAAGTGTGGGCTTCTTCATAAATATCATGCAAGTATTAGTCTCTTTGTCTCAAATAGAATATGCCTTAGCATGACCCTTTGATATGCTCATTCTTGATGTTATACCTAGTTCCGATGCCTTACAATTTTGGTTGGATACATGTGATCACTTAGTGCATTTCGACACTTGTGTGTATAGCTTGATTTGGTCAAATGTTGTAGTTATCACTTTGGCATCTTTGCTTGAATATTCATTCTCATCTTGGATGGTCCATAAAACTCAAGTTAGATGATCTCATTTTACATTGTGTATGCTTCTTGGCTTATCACATGCATGTAACTAGTCTTTTACCATCATGACTTATTGTCCGGGTTCGATAATATCATGCCATTTACTTGAGGACAAGTAAACGTTTAAAGCTTGGGGGTATGACATGCGTCATTTTTACATATTTTTTACTGTCATTTTACCCTCATATTTTTCATATTTTGTGACTATTTATCATCATTTACATGTTTTTCTAAAATTAATTGCTCAAATTGGACCATTTTACATTTTACATTTTTCTACAGGCGGCGCGATTGAGGCGCATAAACGACAAATTCGGCATTTTGGGACTGCTCGTGCATGATGTACGCGCGTCGTCACGAGGCGTAGGATCAAACCGCTGAAAACGGAGCTCGGAGGGGCCAAACAGAAGAAATTACATTCGAGAGGACTTGTTTGCAAACCCTAAATTCTTTGAGGACTAAATCGCAAAGATGCAAAATCCCCAACCCCTTAAGCGCCGCGCCACTGCGGGAATCCACAGAGCCCGGCTTTCCTCTCTGTCTCCTCCAGCCTTCTTATCTTCCCCGGTTCTTCTCCACCTCCGGCCACGGCGAGGCCGGCCGACTCACCGGCGTGCCATCCCCTCACCACCGCTCCTCACCGCCCGCGCCGCTTCTTCTCCTTGCTCTGCCACCACATCACCGCGCCACCTCTTCCCGGCTCTCCTCTTCACCCGTGCGTCGCCACCTTCTCCTCTTCCTTTGCTCCGGCTGGCGTGTCCTCCATTAGAGCCGTCGCCCCTCTCCTCCTCCACCGCGCATCGCCTCACCTCACCTCCACCGCGCCTTTCCTCCACCGCCGCTACTCCGTACGCCGCCGTCCTTCTCCTCCTTCTTTGCTGCTCCGTCGATCTACTCCCTGCTCATCTCCCTTCACCGACCGCCCCTCTGCTCTCCCCCTCTTTTGCGCCTCCTCTCGCCGCTCCGCGCCGCCGTCTCCGGTGCGCCTCCACCAGTCGCGAAACCTCCCGTGCGCCCCCCACATCAGCGCATCCGGCCGCCCTTCCTTCTCCCCCCTCTTTCTCCAACGCCGCCTCTACCTAACCTCTCCCCTTCTCGGCTCACCGGTCGCCGCCTCGGCTTCATCGACATCTCCACTGCCTCCACTCCGCCGACACCGACGGCCTTTTCTTCACCATCACCGACGCGGCTCCTCTACTGCATCCACCGACGGCGACCTCTCTGACGTCTTCCTCTGCTTCACTGCCGCCGACATCACTTCCTCAACTTCTCCACCGGCTGCATCTCCACCGATCGCATTCACTTCACCGCCACCACTCGGCAACATCTCCACCGAGCTCGGCCTCCCGTCGCTTCTTCAACCCCTCCTCGGTGGTCTAATCTCCTCCCCTTTATTTCTTCATTTTCTTTTAATCACTGGTCGCACTTTGTTAATTGACAATTACCATTTGCAATGTGTGATGAATTGTGGATTATCATCTGTGATCTGTGATGCATGTGTTCAGTGGATTGTGATTATGCTCTGTTAGTTTGTTTCAGATTTGCTTTATTCTCATGTTTATTGCACTGTGGAATATTTTCTGAGAATTGTGATGTATGCATGTGCTCACTGAGATGATGAATTGTGCTTGGTTAATTCGGTCCAGAATTGCTCTAAGTTCCTGAGTAGTGTATAATCAATGCCTACAATTTGTGTTATCTGCTCAGAAAATTGTGATCTTGGTGCAGCAGTAGTGCTCTCTGTTAGTGTGTCAATTCAGTGTCTAAGCGAACTGTTCAGCTCTCATGATTTTTGCTATGTTATTCACTTGTTAGTACTTGTGGGTTAGTTTATTTGTCTGTGTTCAGTATTCTTGTTGTGTGCTTGTGAAAATGTTAGTGTTGATATCTGTTAGATTCTGTGATGTCCAGTTGCACGAATTAGCTATTCAGTGACCGTCCCCCTTCCCATTGCTGTCTAGACTCCCACCTTGTGCTTCTCGACCTCCCTCTATGCTTCTTTTAGCGGTCGTTAGTTAGTTAAGTCGTGCGTGCATTCGTCGTAGTCATAGTTGTTAGTTGTGTTATCCTACCATCGTCGTCTAGTTAGCAGTCGACCGTCTTCTCCCTCGTTCTCTCTCGACTCCCTTCTTGCTTCTAGACTTCCCCAGTGCTTCTCGACTCCCTCTTTCTTTCTTGCGGTCGGTAGTTATTTAGGTCGTCGTTCGGTAGTTGTTTTAAATCGTAGTAAATCGTTGTAGTTAAATGCGTTAGTGTCGTTAGTGCGCCGCTTGTGTCGTAAGTCGTGTTGTTCGTTGGTCGCACGACGTCCATTAAATCTGATCGTTCGTCCCGTCGTCTTTCGTTTGTTTCGTTCGTTCGTTTAGTTAGTTCCTTTGATCTCTTTAGTAGCTGTTTTAGGTTTAGTTCTTCCCGTTTCGTTTGACCTAGCTTTAGCTGAGCACCGGTAGCCTCAGTCTAGTCCTTGTGGAGAACACGACACTCGCCGCTATTTCAGTGGCAACCCGTGCACTTGCGGGTGTGCTATTTTTGCATGATCAAGCATTTTGGCGCCGTTGTCGGGGACTAGCTTAGAGCGACAGTGTTAGGCTATAGATTAGGTCATTTGTTTTCTTTTTTTTGTTTTGTATTTGTGCTGACTTGTCTTTCATTTTGTCATTTTTTATATTTGTGATATATTGCTAATCCCTAACCCTTTCGCTAGTTACTTCTCTCTTTCGCGATTTTCGTATCCATTCTCGCAGGTTGATTGATATTGATACTTATTGAGGCTATGGCTTACTATTCTGATTCTCGTGGTTTTATGAGCACCCCTTGTACTTATGATACTCTTCAAGAACAGGTAAATTTATTGTCTCGCCAGTTAGAATGCTATGCTTTAGAGCGAGGAGTTGTGTTAGAGAGCGGGCACGATCAGTATAGTTCTTTATCAGGCGCCTACTCTTCAGTTGTTTCTATATGCCAGACTAGTGGTTTTCAGGGCCATTTACCCGCTGAGTGTCAGCGTGGTTATTTGTCCACTCCAGAGTGTTATGGGATGGGCTTTGCTCAGTCGAGTGGGCCATACCCTGACACTTATCACCCTGGATGGCCTGAGCTTGGTTTTATGCGTGGTTAAAGTAAAAGTTTTAAGCTTGGGGGTATGACTTGTGTCATTTTTGCATATATGTACCCGTTATTTTACCCTCATATTCTTCGCTTTTTGGGACCATTTATCATTATTTACACGTTTTTCTATATTTAATTGCTTGAAATGGACCATTTTATATTTTTCTATATTTTTCTGCAGGCCGGCGCGATTGAGGCGCATAAATGACAAATCTGGATTTTGCTCCGTACAGATATGCGCATCGACACGAATGCGTAGGATCTTTTTGCGATTAAATCGGAGTTTCCAAGGGCCAAAAGGGAAGAAATCAATTGGGGGAAGGTCCTACTCGCAATTCCAGAATTCCAGGAGGGCTAAAACGCAAAAACGCCATTCCCAATCCACCGGCCACAAAAACCCTAGCCGCCGCAATTTTGCCCTGAGCCCGGTTCTTCTCTGTCTCCTCCTGGCCTTCTTCTCCTCCCCTGATTCTCCTCCACTCTCGGCGCCGGCGAGGCCGGGCCAAACTCACCGGCGGCCATCTCTTCACCTCCGCGCGCCACCCTTTCCCCTCTTCTCCACTGCCTCCCCCTTTCCTCCGCTTCCTCCACCGCGCCGCTCTTCGCGCTCCCCTCTTCTCTCCATCCACCGATTCGACGGCGCGCCACCCTTTCTTCACCGCCGCCTTGCACACCTCCGGTCACCGCCACAACTTCCCCTCACCTCTGCGCCTCCCCTTCTCCGCCATCCTACTCCACCACGCCTCCCTTCTCGGCTGCTTCTCCATCCGCACCTCCTCCTGTGCGCCACCTTGCTCTCCCTCTGCGCCGCCCTTCTCTGCATCCACAGTCGCCGCCGCCCCATCTACTTCCTCCCGGCCGCCTCTTCTTCTCCACTCGCCGCTCTTCCAATCCGCCATCTTCCTCTACAAGGCCACCGCCCAGCCTCTCCTTCTTCTGCATTCCCTTCTTCACCCAGCGCGTAGCCTCATCGTGCGGCCGACTCCCCCTTGCTCTTCCTCTTCGGCCCCCTCCTCTCCTTCGGTGCATCCCGTCTCCCCTCTTGCCACGCCTCATCACCGGCCGCAGGGCCCCTTCTCCTTTCTCACCGAGTGCCGCTCTTCTTCATATCCTACCGCCGCCATCTCCTTAGCCCTCCTCTCGGCTCTTCATCTCCACCTCGCCGATGACCACAACCAAGCGCCGGGTGCTGGATGTCCATCACCACCAACGCCAGCCACATCATCCCCTTCACCGACGACTCTCGGTGCCGCCACCACTTCATCGACCCAAGTCCTCCAGTCTGCTTCATCTTCTTCTTTCTCAGTTGATCCATCCCATTTCCCTTTACTTTTCTGTTCAAATTGTTACACTGTTCTAATTTTGCAACGTTGAATGTTCTTATTATACTGTGATGTATGCATGTGCCCAGTTAATTTGAGTTCTGTTATTGTGATATATGCTCTGTGATAATTGTGCAATTTGTGCTCTGTTAACAGTTTAGTAGGATTTTTGGTAGCTCTGTTTGTTATCTGTGATGGTGAAATTGTGGATTATGATCATAGCTCTATCTGTTGCTTTTGGTCAGTTTGTGATCGGTGCTATGTAGGCTCTTTCCTGAGCTTGTGTTAGTTGTCCGTGTTAGTATATGTGTTTGTGTTGCACGAAATTAGTTAGCCGGCGACCGTCTCCTTTCCCTCTTGCTATCTCAATCCCCCTCCTTGCTTCTCGACCTGCCTCTTTTCTCTCCCTTCCGCGGTCGTTAGTTAGTTAAGTCGTGCGTTCGTCGTAGTCTTGTGTTTGTCGCCCTGTCGCAATCGACTAGTTAGCCGTCGACCGTCTTCCCTCTCTTTCTCTCTCGACTCTCTCCCTGCTTCTAGACTCCCCCAGTGCTTCTCGACTTCCCTCTTTCTTTCTTGCGGTCGGTAGTTATTTAGGTCGTCGTTCGGTAGTTGTTTTCGCGTGTGAGTAAATCGTTGTAGTTAAATGCGTTAGTGTCGTTCGTGCGTCGTTTGTGTCGTAGTCGTGTTGTTCGTTCGGTCGTACGACGTCCATTCGTACGGTCGTTCGTCCCGTCGTCTTTCATTTGTTTGGTTCGTTCGTTTAGTTAGTTCCTTTGATCTCTTTAGTAGCTGTTTTAGGTTTAGTTCTCCCCGTTTCGTTTGACCTAGCTTTAGCTGAGCACCGGTAGCCTCAGTCTAGTCCCTGTGGAGAACACGACACTCGCCGCTATTTCAGTGGCAACCCGTGCACTTGCGGGTGTGCTATTTTTGCACGATCACTATGTCATGCCGTGATATCAGATTATACGAATGTGCTGCAGGTGGCCGAGAACTGGAGGCAGTCGGTGGCGCCGTGCTGGAAGATCGGCGGTCAGACCAGCCGACAAGGAAGAGTCGCGCCGGCTGTAATGCAGTGGTCTAACGGGGAACTAGGGTTTCCCCGGTTAGACCGGTGGATATGTGGCGGCCGGACCGGAAGGAGGCACGGTCAGACCGGGAAAAGAGCAGAACTGGATAGAGAAGACGCAGAATTGAGGTAATAACTTCTTCATGTCTTTATTCATAAACCTCTGCCTCTTTATATATAGAGGAGAGTCCTCCCGGCTAAGCCGAGGCTACATCCGAAACCTAACCCGAATATAAATCATATTCTTAACATACTGACTCTGACTCAACTAAACACAAACCCTAACCTGAGTTTCCTGCCGCCTCAGCACTTGCCGTTTCCTGCAAAGGCTGCACGGCATGTGTCCTCCTTGCGTAAACTTGCCCAAATCTTCCAGCCCTGACATTTCTCCCCTCCACAAATAGCTCGTCCTCGAGCTGGAATAATGGATATTGGTGACGAAAACCCTCCAAATTCTCCCAGGTCGCCTCAGATGGAAGGCAACCATCCCAATGGACCAGAATCTCACGTACCCCATTGTTCCATCTAGCTCGAATCACATGATGTGGCACGGGAGCAATACGACCATGGTGAAGTGTGGTTGAGACGGAGGATCTCTATAATATGGCTTGAGTAGACTCACATGAAACACATCATGGATACGGGTTTTGGCCGGTAATTGGAGGCGATACGCCACATCCCCAACTTTGTCCAAAATTTGATAG
The DNA here is from genome assembly GCA_036346575.1 of Dendrocalamus sinicus. Lineage (NCBI taxonomy): Eukaryota > Viridiplantae > Streptophyta > Magnoliopsida > Poales > Poaceae > Dendrocalamus > Dendrocalamus sinicus. The sequence goes on from CM070658.1 coordinate 4,255,715, forward strand.
GGCCGAAATAGCGAGGAGCCAATTTGCGATTCCATTGTCGGCGATGGATAAGGCTTGGCGGTGGTGAAGATGAAGCCATACCCATTGGCCGACATCGAAAGAGACCTCACGATGTTTGGCATCATAAACTTGCTTGTGATGTTGTTGAGCGAGAAGGAGGCGGTCCCTGATATCGGCAATCGACTGGTCCCTCTCCAAAAGGAGCTGATCAACGGCTTGTAAGCGAGTGGACATGGGTTTGTATGGTTGAAGCGTCGGAGGATCTCGGCCGTATACCACTTTAAAAGGTGTTTCTCGCAATGAAGTCTGGAACGATGTGTTATAGCAATATTCAGCCCATGGTAACCAACGAATCCACTATTGTGGCCGATCCCCCGCGAGGCAACGGAGATACATTGTAATAATCTTATTGGTAACTTCGGACTGGCCATCCGATTGTGGATGAAAAGCTGAGCTCAAATTGAGTTTAGTGCCCGTCAAACGGAAGAGCTCGGTCCAGAAGGTACTTGTGAACACTGGATTGCGGTCACTGACAATAGAGCAGGGAACTCCATGAAGGCGGACCACCTCATCAAAGAATACCCTGGCCACTGAGTTGGCAGTATATGGGTGGGCTAATGGAATGAAGTGTGCATACTTAGAAAAATGGTCAACTACCGTCAGGATGACTGATTTGCCATTAACGCGTGGGAAGCCCTCCACGAAATCCATAGTGATATCATCCCAAATCCGCATAGGAACTGCCAACGGCTGCAGAAGACCGGCTGGGTGGAGCTGGATAGATTTCTTGCGTTGACAAGTTTGGCATGAGCGGACGAAATCCTCTACCATGCTGCGGTCACGTGGTATATGGAAGTCGGCCCAAAGACGATGCAAAGTCTTCTGTACCCGTTCATGGCCAACTGTATGTGCTACACTTAAAATGGACAGAAGGGATGGTGAAGATGGCAGGACATGTATGCGGTTATTATGCAGAATCAACCCATCTACAATCTCCCATGGCTGCCCCAAAAATCCGCCCTCAATCTGTGATCGCTGCGTGATTAATTCCGGGTTCGCTGTAGTTTCAGCACGCAGGTCTTCAAAAAGAGCAAAGTGAGGAAGGGAAACTGCGCAGATGGAACCCTCTTCCTTGGCACGACGCGATAATGCATCGGCCAGAACATTCAGCCAGCCTGGTTTAAATACCAACTGGAAATCATAGCCAAATAACTTGCTAACCCAACGATGTTGAGGGATGGGGGAAATACGTTGATCGAGGAGAAATTTGAGACTATAATGGTCAGTCTGGATCTCAAACCATCACCCCCACAAATATGGTCTCGAATGTCTGACAGCAAGCACAAGACCCATGAGCTCCCACTCATATGCTGCCAAATGCAAATGGCGGGCAGCCAACACCCGGCTGAAATATGCAATGGGCCCTTGGCCTTGATGAAGGACAGCCCTATGCGGATCGGATGCATCGCATTCCACCACAAAGGCAACATCAAAATTTGGGGCTGCAGCACCGAGGCGAGTAAGCGCAATCTTGAGAGTCAAAGCGCCGCTACCTCATCCGTCGTGTGAAGGAATTCTTTTAAGTAGCTTTGGTGAGTGGTTCGCATAATTGTCCCAAACCCTTGTATGAACTTGCGTAATACCGCCAACCCGAGGAATGCATGAAGAGCCGAATTGAGGTCGGTTTCGCCAATCATGGACTGCTGTACCTTGGTATTGTCCATAGCAACTCCTTATGCTGAGATGATGTGTCCCAAATCGCCACGCTTGATTCGCCAAAGAAACACTTGGGGCATTTAAGGAAAATCCGGTGTTGAGTCAAGAGCCGAAGGACTGCTCGAACATGACGTAGATGCTCCACCCAAGAGGGACTGTAAATGAGGATGTCATCAAAGAACATCAAAACAAAACGGCGCAAGTATGGCCAAAGAACACTGTTCATGAGGGCCTGAAATGTTGCTGGAGCATTTGTCAGGCCAAACGGCATCACTAGAAATTCGAAGAGGCCTTCATGAGTGCGGAAAGCTGTCTTTGGAATATCCGGAGGGTACATCTGCACTTGGTGATATCCGGAATGAAGATCCAGCTTTGTGAAGAATTTGGCCCCCCGTAACTCGTCCAGGAGCTCGTCCACCACAGAATCGGGAATTTATCTTTTACCGTCTGACTGTTGAGGGCGCGTGTCGACACTAAAAAGCGCCAAGACCCATCATGCTTCTTTACAAGAAGAACCGGCAAAGAATAGGCTGAGGTGCTCGGGCGAATGATTCCCTGTTTCAGCATCTCTCCACATTGCCGCTCTAGCACATCTTTGAGGAGTTGAGGGTATCGGTAAGGTCGGACGGTGATAGGAGTCGTTCCTAGCATGAGATGTATATGGTGATCTTGTTCTCGTGCGGGTGGTAACCCCTGCGGCTCGAGAAACAAGTCATCAAATTCTGCAGCAGATTGCCCGTTGATGGAGCCCGACTTGTCGCGCCGAGGTGCGGTTGCGTGCCGTGCCATTGAACCTTGTGATTGTCCCGCCGAAAGTCATGCTCAATGTATCAAAGTCCCACAGGATGGGCCCTAAAGTGTGGAGCCACTGCACCCCGAGCACCATGTCAAATCCATCCAAAGGAAGAGAATAGCAATCTATTGAGAAATCTTCTTGATCAATCCGTATCCCAACTACTGGACATAATCCTGAGCTTTGCACCTTGTCGCCGTTGGCAACCATCACCCGCAATCCGCGGCGCGGCCGAACAGGGAGGTTGGCGCGCTTAGCTGCTGCCGTCGTGATGAAGTTGTGCGTGGAGCCGGAGTCCAACAGAGCTAGCAAAGTAACTTCGCCCACTGCTACTTGGAGCTACATGGTCTGTGCTGCTTGTGGGGTAATCCCAGTCGCTGCATACAACGAGATGCGTGGTTCTTCTTCCTCCGGAGCAACATCCCAGTCTGCGTCGTCATTTGAGCCACCGCTGGGAGCAAACAGGAGAAACAGACGCTTGCAATAGTGGCCGGGGGAAACTTCTCGTCACAGTTGAAGCAAAGTCCCACCGTCCTGCGCTGCTCCATCTCCTCTGGCATGAGGAATCTGCGCTGTAGTGCCTGGCGGGGCCAAGCTGCTCCCTAGGGGGTCCTGTGACGGGACCAGGCGATGGAGTCGAAAGGGCGGCCAGAGCAGGTCTGCTTGGTGGTCCCTGATGTCGAGCTAGTGCTGCCTGCGCTGTTGCTGCTGCCGGGGTTGATGTTTGTGGTAGGCGCTTGGGCAGCATGCCTGTGTCTTGCCCTATAACCTGCGCCCGCCGCTCATAGGCACGTGCTAGAGCCATTGCCATCTGTAGATTTGCGGGATTTTGGAGTTCCACATCAGTGCGAATTGGTTCTCGCAATCCCGGGGTGAATAGCTAGATCTGTTGCCGTGGTTGAAGATGCTTGGCCCAGCAAAGGATTGTGAGGAACTTCTGTTGATACTCTTCCACGGTGCAGGTTTGTGTTAACTCCTTGAGTTCACCTAGAGGGTTGTGGCGAATTGACGGCCCAAAGCGCAGATTGATGTACTCCTTGAAGCACTGCCAATTGGGCTCCCCTTCATCCCTCTCTAACTGAAAATACCATTACTGTGCCACCCCAATCAGATGATACGATGCAAGCCATACCTTCTCATTCTCTAGTGTTTTTTGCCCGCGGAAAAATTGTTCACATCTTTGCAGCCAGCTTAATGGATCTTCTTGTCTGTCGTAGGATGGAAATTCCAACCTGTGGAAGCGAGGAGGCTTCTCAGTTGCCGGTCCCCCCGTTTCCAAAGTGGTTTACTATCGGCATGTTCCCGACTGGAAACAGCAGTAGCCCATCTCCTACGGGTCGCTTCTCCAATGCTGTTAGCCTATTTCCATGTTCCTCCCCTTTGTTTCGCTATTCCTTCATGAGTTCCCTTAATTCATCGTGCTTGGAAAGACTAGAAAATTTGCCGCCATGGTTGCCATCCGCTCAGAGTGCTTCGATTTTGTCATCGACCATGTGCTCGATACCAAGTTGTCACACCATGATCTCAGATTATCTGAATGTGCCGCGGTGGCCGAGGCGGAGGTAGTCGGTGCGCTGTCTTTGGAATATCGCGATCGGACCGCCGACAAGGAAGAGTCGCGCCGGCTGTAATGCAGCAGTCTGACCGGGGAACTAGGGTTTCCCCGGTTAGACCGGTGGATATGACTCGACATCGACTCGACTCAATTAAACACAAACCCTAACCTGAGTTTTCTGCGCCTCGGACTTGCCGTTTCTCGCAAAGGCTGCGGCATGAGTCCTCCTTGCGTAAACTTGCCCAAATCTTCCAAACCTTGACACCTTTGAAAAGTAAGTATATGACATGATTTTATAAATTAGAATAGAGATAAGATTAGTTAGTTTTCTTATTAGATAGGTTTACTGTTTATTTGATGGATTTACTATCTTATAGATATATTTCATTTATTAAAGATATGTTTTCTTAAAAATAGAGATTATTTCTTGGAGGTCGAGTCAAGCTATCCCTATAAAAGGTTAACATATATCTATTATCAATAAAGCAATGAGACAATGAAGATGAATTAATCTAGTCTCTCTCACAAGGTTCTTCTTCCTTGTCTATAGTCTAATCCCTCATCCCATCAAGACGACGCCGTCCGGCTGTCCTCCTGATGGTATTTACTCCGATGAACTAATATTCATCACATTTGGTATCAGAGCCACTCACCATGGTTTCCATTGCCGCATCATCTCTCTTGGAGAAATTGAAGGCTAACAGCGAAGAGTAGAAAGTCTTCAATGGTGGCGGCCTGACTCAAGGATGAGTTTGCATCGCGCGAGGGTGTAATATTATGGTCTAATATTCAGGAGTACTGTAGAAGCGTATTGTAGCGCGGGGCTACTGTAGCATGTGGCATTATTCACGCGATTACTGTAGCAACCGCGATTAGTTTCCTTTCTTAGTGATTAGATTGATTTGGTTAGTTTGGAAGTTCATCACCATGACTCCTATTGCCGAGTCATTGGCAACGATAAAGGTTAATGCCGTCAAGATGGCCAACATAGACAAGAAGATGGCGGCCATCTTCCTTAACATGTATGCTACCATGGCGAAGATCATGAATCAAAAGAAGGCACAACAAGAGGCGGCAGTGGCGTTTTTCCCAGCAACTACCATGGTGTCGCCAAAACATGCTGTGGCAACCGTAGTTCTGTCGACACTTGCCGCAACCGCCACGCCCTATCTGCGGCGGCGTGTTCTCGCTGAATCTTACCGCGGCAACCATGTCGCTGCCTCGACGTGCTATGATACTAATGACGCCCGCCGTGACCATGTCATGTCCTATCACAGTGTTGTCGAAGGCCGTCGTGGCCCTGCCGAAGCTTGTCACGGTAACCGCATCGTGGAGGCCTACTATAACGCTGTCGTGGTTGCCACCGCATCTGTTGTGGCGATCGCAGATGTCATCAATGTTGTTGCACCTGTACATAGAGGCCATGGTCTTCAAAGTCACCAGTAAACATCACAGTATTTTGTCAATTTAGGGTCTCGTAGGCTGCAGCCATGGCCGCCACCACAGCTCGAGGACAAGCTGTCACCAAAGGGGGAGAAGTTGTCATGCGCTACGCCATCGCTCGCACGCATGCGAATTGCTGTTCATGGTGTTGTTCACGCGTGTGAACAGTACCACGATACTGTAGCAGCCATATATGGCATGATTAGATGAATTAGAATAGAAATAAGAGTAGTTAGTTTTCTTATTAGATGGGTTTACTACCTTATAGATATATTCCATTTATTAGAGATGGATTTACTTGGAAATAGAGATTATTTTTTGAAGGTCAAATCAAGCTATCCCTATAAAAGAGCTAGTATGTATCTATTATCAATAAAGCAATGAGGCAATGAAGATGAATTAATCTAGTCTCTCTCTCACTCTCTCTAGGTTCTTCTTCCTTATCTATAGTTTAATCCCTCATTCCATCAAGCTGACACCCTCTGGCTGTTCTCTTGACGGTGTTTACTCCGATGAACTAAGGTTCATCATAGAGTTGCATGCCTGTAACGTGTGGTGTGGCCAAGCAAAAGCTCTGTGAACAAATTTACTACATGACAGTAGCTATGTTGGTTGTATCCCTGGCTGGTTATCTTTTAGTTTCACCTCTGCTGACTAGTCACTATATATTTCATTCGTTGTTTCTGAATTTCTCAAGAACAAACTCTCATTTACTGGTTTTCTTTCTACAGGTCGCGGGAGAAAGAAATTAATCTACAAAATGCGAAGTTAATGGAGTTTACTAATCTGCTGAACAATGCGTGTGCATCACAAACTCCAAGCTTTCCAACTGTGGGTTCCTTCCATGAAGTGAAAAACAACTCATCATTTGGGACTTCTCAAGTTAATGGACCGCCAGTTTTTACTAGTTTCACTCAAATTGGAGCGGCAACTAATTTTGCTGCTAATTTTGGACCTGGGTCCAGGTAATACTCTCCTGATGGTCTTGGAGAATAAGCAGTAACTGTAGGGTTAATTTATCGAATAAACTTGTTCCACTAGAAGTCAGTGCTTTTCAAAAGACTGACCATAAATTGTTATGAATATGATTGGTCATGTTTATTTTGTGCATGTGTGCATAATTTGAAGGAATGATTTCATGCAAAACCACCACACCAGGAGTGTGAATACAAGGATACATGCAAATGGCTACAGGAAAAAGATCAAGATGAACAGAAAAGAAGTGACGCAAAGAACATGTTTGCATGTGGAAATTGCATGTTTTGTATTAATATAACTTCCCATTCTAACATATACATAAATCAGATTACTTGTGAAAGCATTAATATCCAATTCCATTGCAGAAAGAAAAGAGTCTCTCCCATTCCCACCTGATATGTCAAAAGCTATTGACTAATAAGGGGGAACCAACCAGTAGAATTCGATTGATTGTGTCACTACGCATTACTATGGGTCTGTTCTTTTCAACTTCTAAAAGTTATTTTTTGGCTTTTCTACAGTAACTAGCTTTAAACGGAGTATCTTTTCAAAATAGGGTACTGTACTGACTTCATTTATATCAGCAAAAACCACACGTGAGTTTCTGTTACTCTGTAATCTCTTGCACAAATAGCCCAAAAGTCATAGGCCGTAGCTAAAAGCCATAAACTTCAGCAAAAAAAAAAATAGGCCCTATAAAAGGGCAGCAGCTTTCAAATACAATGCATGCATCAAGTATCCACATATGTTACGTATATGTCAGAGATAGCACTTTGTCCTATCTGAACAAAGTGTAGCTACAATTCTACAAATTTTCAGGATGTGATAGCATAGATCTTGCAACCATCTGTAATTTCTAAACTTGTGTAATATACTACAGATTTGTTCTTTTGTTCTTACAATGGCGGTTGACAACTTTCAATCATCTTTGCTCCACTAGGTGCTCAAATTTTGTGTAACATTCGGTCCGGTTTGAGTAGTATATCACTTATTCTTTTCTTTGTGTAGCAGTATCATGCCTAGCTAGTGAGTTCTTTCTCAACGACTAGAGCAAGAGTAGGCGTGCTGTGGAACTTGGAACCAGTAGATATTGCTAGGTACTGCATCTTACAAGCTACTGTAATTATTGGGTTTTTTTAACACCCCGTATATCCTCTGAACCTGGAATGTTACTACTATTATATATTTTTACCATTTTCAACAAATGCTAATAATTTTAATCCAACACTATTTTATTCATATTGCAGCGACTCAAAATACATTGTATCATTTTAACTGATATTATGCTAGTAAAGTCTAAACATACTGTTGGACCGAAATGACGACAGAGGGGGGGTGAATGTCGATTTTTTAAAAAAATCCCCCTTAAGTACTTCCTCTCCAATAGCAAAGAAATGCTATGAAGCAGGAAACAACTTCTCTGGAACCTCACTTGAAAACTGCAAGAAGAAGACACCTAGAGAAATAAACATCAAGAACCAAAAAGAAGCTCACAAGAAAGGAGAGAAAAAAATTCACTTGGAGACTGCAGGCCGGTCTGACCGATGGCAATGAGCCGGTCAGACCGCCCTTACACTGCCGGTCGAACCGCCATAAGCCGGCTGGTCTGACCGCTCCTAGGTAGCCGGTCAGACTGGTTTGTCTGACAGACAGTAGGGGCAAAAGACCCGAAAACAACACAAATTCTAGACCTCAAACCATGATGAAATTGATAGTTCTCAGAGGGTCTCCTGAGGCCTAAAGATCAAGAAAATGCTCTAAATAGCCAGAGGAGACAAAAGAACCAAAGGGGACCAACTAAAAGCCAAGAAATCAAGGAATGAGGCAGAAACTGAAAACTATAGAGAGCTTCATGAAAACTTAAATCCCCATTTCATCTTTGATCCTTTGGCCCTGAAACTTTGAGGATAGCTACTAAATAGCCTCAGACCTCAACATGCCAAGTTTCATGCCATCTCTAAAAGGGAAATAAGAAATACACCAAAACCCTAGAAATGAGGTGATGAACAGAGGAAGCTGAGAGAGCAAAACTGAAATTAAACGAGGTTTGCTCTTGGGAAAATCGATCAAATGATCTTGAGGCATCATCCCAACATAGAGCAACCCATTTTGGGCCTTCCCAGCAAGAAACAACTCAAAATCGCGAAAAGAGGAAAATCACCCAAATGAAGAACGAAGAACAGAGAGGAGCTCGTGAAATAAACTTCTGGGATTTCATTCCTGAAAACAAGAGATACAAAGAACTACGTCCCCATATGCATGGACATTAGAACAGGGATGATTACATACTCATCAATCCATCCTCTCCCTCTCCTCAAACCCAAGAACACAAGCACTACATGATTCTTGGAAGAACACACACAGGGAGGAGATGCTACGATGGAGACACAGAACACCCTCTGTTCACCTCCTGCTCTCAACCACTAAAGCCTCACCAACTAAAGCCTAAAGCCAAAACAAACTCACAAAGCCTCTTTTGACTCTAACAAACCCTAACTCTCTCCCAAAGTCATGAGGGGGCATGCAGCCACTCCCTCCTATTTATAGACCTTGCATACCGGGTTTCCAACCCGTTTTGCCCGCTAACTCCGAACGGAACCGCTTCCACCAGTGCAGCCTTGCGTTTTTACCGAAACACCCCTCGTGCACCTTCCGGGAAGCTTCCTCGTTCCTTGTCGTCCAAGCCTCGCAACCACCTCGAGTCTCCACCGTCTTCGACACATCCGACCGTGTCTAGTCCGGTCACCTCGTGTCTCGCCACGACTCCGCCTCGACGTCCTGCAGCCAACACAGACAAGAAAGACATCAAATAGCACCGCTCGATACATGAAAGCATAGTGTCATCAACAAATCATACTTACCCATGATAGAGCCCAAACCTGTCGAAACAATAGAATATGCATCCTGAGCACCTTGACCAGATTTGATCAAGTCCGACCGAGCCCGATTGCAGCACGCAACGTCAAGGTACGAACCACCAAAATCAAACTCGACTCTCCTAAACCGATGTCAATTACTCATCACACACATGGGATGACCTCCACATGGTCTCTCAATCTCCCCCTTGATGAGTATATTGACAAACCCCAAAAAAGCACAAAGTTGAGTTTGAAAAGAAAGTCAAACATGGTCCAAAGGAAGAAAATGATGCTAATGACCATGTCGACACAAGGAGCAAAAGAAAGAACAAGTTTTCCTCAAAGCTCCCAAACAGGCTTTTTCTATCACTATTCTCCCCTTTTGGCAATAAACACATCAAGGATGCAAGGAAGAGAACAAGACATGGAAATGGATGAAATGGCTGAAGTTTGATTATTCTAAGCATTTAGAGCCATGAGAATTATCCAAAATGACCATAATGTATTACACCAAGCCATAACTCAATAAAAGGCTATCTAGATCATGACAAGATATGTATAACCCAGCTAGAACACATAGATGACGATCTGAAATGAAATGCATTTTGTGAGCAAGTCAAGTCACCAATAAGCAAAGTCTAGCTAGAGATATCCAAGGATGATGCAGGCCATGTCAATAAGCTAAGCGGAACCAAGAAGCTAGTATGAAGTCCAAATAGAGTGCTATATGCTCAAGAATGAAATATTGGTTCAAATACTTGGTTCTTTTTGTAGCTTAAGCAAAATGAGCACAAATGACATATTTTCTTTTGAAACTTATGGTCGTTTCCAACCAATATTTTTATCATGTGCTAGATCTCAAGCCTTATGCGACCACTCCAAGCAAGAAGCTTAAGAAGATAGTCTAGGTCATCCAAAACTCCCCCTGAGTTCATGCCTAGTGCAATGGCAAGCCGTCTCATGAGAAAGAATTGGTGAGATCAGTTTTTTCGCACAAAAGAGATCTTTTTGCTTTTTAAACATGTTGTACTAACTCATGCTGCATCAAGAGACTAAAATAGCTCAATCTAAGGCTCAACAAAGATTCAAGACTCAACTCAGCCTATTTGACATGGCATGAATTATACAAGGATAACTAAAGACAGACTAGACTCAAATGCTAGCATGACAAGTTTTAGTTCAATTTGAGCAAGTTTAATTTACTTATCATGGCAAAAGCTAGTCTACACATATGAAGTCATGATCAATCTAGCAAATAAGCACAAGTTATGGCAAGGTGTAAAGCATTGTAAACATGCCATAACAGGATAATAATCAAGGCTCAATATAGTTATATTACAATGCAGAATGCTGAAATTCAAGAAAATCCAGCTCCCCCTCAACATGAGATGCAACTTTTAGTTCAAGTTGAGTTATGACAATATTAAGCTCCAGAAGCTCCCAAATGAACTCCCCTTGAACCAAAGCAATAAACAAGAGAAGCTGGCAAAGAAAATTCGAAAGGGCAGTCCTTAAAGCATAGATGAGATAAAGAGGATACTATGGCTTAGACTGACTCTCATCTATCCCATATGACTCCAGGACTATCAGCTGACCACCTAATACACTAGAGAGCAAACACGTACCCCGTCTACCCGAGGGTGGCCCAACCCTCGCTAGAACCTACAAGAAGTGAGTGAGCTCAACCTAGTGAGAAGAGAGATAGCTAACAAGCAGCATCCTAGAACCACAAGATAAGAGTAAGAAGTCTAAACAGCTAGACAAGAGAAGCACTCTAACCTATGCTAGAAGGACTAACCCCAATGCACCCCGAATGCAATGCAACAGAAAGGAGCAAGAGCATAATCAATATAATAAAGCAGTAAAGCACAAAACTCCCCCTCACAACAGTCCATAAGGACAAACCACCTCAAGCTCTCCCCGCAGAGCTGAAAACCTAGAGCTATCCAAAGGCTTGGTAAAGATATCAGCCAACTGGTGGTCACTCTCCACAAACTGAAGCACGATGTCACCCTTCTCTACATGATCTCTAAGGAAGTGATAGCGAATATCAATATGCTTGGTCCGAGAGTGCTGCACTGGGTTCTTAGCAATGTTAATCGCAGAAGTGTTATCACAAAAGAGTGGAACACTATCTATGACTAACCCAAAGTCCCGCAGGGTCGAAGCCATCCAAAGCACCTAGCTACGAAAGAATCGTGCGACAACGTGCTCGACCTCTGCGGTGGGATGCAACACCGGATCGCTTCCTTGAAGACCATGAAATAAGAGAAGTGCCAATGAATTGGCAAGTGCGAAGTGCTCTTCCTATCTATCCTCTGACCCAACAAAGTGCGCATCCAGAAGGCTCTCAAGGAAAGACAAGAAGAGGAAGAGTACCGAGATACCATAGTCAATGGTAGCTCGAAGGTACCGAAGAATGCACTTCATCGCCTGGCGGTGCGATACGCGAGGAGAAGCCTGAAACCGAGCACAAAGACACACGGAAAAGTGTATTTCCGGTCTTGAGGCAGTGAGGTACAAGAAGGAGCCGATCATACTACGATACTCCTTCTGATCAACTGGCTCGCCGTCCTCATCTGGGTAGAGTGAAGCTAATGAAGCCATAGGAGTGGACACCGACTTACCATCACTCATATCGAGGTGCTTCAGGAGGTCTCGAGTGTACTTGCCCTGATGCAAGAAAGTAACATCCCGAGTCTGCTTAATTTGGAAGCCAAGGAAGAAGCTTAACTCGCCCATCATGCTCATCTCAAACTCCTAGCTCATGACATCGAAAAATTGGGAAACGAGAGCATGTGAAGAGCCGCTAAAGATGATGTCATCCACATAGATCTGGATGAGCAAAAGATCAGTGCCATGCCGGCGGATGAACAAGGTCTTGTCTACTTTACCCATCTCAAAACCATGACTCAACAAGTAGGACTTAAGCCTCTCATACCAAGCTCTAGGGGCCTGCTTAAGTCCATACAGCGCTTTGGAAAGCTTGAAGACATGGTTTGGGTATTTGGGGTTCTCGAAACCTGGAGGCTGTCTCACATAGACTTCTTCCTCAATAAAGCCATTGAGAAAAGCACTCTTGACATCCATCTGGTAAAGCTTGAAACTCTTAGAAGCTGCAAAGGCAAGCAGGATTCTAATGGCCTCAAGTCTAGCTACAGGGGCAAAGGTCAGTTAATAGTCTTAGAGTCATATGGGGTAGATGAGAGTCAGTCTAAGCTATAGTATCATCTATATCTTGTCTATGCTTTAAGGACTGCCTTGTCTGATTTTCTTTGCCAGCTTCTCTTGTTTATTGCTTTGGTTCAGGGGGAGTTCATTTGGGAGCTTCTAGATCTTAATATTGGCATAACTCAACTTGAACTAAAGTTGCATCTCATGTTGAGGGGGAGCTGGATTTTCTGCATTTCATTCTGCATTGTAATATAACTACATGGAGCCTTGATTATTATCCTTTATGACATGTTTACAATGCTTTACATCTTGCCATGATCTGTGCTCATTTGCTAGATATATCATGACTTTATATGTGTAGTCAAGTCTTTGCCATGATAGGTTGATTAAAATGCTCAACTTGAATTAAAACATATCATGTTAGCTCTTGAGACTAGTCTACTTTTAGTTATCCTCTTATGATTCATGCCATGTCAAATAGGCTGAGTAGAGTCTTGAATCTTTGTTGAGCTTTAGATTGAGCTATTCGAGTTTCTTGATGACACATAAGTTAGTACAAGTCTTATGTTCATGAAAATGCAAAAAGATCTCTTTTGTGCGAAAAAACTGATCTGACCAATTCTTTCTCATGAGACGGCTTATCATTGCACAAGGCATGAACTCAGGGGGAGTTTTGGATGACCAAGATCATCTCCTTAAGCTTCTTGCTTGGAGTGGTCGCATAAGGCTTGAGATCTAGCACATGACTAAAACAAAAATCTGGTTGGAAACAATCATGAAATTTCTACAGAAAAACATGTCAATTATGCTCACTTTGCTAAAAATTAGAAGACTTACAAGTACATGAACAAATGTCTCATTCTTTAACTTGTAGCACTCTAAATTGATTCAATACTAGCTTCTTGATTCAACTTAGCTTATTGACATGGCCTGCATCATCTTTGGGTACCTTTAGCTAGACTAGAATCATGATTGACTTGACATGCTAAGAAATCCAATCAAATTTTCAGATTGTGACTTATCTGGCTTAGCTTGATTATACATGTCTTGTCATGATCTTGATAGCATACTTATGTGTTATGGCTTGATGTAATTTTCATGTGGTCATTTTGGATAATCTTCACGGCTCTAATGCTTAAAATAAACAAACTTCAGCCATTTCATCCTTTATCTTGACTTATTCTCTCTTTTGCATCCTTGATGTGTTTATTGCCAAAAGGGGGAGAATAGTGGGAGAAAAAGCCATTTTGGGAGCTGAGGAAAACTTGCTCTTTCTTTTGCTCCCTGTGTCAACATGGTCATTAGCATCATTTTCTTCCTTTGGACCATATTTGACTTTCTTTTCAAACTCATCTTTGTGCTTTTTCTGTGTTTGTCAATATACTCATCAAGGGGGAGATTGAGAGACCATGTGGTTATGACCCCATGTTGGTGATGAGTAATTGACAAGGTTTTTGAAAAGATTGAGTTTGATTGGTTCGTTTTGTGCCATGACGGCATTTGGCTCAGTCGGGTTAGTTAGACGGACTTATTGCATATTATTTCTCCCGATTGGTCGTTTGGGCAATTTCGTGCCTGAGTATGGTTTATTGATGCTGTTTATGCTTACATGTGTCGAGCGGTGCTATGTGATGTGTTTCCTGTCTGTGATGGCTGCAGGACGTCGAGGCGGAGTCGTGGCGATGCATGGGGTGACCGAACTAAGCGCAGTGGCGCTGAGGTCGAACGATCGTGATGTGTTTGAAGGCGGCGAGCTCGAGGTGGTTGCGAGGCTTGGACGACAAGGAACGCGGAAGCTTCGGAAGGTGCGGGAGGGCGTTTGCAAAAGCGCAAAGCCGCACAGTGGAAGCGGTTCCGTTCGGGTTTAGCGGGCATAACAAAGTTGGAGACCCGTTAGCGGAGCCTATATAAGGAGGGGATGTCTCCTTATGGCTGCATGCATTCCATGGATGGAAGGGGTTGTTAGGGTTTGCTTTAGTCAAAATAGCCTTTGGAGAGGTTGTTTTGGCTTTAGACTTTAGTTGGTAGAAGAGAGCAGGAGTGGTCTCCGTAGGTTCTCTCAGATCCCCTCTCAAGCATGTAGTGCTCTTGAGTGTTCTTGAGTATTGGGAGAGGGAGAGGATGGATTGATGAGTATGTAATCATTCCTCTGTTTGTAATCGTGGTATCGTGACTCCTCTGTAATCCTTGGTATCTTGGAAATGAATTTTCAAGTTTCTTTAGTTTTCTTGCTTGTGTTCTTCGTTCATCCCTTTCTGTGTGATTGTTGACTTTACGTGATTTGAGTTCCTTCTTGCTGAGAAGTAGCAAAATGGGTTGCTGTGATGTAGGAGGTGCTCCAAAGCCATTTGGCTAATCAATCCTATGAGCAAACCTCGTTTAATCTCGCTTTTGCAGTTTGAGTTCCTCTGTTCTTCTTTTTCTCTTCTAGGGTTTTAGTGAAATTCTGTTACTGCATTTCTTGAGATGGCATGAGACTTGGCATGATAAGTCCTAAGGCTATTAAGTAGCTATTTCCAAAGTCTCATGGCCAAAGGATCAAGGATTGGAGGTGAATTTGGAGTTTGGTGCTGCACTTTGTAAGTTTTCAGATTTTGGCTCAGATTCCAAATTCTTGGTCATAAGTTGGATATCTTTGATCTCCTAGGTTCCCTAGGCTATTGTAGTTGTTTTCTCTGTTCTGGGTTAAAAGGTTTAGGGGCAAATCTCAAATTTCTTCTTTGTGTGAAGTTCTTGTGCTTTAGTCCAAATTTCGCCTCGTTGTTTTCTGGAATCAAAGCCTCGTCAGACCGCAGGTTACATGGCGGTCAGACCGCCATTATACCGCCGGTCAGACCGGTGTGGCCGGCGATCGATCACGGCGGTGTGGTGGTCGACCGCCTGGAAGCTCGCTGATCCGACCAGCCTCCCCCTGCAGCTCCTGTGTTGCTTGGTTTTTGGTGAGTTTTTTTGGCCCTTGTTGATTTCTCTATTTGCAGTGCTTATTTCCTCTGAGTGATCAAGTTTCTAGAGAGCATTTCTCACCTTCTTCTTCATAGCATTGGTTGTTATTGGAGAAATATTTAGGTGTGTTCTTTTAGGGAAATTTTTAAAATCGACATTCACCCCGCCTCTGTCGCCATTTCGGTCCAACACCAGCCAAAGTAGAAGCTGTCTTAGTATGGAATCAGCTCACCTTCATGACTGAGTGAGTAATTTCCCTAGACTAGCTGGATACTACAAAAGGTTCATTGAAGGATTTTCGAAGCTTGCCAGACCCTTAACCCACCTACGCAAGAAGGAGAAGAAGTATGAATGGACGAAGGCCTATAAGGAGAGCTTCCAAGAGCTAAAGAAAAGGCTAATGTCTGCTCTTGTGTTAGTCTTGCCAGACATTATTGGAACCCGAATATGCAAATCCGGACCCTTTGTATATTCTGAACTAGTCCTAAGATCAGTAGCTAGTTCACATAGTATCAACATTGATGAAATCATATCCATACAACGAAACAGCTAAGAATAAGCCAATATTTACTAAATAGTAATAACAGACCTTATGGTTAAGAATTTACAATTATTGCCAAGCAGGGCTTAATGATAGAAAAATAAACTTGCAGTGGAAGAAACTCTTTTGGTAGCCATCCGATATGCCCATATGCAATCGAGTGGAGAGCGCACCCTAGTTCACATAGTCCTCAAAGTACTCCCCCTTGTAGAAGTCGATGTTCCCTGGGTCTTCTTCAACGACTGATCAATAAATGGCATAAAGCCATGAGTATATAAATTACTCAATAAGTCATAGGGAAATGTATGCAAAAAGTATTCATGCAAGGCTTGAACAAGAGTAGATTTATGGCTATTTTGCAGAAAGTAGTATTGATAGTGTTGTGGCCACTGACCAAACAGTAAAATAGAAGAGTAGTGGAGTGGTTGAGATGGATGAACAATGTTTGCCCTCTCTCCATACACAGGGTGTGTATATTTCTCCATAAAGCACAGTTACAATCTTGCCCATATAGCCATACATCTCCTCCAAGGGTATATAGGTAATCCCTAATAGGCCGGATAGGCTCAAGTGGGGGCCCACCCCTTACTACATATAGTAAATACAGTATATAGATTGAAAAGCACAACTTGAAAAAGATTATGTACATAAGTAAATAAGTACTTTGAAACAACTAGTGAACTACCCGTTCACTTCCCAAACATTTCACCAATCATAAATTTTAGATAAAAAGTTCTATTTTGACCTAGTTCTGCTTGTTAAGGTTTCGCCTCCATCTAGCCCCCTCTTGTGCCTAGTGTGAATGTCCATCCCAAACAAACTTCAACCCAAACAGAACTAAATCAAAACATTTGTAATTACCAATCGAGTCTATTCCATACTAGACATGTGATTGTACGATAGGGCCCAGCTCAATGGTGCACAAGATTAAGTCCTTAGTGACTACTCATGTGAAACAACCTCATCCAAAATGTGCTACCTGCACCCCCTTTACTGCACGATCATTTGCCTAAGTGTAAAATCAATTTTTGTTTAATCAAGCTCAATGGCATCCCTTGCCATGGCACAACAAAATTTTATTAACAATGGCTACCCGCCACAATTCCATATATGGTTAAGTCAAATTTTTATGATAAACATGGTGAAGGAACCCATCACACAACTAAAGCACGACTAAGCATAACTTCGATTCCCATGTTGGTATTAAAATATGTCTAACTAAAATTACCCTTCCTATGGTGTTCAAGAATATATGTCATTCACAATTATTCAAGGTGGCATACTATCAAGTAGGTATTTAACTAATCTCGGAAACATTTAATATAAAACTAGCAATGCATGTTAATTTAAAACAATATAATTTTATAAAATGGGCTCAACATGGTCAACGACTTACCTTCATTGAAGTTGAACTTCAAAGCTTCCTGTTGATCCTAATTGGCGTCGACGATGTCGGATTCTACACGCGCGAAGCGAGAAAATAAACAAAAAATGAATAAATTCAAATGAAACCAAAAAATGTAAAATATATAGACTGAAAGGAAGTTTGTGATTTTAGATGAATTTAGGAGAAAGAATCAACGGATTTGGAGTTCATATGAGGGGGAACGAACATCTCGAATATCGAATCGAAAAATCCAAAAATAAGCAAAACAAGGGAATATTCCCTGGAATCTTATTTTTGTTGGTTTTTTAGAATTATTTGAGTGTATGAAGGTGGGTCCCACATGTCATTGGCTCGAGAGAAATTTTTTGGAAAACTTAACATAGCAGCCAAGGATTTAAACTCTAAAGCTATTGAGTCCAACCAATGAGCCTTACAACCAGGCTGTTATCATTTATGTAAGGGATCACAACTAAATTGATGAAGCAAAGAAAAGAGCCCCCATTGAAAATTAGAGCACGCAAGTAACCATGGCAGCAGCTCTATGCCAGGGGTGTGCACCGGCAAGGTGAGGGGTGGGAGGCATGGGAGAGTAGCAAAATGGGTCACAAGGAGCAAGAGAAAGAGATGGCCGAGGCGGCGGCTAAGCGTGGTCCATGAGCAGCGGTGGCAACAAGGACATAAGTGGGAGAGAGGAATAGTACCTAGGCATGGAATGCAGAGAAGTATGGTGAGCACGGGCTAGAACGCAACATGGTGAGCTAAGAAGAATATCGGCTAAGCCGAAAACTCACAGGAAACAACACAATTGGTGATTGAATGGCGTCCGGTATGGAAAAAGTAAAAACTTGATATCTTGGTGCTGGGTGAAGGAAATCGAATTCTATTTGGAGGGTAGCTACCTGGGATGGTTTGGCAAGTTTTGACATGAAAGGATCGAGAAAAGATCACCAGATTGATGGGAACACGAAGCGCCCTAGGCAGCCATGGCTAGGTTTTGGAAGCGAAAATTTGTGAAGGGTTTCCAGGGAAAAGGAGGGAATAATCACATAGAACGTGACAAGAGAAAACTAAGAGAGGTGGTGGCTCAGGCTAAAGCTAACCGGAGACGACGAATCGACGTCGGTAAGCAATTTCGAGCAACTTTGGGAAAAACTCAATTCTGGGCAATTCCCTGCACAGAAACCAAATTAATTTGACATGAGGATTGATGAAACTTAGGAGCACGATGCTACATGAAAAGATTTTGAAAAGGATCAACAGAGAGAGATGGCGCCGTCGAGATGGTGACCGATGCTAGGGAAGATGTTGCTCGTGGCTACAAGGTTGCATGAGTGGTTCTAGGGTTGGAGAGAGTGTGAAGGGGTAGAACGTGAGGTGGAGCTCCCATTTATAGGACAAAATCAAGATGAGTGGATTGAAAATGGCCGAATCAAAGCAATGTCAGTTTTCAAGTTTGATTGCAAGAAAACTGAAAAACAGATGAATAAATGGCTAATCATTGGATATGAATTGATTGCTTGAGTCATGAGGATGGTTTTTTGTTTTGGCATGAAGTGAAAATGGGGTTTTAATTGAGGGTTTACTCTGATGAAGAAAATAGAGAAGAGAGAGACAAAAGGTCTGTTATTGAAGAAGATGAATAGTGCTCAGCCTTAAGGAATAAAAGCAAGTGGGAAGAATGAACAAGAAAAAGAAAGGCACATTGGTAGCTGGCTTCGGTTGGAACATTGATGTTAAGCGTGCTGACTTTTAGGCAATTTTAGGATGGGTGACTATTGTGGTTACAGACCAAACAGAGAGAGATGTGGTAGTGGAGAGTTGGGAGAGAGTGATGAGTCCTGGCCTCCCCCCAGCTTCCCCTTGGTATATATATTCATACGGGCTGTGCTTTTACAATTGTGCGCTTACATCGGTACCTCCCTGTCAGGGGTACTTAAGCCATTACATGTGTCTCATTTTGGGCTCTATGGCCATTTAACAGGCCTGCTGGGTTTAGGCGGGGGCCACCCCTACAACAGGAGCCTCTCATGGTGAAGGGCTTCACAGGGCCGAAGCTATGTTGCCGAGTCCTTTGGCCCCCTCCGCCCCTGCGGCCTGTGAACTTCTCCGAACTTGCGGAGGCTTAGTGCGCAGCAGGTCCCGGGGCGTGAGGCCGTAGTCGAAGCCGATGCCTGGCGGCGGAGCTGGCGCTTAGTCGTAAGCTACCGAAGTCGACGCGGCGGAGCTGGCGCCAAGACGAGGTAGACGCGTGTGCGCTCCGTCCCCTACCCTTTGAGCGGGTGGTAGCGGAGCTGGCGCCTAGCCAAAGTAGACGCGTGCGCGCTCCGTGCCCTACCCCTCGAACAGGTGGCGGCGGAGCTGGCACCTAGCTGAAGTAGACGCGCGCGCGCTCCGTCCCCTACCCCTCGAACGGGTGGCAGCGGAGCTGGCGCCTAGCCGAAATAGACGCGCGCGGTCCATTCCCTACCCCTCGAACGGGTGGCAGCGGAGCTGGTGCCTAGCCGAAGTAGACGTGTGCGCGCTCCGTCCCCTACCTTCGAACGGGTGGCGAGCCGGCTGCTAGCCGGCGCAAGACGCGCGTGCGCGCTCCGCCCCTACCCGCCGAGTGGGTGGCGAGCGGGCGCCTAGCCGGCAGACGCGCGCATGCTCCGTTCCCTACCCACCGAACGGGTGGCGCGAGCTGGCGCCAGCCGGCGAGATGCAGCGCGCGCCCGCCCCTACCCTTCGAACGGGTGGCAGCGGAGCTGGTGCCTAGCCGAAGTAGACGCGCGCGCGTTCCATCCAGGTCAGACTTCTTGGCTCTGAGGTCGGTGTTGGGGACCGAGTCGGAGTGGCGGCTGACGCTGTAGTGAGAATAGGCCTTGCGTCGCTGATGTCGCTACACTTCGGGACCGTTGTGCCCCGCGGTCTGGTAGTGCGCTTTTAATGGCGGCTGGAATCGTGCCGACGCCTGGCCTGTCAGGGGGAAGGCTGTTGCGTCGCGCAGTCTGCCTTCCGTGGGTGGGGTACGCGGCGGTTTATGCCTGGTGCATGGTGGGATGTGAGCGCGGCCGTTCACCTCTTCCCTAGGCAAGCGGGACGCGTGTTAGTCGCGCGCTGGCGTTGTGCGCTGCCTGGCCACCTACCGGGCACGCTCCTCCAGATGCCGGCCGTTCTTTCCAGTCGTGGGTAGTCAAAACGCTGGGGGTTCTTAATCTGGCTGCGCTTCTGGTCGTGGAGGAGGCGAACAGGCTTTATAAAGCGCCATCGTTGTGGTGGGGGCGCTCTATCTCGCCTGTCGCCTAGCTCTGCTTATTTCGTGTTGATAGCCCTTCTGCCCTAATCTTAGAGAATAATGGCCGGTCATGACGGTGCCTCCTGCCATCCCGGCGGTGGCTCCTTGTCTAGCCGGGACGAGTTGTCCTTCCCTTCTGAGGATTACGAGCTGGTGCTGCGGGGGCGTTCGCGTGGCGACAAGCGGTGGGACGCCATGGAATACTCGAGGGGTCGCTGCTCCCGTGTGCTGGGGAGGAGCCGCGTGACTGAAGAGACGCTGCAGCGGCTTGTACGGGAAGGGAAGATCGAGGAGCACGATGGGGCTCGCCTACCCCGCCGCGACGAGACAGAGCCGAAGCCCCAGGAAACGGAGGCGATCGTTTTAGTCGCGTTCTTCGACGCCGGCCTTGGAATGCCCTCAACGACATTTGTGGGCGAAGTCCTACGAACCTACGGGTTGGAGCTAGCGCAGTTGACGCCAAACGCCATAGTCCGCCTAGCTGTCTTTACATGGGCTACGCGGACGGAAGGCCGGCGTCCCAGCGCAAGCCTATTCGCCACCCTGCACGATGCGTGCTGTCAACCCAAGAAGGTTGAGGGGGCTGTATCCAACTTTGGTAGCGTGGATTTCATGCTACGAGCGTCCTGTACGACGCTATTCCCTGCGCCAGCCAACTTGGAGAGGTGGGAATCTGGCTGGACGCGGCGGTGGTTTTATTACGTCGTGACTAGCACGAGTGGCCTGCTATGCCGAGGTGGGCCAATCTCGTTCAACAGCTCGCCAAATGTGAAGCCGAGGTCGATGACGACGGAGGCTATGGAGGCTTGCTGGCGTTGCACGCCGCTAAGTATGCGCGACTTGGTCAAGAGTTTACGATGTACGGGTGGCGCCACTCTCGCCCGGTAGAAAGTACGGCGATGACCGAGAGGACGGGTGCGCCGTCATTGTCTTGCTCGCTCGCCTCCGCTCCTTGTAAGTCGCGCAAGGCGTTGGTGCACACCTTTTGTGTCTGCGTAGTCCCCACTGACCAACTTGTTGCCTTTGTGCGATGGCTCGGCTAGAAGATGCAGAGCGCGCGATTTGCGACGCCTCTGGCCCGTACACGCCAAGGAGCACAAGCTACGCGAGGTGCGACCAAGACAATGGCGAGGCGGATAAACCGCACGTCGCGAGGTTCTCGCGCATTCTTGTGCCCGAGCGCGGTGCCGGCGGAGACTCTGCAGGGGCTTCGAGCCGTCATGGTGGCGGTAGCTGCGAAGGCTGCTCGAGGTTGCGCGATCCACCGCCACCACCTCGGCGGTTGGCACCGGTGGGACAGGACGTGCGGCCGGTGATGGGTCCGACCGGACCAGCTCGGGAGGGCGCGTCGCCCGAGCCCATTGGCGGCATCCTCCGCCGCGCTGTGAGCCGTGAGTACGCCCCTCGTTGTGCGTAACACGCCAACCCGGGAGGACGCCACTCCTGGCGGTGCTTTGCCACCCACGGCATCCGCCGAGGACGCGCCCGGGGCGGTAGTGACCGAAGGCGCGACAGGAGCTACAGCTCCTAACATCGCGGAAGAATCGCCTGTGGAGCCACAGGCGAAACGCCCTCGAGTCTGGCATCCTTCGCCTTCGAGGGGTCGGTACGGCGTTACCGGCCCTGTGCTTGGAGTTGCGGCGCCCGACGCGGCCGGCGCGGCCAAAGGTTCTTCTCGACCGCCCACCGAGGTACTCACCTCCCGACTGGCGGTTGAACAAGCACCCCCTCCTGTCGCGGCGGGGGGTGCAGAAGGTAGGTGCAGTTCCCTTTCCTCGCACGACTTCGCGAAACTCTCCCCGATTTGCTCGCTCATTCCGTCAACATCAAGCGAGACGAAGTCTCCTGGACGCGGTGAAGGATCGAGCAACGGGGGTGTACGCGACGTGCCGGACCCTATACTGGTGTCTGCGGCAGCGGCCGCCGCCGACGTGGCGAAGCCTCGCAGCCCCGACTGGTGGGGCGGGCTCCTCTCCGACTTCCTCCCGCGCCTGGAGACGCTTCGCGCTTTTAATGAAGCCGCGGAGCGCGCCCACGGCAGCTTTGACCAACAGATGCCGCTGTCGTGCGTGCGAGGGAGACCTCCCGGCGCCATGACCGCGGGCCTCGAGATACGGGTAAGTATGTGCGCTCGCGTTGCTAGAGTACCGTCGGGCACTCGCGACTTTTTCGCTATTTCAGACGCTTGTCCTTGGCCACGCCGCTGGATGAGGCCCGCATCCGGAGCGGAGAGCCACGGAGGTCGATCTTCGTGTCGCGGATGACGCCACGCCAGAAGGACGAACAGCTTCACGCGTCTTTGGAGGGCGCCGGCAGCCGCCGCGCAACAGAGACCGAGGAGGTCCGCGCGCCGCGCGCAGGAACGCACCTCCTTTTTGCAGCGATCGCCATTCGGAGGAGGAGAAGGCCCAGCTGATGGAGTCTCTTGCGGAGAAGGATGGCGCCTTGGACAATGCGTCCATGTCGGCGTGGAGGGCAATGGAGTCTCTGAACCAGGCCCTCCGGGACCTGTG
Organism: Dendrocalamus sinicus; assembly: GCA_036346575.1. NCBI lineage: Eukaryota > Viridiplantae > Streptophyta > Magnoliopsida > Poales > Poaceae > Dendrocalamus > Dendrocalamus sinicus. Next base: position 4,278,890 of record CM070658.1, read on the forward strand.
TGTCGACGTGCCGGACGCTACTCACGGGCCAGAGGACTTGGTGGAGACGCTCGGGCTGGTCGAGGAAGGTGCCGGCGTTGCTCTCCGCAGCGCGAAGACCTTCGGCGAGCATTGCAGCTTCCTCGGTGCGTGCCTCGCCCTTGCCATGCTTCACACTAATGGGTGCGAACATGTCCACGAGCCGCGAACCCTGGTGGATCTTCCCGCCCTACCGAGGCGCCCGGACGCTATCCGCTTCATCGATCCTGGCCTCCGAAACTTCCACCGACGGATCGGGGGCTATGTCGGGGAGGACGCGACCAGGGTCGCAGTGCAGCACACGCTACACGGGGGCGGGGACCTCCTCCACTGGCTCGAAGGGGTTCCTCGGCATCACAACGGCGGCGCGGGCCCATCGGGACCGCGTGAAAGATGAGCGGTTGGTTAGGGGAGCGGTGTATTATGCGCTCCTGCTTGTGGTCATGTAACCCCGGCATTTTTTGTGGAAAACCGAAGTAGCACCCGTTCTTAATATCGTATGCTGTTTTTATACTTCGAGTACGCACAGGAGCAACGCCTGTGCGTGCGCGGGATTCGCGTCTTGTTTATACTCCGGAGAGTGCGTGCAAGGGCGCCCCCCGCTGCGTCTCAACGCACGGGGGTGATCCTCTGCACATTGCGGCCAGGCAATACTATTTTTGGAAATAGCGAGCTTTATTGAACTCCTGTTTGCGCGGGCGAGCATCGTACAAGGAGGGGCTGATGCCATTATAACCTTTGCCCTGCTTCTAGGCGTAATATCGCCGCAACTTGTCCGCGTTCCATGTGTGGCGGAGAGTTTGTCCCTCAAGTGTGGCGAGGCGGTACGCTCCCTTCTGTAATGCTTCAGCCACGATGTATGGACCTTCCCACTTGACCTGGGCCACAACGGTCTCGCGTGGAGTGCCGCTCGAGGACGAGATCCCCGCCTTGAACCTCGCGGATATACGGACCGGTCTCGAGCACGCATCGTGCCGCCGCGCATTTTTCGACATGTTGGGCTGCGCTCGCTCGCCCCGTCGAGGAGGTCCAAGGACACGCGACGCTCTTCGTCGGGCGCTTGGACGAGGACCCTCCGCGATCCAGCCTTGATTTCTTCAGGCGTCATCGCCTCATCACCAAAAAGGAGCTTGAAGGGCGTGAACCCGTCAGCGTGTTACCGTTGTCGCGAAGGACCAGAGGATCTTCGTGAAGCTCACTCGGCCACCTGCCCTTCGGCAGCCCGACTAGGCGTTTTTTGATGGTGATAGAGATGGCGTCGTTCGCCCTTTCGACTGCTCCGTTGGACTGGGGGTGCCCAACCGAGGCGAACCGAAGCGTGATGCCCATGTCGCCACAGAACTCCTTGAATGGGGTGGCATCAAACTGCAGGCCGTTGTCGACAGTGAGTTCCCTGGGCACGCCGAAGCGACATATGATGTTCTGTCAGAGGAAACGCTGCATGGCCGCCGAGGTTATCTTGGCTAGGGCTACCGCCTCCGGCCACCTGGAAAAGTATTCCAGCATGACTACCACGAACCGCAGGTCCCTTGGGGATCGGGGGAGTGGTCCCACTATGTCGACGCCCCAGCGTGCCAACGGCCACACCGGGGGAATAGGGTTGAGGTTCGTCGGGGGCCTGCGGATGATGCGTCCCATCCACGGCACCGGCATCGACGCACGAGGTCCGGCGCGATGATGGCAATCGCCGAGAAAAGCCTTGCCTGAATGCCTTGTCGACCAATGACCTCGGCGCGAGGTGAGACCCGCATGCCCCCGCGTGGATCTCCGCGAGGAGCTTCTTCCCTTCTTCGTGGGAGAGGCAGCGTAGGAGCGGTGCGCAGACTCCCTGTTTGTAGAGCGTCTCTTCAAACACCTGGAAGGATTTGGCATAGTGTTGCATACGTCGGAGCTCGGCGTGGTCCTCTGGCTCGGCGATGCCCTACAGGAAATTGAAGATAGGCTCTTGCCAGTCGCCCTGCTGGACGACGTGGTGAATGAGAGCCGCGTCCCGGTTGTCCTGCGCGATGGCTGCCTGCGGCAACACTTCGTAAAATGCCCCGTCAGGTGGCAGTCTTGGTGGCCGCCACGAGAGCGCGGCCGCCCATTTTCCACGCGAGGGATGGCCTTGACCGTGATGCCCAAGAAATGCCTTTCCCTCGCTCTTACGGCCGCGAGGTATTTAGCCAGCTCAGGGTCCTTGGCTTGATATGACTTGTCTACGTGGCCTGCCACCAAACGCGAGTCCGTGCGGACGAGCACTCGCCGCGCACCGATTGCCTTGATCTTGGTCAGGCCGAAGAGCAGCGCTTCATACTCAGCTGTGTTGTTGGTGGCCGGAAACGCGAGGTGCGCCGAGTACAATAGGCGCTGCCCCTCGGGCATGACAATTACCGCACCTACACCCGCGCCCGCGACGCCGTAAGCCCCATCTATGGTGAGGGTCCAGACCGGGTCATCGTGCTTCTGAGCGGGCTGAGCCGGCGGAGTCCATTCTGCGACGAAGTCGGCGAGGACTTGAGATTTGATTGCCGTCCGTGAGGCGTATGTCAGGGAGAATGGGGCGAGCTCGGCAGCCCACTTGCTGATGCGCCCCGTGGATTCCTTATTGTGTAACATCTCCACCAGGGGGAACGAAGAAGGCACTGTGATCGGGTGGGCCAAAAAATAATGTCGGAGCTTCCTGGAGGCCATGACCAACGCGTAAGAAAGCTTTTCGAGCTCCGTATATCTCATCTTGGCGCCTTGGAGGGCTTCGGAGACGAACTATACGGGCCGCTGTACGACGCCTTCCTCTAGGACGAAGACGGCACTGACCGCTGTAACCAACGCGGCCAGGTAAAGCAAGAGGGGAGCCTCTGGTGCTGGGGCGACCAGAGTGGGGAGGCTCGCCAGGTGTTTTTGAGCTCGTTGAAGGCCTCCGCACAGTCGCTGTCCCACCGAAATCCGTCGCACCCGCGGAGTGTCTTAAAGAATGGTAGACCCCGCTCCGCTGCCCTAGATAGGAAGCGGCTTAGGGCTGCCATGCGGCCCGCCAGCCTCTGGATCTCCCTCACCATCTTGGGCGGCTCCATACCCAGGATGGCCTCAACTTTATCGGGATTCACTTGGATGCCCCATCCGGATACGAGGAAGCCAAGTAATTTGCCCGCCTGGACGCCGAAGACGCATTTGTCAGGGTTGAGCTTGATGTCGGCCTTCCTGAGGTTGTCGAAGGTCTCCTGGAGATCCCGGCCGTGCAGAGCGAGCTGCCGGGTTTTGACTACCACGTTGTCGACGTAGGCTTCTACGTTCCTCCCGAGTTGGGCGGCGAGGGCAAGTGCGATGAGGCGGGTAAAGGCAACGCCTGCGTTCTTCAAACCGAAGGGCATCCTGACGAAGCAGAAGGTCCCAATCGGTGTGATGAAATTGGTCTTGTCCTCGTCGTCTTCGGCCATGTATACCTGATGGTAGCCAGAGTAAGCGTCCAGGAAACTCATTAGCTCGCACTCGGCGGTAGCGTCGACCAGTTGGTCGATGCGTGGCAAGAGGTAATTGTCCTTTGGGCACGCCTTGTTGAGTGCCGTGAAGTCGATGCACATACGCCAGGCCCCGCTGGCCTTTTTGACCAATACAGGATTGGCGAGCCACTCTGGGTGATGGACCTCGCGAATGACCCCAGCCCGATGGAGCTTCGCCACCTCCACCTTGGCCGCCTACTGCCGATCCCTGGACATACGGTGAAGCGTCTGCTTGACCGGCTTGGCGTCAGGGCGGACCGCCAAGCGATGCTCGATCACTGCGCGGTCTACGCCCTTGATGTCCTCCGGCGACCATGCAAAAATATCGGCATTGTTCTGAAGCACTCGGAGCAGGTCTCACTCGACCTCCGCAGGGAGCCCCTCGCCAATTGACACAAACTGCCCTTCCGCCTGGAGGGTACCTTTTTGACTTCACCTTCGGGCCGAGGCTTAGGCGTCCATCCCGGAGCGGAGGGCGTGTCGCTGAGCATGTCTGGGAGGATGTGCACCGGGCGTTGCAAGTCCCAGCTGCTGGCTTCGACGTGTCTGGCGAGGTCCTGGTCGCCGAAGACAGTGATCACACCCTCTGGGCCTGGGAGCTTCATACATAAGAAGGTGTGGTGTGGGATCACCTCGAGGGAGTTGATGGCGGGCCGTCCCAATATGACGTTGTAAGGGTGCGGGATGTCTACGACGTCGAAGATGACGTGCGCGCTTCGAGTGTTTTCCCCCTGGTGGAATGTAACTGGAAGGGACACGTGTCCTATGGCCTCCAGCGGTTGGCCTCCGAAGCCTTGAAGCGGAGCTCCTGGCTGCTCTAAGCGGCTTCGGGGGATTCCCATACGGGCAAGGGCCATTCTGTTCGCAGAGCTCCCCCCGTCGACAAGGATGCGCCTGACGTCATGGCCTACGATGTGGGCCTGAATGACTAAAGGGTCTTGGTGAGGGAACTCCACACCCCTGGCGTCATCCAGGGTAAAGGTGATGTTGCGGGGCGGCACCCACGGCTGTGACCGCTCCAAGGGGACCCCTGATAAGGAGCCTCCGGTAATGACGCTGATCGTGCGGTGCCGCACGTCTTCTTTGGCGGAGGCTCGCAGGGGGTCACCTCTTGGCTGCCGCTCATGGACTTCGGCAAGGGGCCTGGGAGGTGAGGCCCGAGATTCGGCCATCACCCGTCGCAGTTCCATGACCGCGGTGCACGCCTTCGTAGAGTGATCGCCGTAACCATGCACCTCGCACCACTTGCCGTAACCCAAGCTCTTGCTCGCCGAGGTCGCCGTCCCGACCGGTCCGCCTTCACATCCCCGGCCCTCTTTCCACGATATGGGGGCAGGCTCTCGGAGGGCGTTTCGATGCCGAGGACATGGCGGGCCTTTTGTGGTCTGCGCTGGTGACGCCGGGGCTTGCGCCTGCTCCTTGACGAGCCTTCCTACTCCCGGGCCGCCGCCCGGAGTGTCCTCGGGGTTGTCGATCGCGCCTTGCTTGGAATCATCGCCCGCCTCCTCCTCGCATGGCAAGCGCCGCGCGGCGAGGTCGGGGCAGGGCGTTGCGTCTCTGCAGCATCCTCCTCACCGCGCATACCCTCCATTTTGTCGAAGAGCTTGGCGACTGTCTTGATAAGCTTGCGCACATTGTACTCGGCCAGGGGGCCCGGGCGGAGGCCCTGTATGTCCGCGTTGATGACGGTTGTCTCGTTAACGTCCTTGACCTGCCATCGCACCTTCGCGAGGCGTTTGAAATAGTCTCGGAGCCTCTCCGAAGGTTTCTGCTTCACGGCGAAGAGTTGGTCCGCGTCGACTTGCTCAGCATAGTTCCCTTGAAACTTGTTGTGAAGGCAGTCGCGGATCTGCTCCCACGCGTAGATGGAGTTTGGCTTTATGGTGAAAAACCAGGAAAGCGCCACTCCTGCAACGTGAGGGGAGTCCTTCGCTTTGTAGTGTCGTCCCCACCGCGGCTTCGATTGCGGTTTCATAGACACGCACGAACTCGCGGGGTCCGAATCGCTTTATATGGCTTGATGACATTGGGGAATTTGAAGTCCTCGCCACGCCGCCGCTGTAATCCTGCCAAAGCGGGGACTCGGATCGACGCTGCCGCAGCAAAGACGCGGCCGATGTCGACCATCGGCGCGGCTGCTGGCTCGAGCCTCTTGTATGTCTCTGACGCCCGTGAAGATCCCCAGCTCCTCGCCGAACGCTTTAAGGGCCGCCCAGGCGCTTCCACCGCCGGCGCGGCGGGCCGCTTGCGCGCCAGCGGACGGGTCGGCACGGTACGATCGCCTCGCGAGCTCCCGAGCTGCCGATCGCTCCGCTAGGCTACCTCAACCGCCCGGTCCGCGCTACCGCCGAGCATTGCGGCGAGGGCGGCGAGGTTGGTCGCCGCCGATCGGGCGGTCGATCGTCCTGGCGCCGGTGGCGGGCTGATCGCCGCAGCGCCGATGACGGGTTGGTCGCCGCAGCGCCAGATGGCGGGTCGGCCGTCAGAGCGCTGATGACGGGTTGGTCGCCGCAGCGAGCGCCGATGTCGCCGACCGCCACGCCCGCGCGTGATCACTCGCGCCCGCAGCGGCCGTTGCGAAGCCCCGTACCCATGCGACGCCCGACCCACCGCCTTCTTTTCCTCGTTGCCGTGCCGAAGCTTTTTGGTGCCATCCTCCTTTGATTTCAGGCTTGCTCCTGTCCTCCCCTCTCGACGGCGCCAATCGCTGTGGTTAGGCATCAAACAGAGAGATGTGGTAGTGGAGAGTTGGGAGAGAGTGATGAGTCCTGGCCTCCCCCCAGCTTCCCCTTGGTATATATATTCATACGAGCTGTGCTTTTACAATTGTGCCCTTACATCGGTACCTCCCTGTCAGGGGTATTTAAGCCATTACATGTGTCTCATTTTGGGCTCTATGGCCATTTAACAGGCCTGCTGGGTTTAGGTGGGGGCCACCCCTACAACAGTGACCATTTGGAAGTTTTTTGTTGAGGAGAGAGGTGCCAAGAAAAATAGATTGCACCTAGAAAAATTATAACAGATATTTTCTAGAAATTTAAAATTGTGAAGTTTTGAATTTGAATTTTTTAGAATTGGAATTCAAATTTGGGAATTCTGGGTTGGAATTGGAGTTTTGGAATTTTAGCGGAGAATTGAACATTGAAATTGGAATTTTGAGATTTCTTCTAGTATTACACAAATAATCCAAATAAGATCCAAACACTTTTAAATAAAATTAAATTTTTTAAGAAAGCAAATTTTGGGATATTACAGACATCAACAAACACTTTGATGTATTTTGCAATGCCTCGTGAAAAGGTCTTGGTCGCATACTCATGCAAAGAGGAAAAGTCATGGCTTACGCATCAAGACAACTCTGACCCTATGAGAACAACTACCCAACTCATGACCTAGAGTTAGCATCAGTAGTATGGCCAAGGGAAAAGCCTCTAAAATGATTGAAGGTTAGCAAGGCTTTCTTTGGTATGGGAAATGTCTCTTTGGTCCACACCAGAAGGAATTCAAGGATCTGATACTCAAAGAAGCCCACAGCTCAGCACATTCCCTGCACCTAGCAAGTACCAAAATGTATCAGGATATGAAGACCCTATAATGGTGGCCTTGTATGAAGAGAGATATTGCAAAGTATGTAGTTTGTCGCAATATATGCCAAAGGATTAATGTTGAGCACCTAAGACCCACAAGTCTGCTACAACCCTTACAAATTCTCAGTCGAAATGGGAGGAAGTTGGAATGGACTTCGTCATCGGCCTACCCCCGAACCAAAACTGGATATGACTTTACATGGATTATAGTGGACATATTGACCAAGGTCACGCATTTCATCCCAATTGAAACCACATTCAAGAGAGACCAATTGGCTGGGCTATACATGGCCCACATTGTCTGTTTACATGTAGTACCCAAGAGGATAGTCTTATATCAAGGTTCTCAATTCACCTCGCACTTCTGGAGAAGTTTGCATGAAGCCCTTGAAACCTACCTAGATTTTAGCATGGCATATCACCCATAGATTGATGGACAAACAGAGAGGGTGAATCAAATCATTGAAGACATGTTTTAGGCCTGTGCCTTGGAATTCCCCGCATATTAGGAGAAATGCCTACCCTACACAGAGTTCTTCTACAACAATAGCTATCAATCTAGCATGAAGATGTCCCCATTCGATGCCCTTTATGATAGAAATTGCCGAACTCCTCTCCATTGGTCAAAAGCAGGAAAAGGCTACTAATCGGAGATTGACTCCGACCACCCAATCTAGGCAGGAGAGCTATGCTAACAACTATCACAGAAAACTCAGCTTTGAAGTTGGAGATCATGTATACCTCAAAGTGTCACCCTTGCGAGGAATCTAGAGATTTAAAGTTAAAGGCAAGCTCGCACTGAGATATATTGGTCTTTTCCCAATCACCACCAAGCGTGGAGAAGTGGCCTACGAATTGAAATTACCCCTATGCCTAGCAGGTTGAGCCCAACCCATCTTCTCCCTCTCCCCTACCCCTTGGTCCTCTGGCCCGTCCCTGGTCGACCTATGCCAGCCCTAGTGCACCAAAGCACTCTAGCTGCATTGTGCATGCACCTGTGCAACGCTGTGCACACCCAGCTGCTGCGTCACCTCGGCCATTGCTTCTCCCTACCACCACTAGCATATCTTCACCTCGCTTGTCACACGCTATCCTATCCTAGCTTCTTTGCCGCATCGTCATCGCCTGACCATCCCATCCCTCTCCCCATTTTCTCACTACATTGTGTCATGTTGGCCAATGTCATCACATGCGAGCCACCTCTGTCATCACCCTCTGTGTCACATGCCTAGGTTTTGCTTGTATGCACCACAACACCAACCCTCTACCCCCGAATGCTAGGTTCCCCATCGACTTCATTGCCTTGGCCTTTGCGCACCATCAAGCCATTTAACAGCCAACTCTGCTCTGCTTGGCTATTTAAACCATGCCTTGGCCTCCCAAGACCCCTCAAGCCTCTCCAACACTCCTCTTCCCTTGCCATGATCGCACCTTGCTCTTGTAAGCTCGCCATCATCTCCGCTAAGCTTCCCCTCAATCGTTGCTGCCGCCAGCTCCCCTCCGTGAGCCTCGGACCTCGCTAAGTATTCCCTTATGCTCGCCTTGCTCTACTCCCTCTCTCATTGTGCCTAATTGGCTTTTCTCCCATTGCAGCTTGCCAGAGTCCCTCTCTTCCCCATCTCTGGTGAACTCCAACTTCTGTTGATTCTGAGCACTGTTGAGTATTTCCTTTTGCCCGAAGCACCATTGCGATGCCACGAAGACAACCCCGCCATCAATTTGGACCGCCATAACCCCATCTTCGCTGATGCTGTGCTTTATTGTCCACCACTCCGGTCCTCTGATGCCAACTTTCTTCATCGCCTCCCCATCCCCATCGAGCACTCGGGTGAGTCCCCCAAGCCTCCTACTTACTCCCTGCGCATTGAATTAGCTTATCTCACCACTAGGTGCCGTTGAGCCAAGCGGCAAGCGCCATGGTTCTGCTGCTGCATAGTTTGCTACCGGCCACCACATGAGCAATTTTGGCCCATACCATCCTCACCTGTAGGTGTGGTTTGGCCCCAGTATTCCATTTTTAGGCTCGCTGCCAGCTGCCGTGGCTCCCCTCGCTGGCGATGCGCTGTTCTCTGCTCGGCGAGGGTAATAGCACGGTAGCAATGTAATTAGATTAGGAAGTAGTTAATTAGTGTGATGATCGGTAGTTAAGTTTTGTTAATCCACGTTTGATCGGTAGGCCCCAGTCATTAGTTAAGTTAATAAGTCTCTAGTGTGCGAGCCCATCCACTATTTAAATCTATTTAAACCAGGCTTAAGTAATCACCACTAACACGTGGGTCCCCGAACTGTTTATATAGTACTGGTCCCACTTGTCAGCCTATAACCCATTTCCTTTACAATTTATTTCTAAAAAGAAATTAAACCTCCCTTGTCCCACTTGTTGGCCTCAATAGAAGTTTCTAGTAGAGAAATATTTCAAAAATGGAATTAAATCCCGTAGGACCCATTTGTCGGTCTTAGTTGCCTTTTTAATAGAAAAATAAGTCAAAAATAAAATAAATCCCGTGGCCCCACCTGTGAGTTACAGTAACCTCTTTCCTCTGTTTATTTCTTGAATTAAATCCAGATTTAAACTTTACACGACTCATTCTCACTGCTTTAACTAAAAGTTAATGAAACTTGTTTCTAAACTCATATAAATTCAAGATCTATCTATTGGTAGTAAAATCATTCAGTTTTGAGTTTGTTTGAATTTCTTTTTGGATTTATTTGATTGTTCATTTGTTTATTGCATTTTCATCGTGTTCGTCCGAATATAGTACGAGGACGCTGAGAGCTGCAGTTCGAGCCATAACAAGACTTCCAAGACCACTCTGCTTGTAAATAAATACAAGAAAAGACCTACTTTGAGAATAACAAAATTACAAGTTCTCTTTATATGAGTGCACTCTATGACCTACTTTGCATAGCAGACCTGACATAGATGACATTGTCTCTTAGTTCTCAGGGCCTCAAAAAGCTCCCAGTTAATTACACCCACAGAACACCTCCACTTAAGCTGCGCATTGGTCATCGTCTTTAGTCTTCGCTTCACGTTCTTTATGCATGCGATGAATGGTTGATGTAGATGAGGGCATTGGCATGATCCATCCATAGTCTCGTCAGTCTATGGGGTTGTGGATAGCGTAGCCTTTGTATTGACCATGCCCGCCCGCATCATTTTACCTCGTCGATATCAAATGACACGTAGAATTAAGGTGATTAAAGGTGTGTGTGATTCATGCCAAGCATGACTGATTTGATGATATAGTAGTAGAATTAGTGTAGTAGAGATAATTCGGGTAGTGAGGTTAGCAGAGAAGAACGTTAGGGTCGGGTGTTGACGTGGTCAAAAGTGATTGCTGGGAAGGACTCCACTACAGTGTTGACGCACCTAGCCAAACTCAGGTGTTGTAAGAGTAGACCATCCTCACTTTGACATGGATACTTAAGTTATAGGAGATAGCCAAGGTAACTCCAATGTAGTGGAGGTACATGGTAAGTGACCTCTAAGGTCACAAGGGTAGGCCATCCTTGTTCGGGTATGATTGGTATGAAGATCGTTTGAGACGACTCAAGTGTCATGGGCATCATGCCAGTCATAGCGGATGACTTGAATAATACCAGTTGTATTTGACCACCATCAGAGCAGCAATCGTTTTTGGTCGAGCATCGTAGCTCTTAGTCTCGCACTCGACTACCATGGTACTCGGAGCATCCGAGTACAGAGGGCAGTAGTACACGGATTAATTTGGAGTCGAAAGCAATCAAAAGTCGAAAGCCATTAGAAGTCAGCAGTAATCAGAGTCGGAGGCAATCCGAAGTCAAAAGCCATCGGCAATTGGCAGTAGTCGGAGTTAGAAGCAGCCGAAAGTGAGAAGCCATCAGAAGTCAGCAGTAGTCAGAGTTGGAAGTAGCTGGCTGCTTGACTAGTTATTGTAGCAGATGTCATTCTTGCCTGAGTATTGTAGCTCCAAGTACTGTAGCTCGACAAACGTGATAGCCAAAGCATCTAAGTATAGAGGGCAGTAGCCATTCGAGAACAGAGGGTAGTCGTAAGCATTCAAGTACAGTGGGCGGTTAGAGGTGTCCGAGTACAGTGAGCAGTAGGAGGCATCCTAATATAGCGAGCGATCGTAGGGTTCCAAGTACAGCGGATGGTCATAAGTGTCTAAGTACCACAGATGTTTGGAGGCATATGAGTTCAGCAGACGGTCGTAAGAGCACAACGAGTGGTCGAAGGCGTTCGAGTACAATAGGTGATCATAAGCATCCAAGTACCAGGGGCGGTTGGAGGCATCCGAGTATAGTGGGTGATCATAAGCATCCAAGCGTAACAGATAGTTGTAAGCGTCCAAGCGCAATGGGCGGTTGTAAGCATTTGAGCATAGCGAGCAGGCGAATATGTCTGAGCACAATAGGTGATCATAAATGTCTGAGTGCAATAGGCAGTCAAAGGCATCCGAGTACAGTGGGTAGCCGAAGGTGTCCAAGTACAGTGGGTGGTCGATGGCGTCTGAATACAGCGGGTAGTCATAAGCGTCCAGGTACAGCAGGCAGTCATAAGCGTCCGAGTACCACGGGAGGTTAGAGGCATATGAGTACAACAGGCAGTTGAAGGCATCTGAGTACAGTGGATGGTCGCAAGTGTCCAAGCATAACAACAGTCATAAGCATTCGAGCGCAACAAATGGTCATAAGCATCTGAGCACAACAGGTAATCATAAGTATCTGAGTACAGCGGGTGACCATAAACATCTAAGCACAACAAATGGTCGAAGGCGTCCAAGTATAGTGGGCAGTCATATGCGTCCAAGTACCACAGGTGGTTGGTGGCATCCGAGTATAGTGGGTGGTCGTGCATCCGGGTAGAGCAAAGCGGTCGAAGGCATCCGAGTATAGTGGGTGGTTGTAAGAGTCTAGGTACGATGAGCAGTCATAGGCGTTTGTGTCTCAAGCATCGAGAAGGACTTGTGAGCGGCGTCATTTGCTTCGCCTTGTAGAGCTATCATCAGATTGGAGGGTATACACATGCATAGCCCATTGATTCATGCATGTGTAGTCATGGACTACCATGCTTTTTTTTTATCAAATCGAGTAGGATGTTGACAGCAGACATAGTGTCCTCGGTAGCAGTCGTGATTACTTTGGTACATGATGGATTGTCATGGTCGCATTGTTTGGCTGGGGTGATCGTCATATGTAAGTGTTTAGTAAGCCGACAGCTCACGGACAGTGTAACGAACATGACAAGTTTGATGGCAGGCGTGATGGCTTCATGAGACCTTCATGTTGGCCTAAGAGAATAGAGGGACTTCTTGCTACAAGCCTAGTGAGTTGTAAGATGGACGAAAATCTTGACTGTTCCGACATTGTGGCCACGGGTTGCACAATGGCGAGCTCCAAAGCATCTAATTGATGGCATTACTGGTAGCTACTGTAGACATTTGGTGACATCTCCATCACTGGTGCCACCCATTGGCATGCAAGCTAGTTAGATAGAAGAGAAAGAGAAAATGAGAGGTTTTTACCATCTTGAGCATAATACACCATGGCTTGGGCTTATGCAGATTGTCGCATCTTTATGTTCCTTTGCCTTCTCCTCCTTTTGTGTGCGAATCTATCAATGTGTATTGCTCTCTCTTCTCTGTGTGTTGCTCCATTTTCTCTATGCGAGTCTCCTCGGCCTCTCTCCGTCTATCTTCCTCCCCTTTCCCCCGTCTGTCCGTCCATCCCTCTTCTTCTCATTCAAGGGCCTTTCATAGGTGCACTTGAGAGCCAGAGAGCAATATACATGGACATTTGACTCCAAATGCAGCACCAAATCGCTACGACATCTTCCCGATTTGTGGGAGCATGATTTGATTGCAAATAATTTCCTTTTGAGTCTTCGCCTTCTATTCTCAAAGGATTTGATGAGAACTCTTTCCATGAAATAGAGATATGCTTGAGGAAACTTCCCTGGCAGAGAAATACTATGTAAGCCAAAAAATCTTCCATCTTGATGCATGTGCTTTGTGATCAGCTAGGAACATGCGGTTGTACAAGACGTGGTGCAATGATTGGTTGAACTAGACCATAGAATTTACCAATAGCAAAGTTTTTTCTTCTCAAACATATATCTCTATATTTACTTTGGCTTAGCATATTTGCACAAAAACTCATCAAACATGCCCAAATAGCTTTAAGGACTGAATCATATGATGACCTCCAAATATAAAATAGTGCAATCACATGTCTATAATAGGTATGACCTAGCTAACTAATTTGCATCCACCAGCATTGGTTGCACCTAGGGCTATAAAAAAAGCTCGAAACTCGCGAGCTACTCGAGTTTGGCTCGTTCTAGGCTCGATTCGAGCTCGGTTCGAACTTTAAACGAGCCGAACTCGAGCTTGATCTCGAGCTCGCGAGCTTCACCGAGCCGAGCTCGAATAGTTCGCGAGCCCCGATTCGAGCTTAAATAGTAATATATATTAATTCTTACCGAGCTTAATTATTTTGACTGTTATTGAGCTTACTAAAGCCGAGCTCAAACTTAAAATTTTTTTATTATTGAAAAATAGTGCATAATATATTATTTTAATTGTTATCGAGCTTCAATGAGCCGAGCTCGAGCCTAGGTCCAAGCTCGGACCCCATCTCGAGCTCGGCTCGAGCTTCTACCGAGCTTGAGCCTGGAAGGCCAAGCTCGCTCGAGCTCGGCTCGTTTACAGCCCTAGTTGCACCATTGGAATGACCCATGAGTCGTGTCGCTGGTTTTAAGTTGTGGTGGACGTAACCTCAGTTAGGTGAAACATTAGCAAGTGTAATCTACACTAGGGGATGCATTATAAAGGCATTGTGGTGATCTTCTTGATTCACACGTCCAAGAAAATATGTGCAAAATAACAAGTTGATTATCTCTTATATATAAAATGTATAGTCTCTACAAAGTATAAATTGCTCGAACAACCATGCCCATGGTCAAGGGTGGTTGGGATGAAAACTCATTGGGTGGGTGTAACCTTGATTTTAGATTTTCCTTGGTGGATATAATCCAGTGTTGATAATTGGGAGAATGTAACCTTAGTAATAAAAAAACTAGCATATGGTGGATGGAACTATATAACATGTGGATAGATCTGCACCGTTATAAATATTGCACACTTTTACACCCTTTAACAAAACATGATTTGGTTAAAATGCTAAGTCATAGGAGTTTCTAATTTTTCTAAATTTCAAATGTTGCCTTAAGCAAATAAAAAACTCAAGCCTACCTTTGTTGAACCTTTTATGTATAAATATTGCATTATGTGTGTTGGCTCACGGAGCACTATTGCCTATGCTCACCCACGCTTGCAAAAACACCTTAGAATCTGGGGACCAAGATGATTATGCTTACTACGAAGTCCCAAGAGCTGATAATGGACAAGATGGAGGAGCTTAGGCCATTTTTCCTAGTAGTTGGTTCTTACCATAGTCGGGTTGACTTAGTGGCGATTGTGTGCACATATATTACCCAAGTGGGGTGGTATCTACCTCATACAATCTTAACCCTAGTTGCTTGCCTATGGAAAGATGTGCCCTACCCCTTTTGCTTGCCTACCCCTTTTGCTTACCGCTTATGTTATTGAAATGAAACTCTTTGGCCTGACCAACCTCTATGTAAACTCGACCTAATGTAGTCTATTTGAACAATTGTTCTACAATATTAATGAATGATATGGTTTTCGCTATGTATGAAATGATTTAGTGATGTATCTGTAAACACTATATACTAATTTAGGGAATAGTGCAATGGTATTACAAGGGATTCTGGATTGGCTAAATCTAGATCCAACAACAAACCTTAGCTCCCCGCCTAGTCTCGGTCTTGCTATTGACGGCCACTGTTCTTCAAGCCACCTACACATTCAAAGACCAAGCAACTATCTCGAGTATAAGTTCCATGCACTTTCTCACACTAATCAAAACAATGCATCATGCAACTCAACACAACACCTCATGACTCCCAAGCCATGACTTGAACTCAACACAACTCGAAACACCTATCATTGTTATTTGGTCGTAGTAACCAGTTTGACTGCTCTCTCCATGCTGGTCGAATAGCACCAATTAGATCGCCAACCAACAACTAGTTTGACTGGTCTACTGGTGTGACCACATCTTCAATGCTGGTCACACTACCTAACTCGACTCTGGTCCGACCGCCATCCAACGGTCGATCAGACCGCACATGCACAACTCCAAAATATGCTCTTTGAAAAAGAGCTACCACCAATTAGAGTCAGGTCACACTGAATCGGCGGTCAAATTGCCAACCAGAGTCTAGTCACACCTGGACAGGCGATCAGACCGTCAAGCACTGGCCGGTCAGACCGCTCTTGACAAACAGCACCTCTGAAATTTATAACTCCCAAAACCAAACTCAAACTTCGATAATATTTGCATAGCAAAGTCAAATATTCATCACATATCATAGGTGACTTCTACATGGTCTCACAACTTCTCTCCCAACGCCGCAAAGCTTGACATTGTCATCACTCATCATTCATCAGCAGGTTAATTAATAGATGGTATCCCTGTCCCTGATACATGTGCTCTAGCCTCTACTACTCTTTTTCCCTGATTGCTATGCTGTCTTTGTAACCCATAATTGCTGCTATTTTCATGCTTTTATTGTGTTGCTGCAATACAGGGGGCAAGGAACAATTATACATGAAACTGACTGTTTATGGATAAGGATGATTAAGGCCCAATGGAAAAGGCTACGGTAACTACTCACTATTGTGGGTGATAGACACGGATTGGTTTATTTCGTTTTCAATCGCGGCTGTAGATTCTTGCGTATTATTGAATGTTTGTTCTCCTCATCGAGCACAAGTACAGATCGATATTTATCTTGCATCCTTCATCGTAGATATGGATGAATCAGCTGCAAATTGAACACCTTAGTTTTATCTATGTTGTCTGCATTTCCATTGTGCCCTTGAGATATTTTCGCCTTGATAATTGTTAGCATCACGCTCTTCTGTACAATCAACCTTCTTGTCCTTTGCTGCAGCATTCTTTCCTCTGTTGCCTTAGCATTCATCCATGTCGAAGAAAAGTTGCTTAGCTCTTGTTAGATACTAGAAAGTCTAGAGATGCACGCAGCGTAAGTTACTCTTATATTAGTAGCGTTTTCCACAAGTGTACGGCCTTGTGATCAGATATCTTATTGCCTCTATGAAACTTTTTTAACTGTAACCATTACTTTTCCTTCAGTAACTTTTTTGCACGCATGCATGCATGCATGCCTTTGCTTCTTCTCTGAAAGTTTGGTGAAAAGATGAATCATAACAAAGACAGATGTGGATCCAGCTAGCTAGTGTTGGATAGAGGATACAGAGAAGGGGAGAATTAGAAAAAGGAAAAACTAGGGGGTTTCAGTAGTCGTGAACTGCACACTGACTGTATAAAAACCTAAAGTTAAGTAACATAGTTGTGGAGTTAATTGTTCATTCCATAATCTACACTTGGGAGCTCTACAAAATAAGGCCACATTTGAAACACGAGATATTTCCTTACAATAATTGAACTTTTTCCTGTAAAATTACTGTGAAATTCCTACGTTTTAAACTATTCGTAATAAAATTTATTTTAGACAACATAATGCATCTCTGGAACATATTTATGGTACTGTTCCCCAATATCACTGACTCATGCAGTCTGCCGTTACTTTCTACTGAAACACCCTTTTTCCCAGTTGCTTTTCATGCACACGCATATGTAAATCATGAACAAGATCAAGTAAAAAACACTGGCCTAATGCACCAGCAAGCACTCGGTAAGTAAATAGCAATTTAGAAAGCCTACTGGTACAGTACTACTGCTGCTAGCTAGCTGCACATTGATCTACATCACAACCATACAAGAACCGAAGAACCTACAATGATCTCATTATCTCATGTCTCGATCATGCCATCCTAAGGCTGAGGCACTGCACGAGCCGTGGCTGCTGTTTCATCACCATCCCTTCCTGGAGATCGATCGCCATTGCTCTCTGGTGGTATGGCACCGGCCGGAGCGCGCCGTCGGAGTCTGTCGACGACGACGACGTTTGGCTCCCACCTGAGCAGTCCAACGTGCTCTCGCGCAGCTTTCTCCGGCTGGCTTTGCCGCCGACGGCCAGCGTCAGCTCCAGCTCGTCTTCCTTCGACGGTGGTGTCGCTTCACCGACGACGATGTACTCGTCGGCGGGGAGCTGCACGTTCAGCGCCCACCGGGGCAGCTTGCGCCTCTGCCGCCGGCAGGTCAGCTCTGGCGACCTGTTCAGGTCGTTCATCAGCTGCTTCTGGATGCGGTATAAACGGTGCAACTCATGCACCTTTCGATCCAAATGCAAGAGAGAGAGTGAGATTAGGAGAAGACCCCAGAATTCGAAATAGTGAATTAATTAAGGATGTTTTTTTTTATCTTGCTTTGCGTTTGATCTACCTGCTTTCTGAAGGTCTCTTCGTGCTTGAGAATGGCCATCTTCATGACCTCCATGTCGCACTGCTTCACAAGCTTCTCCATCTGCACCATCTGATTCTGTCGTCCTTGTTCTGCTCTTGTCCTGATTGATATCAACAAGATGACGGTACCCTGTAAAACAGATGTAAAACGCAGGCTTAAAATAACAGCTTTTCGGTTGCTGAAATACATGCTCCTAGGATTAAGAGCTGAATTCTAACAGCACTCACGAGTCAGGTCATAATAACAAGGAAATTCAGCAGTAGCAACAAGAGCGTCTCAAGGTTGGCCAGTCTAATCATAGAAGCAATTAAACAGCTACTCATAATGCTATGCAGTTAGTCTTAGAGAGCACTGAAACCACCAGATCACACACTACGTACAGAGAAGCAACTGGCCTGAACCTACCACCCTATGCAGCAAGGATTTTGATGCTTGTCCCTTCCCTTGTTCTCTCCTTGTCTTCTTCTTCAGTAGATTCTTCAGAGATTATACTTGCAAGAGACAAATAAAAGAAAAGGAGAGAGAGAGAGAGAGAGCAAAGACGTTGCGGCTGCCACTGCTGGAACTGGGAAGTGCTGGGGAGGGTATTGAGGGGTTTATAAACATAGCCACTACAAGAGAATGCAATGCAATGATGCCTAAAGAGAATATTTCACTTGGCCCCTTTTTGCATGCCAAACAAAGACCCCAGTGCCCTAGCCAATGGCGTTGGGGTGCATCCTTTGCATGAGGTGCCCCTCACAGAGCAGACAACTTGGCAGGAATCTAGTTTAGGCTCTCCGCACACCACTGTGTGGGCCCCACAGTACTATGTACATAAATGTGCGCCTCTCCAGCTCCCATGATGTCACTGCATGACTTGACACTCTTTTGCATCTCCATTTGAGGTTCTTGGATTGTTTCTTGGTTCTATCCATCAAGATAGCTCCTCAGTGATGCTATTTAATTTGGAAGAACGTAAGTAATTAATTATGCGAACAAAACAATTCGTTAGTACGCGCGCTTTTCGTACGAGTTCGACCACGATGATCATGAGGTTCACATATAAAATGCATATGGTTAAGAAATTGCCCATGCATCAATTTGTATTTGCTCGCATAGCAGAACTCTCAATGCTGATAACCTAGCCTTATATATGACCTAGCTGTCATGTTGTGTCTTCCTTTTCATAAAATGTTGGCACATCTTGCAGAAGGTTTTTTTTTTCAAATTTGTTATTTGAATGCCCGTTTTACAAATCTAGCTCTCTCTTTAAGCTCAATAGCCATGACAAGTGCGACGTGTCACTTGTCGAGCTATAGTAGCTGCCATCAGAGCTCAAGAGCACCTACTGAGCAACCGCAGCTTGGTAGGTCCTCGACTTGCCGAGCTAGGCTTGGTAGGATGTTTCCGAGCAGCAGCAAATCGGCAAGTGATTAGTTTAATCATAATTAGCACCAATTAAGCATAATTAACACTAATTAATTCACTGGTCAGTTGGCGTCCTACCAAGGTCAAGGAGGAGAGTAGATTTACAAAAAAGGAAGTCCGAGGATCAAATTTGAAAAGTGCTTACATTGCGAGATGTGTCAACAATTCCCTTTTCCTTACCACTGACAACCATTTACAATGATCACATGCCTTGACTGCTTTTATCATGGCGTGGCTGGACCGTTGGACCATGAATGCACGCTTCAACCAGGTATGCCCCCACCAGTCTCAGTACATTCTGAGCATCCACCGACTAGATCAGTGTTACATGTAACATTCACGTACATAGCTTGAGCATAACCGCATATTAGTATCAGTGAATCAGGAACACATGCAGGCTAAATATTCTGAAAGCAAATTTCTCGGAGAAAAAATAAGCAAGGGGTCAGAATTTAGATACAGGAAAGCACTTGTAACTACTCTTGTCATTTTGTCGTTGAAAACAAGCAAAGGCACATAGACATTGGGGTGTGTGTGGATTGATTGATATTCATTGGGCAACACATGCACGCATACACAGCAAGATGCATGCATGCATGAGTCAGAATGATCCAGATCCAGTCTGGTGTGGTGTGTACTGCTGACAAGCGACTCTTTCTAGGGCTAGGGAAAACTGCCTGTTTGGAGCACTACTACAGAAAAGACCATCACAAACGATTCAAAACGCGTCATCACGGATGGTTTTGTGAACCGTCTGAATTTATGGGTCAGTGATAATACGAGGCCATCACAGACGGATTTCGAACCGTCCATGGTGCAAATACCACAAACGGTTTTTAACTAAAAACCGTCCGTGATAATTATAATCGCAGATGGTTTTAGTTAAAAACCGCTCTGATATATAGTTATCACGCACGGTTTTAGTTAAAATCGCTCGTGATATGTAAATATCACGAGCGGTTCTTAACTAAAACCGCTCGTGATATTTATAAATCACGCACGATTTTAGTTAAAACCGTCGTGATATTCCCTTCTACTCCTAAACCTATTTCTGTTTATTGGCTATCCTCAGGAAATGCTAAACATGCCCTCTGAAACAAGCAGATCAACATGTACATGTATACATCCAATTCACATCTCAATTCATTTCACAAACATAAAACATCCATTTTTATTAAGATTAGAGCCTACCATTACAATATCCCAAAACAACGAGCAGGTTACATAACAAAAACAAAGAAAAAGCAAAGATCCTCTATGCCTTCTCGCCCCTGATGCAACGCATGAGCTAGATGTCTTTGACGCCCACCATCGTCGGTGTTGATTGAGCGTCTGCACGGTTGGCACGAGCTAGTTGCTTCTGCGGTGTTTTGCCTCCCGTAGACTTGTGCGTCATCTGCAAGGAGGAGGAGAACAACAAGGAGGAGGACTGCAAGGAGGAGGACAGCAAGAAAGAGGAGACCAGCAAGGAGGAGGACAGCAAGGAAGAGGAGACCAGCAAGGAGGTTGGGTTTTGGTTATATTTATAGGGGAGGGAGAGGGAGGGAGAGGTGGGAGTTCAAAATTTTTGGCGCGGGAATGGAGTGGCGGAGCTACGATCCGTGGGGGTGAGGATTGGTGGATTTCTATTGGCTAGGATTCGGTTGAGGA
The DNA here is from genome assembly GCA_036346575.1 of Dendrocalamus sinicus. Lineage (NCBI taxonomy): Eukaryota > Viridiplantae > Streptophyta > Magnoliopsida > Poales > Poaceae > Dendrocalamus > Dendrocalamus sinicus. The sequence continues at coordinate 4,299,495 of CM070658.1, forward strand.
GGATCGACGGGCCCAGCGGTCAGATTATCACAGATGGTTCTATATATAGAACCGTCTGTGATGAATGAATATCACAGATGGTTCTATATATAGAACCGTCTGTGAATTAGAGAACAAAATTTTATATGACGATGTAATATAAACAACTAGTCTGAAAAGATAAAATAGCAAAGTTTTATATAGCTTATATATACTCATTTGAAATGTTTCGATGAGATCTACAACTTTTCAGCTGAAGAAAAATCCAAATTCTGAAAGGAAGACCAAGAAAAAGGGCAAAAACAGAAACAAAAAACTTGCGACGCAGGTTTAGATTAAAAAATGGCCGATTTTTAGGGTCTTGGAGGGCGACTAGCACAAGTGAGTCATTTTTTGGATCGGGCTCGTCGTTAGCTTTCCAACGAGTACAAGAACGTCAAAAACGGACACTGTATGCAAAAGTTATGCCCGTTTTACTGAAGGTGTCTCAAAACTGAATCATACTCGGACTTAAGCGGGAAAATATGAAATTTTGAGGGATTGCAAGGCGGAAACGTATCACGAGCGGTTTTATTATAAAACCGTCAGTGATAATCTGAATATCACAGATGGTTTTATAACCATCTGTGATATTCAGATTATCACAGACGGTTTTATAATAAAAACCGTCTGTGATAATCTAGAATATCACAGATGGTTTTTATTATAAAACCGTTTGTGATATTGGAATATCACAGACGGTTCAGCGGTAAGAACCATCTGTGATACTCCTTTTTTCCACCACAAATACCACAGACGGCCTCCAAATTAAAACCGTCTATAATAGTGTACATCACAGACGGTTTCACAAAACCGTCCGTGATTAGGCTTTCTGTAGTAGTGGAGGAAAAGCATGCGTTAGGTAACAAAGTGAAAAGGGGGCAGATGCAATCATCCCTTTGAGAGCAAGCCCTGCTATAGACAGTCCTATCACAGACGGTTTGGAACCGTCATCACAGAAGGTTCCTGAACTGTCAGTGTTTATGTATCAGTGATAATAGGTGGTTATCACAGACGATTCCCAAGCCGTCTGTGATAACTCACATTACAGACGGTTTTTTTTATAAAAAACCGTCTGTGATACTCGACTATCATAGACTGTTTTTTTTATAAAAAACCGTCTGTGATACTCGACTATCACAGACGGTTAATAACAAAGACCGCCTGTGATATACACAATATCACAGACGGTTTTTTTACTAACCGTCTGTGATATGAATAATATCACAGACGGTTCAGAATAAAAACCGTCTGTGATATTGTGTATATCACAGACGGTTAATAACAAAGGCCATCTGTGATATCGTTCATATCACAGACGGCTCAATCTTTGAAACCGTTATATCACAGACGGTTTTTAACAACGAACCGTCTGTGATAGCAATTGCAACAGCCATTTTATTTGCTGTTTTTTAGCTAGCCTTAGGATATGCTAGCCATGCCCTCTGAAAGCAAGTAAGCAGATTACAGATAAATGACAGATAAGTTAATTGCAACTCAAAGTGAATTACAACAAAATTCGCTACAAAGATGAATGTTGCAAACGGCCAGCAGATCACATACATATATAGAATGAAAATCGTTACATAGATCTGACAAATGAATTAAATTGAATGAATTATTTGATTAAGCAGAATTGAATGATTTGTACAATTGAATCTAATGTTTCAACATCTAATTATCACCATTGCCGGGGTGAAACTGTCCAACCTTGTTTATGACCTCTGCTACTAAGAATTCGGAGAGGTTTCCATGAATTTTGATGAGTTTGTCAAGATCATATGTACTTTCGTTGAAGTCCACCGGCTGTCGCTAGGAGTAATGTTAAGTCATTAATTAGCATGTGTGTGTATACATATATATAATCAGAAAAATATAATACTTATTGGAAGGACCTGACAAACCTCTAGATCATTGATCTTAGTATCCATGATTACCTTCATATGGCGGCGAACGTAGAATCCACATACGTTGCCTTATAGCTGCTAGTGGCACTGCAAAAATAGAATTACATATAAAGGTACTGTCAATTCTAAAGGCATTATAACAAAGTGTGATATAGGATTGTTGTGTTGTAGCGGGTATCGGAAATCGCGTGTTGTGTCGCAGCGTGTCACTAGATTTGTTGTGTCTTCCTCCTAGGGCAACATAAGCGGCAAACGACTTACGTGATTCAAAAAAGTTAGCCTCGGGCATTGCAAACAAAGGAAATATTACAATAGAGTTATGTATGGAGGAAATGAGTTTACCTGTTAATTACTTCTTGCACACGACTGAAGTCGTGGTTGCTCCTAAGTAGGGAATCAAGGTATATTACCTTGCTCCACTTTGGTACAATCACAATTAAAATCCAGTGATGCCTAGTCATGTGTGTCGCCAAAGTGATTAATCCTAAGTTCATGCTGCATGTAAAGTACAAATAAAACATGTGTGGCAACTAGTGAAGCACTTACGCTTGGTTGAAGGGTACCATGATGTACTCCTTGTCGCTGTGAGCAATCAATCCCCTTGTTATGTAACCTTGCACGAAGGATGCATTTTCGTTGATAGATTGCTCGGAGACCAAGTGAGGGTCGAGGAAACCCACCGGTTGTCGCGATCGCTGGACTTGTTGGATCATGTATTTATACATAAGGAAAGAGTAATGATATTTATCGATATAATGTGAATGTAGAACTTCATTGTACAGTACACTTACAGTGTTTAGCATCGTAGAAGTGAGGCATCGATTTCGTCGAGATTGAATAGTAAGAACAAGTCTTGAATGTCACGGCAAGTAGCCCGAGTCGTGGAGGAAATGCGCCCGTATATCTCAAAGTGAATGCACTCTGCCGGTTTGGCTTCATGTTGGACTTCTGCATGTACCAGGTATGCAATGTATTGCAAACCAAACCAAGCCGGGGTAATTGTGACTCAGGGACCAACGGCACTCCTAGAATGAACTTCCATGGCCCGGGACACGCCTTAATTTTCTTGGCTTGAGTCTTAAAGCCTCGCTTATGATACATTTTCGGTGGCGTCTCAGCGGGAGCCAATGCAACAGACTTTGGAACTGGAGCTGGAGGTGGAGCCACCGGAGCCGATGTGACAGGTCCAAGGCGATGTCCCTCTTGGACCACTGGATGTGGAGATCGTGGCATGGACAAGCAGACCTCGCAAATGGATTGCTCGGTACTGGCCCGTGTAAGCACAATCTATTTACACTACTACAGAAAAAGGCTAAACTAGACACTTACATCACAGACAGTTCTTAGGGACCATCTATGCTGTAAGTGTCACAGATGGTTCATACGAATAACCGTCTGTGGTATTTTCACAGACGGTTTTTAATACAAATTGTTTGTGATAACTTCATTATCATAGACAGTTTTTAATACGAACCGTCTATGAAGTATCACATACGGTTCTAAATAAGAACCATCTGTGATAATGGCGCATATCATGAGCAGTTCTTATCAAGAATCGTCGTGATATCGCATGTGCGATTTGTATTAAAATTAAATCGTAATAATGAAGTTATCATAGATGGCTTGTATTAAAAACTGTCTGTGATATGTTTCACGCCTCACAATCCTCCAAAATTTCATAATCTCCCACCTGAGTCCTAGTAGGATTTCGTTCCGAGATATCTTTAGTAAAATGGGCATAACTTTTGCATACGGTGTCCGTTTTCAACATTCTTGTACTCGTTGGAAAGCTAACGACGAGCCCGATCCAAACAATGACTGCTTGCACTAGTTGCCCTCTAAGATCCTCAAAATTGGTCATCTTTAGACCCAAATTTGGATTACAAGTTTTTGGTTTCTATTTTTGCCCTTTTTCTTGGTCTTTCCCTCGGAATTTGGATTTTTTTCAACTAAAAAGTTGTAGATCTAATCGAAACCTTTCAAATGAGTGTATATAAGCCATATAAAACTTTGCTATTGTATCTTTTGAGACTAGTTGTTTATATTGCACCGGTATATAAAACTTTGTGCTCTAATTCACAGACGGTTGGTATATAGAACCGTCTGTGATATTCATTCATCATAAACGGTTCTAGCTAACAACCGTCTATGATAGAGACTATCACAGACAGTTTGTATGTTGAACCGCCTGTGATAATCTGACCGCTGGGCCCGTCGATCCTCCCCACCCCAATCCTAGCCAATAAAAATCTACCAACCCTCACCCCACGGATCATAGCTCCACCTCTCCGTCCCCGTGCTAAAAATTTTTGTAATCCCACCTCTCCCTCCCCTATGAATAATCACCCAAATCCAGTCTCCTTGTCGTTCTCCTCCTCCTTGACCCTTACCATAATAGCCCGCACAAAGCAGACGACGCACAAGTCTATAGGAGGCGAGACACCGCAGAAGCAACTAGCTACCAAGGCGATGCTCAATCAATGCCAACAATGGTGGGTGTCAAAGACATCCAGCTCGTGCGCTGCATCAGGGTCGAGAAGCCTAGGCATAGAGGATCTTTGCTTTTTCTCTATTCTTGTTGTGTTAGCTAGATGGGTAACCTGCTCGTTGTTTTGGGATATTGTAATGGTAGGCTTTAATCTTAATAAAAATGAAATGTGTACTATGTTTCTTACTGTATTTGCTTGTTTTCAGATGGCATAGTTAACATTTCGTGAGGCTAGCCCAAAAAAGAAAAAAAATAGGTATAGAATGAATTATCACAGATGATTTTGTGATATAAACTGTTTGTGAAAGATTATCACAGACGGCTCAAACCAAAAACCATTTGTGATACTAGCACATCACAGACGGTTCTATCTACCAACCGTCTGTGATGAAAAAATATCATAGACGGTTTTAGATACCAATTGTCTATGATACTCATCCATTACAGATGGTTGGTAGCTAGAACCGTCTGTGATGTGTGAGTATCACAGATGGTTTTTGATTTGAGCCGTCTGTGATAGTATTCTTTACAAACGGTTCTAGTTACAAACTGTCTGAGTTGTGATTATCACAGATGGCTCACAAACTATATATGATAACCACTGATTATCATTGACCCATAAATTTAGATGGTTCAAAAAACCATCTGTGATGACCTTCTTGTAGTAGTGTTGGACATGGTCCAATTGGCTCGATTAACTAAACAGGCCGTGCTGTACTGGCCCATGGGCTTAGTCTTGGACCCAGACGTGGCCCAAGGAGGTTACGAGTGGTGTTGTGCTCGCCTAGGCATGTGTGGTACAACAGGCGAAAGATGGCTCGTTTAGCACGTAGGCCCGTCCACCTCCGTCGCATGTTCCCTGATGCCCACACCACCACTACTGATGCTGACACAACAGCGAGAGAGAGAAAGAGTGGAGCCGGGAGCACGAGCTACGAGAGGAGGAGATGGCGGGAAGGGAGGAGTCATCAACCAAGCGGCAGAGGACAAGAGGGGGCAGACGTTGGGGAGGGAGGAGGTGCAGCCAGGCTGGGGAGGGAGGAGCCAAGTAGGCAGCGGTTGGGTGGCCGAGCGCGTAAGGGAGCAGGTGATGGGGAGGGAGGAGGTGGTGGCCTGGCTAAGGAGGGTGGAGGTGAGGAGGGGAGGAAGCCGGAGAGGGAGGAGGCCGACTGCCTGACTAGCCAAGGAGGGAGCTAGGGAGGAGGTGAGGAGCCATGAGGGGAAAGGGATAATAAATTGGGATAAATAATAAAGAAACAAAAAAGAAAATTATAAATAGGTTGAAGATGTAATAAAGAGCTTTATTTATGTTTACATGGTTGCTCATTAAAAATTTTTCTAAGTAAAAAACTCAATTTGAGAAAATCTTGGCTAAAAAAAAAGAGCACATGCTACAGCTCTGCATACATAAATGTTCTAAGTGTCATTGTCCAGATAAAGATTCTCGAATGACCCCACAAACTCCGTATTTTCAATGTAATGTTGTTGTCGTGCGTCGGCCTGCTCCCAGTCTTTGATTGTAAGAAGTATTTTCACCATCACACTTGTGAGACTTTCTTCTCTCTTCTAGTATTCTCCTAGAAAGGCTGAAGGCAGACTCAGAAGAAACCGTCGAGACTGGAATAATTAACACATTTTGTGCTAGTACAGATAGCAGCAGATATATCATCTTGTGCTCTTGCCACTACCTCAAAATGTTGATATCCTTTTAATATGGCACCGTATTGCTGTCCAGATAGGCGGATAGCTCCCCACTACTATGAACACTTTGTCTTCCTTCAGTGCTTGATGTCGTAGAAGAACTTAAACTTTTTGAAGGAAGAACATGCATCCCAGATCTTGCCCCACATGGTTTTCTTCTTACCTATGATGGGTAGAGGTAGAGGTCGTTACAAGCAAACTCCTTGGAACTTTTGGTCATACTTGTGATAAACATTGGTTAGTTGAGTATGAACAAGTGAGAAATAGCTAGAATAATCTATACCCACTGCATCACCTTGAACTTAGAGAACATTGCTAAATCCTTGGAGTTTAGCTCGGGATCTAAAATAAATGCGAACATATAAAATAGAAGTTTGTTTCCAATATCTCAAAAAAAAAATAGATTTCATAGCAAATGTGGCTTCTCGTAAAACTATATCACTTTCATTAGCTTGCAAATGAGTAGCAATTTCAAGAATATGATGCACAATCATGGGAGATGTTGGGCAATAAATTGCAGATAAAGCAACAGTGGAATAATAAAAAAGTTTAAGAAAGTAACCTCTCAACAACATACCAATGTTGCCCAGTCAGTAGAGTACTATCGTAAATGCTTTGGTAGTGCGTTTGCATAAAAAAATGGAAAATGTGCTCTTATAAGGCACAAGACTCTTAAGCATTGTGTAAGTAGAGTTCCATCTTACCGGCATGTCTAAATCAAACTTTTTTGGGTATATGCTTTAGGAAAGATATTACATCACAGAAAGCTTTAATATATGGTTTTAACCTCTTTAAACCATAGTTAAATATCAGATTAATAATATGACATGCTCATCGCTAATGTAGTAAGAAGGATTTAGCATATGTAATGAATAATGGAGTAAGAATATCCATTGCCCTAGAGTTTGTGGTGGCATTATCTATAGTTATTGCAAAAATTTTATTACTAGACCAAAATCTTCCATAACTTTGATGATGCACTCCACAATATTCTTACCAGTATGAACTACATCAATTAATTTAAACCATATAGTTCTTTTTCTAATTCGTAATTTTCATTCACATGTTGAATAACTACACTAAGATGTCCTCCCTAGCCCGACCACTCTATATGTCTGAGGTCAAGGCAACAGAAAATGTACAGGAATTGAATAGTTCTTTTAGTTTATTATGACTATTATTATAATATTTAACTAGATCTATAGTAGTTGTTTGTCTAGACACTATAGTAAATCTTGGATTGTGCATAGTCCTAATGTAGTTTTCGAACATAGTAGACTCCACAAAGCCTAAAGGTAAATAATGTGTAGCAATTAATAAAAAATGAGATTATCTAGCTACCTTAGAACTACAGTCCCAATTACGTATTGCAACTGCATTTACCTTATTGACACTCCTTGTTTCGCCATACATCTTTGAGCATGTCTTATCAAGTGCCCTGTTCTACTTGAAGACTCTACGGTCAACTCAGTACAAAAATTTTTACAAAGAACATACCTTACCTTTTCTCCTTTTTGTCTTCCTTGTATGTCTTATCAAAATGTTCCTAGACTTTCGATGTGTAGGACCTAGATCTCTTTGCTCCTATGCTTGCAAGCGCAAAGGCACTCGAAAAGACTGATGATGGTATTACAATAGCTTTGGGCTCACTCCCCGGTTGAGGTGTGCCCTCAAGTACTGGAGTCGTATCAGTCTCGAAGGCCACAAAGTCCTCCGATGTGATGCCATATTAGCATCTCATTCTTTCCTTGGGCAGTCAAGAGATGAAATCTACACAAAAGTGGGTTAACACTTGGAGAAGGAAGAAGGCAAGGAGCAACCTTATCATTCCAGATAGGTCCTACTTGTCTTGTTTCTAGCCATTGTATTTGCTTGATGAAGAGATGATCAGCGGGTCTATTGTTGGATGAGGAGAGAACAAAAACAAAGTGGGGACTTGAGTCTTGGTCCTTGTGCAGGTTGAGGCTTCCAAATTGTTGTCTTCTTTGACAATGTTGTTTCCTCCAAATATCGAGATGTTGATTGGTCTTCACTCTTATTCTTGATTGCCTTGATCTTGGTTATTTGTCACTTGACGTTTGTAGGGCCTGACAGGGTTTTCAACAAAAAGGGTGAGGGGGAAAAAGCGTTAGGTACGGAAAGAATTGTGGAGATAAGGTAATCTAAACCCATTCTAGACTTTTAAATAGCACACCCAAGAAGTTGGGGTGGAACTCAAACCACACCGATTTTTGAAAACAAGCTTTTCCTGTGGCTGTGAAATACAAAACCCGAGGGCTAGAAGGCAGCGTACAGGGTCCAACCAAAAATTTGCAATAATGCTGCTAATGCAATGTCTATATGTGGGGACACATATGAGGGTATCATATGCAATTCAACAACATCTTAGAGTCTCTAAACACCCAAAAGCTAGCTCACATAAACTCCCTAAGACAAGCTCTCTATCGATCTAGTCTAATAGTCTGGATCTAAGCAAAATTGTTGGGCTTGGCAATGTCAGATGCAGCAAAGCGTTGTCTTTAAGTCTTCCAAAACACTTGCTAGCTCCCATGGTTCATATTCAGATCGTACTACTTCGTGCTTGCTTGACTAAAATTTTGAAGTGAGGTAAGTGGCTAGAAATAGCAGGAGAATTTTTTTTAATTTATCATGATAGCATAAGATGAGGATAGATGGTTTGAAGTAGTTGCAAAATACATATTTTTAGCTCATGCCATAGTTTTGAAAATTATTGCAAAAAGCATTTAAAAATAGCATTTGCAATAGTTGAAAGATGAATTTTGGAAAACCCTTTTGGCTTAGTGTTTTAGGAACATTTTGAAATCATTTTGCTTCTATCTTAATAACCAAAATATTGTCAAAAACTTTTTATTTTGGGAAGATACACTTATCTTTAAAAGACGGGTCATTTTGAGACAAGATGAGGAGGAAAACAAAAGAATGATTTAGATAAGATGAAAAAGCTAAGCGAAAAAAGATTTTAGCAAAAAAATTTCTATATTCTTCTCAACTATTTTTTGAATTTAAAATAAGTTATATTTGGAAAATAAATCCTTATTCTAATAGCCATTCTATCTAGGGCTTAACCTGTAGTCAGTATGGCTCTGATACTAACACTGTGGGGACCCTAGGCGCGGGTGGCGCCATAGTCGCCATATGTGTGTTCTGTAGTACACACATTCACACCATTGAGATCACATCCATACACATTGCATGTATTTTATTTATGACAAAGGGGTGAATACATAAGCGATGCATAATATTTAGCCAAGGTTTACAGTGTATGGCCGACCGGCCAGGTAAATACTAGAGTCAAGAGAAAATAGCGGAAGACAAATAACTAAGCAGAAGCATCAATACTCTAGTGGTATGCCACCATAGTCCATAGGCAACCGACTGGGGATTAGGACCTAGAGAAAACCCATAGTCGAACTCCCCATTGCCTGGGCAAAGTACGGTCGTCTGGCACGTATCCTTCTTCATTCTCAGATTAACAACAATTTAAGTAAGGTTAAGTATATTGTGTACTCAGTAATACTTGTAGTGTATCGCAAAATTATACATATATGCAAGGCTATCAAAGGGATTAGGCTCTATACCAAGTTATTTTCAGCATGAGACAAATTTTATTTGCAATATCAATAAGTAGTAAATTGCAACGGAATTGTAAAGAACATTTGACACATAATGAAAAGACATTTATATAATTTCCATAATAGTAGATAAAATCCATTCATAGCCTTCCTCGACTATGAATATCGCACAATTCCCACCCATGGGTATGGCACACGGAAGACACGTACATGCCATCCCATATGTTCAGTGAAATAGTTTTGAAATGAAAACTACACCTATTATGGCTGCATCCAAGCTTGCTCATTAACTCGAGCACGGCTATTTAAATAGTTTTTAACACACTGTAGATGTTGTACAACTTTACCCACACAAGATAATTAACTACATTGTCAGACATTACACGCTTCCTTGGGCGTGTGAGAAATGATTATCATATAGTCTTTAGGTTATCGAGTCCTAACCTTGCAGCAGCCTGATGAATGGACAAGCCCTCACTTGGGTATGCCAAGTGAGCTGTATGACAGACCCTCACCTCAACGAATTACATCCCTTTGGTGAGGCATTCACCATTGTATTAGCAAGCTTTGGTCCCAACACGTTGGTGAAGAGCTACGAGCCAGACCATTACATGGAATGCCCTTACTAGTTCTGCACCTACCACAATGCAAAGCTAGACCTAGACAACTTAATCACCTGAATGCTAGAGCCTATATAGCACATGTGGTTGTACGGTGTGACTTAGATGTGCAGCAATAATATTCGGTCCTTGATTGACCCAAGCGAGAATCTCCTCCTATATACGTGTGAGGTTCTGCCTCACATTCAACAATTTAATATATAACTCGCCCATATCCAAAAACTAGGTTTTTCATTTTATTTGATACCAAAGTAATAGAGGTTCCTCCTTTGGTCCAACATTTTGAAACCATCATTCCCACATGTAAACTTGTTCGAAAGTTCAAACTTAGCCAAAAGCTATTGCTTGGCTAACCATATAGACCATATATCAATGTAGTATTCCCAATTTGATAGTATAACTTGTCTAAACCATGTCCTAGGGGTTTCAATAGTGAGGGTATCAAATTTGCAAGGAAGGTTCAATGCATTTGAGTGGTCGTAACTACCCTTACCCATAATATAATAGTTTTTACTAAAACATACATGCATGCATAATAGGTTTTGCAAATAATGAACAATAATTGAAATACTGGGATCAACATGGTCAAAGGGGGTGCTTGCCTTGCTTAAATTACCGTGGTCTTGATCTTACTCAAAACCTTCTTGAAGCTATCTGTCTTTGTCTTTATCTTGATTCTACTCGAGTTGGTGCTTCTTCAGGATTTCGACTTCTAATTACACGATAAGCGATCGAAAGACCAAATAAATCCAATGGACTGCAAAAGACCCAAATAAATCCAAAGAGAACTTCATTAAATTTTATTAGGATTGAGTTCAGTGATGTATGTTAAGAGTGGGAGGGATGTGCGACATAGTCAAGCGGGGTTTGAGTGAATGAGGGGGATGGTGGGGACACTTTGCTGTGAAGGAAAATAAGGATGGATCAAAGGTGAAGGAATATTCATAGGAATACTCTGCTTCTTAACTCATAGAGGGCTAGGAATAGCCGACTGTAGAGTACCTCGGCTTGGTTTGAATGATCTCTTCTCGGTTGGTATAGTACTCTTTATGACTACTAATGTTCTTTGGCCATCACGAAATTCTACCGACTCCTAACTTCGGCCGTTACTCAAATCTATCTACGACTATTGAAGCCTGCAATCACTATAGCTTATGACCACTTTAGCTTGTGGCCTTACAATTATTGTAGTTACTGACCTTACGAGTCCACTTACGACTCCTTCGATACTTCGGACGTTCTGACCGCTATGGTACTCGGATGCTACTAACTACTGACTATTAATCACGGCACTTCGACCGCACTGGTCTTCAACTACATCGATCCGACCACAACTTCGGTCGTACCGTTCACACAGAGCTGGTACTTCCAATCTTCATGCACGTGGGTCTTTCGAGCATCGATCGGGTTCTACATCATACGACTACCAATTGGGTACTATTTTGTATGACTACCAACTAGGTTATGTGGCTTAAGACTACCGAGCATGTTTTGTAGGTTTCAACTGCTAACTATGACTACCGATGAGGTACTGTAACTTATGACCAATTTACTACATTTACGACCAATCTCAGATTTACGACTCATCGTACTTATGATCGACCTACTGTGTCTTATGACCGATTTACTATACGTATGACCAGTCTATTGTTTCTCTTGACTAATCTACTGCACTTATGACTGATCTACTGCACTTACAACTACCGACTTGGTACCATTGCTTTCGACTACTGACTTGGTTCTGTAGTCTTCTACTATACGATCACTATAGCTATCGATAACTGGAGCTTACGACTACTATAGCTACCGATGACTGGTCTTATGACTACTATAGCTACCGACAACTAGGCTTACGACCACTATAGCTACCAACAATTGGGGCTTACGACCACTATAGCTACCGACAACTAGGGCTTACAACTACGATAGCTACCGACAACTGGGGTTTACGACCTCGTGACTTCCTACTTCTAACTGCTTTCAACTACTGACTACTTTAGCTCTCTTTTCAACTTCGACTATCATTAATAGTCAAAAGTTACGACTACGGTTAGAGGTCGAAGATTACGACTACTACAGTCTAAGGTTTCTACTAAGGAAGTAGTCAGAGATCTCGATTTTGGCAGTAGTCAAAGGTCTCAACTTCAGCAGCAGTCAAAGCTTTCAACAATGGCTACGGTCGAAGATTTCAACAATGGCTGCGGTCGAAGCTTTCTACAATGGCTGCGATTGAAGATTTCGACAATGATTGCGGTTGATATGGCAGCGGTTGAAGATCTTGACTCAACAGTGGTCCAAGATTTTGACACGACAGCGATTGAATATCTCGATTGCAGCAGTAGTCGAATATCTCAACTCTGGTAGCAGTTGAAGATTTCAACTCTCGACTGTGGACAAAAATCTCGATGCGGTAGCGGTTGAAGATCTCAACACAGCAGTGGTCGAAGATCTCGACTCGTCAGCGGTCAAAGACTTCGACATGGTAGCAGTCGAAGGTCTCAACTATGGCTGTGGTTGAAGAGGTTGACGCAGCAGCGGTCGAAGACTTTGACACGATAGCAGTTAAAGAGGTTGAAGATGTCGACAATGGTAGCAGTGGAAGATCATGACAATGCCAATGGTCAAAAATCATGACTACGCAAGCGGTCGAAGATCATGACTACACAAGTGGTCGAAGATCATGACTACACAAGTGGTCGAAGATCATGACCGTGCCAACAGTCGAAGATCTCGACATGACAGCGGTCAAAGATTTTGACGCCAGGCTGTAGTCAAAAATCTCAACACAACAGTGGTCAAAGGTTTTGACACAGCTGCGAGCGAAGAGTTTGACACCAACCATGGTTGATGATTTTGACACAGTAGTTGTCGAAGATCTCAACAACGGCAGTAGTTGAAGATCTCAACAACGCTAGTAGTTGAAGATCTCAACATGGCAACTGTAGAAGAGTTTGACATAGCGGCGATCAAAGATTTCAACGCTAGCTGTGGTCGAAGATTTTGACCATGGCAGCGGTCAAAGATTTCAACAATGTTAGCGATCAAAGACCTCAACACGGCAGTAGTCAAAGATTTGACACAACATCAGTCAAAGATCATGACTACAGTGGTGGTCGAAGATTTCTACAATGGCTATGGTCAAAGATTTCGACAACGTTAGTGGTCAAAGACTTCAACAGGGTGGTGGTCAAAGAGTTTGACATAGTAGTGGTCGATGATCTTGACAGCACCAGTGGTCAAAGATCTCGACACGGCAGTGGTTGAATATCTCGACATAGCAGCGATGATGATTTCAACAATGATCGTGCTAAGACATCTTGACATGGTAGAGGACAAATATCTCGACATGGCTGTGGTCAAAGATCTTGACATGGTAGTGGTCAAAGATCTCGACACGACAGTGATCGAAGATCTCGACACAGCAGTGGTCGAAGATTTAGACGCCCAGCTATGGTCAAAAATCTTGACGTGGCAGCGATTGAAGATCTCTACTATGGCTGTGGTAAAAAATTTCAACACAACAGTGGTTAAAGGTTTTGACGCCCAGCTAGGGTCAAAAATCTTGACACGGCAGCGGTCAAAAAGTTTAATGCCTGGCTATGGTTGGAAATCTCAACACAATAGTGGTCGAAGATCTTGACTACAGCTGCAGCCAAAGATTTCGATACCCGGTTGTGGTCAGAAATCTTGACACGACTGTGGTCAAAGATTTCGACAGCGCTGCCAGCTTTTGACTTTGACTACTATGGTTCTGTTTACTCACTCTGACCACTACAGTTTTGCTTTAGAGTTCAACTACTTTAGTTTCCTTATTCACTTCGATTGCTTTTAGTTCTTTTATTCTCTTCGACCACTACGGTACTCCTATCTATTGAGAGAGGGACTGCTTGGCGAATGGGGCATGAGCTAAAATAGAGCCAAGACCTCAGTCCACCCGCCTAGGTGAAGAATCAAAGACTGACCTAGAGGATTGGTTGGTCGGCGGTATGGTTCTACAGTGGTAGAGGCAGGGAAAGGCACTACAAGGCTAAGAGATGCTAGGGCCCATTTTAGTGCTAGGGGGAGCTTACATGGGGGAGGAGGAACACATCGAAGACAATTACAACACTCGAGAAGGAGTGGAGGAGGTTGGAATCAGGGACCTCATTGGCGGTGAAGGTGTCTGTGGCAATAACGATGTCCGGCAACAAAGAGGCTAAAAAAAGATGTGCATGAGCTTGTATGCATGCATGCATGCGGAGGTATGAGTGAAAGGAGTCAAGGTATGGCTCACCGGAGAGAGAAAGTCTTGCGGCGGCATCCTGGTCGAAGATGAAGAAGGAGCCCTAGATCGAGTGATCCATTGCACAGAAGGTCAAACAAATGAGTAGGGTGCACAGCGAAGAGATAAGGCATGTTTCAACAGAGCCAAGGAGGAGAGAAGCTCACTAGAGTAGCTAGCACATGGTGGTGTGCTCACCGACGTCATGTACGACTTCGGTTTCTCGACGTTCGAGAGAGCAGAGTAATCAAGGATTCTGTGCAAGAGCCTGACAGGGCAAGCTAAGGAGAAGATGGTATGGTTAGAGGGGTTTTATAGGCACGGGAAGGCTGAGGGCTGGGCACGAGTTCTCACAAGAGCGGTCAAAAACTCGCTGTGGAATGCAAGGCGTGGACGGGGATAAGAGGGAAGATAAGCATCGTGTTTTGAGGTGACAGGTAAATAGAGTTGGTAGTAGCAGAGGAGAAATCGTGGGCATAGCATCAAAAATGGGGGCAACTCGAGCCTCAATCACGACAGAGCTGGCGTATGCTTGCGAGGTGGTAGATGATTGCTGCTAGTGGGCCCGACACATCAATGAGCGACAAGAGACGGCCTGACGGGATTGTCTTGACATGCAAAGGGTTTAGAAGCCTCGTATTCGAGTACTTGTATTTTTGAGTACTTGTGACAGAACTTGCTAGCTGGCCTAAGCTCCTCGAGCAAGAGCAAACCGGTCAGAGCTCTTGAGGGCCAGCTTTGTATTCGTGACGCAAGGCTGGGTATAAAGTCGGGATGCACGGAGGAAAGGTGTGACGTAGGGCATGGGTTGTTAGCAGAGGAGAAATGACGGGCATCATATCAAAATGATGACCATGGCATCAAAACCAGTGGCCTGTGCTCATGCAGGCTGGAGGTGGAAGAAGGGTACTGCAAGTGGCCCACACTCAGCGATGTGAGAGAAAAGAATGAGGTGAGTGAGAGGTTTGGGCAATTATTAGACAGATCGGATGTGCTTAAAAATTATGAAAATTTCTGTAGAGGCTCCTAACATATTTAAAATTTCCGAGTTTTATCTTACATTGATCTTTCTAGAAAAATTTGAAAAGACTCTGATTGAATTTAAATATTTTTTTCTTGATTTGGATAATTTAAGAACTTGCTTCAATATTTATTTTTAGTGCTAAAATTATACTCGTGGCTTTTTAGGATGGTTTCCATCATGAGTTTTCTTATGCCAACATTTAATCGACTTTTTAGTTTTGTAACTTGGTCTTAATTTTTGATTTGCATTACATGCACTTTTGTTTCGAAGTTCAAACATTTCAAAGAAACTCCAATAAAGAGCCAATGAAACAAAATGCATTCAAACGTTTGAAAAGTTTTTCTCATTTTTGCGTACCCTGGAATTTGGGATGTTACAGAAATTATGAATAATAAAAATATCAAAAAATCACTATAGTTACATCTTTTGCTGAATGCAGCTGGATTCTGAAATTTAAAACATTTGGAAAAAATATTTTTGAATTTTGCCAAATGTTGACAAACTGTATCTCAATTTTAACAATACAAATAAGAGGAGATTGAGGGAAGAGTTAAGGCTGGATGAAGGTGTGGGTGTCTGTTTCTAGAAAAATTCAATATGTTTTTAGATTATTTGATTTATTTCTAAAAGTTTAAGCCTCAAATGGCTAAAAAGGAAGAAAATTTTGAATTTCTGGCCGTTATCGTGCCCGGGCCAAATGGTCATAACCGAGCTGTGCCATGCCAGTTGACCTCCTGCGTCTTGCCCTCCTCCCCCGCTCAACCACTCTGATCATCACCCTCTAGCCCTAGCCCCCATCTCCTCCAGCGGTCCAACCATTCCACTCCGCCTACCCCGACCTCCTCCCCTGCTCTGGTGCCCACCCCCACCAGCCCACCTCCTTTGCCAGCCCTCTGTCGGTCTCTTCGTCCCTCCTCTACAGGCGCACGGTCGAACGTCCACATCCTCCACCACTCGGCCCGTCCCATACCTCTGCAGTGGTCAGCCTGCCCCCACCTCCTCTGGCGCTTGGCCCGCCCCCACTCCCTTCACCACCCATCTCCTTAGCTCCTCTACCATCGCCACCCTCTAGATTTGCCGTCGCTTGGCTCCCACACCATTGGGCCTAACAGGCCGTGGCGTGCTCATCCATACCTAGGCCATGCCTAACACGATATGGTACTGTGTGTGCCATACTTGCCATACTGGGCTGGCCCGCTGGGCTAAAGTTGCGACCAAGCATGGCACGCCGAGTCAGATCAGGCTACCATGGTTCGTTTAGTCCTGGGCTGTGTCATGCCTTGGCCAGACCAACAATATCATGTTTCGGGCCGGCACGGTTAGCTCGGCCATCTGTATGTGTTCCCCTTGGCCCTTGCATATTTTAAGGATCATTGCTCCATCAACCAAATTTAGCACCCATGTAATGATGGCATAACCACAGGAATTAATTAATGCTTATACTGTTTCAAGGTAAACAGCTCACAATATTTGCCTTAATTTGGTTGGAAAATTTGGATAACCTACCCCAGAAATCTAGCAAACGTATACACATACACTGATGAATGAATAGTGTGAACATGACAGAGATGTACATCGACACATTTACATCTCAATCTATTCAGTCATCAAGAGTAATTCTACCTCTGAATTACTATCATATAGCTATTCAGTTAGATCACATGCCACTCGTTTGGAATGCAAGATTCTCATGGGAAGGATTATTCATACTGTTTTGTGCTAAATCCCCGTAAAATTCCAGTGTTCTATCTAGGCCAGAAGTTCTGTCAAAGTAAGCAGCAAGGTTACATAAATGCCTATAATCAGAACCAAATCAACAATATACGTGGCAACGCACCTGAAGCCAGAAGTTGCACTACAGTGGGAAAGCAGTCTCAGATGATGTAGCTACGAGCAAGGCGACGCAGAAAGATGAACTGGGAAATTATAAGGAATTGAAAGAGAAGAAAAGGGGCATTTGAATTGGAACGGATAAGAGTAGTAGAGGAGCAAGATAGTCCAAGGGACAAGATAGTTGCGCACCCGCTGCCGGCGATGGGAGGCGCAGCATTACGAGGTGGTGGGCCACCACAACGCATAGAAGCAACCCTACCCTCCGTTCCTTTCTCTGCTTTCTCCTTGTGCATGAAAAAAAATGGTGCAAAAAGGCAATATATTCTATTCACTAAAATTTAGCGTGTATTTATGACGTGCCATAACTAAAAAGGTTACAAAATTTTGAGAAATTTTCTACATATACTTCTAAACTTACCATAAAATTTCAAGTTCAGATTTATTTCATGTTTGCGGTAACAAAAAAGAGAAAAATATGACAAATGTTAAGAGTTCAAATTTGTTGGAATTTTGTTTTTTTTCTGCTCTTAACATATAATAAATTTGTACTTAAAAGTTTATACATAGGTGAAGTAAACCATAGAACACATATAGAATTTTTCTCAAAATTTTTGTGACTATATTTAGTTGGGCTGCACTATGAGTGCACCCTAAGATTGAATGTATAGGATATGTTGCCGTGCAAAAACTAAGATGCAATTACAGTTTTAGCCACATACCACTACTATAGAGAAGGTCATATTGGATGCCTCATCACAGACTGTTATACACAATCCGTCAATGTTAAGTTGCAACGTAGTTATCTCAGATGGTTTTACTAGCATAACCGTCTATGTTGCAACCGATGGTAAGAACCTTCAGTGATGGCCTACTTATTACAGGCAGTTTTTTAATAAACCATTTGTGATGGTAGCACTTATCATAGATGGTTCGTAATAAAAGCACTAAGTGATACAATCGCAGATGGTTTGTGTAAAAAAGCTGACTATGATGAACACTTATCACAAACGGATTGTGAATGGAAGCGTCTGTGATATTCACTGCATTATTAAATACCCTCTCCCAATGGATACTGCATGCGTGAGTAGGCGGCTTTGAGGCGATTTGGTGAAAGGAGACTCGAGATTTGGAAGGGTGTTTTTGTATCCATTTGTTCTTGATGATCTAAGGTTAGTAATTGGTACTATATATAATGAAATGCATTATATTCTAGCTAGATTTGTGCACTTCTTAGTTGGAAGGAAACCTAGATCTAGCTTGGAAGGAAAGAGAGATCTAGAGTAGGTCTCATTCCTATGTACTTTAATTTTTGTTGGATTGGTTCATAAATCATTGCTAGCTATTTTAGATGGAGAAATTATCATGAATGATAATTATGTGTAAGAGCTAGTGTACGTACATGTAATGGCTACTCAGAATAGTGTTAATCTAATCTAACATTAATTTGTTGTATGCCGGCTTTGGGGAGTTTGGTGAAAGTATACCGCAGATTGAAGCTGAATATATGTACTGTCTATGCATTGATTGTGATAATCTAAAGATGTTTACCAACTAAGCGCAAATTGAAGGTCACTTGGTTCGAACGGGTTTCAAAAAGGAGTATACATGTTGGACTAGTCATGGTGAAGAGAAGATTATACTAGAAGGTATTATAATATTGTCGAGGGAGATAACGATATGCTGGATGTGGAGGATGAGAATAGGTTGCACTATGACAATCTGGATCAGATGCCACGCGATGCAGAAGAGAACTATAATTCGAGAGAGTTTGGTAAATTCGATAGCTTGACGGAGGACTTAAAAAAACCTTTGTTCCCAAGCTGTAAGCCAGAATACACAAGGTTGTCATCTATTCTTGAACTGCTAAAATTGAAGGCAAATAATGGTTGGTCTGACAAGAGTTTTATGGCGTTGTTAGGCCTCCTAGCGGATATCCTTCCAGAGGGAAATGTGTTGCCTAAAACCACTTACCAAGCTAAGAAAGCTCTTTATCCATTGGGAATGAAATTAGAAAGAATACATGCATGTCCGAATGATTGTATTATCTACCGTAAAGATTATGCAAACTTACATGTATGTCCGATGTGCAAAGCATCCCGATACAAGCTAAGAATGACTTCGATGCTGGCGAGGGCATCGAGGTGAAGCAAGCACCTCCTGCTAAGGTGTTGTGGTTTATGCCTATAATTTGTCATTTGAAGTATTTATTCATGAACCGAAAGGATGCAAGATTACTATGTTAGCACTCGTAAGAGTGTAAGAAAGATAGGAAACTAAAACACCCTGCTGATTCTACCCAGTAGAGAAACTTCGATAAGAGCTTCAAAGACTTTGATGCAAAACAGAGGAATATATGGTTTGAGTTGAGTACAAATGGAATGAATCCTTTTCACTAATATGAGCAGCCGACATAGCATCTGCCCCATGAATGTATGCATGTACAACCTTCCTTCTTGGCTGTCTATGAAGTGAAAGTGCATTTTGATGTCACCACTTATCCAAGGGCCGAAGAAACCTAGGAATGATATTGATGTGTACGTAGCACCATTGCTGGAATATTTTGTGACACTGTGGAATGAAGGGGTATAAGTATGGGATACGGATAAACAAAAGAACTTCACTCTGCATGCCATTTTGTTCTACACCATCAATGATTTTCCTGCCCTAGGAAACCTATTGGGGTTGAGTACAAAAGGAGCCAAAACTTATCTGCACTGCTTAGATTATACTGAGAGTGTGTTGTTGAACAACTCATGTGAAACTGTGTACATGCGTCATCGTAGGTTCTTTCCAAGATATCAGCCATACTGTAAGATGAAGAAACACTTCAACGAAAAAGAGGAGGACGACTCAGCTCCAAGGCCTTTTAGTGGGAAAGAGGTCTATGATATGGTTAAGATTATTGATGTTGTGCTTGGAAAGGAATTTAAGTTGAGGACCCGTTAGAAAAACATGTGGAAGAAGAGATCAATATTTTGGGACCTGCCTTATTGGGAGCACTTAAAAGTTTGCAATTACATCAATGTCATGCATGTATAAAAGAATGTATGTGATAGATTGATTGGTCTTTTACTGAACATTCATGACAAAACAAAGAATAGTGTCAAGCACAGTGTGAGTTGGTCGCTATGAACATCGGGATGAGTTAGCACCGCGAGAGACCGATAGAGGTCAAACGTACCTTCCCCAACTTGCTACACTTTGTCTAAGGCCGAGAGAACTGAACTGGCTCCCGATGCTTGCATAGTGTGAAAGTTCCATCCGTAACTCCATAAGTATGAAGAAACTTGTTTTTATGGAAGATTTGAAATTAATTAGCATGATATCTCATGACTGTCATTTGTTAATGACACAATTACTTCCTATTGAAATTAGAAGTATTTTGCCGAACAAGGTTCAACTGACAATCATGAGTGTAACACCCCTTCCAATCAATGACCTGGAATGCTACCAAACTAATAACATAATAATGAAAACTAATATTCATCTTACAAAAATTCGGCAGAACCTCCTTTGTTTATTGTCTAAATCAGTGGTTCCAACAGTCATGATCAAATGATATGAATAATAGTAGGCAATATAATCATTTATAAGAAAAACTGGATTATGTTCATCATCGCACTCATAAAAATAATACTTAGATAAAGAATGGAAATCAATGTAAAAGAGTTCTAATCTTTTATTACATTTTAAACCTAATAGACATTAATCAAATACCACTTAAATTATTCAGCAAATAGTGTTTAATGTTCTTTCTTTCTTCCATGGTGAATGGACCGTGCAAGTGCAACAAAACTAATCCTTCTTTATCCCCATCCATGCCGATCCCATGTAGGTACCTAAAACAAACAGCAACCACAACAACAACAACAACAACAAGAGTGAGTCCAACGACTCAGCAAATATAAATAGTAGTATCAAGAATAACAGTGAACATCATTTCTTAAGTTCATCCAACAATCATATAAATAAACCATGCTATGCAATATGATCAAAAATCTCTTTATCTCTTCTCTTTCGTATTTTACCGGTAATGCGGAGTGTGCATCCGTCAATGCACACCCATGCTTGTACCATCTGGTACAGGGACCAATTGCCCATACTCCTCAAGTATGGGGACCTTTAGCCCGTCATGTCATCAACATGACGGGGACCTCAGCGCTTGGTCATCTCGTGACCAAGACTTCAATAAATCAGCATGATGCACAAACGTGAATATCTCAACAAATAAAACTTGCATTCACAATAGCTATGCATCAGAAATTCTCCTGAATACTTTCATTTGCAATCAACCATAAACAATACCAACATATCATTGACATAATCAAGATCACATATATTCATAATATAGTTCAAACATCTACAAACTAACAATCATCAACAATTCACACTATAAAGTTTAGACCATCATTATACTTGCCTTAACCACGAAAACGGGGATGAGCAGAAGGTGCGGCCCCGGGATCCGTCCTCCTCCAGAATAATAATTATAATGATTGCTAAGACAACAGTAGCGAGTCTTTAGATTAAATTAAAAACACCCCCAAACTAACCCAACATGTTTAGCTTGACTCAAAACCCCAAATCCTTTCAGCCATCCTGTCCCCCTCTACGGACAGTCAAATTGAAAAATTCGTATCTATTGGTACAGAAGTTTGAATAGGGCGTTCTCAGACTTTCTGGAAAGATAATTAAATTATCTAACTAAACCTAGTTGGTGAGTCTCCCTGATTCGGCCATCTTCTACACGCACCATCCAGTTTTCTAAACAAACAGCAGTTTCCTATCGGGTTCTCTGGACAGTGCACTAAAACTATCATAACTTTCAACACGAGTGTTCGAATTATGATTTCTTGACCTTCCTGGAAAGCTAAGACAATTATATACAACTTTGATAATATGGAGATCCTCTGATTCTCCCGTTTTCTAATGGCCCAATCCAATCTACCAAAATCTGACAGAGATTCCCCCGATCTGCAGAATAGTCCTACTAGAAAAAATCATAACTTTTACTACAGAGGTCCGAATAATGCGTTCTAGCACTTCATGGAAAGATAATGACATCCTCGACAACTCTCCAGGAGAAGTACAGACCTGAATCCCCACGAATCTATCCCAAAACAGCCGTCTAACCCAATCTGTTCTAGCAGTCCAGTATACCGACATTGATAACACAATTAGAATATACATCTACTTGGGGAAAAACAGGGATTACCCTTGACGAATCGCTGTAAAACACGAAGAACACCCCACGAACTCCACCTCTTCTCCTTTTCCTCTTGCCCTTCTTCTTCCCTTCCTCCGGATCCAATCGCCTTGCTGCGATTGATTTCCTTCCCCTGCTCGTCCGGCAGCGAATGGAGGTCTTGATCACCGGCAATGGAAGAGAGGGGAGGGAGAGGGGCTGCTGGAGGCACAAGGGGCAGGGGGAGAGGAGGGGAGAGAGAGGGGTGGCTGCTAGGGTTGAGGGGGTGGGGCGCCCCCCCCTTTTTGGCCCAGGTTGCCTGAAATTTTCAGAAATTCCCCTCTAAAAAATCTTTACTTAATTCTTTCCTATAAGGTCCCTCCCTCCGTTTAATCGACTATCTCTCGAATCATTTCCGGGATATTACATTGAGGCTATGTTATTTTTAATGCAATTGTTAGAAGGTCATCGATCCCGATAGACTAGATACTCTGAAGGCCGAGGTGATAACAACTCTATGTTATCTCGAGATATATTTTCCTCCATCATTTTTTGATATCATGGTCCATCTCATCGTCCACTTTGTGAAGCAATAAAGATATGCAGCTCTGTGTTTCTACATCATATGTACCCATTTGAGAGATACATAGAAATTCTCAAGTCCTATGTATGAAAATGCTCTCGGCCGAATGGCAGCATCATAGAAGGTTATGGAACTAAAGAGGTCATTGAGTTCTGTGTCAATTACATGGCTCAGGTCAAACCGATAGGTGTGCCTCTATCTCATCACGAGGGGAGGCTAGAGGGTATCGGACCATCAGAAGAAAAGCAATAATTCCCGATCTAGATATGTATTCTCATGTTCATTTCACGGTCTTGCAACATATGAATGAAGTGTCTCCATATATTGACGAGCACAAGGACATGCTATGCAAAGAGAATCTAGACTGGTCAGAGGTTTGGATCATGAGATAGCACAACCGTCGGTTCAATGAATGGTTGAAGGCACGATTCACTAGGAAGTCATCAAGTGAATGCTGCAATGGTTGGCAAAATGGCTAAAATTTATAATTGTGATATGGCAAGGATATGACATAAATGGGTATATATTTTATACAATAGATCAGGATAAAATGAGCACAATCTAGAACTCAGGTATCCGTATAGATGCAGTTCATAAGTAGTTTAGTACTGCTAGCTCAAACCCCTACTATGGGCATATAGAGAAGATTTTGGAGCTCAGCTATGTACTTTCCAAGATCTCTCTATTTCGGTGCCGTTGGGTCCAACTCCCATTGGGTGTAAAGGTCGACAAGTACAAAGTCACTACTGTGGACCTTGAATGTGTAGGATACAAAGATGAACTATTCGTACTCGTGAGGAAAGTTATTTATGTTTTTTATGTAACTGACCTAGCAAATAAGTAGTGCCATGTAGTTCATGGAAAATGATGGATAGTTGGAGTTGAGAATGTTGTGGATGAGGAAGAGTACAATCAATTTGATAAGTTGCCTCCTTTCGGAGACGGCATCAGGCTCGAGGAAGAACCAAGTGATGAAAATAGCTATATGCGTGTCGATCATCGTGAAGGGTTTTTTTAAAGAAAATAGCCAAGTGGAATGATCTCACACAACAAACACCTATTTGGACATTATTCCATTGTAATGAAGAAACTCGGCATGTAATTAAGAAATTATTCCATTGTAAATGATTCAGTAATTAACAAATAATTCCATATGTGATTCTATCTACTTGCTTGTTTTCAAAGAGCATGGTTGGCATTTTCTGAGGCTAGCTAAAAAATAGAACATGTTGTAGCTATAGAAGGAACTATCATAAGCGTTTGAGTGGCACAAACCATCTGTGATGTATGTATTACAGACGGTTCCATGATAGAACTGCCACTAGAGATATATGTATTATAGACAGTTCCATAATAGCACTATTTGTGATATGCTACCATATCACAGATGATTCCATAATAGAACTGTAGCATATCACAGATGGTTTGATTATGGAACAATCTGTAATAGTTCCTTCTATAAGTAGGGCCCTAGTAGGGTTTGCGCTCTTACTCACTCACTTGGTCCCATCCTTTTGCACAGAACAATGCTGCCACCTCTCCTCCCAACGGCATTGCCTCTCCTCTAGGCGCCGCCGCCTCTCGTCCCAACATCGCCACCTCTCCTCCTGACATGGCCTCTCGTCCCGACGTCGCTACCTCTCCTCTCGATGTCGCCTCTCCTCTCGACACCACCGCCTCTCCTCCCAACACCGCCACCTCTCCTCCCTCTCTGATCCAACTAATGACTCACTAATCCCCTCTTAGATCTCTCTTTCCATTGTTATTCCATCTCCTTAGTGCAATGTTAATTTTTCTAGTATTGTGTAGTTGACGCTTTTTTCTCGTGGTGCAACTTCTGAATTGTGAAGAGTAATGATTGATAGATATTAGCTAACAAAGGAATAAGCTTTGATGTGATGCTTTTGTGCTACAAGAATAGCATAGTGATGTCAATAACTCAATATACTTGTTTTGCGGTGGATTTTGCCTATAGGGATAAATTGGTGTGTATTTTACCTTATGCATGCATAGCTTTTGTAGGTAGCTGAATTTCTAAATTTTGGCCCTTCCATACTATTAACATGAGGAGGCAAGATCACTCTTTCCCGCATCAAAAGTTCTCATGTTAAGCATGGTACTGGTTGTTTCTGAATTCCAGATAGAGAAGAAATTATCAAACTCACCTTGTTGAGGCTTTATAGAATCCAACTATTTTGTTTTCTTAGAACAAAAAAAATGAATGTTTGGTTCTATATCTATGAATATTATTGGGAAGTTTTTATTTGAAGGCAAATATTGCGAACCTGAAACTTGGCATCATTTACGCTCTTTTATTTTAAGTCATTCTAGCAATATTTCACGACATAAGCAAACTTTGTTGAGAAATACCAATATGAGTAGCTTGACTACTTTCCAGAATAATTTGAGGACAATTGATTATCTTTATGATGTCTTGGCATATACTATTGCTATAAGATCTATTTAGAATGGCATGTTTGTGTTACAAAGAGGCCTCGTAGAATAATATGTGTCAAAATGAGAAAAAGAGAACAAATTGTCCACAAAATTTTCTGAAAACTACTCAGGCTGCTCATGTTCTTATTTTTTAACAACTACATTAAGAACATTAAAGTACATAAAAACAACCATATGCCAATGCTTATGCTCATAGCTCATTGTAATTAGTTTTTTGTAAGATAACTAGAATTTTCTATTGATCATTCTCACATCTCACTGCAATTTGAATGCTCCATAGATAGCAAGTAAGAAAGATGATGTCCACATAGTCATCACCGCCATCATCAACGCCGCCAAATGCATCCGACGCTCAAGATCGAGGTACCTAATCATGGTAGAGGAATATCGAAAAGGCCTGAGGACCGAATGACCATCATGGAGGTCTCTCCTGTTTGGGGTCCCTTTGCATCTCAAAAAAGTGGGGACAACATTCTAGACCACCTGCAGGATAGTTGCAAGGGAACGAGTCCCCATCACCACAGCAAGTTAGAAGTCTCTGACAGAAGTACAACAAGAGCAGTTGTGGGTGGAAATTTCAAGGTCGTTCGAGATCCCAGCAGAAGTATAGGAACTTGTACAATGGTAGGGATTCCTCATGATGGAAAAAACATGGAAGACCTTCAAGAACATGCTTGTTGTGGAGTATGTGAATAAGGATCGAACGATCTTCATGAAGTATCCTTTTGGATCGCTGGATCCATGGGATGTCTCTGTGCTGATGAAGCCTGTGGCCGAATTTCAAAAGCAAAGTGCGGTGCACAAGGCTCTCTACGCACAAAACACTCACCCCCATAGACTGAACACCACTGGGTACGTGAGTAAAATCCCGCAATGGAGAAGGGATGACGAGGTCATAATCTGATCAAAGGCCTCCCCGCTATTTGTTGAGATCACAAATAAGTGCAACCGAAACAGGTTAAGACTTAAGAGTGAGGTCATCAACCACATCTTCAGGCGTTGTCTCTTTCAAAAACCCCACAAACAGGAAGTGTCCCAATGCTTGGTAAGATATGTTAAACTACCTAGTTGTTAATATGTCCATAATTTCATAGGGTCTAAAATAACATGATTGTCTCTTGCAGCAAACATTGACTACTGAATCTTTCCAAGGCTCCTTTGAAGAAAACAGGGAGAGGGATATACTATCCGTGGCTTTAGGAAATAAGGAGCACCCGAGTCGCACGTGAGGCCTTGGGGTTTACTTACCTTGGAGGCGCATAAATCAACAGCGTGCCCGGTCCTCTCCTGTGAAGAGCAAATACATGTGTGGCTACAAGAATAAATCAAAGGACATCAAGGCACCGCAAGAGCACTATACATTCTCACTAGGAATGTCATTAGTCCTAGACATGCACTTACCCAGCCATGGAATGGCTTGCATGCATGGTACATTTGAGGGTCCAACAAGATGAAAGCACAACCCTCTACAGGTTTCACTGTCAAGTACATGGTGGGGCATTTTCTCCACAACCCAGGCTACTTCATGGTGGGCTTCGATGACCTATTTGATCTCTTCAACCTTGATGCCATCGATACCTCACTTTTAAGTTGTTGGACACTATAAATGTGTACAATTATGGTCAACATTCATGTCATGCCAATAAATGCCATAACTCCTTGCTTATGTATATACACATGATCCTACAAGTCAGACAATCCCAAGAACTAGTGGGTTTCCTCAACCACACTTAGTCTCCGAGCAAAGCATTTGACATAATGCATCCTATGTCCAGGATTACGTAACAAATGGATTGCGTTCTCACAATGACAAGAGTACATACTTGTACCCTACAACCAAAAGTAAGTGATTCACTTAATGTTGTACCCATTGATTTGTACTTTATACACAACATGAACTTAGTTTTAAGGACTATGGCAGCATACATGTGATACATGTGTAGATGGCATTGGATTCTAATTGTCATTGTACAAAAGTGGAACAAGGTAATATACCTTGATTCCCTAAACAAGATGGACCATGAATTCACAACTGTGCAACAATTAATCGATAAGTAAACTCATTTCATCTATAGATAACCAATGTACCCTTGATTTGCCATAGCTGAGGCTAACTTTGTTGAATCACGTACGTAGGTCATTTGAGGTGTACGTTGGTAGAGGAGAGAAACACATGGAAGGAAGCGCCACACTGCGACATGTGACATAGTTTCGGTACCCGCTACTACACAATAGTCCTATATCACACTTCATAATGATGCCTCTCAAAATGAACAAACATATTGTGACATCCCAAAATTTTTTGGATTTTAAAAGTTAATTTAAAGATTAAAAAGTATTTTTAAAGGAAATCAAAATTTAAAATTTATTGCAGAGAAGTTGTTGAAAATATTTTTCCTAAGTACAAAATAATCCCAGGAGTTTATGTGAATTTTTCTAGAATTTTGGCACCAGCTGGGATCAGACCCTGTTGTACGTGAGTTCTACAACAACATTATGCCATCCACCTCACAGATGGCACCTTTTGAGGCATTGTATGGAAGGAAGGGCCTCACCCCTCTTCTGTGGGAACAACCTGAAGGAACTCAAGACCCGACATCGAGCCTTGTCCAGGACTCCAAGGAAAAGGTGAAAAAAATCAAGGAATGGCTTAGAATAGCCCAATCCCATCAGAAGAGTTATGTTGACAACCGTCGGTGAGATATGACCTTTGAGGTTGGAGACTTAGTCTATTTAAGAGTATCCCCACTCCGTGGAGTAAAAAGGTTCCAAACTAAAGGAAATCTTGCGCCACGGTTTGTGGAGCCATTCATGATTTTGGAGCGTAAAGGAGAAGTCGCTTACCAGTTGGAATTGCCATCAACCTTGTCCGGGGTACACAATGTCTTCCATGTTTCGCAACTCAAAAAGTGCCTTCGAGTACCCACGGAGCAAGCAACACTTGAAACTCTTTACCTCAGAAAGATCTCACCAGTTGAGAGCAACCTATCAAGATTCTAGAGACATCTGAATGCCAGACTAGAAGGAAGCCAATTCGCTTCTGTCGAGTGCAATGGAGCAACCACACTGTAACATCCCAAAAATTTGCTTTCTTTAAAACTAATTGCAAAATAATTATTTTAAAGTATTTGAACTTTATTTGGATTTTCTGGAGCTTAGTTGGATCTTTTCTGGATTTTATTTCAAGCTTTAAAGTAAGAAAAGTTAACAATTCTCATTTTATAAAAGCCAAAATAAATTTATTTCATTTTCCAAAGTCAAAAATAAGTTT
Organism: Dendrocalamus sinicus; assembly: GCA_036346575.1. Taxonomy (NCBI): domain Eukaryota; kingdom Viridiplantae; phylum Streptophyta; class Magnoliopsida; order Poales; family Poaceae; genus Dendrocalamus; species Dendrocalamus sinicus. The sequence continues at coordinate 4,328,436 of CM070658.1, forward strand.
ATTTATTTTTCCTAAGTCAATCTGTATTTTATAAAAATTTCAGGATTTTCTAGAAATTAAAACTCCCTTTAAAATTAAATTGTGTTTTGAAAAATCTAAATCGAATTTAATCCTCAACCTATCTACTCGCCATTACGTATCGCTCCCTGATTCAATCCATCCTCGCCCGGTTTAATCTCAGCCACCCGCATTCAGTTACCCCTTCGTTTTAATCCGATGGCCCTGATTTCTCTTTCGCCTTGTGGCATTCATTCGATCATCTGCTCCTTCCTCCTCTCTCTTCTCTCTTGCCGCCAGCCCAACCCTTCCTGTCAGCTTCTTCTTTCTCCTTGCCTTCTTCAACCTTCCTCCGCTAGCATTCATGCCCTACCCGATCTCTTAAATTTGGCCGTTTCTTCTCGTTAGTCGAGCATTTGCTACAATTGAAAGCCTAATCACTCCCGCAATCAACCTCCACCATTTCTCCACTTTAAACCCCGCCTATATCCCTCTTTACTCGTCCTTGTGCCGACCTTAACTTTGGTGTAACCGATAACCGTTAAATCGCCTCTACCTTCGTCAAACCCATGCGCGCATCCCCGCCTCCACCAAGTGAATCCACCAAGAGCCCTGCTGCAAACGCCCTCACTTTGCCATCCTCGCATCCTCGCCGCGCCTACCACCGAATTTCCGAGTGTCGTGCCAAGGTGCACTTAACTCCCCGTGCCTTTCCTCCCTCTCGCGCACCCCTCGCCGACCCCAGCAGCGTCGTCATCCGCTGATGCCCTCAGTCCCCGTGTGCCACCTCAGCAGTCGTGAGCTACGCAAGTGCCACGCCAGCCGCGTGCCACCTCAGCCTTCTCCCGATCAACGGACCCATCCACAAAGCGGTCACATCGCCGCTGAATAAAACTCTTTTTCTGTTGAAAAATAATTCGGCGTAAAATCGAAATCCTTGCTGACATCACCCTGACATATAAATCCCTTTTCCCATAGAAAAATAATTCCTCTGAAAATCATTTCCCTTGATGACATCATAATCTGATTTTTCAGTTCAAAAATAATTCCAGAAAATCAGATTATTCTTTTTCTCTCCTCTTAAACTTCCAAACGCTTGTATTTCTTCATTTTAATTCCGTTTGAGCCCATTCAAATTTCTAAACTCATCAAAAATTCCAGTCTATCCATTTCTATCGTCGTTTCATTTTTTTGGAATTTTTGAATTTATTTGATTTAAATTAAAGCTTAGAAAGTAAAAATATTTTAAATGGCTAAAATTTACCTCAAATAAATCCAAAATTATTTTATTTAGTCTTTTCGTTTTCCAAGGATTTTTGTAGAATTTTCTTGAATTTTTGTCGAATTTATTTTATTTTATTTTTTTGGGAGAAAAATATATTATTTTATTTCCTGTTTTCTCTCTCCTCGCTTCATCTTCCTCACGAACGTGCGTTTCGTTCAGAGCATGGCCACCATGAACGCAACTTTGAAGCTCTCATATCTCTTGATTTTCTCAACGGTTTTTAGCGAGATAAATTGCATTCAATTCCTCTCATCAAACTCTTTCATTTCCCTACCGTTTTCCCTCATTCATGAGCCGTTTCATGAGAAATTAACCCATGCCATTGATGGACATGGTCTCTTGATCTCCCATCTCGGACCTCCCCGCCCCTATAAAGGGAGCACCGTGAGCCCTCCTCATCCTCACTCAACCCGAAAATATCAAGTCCCCACTCCTCTTCTCTTGGGCGCAATCGAGTTTTTCTTTTGTGTTCCAAGCGGCGTTCTTCGGCTTATTGCGCCTCGTCCGGTGGAGCCCGCCACTTTTGAGCACATCCCGGATTCGCCTCGTCGCGTTCTACGCGGTGCTCACCTCGCCTTCACCAGAACTTCGCGGAGCACCATCGCCACCGTGGGCCATAGCGCGTCGTCGTTCCTCGCATCGCCACCGGCCGTCCGTGCATACCCGACCAAAACCAAGGTGAGCATCACGTTCCCACGCTATACACTTCGCTTCGCCGCAAGTCTTGCATGTTAATTCCTCTCCGTTTGCCCGAATGTCGATGTCACTGTCGGCTACATAAAAGCTTGTCCACCGTGTTTCACTAGTCCGTTGGCGAGCCGCCTGCACCGCTGAGTTGGCCTCGATGCGTTCTACGCCGTGCTCTCTTCCATTTGTCCAAAACCATTTCCTAAATTTTTGACCCCGACACCTTGCCATGGCCGCAAATGGCACTTCGCATCCCTGCCTGTCCAAGAATGCTTTCAACAATCCGTTCGCGTCAAAACGTGCCAAACTATCCCAGGTGGCTACGTTTCGACGGTTTGGATTCGCTCTACCGAGCACGAAGATATTGAGTTTTTCGTGTTTCGTACCGCCGTTGTTCAAACGACGATTGCGTCGCCTCGGTGAGTTTTCGCTTAACCGATATTTTTCCTAGCTTCGCTCGCGCGTTCTCGGCCGTGCTCACCTTACTTCTCCTTGTCCCTTTCCCGAAAATTATTCTTCTCTCCACACCTTATGTCGTTGTCGTCATACACGTCGTCGTCGTGCTCCGTTTGACGTGTCGTCACTTCCTACATGTGCCTCGGGTCCTTAACAACCCATTTTGCTAGTTAGATTCACCTCCCATGCCTCCTCTCGCCAGCGCTAGCCTTCTCGCCAAAAGTACTGTTCTCGGATGAACAGTAACATCTGTGAATTTTCAGCATTTTCTCGCCTCAGCAAACTTTAGATCGCTCGTTCTCCTTCGTCCGAACTCCGATCAACCCGATTCTTTTTCCTAAATCCATCTAAAATTGAGCTCTATCTTTTGGTTCTGGGTTTGCAGTTTTTGGAGTTCATTTGAATTTTTATTTGAATTTATTTTGTTTGTTTTGTCGTTTCGCGCGTAGAACCCGACGTCGCCGAAGAGTTTGTCGAACCACAGCAAGAGGGACCAACCAGTGCACAAGAAGGCAAGTCTCCTTTGACCATCTTGCTCCTATGTTTTGAAAATAGTTTTTGTAGTTATTTTAAATTATTGCATGGCTATGTTATATAAAGTGATAATTTAAATTTAGAAAATTTAGTTAAATGCCAACCTTGTTATGCCTTCCTTTGGAAATTGTTTACCATGTACCCTTGTCAACTTAGGATGATTTTTGGCTCAATAATGAGTTATTATTATTCTTGTTAAATTTAGAATACTAGCAAATGCTTAGTTTAGCTGATAAATGTAAAAATGCTCATATGAGAAAATGGACAATAAATGTTTTGGATTTCATGATTTGTTTGAAAAGTGGTAATGGATGTTACCACTGTAATTTCAAAATAAAAATGAAGTTGAAAGTAAAAATTGACGAGGGTGGATGGAAGGCTTGGCTGGTGCGGTTTAGCACGAGAATTTTTGGGTTTGTGAATGAGCCACCCTGGTCGTTTAAGGACCGACGCTTGTGTTTGTCCAAACTGAGCAAAACAGTGCAACCACAAGTCTATATGGGTACGACCTAGCTAACTAACCTATAAAGGTGTAGTTTAGATATCACCAGTGGTGTATTGAGTGCCAGGTGTACCGTTACTCATAGTGAGGGACAGGTTTCATCTGTACTCATACGGCGCAAGAGGGCTCCACTCGTGGATTCGAGTTGTGGTGAAACCTTAGCGGGTGGTATCTAGCTATACTGGAGTAGGTGAAAGGCTTTGTGATATTTTATCCGGGTCTCATGCCAAAGGAAGCATGTTGACTATTAAGATAATTTATCTCTTGTGGGTAAAGTGTACAAACTCGCAGAGTAAAACTATTCGAATAGCCGTGCCTACGGTCAAGGGCGGGCAAGGAATGCATTCACATGGTAGAAGTTTGATTTTGATTTCAAAATAAAATGGTTTGTCAAACTTGAGAGTGGTATAACTCTCGTGATTTAAATCTGGTGGTGTAACTGCATCGTGGTTTAACTCGAGTTTTGAAAGTTGGCGATAGCTTTGAGATTTTAGTGTTGGTGGTTTAACCTTCACTAAGTTATTTATCTAATTTCATTTATGAAAAACAAAGATGTTTATCAAATGGCCTTTGAAGTAATTATGTAGATTTGAAATAAAATGCTGATTTTCGCAAAAGAACCATATAGCCTTCCTTTGTTAAAGCCCCGCATCTATGCATCTTTCCCAAGACTTATGGAGTACATTCATGTACTCACGTGCTACACTTAAAATTAACTCTCGAGGAGATCAAGCTCAAGAGGTGGACTACGACTACTTCGTGGATGGATTCGTCGAAGGCTTTCCGAGAACTAGGTTGCGTTTCCCACCAATTGCTCGTGGCGTATTGATGGGTCTTGCTTTAGTTTCTTTGCTTCCGCTGAAATTTTCTTTTTGGTGTGAGGTCTTAAAACCTCATTTGTAATAAAGACTTGAGGTCTATAATCTCGATTATGATAATAAAGCGTTGTTGGCAATGTATCATCTTTTCTGCTTGAACTGTGTGTCTTGGCGTTGATCCGGGACTAGTATCAGAATGCACAGAGAGTCCAGGAGTTTCTACTCCGGGTCTCATGTATGGTATCGAGCCAATTTGATCGTAGGGCGTAACCTAGTTAGAATGGTCGTTATTAGAAAAGCTTCAAATTTTATTTTATAAAATAAAAATTTAATAATGTGCTATTCTCATCTTTTCTCTTCTTTCTATCCTTACCTTCGTCAGGATATTCTATCTTATCTATATGTTTGCTCACTTTTAAGAATGGTAATTGTATCCACTTTCCTTTGTAATTTCTATAGATGGGTTAGAGAGATCAAGTCTGTGAAGCACCCAGAGGACCGTGTGGTCATGTAGATTTGAAGAGTAGTTCCTTTGTTTATAGTACCCAAGTAAAGCTCTACGATTTTAGAACGCTTATGTATATTGCTTGTTGGTGTTAGATGGACTGTACCAAGTCTTTGTGTACTTTTAGTACAACCATCTTTAAAAACTATTTTTGTTTTCGAGCTAAGTTTCTCCTGGTTGGAGTTTACTTCTCTCTTGTGTGTTTGTTTGGGATGTTATTTAGTTGTTCCCCAACCTCTTACCTATGCTACTTCCTCTTACCTTGTGCTAATCCTCGTTCGCTTGGATGGTGCAAGTTCCAAATTCTTCTGTAGTAGTCCAAGCTTGGAAAATATTTGAGAACTAAGAATATATGGAAGATCACTAAATTTACTGGAAAGTACTCTTATCAGGAAAGTCATCCTAATTCTTAGATGTCAAGTTAGGTAATTTGAAGGATTGTTGCTAGTGTGATATATTTGGATTTAGAATTGATAAGATTGGATAATTCTTGGGTGATTCGAAAGTAATAAAGGTATATTTGCAGATACCAATGGATTATGAATAAATATGAAAGTTGTAACACTTGTGGATTGAATAGATCTTAGAAATGATCACATTATTGAACTTGGTGGAGCTAATTAGATCATGGGAGTGTCCAAACTTAGTGCCTTGGATTTATTATCTTGGATTGAAAGGAGTAATTGGATGTAAAACAAGATTTTAGTTGAAGGATTTATTTGTGATCATTGGAGAATTAATATTAAGAATTTGATATAGTAAAGGTGGAAATTAAAAGATTGGATTATCATAAACAATTTATGACATCAATTTTGTCGATTTGGTTGAATCATGAAGAGCGGATAAATTTTGTGGAATTAATTGATTATCATAGTTTGGTGGACCTATTGATGATGAGTGGATACGATTGCAATTCGGAAGATAATACACTTAGATATCCGTGGATTACTCTTGTCATTGCAAAGGGATATTGATTTGAAACTCGTGGATTTATCAGATCGTTGAAAGATAATTGGATTTTAATTTATGAGATTGAATATATCATTTAAGGATGATCGAAGGCTTAAGTTTGGTGGATTTAAGTCAAATATGGAAGATAGATTGTTCGATAAGAATTAATTGTGGTACTCAGATTCACTAAAATTTGGTGGAACCAAAATGATGATTTTTGAGAAGTTGATTTTGGTGGATTAATCTTATCATCGAAAAGTGGGTTCTGATATGTTGATTTGAAATTTGTGGATTTATCATATCATTGTTAGATAATTGGATTTTAATTTATGAATTGACTAAATCATTTAATGATGTTCAAATGGTTAAGCTGGAGGATTTAAATTAATTATGGGAGTTATGAATCTATTGGATTAGACAAGGATCATAAAGTATTGGTGGAAATCACAGATTACAACATCATTGGATTCTTATTAGAAGAACTCTATGGTTTGCCGTCAAATTCGAATAAGTATAGACAATAAAATTTTATGGGATTATTTGTGGAAACCAATGTGAGATCAACGAGGTGCATTGGTGGTATATGATTCTGCAATGAAGCACCTTTGAAAAGATGAAATAATTATGTCTTTTGTCAGATGAACATTAGAAGTTAAGCCCTTTTGATGGAATTTTGAATTAATCAATATGATAAGGGCAAATGAAGTTAGCATGAGATTATATGCATCGAGATGTATTTTCCGATTTGTAGTTGTCTTCCATATATCTCAATTAAAGGAATGCTTCAGAGTACCAAAATAAAACAAGTCAAAATCAAAGAGCCAATGAACATCGAACAAGAGACAAGAATATCAAGCTCTACAAAGTATAGTGAAGTATCTTTTCAGAATCGAAGCAACTTGGGAGTGTGAAGATGACCAAGAGCCGAGTTTCCCTCTCTTTTCTTTTTCCTATTCGTCCAATCTCTGGGTTGAGATTCTTTCTAAAGGGGTAGATTTGTAACATCCCAAAATTTGCTTTCTTTAAAACTAATTGCAAAATAATTATTTTAAAGTATTTGAACTTTATTTGGATTTTCTGGAGCTTAGTTGGATCTTTTCTGGATTTTATTTCAAGCTTTAAAGTAAGAAAAGTTAACAATTCTCATTTTATAAAAGCCAAAATAAATTTATTTCATTTTCCAAAGTCAAAAATAAGTTTATTTATTTTTGCTAAGTCAATCCTGTATTTTATAAAAAATTTCCAGGATTTTCTAGAAATTAAAAACTCCCTTTTAAAATTAAATTGTGTTTCTGAAAAAAATCTAAATCGAATTTAATCCTCAACCTATCTACTCGGCCATTACGTATCGCTCCCTGATTCAATCCATCCTCGCCCGGTTTAATCTCAGCCACCCGCATTCACTTACCCCTTCGTTTTAATCCGATGGCCCTGATTTCTCTTTCGCCTTGTGGCATTCATTCGATCATCTGCTCCTTCCTCCTCTCTCTTCTCTCTCGCCGCCAGCCCAACCCTTCCTGTCAGCTTCTTCTTTCTCCTTGCCTTCTTCAACCTTCCTCCGCTAGCATTCATGCCCTACCCGATCTCTTAAATTTGGCGTTTCTTCTCGTTAGTCGAGCATTTGCTACAATTGAAAGCCTAATCACTCCCGCAATCAACCTCCACCATTTCTCCACTTTAAACCCCGCCTATATCCTCTTTACTCGTCCTGCGCCGACCTTAACTTTGGTGTAACCGATAACCGTTCGTCGCTCTACCTACCGTCAAACCCATGCGCGCATCCCCGCCTCCACCAAGTGAATCCACCGCCAAGAGCCTGCTGCAAACGCCTCACTTTGCCATCCTCGCATCCTCTCGCGCGCCTACCACCGAGAATTTCCGAGTGTCGTGCCAAGGTGCACTTAACTCCCGTGCCTTTCCTCCTCTCGCGCACCTCGCCAGGCCAAGCAGCGGCGTCATCCGCCGATGCCCTCGACCCCCGTGTGCCACCTCAGCGATCGTGAGCTACGCAAGTGCCACGCCAGCCGCGTGCCACCTCAGCTTTCTCCCGATCAACGGACCCGGTCCACAAAAGCGGTCACATCGCTGCTGAATAAAACTCTTTTTCGTTGAAAAATAATTCTACGAAAAATCAAATCCTTCACGACATCACCACGACATATAAATCCCTTTTCCCATAGAAAAATAATTCCTCTGAAAATCATTTCCCTTGATGACATCATAATCTGATTTTTCAGTTCAAAAATAATTCAGAAAATCAGATTATTCTTTTCTCTCCTCTTAAACTTCCAAACGCTTGTATTTCTTCATTTTAATTCCGTTTGAGCCCATTCAAATTTCTAAACTCATCAAAAATTCCAGTCTATCCATTTCTATCGTCGTGTCATTTTTTTGGAATTTTTGAATTTATTTGATTTAAATTAAAGCTTAGAAAGTAAAAATATTTTAAATGGCTAAAATTTACCTCAAATAAATCCAAAATTATTTTATTTAGTCTTTTCGTTTTCCAAGGATTTTTGTAGAATTTTCTTGAATTTTTGTCGAATTTATTTTATTTTATTTTTTTTGGGAGAAAAATATATTATTTTATTTCTTGTTTTCTCTCTCCTGGCTTCATCTTCCTCACGAACGTGCGTTTCGTTCAGAGCATGGCCACCATGAACGCAACTTTGAAGCTCTCATATCTCTTGATTTTCTCAACGGTTTTTAGCGAGATAAATTGCATTCAATTCCTCTCATCAAACTCTTTCATTTCCTACCGTTTTCCCCTCATTCATGAGCCGTTTCATGAGAAATTAACCCATGCCATTGATGGACATGGTCTCTTGATCTCCCATCTCGGACCTCCCCGCCCCTATAAAGGGAGCACCGTGAGCCCCTCCTCATCCTCACTCAACCCCGAAAATATCAAGTCCCCACTCCTCTTCTCTTGGGCGCAATCAGAGTTTTTCTTTTGTGTTCCAAGCGGCGTTCTTCGGCTTATTGCGCCTCGTCCGGTGGAGCCCCGCCACTTTTGAGCACATCCCCGGATTCGCCTCGTCGCGTTCTACGCGGTGCTCACCTCGCCTTCACCAGAACTTCGCCGGAGCACCATCGCCACCGTGGGCCATAGCGCGTCGTCGTTCCTCGCATCGCCACCGGCCGTCCGTGCATGCCCGACCAAAACCAAGGTGAGCATCATGTTCCCCACGCTATACACTTCGTTTCGCCGCAAGTCTTGCATGTTAATTCCTCTCCGTTTGCCCGAATGTCGATGTCGTCACTGTCGGCTACATAAAAGCTTGTCCACCGTGTTTCACTAGTCCGTTGGCGAGCCGTCTGCACCGTTGAGTTGGCCTCGACGCGTTCTATGCCGTGCTCTCTTCCATTTGTCCAAAACCATTTCCTAAATTTTTGACCCGACACCTTGCCATGGCGCAAATGGCACTTCGCATCCCTGCCTGTCCAAGAATGCTTTCAACAATCCGTTCGCGTCAAAACGTGCCAAACTATCCCAGGTGGCTACGTTTCAGACGGTTTTGATTCGCTCTACCGAGCACGAAGATATTGAGTTTTTCGTGTTTGGTACCGTCGTTGTTCAAACGACGATTGCGTCGCCTCGGTGAGTTTTCGCTTAACCGATATTTTTCCTAGCTTCGCCGCGTTCTCGGCCGTGCTCACCTTACTTCTCCTTGTCCCTTTCTCGAAAATTATTCTTCTCTCCACACCTTATGTCGTTGTCGTCATACACGTCGTCGTCGTGCTCCGTTTGACGTGTCGTCACTTCCTACATGTGCCTCGGGTCCTTAACAACCCATTTTGCTAGTTAGATTCACCTCCCATGCCTCCTCTCGCCAGCGCTAGCCTTCTCGCCAAAAGTACTGTTCTCGGATGAACAGTAACATCTGTGAATTTTCAGCATTTTCTCGCCTCGGCAAACTTTAGATCGCTCGTTCTCCTTCGTCCGAACTCCGATCAACCCGATTCTTTTTCCTAAATCCATCTAAAATTGAGCTCTATCTTTTGGTTCTGGGTTTGCAGTTTTTGGAGTTCATTTGAATTTTTATTTGAATTTATTTTGTTTGTTTTGTCGTTTTTGCACAGAGAACAGCGTCGCCAAGAGTTTGTCGAACCACAGCAAGAGGGACCAACCAGTGCACAAGAAGGCAAGTCTCCTTTGACCATCTTGCTCCTATGTTTTGAAAATAGTTTTTGTAGTTATTTTAAATTATTGCATGGGTATGTTATATAAAGTGATAATTTAAATTTAGAAAATTTAGTTAAATGCCAACCTTGTTATGCCTTCCTTTGGAAATTGTTTACCATGTACCCTTGTCAACTTAGGATGATTTTTGGCTCAATAATGAGTTATTATTATTCTTGTTAAATTTAGAATACTAGCAAATGCTTAGTTTAGCTGATAAATGTAAAAATGCTCATATGAGAAAATGGACAATAAATGTTTTGGATTTCATGATTTGTTTGAAAAGTGGTAATGGATGTTACCACTGTAATTTCAAAATAAAAATGAAGTTGAAAGTAAAAATTGACGAGGTGGATGGAAGGCTTGGTCAGTGCGGTTTAGCACGAGAATTTTTGGTTTGTGAATGAGCCACCAGTCGTTTAAGGACCGACGCTTGTGTTTGTCCAAATCGAGCAAAACAGTGCAACCACAAGTCTATATGGGTACGACCTAGCTAACTAACCTATAAAGGTGTAGTTTAGATATCACCGTGGTGTATTGAGTGCCGTGGTGTACGGTTACTCATAGTGAGGGACGGGGTTTATCGTACTCATACGGCGCAGAGAGGGCTCCGACTCGTGGATTCGAGTTGTGGTGAAACCTTAGCGGGTGGTATCTAGCTATACTGGAGTAGGTGAAAGGCTTTGTGATATTTTATCTGGGTCTCATGCCAAAGGAAGCATGTTGACTATTAAGATAATTTATCTCTTGTGGGTAAAGTGTACAAACTCTGCAGAGTAAAAACTATTCGAATAGCCGTGCCTACGGTCAAGGGCGGGCAAGGAATGCATTCACATGGTAGAAGTTTGATTTTGATTTCAAAATAAAATGGTTTGTCAAACTTGAGAGTGGTATAACTCTCGTGATTTAAATCTGGTGGTGTAACCAGATCAGGTGGTTTAACCTGAGTTTTGAAAGTTGGCAGATAGCCTGAGATTTTAGTGTTGGTGGTTTAACCTTCACTAAGTTATTTATCTAATTTCATTTATGAAAAACAAAGATGTTTATCAAATGGCCTTTGAAGTAATTATGTAGATTTGAAATAAAATGCTGATTTTCGCAAAAGAACCATATAGCCTTCCTTTGTTAAAGCCCTGCATCTATGCATCTTTCCCAAGACTTGCGGAGTACATTCATGTACTCACGTGCTACACTTAAAATTAACTCTCAGAGGAGATCGAAGCTCAAGAGGTGGACTACGACTACTTCGTGGATGGATTAGTCGAAGGCTTTCCGAGAACTAGGTTGCGTTTCCCACCAATTGCACGTGGCGTATTGATGGGTCTTGCTTTAGTTTCTTTGCTTCGCTGAAATTTTCTTTTTGGTGTGAGGTCTTAAAACCTCATTTGTAATAAAGACTTCGAGGTCTATAATCTCGATTATGATAATAAAGCGTTGTTGGCAATGTATCATCTTTTCTGTTTGAACTGTGTGTACTAGCGTTGATCTGGGACTAGTACTGTAATGCACAGAGAGTCCAGGAGTTTCTACTCCGGGGTCTCACACACACAGAGGATGAAGCCACTTGGGAAAGAGGAGAGGACTTGAAAGCCAACCATCCCCATCTCTTTTGCTAGCCTATTCAAATCTCGAGGTCAAGATTCTCTTAAGGGCGATAGGTTTGTGACATCCCAAAATTTTCTGGATTTTAAAAGTTAATTTAAAGATTAAAAAGTATTTTAAAGGAAATCAAAACTTAAGGTTTATTGCAGAGAAGTTGTTGAAAATATTTTTACTAAGTCCAAAATAATCCTAGTAGTTTCTTCTGTGAATTTGTCTAGAAATTTTGGACCTTATTTGGTATTTTTCCGAGCTTTAATTATTTTCCTAGGTTTTCTGGAATCCAATATCCTTTAATAAAATCTTAAAACCCGCACCCTCTCTTCGGCTGACAGGTGGATGCCCAAGATACGCCCACGTCTCCTCTGGCTTCATCCAACTTCTCCGGTTCATGCCGCCTTCCCCCTCTCTCCAGCTAACATCCAGATGGCCAAGATTAGTCGTGCGCGCGCACCAGCCCATCCGGCCGCCCACCTTTCTCCTGAAACCGACGGGCTGGATTTAATCCATTCCCGCTCGGTTTAACCTCAACCACCCGATTCCACTTACCCTTTCGCCAACGGCTCAGATCTAAACCTCGCTGTTAGATCTAATCTAGGCCGTCTAGTCTTCATTCGATGGACATCGCTTGCCCTCTCACATTCTCGCTGATAGGTGGGGTCCCACCTGTCAGACCTTTCGTCCCCCTCGCGACACCGTCTTCCTTCTTCCTCCCACTCCCTTTCCTTCCTTGCGCCGGTGACCAAATCCCCGCCTCCCCTCTCCTTCCTTTAATTTTTTGATTCGTCTCGGTTTTGGAAAGCACGAAGCATGCGGGATCCGATTTCACGCTGACTTTCCATCCCTGCCCTCCCCTTTCCTTTTCCCCTCTGCCCGTATCCGCACCGGTCATATTTTCCTGCGAGCAATCCTCGCCGATTGCCCCCTCCTCGACCCTATATAAGGGCTTCCTCGGCCTCTCCTCCTCACACCACCTCCTCCCTCTCTCTCTCTCTCTCGGGCTTCGAAGCACCCCAATGCCACCTTCATTTCTCCCCTGAGTGCCACCCAACCTCCGGCGAGCAATTGCCACTGCCTCCATCCACCTCGCGCCTCGTCGACGCCACCCACACCCTACCCGTGTCCCGGCGATCGCCGTGCACTCCTCGACCGAGCCCTAGGACCACCAGAGCACGATCGCCGCGTTGCCCGAGCGCACGCCACCGCCTCTCTCATCGTTGACCATCTTTCGGCCCCCCCTCGGTGAGCATCCCATGCACCAAAAGAATCCCCGTGAGTTCCTCTTCCTAATGTGCCCCTTGCCGACCACCGCCGTCGGCCGGAGTGCCGACGACCCTTGGTCCGTGGCACGCCATCGCCAACATGCCATGTCGGATGGATACGGAGGTGGCAAGCCATCTGGTAGGCCACACCAGCTCCCAGCAGCCACGTAAGTGCCCCGCAAGCATCCAGCCGCTGAGTCAGCAGGCCATGCCATGTGGTAGCCACGTGGCATGGTGGATGAGTTGGCAGCCCACGTGTTGAGGCATGTCAGCAAAGGAGGCCTAGTCAGTAGCCACCCCACACCCCCACCACCTCAGCCCTCCCTCTGGTCCATGGGCCTGGTCCATGCAACCCAAGGCTGACGTCATAAACCCGAATTTTCAATAGAAAAATAATTTGGCCGAAAAAGGAAATTCAATGCTGACATCATAAACCCATTTTCCTTTAGAAAAACAATTCCAGAAAATTAGCCTTTTTCTTTTTCTCTGATTTTAAACTTCTAGGAGCCCGTTCTCCTTCGTCCTAACTCCAATTTAGCCCATTCAAATTTCTAAATTCATTAAACATTCCCACTATCCATTTTTGCCTAAATTTAATTATTTTGAGTTCATGTGAATTTATTTAGATTTTATTTGAATTTGGTGGGTTGTTTCGCGTGTAGACTTGACGAATCGGAGAATTCTTGACGATGAATCACACCCACTCGAGAAGCAAGGAAAGTCACACACCTTGATCATGTTGATTCCAGTTTACAAAATAAAATTATGTTGTTTTAAATTATTCTGCATGCATATTTGAATCACGATATTTCAATTGATTTTAAATTTAGTTAATACACATTTGTTATTAGCTCCTTTCATATTGAAAATCCTCACAGCTTGTCACCCTAGAATAAAGCTCTAGTTAGTTCACTAGTATTGGCTAGAGAGTTTTAAATCAAATGCTTAGACCTACTTATACATAATTTTGATTTTGGGATACCTTTTCACATAAAATGATAAGCTTATCAAATGTATTGTCATTAAAGTTGGCCATAAGGTTAATAATATTGTCATTAAAGTTAATAATATTGCAATTTCTTTTCACTTTTTAAAGTTAATAATATTGTCATTATACTTGATATTTATCTTTGTTATCCATTGTGTGCACTAGCTAATCTGGACTAGTGCGATTTACCTGAAGGATCACGGAGTTGTCGCTTTGGGTTCCGACACATATGTATGTATTTATATATTTGCATTGCCATCAGCACTACAGGGCAACATATGTGGATTCTACGTTTGCCATCATGTGAAAGAAATCATGGATGAAAAGCCCAAGGACCCATTGGTTTATGAATCTTGCAACCATTATTTCCTACTTATCAATACACACACACACTAGTAAGATGCCTATGCATTGCAATGGAGTACCAAATGAGGGTGATTCATATTATCAAGTGATGATCCCAAACTAAACATTGAACATCAATTTTATCTTTCAAAAAACATGTATCAAGCAAAGCACACATGTACAAACTCATAAATAAATTAAATTTGAAATAGATGTTCATGTTTAGTAGCTGATATTATTTCTTATGCAACATGATCAAAAATAAAATACATAAGACATCTAGAATGTAAGGACATCTTTGTAGATAATATTTTTGGTAAATGTACCAGCAGAATTAAAGCACTGACCGTCTTACTATAGCTACGACCGTGGCTTCAACCACACATTGAACATGCCTTCGACCGTGGCTTTGACCATGGCATCGACCTGGCCTTCGACCACAACCAATGCACACGTCTGCTACAGCACACTGCTCCTTCGACCACAGCTTCGACTCCTCCTTCAACCATGGCCGATCGCGCTTGTCGACCACATCACCGGCCAAGGCTTATCGACCACAGCACCTCGATCGCATCTTTGACCACACGGTCTTGCAAGACCGACTATCAAGCGTAGTTAGGACCATCGACCACTATAGCTACGACCATCGATCATCGACCACTATAGCTACGACTATCAACCATTGATCACTGTTTCTACAACCATTGACACTGTAGATACAACTATTGACCACTGTAGCTACGACTAGTGACCGCTATAGCTACGACTATCGACCGCTATAGCTACGACTATCGACTGCTGTAGCTACAACTATCGACCATCGACCAATGTAGTTATGACTATCGACCATCGACCGCTGTAGCTATGACCATCAACCATCGACCGCTATAGATACGACTATGGACCATCGACCGCTGTAGATATGACTATCGACCATTGACTGCTGTAGATATGACTATCGACCATTGACCGCTGTAGCTACGACTAACGACCAACAACCACTGCACAGTTTAACTAACAACTGCGACAATACTCCTCCAAGTATCAACGGAGTCAATGTGGCTTCGACCACTCCTTCGACCATGGCATCGACCATAGCATCGATCACGACATGTTGACCACGCCTTCAACCATGGCATCGACCACGGCTTGTCGACCATGCCTTTGACTGGTCTAGAGTCTCCGACTACTCTTCGAATCGGGTCTTCAACTACTACACATACTCGGACACACTGACTACGCAGTACTCAACACACCGAGTACTCGACAATGACCACGTAGTACTTGAACACACCGAGTACATTTGGCTATTACAACACAATACTCGAACACACCGAGTACTCGACTACGACCACGGAGTACTCAAACTCACCGAGTACTTGATTACGACCATGTAGTACTCAAACACACGGAGTTCAACTACGACCATGCAGTACTTGAACACAGTGAGTACATTTGGCTACGACTACTGTGGCTATGGCCACGCAGTACTCAAACACACCGAGTACTCGACTATGACCACATAGTACTCGAACTCACCGAGTACTTGATACCGACCACACAAGATGCTCGAACATCGTGGATCGTGGCCGACCACATATTGACCATGCCTTCGACCATGGCATCGACCAAGTCTTCAACCACAACCAATGCACACGTCACGTCTGCTACCACAACGATCGCATAAAGGATAAAGTTGATGAGGACATCACTGATACAGATACACTTTAAGTGGCACACACACCTATAGTTGAGTCTACTAAAATTCAAGAGTTGGCTAGTATACAAGGTTCAATAACTCGAGCGTGTGCACGTTGCCTTGGACAACAGGTGAATTTGTTTCTTGGGCAAATTAATTATTTAATTACAGAACAGATGATATTACCTAATAAATATTGTTTACTTGTTACTACATGTGAAAGAATTTTTGGAGAAGTTGTTGATCAAGATTCGGCCAATGCCCGGCTCCGATTGTGAGTGGCTGAGTTCATCGATTGCTAACAAATTCCTCCAATTTGCAGCATCATGAAGGCCAACATGTAATGTTTTAGCATGCATAATATATATGGATGGAAAGATAATTAAGTCTACTGTCACCTCCAACAAACGGCTCATTATTTAGACTTCCCAACAAGGAGTTATGATTGTTTTAGTAGGGACTGCACAGAAGACAAAAGGACGCACAAACAAGCTGTTGGAATTTCTAGCGTCATGAAGGCCAAACTGTAATGTTTCAGCATGCATAGTACATATGTATGGAAATATAATTAAGTCTACTGTCACCTCCAACAAACGGCTCGTCATGTAGACTTCCCAATAAGGAGTTATGACTGTTTTAATAGGGACTGCACAGAAGACAAAAGGACGTGCGAACAGGCTGTTGTATGACCTTTGGGCTGGCTTATCTTCAAGTCTTTTCTCAAGAACTTTCACACCTAGCTAGGAGGGTTGTTCCTAGTATAAAAACCCTTGATGTTTCTACTGTGGGTAGACTTGATTCTCTTTTGCATGAATGCTACTAGCTGCTGTAAAGCAATTGGGTCTCATCAATATTTCATCTTCGAGTGAAATTCTTCCACTGTTGCTCTTGTGTCTTCTCTTGGATTTGCTGGAGCCGTTCTTCATGAATAGGCCAATTGCATTTGACATGGTTGGTAACCAATCGAGGAGCGGTGTAGTGATTGTGAGGTTGCTAGTCATGATCGGATTGTGGTTAGCCTCCCCTTCGTCAATGTCACAACTCAAGTTATCGGATTTCTCCTACGATGGAAGATCGGGCCAACACTCATGCACGCATCTTAAATTGAGGCGTGTGCATATTAGGTAGTATCAGAGCCTACCTTGCCAGTAGGAATTCATCTATCCCCTACTTTTGTTTGATTAATTTTTGGTTACCTAAAGTCCAAACAATTAGCCCTATAAAATATTTAATTCCTAGCCCGTTGTTGCTTTCAATCTGTTAGTTTCAGTTTGCTTAATTGGATTTTTGTGCATCTTTGGTCGAGTCTAGTTGTTGATCATTATCTTTGTTGAGACAAAAAAAAATTCCAAAGAAAGAGAGAGAAGTTCTTGATACCCACACCCAAAAAAACATACACCACCTAAAAACAGCCTCTGCCCTATTTCTGTTAAAAATTTTCTCTACATAGCCAACACCAAAAATTTCATATCTTTCGAAACAGATATCTAATCCAACCAAACCACTTTTGTTAGCTTCCTAACTCAAAATCCCACCTTCGTACAAAATTTGGTAGTGATTGGATCAGTATTGTTAAATCTGCACATTTTGCAAGTTACGCAGCTGCTACTGTCTTTTCAGGATCGAACTCCACTTGAGATTTCCATATTTGGCTGAGTTGCAATCTGGTATTAGTACAAAAAGGCAAAAGTAAAAAAAAGAGATTGAGGTTAGACAAAAAAAGGGCCATAAAAAATTGTAGACTAATTACCGGATTGCTGTCCAGTTGGGTGTTGATCTGAAATTTAGCTAGCTATATTTGATCCTTCATGTTCTAGAATTGTATATATTGATCATATTATTTGCGTACACTCATATGCACTTGACCATAGCCTATATCATCCTTGTTTGATTAACAACTTAGGCTAAAAGCTAGTTACGAACTGTTATTCAATTTGTGCAATTTCTGAAATTACTGATTGCTTACTCCTTTGATACAAATTTTTATCTTTGCCTAGAACTTCACAAATTTGCCATTGATCATGTGCTCTGGTACCTTGCAATCGCTTTACTAACTTTCGTTTGAAAGTTACCACGAACCAGCAGCACATGCGCAATCTTCAAGACGGGTAAGAGCTTCTATTGGTAAGATTTGTGAAAGTTGAGAGTAGTCCACATAAGTATTTAGTTTGTTAGGAATTCTTTTTATTTTCTAACCATGGTAGGGACAAGAAGTTCTCATGATGGATCTCGTGATGGTTCGTTCCATGGTGTGGATGAAGGTTATGGTGTGGACAGACCCCAAGCAGGGCCACTATCACCTCAATCTCAAGCTTTGTTGGATGCAATTGCTGGCACTTTTGAGCAAATGCTTTCTGATCAAGTACTTGTTCAGCTGGACAGTATGGAGAATCATATTGGAGGAATTGAAGTACGACCTGAGTGAGTTGAGCATACTCCCCCAAGACAGCACCCACCACCTCGAGGCCCTCGAGATCGAGTTGGAGCAAATCACAATGCTGCTGCTGCCCTTCTCCAACCACGGGCAAATTTGAACACTGCATTTTAGCATGCTGCCCATGAAGAGGTGAATGGCAACTATATGGTTGACAATGGAGAAGATCTTGATTTTGACCGTGTCGACAGCGTCTTGGGCATAATCATCATGGAATGGGTAGTAATGGAGGACATGCGCCTCATCGTCATGAGGAGAGAAGAGATGATGGCTTGGGTAAGATTAAATTTGCTGTTCCTTCCTTTGATTGTAAATATAATCCTGAAGCATATCTTGATTGGGAACTACTAGTAGAACAAAAGTTCAGTTGTCATGACTTTCTTGAAAATAGAAGAGTATGTGCTGCTACTAGTGAGTTTACAAATTATGCTTTTATTTGGTGGAGTCAATTTAAAAGAAGGGATGATGCACCTCACACTTGGGATGAGTTTAAAAGGGTAATGAGGTCTAGATTTGTTCCATCTTATTTTAAGTGTGATGTGATTAATAAGTTACAAAGATTGAATCGAGGTAGAAAGTCTGTCGAGGAATACTATCAAGAACTGCAAATTGGCATGATCCGTGCTAATATAGAGGAGCAAGAAAATGCGAAGATGGCCAGGTTTCTTGGTGGGCTGAATTAGGAGATTCAGAATATACTTGATTTTTATCATTATAATTCTTTGAATGAGCTGTTCCATTTTGCTTGTAAGGCTGAAAAGCAGGTGGATGATCAGAGGAAAAGCTACACCAGGATGAACTGCAACTATTCCAGCTCCTCCATACCATGGAAACCTTCAAGTACACAGATCAAGAAGCCCATAAATAGTTCGGCACATAACACAACATCATGCAGCTAGGAGCAATCAGCAAGCCATCCTGATTCTTCAGCACATAGGCCTACTGATTCAAAGAAGACCGCTATTGTCCCATCCACAAGTTCATCATCCATAGCTTCTATGGGAAGAACCAGAGAGATAGAATGCTTCAAATGAAAGGGGAAGGGGCATTACATGCGTGATTGCCCAAATCAACGAGCTCTTATTATTCAGGAAGATGGAGAGTACACATAGAAAAGCGATGTAGAGGAAGAAGAAACTGACCATGAGGAGCAACAGAACATTTCAGGGTCTGATTCAAAGGAGATCACCTATGATACTGAGAGACCATGTGGAAGTCATCCAGTGTGTGTGATGAGTAATTGACATCGGTTTAGGAGAGTCGAGTTTGATTTGGATGGTTCGGACCCTGACGTTGCGTGGTGCAATCGGGCTCGGTCAAACTTGGTCAAACCTGGTCAAAATGGTTAGGATGCATATTATGTCGACTTGTCAGGTTTGGGCTATTTCATTGATGCTAATGTGCTTTCAGGTATCGAGCGATGCTATTTGATGTGTTTCTTGTCTGTGTTGGCTACAGGACGTCGAGGTGGAGTCGTGGCAAGACACGAGGTGACTAGACTAGACATGGGCGGTGTCGAGGTCAGAACGGTCGAGATGTGTCAAAGACGGCGGAGACTCGAGGTGGTTGCGAGGCTTGGAAGACAAGGAGCGCGGAAGCTTCCCGGAAGGTGCAGGAGGGGCAAAATGGTAATTTCGTGAGGCTGCAAAAGCGGGAGCGGTCTCCGTTCGGGTTTAGCGAGCGTAACGGGTTGGAGACCCGTTAGCCAAGGGCTATAAATATGAGGGAGTGGCTGCATGCCCACTCATGCGCTCCAAGGGTTTCTAGGGTTTGCTTTAGTCAAAATGAGCTTTAGAGGGTTGTTTTGGCTTTAGTCTTTAGTTGGTGAGTGGGTGGAAGGCACAAAGTGTCTGTCCATCTTCGATGTTGTTTTGAGTGTTCCTCCCAAGCAAGCATGTAGTGTGGGTGTGTTCTTGTGTTGGGGAGAGGTTGGAGATGGATTGAGAGTCTTGTAATCATTCCTCTTGTATCAATCATGTCTCTCCTTTCCTCTTAATCAATATGAGATGGAGTTTGATTCAGTTCTTGTCTAACTGTTGTTTTTGCCCTACGATGCACTCTAGGCTTGATTTCTTGATTTCTTGTTTTTGAGTTGTTTCTTGTTGAGAAGGTGCAAAATGGGTTGTTCTTTGCTGGGATGATGCCTCAAGATCATTTGATCAGTTAAAATCCCAAGAACTCATCCTTGATTTCAGTTCTTTGTTTTTGAGCTGCTCTGTTCTTCATTTTCTTCCCTAGGGTTTGAAGTGAATTTTCGATTCCCTTCAAGAGATGGCATGAAACTGGATATCTAGAGCCCAGAGGCTATCTTTTAGCTATCTTCAAAAGTTCATGGCCAAAGGATCAAAGGTTGGGGAGTATTTTGGATTTTGGTATTGCACTGCGTAGAAGTTCAGTTTTTGGCCTTTCTAGGGTTTGAGGTGATTCTTGTTTTCACTTGAGAGTTTGTGCTCAAATTTGAGTCTCAGAGTCCCAAGGCTATTCCCTTGCTATTCCTTAAGTCTCATGAGCAAAGGATCTAAGATCAGAGAGGAATTGGGATTTCAGTGCAGCACTCTGTACTTTTCGGGTTTTTATCCCAAACCCTAATTTCTTGTTGGAAAGAGGGTTGCTTGTGTTTCTCTAGGATCTTTTGGCTATTTTAGTTGTTTCCCTGTTGGTCTGGACCAATTTGATCAAGAGAAAATCTCAGTATTGCTCTGCATTTGAAGACTACACTTTTATCTGAAATCTCAGGACTTCATTGGCTCACGATTTTTGCTGCCCCGAGGCGTCGGACTTGTGTGTTCAAGGCGGTTAGACCGGACCCTTGCCATCGATCGACCGGTGTGAAATGGCGGTCGACGCAATCTGCAACCGGTCGACCGGCAGCAAGTGCGGTCGACCGCCTGTGAGTTTTGTTCAGACCGCTCCCTCTGATTTGATCTCAAGGCTATTTTCTTTCTTGGCTTTTTGCCTCTGTGTTCTCTTTGGTACTTGGTGTTTCCAGTAGGCAGCGCAACCTCTTTTTCATAGCACTCATTGCTATCGGAGAAGAACGTCTTTCAAGTGGGTGCTTGTGTTGTGGGACGAATTTTTTTAGAGCGCCATTCACCCCCCCCCTCTGTCGCCATTTCGGTTCAACAGATACAAACCATGTAAATCTCGTCGTTTTTCGTGTTTTTAGCTCACAAATGGAGAAGGTAGAGAGAGGACAATGTCACAATTTATTCCAATCAAAATTTGCGATCAAAGAGCACTCACGCAAGGTGATTATTGATGCAAGGTGTTCTTAGCTCTTGTGTCTTGTATTTGATTTGTTGGAGACAAAGGTTGGTAACCAATCAAGGAGCGGTGTAGTGATTGTGAGATTGCTGGTCACGATCGGATCATGGTTAGCCTCCCCTTCGTCAACGTCACAACTCAAGTTATTGGATTTCTCTTATGATGGAAGATCGGGCCAACTCGGGTGCACGCATCTTAAATCGAGGTGTGTGCATATCATAGGGCGCACACGTCTGCTATAGCACACCACTCCTTCAACCATGGCTTCAACTTTTCCTTCGACCACGGCTTTGACTACGCCTTGTTGACAACATCACCAACCAAGGCATGTCGACCACAGCACCTCGACTGCATCTCCGACCATATAGTATTCTAGCACCGACTGTCAACTGTAGTTATGACCATCGACCACTATAGCTATGACCATCGACTGTCAACCATTGTAGCTACGACCATCCACCATTGACCACTGTAGCTATGACCATCGACCACTGTAGCTACAACGATCGACCATCGACCACTGTTGCCACAACCATCGATATTGTTGCTGTGACTATCGACCACCGTAGGTATGACTATTGACCATCGACCACTGTTGCCACAACCATCGATATTGTTGCTGTGACTATCGACCACCGTAGGTATGACTATTGACCATCGAACCACTGTAGCTATGATGATCGACCATCATCCATTATAGCTACGATAATCGACCATCCACCACTGTAGCTACGACCATCCAGAACTGCACAGTTTGACTAACGACTGCAACAGTACTCCCCCAAGTACCGACTTGTAACAGCCCAGCTATTTATTTTAATTTGTGAGTAAAACAATATTAAAATAAATTAATTTGGTTTAAAATAAAAATAAGTGTTTTGGTTGCTTGAGTTTTAATTTTGTTTTTCCCTGATTTTTCTGCTTTTAAAAAGGCTGGATTTGAAAAGTAATTTAAGTAAAAACCTGAAAATATTATTAAATAAAATGATATTTGATTTTCTGTAAAATAATATTTTAATTTAATTATTTAGATTTATTAGGCTTTTATCTAGGTTTATCCGTGATTTTTTGGAGTTTAAAATCTATTTTTAAAATAAAAGTATTTTAAGTATAAAAATATAATACCAAATTAAGTTGGAAATATTTTATTGAAGTCCAAAATTGTTCCAAGAATTTTTGTGATTTTTTTTGGAAGTTTAGAATTTATTTGGTATTTTTCTAAGGTTTATTTGCTTTCATCCGGTTTTCTAAAAATGAAAATCAAAAATTAAAATTCAAATCTTGCGCCCTCTCTCTGGCCGATGCATGGACAACCCAGATCCACCCACGTCGCCTCCTGGCCCATCTCCCCCGTCCACACCGCTTTTCTCGCTGCCTCCTCTCCCGGTCGCCCGATCTCCTTCCTGGCCACATGGCGCCATCTCCTCAACCCGCTCCCTCCCTCTCTCCTCTCTCTCTGACCACCATGCCCCACCTGTCAGCCCCTCCCCCTTCTTCCCCACACCTCTTCCTCCTCGTGCCGCAACCGTCGCTGCCATTACCACCCCTTCTCTTCTCCCGCGAGGCCACTACCGCCTTCCCTTTCCTACCCCACAAGTCACGCGCCCGCCTCCTCCCCAATTTCCGCGCCCGCTTTCCTCTTCTCCTCCCGTAATCACCGCTGGCCGCTGAGATCTCCAGTGAGTGATTACCGCTGCACCTCCCCTCCTCAGCCCTATTTAAACCCTCCCTGGGCACCCCTACCCTCGCACTGCCTCCCTCCGCTCGTATTCCCCTCTCCCAAGCTCCACACTGCCCCCGCATCGCGCGCCTTTGCCTCCGTCGTTCGCCACTACGCCGGTGAGCAATAGCCGCTGGCTCGGACATCCCCGAGTCTCCCCGTCGGCACCCTCATCTTCCCCATGTCATCGCCATCCTCGGGTGCCACTCCTCCGGGCTCGAATGTTGCCGAAGCGCCAAGACCACCAGGGACCCAAAGCTGCCTCCATCGCCCTTCCTGCCGCTGGCCGCCTCCATGCCCACCAGAGCTCCACCTGCAGGTGAGGTGAACTCCCGCGTCCCCCTCTCTCTGTTGCGCCATTTGCCGGTCATCGCCGCGTTGCCATTCACTGGTGCCCTTAGTCTCCGTGCGCAGCCACCGGCCGACGACGCCACCTCAGCGCGAGAGCCGACGTGGCTGTCGTGTGGCACCACATGGCTTACGACATTAGCGCCCGAGAGCCACAAAAGCTCCACGCCGTGCCCAGAGTGCCCCGTTAGACCGCGTGCACACATGGCACCCATGTGGCAGCCATGTCGTTGCCACCTGTCTGCCATATCAGCAAAACCAGCCCAGTCACCAGCCACATCAGCGCCATGTCACCCTCACCACCTCAGCCTTTCCTCGGTCTACGGACTCATCCACGGTGAGACCGGCCCATGTCGATCTTTGTCGAAAATCAAATCGGGGTTGACGTCATGCGATGTCATAAACCTAATTTTCGAAGAGAAAATTAATTCGCCAAAAAGATAATCCAGGTTGACATCATAATCCCTTTTCCAAAAGAAAAATAATTCTAGAAATTTTAGATCTGCCAAAAGAAAATCCCAATCGACATCATAATCCCTTTTCCAATAGAAAAATAAATCCAGAAATTCTAGTTTATTCTTTTTCTTTCTTTTCAAACTTCACCGTTCTCCTTCATCCTAACTCCGATTGAGCCCATTGAAATTCCTAAATTCATAAAAAATTCCAATCTATCCATTTGTGCCCTAATTTTAATTATTTGGATTTTATTTGAGTTTACCTGGGTATTTTCATGTGTAGATTGTGATGATTCAGAAAAATTCTTCGACTAAGATTCACATCAATTCATGGAGCAAGGCAAGTCAAACACCTTGAACATGTTGATCCCAAATTGTGAAATAAAATTATATTATTTTAAGTTATTCTGCATGCATATTTTTATTCATCGTATTTCAATTCAGTTTTAAATTTAGTTATTTCCTACTTGTTAATTCCTCCATTGGCAATAAATTCCCTAATACTTTGTCACCCTAGAATAAAAATATAGTTAGTATACTAGTATGAACTAGAGCATTTTATGTTAAATGCTTGGACCTGCTTAGACATAATGTTTGTTTTGGGATACCCTTTTCACATAAAATGATAAGCTTTTCAAATGTATTCTTGACTTCGTTGACTCAAGAAGGATTATGAAATATTTTGAAATAAAATATAAAATCTAGTTTAGACTTGGGCTAATGGTTAGGTGGTGGGTGCAGGCATGCACTGTTGTTCAGTGACACAATATTGATTGTTGGGCACAAGGGGTGTGTGGTTTGAGCCTAAGTCAAATTAAGAAATGGTTTGTGAGCTACTATTGCAAAGCTCTATCGTACTACCACAAGGCTGGTATGGGACAGTCCTGGCTGATTAATTTGCGAGTCCCAACCTGAGTCTCATCGTAGGTTGAAAGTGAGTGTGTCGTAGGCCATGAGAAGTCTCACTTGGCTCAATAGGGGGGTCCCAGTCTGGTGGATTTCTTATTGGGGTGAAACCTTATTGTTGGCTTGGCTAGGTTGAAGGCTTTGCATTGTAAAGGCCTTGTCCAGATCTCTCTGCCGCATACCTAAGAAAGTGCGTTAATCGCGTGGCAATATGGGATGAACATGTCTTGTGGGTAAAGTTGTACAACCTCTACAGAGTGTATAATCTATCCTGGATAACCGTGCCCACGATCATGGGCATGCTGAGTAATATTTTTCATGGATTAGACTTTGTTTTTCAAAATGGTTTATTAAAAGCTTATGGATGGATGGAATCCATGAGAGATTGAAAGTATATGGATGGATGGAATCCATGAGAGATTGAAAGCATATGGATAGATGTGGATAGATGGAATCCATATGAGACCTTTTGGAAAAGATGGTCCAGGTGGGATGCCCGTGGTTTAGTTAGTGTGAGGGATGGACGTGCACTAACGGTATTAATTTCATTTATAATTACTATTTTTACTTACTGGATTAAATTCAGCAATTTCAATATATTTATTGTATTTCTTTAAATGCTATTTTACGCACAAATAACCCTATATGCCTTCCTTTATTGCCTTTGTCATTGTGTTGCTTTCTTTCGTGTGACTTGTGAAGTACAAGTTTGTACTCACCTTGCTATCTCCACACAGAGGAAGACGACTTCAACTATAATGAAGACTTGGACGAGTAGGCTGTTGTAACAACCCAAGTTTTTATGAAAATAAAAATAATTAAAAATTAATTACAATAAAATCTAAATTAAAACAAGTATTTTTGTGCCAAAAATTTCTTTTGGTTTTGCCCTGGATTTCTGTTTTTGAAAAAGCTGGATTTAAAAAGTATTTTAAGTGAAAACCTAAAATAAAAATGATATTTTGATTTTCTGAGTTTCCAGGAGTTTAAAATGTATTTTTGAAATTAAAAGTATTTTAAAGTATGAAATTAATTACCAACATTAGTTGGAAATATTTTTATTAAATCCAAAATGTGTCCAGGAGGTTCTCTGAATTTTTCTGGAATTTGTGGAGGTAGTTTTGTATTTTTCTGAGGCTAAATGAATTTCCTAGCAATTTTTGGAAAAGCTAAAATCAAAAATCCGAAAAATAAAATCCCTCCCTTCCCCTCCGGCCGCCACGTGGATGGCTGGATTCCACCACTCCGGCCCGGCCGATCCCGCCTCCCTCCCCTCCTCGGTTGCCATGTGTCTGGCCCGGATCATCCGGCCCCCACGCGCCTCGGCCCATCTGCCGTCCGCGCCCCCTCTCCCCGCTTGACCGCCCGATCCGCGCCCCTCGGTGTGGCGCCATCAGAGCCGTCCGCCCCTTCCCCCTCTCGGCCACGCTGATAGGCCGGGCCCGCCTGTCAGCTTCGTCCCCGTCCCCGCGCCCCTTCTTCCTCCCGCCGCCGCCGCCCGTTGCGCAACCGTCGCCCGCCCTAACCGGCCCTCCCTCTCTTCCTTCCCCGTGTGCGCCGCCCACTCCCCCACCTCCTCTTCCGCGTGACGCGCTCCACCTCGCCCCTAACCAGCGCCCACCTCCCCACGTTTTCCCCCGCAACCGCCGCCGCTTGCCAACCGCCGGCGAGAAATTCCCGCCGGCCTACGCCCCTCCGCCCCCTATAAATATCTCCACCAGCTCCGCCTCCTCCCACTCTGCCTTCCGCCACCCTACATTCCCCTTCTCCGCCACCCGAGAGCCCCGTGCCCGTGCACTCTTGCCGCCGCCGCCCTCTTCCTTCGGCGAGGAATTCCGGTCGCTTCGCTCCCCCTCGCGCCCGGCCGGTTCCACCCCGAGCTCCCTCGTTGTCGCCGACCGAACGCCGCCGCCGCCGCCGCCTTCCCTCGTTGCCGACCGCCCTCCGGCCACCCCCGGTAATCCCCGCCCCCACCAACGCACTCCCCTCGGCCTCCTCTCCCCGTTCCAACTTTCGCTGGCCGCCGCCGTGCCGCCGACCGCCGGCGAGCCTACCGCAGTCAGCACCTCCCACCTCCCCTTGCCACCTCAGCACCCTCCCCGGTCTGTGGGCTTGGTCCATGGACCAGACCCCACTGTCGCCACGGCCGCGCGCCGACACCGGTGACATCATAAACCAATTTTTCAGTTGAAAAATAATTCGGCTGAAAAATAAAATCAGCGCTGACGTCATAATTCTCAATTTCCCATTCAAAAATTCCCCTCTATTGAATTTATTTTGAATTTATTTGAATTTGGTGGGTTATTTTCACGTGTAGACTTCGACGATTCGGGAAAATTCCTTGATGAAGATTCAAACCAAGTTGAAGAGCAAGGCAAGTCACACTCCTTGATCATGTTGATCCTAGTTTTCAAAATAAAATTATGTTGATTTAAATTATATTGCATGCATATTTTTATTCAACATATTTCAATTCAGTTTTAAATTTAGTTATCGCCTACTTGTTAATTCCTCCATTGAATTTGAATTCCTCAATACCTTGTCACCCTAGAATCAAACTCTAGTTAATACATTAGTGTTGGCTAGAGAGTTTAATCAAATGTTTAGCCCTGCATAGTCATATAATTTTGTTTTGGAATGTCTTTCACATAAAATGATGAACCTTTCACATAAAATGATATACTTTTGATATGTACTCTTGACTTTGGTGAGTCAAGGAGTGTTATGAAATATTTTGAAAATAAAATATAAAACCTGGTTTAGACTTAGGCAATTGGTTAGATTGGTGGGTGTAGGCATGCCCCGTTGGTTGGAGCCGCGGTGGTTGATTGTCGCACACGGGGTATGTGGTTGA
This sequence comes from Dendrocalamus sinicus, assembly GCA_036346575.1. NCBI lineage: Eukaryota > Viridiplantae > Streptophyta > Magnoliopsida > Poales > Poaceae > Dendrocalamus > Dendrocalamus sinicus. Next base: position 4,356,228 of record CM070658.1, read on the forward strand.
GCCTAAGTCGATTAAGGACCGGTGCAGTGAGCTCTTGTTGCAAAGCCCTAATCGTACTACCACATGGTGGTGGTATGGGACACCGGTGAATAATTTGAAATCCAACCCGAGTCAAGTCGAAGGTTGAAAGTGAGCGTGGTTGGTGCCATGTGAAGTCTCACTTGGGCGAGCGTGGTTAAGCCATGAGAAGTCTCGTCTAGGCTCAAGAGGGGGTCCCGGTCTAGTGGATTCCTTACTGGGGTGAAACCTTAGAGTTGGCTTGACCAGGTTGAAGGCTTTACATTGTAAAGGCCTTGTCACGACTCCTTGCCGCACACCTAAGGAAGTGTGTAACTCGCGTGGCACAAAAGGATGATCGTGTCTTGTGGGTAAAGCTGTACAACCTCTGCAGAGTGTATAATCTATCCTGGATAGCCGTGCCCATGGTCATGGGCATGCTGAGTAAAAGTTTTTCATGGATTAGATTTTGTTTTTCAAAAATGATTTTTCAAAAATCTTATGGATGGATGGAATCCATGAGAGAATGAAAAACCTTGTGGGTGGATGGAACCCATGAGAGAGATTGGAAGTTTGTGGATGGATGGAATTCGCGAGTGTTTGGAAACGTGTGGATGGATGGAATCCATACGTGATCTTTTGGAAAAGATGGTCCGGGTGGGATGCTCGTGGATAGGTTGGTGTATGGTCGGAGCCTGCACTGATGGTATTATTTTCTAACACAAATACTGTTTTACTTATTGTATTAAATTCAGCAATTTCAATCTATTACTGTATTTCCTAAATGTTGTTTTATGCAAACTAACCCTATAAGCCTTCCATTGAAGCCTTTATCATTATGGTGCATTTTCCGTGTGACTTGCGGAGTACAAGTTTGTACTCACCTTGCTTTTTCCACACAGAGAAGGAAGACATCAACTACGGTGAAGATCTGGACGAGTAGGCCGCATCTTACCGTCGTTTGCCTGTGGGTAGGCTTGGGCTTCGCTACTTATCAGTTTGCTTCCGTAGTTCTTTTCCTTATTTATATTTGCCAATGGGCATTGATGTAAGACTTGGCCATGAGGCCATACTCTTTTATTTAATATAATCAGTCATTTGTGCTTGGTATTTATCTTTGTGGAACTGTGTGCACTAGCTGATCCTAGACTAGTGCGATTTACACCGAGGATCCAGGAGTCGTTACTCCGGGTTCCGACAGCTGCGTCTTACTATCGTTTGCCTGTGGGTAGGCTTTTTGGGATTCTTCCGCTTCGGTGTTTTTCTTCCATTGCTATTATTTACAATTTGGCTTATGTACCATGGATGTAAACATTGGCAATCATGCCCATATTTAGTTAATAAATGTTATTATGGTTGATATTTATCTTTGTTATCCACTGTGTGCAGTAGCTAATCCTGGACTAGTGCGATTTACAGAGGATCCGGAGTTGTTGCTCGGGGTCCGACACGATCGAGTCACTATGGCTTCGACCACGGCATCGACCATGGCTTGTCGACCATACCTTTGACTGGTCTCGAGTCTCCGATCGCTCTCTAACTCCAGGTCTTCAACTCCTACACACACTTGGACACACCGACCACGCAGTACACGGACACACCAAGTACTCAACTACGACCATGCAATACTCGAACACAATAAGTACTCGACTATGACCATGCAATACTCAAACACAGCGAGTACTCGACTACGACCACGTAGTACTCGAACTCACCGAGATTATGCAGCACTCGAACACACTGAGTACATTTATCTATAACCACTATGGCTACGACCATGCAGTACTCGACAATGACCACTGACCACGTAGTACTCGAACTCACCGAGTACTCGGTACCGACCACACAGTACTCGAACACACGAGTAATCGAACATGACCGCACTCAACAACAAGATTCTCAAATAATATTCTCAAATAATATTATCCATCATATGTGATATATAATAAAAATTAGTATCAAGCTTGAAGAAAACAAGAATATGGAATTAAACCTTGTAAATGACAACTTCAACCTTCTTTACGTCCTTATCCACTATCTCAGTAATGTACCCAACCTTCTCCACTGCTTTCTATATAGACACATCCTCAGGAAGCTGGTCAGGCACATTAGTAGTTAGCTTCTCTGTTACCACATTCTTGTACTGAGGCTAGGCTTAGAGGTTAGCCCACTCGCTGAAGATGAAATTTCTGGAAAGAATCGGTGCTTACATAAAGAAGCATTTTGTATAGTCCTGTATTAGATGTACATATACCCATCATCCAATATGCTTTGAAATCTCAATGGAATCATCTAATATGCGACCATGACTTGCTCTTCGAAGTTCAAACACCTCAGGATTACCACATGTCATCCTAAATTACAAAAAGATTTACAATTGAGATACGCAGAGTGAAGTTACCATTCCTTTGGGAGGAGAGTAGGGGCCGCCCGTGCGCTGCAGCAAGAACTCATACTGGTTTTGGATTGTGTCCTCCTTCCTCGACCCCATGAATATGTCCCAAAACCACTCCTCCTCATGCTCATAAACCCTATTTCATTTAATTCAACCATAGCCATAGAATCAGAAAAAGAATTTGGGGAAGGAAGGAAGAAAACCCAGATCAGGGCTAACAAGACAAGAGAAACCAAGGAGCAGACCTGGTGTAGAAGTTGGTGGATAGGTCAATGAAGGGCTGTGGGGTGCTATCAAGCCCCTCGAAGAGGTTGCCATCATTGATGGTGAAGGCGTCACTAGCTTCCACACCGCTCCACTCTATCGCCATGTCCAGTAGGGACTACATCGTGACCTAGGCTGGGATGCCACCATAGCAGCTACACCAAGAACCGCCCATGTTAGCAACCATGGTGGAGACTTCGGGGAGGGAGGGAGGAGGCATGGCGACGACTAGATCTGTCAGGGAATGACAACGAGGTAGCTCACTCGGGGCAGTGACGGTTGAAGGTAGAGGGGAAGGGGGAGGTTTCAGTGGGGTGGCACTAGGAGATAGCAGGCGGGATGGCACCTGAGTGGCGATGATGCAGATGGGGGCGAATGAGAAAAGAGCATGCAAGATAGTAGCTAGGTGATGACGATGCAGAGGAGGATAGCACAACAAAAAATGTGGAATTGGGGTGGAGCAGATCGCATCAGTGCGTACCATCCTGGGTGACAAGTGGGTAGTCAGAGGTAGAGAGGTTGATGAACTAGTCCCAGTCGCCACCCTCGTGCAGCAGGATGGTCACCGCGTGCAGCGTGTTGGCACTATGGTCAGGCCCCGATAGGTGACCAGGTTGGCACAGGTGAACACCTTGATATTCTTAAACCATGAGTAGATGGGGTCAGCATGCATGGTAGCAACGAGCTCGAAGCACTTTGTAGCTGGCGCCTCTAGGTCGGGGTACACCACATATAGGTTGGCCGGGCGGTAGAGCACCCTGAGCGTCTGGTGCAACGTGGCGTCATCGCCGGTGGATTTGGAGATGAGGTAGGTGATCCTGGGCATAGTCCGCTATGGGTGGGTAGGGTTGGGTAGCATCTGCTACTAGCGTAGCTTGGCTTCGACAAAGAGTGGCTCAGTGGATACCACGGAGTGTAGCGATGAGAAGGAAAGGGGTAGCGCCCAGGAGGAGGAGAAGAGGGAGACAGAGATGAGGAAAGATGGGATTGATTGCGGGGGACAAGGTGGTGGTGCATGTGTGGAAACTTGGGAGAGAGGGTAGAGGATAGTAGTCAGCGTAGCGGGGAGCATTTTGGAAAGCGACAGTTTGAGTAGAGCCATGCACATTTGAAGAACGAATGGCTGCAGACAGTTGAGGGAGAACCAACCGATGAAGGAGTGTATATATATATATATATGCTCATGACTTTACTCTTCCTAGTGATAGGGCATAAAAATCCATAAAGGTACAGTCCATATGAAGGAACTCTTCAATATTTGAGGACGGCTCAGCACCTTCTTAATGATGGAGGTCATTCATTGAAAAGGGGAGTTTTACCTAGACGGGGATGAATAAAATCTCTCGTGTTAAGTGATAAACAGTTTTTTACAGTATCTATAAACATGTTGTAGCTGTATTATCGCAATCCATCTGTAATTAATCAATAAATTTCTGTATCTATGATATATCTATCTATTGTGATCAATATCTATGTATTGTATGATATATCTGTGATATCTATTATTTGCTTATTTTTAGAGGGCATGGCTAGCATTTCTTGGGGCTAGCCAAAAATAGAAAAAAAATTTAGGTATAGAACAAACTATCGTAGATAGTTTTGTGGTATAAACCATTTATGAAGGCCTTACTATCATAGACGGCTGCAACCAACACTCGTTTGTGATATGTAATACATCACAGATTATATGTACGAATTATTTGTGATATGTCTACTATCATAGACGGTTGGTACATAAAATTGTCTGTGATGTATTATAAATCACAGACGGGTTTTGGTCACAGCCATCAATGATAGTCAGCCTTTACAGACGTACATAAACCACTATGATAACTGCCTGTTAACATAGACGTATAAATTCAGATGGTTCAGAAATTGTCTGTGACGAGAGTTTAGAACCGTTTGTGATGACCCTTTGTGTGGTAGTGTACACACATAATAAATGTGCAAGATTACCATTATACTCCTATTAAATTTGCCTCTTACTATCTGTGGGGATAGGAACCGCGTCACCTTAACCAAGAACCCAGTGTCCAAAGAATTTTTTAACATAATACAATTTTTATTTATATTACATTTATATATCATCATTTAAGAAAATTAACAAAATAACCTTCTGTCACCATTTGAAATGGCGATAGAAGCTCTGTTGCCAAGTGAATGGACGACAGTGTGCCATGTTGGTGCCATGGCCTATATCGCCATTTCAATTGGTGATAGAGGAACCAATTGTCAATTGAAATGGCGATAGAGGCCCCCGCATGCTCTGTCGCTATTTCAAATGGTGACAGAGGCCAATGTATTCAAGGGCAAAAAAAGGCCAAAATTCATAACAATTCGATAGAAAAGAGAAAGAGGGGAGGAGAGGAGAAGAGAAGAGAGGACTGGAGAGGGGAAGTGGAGGAGGAGAAGAGAGCAGGAGGAGTGATTTCTGCATCGTAGAGGTGAGTTTTTGGTTTCTTGGTACATTTTATTTTGAAACCATAGTAGCTTAGGAAATAAAATGATTACATATGTAATTATATTGGGTAGTGAGTAGGCATGTAAATAGTGTGGTTGTAGATATGTAATTATTTAGAGTAGTATTTGTAGGATGAATTATTGTACAACTATTAATTTCTTGTTCTTGTTAGTTGTAGTGCACCAATTAGTTTTATAATACTTGATATGTTAGTTAGGTCTATTTGGAACATGGATAGTACGATGTATGTAGGATCCATTATTAACTATGTGCACTACGTACATGAAGCATGCATGTAGGTTAGGGAAATCCCCTCCTATACAAGTTTTTTTAGTGAGTAGTGAATTTGTTATCTAGTCCATTTCATGTTTATTTGATCGAATCAGAAGTTTTCATTAACATTAGATTATTTGTCAAATTGATTGACAAGTATGACTAAATAAGTAGCTTTCCAAATATACTATAGAGGAGTTCCATGGATGAGTGTAGAAGAAGCTAATTTGCATGATTTTCCATGTGTGATGGCCAGTCTTTCAAATGTAGAGCAAAGTCTATGGGGCACTGTTATGAGATGGTTGTATCAAATATTCTCACTGGATCATGCATTGCTTGACCTGAAGTTGCATGGCATTGCTATCTGGGCACGGCAACGCACGTACTAGGAGTTGGTGGAACTGAAGGGGTGAAATTTGTGGAGCTCATACATGAAAGAGTGGCACAATCTTCGCAATTCCCGAGTCTTCCTACAGAAACTCGAGGATTTCTATTCAAGCAAGGGCCCACTTCCAATAATAGAGGAGTTGGGACAATCAAGCGGTTGAAAGCACTGGGACGAGGACAAGGACATGACATTCCAGGATTCAAAGCATACTATCAAGCACATATATGGAGGTTCATCCGCATATGAGTCCAAGTGACGGTATAAGGCTGTCGAGCGTGAGGTAAACATTATCGACCCTTCCCTTGTCAATAATCTACCTAAGTGGTCAGAAGTCACCATCTCTTTTGAGAAGAGTGATTGTCTAATCCCCTCAACTCGACATGCTTGGTTCCCGATCTTCAAGCCCACCATCAACAACTGTTGAGTAAATCACAGATTGATTGATGGTTGTAGTTCTTTAAATATTTTATTTGTTAGTGCCCTGGACGAGATGCAAATTCCTCGTACCAAAATAATGCATGTGCGATGTTCATTTCATGGAATCATACCGAGTTCTTCGGCCAAGCCCATTGGCTAAGTTTCTGTGCCTATTATGTTTGGTTGTCTGAGCAACTTCAAGACAAAGATAGAAAAACTCTCCTTTGATGTGGTCGACTTTGACTTGGCATATAATGCCATACCCAGACAACCAACTCTGGCACAATTTTTAATAGTTGTTCATTATGCATATTAGTGACTCAAGTTGCCATGTCCTAAGAGAATCATCACAGTCTATTGTGATAAGAAGATGGCACTTACGTGTGATCTTAAGTCCCTCAAGATGATCGAACAGTTACCAACTCGAGAAGTCACCAAGGTGCAGCCTTCGAGCAAGCACCCAATGTCTAAAGTTGTGCCAAAGCCAAACGAAGAAGTCAAAGAAGTCCCTTTGGACCTAGAGGAACCTTCAAAGACAATTCGCATCAGGGTTACTTCCAACCCTGCATAGGAAGACGCCCTCGTCGCTTTCCTTCGGGCAAACACAGATGTGTTCACGTGGCAGCCATCCGACATGCCCGGCATCCCGTGGAAGTGATCAAGCTCGGGATAACTATACCACTTGATAAGAAGCCTATAAAACAAAAATTATGGAGATTTGCACCAGATCAACGAGAAGCTATCAAGTCAGAATTAGACAAGCTACTAAAAGCAGCCTTCATAAGAGAAGTCGACCACTCAGAGTGGTTGGCTAATCCTGTAATGGTAAAAAATCTAACGGTAAGTGGCGTATGTGTAGAGACTATACTGATTTAAATAAAGCTTATCCTAAAGATGACTTTTCACTTTCTTGTATTGATCAATTCGTATATTCTATTGTTGGTTGTTAAGCTTTCTAGATGCATAATCTGGTTATCACCAGATCAATATGTCTTAAGAAGATGAAGAGAAAACCACATTTATCACCTCATTTGGAGTATTTTGCTATGTCGAAATGCCATTCGATTTGAAAAATGCTAGTCCAACTTTTCAGCGTTTTATGCAATTAACCTTCATACATCAAATGGGCCAAAATTTGGAAGCCTATGTTAATGGTGTGGTTGTAACAAGTATGAAATGACTTAATCATGTTTCAGACCTGCAGGAGACCTTCAATAATCTGAGAAAGATTGCTTGAAACTCAATCCTGAAAAGTGTGTATTCTGAGTTTCCTTTGGAAAAACTACTCAGATTCCTTGTTTCAGCAAGAGGTATCGAAGCAAATCCTGAGAAGGTCAAGGCCACTGAACAGATACACCCTCCGACCAAGAAGAAAGAGGTCTAGAAACTCACTGGGTGCATGGCGGCTTTACATCATTTAATCATACTACTAGGAGAAAAAGGCCTTCCTTTCTTTAAGTTTTTAAGGAAATATGAATGTTTCGAGTGGTTGAAAGAGGCCAATGACGCTTTTGAAGATGTCAAGAGATACCTTATGAGTGCTCGTATCGTAGTTTCTTTGAAAAAGGTGAGACCCTCTTAGTGTATCTATCCGCTACGCCACAGGCAGTAAGTGCTGTACTGGTTGTAGAGCACGAGGGCATTCAAAGACTAGTATACTATGTAAGTGAAGTTTTACATGGTTCAAAGGAGTGCTACCCTTAGGTCCAAAAACTTCTTTATGCCCTCCTCACGGCTTTGAGGAAGTTGAGGCATTATTTTTAGGCACACAAGATAATTGTGTTGTCTCAGTTTCCTTTAAGAGAGATCCTCTAGAATAAGGAAACAACGGGGTGCATGGTAAAATAGTCAGTTGAATATGGGGATTTTCACCTCCATCTCGTGTCCCGAATAGCCATTAAATCCCAGATCTTGGTAGACTTTGTCACCAAATGGACAAATCATGAACCTATTCAGGATCCCCAATAGTATTGTCGTAGCTACGGGCTAAACAGAGAAGGAGGGGACTAGTAGGAGAGGAAGAGGAGAGCCAGATCTGTGGAGAGGTGGTGAGAATGAGGGAGATGTGTCCCCCTTTGCCCCTCCTGGGGGCTTATATATATGTGAGTGGGGTAGAATGGGAAATCCCCATTCTACCCCTTAGTATTTACAAAGGATGGGGGTACACTGGTATATTTACACTGTTATATTCCTCTACACTATTGGGCCTATTACATGTTGGACTAGTTGCACGGCCTAGTCACGGGGGTTGGGCACCCCTACAATGATACTCCCTCGGCAAAGAAGCGGCGAGGTCCCGATGGGCGAGCCGACGCGATCAACCTCCCGGCCCCGTTCCTCGACGGCAAGCACGAGGTGCCGATGCAAGCGACGGCTCGTAAACCCTAGAGGCAATGCTTATGAAGGAACCGGTGAAGCGCCGGAGACGCGTCGTCGGCGCCGAAGACGCGTGCCCGCCGAGGCGATGCCTACAAAGCGGACGGCGGTCGAGGCCGGCGCGCGTCGAGCGCCGAAGACGTGCCGCCCTGCCGAGGCGATGCCTACGAGGCGAACGGCGAGTCGAAGCGCCGAAGACGTGCCGCCCCGCCGAGGCGATGCCTACAAGGCGGACGACGGAGTCGGCGCCGAAGACGCGCCGCCCCACCGGGCGATGCCTACGAGGCGGACGGGCGAGTCGAGGCCCGGCGTGTCGTCGAGCACCAAGACGTGCCGCCCCGCCGAGGCTATGCCTACAAGGCGGACGGCGAGTCGAGCGCCGAAGACGTGCCGCCCCACCGAGGCGATGCCTACGCAGGCGACGGCGGAGTCGAGGCCGGCGCGCGTCGTCGAGTGCGAAGACGCGTGTCGCCGAAGCGCCAAGACGTGTCGCCCCGCCGAGGCGATGCCTACGAGGCGACGGCGGAGTCGAGGCCGGCGCGGTCGTCGAGCGCCAAAGATGTGTCGTCGGCGCCAAGGCGTGCCATCCCGCCGAGACGATGCCTACAAGGCGGACGACGGAGTCGAGCGCTGAAGATGTGCCGTCCCACCGAGGCGATGCCTACGAGGCGGACGGCGGAGTCGAGGCCGAAGGCGTGTCGTCGAGCGCCGAAGACGTGCCGTCCCGCCGAGGCGATGCCTACAAGGCGGACGGCGGAGTCGAGCGCCGAAGACGCGCCGACACTGTTGTTCTCCTACCTTCGAAAAGAGTGCCCGCGGAGAGCGGGCGCTTGGAGCGTAGGCCGAAGGCACTACGCATGCCGAGGTAGGGAGGCGAGACCGCCATTCCCCTACCTTCAAAAAGGAGTGACCGCGGGGAGTGGGCGCTTGGAGCGAGGCCGAAGGCACTCGACGCCGAGGTAGGGAGGCGAGACCGCGTTCCCCTACCTTCAAAGGAGTGCCCGCGGGAGCGGGCGCTGGAGCGTAGGCGAATGCACTACGCATGCCGCCGAGGGAGGCGAGACCGCGTTCCCCTACCTTCAAAGGAGTGCCGCGGGAGGCGGGCGCCGAGCGTAGGGCGAAGGCACTACGCACGCCGAGGTAGGGAGGCGAGACCGCGTTCCACTACCTTCAAAGGAGTGCCCGCGCGCGGCGCGCTGGAGCGAGGCCGAAGGCACTAGGCACGCCGAGGTAGGGAGGCAAGACCGCGCCCTACCTTCAAAGGAGTACCGCGGGAGCGGGCACTTGGAGCGTAGGCCGAAGGCACTACGCACGCCGAGGTAGGGAGGCGAGACCGCCGTTCCCCTACCTTCAAAAAGGAGTGCCCGCGGGGAGCGGTCGCTCAGAGCGTAGGCCGAAGGCACTATGCACGCCGAGGTAGGGAGGCGAGACCGTCGTTCCCCTACCTTCAAGAAGGAGTACTCGCGTCGAGCGGACGCTTAGAGCTTAGGCCGAAGGCACTACGCACGCCGAGGTAGGCAGGCGAGACCGCCGTTCCCCTACCTTCAAAAACGAGTGCCCGCGGGAGCGGCGCTAGAGCGAGGGCCAAGGCACTACGCACACCGAGGTAGGGAGGCGACCGCCGTTCCCTACCTTCAAAAGGAGTGCGCGCGGGAGCGGGCGCTAGAGCGTAGGCCGAAGGCACTACGCACGCCGAGGTAGGGAGCTGAGACCGCCGCTTCCCTACCTTCAAAAGGAGTGCCCGCGTCGGCGGGTGGCTAGAGCGAGGCGAAGGCACTCGCGACGCCGAGGTAGGGAGGCGAGACCGCCGTTCCCCTACCTTCAAAGAGTGCCCGCGGGGGGCGGGCGCTTGGAGCGTAGGCCGAAGGCACTACGCACGCCGAGGTAGGGAGGCGAGACCGCCGTTCCCCTACCTTCAAAAGGAGTGCCCGCGTCGGGGAGCGCTCGAGCGTAGGGCCAAGGCACTACGCACGCCGAGATAGGGAGGCGAGACCGCGTTCCCCTACCTTCAAAAAGGAGTGCCCGCGGGGAGCGGGCGCTTGGAGCTTAGGCCGAAGGCACTACGCACGCCGAGGTAGGGAGGCGCGACCGCCGTTCCCCTACCTTCAAAAAGGAGTGCCCGCGTCGGCGCTAGAGCGAGGCCGAAGGCACCACGCACGCCGAGGCTGGAAGGCGAGACCGCCTGCCCCTACCTTCAAAGGAGTGCCCGCGGGAGCGGGCGCTGGGAGCGAGGCCGAGGCACCACGCACGCCGAGGTAGGGAGGCGAGACCGCCGCCCCTACCTTCAAAAAGGAGTGCCGCGTCGAGTGGCGCTTAGAGCGTAGGGCCGAAGGCACTCACGCACGCCGAGGCGTGGAGGCGAGACCGCCGTTCCCTACCTTCAAAGGAGTGCCGCGGGAGCGGGCGCTGGAGCGTAGGGCGAAGGCACTCACGCACACCGAGATAGGGAGGCGAGACCGCGTTCCCTACCTTCAAAAGGAGTGTCGCGGGAGCGGGCGCCGAGCGTAGGCCGAAGGCACTCACGCACGCCGAGGTAGGAGGCGAGACCGCGTTCCCCTACCATCAAAAAGGAGCGGCGCGCGGCTGGTGCTTGGAGCGTGGGCCGAAGGCACTACGCACGTCGAGGTTGGGAGGCGAGACCGCTGTTCCCCTACCTTCAAAAAGGAGTGCCCGCGGGGAGCGGGCGCTTGGAGCGTAGGCCGAAGGCACTACGCACACCGAGATAGGGAGGCGAGACCGCCGTTCCCTACCTTCAAAAGGAGTGCCGCGTCGAGCGGGCGCTAGAGCGTAGGCGAAGGCACTCACGCACGCCGAGGTAGGGAGGCGAGACCGCGTTCCCCTACCTTCAAAGGAGTGCCGCGGGAGCGGGCGCTAGAGCGTAGGCCGAAGGCACCACGCACGCCGAGGTAGGGAGGCGAGACCGCGTTCCCCTACCTTCAAAAGGAGTGCCGCGCCGAGCGGCGCTTAGAGCGTCGGCGAAGGCACTCACGCACGCTGAGGTAGGGAGGCGAGACCGCGTTCCCTACCTTCAAAGGAGTGCCCGCGTCGGCGGGGGCGCTAGAGCGAGGGCGAAGGCACTACGCACGCCGAGGTAGGAGGCGAGACCACCGTTCCCCTACCTTCAAAAAGGAGTGCCCGCGGGGAGCGGGCGCTTGGAGCGTAGGCCGAAGGCACTACGCACACCGAGATAGGGAGGCGAGACCGCCGTTCCCCTACCTTCAAAAAGGAGTGCCCGCGGGGAGCGGGCGCTTAGAGCGTAGGCCGAAGGCACTACGCATGCCGAGGTAGGGAGGCGAGACCGCCGTTCCCCTACTTTCAAAAAGGAGCGATACACTCCCTGGTGTAACGCGCTCGAAGGTGCGACATCCAGGTGCCGCATCACTAAGGCGAGGCACTCCCTAGTGTCTCGGCCATTGCGCAATTTTTATACTCCGTAGAGTGCGTGAGGATAACTGGTGCGTGCGGAGGCGGACCTCGGCGCACGACTTGTTTAGAGTCCGTAGACTGGCGCGTGCGGAGGCGGACCTCGGCGCACGACTTGATTTATAGTCCGCGGACTCTCGCGTGCGGAGGCAGACCTCGGCGCACGACTTAATTTATAGTCCTTGGACTCTCGCGTGCGGAGGCAGACCTCGGCGCACGACTTAATTTATAGTCCGCGGACTCTCGCGTGCGGAGGCAGACCTCGGCGCATGACTTAATTTATAGTCCGCAGACTGGTGCGTGCGGAGGCGGACCTCAGCGCACGACTTGTTTAGAGTCCGTAGACTTGCGCAGGGACAACACCTGCGTCTTATTTATGCTCCGTAGAGAGCGTGGGATCAGCATCCCTGTCTTGTTTATACTCCGGGGAGTATGCGCGAGGACGGTGTCCTCGGCATGCGCGGGATTCGCGTCTTGTTTAGAGTCCGTAGACTGCGCAGGGACAACATCCGCGTCTTATTTATACTCCGTAGAGTCGCGCGTGCGGAAGCTGAGCTCAACGCTACGTCTTATATAAAGTCCGTAGACTGGTGCGTGCGGAGCTAGGCTCAACGCTACGTCTTATTTATAGTCCGCGGACTCTCGCGTGCGGAGCTAGGCTCAACGCTACGTCTTATTTAAAGTCCGTAGACTGGTGCGTGCGGAAGCTGAGCTCAACGCTACGTCTTATTTATACTCCGTAGAGTGCGCGCGGAGGCGTCCCCCCGTTGCGTCTTATTTAAAGTCCGTAGACTGGTGCGTGCGGAGCTAGGTTCAACGCTACGTCTTATTTATAGTTCGTAGACTGTCGCGTGCGGAGCGAGGCTCAACGCTACGTCTTATTTAAAGTCCGTAGACTGGTGCGTGCGGAGCTAGGCTCAACGCTACGTCTTATTTATAGTCCGCGGACTCTCGCGTGCGGAGCTAGGCTCAACGCTACGTCTTATTTAAAGTCCGTAGACTACGCCGACGCGTGAGGCGATCGTGCGATTGAAATCAACAACGAGAACCAGAGGCATCAAATAAATGGCCGAAGACTTGCGACAACAAAAAGCTCCAGAATGCAGTAACAGGAAAGCATTAGATGCTACCGGAGCACAGAACGGGCCAAAACCGGAGACGCAAACACAGCCAAATCAGATGCTCTTACACTGGAACTACAGACACAATAAACAATATGCTGCGTAACCGTTTCCTTAAAGCCATATGCAGTACGTACCGAGCGGGACGGCTGTACGCTAGTGGGACGAGCGAGTGGAGGTCCTCCCGGGAAGCTGGTACTTTATGAGGCGAAGGCCGAAGACGTTTCACGGAGGCGAGCGAAGTCCAGCGAGGTCGCCGCGGCGTCAAGGCGAAGGCCGAAGACGTTATCGCGGAGGCGAGCGCAGTCCAGCGAGGTCTCCGCGGCGTCAAGGCGAAGGCCGAAGACGTTATCACGGAGGCGAGCGCAGTCCAGCGAGGTCTCCGCGGCGAGACATGGCGCAGAGCAGGCGACAATGCGCGGTGTCGAGGCTTGTCGAAGTCGAGCTCGCGGAGGCTCGGCGACGCCCAGCTCGCGGAGGCTTGGCGACGTCCAGCTCGCGGAGGCCAGGTCCAGCGCGTAGACTCAGGGCAGCGGAGACGAGGCCTCGCCCGATCTCGTCCATCGAGGTCCCCCTCGCGGAGGCGAGGTCTCTGTGCAGAGGCGACGTGATGCCTGAAGCTCGGCGGAGAGCAGAGGGAGGTTACGGGCGAAGTCACCGGGCTAGATAGGCTGCCATTCAGGCATGCCTGGATGGATGCTGTCAACGCATGCGTGGAACGCGGCCGCGCGGAGGCAGCGTCAGTGCGAAGACGACGCTTCGCTCGACACGGGGAGCCGCGAAGCCAACACGCGAGGAGCCGAAGTCGAGGACGACGACGTGGCGCCCGACGCAGCACGTGCGAGCACACTGACCAGCCGCCGTCGCTGCCGCGCCATGGCAGCGTGCGTACGCGGGCGTGTATGCACGCGCACGAGCCCCGCCGCAGGCGGCCGCCGCCACCGCCGGGCCGGCTGGTCGCCGTCGTTGGCCGGCACTCCTGCTAACCTGCGGGTAGACAGGAAGAGAGAGAGAGACTTCGGAAGCCCCAAATGCATGCATGCAGACTTATGGATGAACAGGCGAAGACGCGCGAAGGCCCGGAGCGCTGCGTGGAGGCCCGGCGAGCCTCGCCGAAGACGTGCGAAGGCCCAGAACGTCGCTCAGCCGGAGCGGAGCCCGGCGTGCCAGCACGGTAGAGTCGCTCCGCTAGCGCCTGCACATCAGGCGGGACGACGGCGACGCCAGCGAGGTGGAGGCCACAGTCACCGTAGTGTAGCGGGGTGGCGTGGTTCTTCCAGGGCAGCTTCCCTGAGTTCTACCTGCACTTCCGCTGTTGCTGCCAACGCGAAGACTCCCCCGCGGAAGGCTATGACGCGGAGGCCGGTGTCGCACATTTCCTGTACGCATGCCTTGCTGCGAACGTACGCATGCACGGGAGATATTTCTTGTATGCATGGATGGATAGGTGGGTTAGCACTCACGTATTTTCCTCCATGCAGCATATAACAAGTACAAACACTTTGCATGGATAGATGGATGTACGTGAAACTTTGTATTTACTACGTGAATGAGTGCATGCATATACCCTTAAGCTATCGAGGCATCAAGTAATGCCCGCATACCTGAAGCTTGGCATTCTTTCACCTGATGTTTGCAGCGCGAAGGTCGGAGCCGCCAAGTCGGAGGCCAGCGGAGACCTGGCGTGGACGCCGAACGCACGGAGACGAGGTCTTGAGGCGCGGAGACGAACACGGAGCCATCAGAGAGGCGAGGTAGGCGTGGCCAGCTCAGACCTCGGCGAAGCCGCGGTGAGGTAGACGACGCGGGGGCTCCGTAGACGCTCGACAACGCGGAGGCTTCCAAACGGCGAAGCGCTCATGGACTTCGGAGGGACTTCGGAGGCGAGACGCTCGCGGACTCGACGACGCGGAGGCTTCCGAAGTGAGGTCTGGAGGCAGGCGCGGAGGCATCGGAGAGGCGAGGCGCAGAGCCGGTGGGTGCCAGGCGGCGCCGCATGACTGCATGATGACGATGGCCGGACGCATGCGTACACGCGCGGACGGATGGATACACATGCATACGTGACATTATCTCCCCGGGCGAAGACGACCCATGCATGGGACGTGGGGAGAGAGAAGTTCCTCGCCGATGACGCAGAGGCCACCACCCGAGCAGAGTACGCCAGCGCTCGACGTGAACTTTTCTTACCCTTTTGTTGAACGCTGGAGAAATCTCTTTCATACGCAACTTCTTGTCGTCCCCACGGACGGCGCCACCTGTCGTAGCTACGGGCTAAACAGAGAAGGAGGGGACTAGTAGGAGAGGAAGAGGAGAGCCATATCTGTGGAGAGGTTGTGAGAATGAGGGAGATGTGTCCCCCTTTGCCCCTCCTGGGGGCTTATATATATGTGAGTGGGGTAGAATGGGAAATCCCCATTCTACCCCTTAGTATTTACAAAGGATGGGGGTACACTGGTATATTTACACTGTTATATTCCTCTACACTATTGGGCCTATTACATGTTGGACTAGTTGCACGGCCCAGTCACGGGGGTTGGGCCACCCCTACAACAAGTATGATTTCCACGACTTGTGGACGATGTACGTCGATGGGTCACTTACATTAAGTGGCTCGGGGGCTGGGATGGTCCTGAAATCTCCTGTGGGAGAGACCTTAAACTATGTCATCCAATTGCTCTTTCTAGCAACTAACAATGTCGCTGAGTATGAAGGTTTGTTGGCTGACATACGAGCCGCTAAAGTGCTCAGGATTCATTGACTAGTTGTGAGAGAAGACTCTCAACTAGTTGTGAATTAGGTCAGAAAAGAGTATCAATGCTCAAGTATGATCATGTCTCAGTACTTGTCAGAAGTACGGAAGCTTGAAAAGCATTTTTTTTGGTTTCGAGTTATAGTATGTCCTTTGGAAGGATAACTTTCTCGCAGACTGGTTAGCTCGGATAGCTTCTTCCTAATCACAAGTGCCTCCAGGGGTTCTCATGGAATAGCTCCAGAAGCCATCTCTGGTCGAAGCACTAGAGGCAACTCCTAATGAGACAGTCTCTCTAGAGTACGAAGAGATGTGGGTGGCACCCATCTATGACTATCTTGAGGGGTTCCATACCGATGATGATCCCCTAGCATATCGTTTGCCTACAAGACCAAGATATATACCTTGGTCGCTGGAGTACTCTATAAAAGGGGTACTTACGGAGTTCTCATGCGATGTATATCGTAGAAAGAAGTATTAAATCTCCTTCATGACATACATGGGGCATTTGTGGAGCACATGCTTCCTACAGAATATTGGGTGGTAAGGCTTTTCGACAAGGTTTCTATTGGCCAATAGCCCTCAACAATGCTACAGATCTGGTTTAGAAATGTGTACAATGCCAGTTTCATAGACTACCAACCAGCTCAGGCTCTTTAAATGATCCCTTTGTCATGGCTAGGGGTGCAAATGGGTTGGGTTAATCCCGACCGATCCGGTATCGAATTCGACTTGTACCAAAACCAGGAAGAAAATGGAAAATCCGGTCGGATCGGATACCAGATTCGGATATCACATGTCGGGTTCAGGACCGGATTCGGGATAGCAAAAACACCGACCGAATTGCTTCGGTATCAGATAAGTCGGATATCCGGACCCAGTAAGCAAACCCTAAATCATAATCGCACGGTCCGCACTCCGCACCGGCATTCGGCGGCCTCCACTACAGCCCTCTGCCTGCTCTCGGCGATTCCCATCCATCCTCCCCTGATCCCCTCCCCTGCTCAGCTGCTCCCCATCCAGATCCGGCAATCCAAGATTCCCATCCTCCTCCTCGGCTGCTCCCCATCCAAATCCGGAGTCCTCCCCAAGTCCCCATCCAGCCATCATCCCCAAAGAAGGTGCCGACTGCCAAAGAAGGCTGGCGTGGCGGGGCGCCACGGCGGTGGTGGCCCGAAGAAGAAGCCCTTTTCCCAGCGCATCAGAACCAGCGCCCCCGTCTACCTCGCTGCCTTCGACGCCAGCGGATTCTTCGTTCCTTCGTTGACTCCGGCGGATTTTAGGTACGGCTGCAATAGAAGTAACAACTATCTGGGATCCTGCTGTGTCTGGGAGTTCAGTGGTCGAATCATCAAGGCAATATCAAGGCAACACTGATATATTGATATATTCAGTGGTTCATATTTTGATCTGTTGTTCTTTGGTAGCTCCTTGCTCGAGTTCATGAGATTGTCGACAAGAAGCATGGGGATTGTTTTTGATGTTTTCTGTTTGCTCATTTTGCTCACAAGTCACAACATATGAGAACCTTAATATTTTGTACATCCGTAATTTAATGCTAATATTAGCAATTTGGATGGTCTATAGACTCTAGTCTCTACTACGGAGAGTTTGATCGGCATCATTGGTTATCAATGTAGCTACATTTTAGTGGATATATTGATATATTCGATGGTTCATATTTTGATCTGTTGTTCCTGGTAGCTCCTTGCTCAGGTTCATGAGATTGTGTGACAAGAAGCATGGGGATTGTTTTTGATGTTTTCTATTTTCTCTTTTTGCTCACAAGTCACAATATATGAGAACCTTAATATTTTGTACATCTGGTAATTTAATGCTAATATTAGCAATTTGGATGGTCTATAGACTCTAGTCTCTACTTCTGGATTCTACCTTTTAGTGGCTACTTATTGGATTCTAGTCACATATAACGGTTCTGAAAATTGTTATTATTGCTACTCGGTGAATTTTGATGGCAACGGAAAGTGGAAGTGTGTCTTCATCTTCATTTGCAACACCTACACTTGCATCTGGAGGAGAACCAATGCAAACTGAAGGTGCTCCGACAATTGGCAGTGGCACTGGCACAGAAGGGCAAGATAATATAGAAGACGAGGCTGTTACAAAGAAGCAGAAGAAGAGCACATCACTGGTTTGGGATCACTACACTAGGACTACAAAGACAGTTGAGGTGAATGGAAAGAATATTGTTGAACGTTGGGCACAATGCAACCACTGCAAATATAGTGCCAGATGTGAGATCATCAATGGCACAACATGCTTTTGGAACCATTTGAAAAAAACATCATCTCAACACAGGTCAGCAGGTACTCAAAGTAGAAATGAATAATGAATTTGACACAACTATTGTTTAACCATACAGGTATGATCAAGAAGCTAGCTTGAGAAAGTTTTATTTAGTGATAATCATGCATGAGTACCCTTTCAATATTGCTGAGCATGAATATCTTGTTGACTTCATCAAATCCTTGCATCCTAGCCTTCCAATCAAGAGCTGTACAACAATTAGAAAAGAAGTAATGGACCTCTTTTTACAAGAAAAGGGAAAGTTATATGAATATTTTAAAACCATTCAGTGTTGCTTTAGCACAACTATGGACATGTGGACTTCAAATCAAAACAAAGGGTATATGTGTGCCATCAGACATTGGATTGATGATAATTGGCAAATTCAAAAAGAATTATCAAATTCATGCATATAGAAGGACGACACACGGTGCTAACTAATCTGATGCATTTATTTCCTATGCCATGAGGTGGAATATTGAAAAGAAGTTATTTTCCTTATCTTTGGACAATGCATCTGCAAATGAAGTGTGTGTAAAAGATGTCCTTGCTGAAATTAAAAAGCAAAGTCCGCTAATATGTGATGGTATGTTTTTTCATGTGAGATGTGCCAATCATATATTGAATCTTGTTGCTAGAGATGGTTTGCAAGAAATTGCCTCTGCAGTTCAGAATATTAGAGCATTTGTTGTAGCTGTAAAGGGATCTCCGTTGTAGTGGGAGGAATTCCAAAAGTGTGCATCTGAGTGTGGGTTGGATACAAAGATGAGTCTCTCACTGGATGTTGCTACGAGGTGGAATTCTACCTATTTGATGTTGAGGGATGCCGTATATTATAGGAGCGCTTTTGAAAGGCTTTTGTGCTTGGAACGCCGTAGGTACTAGAAAATTGCTCCTTTAAATTCAGAATGGGATAAGGCACTAACACTTTGCAAATGCTTAAAGAAATTCTATGATGTTACTGAGTTATTCTCCAGTACTTTATATCCCTACACAAATTTGTTTTACCACAGTTTTTGTCAGATTAAACTTTTGATTTCTGAGTGGTGTGCTAGCTCTGATACCACCATACGTGACATGGCATTTTCTATGAGTGCTAAATTTGAGAAGTACTGGAAGAAGTCTAACATTGCTCTTGCTGTGGCAACCTTTCATGATCCTAGGTATAAGACAAAAATAATAGAATTTTACATGAAGAAATTTTATGGTGAGTTGTTGTACAAGATTGAACTTGAAGAATTCATCAATGTTGTCAAGCAATTGTATGAATCATATGCCTATGTTGCACCTAGTGTGTCAAAAAATAAGACTGTTGCCAATGCTACTGCTACACCCAATCATAAACCAGCTATAGATCTCTTTATGGACAATGAGAATGATGAACTTCATGATTTCTTATATGACACATATGGGGCTGATGAGGATGAACCAAATGACCTGGAGAAATACATGGCAGAGCAGCCCCTCAAATTTGGTAGATCCAGTCAAAACTTTGATATTTTATTATGGTGGAAGAATCAACAAGATGAATATCCTATTCTATCATGAGTTGCACGTGATGTTTTGGCCATACAAGTGTCAACAGTAGCTTTAGAATCTGCTTTTAGTGCTGGTGGTCGTGTCATTGATCCATTTTGTAGTCGTCTAGAGCCTGAAATGGTAGAAGCATTGATATGTACGAAAGATTGGATAGCCGCATCCAGAAAAGGTGATAATATCAATTGTTAGCTTTTTAGTGTAACACTAGTATTGCTAGTCTCTTTTTAAGCGTGAAGTTTCCTCTTTTTTTCAGACTCTAAGAGCAAAGTTGCATCCATCATTGGTGATTTGGAGGTAGTTGAGACCATTGTTGCTAATATTAGGATTCTTGTGTATTGTCTAGACAAGTCTAGTATTGGTGATTTGTACTCTTATTTAGCAAAGTTGCATCCATCATTGGTGATTTGTAGGACGAAGAAGTAGCTAGTGATGGCGAGCTCTAGGTGTGCTTGTGACCAAGTGAAGCTGAAGTTTACTACTTAAGTTTCGTAACCTTTCTAAGAACCGACTATATAATTCTTAATCTGCATTATTCTTTTCTCGGCAGCTTATATTAATCCACCTCATCGCATTATTCTTTTTCTCGTAACCTTTATTCTGTTTGGTTGTATATATTAATCCACCGCTCACTACTATGAACTCCTAAATTTTCATTGGCAATGCAAAGACAGATAAGTATGTATTGTAAAAGATTGTTTTGTTTGGTTAATAATATTGTGATTTCAGAAAGGACATTGATAGTCTATTGCTTATTTTCCATTCTATGGGAACCAATGACAAAGCTATTTATCGTTACCAATTTAATCTTTAAGAAGACATATCTTCAAGTGCAAGATTCACCAAGCTGGCTATCACATATCTTCTAATGTTGTATCGTCTCGAGTGAAAATTATATAGCGGAGTAGGATTTTGAAACCACAGATTGTTCATTCAAACTGCTTTGCATTAACATCTATGGCGCAAATTATCTATTAGTGCAAGATTCACGAGTTTGCATACTATCTGTTAAGTGATGATATGAGCTTCGATCTTTGCATTAACATCGTGGTGCAAATTATTTTGGTTTGAATGACCGAATGAGGCACTTCTCTGATTTCTCCATACGCTATTTTTCTTTTATCTTGCATCTCTTGGTGACCTTGCTCTATTTGAATCGCTATTGAGAATGTTCCTTTTTGTACGTCTGTCATATCCGCTTATATTATCCATTTCCGATCCATAACCGATATACA